>CM060911.1:195390508-200390508 GCA_030737875.1 Allium sativum
GTCTAACCTCGTGTCTTTACAACTGTTATGCTTTAGTTTAGGCCTAGGACCTCTCACATTGGGCTGACATTTGTGACCACTGGATTTGTCGGGCGGGTCCGGGCAGGTTTACGTCACAAACGAGTCCAACCTCGTGTCCTAAGCATTGATTATCACTTATAATCTTTTACCCCAGTTTTAATGATTCCCTATTCAAATTGTTAATTAAGTCCACTTTTTATTGATGTCCATAATTGACTCAATTATGGTCATCCACTCATGGCATGCAAAATCATATCAATTGCACCCCAACTTCTTATTATTAAATCCTTAATATTACCCTTACCCCACTTTTATACGTTCGCTTATTCAACGCAGAATATACGTTAGACTCGAATAGTCTAACTCATAGCACAAAGATAAATTATCACAACATATAAACAATTAAAATGAATCTAATCATAATAGGGGTGAAACTTGCATAAATTACACATGTTAAGGATCTAAAGGTGTCAACTTGTTAAATGTCACAATTTACATGATATGATCATAACCCAATTTTATGTATAAACTTGCATATGGGGTTTTAGACAACATAATGATGGTGTGAACTAGCATAGAATTTCACATATGTCATAGCATAATCCTAGATGTCATGGCATATGTTCATAACCTTTACTAATCAACCTAAACTTGCATATGTGACTTGTCATATAGATCAACATAGCCCAAACATTATGATTTGATTAACATGAACTAACTAGCATAGACAATAACATCATGATTTTATAACATGTATGATTCATCTCAACTTAGCATAGAAACTTTCAACACATATAACACCATTATAGCATGATTTACAACATATAGGATATTACATAGCATGGGATTTATAACATACATGATAGCATAAGATTTAAAACAACATATATGACAATCCACATCATTCACTTATAATCCATTCATGACTTAATCGAATTAGTTTAACAATAATCTTGTTAAGATCATCATACTCACAATTAGAGAAGAAAGAGAGTCGAATTAGCGCTCCTTTGATGAAGAATCTCTGTTAGGGTTGGGTAGTTCTGATTTGATTGCTGTTCTTTATCTTTAATTTGATGGCGGTTGCACTAGGTCTCAAAATAACAGCATGACGGCCATGGTCTTTGTTTATTTTCTGATTTAGGGTTTGTGTATAAGGGTCTTTTTATAGAGTTATAAACTAGTTTAAGCCGTCGGATGTTCTTAGGGTTAATCAAAACCATTCAATTATGGTAGGGTGATGAGTCAGCCCTAATGACTCAGCAAGGAGTCGGAATGGACTCAACAACACGGGTCAGCCTGAACCAGAAAGCTGTGCAGGCTCCAGCCTCGGCCTGGGCGCACTTGGCAGTTGCGCCAACGTAAATATGTACTGGCGCACTTCCCAATTGCGCCAGTGCATATTTTTTTTCTAATTTGCCACCAAACTTCGTTCGTCCATAACTCTTTCATCTGATACTCGTTTCCCGCAAACTCGGACTCTATTTCAACCAGAATTCCGAGACGAACACAGTGGCGCAACCCGTTTCCCATAATTCTCACGTCTGAGATTAGTTATTCTTTAATTTGTGAATATTAATATTAACAGAATTACGGGGTGTTACATTCTCCCCTCCTTAAAGGATTTCGACCCCGAAATCTTCAAGTCAAGAAGAATGTATATCCTAACATCCAATCGTCCATCTACTCAACCATCAAACACAGGCATCCATTGTCCTTATAGACTTCTAATGCTTTCATGTTTAAATGCACAGTGTGTGTATATGTCCATATCTAATGCAAAATCAGGCGGTCCACTGATTCAGTTGACTTCCTTAATGCAAATCATGATAGTGCCATGCGTCCATTATGTATGCAAAAGTTCCTTAATGCTACATATTATCTCTATATGCGTGCACAATCATCATCTGAATGCAGTATCCATATGATAATACAATCATTATACATCCATTTTATTAAATACAGCCATTTATATGCAATATTCAGTATGAAGTGACTGAGCCGATCTAGTGCCTAATAGTGTGTGTATATGCGTCCACGAGCAACCACTAGCAAACACTTGCATCCACTTTGCATCCATCATACATAACATGTCTCAAACACATGTTTCAACCATAGGATTATCCTAACTAAAGGTCAAGAATACTAGCGAGAGGATACTCTAAAAGTAAGATAAGTACAAGATAAGCGATAAAGGAGAAATTAAAAGACATACCCTCGAAAAGAAAAGGGTATCGTGAACGCATCTTCTCTTCTGTCTCCCAAGTAGCGTTGCTCTCATCATCTCCCCATTGTACTTTGACCAGTCTGACCTCTCGATTTCTCAGCTTCTTAATCTCTGACCCAAGAATGCGCGTAGGAGCTCGTCGAATCGTCGCATCACGCTCGATCTCCACCTCTATAATCAAGCTCGGCTCTACCACTTCCGCGGTCTCGTGCAAGCACTTCCTCAAATGTGACACATGGAATACGTCGTGTACACCACTTAGTCTCTCGGGCAACTCCACTCTATACGCCATCCGTCCAATCTTTTCCTTATTAGGAAACGGCCCTACAAACCTTGGTGCTAACTTCCCAACGGACCCAAAGCGAACAACGTTCCGTAATGGAGACACTTTGATAAAGATCATGTCCCCAACATCAAACTCAAGATCTGTCCTCCTCTTGTCCGCATAAGATTTCTACCTATCTTGCGCTGCTTTCATCCTCCTTCGAATCAAGTCGATCTTTTCCGAAGTCTCCCTAATCATATCGGGCCCAAGTAAGATCTTATCCGTAAATTCCCACCAACATGTAGGTGAACGACAAGGTCGTCCATAAAGAGCTTCGAAAGGTGCCATGCCAATGCTGGACTGAAAGCTATTATTATACGCGAACTCTACCAATGGAAGATGCTCTTCCCATGTACCCCCAAAGTCTAGGATACATAGCCTCAAAAGATCATCTAGAATGCGATTCACCCTCTCGGTTTGGCCGTCCGTCTGAGGATGATATGCGGTGCCCAAACATAACTGAGTCCCTACCGCCTCTTGTAAGCTTCTCCAAAATTCGCTAGTGAAAATAGGATCGCGGTCGCTCACTATGCTAGAAGGAACACCGTGCAAACGAACTATCTTTCAGACGTATACAGAAGCTAACCATGGAGCAGTCCTCTTACTCTTCACGAGAATGAAATGGGCGCTCTTAGTAAGTCATTCTACTATAACCCAAATCCCCGTATTACCCTTCCTCGATCGCGGTAATCCATCCACAAAATCCATCGAGACACTCTCCCACTTCCATAGTGGAACCTCCAATGGGTGAAGCAATCCACCGGGTTTCTTTTGCTCCGCTTTTACTTGTTGGCACACCAAGCATCTAGCGACATACTCGGCCACGTCCCTCTTCATGCCGGCCCAAAAGAAAACTCGCTTCATGTCTTTGTACATCTTGTCCCCGCCGGGATGAATGGTCATCTTCGAATGATGTGCTTCGTCAAGAATAGCCTTCCTTAAACTTTCGTCTCGAGGTACACAAAGTCTACTATCCCTACGTAACCAACCCTTATCATCTAGGGTATACCTACGGAGATGGCTTGATGACTCCCCTCCTTTGAGCTTTTCTACTAACTCAACCAACTGCGGGTCGTCTCGCTGTGCCTCGCCAATCCGTCCCAAAAGCGTAGGTCTGACCTCCAAGGATGCTAGCAAACCGGGTACAAAGTCAACGGAAGATGTAAAATCAAACATCGAGATAAACTCTAAGCTTCGCCGCTCAACAAACAAAGGACTTAAGGATAATCTTTTTCTACTTAAGGCATCTGCTACCACGTTACCCTTGCCAGGGGTATATGCTATCTCGAAGTCGTAGGATGCTAAGAACTCCATCCACTTTTGCTGCCTTAAGTTCAAGTCCTTTTGAGAGAACAAGTATTTTAAAGATTTGTGGTCGGTGAATAATTCGAATTTCTCGCCAAGAAGATAATGACGCCAAGACTTAAGCTCGAAAACAATAGCGGCCAACTCTAGGTCATGTGTAGGGTAATTTTTCTCATGCGCTCTCAACTGCCTTCCACCATAGGCTATTACCCTACCCTCTTGCATTAAGACTGCGCCTAGTCCTGTCCCACAAGCGTCAGTATAAACAGTAAATGGCTTACTCCCGTCTGGCAATACTAAGACTGGGGCTGAGGTCAAAGCTCTCTTCAAACGTTGGAACGCATCATCACAATCTACGTCCCATGTGAAAACTAGGTTCTTCTTCGTCAAGCGTATCAATGGAGCTGATATCTTTGCGAAGTCTTTGATAAACTTCCTATAGTAGCCAGCCAACCCCAAGAAACTTCTCACTTCGGTAGCATTTTTAGGGACCTTCCAATCTTGGATGGCCACCACCTTCGCGGGATCCACAGCTATCCCTTCCTTGGAAACCACGTGCCCTAGGAATCGTACTTCCTTCCTCTAGAAGTGACACTTAGAAAATTTGGCTTTAAGATTATGCGCTCGTAGGGTCTCCAACACTTCCCTAAGATGTAAGGCATGCTCTTCTTCATCCTTAGAAAAGATCAAGATGTCATCTACAAAGACTACCACGAATTTGTTAAGGTACTCCCTAAACACCCTACTCATCAGATCAACAAAGTATGCAGGGGCATTTGTCAAACCGAAGGGCATCACTAGCCATTCATAGAAACCGTCCGGAGTCCTAAAGGCAGTCTTGTCAATGCTATCCTCAGCCACTCTCAACTGATGGAAACCAGTGGCTAAGTCCAACTGCGAAAACACTGAGGCGCCAACTAACTGATCGAAGAGATCGTCAATCCTCGTCAGTGGGTGTCTGTTTTTCTTAGTAAGCTTATTAAGTTCTCTATAGTCCACACAAAGTCTAAGGGACCCATCCGCCTTAGTGGCAAATACTACTGGAGCACCCTACTCCGATATACTTCGTCTTATGAACCCCTTCTCAAGCAACTCCTTCACTTGCTTATCGAGTTCCCTCCTTTCACATGGAGCCATGTGGCGCACTGGAAAAGATATTGATTTCGCATTATCCATAAGATATATTCGAAAATCTATCTCCCGCTTCGGAGGCAAGCCCTTCACCTCCTCAAACACATCCGAATATTCTTGGACCACTCTAACAGATTGTAGATTTTCCTCCGACGCGTCAAGCGATTCTAAATAACTTAGCATAACGGAATCTATGGGATTACAAAAGATTTCGAGAGTGTTGCCAAGGCAAGTTGCGAGCCTAACTACTCTCCTTTCACAATCAAGTACGGCCCCATTTCTGGATAACCAATCCGTTCCTAAAATTAGCCCATAGCCCGTGAAGCCCAACACATAAGCATCACATCTAAACTCAACGCTAAGTATAGAAATTTTCAAATCCAAACACATCATGGACAAATGAGCTGAGCCCCCAATTGGATTCGAAACAACTAAGGGATCCTCTACTAAACTGGTGTTTAAGTGCAGTGATTCGACTAATGATGTAGAGATAAACGAATGCGATGCGCCCGAATCGAATAAGGTACGGACAGGATGATCAAACAGAAAAACTAAGCTTTCAACAGAAATGGTTCTACCTCGTTCTTGCAGCGGTGGGACCGCGAGAGCCTGAACTTGTCCCCTTGCCTGCCCTGGTGCCATAAGAGCCTGCACCTGTCCTCCCGAGGTAGCTTCTGCCCTCTGCCCCTTCTTTGGGCAGTCCTTCACTAGATGTCCCGCTTCGCCACAGTGAAAACAGCCAGTCTTCTTTTTCTTTCGGCAATCCTTGCTGAGATGGCCTGGTGCCCCATAGTTAAAGCATTTCTTCTTTCCCTTGCCATTATTGTCTTTACCACCCTTCTTGTTTTGCTGTTGTGGTTTCTTTTGATCCCCTTTCTTCTCGGGTGCCTTATCAGCTTTAGCGCCCTTCTCCTCATGCATGAGTGCCATGTCTACAAGCTTCTCAAAGGTGGCCCCCATAGGGATGTGGGTCATAGCCAACCCTTGCAACGGTTCATTCAATCCATTAACGAACCTCAGTGCCTTATTCTCCGGCGTGTTCACTAAGTCCAAGCCAAACCTTGCTAGCTGATTAAATTTATTGACATATTCTTTTACTGATGAGCTTCCTTGCTTCAATGTCAAGAACTTTTCCATATATAGATTCTCTTCTGCCCTTGAGAGAAACTTGGCCACAAACCTACGCCTGAAATCCGCCCAAGAATCAACAGGACGCTCCCCATTAGTGACCTCCCACCAAAATGAGGCCTCTCCCTTCATTAACCAAGCTGCTAATTTAACTTTCCTCCCTTCTTCCACTTCAAAGATTTCTAGCAATTCTTCCACCTCCCTAAGCCAATCCCTTGAAAGGGTTTTCCACCCATAGCCTTAAATTCCTTGCACGTCTTTGCAAAAGTATCTACGCGAGGAGGAGGAGGAACGGGTGCAACTGGTGGTGGAGGAACATTGGCTGGACCTGCAGCGGCCCTAGCCTCTAACAACCTCCTATACCATCCTGGTATTGTTACACCACCCGGAAGGTTAAGATCTTCAGCCATGCTGAAACGAAAAAGGAAAGATTCAAAATGGAGAATTCGAAAGATAAAGATATGGCTATTGGGGATTATGTTTTTCTTAAAAACTATCCTCTTTAGATTACTCATTAGAACATGTTTTTGAAAGCACTTCTTCCAAAAAATACTTTAGAAAAATAGTTTTTCTAAAAAAATTATCTGTTCTGGTAACCTTAAGCTCTGATACCATGTGTAACACCCCACGTCCATTAATGTCACTCACAAAGGGAATGCATTAACTTCCATGGAGGTTAATAGTGAATATAGAACAGAAAAATTACAACAAGACAGATAATAAGTAGTACTTGGAAATCTAAAACTTCATTTTATTGCAGCGGAAATTTAAACATGTTTGTTACATCATAAAACCATAATCAGAGTCAAGTACAATATCCATCTTCATAAAAACAAAATACATAATCTCATTTCACCAATAGCCATTAAAGAAGATAACAAGCTGGACTTTACTTCAACGGTCCAAGCTTTCCAAGAGAGATAAAGCAATCCAATCAAACTCCACTAGGGCTGGGCCCAACCTGAGGACCTGGAGGGGGAAAAGGATAGAAATGGAGGGGGTCAGACATAAAGTCTGGCGAGTATGATAATTCTAACAATACTATTATCAAAATAACTAGACTAAGGCATAAGATGGAAGGCAAGTAAATGTCTATGAACTATTAGGTATGGAAAGCAGATAAAGATAACGTCAAAGATAACGTTAGAGATAACGTTAAAGGTACATCTAATTTCTAACGAAAAATTGCTACACTGCAACGCACATTACTACACTGCACCGCACCAGTCACCCTAAAGGTTGATCCCGCTTGCTTCACACAGAAACATATAAATAGCCTTACGTACCCCTAGCTGACTACATAGGTGCCGTCTGCCCCTATTTCCACTAGGTGTACCCCACTACCCACTTTCGATCGGCTCCCTACTCGTAGATACCCGTGTTGGCCCCACAGTGGGGTGTATCACTCCCCTAAAGTGGCAACCCGATACAACTTGAGAATGCACGGCTTATACCTACACGATGGAACAACGTCTTACCTACCAGCCCGGGTCCACACACACATATGAAACCCGTTGGACTTGCGTTGCCACCGTTCCCCGTTTTAGCCTCTTATAGTCAAACCCAGTATGCGTGTCCCGTCCTCGACTTGGGTCGAGCCCACAAAGATACGTTTGGGATACTGGTTGAAATGGGCCCCCACAAGCTACCCACCTAAGCTTGTCACCACTAGTATATCCCACTTAACCCTCTTAGTCATGTTCATTTACATGTGTGTTTGGTTAAGTCTTACTAATCGTATTTCACATGCCACTAAGGGCACCTACTAGATTCCTCATGCCACCCAAGGCACCTACTTAACCCCCATGTCCCACTTTACATGTTTATCTGGTTAAGTATTTCTTAATTCATTCAGGCCATAACCTCATAAAGACCTCTCATATTAGACTGGCATTTATGGCAGCTGGATTTACCGGGCGGGTCCGGGCAGTCTTACACCATAAAAGAGTCTAACCTCGTGTCTTTACAACTGTTATGCTTTAGTTTAGGCCTAGGACCTCTCACATTGGGCTGACATTTGTGACCACTGGATTTGTCGGGCGGGTCCGGGCAGGTTTACGTCACAAACGAGTCCAACCTCGTGTCCTAAGCATTGATTATCACTTATAATCTTTTACCCCAGTTTTAATGATTCCCTATTCAAATTGTTAATTAAGTCCACTTTTTATTGATGTCCATAATTGACTCAATTATGGTCATCCACTCATGGCATGCAAAATCATATCAATTGCACCCCAACTTCTTATTATTAAATCCTTAATATTACCCTTACCCCACGTTTATACGTTCGCTTATTCAACGCAGAATATACGTTAGACTCGAATAGTCTAACTCATAGCACAAAGATAAATTATCACAACATATAAACAATTAAAATGAATCTAATCATAATAGGGGTGAAACTTGCATAAATTACACATGTTAAGGATCTAAAGGTGTCAACTTGTTAAATGTCACAATTTACATGATATGATCATAACCCAATTTTATGTATAAACTTGCATATGGGGTTTTAGACAACATAATGATGGTGTGAACTAGCATAGAATTTCACATATGTCATAGCATAATCCTAGATGTCATGGCATATGTTCATAACCTTTACTAATCAACCTAAACTTGCATATGTGACTTGTCATATAGATCAACATAGACCAAACATTATGATTTGATTAACATGAACTAACTAGCATAGACAATAACATCATGATTTTATAACATGTATGATTCATCTCAACTTAGCATAGAAACTTTCAACACATATAACACCATCATAGCATGATTTAAAACATATAGGATATCACATAGCATGGGATTTATAACATACATGATAGCATAAGATTTAAAACAACATATATGACAATCCACATCATTCACTTATAATCCATTCATGACTTAATCGAATTAGTTTAACAATAATCTTGTTAAGATCATCATACTCACAATTAGAGAAGAAAGAGAGTCGAATTAGCGCTCCTTTGATGAAGAATCGCTGTTAGGGTTGGGTAGTTCTGATTTGGTTGCTGTTCTTTATCTTTAATTTGATGGCGGCTGCACTAGGTCTCAAAATAACAGCATGACGGCCATGCTCTTTGTTTATTTTCTGATTTAGGGTTTGTGTATAGGGGTCTTTTTATAGAGTTATAAACTAGTTTAAGCCGTCGGATGTTCTTAGGGTTAATCAAAACCATTCAATTATGATAGGGTGATGAGTCAGCCCTAATGACTCAGCAAGGAGTCAGAATGGACTCAACAACACGGGTCAGCCTGAACCAGAAAGCTGTGCAGGCTCCAGCCTCGGCCTAGGCGCACTTGGCAGGTGAGCCAGTGTAAATATGTACTGGCGCACTTCCCAAGTGCGCCAGTGCATTTTTTTTTCTTTTTAATTTGCCACCAAACTTCGTTCGTCCATAACTCTTTCATCCGGTACTCGTTTCCCGCAAACTCGGACTCTATTTCAACCAGAATTCCGAGACGAACTCAATGACGCAACCCGTTTCCCACAATTCTCAAGTCTGAGATTAGTTATTCTTTAATTTGTGAATATTAATATTAACAGAATTACGGGGTGTTACATAATGTCAAATTAATGGATGTACTATCATCCTAACATGGTTACAAATCAATGTTAATATAAACGTCATACAATCAGATCTAGAAAGTTAGATCTGTATTAACTGGTTTACATGTACCACAATATAATTGTAATTCAAGATTCACATAGGAAACATAGTAGAACGTCCATATATTAGATCTCGGGAAAATGACATAGTATGCTTGCATAAGTTCATGATTACAGCATATACCCAATTCATAGTCTACCACAATTCACATTTATCTATTTAAACCTACAAGTGACTAAAACTCACTGTGGTAGAAGAAAGAATAGATCAAGCGTTTGTTGCTGTTCTAGAACCGTTCTCCTCTTTCACAATTCCTAATCTTTAATTAATTGGGGAAGAGACTAGCTTAGTTTAGGATGCGGCAGCATGACGGCTTATGAATGAATTTAGTTTAGATTAGGGTTTAGGTTTATGTGTGCTTATATAGATGTGTAGGATTAATTAGAACCCTTAGATCTGACTAGGATTCATCTAAGCCATCCAGAATGAAAAGACATGTCACCAGACCAATCAGATAAAGCCACATAAGCCCTAAAACTCCAAAAATCGTCATCTGAACAAATCAGCCCAATCTGGCCGACAGGGGTCGACATGTGTCTTCCCCCTATAGGGGGTCGACACCTGTGTCTTCCCCCTATAGGGGGGTCGACATCTATGTCGACCCCCTACTAGGGGGTCGACACCCATGAGCGGAAAATTTCCCGCTTAGCCCGCTTTGACTGAATTTCGAAATCTGAACCTGTTTGGGAGCTTCTAGAGTTATTATATATATATATTCTCCCCTACGCGTATACAAACTTCTAAGGCTTATAACTTCTTCATACAGTGTCCTATTTACGCAAACTCGGACTCTATCCCAAGCAGAATTTTGAGACAAACACAATGGCATAACCCATTTCACTTAATTCTTCTTCTAAAAGTTAAGTGTCCTTAAATTTGTTAATTTTAATATTTTAAAATTACGGGGTGTTACATTCTCCCCTCCTTAAAGTATTTCATCTTCAAGTCAAGAAGAATGTATATCCTACCATCCAATCATCCATCTACTCAGCCATCAATCACAGGCATCCATTGTCCTTAAAAGATTTCTAATGCCATATGAACATATGCAAAAAGTGTGTGTATATGTTCCTTATCTAATGCAAAATCAGGCGGTCTACTGATTCTGTTGACCTCCTTAATGCAAATCATGATAGTGCCATGCGTCCATTATGTATGCAAAAGAATCCTAATAATACATATTATTTCTACATGAGTGCACAATCATTTCATTCAAATGCAACAATCATATGATAACACAATAATATACATCCATTAAAATATGCACACTTATTTATATGCAATATGAAAGTGATTGAGCCGATCTAGTGCCTAATGTGTGTGTATATGCGTCCACAGGCGACCACTAGCAAACACTTGCATCCACTTGCATCCATCAAACATAACATGTCTCAAACACATGTTTACAATCATGGGATTTCCTACCTAAGGGTCGAAGATTCGATTGATAGAATATACTCAGATGATAAAAGCAAATGCGAATAAAAGCTTTTGGAAGAGAAGTTAAGAACATTCCCTTGAAAGGGGAAGGGTACGAAGTGTAAAAATCTTGTCTTCGGTCTCCCAAGTTGCATCTTCTTGGTTGTCTCCCCACTGGACCTTCACCAACTTGACTTCTCGTTTGCGTAGCTTCTTAACCTCCGATCCAAGTATGCAAGTCGGAACTCAGCCAATCATTGCTTCCTTCTTTATTTTCACTTTGTTTCGCAAGTTTGGCCCTCTACCTCAAACTCTATACATTTTATCGCCACTTGGACGAATAGTCATCTTGGAATGATGGGCTTCCTCAAGGACTGTCTTCAATAGGTTTCCTATCCTGATATGATTCACCTACCAAACCTCTTCTCAAGTAGCCCCACCACTTGCTTATCAAGTTCCCTCTTTTCTTTTAGGAGCCATATGGCTTACAGGTAATGCAACTGGCTTTGCATTGTCTACCAGGTATATACGGAAATCAATCTCGTGCCTCGGGGGTAATACCCGAACCTCATCCAAGACATCAGGATACTCACGAACTACTGGTGCCGATCGCAGGTCATCGATATATGCCTCAAGAGACTCTAGGAAACTAAACATGACAGACCCTTGCGGGTCACAAGAAATTTCGAGGGTGCTTAACGACCCTCCTCTCACCACCTAGAATGGCACCATATGTGGTAAACCAACCTATCCCTAGAATCAACCCATAGCCCCTAAACCCGAGTACATATGCATCGCATTCAAATTTGACACCTAACACAGATATTCTCAAACCCCTACAAATCATAGTAAATGAGCCGAATCACCAATGGGGTTTGAGACAACTACGGGATCCACTACCATACTAGTAACTAAGTGTAGAGATTCAACAACAGAACTAGATATAAATGAGTGTGAAGCACCATAATTAAAATGTGTCCTAACTGGATGATTTGAAAGAGAAACTAATCTTTCTATGGAATTTTTTCTACCTCTTTCAGGAGCACTGATCGCGAGAGCATGCGCCTGCCCTCCAGAAGTCCCAGCTCTTTGCCCTTGTCCCTGTTTCTTCGGCCAATCCTTAATAAGATGCCCGACCTCTCCACAAGCGAAGCAAGCATTCTTCCTTTTCCTGCAGTCCTTAGCTAAGTGACCCTCTCGTCCACAACTATGGCACTTCCTCTTATCTTTAACCTTGTTATTCTATTCGCCTTTCTTTTGCTGTTGTCCCTTCCTAGGCCACACCTTCTCATTTTGTGTTGCTTCCTCAACCTTTACTTCCTTCTTTTCTCCCTTGTCTTCCTCATGCATTAGGGCCATATCAACAAGTTTTTCAAAAGTGGCTACCATTGGGATATGGGACATGGCTAACCCATGAAGGGGTTCGTTCAGCCCTTTAGCAAACAGCAAAGCCTTTTTGTGTGGCGTATCCACCAATTCTAACCCGAACCTTGCTAGCTGGTTGAATTTGTTCACATATTCTTTCACCGTCAAGTTTCCTTGTTTAAGTGCTAAGAACCTTTCCATCTGCATGCTTTTCTCGGCTTGGGAAAGAAATTTCATTTCAAATCTTTTCCTAAAATCTTCCCAAATTTCCACCGGACGTCCATCTTGGGTGACTTCCCACCAGAAAGAGGCTTCGTCTTTCAGTAGCCACACAGCTAACTGAATCTTCCTTCTATCCTCTACTTCAAAGATTACGAACAAGTCCTCAGTCTCCTTAAGCCAATTTCGAGCTTCAACGAATGTCTCATTCCCATGGAATGGCTTCCATTCCATAGCATGGTAGTCTTTGCAGATCTTGGCGAAGTTATCTGCTCTTAGAGGGGGGGGGGGGAGGAGGAATGATTGGTGCAGCTGGGGGAGGGACATCTCTTTGGCCTTCGGCAGGCGCCATGGCCTCCAAATACCTATGGAACCATCCATGCATAGTGACGCCCTCTGGGATATAAGGGATGTTTTGTTCCCCAGATATGCTGAAAAAAGGAAAAGGAAGAAATTTAGATAAAGGACCGAAGGAGACTACATATGGCTTCTTGGGGGATTATTTTCAAAACAGTCTTTTCTTTTCGAAAATACTTTCTTTTAAAACCTTTTTGAAAAATAATTTTCAAAAACTTTTCTAATCTGGTAATCTTCAGCTCTGATACCAAGTGTAACACCCCACGTCCGTTAATTTCACTCGCTAAGGGAATGCATTAAGTTTCGTAAAGCATTGTGGGTAAACAGACACAGAATAATTACAAGACAAATATAAATAAGATAGCAGCGGAAATTTCAAATTTTTATTTCAACATAAAACATAATACCGTAGTTCACAATGCCATAAGTCATAAAATCGTTAAAAAAATACTTCTGTCTTACATCATCAGAGTACATAAGTATTAAAGAAAAACATTATTCCCCAATAAAAAGAGTAAGCCATAGTAGAGACGAAAACTTGAGCCATACTCTAGAAGTAGCTTCCAACAAGAAAATATCCAAGTCCTGACTAAGCCTAGGTGTTTCCTCCCTGAGAACCTGGGGGGTGGGGGGGGGGGGGGGACGGAAGAGAGAGAAAAACAAAGGGGTCAGACATAAAGTCTGGCGAGTCTAGTTATTTTTAGCCAGTAAATAAATAAAGGTGAACATGACAGGCATAAAGTGGGTAAGAGAGATCACAACATAAATGGCAGGTATGACAAGGTAAACAGGACAACAAGATAGAATAGATAGCGCTCCTTAATACTTTCCTTGCCCTGCACCAATACTAGTATAACAGATATGTAATAGGATTACATACTCCCTAATTGCTTAACAAAAAAAGGATGATCCCAACAGAAACATAATGGTAGTTTTAGGTGTACTCTAGTAACAGGTTTTAACCCAAACAGGACTGGTACCTAAACAGAAATAACGGGTGTTAACCCAGATAGAAACACAGGTACCCCACAGAAACAGACAGGACTAGATGTACCCTATTTACTACCCCCAATCGATCGGCTCCCTATTCCGTAGATACCCTGTGCTGGCCCCACAGTGGCAACCCTTTATTTTTCGGATGTGCACAACCATATCTACTGATGTCACAGCATCTTATCTTCCCCAGCAGGCAGAGTCATGCATGCACATGACCCCGTTTGAATGCGCCATCAACACCGCCTCCACGTTTGGATCTCTTACAATCAGCTCAATAAGCGTGCCCCACTCCGACCTAGTTCGGAGTACCCGTTTGATACCAATTTAAGGGTTACTGACTGAAATGGGTCCCACACAAGATGATGCAAGCTCTCCCCTTTGTCTTACATCCCCACTACTTGGTTTTCCACTGGTTATGTTTACCTAATGATGTCTTTAATTACATAAACCTGACAGGTTAAGTTTGTTGGCCTATATATACAAATATTACCCACCAACCCAAGATGTACTTAACCCTCATACTGATTCAAGCATGTTTATTTAACGGTTAAGTTTGTGGGCCTATATATTAATATTGCCCACCTACCCAAGATGTACTTAACCCTCCCACTGATCCAAGCATGTTTTACTTAACCCTATCTTTAGTTCATATTCATACAACCCCTTATGGATTAGATTTGGTTAAGTATTCTGATTCATTACCATGTCCATTTATGGTTTATAATGGGCTAGACCTCCCACATTAGGCCTACAACATGTGGATGCTGGATATGCCGGTCGAGTCCAAGCAGTCTTATTCCACAGTTGGGCCTAACCTCGTGTCTTAGCCTGATTCGTATTCGCGTACTTAGACCTCCCACATTAGGTTCAACATTAGTGGCTGCTAGATATGTCGGTCGGGTCCGAGCAGACTTCCACCACTAATGTAACCTAACCTCGTGTCATAAGTACAATTACCATTCCTAATTGTAATTACTAAACATTCTATTTTTAATTAATTAAACAATTAATTAAACCTTTTCCTTTTTTGGGTGTCAATACATATTTTGCCCGATAATTTGAATTACATGTCCATGAATGTTCATATTCAAATTATGCCATTTTTAATTAATTTACCAATTAATTAATCCTTTCCTTTTATAGGTGTCAATACCTATTTTGCAACAATAATTTGAATTGCATATCCATAATGGTCATATTCAAATTATGCCATTTTTATCCAAATTTTCCTATGTCTTTATAGGTGATTATTACTATGTTTCCCTGTTTGAATTATATGTCCAACTTATATAAAACATTATACAAATTATGCCAATTATAAATCCCTTTTTTTCCTGTTTCCTAACTAACGTGATTGCATGTATTTTGGCGTCATCAAGGCTATAAAGTAGCCTCGTCATAACAATAAAAGGGAACATGATAGGGGTGACAGTTCAACATGTTTTGGCATAAATATTAACATAACTGACATAGTAACTAAGTGAATGAACATGTGATAATTATCATAATAAAGTGGAAATCAAATTAATAATTTGTGTTTAGGCAAGCATAATAAGATCTAGATTCAATATTAGGTGTCTAATTACCTAAATCTAGCACAGACAGGGTGGCATAATAACAAGTTTAGATTCACACGTCAAGTTTACCACATATACCAAGGTATAATAATATAACAAGTGTAAGGTGATTAACACCAAATTCTAGATCCAAGTAATGTCAAATTAATGGATATACTATCCTCCTAACGTGGTTACAAATCAATGTTCATATAAACGTCATATCGAATCACCACAATCAGATCTAGAAAGTTAGATCTGTATTAACTAGTTCACATGTACCACAATATAATTGTAATTCAAGATTCACATAGGAAACATAGTAGAATGTCCATATATTAGATCTAGGGAAAATGACATGGTATGCATGCATGAGTTCATGATTTACAGCATATACCCAATTCATAGTCTACCACAATTCACATTTATCTATTTAAACCTAAAAGTGACTAGAACTCACTGTGGTAGAAGAAAAAATAGATTAAGCGTTTGTTGCTGTTCTACAACCGTTCTCCTCTTTCACAATCCTAAGCTTTAATTCGTTGGAGAAGAGACTAGCTTAGTTTAGGACGCAGCAGCATGACGGCTTATGAATGAATTTAGTTTAGATTAGGGTTTAGGTTTATGTGTGCTTATATAGATGTGTAGGATTAATTAGAACCCTTAATTCTGGCTAGGATTCATCTAAGCCATCCAGAATGAAAAGACATGTCATCAGACCAATCAGATAAAGCCACATAAGCCCAAAAACTCCAAAAATCGTCATTTGAACACATCATCCCAATCTGGACGACAGAGGTCGACACCTGTGTCTTCCCCCTATAGGGGGGTCGACACCTATGTTGACACCCCTATAGGGGGGTCAACACCTATGTCGACCTCCCCACTAAGGGGTCGACACCCATAAGCGGGAAATTTCCCGCTCAGCTTGCTTTGACTGAATTTCGAAATATGAACCTGTTTGGGAGCTTCTGGAGTTATTATATATATATATATGTTCTCCCTTACGCGTATACAAACTTCTAAGGCTTATAACTTCTTCATACGGTGTCCGATTTACGCAAACTCGGACTCTATCCCAAGTAGAATTTCGAGACGAACGCAATGACATAACCCATTTCACTTAATTCTTCTTCTAAAAATTAAGTGTCCTTAAATTTGTTAATTTTAATATTTTAAAATTACGGGGTGTTACATTTTGCCCTAGGCAAATCTAATTCTTTCAAATAATATATATGCGTGCACCCTCAAACTATGAGTAGTTTAAATTACTTAGCACCAAAGTGCTTTCCAATCAATTTTTGCACATGGTTTTGAAATTCATTCCTCTTTACGCTGACCTGCACATCAGTGATCCAAATCAATCAAATAACTAGCCTTGGCACTCTAAGAAAATAAAGAACAACCCTGTTCTCAAATCAAAACAGAGATAGCTAGTTTGCTTAAAGGACAAGCACCACTTTTAAGTGAATTTCTTGCATGTACAAACTTTTGTTGCCTTGCCTGAAGAGGAAAATCTTAAAAAAACTTGTAAAGGGCTTCACATCAAAATGAACTGTTATTGCAACAGTATGGACTAATTGTTCATCACACGCATAGCTGAAGATAGCTTCAGCTACCCCTGTCCATTCCACCACAAGCAATTTAATACCCATTATTTTATTCATTCTTTCTAACTATAAATACATACCCTACACACACATTGTCACACACACTCCATTTATTTATTACTCGAAGTAAGAACAAGAGAGAAAACCATGGCAGAAACTAAGAACAGAGACATTTGTTGGTGAGTAAGCTCAACTTTTAGTTCTTCGTTAAATCTTTAACATTTTTGTATTGAGTGTTATAGGTTTAGTTAGTTTTGTATCCATCATCTATGTGCTCTGCATCTTATCTGTGTTAACATAACCAAGGCCAAATAAACCCTATATGTATATGTAATAGAAGCATAGCAAGTACCCATTAATCCTCTGTGAAAAACATTCTATGATCATTGCTAAAATAAATGCTTGGATGAATATTTCAACACTTATAAATGGTTGTGTTAAAGCATTTTTTAAACCAAACATTCGATCATGTATGAGACTGTGACACCCCGCGTCCATTAATGTCACTCATTAAGGGAATGCATTAAGTTTCATAAAGCGTTATAGGTAAATAGAAACAGAATTATTACAATACAGATATAAAAGCAACAACGGAATTTAAATTTTATTTCAAACATATGTCATAACATCGTGGTCCAAACATACCATAAGTCTGAAACAACATAAAAGCCATTACAAAAATATAAAGCTTTTCTGTCTTCTTCCATCAGAGTACATAAAAAGCATAATTCCTCAAAAAAGAGATAAATCCATAGTAGAGATAAGAACTTGAGCAATACTTTAAGAGAAACTCCTAGCAAGATAAAAGCAGAATCACTATCAAGCCTGAGTGTTCCCGCCTTGAGAACCTAGGGGGTTGGGGGGACAGAAGAAAGAAGAGGAACAAAAAGGGTCAGACATAAAGTCTGGCGAGTCCAGTTACTTTTAGTAAGTAAATAAATAAAAGTAGCATGACAGACATATAAAGTGGATAAGAAAGATGACATCACAAAAGGTAAGTATGACAAGGTAAACATGATAGAGTGTATATGCTTCCCTAATGATTACTCTGCACTATTACTAATATAACCAGAATGAGATGATTCCTTCCACTATAAGGTGGTAGACTTAGGCATACGTCCAAATGTACCCTAACTACTACCCTAATCGATCGACTCCCTAATCCACGTAGATACTCTGTGCCGGCCCCACCGTAGGATGTATCATATCCTAATGTGGCATCCCTTCACTGATATGCAGTCCCATATCTATAGGTGTCATGGTCGTCTTATCCCCCTCTGCCCGGCCCATGCATGCACATGACCCCGTCGGTTTGCGCCACCCACACCGTCCTCCACGTTTGGATCTCTTACAATCAGTTCAGTAAGCATGCCTATTCTCCGACCTAGTTCGGAGTACTTTGTTTGATACATACTCCAGGTTACTGAGTAAAATGGGTCCCACACAATATGATACAAGCTCTCCCCTTTGTCTTATATCCCCCGCTAGGTTTTCCACGAGTTATATTTACCCTAAAAAGTGTCTTTAATTATATAACCCCAATCTTTCTACCGGTTATGCTTACCTGTAGGTGTCATTAATACATAACCCCCAATTGGCTAATTTTTGTGGGCCTATATTTAAATATTACCCACCCAACCCAGATATACTTAACTTAACCCTCCCATTGTTCAACCAAGTTTAGTTAACCCTTATACATGTTCATGATCACACAATCTCTATGGATTCAACTTAGTTAAGTATTCCAATTCGTTACCATGTCCATTTATGGTTATAATGGACTAGACCTCCCACATTAGGCTTACAACTTGTGGAAGCTGGATATGCCGGTCGGGTCCGGGTAGACTTCTTTCACAAGTTGGGCCTAACCTCGTGTCTTAGCCCGTCTCGTATTTATGCACATAGACCCTCACATTAGATTCAACAATCGCGGTTGCTGGATATGCCGGCCGGGTCCGGGCAGAATTCCACCACAAATGCAATCTAACCTCGTGTCATAATTGCAGTTACAATTTCTAATTACTGTAATCCTAGGCATTTCATTATTATCCAATTTTTCACCTATGTCGTTATAGGTGTTCATGCCCATTTACCTAATTATATTCATAGTGAATAATATGCCTGAATTCATATTCATTATTCAAGTTATGCCAATTCTAATGTTTCCCCCTGTTCCCTAACTAACGCATTCACATATATTTGGTGGCATGCCTAGGCTAGAATGTAGTCTGGCCATAAACAATAAAAGGGAAAGGTGATGGAAAGATGACAATAGTGATTATTCTAACATAACTGGCATAAATATATATACTGACATAGACATGTAATTGGCATAGTAATAAGGTGGACATAAAAACAGATCTAGTGAACAGGTGATGAAAAACTAGATCTAACATAATAAGGATGTCCTAATAGGCATGAATAGATCTAAATAAGGATTCACATGTCCAATTAATGACAGATCTAAATTAACCACAACATGATAGGCACAAAATGATCTAGATAGAGAATTAGATCTAAACAAGGATTTAATTCTCCAAATAATGACATATCCAAATTAACCACAGACATAGATAAAGGTCAAGATCCATAAATGTGACATGATAAATTAACCACAAGTGAATTAGATCTATAAAGGTAGATCTAGCATGGTAAAGTTTAAGATCTAAGAGTTTCATAGATTCACAATTTATAACAGATCTATATCACAGTCATATCACGTTTTACTTTTAACCATTTAAATCTAAAAGTAACTAAACTCACAGTGTTTGGATTTTAGAAGATAGAAGAGAAATTGTTGGTGTTGAATCTCAGATCTATACTTGAATCTCTAACTGATTAGCTCTAGTTGATTGTTGTTGAAGAAATGGATTCAGTTCAGGCACCTGCAGCATTTTGGCTTCCATTGATTTTCAGTGATGAAAACAAGAGAAATAGACCTTTATTTGTAGCTGTCAGCCCCCCAAAAAATGACTGCCACCTCAGCCCTAGGGGGTCGACCCCTCCCTTTATGGCGTTGACCCCGGGGTCGACCCTCCCTTATGGGATCGACACGCCTACTATGGGGTCGACCCCTACTATGGGGTCGACACCCCTGGGGCGGGAATTTTACCGCCTATGGGATTTTCGAAATTTGAACTGAAATTTTGAATTCCTGGTCTCTCTATATATAATAATAATCTTGCGCATATACAAACTTCAAACCTTCATAACTTCTTCATACGTTGTTCGTTTTACACAAACCAAATGTCTATCTTGACCAGAATTTTGAGACGGACGCAATTGAGCAGTCCATTTCCCTTAATTATAATTATTAAATTAATTATTATTTAGTTTATCCTCTTTGATGTTGTTGAAATTACGGGGTGTTACATTCTCCCCTACTTAAAGGATTTCGTCCCCGAAATCTCTTAGTTGAGAAGAATGTATATCCTATCATCCATCATCCATCTACTCATTCATCAATCATAAGCATCCATTGTCCTTAAAGACTTCTAATGCTTATATGAACATATGAAAAGGTGTGTGCATATGTCCCAATACTAATGTGAAGATTAGGCGGTCTACTGATTCAGTCGATCTCCACAATGCAATGTATGTTAGTGCCATGAATCCAATA
This sequence comes from Allium sativum, assembly GCA_030737875.1. Lineage (NCBI taxonomy): Eukaryota > Viridiplantae > Streptophyta > Magnoliopsida > Asparagales > Amaryllidaceae > Allium > Allium sativum. The sequence continues at coordinate 195,411,470 of CM060911.1, forward strand.
TGTGTGCAAATAATCCTATTATAACATGTAAGTTCTATATATTTGCATACTCAATCGTCCAAATTCAACATCCATATGCTAATACATCCATTTTCACCCACTAAATGAAAAATGCACACACATCCATATGTAGTATGGGAGTGATTGAGCCGATCTAGTGCCCAATGTGTGTATATGCATCCACAGGCAACCACTAGCAAACACTTGCATCCATCAAACACAACTTGTCTCAAACACATGTTTACATCCATATGATTCCTATCTAAAGGCCGAAAACACTATTGATAGGACATAGTAAAATGATAGAAACAAATATAGATAAAACTTTGGAAATGGAGTTAAGAAAATACCCTCGAAAAAGAAAGGGTACAAAGCACGAATCTTGTCTTCGGTCTCCCAAGTCGCATCCTCTATGTTATCACCCCATTGAACCTTTATCAGCTTCATTTATTTATTGCGTAGCTTCCGAACTTCTGATCCAAGAATACAGGTAGGGCCTCGTCGGGCTGTCGCCTCCCGCTCCACTTCTACTTCCTCTAATATACTTGGCTCAACAACTTCTGCTGTGTCATGCAAGCACTTTCGCAAATGAGAAACGTGGAAAACATCATGAATGCTGGATAGATTTTCTGGTAGCTTTACTCTATAGGCCATTTGGCCGATCCTTTCAGTTATGGGAAATTGTCCCACAAATCTGGGTGCATATTTCCCTACAGATCCGAAGCGAACCACATTCCTTAGAGGTGATACTTTAATAAAAACTAAGTCTCCCACTTCAAATTCAATGTCAGTACTTCTCTTATCTGCGTAAGATTTCTGTCTATCTTGAGCTATCTTCATTCTTCGTCGAATAAGATCAATTTTCTCGGACGTTTCTCCAGCCATATCAAGTCCAAGTAATAATCCTTATGTAGATTCCCACCAATAAGTTGGTGATCTACAGGGTCGTCCATACAATGCTTCGAAGGGTGCCATGCCGATGCTAGCTTGATAACTGTTGTTGTAGGCAAACTCTACTAAAGGAAGATGTTCATCCTAAGTCCCTCCGAAGTCTAGGATACACAGCCTTAAAAGATCCTCAAGAATTCTGTTCACCTTTTCCGTCTGCTCATTGGTCTGTGGGTGATAAGCAGTCCTCAAACACAACTGTGTACCTAATGCTTCTTGTAAGGTCCTCCAAAATTCACTAGTGAAGATGGGATCACGATCGCTCTGGATGCTTGAAGGTACTCCATGAAGACGGAATATCTCACGAACGTAAATTGCTGCCAACCATGATGCCATCCTCTTACTCTTAACTGGAATGAAATGAGTGCTCTTAGTGAGTCTGTCCACCACAACCCAGATACCGGTGTTTCCTTTCTTCGATCAAGGCAAACCATCTATGAAATCCATAGAGACGCTTCCCACTTCCACTATGGAACCTTCAAAGGATGAAGTAAACCACTGGGCTTCCTTTGCTCAGCTTCGACTTGCTGACAAACTAAACATTGAGAAAAAAACTCTGCCACATCTTTCTTCATCCGAGCCCAAAAGAAAACCCTCTTCATGTCTCTATACATCTTATCACCGCCGGGATGAATAGTCATCTTAGAATGGTGGGCTACTTCTAGGACTGCCTTTATCAGGCTTCCAGTTTGAGGAACAGAAAGCCTTCCATCTCGTCGCAACCACCCTTTTTCATCTATGGAATATCTACTGAGTTGACTAGAAGTCTCCCCTTTTTCATCTATGGAATATCCACTGAGGTGACTAGAACTCTCCCCTTTTCTGAGCTTATCTATGATGTCTAAAATATGTGGATCATTTTGCTGCGAAGCTCCTATCTGATCCATAAGAGTAGGCCGTATCTCTAATGATGCAAACAAATCAGGCAAAATCTCGATGGAGGATCTAAAGTCAAAAGTTGATATGAACTCCAAGCTCTTCCTCTCCACAAACAGAGGACTTAAGGCCATCATCTGCCTACTTAGTGCGTCAGCCACCACATTACCCTTGCCAGGGGTATAAGCGATTTCAAAATCATAAGAAGCTAGGAATTCCATCCACCTTTGTTGCCTTAAATTAAGATCCTTCTATGAGAACAAGTATATGAGAGATTTATGATCGGTGTATAATTCGAACTTCTCTCCAAGTAAATAATGACACCACGTCTTAAGCGCGAATGCTATCGAAGCTAGCTCTAAATCATGGGTAGGATAGTTCTTCTCATGAACTATCAACTGTCTACCCCCATAACACACTACCTTTCCTTCTTGCATCAGAACCACACCAAGCCCAGTACCACATGCATCAGTGTAAACCGTAAATACTTTGTTCCCATCAGGCAAGGTCAAGACTGGGATGTTGTCAGCGCCCTCTTCAAACGTTGGAAAGCAACATCACAATCTATATCCCATGAAAATGCCAAGTTCTTCTTCGTCAGCCTGGTGAGAGGGGTTGATATCTTTGCGAAGTCCTTAATGAACTTCCTATAATAGCCTACTATCCAAGAAAGCTTCTCACCTTTGTTGCATTTTTCTGTATATGCCAATCTTGCACTACGACCATCTTTGCAAGATCTGCAGCTATCCCTTCTTTGGAGACCATGTGCCCTAAGAATCCCATCTCTTTTCTCCAAAAATGGCATTTGGAGAACTTTGCCTTAAGCTGATGCGCACGGAAAGTTTTCAAAACTTCTCTCAAATGTTGGGCATGCTCTTCTTCACTTTTGGAGAAGATCAAGATATCATCAACAAAGACTATGATAATTTTATTTAGAAACTCCCAAAATACCCTACTTATCAGATCAACAAATAAGCGGGTGCATTCGTCAACCCAAAAGACATAACTAGCCATTACAAGAAACCATCCAGAGTTCTAAAAGCAGTCTTGTCTATACTATCCTCAGCCACCCTCAACTGATGAAACCCTGTGGCCAAGTCTAACTGAGAGTATACCGAGGCACCAACAAGCTTGTCAAACAAGTCGTCTATCCTTGGAAGTGAGTGTCTATTCTTCTTTGTGATTTTGTTCAACATTCTATAGTCCACACACAAACGAGGCGGTCCATACGCCTTAGTTGCGAATACAACTAGAGCACCCTATTCAGATATGCTTCGTCTGATAAATCCTTTCTCAAGTAGCTCCCCTACTTACTTACTCAGCTCCCTCCTTTTCTTCGGAGCCATATGGCGCATTGGTAATGCAACTGGCTTTGCATTGTCCACCAGATATATATGGAAATCAATCTCGTGCCTCGGAGGTAAACCCCGTACCCCATCAAAAACATCAGAATAATCTCGGGCTATTGGAACAGATTGCGTATCATCGATAGATGCATCAAGAGACTCTAGGAAACTAAGCATAACCTACCCTTGTAGGTCAAAAGAAATCTCGAGGGTCCTCCCATGGCAAGTCAGAAGTCTAACGATCCTCCTCTCACAATCTAGAATGGCACCATACATGGTTAACCAATCCATCCCTAGAATCAAACCATAACCCATAAAACTGAGCACATACGCGTCGCATTCAAACTCGATGCCTAACACTGATATTCTCAAACCTCGACAAATCATAGATAAATGAGCCGAACCACCATGGGGTTTGAGATAACTACGGGATCCATTACCATACTAGTAATTAAGTGCAGAGATTCAATCACAGAACTAGATATAAATGAATGTGAAGCGCCAGAATCAAAAAGTGTTCTAATAGGATGATTGGAAAGAGAAACTAAACCTTCCATAGAAATTTTTCTATATCTATCAGGAGCACTGATCGCGAGAGCATGCACCTGCCCTCCAGAAGTTCCTGCCCTTTGACCTTGTCCCTGTCTCTTTGGGCACTCCTTAGCAAATTGTCCGACCTCTCCGCAATTAAAGCAAGAATTCTTTCTTCTTTTGTAGTCCTTCACCAAGTGACCCTCACATCCACAATTGTGACATTTTCTCTTATCCTTAGCCTTGTCATTCTTTCCACCCTTCTTCTGTTGCTGCTGTTGTTGTCCTTTCTTGGGCCATATCTTCTTGTTTTGCGTTGTTTCCTCAGCTTTTACCTCCTTCTTTTCTCCCTTGTCCTCCTCATGCATCAAGGCCATATCGACAAGTCTTTCAAAAGTAGCTCCCACTGGAATGTGGGACATAGCCAACCCATGAAGAGGCTCATTAAGTCCTTTGAAAAACTGCAAAGCCATCTTATGCGGAGTGTCCACCAACTCTAATCCAAACCTTGCTAGCTGGTTGAATTTGTTTACATATTCTTTAACGGTCATGTTTCCTTGTTTGAGCGCCAAGAACCTCTCCATTTGCATGCTTTTCTCATCTTGGGAAAGAAATTTAATTTCAAATCTTTGCCTAAAATCATCCCGTGTCTCTACCAGACATCTAGCTTGGGTTACTTCCTACTAGAATGAAGCTTCATCTTTCAGTAGCCAGGCAGCTAGCTGAATCTTCCTTCGATCTTCCACTTCAAAGATTACAAACAATTCCTCAGTCTCCTTAAGCCAATTCCTGGCCTCTACGAATGTCTCAGTTCCATGGAATGGCTTTCCTCACATAGCATGGAAATCTTTGCAGATCTTGGAAAAGTTGAGTGCACGTGGAGGAGGAGGAGGAACAACGGGTGCAGCTGGGGGAGGAACGTTTCCTTAGCCTTCGGCAGGCGCCGTGGCCTCCAGAAACCTATGGAACCAGCTTGGTATCGTAACGCCCTCTGGATATTAGGTTCCCCAGACATGCTGAAAAAGAAAAGGAAAGAGATTCAGATAAGGGATCGAAAGATATTACTTATGGATTTTTGGGGAATGTTTTTCAAAACAGACTTTTTTTTAAAATGCTTTCTTTTAAAACCTTTTTGAAAATAATTTTTCAAAAACTTTTACCTACTCTGGTAACCTTCAACTCTGATACCAAGTGTGACACCCCACGTCTGTTATTGTCACCTACTAAGGGAATGCATTAAGTTTCGTGAAGCACTATAGGTAAACAGAAACTGAATTATTACAAGATATATATAAAAGAAACAGCGAAATCTAAATTTTATTTCGAACATAAGTCATAACATCATGGTCCAAACATACCATAATTCTGAAACTACATAAAAGCCATTACAAAAATATAAATCTTTTCCGTTTTGTTCCATCAGAGTACATAAAAAGCATAATTCCCCAAAAAAGAGACAAAGACATAGTAGAGATAAGAACTTGAGCAATACTTCAAGAGTAGCTCCGAGCAAGATAAAAGCAGAATCACGGTCAAGCCTGAGTGTTCCCGCCCTGAGAACCTGGGGAGGGGGAAGGGAAGAAAGAAGAGGAACAAAAAGGGTCAGACATAATGTCTCGTGAGTCTAGTTAGTTTTAGTAAGTAAATAAATAAAAGTAGCATGACAGTCATATAAAGTGGATAAGAAAGATGACATCACAAAAGGTAAGTATGACAAGGTAAACATGATAGAGTGTATACGCTTCCCTAATGATTACTCTGCACTATTACTAGTATAACCAGAATGAGATGATCCCTTCCACTATAAGGTGGTAGTATTAGGCATACATCCAAATGTACCCTAACTACTACCCTAATCGATCAGCTCCCTAATCCGTGTAGATACTTTGTGCCGGCCTCACCATATGATGTATCACATCCTAAAGTGGCAACCCTTCGCTGATATGCACAACCCCATATCTACAGGTGTCACGATCGTTTTATCCCCCTCTGCCCGGCCCATGCCCGCACATGACCCGGTCTGTTTGCGCCGCCCACACTGTCCTCCAAGTTTAGATCTCTTACAATTAGTTCAGTTAGCGTGCCCGTTCTCTGACCTAGCTCGGAGTACTTTTTTTGATACATACTCCAGGTTACTGATTGAAATGGGTCTCATACAATATGATACAAGCTCTCCACTTTGTCTTGTATCCCCCACTAGGCTTTCCACGGGTTATATTTACCCTGTGTCTTTAATTATAAAACCCCAATATTTCTACCTGTTTTGCTTAGTTATAGGTGTCTTCAATACATAGCCCCCAATTGGTTAAGTTTTGTGGGCCTATATTTAAATATTACCCACCCAAACCAGATATACTTAACTTAACCCTCCCATTGTTCAACCAAGTTTACTTAACCCTTATTCATGTTCATGATCACACAATCCCTATGGATTCAACTAGGTTAAGTATTCCAATTCGTTACCATGTCCATTTATGGTTATAATGGGCTAGACCTCCCGCATTAGGCCTACAACTTGTGGATGCTGGATATGTCGGTCGGGTCCGGGCAGTCTTCTTCCACAAGTTGGGCCTAACCTCGTATCTTAGCCCGTCTCGTATTTGTGCACTTAGACCCCTCACATTAGATTCAACATTTGCGGTTGTTGGATATGCCGGTCGGGTCCGGGCAGACTTCCACCACAAATGCAATCTAACCTCGTGCCTTAAGTGCAGTTGCAGTATCTAATTACTGTAATCCTAGGCATTTCATTATTATCCAATTTTCACCTATGTCGTTATAGGTGTTCATGCCCATTTACCCAATTATATTCATAGTGAATAATATACCTAAATTCAAATTCATTATTCAAGTTAAGCCAATTCTAATGTTTTCTCCCGTTCCCTAGGTAACACATTCACATATATTTGGCGGCATGCCTAGGCTAGAATGTAGCCTGGCCATAAACCATAGAAGGGAAAGGTGATGGAAAGATGACAATAGTGATTATTCTAACATAACTGGCATATATATATACATATACACATATATATATATATACATATTTATATATATACTGACATAGACATGTAATTGGCATAGTAATAAGGTTGACATAAAAACAGATCTTGTGAACAGGTGATGATAAAACTAGATCTAACATAATAAGGATGTCCTAATAGGCTTGAATAGATCTAAATAAGGATTCACATGTCCAATTAATGACATATTTAAATTAACCACAGGATGATCTAGATAGAGAATTAGATCTAAACAAGGATTTAGCTGTCCAAATAATGACAGTTCCAAATTAACCACAAACATAAATAAAGGTCAAGATCCACAAATGTGACATGAGAAATTAACCATAAGTGAAGTAGATCTATAAAGGTATATCTAGCATGATAAAGTTTAAGATCCAAGAGTATCATAGATTCGCAATTTATAACAGATCCAAATCACAGTCATATCACGTTTTACTTTTAACCATTTAAATCTGAAAGTAACTAAACTCACAGTGTTTGGATTTTAGAAGATAGAAGAGAAATTGCTAGTGTTGAATCTCAGACCTATACTTAATCTCTAACTGATTAGCTCTAGTTGATTGTTGTTGAAGAAAAGGATTCAGTTCAGGCACCGACAGCATTTGGCTTCCATTGATTTTCAGTAAAGAAAACAAGAGAAATGGACCTTTATTTAGCTTCCAGCCCCTCAGAAATCGACTGCCACCTCAGCCCTAGGGGTTCAACACCCCTTTATGGGGTCGACGCCCCTACTATGGGGTCGACCCCCTACTATGGGGTCAACACCCCTGGGACGGGAATTTTACCACCTATGGGATTTTCGAAATTTGAACTGAAATTTTGAGTTCCTGTCCTTATATATATATAATTATCTTGCACGTATACAAACTTCAAACCTTCATAACTTCTTCATACGTTGTCCGTTTTATGCAAACCAAATGTCTATCTTAACCAGAAATTCGAGATGGATGCAATGGAGTAGTCCGTTTCCCTTAATTCTGAATATTAAATTAATTATTATTTAATTTATGCTCTTTAAAGTTGTTGAAATTACGGGATGTTATAGAGACACCCTGACAATATGAATACTGTTAACAATTTTTCGCCAACGTAAACATAAACACTTATAACTTAGATCCTAGAAAGTTTTCGAGTTCAAATTCCACATGAAAAATATTTGTATTCATTTGGGGTATATATTAAAAATAGTTTCGAGGGGTAAATATATATATATACACTCAGATATATACCATATCTTGTAATCATGTTCAAAACACAAGTTTTTCCGACCATCATTATTTCAAGTTCAGAATATATGAACGATTTTGTGTTGGCAAAACATGAATTTAGGTGGAAAAATCATTATTTTTAACGATGGGATTTAAGAGATCTAGTGAGATGATCGAAAAAAGGAAACGAGGCAAAATTTGGTGATCTAAGTGAACATAGACCATGAAACTTGGTCTGGAGGGGCGTGATGACCTAGGCTAGTAGCGAGAAATGCCCAACAGTTTTTCAAATGAATAATTTTTAAGTTTGAGTTAGAATTAGGCTTTTGGTTAGAGTTTTGATTGGATTTCTATGGGTGGAAACTACACCCGGATGGGTGGATCGAGTGAGCTCAATTTGGGTGGGGGAGTCCGGCCAAGGTTCAACGTCGAACTGGTGAAGTTTGGTCTGGATCAACGCAACCTGGTGGAAGTGATAAGGGTATAAGGTGAACGGTGATTAAAATAGTTTCTTTTAAGATATTGGGTTGAACAATAAAATTGTAGCCGAGGTGAATAGGAGGAAGTTTGGGTTCACCAATGGTTTCAAGGGGTATTGATGCGTTTGTGGGTTGGTTTCAGAATAATGCGAGTAGGCTTGGTGATGTGTGAATGTGCACAACAATACCGTGTATTTGTGTGTGTTTGAGATAACTGGAGGAAGCAGATAAGAGTAAGGGAACAATAGCTATGAACGAAATGAGAAGAAAGGAAGAATGGCTGAGTAATGGAGCCATGTCAATCAATGATGATGGCAAGTTCGGCAAGAGACCAGTAGCCAAAAAAGGGAGAAAAGGGAAACATAATCAAGTATTTTAATTATCGAATGCCTTATGATGCACTACTGTACATTTTGACCAACTATTAAAACCTTCAATTTGTTTAAACAATCCCACATAGATATAAATTATTACTGTTATCCTTGCTGTGATATTTGAAACTTCTCCCGAGCCTATTCTTCATCTGTTACAAAGAGAAAAAATGATCCTTGTAGCTGGTCATCAATCCTTGAACAGAAAGTCTATGTCTACTTTAGCAGCCTACATGGCACCACTATTCTTGCGTCCACTCCTTGCTGGCGACTATCATTTTGAAGATAAATTTTAAGATGAGTGGAGACGAGCTAAACGGGCTTCGGTTACTACACCACATTGACGTGGGTTTGTGGGGGGTTGCGCAAGTTCAACAAGTAAACTCAAGAAGGGGTGAGTTGGAAGCAGTCATATCGAACAGAGAAGCAACGAGTAGGGAAGCAACAGAGAAAAAGAAAGAAGGGCAGGCGGGATGATGCCATTTGGGCTTGTTTGGGCCAAGGAAAAACAAAATAAAAGATTTAAAATAAGATTTAAATAAAGAAGATGGGCCCAAATGGGAATGGCCTGATCGGCTGAAGCAAAAATCAATTAGAAGAAAAGGAATTTTAGAAAGATTAAGTGATAGGAAAAGGAGAAAAAGAGGAAGAAAAAAGGGCAGTCAATGAAAATAAAAAAATTGCTCTAAATCCCCAAAATTTTATAACTTAACTTATTTATTTATTTAAATATAATAACATTATATATTTAAGAAGTAATATAAACGCATTGATTTCAAAATAATGAAACGAAATTTCAATATAGAAGTAGTCAAAATAAATGTGAATTAAGACATTCATATATAATTCATTAATCAAAGTTGTGATTAATTTAAATAAATTTAATCATTCATTCTGAATAATTTGAATAAAGAAAGGAGAAACTAATAATAATATTGTTAAAATAAAAACAAATGATTAGTTTTGAATTCCCAAATTCATGTAACTTAATTTAGTTAATGGTTTAAAATAATAAATAAATATATATATGTGTGTATATATATAGGAAGTAATACAAGTGTATGAACTCCATAATAACGAAATAGGGCCATCAAAATAAGTGAAAAAGGTAAACATATTTCTGTAAATTATTAATCAAAATTATGTGTAATTAAATTGTTTGTTTTGAATAATTTAAATAATAAAGGAAGGGTATATATTCGAATATTCTCCAGGCTACATATTTGATTCAAATCTAGTTTGTTGAATTACATTCAAGGACATGATATAACTATATGAAGTGATTGACGATCTGTATTGCCGTATTATGTTGAATTCATATGTTCTGAAATGAACAGTGAATGTTATTAGAATTAAGTCGACACAGGTTGATAATTTCTTTTAAATCAGGAAATAAATTGCAAACTCAAATTAACAACAAATAAATGAAATATCGGATTTGAATATAATAATCTACTTCCCCTTAAGCATTACTTGACCCTAAATGATATTAACGTTGACCGTTTCGAAGAGTTCGGAATCTATATTCCACTTCGATTTGATTATTACGAGTCAGAAATTATCAAAGACAATGGAAGACGGAGTTTTGCAAGGACTATTCTATTAATCCCTGGAAGAGATTGCCTGAGATGGATTTACAGAATACTGCCTTCAGTTTGTTCAGTCCTGGAACAACTTTTATAGATGAATGTCTGACAGCGTATATCTAACCCAATCACGTAGGTTGATCTCTCCAAACGTATTTATGTTTATGGTGGAGGAATTCGTTTCCCTTAGCTTTATACCCGTAATATATTTTTGGGAAAGTTAATTAGTGGTTGGCAGATTTTGACGATGTGGCATTCAAAGGAAATAAAGGGCTGATATGTCTAGAGGTAAGTATAGCCTCAAGCTTCACAGCCGGAAAATGACAAAAATCGGGTAGGCAACATGTCTATGTGGGTCGCTCCCATTAGGGTGTATTGTCACCATATAGAGAATATTCACTTGGTTACTTCTTTCGTTTCTATATCTCCGGATAACAGTTATATGGGCCCAACCGTCGGTGACAATATATTTGATACACTCAAGAGAAATGAGTGGTCGGTCATGTGTGGCCGGGTTGCAAGATGTTCTTGTTGATCCCAGTGTATTCCTCCCTAGAGATACACTATCAGAAGAGGGTTCCATACCTTGTCATAGTTGGAAATCCATTATCTATAAGCGCCCAGCGGTTTTGTTTTGTATACTATGTATGTAGAGCGTGAGATGCAAGCGTTCCGCTCGATTCTAATTTATTTGTGGAAGCCCTAGACATTATTATAATAGCAAAATAGTTATGATTTCAAAGTGTTTTAGGTTATCGTAAGGTAAAAACCATCCATGTTTACGTGTGGACTGGTCTTACGGTTATCTTTTCTTTTTAAAGAAATTTTACAAGTTAAGCAAACCGTTTAAAATCGTTTACTCACACCACTCACTTGACCAACCCAGAGTTTATTTTTCTGTATTTTTCCCAAACTCTTAGGTATTCATAACACTTATTATAAATAGACAAGTGAACCAGGTGTTGGATAACTTTTGGACTTAACTGGATGGGATGGTTTCTGCAAGACAGTCTAGATATTATATCTATGAAGTTTTCAAGTCAGTTATCAGTATATATGTAAAATTATGCAGTTTGTAAGTTAAAATGGAAATATATCCATGTATCTGATGTACTGTACTATGATGTATTATGACTCTGATATATCGTATTATATTATATTATATTATGTTTAAGTTCCGCTGTGAGATTCCGATGTTTTTCTTTTAGTTCTATCTTTTATCTATTCTTATTCTTAATAATGGCACGACTTCCGAGGTGTTCGAAAGTCGGGTCGTTACAAACTGGTAGCCCAACAGGAATGACTGGTGTTTCCTTAACAATAATAACAGGCTCCTAAACAAGCAAGACAAGCAAGACTAGATGTACCCTAATTACTACCCCCAATCGATCGGCTCCCTACACCGTAGACACGCTGTGCTGGCCCCACGGTAGGATGTATCACTCCCTAAAGTGGCAACCCTGTTATTTCCAAGATGCACAACCATATCTACTGATGTCACAAAGTCTTAATTTCCCCAAGAAAACCGGACCCACGCACGCACATGACCCCGTTGGAATGCGCCATCAACACCCTCACACAAGTGACCTCTTATAATCATCTCAGTAAGAGTGCCCTGACCTAGTTCGGGGTTCCCCTTTTGATACCAAGATGGGTTACTAAATGAAATGGGTCCCATACAACAGATGATACAAGCTTCCCCCGGGTTTGCATCCTCACTACTAGGATTTTGACCGGTTATGCATAACAGTTTAAAAAGATTGCATAATCCCTTCATGTAAAACAGGTTAAGTTTGTCAGGTTTTTATATATATATATATATATATATATATCGCCCCACAGATTTAACAAGATTAACTTAACTGCCACTGGTTCAAGCAAGTTTACTTAACCCCTAATCAATTTAACAGGTTCATGTAACCCCCTAAAGATTTAAACAAGTTAAGTACTACAAGTTAACAAGTTATCCATTTATGGTTGTTAATGGACTAGACCTCTCACATTAAGTCTACTACTTGTGGATGTTGGATATGCCGGACAGTTCCGGGCAGACTTCTACCACAAGTTGGACTTAACCTCGTGTCTTAGCACCGTTACATGTGCATTTATCCACTCGACCACTCACATTAGATTAACCACGTGTCGACGTTGGATTGGTCGGGTGGTTCAGCGCAGACATCTACCACAAGTGTAATCTAACCTCGTGTCTAAGTGCGGTTACAGTTTCTAATTACTGTAAATATAGGCATGTTCATTATTAACCAATTTTTCTTGTTTGTCCAAGATTATGCCCCAAATCCCATTCTGATTCACAGTACAAGTTATGCCCCAAATTAAAGTTTTAGATTAAGGTATAAATTATGCCCAATTCCCAATCACGTTTTAACATAAGTTTTGCCCTAAATTTATCATTCCCAGTCATTCCCTATTTCGTGCCCTCGCATATTTCAGTGATAGGCCTAGGCTCAAAGGTGGCCTGGCTATAAAAATAAAAAGGGAAAAAGGGAGAGAAAAGAACAAGAATAGGCATAATAACAAGACATGCATATGATGACAGAAATAAGCATACTAACCGGATAGGCATATGGTGACATGATTAGGTATGTTAACAGAATAAGCAAAATGAAGAGAGTCATGAAAGAACTAAACAGAGGATCAGGTGTACAAGTAATGGCAGATCTGTTTAGTTATGATTCAGGTTATTAACAGGCACATGTTTAGATCCAACTTTTAAACATGTCAAGATTACTATTAATTGTTTATATCTAAATATAACATGAACTCACTGTGACTGGATCTAAAGAACAGAGTATTGACTGTTGATATTGTAGCAGAGTTCCTTGTATGTTTGTTGTTGCAGAAGAATAGGCTAGTGTAATCTGAGTTGGGGCAGCACCTCGTTGTCTCCATTGTTTTTGGTGAATAAAACAATAGAAATGAGGTACTATTTATAGCCTAATGTCAACGAATTTGGCTAAGAAATGAATCTTCACTCAGAGAAATGGATCTGCCCCAGATCTAACTGGTGTCGACCCAGGGGTCGACACAGGGGTCGATCGACACAAATGGGGTACGGGGTCAACCCCTAACAGGCCGAATTCCCTCCACTTCCTGCTTCTTTGATTTTTGATTTCTGGACAAGATTAATTTATATATATTATGCTTATATGTATACAAACTTCAAACCTTAATATCTCCTTCATACGATGTCCATTTTACGCAAACTCGGGGTCTGTCTTAAGCAGAATTCCGAGAAGAACGCAATGGCGCAGTCTGTTTTACTTAGTTCCCGATATTTAATTAAGTATTCTTTAGTTTATTATTATAGTGTTCTTTAAAATGACGGGGTGTTACATTCTCCCCTACTTAAAGGATTTCGTCCCCAAAATCTCCAAGTTAAGAAGAACGTATATCCTAACATCCATCATCCATCTACTCATCCACCAATCACAGCCATCCATTGTCCTTAAAAGATTTTTAATGCTTTTATGAACATATGCAAAGGTGTGTGTATATGTCCCTATACTAATGCAAAAGATCATGCGGTCCACTGATTCAGTTGACCTCCTTTATGCAATGTGTGTTAGTGCCATGTATGCAAATAATCATAATATAACATGTAAAGGCTATATGCGTGCACAATAATCCATTAAAATGCAACATCCATATGATGATACACCCACTTTCATCCATTAAAAGAAGAAAAATATGCACACGCATCCATATGCAATATGAAAGTGATTGAGCCGATCTAGTGCCTAATGTGTGTGTATATGCATCCATGAGCAACCACTAGCAAACACTTGTATCCATCAAACATACCATGCTTCAAACACATGTTTACATCCATGGGTTCCCTACCTAAAGGTCAAAGATTCGATCGATAAGATATACTTAAATGACAGAAGCAAGTACGAATGAAAGCTTTGGAAAAGAAGTTAAGAACATACCCTTGAAAAAAGGGTATAAAGCGCGAATCTTGTCTTCAGTCTCCCAAGTTGCATTCTCGGGGTTTTCTCCCCATTGAAATTTCATCAACTTGACCTCTCGGTTGTGTAGCTTCTTAACCTCTGATCCAAGAATACGGGTAGGAACTCATCTAACTGTCGCATCCCATTCCACCTCTACTTCCATAACCATACTCGGCTCAACTACCTCTGCGGTATCATGCATGCACTTCCATAAATGAGAAACGTGAAAAACATCATGAACGCCGGCCAGTCTCTCTGGTAACTTTACTCTATAAGCCATTTGACCAGTCCTTCAAGTTATGGGAAATGGCCCTACAAATCTTGGTGCCAATTTCCCTATAGACCCAAAATGAACCACATTCCTCAAAGGTGATACCTTGATGAAAGCCATATCTGCTACTTCAAACTCAATATCGGTCCTTCTCTTATCTGCGCAGGACTTCTGCATGTCCTGAGCTGTCTTCATGCGTTTGCGAATAAGATCAATATTTTCTGAAATTTCTCTAATCATCTCAGGTCTAAGTAGAAGACTTTCTGTAGACTCCCACCAACAAGTCAGTGATCTACAGGGTCGTCCGTACAATGCCTCGAAGGGTGCCATGCCAATACTAGCCTGATAACTGTTGTTGTAGGCGAACTCTACCAAATGAAGATGCACTTCCCAAGTCCCTCCGAAGTCTAGGATACACAGTCTTAAAAGATCCTCAAGAACTCTATTCACTCTCTCCATCTGTCCATTGGTCTGAGGGTGATAAGCAGTGCTCAAACACAACTGTGCACCTAATGCCTCTTGTAAGCTCCTCCAAAACTCATTGGTGAAAATGGGGTCACGATCACTCACAATACTAGAAGGTACTCCATGTAGACGGACTATCTCATGAAGATAAACTGCTGCCAACCAGTCTGTCGTCCTCTTACTCTTAACATGAAAAAAATGAGTGCTCTTAGTAAGCCTGTCAACTATGACCCAAATACTGGTATTGCCTTTCCTCGATCTAGGCAAACCATCAATGAAATCCATAGAGATGCTCTCCCACTTCCATTGTGGAACCTCTAAAGGATGAAGTAAACCACCGGGCTTCCTTTGCTCAGCCTTGACTTGCTGGTAGAACAAACATCGAGAAACAAACTCCGCTACATCTTTCTTCATCCCGGCCCAAAATAAAACCGTCTTCATATCTCTATACATCTTATCACCGCCTGGATGAATAGTCATCCTAGAATAATGGGCTTCCTCAAGGATTGTCTTCAACAAACTCCCATGTCAGGGAACACAAAGCCTTCTATCTCGTCGCAGCTACCCTTTATCATCCGTGGAATATCTACTGAGGTGACTGGAAGTCTCCCCTCTACTAAGCCTATCCAAGATATCTAGTATCCGTGGCTCCTCCGATGCGAATTTTCTATCTGATCCAACAGAGTAGATCACACCTCTAATGATGCCAATAAACCATGTGTGAACTCGGCGGAGGGTCTAAAATCAAAAGTCGATATATACTCCAAGATCTGCCTCTTTACAAATAGAAAACTCAAAGTCATCCTCTGCCTACTCAGCGCGTCTGCCACCACATTACCCTTGCCAGGGGTATAAGAAATATCAAAGTCATAGGATGCTAGGAACTCCATCCATCTTTGTTGCCTCAAATTGATATCTTTTTGCGAGAGCAAGTACTTGAGAGGTTTATGATCGGTGTACAACTCTAATTTCTCTCCAAGTAGATAATGGCGCCAAGTCTTAAGCGCAAATACTATGGAAGCCAACTCTAAGTCATGGGTAGGGTACTTCTTCTCTTGAATTATTAATTGTCTACCTCTATAACATACTAACTTTCCCTCTTGCATCAGAACCGCACCAAGCCCTATGCCGCATGCATCGGTTTATACTGTGAACACCTTGTTCCCATCAAGCAAAGTTAAGACTGGGGCTGCTGTCAGAATCCTCTTCAATCGCTGAAAAGCATCCTCACAGTCTATACCCCAAGAAAATGTCAGATTCTTCTTTGTCAGCCTGGTGAGTGGGGCTGATATCTTTGCGAAGTCCTTAATGAACTTCCTATAATAGCCTGCCAATCTATGAAAACTCCTTACCTCCGTTGCATTCTTTGGGATCTGCCATTCTTGAACTGCAACTACTTTCGCGGGATCTACCGCTATCCCATCCTTAGAGACCACATGTCCTAGAAATCTCACTTCCTTCCTCCAAAAATGACATTTGGAGAATTTCGCCTTAAGCTGGTGTGCACGAAGAGTTTTCAAAACCTCCCTTAAATGTCGGGCATGATCTTCTTCGCTCTTCGAGAAAATCAAGATGTCATCAATGAAGACCACAACGAACTTATTTAGAAACTCCTGAAACACCCTACTCATCGGATCCACAAAATAAGCAGGTGCATTCATTAACCCAAAAGGCATGATGAGCCACTCGAAGAAACCATCTGGAGTTCTAAAAGCAGTCTTGTCTATACTTTCCTCGGCCACCGTCAACTGATTAAACCCCGTGGCCAAGTCTATCTGAGAGAAAACAGATGCACCAACAAGCTGGTTAAACAAATCATCTATCCTCAGAAGTGGGTGCCTATTTTTCTTAGTGAGCTTATTCAACTCCCTGTAATCCACGCATAAGCGAAGCGAACCATCCGCCTTAGTGGTGAATACTACTAGAGCACCCCATTCAGATATGCTTCGCCTAATAAACCCTTTCTCAAGTAGCTGCCCTACTTGCTTGCTGAGCTCCCTCCTTTCTCTCGGAGCCATATGACGTATAGGCAATGCAACTGGCTTTGCATTGTCCACCAAGTATATACAGAAATCAATCTCTTGCCTCGTAGGTAAGCCCCGAACCTCCTAAAAAACATCTAGATACTCACAGACTACTGGTACAGATCGTAGATCATCGATAGATGCATCAAGCGATTCTAGGAAACTAAGCATGACAGACCCTTTAGCGTCACAAGAAATCTCGAGGGTCCTCTTATGGCAAGTCAAAAATCTAACAACCCTCCTCTCATAATCCAGAATGACACCATACATGCCTAGCCAATCCATCCCTAGAATCAAACCATAGCCCATGAAGCCAAGCATATATGCATCGCATTCATACTCGATGCCTAACACAGATATTCTCAAACCCCGACAAATCATAGACAAATGTGCCGTACCCCCAATGGGGTTTGAGACAACAACGGGATCCAAAACCATACTAGTACTAAGGTGCAGAGACTCAACCACAAAATCAGATATAATAGAATGCGAAGCGCCAGAATAAAAAAGAGTTCTAACCAGATGATTGGAAAGAGAATTCAAACCTTCAGTAGAAACTTTCCTACCTCTATCCAGTACACCGGCCACGAGAGCATGCATCTGCCCTCCAGAAGATCACGCCCTTTAGCCTTGTCCTTGCTTCTTCCTTGATAAGGTGTCCGACCTCTCCACAATGGAAACAAGCATTCTTCTTTCTTTTGCAGTCTTTGACCAAATGACCCTCGCATCCACAATTATAACATTTCCTCTTATCTAGCGCTTTGTCGTTCTTTCCATCCTTGTTTTGCTGCTGTTGTTGCTCTTTCTTGGGCCACACTTTCTTGTTTTATGTTTCATCAATCTTAGCCTCTTTATTTCCACCTTTATCTTCTTCGTGTATCAATGCCATATCAACGAGTTTCTCAAAAGTTGCTCCCATCGGAATATGAGACAAAGCCAACCCATGAAGGGGTTCATTCAATCCTCTAGCAAAACTCAAAGCTTTCTTGTGCGGGGTATTCACTAACTCCAAACCAAACCTCGCCAATTGATTGAACTTATTAACATACACTTTGATAAATATGCCCCCTTGCTTAAGTGCCAAAAACCTACGGAACCAAGCCGTTATCATAACGCCCTCGGGAAGAATCGGCTCCCCCGACATGCTGAAAAAGAAAGGAAAAGGGATTCAAATAGAGATTCGAAAGATATTCCATATGCATTTGGGGAATATGTTTTTCAAAATAGAGTTTTCTTTTGAAAATTGCTTTCTTTTAAAACCTTTTTAAAAACAATTTTCAAAATCTTTTATCCGATCTAGTAACCTTCAACTCTAATACCAAATGTGACACCCCACGTCCGTTAATGTCACTCTTTATCAGAGTGCCTTAAGTTTCGTGAAGCGTTATAGGTAAACAGAAACATCATAAGAAAGATATAAAATAACAGTGGAATTTAGAACTTTATTTTCCAAATAGAAAAATCATGGTCCAAATCCAGTTACAACATAAACCTAAAATATAGAAAACCCATTACATCAATTTAAAGCATCTGGCTTGTGCTAAAATCATCAGAGTACAGTAATATAAAAGTATAATGCCCAAAAATATAGCCATATTGGAGAAGGTAAGAAATTAAAGTGGTACATCTAAGCATCTCCAAGCAGAACGAAAGAGAAAATCCAAATCAAGCCTGAGTATTCCCACCCTGAGAACCTGAGGGGCGAACGGAAGAGAGAGAAGAGGAAACAAAATGGGTCAGACATAAAATCTGGCAAGTCCAGCTACTTTTAGCATATAAATAAGTAAAAGCATCATGATATCTTATAGACTGGATGAGAGAGATAACAGTATCATAAGGCAAGTATAGCAAACCGAGCAGGATAAACATAATAAACATGACAGAATACATTGCGCTTCTTAAGTATTTTTCTCCACACCAATACTAGTATAACAAGAACAAGATGATCCCAACAAGAACAAGAAGGTAGACATAGGTATACTTCTAGTGATGGGTTCTACCCCTATAGTAATAACAGGTAGCCCAATAGGAATGACAGGTGTTACCCCAACAATAATAACAGGCTCCTAAACAAGCAAGACAAGCAAGGCTAGATGTACCCTAATTACTACCCCCAATCGATCGACTCCCTACCCCGTAGATACACTGTGCTGGCCTCACAGTAGGATGTATCACTCCCTAAAGTGGCAATCCCATTATTTTCAAGATGCACAACCATATCTACTGATGTCACAACGTCTAAATTTCCCCAAGAAAACCAGACCCATGCACGCACATGACCCCATTGGAATGCGCTATCAATACCCTCACACAAGTGACCTCTTATAATCAGCTCAGTAAGCGTCCCACACAACATATGATACAAGATTCTCCCTAGGCTTGCATCCCCACTACTAGGATTTTGACAGGTTATGCCTAACAGTTTAACAAGGTTGCATAACCCCTACATGTAAAACAGGTTAAGTTGGTTGGGTGGGGGGGGGGGGTGTGTACATATATTTATATAACCTGCCCCCACAGATTTAACAAGATTAACTTAACCCCCACAGATTCAACAAAGTTTACTTAACCCCTAATCAATTTAACAGATTCATGCTATGGCCAAAAAAATTAAATTTAACAGGTTCATGTAACCCCCCACAGATTTAAACAGGTTAAATATTACAGGTTAACAAGTTATCCATTTATGGCTGTTAATGGACTAGACCTCTCACATTAAGTCTACTACTTGTGGACGCTGGATATGTCAGATGGTTCCGGGAAGACATCTACCACAAGTCAGACTTAACCTCGTGTCTTAGCACCGCTACATGTACATTTGTGCACTCGACCACTCACATTAGATTGACCACTTGTGGACGCTGGATTTGCTGGGCGGCTCCGGGCAAACTTCTACCATAAGTGTAATCTAACCTCATGTCTAAGTGCGATTACAATTTCTAATTACTATAAATCTAGGCATGTTCATTATTAACCAATTTTTCATGTTTGTCCAAGATTATTCCCCAAATCCCAGTCTGATTCACAATACAAGTTATTCCCCAAATTAAAGTTTTAGATCAAGGTATAAATTATGCCCAAATCCCAATCATGTTTTAATATAAGTTATGCCCTAAATTTATCATTCCCAACCGTTCCCAATTTCGTGCACTCACATATTTCAGCGATAGGCCTAGGCTCGAAGGTAGCCTGGCTATAAAAATAAAAAGGGAAAGAGGGAGAGAAAAGAATGAGAATAAGCATAATAACAAGACATGCATATGATGACAGAAATAATCATACTAACAGGATAGGCATATGGTGACATGATTAGGCATGTTAACAGAATAAGCATAATAAAGACAGGCATGCAAGAATTAAACAAAGGATCAGGTATACAAGTAATGACAGATCTGTTTAGTTATGATTCAAGTTATTAATAGGCACAGGTTTAGATCCAACTTATAAACTTGTAAAGATTACTATTAATTGTTTATATCTAAAAATAACATGAACTCACTGTGACTGGATCTAAAGAACAGAGAATTGACTGTTGATATTGTAGCAGAGATCCTTATATATTTGTTGTTGCAGAAGAATTTGCTAGTTTAATCTGAGTTGGGGCAGCACCTCATTGTATCCATTGTTTTTGGTGAATAAAACAATAGAAATGAGGTCTATTTATAGCCTAATGTCAATGAATTTGGCCAAGAAATGAGTCCACACTCACAGAACTGGATCTGCCCTAGATCTAACTGGTGTTGACACAGGGGTTGACCCCCCTGTGTAGTGGTTGATCCATGAGTCGACACCCATGGGGAACGGGGTCGACCCCTAATGGACCGAATTCCCTCCTCTTCCGGCTTCTTTGATTTTTTATTTCTGGATATGATTTATTTATATATATTATGATTATATGTATACAAGATGCAAACCTTAATATCTCCTTCATACGATCTCCGTTTTACGCAAACTCAGAGTCTATCTTAAGCAGAATTACGAGACGAACGCAATGGCGCAGCCCGTTTTACTTAATTCCTAATATTTTATTAAGTATTATTTAGTTTATCATTATAGTGTTCTTTAAAATTACGAGGTGTTACAGGTATCGGATAAACAAAAGCACATAAGGATCCCTTAGAAGCAAAAGCCAGATACAAAGAGAAACCGAGAGCATAAGAGGCTGCCCGAAAAGTGTACAACCGACACCATATCAGGATGAAGGATTCAAGCTACATACAAAACAGAAAGTACCGGCAGGTCTGGGCATAGTGAACGGGTGGCGGAAGGTCATCTAAGTCAGAAGCTAAGAATGAAGGAGGCAAGAGCTCCGTTGATCAAGACCCCAAAAGGCGAAAGGGCTATCAGTATTAACCTGCTTAATACCAATACATCAGAGGATAAAGGCATTAAAGATACCAAGCTTGAGACACGTAGAGATTATCCAGAACCAACTTTCGAAACATCTACTGCATAAACACCGAAAGATCACGCTAATAGATGACAAGCGAATCACTGGAAGCTAACTTCTGGAAAACCAGGTATACATGAAGACTCTACTGGGAGGCAAACCGAAACCCCAGAAAGGATACGAGCTATCTATAATAATCTGCCTAGTGCCGACACCGACAGGGGTTCCGAACCGGCAGCTATCTACATAAATCACGGGGGCAAGCTCCTCAAAATATTCAAGAGAAAATAGGAAGCCACAATCTGAAGCACAAATTCCTTCTGAAATCCATTTTCATCGGTAAGCTCATACCAATCTCGAAGAAACTTCAATTGACCGGGACCTTGGCTCCGGAAGCTATAATCAGCACAGCAAAGGCGGCCAAAAGCTAAAACATCCAAGACCAAGGAGAATAGCGGTTGATAGAGGCTTTTGCAAGCCCAATGGCCCAATAGCAGAAGGGGCCCCAAATTCTCTATAAATAAGACCCTAGGGGTCGCATTTTGAGGATGATTTTCTCATTATTATTCTTGTACTCCTTTCTCTCTAGATAAAAACCCTAATTCTTAGATCGATTTAGGGATTTCTTCTACTCTATTCATGTATTCTAAATCAAAGATCAATAAAGTGTGAATCAATACTTAGAGTATTTCCATATGGGTTTGTCATGTGATTTCTCAGCTGTAGTTGCCAACTTAATATTTACTTTCTGTATGTGCATGAATCTCTAGCCAAACTTTTCCACAAGCCAGGTGAAACACCCCCTTTTTACGAACTTAGGCCCTTCCGCAAGCTCAGTGCAGAATCCCTTTCTACAAACCGTTAGGTCATTCGCTAAGGCTTGCGCTTAGGAGTCCTTCATCCAAAGATAACTGCTGGTTTTTGAATCACTTAAGCATGATGCTCACCCCATTGAGGGAAAAGTAACTATTCTTTTGGATTCTAAACCTTGATATCTAGGAGACGGTGAACTAACTCAAACTTGCGAGGGATAAACAACCTATTTTTCCCTTAGGTCCGCTTCCATAGACCTATCTTCGTTGTTGACGAAAAATATCGTTTACATTTTGGCGCTAGAAGGAGGGCTTGAACCTCCGGCCTTATGGTTAACCTTACCACATATCTACCTAAATTGTTCCGCCCTAGATTGTACTGAGGCTTTAAAGAAGCAAAATGGGTAAGAGGTCCCGACAAGAGTCTTCTAAATCTCAAATGGATAAGTCAGAAATCACTGATTCAAGAGTGACGGAAGAACAAAAGCTGAGAGAGGAAGCCTTGCAGGTAATGAAGAGAAAAAGGGAAACAGAACAATATGCTTCCGATGCTTGGAATAATAGCCTTTCCACATAGGACAAACCCTAACATCTCCTCTAAGTGGCTCTGCGTCAAAGTATATTAACATTTTCTCTCAAATAAGGAGAACTATCCATAAACAAATCAGAGAGATGGTGTTTGAACAAGAAGTAATGGATGATTTTAACTGCTTCACCAACAAATGGTATGAAAGGTTAGCACCTCAATCTCAGTATATCTTGGAAAGCGGAACCAAAAATATAGGTAAAGTGACAAGACTTGGTAACAAAAGGGTTAAATCCCAACGACAAGGAGAAAGGCTTACACTTGGATTACCCGAAGGATACTACTTTGCCACTTCGATGGAAAATATCTACTTCTTAACCAAATGCGAGCCCAACTATTGGCCATTCACAAAGAAAAAACCCAAATACGAAAGGAAGTCAGGTGGATCCAACTGTCATTATCACATGATGAATGGACATAAAACTAACCACTGTAGAATCATCGAGGAAATGGTCATCAAATTCATCAACCAAGCCCAATTACAAGAGTTTGTAAAAAGACCAGATCAAGTTCAATAAAAATCCTTAGGAAAAGGATTATCAAACACAACCAAGGGTACGGAAAACCCTCCTTTAAAAGCTTAAAGAAACCCATGATGGGTCAAACCACAAATGGATCAAATCCCTTGTCATCGCCAAATTGGTCAGGGCAAGGCACCCCCAGAGGGGGGTGGTGTGTTAGTCTTTTTCCATGCCCAAATCAGAAGGGGCTAGGTTAAAGCATCAAAAGTGTAAGCTTCCGTTTCACACCAGAAATGGACGTGGCAGCGCATCTAAAATTAGCACGCCCTGCCTCTGCTCATAGAAGAGTACGCCCCGCCTCTGCTATGAACTAAGCACGTCCTACCTCTGCTCGCAGAAGAGCACGTCCTACCTCTTCTTATGTTCCACGTTACCCGCAGAAGGGAACGCCAACCCCTATCATCGCCTACGATGGTCAGGATAGGGTACCCCTTGGAGGGGGGTGGTGTGTAAGTCTCTATTAGTACCTACGATGGTCAGTATAGAGCATCAAAAGAGTAAACCTTAATTCTGTGTCTACGATGGCCCGATTTAAGTTGCTAAGATCTTATCATTGCCTATGATGGTTAGGATAAGGCGCCTCCTAGAGGGATGTCAGGTAAGTCCTTGGGCCCTACTTGTGGATAAGCTAGCCAAGTGCACCGGACGCACATGCCCAGAGAGTGGCCAACAAAGCATGTACATCCTCTGCTTTGACATCAAAAGCCTAGAGAATGGCTCAAGAAGTACGTAAAACCTCTTCTTAACAAATCAAATCCAAGGGGATACCAAAACATTAATGCTAGAAGTGGATTTTTGGTACTCAATCTCTATACCTGAACAAGGGTTGGTTCGGTTCTTCTACATTAATACCCGAGTCTGGGTTGATTCGACTCTCAACGAAGACCAGAAGTCGATTTCCAATCTACTATTTTGATTACGTGAACAAGGGTTGTCCAGGTCTCCCATATTAATAACCCAAATCTGGGTTGGTTCAGGCCTTTACCAATACCAGAATTATAATCCCAGTCTTATCTCAATACCGAATCTGGGTTGATTCGACTTTCAACAAAGGCCAGAAGCGGGTTTTTGTCTCCTATCTTTGTACCCAAGTCCGGGTTGATTCAAGCACAAATCACAACCGGGTGTGGAGGTATGGTCTCATCACAAATATACAAATCTGGATCGATTTAGAATCTTAAATCTAAACAAGAGGGAGCTGTTCAACCTTCTCAATAATCCGAAAATGGCTTGGATCTACACTCCTATTATTACTAGGGGAATACTCATGGCCTTCTCCTTTGCTCAGGGAAGTGACTATAACTTGTACATTCATCAATTTATTATCCGTTATACCAACCGCTTGCACCGTGCAGGTAATAGCATCACATTAAAACACAAGTTCGGAAAAGAACTAGGGAAAAGATCCCAAACATTCCTAATAGAGTCCTATAACTAGAGCTATACCTTCTCTCGAAAATCCTATAGCGGGGGTTTTCTCAGAAATACTTGTTACTTTAGGGTGTTTCTACTAACACTTGACACACTAGTAGGTCTTCTATTGTTGCAACATTCTATGTCACGATAACATTGCTTCCAACAAAAGCAATATTATAAGCTGTTCAAAAAATCGAACCACACGGTTATTGATATTTAATACACTTTTGTAAAAGCTCCCTATTCATTAGACGAGGAGGAAATTACAGAATGTCGAATCGCAGTACATAAAAGTCCATCAATCTTTCACCTCTTTTCTATAACTATGCATGAATCGTCTGAGGGTTTAGGCTGCAACATCAAGGCTCGGTTGAAAGCCTTGCTCATCTCATAGAGAGTTCTGTTTTCCTTCTTCAAGTCAAAAGCATCTTTACGTAAAATATTCTTCTCCTTTTGTAGTTGCTTGATTTTGGAAGTGTAAAGATCAACACGACGAAAATTAATCTCACCACATTTCCTATCATAAAAGCTTTTCATGTTGGCCTTAGTCTTTCTATGCTACCTAGCAACAAAGGGGGATCTAACCCAAGGGGAAGATCCCTTATCTCAAGCCCTGGGTACTCGAACTCCGTTGAGGCTCGCAAAAGTCTAGGTGTAGTGGTTTTAAGAGTACATCTGAAGATAAATTCCCATTCTTTGCACTTTGTTAATACATTTTCACATTCTACCTCTAAGTCAATGACTTGGCGATGAAGTTCATCCTTTTCTTTGTCAAAATCAATAAAAGGATTTGTCTTTATACCACTCTTCACCTCGAGGATGTTTTTATCCTTTCGCTTTATCTGAGTCTCCAATATACCTATTTGTTCTTTCAAGCATCGCACTAGCAGCTCCCCGTACAAAGCAGATCTGTCAACAACATTGCTAGGAGAGTCCCTCAGAAAGTCTCCTGGGCGCAGAGTAAGTCAAACGCCCTTATAAACGTAAAAGGGAATGTCTGCGAGTAAATTTCCCTGTTTATATAAACAAATGAGCCACCGCTTATAGAATCGATTTTCTGAAAATAAACATTCATACTAAACCACAGGACTATTTATAAAAAAAATTAATGCAGATGTAATTCATATCCATACGAATTAACATCAACTACAAGGGGTGTAACAAATTAAACTTTCTCTCCAATGCTTCCTTTGTTCATATTACATATTAGTTTCGCATGATGGGCCCCGGGTTCTTTAATATCATCTCCCAAGAAGTTGAAGGATAGTTGAGGATACTTCATATAGATAAGCTTAAGTTCTCTTAAAAAGTGTTCTCTGTCGGATTTATAGGAGGACTTTGTAAGAAATTCCCTTCTCAACCTAGAGAAAGAATGCAGGTCGCCTTTGAAACAGGATAATTAGTGAAAGCAAGGTTTTTTATCACTATAAGAATAAATCATTGAGGATCATTCCTATAAGTAAAGAGGAAGCTCAAGAATAAAAGTTCATATCTGAGGAATAAGGGAAGTCGTTTGTATCATTTGTTCCTTCTCGCCGTGTTCCGAGAGAATCACTTCTTCAGTAAACCCGCCATATCCACATGAAGTTATCGAAACATGTGATGAGCCGACATTCACAAGACCCAAGGAGTCAATTACAAACACAGAAGGTATACCATCCTCCCTGCTATCCTGGTTATGTCCACGTTTGGGGTTGGAATTATTATTGTGGTCACCTCTATCATCACCATTAAGGCACAAAGCGGATCTTCATCGTCACCAGGCACCGAATAATAGGGCTTCTCCTCAATAAATAAAAGATCCTATATCCTCGCCTTGTTCCCTTTAGAAACCTCAATATCCTTTCTGACCATACTAATTCGCCCCATATTCTACTATGAAGGGAAAGATGGGTAGAAGGAAAATCCATGTCCGAAAACTTACCACAATTATCATGATAGGCAGAAAGGGAGCCTTTTCATAGTTTTCTGCCACCAGTCTGGAAGATATACTCTCAAAAACAAGGAAATCCTATCCTGAACTTCATAAATTATCCATTTAGCATTGGAAAGTGTTGCCTCCTTTGTTCTTAACCTCCTTGTATGTTCATCCAACATATCCAATTGCTTATGCTTAAGGGCCGAAACATAAGCAGCTAAGGAACTGTTGTCGGCTCTTTCCCTCTTAAGAGACGCTCTCAACTGACCACATGCTTCCTCGTTGTTGCTCTTCGCTAAAGTTAAAACATGGATCTTAGACTCTAACGCAGCCTTCTCTTCTTTAAGCCTTTTATCCTCATGAGACGATGAAGCCGAAGTCACCCCAGCAATGTACCAAACTTTGGACGTCTGAAGAAGAACAACACAATGTTAACCCTTATATGAGGCCAGCAAATAAAGAATTTAGGAGAACAAAAGGATGAACTGAAAGTTGCTGCTTAATAAGGTAAGACAAAAGCCCGACCAATCCATAAAAACAACCCCTGATATATTGGAAATATCAACAGAAGGTAAGATGGATCTGACAATACCATCAAAGTACGAAACGAGTAAAGGAGAGTTTAGGGGGTCATAATATCGATAAGAAGGGGAGAGTGGCTCACACTCTCTCCAAATATGAAACTCCCTGAGAGTCGGATCTTAGAAAACCGACAAGAATATCACTTCCTGTGGTCTCCACTGAAGAGGAACATACGTCAGGAGAGTTACCAAGAAAAGGAACAAGGGGACTAGATAACAATCGACTACCGAGCGACTCAACGGTTTCATCACCGAAAAGATGAGAGATAAAATTTGCTTTTTATGCCTCTTGGTAGAACCGCTGTTAGCTGCTGAAGCTACCCTCTTTTTAGACAAAGACTTGAGATGAGTGGAAGTAGTTGGAGAAATACGTGAACCATCCACAAGAAAAATTGAATGCAAGAGAGAAGGTTGTCCTAGGAAATTTTGTCCTAGAGGTAAAAGGGCATGTTTTCGAAGAGATTTCAAAGATAACAGAGCAGAAGGTTGCCCCGATTCATCAGGAACTCCACCCATGGCATCAACAACTTGAAGCTCCTTCGCCCTAAGCTTCACCTCCTTGGGGATAAAAGCTAGAAAGAAATAACGGTCAAAAAAAGAGAGAGAAAGAGAGAGAAGAATTGTCTACCAGGATCAATGAAAGTTCCTGATACACTAGAAGGACACCTTATGAAAAAAAATTGATTCCCCCAGTTGCTAAGCTCAATGATAAGACTACTAACTCATTTCCTTATGGGATACAGAAAAAGGATAAAGGGTTTAGACCCCTCCGTTAAACGAAGAAGAGATTGCAGAACATTGACGTTAAGAGAAGTTTGGCATGTCTCAAACGCCAGGGTTTCCAAGCATAAAAGAAGAGTATACACATTTAGAGAAATCTGAATGGAAGCAACTTTCAAGTAGCGCAAAAGCTTAAGCACAAATTCCGGGAAGGGGAAGAAGTCCTCATGTCGCACATGAGTCACGGTATAGGCAAAATACCCTTCTGACGGATGATGAATAGTGTCTTGTGGTAAAGCAGGAATGCATCAATTCCGACCATACCAAAACCACAGCAAATTGTGTCTACCTTCCCTTGAGTAATGACAGACGAGCACTGGAATATGGATACCTCCTTTGAACAAAGTCTAACAGATTTGCTCAACCAAGAGTCGTCAATTTGTGGAATCCCAAACATAGTTCTACCAGGTGACATTGTAACATAAACATATGTTTTAGTCTCATTTCCTTTCAATACAATGCATGCAAACTACATATAAGTAGATGAATGATATAGAATTTTGTTAACCCATTAAACAATAATATTGACTATGAAGATCGATGACAACAATATATATTGTCTTTGGTCAGCAAGCTAGTTATCTATTCAAAACCTTGCTTCCTAGGGCTCGATAATGATTGGGAATAGACACAGTTATTAAAACCATCATTAGGCGTCATCCTAAACATTATCGGGAGTTTAATCCACATTAGGGTCATCAAACCCCAATTCAGGGCATTATCCAAACCAATGATTAAGATTAGAGCAAAAATACTTATGATTAGTTAAGCCTGAAACCTTGAAAAAGCATGGTAAATTTTGATGAATAGTAACCTCGCTTGAGCAAAATGTTATGCAGGAAAAAGAAGAAAAGAAAAGAAGTTCTTTCTGGCAAAAAGCTCACTTTTTCATCTCCTCCACACACCTAAAGTCAAATCAACTAGCTGGATTCATACTGGATAAGCCAAAAGTCAGGGGGCAAATGTTACTACCAAAATTAACTCTGAAACAGGCTGACGGTGAAGGGGTATCGGATGGACACAAGCACATAATGATCCCGCAGAAGCAGAAGCCAGATACAAAGAGAAACCGAGAGCATAAGAGGCTACCCGAAAGGCGTACAACCATCTTAAGAGGAAGGATTCAAGCTACATACAAAACATGAAGTACCGGCAGGGTGGTCTCGGCATAGTGAACATGTGAAAAAAGGTCATATAAGTCAAAAGCTAAGAAAGAAGGAGGCGAGAGCTCCGCTGATCAAGACCCAGAAAGACGGAAGGGCTATCGGTATTAACCTGCTTAATACCGATACATCAGGGGATAAAGGCATTAAAGATACGAAGCTCGAGACATGTAGAGATTATCCGGAGCCAACTTCCAAAACATCTACTGTATAAACACCGAAAGGTCATGCGGATCACCAGAAGCAACCTTCCGAAAAACCAGGCTATACATGAAGACTCTATCGGGAGGCAAACCGGAACCCTAGAAGGGATACAAACTATCTATACTAATCTGCCTAGCGCTGACACCGATAGGGATTCCGAACCGAAAAATATCTACATACATCACGAGGGTAAGCTCCTCAAATTATTTAGGAGAAAACCGAAAGCCTACACCTGGAAGCCACAACCGGAAGAAATGCCTTCGGAAATCCATTTGCATTGATAAGCTTATACCAATCTCGAAGAAACTACAATTGATTGGGACCTTCGCTCTGGAAGCTATAATCAGCACTGCAAAGGCAACCAAATGCTAAAACATCCGAGACCAAGGAGAAAAGTGGCCGACAGAGGCTTCTGCAAGCCCAATGGCCCAACAACAGAAGGGTCCCCGCATTCTCTATAAATAAGACCCTAGGGTCACATTTTGAGGACGATTTTCTTGTTCTTATTCTTGTACTCCTTTCTCTCTAGAGAAAAAACCCTAATTCTTAGATCGATTTGGGGATTTCTTCTATTCTATTCATGTATTCTAAATCAAAGATCAATAAAGCGTGAATCAATATTTAGAGTATTTCCTTCTGGGTTTGTCATGTGGTTTCTCAGTTGTAGTTGCCGCAGCTTACTGTTTAGTTTCTGTATGTTCATGAACCTCTATCCAAACCTTTCCGCAAGCTAGTTGAAATACCCTCCCATTTTACAAACTTAGACCCTTCCACAAGCTCAGTGCAGAATCCCTTTCTACAGACCTTAAGTCATTCTCTAAGAGTTGCACTTAGGAATCCTTCATCCCAAGATAATTGTTGGTTTTTGAATCACTTAAGCGTGGTGCTCACCCCATTGAGGGAAGGTAACTATTCTTTTGGATTCTAAACCTTGATATCTAGGAGACGGTGAACTAACTCAAACTTGCGAGGGCTAAACAACCTATTTTTCCCCTAGGTCCGCTTCCATAGACCAATCTCTGGTGTTGACGAAAAATATCGTTAACACTAGATTAGAAGCAATTCATATAGCCTATGCATGTTTTCACAACTTTAGATTATATCTAATGGATGTAAAAAATGCTTTTTTAAACGGATTTATAAAAGAAAATGTCTACGTTGAACAACCTCCTTTATTCATACATGAAAAATATTGGGATTACGTATACAAATTGAAAAAGGCATTATATGGTCTAAAACAAGCATCCCATGCTTCGTATGAACGTCTTAAAAATTACTAAATAATTTCAAGATTTCAAATTGGAAGGGTTGGTCAAACAGTACCTATAAAACGATCTAAAAAGGATATTTTAATAATTCAAATTTATGTTGATGATACTATATTTGATTCTACTAAAGAAAAACTATGTCAAGAATTTTTCGAAATTATGGCTAATGAATTTGAAATGTCACATATGGGAGATTTATTATATTTTCTTGGTCTACAAATTAAACAATTATCCAACTGTATTTTTATAAATCAAGAATAATATTGTAATAATTTAATAAAACGATTTGGAATGGAAAATACTTCTACTAAACCAACTCCTATGAGTACAACGACACATCTCGATAGAGATAAAAATGGTAAAAGTGTTGACCAAAAATTATATCATAGTATGATAGGATCATTATTATATTTAACAGCAAGTAGACCAGATATTTTTATTTGTGTTTGTTTATGTGCACGATTTAAAGCCAACCCAAAAGAATCACACTTACGAGCTGTTAAACGTATATTATGTTATCTAATCAATAATAAAAAAATTGGACTTTTCTATTCGAAAGATTGTTCCTTTGAATTAGTATCTTATAGCGATGCTGATTTTGGAGGATCACGGATAGATCAAAAAAGTAAGAGTGGTACTTGTCACTTTATTGGTAAATCACTAGTATCTTGGTTTAGCAAGAAACAAATTTGCGTTTCACTATCTACGTGTGAAGCTGAGTATATATAACCGGCTTTGGCTTGTGCTCAAGGTATATACATGCAACAAACACTTAAATATTTTAATATAAATTTATCAAAATCAACTATTTATCGTGACAACACGAGTGCGATAACTTATCTAAAAATCCAGTCAATCATCCTCGAACTAAGAATATAGACATTAGACATCATTTTTAAGTGATAATATAGAAAAAGAAATATTTAACTTAGAATTCATGTCATCTGAAAATCAAATAGCCGATATTTTCAAACAACCGTTGCTTGAAAACACTTTTTTTAAACTACGAAGAGAACTAGGCATTGTTTCATTTAAATTTTTTTTTTTTTTGAATTTAAGTGCAAAAATAAAACTTTCAGAAAATAATTTTTTGTGCATTAACCAGGACTCGAACCTTAGTGGTCTATGTGATAGTTACATAGCCTTTCCATTGGGCTACTAAGTGTCTCTTGTTCACTTACAATAATATAACATATTTATAGTATGTTCTGATAACTCTATTATAAAACGAAAAACTAACAAACTATTAATATAAATGGCCAATATTCCCTCAGCCATAAGAACCATAAGAATTAACTCCTGACAATAAGATAGTATTTATTATAAAAAGCATAATTCAAACTCACCAAAGAATTCTAGCACACCAAATAAATTATCATCCTCAATTCAATTCGTTTCACCAAAACAAGAATTGGTATACAAGTGGTCTTCATATCACACGGGATATACACCGGATTCTAAGAAATCCAAACGAGTTATATCTATCTCACCATTGACCAAAGAGAAAATAGACGGTATTCATCATTTTCAATAATAGCAACTTGATTTACAACGTGAGTTGTATTTTGAACAAAAAGTTGTTGTACGAAGACTAACTCTTTTGAAGCAAATAGCTTTACGAGTATGTGGATCTATCAAACTGGATGTTCATGAACCATTTTCTTCTTAGACTCCATGGAATCAAAGTCTAAAACGTCCACCGTATACTTAAAATTCCTAGGATAAAAATTACGCAGCTAATGAAGAAGCTAAGAAGACACCATCTCCGAAGAAATCATCATCTTCAAGCTCTAAATAAGCTGTCAAATTTCCATTTTTATTCTAGAGTAATGTTGAAGTTTTGAAATCGATATTATTTGATTTGTTCATAATAAAAATTGCATTGTTTTTTATTTTTATATATATACATACAAATCATGTAAAATTGATATAAACATCGATACACAATAATATAT
Source organism: Allium sativum (assembly GCA_030737875.1). Classification (NCBI taxonomy): domain Eukaryota; kingdom Viridiplantae; phylum Streptophyta; class Magnoliopsida; order Asparagales; family Amaryllidaceae; genus Allium; species Allium sativum. The sequence goes on from CM060911.1 coordinate 195,444,163, forward strand.
GTTCATCATTCTTCGACAAAACAATAGTTATAATAGTTGATATATATATATATTTCAAAGCATTAAAAGTTGCACATCTCACAAAAATAGTAGATTCAACTGTCTGTTTAAAAAAAAATAGACGTCTGAATGCTCCTTGTAAACAAAAGTATATACCAGGATTCAGATGTTTGACCTCCCCAAAATTGACGTCTGAAATCCAGAAAAACCCTCGGGATACTGGTTTCTGGAACTCAGCCGCCAAAATCAGGGATTTAGACGTCTGAACTGCTTCAAAAACAATTATTTAGGATTTCTATACCGAACCCAGTTCATATCCATCCCCTTTTAAGCATTTATACGTTTTGTTTCTTTATTCAACCTAATTTCGATATTACACCAAAATTCCCAACCTCCAAAACTCCAAAAACCCAAATTCCTTTAATCAATATGCCTCAAAGAACAAAGAAACATAAAACAATTCTCAATCTAGATGTTAGTCAAGTAAGGCATTGGCTTGACAGTGAAACGACGGTTCAAAGGTATAATACAATGAATAATTCGAAGATATATCACGGTTACTGCACTCGGAATTCACAGGCTATCAAATTCAACAAATAGCCAGGTCTACAAATTTTTGAATCTTTAATTGGTTTTGATGATGATAACAATCAATTAGACCATTTACTTATCAAGTTGTTCCTAGAAAACTTTAATTTGGATTTTGAGAATCCAAAAGATAGAAACAACGTGATATGGTCTAAAGTATGTTGGGTTTCTATGTCTATTCCTATTTCCCGTATTAGAAAATATTGAATTGTGCTTATCCTGGAGTTAACATAGACGATGTTAAAGCTAACATGAATGAGACGGATGAGGAATGAAGCTCTGATACTACATCGTACATTTATTCGTTCAACCCAACCCAAACTGGAAGTTATGAGAAGGTGTATAAGCGTGATTTCCAAGAGTTGTATGCAATATACAAAAATGTTCAAGTAAATTGGGCGAAAATAATAATAGATGAATTCTTGGATATTACTTGTAAGAGGAAGTATAAAACCATCCATTATGGAGCTTATATTACGCGTATTTTACTTGACTCGCAAATTAAGCTTACAGAATCGACTTCATCATCGATTGGAGAGATTGGCACTAAGACATTGGCTTTAGTGAAAATACCCGCAAGACCATCTTCTAAAATTATTTCTTTCGAGCAATGGAAACAAAATGTTGCAAATAAAGTCGACCAACCTTCCGAGCCTTCGATATCAAAGAAACCATCCTCTTCCTTGACTCTTGACGATGAGGATGTGATTCAAGTTGTGGCTCCGGAAAAGAATCCGAAGAAAGCCCTTGCCATTGTCTCAAATGATCAATTGAAATTGCAAAAACAAATGAATAAATTTCAAAACAAGATAGAATGTCATTTCAGCTGAATCAAGGAATTCTTATCTAAATTTTGGGCGAAGTTAGCTTGCACCGGATCAAGTTTTTCCACGGTTCATGACCCCATGATCTTTGATTGGTCAACCAAAAAGAAGTTGACGACGATGACGACAACGATGATGATAGCGATAACAAGGGAAGTGATGATGACGTTGATGGTGAAGAATGATCGTTTTTAAGTTATTAGTTTTAAAAACTTTTGGTATTGTAATAATTTCTTTTAAACACTATGCTCTTATTTTTGAATGCTTGCTCCTTAATGATCTATGTATAATTATACTTGGTATGGTGCGTTATGGTATGATATTATTATGGTGTATTGATGTTATGTTCTTTCATGCCATATTCTAGGATATTTCTTATATATGATGATTAAGCACATATTGTTATATGCACAATATTATATTTCACACATGATAATGCTTTAATATGATTTTAAATGCTTGTTGAATAATATATTGAATGACGTGACATGACAATGTTACTTATTCCATGATTGTGTTGATATTGAACCCGTGATGACTTTCATCATGGTATTGATCATTTACTAAGTTTATTTAATCGCAAGTCATGCATATATGTTTATTTCATGCATATTCAAATTGTTCTATAATATAATCCTTGAACTGTGCATATATTTGTTTCTCGAAAGCTCCTACTCCTTTTTGTCGATGACAAAGGGGAAGAAAATTATATAACACATATACAGGGGGAGCAATATATCAGGGAAGCATAGATAAAATTTTCGTTATTTGTATCTCATATATATATATATATATATATATATATATATATATATATATATATATATATATATATATATATATCTTAAGTCGTATATAGTTGTCATCATCGAAAAGGGGGAGATTGTTAGAACCTCCACTTTTGGACTAGATTTTGATTATGACAACTATATATCTACAATATTGTACACTTACGTCTTTTACAGGAAAAAAGAAAAGAATATAATCAAAATACTCGGAGATTCGGCATGTAACGACCTAGATATTTTGATGTTCAAAATATAACTTAAATTAAGATTTAACATAAAACAAATATTTATATTTGGAACTTTGTCTATTTCGAACGATATTTGATTAAACTTTGTCCATGGATTTATAAATATTTTTAAAACAAGATTTACATTTGTAACCGATTTGAATATTTAATGTCAGATTTCCTCTATTAAATTTAATATAAACATTTTTTTAATAAGAAGTATTACTGTATTAATTTTGTAATTTAATAAATTTAATATTAATCATGTAATTCAGTTTAAGGAAAATGTATGCTTTTATTTGAAATCCAAAATGGAACCTGGACCTTTATTTTGAAAGTAGTATTCAATTTTAGAAATGAAATTACGTTTGTAAATATAATCTTAGTTTAAGTCAAGATTTGGCGTTTAAATTAAATATCTATATGTGGTTTTCGGCTTAGAATTGAATTTTATTTATTTTGAACCTAATATGTAAGGTCCAAATTCTATATTTAATGCTTTTGTTAATAAGAATTAATTGCATAGGTTAGCAATCAATTTTGCATTAATTGTCAATATATTCTACTTATTAGATATTTATGGATGATTTCTATTTTATTAACTTTATATATATTGGAAAGGTAAACTGCATATCTTGCAATTAGTTAGTATAAATTCAAATTATCTTATATATGTATACATAGAAATGTCTTTAGTATATATATGACAAAGGTTTAATTGCGCATGTAAGAAATTAACTGGGCATTGATTGACACACATGTCATTTAATAGGTTTTAAAATATATATTTTAAATGCAAAAGAGAACTTGGACTTTTATTTTGAGCTTAGTATTCATTTTCAAATGGAATTGCATTGTAAATATAATCTCAGTCTAAAAACATTTGCTAGAATTAACAATATTACCAAATTTTTGTTGAAAGGTGACGGTGAAAACAAAATCAACATAAAATAGATTCTGCAGCTTAATTAAGAAACGACTTCTTGATTTCAAATCAAACCATTAGGTATAAATGGCATAATTTAACGTTAAATTAATATTGAAATTTTAATTTAGACAGTAATTAATTTTGTTTAAATAAAATGTTAAGATTAAAATTTACTGTAAAACGACGCAACTTGGAATACAGCCAATGTAATAAAAACGTTTAGCTTTATATGCAATTTAAATTTTGATTTGGAAATAATAATACATTAAGAAAGAGTTATTACCATTATTAATTTAGTTGCAATTTAATCAAGAAATAAATTCCAAAATTTAATACGAGTGTTTAATGTTTAATCCATTCACCATAATTCAATTTTGTCAAGTAATTTGGATTGTAGAGAGAAATATATACCATACGGTGCATTTATTTTGTCCGTTAACCAATGGATATGATTCATTACATATGTGCACTCTAGAATTTTTGACTTGATAAATTTACTTCGTTCAAACCACTTTTTCATTCAGCCCAATGTTTACTCCAACAATATCTGAAATAAATCTGGTTTCAAATCTTGCCATATTAGTGCAAAGATTTGTGATATTCCTTCTGCTTTTTGTTCCTTTTCTTTCGCTATAAAAAGGACATACCTCCTTCTTCGTTGGTCCTTCACAACAATTCTCTCCTCATTCTCTTTAAATTTCTGAAGGACATTTCTTCCCTAAATACTACAATTTGAACCCCTTCCTCTCATATATACATTGACCCTCTTTCCTTCCTTTTCTTAAAGATCACATCTTCCCTATTACTTCACTACTTTGAGAGTTGGCATACGCGGTAGCTACAAAGAAGACGGTGCGCGCGTCGTCCGTGAAGTTGCATGTGTTCATTATTTCAATGGTTGGCAGTTGATACAGAAGTAGTTTAACGGTGAACAATTTCGAAAGCAATGTTTGGTGAGAACTCTAATTTAATAAATATTAAATTTAGTTAGAATGATTAATTAAATTTAGTTATTAAATACGATTTATTTATAAACATACTCAATTGATGTGTTAATGGTTGCTATTGCATTGATGGATGTTCGTAGCTAGAACACACCAAACACAAAGCGTTATTAAACTTAACGCTTGCGCACCATTTTATAAATTGTTTGATTGTTTCCATATTGATGGATAACTTGTGTTCGTATAGATTGATCTTGTTGCATCACACACACATTACAGTTGTGGAATATATGGGTAGTCAGTTTAAGCCTCCTTCTTATGTGGATAACGATTTGTTAAAAAAACGAAAATTTAAAGGATAATTTTTGAATTTAGATGTTTAAATAAATTTTAAGCTAAGTCATCAATAATTAAATGATTTTGGGAATGTATTAAAATTAGTTTTGGACCCTCAGGATTTAAATAAGTTTCAAATTTAATTTGTGATTTTGAGTTCCATTAGTTTACATAAACATTTGGTTCCTTATCGTCCATAAGTTTTAATTTTAAATAAAAATGTTATTTTTGAGTTGCATGCAAATATTTAGTTCATAGCCATCCATAAGCATTAAAATATAATTATGGAGAATTTGATTTGAGTATGTAACTAAACATTAGTTTATTAAATACACTTGGTTCCATTTTTTTAAAGACCGTTTGTAAGATTTAAATAATTAAACAAATTAGGAAATATTATGATAAGTTTCCAATGAAAGTTGGATTACGATTTTAATTGAAACTTTAATTATGAATTAGAAAAGGACAAATTTTGAACCATTACTGAATGCATAAAAAATTATGTATATGTTAATGACATTTCTTTCAATAACACATACATATTTATATACCAGAACGTTCTAGGGTGACAGGGAGGATAATGTCTAAGGCTTGAGTTTGGAAAATACAAGTTTTCTGCTCTCCCTCGCTATCCCTAATTGATCTAATGGACAAGATGGTTATTTTAAAAAATCTATTTTGGAAGTTAATTAAAACCCCTTGAATTTATAACCAATTTTGGAATCTTACAAGCGTTATTCATTATTAAAATAATTTGAGTAAAAGATTTGAACCCTTAAATGATGTTGACCCTATTTGGTAAATAGCTAATTTATAGTACTTCTGAAACGTTTTACCATTCTATGAAAATGATTAAATTTGAGAACTATTATAAAAAAAATTGTGTATAAGGCTTTTAATCCAAATTTGAAAAGACGAACGGAAATGATAAAAACGAACAGAGAGTTTTGAACAGGGGATTTGTAAAGAAGAGATAAGATGGAAATTAAGGAAATTAATCCAGCCCTATCCAAAAATGAATTGATAACAAATTGAAACCGGTACCGTCCATAGCTCTTGTTTTTAAAATACGCTTATTACTTGGAAAGACCGGGATTGGATTTAAATCAGAAAACCATTCCAAGTAATAGTAAGACGCTATTTGAAGACTTGGAAAGGACAAATGAAGACCAGGAATCTTTGGATTATTTGGATTGATTGTGGATGTCTTGAATCAGGCTGTACACCTAAAACGAGGTTATAAGTGGCATGAGGTCTGAATATATTTAAGGATTTTCGGAGTTGTTCCATTCAGACCTAGAATGGACTTGTATGGATTGTGTGTCTGACATTGTAATTGACTGCGTAGCACTGATTTCTATTGATATATATATATATATATATCAGATTGTGGCAATTAATTTCCTGTCTCTAAGTTTTACGTGGTTAGAGGTTATGTATTGATAGAAATCAGTGACATGTTGTAAATTGACAATGTGGCATACTCAAGTTATGGAATGAGCTAATGATGATCAAAGCATGGCTTATTGAAACGTAGCTTTGTGTATATCATGACATCGACGAAACTCACACCCCGTATTACTGGTAAACTGACGGATAGGTTGTATACATATCTCTATTGAAACTCGAAAGCTTCGGTGGTAGATCTACTCTGAAACCTGGGAATTAGGTATGTTCGGTGACCGTGTCTAGACGTTAACCGGTAATTTACATGGTATTTGGTGTCCGCGTCTGGATGAAAACCGTGAGATGCACCTTGATCGTGTTCCCAATTGATCTTTCGTGTCAGGAACCATCATTGGAACCGAACAACCAATACAAGCCTTTCGTTTTGTTTGTGAACTATGTATGTGGGCATAGCCACTATGCTTTCTAAGATTAATATATTTATTTGTGAAACGGTTTTCAACACTGTGCACTGTGTATAGTATTGAAAGAGGATTTTCACGTGTGAAAGCATGCATGGTTATCATAAGGCAAAACTAGCCCATTTGGTGTGCGCTTGCATTGTGTGATGTGGGACGAGTTTATGATAGCTTCATTTCCCAAAAGACATTGCGAATTTATATGGACAGGCAATCACATGGTGTAAACCCGTTCTGCATTAGCGGCGTGGCCCGGTGAATCTCCCAACTTTATAATAAATCCTAAAAATAACTGTTTTATGTTCTCACACCAGTCCCATGACTTACTTGAAGTTTATTGTTCCTTCCTAAACTCTGGGTGCCCACTAATTTCCACACGGGCAGCTAGAGGTTTAGTTTTACAGTTATAGACCTTTGGAGAATGAGTTGGAGCGCTTTCTGAGTTAGAGCTTTGAGCTAAAGTTAGAGTTTCCGCTATATCACATCGCTTCTTCCGCTGAGAGTATATCTATATTTCCGCTACTATATGTTGTAACTCTGATATTCTATGTAACTCTGATGTAATATTGTATTATGACATAAAAGTTCTGTTATTTTGTTCAATATATGTTAGTACCCACAACAATCCGCCTTTATGAACGATTTAAGTTGGTTTAGTTACCGGCGAGAACTGGGCAAAAAAAGGGGATGTTACATGACAAGACGATACGATGATGTATTTAGTATGAAATCGAGTTAGTGTTTAGATGGTAATTACTGTTAAAATCTCTCCTTTAAGTGTGTGTATATATATATATATTAAATTTTATTTTTGTTTTAAGGCTGAAAAGGCATGTGTAGAAGTGTGCATCATATGCCTGAACCAGAATTTCAGACGTCTAAATGCCCAATATTCAATAATTCGACTTTGAATATTCAAACGTCTGAAATTCCAATTCATACATCTGAATAGGCAATTTTGTGCACATGTCCATTCATTTTTAATTATAATCATTTTTCAAAAGGCCGAATTGAAAGGTTGCGACATTTTAAAGAGTCATAACTATTTCAAGAATTATGACTATATCTTTTAATTAAATCTTTCTACGAATGATCGCAACCTTTTATTTATTATAAATACACTTCAGAATCATTTGTTTCGATCACCGAATTTTCTTAAACTATCTATTCTCTGATTCTAAACTATTTACTATTCTAGTTCACTTGTGCTCTCAAGTATTCAATACTACGTGATTATAAATCACTTTTCTTCTCTGTTCTTCGCTTTCTTTTATATATATATATATACACAAATGAGAAGGTTATAGGAAGGGTGTGTCCAAAGTATGACTTATCAGTGTTATTCGGAACACATAATTAGTTAAAACAATCTTTTGTATTTGTTGAAGTCTTATTCTACTGCACAGGTAAGAAATCCTCTTCGGCTGTTAAGGCGAAATCATGTTCTACTGCTCAGGTTTCCGTTCGGCTGCTCGACTGTTGTAATACCTGTACCCCCGGGTTAAGCGCGGGTGTTGGTTAGTGAAATTCCAAAAGGAGTCTAGGACTGGACGTAGGATGGTGCTCCGAACCAGTATAAAAATCCCTGGTGTCATCTACTTTTTATTGCATTTACTATGCTTATCTATGATATTAGTTTATATAGTTTATCATTAAATATTTACTTGCATAACTATATCAAGTAAAATATATCACCCTATCAAGACTTCCACATATATACTCTGTCCCATATTACTCGATCCTACTCTCGTAGACTTTTCAAGAAGGCTGTAGCAGATGGCGTTGGATGATTCGGCAGTTTGCTTCAATTTGGGAGGAGGTTGTTATGACTAAATTAAGGATAGTAATTATCGAATACCTGTCATCGGCAGTCAGTGGGATGAAGAAAGACTAAGAGCTAAACCAACAGACCAACGATCTTTCACTATCAAGACGTTGGTTGAGGGACACGCAAAATTGGATGCTAGATTTGCTTTTAGTGTCACATCGTTAACTCTTGATGTAGTCGTTCTTTAGTTGAGGGAGGGCCTAAAGTGGGGCGATAGCCATCGTGAAAAGAGACAGACCATATGTGGATATCTGTATGGTAGGCCTAATGATGCTGTCTGTTGACGGGCAAAATTGTCGCATGCCAACACCCAATGTGTATGTGTGAACAATTATCCAAATGAGCAGTAAAGTAAATAAATGCGGGGAGACACAACTTTTATAGTAGTTCGGCACTAACACCTACATCCACTTTATAATCATCATTCAACATATCTTTTGTGGATAACAAAGTCGTACAAGTTCAGACAATAGCTAAGTTCAAAGTGTTACAATAGAATAACAAAATATATGTTTTTTCTACATTTTGACCAAATTGCCCTTCTTCTTCCTCGTTGAGAAGAGTTGACTTGGTCAACAATATCCAAGTTTAGCGTTCATGTCCATGAAGTTTAAAAGTAGCATGACAATCCTTGCTAATGATCAAGTGTTGAGGGAAAACATGCATGTCATGTTTTAATTATCCTTCTTCTTCTTCCTTGAGATGAGTTGACTTGGTCAACTATAAGCAAAACAAGCTTTAATGTCCAAGAGGTCTAGAGACCTTGTAACTATGCTTGCTAGTGTCCAAAAAGTTATGGAATATGTATGCACCTCCTTTCAACTATCCATGCCATGTCCAATGGCTTTGGAGGAGGTGCTGGAAGCCATTAATGAGTGTTTGGAGCTCTCAAGGTCCAAAAATTCCCAAGGAGAAAGATCCAAATGAAGGCCAAGGCTTGGGATATTTAGAAGAGGAAGTAGGTGAGAAATGGGACCCATAAGTAGTAATTTTCGCACTCTAAAAGCAGCCTTGTAACAGGAATTTCGAACCCAGAATTTCAAACCCAGAATTTTGCACCCAAAATTTCGCACTCAGAATTTCGCACCCAGAATTTCGAACCGAGAATTTCGAACCCAGAATTTCAAACCCAGAATTTCGAACTTAGAATTTCAAACCTAGAATTTCGAACCTAGAATTTCAAACCTAGAATTTTGAACCTAGAATTTCAAACTAGCTGTAACGTGACTTCAACCCAGTTGCTATGTGTTTTTTGACGCTTGAGCGCGTTGCTCACCAAATACTTGACATGTGACAGCTTTGACAAAAAAGTGTGTCAATGTTTGCCCACAAAAACATATATTGCTTGGTCCAAGGAAGGTGTGTTTTGCGAGGAGAGGAGAAATCCAGAAACAGAAGCCAGCAGAAGTCCGGAGCGAGGTTCTGTATTCATGAGACGGAAAAGCCACGACCACGCCAGATCGTATTATCTAGAAAACCAAAGCCGATAAGCCAGAAATCCGTGATCACTTCGGATCATATCAGTAGAAGACCAAGACCTCTTGGGATCGTATTAAGGAGAGAAATCCGACGATCGCTTGGGACAATATTAGGAAGAGAAATACGATGATCGCTTGGGATCGTACTAAGGAGAGAAATCCAACGACCGCTTGGGATCATATTAATAGAAAACCAGAACAGCCAGAGTGTTGGAAGTTTAGTGAAAGTCAACGATCGCCTTATATCGTTTTGAGAGATAACCAAGATAACTACATAGCCAGATAACTATATGAACCGTCAGTTGAAGACGATCCAATAACCAAACGAGCTGGGTCTGCCGACCTGAAGTCTAGGACTCAAGAATCGCCACGAGTTGTAGCAACCTTATTGAGGTAAGCCAAGAGGCCAAGGTAGTCACGAGTGGATATTCGTGTTGTGTCACTGACAAGTCCATCCGATGTAATCAAAGGTCGTTGACTAGGAGAACCACTAATCCAAGTGAGAAGGATCGTACGAGATCCAAAACTCGCCACAAACCAATGGGTGGATACTCTTGTCGTGTCACGGACAAGTCCACCCGAGGTAATCCATGGTCGTTGACAAGGCGAACCACTAATCCAAATGAGAAGGATTGTACGAGATCCGAAACTCGCCACAAATCTACGAGTGGATATTCTTGTCATGCCACTTGACAAGTCCACCCGATGTAATCCAAGGTCGTGGACAGGGCGACCCACTAATCCAAACAAGCAGGAACGTACGAGATCCGAAACTTGCCACAAATCCATGAGTGGGTACTCTTATCGTGTCATGGACAAGTCCACCCGATGTAATCCAAGATCGTTGACAAGACGACCCACTAATCCAAACAAGCAGGATTGTGCACTATCTGATGCTTGCCATGAGTCAAGGCGATCTCGTCGAAGTAGGACGAGAAGCCAAGATAACCAGACGCTTATTAGAGTTTGCAATCCCGTTATCAATTTCATACTTCACAAGTAAGCGTCCTCACTTTGCGAAGTAATTTTATTAAAGTTATAAAAGTTAAGGATTTTTTAGTAAAGCCACAAGAAAACCAAGAGTTTGTCGTCCGTAAAGAGCATGCATAGGGAGCTGGCCTTCCATCGTGCATGGGTAAGCAGACTTGGCCATTTCCGATTCCAAATTTATTTATGAAGGAAGGTGAACGATTTATCATTTACAAAGAGCATACCTGCAACTCATTTGTTCCTGTCGCATGGGTAAGCAAACTTAATAATCCAAAGCCGAGAAAGGTAAACCTTTCTTTAATAACCAGGAGGATACATCCAGAGGATCAAAAGTACTTAAATCCAAAACCAAAGAAAGCCAAAAACCAAAGCCCAAGCGCCGAAGGCCATAAACCAAAATCCAAGAAGCTGAAGAATCCAAGGGATATTAATCTAAGAAACCAAGCCAGAGGTTCCAAGACTAGAAGACCGGAAAACCAAGACCAATATCCGAAAGATCATGAAGAACCAAGATCACATAACCAAAACATCCACCAAGTCGGAAGATCAGACCCACAAGCCGAAAGATACAGGTGCCAGAGAGACTTGCATCTAAGACACCAGAGCTAATAAGGGGTTTAGTTTGAATCGGGGCCACGAGCACGGGCTCGAGCCTATCTTGAATAACAATTGGGGGATGTACCTGTCCTGGCATTCCAGCCCGAGTTCGATCGAATCGTGTCGTTCTCCATTTCTAACATGCTCTTCAATAGAATTCTTAAGATGATGACACCCATTTGTATCGTGACCAGCGATGTCATGAAATATGCATTGTCGGCTAGAATCTCTTTCTTGTTGAGAGGGATCCCGAGCGGGAGGCTTTTTGAAGGGGGCAATAGGGTAAACCTCTTGGTAGATCTCCTCGAGAGTGTGAGTAAGCTCCGAGTATGTCAGAAACCTACGTTGCCTATTAGCCTTGTTACGGGGATTTCCTTTACTTGAGACCATTGCTCGAGTATTCAAAACTTGTAGGACTGCGCTTCTATCAGGAATGGGGGTTCCCCCGAGTGTCGAGGGAGCGGCGCTGATCCGAGGATCGGCGTCGTCCTGCTGTGGGGTGTGCAAGGTTGCCCCCATGTCCCAAGTTAGAACGTAGGCACTTGTTCCAGTGACATATGTTTGGTCAGTCGACCCTCCAAAACCCTGTAATCTACCGTCAATCTGAGCGGGGAACGTGTTCATAACTTCTGCTTGCCAATCCAGACAAGCGATCAATCCTCTAGCCAATTCCACTAAGTCCTCTCGAGTAACCAATTCTAAGAGTTCCTCATTGGTAAAATGTTCTTGATTTTCCTCGCTACTAGCAGTCCGAGCCTCGAAGGTAGCGTCAGACCATTTTTGTTATATCATGTCGGAAGGCGAGTAGCGAAGTCGAAGTCAAAAACTAAAACCGAAGTCGAGATCCCAAGACAAATCCAAGTACTTAATCCAATGCAGAAGTCGAAGCTATGCATCCCCCTTCTTGGCGAGTCAAAATGTTGACGGGCAAAATTGTCGCACGCCAACACCCAATGTGTATGTGTGAACAATTATCCAAATAAGCAGTAAAGTAAATAAATGCGGGGAGACACAACTTTTATAGTGGTTCGGCACTAACACCTATATCCACTTTATAATCATCATTCATCATATCTTTTGTGGATTACAAAGTTGTACAAGTTCAGACAATAGCTATGTTCAAAGTGTTACAATAGAATAACAAAATATATGTTTTTCTATACTTTGACCAATTTCCCTTCTTCTTCCTCGTTGAGAAGAGTTGACTTGGTCAACATTATCCAAGTTTAGTGTTCATGTCCATGAAGTTCAAAAGTAGCATGACAATTGTAACACCCCGAAATTTTAACGACGCTAAAGATTATAAATTAAAGAATAATCAATGTGAAATAGCTGTTAACAATGCATTAAGGAAAACTTAATTTAATATTCAGAATTAAGTAAAATGGACTATGCCATTGCGTACATCTCAAAATTATGGTCAAAATAGACACCTGGTTTGCGTAAATCGGACACCGTATGAAGAAGTTATTAAGGTTTGAAGTTTGTATACGTATAGGAAGAATATATATATATACATATATATAATAAGTTCAGAAATTCAAAAATGGGTCTAGAAATTCGAAATTCGGTTCAAAATTCGAAATTTGTGAAGGCGGCAGATTTCCCACCTAGGTGGGTCTCTACCCACTCAAAGGGGGAGGGGGGTCGACCCATAGGTCGACCCACTCAAAGGGGAGTCGAACCACCCCTGACAGATGTGGGCGAAATACTTCGTTTTGTATCTGGACACCTTTCTGAGCAAGATTCATTGAACCCTAGGCTATATAAAGGACCCTAGACCTAGGTTTTATTCATCTAAAAATAATGCTGACGGCGAAGCTTTGCTGCAACGAAAATTAAAATGTCCTTTCTTCTTCTAAATCAATTCAAAGAAGATTATACATATTTGAAGATTGCTACAACAAATTCAGCAATGGCTACAACAACTTATTCAACATGTTCTTCGCAGTAATTTGGATCCATTTCCTTACATCTATTCACTGTGAGTTCATGTTATTTTTAGATCTAAATATTTAAATAGTAATCTTGATATGTATGTAAAAATTGGATCTTGAATCGGTGCCTAATCAGTTCTATTATGACATAACTATCATATTTGCTTTTATATGTTCATACCGCTGCCATGTTAAATCTTTTCATAATATGCCTATTCAGTTTATGCCTATTTCTATCAGTTTATTATTGATTCGTTATTATGCCTGTTCTCGATTCTCTTCTCTCCCTTTTTTCCCTTTTTATTTTTATATAGCCAAGCTACCTTCGAGCCTAGGCCTAACGCTGAAAAATGCGAACGTGCGAAATTGGGAATAATGGGGAAAGACATAATTTGGGGCAAAATTGATATTGGAAAATATGGATATAAATTTGGGCATAAATTTGGAAATATACGAATATGGGTTTGGGGCATATGTCTTGTGGAATAATATGCATTTAGGCATACGTTGGAAAATATAATTTGAGCATAAATTGGGATATGTGTAAGTACTGATTTGGGACATAAATTGGGACGTATGTGAATATGAATTTTAGGCATACATTGGAAAATATGCGAATATGGTAACTTGTGTTGAAATGGGTGAATATGGACTAGGGACATAAATTGGAAAATATGTAGATTTGGGTTTGTGCAAAACATATATATATATGTATTTGCCTTGATTTATAACTTGGGAAAAAGAGCATATGGTGCATAATTCAAAGGTGAATTGAAAAGGGGTGTAAAAGTCTATGGTTTGAATAGTGAATTGGGCATATAATTAAATATGGGGAAAAGGAGAAATAATAACCTATAATGACATAGGTAGATTTGGATAAAAATGGAATGTCTAGTAATTACAATTAGGAACTGTAATTGCATTTATGACACGAGGTTAGGTTGCATTAGTGGTGGAAGTCTGCCCGGACCCGACCGGCATTTTCAGCAGCCACTAATGTTGAACCTAATGTGAGAGGTCTAAGTGTGCAAATAGGAATCGGGCTAAGACACGAGGTTAGACCCAATTTTGGAATAAGACTGCCCGGACCTGACCAACATATCCAGCATCGACACGTTGTAGGCCTAATGTGGGAGGTCTAGCCCATTATAACCATAATTGGACATGGTAATGAATTGGACTACTTAACCTAATTTAATCCATAAGGATTTTATGATTATGAACTTAAGTTAGGGTTAAGTAAATTGGATAGGTAGTGGGTGGGTTAATTAAAATAGAGGGGGTGAATTTTTACATATAGACCTATGAACTTAACCCAATAAGGTTATGTAATTAAAGACACCTAGTGGTATACATAACTGGTGGGAAATATAATAAAGTTATGTAATTAAAGACATCTTGTAGGGTAAGCATGACTTGTAGAAATGGTATAATTAGATATGCGTAATAATCTGCTAAGTAAACAACGATAAGTTGTAGGGACGGTGTAAATTGAATTTATGATTAAATGAGAAAGAATGAGGAAAACTTGTAAAATAAATAAGTTATATTTAATCATAAATGGTAAGTGACATGTTAATGAGGAAACATGTGAATTGAGATATACTTAATAACGTATTAAGGAGAACATGTTATTGTAATGATGTAACCAAGCAAGAATATAAAATAGATTGTGGACCACAGACCTTGGGCCACAATCTAGAGAATAAAATGTTGTGGGTTTATTAATAAACTTAAATGGATTAAGTTATATGATTGATATTAATAAGCAAGAGAAACTTGGTAAATTGGAATAAGAATTCAATATGAACGGGAATAACCAAGTTAAATGGGAACCGGGTGAGGTAAGGCAACCACGTAAAAGAATGTTTAGACATTGGGTCTAACAACATATTTAAGAAAGGCGCTTGGACCAGTCCGTACATTTGAGGGTGAATAACCCAACGGGGTAGATCATCGAGGTGTTATAAGACACGAGGGAAGCGCACATTCATCTGATTGTTATGATGGCTCCAAAGGACTAGAAGGGGAAGCACGCGGCTTCTTGAAGTACATAAGGTGCTTGTAGTCCTCTGTGCGTTGACAGATGTCTTAGGCTGTACTCGTAGAGGTTGGGTCTGCGCGTAACTACTAAGTGGGTGAGCCTTGAAAGCAGATGTAGCTATGCAATCAGAATGCTGTGAAGAGGTGATACTAAGGTGATTCGACGGTTGCCTCACGAGGAGGTAGAGAGGGTCATGACCAACAAGGATAGTAAACCGTCGGATATCCATCATCGACAGCCAGCGGGATGCGAAAGACTAGAGCTAAACTCTAAATACCATTTCACCTTTCACTATCGAGGTACGGGGTTGAGGGTAGAAGCCACATGGATGATTAGATTGGTTATTATTAGGGGCGGTTGCTTAGCTCTTGTAGTCTTTACTAGTTGAGGAAGGGGCCGAGGTGGGGCCATAGCCACCACGAAAACAGACCCTAGGTATATCTGTATATAGAGGCTCTTTAAAGACGGGCCTGTACAGATATGAAAAAGCTCCCGACTGAGTTCTATGTTTTTTGCATCGCCCTGCCGCGGAACTCGGTGCATTTTAGAGGACGTGTTATTGAGGCATCGAGCCACAATTATAGTACATACGTAGGTGCACATTAGAGGATGTGTGATTGAGGCATCGAGCCACAATTACATTACATCGTAGGACAATCTAGATACATGCATATCTTCTCTTAGTGGTGTATCGTAGACTAGAGGGCATTATTACGATAAGGAATCTGATTCGATCGATGGTGGTAGTCCATACGGTTACGTAGCATAGTAATTATAGATATATGCGGAACGTAACATTTTATAAAGAGATCCATATGTCATTCCGGCGTAGGATGAGGGACTGCGTTCATTATGGTGGAGACCGTGCGAGTGGGGTACCATGGGGTGTATCTCAATATTGAGAGATAGCTACATATATTGTATTAGGTGAATCCATGGGTAAGTAAATGGGTAAGATGCGCGTATAAGTCTTGAGTGCTATTAACCCAAGTAACCTAATAATCAAGAAAATGTAATGGAACGGTATTAGCAGGGATCATTCTACTTCTGATATACTGGTATCTGTGTGGTGCAGAGAAATGTATTTAAGAAGCGCAATATGTCCCGTTCATCTTATCTTACTCAGTTCACACTTGTTATCTTGTTCTTCCAGTTTTATATATACCTACCATGATACTTTTATTTATTTATATTTAAAAGTAACTGACTCTCCAAAATTTATGTCTAACCCTTTTTGTTTCCTCTTCTCTCTCTTCCGTTCCCCCCAGGTTCTCAGGGTGGAAGTGCTTAGAGTTAATTTGGATTCTTTCATCTTAGCTTGGATTTTGGATATAGATGTATCGCTTTGACCTCTGGTCAACTCTCTTATGGCTTCACAGGAAAATATGGTTTTTGTACTCTGATATTTTTGGCAAGATAGATTATTAATATAATTAGTTACTTGATGTAAACTCAGTATTGGGACCATGATGGTTTTCTTTAAATAAAGTTTCTTTTTTAGTTTTTAATTCCGCTGTTATTTTACATGTCTGTCTTGTGCTATTATGTTCTTATTTACCTATAATGCTTCACGGGACTTAATGCATTCCCTTAGTGAGTGACATTAATGGACGTAGGGTGTCACAACAATCCTTGCTAATGATCAAGTGTTGAGGGAAAACATGCATGTCATGTTTTAATTATCCTTCTTCTTCTTCCTTGAGATGAGTTGACTTGTTCAACTATAAGCAAAACAAGCTTTAATGTCCAAGAGATATAGAGACCTTGTAACTATGCTTGCTAGTGTCCAACAAGCTATGGAATATGTATGCACCTCCTTTCAACTATCCATGCCATGTCCAATGGCCATGGAGGAGGTGTTGGAAGCCATTATTGAGTGTCTGGAGCTCTCAAGGTCAAAAAATTTCCAAGGAGAAAGATCCAAATGAAGGCCAAGGCTTGGGGTATTTATAGGAGGAAGGTTAGTGGGAGTAGGTGAGAAATGGGACCCATAAGCAGCAATTTTTGCACCCTAAAAGCAGCCTTGTAACACGAATTTCGAACCCAAAATTTCAAACCCAAAATTTCGCACCTAGAATGTCGCACCTAGAATTTCGCACCCAGAATTTCGAACCCTGAATTTCTAACCCAGAATTTTGAACCCAGAATTTCGAACGCAGAATTTCGAACCCAGAATTTCGAACCTAGAATTTCGAACCTAGAATTTCGAACCCAGAATTTCAAACCTAAAATTTTGAACCTAGAATTTTGAACCTAAAATTTCGAACCAGCTATAATGTGACTTCGTCCCAGTTGCTTTGTGTTTTTTGACGCTTGAGCATGTCGCTCAACAAATACTTGAAATGTGATAGCTTCAACAAAAAAGCATGTCAATACTGTCCTTTACAGATATCGTAGCTCCCGACATAGTTCCGTGCACTGGATGCAGCCCTATTCCGAGACTTGGGTTATTATTGGCATTCGTGTGAGGGTTTAGATACACGCACTGGGTGGTGTATTGTACACGTTAGAGCATTACTTTGTGTTGAGACATGATTTAACCAAGGAGTTTGAATACGAGGATTCGTACGCTTATATGGCATGACGATGGTGATTCTGTGCGATTACGTGGGGGTAATGATATGGATTTCTGTACACGGTTTGGCATAGGATGGAGGTTGTACATACTTCCGTGGCGTGACGGTGGAGACCGTACGAGGAGGGTACTGTGGAGAGTACCTTGAGATATTGGGTATAACTACATATATATTATATTAGGCTTAATATACTATGGGGTAGATGGGTGCGATGTGTTGAGCGCTATTAACCTAAATAACCTAACAACTAAAAAAATGTAACTAAACGGTATATGTAGGGTTATTTCAGAATGTATAATTTGTCCTCTCATCCCAACTTGTGTTCTTACCCTCCCAGGTTATATTTAAGAGATTTGGTAGCCTTTGGACACTTGTTAGGCAATGTCATTATTTTGGTAAGGCTATATTTGATTATCATATTTTATCCATTTCGTTGTGAGGTGTTTTGTTGAGCTCTGATATATTTATTATCTCTGTCTTTTCTGTAGGATACCAGACAAGCCAACTCAAGCTTTGATAGATTGTGATTTTTGAGAAAAATTCGATCTATTGAAATTCGGTTTGATACATCTGATATCAGAGCTCAGGTTTAGGGTTACCATATAGATAGCAAGTTAGTGTATTTGTATTTTTAAATATAAATATTATGTATATATACCTATATCCATAGAGGAATCCACTAATTAAGTGAACGACAGATGTAGGAAGTTGGATGTCAATTTTGTACACTTAGGAAATGGTTATGGAAGTTTGAAGATTATGGAACCATAAGTGGTTAGGTGGATGGAAAGTGTACAAAATGTGTGGAAAAAAAGAGGACTCCATGTGTTAACATTTGAAATTTTGGTATTTCATATTAGTGGATTGGGCAGTAAGGCCTCGTAAATTGAGAGTAGATTAAGAAGGAGAAAAATGGATTAGAAATTTATATATATACATTTGGCGCAAAAGTGGTTGATTAACATGTAAAAATATTTATTTTTACGCTCATATCTTATCTTTATTGTAAACAAATAAATATTAATTTGGGTATTTTCATGTGTTTTCACAGGTTGTTCAATAAATGTCTCTTTTATTTAATTAAAGACCATTTGAATAGAAAATGCTACCTTTTGGAATCAACAAATTTTCAATCACAAAGGAAGCTGTAATACACTAGAAAAGGCCAGGAAATTTGGACAGAGTGACCTAAGTTCAATCCCTGTCAAGCCCTATTTTTGCTGAAGAAGCGAAGATGGATATATACACACCACCTCCTTTGCTTTGAAGAATATATGGAATAGTGGTATATTACACACACACATACATATATATATATATATATATATATATATTCATATGCATGTATATAATATATGCACAAATAAAGATTTTAAGAAATAGGCATATCCTTCTCAAGGAAATCAAATCATTCATTTTCAACTACCGTGTAAAAGAAGATTTAATAGAATTGTTGCCAAAAGAAAAGTCAATCAATCTGCCACATGTCACTAATCAGAAGAGTAAATCTGCGTGGAATATCTCAAGTCCACCTTTATATCTTTTTTATTTGTAAATAGAATATTTCAAGAGATTCATTCTAGGCCCAATTATTCACATAGATAGGAGACTACATCCCCTATAAATACCCATTGTATTCATTATAAACAGTTATTCATTTTTCTGTACTTCCTTTCTCCATTAATAAAGCTCTCTTTTCTTTTATTTCTGCATTTTTTATTTTCATAGCAGTTTGTGTTGTCTAGTCAATTAGATTTGGTAGAACACAAATTGCTATTGCATTTTCTTTTCTCATTAGAAATTGACCGTCTGATTAGATTCAACGGTAATCCTAATTTTTATTTCTGTTTGTTTATTTCTCTTCCGTAATTTTATTTCCAGTATTCTGTTTTATTTTTCTTAGTTAATCATTGAATTTATTATAGATCCGATTAGATCAGAATCTATAGTGAATTCAATTGCAGTTCTAATTTGTCTTTTTATTGATAATTGTAATATGGTTGTTGGTTCCATTAGATTTGTTCTGAACCAATTTGCAATTTCAATTTCTATTTTAGCAAATCCTCCAAATTCGTCTAAATCGCCCATGAAATATATAAATAATAAATTTTAATTTTCCTCCTTGTGTTTGACCTGCATAATACATACCTATGCGCTTGCAGTAATTTATTATAAATTTGCGTTTTTCTAATTCATAGAAAAGTGTCAAACAAGTTTATGGTTCCGTTGCTGGGGAGGTAACAATTAAATTTTATTGTTTATTTAATTTTCGATTCGTGTTAGTCTTTATTTGTTTTCCTTGTTTTTATATTAAAAAATTCCCTAGAATAGTTGATTTGGTGTTATTTGTTGATACCACAATCTTTATAACAAGAGGATAAAAAACTTATTTAGATTTATTTCCTTTTTTATTCCCTTTCCAATATTCACGTTTCTTCTTTTGCAAGTAAAAAAAACAGATTTTTTTTATTTCTTCTTCTTTTGCCTTAGTTTCCTTGCTATTTCTCCACGTCCATCATAGCTTTGCCGTCATATCCTTACCAACCCCTCCGCTCCCACAACAAACTGTCGCTATCACAAAAGTTCCCCCCTCATCAACACAAAGCCATACACACAGAGTCGCAAAACCATCCATAACCCTTCTGATCAAATCAAAACCACCACTTCGTAACCCATATAGTAAGCCTTTTCCACCTTATTGTCCATCATCTACAAACTACATTCCCTCCTACGACCTCCTAGCAATCACCCACATCGCTATCCACTCAGTTCAGCACACATCCTGTTCAAAAGCATCAACCCAATCATCACCCTATTCAAATACCATCCATGCACAAAACCATCACCACATCAGAGCCTAACTCTGATCAATACACCGTTCATTATCTCTACTGCCACTGTCCAAGTCATGAACCGCTCACCAGTTAAACCCAGCAACCCTCGCACAAACATATCAGGCCAACCTTCATCAATGCCTTCACCTGAAATCACAACAAAATCCTTCAAAAACCAAACACCATAAACCCGGTCCCAAATCACTATCCATGCAAATCAAACCATACCCCAACTTGAATAGCAATTCCGATCAACTTCAACCAAATAAACTACTAACAGTTCGAAGACCCTACCGAACAAGACCTTTCCGCAAAAACTCAGAATCGTTCACACAGTCCCAAATCGATTTCCAAAAGAAGAAAAAGGGGTTACTTCCTTTGGATCTTAACCATGTTTGAGGAACTGGAAAAAATAGGGAGCATGCGTTAATTTTGAGAACAAGAAGGGGTACAATCAGATTCATTATTTTGAGGAAGCTCTGAGAAATAATATTTGGGGCTTGGGTATTTCCTTCTGAAATTGATCTGAGTGCCTGGATTTTACCCTGCTTGTGTGATATTTAACCTTGTTTTGATTTTAATATTTTATGCGTGAGTTGAGTTGAGTGCACGCCTATTAGCCTCAACGTAGTTTTTTTATTCTTTTCTTTGTTAAAGTTAAGTTCTTTTGTTTTTTAAGCTTAGCTTAGTTTTTATTTTATTTTCTTTAAGCCAAGTTTAGTTTCGCTCCTTTTCGTTTAGTCGGTTTGTTAGTTTTTTCTCCTTTCCTTCCCAATTTAGTTTTTTCTATATATATATATATATATATATATATATATATATATTGTGTTTGTTATATTTGCTTTCTTTTCGAAAAAAGGAGAAAAAGGAAAATCAAATCAAAAGATCAAGGCGAAGAAAGACTACAAGTTTTTCAATAATAATCAGAGTCGAGCAAAGCAAACAGTAAAGCTCAAATATTTTGAACAGGCTGTCGTACCCTATTGAAAAATTTTATGAACTCTACAGGTGCTACAGTTGCTTAAATATATAGAAATTGCCTATAAAAAATTTCTGCAGGGGCAACTACTTGCTTGTACAATTTTTAAATTTCTTCAATTATTATTGTATGATTATTGTGTTGGTTGAATTTTTTGAATAAACTAGTTAAAAACGAATTAAAATCATTACTCTCATCATTTTTCAATTATAAAACTTGATTTGATTTGCATAATATTTAACTACACAAGTGTATTTTATGAAATTTATTCTCTCATGGGTTTGATCGTGGATATATATTATTCAATTTATTGAACTTTTAGCAAAAGAGGTTGCATACTACCCCTAAAACATTGGTCGTATCCCCTAGTATTTATATTATACGTGAACGACCATAAGACCCTCTTCCCCCTTCTTATCGAGATTATCAAATAATTGGATATACTTACGTTATCTATTTTGTAATAACAGTTACTTGTGTCAATCTTAAGTTTTGGATTTTCTATATTCGACAACGATGAGTGAAAAGAGTTTTAGCCACCATAATTCTCTTAGGGAGTGTCGGATAAACATTTTTTTTTAAATGTGATGGATCAAAATCAAATTAATCAAAATTTTCAGAATTTCAATGACGGAGTGGATAGATCCCTATCACTTCAAGATCGATGTTACCTAACTAGGACTGTTCAACCTTATGTCATCATATTTCCACCAGTTGAAGGAAAATTTGAGCTTAAACATTCTTATTTTTCAAGGGGTACCAAAATTTATTGGTTCTGAAAATGCTTATGAATTTTTAAGTGAATTTGAATTGTATTCATCCACAACTAAAATGCAAAAATTATCTAATGAAACAATCAAGTTAAGGATAATTCCATTCGCATTACTTGAAAGTGCTAAAAGATGGCTAAATTTTCTTCCAAAACATTCCATAAGAAGTTGGGACGAATTTGTCACTGTATTCTTGAAAAAGTTTTTCCCTTTCCTTAAAACTCTAAAAATCCGAATTGAAATAAATCATTATCCTCAAAATGAAGGATAAACTTTTTCAAAATATTTTGAGAGATTCAACCAATTATTATATAGTTGTCCTCATCTTGCAATTCCAAAACATCAATTACGTCAAACTGCATATGAAGGGGTAAACTATCAAACTCGCACACAGCTAGAATCAATGTGTGGAGGAGAATTTATGTCTAAAACAGCCGATGAAGCTTGGGAATTCTTAGAATTTTTTTCTAAAAAGGACATGCAATGGGATTCAATTCGTGTTCCCATCCGTGCTTCTACTAAAGGAGTGCATGCCGTGGATCCAATTCATTTTTGTTCAGAAACTCAAACTCCTCAAATCATGGAAGGACAACTCTACTGTTATCCTCAAGACCAAGCCAATGGCATAGATCAAAACAGTCTGTACTCATCCTCATATAACCCTAGTTGGAGAAATCATCCAAATTTCTCGTGGTATAATCCCAATTATGTCGCGAATCCATATCACATGATACCAAATTCGAATTACCAAACTCAGTTTTCTTTTATCCTCAAACTTCTCAAGTTCCACCTTAATCTAAGCCTTCTAATCAATAATATAGGCATTCTAACTTTAAATTATCAACTCAGTCTCCACAATCTTCTTAAGAAATTGTTCAATTAGAGAAACAAATAAACGATCAAGATGCTAAACTCGAACAATGATGAATATGATGAAGGAACTAATGAAAAGTAATGAGAAAGAAAAATTGCCTAGTCAACCCAAGGTGAATCCAAAATATTTTCTCTTACTGTGAACTCTTGTGAGGACGAAAAAATAATTCGGTCAACTCGGTCATTGCCCTCAAATCAGGAAAAATGATTGACAACAATGTCGGCAATCCCCACAATCATTCGATTTCGACCCCAATCAGAAAGCTTGACACTCTCCCGTGGGTAACCAAGGCTAATTCTCCCGAACCTTCCAAATCTCTATCTTCTTCAAATGTTGGCAATCCCAACATCTCTTCTTCTAATGTCGGCAACCCCAAAAATATATCTTCCTCTAATGTTGGCAATCCCAACATCACATCTTCTATGCCCTTGCCTCCTTCATCCCCTATATCAAAACCTTCTTCTTCGAAAGAACAAAATTCTAAAAGAGTACATAAACCAGTAGCTCCATATCCTCATAGACTTAACACTAAGAAGAAGGATGCAAATTTCAAAAAAATTCTTGAAATCTTCAAAAAAGTTCATGTCAATATTCCACTCTTAGACACCATCGAACAAATTCCTCAATATACCAAGTGTCTGAAAGAGCTATGCACCCAAAAATGAGCCACTAATGTTCCTAAAACAGCCTTCTTGACTGCGAACACTAGCTCTGTTTCCTCAAATCTATCACCCATCAAGTATAAGGACCTTGGCCGCCCTACAGTTGATTGCAAAATAGAAAAGACTCAGATCTCTCATGTCCTACTTGATCTTGGTGCCAGTGTAATTCTTCTTCCTTACATCTTTTTTCATCAAATTGGATTAGGGGAGATTAAACCAACAAACATCACTCTTCAGCTAGCTGATCGATCTATCAAAAAGTCATTGGGAATGATCAAAGACATCTTGATACTGATCGAACAATTTTACTTCCCTGTCAATTTCGTAGTTCTAGAAACCAAGGTTGTCTCAAATACCAATGTTCAAATCCCATTGATATCAGGACGCCTCTTCCTAGCAATCTCAAATGCTATAATAAATTGTAGGAACGGTTAACTTCGACTTTCTTTCCGGAACTTAACCATTGAGCTAAACATATTTAATCTCAACAAACAAGCAACCTAGGGATTGTGAGAATGATGAAACTAACATGATTTAAACCATAGTTGATGAAACCTCTAATGACACTATGGAAGCCTTGAAAATGTGTCTTGAACATTTCAACTCTGATTTCGATGAGTTCGAATGCATTTCTGAACTAAATGAACTTCTTAACTAGAAAACCTCATCAAATTAATCTAACAAAGGAATATTAACGAACATTAGCTTAAAGAACATCCTAGGTTGGACCTCAAACCCCTCCCTCAAGACCTTAAGTATGCTTACTAGGACTTTATAGAAATTTTTCATGTAATCTTGGCCTCTGATCTTACTGAGGACAAAGAAGAAAACTTCTAAAATTTTATAGGAAAATAGAGAGGCACTAGGATGGGATTATAATGAAAATGAATCGAGAGAAAACCTTGAAGAAAATTATTGTTCCATTTCATCGAAGGAAATTATGGTTCGATATTCAACTTTAGGAGAATCTGATAATCTGCGTCTAAATTGTATAAATCATTTGCACAACAAAATTTTCATAAGAAGGATTTTCATTTCAAAATTCACTGACATGCCACATAAATCAAATAAGAAAGCATTGTGCATCATTTTCGATAGGGGGAAGTGTGGGGGGACAAGGAAGCATCATTCGTCACAGAACATTCATCATTATTATAGATTTCGTTTTGTATATGATTTGCATTCACAAATAATTTTTACATTTCATTTTACAAATTATTCTGCATTTAATTCATCTAGGGGTTCTATCTTTCAAATTCAGGAAAAGCGTTTACAGTGTGGACGCTGTTTTGGCCAAGTGTGGCGGAAGTCTGCATTGCTTTCTTTTCATTTTTTCTTTCTTTTCATATAGGATTATCATGCATTTTAGGTCGTAGTAACATGTCATTTTTTAAATACAACTCATTTTAGATTTGTACAACGAAGCAAGTTAACAATTTTTAGTCAGTTGATAGTATTTTTCTCTCTCAACTATTATCAAATAAGAAATATATTGAAAAATGGAATTACAAGCGATAATAGTGTAACTGATACATAGGAAGATTCTTATGTGATGGCCATAAAGTATATTCTAAATTGTAGTCTTTGTTTAATGAGTGGAGGACTTAAAGTACATATATTGGCTTTTTGAGTCTTTAAAACTAAGTTGTGTTAAGCTGAAAATGCATAACTCTCCCTTCTTCTTATATTCAATAATAATAGTAATCCAAGGTATCCAACATTGCTTGTATATCTAGCGCTGGTGTGCTAACCCACCAAGCTCTTTCCCAACTCTCACGTCAGTCCGCGAGGCAGTGCACAAGTGGTATACCTTGATCTCATTTTACGAGTTGGACGCCTAAGGATTACCGACATCTTGTTGACAAAGTCAGCGTTGGTCTGCACAATCCGCCAAGCACTGTCCAAACACTTATGTCAGTTCGCGAGGCAGTGCAGGAGTGGTATGCCTTGGTATTTTAAGTTAGGTGTATGTAATTAATCATAAAAATTAATTTTTATAGAGATAGAGAATTAGTAATGATGCCCGAACACTTCTTGACCTTATTGATTTAGCTACCCATACACAAGGAAATAAAAATATCACTCTACAAATTGTGACAAGCAAACTAAGAATTTATTTCACGGTTGCACTAAGTTATCAACTGAACCAACTGGCCAACCTAGAATTTAACGTTTGAAAGCTTGACTTATGTTGAAAATTTGTGACAAGTTGAGGGACCAAAAATTTCTATAGATTGATTTTTAATTGTATATTACTATGTTGTAACTTTTCTGAAACAAATCGTGTTTTCATTTTCATATGTCTGTCACATTCATATAGTTGCATTAGAACCATAGCATATTGCATTTTGATTTTGTGGGTAGTATCAGCTGAAAGCCCTCACGAGACACCACTCGTCCTACTAGGGACAACTAGAGGTTTAACGGCTTGTTACATATGCTCAATGCAATCGTGTTTCCTACGAAAGTGTGACCTACCTAGTTTAATTTTTCATTCTTGTTTTACTCAAGGACGAGTCAAAGATAAGTGTGGGGGTATTTAATTAATATGTAAAAGTGTTTATTTTTATACACATATTTTATCTTTATTGTAAATAAATAAATATTACTTTGGGTATTTTCATGTGTTCTCATAGATTGTTGAATAAATGTCTCCTTCATTCAATTAAAGATCATTTGGATAGAAAATGTTACTTTTTGGAATCAACAAATTTTCAATCATAAAGGATGCTATAGCACACTGGTAAAGGCCTAGAAATTTGGATAGACTGACCTAAGTTCAATCTCTGTCAAACCCTATTTTTGCTGTAGAAGGGAACATGGATATATACACACCGCCTCTTTTGCTTTGAAGAATATATGGAATAGTGGTATATTAAATATATATTCATACGTACGTATATAATATATGCATTAATAAAGATTTTAAGAAATATGTATATTCTTTGGAAGAAAATCAAATCATTTATTTTCAACTGCCATGTAGAAGAAGATTTAATATAATCATTGCCAAAAGAAAAGCCAATCAATCTGCCATATGCCACTAATCAGAAGAGGAAACCTACATGGAATACCTCAAGTCCATCTTTATATCTCTTTTATTTGTAAATAGAATATTTAAAGAAACTCATTCTAGGCCCAATTATTCACATAGATAGGAGACTACATCCCCTATAAATACTCATTGTATTCACTGTAAACAGCTATTCATTTTTCTGCACTTCTTTTCTCCATTAATAAAGCTATCTTTTCTTTTATTTTTGCATTTTTTATTTTCAGGGCAATTTGTGTTGTCTAGTCAATTAGATTTGCTAGAACATAAATTGCTATTGCATTTTCTTTTCTCATTAGTGATTGTCCGTCTGATTAGATTCAACGGTGACCCTAATTTGGTTGTTTATTTCTTTTCTGCAATTTTATTTCCAGTATTTTGTTTTATTTTTCTTGGTTAATCATTGAATTTATTATAGATACGATTAGATTCGAATTTGTAGTGAATTCAATTGCAGTTTTAATTTTTTTGTTAATAATTGTAATTTTTTACCAGTTCAATTAGATTTGTTCTGAACCATTTTGCAATTTCAACTACAACAAATCCTCCAAATTCGTTTAACTCACAAAATATATAAACAATAAATTTTAATTTTTCCCCTTGTGTTTGACCTGCATACTACATACCTGTGCACTTGTAGTAATTTATAATAAATTTGCGTTTTTCTAATTCATAGAAAAGTATCAAACAGTGGTGCTAGTCTTATTCTTTAGTTCAAACATAATTTGGAAGAAATTTATGTAAAGAAGAAATTTATGAAGAAATGTAATTTCACAAAAAGAGTTTGGAAAATGCAAAAGTTAGAAACCAGATCGTAATTAGCCCCACAGTCAGAACTTTCAAAAAAACTTGAAAAAATTTGTAAGTGTAGAAAAAGTTTTCAAATTTCAAAAATTTAAAAGTTTACAATTTTATAAGTTTATTGGTTTGCAATGTTAAGAGTCGCATTAATAGGATTTTTGAGGTAATTGTGCAAACTTCTCTTCAAAATATTAAATGCATAAACAAGTTGTGAGGTTAAGCGATATAAGTGGTTAAGAGAAAGCGCGAATAAATAAATTAGCCTTATGGGTGCGTAACTGACCTTGAGTGAAATAAAGCGTAATTTTTCTTAAAGGACGGATTGTGGCACACTTTGACTTGCTGGGATAAGAAGAATTATTTGATAAGTTTTTATGAATCAATAGACTTGTAAGTGGACATGTTTTGTTAAAAATGGCAAAGAAATGTGCAGTGAAAGATGTACAAAATATAGGTGAAAGGTTTCATATAAACTTAATCTTATTTAACTAAAAATAATTTAGAGAGAAAGTGTAACGACCCAGATTTTTCGTTGGTTAATTTTAAATATTTAATATAGTTTTAAATATTGATTCAAAAATAAATGGATTTTTATTATGGAATTTATCAGTTTAAAAATCATTATATGATTTAATATCGAATAGAACGATAATAATAGATTTTTATCGATGAATTTGATGTTTAAAATCAAGTTATATTTTAAATCGTATTTAATATAATTCGTTAATTTAAAATAGTTCTCTCTTCTATACAGTCGAATTAAAATTTAGGATCGGCTTCATTTAGTCCAGAACAACGCTATAATCTGGTAACGTCAGTCGTTAAGTTTACTATGATGGTTCGGGGATCGCAAGATATTTTATCTATTTAAAATAAAAATCAAAAATAAAAAAAATAAAATAAAAACAGAGCCGACCTATCTAACGCAGACCTACCTTCTGCCTTATTTGATTTTCTTGTACCTTATGTCCGTTCTCTTCACAATCAAGGAAGACAAGAATTAATGGCGCAGACTTATTTCTTCCATCGAGCCAAAATAGCTGTCCCCTCTTCAATTATAAAATCGCGACGTCCCTCTGAAATTCTTCACAAACGAAAATGAAGACCAAAGCTTCAGAAATCAAATGGCCATCCCCTTTCTTTAAAACTGCGATTTCCTTTTCCCTCTTCCTCATTTTCATTTCAACCGAATAAGTAAATCAAAAACCCTTTATTTCAAAAGCCGCTACCCTCCTCTCCTCCGTTGGTTACTAAGCACAGATCGAAAAGGAAAATCGCGATGGATTCGGGTGTTCGAACGAGGTGAGGTTATCGCGATGTCTGGAGGAGCGTTCACAGAGGAACATCGTCAATTAGGGATTTCGGTTTAGGGCTTCAGGTGGATGTCGCGATTAGGGTTATGATGGGTTCGACAGTGAAAAATGGAAAGGGTCGGTTTCTTTTTTTTGGGTAAACCGAAGTTCGATCTTTCTGAGGTGACTGAGGGTTGTGGAAATGGCATGAAGGCGTTCTCTGTGATTTTTGGGATAGGGAAGACGCTGGTTTGGGTGATGACTGGAGTGAAGAAGAGATGTTCGACAGTGGATGGCGGTGAATGAGTGGGTGCGACGTACTGAAGGGAGCATGAATTGAAATGGGAGAAATACTGTTGGTAGATGGAAGAATGTATGGCTGTAGAAAAAGGAAATATAGCGAGGGTTTCAAAGCTGGAAAAAAATGGATTAAGGTAATTTAATAAATTATTTAGTTAATAATTTATTTATTTAAATTAGTATAGTGGTTAAGGAAATTGAATAATTTTTTAATCGGTAAATAAAAATAAATAATCGTAGGTGCTACCGTGCTAGATAAATTCGTTCAAGAGGATTCATAGTCGCGACATTTGTTGAACTAAACAGGATATTCGGCAGATATAAAATCACGGTGAGTAAATCTCACTCACCTTTAGAATTATTTTTATTTCATTAAAAATAATTGTCTGTTGCTTGTGTGAATGTTTTATGGTTGTTTCATATATATTAGTTATTTAGGCTATATATATATATATTGGGTTGATTGGTTGGTTGGATTCCCGCAGTCTCATTAGCGGATGCCCGCAGTTTCATAGCGGATGATTACCCTATACGCCCCACGCTATGATTAGTGGATGACCTTCTATACCGCGATATTCTGCCACGAAGCAGAATTGGTATTATTTATGTGCTAACATCTGTGGATGCAGGAAAACAGGTTGGAGGAATCCAACTGGATTCCTCAAAAATATATTATCTGTTTGTTTATTTGTTTGCATATATATATTGTTATATATGATGTGTTAGAAAAATAAACAATTGGTTGCTTTGTGTGTTTTATCACTGGGCTTAAGTAATGATATTTAAAAAAATATCGTGAAAGGAGATTTGAGATTTTAAAAGGAAAAATTCTATTTTTAAATAGAATTAGAATTTTAAATGGAAATAAAATAAAACAAGTAGTTCTTGTTTAAACGAAGTTTATAAATAGTTCTTTTATAACGAAGTTATAAGTGAAGTGAAAGAATTATCATTTGATAATTCAAAAATAGAAATACAAGCATGGAATTGGGATTTGAAATGAAATTTCAAAATAGAATGTGAAATGAAGTTTTTAAATATATAACTCAAATGAAAATTGAGTATAACATTTGAAAAAGGAATTTAAATGTTCGAATTTTAAAAGGGAATTGAATATTAGAAATTCAAATAGAAGTTCAAATAGAATTTGAATAGACGAGATTAGAATGAAAAATAGAATTTGAATTCAAGAAATTAAAATAAAATTTGAATTCAAAGGAATTTGAATATTAGCAATTCAAATAGAGATTTGAATGGAGAAGTGCAGAAATGTAATTTGAAATATAGAATTTCAAAGAAGAATTTGAATAGAATTCGAAATATAGTATTTCAAAGAAGAATTCAAATGTGAAATTTGAATAGAGATTTGAATGGAATTTAATTATGAAATTTGAATTGAGATTTGAAATAGAAATTCAAATGGGGTTGAAATGAATTTGAATATGAAATTCAAATGGGGTTTGAATATTTGAATTTCAAAAGGGAATTCAAAATGGATTTGAATATCTAAATTCAAGTATGAATTTCAAATATAGAAATTTAAAAAGGAGTTGATTTGAAGTGGGAATTCGAATAAAGAATTTGAAATGGAATTCGAATAAAGAATTTGAAATGGAATTCGAATAAAGGATCTCAATTGGGATTTGAATGCATGATTTAAAACTATGGAATTTGAAATGTAAAGATTCAAATGGAGTTTGAAATATATATGAATATATATATCAAAATGGAGTTGAATTCATTTTAAAGAAGTTTAAAGGTTTATATTTATAAATATAATTAAAACGAACTCGCCGCAGCGCTGCAGTTCGTAAAATAGCGATTCGAACTTCAATCGAGTATACAGAACCCAATTGAAGTCGGAATTCTGTGAAACAAGAAACGTCAGGGCCGATTTGATAATAGATTTCTAATGAAGGAGAAAAATCTGAATTTCGTCGTATAGATTTTGAGTTATGTCAAAATCAAATTTTTAGAAAAGCAGCGCCATAAACCATTATAAACCATAACGGATTTTATATATAAATATTGGGATTTTTAAGCAAATAAAAATCCGGATTGCCATTTAAAAAATCTAGACTTGAGTTAGGAAATAAAGGTGAACTCAAGTGAAGTAAAGAAGATGATTTTTGAAACAATAATCCTATTTTTGATTATTGAATAGAATTAACTAAATCAAAGAAGAATTAGTTAATCGAGTTTGAACTAAAATCGAACTTTGAAAAGTGAAATTTGGGATTGTAAATATATATTCGAAATCGAATATAGAACTTAAATTGAAATTTGAATTCAATTGATTGATAAGTAAGTGGAAATATATTCGAAGCGTGTATATTCAAATATACAAGCGAGATAGGCAGAGAGTTAGTTAAAGAATTACTTTAACGAATTGAATCAAACGAGTGTATGAAGTTGAAATAAATTGGACAGGTATAGACATACAGGAGACAGGTATGGGACAAGGATAATGCAGATTTTAAATTTATGTGCTCGACAAAAGGTACATGTTTAATTCATATATGAGGTTTTATGCGCCGTATCGGCAAGCCGCTTGGCTTTTCCTTTTTCTTTTTGAGATTAGAAGATACCGGGAAGCTATTTGAAATTTCCCGATGCTCCCGATACAGGGGAGGTTATGGCGAATTTTTCCGGGAATTTAAGGAGTTAGAATATTTTTAAGAAATTTGACAATTAGAAATCTATATATCGATATATATAGAATTCGATAAGGAGACGAAATCAAAATGACGTAAAGGCCAATATGGTTATTGAAATATTTGGTTAACAAATATTGATAATAGAATATAGAAGCGATTTAATTAATGAAATATTAATTAAAGGGCCCAGTGATTTGTTTGATATGTTGATTGAACACTTGTTTTTATTCGATAGTTAAATCACAGACTATCGAAGTTTTTGACCATCGTTGTCAATATGGAGAGACCGGTTGGATTATTATCCGAAGAACCACTCCGTATCGGCATTAGCGTTGCGAACCAAGTATGCTGAATATACTGAAGACGGAGTGAAGTGCAAGGGCTTTTCTATTTATAGAAATAGTGCCTTCGGTTTCGTTCAATCCCAGAACGAACGTAAATGGACGAATGTCTGACAGAGTATTTCCAATGATCAAATGGGTTGGTCTGTATGAATATATATGGTTGCAACGGATTTATCCCTTAGCATAACATCCAGAATATTTGTGCAAACTCAACTAGTGATCAACGGATCTGACAATGTGGCATTCAAAGTGATTGTGCTATCATTGCAGGGTAAGTATTCGTAGCCTCAGGCCTCAACAACCGGGAAAGGACAAAAATCGGGCAGGCAGCATGGCTATGTGGGTCGCACCCATTAGGGTGTATAATCACCTATCTAGAGAAATTCCTTTTGTTTCTAAATCTATCGATTCTGCCCATTCGGGAACGGTGGTTTGAGTCCAACCGTTGGTGATATACATTCGATACACTCAAGCGAAATGAGTGGTCGGTCATGTGTGGGCCGGGTTGCAAGATGTTCTTGTTGAACCCAGGTGTATTCGCCTCTAGAGATACACAGTCGGAAGGTGGTCCCATACCTTGTCATGTTGGAAATCCAATCTCCAATAAGCGCCATGCGGGTTTTGATTTTATACTATATATGTAGAGCGTGAGATGCAAGCGTTCTACTATTTGGTTATTTACTTGATGTAGACATTATTATAATATCATTGGATTTGATATCAAAATGTTTTGGGTTATAGTAAGGTAAAAACCGTCCATGTTTATGTGTGGACTGGTCTTACTATTATCTTTTCTTTCGAAAAGAGTTTGAAAGTTAAACAAGTGGTTGGAGTTTACTCACACCAGTCCCATGACTGACCCAGAGTTTATTTTGTTTTGTTTTCCCTAAACTCTTGGGTGCCCAAATTTGTACGGGCAGTCAAGTGTTTCAGGCTTTTACAGATACACTTGGAGGAGCTTGAAGTAGAAGGCTTCAACGTTAGTTATTTAGAGTTACTTCCGCTGAATCAAATGTTATGTGTACTCTGATGATGGTATGTATTTATGTACAAAACAGATTGTATTTCAAAGCTTATGTTATATAATATATTTTATTCGTTCCGCTGTGAGTTTGTGATCTTCGTTTTTCTTCTATTCTAATATTTCTTTCTTTCTATTTCTCATCCTCTAACTTCTTTCTAATAATGAGTCGTATTTCTGTGTTATTTGGGTTGGACCTGTGGTGTATTTAGTCAACTCAGGTAGCTCGGATTTGCGGGTCGTTTCAGTTGGTATCAGAGCTTAGGTTGAGCGAATACCTAGGCTTGTGTGGTATGTACTCATTAGAGATAGGGTCAGTAGTACCCTAGAATGAGTTGAGTGTATAGATACGAGAGAGCGTATTTGTTAGTTGATATAAAAGTTGTTTTATATTGTGTTGGCTAGTCTGTTGAGTGGTTTATGAATTCTGGTCGGATAGTGGGACGCCACGAAGTCGATAGGAATTTCTAAACACTTGAACAGAAGATTGAACACAGTATTGTTTTAAATGGGTAAATGAAATAATTTTACCCAAAATTTCTATTTTGATATAGAAAGAATAATTTTCTAGAATTATTATTATATGGATGTGTTGGATGTGGATTTTATAATCAAATGAGATTATAAACTTAGAGTGGTTATTTATAACCAAATTGAATGTGTATATGAATTAAATATACAAATGAGATGAATTAGAATTTAATTCAAACCAGAATTAAGAATTTAAAATCCTGGGAAGTTGAAAAATATTTTTCAAAGTATATTAAAATAATATAAATTTGTTTTAGAAGGATTTGAATAAAAATCATTTTTAATGGATTTTGAATGTGGTAAAGCACTGAACTCACTTCAGTGGCTGGGAAATAATTCTGATGATGATTGCAACACCATCAGTGTTCATTTTCGAGTTTCTAAGTGATAGGTTGCTACCTTAGAAAAGTTTTGATGGGAATTTGTTTTGGAAGAAAACAAGTGGTTGAAAATTCAAATGTTTTGGATTTGAAATGAAAATAAATATATGTATATATTTATGGGATTTCAAAAGAATTTGAAAAGAAAACCCAGAGATTTGGATTCTGGAATTGGAATTTAACTTAAGCTAGTTAAATGGAATGAAGTGAATCAATTAGCTAGAATCAATTTGAATAGGTTTAATGGAATATAGATTGGATATAAATGGATTGATCGAAGATCATTCAAATCAAATGTGTGAAGACCAAAAGTTTTGGTTGAAATTAAAGTCATAGAAATATGAGGAGTTGAGTTTCAACATAAGTGAGATGTTGAAAAGGAATGGATTTGTACCCTTTTTCCTACCTTAGCAATTTCGAGGACGAAATTATTTTAAGGGGGAAAGAATGTAACGACCCAGATTTTTCGTTGGTTAATTTTAAATATTTAATATAGTTTTAAATATTGATTCAAAAATAAATGGATTTTTATTATGGAATTTATCAGTTTAAAAATCATTATATGATTTAATATCGAATAGAACGATAATAATAGATTTTTATCGATGAATTTGATGTTTAAAATCAAGTTATATTTTAAATCGTATTTAATATAATTCGTTAATTTAAAATAGTTCTCTCTTCTATACAGTCGAATTAAAATTTAGGATCGGCTTCATTTAGTCCAGAACAACGCTATAATCTGGTAACGTCAGTCGTTAAGTTTACTATGATGGTTCGGGGATCGCAAGATATTTTATCTATTTAAAATAAAAATCAAAAATAAAAAAAATAAAATAAAAACAGAGCCGACCTATCTAACGCAGACCTACCTTCTGCCTTATTTGATTTTCTTGTACCTTATGTCCGTTCTCTTCACAATCAAGGAAGACAAGAATTAATGGCGCAGACTTATTTCTTCCATCGAGCCAAAATAGCTGTCCCCTCTTCAATTATAAAATCGCGACGTCCCTCTGAAATTCTTCACAAACGAAAATGAAGACCAAAGCTTCAGAAATCAAATGGCCATCCCCTTTCTTTAAAACTGCGATTTCCTTTTCCCTCTTCCTCATTTTCATTTCAACCGAATAAGTAAATCAAAAACCCTTTATTTCAAAAGCCGCTACCCTCCTCTCCTCCGTTGGTTACTAAGCACAGATCGAAAAGGAAAATCGCGATGGATTCGGGTGTTCGAACGAGGTGAGGTTATCGCGATGTCTGGAGGAGCGTTCACAGAGGAACATCGTCAATTAGGGATTTCGGTTTAGGGCTTCAGGTGGATGTCGCGATTAGGGTTATGATGGGTTCGACAGTGAAAAATGGAAAGGGTCGGTTTCTTTTTTTTGGGTAAACCGAAGTTCGATCTTTCTGAGGTGACTGAGGGTTGTGGAAATGGCATGAAGGCGTTCTCTGTGATTTTTGGGATAGGGAAGACGCTGGTTTGGGTGATGACTGGAGTGAAGAAGAGATGTTCGACAGTGGATGGCGGTGAATGAGTGGGTGCGACGTACTGAAGGGAGCATGAATTGAAATGGGAGAAATACTGTTGGTAGATGGAAGAATGTATGGCTGTAGAAAAAGGAAATATAGCGAGGGTTTCAAAGCTGGAAAAAAATGGATTAAGGTAATTTAATAAATTATTTAGTTAATAATTTATTTATTTAAATTAGTATAGTGGTTAAGGAAATTGAATAATTTTTTAATCGGTAAATAAAAATAAATAATCGTAGGTGCTACCGTGCTAGATAAATTCGTTCAAGAGGATTCATAGTCGCGACATTTGTTGAACTAAACAGGATATTCGGCAGATATAAAATCACGGTGAGTAAATCTCACTCACCTTTAGAATTATTTTTATTTCATTAAAAATAATTGTCTGTTGCTTGTGTGAATGTTTTATGGTTGTTTCATATATATTAGTTATTTAGGCTATATATATATATATTGGGTTGATTGGTTGGTTGGATTCCCGCAGTCTCATTAGCGGATGCCCGCAGTTTCATAGCGGATGATTACCCTATACGCCCCACGCTATGATTAGTGGATGACCTTCTATACCGCGATATTCTGCCACGAAGCAGAATTGGTATTATTTATGTGCTAACATCTGTGGATGCAGGAAAACAGGTTGGAGGAATCCAACTGGATTCCTCAAAAATATATTATCTGTTTGTTTATTTGTTTGCATATATATATTGTTATATATGATGTGTTAGAAAAATAAACAATTGGTTGCTTTGTGTGTTTTATCACTGGGCTTAAGTAATGATATTTAAAAAAATATCGTGAAAGGAGATTTGAGATTTTAAAAGGAAAAATTCTATTTTTAAATAGAATTAGAATTTTAAATGGAAATAAAATAAAACAAGTAGTTCTTGTTTAAACGAAGTTTATAAATAGTTCTTTTATAACGAAGTTATAAGTGAAGTGAAAGAATTATCATTTGATAATTCAAAAATAGAAATACAAGCATGGAATTGGGATTTGAAATGAAATTTCAAAATAGAATGTGAAATGAAGTTTTTAAATATATAACTCAAATGAAAATTGAGTATAACATTTGAAAAAGGAATTTAAATGTTCGAATTTTAAAAGGGAATTGAATATTAGAAATTCAAATAGAAGTTCAAATAGAATTTGAATAGACGAGATTAGAATGAAAAATAGAATTTGAATTCAAGAAATTAAAATAAAATTTGAATTCAAAGGAATTTGAATATTAGCAATTCAAATAGAGATTTGAATGGAGAAGTGCAGAAATGTAATTTGAAATATAGAATTTCAAAGAAGAATTTGAATAGAATTCGAAATATAGTATTTCAAAGAAGAATTCAAATGTGAAATTTGAATAGAGATTTGAATGGAATTTAATTATGAAATTTGAATTGAGATTTGAAATAGAAATTCAAATGGGGTTGAAATGAATTTGAATATGAAATTCAAATGGGGTTTGAATATTTGAATTTCAAAAGGGAATTCAAAATGGATTTGAATATCTAAATTCAAGTATGAATTTCAAATATAGAAATTTAAAAAGGAGTTGATTTGAAGTGGGAATTCGAATAAAGAATTTGAAATGGAATTCGAATAAAGAATTTGAAATGGAATTCGAATAAAGGATCTCAATTGGGATTTGAATGCATGATTTAAAACTATGGAATTTGAAATGTAAAGATTCAAATGGAGTTTGAAATATATATGAATATATATATCAAAATGGAGTTGAATTCATTTTAAAGAAGTTTAAAGGTTTATATTTATAAATATAATTAAAACGAACTCGCCGCAGCGCTGCAGTTCGTAAAATAGCGATTCGAACTTCAATCGAGTATACAGAACCCAATTGAAGTCGGAATTCTGTGAAACAAGAAACGTCAGGGCCGATTTGATAATAGATTTCTAATGAAGGAGAAAAATCTGAATTTCGTCGTATAGATTTTGAGTTATGTCAAAATCAAATTTTTAGAAAAGCAGCGCCATAAACCATTATAAACCATAACGGATTTTATATATAAATATTGGGATTTTTAAGCAAATAAAAATCCGGATTGCCATTTAAAAAATCTAGACTTGAGTTAGGAAATAAAGGTGAACTCAAGTGAAGTAAAGAAGATGATTTTTGAAACAATAATCCTATTTTTGATTATTGAATAGAATTAACTAAATCAAAGAAGAATTAGTTAATCGAGTTTGAACTAAAATCGAACTTTGAAAAGTGAAATTTGGGATTGTAAATATATATTCGAAATCGAATATAGAACTTAAATTGAAATTTGAATTCAATTGATTGATAAGTAAGTGGAAATATATTCGAAGCGTGTATATTCAAATATACAAGCGAGATAGGCAGAGAGTTAGTTAAAGAATTACTTTAACGAATTGAATCAAACGAGTGTATGAAGTTGAAATAAATTGGACAGGTATAGACATACAGGAGACAGGTATGGGACAAGGATAATGCAGATTTTAAATTTATGTGCTCGACAAAAGGTACATGTTTAATTCATATATGAGGTTTTATGCGCCGTATCGGCAAGCCGCTTGGCTTTTCCTTTTTCTTTTTGAGATTAGAAGATACCGGGAAGCTATTTGAAATTTCCCGATGCTCCCGATACAGGGGAGGTTATGGCGAATTTTTCCGGGAATTTAAGGAGTTAGAATATTTTTAAGAAATTTGACAATTAGAAATCTATATATCGATATATATAGAATTCGATAAGGAGACGAAATCAAAATGACGTAAAGGCCAATATGGTTATTGAAATATTTGGTTAACAAATATTGATAATAGAATATAGAAGCGATTTAATTAATGAAATATTAATTAAAGGGCCCAGTGATTTGTTTGATATGTTGATTGAACACTTGTTTTTATTCGATAGTTAAATCACAGACTATCGAAGTTTTTGACCATCGTTGTCAATATGGAGAGACCGGTTGGATTATTATCCGAAGAACCACTCCGTATCGGCATTAGCGTTGCGAACCAAGTATGCTGAATATACTGAAGACGGAGTGAAGTGCAAGGGCTTTTCTATTTATAGAAATAGTGCCTTCGGTTTCGTTCAATCCCAGAACGAACGTAAATGGACGAATGTCTGACAGAGTATTTCCAATGATCAAATGGGTTGGTCTGTATGAATATATATGGTTGCAACGGATTTATCCCTTAGCATAACATCCAGAATATTTGTGCAAACTCAACTAGTGATCAACGGATCTGACAATGTGGCATTCAAAGTGATTGTGCTATCATTGCAGGGTAAGTATTCGTAGCCTCAGGCCTCAACAACCGGGAAAGGACAAAAATCGGGCAGGCAGCATGGCTATGTGGGTCGCACCCATTAGGGTGTATAATCACCTATCTAGAGAAATTCCTTTTGTTTCTAAATCTATCGATTCTGCCCATTCGGGAACGGTGGTTTGAGTCCAACCGTTGGTGATATACATTCGATACACTCAAGCGAAATGAGTGGTCGGTCATGTGTGGGCCGGGTTGCAAGATGTTCTTGTTGAACCCAGGTGTATTCGCCTCTAGAGATACACAGTCGGAAGGTGGTCCCATACCTTGTCATGTTGGAAATCCAATCTCCAATAAGCGCCATGCGGGTTTTGATTTTATACTATATATGTAGAGCGTGAGATGCAAGCGTTCTACTATTTGGTTATTTACTTGATGTAGACATTATTATAATATCATTGGATTTGATATCAAAATGTTTTGGGTTATAGTAAGGTAAAAACCGTCCATGTTTATGTGTGGACTGGTCTTACTATTATCTTTTCTTTCGAAAAGAGTTTGAAAGTTAAACAAGTGGTTGGAGTTTACTCACACCAGTCCCATGACTGACCCAGAGTTTATTTTGTTTTGTTTTCCCTAAACTCTTGGGTGCCCAAATTTGTACGGGCAGTCAAGTGTTTCAGGCTTTTACAGATACACTTGGAGGAGCTTGAAGTAGAAGGCTTCAACGTTAGTTATTTAGAGTTACTTCCGCTGAATCAAATGTTATGTGTACTCTGATGATGGTATGTATTTATGTACAAAACAGATTGTATTTCAAAGCTTATGTTATATAATATATTTTATTCGTTCCGCTGTGAGTTTGTGATCTTCGTTTTTCTTCTATTCTAATATTTCTTTCTTTCTATTTCTCATCCTCTAACTTCTTTCTAATAATGAGTCGTATTTCTGTGTTATTTGGGTTGGACCTGTGGTGTATTTAGTCAACTCAGGTAGCTCGGATTTGCGGGTCGTTTCAGAAAGGATCTCATTAGTGTGCATGGACAGTTAGTAAAGGTGAAATGATATTTCACTTGGTTATTATTTAGTAAATAAAGCAAGTTGAAGTTCTTACAAGTAAATTTATGATGGGGTTATAATTAATAGAAATCCTTTATAGCACCCTTTGAGGAAACAGGAAAATTTTCTTTTAGTATAGACTTGCATTCCTATGCAGTGTTCTATTTTAGAAAATAGAATAATTTAGTGGGATATTTCTTCCTAGGTGTTTGTGGTGTCGCTAGGCAAGAAAAAACATCGGATATTATGAATAGAATTAAAATGAAAGATGAACCATTAAAACAAGACAAACAATGATAACGACTGCAAAAATAAAGAACAATAAAACAAAATGAATTCTTCTAAAATAAGTTTGGAAAACTGAAAAGAAAATTTTCTTATGCAAACCGTGCTTGGAACAGAAAATAGGAATTTTTGTAAAAGTAGCAATTAAGGTTTCTAAGCATAGGGATAAAAGTGCATAAGAGTGGATGGAAAATATGTAATTTTCCATTTTCCACCTCTTTCTAACGTAAAAAATCAAATTCATAAAATTAGACTTTTCTGTAATTCACAAATTTAAAGTTGGTTGGTAGGGTTTGGATGCAAAAATTGAATGAACTACGCACTTGCTATATAAGAATGTAAGAAAAATATTATGAAATAGAATTTTTTATTTTCAATTATTGCATCCATATAGAAATTGTCAATATATTTAGAATGTGTGCATCGTGTTTCAGAAGTTTTTAAGAAAATTTGCATTCATATAGAAGGTACCGCTCAGGCATTCATTGCATTCATGTATTATTATATTGTGTTACACTTTGCATAAGTGCACAAACGGTTTCATAATTGGATGTACACATCATTGTTGTAAATTATGTGAGTGATTACTTAATTTTACTCTTACAAAAATTCGGAGACGAAATTTCCTAAGAGTGGGAGAATGTAACACCTCGTATTTTTAAAATAAACAATAAAATAAAAGTTTGTAAAATTTTCAGAAATTGGTCACGGAACTAACATCGTTGTATCCATGGCGATTTTCTGGTCAATTTAGAAAACGGATTTAAAACGAAAAAGATATCTTTAAATAAAGTTTAAAACAAATGTGAAAAAGAAGATATAAGAGTAATACAAATAAGAACAATAGCTACCAATATTTATAGTCTGGTGAACAAAAGTTAAGTTAGGTGCGTTGGTAAAACATGCACTTCCCAAGGTGGAGGTCAGTACTTCGAGTCCTGCCAACGTTATATTTCTAATTTTTAGAGGGCCAACTAAAAGAATGCATGTTCTAAGAGAAAAATATATGTGAATGTACATATAAGGAAAAACTATATACAGGTGGGTATGTATATACATGTATATGTGTATTCATGTGTGCACATATATATATATGTGTGTATATATATATATGAAATTCAAAAGTAACATGCAACCAATAAAAATAAGTAACAAATAAATGTCGGAAAGCGCTGCTTGAATTTTGAAAATAAATGGAGTTGTGAGTAAATATATATACGCATAGATTCAAAAATTGAAATTAAAGTATAAATTATGGACAGACTATAATAATGGAATGAATACACATGTTTATTTATGTGTGTGAACACACATTAAAAAGACCAAAAATAAACTGGTGCATGCATGCAAAGGAATAGAAAGAACAGGTAACAGCAAGCACACACACACATATATATAATTGTAATTCAAAATTCAAAGGAAGAATGTATGCACATAATAAATAAAAGTAGGAAAGGAATTAATGTGCATAAAGCTAGAAAATTAATATGGTGACTAATTGGCATATTAATTTGGTATGGAATTACAATGGATGAAAGAATTATTTGGATAATAAATATTAGGCATGTATATAGTCTATTGAGTGGATTCGAAATTCAAAAGTTGAATGTATGCATGTAATTAATAATAAATTAGATAACATATATTGCTAAACAATCAATTATGATGTTAATTAACCTATTAAAAGCAGCAAAGAATATGACACAAATAAAGAACAAATGAGAGAGAGAGCAAATAAATCGTATTTATTTATATGCTACCTGTAACGACCCGTCTTTTTGCCCGATTTTCGTCGGTAATTAAACCAACTTAAACCGTTCATCAAGGCGGATTGTTATGGGTACTAACATATATTGAACAAAATAATACAAATTTTCATATCATAATACAATATTACATCAGAGTTACATGGAATATCAGAGTTACAACATATACAGCGGAAGAAATAAATATACTCTCAAAGGAAGAGGAAGTATGACATAGAGGAAGCTCCAAACCCTAGCGTGGACTCCAACTCAGAAAGCGCTTCAAATCTTGCTCCAAATGTCTATAACTGTAAAACTAAACCACTAGTTGCCCCTGTGGAAATTAGAGGGCAGCTAGTGGTTTATTTTTACAGTTATAGATCTTTGGAGCAAGATTCGGAGTGCTTTCTAAGTTGGAGTCCACGCTAGGGTTTGGAGCTTCCACTATGTCATACTGCCACTTCCTTTGAGAGTATATTTATTTCTTCCGTTGTATATGTTGTAACTCTGATATTCCATGTAACTCTGATGTAATATTGTATTATGATATGAAAAGTTCTGTTATTTTGTTCAATATATGTCAGTACCCATAACAATCCACCTTGATGAACGATTTAAGTTGGTTTAATTACCGATGAAAACCGGGCAAAAAGACGGGTCGTTACACAACCTAAGGTTAGGAATAACTGATAAACACTATAGATAAAGCCTTAGGTTAACATAATTTCCCATACTTCAGACGACGAAAATAAATAAATAAAATCAATGGTGGATAATCTACAAAATTGGTGATTTTTAGAGAAAGGCTTGGAAACTAAGGTGAGTGAATATATTTTGAATACGAATACAATATATAAAGTTTGTTTTTTTCTTTTTTATTTAAATTAGTGTAGTTTTATTTTTATTTACTATTTGTTTTTTAGATCTAGATTCTAATAATAATTCACATTAACAAAATCCACTGCTATGGGGAAGTTTTATATATTTTAATGTATCATTCTAAATTGTGAATTAGGTTCCCTTTTCTCTTATACTTTCGATTTTATTTCCAGATCTGAAATTAAATTGTAGGTTTCTAATTTAAATTAAAAAGGATAGGCATGTTCATTTGTAAAATAAACCTTATTTGTAAATCAGGACAAAATTAAATCCAAACGAATGGAACATGTTTTGGATGATAAATAAAATAGGGCACAAGAAAAATGGATTGGAAAACTTAAGCTGTGGAAGAAAATCTAGATCAAGATTTTGAAATTTCCAAACAATGCTATGTGAATGGATTTAAATTATACCTTTTGGTAATGATATATTTATCATTTAAATTCTCCGTAATTGTTAATGTAATAAATAATTGAAATTATGGTAATTGTGGTATAATCCATTCTCTAATTACGTTAAAAATGTTACTGTTGTATGAATCTATTCCATTATCTTTCTATTTGGGGTTGAGAACTACTATAACTTTAAAATTGTGAATTTGACAGTGATTATGCATATATTCTTAAGGTGGTAGTTCAGCGGTAAATTATGTATTTTCCCAAATTATAATGTTTAGAATATAATGAAATTGTTGGGTTGAGAAAGATTACAGTAAATCGTGGGTAAAATGGAATAAGAATTAGCTAGCCTAATTTTGTACAGAAACTTACCGTGATTAAATTGGAATTATGTATGAAAACATGAAATAATATAATTCAAAAAGAAAAGGGGAATTAGTAGTGGGTTAAGTTAATTGAGGGTGGAAAAGGGATACATTTCCATAATTACCATTACAGTAAATTACAGAGAACGTAGTTGCAAGAAAATGAAATGTAATAGTGTGAAATAAGGTTTTGCCGTATTGCACACTAATCAAATACATACACACATGATGTAATAAAAAGATATAGCTTGCAACTACGGATCTTAATTGACGTATATTATGGAAATAGATTTTATACATTTCCACCAACCAAATTAATGAAGTGCGTGAAATATTTCCTATAATAATAAAAATGTACAAGATGGTAAATAAAGAAAGGTTACAACAATAAAGGTTTGCTTAAATAAGAAGGAACCAAAGGGAAAATGTGATGAATGGGAAATATAACCTATTATAATTAATTATTTGAGTGAGAATAAAATATAACAGGTCGCCTTGTCCTAGGGACAAGTGGAATTATAACATAGGTTATAATTGATGATGAAAAGAGAAATTATTAATAAACCTTAATTAAGGAAACTAAGTAAATAAGTAAGTCCACAACAACAGTTGTGGTAACTATATAATGTGGGTTATAATAAAAGATAAGAGGAGAACTTATTAATAAACCTTAGTAAGGAATACTAAGTTAATAAGTAAACCCACAGCAACCTTTATGGTAATAATATAACATGAAATTATAAATAACATAAAAATTTAAAAGAAATAAGAGGGTTATTATTAGTAAACTTATGAATGGGAAAATATTAAGTTTAGTGAATGTAATAATAAGTGGCTCATAGACAGGGTCCATCCTGCAACGTGGGGCTGATTAGGGAAAATAAGCGGCCAAATGT
Source organism: Allium sativum (assembly GCA_030737875.1). Classification (NCBI taxonomy): domain Eukaryota; kingdom Viridiplantae; phylum Streptophyta; class Magnoliopsida; order Asparagales; family Amaryllidaceae; genus Allium; species Allium sativum. The sequence continues at coordinate 195,489,017 of CM060911.1, forward strand.
AAGCTAACAAACCAGTAACTTGAATAGAAAATGAATGCGTAAATAATCAAGTTAATTAGCAATGTGATAAGTTAAAGCAAGCTCATGATTAAAAGATTAGACGTGTGATCTAATAATGTGATGGTGTGATGCGCTTGGACCAGTCCGTATGTGTGAAGATGAAGAACCCAACGGGGTAGATCATCGTGGTGTCTGGAGACACGAGAGGGGTACATCCAACTGATTATTCCATATGACTGGAGGGAAGCACGGGGCTTCTGTAAGATGTGGTAGGGTACTCTGAGATAACCTTCCGAGGAATAACCGGATGAAGTCGTTGCTCGGAAGTAGGTCTGTTGTACCATCTAGAGTATATCTTGACTGCAACTATGGTGTGACAGTCAAAAGGTTGTGGTAGATGGAGGTGGGTGATTCGATGGCGCCTCTCTCTGGGAGGAGGTGGTGAGGACCAAATTAAGGATTGTAATCGTCGTATACCCGAGCTCCTTGAAGTGGGAAGGACCCCGAGCCTAGCAACCGCGGCCTCGTCATCTACTGATCTGGTTTAGATCATTGTGGATATACCCATTTCTTTGGATATAAGAAATGTATTTTTATTATTTTTAATAATGTGGTTATGTTGAAGTACACAAGTATACAGTTAGGATTTAATCCCTGGGCGTGCTGTGGATTCGACTATAACCCATTAGGATTTGTTTTTGCTTTTGTAACAATTTTTAGCAGCAATATACTTTCTCTCTCGAACATGGATTATGTTTGACGAACACTTAGCCAGCACATGATAAATTCCTCAAACCAAAACTGAGTATGGTTTATGCTCGTCACCAGGGTATGCTTTATACCCTTTCTTCTAAACTAAGCATGGTTTATGCTCGCCTTCAAGGTATGATTGATACCAATTATAAAATCCTGATTGTTAGGATGTGACAAGTTTTTTTTTTTTTACAATGTGGGCATGGATAACGCTCGAGCTAAACCTTGTCAGGACTTGCTAAGTAATGAACCACAAGTATGGTTTTTACTCGATCTCTTTGGAAAGATTACATCCCAGGCATGGCTGATGCTCGACCCTAGCCTCTCAGGTATGGATTATGCCTAAAAGAGCCATGTATTATGCTAGGACATGGCAAACTAACCCGATCATGAAACACCCCACCTCCGTTAGGGTCACTCTCAAAGGGAATGCCCTAATTTTGGTGGAGGTTTATAAGTACAAGTCACAGATATACAAGACAGATATAAGAACACATATTTGTAAACAGCGGAAGAACAACAAACTTTATTTCATAAAGTCAAATACGTGTTACAACAACATCCTTTCCAAAAACATAACATAACACTTTCATAATCTGTCTTGAGTACATTATTTAAAGAAGCATAAATAAAACATAGATAAACTGCAAAAGCCCCATAGTGGATTGTCCAAAGCCATAGTTCAAAACAGGAAAGTCCAAGCAATACATTTCTCTTCTTCAAACTGGATGTTGAGGTTGGTCAAGCTGCTGTGTTCCCTCCCTGAGGACCTGGGGGGGGGGGGGAAACGGAAGAAAGAAGACGAAAGAAAAGTAGAGTCAGACATAAAGCCTGAGTAAGTCTAGTACTATTTTGTCTATGAATAAAGAACTGGGTATGATAAGTATAAACAAGAAGTGGGCATGCACTACAAACTTGGTTAAGTTGTCTAGGGTCGAATATACTATCGTACCCCATGTTGATCTCTGAACCCATATAAACTAGTTTCCAACTGGCACCCCATAATCAAGGTGATGTGATCCATTCTATGATGATCGGCTCCTACTCGCATAGTTACATGTGTCTTACGGCCCCCGATGTTGTAGTTACCTATGCTAGTCCCACCATGGGGTGTATCAAGTCCCATAGTGGCAACCCGACACAACCTTAGAGTGCACAGGTATGCTACTGGCGTCCAGTGCCTTATTTTTCTGCGCCGGAGTGTGTGCACGCCCGCACTCCGTTAGAACCTACACTGCTACACCACCGCCGTCGCTTTGACCTCTTACAATCAGCCCAGTAATCGTGCCCCTCCCTGCCTAGTTTCAGGGTATCCTGATACACCTTCTAGGGTTACTGCTGAAAAGGGTCCCCCGTTACTAGGTTTTCTATCTCTAGCCAACATGCTAAGTTGGTTAAGTGTTTCCTAACCTAACCCCCACCAGTCCGTTTTGTTTAGCATGTTCCATTTTGATTAAGTCTTTAGTTCACTTAATCCTATCAATCCTGACTCAGCCTTAATTGTCTTATTAAGGCCCTGACTTCTCACATTAGACATGTATTGTTGTGGCTGCCTGTTGCCGGTTGGTTCCGGGCAGTCTTACGCCACAACTCAGTCTAACCTCGGGTCCTTGCTGGGCTCCATGTTTAACCTCCCACATTGGATAGGTATTGTTGTGACTACTGGACAGCCGGGCGGTTCCGGGCAGGTTTACATCACAACTCAATCCAACCTCGGGTTAAACACATCGTATGTTCTACATTTACATATTTTGTCATTCCTCTTTATTTCTTATATGTAAATATTTGCGGCCCATTATTAAGTTAATGGTGTAAAGGTTACACCAATCATGGGCCCAACCCATACTTGAACTTGGGCCCTTCTATTTTATATTTTCATTCATTAGTAATTTTAACCCAACGTTATTTTCCCCCGTTTAACACGTCCGTTTATATATATTTTGGGCTTAGCCTTTTAAAGCCCAAATTAGCCATGCGAAAAGGGGAGGCTTAAAGCGTAATTACATACACAAAGAGGGGAATGTGAGCGCATGAACTTGCAATACGACGTTGGAAATACAAAATAGAAACTGGTGTACTTGCATAGTGGTAACATAGGTGACATGAATCAAAGCATGTGAACTTGTAATTGAGATATCATTATTGTCACATGAACCTATATTTTTATTTAGGCATAATGTCAAACATAAGCATGGCATAAATATTTCTAGCATAAGCATGGCATAATGTCAAACATAAGCATGGCATAATATCAAACATAAGCATGGCATAAGTATAGTTAAATTTGTTCACATAACCATGGCATAAATATTTCTAACATGAAATCATGATTCTTACTTTAGCCATGTAAACTTACAAAAAAGGGACCTTTTGAACCTAACCTAGCCATGTACCACATATGTCATCATATAATTCTTGTAAACAAGATAGACCTAATCATGGTTTTCAATTATGCCAAATATCATTCATAGCCTAGCCATATTCATAAATTTGCCAATAGGTTTTCTAGTACAAAAGCATGGCTTAAAACATAATGCCAAATTCTCAACATAATTTCATATGGATAATAACCAAACTTGTTCCAATTACTTACAAAATGATTTATGCACAAAAATATACATCATGGTGGCATAGAAGCAAACCCCAAACTTGCATGAATTTAAATCAACTACATACATGTAGCTTCAACATGGATTACATAATTTGCGAAATATTCCAAACGTATACTTGCATAGAACTACCGCATGTAGTTCTTTATAATGAATAACATAATTCATAAATATCCAAACGTATATAATATTTCAAATTGATAAGAACGCACAAATATGAATTACTTTATTGCCACAATTCAAGCATACAAACCAACACAATTGTTTATTCATACCAAAGTAATACTCTACTTACAATCGTTGCGGCGAATTCTCTAATTTAGGATTTTAGAGATGCGACTCCTTTTGACGTAGGCGTTGATTTGATTTGCTTGGATTGCTTTAGGCTTTAGAATTTTCCTCCTAATCTTCTCTCCAATTTGGTGGCTACTCCTAGACGCTCCTCAGCAACATGGCGGCTTTGTTCTTATTTTTGAATGAATAGATTAGGGTTTAGTCTAGGGTTGTTTTTATAGGGGTAATGAACTGATTAGGACCATTGATGTTGCTTGGATTGATCGTAGCCATTCATCCTAAGGAGAGACCAATTAGAGCTTGCCACCTAGCCCTAATGACAAAGCAGACCACAGAAAATCGGCCAACATAAAATAGGCCAGCCAGGTTGGACTGGGTTCGACCTGGCTCTGGACCAGGTCGACACCCCTGTCGACAGGCCTGTCGACCTGGTTAGACCAGGTCGACAGCCCAGTCGACCTGGGTGCGTCAGGCGGGTCTTTTTCCGCCCTGGCCCATTGGGCCCCACTTCGGAATATTTAATCTGTTTTATTCTGTTTGAATTTTTAAATTTAATTTAAAAACTTCCGAAGGCTATATCTTCTTCATACGGACTCCGTTTTTCGAAAACTCGGACTCTATTTCGCGTATTTTTCCGAGACGAACGCAATGGCGTATCCCGTTTCCCTTAGTTCTTTGATTTGAATTTGATTATACTTTAATTTATGAATTTCACAGTTATAGAATTCTCGGGGTGTTACATTCTCCCCCACTTAAAAGGATTTCGTCCCCGAAATCTTCAAGTTAGGAGGAATGTATATCCTAACATCCAATCATCCATCTACTCAACCATCAAACACGAGCATCCATTGTCCTTAAAAGACTTCTAATGCTTCATGATCATATGCGACGTGTGTGTGTACATGTACTTATCTAATGCAAAATCAGGCGGTCTACTGATTCAGTTGACCTCCTTAATGCGAATTATGTAAGTGCCATGAATCCATTATGTATGCAAATTTTCCTATTCTTGATTCTACATGAGTGCACAATCATTCCTACAAATGCAACATCCATATGACAACACATTACAGTTCAACCATATACGAATGCAAACATATATGCATATGCAATATGAAGTGACTGAGCCGATCTAAAACCTAGATTGTGTGTGTATATGCAACCACGAGCAACCACTAGCAATCACTTGCAACCACTTGCAACCATCATCCATAACATGTTTCAACTACATGTTTCCATCCAAAGGGTTTCTATCTACAAGATAAGGTCGAGGAAATATACCTAAAAAGATAGATAAAAGCGCAACTTAAGGAAAATGAAAGATCAAGGATGTACCCTCGAACAGAAAAGGGTAGGCAGTGCGTATTCTAGCTTCAGTTTCCCAAGTCGCGTCTCCCTCGGCGTCGCTCCACTGAACTTTGACGAGCTTGACTTCGCGGTTGCGTAGCTTCTTCACTTCCGTTCCTAGTATGCGGGTTGGAACTTTTCTTATGGTTGCTTCGCGTTCCACTTCGGCCTCTTCGAGGATATTTGGCTCTACCACTTCAGCAGACTCATGTAGACATTTTCGGAGATGTGAAACGTGAAAAACGTTGTGGACTCCAGCCAACTTTCGGGTAGCTCTAATCTATAGGTCATTTTCCAAATTTTCTCAATGATAGGAAATGGTCCTACCTAAAGGTATAGTCGAATGATAGAAGCAAGTAAAACTTTGTGCCCATTAGGCAATGTCAAAACTGGAAATCTATGCCACATATATATTGATTAGGAGAAGAACTCTCTAAGCATCAGCCCCGAAGACCGAAATCAACATCAGACTGACACCCAAAGAATTACTCAACCCATCCAACATATATGATTCTTGGAAACTAAGCATGATGGACTCCTTTTAGGTCACAAGGGAGTCCCTTCCTAAGACCAACCCGTATCCTATAAAACCCAAAAACTTTAGTCAAACCAATGAACACCCTCGAGCCCCAACATGTGTTACTAACAGATGAGTCATACTCCCTATGGGGTTTGCGACAGAAATGGAATTGAGAATGGGACCGAGAGACTAAACAGAAAAGAGAGCATGCAAGTAAGCTCTACAGGAAGAGAGGGATCAAGGATATACTCTTAAGAAGAGATATGATGCACGAATCTAGTCTTCGATCTTCTAAGTCGCATTTCCTTGAGCTTAACTCCATTATGCTTTGTCTGCCTTTAACTTCACAATTTCGTAGTTTCTTAATTCTTGTTTCCAAAATATGAGTTGGAACCTATTTCACTATTGCCTCTCGTTCCTCTTTCACTTACTCTACTTCTAGTATACTCGGCTCAACATAACGGCGTACTCATGGTTTCACGCAAGCTCTCCAAAATTCGCTAGTGAATTTTAGATCTCGTCCATGCATTATCAGGTATTCCACGTAGCAGAACTATCTCTTAGAAATAAATGCCAGCTATGTTGCCAAATGTACTTACTAAGGTGATTCTCCGCAACTCATTCATAAGCGAAATGAACCTTCTGCCTTAGTGGCGAACACTACTGGAGTGCCCCATTCTGAAATGCTCCTCCTAATGAACCCCTACTCTAGAAGCTCTTCAATCTGTTTACTGAGCCCTTACCTTTCTCGTGGAGCCATGTGCCTAACTGGCAACGCAACGGGCTTTGCATTATCTACAAGATATATGCGGAAGTCTATTTCCCGCTTCGGAGGCAAGCCCTTCACCTCTTCGAAGACATCCGGATATTCCCGGACCACTCTAACGGATTGCAAATTTTCAACAGAGGCATCTAGCGATTCAAGATAACTAAGCATAACCGCATACGAGGGATTTCAAGAAACTTCCAAAGTATTACCGAGCTGGGTTAGGAGCCTAACAACCCTTTTCTCACAATCAAGGATGGCCCCATTACTGGATAGCCAATCCATACCCAAAATCAAACCATAACACGAAAAGCCCAAAACAAAGGCACTACATTGAAATTCTACACTTAGAATGGAAATTTTCAATCCCAAACAGATCATAGACAAATGAGCTGGGCCCCCAACTGGGTTTGAAACAATTAGGGGGTCCTCTACCATACTAGTTTTTAGGTGCAGAGATTCTACTAAAGCAGACGAGATAAAGGAGTGTGATGCGCCAGAATCAAATAAAGTGCGAACGGGGTGATCATAAAGATAAACTACGCTTTCTACAGAAGTATTTATACCTCGCTGTTGCAAAGGTGGCGCTTCTAGCACATGAACCTGTGCCCCTGGGGTGGATCCAGCCCCCTGCCCCTGCCCTCGTTTCTTTGGGCAGTCCTTAGCCCTGTGGCCTATCTCACCGCAAGAAAAGCACCCACCATTCTCCTTGGCCTTCTTTTTCCGGCAGTCCTTTACTAAGTGCCCCACTTTGCCACAGAAATTACACTTCCTCTTCTCTTTGTTGCCTTCCCCGCCTTTCTTAAAGTCTGTCTTCTTGGGCTGCAAACCCTCTTTCTTCCCTTGAGAGCTTTCTGCCTTTGTCTCCTTCTTGCCCTTATCTTCTTCATTCAGCAATGCCATTTGCACCAATCTTTCATACGTGGCTCCCATGGGTATGTGGGTCATGGCCAAACTGTGTAATGGCTCATTCAACCCTTTGACGAAACGGAGAGCCTTCTTGTGCGGGGTGTTGACTAGGTCAAGCCCAAACCTAGCCAGCTCATCGAACTGATTCACATACTCTCTGACTGTCTTGTCCCCTTGCTTAAGAAATAAGAATTTTTCCAACTGCAAACTTCTTTCCGCATCTGAGAGAAATTTGGTCTCAAACCTTGCCCTAAAGTCCTCCCATATCTCCACTGGTCTTTCAGCATTAGTGACTTCCCACCAGTAGGAAGCCTCGCCCTTCAATAGCCATACTGCCAATTGTACTTTTTGTCTATCTTCTACCTCAAAGATGATGAATAGGTCTTCAGTTTCTTTCAGCCAATTCCTAGCTGCTACGAAGGACTCAGTTCCATGGAAATCCCTTCCTCCCATAGCTTTAAAATCTTTACATATCTTAGCAAAAGCGTTTCCCCGAGGAGGAGGTGGAGGAAAAGGTGCTGCTGCAGCTGGATGATTTCCTTCAGCTGGGGGAGGAGGAACGGTAGGACCTGGCTGAGTGGCTCTTGCTTCTAAGAACCGTCTAAACCAACCAGGTATTGGCACCCCTTCCGGCAAGTTAAGGTCTTCAGACATGCTGAAACAAAAAGGATAGATTCAAAACGAAGGATAAGAGATAGTACCTATGGCTTTGGGGAGTGGACTTTGCCTTTTTAAAATAAAATAATATTTTTCTTTTAAAAATGCTTCTTTAAAATTTCCTCCTTGAAAATAATTTTTCAAAACTATTTATCTTATCTGGTAAACCTATGCTCTGATACCAAGTGAAACACCCCACCTCCGTTAGGGTCACTCTCAAAGGGAATGCCCTAATTTTGGTGGAGGTTTATAAGTACAAGTCACAGATATACAAGACAGATATAAGAACACATATTTGTAAACAGCGGAAGAACAACAAACTTTATTTCATAAAGTCAAATACGTGTTACAACAACATCCTTTCCAAAAACATAACATAACACTTTCATAATCTGTCTTGAGTACATTATTTAAAGAAGCATAAATAAAACATAGATAAACTGCAAAAGCCCCATAGTGGATTGTCCAAAGCCATAGTTCAAAACAGGAAAGTCCAAGCAATACATTTCTCTTCTTCAAACTGGATGTTGAGGTTGGTCAAGCTGCTGTGTTCCCTCCCTGAGGACCTGGGGGGGGGGGGGGAAACGGAAGAAAGGAAACGAAAGAAAAGTAGAGTCAGACATAAAGCCTGAGTAAGTCTAGTACTATTTTGTCTATGAATAAAGAACTGGGTATGATAAGTATAAACAAGAAGTGGGCATGCACTACAAACTTGGTTAAGTTGTCTAGGGTCGAATATACTATCGTACCCCATGTTGATCTCTGAACCCATATAAACTAGTTTCCAACTGGCACCCCATAATCAAGGTGATGTGATCCATTCTATGATGATCGGCTCCTACTCGCATAGTTACATGTGTCTTACGGCCCCCGATGTTGTAGTTACCTATGCTAGTCCCACCATGGGGTGTATCAAGTCCCATAGTGGCAACCCGACACAACCTTAGAGTGCACAGGTATGCTACTGGCGTCCAGTGCCTTATTTTTCTGCGCCGGAGTGTGTGCACGCCCGCACTCCGTTAGAACCTACACTGCTACACCACCGCCGTCGCTTTGACCTCTTACAATCAGCCCAATAATCGTGCCCCTCCCTGCCTAGTTTCAGGGTATCCTGATACACCTTCTAGGGTTACTGCTGAAAAGGGTCCCCCGTTACTAGGTTTTCTATCTCTAGCCAACATGCTAAGTTGGTTAAGTGTTTCCTAACCTAACCCCCACCAGTCCGTTTTGTTTAGCATGTTCCATTTTGATTAAGTCTTTAGTTCACTTAATCCTATCAATCCTGACTCAGCCTTAATTGTCTTATTAAGGCCCTGACTTCTCACATTAGACAGGTATTGTTGTGGCTGCCTGTTGCCGGTTGGTTCCGGGCAGTCTTACGCCACAACTCAGTCTAACCTCGGGTCCTTGCTGGGCTCCATGTTTAACCTCCCACATTGGATAGGTATTGTTGTGACTACTGGACAGTCGGGCGGTTCCGGGCAGGTTTACATCACAACTCAATCCAACCTCGGGTTAAACACATCGTATGTTCTACATTTACATATTTTGTCATTCCTCTTTATTTCTTATATGTAAATATTTGCGGCCCATTATTAAGTTAATGGTGTAAAGGTTACACCAATCATGGGCCCAACCCATACTTGAACTTGGGCCCTTCTATTTTATATTTTCATTCATTAGTAATTTTAACCCAACGTTATTTTCCCCCGTTTAACACGTCCGTTTATATATATTTTGGGCTTAGCCTTTTAAAGCCCAAATTAGCCATGCAAAAAGGGGAGGCTTAAAGCGTAATTACATACACAAAGAGGGGAATGTGAGCGCATGAACTTGCAATACGACGTTGGAAATACAAAATAGAAACTGGTGTACTTGCATAGTGGTAACATAGGTGACATGAATCAAAGCATGTGAACTTGTAATTGAGATATCATTATTGTCACATGAACCTATATTTTTATTTAGGCATAATGTCAAACATAAGCATGGCATAAATATTTCTAGCATAAGCATGGCATAATGTCAAACATAAGCATGGCATAATATCAAACATAAGCATGGCATAAGTATAGTTAAATTTGTTCACATAACCATGGCATAAATATTTCTAACATGAAATCATGATTCTTACTTTAGCCATGTAAACTTACAAAAAAGGGACCTTTTGAACCTAACCTAGCCATGTACCACATATGTCATCATATAATTCTTGTAAACAAGATAGACCTAATCATGGTTTTCAATTATGCCAAATATCATTCATAGCCTAGCCATATTCATAAATTTGCCAATAGGTTTTCTAGTACAAAAGCATGGCTTAAAACATAATGCCAAATTCTCAACATAATTTCATATGGATAATAACCAAACTTGTTCCAATTACTTACAAAATGATTTATGCACAAAAATATACATCATGGTGGCATAGAAGCAAACCCCAAACTTGCATGAATTTAAATCAACTACATACATGTAGCTTCAACATGGATTACATAATTTGCGAAATATTCCAAACGTATACTTGCATAGAACTACCGCATGTAGTTCTTTATAATGAATAACATAATTCATAAATATCCAAACGTATATAATATTTCAAATTGATAAGAACGCACAAATATGAATTACTTTATTGCCACAATTCAAGCATACAAACCAACACAATTGTTTATTCATACCAAAGTAATACTCTACTTACAATCGTTGCGGCGAATTCTCTAATTTAGGATTTTAGAGATGCGACTCCTTTTGACGTAGGCGTTGATTTGATTTGCTTGGATTGCTTTAGGCTTTAGAATTTTCCTCCTAATCTTCTCTCCAATTTGGTGGCTACTCCTAGACGCTCCTCAGTAACATGGCGGCTTTGTTCTTATTTTTGAATGAATAGATTAGGGTTTAGTCTAGGGTTGTTTTTATAGGGGTAATGAACTGATTAGGACCATTGATGTTGCTTGGATTGATCGTAGCCATTCATCCTAAGGAGAGACCAATTAGAGCTTGCCACCTAGCCCTAATGACAAAGCAGACCACAGAAAATCGGCCAACATAAAATAGGCCAGCCAGGTTGGACTGGGTTCGACCTGGCTCTGGACCAGGTCGACACCCCTGTCGACAGCCCTGTCGACCTGGTTAGACCAGGTCGACAGCCCAGTCGACCTGGGTGCGTCAGGCGGGTCTTTTTCCGCCCTGGCCCATTGGGCCCCACTTCGGAATATTTAATCTGTTTTATTCTGTTTGAATTTTTAAATTTAATTTAAAAACTTCCGAAGGCTATATCTTCTTCATACGGACTCCGTTTTTCGAAAACTCGGACTCTATTTCGCGTATTTTTCCGAGACGAACGCAATGGCGTATCCCGTTTCCCTTAGTTCTTTGATTTGAATTTGATTATACTTTAATTTATGAATTTCACAGTTATAGAATTCTCGGGGTGTTACAGATCACCTCCTGAACATGGATAATGCTCAATACTAAAAACCGAGTATGGTGTATGATTGTCCATTAGGTATGGCTTATACCTCTCTCTAAAACCGAGCATGGTTTATGCTCGTCGTCCTTGAACTCTAGGTATGGTTGATACCTTACTTTAAACTTCTGAGTATGGTTTATACTCCTAATACACACCCAATCATGGCTTATTGTGACACCCAACGTCTGTTAATGCCACTCGTTAAGAGAATGCATTAAGTTTAGTGAAGCGTTATAGGTAAACAGAAACAAAAACATTACAAGAAAGGTATAAAATAGCAGCGGAATTAAAAACTTTATTAATTATAAAGCATCGTGGTTCAAAACATCATATGTCTGAAAATACATAAACCCAGTACATCATTAAAATTTCTGTCTTGTACTTAAAACATCAGAGTACAATAGTAAAAGAAGCATAATCCCCAAAAGAAGCATAGTCATAGTAGCAAATATAAGAACTTGAGCGATACATCTAAGCAGCTCCAAGCAAGACGATAGCAGAATCCTGATCAAGCTTGAGTATTCCCACCTGAGAACCTGGGTGAGGGGGGAACAGAAGAGAAAGAGGAGGAAACAAAATAGGTCAGACATAAAGTCTGGCGAGTCCAGTTACTTTTAGCATAAAAATAAGTAGAAGTATCATGACAGGCATATAAAGTGGACAAGAAAGATAACATCATAATGGGCAGGTATGACAAGGTATACAGGATAACATGATAGAGTAGACTTACGTTTCTCTAATGATTCCTCTTCACCAGTACTAGTGTCTTATAACAAGATGATCCCCAACAACTATAAGATGGTAGACTTAGGCATACGTCCGAATGAACCCTAACTACTACCCTAATCGATCGGCTCCCTATTCTGTAGATACCATGTGTTGGCCCCACAGTAGGGTGTATCACTCGCTAAAGTGGCAACCCGTAGTTTTAAGGATGAACAACCATAACTACAGATGCCACGACATCTTATCTTCCTCTATCCGGACCATACACGCACACGACCCGGTCAGTACGCGCCGCCCACACTGTCACCTACGTTTGGATCTCTTACAATCAGCCCAGTAAGCGTGCCCTGACTACGACATAGGGCGGACCACTCGTTTGATACCACTATATGGGTTACTGACTGAAACGGGTCCCACACACAAGATGATGCAAGCTCTCCCCTTTGTCTTGCATCCCCACTAGGATTTCCACATGTTATGCTTACCTAACGGCGTCTTTAATTATGTAACTGTAACACCCTATATTTTTATAACATGTTAAAACCATAAATCAAGGCAAAATAAAATTTTAAAATAAGAATCAAGGGAAACAGTTGCGCCATTGCGTTCGTCTCGAAATTCTGCTTGGAAACGAGTCTGAGTTTCCGAAAAAAGGAGTCTGTATGAAGGAGATATGACCCTCCAAAGTTTCAGAGATTTTCAAAATTGAAAACAGCTCCAAATTCGAATTCGAAATTCGAATTCAAACACCAGTGCAGACTGGGCGGGAATTTCCCCACCCAGGACCAGGTCGACCTGGGGGTCGACCATAGTGTCAACCTCCCAGGGACCAGGTCCACCATAGTGTCGACCTGGGGGTCGACCTGGTGCCAGAACCCAGTTCTGAGCCTGGGTTCATTCTGATGTATCTAGTCACATTTTCAGTCTAGGTTCGTCCGCCTAACCCTATATAAACAGCCTCATTCTCCTTACACTATTTCATTCTCTCCTTATGCTGCCTCTGGAATAATTGAAATAAATTAATTAATTGAAATAAAACACGAAGACTATTTCTTGAAGACTACGGCTACGAATTTCATATTGGCATTATCAACTACAATCAAATTGGAGACTCAAATCAATATTAAAGCTTCAAGAAGAGAAACAAAAACTAATTCAACGGCTTCAAGCAACATCACGCAAATCATAGAAACACTATATTATTATCCTTTTTCTTGAAACCGATCAATGTAAGTCAGTTACTTTTTAGATTTGAACGCCTTGATCTATTTGGGACATGAAATTAAATGGATATAAGAATATGCCTAATCTTTCCATTTAAATCTGTGCTTATATATGTTTTTGGATCTGATTAAGAACTATTGTGACTAGGGACCCATAAGACTATGCCTACACCTATGACTATGAACAAAAGACTATTACCTATGACCATGACTCATTACCTATGACTATTGGACATAAGACTATTGTCTGTGACTATGACTTTGAGACTATTACAGTCAATTGCCTATGACTATTAAGGATAATTATTTAGGACTATTTTGGGTTAATTGTCCATGACTATTGTGGCTAATCGCCTATGATTCATAACTATTAGACTACTACCCATGACCATGACTATGACTATTATGGTTAACTACCTATGACTATTATGTTTAGTTGCTTATGCCCTTAACACTATAGTTACCGATCATGATTGTACACCAAACTGGAATTATGTTGGATCAAATCACCTATGTTCCCTTTGATTATGCTGGATCTCATACGTATGGTGTAATTTGCTTACTTTATTCCTATTCGCTATTATGTACACTGGATCCATCATCTTTGTATTTGGCTCGCTTTTGCAAGCCTATTCTGTTATGTCAAGTCTCATGTTATCCTCTTGTTAATTTTATTTCATGGAAAACTAGTGAAATCATGGTGTACGTACGTTTTGAATACGGGGGTAATTGGATATAACATGAAATCTATATTATTTGGCATAATTTGGGACATGTATTATAACGTGACTATTAATATGCAAATTGGAGTAATTCGATATGAATTATAGAATATGTAAATTGATACATTGAATTTAGTATTGGCTAGTAAACTAAGTTTTAGGCATAAATAGTAAACTAGAATAATAAATCTAGTTTGGGCATAAATTGTAAACTAGAATATTAAATCTAGTTTTAATATGCACTGTAAATAGGAATACTAGATCCAAATTGTCATAAAACTACAAGTCGGGTTAAATGATAGGTAAATCAAGATTTGGGCCTAGAACTTAGGTATGTTAGTGGGCATGACATATGAATATGACATAGGTCAAATTTGTTTAAAAAGAGTTGTTAACAATTTACATATAAACAAAATGGATAAATATGTAAATATAGGAAAGACGAATATGCCTAACCCGAGGTTAGATTGAGTTACGGTATAAGACTGCCCGGAACCGCCCGACAAAATCCAGCAACCGTAACAATACCTATCTAATGTGGGTGGTTAGAGCATTGAGCCCAAAAGGACCAGAAGTTAGACTGAGTTGCGGTGTAAATCTGCCCGGAACTGACCGACACATCAAGTGACCATAACAATATCTGTCTAATGTGAGTGGTTGGTGCTTTAATAAATAATTTAAAGCTAAGAAATAGTTACCCTAGAATGGGAGGGTTAAGTCCATAGGAATACTTAACCAACTTAACATGTTAACAAGACAAGATTTGTAAGGGGTTAATTAACTAAAGAAAACACTTAGCCATTATAACATGTTGACTAGACAAGTGGGTAAGGTTAAGTAAAAGGTTTAACCGTTATAACATGTTAACTAGACTAGAAGGTGGGGTTAAGTAAACCTAGAACACTTAAACATCATAGTATGATAAATGAACAAGGTTAAGTTAAAACATGAAGGGACAATACTTAACCATTAGAACATGTGAATTAAACGGATGTTAGGGTTAAGTTAACTAAGAGAACACTTAACCGTTAAACTATGTTAGTTAAACAGAGGAGCAAGGTTAAGTTAAGAGGAACACTTAACCGATACAAGATGAATGGATGGGGTTAAGAAATACTTAACCAATATAACTTGATTTGTTGTAAGGTTAAGTCAACATGAACTACTGATAACACTTAGCCAGTTTAATATGACAAAGGAATGGGTTAAGCTAACTTGAATTGACTATTAACACTTAACCAATCCAACTTGATGAACTAAGTAGTAAACCTTAGTTAAGAGGACTAAGTTGTAAACCTTAGTAAGAAAACGACTATTCAATAAACTAAGTGGAAAACCTTAGATAGAAAAACTAAGTAGTAATCCTTAGTATAACACGAGGAGGAGCGAACGTCCATCTGATCTTAAAGAAGGCTCCAACGAATTGGGTTAAGAAGCCCGAGGCTTCGAGGGGACGTGAGGGTACTCTTGGTATCCCTCTGTGAGAATGCAGATGATCCGCCTGGGCTCACAGAGGTTAAGGTCTACGTTAGAAGAACAAAGGGTATGCCTTGGTTGCAATCTAAGGCAACCTAAAGACTAGGATGGACCAGCGTGATTCGGCGGAACAAATGGCCCTGTGATAGCGACCCGTCGTCTACCTACCATCTTGAGTCAATCTGGATACGTGAAGCAAAAAGGTGGAGAACTCCAACAGACCATATACTTGCTATCTAGTTATGGTTGTGGATGGCCATAGGTTAGTGGGGCATAGGGGGGCCTGCGTATAGTTCTCATTTTTCAAGGTGTGCCTTTCATTAGTTGAGGGAGGGGTCAGGTGGGACCATAGCCACTGGAAAAACAGACCTTAGCATCTGCATCGGCAGATATCTGAAAGCTCCCGACCGAGTTCCGTGTTTCTTAATTTACCCTGCCACGAGACTCGGGCCGCACATATAGAGGACATGTGCAACTAGATATCTAGCACGTTTACGATACGATTGGGATGTAAAGTCTAGGAACACTTATCGCTCTGGGTAGTGTATCCTAGACTAGGGGGCATCGTTTGACAGGTAGCATAATCCCTAGTTGGACCTAGGTGGCATAAACCCTGAATCTGAGGAGCGTTAAATAGATAGCATAAACCCTAGTTGAGTCTAGGAAGCACTCGATAGAAAAACCCTGGATTAGATCTAGGTAATAAATAATAGATGTACACCTGGAAACAACCACAACTTTGGGGATTGGATCACGTTATCATTTTTTTACAGATTACTAGTTGAGACACTAGTTAGGTGGTGCAGAGATATAGAAACTAGAATAACAGGGTAATAGCAAAGCAGAGAAAGTAGCGAAGCATATCTTATCTTATATTAGCATATCTTGCGTTAATCTTATGTTATCTTGTTTGCCCTATCATCATGGTATTATCTTGTATTCAGTTAATTCATGTCGTGTTGATTTTCCCTGTTCACATGCTGAAAGTTACTGAACTTACCAGACTTTATGTCTGACTCTGGTTTCTTTCGCTTTCTTGTCTTCCGTTCCCCCCTGGTCCGCAGGGAGGGAATGTTACTGCTTAAGCTCAGTTTTCTTTCCAAGATGAAGATTAGTCGAAGTTTTGCTTGGATTCTCTTTTCCATTGCTATGGCTGGCTCATGCTACATTGGGGAATATAAATTGTTATTTTATGCTTCTTTATTTTGTAAGACAGATATTCTGGTGTTGGAAAACAATTGTTGTACAAACTATTTTATCAATAAAGTAAAGTTCTATTTCCGTTGTTTTAAATTTTGTTTGTCTTGTAATTTATCTGCATCTTTTACCTTAAATGCTCCACAGAACTTAGTGCATTCCCTTTGTGAGTGACACTAACGGATGTTGGGTGTTACACGTGGTATCAGAGCTGAAGGTTACCAGATCAGATAAAAGATTTGAAAATTATTTTCAAATGGTTTTAAAAGAAGCATTTTCAAAAGAATTTTTTTGTTTTAAAGGCATATTCCCCAAAGCCATACGCACTATCTTCTGATCCTCTGTCTGAATTCTTATCCCCTTCTTTCTTAAGACTTCGGGGCTCCTGGCTTTCTGGGAGGTAACCTCATCGCGGCACGGTTCCGTAGGCTTGATAAGACTACGATACCTATCGAAGGGAAAAGAAGCGCCCGACTTCCATCTGTAGCCATAGTAGTTTCACCTGCGGCTAGTTTTCTTTCAAGCTTTGTAGGGTTTTCTATGCGATGGAGGCAACTTTCGAGAGACCTGTCAACATATTACACAAGTAAGAGGATGAGGAGTTTGGCTAAGGAGCACAACCCAAGGATAAGAAATTCATGGATATGGACTTGGCTCACGAAGAAAGAAAGAATTATAAAACCTAAGACGAAAGGAAGTATCTTTACTATGGTATAATAGGGCATATAATTAAGGACAAAGGGCAAGAACGAGGGACAGGATTCTTAGAAGGACAAGTACGTGCTCTTAAACACCAGCATGCCTGAGAGAGAGATAGTAAAAGTCTTTGTTGGAAAAGTTTAGCTTTTCGTTTTGATCAACCAGTTAGTACTCTTTTGATCTTAGCGCTTCGCATTTGTTCATATCTACTTCCATAGCTAAGTCTCTGCACCTTAGTACTTGTATAGGAGAAGATCCCATTTTAGTCTCAAACCCAATTGGTTGTTCGACCCATTTACCTATGGTTTGTAAGGATTTGAGAATAACTATATTAACTGTTGAGTTTAAGCGTAAAGCTTATGTTTTTGGGTCCATGGGCTATAAGTTGATTCTAGGCATGGGTTGGTTGACAAGTAACTCGGAAAGGAAGGTAGTTAGACTTTTGACTTGCCTCGGAAATACCCTCAAAATTCCATATAAAGAATCAGTTAGGCTTAGCTAGCTAGAATCGCTTAATGCATTTATCGAGGATTTGCAATCCATTAGGGTAGTCCATGAGTACGTAGATGTTTTTGATTAGGTTAAGAGTTTACCCCTAAAAATGCGGGATAGACTTCCGCATGTATCCAGTTGACAATGAAAAGCCAACTATCCGATCAACGACAGTTTTGGAAATGGAGGTCAAGAAGCTTCGCGATCATTAAGATTAATTAGATAAGGTACAGAATACTGAAACTCAAGAAGATGCAAGTTAGAAGACTGAAGACTAGATACATGCATCATACCCTTTTTCTTAAGGGTACATCCTTGTTCTCTTTTTCTAGGAATTTTATGCATATTTCTAGCTTTTAAGGTATATCCTCTAGGGCGTATCATCGATCCTTAGGTAGAAGCCAATGGATGTAAACATTTATTTGAAACATGTTATGATTGATGTTTGCAAGTGGTTGCTCGTGGATGCATATATATACACCATAGGCGCTAGAACGACTCGGTCACTTTCATATTACATTAGCATATATGTGTTTGCTTAACGGATTTAATTGAATATGTTATCATATGGATATTGCATATGGATGAATGGCTATGCACACATGTAGTATTTACATAACTAGGTATGCTTGCATACATGATGGGATGCATGGCACTGACATAATTCGCATTAAGGAGGTCAACTAAATCAGTAGACCGCCTGATTTTGCATTAGATAAAGACATATACATTGTGCATATGAACATGAAAGCATTAGAAATCTTTTTAAGGACAATAAATGCCTGTGATTGAATGGTTGAGTAGATGGCTGATTGGATGGTAGGATACATTCTTCCTAACTTGAAGATTTCGGGGGAGAATGTAACACCCGGTATTTTTATAACATGTTAAAACCATAAATCAAGGCAAAATAAAATTTTAAAATAAGAATCAAGGGAAATAGGTTGCGCCATTGCGTTCGTCTCGAAATTCTGCTTGGAAACCATTCTGAGTTTTCGTAAAATGGAGTCTGTATGAAGGAGATACGACCCTCCAAATTTTCAGAGATTTTCAGAATCGAAAATAGCTCCAAATTCGAATTCGAAATTCGAATTCAAACACCAGTGCAGACTGGGCGGGAATTTTCCCGCCCAGGACCAGGTCGACCTGGGGGTCGACCATAGTGTCGACCTCCCAGGGACCAGGTCGACCATAGTGTCGACCTGGGGGACGACCTGGTGCCAGAACCCAGTTCTGAGCCTGGGTTCATTGTGATGTATCTGGTCACGTTTTCAGTCTAGGTTTGTCCGCCTAACCCAATATAAACAGCCTCCTAGCCTCATTCTCCTTACACTATTTCATTCTCTCCTTATGCTGCCTCTGGAATAATTGAAATAAATAAATTAATTAAAATAAAACACGAAGACTATTTCTTGAAGACTACGACTACGAATTTCATATTGGGATTATCAACTACAATCAAATTGTAGATTCAAACCAAGATTAAAGCTTCAAGAAGAGAATCAAAAACTAATTCAACGACTTCAAGCAACGTCACGCGAATCATAGCCACACTATCTTATTATCCTTTTTCTTGAAACCGATCAATGTAAGTCAGTTACTTTTTAGATTTGAACGCCTTGATCTATTTGGGACATGAAATTAAATGGATATAAGAATATGCCTAATCTTTCCATTTAAATCTGTGCTTATATATGTTTTTGGATCTGATTAAGAACTATTGTGACTAGGGACCCATAAGACTGTGCCTACGCCTATGACTATGAACAAAAGACTATTGCCTATGACCATGATTCGTTACCTATGACTATTGGACATAAGACTATTGTCTGTGACTATGACTTTGAGACTATTACAGTCAATTGCCTATGACTATTAAGGATAATTATTTAGGACTATTTTGGGTTAATTATCCATGACTATTGTGGCTAATCGCCTATGATTCATAACTATTAGAAAACTACCCATGACCATGACTATGACTATTATGGTTAACTACCTATGACTATTATGTTTAGTTGCTTATGCCCTTAACACTATAGTTACCGATCATGATTGTACACCAAACTGGCATTATGTTGAATCAAATCACCTATGTTCCCTTTGATTATACTGGATCTCATACGTATGGTGTAATTTGCTTAGTTTATTCCTATTCGCTATTATGTACACTGGATCCATCAACTTTGTATTTGGCTCGCTTTTGCAAGCCTATTCTGTTATGTCAAGTCTCATGTTATCCTCTTGTTAGTTTCATTTCATGGAAAACTAGTGAAATCATGGTGTACATACGTTTTGAATACGGGGGTAATTGGGTATAACATGAAATCTATATTATTTGGCATAATTTGGGACATGTATTATAACGTGACTATTAATATGCAAATTGGAGTAATTTGATATGAATTATAGAATATGTAAATTGATACATTGAATCTAGTATTGGCTAGTAAACTAAGTTTTAGGCATAAATAGTAAACTAGAATAATAAATCTAGTTTGGGCATAAATTGTAAACTAGAATATTAAATCTAGTTTTAATATGCACTATAAATAGGAATACTAGATCCAAATTGGCATAAAACTGCAAGTTGGGTTATATGATAGGTAAATCAAGATTTGGGCCTAGAATATAGGTATGTTAGTGGGCATGACATATGAATATGATATAGGTCAAATTTGTTTAAAAAGAGTTGTTAACAATTTACATATAGACAAAAAGGATAAATATGTAAATCTAGGAAAGACGAATATGCCTAACCTGAGGTTAGATTGAGTTACGGTATAAGACTGCCAGGAACAGCCCGGCAAAATCCAGCAACCGTAACAATACCTATCTATTGTGGGTGGTTAGAGCATTGAGCCCAAAAGGACCCAAGGTTAGACTGAGTTGCGGTGTAAATCTGCCCGGAACCGACCGACACATCCAGTGACCGTAACAATATCTGTCTAATGTGAGTGGTTGGTGCTTTAATAAATAATTTAAAGCTAAGAAATAGTTACCCTAGAATGGGAGGGTTAAGTCCATAAGAATACTTAACCAACTTAACATGTTAACAAGACAAGATTTGTAAGGGGTTAAGTAACTAAAGAAAACACTTAGCCATTATAACATGTTGACTAGACAAGTGGGTAAGGTTAAGAAAAAGGTTGAACCATTATAACATATTAATTAGACTAGAAGGTGGGGTTAAGTGAACCTAGAACACTTAACCATCATAGTGTGATAAATGAACAAGGTTAAGTTAAAACATGAAGGGACAATACTTAACCATTAGAACATGTAAATTAAACGGATGTTAGGGTTAAGTTAACTAAGAGAACACTTAACCGTTAAACCATGTTAGTTAAACAGAGGAGCAAGGTTAAGTTAAGAGGAACACTTAACCGATACAAGATGAATGGGTGGGATTAAGAAATAAGAAATACTTAACCAATATAACTTGATTTGTGGTAAGGTTAAGTCAACATGAACTACTGATAACACTTAGCCAGTTTAATATGACAAAGGAATGGGTTAAGCTAACTTGAATTGACTATTGACACTTAACCAATCCAACTTGACGAACTAAGTAGTAAACCTTAGTTAAGAGGACTAAGTTGTAAACCTTAGTAAGAAAACGACTATTCAATAAACTAAGTGGTAAACCTTAGTTAGAAAAACTAAGTAGTAATCCTTAGTATAACACGAGGAGGAGCGAACGTCCATCTGATCTTAAAGAAGGCTCCAACGAATTGGGTTACGAAGCCCGAAGCTTCGAGGGGACGTGAGGGTACTCTTGGTATCCCTCTATGAGAATGCAGGTGATCCGCCTGGGATCACAGAGGTTAAGGTCTGCGTTAGAAGAACCAAGGGTATGCCTTGGTTGCAATATAAGGCAACCTAAAGACTAGGATGGACCAGCGTGATTCGGCGGGACGAATGGCCCTGTGATAGCGACCCGTCGTCTACCTACCATCTTGAGTCAATCGGGATACGTGAAGCGGAAAGGCGGAGAACTCCAACAGACCATATACTTGCTATCTAGTTATGGTTGCAGATGGCCATAGGTTAGTGGGGCATAGGGGGGGCCTGCGTATAGTTCTCAGTTTTCAAGGTGTGCCTTTCATTAGTTGAGGGAGGGGTCAGGTGGGACCATAGCCACTGGAAAAAACAGACCTTAGCATCTGCATCGGCAGATATCTGAAAGCTCCCGACCGAGTTCCGTGTTTCTTAATTTGCCCTGCCACGAGACCTGGCCGCACATATAGAGGACATGTGCAACTAGATATCTAGCACGTTTACGATACGATTGGGACGTAAAGTCTAGGAACACTTATCGCTCTGGGTAGTGTATCCTAGACTAGGGGGCATCGTTCGACAGGTGGCATAATCCCTAGTTGGACCTAGGTGGCATAAACCCTGAATTTGAGGAGCGTTCAATAGATATCATAGACCCTAGTTAAATCTAGGAAGCACTCGATAGAAAAACCCTAGATTAGATCTAGGTAATAAATAATATATGTACACCTGAAAACAACCACAACTTTGGGGATTGGATCACATTATCATTTTTTTACAGATTACTAGTTGAGACACTAGTTAGGTGGTGCAGAGATATAGAAACTAGAATAACAGGGTAATAGCAAAGCAGAGAAAGTAGCGAAGCATATCTTATCTTGTATTAGCATATCTTGCGTTAACTTATGTTATCTTGTTTGCCCTATCATCATGGTATTATCTTGTATTTAGTTAATTCATGTCGTGTTGCTTTTCCCTGTTCACATGCTGAAAGTTACTGAACTTACCAGACTTTATGTCTGACTCTGTTTTCTTTCGCTTTCTTGTCTTCCGTTCCCCCCCCAGGTCTGCAGGGAGGGAATGTTACTGCTTAAGCTCAGTTTTCTTTCCAAGCTGAAGATTAGTCGAAGTTTTGCTTGGATTCTCTTTTCCATTGCTATGGCTGGCTCATGCTGCATTGGGGAATATAAATTGTTATTTTATGCTTCTTTATTTTGTAAGACAGATATTCTAGTGTTGGAAAACAATTTTTGTACAAACTATTTTATCAATAAAGTAAAGTTCTATTTTCCGCTGTTTTAAATTTTGTCTGTCTTGTAATTTATCTGCATCTTTTACCTTAAATGCTCCACAGAACTTAGTGCATTCCCTTTGTGAGTGACACTAACAGATGTGGGGTGTTACAGTAACCCTAACCGGTTAAGTTTTGTGGGCTTATATATATATATATATATATATATATATATATATATCCCACCCAACCCAGATGTATTTAACCCTCTCACTATTTCAACCAATTTTACTTAACCCCTATTCAAGTTCAACATGTTCATACAATCCCTATGGATTCGACTGGGTTAAGTATTCAACTTTATTACTATGTCCATTTATGGTTATAATGTGCTAGACCTCCCACATTAAGCCTACCACTTGTGGATGCTGGATATGCCGGATGGTTCTGGGCAGACTTGTTCCACAAGTCGAGCTTAACCTCGTGTCTTAGCACGTCTCGTGTTTGTGCACCTAGACCCCTCACATTAGATTCACCACTTGTGGTCGCTGGATATGTCAGGCAGTTCTGGGCATGCTTCCACCACAAGTGTAATCTGACCTCTTGTCTAGGCACGGTTACAGTTTCTAATTGCTGTAATCCTAGGCATTTTCATTATTAACCAAATTTACCTATGTCATTATAGGTTTTCATGCCTCTTACCCAAGTTATGTTTATAATAAACTATATGCCCCAAATTCATATTTTTACACTTTATTCAAGTTGTGCCCGGATTCCCAATTACAAGTTATGCCCAATATTAACGTTTTTCCCTCATTCCCAATTTAACATATTCACATATTTCAGCGGCATGCCTAGGATCGAAGGTAGCCTGGCTATATAAAAATAAAAGGGAAAAGATAGAGGGAATATAATAGAGATAATCATACTTACATTATGGATATATAATGGCAGAAACAGGCATAAAAAATATAGTGGCCTAATAACAAGGTAGGCATATAGGAACAGATCTGATGAACATATGATAATAGGATTGATTCTAACATAATAGGGATATGCATGATGTGATCTAGACAATGATTTAGATGCCCAACCAACAACAGATTTGATTTGGTCATAAACATAATAGAACAGGTATAAGGTGATCTAAAAAGTGAATTAGATCTACAATCAAAAGCAGATCTGACATGATAAAGGTTAAGATCTAAGTCATAGTCATGTCATAATAACATAGTTAAATAGGTTATAACAGATCTGATATGATTCACATGGTCACAGACATAGATCCAAATTACAGTCATGTTAAGTTTTACTTTTTAATTATTTAGATCTAAAATTAACATGAACTCACAGTGTTTGGATCTAGAAAAATAGAGAAGGTATTGCTCGCGTTGAATCACAGATCTATAAGCTTGAATAACTTGATTTGTTGAAGAAGAAAAGGTCTGATTCAATCCTGGCAGAGACATCATCTAGTCCTCCAGTATTTTTGGTATGCAAAAACATGCGAAATGAGGCCATATTTATAGGTGACCCTAAAACCCTAATCTGCCTCCTATGCCGCAGGGGGGTCGACCCATGGGTCAACACCCCCTTGATGGGTCGACCCAAGGGTTGACACCCCCCTTACGGGTCGACACCCTTGAGCGGGAAATCCGCCACCCTTGGAAATTTGATTTTTGAACTGTTTTTTTTGAATTTTTGAGTTTAATTATATATATTTATATAATTCTTTTGCTCGTATACAAACGTCAAACCTTCATAACTTCTTCATACAATGTCCATTTTACGCAAACCAGGTGTCTATTTTGACCAGAATTCCGAGATGAACGCAATGGCGCAGTCTGTTTCCTCTTGAGTTACACATTGGGAAATCCGGGAAGGGGAACTTTTTTTTGAATATTTATTTAATTATTCTATAATCTATCATCTTTAGTGTTATTAAATTATAGGGTGTTACATTATCCCCTGCTTAAAGGATTTCGTCCTTGAATTCTCCAAGTTAAGAAGAATGTATATCCTACCGTCCATCACCCATCTACTCATCCACCAATCACAAGCAACCACTATCCTTAAAGACTTCTAATGTTTATATGAATATATGCGAAGGTGTGTGTATATGTCCCAATACTAATACAAAGATCATGTGGTCTACTGATTCAGTCGACCTCCTTAATGCAATGTATGTTAGTGCCATGAATCCATCATGTATGCAGATAATCCTATTATAACATGTAAGTCCTATATGGGTGCACAATCATTCGTCCAAATGCAACATCCATATGATGATACATCCATTTCCATCCATTAAAAGAAAAAAATGCACATACATCCATTAAAAGCAAAAAAATCCGCACACATCCATATGCAGTATGAAAGTGATGGAGCCGATCTAGTTCCTAATGTGTGTGAATATGCATCCACGAGCAACCACTAGCAAACACTTGCATCCATCAAACATAACATGTCCCAAACACATGTTTACATCCATGGGATTCCTACCTAATGGTCGAAGATTCGATCGATAGGACATACTTAGATGATAGAAACAAACATAAATAAAAGCTTTGGAAAGGAATTTAAGAACATACCCTCGAAAAGAAAAGGGTACGAAGCATGAATCTTGTCTTCGGTCTTCCAAGTTGCATCCTCTGGGTTATCTCGCCACCGAACTTTCATCAACTTGACTTCTCTATTGCGTAGCTTCTTAACTTCTGATCCAAGAATACGGGTAGGAACTCATCTGACTAGCTCCTCCCGTTCTACCTCTACTTTCTCCAATATACTCGGCTCAACTACTTCCATAGTATCATGCAAGCACTTCTGCAAATGAGAAACGTGGAAAACATCGTGAATGTCGGATAGTCTCTCGGGTAGCTTTACTCTATAGGCCGTTTGGCCAATCCTTTCTGTTATGGGATATGGCCCTATGAATCTTGGCGCCAATTTCCCTACAGATCCAAAGCGAACCACATTCCTCAAAGGTGACACCTTAATAAAAACTAAGTCTCCAACATCAAATTCAATGTTAGTCCTTCTCTTGTCTGCGTAGGATTTCTGCATATCTTGCGCAGTCTTCATTCGCCGCCTAATAAGATCAATCTTCTCAGAAATTTCTCTAACCATATTTGGTCCAGGTGGTAGTCTTTCTATTGTCTCTCACCAACAAGTTGGTGATCTACAGGGTCGTCCGTACAATGCATTGAAGGGTGCTATGCCAATACTAGCTTTATAACTATTGTTGTAGGCGAACTCTACTAAAGGAAGATGCTCTTCCCAAGTTCCTCCGAAGTCTAGGATACACAGCCTTAAAAGATCCTCAAGAACTTTGTTCACCCTTTCCGTCTGTCCATCGGTCTGTGGGTGATAAGCGGTGCTCAAACACAACTGTGTACCTAATGCTTCTTGCAAGCTCTTCCAAAATTCACTAGTGAAAATGGGGTCACGATCACTTACAATGCTGGAAGGTACTCCATGAAGACGGACTATCTCACGAACACAAATTGCTGCCAACCATGCTGCCGTCCTCTTGCTCTTAGAATGAAATGAGCGCTCTTTGTAAGTCTGTCTACCACCACCCAAATACTAGTGTTGCCTTTCTTTGATGTAGGCAAACCATCTATGAAATCCATAGAGATGCTCTCCCACTTCCACTATGGAACCTCCAATGGATGAAGTAAGCCACCGGGCTTCTTTTGATCATCTTTAACTTGTTGGCAAATTAAACATCGAGAAACACACTCTGCCACATTTTTTTTATCCTAGCCCAAAAGAAAACCCTCTTCATGTCTCTAACATCTTGTCACTACCTAGATGAATAGCCAACTTAGAATTATGGACTTCTTCTAGGACTATCTTTAACAAACTTCTAGTTTGTGGAACACAAAGCCTTCCATATCATCGCAACCACCCTTTATCGTCTATGGAATATCTACTGAGGTGACTAGAAGTCTCCCATGTCCCGAGTCTATCCAAGATGTCTAAAATTTGTGGATCCTCTTGCTGTGAAGCTCCTATCCGATCCATAAGAGTAGGTCGCACCTCCAGTGATGCAAATAAGCCAGACAAAATCTCAATGGAGGGCTTAAAATCAAACGTTGATATAAACTCCAAGCTTTTCCTTTCCACAAACAGAGGACTTAAGGCCATCCTCTGCCTATTTAGTGCGTCTTCCACCAAATTACCCTTGTTAGGGGTATAAGCAATCTCAAAGTCATAAGAAGCTAGGAACTCCATCCACCTTTGTTGCCTTAAATTTATATCCTTCTGCGAGAACAAGTACTTGAGAGATTTATGATCGGTGTACAACTCGAACTTTTCTCCAAGCAAATAATGACGTTATGTATTAAGCGCAAATACTATGGCAGCTAGCTCTAAGTCATGGGTAGGGTAGTTCTTCTCATGAACCCTTAGCTGTCTACGCCCATAACATACTACCTTTCCCTCTTGAATCAGAGTCGCATCAAGCCCTGCACCACATGCATCAGTGTATACTGTAAACACTTTGTTCCCATCGGGAAAGGTCAATACTTTGGCCATTGCCAGAGCCATCTTCGATCACTGGAAAGCAACATTACAATCTATATCCCATGGAAACGTTAGATTCTTCTTTGTCAGCCTGGTGAGTGGGGCTGATATCTTTGCGAAGTCCTTAATGAACTTCATATAATAGCCTGCCAATCCAAGAAAACTTCTCCCCTCCTTTGCATTATTCAGAATTTGCCAATCTTGAACTGCAACTACCTTTGCGAGATCTACTACTATCCCATCTTTAGAAACCACGTGTCCTAGGAATCTTACCTCTTTTCTCCAAAAATGGCATTTGGAGGACTTTGCCTTAAGCTGATGCGCAAAGAGAGTTTTCAAAACTTCTCTCAAATGTTGGGCATGCTCTTCCTCACTCTTTGAGAAGATCAAGATATCATCAACAAAGACCACGATGAACTTATTAAGAAACTCCCGAAACACCCTACTCATCAGATCAAAAAAATAGGCTGGTGCATTCGTCAACCCAAAAGGCATAACGAGCCATTCAAGGAAACCATTTGGAGTTCTAAACACGATCTTTTCTATACTGTCCTCGGCCACCCTCAACTGATGAAACCCCGTGGCTAAGTCTAACTGTGAGAATACCGATGCGCCAACAAGCTGGTCAAACAGATCATCTATCCTTAGGAGTGTGTGCATGTTCTTCTTTGTGAGTTTGTTCAATTCTCTATAGTCTACACATAAGCGAAGCGAACCATCTGCCTTAGTTATGAATACCACTGGATCACCCCATTCAGATATGCTTCTCCTAATAAACCCTTTCTCAAGTAGCTCCCCTACTTGCTTACTAAGCTCCTTCCTTTCTCTTGGAGCCATATAGCGCACAGGTAATGCAACTGGCTTTGCATTGTCTACCAAGTATATACGAAAGTCGATCTCGCGCATTGGAGGTAAGCCCTGAACCTCCTCAAAAACATCAGAATACTCACGGACTACTTGTACATATCACAAATCATCGACAACTGCGTCAAGAGACTCTAGGAAACTTAGCATGACAGACCCTTGCGGGTCACAAGAAATCTCGAGGGTCCTTCCATGGCAAGTCAAAAGTCTAACGACCTTCCTCTCACAATCCAGAATGGCACCATAACTGGCTAGCCAATCCATCCCTAGAATCAAACCATAGCCCACAAAACTAAGCACATATGCGTTGCACTCAAACTCGATGCCTAACACATATATTCTCAAACCCCGACAAATCATGGACAAATGAGTCGAACCACCAATGGGATTTGAGACAACAATGGGATCCACTACCATAGTAGTATTAAGGTGCAGAGACTTAACTACAGAATCAGATATAAATGAATGCGAGGCGCCGGAATCAAAAAGAGTTCTAATAGGGTAATTGGAAAGGGAAATCAAACCTTCCACGTAAATTTTCCTACCTTGATCTGGAGCACTGATCGCTAGAGCGTGCACTTGCCCTCCAGAAGTTCCTGCCCTTTGACCTTGTCCTTGCTTATTCAGGCACTCCTTGGAAAAGTGTCCGACCTCTCCACAACTGAAGCATGCATTCTTCCTTCTTTTATAGTCCTTTATCAAATGACCCTCACATCCACAATTGTGGAACTTTCTCTTATCCTTAGCCTTGTCATTCTTTCCACCTTTCTTTTGATGTTGTTGTTGTCCCTTCTTTGGCCATACTTTCTTGTTTTGCGTTTCCTCAAACTTAACTTCTTCCTCGTCAGCTTTATCTTCTTCATGCATCAAGGCCATATCAATGAGCCTTTCAAAAGTTGCTCCCATTGGAATATGAGACATAACTAACCAGGGGTTCATTCAATCCTTTAGCAAACCACAAAGCCTTCTTATGCGGAGTATCTACCAGTTCCAACTCAAACCTTGCTAATTGGTTGAATTTGTTAACGTACTCTTTGACAGTCATGCCTCCTTACTTGAGTGCCAAGAACCTTTCCATTTGCATGCTTTTCTTAGTTTGAGAAAGAAACTTCATTTCGAACCTCGTTCTAAAATCATCCCAAGTGTCCACTGGATGCCCTGCTTGCGTCACTTCCCACTAGAACAAAGCTTCATCTTTTAGTAGCCAGGCGGCTAACTGAATCTTCCTACGATCATCAACTTCGAAAATTCCAAACAAATCCTCCGTTTCTTTAAGCCAATTTCTTGCCTCTTCAAACGTATCAGTTCCATTAAACGTTTTTCTGCCTATAGCACTGAAGTCTTTGTAGATTTTAGAGAAATTATCTGCTCGCGGAGGAGGAGGAACGATGGGTGCAGCTGGGGGAGGAACGTCTACTTGACCACCGGCAGGCGCCGTGGCCTCTGGATACCGACGGAACCAGCCTGGTATCGTAACGCCCTCATGAATATTAGGTTCCCAAGACATGCTAAAAAGAAAAGGAAAGGTATTCAGACAAAGGACCGAAAGATGTTACGTATGTCTTTAGGGAATATGTTTTTTAAAATAGACTTTTCTTTTTGAAAATGCTTCCTTTTAAAACCTTTTTGAAAATAATTTTCAAAAACTTTATCCGATCTGGTAACCTTCAGATGTGATAACAAGTGTGACACCCCATGTCCGTAAATGTGCACTCATTAAGAGAATGCATTAAGTTTCGTGAAGCGTTATGGGTAAACAAAAATCGAAACATTACAAGATAGATATAAAGTAGCACTGCAATTAAAAACTTTATTAATCATAAAGCATTGTTGTTCAAAACATCATATGTCTGAAAATACATAAATCTAGTACATCATTACAATTTATGTCTTGTACTTAAAACATCAGAGTACAATAGTAAAAGAAGCATAATCCCCAAAAGAAACATAGCCATAGTAGCAAAGATAAGAATTGATCGATACATCTAAGCAGCTCCAAGCAAGACGATAGCAGAATCCTGATCAAGCTTGAGTATTCCCACCCTGAGAACCTAGGGGGAAACGGAAGATAAAGAAGAGGAAACAAAATGGGTTAGACATAAAGTCTGGCGAGTCGGCATAAAAATAAGTAAAAGTATCATGACAGGCATATAAAGTGGACAAGAAAGATAACATCTTAATGGGCAGGTATGACAAGTTATACAGGATAACATGATAGAGTATACATACGTTTCTCTAATGATTTCTCTGCTCCAATACTAGTGTCTTATAACAAGATGATCCCTAACAACTACAAGATGGTAGACTTGGGAATACGTCCGGATGTACCCTAACTACTACCATAATCGATCGGCTCCCTATTCCGTAGATACCTGTGATGGCCCCACAGTAGAGTGTATCACTCCCTAAAGTGGAAACCCTTAGTTTTCAGGATACCTGGTGATGGCCCCACACCGTCCCACTCGTTTGGATCTCTTACAATCAGCCCCGTAAGCATGCCTCGACTCTGACCTAGGGTGGAGTACTCCTTTGATATTGTTATATGCATTACTGACTGATACGGGTCCCACACACAAGATGATGCAAGCTCGCCCCTTTGTCTTGCATCCCTACAAGGATTTCCACAGGTTATGCTTACCTAACAGTGTCTTTAATTACATATCCCCAATCGGTTAAGTTTTGTGGGCCTATATATACACCCACCCATCCCAGATATACTTAACCCTCCCACTGTATCAACCAAGTTTACTTAACCCCAATTCAAGTTCAACATGTTCCTACAGTCCCTGTGGATTCAACAACGTTAAGTATTCAACTTTATTACCATGTCCATTTATGGTTATAATGTGCTAGACCTCCCACATTAAGCCTACCACTTGGGGAAGCTGGATATGCTAGGTGGTTCCGGGTAGACTTCTTCCACAAGTCGGGCTTAACCTCGTGTCATAGCACGTCTCGTGTTTGTGCACCTGGATCCCTCACATTAGATTCACCACTTGTGGTCGCTGGATATGCCAGGCGGTTTCGGACAGTGTTAGACCAAAAATTGGCACTAACACCCAAATGCAGATCACAGATCACAAAAATGTAGAAAATAGTAAATAAGAGGGAACACACAAAGTTTTTATAGTGGTTCGGCTGTAGATGTAGCCTACGCCCACTTTATAATCTTATTGTTATACTGACAGATTACAAGAATCAGTTACATGTAGACACACAATCCGTGTATCAATTGAGATTACAAAAGGAGAATTTGGATGTGTGAAGGTGCAAAGTCCTTGCACTTTACTAATGGTGGAAGCCGTGAAGAAGAATGGCCAAAAGTCCCTTCAAAATGCCATGTAGTGGCGTATTTATAGCTGTAGGAAAGCTCACAGGGAGACCGGTTCATGATAGGGCACGTGGAACCCAATCCGGAAAAGTAGGAGCAGGAATAACCAAGAGAATAGCTCAAGGTCTTCACGCTGCTATAGGTTCAGGGGTAGGGTCGTGATGACGGGTCGTGACCACCATGTGCATCACGAGCGGGTCGTGATCTAGGGGAAAGAGCTGGTGTGAGAAGCCGGGATGGTGAGCCCACGAGTGGGTCGTGGTCTAGAAGTCTACCACGAGCGTGTCGTGATCCAAGGCCCCACCACGAGCCAAGTGAGGTTGGCAAGCCAGTCCATGTCTTGTGATAGCGATGCTTCATTATTTCATCCAATTGATTGTCAGTCGATGCCAGATTACATTAGTTCACGGAAACGGGCGTAACTTCCAAACCGTAAGTCCGTTTTTGCCAAACTAAAGTTCAACCTGAAGCAAATTCAGAGGGCTACAAGTCTTATTGAACTTAGCTTCGTAATTGTTGTTTTCGGGCCAAAAAGAGGTCGTTTGATAGGAGTTTCGGGCCTGTTTAGGTTGATGGTGTGATTTCGACCAAATCGCTCTATGTCTTTTGACATTGTTTCCACTGCTTGAGCATGTTACTATTCTGGAATTCCATGTATGACAGCTTTGACCAAAAAGTGTGTTAACACGTTTGCCCCCCAAAACATATCTTGCTGATTGAAGGAAGATGTATTCTGGATAATTTGTGAAATCCATAATCCGTACCTGCAAAAAGATAAAACAAACAATGCAAAAATGGTTCTGAGACGGCCTTCCCGGAGTAAGATGACCAAGGAAGTGCTATGGGGTTCCAAGATGGCCTTATCGGGGTAAGATGACCAAGGAAAAGCTAATGAGATTCCAAGACGGCCTTACCGGAGTAAACCATCCGAGGAGAGGTTAGAGGGGTTCCAAGACGGCCTTACCGGAGTAAGATGACCAAGGAAAGGCAATGAAGGTTCCAAGACGGGCTTACTGGAGTAAGACGACTAAGGAAAAGCAATGAGGCTTTGTTTATACTGGACGGATCCAGTTAGGAGCCTGAGCTCAACGCTTATACTGGACGGATCCAGTTAAGAGCCGGAGCTCGATGTTTATACACGATGGATCCAGTTAAGAGCCAAAGCTCAATGCTTATACTGGACGGATCCAGTTAAGAGCCGGAGCCCAATGTTTATGTTAGACGGATCCAGTTAAGAGCCGGAGCTCAATGTTTATACTGGACGGATCCAGTTAAGAGCCGGAGCTCATCGATGATCTTTATTGATTCATAAAGGCTAAGTGGCAGTTATTCTAACCCTGAACACGACTGGAGACTACAGGTCGGTTCTGTGCATGTGGGCCGATGTTGCCGCGCTTATTGCATGCAGAGAAAACAAAGAGGGGCGAGAAGTCGCCTAAAAGCATAAAAACATGAACTACGGACCGGAGTCCGGCAAACTGAAGAGATCCGCTGAGTGGGATGAGTTAATGATAAGCCCACGATTGCTCGATCCAGGATCATTCCCTCTCCGGGGAGTGGATGATGGCAGCACAGGTGCGGTCGCTATTGGCCGAGTTACATACTCGGGGAGCTCTCCTCATATGACCCGATCCTCAATAAGATCTCGCAAATGTCTGCAGTCATCAGTGTTATGATCGTCTATATCATGAAATATGCATTGCCTTCCAGAGTTGCATTGAGCTAGTGTTGGCTCCCTCTTGGGAGGCCTCGGATAAGAGGTGGCACCTCCTGTGTCCATGTAAATGTTGCTCAGAGTGTCATTCAGTTCAGTGTATCTTTCATATTTAGGCCCTCTCCAGGGCTGAGTGTTGTGATTATTCTTGACATCGACTTTTCCTTTGCATTTTCCAGAATCAGACGGTTCTCCATCTTTAAGCATGTTGACATCGAGAATGCGCTTCTCGGAAGTTGCATCTTCTTCCCGTAGAAATCTATCTGCCTCAAGGTAGAATTCATCGAGATTTCGTGGTGGATCTCGGTACAAGGATTTTTTAAACTCCGAGTTGTCTAGAATGTCGGATACTGCTGCCATCAATACCATGGATGGTTCAGGTCGATCAACTAATGCTTCTGCAACGTTGAATCTTTCCAGGAATGAATGCAGAGTTTCTCTGGGCCTCTGCTTGATTGTAGTGAGTGACATGACGTTCTTGAGCTATGCAATGTGAACCCGAAATTGTTCAATGAAGCGTGCGACTAACATGTTCCAACTGCTGATCGATTCTATTTCTAGCTGCCGAATCCACATAGCGGCTATGTCAGTTAGATAGAGGGGAAAACACTTTACCATGATGTTTCCGATGCCGATTGAACTTCCATATGTCATTTGTAGCGCATCAGATGCATAGTAGGATAGGTCCTGCCGTTGTAGGGCTCCAGTTGTGGAAGTTTGAAAGCTGGGGGATTACGAGAATTCCTGATCTCCTGAGTGAAAGGGGTGTGATTGACATCATCTACGTCATTCTAATAAGTGCGGAGTCTTGATAGGCATTTAATCAGATCTGCTAGCCGGTTTCCTTCAAAAAGTTGTTACAAGTTGCCAAGATCAGAGCTGTTGCCCCCAGCGTTGAATGCAAGAGAGTGAGGAAGTTGTTGATGAGTTGCTATGTGTTCATGGTATGCTGCACGAAGCGGGTCGTGAGGGAGCACAATTCGTGGATCAGGGTGCACGATCCGATCCGGTCTTGGGTCGTGAAAGCTCGTGGCTCGAGGGGGAGTGAGTCATGGAGGCAGGCTCGTGAGACCGGTTTGTGGAGAGTGTTTCATGAATCGGGGGAGGGGGGAGCCGACCAGATCGTGAGTCCCTGTCAAGAGCTGCTTCTTGCCCTGCATCGCGAGTCGCTCCTGGCTCTGCTTCACGAGCCATGTTCTACTGCTGAGCAAGGGGGTTGCCCCTGAGTCCAAGTGATGCAGGAGCCGCTTCAGTGGCTTCATTTCCAGTGCGTTGATCATTGAAGCTCTGTCTGCCATCCATTCGAGCGAAGAATCAATCGATCATCTCCTGTTGTTTCCTGAGGAGATCGTCCTGCCTTGCCATTTGACCTCTCAATTCAGTGAGAACTCCATCCATCTCGTCTCTAGTTAAGTATTGCAAAGGATCTCAATGAGAGGAAGCCTCCTGGCTCACCTTGTTCCTTGCTCCTTCAGCGTCAGCATCCTCAGCATGAGAGAAAGTTCCAGTTTTCTTCCTTTTGATTGCCATTTATCCAAGCTAGAAGTTGAAGTTGTCGTGTGCCCCCTTCCTGGTGCACCAAAATGTTAGACCAAAAATTGGCACTAACACCCAAATGCAGATCACAGATTACAAAAATGTAGAAAATAGTAAATAAGAGGGAACACACGAAGTTTGCATAGTGGTTCGGCTATATATGTAGCATACGTCCACTTTATAATCTTATTGTTATACTGACAGATTACAAGAATTAGTTACATGTAGACACACAATCTGTGTGTTAATTGAGATTACAAGAGGAGAATTTGGATGTGTGAAGGTGCAAAGTCCTTGCACTTCGTTAATGGTGGAAGCCGTGAAGAAGAATGGCCAAAAGTCCCTTCAATTTGCCATGTGGTGGTGTATTTATAGCTGTAGGAAAGCTCATAGGGAGGTCGGTTCATGATGGGGCACGTGGAACCCGATCCAGAAAAGTAGGAGCAAGAAAATCCAAGAGAATAGCTCAAGATCTTCACGCTGCTACAGGTTCAGGGGTCGGGTCGTGACCATCATGTGCATCACGAGCTGGTCATAATCTAGGGGAGCGAGCTGGTGTGAGAAGCCGGGATGGTGAGCCCACGAGCGGGTTGTGGTCCAGAAGTCTACCACGAGCGAGTCATGGTCTAGGGCCCCACCACGAGCTGAGTGAGGTTGGCGACCCAGTCCATGTCTCGTGATAGTGATGCTTCATTATTTCATCCAATTGATTGCCAGTCGATGCCAGATTACATCAGTTTACGGAAACGGGCGTAACTTCCAAATCGTAAGTCCGTTTTTGCCAAACGAAAGCTCAGCCTGAAGCTAATTCAGAGGGCTACAAGAGTTACTAAGATTAGCTCCATAATTGTTGTTTTTAGGCCCAAAAGAGGTCGTCTAATAGGAGTTTCGGGCCTGTTTAGGTTGATGGTGTGATTTCGACCAAATCGCTCTATGTCTTCTGACGTTGTTTCCACTGCTTGAGCATGTTACTATTCTGGAATTCCATGTGTGACAGCTTTGACCAAAAAGTGTGTTAATAGAGAGACTTCCACCATAAGTGTAATCTAACCTCGTGTCTAGGCACGGATACAGTTTCTAATTACTGTAATTCTAGGCATTTCCATTATTAACCAAATTTACCTATGTCGTTATAGGTTTTCATGCCCCTTACCCAAGTTATATTCATAATAAACTATATGCCCCAAATTCATATTATTACACTTTATTCAAGTTATTCCCAGATACCCATTTACAAGTTATGCCCATTATTAACGTTTTCTGCTCGTTCTCAATCTAACGTATTCGCATATTTCAGCAGCATGTCTAGGCTCGAAGGTAGCCTGATTATATAAAAATAAAATGGAAAAGATAAAGGGAATAGAACAAAGATAATCATACTAACATGATGGACATATAATGGCAGAAATAGGAATAAAACATATAGTGGCCTAATGACAAGGTAGGCATATAGGAACAGATCTGATGAACATATGATAATAGGACTGATTCTAACATAATAGGGATAGGCATGATGTGATCTAAACGATGATTTAAATGTCTAACTAACAGCATATTTGATTTGGTCATAAACATAATAGAACAGGTATAAGGTGATCTAAACAGTGAATTAGATCTACAATCAAAAGCAGACCTGACATGATAAAGGTTAAGATCTAAGTCATAGTCATGTCAGAATAACATAGAAACAGGTTATAACAGATCTGATATGATTCACATGGCCACGGGCATAGATCTAAATTACAGTCATGTAAAGTTTTACTTTTTAATTATTTAGATCTAAAATTAACATGAACTCATAGTGTTTGGTTCTAGAAAAATAGAGAAGGTATTGCTAGCGTTGAATCACAAATCTGTAAGCTTGAATAACTTGATTTGTTGAAGAAGAAAAGGTTTGATTCAATCTGGGTAGGGACATCATCTACTCCTCTATTATTTTTGGTGTGCAAAAACATGAGAAATGAGGCCATATTTATAAGTGACCTCGAAACCCTAATCTGCCTCCTCTACGGCACGGGGTCGACCCCTCTTATGGAGTCGACCTAGGGGGAGACACCCCCTTAAGGTGTCAACACCCCTGAGAGGGAAATCTGCCACCCACGGAAAATTGATTTTTGAACTGGTTTTTTGAATTTATGAGTTTAATTATATATATATATATATAATTCTCTTGCGCTTATACAAACTTCAAACCTTCATAACTTCTTCATACAGTGTCCGTTTTACCTTAATTCTGAATATTTATTTAATTATTCTTTAATTTATCATCTTTAGTGTTGTTAAAATTATGGAGTGTTACACTTATGCTTGAACACACCAAATGACATCGCCAGGATTTGGCTTGTCTATTTTAAATTATTTACAAGCATTGTTGAACTCGGCAAAGTCAGGTCCTCCTGCTATTCTCCAATATCGATTTGGCATAACTGTCGACTCTTGACATTTCCGGATTCCCGACCTTAATACGATCTTCATGTGATTGTCAGTTTCCTGGCCATAATACGATACTTAGCATTCGACGGTTTTATGGCCTTAATACAATCATCGTTGCTGGTCGGTTTTCTGGCCCTCCTATAATATGGTTCGGCGTAACCATGGCTTTCTAGCTTTCTGCTATTCAACATTCTCTGGAAGATCAGAACACATCTTATTTCCCTAAGAAGATATGTTCTACGGGGTAAAGTGTAGACTAGCTTTTCGGCAAAAGCCGTCACAACCCATAACTGAGGCTCATTACCAAATACCGATCCAACCTTTTGGCCTTGGAATCAACTTCGGTCGACCGATTACAGATCGAACCGAGCCACTTTAATGGCAGGCAAAGATATCATCCTTTTGAACTGACGAACACTTCCAATGACACAACCAACCGATCGGTCGAATCACCACTGGAAGATCAGTTCAAGTCTGGAATATTAGATCGAAAATATCAAGCCAAATTATTTACTACAAGACGAAATCCTACTCCCAAGACTACAAAACCGGTCAGCTTTGACTTGCACAGTTTTTTATGCACCAGAATTCAAGTTCCACGTTTGTCACAATCTTCGAGGAGAACTATTCATTAGCAGGAGACCGATCCCTCCGCCTATAACAACTTTATAGGATAGAGTTACACATGGCCAACCCCAACAAAGATGCATGCCACCTTATATTCTAACTCGGCCCACCTTCTTGCCTATAAATACATCAATTTCCAGAAATGAAACTGCACCTGGAATTCACCATGAGAAAACTCCTACTCGGAATCCCAAAAATAGCATGCTGTATACTCCAGATTCAGCACAAGGATTTTGTGTATAGTCCACTTCTATCTGTACTCTCTTTAAATTCAAAACAATTGTAACTTGTAATCAACGGTATAAACAGAGGTTACAAAGTGGACGTAGGCTTAGTTTAAGACGAACCACTATAAAAATATTGTGTCTCCTGTATTTATTTACTTTTTCTTGCACTCTGTGGTTATAACCGTGTATGTATAACTGATCGACGCTTTCTAAGAATTAGAAAGCGTGAATTTATTATAATAACTTCAAGTGCACAGATCATGTAATATGCAGGTCGAACAGGGAGGAATTTTAAATTTTATTATTATTATATTTGTTGGGCGAGTTAGACAATATTCGGAGATTTGAAATGATGATATTGAATTTATTATAGATTCAAATCTAATCAGATCTATACTAAATTCAACAATTAAGACAAAAGAACAAATTACTAGAAAAGAAACAACAAACAAAAACAACAAAAAAGTAAAATTAGTATTGCCGTTGAATCTAATCAAACGATCAATCGTAATATGCAATAAAAAATATAACAATTCGTGTTCTAACAAAACTAATTGATTAGAAAATATGTATTGTTATAATGAAAATAATAAACTGGAACGAAGACAAACTTTATTAAGCATAAAATGAGAATATAGAAAAACTGGAACATCTGTTTAGAATGAATACAATAAATATTTATAGAAGATGTAGTCTCCTATCAATGTGAATATAAGGCTTACGAAAAATATAAATTCTTTCCAAAGATAAAGGAATATTCCTTTTATGGTGCTTGATTTGAAAATTTCAATGCATTCCTTTTGATGTATAACACTGTCAGTTGGAAGATGAGCATGTGCTTAATTGGAGATTTATAATCAAAGCCTTCCCTTTTCTTTCGCATGGAAATTAAACCTAATTGATTTTATTTGAATTCTTTGAGAGAAATATGCCAAATTCCTAAAATCTTTATTAAGTGTATATATTATATATATGCATATGTTTATATATATATAATACTAGTCCATATATACTTCGAGGCAAAGGAGGCAGTGTGAATTTTCGTTTCTTCAGCAAAAATAGGGCTTGACAGGGATTGAACTCGGGTCCCTCTATCTAAATTTCCAAGCCTTTACTAGTGAGCTGCAACATCTTTTGGGATTGAGATAGTGTTGACATAAGGAAGTAGCTCTTTCTTTGTAATTGGCCTTTAATTTAAATGAAGGAGAAATTTATTGACAACCTGTGAAAAAACACCAAAAATACAAAAAGTAATACTTATTTATTTACAAAAGATAAAATATAAGAGCATAAAATAAACACATTTCTATGTTAATCAAATACCCCCACACTTATATTTTACTCGTCCTCGAGTAAAAAAAATTGAAAAACTAAACTAGATAGGTCACACTTTCATAGGAAACACGATTACATTGAGCATATGCAATAAGCCGTTTAACCTCTAGGTGTCCATAGTAGGATGAGTGGTGTCTATTGAGGGTTTTCAGAGGATACTACCCACAAAATCTAAATGTACTGTGCTATGATTCTAGTGCAACTACATGAATGCAATGGACATATGCAAATGAAAACAAAAAAAATGAAAACACGACTTGTTTTAGGAAAGTGGTACAGCAAATTAAGTTAACAATTTTTAAACAGTTGATAGTATTTTAGATACCTCAACCTGTCACAAATTTTCAATATAATTCAAGTTTTCAGTGTTAAAATTCTAGTTTGCCCAGTCGGTTCGGTTAATAACATAGTGCAACCATGAAATAAATTCTTAGTTTGCTTGTCACATTTTGCAAAGTGGTATTATTATTTCCTTGTGTATGGTTAGTCAAATCGATAAGGTCAAGAAATGCTTGGCATCTTCGCTTATTCTCTCTCTCTATAAAAATTAAAATTTATGATTAATTTCACACACCTAACTTAAAAGACCAAGGTATACAACCCATACACTGCCTCGTGGACTAATTTGATAAGCCAATGATTTTTTTTCGTGTTTCAAAATACGGTTAACCAACATGTTAACTAATCGATTACGATAAATTGGATCGGATTTTGCAGTTTTTTCTTCTGTAGTACCTCGACGTGACATGAGCCTAAAAGAGGTTCAAAAATAAGTTTTTTATAAGGGCTAAAAATGGAGTTGGGAAAGAGCATAGCGGATTGTGCAGACCAACGCTAACTTTGTCAACAACATGTCGGTAACCCTTAGGTGTCCAACTCGTAAAATGAGACCAAGGTATACCGATGTTGACTTTGTCAACAACATGTCGGATAGAGCTTGGTGGGTTTGCACACCAACGCTATATTTACAAGCAATGTTGGATACCCTTGGATTACTATTATTATTATTATTAAATATAAGAATAAGAAAGAGGTACACGAATTCAACTTAACACAACTTAGTTTTGAAGATTCGAAAAGCCTATATAAGTATTTTAAGTCCTCCACTAATTAAACGAAGACTACAATTTAGAATAGACTTCATGGCCATCACCTAAGAATCTCCCTATCTACCAGTTACACTATTATCTCTTTTAATTCAACTTTTCAATATTTCTTATTTGATCCTTGTTGAGAGAAAAAAATACTATCAATTGACTAACAATTGTTGACTTATTTTCTGGTGTCAACCTAAAATGAGTCGTATTTAAAAAAAATGACATGTTACTTTGACCTAAAATGCATGATGGTCCTATATAAATGATGAAAAGAAGAAAAATTAAAGAAAATTAAAATTGAATGCAATGTAGACTCCCCCCTCCCCCCACACACACTTGGTCAAAAGAATGTCCACACTATAAACACGTTTCCTAAATTTGAAAGATAGTACCCAAAGGTGGATGATATGCAAAATGATTTGCAAAATGAAATGCAATTTAACGACCAAAAACTTGTGAAAATCATATGCAAAATGAAATCTACGATGATGATGAATGTTATGTGCAAAATGAGATTTCCTTTTCCCCCCACACTTGCCTCTATCAAAAATAATGCACAATGATTTCTTATTTGATTTGTGATATGCAATAGGCATGTCAGTGAATTCTGAAATGAAAATCATTCCTATGAAAATTTTGTCATGCCAATGGTTTATACTATTCAGATGTAGATTATCCCGTAAAATTTTCAAAGATTTTTCTTCTTGGTCCTCGGTAAGATTAGAGGCCAAGATTACGGGAAAATTTTCTGTAGAGTCCAAGCAAGCATACTCAAGGTCTTGTGGTAGGGGTTTGAGGTCTAACTCAGGAAGTTCTTGTGTGCTAACATTAGTTAACATTCCTTGGTCAGATTCAAATGATGAGGGTTTCGATTCAAGTAGTTCATTTAGTCGAAATCATCGAAATCAGAGTTGAAATGGTCAAGACACATTTTCAAGGTTTCAGAAGTGTCACTTGAGGTTTCATCAACTGTGGTTTGAATCATGTCAATTTCATTAATCTCAAAATCCCTAGGTTGTTTGTTGAGATTAAAAATGTTTAGCTCAATGATTAGGTGCCCGAAGGAAAGTTGAGGTTGACCGTTCCTACAATTAATGATAGCGTTTGATGTTACTAAGAAGGGGCATCTTAATATTAATGGGATTTGAACATTGGGATTTGAGACAGGCTCGGTTTCTAGAACTATGAAATAGACGGGGAAATAAAACTATTCAATCTGTATCAAGACGTCCTCGATTATTCCCAATGGCTTTTTGATAGATCGACCAGCTAGCTGAAGAGTGATGTTTATTGGTTTAATCCCACCAAATCCAAGTTGACGATAAATAGTATAAGGAGGAAGATTGAAACTGACTTAAGATCAAGTAAGGCATGAGAGATGTGAGTATTTACTATTTTTCAATCAACTGTAGGGCATCCATGGTCCTTATACTTGATTGGTGAAGGATTCGAGAAAAAACAGAGTTAGTATTCACAGTTAGAAAGGAGGTTTTTGGGACGTTAGTTGCACGTTTTTGCGTACACAATTCCTTAAGACATTTAGCATATTAGGGAATTAGTTCAGTGGTATCTAAAAGAGGACTGTTCGCATGAACTTCTTTGAAAATTTCCAAAATTTTATCGAAGTTTGTTGGTTTCTCTTACTATTGAGTCTATGGGGAAATAGAGCTACTGGTTTTTCGACTCTGTGATCAGTTTCATCATTCGAAGAAGAAGGTGGTAAGGTTGTAGAAGATGAAATGTTGGTATTTCCAACATTGATTTTCAAAGGTGAGTCAGGTTTGCCGACATTAGCAGAAGAATTGTTGGGATTGCCAACATTCAAGAAGATTGGAGGTTTAGAGAATTGGCATTCGTGGGGTTGAGTTCGAAGGTTTGCCAAGGTTGCCCATATTATTATCAATCCTCTTTCAAGATCGAAGGGTTGTAACAACATTGACCAGATTATGGTTTACGTCCTCACAAGAATTTATAGTATGAGAGTTATATTTCGGATTCACCTCTGGTTGACTAAGCAACTTACCCTTCTTGTTATTTTTCACTAGTTCCTTTATCATATTCATCATTTGTTTGAGTTTAGCATCTTGATTATTCATTTGTTTCTCTAATCGAACAATTTCTTGTGACGATTGAGAAGATTGAGGGGATTGGTTTGATAGTTGAAAGTTGTGGTGCCGATAAGGTTGTTTGGATTGAGGTGCAGTTTGAGAGGTTTGAGAATTGGGAGATGGAGCTTAGTAATTCAGATTTGGAATAAAGGGTTGCATATGAGATGGGTTTGCCGAATTATTAGGATCTGACCAAGATAAGTTTGGGTGGTTCCTCCAACTAGGGTTGTACGTGGATGATTAAGGATTATTTTGAGCTATAGCATAGGCTTGGTCTTGAAAGTAATAGTGGGGTATCCTTTCTCCGACTTGAGGAGTTTGATTTTCTAAGGGAAGGTGACTTGGGTCCACGACATGCACTCCTCTAATAGAAGTACGAATGGGAACACGAATTGATTCCCATTGCATGCCTTTTTCAAAATAATCTTTTAAGAATTGCCAAGCTTTATCAGCCGTCTTAGACATAAATTCTCCTCTACACATTGATTCTAGTTGTGTGCGAGTTTGATAGTTTAGCCCTTCATATGCAATTTAACATAAATGATGTTTTGGAATTGCATGATGAGGACAACCACATAGAAGTTGGTTGAATATTTCAAAGTTGAAAAAGTTTGCCCCTCATTTTGAGAAAATTGATTTATTTCAGTTCAGATTTTTAGAGTTTTATGGAAAAGGGAAAAACTTCTTTAAGAACACAGTAAAAAATTCATCCCAACTTCTTATGGAATGTTTTGGAAGAGAATTTAGCCATCTTTTAGCGCTTTCAAGTAATGCGAATGGAATTAGCCTTAGCTTGATTGATTTATTAGATGATTACTGCATTTTAGTTGTGGATGAATATAGTTCAAATTCACTTAAAAATTCATAAGCATTTTAAGAACTATTAATTTTTGGAACCCCTTGAATAAAAAGAATGTTTAAGCTCAAAATTTCCTTTAACTGGTGGAAATACGATGATAGAAGGTTGAACAGTCCTAGTTGGGTAACATCGGTCTCGAAGAGATAAGGGTCTGTCCATTCCAACAGTAAGATTTTGATTAATTTGATTTTGATCCTTCACATTTGAGAAATTTTGGTTTATCCGAGAACCCTTAGGAGAATCATGGTGGCTAGCACTCTTCTCACTCATCGTTGTCAATTACAAAAAATCCAAAACTTATGGTTGATGCAAGTAGCTTTTATTACAAAATAAATAACGTACTTAAGTATATCTTATTAATTTATAATTGCGATTTGAAGGGGGAAGAGGGTCTTATGTTCGTTCACGTATAGTATAAATACTAAGGGATATGACCAATGTCAATATCTTTTGCTAGAATTTCAATAAATTAAACTAATATATATCCACGATCAAACCCTTAAGAGAATCAATTTCACAAAATACACTCTAGTTGTTAATTATTTTGCAAATCAAATCAAGTTTTATAATTGAAAATCGGCGAGAGTGATTAGGTATGGAAATTCGTTCCTCACCAAACGATTCAGATATTCCAGCCACGCTACAGTAAAACAATAATAATTGCAAAAAATTAAAATATTGTACAAGCAAGTCGCTGCACCTGTAGAATTTTTTTACAAGCAATTTATATATATTTTTCTTTACAGCAAATCACCTGTAGAGTCAAATTTTTTTACAGTGGTGTATGGCTGTCGGTTTAGATCAATTTGAGTAGTTCTCACGTTTCAAATTCCACTGTATGCAAATTAGTTGACCTCTGAATTTCTTGTTCGTTTG
The DNA here is from genome assembly GCA_030737875.1 of Allium sativum. Taxonomy (NCBI): domain Eukaryota; kingdom Viridiplantae; phylum Streptophyta; class Magnoliopsida; order Asparagales; family Amaryllidaceae; genus Allium; species Allium sativum. The sequence continues at coordinate 195,533,424 of CM060911.1, forward strand.
CTTGACTATGTTCCTTCACTTTGACCTTTAATTTTTTTCTGAGATTTCACTTTTTTTTAAAGCAATTAAAAGAACAAAAACGAAAGACTAAATAGGACTAGAAAAACAAACTAAACTAAAGAAAAAACAAAGCCAAGCTTAAGAAAAAAAAGAGAACTAAACTTAACAAAAATAAGAACAAGGATAATTGAAAAGGGGTCCTCATGTGCTTAAATAACACAACAAAAACCCTCTCAAGGCCACAAACAAAAAAGACTCAGATATCATTCTCTAAAAAGGCAGACAAATTCAAACTTCTTTCCCAAATCGAACGAAAAAAATCGAATCAACGGAAAAAAACGTAGAAACTAAGAACTCGCACCTTTTTGAATTTGATTTTAGATCATCGATAAAAAAAATTATTGGACTTTTGGTGTTCGAATTGGGTTCAGGTATTCGTATCGGTTTTGATGAAGTGCTTCGGGTTTCTGTTGGGTTCGAAATTTGTGGAGTTTGCATGATAGTATGAATTGGTGAAGATAATGAGGGTTTGTGTGTTGCTATGTGGTGGTTCAATAAACGTGGGTAGCAGAAGGGTTTCGACAGAGTGGAGATGATGGTAGGAAGACTGTGATGCAACATTGGTTGAGAAATTGGGTAACGTGGGTTTTGAATTTGATGACGCGAATTGGGTTTTTTAGGCCTGAGAAGATCTTGGAAGTTGTGCTCGGGGTATGGTAAGGGATGGTTTTGGTGATGCATGAAGGACTGTCTGATGCTTTGGGAAGGAAAGTGCTGTGTGATTGAATGGAGATTGTGGTAAGGTTTATGATTTGGTAGATGAATGATGACTATGTGTACGTGGAAGAAAGGTGGTTTGCGTGATTTTTTTGAAGTGTGGTGTTGATGGTCAGACTGAGTTTGTTTGGTGCTGGAGATGGTGAGGTTTCTAGTTAGCAGTGAAGATGGATGTGGTAATGGTGATCGGCTGATTGGACTTGCGTTGCGGATGTAGGGGCAGAGGTCGTTTGTGGTCTGAGATTGGAGTCAGTTTGTTGAAAAGAGATGTAATGAGAGACGTAACGTGAGGGAAAGGGTTGAAATTTGTAAAGGTTTTTTTCTTTTTGGTTGTGAAGAAAGGAAAGAAATGAATACAAAAAAAGGAAATAAAATCAAGAAAAGTTGGAAAGTTCTTTTTTTTGGACTTGTAAACGAAAATAGGAAACAAATGTAAAAATATATGGAAAGACAATAGAGAAAGGAATTGAAAACAAAAGGCAAGTTTTTTTCCTCCTTAGTAGAAGATTGTAGTATCAATGTTTTAATACCAAATCAACCAACATAATTTTTTTTATCTATATATAAAAGAAAAGCAAAAATAAAAACTAACACGAATCAGAAATTAAATAAACAATAAAATTTAATTGTTACCTCCCCAGCAACGGCGCCAAAAACTTAATCAATGCTTTCTAAGGATTAGAAAGCGCGAATTTATTATAATAACTGCAAGCGTACAGATCATGTAATATGCAGCTCGAACATAGGGAGGAATTTTAAATTTTATTAGTATTATATTTCTTGGGCGTTTTAGACAATATTTGGAGATTTGAAATGATGCTATTGAATTTATTATAGATTCGAGTCTAATCGGATCTATACTAAATTCAACAATTAAGATATAAGAACAAATTACTAGAAAAGAAACAACAAACAAAAACAACAAAAATTAAAATTAGTATTGTAATTGAGTCTTATCGAACGTTCTATCCTAATATGCAGTAAAAAATAACAATAACAATTCGTGTTCTAACAAAACTAATTGATTAGAAAACACGTATTGTTATGAAGAAAATAATAGTCTAGAATGAAGAAAAACTTATTAAGAATAAAACAAGAATACATAAAAAATGGAACATCTATTTAGTGAACACAATACATAGTTATAGAAGTCTCCTATCAATGTGAATATAAGGCCTACAAAAAAATATAAATTCTTTCCAAAGATAAAGGAATATTCCTTTCATAGTGCTTGATTTGAAAATTTGTAATCAATGCATTCCTTTTGTGTATGGCACTATCAGTGGGGAGATGAGCATGTGCTTAATTGGAGATTTGTAATCAAAGCCTTCCCTTTTATTTTGCATAGCAATTAAACCTAATTGATTTTATTTGAATTCTTTGAGAGAAATATGCCAAATTCCTAAAATCTTTATTAGGGGTGTGTGTGTGTGTGTATATACATACATACATACATACATATATATATATGTATATATATAACACTAGTCCATATATTATTCAGAACAAAGGAGGTAGTGTGAATGTTCCTTTCTTCAGCGAAAAATAGGGCTTGACAGGGATTGAACTCGGGTCCCTCTATCTAAATTTCCAAGCCTTTACTAGTAAGCTGCAACATCTTTTCGGATTGAGATAGTGTTGACATAAGGAAGTAGCTTTTTCTTTGTAATTGGGCCTTAATTGAAATGAAGGAGGCATTTATTTATAACCTGTGAAAACACACCAAAAATACCAAAAGTAATATTTGTTTATTTACAAAAGATAAAATATGAGAGCATAAAATAAACACATTTTTATGTTAACACACGTTGGGCGTTGACTATCGCTAGATCAATTTTTGACGTCAACACTCGGGCGCGCCAGGAAGGGGCTCGAACCTGCGATCTTTGGCAACTCTTAAAGATGAAATTGCAAAACAGAAGAAGGATTCAATACCTTCTCACGCTTAATCTCAACCGCTGGTGCAGCAGACGTAGCAGCAACGGAGGTAAGCCAGGAAGCTAACTCCCATGAAGACCCGTCCCAATACTTAACAAGGGACGAGATGGATAAAGTTTTGGGCGAACTCAGAGCTCAAATGGAACATCAGGATGGACTCCTTGCAAAGCAGCAGGAAATGATAAAGGATTTCCTTGCTCGGATGGAAGGGAGATCGAGCAACCAAGCATCACTTCCTGGACGAAGCGAAGCTGGGGCAACAACAAATATTCAATCTAATGAAATCTACGCCCCAGATAGGTCTCCAGATATGCTCCAACCTTGTTCAACTTCACTACCTGATCATCTAATTCTAAAATCACCACTTCCGTCGTCTAACGAAGCTGGAATAGCTGCAGATTCTCAGGTCGGCCAAGGCTAACCCCCAGATTGATCAACCATTTTGCCTCCAGTCCAGGGTTTAACTTAACTCCCTGGAAAAGCAGCTCTCAGATCATTGCAACTCCTGGGTCGACCAGAACATGGATCGATGCAACCTCCGGTCCGAACCAGTGTCTTACCACAAACTCCTCTTATGTCGCCTCCCACTCTACCTTCCCAGCATGGCGATCCAAGCTTAGCTAAGGGCAACAACCCTTTGTTCCAAAAAGACCACTCTACCATACCGGTTGCTAGCAAGACAGAGGAAGACACTACTAAAAGTCACCATGACATCACCCTGAGCGGGGGCAATACCGAGCCCCGAGCTAATAACTCTCTCCCGAGCCAGTCCATTCTTACCGGCATGGGTATGGTTCAGGCCAATACACATGCCGACCTAGGAGCTCCGGACAGTCTGGAATATGCAATTGAGGCTGGGGACTACACTAACCAATCACTTGTGGGCTGAACTGATCTGACACCAAGAACTCAAACCATGCAACCGCCCCATCCCGGGGTTCTCACCAACGTGCCCAGTGTAGAATTGGATTCATGGCAACAACTCCTTAGGAATGGAAGTCAGATTGCAAGCATCATCAAATGCTTCACCAGAGGAACCTCTTCTCAACAGGATGTGGATAACGTCCATCGTAGTCCATTCACACGTGAAATCAGAAACTACCAAAATCCACTGGACATCAAGCTCCCAGTCCTGGAAGCCTACAACAGCAGGACATACCCGATTATACATCTCATGCGATACATGCGTCACATGGAAGTACTATCAGCATCGACCCAACGTCATGGCCATATGCTTCACTCTCTTTCTCACCGACATTGCCAGCATGTGGTTTTGGTAGTTGACAACTGAATCGATCAACAACTAGAATATGTTGGTCACCCGCTACATCGAACAATTCAGAGTTCATATCTCCCGACCGAAGAGCGTCATATTCCTCACATCCATTAAACAGCGGTTCGACGAGACCCTACGCTCCTTCTTTGAAAGATTCAATGCGACTATATCCTTGGTTGATCAACCCGAGCCATTGATGGTGCTTATGACCACCATGGATGGTGTCTTGGAGTGAACTGATTTCAAGATCTCCCTTCATAGGAATCCTCCCTAAGATATTAGAGACTTCTACTCCGAAGCTGATAGATTCCTCCGACAAAAAGATGCCGACATCGAGATGGGAAATCTTGAAGTACTTGCTACCAAGGATGGAGGACCATTCACCGCCGGTTAGAATAAAGGAAAGGGGAAAGCCTCGGAAAAGAACGATCGGAACGTGCGATTTCAGAGATAGAACAAATACGATCAATACACCGAGCTCAACTCATCCCTACTGGATATATACCATGATGTGCGAGGATCTCTACCTTTTCCAAAGCCTCCTAGGAGGAAGACGACCCAAAGAGAACGTGAATCCGGAAAGCACTTCATGTGTCATAATATAGCAATTCACAGCACCAATGATTGCAGCCATTTGAGTGATCTCAACGAAGAACAGGTCAGACATGGAGAGCTACCCGAGTATGTTAAAAAATCTACACTAGCCGCACCGCCACTGCTACCTTCCCAAGCTTCTCAAGTCGGTACCCGACCTCCTTGAAGTGGGAAGGACCCCGAGCCTAGCAACCGCGACTTCGTCATCAACTGATCTGGTTTAGATCATTGTGGATACACCCATTTCTTAGGATTTAAGAAATGTATTTTTATTATTTTTAATAATGTGGTTATGTTGAAGTACATACGTACGGGGTTAGAATTTAATCCCTAGGCGCGCTCTAGATTCGACTATGAACCCATTAGTATTTGTTTTTGCTTTCGTAATAGTTTTTAACAATAATAAACTTTCTCTCTCGAAAATGGATATGTTTGACGAATACTTAGCCATGACATGGTAAAGTCCTCGAACTAAAACCAAGCATGGTTCACGCTCGTCACCATTGTATGGTTTATGCCCCTTCTTCTAAGCCGAGCATGGTTTATGCTCGCCTTCAAGGTATGTTCGAACTAAACCTTGTTAGGAATTGGCAAGTAATAAACCATAAGTATGGTTTTTACTCGATCTATTTGGAAAGATTGCATCCTGCGCATGGTTGATGCTCGACCCTAGCTTCTCAGGTATAGCTTACGCTTGAAAGAGCCATGTATTCTGCCAGGACATGGCAAATTAACCAGATCACCTCTTGAACATGTTTAATGCTCAATTCTAAAAAGCGTGTATGGTTTATTCTCATCCTCCGAGTATGGCTTATACCCCTTCTATAAAACCGAGCATGGTTTATGCTCGTCCTCCTTGAACTCTGGGTATGGTTGATACCTCACTTTAAACTTCTGAGTAGGGCTGGAAATTTTTACCATATTACCACTTACCAGCCATTATCAACCGCTACCAACGAAAGTGGTACCAAACAATCCGTAACCAATTTGATTGGTACAGTATATCAAACCACATGAAAATATACGGTACAGTAATGGTAATTGAGCATTAACAATGGTAATTACCATATCTACCACATATCTTAAACAATACAAATGTATATTCTTATATTTCATCATATATGTTTATTACATAACAAAGAACTTCTAATATGTAATGATTTAATAAAATAGCTGGGAAAATACTATTATGATACAAGATTGAATGCAATTTATCATATATCTTAGAAATGGTACAATTTATATGATATTTCGTTCATCCATAAAGTTTTCATGCAAGTTTGACTATGTAAAATAAGATAGATAAATAATAATATAATAACAAAAAAATCAATTTTAATATTTAATATTTAACGTGAAATATTGTAAACAAAAAGATCTCATACTAGTGAGCGGTAAAAATTTATTACCAGTCTCCACTAACCATTTCAAACAATAAACCGAACTGTCGGTACTCGATTTCTTTTGTTGGTGATGGTATGATTTTTCTATTACCATATAAAGTCGGTACGGTGATGGTTTTGAATACAAAGTTTCGGTACCGAACCGATTCCACCCCTACTTCTGAGTATGGTTTATACTCTTAACACACACCCAAGCATGGCTTATGCTTGAACACACTGAACAACATCGCTAGGATTGGCATGTCTATTTTAAATCATTTACAGGCATTGTTTAATTCGGCAAAGTCCCGGTCCTTCTGCTATTCTCCAAGATCGATTTGGCATACCATTGACTCTTTACATTTTCAGATTCCGGCCTTAATACGATTTTCAGGTGATTGTCAGTTTCCCGACCTTAATACGATCCTTAGCATTCATCGGTTTTTTGTCCTTAATATAATCATCATTGGTCATCGGTTTTCTGGCCTTCCTATAATATGGTACGACGTAACCATGGATTTCTGGATTTCCGCTATTCAACATTCTCTGGAAGATCCAGAACACATCTTCTTTCCCTAAGAAGATATGTTCTAAGGGGAAAAATGTTGACTAACTTTTTGGAAAAATCCGTCATAACCCAATACTGAGGTCATTACCAAATACCGGTCCAACCTTCCGACCTTGGAATTAACTTTTATACTCAGTCGACCGATTACAGATCGAATCGATCCACCTTAATAGTAGGCAAAGATATCATCCTTCCAAACAGACAAACACTTCTGGAGGCACAACCAACCGATTTGTCGAATCACCCCTGGAAGGTCGGATAAAGCCTGGAATATCGGATTGAAAATATCAAGCCAAATTATTTACTACAAAATAAAATCTACTTCCAAGGCTATAGAACCGGTTAGTTTTGACTTGCACAACTTTTTATACATAGAATTCAAGTTCTGCGTATGTCACAATCTTCGAGGAACACTATTCAACTGCAGGAGACCAGGCTAACACCAACAAAGTTGCATGCCACGTTGCATTCAAACTCAGCCTACCTTCTCGCATATAAATACATCAGTTTCCAGAAATGGGATGGCATCTAGAATCCACCATGAAAAAACTCCTACTCGGCATCCCTAAAATAACATGTTGTATACTCCAGATTCAACACAAGGATTTTGTGTATAATCCACTTCCATTTCTAGTCTCTTTCAATAAAAAACAACTGTAACCTGTAATCGACAATATAAACAGAGATTGTAAAGTGGGCATGGGCTGTTTAAGCCGAACAACTATAAAATATTTGGTCTCCCATGTTTATTAACTTTTTCTTGCACTTTGTGATTATAACCGTGGGTGTATAACACAAGTTGGGGGTTGATTGTCACTAGATCAACTTTTGACGTCAACAATAGTAAATCAACTTAAGTGAAATACTCAAATGAAGTGCATAACTAATTTAAAGGATGTTTGCAATTTCCATCATTTAAATATCCATTAAACTATATGCTATATATTATAATACGTTATTATAACAGTGCCTATGGTAAATATACTATTGAAAATAATGTGAGAGGGATCACCATCATTGTCCTTACACGGTTAATAATGTCATAGTCTACACTATACCGTAAAGTCCACCGTAAACTAGTGGTTATCAGAGGGCACACCATAGGTACGACACAAATCATAATCGGAGGAGGCTCAATCAGGATAATATGACAAGGTACGCGAGGCAATACCAGGACAGGATTATATCAGTTTCACTTCCGGACCAATGGTAACGCAGAGCTGCAGCTACCGTCCAAATCGAACAACACTCCTAAAATCAAAGGGCCAATCAAATCACAAAGCAATATATGGTATCGAAGAAGAGTATCCGATATGAGGTGCTGCCTCTATTAATCACTACATATCTCCAGTTTTGGTCGTTTTAACTATGACCTGAAGGTTAAAGCTATCCATTATTGTTCGCCAAACCAACCTACTTCATTCAGGATTCTCCACCATGTGCATAGTTATTAAAGAGGTATCAATATTGACAAGGAGTATGCTAATACCGACTCCAGTCACTTTAACAAGCAAACACTTATTTCATACTAAGGTCATTTATATTTGAAATCATATTTAAAGTATCATAAATCAAATAATAGTAATATAGATTTATATTCAAATAATTGCCTTCAAATACTCACTACGCCATAGATGGCCTATTGCAATGAAATTAAAAGATGTTGCTAGCTACAATGTAACAATAACTATGCTGATTTTTGTCCATTTCAACATTCGCTTCAAGGTGTTAGCATAGATATCAACAAGATGTTGCATTTGCTATAAATATATGCAAATTAAAAAAAATTACACATCAGCGATCCACACCATCATTTAAAACAAAATCTCAACCATCAATCCACACCTCAGCTATTTCTATTTCCCACTTTTATTTCATTGACCCGCTTTCCTTTTCATTTCATTTTCACCCCCAAATTTCCAAAATCATTCCAATCCCTGATTTTCATTCATCATAACCACCTCTTCTGCCTCCCTTCTCGTCTTCCCCATCCATTTTGTACCTGCTTCATCTCTCCCTCTTCCGGCTGCCTTACTTTCGTAGGCGCAGGCTGCAATCTTGGTAACTCTCCTGTTTTTTTTTTTTTTTGGATACTAGTTCTTCTCCATTTCAATAATAACTGTTGTAAGTAGAATTAAAGCGATCATTTGCTGCACGTTTTCATTTTCAGTTCTATCGCTTTGTTTGAACAGAAGATACGATAGAGTATTGGTTACTAAGCCTTTCAAATTTTATTAGTTGTCTTCTGAATTGATGAAAAAAAATCGAAGTTCCCTCGATTTGATAATCATGAGTTGGTTGTATTTAGATTGTACGATTTTGACTTTGAATCGCAACAAGTATGATTAGATTCTAATCGCGATTCAAATCATGCAATTTAACTATGTTTGATAGCAGTGATGTTAGCTTTTCTTACTGAGAAACATGATCTGTATGTAGTATTACAAAAAAAAAATAACTTAATTGTCAAACTTACACTATATCAATTTGTGTAAACGTAAATTTCATTAGTTAGAAAACATTAATAACTTAGATAATAATGACCAAGTGTTAACTCTATACCACTCGTAGCAGTTACCATAATAAGCGCTGACTGATCCTCATATGCACTTTACTGTAATTGTAAGGGGATATGGAAATTATCTCCTACAAAAGTCAACGTAGTTTTGATTAAACATGCATACAGCTTCATTGCTATTTGTTATTAGCTGTGAATATTCCCGGGCTTTTGCATTTGTACCTGCACCAAATTAATAATTAAGAAAAACATTAATAATCAATGATTCACTCTAATTGTAATATACATTATATGCCTTGTTGAAATTGGTGATACGCAAATCACAATTTTGGACAACAAGTAATCTTACATATTTTGTGGAGAGATTTGTAGCTAGATTTGGCGCTAGATTTGATGAAGAGATTTGGTGCTAGATTTAATGAAGAGATTTGGTGCTAGATTTGATGGAAAGATATTGGTTGCTATATTTGTGGACATTTAATGCAAGGATATTTGGTGCTTATCCAAATAGTTTTATAACATATATGAAGATAATTTGGATGCCAAGTTTTCTTGAGCATGAAGCAATTCTCTCTATAAAAAGGGCTAGCTAACATCTTCATTAGGTGTGGGTGAGAGCCACCAAGAGTGGTGGTGAGAGCCACCAAGAGTGATCATTCTAGCTATTCCAAATTGAGTGTTCTCCTTCAAATTTTTTAGCCATTAGATATTCTCTACCTATTTCTCAATAATGTTATTGGTTCAAGTTGTAATTGTTTGTAACGATAGCTAAGATCGTTTGTAAACAATTTTTATTAGTGAATCAATAAAGAGGGTGGTTGGGTGGAATATCGTGTGCTCATATTTTCGATATTATTTGTGTTTTTTCAATCAAATTCATCTTCAAGTGATTGGGTGATAAAGATCCAATTTTTCTTGGCATTTTGTCAAGCTTCCGCTGCGCACAAAAATCATAACATGTTTGTCTATGTATATATATTATGAACTTAATACTTGGATGTTGTGAGAGAAAGTACAAAAAGAACGGTCATGTATAGTGTCATTGAACCAAGTTTAGGCATTTTTGTATCTCTGTATGATAGCTGATAATGATATTCTGATCAATACGATTTTGCTTTTATAGACTGAGCAGAGTTAGTACAATTGTTGATGTGAGAATTTTTGGTAATTGAAGTATGGTGTTAGCTATCACTAACTAAATTATGTTTTCAAGCCAAATGGGCCCTAATCTTTCATATTTTGAATTTTTTTCCCAATTAAAGTTCTGGATGTCAACTCAGACTTATGCCCAATTTTTTATCCTTGAATGCTTATCTAGATTTTTTTTCTAGCAAGGGGACTCCGGTCTGTAGAGAACCGACAAGTAAACTTTCAGAGATGAAGTTGGGAAGTTAAATAAATAGTTTGACAGATTCATTATGTCATAACTTAACATATTATTAATTTTGTGATGTTTTATTGCAATATTTGTATGCTTTCTAGCTTAATGTCAACTATTATTTTCAAACATAATCAATGTGTGTGGTTGTAAGATTCTGTTTATCATAAACTAAACAAGAAACAGATGCAAGCAGGAGCCGGACCAAAAGTGTGGAGCAAATACAAAGACTAATAGTGTATTGAGTACTTGAATGTATGTAGTGAGGTGTGAATGTGACTTGTATTATAGAGAGACACAAAATATTGTACTATTTAAATGTTGTAATATTATATTGAATAAAATATTTTTTGAATCATTTAAATTCTTTGCAATAGTATTTTTATTCAATATCAATATATATTATTACATTAGATGCAAAATAGTATAGTATATAAGATGTGGACCCAACAAATTCAGAAAATTAATATCTAGAGCAACATTTTTGGAATGTTGCTACAGACACCTATGAACGTTGCTATAGACCCAAATAGGGTTCTATTGCAACAATATTTCTTATGTTGCCTAAGATAGTCAAAAAGTTTCCTTTGAGATATAAGGCAACGACAAAAATTGCAACACAGGAAAAGTGTTGTTAAAGACCCATGGCAACCTTTTTTGTGCTTGACCTAACATTTTTTTGTGTTGCAGAAGGCCATTTATGGCATAGTGATTCTAGTGTCATAAATCATATTTCAAACGTTTTCATTATTTAATTTAAGTGCAAGATTCAGATTTCATATTTACAAAACGGTTTGTTTCAAAAATTACATTCTAATTTCAAATTATATACCTCAATTGTCATTATTTCGAAAATCTTTATATCAACAATTTTGATTCAATAGCTCAAACTGGAAACAACTTTTATTTTTAAATAGTTGTATTTAGAGCAATTATATTTATATAAAATAATTTGATTTAAATTAAATATAAAATATACAATAGTTAAAATTAAAAAGAATGATGCAATTAAAATAGTTATAGAATATATAATAATTAAGTTAAATATAAAATAGTTGCATTAACAACTTTGCCTATGCGGTTTACACCTAAGCATAACTAACTACTCCTTCTTTTTCCTCCCTTCCTCGTTATGCAAGAGCTTATTCACCTAGATAGTTCACATCTTCACTGGAAAATATGATACCTCCGGTTGATATTGTACAAGATGGGGGAAATATTTGGAAAGATCATCCAGTGGTTTTTTTTTGAAGTTTTGTATCTCGACGTACGTGACCACTATCGAAAGGTTGGTATTTGAGAGGAGGACTTCGTGTTAATTTTGTGAACGGTATGTTTTACTCCAAATTCTCAATTATGGAAGAGAAAAGGCAGGTCCTGGAATATGATCTCGTAATTATTGGAGGGAAACCTTTTATTATTACTTCATGGAGTACGAAAGTTGAGAGTGCTAGAGAGTGGGTTCAATCTATTCCAGTTTGGACTATTTTCACTCAGATCTCGTCGGTTGTAAAGACGCTCACTGGTTTGAATTGGCTAGCAAGTAGAATTGGACATTTTAAATGTTTTGATGTCAACACGGAAGCTAGAAAAATCACGTTTTTGCTAAAGCCATGATTGAAATAACATCGAGCAAATCATTACCAAAGAAGCTTAAAGTCACAATCGATGGGGTTGATTTTTTTTTTGTAGAAGTTCAATATTCGTGGCAAGCAGAAATTTGCGCTACATGTCATTCCTTTGGACATTTGTCCAAAGCCTGTGAAAAACCTGCAGTAGGTCCTACCCAGGTTGGAGTACCACTTACGAAGCCTCCTCGACGCATCTGGGTTCCTAAGTCAAAAGTTGTTGAAGTTGATGGTAACGTGTCGCACCATAGTCAGACTGTATGTGCTGAGAGGAAAGATAATATGTAGTTGCGTGGAATGATCTCGAGAAATCCTGGCAGCACATAGGTTCTGATATGCAATATGATCATATTCATAAGGTGTATTATATGTTTAATGCGGAAAGTGCATTTGACGAATATGTTGATGTTAGGTGCTTGCATTATTTTGATGATGGAACTGATCTGAAGCTATGTGTTGATGGAGACTTTAATGTCGCAATTCTGGCTGACGATACTTGGGATAATAAATATTTATATGATTCGAACAGTGTTAGTTATATGCCTAACCTCTCTGGTCTCTTTGCTTCATTGCTGGATGATACAGGTCCTAGATCTTCTTCCTCATCTTCTGTAACACCCCGTATTTTCTGTGAACGTATAAGTAACAAATCAGAGAATAATTAATTTTTAAAATAAGAATCAAGGGAAACGGGTTGCGCCATTGCGTTCGTCTCGGAATTCTTCATGAAAACAAGTCCAAATTTTCGAGAAACGGAGTCCGTATGAGGGAGATATTGCCCTTCGAAGTTTCAGATAATTTCAAAATCGAATACAGCTCAAAAATTCGAATTCAAATTCGAATTCAAAATCCCAGAACAGGCTGGGCGGGAAAATTCCCGCCATGGACTAGGTCGACCTGGGGGTCGACCATAGTGTCGACCTACCAGGGGCCAGGTCGACCATAGTGTCGACCTGGGGGGACCAGGTCGACCATAGTGTCGACCTGGGGGTTGACCTACCTCCCGAACCCTCTTTCTAAACCTGATGCATTCTGATGTATTTAGACTCGTTTTTGTCTAGATTCGTCCGCCTAATCCTATATAAACAGCCCCCTAGCCTCATCTTCTCTACACAATTTCATTCTGTCTATATTCTGCCTCTGTTCTAATTAAAAATAAATATGGTGTCGCTACCCTGTTGGAATCAAAACTTGGACTGATGCATCTTCTTCCAACCTGAATAGAATTAAAAGCTAAATCAAATCTCATATCAAAGTTTAGAGCTACGACAACAATTAAAGAGGAATAATTCAGCATTTCTGCTTCAACAACAGTTTATTATCCTTTCTTAAAACCACGAAAGGCAAGTACAGTTATTTTCCGCTATAAACTGTAATTATAATTGTGACGTGATTATAAATCTGAATCTGAGGTTATGTATATTCTTATCTGTCAGATCTGTTTTTCTGTGACTATTCTGTACCTCTTTCTTCTTTCTGTTCTATAGCCAGGCTACTGCGAGCCTGCGCCGAATCTCATAAGAGATTAACGCACGAACGCTAAATTTTGGGACAAATAATAATGCATAATTGGACATGAAACTGTTGCCTATGAGACTATTGCCCATGACTATGATTCATTGACTATGAGACTATTGCCTATGACTATGATTCATTGACTATGAGACTATTGCCTTTGACTATGATTCATTGACTATGAGAATATTGCCTATGACTATGATTCATGACTATGAGACTATTGCCTATGACATTGAATAAGAAACTATTATGATTAGTCGCCCATGGCTATTGTGGTTAGTTGCCTATAACTATGGTAGTTAGTTTCTTATGCATATTCCCTTAATGATGTTAGATCTCATATTTAGTATGTAACTTTGCTAGTTTATTCCCATTCACTGTTATGGACATCGAGCCTATAGGGCTATTTCATGAGTATTTAGAGAGCTTGGGGAAAACATGTTATACGGGGATTGGGCTAGCTTAATTAAGTTAATTTGGCATAGCAAATATGTTGGCATAATCTGAATTGGCTATAATAGATAATGATTTATATGTGTATTAGACCTGGACATAAATGGTAAACTAGAATATTAAATCTAGTTTTGATGTGAACTGTAAATGGGAATATTAAGGCTAAAATTTGGGGCATATATTGTATTATGAATCATGACCTTGATTTGGGCATGTAAGTTTAGGCTAAATTTATAATTAGGCAAGATATGTCAATGAAACTTTAAGGAATGATTAAATCTGTTATATTGCCTAATCCGCTTGTTCTGTTATATTTCCTAAACTGCTAATTAGATCGAATTGCCAAATCTGCTAATTATGTTAAAATAGCCATATCTGCTAGACCTGCTAAATCGCCTAATCTGCAAGATCTGTTATCTGGTTAGTCTATTGAATGGCGTAATCTGTTGGAACTGAAATACTGAAGTTTGAAGTATGTAAATCTGTAGGATCGATTTAAAATTGAGCAAAACTTGTTAATAGAACCTCGAATAATCTGCCGTAACTTGTACAGAAGTTTAATCTGTTAAATAAATAGAATTAGTCTGATATTTGAAAAATCTGTATTGGAATGAATTGGCTATGACACGAGGTTAGACTCAGTTTGCGGTAGAAGCCTGCCCGGAACCAACCGGCTTAACCAGCGACCGCAAACTGTCAGTCTAATGTGAGAGGTCGTAGGCATAACTAAAATATGCTTAGAAACGAGGTTAGGTCTGGCTTGTGGCAGAAGTCTGCCCGGAACCGCCCGGCATATCCAGCGTCCACAAGCTACCGACCTAATGTGAGAGGTCTGTGCATTAATATTTAATTAATGCAAATCTGGGATAAATATGATGTCTAAAACGTTTTGGGCAAATAGGGTTAAACCAACCGGACTGATGAATTTAATAAGACCTGTTTCCTGAATCTGTGGGCCCAATACAAAGTTAGACAATCTGTAAGTCTGTTAAGAACTGTACATCTGATCCGTTACTCTGAAAACCCGTTAACTTGATTTTCTGATCTATGAACTAGCTGGCTTGAACTCTGTATATTTGAACTTGTAAACAAGTTAATCTGAAATCTGTTAGTCTGGGGACACAAGGTTAGGAGGGAAATTACTTGTGTCATCTGTTGTTTGGGACCCATATTAGTCAGTAACCCTTTCTGGCATCAAAACTTTGACCCAACAGTAGGTAGGGTACGGGCATGCTTACTGAACTAATTATAAGTGGTTCATTCTGATAATGGCGAGAGGTGTTGATGGTGCGTTCCAACCAGGTCATGTGCATGCATGGATCCCGGTCTGCCTCTGAGGATGTAAGACGCCGTGACATCTGTAAATAGGTCTGTGCCAATTGGTTGTCACTTTAGGGAGTGATACACCCTATTGTGGAGCCAACACAGGGTATTTATGTATTAGGGAGCCGATCGCTTGGGGTAGGGTTTTAGGGTACACTTAGTTCTGTCTGTTTCTGTTGGTACCGTCTGTTTCTGTTGGGTGGCAACACCTGTCTGTTTCTGCGTGGTACCGTCTGTTCGGGTGGTAAAGGCCCATTTACTAGTGTACACCTAATTCTACATTCTGTTTTCGCAGGGATTATTCTGTTTCTATTTCTGTACCTTCTGTCCGGGTGGTAAAGGCCCATTATTAGCATTCTGTTTCTGTCTGTTTCTGTTGGGGTGGTAAAGGCCCATTACTAGCATTTTCTTCTGTGGAAATTATTCTGTTCCCGTTTCTGGTTCAGTTTAGACATTAGGGTAACACCTAATCCTGTTATACTAGTATTAGTGCAGAGAAATGAAAAGTAATATTATTCTGTTTCTTCTGTTTAACCTAACTACATCTGCTACTCCTGTTATCGTTATCTCTCATCCAGTTTTATTTGCATGCCATGATTATTATTATTCGTTCATATGCTGAAAGTCACTGGACTTGCCAGACTTTATGTCTGACCTTGCTTGTTTTCGCCCCTTTTCTTCCGTTTCCCCCCAGGTTTCCAAGGAGGGAATACTTTAGCTTGATCCGGATTTATTCTGCTTGAAGTACTTGAAGTGCTTAAAGTATGGCTTGACTTCTTATGGCATCTTATGTGGGGATTATGATTTTAAAGTTTTATACTCTGAGGGATTTTGAACAAGGCTGATATATATATGTACTTGAGTTTTGGTAAAGTGATTTTGAAAGTTGTAACCAAACTGATTTCTGTATTCTGCTGAAATAAAGTTATAAAATTTTCAAGTATTGCTTTACGTATCTGTTCTTGTAATATTCTGTTCTGTCTACTAAAATGCTCCATCAAAGTTAAGGCATTCCCTTTGTGTGTGACCTTAACGGAGGCGGGGTGTAACACTTGGTATCAGAGCTGAAGGTTACCAGATTGGGTAAAGTTTTTGAAAACTATTTTCAAAAAGGTTTTAAAAGGAAGTATTTTCGAAAGTAAAGCCTATTTTTGAAAAAAAACATAATCTCCAAAAGCCATATATCTATCTTTTGATCCTCCGTTTGAATCTTTGTTTCCTTTTTTCTCCAGGGCTCCCGGCTTTCTGGGAGGTAACCTCATCGCGGCATGGTTCTGTAGACTTAATAAGACTACGACACCGGTCAAAGGGCAAATAAACGCCCGACTTCCATCTGTAGCCGCAGTAGTCTCGCCTACGGCTAATTTTCTTTCGAGCTTTGTAGGATTTTTCGTGCGATGGAGGAAGCTTTCGAGGGACTTGTCAACGTGTTACACACAGATAGTAAAGATGAGAATGAGGGAGTTTGGCTAAGGAGCACAACCCAAGGATGAGAAACTCATGGATATGGACTTGGTTCACAAAGGAGGCTAAAAGAAAACACAAAAGAAGGATGAAAAGTCTGAAGATAAGAAGGAGAAAAAGTGCTTTACTTGTGGAAGCTCGACTCATCTAAACAAAGATTGCCAAAAGAGGAAGGACACAAACTTCAACTGTGGTGAGGTGGGACACTTCACTTGGGACTGCCCGAAGAAACGGGGGCAAGAACAGAGGACATGACCTACTTTGGGAAGGCAGGAAAATGCTCTCATAGTTGGTGGATAGGATAGAAGTAGGAAAAATTTCCGTAGAGAGTTTAGTTTCCTTATCTGATTATTGAGTTAGAACTCTTTCCGATTATGGCATTCTGATTCTGTAGTCGAGTCTCTGCACTTTAATGCTAGTCTTGTTTCTGATCTGGTTATAGTCTCAAACCCCATAGGGGTTACGACTCATCTGTTGGTGGTAGGTTGGGGTTTGAGGGTATCTGTGTTAGGCGTCAAGTCGATTGCAATGCATACATTCTGGGTTTTTGAGGGATATGATGGGATTTTCCCATGCTTAGTCTTTTAAGAATCATTCGATAATCTGATTTGTACTAGTAGTCTGTAAGCATCTGGATATTTATGAAAAGGTTAAGATTTCCAGTTTTGACATTGTCTAAGGAG
The DNA here is from genome assembly GCA_030737875.1 of Allium sativum. Lineage (NCBI taxonomy): Eukaryota > Viridiplantae > Streptophyta > Magnoliopsida > Asparagales > Amaryllidaceae > Allium > Allium sativum. The sequence goes on from CM060911.1 coordinate 195,550,924, forward strand.
GGTAATCCTCTGGGTGTCAATCTGATGTTGATTTCGGTCTTCGGGGTTGATACTTAGGGGAGTTTGTCTCTCAACCAAGGTCTAATGGAAACCAAGTTTTTGTTTTATCTGTACTCGCTTCATCCTATCGATCGAATCTTCGAACTTTAGGTAGAAACCAGTGGGTGTAAACATGTGTTTGAGACATGTTATGTTTGATGGTTGCAAGTGGATGCAAGTGGTTGCTCGTGGATGCATATACACAAACTAGGCACTAGATCGGCTCGAAAACACCCTCATACTGCATATGGATGTGTGAGCATTTTCAATTTCTGTGGATGCAAAATGATTGACTCATCACATGGATGTTGCATATGAATGAATGGTTGTCACTCATATAAGAATAATATGTATCAAATAGGAAAATTGCATACATGTTGGACTCATGGCACTAACATAATTCGCATTAAGGAGGTCAACTAAATCAGTGGACCGCCTGATCTTTGCATTAGATAAGGAACATACACACACACTTATGCATATGTTCATACGACATTAGGAGTTTTCTAAGGACAATGGATGCTTGTGGATGATGGTTGAGTAGATGGATGACTGGATGGTAGGACACATTCTTCTTAACTTGAAGATTTCGGGGACGAAATCCTTTAAGGAGGGGAGAATGTAACACCCTGTATTTTTTGTGAACGTATAAGTAACAAAGTAGAGAATAATTAATTTTTAAAATAATAATTAAGGGAAACGGCTTGCGCCATTGCGTTCGTCTCGGAATTCTTCTTGAAAACGAGTCCGATTTTTCAAGAAACGGAGTCCGTATAAGGGAGATATGGCCCTCCGAAGTTTCAGTGAATTTCAGAATCGAATACAGCTCGAAAATTCGAATTCAAAATCCCAGAACAGGATGGGCAGGAAAATTCCCGCCCATGGACCAGGTCGACCAGGGGGTCAACCATAGTGTCGACCTCCCAAGGGCCAGGTCGACCATAGTGTCGACCTGGGGGGACCAGGTCGACCATAGTGTCGACCTGGGGGTCGACCTGCCTCCCGAACCCTCTTTCTGAACCTGATGCATTCTGATGTATTTAGACTCGTTTCTGTCTAGATTCGTCCGCCTAATACTATATAAACAGCCCCCTAGCCTAATCTTCTCTACACAATTTCATTCTGTCTATATTTTGCCTCTGTTCTAATTAAAAATAAAAATGGCGTCGCTACCCTGCTGGAATCAAAACTTGGACTGATGCATCTTCTTCCAACCTGAATAGAATTAAAAGCTAAATCAAATCTCATATCAAAGTTTAGAGCTACGACAACAATTAAAGAGGAATAATTTAGCATTTCTGCATCAACAACAGTTTATTATCCTTTCTTAAAACCACGAAAGGCAAGTACAGTTATTTTCCGCTATAAACTGTAATTGTAATTGTGACGTGATTATAAATCTGAATCTGAGGTTATGTATATTCTTATCTGTCAGATCTGTTTTTCTGTGACTATTCTGTACCTCTTTCTTCTTTCTGTTCTATAGCCAGGCTACTGCGAGCCTGCGCCGAATCTCATAAGAGATTAACGCACGAACGCTAAATTTTAGGACAAATAATAATGCATAATTGGACATGAAACTGTTGCCTATGAGACTATTGCCCATGACTATGATTCATTGACTATGAGACTATTGCCTATGACTATGATTAATTGACTATGAGACTATTGCCTATGACTATGATTCATTGACTATGAGAATATTGCCTATGACTATGATTCATGACTATGAGACTATTGCCTATGACATTGAATAAGAAACCATTATGATTAGTCGCCCATGACTATTGTGATTAGTTTCCTATAACTATGGTAGTTAGTTTCTTATGCCTATTCCCTTAATGATGTTAGGTCTCATATTTAGTATGTAACTTTGCTAGTTTATTCCCATTCACTGTTATGGACATCGAGCCTATAGGGCCATTTCATGAGTATTTAGAGAGCTTGGGGAAAACATGTTATACGGGGATTGGGCGTAGCTTAATTAAGTTAATTTGGCATAGCAAATATGTTGGCATAATCTGAATTAGATATAATAAATAATGATTTATATGTGTATTAGTCCTGGACATAAATGGTAAACTAGAATATTAAATCTAGTTTTGACGTGAACTGTAAATGGAAATGTTAAGGCTAAAATTTGGGGCATATATTGTATTATGAATCATGACCTTGATTTGGGCATGTAAGTTTAGGCTAAATTCATAATTAGGCAAGATATGTCAATGAAACTTTAAGGAATGATTAAATCTGTTATATTGCCTAATCCGCTAGTTCTATTATATTGCCTAAGCTGCTAATTAGATCGAATTGCCAAATCTGCTAATTATGTTAAAATTGCCTTATCTGCTAGACCTGCTAAGTCGCCTAATCTGCAAGATCTGTTATCTGGTTAGTCTGTTGAGTGGCGTAATCTGTTGGAACTGAAATACTGAAGTTTGAAGTATGTAAATCTGTAGGCTCGATTTAAAATTGAGCAAAACTTGTTAATAGAACCTCGAATAATCTGCTGTAACTTGTACAGAAGTTTAATCTGTTAAATAAACAGAATTAGTCTGATATTTGAAAAATCTGTGTTGGAATGAATTGGCTATGACACGAGGTTAGACTCAGTTTGCGGTAGAAGCCTGCCCGGAACCAACCGGCTTAACCAGCGACCGCAAACTGTCAGTCTAATGTGAGAGGTCGTAGGCATAACTAAAATATGCTTAGACACGAGGTTAGGTATGGCTTGTGGCAGAAGTCTGCCCGGAACCGCTCGGCATATCCAGCGGCCACAAGCTACCGACCTAATGTGAGAGGTCTGTGCATTAATATTTAATTAATGCAAATCTGGGATAAATATGATGTCTAAAACGTTTTGGGCAAATAGGGTTAAACCAACCGGACTGATGAATTTAAGAAGACCTGTTTCGTGAATCAGTAGGCCCAATACAAAGTTAGACAATCTGTAAGTCTGTTAAGAACTGTACATCTGATCCATTACTCTGAAAACCCGTTAACTTGATTTTCTGATCTGTGAACTAGTTGACTTGAACTCTGTATGTCTGAACTTTTAAACAAGTTAATCTGAAATCTATTAGTCTAGGGACACGAGGTTAGGAGGGAAATTACTTGTGTCATCTGTTGTTTGGGACCTATATTAGTAAGTAACCCTTTCTGATATCAAAACTTTGACCCAACAGTAGGTAGGGTCCGGGCACGCTTACTGAACTAATTATAAGTGGTTCATTCTGATAATGGCGAGGGGTGTTGATGGTGCGTTCCAACCGGGTCATGTGCATGCATGGATCCCGGTCTACCTCTGAGGATGTAAGATGCCGTGACATCTGTAAATAGGTCTGTGCCAATTCGTTGTCACTTTAGGGAGTGATACACCCTCTTGTGGAGCCGACACAGGGTATTTATGTATTAGGGAGCCGATCGCTTGGGGTAGGGTTTTAGGGTACACTTAGCTCTGTCTGTTTCTGTTGGTACCGTCTGTTTCTGTTGGGTGGAAACACCTGTCTGTTTCTGCGTGGTACCGTCTGTTCGGGTGGTAAAGGCCCATTTACTAGTGTACACCTAATTCTACATTCTGTTTCCGTAGGGATTATTCTGTTTCTATTTCTGTACCTTCTGTTCGGGTGGTAAAGACCCATTATTAGCATTCTGTTTCTGTCTGTTTCTTTTCGGGTGGTAAAGGCCCATTATTAGCATTCTGTTTTTGTCTATATCTGTTGGGGTGGTAAAGGCCCATTACTAGCATTCTCTTCTGTGGAAATTATTCTGTTCCCGTTTCTGGTTCAATTTAGACATTGGGGTAACACCTAATCCTGTTATACTAGTATTAGTGCAGAGAAATGAAAAGTAATATTATTCTGTTTCTTCTATTTAACCTAACTACATCTGCTACTCCTGTTACCGTTATCTCTCATCCAGTTTTATTTGCATGCCATGATTATTATTATCCGTTCATATGCTGAAAGTCACTGGACTTGCCAGACTTTATGTATGACCTTGCTTGTTTTCGCCCCTTTTCTTCCGTTCCCCCCCCAGGTTTCCAAGGAGGGAATACTTTAGCTTGATCCGGATTTCTTCTGGTTGAAGTACTTGAAGTGCTTAAAGTATGGCTTGACTTCTTATGGCATCTTCTGTGGGGATTATGATTTTAAAGTTTTGTACTCTGAGGGATTTTGAACAAGGCTGATATATATATGTACTTGAGTTTTGGTAAATTGATTTTGAAAGATGTAACCAAACTGATTTCTATCTTCTGCTGAAATAAAGTTATAAAATTTTCAAGTACTGCTTTACGTATCTGTTCTTGTAATATTCTGTTCTGTCTACTAAAATGCTCCATCAAAGTTAAGGCATTCCCTTTGTGAGTGACCTTAACGGAGGTGGGGTGTTTCATCTTCTGCTTCCACTTCATCGTCTTCTTCCTCAGCTAACGGAGATTAGACGTTAGGCATTTTATGTAGGTGAAGGTTCGCCCCTATTTTGCATTGTACAGTTTGCTCGACACTTCAATCTAGCAAGTTTTCATTGCTTTTCAATGGAAGTGGTACGACCGCTATAAAACCGGCTTAGCCTTGCTAAAAAAAATAGTTGCATTAAAATAGTAAAATAATAGTTAAGTTTAGATAGTGTAATTTAAATTAATTTACTATAAGATAATACAAATTTCAAATAATTTAACATAATCAAATCCATATATAACATTTATCCATATTTCCAAGTTCTGCTTATCACTAATTCTAATTTAAAATTCCAATTCAAATCAAGTTTAAACTTTTAACAGTATATCCTTGATATCAACTATTTCAAAACAATATTTGACTTTAGTTCGGTTTCATTGCTTAAATCAAATTCTTCAAATTTCATATTTTCTTTAAATTATATCTTAATTATTCATATCAATTAAATCTAAGTTTTAAATTTAATTTGTTATAAATATTTTATATTCAAATATATTTAGATTCAAAACTTCTACTTAATAAATTATTATCTAATCAATTTGTTAAGTTTTATTATCATAACAAATTCATATGAAACTCATTCCTTTATTTAACTTCACATCTTAAGATTTGTTTATCTTAACTTGATAAATACCATTTTAATTAAGCCATTTGAGCAAATCAAGTTATCATTAATTTATAACTTCTCTTTAAACCTTTATATACTTATAATTGTAAAAAATCTATATTTATATATAATTTTTAAATTTAATTAAAAATTAAAAAATATCAAAAGATTTATTTATTTACTTACAAAATAATTTAAATTAATTAAATTTGAAAACTAAATAATATTATAATTAAATTCTTAAATTTATATTTTAAAAGCATATATTAACCTATAAATTAAAATTTTGTAACATATAATTTTATTTTAGAATCTAAATTTAAAGCTTTATTAAATTATCAAAATGCAAGTTAAAATAAAATTATGAATTTAAATTTCTAAAATAATTCTATCAAATTAGAATATTTTATAAATTCGGAAAAGACTTTCAAAAAGACCAATGGGGTCTGTATATAATTTTCTACCTAGGCCAAGTGATACAAGTATATATCATTTCAACCTGTTTAATATTAAATTTTTGAGTATTTATCATTTCAACCCGCATCCCCATAAATTTAGTTTTAACTTCTAAATCTATACAGTGGTTTGGATATATATCTCATTTCAAACCATAGTAATTTTACAAATCTATAGAGAAGTTGTAGTGTGAGAACAAAAAAATATAACACTGTAGATATCACGATGCATCATAATATATCACGACAATCAAATATTACTTGCAAATAATTTGTGTCATATATGTCAGAAGTGTGTGTGCCACCTGTACATAAATTTATATCAAACAAATCAGATTTTCTAAAGCTAACATTTCATATGTCATTTAAAGATGCCAATTTACTAAATGAAAGTGTTAAACACAATTGAGGGTTCTTGATTTTTGTGGCAAGAGAAATGTCAACTATGGTGAACGGGTACGAATGGAAGACAACACGAAATCACCAACTAAAATGATCGATTTCAACTGATTAAAGCATGAAAAGCGAACCTCAAAGTTCAGCTTATCCTAAGATCAAGATAACAAGTTTGCAACTCATCACAAAACTCCCAACAACCTACAAATTGCTCTCGGGTTTGATACATAGGTTTCGACCCCCATTCACTTTAATTTAACATACCCAATTTTGATGTTTTTTTTAAATATTATGAAGAGGCCCTGATCAAAATTTGAGAGGTTTTGTAGTGGTGGATATTTTGATATGAATGCAACTAAATTATGATGTTTGTGTTATACTAAAGAACCAGCAAAACACTTTACTTTTTTTTAGTTTTCACCCAACAGACTCTTCGAATTAGCAAAAGCGATGAACATAAAAGTTGTTCGTTATTGAAATACTTTTCCACTACAAAAAATGTGAGGCAATTTGAAGTCGTGCATTGAAAGTTATGATCGTTGAAAATGAATCAACTATTTCTGGCTCAAAGAACAAAATAACAAATCCACTCAGTCCTACCATATTTTCAGATATATTGCCTTTCGAATTGGCAAAACCGACTAACACTAATATTGTTCCATTTCGAATTTGCTTTCTAATGAAAAAAAGAATTATTGATTTTGGACTGAACAGTCGAAATTTATGGCTTAAAAATTGAGGGTTTGTATTTCTGGAATTTTAATAGAAAATAACTTCACTTCCATGTGAATTTCAAAAATCATCCATTTAGGATTCTAAAAAGTATATAAAGAAAAGTTCTTCTTTTTTGAAATTTTATTTAAACAAAAAAAGAATCACTTAATTTGGCTCAATGGTTTAGGAGTTATGGTCGAAATAAAGAGGGGGATTTTCAGAAGAACATGATTTCTTCTTTTCAAACAACAAGGGTAAAGTCTGAGAGTGATTTTGGTTTTAGGTTTTAAGTTGTATAAAGAAGAAAAGGTTTGAATTCAGGGATGGCGATAAGGTTTAGAAAATAGGAAATAAATATAAGCTTTGATTGAAGATTTTGTTTAGATTTTAGGTGGAGATAGCATTGAAGATTTTCTCACATAATATTTACAAAAAAGGAAAAAGAGAGAAGGGATAATTGTTTTGATTTTCAAATAGATTTTCTTGATAGAGATCAGAGGAAAAGTATCCGTAGATTGAAAAGTTTTTTTTGTTGAGAAGAAGAAATGAGGATGGAAGAGGAGTACATGATTTCTTATTTGCTAGAGAAAGTAGTTATAGAATAGTAAATGAAAATTTAATAAAAGGTGACCCTACAGATTCAATACACCCATTCAAATCTTCTACACCAATTCAAATTCTATACAAGTATAAATACCAATGAGAACGTAAAGAAAGATTTATATGAGATATAAATTACATACAGATAAATATGCACAATACAAACGCTATCCATTTTTGCATGTTTTTACAGTTTAACAATGCAAATTTCAGATAAAAGAAATTGAATTTTATCAAAATGAAAAATGCTATACACTCATAATTCAGTGTAGATTCATAAAAAAATTGATTTTTGAAACTTTTTAATTTTCAGTTTGATTCAAATTTTTAACCAAATTTGACCAGAACTGACTTTTTCAGAAAATTTTATATTCTAATTAGTTGGGCAAAATTAAATTACTAAAAAATTCAAACATATTATTTAAATTTAAATTTAAGTTTTAAGAATTTACTTAAATTCGAGTGACACAAATTGAGTCAATTTAACAATTATATTCTTATTTGACAGTTGTTTAGTTTCAATATACAAATTGTACTTACTTTATTAATAAACAAAATCAAATTCACCATTTTCATTATAAGTAAGAATATATTGAAAATTAAAAATTAAAATCCTAATCAAATCGTTGAATTAAAATTCATGTTGTACAATCTCCTCCACTCAAACCTTTTCATCTGGGAAAAGGAACGAGATAGGGAATAGAAATAAAGCAATAATATGTATACAAAATCAAGTTATACATAATTTTTAACTTACTTAGATTAATAAATTGGAATATATTTATATCAGAATTTTAGATATTTTCAAGATTTTAAATTATTTAAATATACACTGGACGTCGCAATTAACACTATATCACTTTCAAAACTTGAAAATAAATATTGGTGATGCTGCAGCAATCCTCAGAATTATTTTCAAGGGAATAGTGTGCGGTTTTATATTCTATTAAATACATATAGTATTTAACACATATGTTGATCAGACATATTCCCAAATAACTAAGTATTCGATAGGCCAATTTTAATGTCAAGTAAATACTTGAAATTTTCCCTTTTAAATAAAATATGTATAATTTCCAAATATAAATATTTCAATTCATTTATTTATTACAAAATTTCGGATATGAAAAATTTATACCTCCCCTACTCATTTACTTTATTGTATCTTTTACTCGTATCATATATTCAAATACAACAAATTTATAATTACAAGAGAGATGATATAAAATTTCCCAAATATATATCCTATATGGTTCCTTAATTTATATTAATATTTCACTTGAGCTATTACTTTTAATCCGTACATTACATCTTTCTAATCTTGCACTTAAATTCCAAACTTTTAGTATGTCCAAATATCGAGGGTGTATTATTAAGCTTCTATCTATAAATCAACATATTAACTAAGTTCATATTCAATTAAATTTTACTATATTTTATTCATATAAATATTATTATCAACATACAAACTTTAATTTTATATTCTATTTAGTCCTATTAAAGTTTGGCTCATATCTCTATTATCCTCTACTATTCTTAATGTTACTATGCTTTTGAATTTTGGTTAATATCCTTTTCAAACTTTTCCATAGTTCAAAATTATTTTATATGCTTAAATTTGAAATTTATCCCTATTTGATTAACTTTTTCAATTCTAAAATATATTTCTTACGGTTATGTATAACAGGGAATTTATCATTATCTCCAAAACCATTTCGTAAAATTGGTAAATGCATTAAAATTATTTCTTCACAAATCATCACCTTATAATTCTCATTTGTATATATATACACTTAACATTGTAACATTAAGTTTCAAAGCATATTTTTTTTAAAATACTTTTAAATATCCATCTATCATAAGTTAAAATTATTCTTTTTCATATACAAATTAGTATTTCAATTATTTTTATCTAGAACCAATTTAATGTTTCATACTTATTAAACATAAGATACAGATAACAACTTTCAAAGCATCATGGTTTAAGTTATATCTTATAATTTTATTATTATAGATTACTTAATATATTATCTCAAGTTTTTAACATATAATACCTTTCAAAATGCTTATTTCACCAATAAATAACTAAGTGATTATTACTTCAGTTAATAACACATTAAAATTTTCATATTAATTCTTAATAAAAGCTATAGTTAAAATTCCTTCCATTATTAATTTAGTTAGTTCAAAGGAAAGTTTGAAACACAAGCTAGAAACTGAACAAATGAAAGAACCTAACCAACTGAAATTTATGATGATGGAGACCCTAATCAACCAAATATATATAATAGCAAGGATTTAGAAAGCTATCAATTATAATTTCCTACGACATAGAGTGTAACACCCCAAAATTCAATACACAATAACCATGTAGTAAAGAGAATAAAATGAATATTATATAATTAAATATTCAGAATTAAGTAGAACCAACTTTACCGTTGCGTTTGTATGGGAATTCTGGTTCAGATAGACCTTGAGTCTACATAAATCGGATAACGTGTGAAAAGATATGGATCTAAGAAGATTGTATATATAGGGTATATACTAATAAAATTCAAACAAAAAAAATTAGCGCAGGAACCAACGTTCATGAGGCGACCCATCCTGCCTTGGGTCAACCTATGAGTCGACCCATGTCCAAGAGGGGTCGACCCATGGGTCGACACGGTAGGGGTTAACCCATCCGCATGCAGGTCCAATTCTGAACGATGTATTTGGACTGTTTTATATATTAGGTTTGTTGGATGAGTTATATGGCTAGATTTAAAACCCTAAAATCTAACAGTGAAGAATTAGCTTAGTTAATCTATAAATAGGGGTCCTCTTTCTCATTTTATCTACATACAACTATTCTTCGCCTCTCTCTACCTTCATGGCTATATTCTAAATTAATTATCAAAATGGGGAGACGCTGCTGAAAGTTAGATCAAAAGAGATAATTCAAGATCTGCAATCAACATACAACCATTTTCAAGAACTATTTTTGAACCTAACACCTAGCCTTGTGAGTTAAAGTTACTTTCAGATCTGATATCTAGAAATGTATTATGATAGTAAATGAATTTGGATCTAGAACATACAATACCTATAAGTTATTTTCTATACTATTCTTTTATTCTTATTCATTTATGCAATTGCCATAGTAATATAAGTTCTTTTACTATTAGTAGATTAATCAGTTATGTTCATACATACCTATTTTCCATACCCATATTCTGTTGTCTGATTTATTTCCAATCTTGTTTATATACCTATTTTATACAATTTGATCGGATTATGTTCTTCTCCTTTCCTTTCCCTTTTATTTACGCTGAGCCTAGGCCATTTCTAATTTAAGATTGCTTATAATTGAATTTGGGATAATATAAAATGACAATGAAAAAGGAGAACTTGGGCATATTATAAATTGAGGACTGTTGACTGTAAATTGGGAACATAATCAAAAGGAAGAATATGCATATATATATACATGTTTGATTAGACTTAATATAGAGATTTGGTAAAGTCGAAGATTACGAGATCAGAGAAAAGTTTGGAAAAAGGGTTTTTCAAAAAGCAAAGTATTTTCAGATAAAAATATTTTTGAAAAACATATCCCTCAATCCATATGCAATATTCTTTCTATCTCTGTTTGAATCTTTGTTTCTTCTCTTTTCGGCATGTCTGGGGCACCCAATCTTGTTGAGGGCATTCCACTATCAACATGGTTCCATAGGTATTTAGAGGCTACGACACCTGCCGAAGTTTAAGGAGATGCCCCATCCCTAGCTGTAGCCGCAGTAGCACCACCTCCTCCTGTAGTTAAATTTTTTATGCTTTTTAAGGACTTCTGCACAATGGGAGGCAATCCATTTCCTAGTACCGAGAGTTTTTTTGAGGCATGCAATTGGCTTAGAGAAACGGAATATGTTTGATCTTTTCGAGCTCGATGATAGGAGGAGGATACAGTTGGCCACTTGGCAACTAAAGGAAGAATCTTCATACTTATTAACAATATTTTTTGCTAACATCAGAGATAGGTCTACGGCGGCGGACCTAAAAAGGAAATGAGATTATTCGAATTTCCCCGGGTTGAGTTGATTCGCCGCTTCCCAGACGCCAAGAACTCAAACTTGGGGGTTAGTCATTCTCCTCTGAAGAGGTGAATGTCGCATTTTTGTAATTCATGGGTCAACAACCCTCTTGAGGGAGAAATTTCCTTGGGATGAAAGCATCAGGATGTTGGAGCCTTAACGACTTGCATCATGACATTCTGGTGATCCCATAGCGTAACATAATACATGCGGAAATGTACTGAAGAACAACATATCGTACAAAAGAAAGTAAATATGCACAGTTTATAGTGGATTGGTTCGATTTGAACCTACATCCACTTTAAGGGTTTTGATGATTTTATTCATTTAGGAGGTTACACAAGGGATCTTCAGATTGATTTACAAATTTGGGATTCTCCCCTCTAAAATATAAGAGGAAGAAGAAGAATAAAAATCCTCCTAGGTGTGAACCCTAGGGCTCGATTTATAGTGGATTTGGAGTCCCTTTTGTTATTGGGTTGTAGGGCCCGCATGGGTCCTTGTTGTCCGCCTTTTTCTTTGGTCTTGAATGTCCCTACCTTCGGTCGCTTAGTCATGCTTGTCACGGATCTCGTAGTGTGGGTCTCGGTTAGTCGGTAGCCTCCTCATGCTACTGTAGCGGGCTTTCGGAAGGCGCTATGAGTTTCTGGTTGTATGCTCTCGGTGTTGGGCACAGATTTCTGGCTTTCCCGCGAATACTTAGAGGAGCCTATCCTTATTATGTACGTGGACCGCTCGTACCCCTTTGGGGTTCTGGTTTAACTTTCGGTGGGGTTTCCAAGTATGGCCTGATCTTCCAGAAAATTGCTCCTGGTGATTCATTCATCACTTTATCAGTATGTCCTCTTGGTATTTATGCAATAGGTGTTTCGGAAACTGGTTCTAGGTTTGCTTCTAGCTTAATGCTTTCAGCATTTTAACCTCCTGGATGGCATTTCGCTGCAGGAACCCTTGTCAGATTGTCGATATCGGAAAGCTCCCGTTGGTCCTACCCTGTCGGATAAACCCTGCTGGCTAGATCTCTTAGCTTCTATGGTTAATTCTTTCTCTTTGATAGGTCTTGGATGATGTCGCTTTCAGGATCTTTCTCCCTATTTTTTGATTCTTCTTAGCGTTTGTCCTTGTTTCTAAAGGATTTTCATGTACTTGCAGTCATCTGATACCCCTTCTCCGTCAGCCTATTTTACCGTTAATTCTGGTAGTAACATTTGCCCCTTTAGTGAAGGGGCATTTTCGACTTTTAAGTTAATTTTTTTTGTCCTTTGCGAAGTATCACTCTGTGTCATTTGATTTCCCTCAACCGAGGCACTGATTGGACTCTCTTTATGTGGTCCATATTATCTTTGAATCCTGAAATTTTTTTTTTGCATACTTAAATATTTGCCTATTCTCAACAAAGTTACATGCTATACTCAAGTACATGCAGCAACAAATAGAGAGTTGCATTTAGCATAGTCCAAAATAAAACATATACAAACATTGCCCATGTATGAAGAAAATTCATTCCATGCAAATTAAATAAAAATTTAAAGCAAATTGAACAACATCATCCATTTTCTTTGTGTACGACCGCCAAAGTCACCGTCCAGCGAGTCGGCGAATTCCCAATGATCAACTTCTTCCGGATGGTGATCAATGTCCGAGCTTTTCCCCGCTCTGTGCTTCAAAGGTGACATACCAGAAGATCTAGCCACCTCCTTTCTCTTGCTGGACTTTCGAGCCATTCCCACGCACTCTTTAAGACCCACATTTTCAAGCATCACGTCAATAACATTAACCCTCTTATCGCCATCCTCGGAACTGAATACTCCCTCTTTATTTTCTTCTTACTGTTCCTCCTCTCCCTCATTGAGATTTGAAAGAGCCACAAATGGATTTGAAGAAGATGCCCCCCCAACACCAGTACTAACAATAACCCTCATCCTTCTTTTTGGTTTCCAAACCTTTAGAAAACCATCCTTATCTCTCGTAAACACCCAAATCTTAAAATTGGATGGTTCAGAAGGTCGTTTGGACTCCCTGAAAATTTGCTAACTTCATTTTCATGATACGAGGTCCTAGTAAAAAGCCTTATCAACGATGGAATATACACAGGAGGGGAAACTCCTATTTCCACCCTAAGATATGAAAAGTCAGCTATGCTCCATGCATCTTCTTGCATTCTACAAACCGTTCCTACTTTCGATAATATGACCTTCACCATCACAAGATTCCGAAACACAATGGGAAGGTTCCTTATGGTAATTCAAAGAGTAACCTCTTGTTTCGGTCTTAAAGAACCAAAGTTGAGACTCCATGGTCGAATATGCAGAGTGCCCCTATCATTTGAAATAGAGTAGAAATCCCCCCTAAAGAAATACCTTGGAAATTTAGCAATAAAGACATTTCCTAACTTCTTGACCTTCCATTCACAAGATTGTAGATAATAGAACTCCTTCCTTAAAGCCTACTCAATGCGATCGATGGAGAATTGACCCGAGAAAATTGAGACAATTGCCCAAGAATTAAAGCGCTGTAAATCACTGTCAAGAACAAATGGCGACATATTATCCTCATTTCCAATTGTCATGCTTCCGTTATTTGAAGAGAAAGAACTAGAGTATTTAAATCCCTTATGCTCGGTCTTTATATATTTGAAACAAACGATCGGGTTCCTACAATCCTTGATCCAATGGTTAGAATCTTTGCATCGGAAGTGTCTTGTTATGTGATTTGATCTCGCCCCGAGCTTCAGAATACGAAGAGGCTTTAGGAGCAGACAATAATGATTCGTTTACCTTGATCTTCGAAGCAGGATTTTTTTTAACAATATTCGTCTGCTAAGAGTATGTTTCGTAGATTCTCATGAAGTGTCACCTGTCCTTAGTGAAATTAGTTGTACCTAGGTATGTTAAATATAAGATGTATATAGCATTTACTTGTGTTTTGTGCATAATAATTATTTGATAAGTTTGCATAATAAACCGATAAATGTACTAGTTTAAGATGCTTCACTGAGCAAGTTAGCAGGCCATAAATTTGCACCCAATAACGTCGAGAGTGTGTTTCCCGGTTAGATACTAACTGGTAAGTAGGTTGGACCACCTCATCTTGTTCAGTTTCTAGCATTAGAATCGATCTAGACTCCGGTATTGATAGAAGATCAGGAATCGCTTTTGATATTTGCAGAGGGTTGAGTTAACCCAGATTTTGGAATTAATAGATAAAAGACTGGAACCTCATACAATATTTAATAGAAGTCCCGAACCTAATCCAGATTAGGGTATCTATTACTTATAATGGAAAGGAGAATCCAAGCACTTCTTAGCCCGCCACGTGGTATTTCGTATCAGTTTAAACGGAAAATCGGACATTCCAATCTTCGTTTCGAGCGCACCCCATTTTCCTTTACCATCCATATCGTTTTATCCTACTAATTATAACTTCTTTTCGTTGTCAATGGCGGCCGCGCATAACTCATTCATTATTCTATAACCCAACTCCCCAAATTTTCATCTTATGCATCATCAATCTTTTTCCGCTCCCGTATTATGATCATCTCTTGCTTACTTACCCGCAGTAAACTCTAAGTTTTAACCCTTCTCCCCAATTTTAATTTCTATTACATTTCTAGGCGATTTTACAGCAAACTTTACTACTGACCCTTAATTTGAAGAAACTTTCTACCATTGGTAGTCAGTTTCAGTGATTGACTAATGATTACGACGTGCGAACTACTTACGCTGAAGTACGAAGTTGTTGCTGGCAATTAACAACAAAGGTACATCTTTATCTCCACGTTGCAAGTAGTCTGCCTCCTGCACAGTTCTGAGAGGTTCATTTTTTTTTTTTGTAGATTTCAATTCTATTTGGCTTCCCATTTTTTTCTATTATGGCACCAATATATTTACACCCACTTCCATCTAGCCTATTGACCAACATATGAAATCATGATAATTTAAGATAGCATCTTCCTTTCGGTGTTGGGTTAACAACTCGCAATACAATTTGATAACTTCAACTTTATCTCATATATCTATAGGTTACGAGTATTTTATTTCAATTTCCTGATTATGTGTCACCGACAACTTTGTATAAAATCTGGCGTCGTTGGTGTAAACGATAATCGAATATACTTGAATATGAACTGATTCCCTAAATGCATGTTTAGTGACCCACATGACATAAGCTTATGCATAAATGAAAAATAATAGACATTTCTCCTTTTTGAGATTGGTTCATGTTAGGTTCTTGGGTTATTCATTGGTATACAATTAGGCTTTGTTAAAGGACATATGCATGATTCTATGAATTTGAGCTTATATTTTCTGTATTTAAATAGGTAACTCTGTACCTGTTTTATGGACGAACTTCATAGACATGTGTATAAGGTATGTTTTCTCTCATGTGTTCTGAATATGTTGTCTCGCAAGTTTTTTGTGTGCTCCAAATATATTAAAGTTTCCATTTTTTTTCCTTAGAATTTTCATTAGTTATAAATGGATATTTTAAACTCTTCATTTTGTTGGTCTATCAATGTGAATTTTATTTTATTTATTCCTACGAAATCAAATATCTCTATCTGCAAAAATGCAGAAAGAAAAAAGGTTGATTACCTTTTCTAAAGTTGGCTGAAGTACTATTTTTTTTTATTCAACTGTGGTTTCATCACCCCTAATTCTCATCTTATGCGTTATAATCTTTGCATCACTACGACTGTAATACTAAGCATGACAGGATTGCTATTACATCCATTTGCGGCTTGGAGATAAATGTGACATTTATTACACTCATATTTTAGATTGTAAATGATCTATTGTTACTTTCAACTGCACTTGAGAAAATTAAATTTTACACTTAGAAATGTGGACGTCTATTATGAGTAGAATGACATTTTAATTTTACCGTAATCGAAAGACAATACTATTGTATCAGTTATGCAGGGGAAAATATTGTTTTCTGATTACCAATACATTTCCGGTCAAAAACGATGATCTTTGCTGTATAGCCAACAATTCACTGCACTTTTGAATTTCAATTTTTCTTCCCAATTTCAGTCTGTGCGGCATCTTGGAAATAGATGTGATTCGGTGGTGTTCCTCCTCTAAGACTGAAAGAATTAGGGATTACAAATGTTGCCTCTGCAAGTCCTTGCCATTTTCAATGTTTGAGAAAGTTTACTCTTCTATTCCGTTGTTTTCTGTAGATATGTCAATGCGGATATTTTATTTTTGACTATGCTACTTTGTTAGATTTATCCATTTTTTTCCCCATAAAATCTGTTAGTTTCTCATACAATACTGTTGTCGGTATGTTTATCAGATTGTATGATAGTGGCTTATGAGTTTATATCTATATCTGTCGACCTGATAAATTAAAAATGTAACTACTTAAGTACATTTTGCACCATTGTACATTTTACAGTTTAAAAAGAAAAGAATTATAGAAGAATTCATGAAATGAAAAAATATTTAAATTTGACATCTATATAACATGTAACCTATATAATTTGTTTAATTCAACCGTGACATGTATTATAGTTTTATTTTTGTGAATATCCTTCTACTGAAAGCTAACTCATATTTCTTACAAAACCTTCTCTATGCACTTGCTGTCATTAATTAAGATCATTAAATTTATTGGGTAATGATGTGTAGTTCTTCTAAGGCACTTTTTATTTGATCAAACAGATTACTCTATCGCCCTTCCTCCATTTTTAGTTTCCGACAATAAATTAATGTCGTTACATAAATAACTATCTATAATTTGAATGGAAAAATGGTAACTAGGTTAGTGACGTAGTAATGAATGATATTATATGAATCATTTGGACTGCCGCATAATCAATTGAACTTTTTTTCTTCACATTTTTGCAGAAATATCGTTTCCACCTAAAATCAGGCCCTCTGTCGCGAAACATTCGGAATGACCAGTGTAATGTGGAGGAGCATCAGTCATGTCCTTTTTATAAAAGCAGGAATAGGTGACCCTTCATTTATGAATGCGAGAGAATATCAATGGAAAATTATCTACTTATATTGAAAAGGAGAATATCAATGTAAGACGCATGAAGCGGTTAATCTTCTAAGTTCCACTGCACTAATCTTCTTTTTTTCTCTAATCCCTTTTCAATAACCTAAAATCGTACCAGACAAACTTTTAGTAACCTCCCCTAATAAACCAATTCCTTCCCAGTTCCCCAAACGCAAAAGTTCCAGTCATATAGTTGACGATAATTATGATTCAACCCAGAGATTTTTGCTGTTTTCCATGTGCGATTTGCTGGTGGATCCGAACTTTTATTCAAGGTTGTTACGAAGCCTTAAGCATGGTAATTTTAATTATTTCATTTCTAATGTTAAGGTTCATAAATTTTTATTTAACATTCACCCTTACAATTTCATGCAATCTGTTCCTACAATGCTGCAATGCAGGTGACAGATTATATCGTTTTCTATAGTGTAATTATTCGATAGACTCACGGAATGTATACTCTTCAATCTTTTCTCTCAAGTAAGTTCTTATTGTAAGTTTTTCTTTTGTTTTTACAGTTTTGTACTTGGATGATTTGTTGATGCTTCTTATATACAATAGCTCTTTTGCTCTGTGGCTAAGGATACAACTTATAAGTAGGAATGTCTGAAATTTAATTCCAATGCCCGATTGTAAATAATAGGGAAAAAACATACTACACCCATCCAAATCAGTGATTTTTCATATCACTAACTCACCCTTTTACCTTTTGAATTTCCCAGTTCCATGCCGCATTTAAAGAATTCATTTGTTATTACAGCAAAGTTCAGATGAATTAATTTTCATGTACATGGAGAATTCTCGGCCATTTGCACATTTATATTTATACCCAAACTGTGTTCGAAACAGTGAAGTGCATTTAGGACGGCTAACCTGATAAGTTTGAAGTGCATTTTTTTGCCACTTTATTACGGTATAATTATGCATTTCAAATAATTATTTGGTCCCTATTTTACTCTCTCTGTATGATTATTTGGTGCTTCTTTTATCAAAGGGGTTCTAATAGAATTCTCAAACAGAAATTTGCATTTACCAAGTAGCAAACTAATCCGAATAGTTTGTTCTATTTGGATGGATTGGGGGTTGATATATTTTTAGCATATTTGGGTATTGTCAAATTTTTAGTTGCAGTGTATGTTAAAATGCAGTACTTTGACCTAGCTTTTACCATATGAAGCTGTATTCAGTATTAAGTATATTATGTTTTATGTTTCAGTTTCTTTTATATTGTTGTAAATTATTTGCTAGAGTACCATTAATTCTTCTTATGTTGCGACACAGTGAACCATTTGTTTGATTTTCATGTAAAAAAATTCTTGATTTTTCACTCAATTGGATTATAATGTTTAATAAATTTAAATAGTCTATCACTTTGCAACAGGAAATGGGTATGACCTGCTCCATTAACATAAACATAACTATATTGACATAAGGCTAATTTTAAGTTGTTTACTTATCCCCATGTCTACTCCTATACTGCACGTCTGTTGACAATGCTTAATCATTTGGTCATGACCTTTAAACAGACAATACGTTATGTGTTTATCATCAGTAATATGATTGACATTGGTGATGCTGATTCGGGACAATGAAACATGCCTGTTTTTACTTCTAGAAGATGAATCTACAAAGCATAGATAAAGTAAAGAAGGAATAAATAGTACCCATTTCTTCGTCTTCGTCGATTGTAAAGGAAAACAACTGCTGTAAAGTAGTATCTTTGTTATTTATATTACTTTATAGTAAACTGTACTCACTACGAATAACTAAGAAAAAATGAAATTGGATTTCCTTAACATGCTATCAATTGCAATGAGTTTATGTTCCTCTAATTACAGTAGATTTGTTTAATCGGACAATTTCAAAGTCAAGATTCAAATTGGGTAGGTCTACTTTAAATCATAAATATATATATATACATATATATATATATATATATATTATATATATATATATATATATATGGCAAGCGTTCGGTTGCACCCCAAAAATGGAGCACCCCTTTAGCCTTCCACTTTTCTACCATAGATTTTCTCCCTCTCTCCTTCTACTAACTCTCTCACTTTCCACTAACTTTAATTAATATAAATAAGAGGTGAAAAGCAAGGGGGCTAAAGGGGTGCTCCATTTTTGGGGTGTCATTGAACGCTCGCCATATATACATATACGTACATACATACATACATACATACATACATACATATATATATACATATATATATATATATATATATTAATGAAAATGTCTGTAGGAGTTATGTTGTTAAAACTATGTGTTCATCGATGATTACCAGGTGATCTCATGAATTTGTCTTTGTTTCTTCCTTATTCTCAATGTTCAATTAACACATAATGATTTTATGTTTTTTTCCTTACCGATTATATTTGTCGAATTACTGTATTTGCAGCGAGCAAATAATGCTTTCCCAGTGTTGACCGTAACCATTATTCATTCTTTGAAATCAGTTATGGAATCACTCACTGGCTGTTATTCCCAGGTATGCGCTCATTTTAGGTCATATTGATGTATAGACAAACAGTTAACAATTGAAGAAACTGGTGTTCATTCGGATCATTATTGTGTTGTTTCTCTGAAAGTTTATTTCAAATTATTTTGGGATCACTCAGTCTTTCTAACGTCCCATGTTTGTTTTAATTTGAAGTTCTATTGTTCATAGAAATACAATAATGACTTTGAAAGCATTAGTAAATAATATATTACCCTATGGGTTTTGTATATTTAGCTTTACTTCGGTATTTTGTTTTGGCATTAATGTGGTAGTATTGGGATAATGAAAGAAGAATCCACAAGATCTCAATCCGCACGATTATTCAAGAAGTTTGAACATAAATTCAATATTGCTCAAGCCAAAAAATGAATGCAGAGAAATTGCTTTCAAGAATATAGGCATCAATGGTTCCAGTTAATCCATCTGATGATCAGGAAATGATAAATGATGAAGAACGGTCTGTCTTTCGTAGGATTGGATTATCAAATGAAATCATACCTACCTCTTGGCATACGCGGTGTTTTTGATGGTGTGATAGAGAACATGCACTTGCATTGGAAACATTGAGAGCTGGTAAATTTAATTTCAAAACAAAAAACTCTTTCGTTTGTTGACGATACAACAAAATTACTATAATATGAGAGTGGAGGAATTTTGGTGGCAATTGAGAGAGTTCCCAAAGAATTTGCAATTATATATTACTGTGGTGAAAACTATCAACGGCCCTATTGCTTAAGGCCTAGAAACCTTTTGACAAAGGCCAAAGCATTAAAGCGTGCAGTTGCAATGCAGAGACACAAGGCACTTCATCAACACATAAGTCAGCTGGAGAGCACAATAAAGCAGATGAAGTTAGACCTGGGATATTCTGAAACTGAAGAAAATGATGTATTTCAATCTGATCACTCGGATGAATGTGACATGGAAGAGCAGGACTTCTTTGGTGACTCAAATGACTCAGAGTTCCTAGATGATTCGGAGGGCGATGATAATGATAAATTATACAAATTATATAAAAGGCATTCAAATCATTACGATGGAAACAGTAAACTGATGAAGGTGATGTATCTTTGCCAATGCTGTTGAGAGGTATACTCTTTATGGTAGTTTTGGTTATTCTTTTGTCCGGTTCTATTTTCATTTAGAACTGCAGTTGCAATTGCTTGCTATAGCAAAATTTCTCTCTGTATCTGTAAATATTTTTGAGGTTACAAAATATCTTCTTCCTTTTTATTTTTAGTATGAATATATGTATGGACGACTGTAAGTGGGAACTGGAAGTTCAGGAGGGGTAAATTGAGTAAAAAAAAAAACGTCCCCTGCAGTTCGCTATGTTATTTACAATGGATATCTTGAGGTGGTTGGAAAAAAGAGAAAAAACTAAGTACCTAAGAAAACCTCGATTCATTAACCTATTAATTTATGACTATCTTACTGAAATGACAAAGACACACAAATGCACACTGAGATATAGACTATATAGTATAGATAAGGACTCCTATTTCTTGATAATACCAGTTACAGGTACGTGTTTTTAACCAAAAATTGCACGCCCAATGTATGTACTTTTTTGGAAACAAACAATTTGGAGTATTAAGCAAGAATATAAAATAGAAATCATGTTTGACAAATAACAAATAAGGAAAGACAATTCATCCTCTATTGTCCCTCTGATGTCATAATGGTTTAAATTTTTTAACCTATCTTTTGTTTGCTCTTATTTTGTTATGAATGTTGAAAACATAAAACAAAATATAAAATGAACAAATCAGACTCTGAGCTTTCAAAATATTTTCAATGTGGTTAAAGTACTGTACCTATGTCAAGATATATATGCTCTATACATGTATGTATTTATGCAAACAATTTTGATAAATCGTACAACTTTTTACCCATATACGTTTGTATGTATTTGTTGTTCTTTTCATTAGTAGGATTATTTTTTGTGTTAAAAGTTATTTATTATCGTCACCCAAAAGGTTACATGCACCGCACCTTCTATGAAGTTTGCTAGGATTTAAATAAAAAGAATATTTTATTTAGTTATGTTGCGCTAATGTGATGCTGGAAGCTTCATTATAAGTTTATGGCTTTTGACCACCATGAAATAACCGGATTAACTTTGTTTTCTTCAACCTCCATTTCAAAAAGTATGATTGAAAATAATGTATCCAAACCAGACATGATTCTAGAAAAGTGTGTCACATAATACAAAGTTCTTCTCATTTGTAGCTGGTGGATATGTTTTTCCAGAAATCAAAGTCAGCTTTTCTTCAACCCCCATCATTTGTAGATGATGGGGGTTGAAGGTCAAAGCCAATATTCCAGATCCGGATTTAAATGATTCCACTTGGTATATAATGGTGAATTGGGGAGTTCTGTATATTTTGAGCGGCCGAGGTATACTGACATAATGTTGCTGCAGACAATCTTATGCTTCGGTGACTGCTTGAGTTGTCGAACATTCATTTACTGGGCAAGAATGGAACAGTTTTTATATGGTTGAATCATTGTTAGTATATTAATTCATGATTTGTTTTTGCTTTACAAGGATTATGTAAAATTGAATTCATCTATTGATTTGGTGAAGTGTATGCATGGTGAAAGCATACCTTTTCAATTGTACCAACAGTATGTGTCCGTTTTAAGCTTAAATTTTATCTACATTATTATATATTGTCATTTTCACCCATGTCGTTACTGGTCACATGATGGTAGGCTTAAGGCATCATATGTTAGAAATAATATAAAGACAGAAGACCGTAAAGCTGTCATGCTTCTTTGAATCTAATTTGTCTATGTCTAATTTTAACATTATCTCAGTTTGCATAAATTTCTCTATTTTAGGTTTTAATAATATTCTAGATTTCTAGCAGTTTAGAATACACATGTAAGCAGCGTTTCATTGAACCTCAAACATTAAATGTCCATCGATTTCAACTACAAAACAAGAGCATTGCTAAGAACAACTGCCAGATATTATCGTTTGTTGTATAAAACTATCGTCCTCTAAATTATGAATTTTCTATTTATACAATTTCTAGATTAGTTAAGAAATTTTATCAAAAACATTTGTTTGTAATGTTGGGAAAAAATATGATTAAAATAATTACAATTCTTAAACATGTATTTTCAACGTTATATAACTTAAAATTTCTAAAGTGCACTTCTGACACGGTATTGTGAAACCCGTGCGTAGCATAGTTTCACATTTATGCAATTTTGATAGCTCATCATGTTACGCAAGTATATAATTAGAACCATCTAAGTTTTGTGCCTAATTAATGGGTAGAATTAAGAGGATGCCACCCATAAAAATAGTGTTCTGTCTAAAGCCGTTGATTTGTGAATTCGCATATCATACAATATATAGGTTCTCACTTTGCATCTTTAGGTTGGTTGCTCAGTAATTCTTATGTGTAACCATTTGATCTAATTACAAATAATAAATGGAGAGCAAGTCTACATGACAATTTGTTTTATTTTATATGTAGTAATTGATAACGACCAAACCAGTTTGCACCCCGGAGACAATAAAGTCTCTTTGGCTACTCCTTAAGGAGTTCGAGTTTGTTCACACTTTTTAAGGAAGGTGAACATAACTCTCGGTCACGATTGGTGGAAATCAGGGGGGTCCTATAGGTCTTTCTGATTTCCACCAATCCGGGGAAAGTGTTATGTTCACATCTTCAAAAAAGATGTGAATAAACTCGCAGTGCTCTTAAGTTGTTGGCAAGACAAGTTTTGCAGTTACACTATGCAATAACTATGAAAAGATTGAAATAATCGTTCGAGTAGACTCTTAACATTAACATATAATTTAGAAAGCGACTATTTTAAACACAAAAAATATGACACAAATTAAAGAATATAAAATCACAGCCATTAGATTAATTTGTCCTTATGTGAGGGGTGGAAATCTCAAGACAATCCAATAATTGATATTTTGTGTCCTCTCGATTTGTGTTAAGTTCCTGTTTCTAAATGGACTTTCTCTATAATTAATGGGAAAAGAAAATTCGTATCGGTATCAAAAAAACAAAAGAGACAGTATACGAAAAGTAAATTTGTATCAATTTCAGAAAAAACACGAAATATACTACAGAGATTAGTTCCTTTAATTTATAAAGTTCCACAATAGCCGTTTCTTTTATATGCATCATATGTCTCTGTTTTATTTATGTTTTATTTCGATTTCATGGGGACTTTACATGTATGCTTATATTGTATCTATATATGTAAACTTCCTCTTTGTTACCTCCACCCTTGGTTTATTATTATCAACTACAAGTTTAAGAAGTTAGTATTCAAATAATTGTTTTCCGTCTAATACATCATTGTCACTGTATATAAATATATGCTTCAAATAATGGAGTCAAAGAGAAGGAGGCTAAACAACTAAGCTTTTAGCAGACTTCTAGCATTTTATACATATATATATATACATATATGTATGTATATATATACATACACACACACTTTTGAGAAAGTTATATATGTATATATGTGTATATATATATATATATGTATATATACATATATATATATAAGTATATATACACACATACACACTTTTGAGAAAGCTCCTTCTGACCCAAATCTTGATGGCCACCAAAGTTAAGATGTAAGATGAACCGACATTCCACATATTCAATTCCTTATTAATATTGTTATAAAGTTATTTGTTAATACTCACGCGCGCACACACACACAAGTACAAATGTCTATATGTGTGCGTTAGCTATTTTTAATGACTTAGAATATAACTAGAATATTTGTAATAATTATCTATTTACAAGTACAATCTTTTAGTTATATTAGATAATCATCGAGTGCATATGATATAAGATCAAATATCAATATTTTTCTTATAATTTACGATAAACAAATAACAAGTTGGTTAAAAATATAACCATATGCATATATATGTGCATGTATCCACCCAAGCGGCCTCACGTGCTCATATATAATATTTAAATCATTAGCATTTATATTTTTAGATTATCATATCATGCAACAAATATATATATACATACATATATATATATGATATACCCATTATTACGACCCTCTTGAAGTCCCATGATCATATCACATGTTGAAAACTGTAACAAATTAAAAAAGAAAACTTACAAACACTAAACAATAGTTTTAAACCTTAAACTCTTTTGTAACTCACCTTCCCGTATGCGTAGCACGGGCCACACACTTGATTATAGATAGAAGACCGGAACCTACTCCGGTATTTAATAGAAGCCCCAAACCTAACACTGATTCAGGTATTTATAGATAAAAGACCGGAACCTCCTCCGGTATTTAACAGAAGCCCCAAACCTAACCCAGATTCGGGTATTTATAGATAGAAGACCGGAACCTCCTCCGGTATTTAATAGAAGTCCCAACCCTCACCCAGATTCAGGTATTTAATAGATGGAGGATTGGAACCTCATCCAGTATTTTAATAGAAGTCCAGAACCTCACCCAGATTCAGGTATTTAATAGACAGAGGATCGGAACCTCCTCTGGTATTTTAATAGAAGTCACGAACCTCACCTAGATTCGGGTATTTAATAGATAGAGGACCGAAACCTCCTCTAGTATTTTAATAGAAGCCCCGAACCTCACCCAGATTCGGGTATTTATAGATGGAAGACCAGAACCTCCTCCGGTATTAATAGAAGTCCCGAACCAAACCCAGATTTGAGTATTTATAGATAGAAGACCGGAACCTCCACCAGTCTTTAATAGAAGTCCCGAACTTCACCTAGATTCGGATATTTAATAGATAGAGGATGGGAACCTCCTTCGGTATTTTAATAGATGTCCCGAACCTTTCCCAGATTCAGGTATTTATAGATGGAAGACCGGAACTTCCTCCGGTATATAAAAGTCCCGAACCTAACCCGAATTCGAGTATTTATAGATAGAGGACCGGAACCTCCCTACGGTATTTACTATCTTTTTTGAGTCACCATTTTGGTCTTTTAAGCCATTCCCTGGGCTTTTGTTTTGGTTTGCAAGTTACTTCTTAGAACTTTGATTGGCCATTTGGGCTTTGTTCTTTTGAGTGTGGGTTGCATGTGTTTTTGAATGCTCTCTTCGACCTTCTTGTTCCCTTCTACGGGATGATATTTGAGAAGAGGATGTGCGTGCTCCAAGTGCTCCCCTTGAGCTTTTGTTTCCTTCTGCTAGATGGAATTTGAGCAGAGGATGTACGTGCTCTGAGTGCTCCCTTCGAGCTTTTGCTCCCTTCTGCAGGATGGAATTTGAGCAGAGGATGTACGTGCTTCGAGTGCTCCCTTAGAGCTTTCATTCCCTTCTGCGGGATGGAATTTGAGCAGAGGATGTACGTGCTCCGAGTGCTCCCTTCGAGCTTTCTTTACCTTCTGCAGGATGGAATTTGTAGGCAGAGGATGTACGTGCCTAAGATGCAAACACACAGTTCGCGGCGAGAACACATCTCGCGGACGAGTACACAACTCGCGGGGGCAAATACACAGTTCGCGGCGAGAACACATCTCGCGGGCAAGTACACAACTCGCGGGTGCAAACACACAGTTCGTAGCGAGAACACATTTTGCGGGCGAGTACACAACTCACGTGA
Organism: Allium sativum; assembly: GCA_030737875.1. Classification (NCBI taxonomy): domain Eukaryota; kingdom Viridiplantae; phylum Streptophyta; class Magnoliopsida; order Asparagales; family Amaryllidaceae; genus Allium; species Allium sativum. The sequence continues at coordinate 195,577,394 of CM060911.1, forward strand.
TCATATAGCGCTTTAAGTACGAGCCGCACAGCTCGCATGAGTACGTTGATCAAAGTAGGGGGATGTTGACACATTGAAAATTGCAAGTATGTTCTAGATGCATGGATATATTGCTTGAACTAAAAGAGACATTACCAGACCTTCATGATGTCTAGTTGTCCTTCCGAAGATCAGGGCACGATGATGCTACGTGACCGGGGCTTCAGCAAATGCGACACGTGCGTGGCTCGCGGCATTGATTAGCACAGTGATTCTTTGATCCATAATTGTAGCAGCTTCCGCGAGTAGGATTTGGAGATTTGGCTTTATAGGCTCTACGCCTTCTTTTCACAGTTGAATGAGGCTTAGGATTCCTACCGAGATCTCCCTTCTTGTTGGGGTTCCCTTTCGAACAACCGAATTCGTCCATACAAATGAATTTGTCTGCCTAGAGATAGAAATCTTGCAAGTTTCCACATCCATGGATATATAACTCCTTCCAGAATGGTGTGTTCTTAATTAAGCCCGAATAAACAATGATGAGCTTCTCCTGGTCATTCATGTCTTCTGCTTGATAGGCCTCAGCCTTGAACCTTTCCAAGTAACCACTCAAAGATTCTCCTAGTTTTTTCTTTATATTTACGAGTATCGTATAGCCCACAGCTGGATCTTTGAAAACGCATAATTGCATTGAGAATTCGTAAGAGAACTGCCTCCATGAATGGATGGTATCCTCTTGACGTTGTTGGTACCATTTGGCGGCTAATCCCCGAAGAGTCATTGGAAATAGTTTGTATCGTACATCAGTAGAAGCATCATAAACGTCCATATGGCCATTGAAGGCCATGAGATGGCTGTCTGGGTTAGAGCTCCCATAATATTTCATGGTTGGGGTCTTCACATATGGAGGTATCACTATATTCTTGATTTCATCAACAAAGGGCGTTGTTTAGTCGTCGTCACTAATACGCACGTCCAAGATTCTTATCCTTTCGGTTTCAAATAGATTCTTTATGGTTTTCTTCGCCATGTTTCTAAGATAAGTCTCCAAGTTCCTGTGGTTCGTTTTTTCGGGACTAGACTCTCCAGTAGTTGAACTTCCAGATTGCTCTTTGCTTTCATCGTATTGGTTCTCATCGCACCATTTGTCTACAGGATTGGTTCTTCCTCTCTTGGAAGGAATCAGATAAGATTTCTCTTTTATTTTTGATATCTTCATGGCCATATTTTTCCTTGTAGATTTGGCTTCATTTTTCTGTTCTAGTTCAATGTTTTTCGAAGAACCTTGTGATTGAGTACTACCCCCCAAATCCTTCACGGCAGGCAGCTGTCACTTCAGGGTCTTACCCCACTCGATTTTCTCTTTTACCAAATTCAGATTCAAAGGTTGTGTTGGAATTATAAACCGGTCCGCTCTCATAGCATGTTGGCCAAACGATTGGGCTATATTCCCTGTTAATGTTTGACTACTTATTGGTGATCTTAAGCTATCATGCAAATTTGATGAGGATCTTATTCGGTTGCCAAACTCGGAACATGTCTTCATCTCTGATTCCCCTTGACGTAAGTCAAACATTGTGGTTCTTCGAGCGGAGTTCTCTTCAATATACTTTATAGTCACATCAATACGCAAAGCCAAATGTAATGCTTCCAGCTCATTGTCCTTCCCTCCTATTAGGTTTGACGATCCCTTGATTTCCGGATTTACTGAGCTAATGTGCTATTCTCCAAAGTGGTTGATGCGGTGGAATCTTGTTCCCAGATCCCTTTTGTCACAACCATTTTTGATGGGTATTGGGCGGTTTTTTTATGATAAGAGGGAAGGCCAGGATAAAAAGGTTTCAGGGAAGAAAGTTTACGATAAGTATGGAGGGTTTACCATGAGGATGAATGTTCAAGGTTACCCGTCCTTCAAAAAGTAAAGATAAACGGTGCTTGAAGTAGTAACTTGGCACTCAGAAACCCCTTTCTGAGACCCTTTGCTTATAGTCTTGATTCTTAAAAATTTAGTCGATAGCCAGGACAAAACAGCGCAGTTAGAAACATGGCAGTGTCACTTTTAAAAGATTAAAAGTAGAAAAAGGGAGCGAAGGTTCTGTAACACCCCGTATATTCTATAACAGTGAAATTCCTATATTAAAGTATAATTAATTCTAATGAAAGAATTAAGGGAAATGGCTTACGCCATTGCGTTCGTCTCGGAATTCTGGTTAAGATAGAGTCCGAGTTTGCGTGAAACGGACTCCGTATGAAGGAGTTACGACCTCCGGAAGTTTCAGAATAAATTTGAATTCAAAAAACAGCTCAGATCACGTTTAAAATTTGAAATTCGAGTTCAAACTGGGCTGGGCGGGAAAACTCCCGCCCAGTGACCAGGTCGACACTAGTGTCGACCTGGCCCCCCAGGTCGACTACGCAGTCGACTTGGGTGTCGACCTACAGGTCGACTTGCCTGGTCGGCCTGACCAGGTGGGTCTGACCCTGGTTCGACTCTGGTGTGCTGTACGGTCTGATTTCCCTCCCTGTTTGCATCTGACGGCTCAAATTAACTTGAAAACTCTATAAATACATACTAAGACTCAACTAATTCACATAAGAAAATAAGAGAGGAGTCGTCATGCTGTCTGGAAGGAGTTGATCGTAGCCGCCAAGAATCAAACTAAGAAGCAAACTAAAGTCTAATCAAATCAATCAACAAATTGCTACCCAAAGGAGAGCATCTCCAAATTCAGAAAACAGAAATTAGAAAACAAGAATTCGTCACACGTTGTAAGTATAGTGGTCTTTCAGAATTTGAATAAAATTATGATGTGATACGATGTAATTGGGAATAGAATTGTATCATTGTAATGATGTAGATTTTGTGTATTGTAATGTTTCTATCATGATTGTTTTTGGTGAATTGGTTTGTGGCATAAATGGATCGATGCATAATTATTATAATTTTGTATATGAAAGTGATGGTAATTGCAAGTCTATGATTAGATCCCTCTCATGTTTATGTTAATATCCCCTTTATGTTTATGTTGATATCATGGGCCATATACTTATGTAAACACACCCTAGATTTGAGATCCTTTATGCTACGTGACTCAGAACTTATGTATACATCTTAGATCCATTACAAGTATGATTAGAACTATGTTAAATGCAGTTTGGGCTACATAAACTATGCAAGTTCATGTGGAAATAGACTATATATATTAGATTTGGACATTTTGGGTTAATTTACAACATGCTAGTTTTGTGTTCGACGTTATGCCAAGTTAATATGTTAAAACCCAAGTTTGTATAAGTCTACATATGCCATCCTATGTGACACCCATTTAGTTGTATGCCAATTTTGAATGCAAGTTCACATGCTCCAATATTTATGTTAACGCCAATTTACAAGTTCATGCACTACACCTTCTATGTATCATAGAAATATTATATGTTCTGAATTTCCCCTTTTCTCACGTTTATCAAGTTGGGCTGAATTGTGTCGAGCCCAACATTAGTACGTACAAACGGGGGTAATAGCTTTGGGTGTAAAACATGATATAAATAAATATGTTGGCATGTTTGGCACGTGCCAACGGCTGTGACATTTTTGCGGTATAAATTGTTATACCCAAATTAAAAGACGACATGACATTTACATAAATAATGAAATATGTAAACCTAGAAAAGACGACATGTTTGACCTGAGGTTGGATTGAGTTGTGACATAAACCTGCCCGGACCCGCCCGGCTGTCCAGTAGTCACAACAATACCTATCCAATGTGGGTGGTTAAACATTGAGCCCAATAAAGACTCGAGGTTAGACTGAACTACGGTGTAAACCTGCCCGGAACCAACCGGCACATCCAGTAACCGTAGTGATATCTGTCTAATGTGAGTGGTCGGTGCTCTAAAAGGCTAAGGACAGGTTGTAGGGTTAAGTCAACTGAAAACACTTAACCAAAGTTTCAACATGTTAACAAATATTGATGGGTGGGGTTAGGTATATACATACACTTAACCACTTAACATGTTTGACTAGAAAACCCTGGTAACGTAGGGACCCGTTTCAGCAGTAACCCAATTTAGGTATCAACGGTACCATGAAACTAGGCAGGGTGGGGCACGATTACTGGGCTGATTGTAAGCGGTTAAATAACGGCAATGTTAGGTACACAGTGTAGGTCTAATGGTGTGCGGTCGTGCACGCACTCCGGAGCAGACAAGCAGGGCACTAGGGGTACCAGTAGTATATCCTATGCTTTCTAGTAATTGTGTCGAGGCCGCCACCATGGGTCTTTATACACCCCATGGTGGGACCAACATAGGTATCTACACTTCTTGGGGTAGCCGTAAGACACACATACGAGTAGGAGCCGATCTTTAGAAAACAAAAAGGATCACTTCACACTCAGCATGGGGTACCGGTTAGAGTAATACTAGTAAATGCAGAGATATGGTGCGGGTTCGATAGTATATTCGATTCTAGACTACACTCCCTTAGTTATGATACTATCCTGTTTTCAATTTATGTCTATCATATCCTTTTCTTATTCATATACTGAAAAGTCACTAGATTTACTCAGGCTTTATGACTGACTCCGTTTTCTTTCGTCTTCTTTTCTTTCATTTCCCCCCCCCCCCCAGGTCCACAGGGAGGAAACAACTCAACCTAGTCAGACTATTTTGCAAGCTTGAAGACAGTAGATGTACGGTTTGGATCTCTTTGGCTTGGATCATGGCTTTGGATATCATTATGGGGATTTTGTTGATTTACTTTATGTTTTATGCTTCTTTGTTAATCAAGACAGTTATGGAAATGTAATGTTTTTGGAAGTATTGTAAGACAATTATGGTGTGGTTTGTGTAACACGTATTTTGATGAAATAAAAGTTGTTGTTGTTTCCGCTGTTTAAAAATATGTGTATTTATATCTGTCTTGTATATCTATGACTTATACTTATAAACCTCCACCAAAATTAGGGCATTCCCTTTGTGAGTGACCCTAACGGAGGTGGGGTGTTTCACTTGGTATCAGAGCATAGGTTTACCAGATAAGATAAAAGTTTTTGGAATTGTTTTCATAAGAAAGTTTAAAGAAGCATTTCTTTTCAAGAAAAAAAAGAGTATTATATTTTAAAAGGCATAATCCCCCAAAGCCATGTACGTTATCTCTCTCTATCCTTCGTTTTGAATCTTTCCTTTCTGTTTCAGCATGTCTGGAGACCTTAACCTTCCTGAAGGGGTAACGATACCCGGCTGGTTTAGGAGGTACTTAGAAGCAAGGGCCAATGATGCGGGCCCAGCAAACATTCCTCCTCTAGTGGCAGCGGTTCCTCCTCCTCCTCCTGCCCCTCCTCTTGGAAATGCTTTTGCCAAAACATGTAGAGACTTCAAATCTATGGGTGGAAAGGACTTCCATGGAACTGAGCCTTTTGTAGGAGCAAGAAATTGGCTAAAGGAGACTGAAGATCTGTTTGACATCTTCGGAGTTGATGATAGGCAAAAGATACAGCTAGCAACATGGTTGCTCAAAGATGAAGCTTCCTATTGGTGGGAGATCACTAATGCTCAGAGGGCAGTGGAAACTTGGGATGATTTTAGGACAAGGTTCGAACTGAAATTCCTCTCCCAAGCTGAATGGAGCCTGCAAATAGAGAAGTTCTTGAATCTTAAACAGGGAAGCATGACGGTCGAAGAGTACGTCAATCAGTTCAATCAGCTGGCCAGATTTGGGCTGGACTTAGTAAATACCCAACACAAGAAGGCACTTTGCTTCGTCAAAGGTCTGAATGAGCCTATACACAGCCTTGCCATGACCCATGTGTCCACGGGAGCGACTTATGAAAGCTTGGTGGACATGGCATTGCTACATGAGGAAGATCACGGCAAGAAGGAGACTAAGGCTGAGGAAAAGAAAGAAGGTTTACAGGCTAAGAAGACAGACTTTAAGAAAGGAGGAAAGAACAAGAAGTCCCGTGAGAAGAGGAAGTGCCATTTCTGTGGCATAGTTGGACATATAGAGAAAGACTGTCGGAAGAAGAAGGCAAAGATGGGTGGTTGCTTTCATTGCGGAGAGACTGGGCACCAAGCTAAGGACTGCCCAAAGAAGAAAGGACAGGGACAGAAAGCTGGATCTACTTCAGGGGGTTAAGTTCATGCTCTGACAGCATCTTCACAGGAGCGAGGTAGTAATATTTCTGTAGAAAGTGTAGTCTATCTTTATGATCATCCAGTTCGCACACTTTTTGACTCTGGTGCATCACACTCCTTTATTTCATCTGCTTTAGTAGAATCTCTGCATCTTGACACTAGTATGGTTGAGGATCCCTTAGTAGTTTCAAATCCAATTGGGGGCTCCGCTTACTTGTCAATGGTTTGTTTGGGTTTGAAAATCTCTATTCTCAGTGTTGAGTTTAGTTGTAACGCCTTTGTTCTAGGCTTCTCGGGATATGGATTGATCTTAGGCATGGACTGGTTATCCAGTAACGGTGCCATTCTTGATTGTGAGAAAAGAGTAGTTAGACTCTTGACTCGGCTTGGTAACACTCTAGAAATTTCCCGTAATCCTTTGAATGCTGTTATGCTTAGTTATCTAGAGTCGCTTGATGCTTCTGACGAGAATTTGCAGTCGGTTAGAGTAGTCCGGGAATATCCGGATGACTTCGAGGAGGTGAAAGGCTTACCTTCGAAGCGGGAAATAGACTTTCAAATCTATCTTGTGGATAACGCAAAGCCCGTAGCTTTACCTGTCAGATATATGGCTCCAAAAGAGAGAAAGGAGCTCAGTAAGCAGGTTAAAGAACTTCTTGAGAAGGGGTTCATTCGAAGGAGCATTTCAGAATGGGGTGCTCCAGTGGTGTTCGCAACCAAAGCAGACGGTTCGCTTCGCCTCTGTGTTGACTATAGGGAGTTAAACAAGTTGACCAAGAAAAATAGGCACCCTTTTCCCTGAATCGACGATTTGTTTGATCAGCTTGTAGGCGCGTCAGTTTTCTCCCAACTTGATCTAGCAACTGGGTTTCATCAGCTAAGAGTGGCTGAAGATAGTATTGATAAAACGGAGTTTAGAACCCCAGACGGTTTCTTTGAGTGGTTTGTCATGCCTTTCGGCCTGATAAATGCACCTGCTTATTTCGTGGACCTAATGAGCAGAGTGTTCAGAGAATTCCTCAACAAGTTTGTGGTTGTCTTCGTAGACGATATCTTGATCTTTTCAAAGAGTGAGGAAGAGCATGCTCAACATCTGAAGGAAATCATGGATACTCTCCGAGTACATCAGCTAAAGGCAAAATTTTCAAAATGCCACTTTTGGAGAGAAGAAGTAAGGTTTCTTGGGCATGTAGTATCTAAAGAAGGGCTGGTCGTAGACCCCGCGAAGGTAGTTGCGGTGCAAGACTGGAAGGCACCAAAGAATGCAACTGAGGTCCGAAGTTTTCTAGGACTAGCAGGCTTCTACCGAAAATTCATAAGGGATTTTGCGAAAATATCAGCTCCACTCACAAGGCTGACAAAGAAGAATCTAGTGTTCAATTGGGACTTGGATTGCGAGTTGGCTTTCCAATGCCTAAAAAGGGCTCTTACAACAGCCCCAGTCCTGACTCTGCCAGACGGAAGCAAGATGTTCACAGTTTATACAGATGCACGTGGGACAGGGCTAGGCGCTGTCTTGATGCAAGAAGGGAGGGTAGTAGCTTATGGTGGAAGGCAATTGAAAGTTCATGAAAAGAACTACCTGACCCACAATCTTGAGTTAGCCGCCATCGTCTTTGCACTTAAGTCTTGGCGACATTATCTCTTAGGTGAGAAGTTCGAACTTTACACTGACCATAAATCGTTGAAATATCTTTTCTCGTAGAAAGATCTTAACTTGAGGCAACAGAGATGGATGGAGTTTCTTGCCTTGTATGACTTCGAGATTTCCTATACTCCGGGCAAGGGCAATGTGGTGGCAGACACCTTGAGTAGAAAGAAACTAACCCTAAGCCCACTCTTTGTAGAAAGGCAAAGCCTAGAGTATATAGCCAGTTTTAACTTTAGGCCCTCCTCTGATTTCGTACCGGGTTTGTTAGCATCTCTTGAGGTGCGCCCTACTCTTTTGGACACAACAAGGACGGCACAACGTGAGGGCCCCCAGCTAGTCGAAGTGGTTGATAAACTAATTAGGGGTGAGACTTCTAGTCACCTCAGTAGATACTCTATTGATGATAAAGGCTGGCTGAGACGCGACGGAAGACTATGCGTTCCACAAGCAAAGGAGTTGATAAAGAAGGTTCTCGAGGAAGCACATCGTTCCAAGATGACAATACATCCAGGCGGAGACAAAATGTACAAGGACATGAAAAGAGTTTTCTTTTGGAACGGCATGAAGAAGGACGTGGAAGATTTCGTTTCTAAGTGTATGGTTTGCCAACAAGTTAAAGCGGAACAGAAAAAGCCTGGAGGACTGCTTCATCCCCTAGAGGTCCCACAGTGGAAGTGGGATAGCATTTCAATGGACTTCGTTGATGGGCTGCCTAGGTCGAGAAGGGGCAATACTAGCATTTGGGTAATAGTGGATAGGCTTACAAAGTGCGCCCACTTTTTACCTGTCAAGAGTAGAAGGACCGCCTCATCCCTAGCGTCTCTTTACATCAAAGAGATAGTTCGACTCCATGGGATACCCTCCAGCATTGTTAGTGACCGAGACCCTATCTTCACAAGCAAGTTTTGGCGAAGTTTGCAAGAAGCTGTAGGCACACAGTTATGTTTGAGCACGGCCTATCACCCCCAGACCGATGGACAGACGGAAAGGGTGAATAGAGTTTTAGAGGATCTTTTGAGACTTTGCGTTCTAGACTTTGGAGGGACATGGGAGGATCACCTTCCCTTAGTGGAGTTTGCTTACAGCAATAGCTTCCAAGCTACCATAGGCATGGCACCCTTCGAAGCATTGTATGGAAGACCGTGCAAGTCATCAACTTGTTGGTGGGAGTCTACAGATAAGGTTATTCTTGGTCCAGACATGATCAGAGAAACTTCAGAAAAAGTGGACTTGATTCGAAGAAGGATGAAGACAGCCCAAGATAGACAGAAATCCTACGCCGACAAGAGAAGGACCGACCTTGAGTTTGAGGTTGGGGACAGAGTTTTTCTTAAGGTATCTCCTCTAAGGAACGTCGTTCGCTTTGGATCCACTGGAAAGCTATCACCAAGGTTTGTAGGACCATTTCCTATCATCGAGAAGGTTGGGAAGATGGCCTATAGATTAGACCTACCCGAAAAACTGGCCGGAGTTCACGACGTCTTTCATGTTTCTCACCTCCGGAAGTGTTTACACGAGTCTGCTGAAATAGTAGAGCCTAGCATTCTAGAAGAAGCCGAAGTGGAACGTGAAGCAACTGTGAGAAAAGTTCCAACACGCATCTTAGGAACTGAAGTGAAAAAGCTACGCAACCGCGAAGTCAAGCTCGTCAAAGTTCAGTGGAGCGACGCCGAGGAAGACGCGACTTGGGAAACTAAGAACAGAATACGCGCTGCCTACCCTTTTCTTTTTGAGGGTACATCTTTGATCCCTCTTTTTCCTCAAGTTATGCTTTATCTATCTTTTAGGTATATCTCCTCGGTCCTTTTCCTAACTCTTTAGGTAGAAAGCAAATGGATGCAAACATGTAATTGAAAACATGTTATGGATGATGGCTGCAAGTGGTTGCTAATGATTGCTCGTGGATGCATATACACACACATTCTAGGTTTTAGATCGGCTCAGTCACTTCATATTGCATATGCATATATGTATTCTCATTCATATGTGGTTGAAATTTTATATGTTATCATATGGTTGTCGCATTTGTATGAATGGTTGTGCACTCATGTAGAATCATGAGTAGGAAAAATTTGCATACATGATGGATTCATGACACTTACATGATTCGCATTTAGGAGGTCAACTGAATCAGTGGACCGCCTGATTTCTGCATTAGATAAGGACATATACACACACAATGCATATGATCATAAAGCATTAGAAGTCTTTAAGGACAATGGACACGTGTTTGTTGGTTGAGTAGATGAACGATTGGATGGTAGGATATACATTCTTCCTAAAATTGAAGATTTCGGGGACGAAATCCTTTTAAGTGGGGGAGAATGTAACACCCCGTATATTCTATAACCGTGAAATTCCTAAATTAAAGTATAATTAATTCTAATGAAAGAATTAAGGGAAATGGCTTACACCATTGCGTTCGTCTCGGAATTATGGTTAAGATAGAGTCCGAGTTTGTGTGAAACGGACTCCGTATGAAGGAGTTACGACCTCCGGAAGTTTCAGAATAAATTTGAATTCAAAAAACAGCTCAGATCACGTTTAAAATTTGAAATTCGAGTTCAAACTGGGCTGGGCGGGAAAACTCCAGCCCAGTGACCAGGTCGACACTAGTGTCGACTGGGCAGTCGACCTGGCCCCCCAGGTCGACTACGCAGTCGACTTGGGTGTCGACCTGCAGGTCGACTTGCCTGGTCGGCCTGACCAGGTGGGTCTGACCCTGGTTCGACTCGGGTGTGCTGTACGGTCTGATTTCCCTCCCTGTTTGCATCTGACGGCTCAAATTAACTTGAAAACTCTATAAATACACACTAAGACTCAACTAATTCACATAAAAAAAATAAGAGAGGACTCGTCATGCTGTCTGGAAGGAGTTGATCGTAGCCGCCAAGAATCAAACTAAGAAGCAAACTAAAGTCTAATCAAATCAATCAACAAATTGCTACCTAAAGGAGAGCATCTCCAAATTCAGAAAACAGAAATCAGAAAACAAGAATTCGTCACACGTTGTAAGTATAGTGGTCTTTCAAAATTTGAATAAAATTATGATGTGATACGATGTAATTGGGAATAGAATTGTATCATTGTAATGATGTAGATCTTGTGTATTGTAATGTTTCTATCGTGATTGTTTTTGGTGAATTGGTTTGTGGCATAAATGGATCGATGCAAGTTTATTATACGTTTGTATATGAAAGTGATGGTAATTGCAAGTTTTGTGGCAAAGTCTATGATTAGATCCCTCTCATGTTTATGTTAATATCCCCTTTATGTTTATGTTGATATCATGGGCCATATACTTATGTAAACACACCCTAGATTTGAGATCCTTTATGCTACATGACTCAGAACTTATGTATACATCTTAGATCCATTACAAGTATGATTAGAACTATGTTAAATGCAGTTTGGGCTACATAAACTATGCAAGTTCATGTGGAAATAGACTATATATATATTAGATTTGGACATTTTGGGTTAATTTACAACATGCTAGTTTTGTGTTCGACGTTATGCCAAGTTAATATGTTAAAACCCAAGTATGTATAAGTCTACATATGCCATCCTATGTGACACCCATTTAGTTGTATGCCAATTTTGAATGCAAGTTCACATGCTCCAATATTTATGTTAACGCCAATTTGCAAGTTCATGCGCTACACCTTCTATGTATCATAGAAATATTATATGTTCTGAATTACCCCTTTTATCACGTTTATCAAGTTGGACTGAATTGTGTCGAGCCCAACATTAGTACGTACAAACGGGGGTAATAGCGTTGGGTGTAAAACATGATATAAATAAATATGTTGGCATGTTTGGCGCGTGCCAACGGCTGTGACATTTTTGCGGTATAAATTGTTATACCCAAATTAAAAGATGACATGACAGTTACATAAATAATGAAATATGTAAACCTAGAAAAGACGACATGTTTGACCCGAGGTTGGATTGAGTTGTGACATAAACCTGCCCGGATCCGCCCGGCTGTCCAGTAGTCACAACAATACCTATCCAATGTGGGTGGTTAAACATTGAGCCCAATAAAGACCCGAGGTTAGACTGAACTACGGTGTAAACCTGCCCGGAACCAACCGGCACATCCAGTAACCGTAGTGATATCTGTCTAATGTGAGTGGTCAGTGCTCTAAAAGGCTAAGGACAAGTTGTAGGGTTAAGTCAACTGAAAACAATTAACCAAAGATTCAACTTGTTAACAAATATTGATGGGTGGGGTTAGGTATATACATACACTTAACCACTTAACATGTTTGACTAGAAAACCCTGGTAACGTAGGGACCCGTTTCAGCAGTAACCCAATTTAGGTATCAACGGTACCCTGAAACTAGGCAGGGTGGGGCACGATTACTGGGCTGATTGTAAGCGGTCAAATAACGGAAATGTTAGGTGCACAGTGTAGGTCTAACGGTGTGCGGTCGTGCACGCACTCCGGAGCAGACAAGCAGGGCACTGGGGGCACCAGTAGTATATCCTATGCCTTTTAGTAATTGTGTCGGGGCCGCCACCATGGGTCTTGATACACTCCATGGTGGGACCAACATAGGTATCTACACTTCTTGGGGTAGCCGTAAGACACACGTATGAGTAGGAGCCGATCTTTAGAAAACAAAAAGGATCACTTCACACTCAGCATGGGGTGCCGGTTAGAGTAATACTAGTAAATGCAGAGATATGGTGTGGGTTCGATAGTATATTCGATTCTAGACTACACTCCCTTAGTTATGATACTATCCTGTTTTCAGTTTATGTCTATCATATCCTTTTCTTATTCATATACTGAAAAGTCACTAGATTTACTCAGGCTTTATGTCTGACTCCGTTTTCTTTTGTCTTCTTTTCTTTCGTCCCCCCCCCAGGTCCACAGGGAGGAAACAACTCAGCCTAGTCAGACTCTTTTGCAAGCTTGAAGACAGTAGATGTACGGTTTGGATCTCTTTGGCTTGGATCATGGCTTTGGATATCATTATGGGGATTTTGTTGCTTTACTTTATGTTTTATGCTTCTTTGTTAATCAAGACAGTTATGGAAATGTAATGTTTTTGGAAGTATTGTAAGACAATTATGGTGTGGTTTGTGTAACACGTATTTTGATGAAATAAAAGTTGTTGTTGTTTCCGCTGTTTAAAAATACGTGTATTTATATCTGTCTTGTATATCTGTGACTTATACTTATAAACCTCCATCAAAATTAGGGCATTCCCTTTGTGAGTGACCCTAACGGAGGTGGGGTGTTTCAGGTTCAAACCCTCCTTCTAGCGCCAAAATATTGACGATATTTTTTGCCAACACCAGAGATAGGTCTACGGAGGCGGACTGTGACGACCCGCATTCTACGCATCGAAGGATCGTAGAATATTTATTTCCTTCACATACGAAGTCGTATGGTCATGTAACTTTGAGAGACGACTATTGAGGTCATTTCCCATGTTCATGATTTTTCCCGATTTTTAAATGACCGTTTTACCCCTAGCTGATACTGTTTTGGCCATAACTTTTGACTGGAAAGGAATTTTGACCTAAGTCCACTTCCATTAGATTCGTTTGATGGTTTACAATTCCGTAGAGTGGTCACATTAGCCAAACGGACTCACCGTTTGGGAGATATGGCTGAAACAAGTTTCAGATAGTGAAAAACAACTTAATTGGGCTTAACCTGGTGATTTACAGCTAGGCCCAATGGGGGATTTCGGGATTAGAGGTATTTGAGGGCTGCTAGGGTTAGGATTTCGGTTTTTCACTCATTTTCCAGCCGCCACAAACCCTCTCTTCAACCTAACAATGGCCTCCAACATCTAAATACATCTCTAATCACCTCTTAATCAAGTTTTGGCTTAAACTACATCAAATTAAGGCGGATTAGCATGAGAATCAAGGTTTAGCTGCTGTGTAAGATTGGGAACAGCGCCAAATCGAAGAATATTTCAGTTTTGGGGTTTTATTTGTGGCTAAGGTGAGTGATTTGCATAGTTTTGCACTAATTACGGTTAATTAAGGGTAATTAGTGAAGATTAGCGAATTTATACATTAATAAATTCTATAAAAATATTTATAAATCCTTAAATGATGTTTTAGACCTCTGTTAGAAACTTTGGTTAATTTGGTTAAGTATTGCTAATCATATCATTAGTTTTGCTTAAACATGCTTAAGGGAAAATATGGGATTTTGGCTACGTTTGATCCGTTTTAACATATCAAGTTGTGGTTTTAATGTTTGTGGTCAATTATACATGTTGTTATGAATGTTTGGGATGATTTGTGGTTGTTTAGAAAAGTTAGATTGGTCGAAAACATCGTCGAATGGCGTAAACAATTCGTTGGAAAGGTTGCAGGAAACGTGCAGAGTTTCGGATCTGATCGGATTATGGGCTCGGATCGGATTAGTGGATCGGGCAAGGAGAATACAAACCGGATCGGAACTTGGCACTAGCTGAGCCTTGGCAAGAAGGAGTTCCATTTGCAAGAGTTGGAGTTGGGTTGGGATCAGATTGGAGCTCGGCATGGGGATCGGATCGGATCAGAAACGAGAGCAAAGGCGGGGGCGAGTCGAACTGAAGCATTGGATCGGATGAAGGACCACCGAACCGAACTCAAGCAGAAGCACACCCAAACCGAACCACTTCAGGGCATCCGAACCGAACCGAGCTAGAAGGGGAACACTCGAACCGAACCGCACCCAGGAGCATACTAGGAAGCATTGGACCAAACCGAACCGATGAGGACTGGAGTACTATGCATATCCGAACCGAACCGTACGTGTGCTATTACTACTACACGACGACTCTTTTGAAGACCAACTCCAATTGGACCAAAACCCGAGATGCAAAGGAGGTCCAAATGAGGAGCTTTGACTCGGGATCCAGATGGGAACCAATGAGTGAGCTTCATGATTGGGCTTTGCTGCGGGACATGTGCTAAGGGGTTGTCGATGTCTGTAACTTTGAATCACTATGTGTAGGGAGTACATAAACGGATTCAGGGCCACAGTGGCCTAGGTACGACTAAAGAGCTATAGACCAATGAGGTGGGGTCATTTGTAAAGATTTGGTCATGACTCCATGGGGTAAGCTTGGTAGTAGCAGTAGTTGTACTTGTCGAACTTCGTCAGTACTTCGATGGGTCTAGTGATTGACAGTGGTGGACATTGTATGCTTTACACGCTGAGTGAGAGATGTAGGGATGGTTGCTATGTTTGATTTGTTTGCCATCATTATGACATGCACACCCCACCCTCGTATTCTTTTCACCATCTGTTTAGTGTCACCTTAGAGTATTGTACGGTATGTAGTGCTAACTCTTTGGTTGCAGGTCCAGGTTCAGGTATGGTTTAGTATACCTGTTATTGTTCTGTTTTGCTGCTTAACGCTCATACCAGACTTTTTGTCTGACCCAGGGTTTTATGTCTCTTCTTATTACTCTGGGTTCTCTCACGAGCAGACTAGAGACAAATTAGCTGGGTATGCACGAGTAGCTGATCCAGAGACGAACAGGAGGCTTCCACGTATGATACATATATATAGATATTCTCCTTGTGTTGCTACGGTCACTACTTTGGGAATTAGTGGTGTACCTTTCTTTCTTTTGTTTAGAGACAGTAATTTGGAAAGTTGTAATAAGATGTATTTGGATTTCCGCTACTCTGATGTTGGTGTTGATTTTAGTTATCAGCTTATGCACTGTCTCGCCTGTTTTATGTCAAGTATATTATTATTATATTTTGTTCCATGCGCTGTGAGACATTCTACAGGTTCCTTGTTAGTTCACTCTCTTCTTTCCTTTCTTTTGCGACCGTTCTGTGTTAGTCGGGCATGTGTACAACGCACTTTCGAAGGAGATGTTGGCTGATGCGGAGCGGGCCGTCACACTTGGTATCAGAGCTCTAGGTTGCGTAATTAACCTAGGGAAAGACACTAGGGAGAGATAATACGTATATGAGAGCGCGTATTTGTGATTATTTTGGTTTTCAAAAGCTATATATATATTATTAGTATAGCTAAGGATGAAGTCGCACTGCACTGACACCACTATGGAGATGGTTAATCGTTTTCTCTGTGAAGATTGAACGATGAGCCGATACGTAAGGGGTACCGGTAGAGGAGCCAATAATGGGAATGTTGCTGAGATGAGGACGATGTTTACTGACCTCATGAGAGAGATGCTTACAGATGTTCAGAGGGCAGCTCCCAATGCTGGTAATGGCGGTGGTCCAGTAGTGCAGGCGCCTAAGGCCGATTTCACCAGGCTTAATAAGGATTATACTAGTCTTGGTGGGAAGCCGTTCCATGGAACGGAGTCGGCTACGGATGTTCTGGATTGGTTGGATAACTGCGAGCGTATCTTCGAAGACTTGGGTATCGAGGATGCGATGAAGAGAAGGCTAGCATCCCGTCAGCTGCAAGGACGGGCAATGAATTGGTGGAATGCTATAATGGCAGCTACCTCAGAGGATCAGATTACTTGGGATCTGTTTAAGGTTCGCTTTAGCGATAAGTTCATTCCAGATGCTCAGAAGTCAGTGTTGTTTAAGAGATTCTTGGAACTCAAGCAGAATGGCAGAGCTGTCTCAGAGTATGTTGCCGAATTTGACACTTTGTCGAAATATGGGTTATTCCTAATAGATACTGCCGAGAAGAAGAACGAGAAGTTCATAACTGGCTTGAATGGATACTTGGGGGAAAGGCTTATTAACCACATCGATGAGATGTTTGAGTCGATTGTAGGGAAAGCTTTAAGATCAAAAAGTCTTTACCCTAAGCCAAAGACTGAGGTTGCATCTGCAGAGGAGCCAAAGCCGCAAGCAAGCGGTGGAGGTAAGAATGGTTCTCAGAATAAGAGAAAGCAGAATCAGACTAAGGATGGCCAGAAGAAAAAGAATAAGAAGGATGTTGAGTGCTTCAGCTGTGGTAATAAGGGCCATTATGTTATAATTGTCGGGCCAATCCAGCGGATAGGAAGTGCTTCAACTGTGGCCAAGTGGGGCATCACAAGGACAAGTGTCTGCAACCCCCTAAAGAAAAGCAGATTGTGAAAGCATATGCCCTTAATGCTATTCCTTCTTCGTCGAATGCCTCAACTGCGGCGGAGAAGGGAAAGAATGTTGTTATTCAAGGTATGATTTCTGTTTATGATGTTCCTGTTAGAGTTTTGTTTTATACCGGAGCTTCCAGTTCTTTCATATCTAGTGACCTGGTAGATAGGTTGGGATTGGATCCCGAGATTGTCGATAGACCTTTAGTAGTGACGAACCCGATTGGTGGTTTGACTAACCTAAGCATGATTTGTCGTAATGTGGTCTTATCGAGTCATGGATAAATGTTTGTTTGTGATTGCTTTGTTTTGGGCTTTACTGGGTTTGGCATTATTTTGGGAGTCAATTGGCTCCAAAGATACGGGGTGGTGGTAGACTGTGAGGGCTTTTTGGTGATAGCTAGAGCGGATGATGGGCAGAGGGTAGTGTTTGGTGGTCTACCTAGTGATGGGGTAATGGCTACTTTTCTAAATTCCTTCGACATCCCGCAAGGTGAGTTGTCAGGTTTGCCCATGGTTGGCCAGTATCCGGACGTCTTCAAGGAAGTGACCGGGCTTCCACCACATCGAGAGATTGAGTTCCGTATTGATTTGGTGAAAGATGCCAGACCTATAGTGATGCCACTTCGTCGTATGGCACCAAGGGAGCAGCGAGAGCTCGGGGTGCAAGTCAGCGATCTTTTGAAGAAGGGATTTATCAGAAGGAGTGTTTCAGAATGGGGAGCACCAGTTGTGTTTGCTACCAAGGCAGATGGTTCCCTTCGATTGTGTGTAGACTACCGCGAATTGAATAAAGTGACAAGGAATAATAAGTATCCTCTACCGCAGATAGATGATTTGTTTGATCAGTTGAGTGGCGCGAGAGTATTCTCCCAGTTGGACCTTGCAACAGGATTTCATCAACTTGGAGTGGAAGCTGAAAGTATAACTAAAACGGCATTTCGGACACCGTCTGGATTTTATGAGTGGTTGGTCATGCCATTCGGGTTGACCAATGCTCTAGCATATTTTGTGGATCTTATGAATAGGGTATTCAGAGATCAGTTGAATAAGTTTGTTCTTGTGTTCGTGGATGATATCTTGGTCTACTTGAGGACAGAGGAAGAACACAAGGAGCATTTGAGAATAGTGATGGAGGTGTTGAGAAAACACCAATTGAAAGCAAAGTTTTCTAAGTGTCACTTATGGAGTAGGGAAGTGAGGTTCTTGGGTCATGTCGTTTCAGAGAATGGTATTGCCGTGGATCCTGCGAAGGTGGCTACGGTACAGGATTGGTCTACGCCCAAGAATGCAACAGACATAAGAAGTTTCTTGGGATTAGCCGGATATTATCGTAAGTTTATCCAAGACTTCTCCAAGATAGCAACACCGTTGACTCAGTTGACCAAGAAGAATCAATCTTTCGTCTGGGACGAAAAGTGCGAGGATGCATTCAAGAGTCTAAAGAAAAAGTTGATGCGCGCACCAGTGTTAGTCATTCCTAAGGGGAATGAAGAGATGACAGTATATACGGATGCATGTGGCACAGGGCTAGGTGCTATATTGATGCAAGGAGGTAGGGTTGTAGCTTATGCAAGTCGGCAATTGAAACCGCATGTGAAAAGATACCCTACCCATGATTTGGAATTAGCAGCGATCGTGTTCGCGTTGAAGATTTGGAGACATTATCTCTTGGGAGAAAGGTTTGAGCTGTTTACCGATCATATATCGTTAAAGTATCTCTTCTCTCAGAAGGATCTAAATCTCCAATAGCAAATATGGTTAGAATTCTTAGCTTCCTATGATTTCGACATCGCATATACACCAGGAAAGGGCAATGTGGTGGCTGATG
Organism: Allium sativum; assembly: GCA_030737875.1. Classification (NCBI taxonomy): domain Eukaryota; kingdom Viridiplantae; phylum Streptophyta; class Magnoliopsida; order Asparagales; family Amaryllidaceae; genus Allium; species Allium sativum. The sequence goes on from CM060911.1 coordinate 195,596,040, forward strand.
CATTGAGTAGAAGACATTCCAGTTTAGGGGCTATGTTTCTAGAATGGAAGCAACTGGAGTACATCGCGGGGTATGATTTCATACCAAAGTGCGAATTGGATCCAGAAATGTTAGCAAGTTTGATGATCAGACCCACTTTGATTGAGCGTATTGGTTACAGTCAGGGGAACGATCCTAACCTATTGGAAATCATCTCAAAGTTAGAGATGGGAATCGACGGAGAGATGAACAAGTATGGGCTTGATCGAGATAGATGGCTTAAAAAGAATGGAAGGCTAGTTGTACCCAATGTCAATGGATTGAGAGATGAAGTGCTTAGAGAATGTCATCACTCAAAACTGACTATACATCCCAGTGGTAACAAGATGTATCGAGACATGAAGCAGACCTACTACTGGGAAGGGATGAAAAGAGACATTGGGAAATTTATATCCAAATGCATGAATTGCCAGCTAGTTAAAGCTGAGCAAAAGAAGCCTAGTGGTTTGTTACAACCATTAGAAGTTCCAGAATGGAAATGGGAACAAGTCTCAATGGATTTCATTGATGGGTTACCAAGGACTAGGTCGGGCCATGATAGCATTTGGGTGATTGTGGACCAATTAAACAAGAGTGCAAGATTTATACCCGTCAAGTCGAATAGAACAACAGCTAAGTTAGCTGAGCTATATGTGAAGTAGGTAGTGAAATTTCATGGAATACCCAAAGGCATTGTAAGTGACTGAGATCCGGTGTTCACTAGTGGATTTTGGAAGAGCTTACAAGAGGCTTTAGGATCAGAATTACATCTCAGTACCGCGTATCATCCTCAAACCAACGGACAGACAGAGAGGGTGAATCGAGTGCTAGAAGATCTTTTGAGAGCTTGCATATTGGATTTTGGTGGATCATGGGATGACCATTTGCATCTAGTAGAGTTTGCATATAATAATAGTTATCAGTCCAGTATTGGTATGGCTCCATTTGAAGCTTTGTACGGAAGACCGTGCAACTCACCGTCATGTTGGTTAGAAATTGGTGAGAAGTTTGTGCTTGGACCAGATGTGATAAGAGAAACTTCAGCTAAGATTAAAGTTATCCAACAGCGAATGAAGGCTGCACAAGATAGGCAGAAGAGTTATGCTGATAAGAGGAGAAGAGAATTAAAGTTCTCCATTGGCGATTTGGTGTTTGTCAAGATTTCTCCATTAAAGAGCGTGATACGATTTGGCAGGAGAGGCAAGTTAGCACCAAGATTTGTTGGTCCATTCCCAGTTCTTGAGCAAATTGGAAATTTGGCATATAAAGTTGAATTACCAGACAAGATGGCAGGAGTTCACAACGTATTTCATGTTTCCCAGTTAAGGAAATTCGTACACGACCCAGATGTGACTATTTCACCTGATCAGTTGGATGATGACGAAGTTGAACCCGAGGCGGTTGGGAACCGCAGGCCTGTGCGTATTGTTGGGAACGATACGAAGCAGCTTCGAAGGAAGGCGGTGAAATTAGTCAAAGTTCAGTGGGGCGAGAATGAGAATGACTGTACTTGGGAGACAGAGGAGAGCATTAGGAAGACGTGTCCAAAACTCTTCGCCTGGTAAAATTTCAGTTTTGATTTAGTCTTTCTGCATGCTAGGATAGGTTGTTTTGTTTGTTTTGCATGTTTGATTGTTATATATGATTGGTAGGCATGCGGAATCCTTTGTATGTTTTGGGTTAATGAGTTTCGGGGACGAAATTTCTTAAGGGGGGGGGGGAGAGTGTAACGACCCACGTTCTACGCATCGGAGGATCGTAGAATATTTATTTTTTTCACATACGAAGTCGTATGGTCATGTAACTTTGGGAGACGACTATTGAAGTCATTTCCCATGTTCATGATTTTTTCGCAATTTTTAAATGACCGTTTTACCCCTAACTGATACTGTTTTGGCCATAACTTTTGAATGGAAAGGAATTTTGACCTAAAACCACTTCCATTAGATTCGTTTGATGGTTTACAATTTCATAGAGTGGTCACATTAGCCAAACGGACTCACCGTTTGGGAGATATGGCTGAAACAAGTTTCAGATAGTGAAAAACAGCTTAATTGGGCTTAACCGGGTGATTAACAGCTAGGCCCAATGGGGGATTTCGGGATTAGAGGTATTTGAGGGCTGTTAGGGTTAGGATTTCGGTTTTTCACTCATTTTCCAGCCGCCACAAACCCTCTCTTCAACCTAACAATGGCCTCCAACATCTAAATACACCTCCAATCACCTCTTAATCAAGTTTTGGCTTAAACTACATCAAATTAAAGCGGATTAGCATGAGAATCGAGGTAGAGCTGCTGTGTAAGATTGGGAACACCGCCAAATCGAAGAATATTTCAGTTTTGGGGTTTTATTTGTGGCTAAGGTGAGTGATTTGCATAGTTTTGCACTAATTACGGTTAATTAAGGGTAATTAGTGAAGATTAGCGAATTTATACATTAATAAATTCTGGAAAAATATTTAAAATCCTTAAATGATGTTTTAGACATCTGTTAGAAACTTTGGTTAATTTGGTTAAGTTTTGCTAATCATATCATTAGTTTTGCTTAAACATGCTTAAGGGAAAATATGGGATTTTGGCTACGTTTGATCCATTTTAACATATCAAGTTGTGGTTTTAGTGTTTATGGTCAATTATACATGTTGCTATGACTGTTTGGGATGATTTGTGGTTGTTTAGAAAAGTTAAATTGGTCGAAAATATCGTCGAATGGCGTAAACAAGTTGTTGGAAAGGTTGCAGGAAACATGCAGAGTTTCGGATCAGATCGGATTGGATTATGGGCTCGGATCGGATTAGTGGATCGGGCAAGGAGAATACGAACCGGATCGGAACTTGGCACTAGCTGAGCCTTGGCAAGAAAGAGGGCCATTTGCAAGAGTTGGAGTTGGGATCAGATTGGAGCTCAGCATGGGGATCGGATCGGATCAGAAACGGGAGCAAAGGCGAGGCGAGTAGAACTGAAGCATCGGATCAGATGAAGGACCACCAAACCGAACTCAAGCAGAAGCACACCCGAACCGAACCACTTAAGGGCATCCGAACTGAGCTAGAAGGGGAACACCCGAACCGCACCCAGGAGCATACTAGGAAGCATTGGACCAAACCGAACCGATGAGGACTGGAGTACTATGCATATCCGAACCGAACCGTACGTATGCTATTACTATTACGCGACGACTCTTTTGAAGACCAACTCCAATTCGACGAAAACCCGAGATGCAAAGGAGGTCCAAATGAGGAGCTTTGACTCAGGATCCAGATGGGAACCAATGAGTGAGCTTCATGATTGGGCTTTGCTGCGGGACGTGTGCTAAGGGGTTGTCGATGTCTGTAACTTATGTGTAGGGAGTACATGAACGGATTCAGGGCCACAGTGGCCTAGGTACGACTAAAGAGCTATAGACCAATGAGGTGGGGTCATTTGTAAAGATTTGGTCATGACTCCATGGGGTAAGCTTGGTAGTAGCAGTAGTTGTACAAGTCGAACTCCGTCACTACTTCGATGGGTCTAGTGATTGACAGTGGTGGACATCGTATGCTTTACGCACTGAGTGAGAGATGTGGGGATGGTTGCTATGTTTGATTTGTTTGCCATCATTATGACATGCACACCCCACCCCGTATTCTTTTCACCATCTGTTTAGTGGCACCTTAGAGTATTGTGTGGTATGTAGTGCTAACTCTTTGGTTGCAGGTCCAGGTTCAGGTATGGTATAGTATACCTGTTATTGTTCTGTTTAGCTGCTTATCGCTCATACCAGACTTTTTGTCTAACCCAGAGTTTTATGTCTCTTCTTATTACTCTGGGTGCTCTCACGAGCAGACTAGAGACAGGTTAGCTGGGTATGCACGAGTAGCTGATCCGGAGACGAGCAGGAGGCTTCCACGTATGATACATATATATAGATATTCTCCCTGTGTTGTTGCGATCACTACTTTGGGCATTAGTGGTGTACCTTTCTTTCTTTTGTTTAGAGACAGTAATTTGGAAAGTTGTAATAAGCTGTATTTGGATTTCCGCTACTCTGATGTTGATGTTGATTTTAGTTATCAGCTTATGCACTGTCTCGCCTGTTTTATGTCAAGTATATTATTATTATATTTTGTTCCATGCGTTGTGAGACATTCTATAGGTTCCTTGTTAGTTCACTCTCTTCTTTCCTTTCTTGGCGACCGTTCTGTGTTAGTCGGGCATGTGTACAGCGCACTTTCGAAGGAGATGCCGGCTGATGCGGGGCAGGCCGTCACACAGACCTAAGAAGGAAATGAGATTATTCGAATTTCCCCGGGTTGAGTTGATTTGCCGCTTCCCAAATGCCAAGAACTCAAACTCATAGGTCAATCATTCTTCTCTCAAGAGGTGAATGTCGCATGTCTGTAATTCATGGGTCAACAACCCTCTTGAGGGAGAAGTTTCCTTGGGATGAAAGCGTCAAGCTATTGAAGCCTTAACGACCTGCGTCATGATATTCTGGTGATCCCATAGCGTAACAGAATGTATGCAGAAATGTACTGAAGAACAACATATCGTACAAAAGAAAGTAAACACACACAATTTATAGTGGTTCGGTTTGATTTGAACCTATGTCCATTTTAAGGGTTTTGATGATTTTATTCATGGAGGAGGTTATACAAGGGATCATGAGATTAATTTACAAATTAGGGATTCTCCCCTCTAAAATATAAGAGGAGGAAGAAGAAGAAAATCCTCCCAGATGTGACCCCTGGGGTCCGATTTATAGTGGATTTGGTGTCCCTTTTGTTATTGGGCCTTGGGGCCCGCAGGGGTCCTTGTTGTCCGCCTTTTTCTTTGGTCTTGAATGTCCCTACCTTCAGTCGCTTAGTCACGCCTGTCACGGATCTCGTAGTGTAGGTCTCGGTTAGTCGGTAGCCTCCTCATGCTATTGTAGCGGGCTTTCGGAAGGCGCTATGAGTTTTTGGTTGTATGCTCTCAGTTGTAGATTATTGGATATAGATTTTTGGCTTTCCCACGAATAATTAGGGAAGCCTATCCTTATTATGTATGTGGATCGCTCATACTCCTCCGGGGTTCCGATTTAACTTTCGGTGGGGTTTCCAAGTATGGCTTGATCTTCCAGAAAATTGCTCCTGGTGATTCATTCGTCACTTTATCAATATGTCCTCTCCGTATTTATACGACAGGTGTTTCGGAAACTGGTTCTAGGTGTGCTTTTGGCTTAATGCTTTTGGCGTTTTAACCTCCTGGATGGCATTTTGTTGCAGGACCGCTTGTCGGATTGTCGATATCGGAAGGCTCCCGTTTGTCCTACCCTGTCGGATAAACCCTACTGGCTAGATCTCTTAGCTTCTATGGTTCTTTCTCTTTGATGGGTCTTGGCTGATGTCGCTTTCAGGATCTTTCTCTCTATTTTTTATTCTTATTAGCGTTTGTCCTTGTTTTTTGAAGGATTTTCATGTACTTGCGGTCATATGATAACCCTTCTCCGTCAGCCTATTTTACTGTTAATTCTGGTAGTAACAATACTAATGGGAAGTGACACAGGCAGGACAACAGGTAGTTACTTAGGAAGATTTCAGACAGAGATATGAGATGAAGTTCTTATCTCAGGCAGAAGAAGGAATGCAGATGGCGATATTTTTGGCTCTAAAGCAAGGAAGTATGTCTGTTATTGAATATGTTAACAAGTTTAATTAGCTAGCAAGATTTGTTTTGGACTTGGTGAATACTCCCCATAAGAAGGCTCTTAGGTTTGTGAGAGAGTTGAATCAACCTCTCCAAGGAATAGCCCACTCACATATACCGATGGGGGAGACTTCAAAGATGTTGATAGATGTGTCTTTGACACACGAAGACGGTAAGGACAAGAAGAAAGAAGTCAAGTCTGAGGAGACACACCCCAAGGTAGAGAAAAAGAAATGGTGGCCCAAGAAGGGAACACAAAAGAAAGGAGGAAAGCCTGATAAGGCTCATATCAAGACAGAGGTTAAGTGCCATGGTTGTGGAGCTTTGGGTCATTTTATGAAACACAATAGAAAGACAAAGAACGCTTGTTTCAGTTGTGGTCAAGTTGGATATTTCACTAAGCAATGCCCTAATAGGCAAGGACAAGGGGTAGGATCTTCTAGAGGAAAAGTGCATGCTCTTGACGCTAGTGGACCTGATCGAGGTAGGAAAGTTACAGTCAAAAGTTTGATTTCTTTTTTTGACTATCCTATTAGGGATCTCTTTGATTCTGGCGCTTCTTATTCATTTATATCCAATTTTGTGGTAGATAATTCGCACCTATATACTAGTATATTTTCTGATTCTGTTGTAGTCTCAAACCCCATAGGAGGTATGGCTCATTTATCCATGATATGTCGAGGTTTGAGAATTTCTATCTTGGGTGTCGAGTTTGAATGCGACGCGTATGTTCCTGGCTTTATAGGTTATGGGTTGATTCTAGGTATGGATTGGATAGCCATGTATGGTGCCATTCTAGACTGTGAGAGGAGAGTTGTTAGGCTTCTGACATGCCAAGGGAGAACTCTCGAGATTTTGTGTGACCCACCGGGGTTAATTATGCCCAGTTTCCTAAATTCGTCTGATTCTTCTATTGATGATTTGCGATCAGTACCCATAGTCAGAGATTATCCGGATGTGTTTAATAAGGTTAGGGGATTACCTTTGAGGTGTGCGATAGACTTCATTATTTACTTGGTAAAGAATGCGAAGCCGGTCGCTTTACCGGTGCGCCACGTGGCTCCTAGGGAGAGGAGGGAGCTTAGCAAGCATGTAGGGAAGCTATTCGAGAAAGGATTCATTAGACGAACATACCAAAGTGGGGAGCTCCAGTCGTCTTTGCGACTAAGGCAGGTGGCTCACTTTGACTATGCATGGAATATAGAGAATTGAATAATCTCACTAAGAAGAGTAGGCACACACTTCCGAGGATTGACGACTTGTTTGATTAGCTAGTAGGCGCATCAGTTTTCTCGCAGATGGATTTGGCCAGGGGATTTCATCAGTTGAGGGTGGTAGAGGACAATATTGATAAGATTGCTTTCAATACTCCAGACGGTTTCTTTGAGTGGCTGGTCGCCTTTGGGCTAACCAATGCACCCGCATATTTTGTGGACTTGATGAGTACGGTATTTAGAGAGTTTTTGAACAAGTTTTTGGTGGTCTTTGTTGATGATATTCTGATCTTCTCAAAGAATGAGGAGGAGCATGCCCTACACTTAGGAGAGGTTCTACGCACTCTTAGATCGCAATAACTTAAAGCAAAATTTTCTAAGTGTCACTTTTGGAGAAAGGAAGTAAAGTTCCTAGGGCATGTAGTCTCCAAGGATGGGATAGCAGTAGACCCCGCTAAGGTCATTGTAATTCAAGATTGGAAGGCTCCGAAGAATGCGATGGTGGTGAGGAATTTGCTAGGGTTGGCGGGCTATTATAGGAAGTTCATCAAAGACTTTGCAAGGGTATCCTCCCCGCTCACCCGACTGACAAAGAAAAACTTAGCTTTTTCTTAGAGAATTGATTGTGAGGATGCTTTTTAGAGATTGTAGAGGGCACTGACATTAGCCCCAGCTCTGACTCTCTCCGATTGAAGCAAGGTTTTTACGGTCTACACGGATGGTTGTGGCATAAGACTTGGTGTCGTGCTGATGCAAGAAGGTAGGGTAGTATGCTACGGTAGCGGACAGTTGAGAGTTCATGAGAAGAACTACCCTATCTATGACACAGAATTAGCTTCTATAGTGTTCGCATTGAAGTCTTGGCGACATTATCTATTGGAGAGAAATTTGAGCTATACACGGATCATAAGTAGCTCAAATATTTGTTCTCATAGAAGGATCTCAACCTAAGGCAGCAACGATGGATGTTCCTAGCATCCTACGACTTTGAGATAGCTTATACCCTAGGAAAGGGTAATGTAGTGGCAGACACATTGAGTAGGTAGAGGATGACCTTAAGCCTTTTATTCGTAGAGAGGCGGAGCTCGGAGTTTATATCGACTTTCAATTTTAGGTCGTCTACGGATTTTACAATGGGTTTGTTAGCATCATTGGAAGTACAACCTACTCTTATGGAGCACGTTGGATCCACCCAATGAGAGGACCTGTAAATAATGAACATCATGGACAGGATTAGTAAAGGAGAGACCTCTAGTCATCTAAGTAGATACTCTACGGATGATAAAGGGTGGCTATGATGAGATGGAAGACTTTGTGCTCCCCGAGATAAAGTTTTGTTGAGGATAATCCTTGAGAAGGCTCATCATTCTTGGATGACTATCCATCCGGGCGGCGACAAGATGTATTGAGATATGAAGAGAGTTTTCTTTTAGACTAGTATGAATAAGGAAATGTCGGAATTTGTGTCCCGATGTTTGACTTGTCAGTGAGTAAAGGCTGAACAAAGGAAACCTGGCAGATTACTTCATCCCTTGGATATCCTAAAATGGAAGTGAGAGAGCGTCTCTATGGACTTCATTGATGGACTACCCAAATTGAGGAAGGGAAACACTAGTATTTTGGTGGTAGTAGACAGACTTATGAAGAGTGCTTACTTTGTTCATGTCAAGAGCAAGAGGATGACAACTTTGCTAACATCGGTATACCTTCGAGAGATAGTTCGACTTCATGGGGGTACCTTCCAGTATAGTAAGAGACTGTGACCCCATCTTCACTAGTGAGTTTTGGAAAATCTCACAAGAGGCACTAGGTACATAACTACGTTTGAGCACAACTTACCATCCTCAGACCAATGGACAGACTGAGAGGGTGAATAAGGTTCTTGAGGATCTTCTGAGACTATGTATCCTCGATTTCGAAGGGACTTGGGGGGGACATCTCCCATTGGTTGAGTTTGCCTACAATAATAGTTATTAGTCAAGCTAGGCATGGCACCCTTCAAGTCACTTTATGGACGACCTTGCAGATCGCTAACTTGTTGGTAGGAGTCTATGGACAGACTTCTACTTGGGCCTAAAATGATTCGAGAGACTTCCGAGAAGATTGACCTTATTCTTTGAAAGAAGAAAGCAACTCAGGAAGAGGCAGAAGTCATATGCTTATAAGAGGAAGACTGATTTGCAATTCGAAGTAGGAGATATGGTCTTCATCAAAATATTTCCTCTAAGGAATGTTATTCTCTTTTGCTTACTAGGGAAGTTGGCATCGAGGTTTTTAGGGTCATTCCCCATAGCGGTGAGGATAGATCAGATGGCCTATAGGGTTAGACTGAGGCTGCGGGCGTACACGACATGTTCCATGTTTCCCATTTGAGGAAATGTCTTCATATTCAGCAGAGGTAGTGGAGCCAAGCACCCCTGAAGATGTTGAAGTCGAGAAAGAAGCATCAGTTCAAAGATTTCCTACTTATATTCTTGGATCAGAGGTTAAGAAACTACGCAACAAAGAAATCAAATTAGTAAAGATACAGTGGGGAGAAGACCGCGTAAATGCGGTGTGGGAACCCAAAGACAAGATTCATGCTTCTTATCCTTTTCTTTTTGAGAGTACGTTCTTAATTTCTTTTCCAAGCTTTTAATTCGCATTTTCTTCTACCATTCAAGTATATTTATCCTATCGTTCGAATCTTCGATCCTTAGGTAGAAACATGTTATGATTGATGGTTGCAAGTGGATGTAGGTGTTTGCTAGTGGTTGCCCATGGATGTATGTACACACACAAGGAACTAGATCGGCTCAAGCACTTACATCCTACATATGGATCCATGCACATTTTTATATTTCAATGGATGAAAATGGTTGAATATCATATGGATGTTGCATTTTGGTGGATGATCATGCATACGTACAGAACTTATATGTCATACTATGACTCTTTTGCATACAAATTGGATACATGGCACAAACATATATTGCATTAAGGAGGTCAACTGAATTAGTCGACCGCCTAATTTACGCATGAGTGTATGAACATAAACTCACAACACTTTTGCATATGTTCATACAAACCATTAGAAATTCTTAAGGACAATGGATACCAGGGGATGATGGATGAGTAGATGGTTGTAGGTCATTGTAAGAATAATAACATTCTTCTAAACTAGGAGATTTCGAGGACGAAATCCTTTAAGTAGGGGAGAATGTAGCACCCTAAAATTTAATACACCATAACCATATAGTAAAGACAATAAAATGAATTTTATATAACTAAATATTCAATTAAGTAAATCCGACTTTATCGTTGTGTTCGTCTCGGAATTCTAATTCAGATAGGCCTCGAGTTTGCGTAAATCGGATGACGTGTAAAAAAATATGGATCTAAGAAGATTGTATATATAGGGTATATATTTATAAAATTCAAACAGAAAAAAAAATATCGTAGGAACCAATGGTCATGGGACGACCCATCCCGACCTGGGTCGACCTATGGGTCAACCCAAGTCCAAGAGGGGTCGACACGATAGGTAAGGGTCGACCCATCCGCATGCAGGTCCAATTATGAACGATGTATTTGGACTATTTTATATATTAGGTTCGTTGGAAGAGTTGTATGGCTGGATTTATAACCCTAAAATCTAACGGTGAAGATTTAGCTCAGTTAATCTATAAATAAGGGCTCTCTCATTTTATTTACATACAACTATTCTCCACCTCTCTCTACCTCCGTGGATATATTCTAAATTAATTAATAAAACGGGGAGACGCTGCTGAAAGTTAGATCAATAGAGATAATTCAAGATCTGCAATCAACATACAATCTTTTTCAAGAACTATTTCTGAACTTATTACCTAGCCCTGTGAGTTCAAGTTACTTTTAGATCTGATATCTAGAAATGTATCATGACAGTAAATAAATTTGGATCTAGAACATACAATACCTATAAGTTAATTTCTATATTGTTCTTTTATTGTTATTCTTTTATGCAGTTGTCACGATAATATATGTTCTTTTACTGTTAGTTGATTAATCAGTTATGTTCATACATACCTATCTTCCTTATCCCCATTCTACCGTTTAATTTATTTTCAGTCTTGTTTATATGCCTATTTTATACAAGCTGTTTTGATTCTGTTCATCTCCTTATACTTTTCCCTTTTATTTACGCTGAGCCTAGGCCATTTCCGATTAATATTGCGTATAATTTAATTTGAGATAATATAAAATGACAATGAAAAAGGAGAATTTAGGCATGTTATAAATTGAGGACTTCTGACTGTAAATTGGGAATATTATCGAAAGGAAGAATATGCATATATCTATACATGTTAGATTAGACTTTATCCATTGATTTAGTAAAGAACATGTTAAGAAAATGTAAGTACCAGATGTACGTTAAGTAAACTGAATTACTGTAGTGTATATATACATCTGGGTTAGGGAATCTAAGACGCTGTAACACCAGTAAATAAGTCCGTGTTCTGTAAGTTACTGGGTTAGAGAGTGATGCACCCTACTGCCGGGGTTGACACGGGGTATTTACGTAGTAGGGAACCAATCGCATGGGTAGTAATTAGGGTAACACCTAATCCTGATATGTAATTAGGGTAACACCTAATCCTGATATCTAATTAGGTAACACCTAGCCTAATATACTAGTATTGGTGAAGAGAAAAAATTGTTCTTGGGATATAAATGAGAAGCCTTACTCGATCTTTGTTTTATCTTGCTGTCTTGTACTTATATGCTATTGTACTTTCCCATCCAGTCTTATTTATCAGTCTTTATACCTCTATTTTATGCATAAACTGAAAATCACTCGAACTCGCCAGGCTTTATGTCTGACCTATTTTGTTTCGTTTTTTTCGCTTTCTTCCCCCCTCAGGTCCTCAGAGTGGTAGTAATCCGTAATAATTAGGACTTTCTTTCCGCTTGGATTAGGACTTCTTCCAATTTGATGTACCGCTTTGATTATCTTTATACTTTGCTATGGCTTGTAAAAAGAGATATGGTTTTGCATTATTGTACTCTAATGTTTGGCATTATAAGGTAGATGGTTTTATTTGAATTACTTGGTATTTGATGATGTAATTTATTTGGAACAATGTTTTACTTTCATTAATAAAAGTTTATTTTCCGCTACCTATTCATATTTGTCCTGTGAATTTTAGTTACTGCTTACCTATTGCGCTTCACAAAACATAATGCATTCTCCTATGAGTCACATTAACGGACGTGGGGGTGTCACATAGAGTTAGAACAAAGATCTAGATTCTGGTAATCCCAATCTAAGAGAATCTAACTAATGAGAGGAATTCAAAAGAAAGAAACTCTCAGAAAAGATTGAATTTAAAATCAAGTTTTTGTATATAAAAACCCTTTTAAATTCATTTAAAACAATTTTATATCTAGTCATACCTTTTAAAATACGCTCTCTCAAGAAAGATTACGTGATTGATTCAACTCATTATAGGGTATCGCTACCCTATCTGTAATGAGTTTAAACCTCATAAGTTAAGGTTTTTTATTAAATTAAAGCTCTGATACCACATGTAAACAACCTGTGACAACCCACATGTAACTCACTAAGGGAATGCATTATGTTCCGTGAAGCGTTATAGGTAATATGGCACAGAATAATTACAAGACAAATATAAATAAGATAGCAGCGGAAATTTACATTTTTATTTCAATCATAATACCGTGGTCCACAATACCATAAGTCACAAAAATCATTACAATAAAATATCTTCTGTCTTGCATCATCAGAGTACATAAAATATAAAAATATAATTCCCTAACTGAAAGAGTTAAGCCATAGTAGAGATAAGAACTTGATCCATACTTCAGAAGTAGCTCCTAGCAAAGTGATATTTGAATCCCCACTAAGCTTGGGTGTTTCCTCCTTGAGAACCTAGGGGGTGGGGGGAACGGAAGAAAGAACGAGAAACAAAAAGGGTCAGACATAAAGTCTAGCGAGTCTAGTTACTTTTAGCCAGTAGATAAATAAAAGTAACATGATAAACATATAAAGTGGATAAGAGAGAGATCACTACATAAATGGAAGGTGTGACAAGGTAAGCAAGATAAGGTGTACATGCCTCACTAATGATTACTCTGCACTATCACTAGTATATCCAGAAAGAGATGATCCCTTCAACTATAAGGTGGTAGACTTAGGTATACGTCCAAATGTATCCTAACTACAACCCTGATCGATCAGCTCCCTAACCCTCGTAGATACCTTGTGCTGGCTCCACAGTAGGAGGTATCACGTCCTAAAGTGGCAACCCCTTGTCGTAATAATGTGCACAACCATATCTATAGGTCTCACGGTCGTCTTATCCCCTTCTGCCCGACTCATGCACGCATATGGCCCGGTCAGTTTGCGCCGCCCACACCGTCCTCCATGTTTGGATATCTTACAATCAATCAATAAGCGTGCCCCTTTTCCGCCTAGTACAGAGTACTTAGTTTGATACCTACTCTGAGTTACTGATTGAAATGGGTCCCACAAAATATGATACAATGAAACACCCCACCTCTGTTAAGGTCACTCACAAAGGGAATGCCTTAGCTTTGGTGGAGGTTTATAAGTAAATGCCACAGATAAACTCAAGACATATATAAATACACATATTTTAAATAGCGGAAACCAAACAAACTTTTATTTCATCAATACGTGTTCAAACAATACATTTCCATAATTGTCTCAAAATACTTCCAACATTACAACCTCATTACTGTCTTGATTATTAAAGAAGTATAAAACATAAATAAAGTGACAAAAATCCCCATAGTGATATCCAAAGCCATAATCCGAGCAAAAGAGATCCAAATCATACATCTACGGTCTTGGAGCTTGTAAAGAGTCTGACGGAGCTGAGTTGTTTCCTCCCTGTGGACCTGGGGGAGGGAACGGAAGAAAAGAAGACGAAAAGAAAATAGAGTCAGACATAAAGCCTGAGTAAATCTAGTAACTCTTCAGTATGTGAATAAGAAAAGGGCATGATAGACATAAACTAAAAATAGGAAAGTATCACAAGCTAAGGAAGTGTCGAATGTACTATCGCACCCATACCATATCTCTGCACCTACTTGAGTGTATTCTTACTGGCACCCCATGCTGAGGGTGAAGTGATCCCCATTTTCTAAAGATCGGCTCCTACTCGCGTTAACATGTGTCATACGGCCCCCAAGAATTGTAGATACCTATGTTGGTCCCACCATGGGGTGTATCAAGACCCATGGTGGCGGCCCCGACACAAATTCTAGAAGGCATAGGTTATACTACTGGTGCCCCTAGTGCCCTGTTTGTCTGCTCCGGAGTATGTACACGCCCGCACCCCGTTAGAACCTACACTGTTGCACCCACCGCCGTCGCTTTGACCGCTTACAATCAGCCCAGTAATCGTGCCCCACCCTGCCTAGTTTCAGGGTACCATGATACCTAACTTGGGTTACTGCTGAAACAGGTCCCTCGTTACTAGGATTTTCTAGTCAAACATGTTAAGTGGTTAAGTGTCTGTATTTACCTAATCCCCACCCATCAATTCTTGTTAACATGTTGAGTTTGGTTAAGTGTTTATAGCTGACTTAACCCTACCATCTGTCCTTAGCCTCTTAGAGCACCAGACCACTCACTTTAGACATGTATTGGGCTCAATGCTTAACCACCCACATTGGATAGGTATTGTTGTGACTACTGGACAGCCGGGCGGGTCCGGGAAGGTTTACATCACAACTCAATCCAACCTCGGGTTAAGCACATCGTGTTTTCTAAATTTACATATTTTATTACTTCTCAATTATATATGTAAATTTCATGTTCTTTATTCTTGGGTATAACAATTCATACCGCTTATATGTCATTGTCGTTGGCATGTGCCAAACACGCCAACATATATTTTCATATTTTACACCCAACGTTATTACCCCCGTTTGTACGTTCGCAACATTATAACAAGTGTTGGGCTTGACACAATTCAGCCTAACTTTATAAACGTGAGAAAAAGGGGAAAACAAGAACATGTAATATTTCACATAAAGGTGTGTGGCGCATGAACTTGCAATTTAGCGATTCAACATAAATTATGGGTCATGTGAACTTGCATTCAAACCAAAGTATGACTAAGTAGGTGACATATGAAATGGCATAGTTTAGGCTTATACAAACTTGTGTTTACACATGTTTAACTTGGCATAATGTCAACCACAAAACTAGCATGTTGTATATTCACCAAAATGTACAATTTTAACTTCTAATCATATAGCCTATTTCAACATGAACTTGCATAGTTTATGAAACCCAAACGATACTTAACATAGATCCAATTTTACTTGCAAATACACATAAGAATGTGTTCATAGGTTTTGGGTCATGTAGGCATAAAAATGGGTCTCAAATCTAGAACATGTTTACATAAATTCTAACTTACATTAAGGGAATATACATAGTCCATGCCATCGACATATACCTAAAGGGATCAATTTCTAGTTTTTGCCACAACTTGTTATTGTTATTACTTTCATATACAAATGTCCCATAGGCTTGCATCAATCAATTTAGGCCACAAATATCAATACACAAGTCATGACAGAATCATTACAATACATAGAATTTATATCATATTCATACAATAACACAATTCTATTTTCATTTACATCGAATCACATCACAGTTTTTATTCATATTCTGAAAGGTCATTATACATACAACGAATGCAGAGTCTTGAATTCTGTATTCTGAATTCTGAAATTGAGATGCGCTCCTTTGGGTAGACTAACGTTGCGTTGATTAATTTGATTAAACTTTAATCTTCTTCTTAATTTGATTCGTCTCTAGGCTTTTCTCTCTTGACGGCTATGCTCAATTCCTCCCCGGCAGCATGACGACTCCCATCTTATTTTTTTGTGTGAATTTTCATTTGAGACTTAGGGTGTATTTATAGATTTTTAAATTGTTTTGACCCGTCAGATGAAGACAGGAGGAATCTAGACCATACAAAGTTCAAAGAGCCAATCAAGAGGTGACATGTCAGCCCTAGTGACACACCGAGCCACAGAAATTCGAGCCAGAGCCAGACCTAGCCAGCCAGGTCGACCAGGTAGGTCGACTGGCAGGTCGACACCCAGGTCGACACTATGGTCGACCTGGGGTGGACAGGTCGACACCATGGTCGACCCTATGGTCGACCTGGTCTCTGGGCAGGAATTTTCCCGCCCAACCCAGTTTGAACCTGTTTTTTCGAATTTTGAATTTAAAACTGAGCTATTTGAATTTAAATTTTATTCTGAAACTTCCGAAGGTCATAACTCCTTCATACGGAGTCTGATTCGCGCAAACTCGGACTCTATCTCAAGCAGAATTCCAAGACGAACGCAATGGCGTAACCCATTTCCCTTAATTATTTCATTTAGAATTAATTACACTTTAATTTGTGAAGCTTAATGTTATAGAATTCACGGGGTGTTACATTCTCCCCCCTTAAAAGGATTTCGTCCCCGAAATCTTCAAGTTAGGAAGAATGTATATCCTACCATCCAACAGTCCATCTACTCAACCAACAAACACATGCATTCACTGTCCTTAAAAGACTTCTAATGCTTCATGATCATATGCATAGTGTGTGTACACGTCCTTATCTAACGCTGAAATCAGGCGGTCTACTGATTCAGTTGACCTCCTTAATGCGAATCATGTGTCATGAATCCGTTATGCATGCAAATTTTTCCTACTCATAATTCTACATGAGTGCACAACTATTCATACAAATGCGACGACCATATGACAGCATATCAAGTTTCAACCATATACAAATGAGAATACATATATGCATATGCAATATGAAGTGACTCAGCCGATCTATAATCTAGTGTGTGTGTATATGCATCCACGAGCAACCGCTAGCAATCACTAGCAACCATTTGCAGCCATCGTCCATAACATGTTTTCAAATACATGTTTGCATCCATTTGTTTTCTACCTAAGGAGTTAGGAAAAGGACCGAGGAGGTATACCTAAAAAGATAGATAAAGCATAACTTAAGGGAAAAAGAGAGATCGAAGATGTACCCTCAAAAAGAAGAGGGTAGGCAGCGCGTATTCTGTCCTCAGTTTCCCAAGTCGCGTCTTCCTCGGCGTCGCTCCACTGAACTTTAACGAGTTTGACTTCACGGTTGCGTAGCTTTTTCACTTCAGTTCCTAAGATGCGGGTTGGAACTCTCCTCACAGTTGCTTCACGTTCCACTTCGGCCTCTTCTAGAATGCTAGGTTCCACCACTTCCACAGACTCATGCAAACACTTCCGGAGGTGAGAAACATGAAAGACGTTGTGAAATCCGGCCAGTCTCTCGGGTAGCTCTAATCTATAGGCCATCTTCCTAACCTTCTCGATGATAGGAAACGGTCCTACAAATCATGGTGCTAGCTTTCCTGCGGATCCAAAGCGAACGACGTTCCTTAAAGGGGTTACCTTAAGGAAAACCCTGTCCCCAACCTCAAATTCAAGGTCGGTCCTTCTTTTATCGGCGTAGGATCTTTGTCTGTCTTCGGCAGTCTTCATTCTCCTACGTATCAAGTCCACTTTCTCTGAAGTCTCTTGAATCATGTCTGGCCCAAGTATAAGCTTATCTGTAGACTCCCACCAACAAGTTGGTGATTTGCACGGTCTTCCATACAAGGCTTCGAAGGGTGCCATGCCTATGGTTGCTTGGTAGCTGTTGTTGTAGGCAAATTCCACTAAAGGAAGGTGATCCTCCCACGTCCCTCCAAAGTCAAGAACGCAAAGTCTTAAAAGATCATCTAAAACTCTATTCACCCTTTCCGTCTGGCCATCGGTTTGGGGGTGATAGGCCGTGCTCAAACATAACTGTGTGCCTACAGCTTCTTGCAGACTCCGCCAAAACTCACTTGTGAAAATAGGGTTTCGGTCACTAACAATGCTGGAAGATATCCCATGGAGTCGAACTATTTCTTTGAGATAAAGAGATGCTAGAGATGAGGCAGTCCTTCTACTCTTGATAGATATGAAGTGGGCGCTCTTAGTAAGCCTATCCACTATTACCCAAATGCTAGTGTTGCCTCTTCTCGACCTAGGCAGTCCATCAATGAAGTCCATTGAAACGCTATCCCACTTCCACTGTGGGACCTCTAAAGGATGAAGTAGTCCTCCAGGCTTCTTCTGTTCCGCCTTGACCTGCTGGCAGGTCATGCACTTAGAAACGAAATCTGCCACGTCCTGCTTCATGCCGCTCCAAAAGAAAGTTCTTTTTATATCCTTGTACATCTTATCACCGCCAGAGTGTATAGTCATCTTGGAATGATGCGCTTCCCCGAGAACCTTCTTTGTCAACTCCCTTGCTTGTGGGACGCATAATCTTCCATCTTGCCTCAGCCAACCCTTATCATCGATGGCGTACCTACTGAGGTGACTAGAAGTCTCACCCCTAATAAGTTTATCAATCACATCAACAAGCTGAGGGTCTTCACGTTGTGCAGCCCCTATTGAGTCCAAGAGAGTAGGGCATACTTCGACAAATGCTAACAAACCCGGTACAAAATCTGAGGAGGGCCTAAAGTTAAAACTGGCTATATACTCCAAGCTTTGCCTTTCCACAAAGAGCGGGCTTAAGGCCAGTTTCTTTCGGCTCAACGCGTCTGCTACTACGTTGCCTTTGCTGGGAGTATAGGAAATTTCAAAGTCATACGAGGCAAGAAACTCCATCCATCTTTGCTGCCTCGAGTTAAGATCCTTCTGGGAGAAGAGATATTTCAACGATTTATGGTCAGTGTATAATTCGAACTTTTCACCTAGGAGATAATGGCGCCAAGACTTAAGCGCAAAGACGATGGCGGCTAACTCAAGATCGTGGGTTGGGTAGTTCTTTTCATGAACTTTCAATTGCCTTCCACCATAAGCTACTACCCTCCCTTCTTGCATTAGAACAGTGCCTAGTCCCGTTCAACATGCATCCGTGTATACTGTGAACATTTTGCTTCCATTTGGCAAAGTCAGAACTGGGGCTGTTGTGAGAGCCCATTTTAATCATTGGAAAGCAAACTCGCAGTCCAAATCCCAAGTGAACGCCAGATTCTTCTTTGTTAGCCTTGTGAGTGGGGCTGAGATTTTTGCGAAATCCCTAATAAACTTTCGATAAAAACCGGCTAGCCCAAGAAAGCTTCGAGCTTCAGTTGCATTTCTTGGTATCTTCCAATCTTGCACTGCCACCACTTTCGCGGGGTCCACAGCCAACCCCTCTTTGGACACTATATGCCCCAGAAATCTTACCTCCTTTCTCCAAAAGTGGCACTTGGAGAATTTGGCTTTTAGCTGATGTACGGAGAATTTCCATGATTTCTTTCAGATGTTGAGCATGCTCTTCCTCATTCTTTGAGAAGATTAAGATATCATCTACGAAGACAACCACAAATTTGTTGAGGAATTCTCTGAACACCCTGCTCATTAGGTCTATGAAATAAGCGGGTGCGTTTGTCAAGCCGAAAGGCATGACAAGCCATTCGAAGAAACCATATGGGGTTCTGAACGCCGTCTTATCAATGCTGTCTTCAGCTACTCTCAGCTGATGGAACCCAGTTGCCAGATCAAGTTGGGAGAAAACCGACGCTCCTACAAGCTGATCAAATAAATCGTCGATTTGGGGAAGAGGGTGCCTATTTTTCTTAGTCAATTTGTTTAACTCCCTATAGTCGACGCAAAGGCGAAGCGAACCGTCCGCTTTGGTTGCGAACACCACTGGAGCACCCCATTCCGAAATGCTCTGTCTAATGAACCCTTTTTCGAGAAGTTCTTTAACCTGCTTACTGAGCTCCTTTCTCTCCTTTGGAGCCATGTGTCTGACAGGTAAAGCTACAGGCATTGCATTATCCACAAGATATATGTGGAAGTCTATTTCCCGCCTTGGAGGTAAGCCTTTCACCTCCTCAAAGACATCCGGATATTCCTGGACTACTCTAACTGAATGCAAATTTTCATCAGAAGCATCAAGCGACTCTAGATAACTAAGCATAACAGCATTCAAGGGATTACAAGAAATTTCTAGAGTGTTACCAAGCCGAGTCAAGAGTCTAACTACTCTTTTCTCACAATCAAGAATGGCACTATTACTGGATAAGCAGTCCATGCCTAAGATCAAACCATATCCCGAGAAGCCCAAAACAAAGGCATTACAACTAATCTCAACGCTGAGAATAGAGATTTTCAAACCCAAACAAACCATTGACAAGTAAGCGGAGCCCCCAATTGGATTTGAAACTACTAAGGGATCTTCTACCATACTAGTGTCTAGATGCAGAGATTCTACTAAGGCAGATGAAATAAAAGAGTGTGATGCGCCAGAGTCAAAAAGTGTGCAAACTGGATGATCATAAAGATAGACTACACTTTCTACAGAAATATTACTACCTCGTTCCTGCTGAGGTGCCACTAGCGCATGAACCTGACCCCCTGAAGTGGATCCAGCTTTCTGTCGATGCCCTTTCTTCTTTGGGCAGTCCTTAGCCTGGTGCCCAATCTCTCCACAATGGAAGCAACCACCCATCTTCGCCTTCCTTTTTCGGCAGTCTTTTGATATATGTCCCACAATGCCACAGAAATTGCACCTTCTCCTCTCACGGGGCTTATTGTTCTTCCCTCCTTTCTTGAAGTTTGTTTTCTTTACTTGTAGACCCTCTTTCTTCTCTTCCCCCTTAGTTTCTTTCTTACCGTGGTCTTCCTCGTGTAGCAACGCCATGTCCACCAAGATTTCATAAGTCGCTCCCGTGGATACATGGGTCATAGCAAGGCTGTGCAGAGGCTCATTCAAACCTTTGACGAAGCGAAGCGCCTTCTTGTGTTGGGTGTTTACTAAGTCTAGCCCAAACCTGGCCAGCTGATTAAACTGATTTACATACTCCCTGATTGTCATACTTCCCTGTTTCAGAGTTAGAAACTTCTCCATTTGCAGGATTCTTTCAGCTTGGGAGAGGAATTTCATCTCAAACCTTGTCCTGAAGTATTCCCATGTTTCCACCGCCCTCTGAGCATTGGTAATTTCCCACCAATAGGAAGCTTCATCCTTAAGTAACCATACTGCTAGCTGTATCTTTTGCCTGTCATCAACTCCGAAGATGACAAACAGGTCCTCAGTCTCCTTTAGCCAGTTTCTTGCTCCTACAAAGGATTCTGTCCCATAAAAGTCTTTTCCACCCATAGTCTTGAAGTCTCTACATGTTTTTGCGAAGGCGTTCCCACGAGGAGGTAGAGGAGGAGGAGGAACCGCAACCACTGGAGGAGGGATGTCTGCTGGGCCCGCGCCATTGGCCCTTGCTTCTAAGTACCTCCTAAACCAGCCGGGTACCGGCACTCCTTCCAGGAGGTTAAGGTCTCCAGACATGCTGAAACAGAAAGGAAAAATTCAAAACAAAGGATAGAGAGGGATAGATAGGGCACATGGCTTTGGGGGATTTTGTCCTTTTATAAATATAACACTTTTTCTTGAGAAATGCTTCTTTAAACTTTCTTTTGAAAATAATTTCAATTTTTTTTATCTTATCTGGTAAACCTATGCTCTGATACCAAGTGAAACACCCCACCTCTATTAAGGTCACTCACAAAGGGAATGCCTTCACTTTGGTGGAGGTTTATAAGTAAAAGCCACAGATAAACTCAAGACAGATATAAATACACATATTTTTAACAGCGGAAACCAAATAGACTTTTATTTCATCAATACGTGTTCAAACAAAACATTTCCATAATTGTCTCAAAATACTTCCAACATTACAACCTCATTACTGTCTTGATTATTAAAGAAGCATAAAACATAAATAAAGTGACAAAAATCCCCATAGTGATATCCAAAGCCATAATCCGAGCAAAAGAGATCCAAATCATACATCTACGGTCTTGGAGCTTGTAAACAGTATGACCGAGCTGAGTTGTTTCCTCCCTATGGACCTTGGGGGGGACGGAAGAAAAGAAGACGAAAAGAAAATAGAGTCAGACATAAAGTCTGAGTAAATCTAGTAACTCTTCAGTATGTGAATAAGAAAAGGGCATGATAGGCATAAACTAAAAATAGGAAAGTGTCACAAGCTAAGGAAGTGTCGAATGTACTATCGCACCCATACCATATCTCTGCACCTACTTGAGTTTATTCTAACTGGCACCCCATGCTGAGGGTGAAGTGATCCCCATTTTCTAAAGATCGGCTCCTACTCGCGTTAACATGTGTCATACATCCCCCAAGAATTGTAGATACCTATGTTGGTCCCACCATGGGGTGTATCAAGACCCATGGTGGCGGCCCCGACACAAATTCTAGAAGGCATAGGTTATACTACTGGTGCCCCCAGTGCCCTGTTTGTCTGCTCCGGAGTGTGTACACGCCCGCACCTCGTTAGAACCTACACTGTTGCACCCACCGCCGTCGCTTTGACCACTTACAATCAGCCCAATAATCGTGCCCCACCCTGCCTAGTTTCAGGGTACCATGATACCTAACTTGGGTTACTGCTGAAACGAGTCCCTCATTACCAGGATTTTCTAGTCAAACATGTTAAGTGTTTAAGTGTCTGTATTTACCTAATCCCCACCCATCAATTCTTGTTGAGTTTGGTTAAGTGTTTATAGCTGACTTAACCCTACCATCTGTCCTTAGCCTCTTAGAGCACCAGACCACTCACATTAGACAGGTATTGGGCTCAATGATTAACCACCCACATTGGATAGGTATTGTTGTGACTACTGGACAGCCGGGCGGATCCGGGCAGGTTTACATCACAACTCAATCCAACCCCGGGTTAAGCACATCGTGTTTTCTAAATTTACATATTTTATTACTTCTCAATTATATATGTAAATTTCATGTTCTTTATTCTTGGGTATAACAATTCATACCGCTTATATGTCATTGTCGTTGGCATGTGCCAAACACGCCAACATATATTTTCATATTTTACACCCAACGTTATTACCCCCGTTTGTACGTTCGCAACATTATAACAAGTGTTGGGCTTGACACAATTCAGCCCAACTTTATAAACGTGAGAAAAAGGGGAAAACAAGAACATGTAATATTTCACATAAAGGTATGTGGCGCATGAACTTGCAATTTAGCGATTCAACATAAATTATGGGTCATGTGAACTTGCATTCAAACCAAAGTATGACTAAGTAGGTGACATATGAAATGGCATAGTTTAGGCTTATACAAACTTGTGTTTACACATGTTTAACTTGGCATAATGTCAACCACAAAACTAGCATGTTGTATATTCACCAAAATGTACAATTTTAACATCTAATCATATAGCCTATTTCAACATGAACTTGCATAGTTTATGAAACCCAAACGATACTTAAAATAGATCCAATTTTACTTGCAAATACACATAAGAATGTGTTCATAGGTTTTGGGTCATGTAGGCATAAAAATGGGTCTCAAATCTAGAACATGTTTACATAAATTCTAACTTAGATTAAGGGAATATACATAGTCCATGCCATCGACATATACCTAAAGGGATCAATTTCTAGTTTTTGCCACAACTTGCTATTGTTATTACTTTCATATACAAATGTCCAATAGGCTTGCATCAATCAATTTAGGCCACAAATATCAATATATAAGTCATGACAGAATCATTATAATACATAGAATTTATATCATATTCATACAATAACACAATTCTATTTTCATTTACATCGAATCACATCACAGTTTTTATTCATATTTTGAAAGGTCACTATACTTACAACGAATGCAAAATCTTGAATTCTGGATTCTGAATTCTGAAATTGAGATGCGCTCCTTTGGGTAGACTAACGTTGCGTTGATTAATTTGATTAAACTTTAATCTTCTTCTTAATTTGATTCGTCTCTAGGCTTTTCTCTCTTGACGGCTATGCTCAATTCCTCCCTGGTAGCATGACGACTCCCATCTTATTTTTTTGTGTGAATTTTCAGTTGACACTTAGGGTGTATTTATAGATTTTTAAATTGTTTTGACCCGTCAGATGAAGACAGGAGGAATCTAGACCATACAAAGTTCAAAGAGCCAATCAAGAGGTGACATGTCAGCCCTAGTGACACACCGAGCCACAGAAATTCGAGCCAGAGCCAGACCTAGCCAGCCAGGTCGACCAGGTAGGTCGACTGGCAGGTCGACACCCAGGTCTACACTATGGTCGACCTGGGGTGGACAGGTCGACACCATGGTCGACCCTATGGTCGACCTGGTCTCTGGGGGGGAATTTTCCCGCCCAACCCAGTTTGAACCTGTTTTTTCGAATTTTGAATTTAAAACTGAGCTGTTTGAATTTAAATTTTATTCTGAAACTTCCGAAGGTCATAACTCCTTCATACGGAGTCAGATTCGCGCAAACTCGGACTCTACCTCAAGCAGAATTCTGAGACGAACACAATGGTGTAACCCATTTCCCTTAATTCTTTCATTTAGAATTAATTACACTTTAATTTGTGAAGCTTAATGTTATAGAATTCACCGGGTGTTACATACAAGCTCTCCCCTTTGTCTTGTATCCTCCACTAGGTTTTCACTGACTATGTATACCCCAAGGTGTCTTTAATTACATAGCCTTATTTATTTCTACCAGTTATGCTTACCTGTAGGTGTCTTTACTACATAACCCCTAATCTTCCAATCGGTTATGCTTACCCATAGGTGTCTTTAATTACATAACCCTATCACTTTTACAAGTTGTGTTTACCCTAAAAGGTGTCTTTAATTACATAACTTTATTATTTCCACTGGTTATATATACCACTAGGTGTCTTTAATTACATAACCTTAACAGAGTTAAGTTTGTGGGCTATTACCCATCCCTTCTTCAGATTTACTTAACCCAGCACTCAACCATCTTTACTTAACCCCCAACTTAAATTTAAGTTCATACAATCCCTATGGATTAACTTAGGTTAAGTAGTCCAATTCTTTACCATGTCCATTTATGGTTTCATAATGGGCCAGACCTCCCACATTAGGCCTACAACAAGTGGATGTTGGATATGTCGGTCGGGTCCGGGCAGACTTATTCCACAGTTGGGCCTAACCTCGTGTCATAGCCCGATTCGTATTTACATACTTAGACCTCCCACATTAGGTTCACCATTAGTGGCTGCTGGATATGCCGGTCGGGTCCGGGCAGACTTCCACCACTAATGCAACCTAACCTCGTGTCATAAGTACAATTACAATTACTAATTGTAATTCCATTTTTAATTAATTAATCAATTAATTAATCCTTTCATTTTATAGGTGTCAATACCTATTTCGCCCAATAATTTGAATTACATGTCCATAAATGTTCATATTTAAATTACGCCATTTTTAATTAATTTACCAACTAATTAATCCTTTCCTTTTATAGGTGTCAATACCTATTTTACCCAATAATTTTAATTACATGTCCAAAAATGTTCATATTCAAATTATGCCATTTTTAACCCTTTTTCCCCCGTTCCTTAACTAGCACCCTCACAAAATTGGCAACATGCCTAGGCTAGACAATAGCCTAGTCATAAACGATAATAAGGGAAATAATGGGAATATAACTAAAATGATCATCTTGGCATAAACATAAACATAAACAAGTATGATAATAAAGTGAGCATACATACTAGCATGGACATGAAATTGTCATCATAACAAGGTGGACCTAAAACTGATGAACTAAGATGTCACAATATCTAAATTAGCAATTTAGATGTCCATTCGATTTAAATCTAACATGATAACATAGGGTGATAATTTAGATCATATAAAATAGATCTAACATGTTAACATAAGGTGATAATTTAGATCACATAAAATAGATCTAACATGTTAACAGAAGGTGATAATTTAGATCACATAGAATAGATCTAACATGAATCATAAGGTGATAATTTTAGATCACATAGAATAGATCTAACATGAATCATAAGTTGATAATTTTAGATCACATAGAATAGATCTAACATGAATCATAAGGTGACATTTTGGATCTCATAAAATAGATCTAACATGAATCATAAGGTGACAATTTTAGATCACATAGAATAGATCTAACATGAATCATAAGGTGACAATTTTAGTTAACACAGAATAGATCTAACATGAATCATAGCATATCATAAAAGTTACAAACCAAGATCCATAATAATAACATAGTAGAACAATCATAGTTGATTTGGATCTAGAGAAATAGATCTATCATGACATAGCATAAGATCTAACAATAACATAGATTCGAAGTCTACAACGTATCCAAATCACAGTCTTTCATAATTCACTACTATTTATCTAAACCTAAAAGAAACTGGAACTCACTATGATTGGATTGCTAAGATGATAGACAAGGTGCCGAGTCTATGCTTGAATCTCATAATTTGATATGCCTTAGAAGAAGATGAGAGACCGTAGTTCAGTTCAGACTCCAGCAGAGTCCGGCCACCATTGTTTCTTTGTGAAGAAAGCAAAGGATATGAGATATATTTACAACTATTGGGTTACAGAATTCGGATGCCACCGCAGCCCTAATGGAATTGGGTCAGGTCACGGGTCTTCATTCACTCGAAAAAGGCCCGAATACCCAAAAACTGTTCTGGGCGCACTTTACAGGTGCGCCAGTGCAAAATTGCCTTGGCGCACTTGGCAAGTGCGCCAGTTATATCTGGTTCTAATTTTCAACTTTCTATCATCTGTAACTTCTTCAAATGTTATCCATTGTACGCAAACTAGGTGTCTATCCTGACCAGAATTTCGAGATGGACGTAAATATGTAATTAGTTTCCCTTAATTCTTAATACTAAATTATTTATTCTTTAATTTATCCCCTTTAATGTTAATAAAATTTCGGGGTGTTACATTCCCTCCTACTTAAAGGTTTTCGTCCCTGAAATCTCCAAGTTGAGAAGAATGCACTACCATCCATCATCTATCTACTCATCCATCAATCATTGGCATCCATTATCCTTAAGGATTTCTAATGCTTTTATGAATATATGCAAAAATGTGTGTGTATGTCCCAATACTAATGCAAAGATCAGGCGGTCTACTGTTTCAGTTGACCTCCTTAATGCAATGTATGTTAGTGCCATGAATCCAGTATGTACGCAAATAAGCCTATTATAACATATAAGCTCTACATATGTGCACACTCATTCATCCAAATGCAACATCTGTATGCTAGTTCATCAATTTCCGTCCATAAAAGAAAAGAAAATGCACACACATCCATATGCAGTATGAGAGTGATTGAGCCGATCTTAGTGCATAATGTGTGTGTGTGTATGCGTCCACAGGCAACCACTAGCAAATACTTGCATCCACTGGCATCCGTCAATCATAGAATGTCTCAAACACATGTTTACATCCATAGGATTCCTATCTAAAGGTCAAAAAATACTATAAATAAGCTATACTGAAATGATAGAAACAAATACTGATAAAGCTTTGGAAAAAGGAGTTAAGAACATACCCTCAAAGAGAAAAGGGTACAAAGCACGAATCTTGTCTTCAGTCTCCCAAGTCGCATCCTCTGGGTTATCTCCCCATTGATTCTTTAGCAACCTGAGCTCTTTATTGCGTAGCTTCTTAACTTCTGATCCAAGAATACGGGAAGGAACTCGCCTGACTGTCGCCTCCCGTTCCACTTCTACCTCTTCCAATATACTCGGCTTAACAACTTCTGCGGTGTCATGCAAGCACTTCCGTAGATGAGAAATATGGAAAACTTCATGAACACCATGTATATTTTCAGGAAGCTTTACTCTATAGGCCATTTGGCTAATCCTCTCGGTTATAGGAAATGGTCCCACAAACCTAGATGCCAACTTCCCTACTGATCCGAAGCTAACAACATTCCTCAGAGGTGACACTTTGATAAAAAACAAGTCTCCTACTTCAAATTCGAGGTTAGTCCTTCTCTTATCTGCATAGGATTTCTGCCTATCTTGAGCTGTCTTCATCCGCCGTCGAATAAGGTCAATCTTTTTGGACATTTCTCTAACCATATCTGGTTCAAGTAATAATCTTTCTGTAGATTCCCACCAACAAATTGGTAGGATTCTGTTCACCCTCTCCATTTGCCCATCGGTCTGAGGATGATAAGCGGTGCTCAAATGCAACTGTGTACCTAATGCTTCTAGCAAGCTTCTCCAAAATTCGCTGGTAAAGATGGGATCGCGATCGCTCACGATGCTGGAAGGAACTCCATGAAGACGAACTATCTTTCGGACATAAATTGCTGCTAACCATGATGTCGTGATCTTACTCTTAACTGGAATAAAGTGAGCTCTCTTAGTGAGTCTATCTACCACAACCCCGATACTGGTGTTGTCTTTCTTCGATCTAGGCAAACCATCTATGAAATCCATAGAGACGCTCTCCCATTTCCACTGAGGAACCTCCAAAGGATGACGTAAACCACCGGGCTTCTTTTGTTTAGCTTTGACTTGCTAGCAAACTAAACATTGAGCAACAAATTCGGCCACATCTTTCTTCATCCCAGCCCAAAAGAAAACTCTCTTTATGTCCCTGAACATCTTATCACCGCCTGGATGAATGGCCATCTTAGAATGGTGGGCTTCTTCTAGGACTGCCTTTATCAAGCTTCCAGTTTGAGGAAAACAAAGCCTTCCATCTCGTCGCAATCACCCCTTTTCATCTATGGCATATCTGCTGAGGTGACTAGAAGTCTCCACACTTCTGAGCTTATCCATGATATCTAGAATCTATAGGTCACCTTGTTGTGAAGCTCCTATCTGGTCCATAAGAGTCGGTTGTATCTCCAAGGATGCAAACAAATCAGGCAAAATCTTGATGGAGGGTCTAAAATCAAAAGTTGATATGAACTCCAAGTTCTTTCTTTCCACAAACAGAGGACTCAGGGCCCCCTCTGCCTACTTAGTGCGTCTGCCACCACATTACCCTTGGCAGGGGTATAAGAAATCTCAAAATCATAAGAAGCCAGAAACTCCATCCACCGCTGTTGCCTTAAATTGAGATCCTTCTGCGAGAACAGATACTTGAGAGATTTATGATCGGCATATAACTCGAACTTCTCTTCAAGTAAATAATGACACCACGTCTTTTACGCAAACGCTATGGCAGTAGCTCTAGATCATGGGTGGGGTAGTTCTTTTCGTGAACTCTCAGCTGTCTACCCCCATAACACACTACTTTCCCTTCTTGCATTAGAACCGCACCAAGCCATGTACCGCATGCATTAGTGTAAACAGTAAACACTTTATTCCCGTCAGGTAAGGTTAAAACTGGGGTTGTTGTCAGAGCCCTCTTCAGTCGTTGGAAAGCAATGTCACTGTAACACCCCACCTCCGCTAGGGTCACTCTTTCGGGGGCACTAGCTTCTGGGGGGCGTTAGAACTGGGTAAGCATGCATAATGATATATCAAGGCAGAACAAGAACATAAATATATGTAAAACAGAGTAAGTAAGAATAAAACAGCGGAATATCTCAAACCATCTCAAAACAAGTTTAGTACATCATAAAGTCAACTGCCAAAATAAATATGTCTAGTACATCATAAACAGAAATACTGAAATACATAGTGCTATCCCCAAAATAAAGATGATAAACCATAGCGAGCTCAATGTCCAGACATACATGAGCTATCCAGCGAACAAGCAAGCGATCCAAGCTAAGCACCACTGTTCCCTCCCTGAGAACCTGGGGGGGGGAAACGGAAGAAAAGAAGCGAAAGAAAACAGGTCAGTCAAAAAGACTGGTAAGCCCTACTACGATCAGTCTATAAACTAATAAAGTTAACATCATGATGGAAACTGAGATGAACATACTGGCAATAGATAAAGGTGTCATCACATAAAGAAGATTAAGCTTTGCACCACAGTGTACTAGCAAACTAACATAACAGGTATTGATCCCTCAGCCCAAACTTTGGCCCAATAGCATGAGGTGACCTTAATACAAGGTCCAGCCCAACGGTCTAGTCGATCGGCTCCCTATAAACCTAACACGTCAAGTGTTGGTGTCCATACGGCCCACATATGGTTGTAGTCAGACTGTGCTGGGTCCACCTTCGGGTGTATCAAGCCCTCGGGTGTCAACCCCAGACACCTAAGCAATAATGCACAATCTAAACCTACTGGTACCCGTGCCTCGAGTTTGTCCAACACCGGACTACGTGCACGTCCGTAGCCCGCCTGGACCCGCACCGCTGTACCACTCAGCCGTCCCTTTGGTCGCTTACATCCGTCCAGTAATCGTGCCCCGCCCTAGCCTAGCCTCTAGGGTTGTGAATGATACCAAACTGGGATTACTGCTGGAACAGACCATGTTGCTAGGGTTTTCTAAGAGGGTTAAATGTGTTTTAACCCCTCACTAATCATGGATTAAATTAGTTAAGTGTAACCAACAGTTCACCACTTAACCCCATTTAATCCCTCGCATCCCCAAAATTGGTTAAGTATTAGTGGGCCATGACTTAACCCTAATCATGAGGCATTAATTAATTTAATTGTGCCTTAACCTCTCACATTAGACTTTTGTTGCGGTTACTAGTTAAGCCGGGCGGGTCCGGGTAGCTTTACACCACAACTTGGTCTAACCTCGGGTCCAAGGTACACATGACCAACTTCTCACATTGGGTCCTATTGTTTGTAGCAACTAGTTAAGCCGGTCGGTTCCGGGTAGGTTTACGCTACAAACTCAACCCAACCTCGAGTTGGCCACACTTATGTTTTCTAAGTGTCATGTCCACTTTATTTTCAAAACATAATCACAAGTTTAACAAATACTTGGGTAGACCTAACTTAATAGGTAAATTCCCAAGGGGTAGACCTAACTTAATAGGTAAATTCCCAATCTCATATTTTCATGTATTTTAAGTTTTACCCCAAACCCCCCAACGTCATTCTATCGCTTACATATTCGTCATAACGTATAAAGGATAGAAAGAGGGAACTTGGCACAACATACATGATGAATCTTACATATCATAATAAACATGCATAACATGTTGGACTTGCATAACTTAGCATAGTGAACTTGCATAAACATGCATAACTTGTTAAACTTGCAAATCATGGCCTAGTGAACTTGCATAAACATGCATAACTTGTTAAACTTTCAAATCATGGCATAGTGAACTTGCATAAGCATGCATAACTTATCAAACATGTGTAACATAGCATAGTGAACTCGCATAAGCATGCATAACTTATTAAACATGCATAACATAGCATAGTGAACTCGCATAATCATGCATAACTTATTAAACATGCATAACATAGCATAGTGAACTCGCATAAGCATGCATAACTTACTAAACATGCATAAATCCCAACTTTCATCACATATTAACTTTAGAGTTTCTAAAATGAAGGTAAGAGGGCTTACAAATATTATGAAGACACAAATCTACTAATAAAGATTGAGAAGCCCTTTATGCAAGCATATAAAAACCCAAAACAAAGCTCCAAATAACAAAAATCCCCAAAACTCTAGCTTAGCAATTAAAGCTTGCAACTTGATGATGTATGCAAGCTAATGATCATTCATACAACTTAGAAATGCTTGTATGAACATCAAAACCTTCATAGGAATGATTTTTGAAGAGGGTGGAGGCTAGGGTTTTTAGGTGGAGGCCATTTGAGAATTCAATTTGACATAGTTTGGTTGCTAGAATGAATAATGAGGTTTTAGGGTAGGATTAGGGGCTTATTTATAGAAGATTAGAGTGTTTTTAGCCCTAGGATTAACCCTAGGTTAGTTTAGGTCCGTCAGATTTCGGAATTCTCTAGAACCAAGCCACACAACCAAGCCCAAATCAAAACTGGTGCGCCAGGCAAAACTGCCCGGCCACCCCGTGTCGACAGGGCTGTCGACAGGGCAGTCGACACCCTTAGACCCCTGTCGACATGCCTGTCGACATGGGGGTCCTGGCGGGAGTTTTCCCGCCTGACGCCAGTTAGCCCTAATCCTTGTTTTTAATTTAAAATTTAAATCTGTTTTTAACATGGAAATTTCTGAAAACTTCAATGGGCCTTAACTGGGTCATACGGACTCCGATTTTCGAAAACTCGGACTCTATTTCGCGTATTTTTCCGAGACGAACGCAATGGCATAGCCCGTTTCCCTTGATTCAGATTTTTGAATTAAATTTTGCCTCGATTTATGTTATAACAGGTTATTGAAAATACGGGTTGTTACATTCTCCCCTCCTTAAAGGATTTCGTCCCCGAAATCTTCAAGTTAGGAAGAACGTATCCTACCATCCAATCACCCATCTACTCAAAACATCATCCACGAGCAACCATTGTCCTTAAAAGATTCTAAATGCTGTATGAACATATGAAAAAGTGTGTGTATATGTACTTATCTAATGCAAAGATCAATGCAAAATATGTTAGTGAAATGTATCCATATGTATGCAAATCCCTAACATAATGTATAATATCTACTTGCGTGCTCAATCATACATCCATATGCAACATCCATGTGATGGCATACAAATTTCATCCAAGAATAAGCATAAACACTCATGCACATGCAATATGAGGAGTGTGTGTGAGCCGATCTAGTGCCTAATGTGTATCATGCATCCACGAGTAACCACTTGCAAACACTTGCAACCACTTGCAACCATTAAACATAACATGTCTCAAACACATGTTTCATCCAAAGGGTTTCTACCTAAGGTTCTCATGACAAGATTAACACGATAACTAGATAAACATGGATAGAAAAGAGAAAGATATGCTAACAAAGGAAAGAGATTGAGAGTGTACCCTAAAAAAGGAATGGATAAAGCCCACGCATCTTCTCCTCGGTTTCCCAAGTTGCGTCTTCTTCGGCTTCACCCCATTGAACCTTCACCAACTTGACCTCTCGATTCCTTAGCTTCTTGGTCTCCGTCCCCAAGATACGAATCGGAGCTCTCCTCAAGGTAGCTTCTTTCTCCACTTCCACATCTTCCAAAACACTTGGCTCCACAATCTCTGCTGATTTATGCAGACACTTCCGGAGATGCGAGACATGAAAGACATTATGCACTCCGGACAGCTTCTCGGGCAATTGCACTTTATAAGCCATCTTCCCAACTCTCTCTATGATAGGGAAGGGTCCAACAAATCTCGGTGCTAACTTCCCAACAGCTCCAAATCGGACCACATTCCGCAAAGGAGAAACCTTTACGAAAACCATATCCCCAACATCAAACTCCAAATCGGGTCTTCGCTTATCAGCATAGGATTTCTGTCGGTCTTGGGCCGCTTTCATTCGTCTCCGAATCAACTCGATCTTCTCGGACGTATCTCTGATCATGTCAGGCCCAAGTATGAGCTTCTCTGTAGTCTCCCACCAACATGTAGGCGACTTGCACGGCCTCCTATATAAAGCTTCAAATGGTGCCATCCCTATGCTTGCCTGATAACTGTTATTATATGCAAACTCAACAAGAGGAAGATGGTCTTCCCAAGTACCACCAAAATCCAGAATGCAAAGCCTCAACAAGTCCTCAAGTACCCTATTCACCCTTTCTGTCTGACCGTCCGTTTGTGGGTGATAGGCCGTACTCAGGTTCAACCTCGTGCCCTTAGCTTCCTGCAAACTGTTCCAGAACTGACTAGTAAAGATGGGGTCTCGGTCACTGACTATGCTGGAAGGGACTCCATGTAGTCGTACTATCTCACGAAGATATATTGATGCTAGTCCAGATGCGGTCCTTTTGCTCTTCACCGGAATAAAATGAGCACTCTTCGTAAGTCTATCCACAATAACCCAAATGCTCGTATTCCCTTTCCTTGACCTTGGAAGCCCATCAATAAAGTCCATGGAGATACTCTCCCATTTCCAAAGTGGAACGTCCAGAGGATGCAATAGCCCACCGGGCTTCTTTGACTCGGCCTTAACTTGCTGGCAAATGATACATCTAGAGACAAACTCCGCCACATCCTTCTTCATCCCAGGCCAGAAGAAAATGCGCTTCATATCCTTATACATCTTATCTCCACCCGGATGTATAGTCAACTTAGAGCGATGCGCTTCCTCCAGAACTTTCCTCACCAAGTCTTCCACCATCGGAACACAAAGCCTTCCGTCTCTCCTCAGCCAACCCTTATCATCTATAGAATATCGAGCAAGGTGACTAGATGTCTCCCCTCGGATCAGCTTATCCATAATCTCAATTATCTGAGGGTCTTCCTTCTGCGATGCCCCAACTTGATCCAGAAGGGTAGGCCTGAGCTCTAGAGATGCTAAAGAACCGGTCATCGACTCAACCGCCAAAGAGAAATCAAAGGTTGCCAAGAACTCTAAATTCTTCATCTCAACAAATAGAGGACTTAGTGTCAACCTTTTTCTACTCAACGCATCCGCTACAACATTCCCCTTGCCAGGGGTATAGGCTATATCAAAATCGTAGGACGCCAAGAATTCCATCCACCTTTGCTGCCTCAAGTTCAGATCCTTCTGCGAAAAGAGATACTTCAAAGACTTATGATCAGTATATAGCTCAAACCTCTCTCCCAGAAGATAATGACGCCAAGCCTTGAGTGCATATACAATCGCTGCCAGCTCTAGATCATGAGTGGGATATTTCTTCTCATGCACCTTAAGTTGCCTACCACCAAAACATATAACTCTGCCTTCTTGCATCAGAACGGCGCCCAATCCCGTGCCACAAGCATCAGTGTACACGGTAAACATCTTACCACCATCGGGTAAAGCTAGAACTGGTGTTGAGGTAAGGGCTCTCTTGAGTCTCTGAAAAGCAAGCTCACAGTCCATATCCCAAGCAAAAACTAAGTGCTTCTTCGTCAACTTAGTAAGAGGAGCGGATATCTTCGCGAAGTCCTTGATGAACTTCCGGTAAAAACCCGCAAGACCTAGAAATCTTCTCACCTCGGTTGCATTCCTTGGAGTCTTCCAATCCTGAACTGCAACCACCTTAGCGGGATCCACCGCTAAGCCTTGCTTGGATACGATATGCCCAAGGAATCTAACTTCCCTTCTCCAAAAGTGACACTTGGAGAACTTGGCCTTTAACTGATGCGCTCTAAGCTTATCCATCACCTCTACAAGATGCCTCGCGTGCTCTTCTTCATCCTTGGAGAAGATCAGAATATCATCCACAAAGACCACGACAAACTTGTTCAAGAACTCTCGAAACACCCTACTCATCAAGTCCACGAAATACGCGGGTGCATTCGTCAAACCGAACGGCATAACAAGCCATTCAAAGAATCCATCTGGAGTTCTGAATGCAGTCTTGTCTATACTATCTTCAGCCACTCTGAGCTGATGAAATCCAGTAGCAAGATCAAGCTGAGAGAAAACAGAAGCACCAACAAGCTGGTCAAAGAGATCATCGATCCTCGGTAACGGGTGTCTGTTCTTCTTAGTCAGCTTATTCAATTCTCTATAGTCCACACAGAGTCGAAGAGAACCATCTGCCTTAGTAGCAAACACCACAGGCGCTCCCCATTCGGATATACTTCGTCTGATGAAGTTCTTCTCAAGTAACTCCTTTACTTGCTTGCTGAGCTCCCGTCTCTCACGCGGAGCCATGTGCCGAACGGGCAAAGAAACAGGCTTAGCATTATCTACCAGATAAATGCGAAAATCAATCTCTCGTTTAGGGGGCAACCCCTTAACTTCTTCAAAAACATCTGGATAATCTCGGACCACCCCTACAGACTGAAGGGCTTCCTTTGACGAGTCGAGAGATTCAAGATAGCACAACATGACGGGATCCTTCGGATTGCATGAAATCTCTAAGGTGTTGCCAAGGCGAGTCACAAGCCTCACAACCCTATGCTCACAATCAAGAATGGCTCCATATCTGGACAGCCAATCCATGCCCAATATCAATCCGTATCCCCTGAAACCAAGAACATATGCACTACACAAGAACTCTACACTGAGTATAGAGATCCTTAGATCTTCACATATCATAGATAGATAAGCAGAACCCCCAATGGGATTCGAAACACAAACGGGATCATCCACTAAGCTAGTACTAAGGTGCAAACTATCAACAAGATCAGATGAAATAAAGCTATGTGATGCACCAGAATCAAACAAGGTACGAACTGGAAGATCGGAAACATAAACAAGGTTCTCAACAGAAACACTACCTCGATCGGGAACTGGAGCGGTATTGAGAGCATGAACTTGCCCTCCTGAAGGTCCAGCCTGTCCTTTCTTCTTCGGGCATTCCTTGCTGAAGTGCCCAGTCTCACCACAGGAAAAACATCCACCACTAAGCTTCCTTTTCTTCTTCCTACAATCCTTAGCAAAGTGTCCAGGCGCACCACAGTAATTGCACTTTCCCTTGCCTTTGTTGTTGTTCCCCTTCTTGTTCTTGCTCTGATTCCCCTGACTGCTTTGACCACCTTGATTGCCTTTACCCTGAGAATCGGTCTTCTTTGCTTGAGTATCACTTGACTTGACCTCTTTCTTTCCATCTCCCTGGAGTAGAGCCATATCGACCAAACTCTCAAAAGTAGCCCCATGCGGAATATGTGACATCGCCAAACCCTGCAGCGGCTCATTCAACCCTCTGGCAAATCGAAGAGCCTTCTTTTCAGGAGTGTTCACCATATCCAAACCAAAACGGGCCAGCTGATTAAACTTGTTCACATACTCCTTGACAGTCATATCACCTTGCTTTAATGCAATGAACTTCTCCATCTGTAAATTTGCCTCAGCAGAGGATAGAAACTTGGCCACAAATCTAGCCCTCAAATCGGCCCAAGTCTCGACGGGCCTAGTCCCATTGATGACCTCCCACCAATAGGCTGCTTCGTCCTTCAAAAGCCACACTGTCAATAAGATCTTCCTCTCGTCATCAATCCTAAAGATAGCAAACAAGTCCTCAGTGTCTTTCAGCCAATTCCTAGCTTCAACAAAAGATTCCGTGCCTAGGAAATTCTTGCCTCCCATCGCCTTGAAGTCTTTACAAACCTTCGTGAACTCAACCTGAGGATGCTGAGGGGGAGGAGGAGGAAGAGGAGCCTCAGCAACTGGAGGAGGAGGAACAGGAACCACCGGAGGAGGGACATTAGGGGGAGGATTCTCAACTATAGGAGGAGGAGTGGGAGTAGGGTTTGCGGGGCCGGCTGCCGCCCTAGCTTCTAGAAGTCTCCTATACCAGAGTGGTACGTTTACTCCATCCGGGATGGCAAGATACTCAGCCATACTGAAACGAAGGATAAGATAAGATTAGGTCAAGGGAACGAAGGATAACGCTAATGGATTTTTGGGGAATAGCCTTTTTAAAATACTAGACTTTTCTTTGGAAAATACTTTATACTTGTTTTGAAAATAGTTTTTCAAAAGTCTTTTAAAAACTTTTTGTTCTTTCTTGTAAACCTGGCTCTGATACCAAATTTGTAACACCCCACCTCCGCTAGGGTCACTCTTTCGGGGGCACTAGCTTCTGGGGGGCGTTAGAACTGGGTAAGCATGCATAATGATATATCAAGGCAGAACAAGAACATAAATATATGTAAAACAGAGTAAGTAAGAATAAAACAGCGGAATATCTCAAACCATCTCAAAACAAGTTTAGTACATCATAAAGTCAACTGCCAAAATAAATATGTCTAGTACATCATAAACAGAAATACTGAAATACATAGTGCTATCCCCAAAATAAAGATGATAAACCATAGCGAGCTCAATGTCCAGACATACATGAGCTATCCAGCGAACAAGCAAGCGATCCAAGCTAAGCACCACTGTTCCCTCCCTGAGAACCTGGGGGGGAAACGGAAGAAAAGAAGCGAAAGAAAACAGGTCAGTCAAAAAGACTGGTAAGCCCTACTACGATCAGTCTATAAACTAATAAAGTTAACATCATGATGGAAACTGAGATGAACATACTGGCAATAGATAAAGGTGTCATCACATAAAGAAGATTAAGCTTTGCACCACAGTGTACTAGCAAACTAACATAACAGGTATTGATCCCTCAGCCCAAACTTTGGCCCAATAGCATGAGCTGACCTTAATACAAGGTCCAGCCCAACGGTCTAGTCGATCGGCTCCCTATAAACCTAACACGTCAAGTGTTGGTGTCCATACGGCCCACATATGGTTGTAGTCAGACTGTGCTGGGTCCACCTTCGGGTGTATCAAGCCCTCGGGTGTCAACCCCAGACACCTAAGCAATAATGCACAATCTAAACCTACTGGTACCCGTGCCTCGAGTTTGTCCAACACCGGACTACGTGCACGTCCGTAGCCCGCCTGGACCCGCACCGCTGTACCACTCAGCCGTCCCTTTGGTCGCTTACATCCGTCCAGTAATCGTGCCCCGCCCTAGCCTAGCCTCTAGGGTTGTGAATGATACCAAACTGGGATTACTGCTGGAACAGACCACGTTGCTAGGGTTTTCTAAGAGGGTTAAATGTGGTTTAACCCCTCACTAATCATGGATTAAATTAGTTAAGTGTAACCAACAGTTCACCACTTAACCCCATTTAATCCCTCGCATCCCCAAAATTGGTTAAGTATTAGTGGGCCATGACTTAACCCTAATCATGAGGCATTAATTAATTTAATTGTGCCTTAACCTCTCACATTAGACTTTTGTTGCGGTTACTAGTTAAGCCGGGCGGGTCCGGGTAGCTTTACACCACAACTTGGTCTAACCTCGGGTCCAAGGTACACATGACCAACTTCTCACATTGGGTCCTATTGTTTGTAGCAACTAGTTAAGCCGGTCGGTTCCGGGTAGGTTTACGCTACAAACTCAACCCAACCTCGAGTTGGCCACACTTATGTTTTCTAAGTGTCATGTCCACTTTATTTTCAAAACATAATCACAAGTTTAACAAATACTTGGGTAGACCTAACTTAATAGGTAAATTCCCAAGGGGTAGACCTAACTTAATAGGTAAATT
The DNA here is from genome assembly GCA_030737875.1 of Allium sativum. NCBI lineage: Eukaryota > Viridiplantae > Streptophyta > Magnoliopsida > Asparagales > Amaryllidaceae > Allium > Allium sativum. Next base: position 195,634,828 of record CM060911.1, read on the forward strand.
CCCAATCTCATATTTTCATGTATTTTAAGTTTTACCCCAAACCCCCCAACGTCATTCTATCGCTTACATATTCGTCATAACGCATAAAGGATAGAAAGAGGGAACTTGGCACAACATACATGATGAATCTTACATATCATAATAAACATGCATAACATGTTGGACTTGCATAACTTAGCATAGTGAACTTGCATAAACATGCATAACTTGTTAAACTTGCAAATCATGGCCTAGTGAACTTGCATAAACATGCATAACTTGTTAAACTTGCAAATCATGGCATAGTGAACTTGCATAAGCATGCATAACTTATCAAACATGTGTAACATAGCATAGTGAACTCGCATAAGCATGCATAACTTATTAAACATGCATAACATAGCATAGTGAACTCGCATAAGCATGCATAACTTATTAAACATGCATAACATAGCATAGTGAACTCGCATAAGCATGCATAACTTACTAAACATGCATAAATCCCAACTTTCATCACATATTAACTTTAGAGTTTCTAAAATGAAGGTAAGAGGGCTTACAAATATTATGAAGACACAAATCTACTAATAAAGATTGAGAAGCCCTTTATGCAAGCATATAAAAACCCAAAACAAAGCTCCAAATAACAAAAATCCCCAAAACTCTAGCTTAGCAATTAAAGCTTGCAACTTGATGATGTATGCAAGCTAATGATCATTCATACAACTTAGAAATGCTTGTATGAACATCAAAACCTTCATAGGAATGATTTTTGAAGAGGGTGGAGGCTAGGGTTTTTAGGTGGAGGCCATTTGAGAATTCAATTTGACATAGTTTGGTTGCTAGAATGAATAATGAGGTTTTAGGGTAGGATTAGGGGCTTATTTATAGAAGATTAGAGTGTTTTTAGCCCTAGGATTAACCCTAGGTTAGTTTAGGTCCGTCAGATTTCGGAATTCTCTAGAACCAAGCCACACAACCAAGCCCAAATCAAAACTGGTGCGCCAGGCAAAACTGCCCGGCCACCCCGTGTCGACAGGGATGCCGACAGGGCAGTCGACACCCTTAGACCCCTGTCGACATGCCTGTCGACATGGGGGTCCTGGCGGGAGTTTTCCCGCCTGACGCCAGTTAGCCCTAATCCTTGTTTTTAATTTAAAATTTAAATCTGTTTTTAACATGGAAATTTCTGAAAACTTCAATGGGCCTTAACTGGGTCATACGGACTCCGATTTTCGAAAACTCGGACTCTATTTCGCGTATTTTTCCGAGACGAACGCAATGGCATAGCCCGTTTCCCTTGATTCAGATTTTTGAATTAAATTCTGCCTCGATTTATGTTATAACAGGTTATTGAAAATACGGGTTGTTACAGTCACAGTCTATGTCCCATGAGAATGCCAAGTTCTTCTTCGTCAGCCTGGTGAGTGGGGTTGATATCTTTGCGAAGTCCTTAATGAACTTCCTATAGTAACCTGCTAAACCAAGAAAGCTCCTCACATCGGTTGCATTTTTAGGAACTTGCCAATCTTGCACTGCAACCACCTTCACGGGATCTACAACTATTCCTTCTTTAGATACCACATGCCCTAAGAATCTCACCTCTTTTCTCCAAAAATGACATTTGGAGAACTTTGCTTTAAGCTGATGGTCGCAGAGAGTTTTCAAAACTTCTCTCAAATGCTGGGCATGCTCTTCTTCGCTCTTGGAGAAGACCAAGATATCATCAACAAAGACTATGACAAATTTGTTCAGGAACTCCTGAAACACCCTACTCATCAGATCAACAAAATAGACGGGTGCATTCATCAACCCAAAAGGCATAACCAGCCATTCAAAGAAACCATCCGGAGTCCTAAAGGCAGTCTTATCTATGCTTTCCTCAGCCACCCTCAACTGATGGAACCCAGTGGCCAAGTCTAACTGAGAAAATACCGAGGCACCAACAAGTTGATCAAATATATCATCAATCCTCGAAAGCGGGTGACTATTCTTCTTAGTGAGCTTATTCAGCTCTTTATAATCAACACACAAACGAAGCGAGCCATCTGCCTTAGTTGCGAATACTACTGGAGCACCCCATTCAGATATGCTTCGTCTGATAAACCCTTTCTCAAGTAGCTCAGCTCCCTCCTTTCCCTTGGAGCCATGTGGCGCACTGGTAATGCAACTGGCTTTGCATTATCCACCAGATATTTGCGAAAGTCAATCTCGCGCCTTGGATGTAAACCCTGTACCTCATCAAAAACATCGGAAAAATCTTAGACTACTGGAACAGATTGCAGATCGTCGATAGATGCATCAAGAGACTCTAGGAAACTAAGCATAACTGACCCTTGTGGGTCACACGAAATCTCGAGGGTCCTCCCATGATAAGTCAGAAGCCTAACAACCCTCTTCTCACAATCGAGAATGGCACCATACATGGTAAGCCAATCCATTCCTAGAATCAACCCATAGCCCATAAACACGAGCACATATGCATCGCCCTCAAACTCAACGCCTAACACAGATATTCTCAAACCCCGACAAATCATAAATGAATGAGCTGAACCACCAATGGGGTTTGAGGCAACTATGGGATCCACTACCATACTAGTAATTAAGTGCAGAGACTCAACTATAGAACTAAATATAAAAGAATGCGAAGCGCTAGAATCAAAAAGAGTTCTTATAGGAAGATTGGAAAGAAAAATCAAACCTTCCATGGAAACTTTCCTACCACTATCTGGTGTACTAGCCACGGAAGCATACACTTGCCCCCCAGAGGTTCCTGTCCTTTGAACTTGCCCTTGCTTCTTTGGGCACTCCCTAGAATAGTGAATAACCTCTTCACAAATGAAGCAATCATTCTTCCCTCGCTTCCTCCACAATGGTGATATTTTTTCTTATCCTTGCCTATATCATTTTTATCATCCTTGGGTTGTGCTCCTAAGCCCTAACTCACTTGTTCTCCTTTTTTCTGTCCTTGTGTAACAAGCTAACAAGTCTCTCGAAAGTTTCGTTCATCGCATGGAAATCCTTACGAAGCTCGAGAAAATTAGCCGTAGGTGATACTACTGCAGCTACAGATGGAGGTTAGGCACTTCATTTCCCTTTGATATGTGCCGCAGTTTAAACATACATATGACATCATGCCGGAAATGGGACACCTTTTGAGAAGAATCGGTCCCCTAGACAAAAAGGAAAAAGGAATCAAGTGGAGAATCGAAAGATACTTCCTACGGATTTGGGGAATATGTTTTTCAAAACAGAATTTTCTTTTTGAAAATGCTTTCTTTTAAAACCTTTTTGAAAATAATTTTCAAAAACTTTTATCTAATCTGGTAACCTTCAGCTCTAATACCAAGTGTGACACCCCACGTTCGTTAATGTCACTCACTAAGGGAATGCATTAAGTTCCGTGAAGCGTTATAGGTAATCAGACACAGAATAATTACAAGACAGATATAAATAAGATAACAGCGGAAATTTAAATTTTTATTTCAATCATAATACCGTGGTCCACAATACCATAAGTCACAAAAACCATTACAATAAAATATCTTCTGTCTTGCATCATCAGAGTACATAAAATATAAAAACATAATTCCCCAATTGAAAGAGTTAAGCTATATTACAGACAAGAACTTGAGCCATACTTCAGAAGTAGCTCCTAGCAAGGTGATATCTGAATCCTGACTAAGCCTGGGTGTTTCCTCCCTGAGAACCTAGGGGGGAAACAGAAGAAAGAAGGAGAAAAAAAGGGTCAGAGATAAAGTCTGGCGAGTCTAGTTACGTTTAGCAAGTAGATAAATAAAAGTAACATGATAGGCATATAAAGTGGATAAGAGAGAGACCACTACATAAATGGCAGGTGTGACAAGGTAAGCAAGATAAGGTGTACATGCCTCACTAATGATTACTCTGCACTATCACTAGTATATCCAGAAAGAGATGATCACTTCAACTATAAGGTAGTAGACTTAGGTATATCTACAAATGTATCCTAACTACAACCCTGATCGATCGACTCCCTAACCCTCATAGATACCTTGTGCTGGCCCCACAGTAGGAGGTATCACTTTCTAAAGTGGCAACCCCTTGTCGTAATAATGAGCACAGCCATATCTACAGGTGTCACGGTCGTCTTATCCCTTCTTCCTGGCTCATGCACGCACATGGCCCAGTTGGTTTGCGCCACCCATACCGTCCTCCACGTTTGGATATCTTATAGTCAGTCAGTAAGCGTGCCCCTTCTCCACCTAGTATGGAGTACTTTGTTTGATTCCTACTCTGGGTTACTGACTGAAATGGGTCCCACACAATATGATACACGCTCTCCCCTTTGTCTTGTGTCCCCCACTAGGTTTTCACTGACTACGTATACCACAAGGTGTCTTTAATTACATAGCCTTATTTATTTCTACCGGTTATGCTTACCTACAGGTGTCTTTAATACATAAACCCTGACCTTTCAATCGGTTATGCTTACCTATAGGTGTCCTTAATTACATAACCCTATCACTTCTAAAAGTTATGTTTACCCTAAAAGGTGTCTTTAATTACATAACTTTATTATTTCCACTGGTTATGTATACCATTAGGTGTCTTTAATTACATAACCTTAACAGAGTTAAGTTTGTGGGCTATTACCCATCCCCTCTTCAGATTTACTTAACCCATCCCTCAACCATGTTTACTTAACCCCCAACTTAAATTTAAGTTCATACAATCCCTATGGATTAACTTAGGTTAAGTAGTCCAATTCTTTACCATGTCCATTTATGGTTTCATAATGGGCCAGGCCTCCCACATTAGGCCTACAACATGTGGATGCTGGATATGCCGGTCGGGTCCGGGCAGACTTATTCCATAGTTGGGCCTAACCTTGTGTCATAGTCCGATTCGTATTTACATACGTAGACCTCCCACATTAGGTTCACCATTAGTGGTTGCTGGATATGCCGGTTGGGTCCGGGCAGACTTCTACCACTAATGCAACCTAACCTTGTGTCATAAGTATAATTACAATTCCTAATTTTAATTACTAGACATTCCATTTTTAATTAATTAATCCTTTCCATTTATAGGTGTCAATACCTATTTTGCCCAATAATTTGAATAACATGTCCATAAATGTTCATATTCAAATTATGCCATTTTTAATTAATTTACCAATTAATTAATCCTTTCCTTTTATAGGTGTCAATACCTATTTTACCCAATAATTTGAATTGCATGTCCAAAAATGTTCATATTCAAATTATGCCATTTTTAACCCTTTTTCCCCCGTTCCTTAACTAACGCCCTCACAAAATTGGCAACATGCCTACGCTAGATAATAGTCTAGTCATAAACGATAATAGGGAAAATAATGGGAATATAACTAAAATGATCATCTTGGCGTAAATATAAACAAGTATGATAATAAGGTGAACATACATACTAGCATGGGCATGAAATTGTCATCATAACTAGGTGGACATAAAACTGACGAACTAAGATGTCATAATATCTAAATTAGCAATTTAGATGTCCAATCGATTTATATCTAACATGATAACATAGCTGATAATTTAGATCACATAAAATAGATCTAACATGCTAACTTAAGGTGACAATTTAGATCACATAAAATAGATCTAAGATGTTAACATAAGGTGATAATTTAGATCACATAAAATAGATCTAACATGAATCATAAGGTGACAATTTTAGATCACATAGAATAGATCTAACATGAATCATAAGGTGACATTTTTAGATCACATAGAATAGATCTAACATGAATCAAAAGATGACATTTTAGATCTTATAAAATAGATCTAACATGAATCATAAGGTGACAATTTTAGATTACATAGAATAGATCTAACATGAATCATAAGCTGAAAATTTTAGATCACATAGAATAGATCTAACATGAATCATAAGGTGACAATTATAGATCACATAGAATAGATCTAACATGAATCATAAGGTGACAATTTTAGATCACATAGAATAGGTCTAACATGAATTATAGCATATCATAAAAGTTACAAACCAAGATCCATAATAATAACATAGTAGAATAATCACAATTGATTTGGATCTAGAGAAATATATCTATCATGACATAGCATAAGATCTAATAATAACATAGATTCAAAGTCTACAACGTATCCAAATCACAGTCTTTCATAATTCACTATTATTTATATAAACCTAAAAGCAACTAGAAATCACTATGATTGGATTGCTAAGATGATATAAAAGGTGCTGAGTCTATTCTTGAATCTCAGAATTTGATATGTCTTAGAAGAAGATGAGAGACCCTAGTTCAGTTCAGAATCCAACAGAGTCCATCCACCATTGTTTCTTTGTGAAGAAAACAAAGGATATGGGATATATTTATAGCTGCTGGGTTACAGAATTCGGATGCCACCTCAACCTTAATGGAATTGGGTCAGGTCATGGGTCGTCACTCACTCGAAATAGGCCCGAATACCCAGAAACTGTTCTGGGCGCACTTTACAGGTGTGCCAGTGCAAAATTGCCTTGGGGCACCTGGCAAGTGCGCCAGTTATATTTGGTTTTGATTTTCAACTTTCTATCGTCCGTAACTTCTTCGTATGTTATCCGTTTTGCGCAAACTAAGTGTCTATCCTGACTAAAATTTCGAGACAAACGTAAAGACATAATCAGTTTCTCTTAATTCTTAATATTAAATTATTTATTCTTTAATTTATCCCCTCTAATGTCAACAAAATTTCGGGCCGTTACACACCCTCGTTTTCGTACCATTCAAGTTGATAATAAAACCAACTCAAATCGTCTGAAATAGAAAATTGTTTTAACTATGGGATTTAATAAAATCAAACAACAAAATAGAGATAGATTACAGATACGAAATAACTGATTAACTCATAATAGAATAAATTACTTAGTAGTTCATGAAGCTTTTAATAACAAAATATCGAAATCAAAATATTAAGTATCAGAATCACAAAGTAATAGATTAGAAAATCGGAGATACATAAATGCCTTGTTTATAAGCGAGTGATGGAAATGGAATAACTGAATCACCAAGATAACAATAGCAAATAGATAATAAGATAAATCTCCAATAGATCTCTGTGACAACCCACGTCCGTTAATGTCACTCACTAAGGGAATGTAGTAAGTTTTGTGAAGCGTTATAGGTAAACAGACACAAAATAATTACAAGATAGATATATATAAGATAGCAGCGGAAATTTAAATTTTTATTTCAAACATAGATCATAACATCGTGGTTTAAAATACCATAAGTGACAAAAATATTACACTTATATAACTTCTATCTTGTACCATCATAGTACATAAATATAAAAAGCATAACATAATTCCCCAAGAAAAAAGAGCTAAGCCATAGTAGGGATAAGAACTTAAGCTATACTTCGAAAGCAGCTCCTAGCAAGATGATAACGGAGTCCTGACTAAGCCTGAGTATTCCCGCCCTAAGAACCTTGGGGGGAACAGAAGAAAGAAGAGGAAACAAAAAGGGTCAGACTGTCTCCTCCCATTCCACTTCTACCTCTTCCAATATGCTTGGCTCTACCACCTCCGCGGTGTCATGCAAACACTTTCGTAGATGAGAAACGTGGAAAACATCATGAATGCCAGATAGATTTTCTGGGAGCTTTACTTTATAGGCCATTGGGCCAGTCCTCTCGGTAATGGGAAATGGTCCCACAAACCTAGGTGCCAACTTCCCTACAGATCCGAAGCGAACCACATTCCTCAGAGGTGACACTTTGATAAAAACTAAGTCTTCCACTTCAAATTCGATGTCAGTCCTTCTCTTGTCTGCATAGGATTTCTTCCTATCTTGAGCTGTCTTCATCCGCCGTCGAATAAGGTCAATCTTTTTGGACGTTTCTCTAACCATATTTGGCCCAAGTAATAATCTTTCTATAGATTCCCACCAACAAGTTGGTGATCTACAGGGTCGTCCGTACAATGCTTCGAAGGGTGCCATGTCGATGCTGGATTGATAGCTGTTGTTATAGGCAAACTCTACTAAAGGAAGGTGCCCTTCCCAAGTCCCTCCGAAGTCTAGGATATACAGCCTCAAAAGATCGTCTATAATTCTATTCACCCTCTCCGTCTTCCCATCGGTTTGAGGATGATAAGCGGTGCTCAAACACAACTGTGTACCTAATGCTTCTTGCAAGCTCTTCCAAAATTCACTGGTGAAGATGGGTCATGGTTGCTTACGATGTTGGAAGGCACTCCATGAAGATGAACTATCTCACGAACATAAATTGTTGCCAACCATGATGTTGTCCTCTTACTCTTAACTGGAATAAAATGAGCGCTCTTAGTCAATCTGTCCACTACTACCCAAATACTAGTGTTGCCTTTCTTTGATCTAGGCAAACCATCTATGAAGTCAATATAGACGCTCTCCTATTTCCACTGTGGAACCTCCAAAGGATGAAGTAAACCACTAGACTTCTTTTGCTCAGCTTTAACTTGCTGGTAAAATAAACATTGAGAAACAAACTCTGCCTCATCTTTCTTCATCCCAGCCCAAAAGAAAACCCTTTTCATGTCTCTTTACATCTTATCACCGCCTGGATGAATGGTCATCTTAGAATGGTGGGCTTCTTCTAAGACTGCCTTTATCATGCTTCCAATTTGAGGAAAAAAAAATCCTTCTATCTCGTCGCAACCACTCCTTTTCATATATTGTATATCTACTGAGGTGACTAAAAGTCTCCCCTTTTCTTAGCTTATCCATGATGTCTAAAATCTATGGGTCACCTTGCTGCGAAGCTCCTATCTGATCCATAAGAGTTGGTCGTATCTCCAATGATGCAAACAATTCAGGCAAAATCTCGATAGAGGGTATGACGGCCCACCCCGGACTAGCCGACATTTCTCCGAAATGCGTTGTGCCGATGTCCAACTAGCACGGGACAGTCGCCAAAGAAAAAGGGTGTGAAGATAAAACTACCAAAGGAACCTGTAGTATATCTCACAGTGCATGGAATAAAATGTAATAACAACATAACTTTGATATAAAACAGGCAAGACAGTGCATAAGCTGAAAACTAAATCATAATAGCAGCGGAATCCATAATACAGATTATGATCCAACATCATTATTACAACTTCATATTACTATCTCTAAAGAAAAAAAAAGGTACACTACTAATGCCGAAGCAGTGACCAGCTACAACACAGGGAGTATATATGTATATCATACGTGGAAGCCTCCTGCTTGTCTCCGGACAGCTACTCGCGCATTACAACCTAACCTGTCTCTAGTCTACTCGTTTAGGAGCACCCAGAGTAATAAGAAGAGACATAAAACTCTGGGTCAGACAAAAGTCTAGTATGAGTGATAAGCAACAAAACAGAACAATAACAGGTAATCCAATCATACCTGGACCTACAACCAAAGAGTTAGCACAGCAAGATGTATAATACTCTAAGGTAACGCTAACACAAAGTGTAAAAGTAATATGGGGTGTGCATGACATGGTGGTAGCAAACATCAAACATAGAAATCAACCTCACATCTCTCACTCAGTGCGTAAAGCATACGATATCCACTACTTTGGTCACCTAATCTTTGGGCCATGACGGAATTCAACCCCGTACGACTATCCCTACGAGCCCCTAATTCGTCTCTCAGTGGTGAACCAAAGTTATAGGTATTGCACATGTCCCGCAGCAAAGTCCAATCATGAAGTCAACTCGTTGGTTCCCGTCTGGATCCTGAGTCACAACTTCTCATTTGGACTACCTTTGCATCTCGGGTTTTTGGTCATCATACCCGTTTGTTTCGTAGCTCCAAGCTTCCATACATGTTCACACTTTAGTTCAGATATGTGTGGTTCATGATTTCCCAGTCCGGTTCGTGATCTTCTCGTGGACATCTTCTTCTGGGTCGGTTCGTGATGTTTCATAACCTACGGCTCGTGGTCAGCTTCCTCGGCTCACTCTGGCATCAGCTCGTGGTCCACCTTGCATATTCCTCATGGTCGACCTCCTAGGGTTCGCCCTCTTCCTCATGCTCGCCCTCCTAGGATTCGCCCTATTCCTTACGGTTGCCCTCCTAGGGTTCACCCTCTTCCTCACGGTCGCCTTCCTAGGTTTCGCCCTCTTCCACACGCTCACCCTCCTAGGGTTCGCCCTATTCCTCATGCTCGCCCTCCTAGGGTTCGCCCTCTTCCACACGCTCTCCCTCCTAGGGTTCGCCCTATTCCTCACGCTCTTGGGCTGTTAATGGATATCCGAAATATCAGAAATCCGTCCGTATCCGCATCCGAAAATACAAAAAATATCCGATATTCGAAAAGCGGATACGGATATCCGATATCTGAAATGCCTAGCGGATACGGATACAGATATGGCAATATCCGTATCTGATAAATATCCGTCCGCTAAAAAATATATAGTTTTGTATTTTATATTTAGGTTATAAACAGTTGGATAAAAAGTAAGTAACAAAATACATTTAAATTAGTGCTCCTAGCCTTTATAACCTTATGTCCTCTGTCCTAACCGTTGGATGAAATCCAACGCTAACCTTCTAGAGTTTATAGTCAAATCTGAAGAAACCCTAATTTCATTTCATTTCTAGCAAAAAATAATAATAATAGAGCGCCCCATCTCAATTCAGACTTTCAGTCTTCGAGAGGTGAGAGCGACGATAGAGTTCGATTCCGTTGTCCATGCTTCCAGGCTTCGAGCTCGTCCATCGTCCGTGCTAGGTCTTGCCGCCGCTAGCAAGAGAGTTCGAGTCCGTTGTCCGTGCTTCCAGGCTTCGAGCCCGTCCATCGTCCGTGCTAGGTCTTGCCACCACAAGCAAGCAACCGCAAGCTTCATTCGAGCTCGTCCTCACACCGGGTCCGCAAGCAACCACAAGGAACATAGGGAACTGTTTCAACTTACAGGTTCAATCAAGGTGTGTTTATACAAATAAATAAAAGATGTTAGCTTTTCTCCAATCTATCATGAAACAGGCATCGGTCTGAATCCAGTTGTTGCCAGTTTATATTTTCTTGAGCGGGTCTGAATCATTACTTTGTTACATTTATTATCTATGCTCAGTTGTAAATCTTTCTTCAACATGTGAAATTCCAACAACTATTGTTTCTTTTAACTATTCATTGCTAAGTGACTCTGGGTAAAATTATTGTAACGTTAAAGGGAAGCTAAGCACACTAGAACGAACTTGTACTTGCTTCCTTATTAGTAGAAATAAGTGAACATCATTAATAAATATAACTAATAGCTGATGAGTTCGCACTCCTCATCAATCAGGTGATACAAGTCTCCTGTCACAAATAGATAGCGGATCTAGCATTCCTAGTAACCTAAACTCCGCTCAAAATCCACAAATTGGTTGACATTCATGTATTTTGAATTAGTGCATGTGTCATGACTTTGTAGAGTTTTGATTCAACATCAACTTTTGAATTACTGCATGCTAATATTGAAAAAAAAATTCCAGCAAATATCATGTAGGTTTTTGCATGTTATAACAGTTTTATTTTATTTTATTGTTAGAGCACTGATATAGCTATTTCAATAAGTTTATTTTATTTAACATTGTAGAATTTTGACAATGGAAAACAACTCATCCAACTGTAGTAATAAGGATGTTTGTGGAAACGACATAGTCGTTGAAGAGAATCGAAATACTTCAAACCCAGTTACAGATTCTAGTTTGCCAATCACATAAGTATCTGAAAATCAGTCTATCGATCTAGACAAATCCGCACCCTCTAATACAAGAAGTTTGAAATCGGATGTATGGAAAGATTTTATTAGGGAAGTAGTGGATGGTGCTATTAAAGCCACTTGTAAACATTGTTCTAGATTATTTGATGGAGCTACTGCAAAGGGAACAACCCACTTGAAAAATCATCTAAAAATATGTCCAAAAAATCCCAATCGTCTAAGAATATCCGGACAACAAATGTTGACTACCAAAATTTCTCCTAACAAACCAATTAAATTAACGAATTGGAAGTTTGATCAACATAGAAGCTGAATGTGTTTTGCACGTATGGTTGCTAAGCATGATTATCCATTTAACACGACTGAACATACATATTTTCAAGAGTATATTAAAAGTATTAATCCATCCGTTAAGTTCTTTTCTTGAAATACAGTTCGATCTGATGTTTTAAAACTCTTTAATGAGATGAGAGGTAAACTACAAGAGATATTTGATTGTTTGTCATCCCGTGTTAGCCTTACTACGGATTTGTGGACCTCTGAACACCAAAACATAGGTTATTGTTGCATAACTTGTCATTTTATCGATGATGATTGGAAGTTACAAAAAAGTCATTGCTCATTATAATTTGCCGCCTCCTCACACCGGGTCCGCACTTAGCGCTTCTCTTAAATCAAAAGTATTGCAATGGAATATCGATAAGAAGTTATTTGCACTTACGGTTGATAATGCATCAAATAATGATGTAATGATAAGAGATTTAAAAGAATGGTTGGTTGGTAAAAATGTGTTGCCTCTTAGTGGTGAGTTATTTCATATGCGTTGTTGCACGCACATACTAAATTTGATTGTTCAAGATGGACTAAAAATGGTGCAATGTCTTATTGAAAAAATTAGAGAAAGCATGAATTATACAAAATCGTCGCAAATTAGAAAGAAAAATTGGGAAAATGCATTGGCTCAAACTCGATTGGTTGGGAAAGGAGTGTCTTATGATGTTCAAACACGTTGGAATTCAACATATTTAATGCTTGAAAGTGGTCTTGAAGTGCGTCCGGCATTTGAGCGATTGGTTGATTTAACCCACAATTACAAATGGTTGCCACCAAACGAAGAATGATAAATAGGAAAAGAAATATGTGAATGTGTGAAATTATTTTATGAAGTTACACTTAAATTTTCGAGAGTTAAATATCCTACGGCTAATTTATATTTTAAAAGCATTTGTGATGTTTATGAAAGCATTTTAAGTTAGGAGCTACATGAGAAAGAGTATATTCAATCTATGGCCCAAAAGATGAGAATCAAATTTGACAAGTATTGGAGCACTTGCAATTTAATGATGAGTATCGGTATGATTTTAGTTCCCCGTTATAGAATGACTTTTATTGAATTTTTCTTAGATAGGGTTTATGGGGAACATGCACAAGTTTATGTTGCAAAAATTCGTGAAGCTTTGAAATCTTTATTTTCTTTATATGAAATGGAATGTGCATCCTCTATGGGGCAATCTACCAATTCTTCGTGTGATACGTTTGATTCTAATCCTCCTTCTAAGAAGAAATCAAGAATGGATTTAGAATATAGGAACGATCGTGACAAAAAAGTTGGTAGCTCACAAGCTTTAAAAACAGAACTTGATAAATATTTAGAAGATGAATTGTTACCAATGGGTGAAGATGAGGATAATTTTGATATTTTGATGTGGTGGAAAACAAATGGTCCAACTTCTCCAATTCTTGCAAAGATGGCTCGTGATATCTTAGCCGTTCCAATGTAAACCGTAGCATCCAAATCATCATTTAGTAGTGGAGGTAGATTGATTTCCGAGAGTAGATCTTCTTTATCTTTGGATATTGTTGAAGCTTTGAGTTGTGTAAAGGATTGGTTGCCATCCGATATTGGTAAAACTATTATATTTTTCTACATGTTTTCAATACAATAATCATCCCATATATTATATAATCTTTTGTATTCCTTTTAGTAGATCACAATGTTGAGTTTGTTGATGATGCTATGGTTACGCTATAGACATGCTTCGCACTAGAGGGTTCGGTAAGTCATGCTTATAGTTATTTTGTTTTTCTTTGTTAATAGTAATTTACTAAGTTTTGCTACCTTTAAATAAATTGAAGTTGTTTGGGATAAATTAATTACTTGATAAATTGAAGTTGTTTGCCTTAAGATGTGGTAGATGTAGAATTTTGATAACTAAAAATATGGTAGATGTAGAATTTTGCGTAAACTAACCTTAAGACGACTATGGTATTATGATTTAATGCTTCTCTTTATTTGCAAGCACTCAGTATGCTAGGGGGAATTATTGTTTAACTGAAGCCATCATTTGCTTGTGTTCAGCAATGATTTGTAGGGGTCCTGTGGCCAATTACGACAAATTCTAGCTGCTACGGCGCAAGCATCTACAAGCTGCTGTGCCATAGCAGCTACAAGCTGTTGTGCCACAACAGCTTCAAGATGCTGTGCAATAGCAGCTTCTAGCTGCTGTTGTTTGTTGCACAACAGCTTAGCTGTGCAGTAAACAGCAACTTGAAGCTGCTGTTGCACAACAAATTCAAGTTGTATTAACTTAAATGATTGGTCTTGGGCACTTTACTTTATACTTTATATGATTGATTTTGTGCCTCTTGTGCAGGGTCTTTTTTGGAAGCTTCAAGCCTTCAACCATTTCATAAAGAAAGATTGTCATGCTTTCATTTGTTTATGTGCTAATATTATTAAGATGAATTATGGTATTTGTTTAACTTGTATTGTATGTACTTTAATTTGTACTGTAATTTGTATGTGTGTTTGAATCAGCATATGGATTATATGGTATTGTTTTATATGCATTTGGTTTAATTTGTATGTGTGTCTAGATCATCGTATGGATAATATGATGAAATATTATTGATTGAATTTTATGCGATTGAATGAGCTATTGTTAAGTTGGCATGTTTTATCATTCATGTATTATTTCAATTTTTTTAGTTTGGATTCGGATATTTTTGGATATCCGGAAATATCCGTATTTGTTAAGCCGGATACGGATATTTTCGGATATCCAGAAATATTCGTGGATATGGATATTATTTAGTAGGTACCCTCCGGATACAGATACGGATTCGGATACGGATTTTTATTTTCGGATACGGATACAGCACTATCTGCATCCGTTTGCATCTATTTACAGGCCTATCACGCTCGCCCTCCTAGGGTTCACCCTATTCCTCATGCTTCGCCCTCGTCCACACGCTCGGGTGTGAGGGTACTTCACGACCCTAGGGGTTGGGTCGTGAGGGTGCTTCACGAACGGGATACTGTAATACGAACATGATACTTTTCCTGCGAGATATTTACGCCATACGACGACGTTTTTAACCATTTTAACTTTGTTAAACAATCATGAAGCATTCTAAACAGTAATAGCAACATACATAATCAACTGTAAACACCAAAACAATCATCGAACATGTTAATATGGATCAAACATACCCAAAACCCATGTTTTTCTCTAAATCAAGTTTAACCATAATTAATGATAGGATTAACAAAACATATACAAAATAACCCAAATTTCTAATAGAGGCATAAAATAATATTTCGGAATTTCTAAACATTTTTTCAAATTTTTCTGAGTTATAATTTAACTAATTAACACTAATCACCCTTAATTAGCCGTATTAGTGAAAAACAATGCAAATCACTCACCTTAGCCACAAATAATCTTAGATCTGAAACTTTTCTACTGTTTGGGTCGAATTCCTATGCAACACGGCAGCTCCAAGTCTGATTTGGTGTTGATTTTCATTGATTTGATGTAGCTTAGCTTAATCCTTGATTAGAAAGCGATTAGGAGGTGTTTAATTGAAGAATTTGAGAGTGGAGGCCATTACTAGGGTTAGGAGAATGAAAGTGGCAGCTGAAAAATGACAAAGGAGGGTTTCTCTAGCCCCTATCAGCCCTTAAATTCCCCTAATCCCGAAATACCTAACGGACCAAGCTGCTAATTACCCAATTAAGCCCATTTAAGTTGTTTTTCACTTTTCAAACCTAATTTCAACCATATCCCCCAAACAGTAAGTCCATTTAATTAATGTGACCACTCTACGGAAAGAGAAACCATCATCCGAATCCAATGAAAGTAGTTTCAGGTCAAAACTCCTTACCAATCAAAAGTTATAGGCGAAACAAGATTCTCCAGGGGCAAAACAGTCATTTAAAAATGGGCAAAAATCATGAACATGGGAAATGACCCCAATAGTCGTTCCCTAAAATTATACACCATATGACTTCAAAAGAAAACGAAATAATTATTCTACGATCCTCCGATGCGTAAAATGCGGGTCATTAGAGAGGGTCTAAAATTAAAAGTTGAGATGAACTTCAAGCTCTTCCTCTCCACAAATAGAGGACTTAAGGCCATCATCTGCCTACTTAGTGCATCTTCCACCACGTTACCCTTGCCAGGGGTTTAAGAAATATCAAAATCATAAGAAACTAGGAACTCCATCCATCGTTGTTGCCATAAATTGAGATCCTTCTACGAGAACAGATATTTGAGAGATTTATGATCGGTGTATAACTCGAATATCTCTCCAAGTAAATAATGGCGCCACATCTTAAGCGCGAATACTATGGAAGCTAGCTCTAGATCAGGGGTGGGGTAGTTTTTCTCATGAACTCTCAACTGTCTACCCCCATAACACGCTACTTTCCCTTCTTGCATCAGAACCGCACCAAGCCATGTACCACACGCATCAGTGTAAACGTTAAACACTTTACTTCCATCAGGAAAGGTCAAGATTGGGGCTGTTGTCAGAGCCCTCTTCGGTCGTTGGAAAGCAACATCACAATCTATATCCCATGAAAATGCCAAATTCTTCTTTGTCAGCCTAGTGAGTGGGGCTGATATCTTTGCGAAGTCCTTAATGAACTTCCTATAACCACCTTTGCGGGATCTACCGCTATCCCTTCTTTGGAGACCACATGCCCTAAGAATCTTACCTCCATTCTCCAAAAATGGCATTTGGAGAACTTTGCCTTAAGCTGATGCGCACGGAGGGTTTTCAAGACTTCTATGAAATGTTGGGCATGCTCTTCTTGGCTTTTGGAGATCAAGATATCATCAACAAAGACCACAACAAATTTGTTTAGAAACTCCCGAAACACCCTACTCATCAGATCAACAAAATAGGCGGGTGCATTCGTCAACCCAAAAGGCATAACTATCATTCGAAGAAACCATCCGGAGTTCTAAAAGCGGTCTTCTCTATGCTGTCCTCAGCCACCCTCAACTAATGAAACCCCATGGCCAAGTCTAACTAAGAAAATACTGAGGCACCAACAAGCTGATCAAATAAATCATCAATCCTCGGGAGCGGATGCCTATTCTTCTTGGTGAGTTTATTCAACTCTCTATAGCCAACACACGAACGAAGCGAACCATCCGCCTTAGTTGCGAGTACAACCGGAGCACCCCATTTAGATACGCTTTGTCTAATAAACCCTTTCTCAAGTAGCTCCCCTACTTGCTTACCCAGCTCCCTCCTTTCCCTTGGAGCCACTGGCAATGCAAGTGGCTTTTCATTGTCCACCAGATATATACGAAAATCAATCCCGCGCCTCGAAGGTAAGCCTTGTACCTCATCAAAAACATTAGAATAATCTCGGACTACCGGAACAGATTCCAAATCATCAATAATGCATCAAGAGACTCTAGGAAACAAAGCATAACCGACCCTTGTGGGTCACAAGAAATCTTGAGGGTCCTCCCATAACAAGTCAGAAGCCTAACGACTCTCTTCTCACAATCCAGAATGGCACCATACGTGGTAAGCCAATCCATTCCTAGAATCAACCCATAGCCCATAAACCCGAGCACATATTCATCACATTCAAACTCGACACCTAACACAGATATTTTCAAACCCCGACAAATCATAGATAAATGAGCCGAACCACCAATGGGGTTTGAAACAACTACGGGATCCACTACCATACTAGTAATTAAGTGCAGAGATTCAACCGTAGAACTAGATATAAATGAATGTGAAGCACCAAAATCAAAAAGTGTTCTAATAGGATGGTTTAAAAAAGAAATTAAACATTCCACAGAAATTTTTCTACCACTATCAGGAGAACTAATCGCTAGAGCAGGAACCTGCCGTCCAGAAGTTCCTGCTCTTCCCTACGATCCCTGCTTCTTCGGGCACTCCCTAGCAAAGTGTCTGACCTCTCCACAGTTGTAGCAAGTGTTCTTCCTTCTCTTACAATCTTTGACCAAGTGACCTTCTTTCCCACAACTGTGATATTTCCTCTTATCCTTGCCCTTGTCATTCTTTCCACCTTTCCTTTGTTGTTCTTGTTGCTGTTGTCCCTTCTTGGGCCACGCCTTCTTATTTTGTGATGTTTCCTCAGCCTTTATTTCCTTCTTTTCTCCCTTGTCTTCCTCATGCATTTGGGCCATATCAACAAGTTTTTCAAAAGTGGCTCCCATTGGAATATGGGACATGGCTAACCCGTGAAGGGGTTTATTTAGCCCTTTAGTAAACCGCAACGCCTTCTTATGCGGAGTATCCACTGATTCTAACCCGAACCGTGCTAGTTGGTTGAATTTGTTCACATACTCTTTCACCGTAAAGTTCCCTTGTTTGAGTGCCAAGAACCTCTCCATCTACATGCTTTTCTCGGCTTGGGAAAGAAATTTTATTTCAAATCTTTGTCTAAAATCTTCCCAAGTTTCCACCGGCCGTCTAGCTTGGGTAACTTTCCACCAAAATAAGGCTTTGTCTTTCAGTAGACAGGTGGCTAACCGAAACTTCCTTCTATCCTCTACATCGAAGATTACGAACAAGTCCCCGGTCTCCTTGAGCCAATTCCGCGCTTCTACGAATGTCTCGTTCCCATGGAATGGCTTCCCACCCATAGCACAGAAGTCTTTGCAGATCTTGGAGAAATTATTTTCTCTTGAAGGGGGTGGAGGAATGACTGGTGCAGCTGGGGGAGGAACGTTTCCTTGGCCTTCGGCAGGCGCCGTGGCCTCCAAATACCCGCGGAACCATCCGGGTATCGTAACGCCCTTTGGGACATTGGGAGAAAAAGGAAGAGATTTAGACAAAGGGCCGAAGGATATTACATATGGTTTTTTGGGATTGTTTTTCAAAACAAACTTTTCTTTTTGAAAATGCTTTTTTTTTAAAACCCATTTTGAAAATAGTTTTCAATTTTTTTTATCTAATCTGGTAACCTTCAGCTCTGATACCAAGTGTGACACCCCAAATCCGTTAATGTCACTCACTAAGGGAATGCATTAAGTTTTGTGAAGCGTTATAGGTAAACAGACTCAGAATAATTACAAGACAGATATAAATAAGATAGCAGTGGAAATTTAAATTTTTATTTCGAACATAGATCATAACATTGTGATCCAAAATACCATAAGTCACAAAAACCATTACAATAATATAACTCCTATCTTGTACCATCAGAGTACACAAATATAAAAAGCATAACATAATTCCCTAAGAAAAAGAGCTAAGCCATAGTAGGGATAAGAACTTGAGCTATACTTCGGAAGCAGCTCCTAGCAAGATGATAACTGAGTCCTGACTAAGCCTAAGTATTACCGCCCTGAGAACCTAGAGGGAAACGGAAGAAAGAAGAGGAAATAAAAAGGGTCAGACATAAAGTCTGGCAAGTCTAGTTACTTTTAGCAAGTAAATAAATAAAAATAGCATGACAGGCATATAAAGTGGATAAGAGAGATCACTACATAAATGGCAGGGATGACAAGGTAGATAGGATGAGGTGTATAGGATTCCCTAATGATTACTCTGCACTATTACTAGTATAACCAGAATGAGATGATCCCTTACGCTTCAAGGCGGTAGACTTAGGCATACGTCCAAATGTACCCTACTACTACCCTAATCGATCGGCTTCCTACTCCGTAAATACTCTGTGCCGGCCCTACAGTAGGATGTATCATGTCCTAAAGTGGCAACCCTTTGCTGATATGCACAGCCCTATATCTACAAGTGTCTCGGTCATCTTATCCCCTTCGGTCCGGCTCATGCATGCACATGGCCCGATCGGTCTGCGCCGCCAACACCACCTCCACGTTTGGATCTCTTACAATCAGTTAGTAAGCGTGCGCCTTCTCCGACCTAGTTCGGAGTTCTCTACTTGATACATACTCCGGGTTACTGAATGAAATGGGTCCCACACAATATGATACAAACTCTCCCCTTTGTCTTGTATTCCCTACTAGGTTTTCCACAGGTAATATTTACCCTAAAGGTGTCTTTAGTTTTATATAACCCCAATCTTTCTATCGGTTATGCTTACCACTAGGTGTCTTTAATTACATAACCTTATCGAGCTAAGTTTGTGGGCCTATATATAAATATTACCTACCCCCTCAGATTTACTTAACCCACCCATTGTCCAACCAATTTTACTTAACCCTAACTTTAGTTCATAATCATACAATCCCTATGGATTAGATTAAGTTAAGTAGTCCAATTCATTACCATGTCCGTTTATGGTTTATAATGGGTTAGACCTCCCACATTAGGCCTACAACTTGTGGATGCTGGATATGCTAGTCGGGTCCAGGCAGACTTCTTCCACAAGTTGGGCCTAACCTCGTGTCTTATCCTGATTCGTATTTGCGCACTTAGACCTCTCACATTAGGTTCAACATTAGTGGTTACTGGATATGCCGGTCGGGTACGGGCAGACTTCCACCACTAATGCAACCTAACCACATGTCATAAGTGCAATTATAATTTCTAATTGTAATTTTAGACATTTCTTAATTATCCAAATTTACCTATGTATTATAGGTGATTACGCCCCCTTTTCCCCATTTGAATTATATGTCCAATTCATATAAACATTATTTAAATTATGCCAATTCTAACCTTTTTTCCCCCGTTCCCTAACTAACGCATTATCATATATTTGGCAGCATCTAGGCTAAAAAGTAGCCTAGTCATAAACAATAAAAAGGGAAAAGTGATGGGAATATGACAAAGGTGATTGTTTTGGCATAAACATAAACTAGCATGGTGATAGGTGGACATATAAGCATAAATCTGATAAACTTGTGGCGGTTTACTGATTCTAACATGACTGTGGTGTCATGATGAGCATAATAAGATCTAAATTAATAATTTAGATGTCCAACTGGTTTAAATCTAATATGATAGGCACAAAGTGATAAGCTAGATCTGATTAATAATTTAAATGTCCACATAATTCAGATCTAACAGTTCAAAATAGATCTAACACAAATAAGATCGAGATCCACATCATAGAATGTCATAAAAGTTACAATACATTCTACAAGATAGAGATTTAGATCCAAGGTATAACCAAATTAGAATGTCATATGATCACAATTTACAATGGATCCAGTAAAACATAGGCACACGAACAAATCCAAACTATAGTCATATCAGGTTTACTTCTAAATATTTAAATCTAAAAAAAAACTAGCTAGGAACTCACAGTGTTTGGATTAGAAAATAGAAGAAGAATGGATCTTGAATCTCTAACTGATTTGCTTAGGTTGATAGTCGTAGGAGATTAACGGATCAAGTTCAGGTCAGACACCAGCAGAATTTGGCCCCCCATGGATTTTCAATGAAGAAAACAAGAGAAATACCATGTATTTATAGCTGCCAGCCCCTCTGAAACTGACTGCCACGTCAGCCTTTGTGGTGTCAATACCCTTATAGGTGGGTCGACCCTAGTGTCGACACCACTTAAGGGGGGTCGATCCCGGTATCGACACCCCTCTAGGGGGTCGACCCCCTAGAGCGGGAAATTTGCCACCATACGAATTTTCAATTTTTGGACCCTTCTTGGATAAGTGCTGACTCATATCTGACTCATATGTGTATCATATGTACATATATATATATATTTCTTCTGCGCATATATAAACTTAAAACCCTCATAACTTCTTCATACGGTGTCCGTTTTACGTAAACCAAATGTCTATCTTGACTAGAATTTCGAGACGGACGCAATGGCATGGTCCATTTTCCTTAATTATGAATATTAAGTTAATTATTCTTTAATTTATCCTCTTTTAGTGTTGTAAAAATACGGGGTGTTACAATCTCCAGCTCTAAAAAATTGAATCTTCAAAGCTGAAATCCTAATTTTGGCTCGGGCATAAAGTCAAAAACAAAACACTTGAGTTAGGATTAAAATTCTCAATAGTAAATCAACTCAAGTGAAATGCTCGAACGAAATGCACAAGTAACTTAAAGGATGTTTGTGATTCCTATCCTTTAAGCATATGTTAAACTAGATATTATATAATACAATACGATGTTATAATAATGTCTACAGTAATTATACTATTAAAAGTAGCATAAGCCAGATTACTATTATTACCCTTACACGATTTATAATGTCGTAGTCTATACAGTACCGTAAAGTCCACCGTAATCTAGTAGGTATCAGAGGGCACTCCATAGGCACAACACAAATCAAAATCGTAGGGTGCTCAATCAGGATAATATGACAAGGCACGCGATGCAATATCGAGGGTACAACTCTAGCATATTAAAGACTGAGATGTTGATGGTGATGGTTTTGATGACAACAACCTTGTTTCAATTATTATTATGAAATATATACTAACACTATTATCTAGAATATATATATGTGTGCGTGTGTATATAGGAAAACTATGCAGATAATGATTATTGAAGACTGTACAGTTCAAAGAATCAAAATTTCAAAGTAGAAGAGTTCAAGATTCAAGACTCATGAGCATAAAGAATTCAAGAGTTCGAGAAATACAGAGTAATTATGTCTAGATATATTGTTAAAACTCTGGTTGGCTGTGAATTTTGATTTCCAATTCCTTTTCAAGTAATTTCAAAATTATTTCCTTGTTTTTAATCTATTTTTCAAATGATTTCAAAATTACTTCGTTATTTTAAATTTGTACTTCTTTATTTTTAGATATATTTTTATCCTAATATTTATTTTAACTCATGTTTTCTTAAATTGTACTTAACTCCTAATTCAAATATGTTTTACTTACAAATTTAATACTAATTTTATTATAGTTACTTATGTTTTCAATTTCCTTATTCATATTAAGTTTTAAATATATTCATAGTTTTTTATATATATTTTTATATCATTTTGTATTTAGTAATCATTTTTTAAATCATCTTAATATATGTTTTAAAATATATTTTCTACTTGGAATAATTTATGTTTATATAAAGGAATATAGCTTGTTTAAACTCTGGAATCGCCTTAATTTATTTAAACATTATTTGTTTTGATTTAAAGTTTTATTTTTGAATTTTTACATAGGGATATCGACGTATAAGTTTATATATGTCGACATGGGAGCCATTAATTTATTTTATAAATTTTGAAAAGTTGTGTCTTTTGAATTCAAATCTTCTCTGGAAGGATGTGGTTGTTGGAAAACTATATAAAGGCTTCAGAATTTGAATCTTTTAATTAGTTTTCATCTCCTTCTTCTTTAATCATCGTACCATTGTTCTTCCTAATTTCTTAACTTCCTACACTTACACTTTGCCGATTTTCATAGAAATCATATCATTCTTCTTCTCTTTCAATTATATATCAAATTCTCTCTGAAATTCGAGTGCTACTTAAGAGTTGTAGGTCGTTTGTAATCAAAGATCGCAAGATCAAAGTATATTGAGTTAATACTACAAATATTAATCAGAGAAGGATGTGGTATTTTCCCATATAAATCTACTGGGTGCGATTGTGTCTCGGAAATCGACTGGGCGTAATGTTGTGGCTCTGAAAATTAACTAAGTCTCACTGCAATTGGAATCAGTTGGGGTGTGCCCTTGTAGACCTGAAATCAACGATTGTAATTGGATATTGTTGAATAAATATCCACATCAACCTAATGTTGTGTGGGATTGGATGTAGGTGAGTCCCAAATCAGTATAAAATCCCGATGTGTACTTTCCTTTTACTGCTTTTATTTCATTTTATGCATCTGTGATTGATTCTGTGATTTGTGATGTCTGTAATTTGCATAGCAATCTGTTTAATCCAAAAAGATTACAAGAAATTTAATGTAATCCATATAACACTATTCACCCCCTCTATTGTTTAATTTTCTTTAAGATCCTTAATCTGCATCCCCAACAATTGAGCATTAGAACATTGGTTTTCAAAGTTTTCATAATCTAAATTTTTGAAAAGTTTAAATGGCAACCAATACTAGAATTATCAATAATAATAGTTTTGAAGGTTAGTTAACTATTAGACCACCACTATTCAATGGTAGTAATTATGCATATTGGGCTTGTATAATGAAAATTTATTTACAATCTGTAGGATTAGATACTTGAAATGTCACATAAACCGAATATGTTAAACCACAGTTATTTTTGCATAATGGACTAATGATCAGAAAGCTACTACACAAAATAATTCGAAGGCTATGAATATTTTATTCTGTTCACTAGATAGAAATGATTTTAATAGAGTATCTATTTGTTAATCTACATATGAAATCTAGAAAACTTTGCAAGTGATTCATGAAGAAACAAGCGAAGTTAAATAGACCAAAATATCCATGATAACCGATCAATTTGAATTATTTATAATAAATCAGAATGAGTGAATCTCCGATATGTACTGCTGGTTCTAGGAAATCATGCATTCACTAATGGCTTTGGGAAAATCATATTCTGATAATGATAAAGTCAGAAAAGTTCTAAATTCATTAATTTTATATTGGGATCAAAGATCACTTGCAATTGAAGAGGTCGATGATATCAGTACAATAAAAATAGAGGAATTAATTGGTAATCAAATGTCGTTTGAAGTTCATATAGGAAGAAAAGAAAATAAGTCATCAGAAAAGAAATCGATAGCATTTAAAGCACTAACTAAAGATTCTGGCTCAGATGGTGATGATGATGAAGAGACAGACCTAATGACAAGGAATTTTAGTAAATTCTTGAGATATAGAAAAATAAATAATTTCAAGAGGAATGAGCAAAGAAACTTTCTGAAAATAATGAGATTCTGAGTAATGTCAGATGTTATAACTATGACGAATGAGGTAATCCGAAAAGATTATGTCCATATCCGGAGATACAAAATCAACCGATAAATGATAATTCATCGTAGAAGAGAAAAAGGTCATATGCAACAACTTTGGATGATTTCGATTCATCATCCAGTGATGAAGAACAAAAAATAATAATTCAAATATGTGATTCATATCATTTCACGAATCAGAAGAAATCGAAGAACGAATCTAAAATTGTACGCCTTTACAATAATTTTTAAATTGTGAAAATTAAGCACACATCCCAAAAAGCAAACTTAATTATGCTCACATCTGGTCATAAAATTATTATAAATTAGGTCCCTATTTTTCAAAAGTAGCGAAAATAATGAATAAAAAATAAAAAAATACGAAAATTATTATTTAAATAATTTGTGCATTCGACAAAAAAAATCGCTCAAAAAAAAATCAAAAAACACGCAAAAAAAAAATTAAAACAGCAATAAATGCATATTGTTATGCACGAATTCCAATTTTTTTCATATATATGTGCATGTATTCCAGTGTTGCATCCATGTTTTTTTTGGCATATTTCTGTGCACGTATTGCATCACTCTTGATGAAAATGTGCACTAGTTCATAACCGTGAGACTCAGTTCATTTTTATTTGCATTCAACTGTGCAAATAATCCGAAAACATGCACACATGTATGCAACATATTTGCAGGCAAAAACGTTAGTTGAATTTCCTTTATATATAGTTGCATACATGTATGCAACTATAGGCAATAGTTGCATATATGCATTCAACTTTTTTTTAGATTGGCGTGGACTTCTGCGATTATTTTATGATTTTAAAAAAAATTAATGGCAGCCACATTTTTTTCTGGCCAGAAATGAAGGAGACGAAGTGAAAAAAAGATGGAGGCGTTGGCACAAAAGTAGGAGCGGATCCACAAATCAAGGAAGCGGCAATTAAAAAATAGGGGGCGGGTTTATATATAAACTATGACTGGATGTGAGCCTAATTTTGAAACTTAATAGAGACTTGTAAAAAAATGCACCCTTTTAAATTTTTGTTTGAATGGCTATTTGCTTTTTTGATAGTTTGCCTTGTTTGAAAATTTGAGTTTTAAATTCAAAATAATAATTATTTAATAATAAAACAATAATTATTTAATAAAATAATAATATAAAAAGTATTTTTATAATGAATATTATCCTTGGAAATAATTAAATAAGAAATATAAAATATAGGTAAATCAAAAATCAAAACACCGCCTTAAAAACTAGAAGACATGATGACATACATGTTTGTGCATGTCGACATGCATGTGTTTTGAAATTTGAAATTCAAAATTTTGAATTTCAAACTCTTGAATTTCCCCCCAACCATTTCACCAAACCCAATGTACTGAAAGGGTGTCCCTTTACCAATAGACATGTCCTTTGATTCCTTATTTATCTACCTATTCCTATCATCTCTTTCCATCTTTATTTCAAAATTCAAACTTGTCTTCATATTCCTGTACTCTTCATTAAGTCAAAACTATTCTCTAATGGCACCCTTAAGTACTCTAAACATAATCAGGATGACCAAGGCTACCAAAGGCTTCCTCTACAATAACCCGGATGCTATCAAAGATTTGCTACTGATGATCTTGAATCTCTTTTTCATAGAAATGGAATTTTTAGACTTGTTGATTCTTGCGAAAACGATGAAGTTTACTACCCGAATCTTGTTAAAATGTTTTATGCAAACTTGAATCGTGAATTCTATCAAGAAAGTGAAAGTGAAACGTGGAGTAGCATTAATGAAACACAAATCATTTTAAATTGTGATGTTTTAAGTGCTATTTTGGGTTGCAAGAATATAGAAATGGATCTTGTGGGTTTTAAGATCAGTGAAAGCGATTTAGAAACTTTTCACCATATCTTTAAAATCGATGAAAATATTGAATTCAAAAATCGTTTTTATCATCCAAAAGTAAGAAGATACTTCCTTTGAAAGCATTGAATTTCCTGCTAACCCTTCCAAGAAAACCCTTGTCAAAAACCAAATGATTCTAGACAAGAACCAAAAGACACTTAAGAGATCATTTATTAAGAAATTTGAAAAGATGTCTATTAAAATGAGCATGTTTTATGGGAAAGTTGGAAGAAAACTTGGCTTGTCATCCTCCTCCTCCTCCGCTAAATTCTAAGTTTTCTATATTGTTGGATTCGCTTATATTTCAGTTTCCGTATTTCTATCTTATGTTATGTACTAGTTTCATGTATCATTATCATTAGTTTGAAATGATGCTTCGTATTAAGTTAATTCTTGTTTAAACATTTTTGGAATAGTTATTAAATTAAGTAAAAAAGTTTATATAAGTCAAAACGGATTAAAAATCACAAAACACTTCAAAATATTGAAAAATACATATGTATGTTGATAAACAACTTTCTATATATCAACATTTAACTGTTTAAAATTTCAAATTTATTTAAATTTGAAAATGCTTTAACCAGCAAGTGTCTATTCAATTCTAACGAATATCAGATCCAATTTATACGTATTTCTTCCATAAAAACTTCTCTATTTATTCCACCTTTATTTCCTTTAACTATTTCTTCATAAATTCAAATATATGGCTATTAAAATTCATAATTTAAGTGAGAATCTTAAAGAAATTCTTAATTCTTTCAAGAATATTCTCTCTATCATTCTCCACAATCATCTTCACCTGGAATTAAGTCAAATACTGATGATAAAACAACAAGAGAAGCATTTTAACACAATTCAATGGATGATCGTTTCACTTTCTAAAGATGAAGATATCAACATCACCAGAGCACTTCTTACCAAAGACAACGAAGACTGGGATGCTATAAAAGTCGATCCAATCTTCATTGGAGATGGTTGGGTAGAAATTCCTCGAAATGTATGAATTTATCTTCATTTGTGTGGTTTGATTGAATTATTTTGAATTCAAATCTATAAATAAACAACTCTAGGATTGATGTGGTTTGGATTTGATTGAATGATTTTATTAACATACATTTGGATTGGTTTGGTTTGATTTGTATGCTTTGAAGTATAGTTTATAGTTTATATTTATTCAAGTTATCACCTAGAATTAACAATTATTATAGTTTAGTTTAGTTATTATACTCGTATTAGTCTTAATTTTGAATAGTTAGAATAGTATAGGTAAATTATATTAATATTAGTTTTAGAAATATGTCATAATTTTAGGGGGAGTATTATAGTTTTCTTAGATTTTTATGGTTATTGTTGATGACAAAGGGGGAGAATTATAAAATAGGGAGGTTACAGTGGAGTTAGTAGTTTTAAAAGGAAGACAATAGAGTTAGGGGGAGTAACTGGAGAATCGAGACATCAGGTATGAGTATTTTATAACCAAGCTTGTCATTATCAAAAAAAGGGAAATTGTTAGAGACTGAAATGCTGATGATGATGGTTTTGATGACAATAACCTTGTTTCAACTTTGTTATAATTATTATTATAAAATATACACTAACACTATTATCTATAATATATATATATATACATATATATATATAAAAATATATATTTGTGTGTGTGTACTATATACATGAAAATTATGCAGGTAATGATTATTGAAGGCTATATAGTTCAAAGAATCAAGATTTCAAGGTAGAAAGTTCAATATTCAAGACTCCTGAGTATAAAGAGTTCAAGAGTTCAAGAAATATAAAGTAATTATGTCTAGATAGATTGTTAAAACTCTGGTTAACACTGAATTCTGATTTCAAACTTAATTCTGATTTCAAATTCCTTTTTAAGTAATTTCCAAATTAAATCCTTGTTTTTAATATATTTTTCAAATGACTTCAAAATTACTTCCTTATTTTAAATTTGTGCTTATTTATTTTAGAAATATTTTATCTCTTGAAATTTATTTTTAACTCCCATTTTTTAAATTGTACTTAACTCCTAATTCAAATATGTTTTACATACAAATTTAATACTAATTTTATAATAGTTTCTTATATTTTTTAATTTCCTTATTTATATTAAGTTTTAAATATATTCATAGTTTTTTATATATACTTTCATATCACTTTATATTTAGTTTCTAATAATTTTTAAATCATCGTAATATATGTTTTAAAATATATTTTCTCCTTGGAATAATCTGTTTCAATATAAAGTAATATAGTTTGTTTTAACTCTGGAATCACCATAATTTATTTAAACATTATTTGATTTGATTTAAAATTTTATTTGAATTTTTACATAGGAATGTCGACATACAAGTTTATGTATGTTGACAATGGAGTCGTTAATTTGTCTTTCAAAATTTGAAAAGTTGTGTCTTTTAAATTCAAACCTTTTCTGAAAGGATGTGGCTATTGGAAAACTATATAAAGGCTTCAAAATTCGAATTTTTAATTAGTTTTCAGCTCCTTCTTCTTCCTTAATCATCCTACCATTATTCTTCTTAATTTCTTAACTTTTTACACTTATACTCTGCCGATTTTCATAGAAATCATATCATTCTTCTTCTCTTTCTGTTCTACATCAAACTCTCTCTGAAATTCAAGTGCTACTCATGAGTTATAGGGTATTTATAATCAAAGATCGCAAGATCAAAATATATCGAGTCAACACAATAAAAACCGATAAGAGAAGGGTGTGGTAGTGTCCCATAGAAATTTATTAGGTGCAATTGTGTCTCAAAAATCGATTGGGTGTAAATTTGTGGCCCGGAAAGTCAACTAAGTCTCATTGTACTTGGAATCAGACCCTGTAGCCCTGAAACCAAGAATTGTAATTGGATATTGTTGAATAAAAATCCACATCAACCCAGCGTGGTGTGGGATTGGATGTAGAGGAGTCCCGAACCAGTATAAAATCACGGTGTGTACTTTCTTTTCACTGATTTTATTTTATTTTCTGCATCTATGATTGATTTTTTTATTTGTGATATCTGTGATTGGCATAGCATTCTGTTTATTCCATAAAAATTTTAAGAAATATAATATAATCCATAAAACACTATTCATCCCTCTTTAATTTTTAATTTGCCTTAAGATCCTTAATCGCATCCCCATCATTCCAGTTGCAATCTCGAATCGGGGGTAACACAAACCATAAATACGTCCTACCTCGAACAACACTCCTAAAATCAAAAGGCCCAATCAAATCATAAAGCAATAGATGGTATCGAAGAAGTGTGCCTAATAAAAGATATTACCTCTATTAATTACGGTATAGCTCCTGTTTTAGTCTTTTTAATTATGATTTGAAGATCAAAGCAATCCATCATCGTACCCATACTTCATTCTAGTAGTGTTCGCAAACCAACCTACTTATTTCTTGATTCCCCACCACATGCACAATTGTTAAAGTGGTATTGGAAGGAAGTATGTTAATACCGACTTTGGTCTTTTTAACAACCAAATGCTTATTTCATACCATGGTGGTCATTATATTTGAAATCGTATTTAAAATATCGTAAATTAAATAATAGCAATATAGATTTATATTTAAATAGTTTAAATATTTAAATGTTATAAATCATATTTCAAATCAGTTCATTATTTAATTTAAGTTCAAGATTCAAATTTCATATTTACAAATTTAGTTGTTTAAAAAGAAATTACGTTTTGATTTCAAATTTCTATATCTCAATTACCATTATTTCAAATATCTTTATATCAAGATTTCAGATTCAATAGCTCGGATTGGAAACAATTTTTATTTTAAAATAGTTAATATAATATAAATTATACTTAAAAATAATTATATTTATAATAAATAATTTGATTTATGATTAATAAAAAATATATAATTGTAACAACCCAGATTTTGGAGCAAATTTAATATTTTATTTTTAATTGATTTAATGGATTTTAAGTATTTAAAATGATTTATTTTGAGAATTAACGATTTAAAATTTATTTAAATCAAAGTTAGAACTTATAAATTTATTTTAATTATAAAACGAGCTTGAAATGGCGTGGTAGTTTGAAATTTTGATTTTAATTTTCAGTTGAATATACAGAATTCAATATAAATCGGATTTTAGTAAAATAAGATTCGTTAGAATATTTTGAACCGTAATTTTCTATCGAATGTGAGAAACTGAGATTTCACTTTATAAATTGTAAGTTGTGTCCAGTTTAAAATTAAAAATAGTCGCTACGGAATTTATATATATTTTAATGATATATAGCCCTTAAAAATAGTCATTTTGCAAACGGCCTCCGTTTTCAACGAAACCATTTTTGTTGGATCCAGAATATCTAATTATATTCAGGTTTAAAATTTCATAATTTTTGGAATTGATATGTGAGCGCAGTAAATTTAAACGTGTTTTCAATTTAAGTTCAAAATTTAATCGACCAGTTAAAAAGGTCATTGTAACACCCCGCATTTTTAACTCAAGATAATGAAATAAGAATAACTTAATTAAATATTCAGGATTAAGTAAAACGACTGTATCATTGCGTTCGTCTCGAAACTCTGTTCAAGATAGACACCTGGTTTGTGTAAATCGGACACCGTATGAAGACGTTATTAAGGTTTGAAGTTTGTATACGCGTAGGAAGAATATATATATATATAATAGGTTCAAAAATTCAAAAATGGGCCCAAAAGTTTGAAAATCGGTTCAAAATTCAAAATTTCAGAAGGCGACAGATTTCCCGCCTAGGTGGGCCGATCCCCTCAAAGGTTGGTCGACACCATGGTCGACCCCCTCAAGGGTGGGTCTACCCACCTGCGGAAGATTTTGGAAGATTAGGGTTTTTGAGTTTCTGGATGATTCTGATAGCTTTTGGTCAAATCTGAGGGTCATGGTTGCTCCGTACGCCTATAAATAAGACCTTAGACCTAACCCTAAACCTCATAATTCGGCGGCTACGCTGGAGCTCTACCATTACTCTCTCTCTTCTCAAATCTATTCTGAAAAATTAAAATATTAGCCTAAGAAAATTATGAATCCAGATCTGGAAGAGAGAATCAACATTAATAAAAAGATTATTGAATCATGATAGTGAGGTAAACTTCTAGATCCAGTCTATTCATATTCTTCTTATTTCTTTCCCTTCTCTTTTAATGAAAATAGTCAATCCACGGTTATTAGGCTTCAAATCAAATTGAAGGAAAAACGAAAACCATGGATGATAGAACGGATCGGATCCAAAATTTGGGGAAAGCATGAAAGGTGAGTGGGTTTAAGATATAGCGTTTAGATAATATTATGATTATCGTTTAGCATTCCCCTTGTTATAAATTGTGAAATTGCCAAGTTAATTATAAATTATTGTCATATTGGAATGATTACATGTTATATAAACTTGTTAGAATATGGGCAATGATTACTGTTGTTATAATTATATAATTCGCCTGGGGCATGTTATTGAGTAAACGACATGTTAAACTTGTTGGATCAAAATAATTACCTGATTGAATGTTTACATGTCAAAATAGAATTAAACATATGTTTAAAAGGACATGCGACAAAATATAGAAAAAAATTGGACGACATGTAAATTAGATTACTGTAAACTAGATTACAGTAAAAAGGATAATATGCCTAAAATTTTCATGAAATGGGAATAATTGTTAAAGAACAAACATGCCTAGATTCATAGTAATTTGACATTGTAACGCTCTTTAACACGAGGTTAGATTGCACTTGTGATAGAAGTCTGCCCGGACATGCCCGACATATCCAGCATTCACAAGTGGTAAATCTAATGTCAGGGGTCTAAGTGCAAAATTAAAAAACATGTAATGGTGCTAAGACGTGAGGTTAAGTCAACATGTGATAGATTGGCCGGACCCGCCTGGCAAATCCAGCGTTCACAAGTGTAGGCTTAATGTGAGAGGTCTTATGCATATATATATATATGTATATAACAAGATATGAATGAGTGGCAATAATAGTAATTAAATGTCTAACTCAAAAAATAAGAAAGGAAGGGATGTAGTGGACTGAGTTAGTGTGATACGAAGGAAAAGTGATGTATTTCCTAAATGACCTATTTCTGAGAACGTGGTTGCAAGTAAGCCACAGTAAATAAAGTAAGAAAAGTAAATAAATTACTTGCTACCACGAATTTAGATGGGAATATATTATGAAAATAAATCACTGATTCCTTCTATCAGACTGATAGGGTGCATGAAGTATTTTCCTTAAATATAATAAGGAACATATATTACAGTGAATGAAGAATACTGAATACAACAATAAAAGAAAATGGTTTAAAAAGGGAATGATAATCACCTATTATAAATAAATAACATTAACTGAAAATGTTGTATAATAGGTAGACTTGTCCTAAGGACAAGTGGGGATTATAACTTAGGTTATAATGAACTAATAAGTAAATTGGATAACTGGTGAAATGAGATAAGTGACACTTAATTGTAAACTAGGTAATTAGAAAAGAGGAAAACCTGAAACCAGTTAAGAAAAGGGGGAAAATATATTGTACTTAATTATAAATTAAGTAATCCGTAAACTTGGAGGTCTGAAACCCGAGGGTAATAACAACATGTTTAGACTTATCCTAGGGACAAGAGGAAATTATAACATAGGTTATAATAAATAGGTAGAGAAACTTATTAATGGGCCTTAGTTAATATAACTAAGTTAATAAGTAAACAATGATAAGTTGTATTGACAATGTAAAATGGAACTATGATTAAATGAGAAAGAATGAGGAGAACTTACGAAATAAGTTATATTTAATAATAAATAATGACTGATATGTTAGACGGAAAACATGTGAATTGAGATATACTTAATTGCATATTAAGTAAAACATGTTATTGTAATGATGAAATCGGACAAGAATATAAAAGGGATTGTGGATTACAGACCCTGGGCCACAATCTAGAGAATAACATGTTGTGGGCTTATTAATAAACTTAAATGGGTTAAGTTATATGACTAAAATTAATAAGCAAGAGAAACTTGGTAATTTGAATAAGAATTCAATATGAAAGGGAATAACCAAGTTAAATGGAAACCTGATGAGGTAAGGCAAGCGCGTAAAAGAATGTTTAGACGTAGGGTCTAACAACATATTAAAGTGAGGCGCTTGGACCAGTCCGTACATTTGAGGGTGAATAACCCAAGGGGTAGATCATCGAGGTTTTATAAGGCACGAGGGGAGCGCACATTCATCTGATCATTCCGACGTCTCCGAAGGACTAGAAGGAGAAGCACGCGGCTTCCTGAGATACGTAAGGTGTTCCTGGTAGTCCTCTGTGGGGTGACAGATGTTTTAGGCTGTACTCGCAGAGGTTGGGTCTGCGCATAACTACTAGGTGGGTGGGCCTTGACTGCAGAAGTAGTTATGAAGTCAGAATGTTGTAACATAGTAACGCCAGGGTGATTCGGCAGTTGCCTCAACGAGGAGGCGGGGGGTCGGGACCAACAAAGATAGTGGATCGTCAGATACTCGTCATCGACAGCCAGAAGGATGTGAAAAGACTAGAGCTAAACCCAAGATACCATTCACATTTTGCTATCGGGGTAAAGGGTTGAGGGAAGACGCCAAATGAATGTTTAGATTGTTTGTTGTTAAGGGTGTCGCTTAGCTCTTGTAGTCTTTACTAATTGAGGGAGGGGCCTAAGTGGGCCCATAGCCACTGTGAAATAGAACCTAGGAATATCTGTTGAGGCTCTTGAAAAGGGCCTGTACAGGTATGGAAAAGCTCCCGACCGAGTTCCGTGTTTCTTGCATCGCCCTGCCATGGAACTCGGTGCACATTAGAGGATGTGTGGTTGAGGCATCGAGCTATAATTTAAGGTGCATTTGGTGGACAGTCTAGATACATGCATGTCGGCTCTGGGTGGTGTATCGTAGAATTGAGGGCATTACTCCGGTACGAATTCTGATTCGAACAAAGGTGGCAGTCCGTAAGTTCGCGTAGCATAGTAATGAGAGAGATATGCGGAATGTAGTATTGTTATCTGTACATCACTACGGCGTAGGATGAGGGACTGCGTATATTTCGATGGTGTTACGATGGAGACCGTGCGAGTGGGGTACCATTGGGTGTACCTTAATATTGGGGGTAGCTACATATATACTATATTAGGTTAATCCACTGGGAAGTAAATGGGTGCGACGTGTGTGTAAGCCTTGAGTGTTGTTAACCCAAGTAACCAAATAAATATTAAAATATGATTGAACGGTATATGTAGGATTATCTAAAGTGTATAGTTTAAATCCAGTCACCAGAACTTGTATTGACCCCTTCCTTATAACATACTCGCATGTTAGATTTGTTGAAGGGACAAGATAGCCTTGGATACTGGTTAGGCAGTATTATTAATACGGTAAGACTATGTTTTGATTATATTATATTTTATCCATTCCGCTATGAGATATTTTCTGAGCTCTGACATATTTTATGTCTCTGTCTTTTCTACAGGATGCCAGAGCAACTCAATCCGAGTTTCGATAGATTGGAGTTTTTGAAAAAAAAATCGGTCTGTCAGAATTCGGGTTGTCACAGCCATTTTTCAAACGGTCTTCGAATTCGATGAAATTAATTTTTTTAGGACCGTGCTGTCAAAAATAGCTAGATTTCAATATTCGTGATTTTTGAAGTCAGTATGTGGCCCCGGTAAACTAAAATATACGTTCAACTTCAATATTAACCATTATATTAATTTATATTTTAATTTTGACCAAAACTGATCAAAACAGTCGAATTGGCTTACAAAACTTATCCCATTGTGTTCGGAATGGGGGCATTTAGCTAGGGACGACAGTCATTAGGTTTGATTTGGAGTTCAAATGCAAAATCTCACTTTTTGGAATTAAAATAATATTAAAAATATAACATATATATATATTCAATTTCTCTAAACCATCATTCATAATTTCCGCGCAGGCCCTAAAATTAGCGGCGAAAACTGCTCCAAACTTCTTCCCCCATTTTCTCCAAATCCTCTATACAATTCAAGAAACGTATAAAAAGAAAATCGAAGAGCTTCCCTTGCTCTTCAAATCCGTACACATATGTTGAATTATCATTGAGTATTTTGCTCGATCTCGGCACTTGAAGTGTTGCCCTTCGCAGCCGCTTCTAACCCATGTGGGACCCGTGAGTTCTACGCTACCAGGGGAGGAGGGATGTTCCGCCAAGGCGGCCACCATGGTTTCGTTAGATCGGAGTCTGGTTGTTCGCAGCGGCAGCGGTGGGTGAAGTTCGAATTCGAACGATGGTTTTGGGGGCTCCTATATTTTAACGTGAAGGAAGAAGGTGGATTAAGGAAATTAATTTATTTAATTATCCAATTATGTAATTAACGTTTAAAAGACCATATCTTCCTCATACAAGGTCGAAATCCAGTGATTTCAATTGCGTTGCGATTGTGACAACAAACTCTACAACATGGAACTGACCAAAACATAAACGGAAGTTGTTGTAGTTTTTGATAAAATTAGATGCTCGTTTAATTTTATTAAAACAATCCTTCATATAAAGACTGACGGAGTGTAAACCAAAGTTGGAACTCTCTTACTAAAATATTTGCACAGTTATCTACATTATTACTAAATGTAGCAATTGCCAGTGTTGATTTTATCTGTTTTAGTCATCATAAACTATTATACGGTGCCTGTTAGCTCACTTCACTGTTGTTTGAAAACCATGGATAATTTAATTGACTGTATTGTGTTGACTATGATTCTGAACATATTAAAAATAATGTTAATATTATTGTGGTAGTTGAAATTAACTTATAAATATCCATTTATAATTTAAACATTGAAAATTGGTTAACTAGAAAAATAATTCGAATCAAATTAGAATTAGTTAAATTTGTTAACTATTGATTAATTAGAATTCATTGTTGTTGGTTGAAACCCCACACGGATCTGGGGATGATAATTAATTCACATCTCCCTTGGATTTAATTGTATGTCAACCGATTGATTGAAAGACTATTATAAGCATTATTTGATTATTTAATGCTTATACAGTTGTAAATTACACTCTGAATGTGAATTTAATGTTTAATAGTTGTTTGTCACTATTTTTGAATACATGCGATGTATGGAATCCATATAAATGAAATTATATGGTAATTGATTCAGTCTGATTCCAATTCAAAAATAACGAATTTTTAAAATAATATTCAGTGAGTAATCAAAATATTATTCTGATATCCGATTTTGGATGGACACGAAAATACTGAAATATATGAAGCTGAGTTAAGTAGAAATACGCCATTTAAACTCGAATGGATTTTTCTATCGATTTTATTCATTTTATAATGAATATTGAAAAGATTTGATTTCAAAATCTGATATTTTGAAAATATTATCATTTTAATATTATAATGATGTAGAACATTCAATTTTGATTTATTATTGAAAAGGAAGTTGAAATCATTTTAAAATGATTTTATAAACGATTTATAAAATATGTTTTAAATGGAAATCGACGATAAATATATTCTATATATATATATATTTAATGGCTTGAATAGAACGTGCCGCGCAGCGACCGTTTCCGAATTTCAACCATTAACTTCAAATTGATGTAACGGGAGATCCGACCATCGGATTCTCCTAAAATTGGAACCATTGAGTTCGTATCGAAAAGATATTTCTAATGAATATAAGAGATTTAAATTTGAAGGGTTAAATTTTAAATTATTTCCAAATCAATTTCAGAAAAGGTCGCTATGGATGCCGTTCGGTGGCCGTTATCGGAAACCGACTGAAAAGGCCTTAACAAAATAATTTAAAATATGGAAAAAAATGTGTAAAATCATAATAAATGATTTGGAAGGTTTTTGGATGAAAATTTCCATGTTTTGAAAAGATAAAAGATATTTTTATCGAATGAACTAGTTATTAACTAGAATAATAATTCAATGATTTCTAGAAATAATAAATTGGATTGAGAAATGGATTTTAAAATAACTAGAGTTTTCCAATGAATAAATTGGAATGGAAATAATCATCGGAATATTTCGATATTGGATTCCGTAATTATACAGATATTATTGAGGAATTTGGAAGATACAGATATCGTTATTCCCAATACGATATCCGTTGGTTTCAGAATTTGATATTAAATATAAGCCGATACTATTTCAATTTAGAGCCTTGTATTTAATATCAAATTGGATTTTGGAGTTCGTCGTGAATGGTGTCTTCAATAACACGATTCTTAAACCCCATTGAGAAAAGAATAAATCTTTTAATTAAGATAAATGAAGTTTTCCAATTTATAATTATGAATTGGAATTAAATGCAAGTCGATTTTGGGTTTACCATGAATAATATTTTAATAACATTGTTCTTAACCCAATTAACAGTGAAGTTATGATTCGGAATTTATAATCTTTTAAATAAGAATAATGGAATTTTTCCAAAGTAAAGTTTTCCAATTTAATATATTAGATTGGAAATGAATGGAATTCGATTGGGTAATAATCGAGATTAGCTTCTGTAAAGGAAGACCGTTACTACATATGGAATTTAAAAGACTTTGCCTTTATTCCATTTATATTATTAGTCTGATACGGAAATTTATATCAATTACATACTATTATGTTTTCCATGAAGATTCCATAATTAATGGAAGTTGATTTGGGTTTATTGTGAACTGTATTTTTAATGACATTGGTTCTTTGACCCAGTAAAAGGCAAGATTAATTTCTTAAAGATTGAATAATCATTAAGTAATGATTTTTGGGAGATTAAAACTAAATAGAGTTTTAATGAATCTTTAATTAGATTGGAAAGTGAACAAGTTAATTAAATTTACCGAATTCATGAATTAATTTAGAATGGAGTACTACCAATTTTATTCCACACGATAGTTAAATCTTTATTTAGATTTGAATGGGAAATGGTAATTAAATTTACCGATAATACAGTGGGTGTTAGATATGGAGTACTACCAGTTTTGCTCCATGGGATGAATATGTTGGGATTGGGATAATAAAATAATGGTTCCTTCAGTAAGGCTCGATAATCCCGACTAGTTTTATAAACCTTAATTTGGTTTAGAATTGTTAAAGGATAAAATAAAATATTTTGAGATTGATGTCCAAAGGAGGATTAAAGAATAAGTTTAAAATAATTTATCTTTGATAAAATTAATGGGAACCTTTCCCCTAAGATGTAAATATTTGAATAAAAAAATATTCTAAATTGGGATGAGGCGTACGATGTGTTTTTATAGCACTTGATTATTGATTATAAAATACGCGAGTTATTCGGAAAGACCAGGTTTATCCCATTCCGAATAACTAATACGACTACTAAAAGTCGACGATGAAGACGGTGGTTGAAGACCGGAGATCTTCAAATCGTTTGGATGATTACTGATGACTTGATTAGGCTGTACACCCAAGACAAGGTAACAAGTGGTGATCGTCCATACATACTTCGAGATCGACCGGATATGCGAGGACCTCTCTCTTTTATTGGATATATGGGACGAGGCACAAGGCGCCTCCGATTTCATTCAGATCCAGAACAGACTTGTAAATGGATGTGTGTCTGACATTGGATTTCATTCTGTGTTGATTGATTTCTGATAAATTTATATCTGTTTGGTGGCGGAGAATTTATTCTCTTGCTGGACACCCTTCTCTAAGACGTACGAGCTTAGAGGTTATATATTTATAGACATCATTCGTATGGCGTGGATTGTCAGTGGCATGCTAAGATGCAAATGATCAAGGTTTCTTGTTGAAAAGCAGAATCTTGTGGTTGATGATCAAAGCACGGCTTTAAATAGCATACCTTTGTGTATAGCCTTAATTTGCGAGCCTCACACCCGGTATGAGTCAAAACGGGATAGTGACTGCAGGGAGTGCACGATGTTTCTTTCTAGCTAGAAGTAGTGTCATGGTATGGAGCCTAGACATTTTTTACTTATGTGGATGATGGAATGTGGCGCCTCGGATATTGAGTCTCTAATGGCTCAGAGATAGGTCCGATAGGACAGGGAAACGTATGTTCAGGAAAAATTAATACACTAAAGTAAGTGTGAACCGGCCCTGAAGATCCAAGGGCTCGGCTGCGTCCGAGCCTCGAGGCATTTGCTAGAGTGTCTCGAATCGGTGAGGATCCATCCCTTGCCTCGGCTCATAGATGGAATCCAGTTTCCAGTATGTGACTTTCCAGTTTTAGTTGTAAACCTATATGGCGACATAGTAGGATGGGGTACTATGCCGTCTATGATTGATACAATTATATTTGAAGTTGTTTTGGCACTATGCACTTATAGTAATATCAAAATGATTTGTTTTAAACGTACCAAACATGTTTGGCTATTATAAGGGAAAACTCTATCCTCCGCTCGCGTTGCATTGTGTGATGGGACCTGAGTCTTATAATAGCTTCATTTTCCAGAAAGAATTTTTTGTTTTAAACTGAGATTCATGTGGAGTAACCCCGTTCCGTGTTATACGGCGTGGTCCCATGATTTCCCAACTTTTAATGTAAAGATTTAATTACTGTTTTAATTCTCACACCAGTCCCATGACTGACTCGGAATTTATTGTTTCTACTTAAACTCTGGGTGCCCATATTTTCCACACGGACAGCTAGTAGTTTTGGTTTTTTGCAGATATTTCTTTTCCTAGGACCTTGGATTACAACTGGAGCTATATTCGGAAAGCTTTGTATTCGTGCATTTCATTTAGTTGTGGTAGTTGATATTTTCCGCTGCACATTATATTCATGTATTATATTTTACGCTGCTTTGTAATTTAAAACTATGATATTTTCCGCTGTAAATTATTTATTCATACTCTGATATATTCTAGTACTCTGATGTAAATTGTTGTAATAGCAATGAAATGTTCTCGTATTTGCGTTCTGATGCGTTGTGTTCTCAAAACAATCCGGGTTCCTCCGTCTCCTCGAGGATCGGGGAAGTTTGGGTCATCTCAATAATTGTTTGTTTGCATGGTTGATCGGTTTTTAAAGTTACACGTAACACTTTTTATTGTAACAAATAATAAATACATTACATAAGGAGTTATGTAGTTTACCTAACTACAACAAGCAGTTTTTTAAGTGGATTGACCACTGCAACTCAAAGTTTATAGCATAATAGCTAGGTCATATACCAAGACTACAATAAATTCCAGACTCCACGCAGGGAGCATATTACAATAAAAGCATTTAACCCAAAAAACACTTACATGCTCCACACCAGGAAGAATGACATGAAAGCTCACTTACACCACACATACTACAAGGGAAACGAATTGCAACTAAAATGAAAGCAATTCGAAGCAGTTGCAAGAAGATAACCTAAAGTATGACACAAAACTCCAGAAATCCCTAACAACGCTACCTTCAACACAATAAGACATAGGCCAAAAACATCAACCATACAACTTCTTACCTCAAACAAGTCGATACCTCTTTACAAATATACCAGCGAAGCCAAAGGCACACCAACAACGACCAAACATCACAACAACTCCATTGTAAAATAGACAAGAAACATAGTGTTAAAACTCACCAAGCAAGAGATTAAAATAGTGCTAAACCGAACACAAAACTTAAACAGCTTACGCAGTTGTAGGTATAAGGGAAAAGCACACTTGGTTAAGATGGTGTTTCAGATGAACAACAAAACTAGAGAAGCAAGAGAATGGTGAAGTCACATAGTAAAACGTTACGACGACGACTGTGAACTATAGACAAAAGAGAACACCATGAAAAGGCAAGACTACCCCACCTTTTACAAGATGAACCATCGACACTGACCAGCAAGACACACAATCAAGCACACGGGAAAGCACCAACAAAACCCAGACTCCCACAACAACTCCAGTACAAGATCCAAGCAAAGAAAAACACAATACATAAAACTCACCAAGAAGAGGAGATAAACTCAGAGCATAGCTTCACCACCTTCAAACAAAAATCCAACTATGCAGATATAAGCAACAAAGGGGAAAACAAACTTGGGTACCTTGAGCTTC
The DNA here is from genome assembly GCA_030737875.1 of Allium sativum. NCBI lineage: Eukaryota > Viridiplantae > Streptophyta > Magnoliopsida > Asparagales > Amaryllidaceae > Allium > Allium sativum. Next base: position 195,676,530 of record CM060911.1, read on the forward strand.
AAACGCAAGCAAAAAGATCAAAGAAGGAAGAAAGTTGGAAAAGTCTCAAAACAAACCTATGAAGAGAGTGATGAGGTATGCTATAGTGACAGCAGGAAATTCCACGAAAAAGGAAAGAGTAGGGAAAGATAGAGAAAGGATTCGATCGCGTGGTGGCATTACAAGGAAAGTCAAGAAGACAAGGGAGAACGAATGGAGTGAGGTGAAAAACTTCCTAACAGCTATGGGAAAAGTTAAGGACAAGACGAAGAGAAAGAGAAGATGAAGGAGAAATAAAGAAGGAGGAAAATTAGGGGGTGATGGTGAGAGGATAACTCTAGTCCCCCATGGGTGAAAGGAAGCTTTTGATACCTAGTTTAATTGAAAAAATATAATAGTTAATTTAAGAAGAATTGTAACACCCCGTATTTTGGGTTAATGCTAAAATTCACTAATTACAGGATAAATAATCTCAGATGGGGGAATTAGGGGAAACGGGCTGCGTCATTGCGTTCGTCTCGGAAAAATACGCAAAATAGAGTCCGAGTTTTCGAAAATCGGAGTCCGTATGGCCCAGTTATGGCCCGATGAAGTTTGCAGAAAATTCAAAACTAAAAACAGATTTAAAAATTCAAATTCAGATTTTAGAACAGAAGCAGCAGGGCCAGGCGGGAAAGTTCCCGCCCTACCCATGTCGACAGGGCTGTCGACAGGCCTGTCGACAGGGGTGTCGACTTGCCTGTCGACTTGCCTGTCGACAGGGGGGCGACGCCCAGTAAAACTGGGTGCACCAGTTTGGGTTCTTGGGCTGGCTTGGAGGGCTGGTTCTGGAAGTTTCTTGGATCTGACGGGTCTAAACCAATCTAGGGTTAATCTAAGGGTCTAAAATGCAACCTAATCCTATAAATAAGACCCTAACCCTACCCTAATTCATACATAATTAGATCTTGTAACTAAACTATGGCAAAATGAAACTTGATCATGGCCTCCACAAATCAATGAAGAGGAAAGCAAGCTCTAATCAACCTCCAATCCATTCTAAGCATCTTAATCTTCTTCATTTGGAGTGCAAATTGCTAGTTGTGAGTTTCTATCACTTTAACATCAATTGTTAAAGCAAGTAGATTAGGTGTAATGAGACTTATGGTCTTGAATGTGGATTAGTGAGTATGAATCATTTGTAATGATATGTTACTCTATGTTTTCCTATGTTTATGCATATTGTATAAGTTGGTTTATGCATATTTAATAGGTTGGTTTATGCATATTTGATAAGTGGATTTATGCATGATTAATAAGTTGGTTTATGCATGTTTAACAAGTGGGTTTATGCATGTTGAGTATGTAAGTTTATGCAAGTTTAGTATGATATATGTTATGCTTACATGATGCTAAATATGCAAGTTGTGGGCTATGTGATCATATGCATGTTATGCAAGTTCATGAAGATATGCTATGCAAGTTACATGGTTGTTAATATGCAAGATATGTTATGCAAGTTCATGAAGATATGCTATGCAAGTTACATGTATGTTAATATGCAAGATATGCTATGCAAGTTACATGTATGTTGATATGAAGATATGCTATGCAAGTTACATGGTTGTTAATATGCAAGTTCATGATGACACATTATGCAAGTTTGTGAGTTAATATGCAAGTATGTGAATGCTTATGCAAGAATATGAATGCTTATGCAAGTTATGTGTATGCTTAAATGCATGATTAACATGTTATGCAAGTTGTGTGAATGCTTATATGCAAGTTCAACATGTTATGCAAGTTGTGTGAATGCTTATATGCAAGTTCAACATGTTATGCAAGTTGTGTGAATGCTTATATGCAAGTTCAACATGTTATGCAAGTTGTGTGAATGCTTATATGCAAATTCAACATGTTATGCAAGATATGTGTATGATAATATGCAAGTTCATATGCAACATGTTATGCAAGTCATGTGTATGATAATATACAAGTTTGGGGTTAAATGTAGTTGGGTTAATATATGTTCATATATGCAAGTTGACATCCTCTTAACCCATGACAAAGTTTATGCTAATATTTGGTTTAACCCATGATGTTTGAGATGGATCTTCCCTTTTATTATGTCGTGAAATGAGAACGATTTGCGTGGGGAACGATGGGGTTAATAAATATGTTAATAAAAGTATGATTGGGTATGATTAAGCATACCATAAAAAAATAAATTAACATAAGTGGGAATTTACCTATTGAGTTAGGTCTACCCCATGGGAATTTACCTATTGAGTTAGGTCTACCCATGTTATGAGAAACTTGATATTAATTAGGGACAATTAATATGGGGGTGATTAATTAGATGTAATTAATCGACTAAGACACGAGGTTGGACTCATTTGTAGTGTAAAACTGCCCGGACCCAACCGGCTTAACCAGTTGCTACAAAAGTTAGCCCAATGTGAGAGGTCTTAGGCACAAACTAAATACGTGATTAATGTAAAGACACGAGGTTAGACTCGGTTATGACATAAGGCTGCCCGGACCCAACCGGCTTAACCAGCAGTCATAAAAGATAGTCTAATGTGAGAGGTCTTTATGAGGATCACGGTCTTAATTAACTAAGAAACACTTAACCAAATTAGCATGTAGTGGGACATGAGGGTTAAGTGGGTGCCTTGGGTGGCATGTGGAATCTAGTGGGTTGCCTTGGGTGGCAATAGAAAATACGATTAGAATACTTAACCAAAGCGGAACATGTAATTAAACATGATTAAAGGGTTAAGTAAGTGCCATGGGTGGCATGTGAAAATACTATTAGAATACTTAACCAAGGTGGGACATGTAAGTAAACATGATTAAAGGGTTAAGTAAGTGCCTTAGGTGGCATGTAGAAATCTAGTGGGTGCCTTAAGGGGCAATTGAAAGATGATTAGATGACTTAACCAAAACTTAACATGTAAGTGGGCATGATTATAAAGAGGGGTTAAGTGGGATGCACTAGATAAAATTGCAAGCTTAGGTGGTAGCTTGTGGGGGCCCATTTCAACCAATATCCCAAACGTATCTTTGTGGGCTCGACTCAAGTCGAGTGACGGGACACGCATATTGGGCTTGACTATAAGAGGCCAAAACGGGTTAGCGGTGGCAACGCAAGTCCATCGGGTTTCATATGCGTGTGTGGGCCCGGGCTGGTAGATAAGCCGTTGTTGCATCGTGTAGATATAAAGCCGTGCACCGTTGATATTATATGGTGGCCGCATTGGGGAATGATACACCCCAATTGTGGGACCAGCACGGGTATCTACAGTAGGGAGCCGATCGATGGGGAGTAGTGGGTACACCTAATGAAGATAGGGGCAGACGACACCTATGTAGGGGTACACGAAACTACTGGGTAAGAATTACTGGGTACACCTAGTGGAGATAGGGGCAGACGGCACCTATGTAGTGGGCTAGGAGTACACGAATCGACTAGGGAAATTTACTAAGTACACTTAGTGGGATCAACCTTTAAGTAGGAATTACTCTTGGTGGGTAGAACTGGTGTGGTGCAGTGTAGAAATTATCCTTGGGTGGATAGGTCTGGGGCGGTATAATCTAGTAATTATCCTTGGGTGGATAAATGCGTCTATACGGTTATCTTAGTTATCCTAAGTTTGCCAAGCTGCTTAGTGTAGCCATTCATCCCCAGGCGTTACCGTATATCAACTTATGTCTTCTCTGGTTACTTTAATGATTGTATTGTTAAAGTTATAGGACTCACTCAGACTTATGTCTGACCCCGTTGTTGTTTATCTTTTTCCCCAAACCCCAGGTTATCAGAGTGGGCCTAGTGCTAGTGGGCTTTGATCAGATTGCTGTATCTATCCTTTGGAGTTTGGACCGTTGAAGTAAAGCTCAGTTCATCTATTCCTTTTATGGCTATTGTTTACTTAGTGGGATTATGTACTTATTTTTATCAAGATGGATATTTTGTACTTGACGCTTGTATGGTTTTGTGATGTAACCAGACATGTTTTAACTTCCGCTGTTATGAGATGATGTTTTAAAATTTCAAGTACCGTTTATATCTGTCTTGTTGTAATTTTTCTGTTCTATATTCACTAAAATACTCCACCGATGCCATGGCATTCCCATTGAGAGTGACCATAGCGGGCGTGGGGGGTTACACGTGGTATCAGAGCAAAGGTTACCAGAACAGATAAAATTTTTAGAAAAACTATTTTCTAAGAAATTTTTTGGAAGAAGTATTTTCAAAAACATGTCTTAAAAGAGAAAGGTTTTTGAAAGCAAAGCATAATCCCCGATAGCCATATCTTTATCTTTCGAATTCTCCGTTTGAGTCTCTTCCTCTCTCTCATTTTGAGTTTCCCCTCCACGTATAGATGATCTTTCTAAGATAGATAAGAGTGGAAAACCACTTCAAGGGACTTAGACGTTAGTCGGATTGGAAGTTGGTTCAAAAAGGAGGAAGACTTGTAGTTACTTATTGGATGAACGATGGGAGGAAGGTTCAAATAGTTGTTTGGTTCAGGAAGGACGGAACCTCATTGATGGGAGGTTACGAGTGGAGAATGGGAAGGAGAAGGCTAGTAGTTATCCTTTTGGGAAGGAATGGGACATCTTATTAGGATTGTCCAAAGGGGGCATAGGCAAGCTATGGAATCTCCTGGAGGGTAGTTGTATTCTCTCGCGACTAGGGTACCTGATGGGGATAGGACCGTCTAGGTTGGAATTTGGATTTCTTTATTATCCGATTCGAACTTTATTTGATTATGATGCATCAAGTTCGTTTATCTCATCATTGTTAGTTAAGTCACTGCACCTAGACACCAGTTTAGTAGATGATCCCTTAGTTGTTTAAAACCCAATTGGGCTCCATGATGTGTTTGGGTTTGAAAGTTTCTATACTTAGCGTTGAGTTTAGAAGTGATGCTTGTTGGGCTTCACGGGCTATGGGTTAGTTTTGGGCATGGACTGGTTATCCAGTAGGGGTGCCGTTCTTGATTGTGGAAGGAGAGTTGTTAGGCTTATGACCCGCTAGGGTAACACTCTCGAGATCTCTTATAAACCCATAGAATCTGTTATGCTAGAATCGCTTGACACGATGGTCTAGAGTTTGCGATCTGTTAGAGCAGTCCAGGAATACTCGGATGTGTGAGAGGAGGGAAAGGGCTTACCTCCGGAGCGGGAGATTGACTTCCGAAAATATCTGGTAGATAATGCCAAACCAGTATCTTGGCCAGTGTGCCACACGGCTCCTCGTGAGAGGAGGGAACTCGATAAGCAAGTAGGTGGTTTGCTTAAGAAGGGGTTCATAAGACGAAGTATATCGGAGTAGGGTGCTCCAGTAGTTTTTGCTGCGAAGGCGGATGGGTCCCTCAGACTTTGTGTAGGCTAAAGAGAACTGAATAAACTCACAAAGAAGAATCGACACCCATTGCCGAGGATTTATGATCTCTTTGATCAGTTAGTGGGCGCCTCAGTATTTTCGCGGTTGGACTTAACCACGAGGTTTCGTCTGCTGAGAGTGGCTGAGGATAGTATAGAGAAGACTGCCTTTAGGACTCCGGATAGTTTTTATGAGTGGCTAGTGATGCCATTTGGTTTGACGAACGCCCCCGCATATTGGTTTGACAAGAAGGGTGTTCAGGGAGTACCTAAATAAGTTAGTAATGGTCTTTGTGGATGACATCTTGGTCTTTTCTAGGAGCAAAATAAGTTTTCGTAGGTGCTCAATAGGGTGAGCAAAGCCAGTTATGGGAAAACGGTGGTTTTAGAGCGAGACTGGCAAGGACATCCAAAGTTGGTTAAAGGCTTAATTGATTAGCCATTTTTACTAGTATCATCTCACGTAGGTCGCCTGAACTCGAAGGAGATATCCCTTGGGTGTTTGTCTGATATTGGTTTAGGCCTTTGGGGCTTGCATTTGGGGGATGTCGAGTTCGACTAAGGTGGTCTGCGTGAGAGATGGATAGTTGTGATGATTTCGCATGGGAGAATATCCTGATTTTCTCTAGGAGTAGAGAAGAACCTGCCCTGCATCTTAGGGAAGTATTGGAGACTCTCCAGGCGCATAGTCTTAAGACAGCAAAAGTGAATAGGATTCTTAGCATCCTATGAGTTTGAGATAGCGTATACCCATGGCAAGGGTAACATGGTAGCGGATGCCTTAAGTAGAAAAAAAGGTTGTCCTTGAGTTCATTTTTCGTTAAACAACGGAGCTTAGAGTTTATCTCTATGTTTGACTTTAGACCTTCCGTTGACTTTGTACCCGGTTTCTAGCCTCCTTGGAGGTTAGACCTACTCTTTTGGGGCGTATTGGCGGAGCACAGCGGGACGACCCACAATTGGTTGAGTTAGTAAAGAAGCTCATGAGGGGGGGAGTCGTCCAGCCATTTGAGTAGGTACACACTAGATGGTAAGGGGTGGTTGCGTAGAGACGGTAGACTTTGTGTACCGCAAGACGAGGGTTTGAAGAAGGCTATACTTGATGATGCACATCGGTCGAAGATGACCATTCATCCCGGTGGGGACAAGATGTACCAAGACGTAAAGCGAGTTTTCTTTTGGGCCGGTATAAAGAAAGACGCGGCCGAGTATGTCGCTAGATGCTTGGTGAGCTAGCAAATGGAAGCGGAGTAGAAGAAACCCAGTGGGTTGCTTCACCCATTGGAAGTTCCGCTATGGAAGTGGGATAGTATCTCGATGGGTTTTGTCGATGGATTACCGAGATCGAGGGAGGGTAATACGGGAATTTGGGTTGTGATAGATAGACTTACTAAGTGTGCCCATTTCGTACCTGTGAAGAGCAAGGGGACTATTCCATGTCTAGCTTCAGTTTATATTCGAAAGATTATTAGATTGCATGGTGTACCCTCCAGTATGGTGAGCGATCGAGATCCTATCTTCACTAGAGAGTTTTGGAAGAGTTTCCAAGAGGCGGTAGGGACTCAGTTGTAATTAAGTACCGCATGTCATCCTCAGATAGACGGCCAGACCGAGAGGGTGAATCATATTTTAGAAGACCTTTTGAGGCTATGTATCTTGGATTTTGGAGGTACACGGGAGGAGCATCTTCCATTGGTGGGGTTACCCGACAGACTTAGTAGTGTACATGATGTATTCCATAGGAGGAAGTGCCTACATAAGACCGCAGAGGTGGTAGAGCCGAGTTTGCTTAGAGAAGTGGAAGTAGAGTGTGATGCGACGATTCGACGAGCTCCTACTTGCATCCTTGGGTCAGAGATTTGGAAGTTGAGAAACAGAGAGGTTCAACTAGTCAAAGTACGGAGGGGAGATGAAAAGAGCGACGCTACCTGGGAGACGGAAGCGAAGATGCGTTCGAGGTACCCTTTTCTTTCGGAGGGTATGTCCTTTTGCTTCTCCTTCATCGCATACCGTGTGCTTATCTTATCCTTAGTATGTCCTCTCGTTAGTACCTTTGACCATCAGATAGGATAGTCCTATGGTTGAAACATGTGTTTGAGACATGTTATGTATGATGGATGCAAGTGGATGCAAGTGTTTGCTAGTGGTTGCTCGTGGATGCATATACACACACTCTAGGCACTAGATCGGCTCAGTCACTTCATATTGCATATTGCATAAAATTGTGTGTAGGAAGCTATATCTGTGGATGTATAATGATTGTGTTATCATATGGATGATGCATTTTGGTGAATGATTGTGCACACATGTAGATATTGTATGTGTCGATAGGATTCTCTCGCATACATAATGGATGCATGGCACTATCATGGTTTGCATATTTTCATACATTAGATAGGGAACATATACACACACTCTTTGCATATGCTCATACATCATTAGAAATTGTTCTAAGGACAATGGATGCCTGTGTTTGATGGATTGAGTAGATGGTTGTTTGGATGGTAGGATATGCATTCTCCTTAGCTTAGAGATTTCGGGGACGAAATCCTTTAAGGAGGGGAGAATGTAACACCCCGTATTTTGGGTTAATGCTAAAATTCACTAATTACAGGATAAATAATCTCAGATGGGGGAATTAGGGGAAACGGGCTGCGTCATTGCGTTCGTCTCGGAAAAATACGCAAAATAGAGTCCGAGTTTTCGAAAATCGGAGTCCGTATGGCCCAGTTATGGCCCGATGAAGTTTGCAGAAAATTCAAAACTAAAAACAGATTTAAAAATTCAAATTCAGATTTTAGAACAGAAGCAGCGGGGCCAGGCGGGAAAGTTCCCGCCCTACCCATGTCGACAGGGCTGTCGACAGGCCTGTCGACAGGGGTGTCGACTTGCCTGTCGACTTGCCTGTCGACAGGGGGGCGACGCCCAGTAAAACTGGGTGCACCAGTTTGGGTTCTTGGGCTGGCTTGGAGGGCTGGTTCTGGAAGTTTCTTGGATCTGACGGGTCTAAACCAATCTAGGGTTAATCTAAGGGTCTAAAATGCAACCTAATCCTATAAATAAGACCCTAACCCTACCCTAATTCATACATAATTAGATCTTGTAACTAAACTATGGCAAAATGAAACTTGATCATGGCCTCCACAAATCAATGAAGAGGAAAGCAAGCTCTAATCAACCTCCAATCCATTCTAAGCATCTTAATCTTCTTCATTTGGAGTGCAAATTGCTAGTTGTGAGTTTCTATCACTTTAACATCAATTGTTAAAGCAAGTAGATTAGGTGTAATGAGACTTATGGTCTTGAATGTGGATTAGTGAGTATGAATCATTTGTAATGATATGTTACTCTATGTTTTCCTATGTTTATGCATATTGTATAAGTTGGTTTATGCATATTTAATAGGTTGGTTTATGCATATTTGATAAGTGGATTTATGCATGATTAATAAGTTGGTTTATGCATGTTTAACAAGTGGGTTTATGCATGTTGAGTATGTAAGTTTATGCAAGTTTAGTATGATATATGTTATGCTTACATGATGCTAAATATGCAAGTTGTGGGCTATGTGATCATATGCATGTTATGCAAGTTCATGAAGATATGCTATGCAAGTTACATGGTTGTTAATATGCAAGATATGTTATGCAAGTTCATGAAGATATGCTATGCAAGTTACATGTATGTTAATATGCAAGATATGCTATGCAAGTTACATGTATGTTGATATGAAGATATGCTATGCAAGTTACATGGTTGTTAATATGCAAGTTCATGATGACACATTATGCAAGTTTGTGAGTTAATATGCAAGTATGTGAATGCTTATGCAAGAATATGAATGCTTATGCAAGTTATGTGTATGCTTAAATGCATGATTAACATGTTATGCAAGTTGTGTGAATGCTTATATGCAAGTTCAACATGTTATGCAAGTTGTGTGAATGCTTATATGCAAGTTCAACATGTTATGCAAGTTGTGTGAATGCTTATATGCAAGTTCAACATGTTATGCAAGTTTTGTGAATGCTTATATGCAAATTCAACATGTTATGCAAGATATGTGTATGATAATATGCAAGTTCATATGCAACATGTTATGCAAGTCATGTGTATGATAATATACAAGTTTGGGGTTAAATGTAGTTGGGTTAATATATGTTCATATATGCAAGTTGACATCCTCTTAACCCATGACAAAGTTTATGCTAATATTTGGTTTAACCCATGATGTTTGAGATGGATCTTCCCTTTTATTATGTCGTGAAATGAGAACGATTTGCGTGGGGAACGATGGGGTTAATAAATATGTTAATAAAAGTATGATTGGGTATGATTAAGCATACCATAAAAAAATAAATTAACATAAGTGGGAATTTACCTATTGAGTTAGGTCTACCCCATGGGAATTTACCTATTGAGTTAGGTCTACCCATGTTATGAGAAACTTGATATTAATTAGGGACAATTAATATGGGGGTGATTAATTAGATGTAATTAATCGACTAAGACACGAGGTTGGACTCATTTGTAGTGTAAAACTGCCCGGACCCAACCGGCTTAACCAGTTGCTACAAAAGTTAGCCCAATGTGAGAGGTCTTAGGCACAAACTAAATACGTGATTAATGTAAAGACACGAGGTTAGACTCGGTTATGACATAAGGCTGCCCGGACCCAACCGGCTTAACCAGCAGTCATAAAAGATAGTCTAATGTGAGAGGTCTTTATGAGGATCACGGTCTTAATTAACTAAGAAACACTTAACCAAATTAGCATGTAGTGGGACATGAGGGTTAAGTGGGTGCCTTGGGTGGCATGTGGAATCTAGTGGGTTGCCTTGGGTGGCAATAGAAAATACGATTAGAATACTTAACCAAAGTGGAACATGTAATTAAACATGATTAAAGGGTTAAGTAAGTGCCATGGGTGGCATGTGAAAATACTATTAGAATACTTAACCAAGGTGGGACATGTAAGTAAACATGATTAAAGGGTTAAGTAAGTGCCTTAGGTGGCATGTAGAAATCTAGTGGGTGCCTTAAGGGGCAATTGAAAGATGATTAGATGACTTAACCAAAACTTAACATGTAAGTGGGCATGATTATAAAGAGGGGTTAAGTGGGATGCACTAGATAAAATTGCAAGCTTAGGTGGTAGCTTGTGGGGGCCCATTTCAACCAATATCCCAAACGTATCTTTGTGGGCTCGACTCAAGTCGAGTGACGGGACACGCATATTGGGCTTGACTATAAGAGGCCAAAACGGGTTAGCGGTGGCAACGCAAGTCCATCGGGTTTCATATGCGTGTGTGGGCCCGGGCTGGTAGATAAGCCGTTGTTGCATCGTGTAGATATAAAGCCGTGCACCGTTGATATTATATGGTGGCCGCGTTGGGGAATGATACACCCCAATTGTGGGACCAGCACGGGTATCTACGGTAGGGAGCCGATCGATGGGGAGTAGTGGGTACACCTAATGAAGATAGGGGCAGACGACACCTATGTAGGGGTACACGAAACTACTGGGTAAGAATTACTGGGTACACCTAGTGGAGATAGGGGCAGACGGCACCTATGTAGTGGGCTAGGAGTACACGAATCGACTAGGGAAATTTACTAAGTACACTTAGTGGGATCAACCTTTAAGTAGGAATTACTCTTGGTGGGTAGAACTGGTGTGGTGCAGTGTAGAAATTATCCTTGGGTGGATAGGTCTGGGGCGGTATAATCTAGTAATTATCCTTGGGTGGATAAATGCGTCTATACGGTTATCTTAGTTATCCTAAGTTTGCCAAGCTGCTTAGTGTAGCCATTCATCCCCAGGCGTTACCGTATATCAACTTATGTCTTCTCTGGTTACTTTAATGATTGTATTGTTAAAGTTATAGGACTCACTCAGACTTATGTCTGACCCCGTTGTTGTTTATCTTTTTCCCCAAACCCCAGGTTATCAGAGTGGGCCTAGTGCTAGTGGGCTTTGATCAGATTGCTGTATCTATCCTTTGGAGTTTGGACCGTTGAAGTAAAGCTCAGTTCATCTATTCCTTTTATGGCTATTGTTTACTTAGTGGGATTATGTACTTATTTTTATCAAGATGGATATTTTGTACTTGACGCTTGTATGGTTTTGTGATGTAACCAGACATGTTTTAACTTCCGCTGTTATGAGATGATGTTTTAAAATTTCAAGTACCGTTTATATCTGTCTTGTTGTAATTTTTCTGTTCTATATTCACTAAAATACTCCACCGATGCCATGGCATTCCCATTGAGAGTGACCATAGCGGGCGTGGGGGGTTACAAGAATGGAATATTAAAATAGCTATAAATTGTATAATAATTAGGTTAAATATACAATTGTTATAAAATAATAGTTTATTTTAGATAGTGTAATTTAAATTAGTTTAATATAAGATAACACGAATTTCAAGTAATTTAACATAGTCCAATCCAAATCACTTATACGTATTTTCAAGTTTGGCTTATCATTAGTTCCGATTCAAAATTTCATTTCTAATTAAGTTTAAACTTTTCATAGTATATTCTTGATTTCAACTTCTTCAAAATAATATTCAAGTTGGGTTCAGTTCCATTACTTGAATTGAATTCTTTAAATTTCACATTTTCTTTAATCTTATCTTAACAATTTCATATTAATTAAATCTAAACTTTAAATTTAATTGATTAAAAATTGTTGACGTCAAAAGTTGGTCACGAGTAATAGTCAACCCCTAATCGTGTGAAGAGCACACGAATAACGATCACAGAATACAGTAAAGTAAAGAAAACAGGGAACACACAAAACATTTTACAGTGGCTTGGCAAAGATGGTGCCTACGTCCACTTTATATGTATTGATTTGCTTTTGTTTACAAGTACAACACTTTTTCTATTTGAAGAAAAAAGGAGAGTTGGCTATTTTTGGTGTTAGCCGTAGGAAGAGCTTAGAATTGGAAGTCTTAGGTGGAGAATAGAGTCTCCGAAAGTAGGTCTGAAGACAAAGTCTGGAAAAGAGGTCCTTTTCCATTTGGAGCTTGGAGGTATTTATAGATGAAGAAATGGGCCGAGCGGGCCGCACGTGGCTTGCCTCTTTTGCAGAGATCGGACACATGGAGCTCAAACATTGTAAGTATTTGCGGCAGTGGGACTTGGTCCACTGTTGATAAATAGTATCCTCGAAAATTATGGCTTACGTGGCACTTGAGGTGAGGTGTATCAAAAGTAGAGCTTTGTCCGGAAGTGTTTGACCACCTTTATTACCTTAAGAGTCGGGCTAGGTATTGAATGATTCATCTGAATATTTCCGCATAGATCCAGAGATCTCAGGTCGATTCGAGGTTTAAGGAAGTGCTTGACTCGGTCGGTTTAGGAGAGAGATTATGTTGGGGCACGAGATATCGCTACTCAAATGAAACTAGCCCCAACCAAATCTTTTTTGGACTTTATAAAGTATAGGTCGTTCTGTCGGTCGATTGACCGATGCTGACAAGTGAGTTTTTGGACATCGGCCTTAGATCTGTTGAATCGCGTCTACTTTTGCCAAAAAGTCGATTAACACTTTACCCCTCAAAATACGTCTTTCTTGGTAAAGGAGGTGTATTCTGATTGTAGTACCGAAGCTCAATGTGTGGGTCGAGATGGTTGCGTCGAACCATATTAAGGCCAAAAATCCGACAGTCCTGATGGTTGTATTAAGGCCAAAAATCTGACGATCCTGATGGATCGTATTGAGACCAGAAAACTGACAACCATCAAAGACCGTATTATGGCCAAGAAGGTTATAGAATTGTAGCAGCTCTTGATACCTATAAAGACAATGTAGGCCATTCTCGGTATAGAGATGGGTGCGAGCTTGAATGATCGAGCACAAACTGTTACGCACCGAATTCGCCCGGCCTCCGAAGAGATGGAAGAACTCGGATTGTAATGAGAACACGACGCATCAGAGCTCAAACAGGAGAAGATTTCATTGATACTACAACAATTTACATCAGAGTACAAGAATATATCAGAGTACAAATAAATATTATACAACGGAAAATATCATTAAATTACAAAGCAGCAGAAATATAATACATTAATATAATGTGCAGCGGAAAATCATCAACTACCACAACTGAAAGAAATACACGGATACAAAGCTTTCCGAATATAGCTCTAGCCATAATCCAGGATCCTGTGAAAAGAAATATCTGCGAAAACCAAAACTACTAGCTGCCCGTGTGGAAAATATGGGCGCCTAGAGTTTAGGTCAAAACAATGAACTCCGAGTCAGTCACGGGACTGGTGTGAGAAATAAAACAGTTATTAACTTTGTTTTACTGTTGGGTAAATCAAGGGACCACATTGTATAACACGAAATGGGTTTTCTCCCAACAATACCATAAAACAAACAGTGCAATGCTTAAAGAAAAAATGAAGCCATTATAAGACTCAGGTCCCATCACACAATGCAACACAAACCAGAGGATAGATTTTTACCTTATAATGGCCAAATATGCTTGGTACGCGAAATTTATCTTTCATTATTATTATAAGTGAAGAAATCAACTTCAAATATAAATGTATCAATTATAGGCGGCACAGGTACCATATATTATGTCGCCATATAGGTTTACAACTAAAACCGAAAAGTCGCGTGTTGGAAGTTGGGATTCCGTCTATGAACCGAGGCAAGGGATCTTCCTCACCGATTTCGGTCCATCTCTAGTGGGATGCCCAGGACTTAGACTCTGGTAAGCCCTTGGATCTTCAGGGCCAGTTCACACTTACTTTTGTGGATTGGTTATTATTGAACAATATGTTTCTCGGACCTATCAATGAGCCTTTTAGTCGGCTCGATATCCGAGGCGCCTCGCAATCCAACAACCTCATAAGTAAAAATGTCTAGGCACCATACCATGACACCGCTTCTAGCTAGAAAGAAACACATGCACTCCCTGCAGTCAGTGTCTCGTTTTTGACTCATAACGGGGTGTGAGGCTCGCGAATTAACGCTATACACAAAGTTATGCTACTTGAAGTCATGCTTTGATAATCACCCACAAGGCCCTGGTTTTCAACAAAAGCCTTGATCATTTGCATCTTAACAAGCCACGTTGTTAATTCATGCCATACAACTGATATATATCAAAATATAACCTCTAAGCTCATACGTCTCAGAGAAGGGTGTTAAGAAAGAGAATAAATTCTCCGCCACCAAACAGATACATATTTAATGGAAAACAATCAATACAGAAAGAAGTACAATGTCATACTGTAATGACCCGGGTTTTTGACGACCTTGGTTATCCGATATACAACACATATCGAACATCCAAGGGTCGAAAATACCGGATGATTAATGAAAGAAATTAGAGGGTGAGGATAGATAAGATATAAACTTAGAATAGAAGAAGAAGAAGAAGAAGAAGAAGAAGAACACAACATCAGAGTAACACGAACCTCACAGCGGAACGAATAACATATAATATATATAACATAACTTGAAATATATATATATATATTTGTACTTGAATATACATCATTATCAAAGTACAACACTTACAACACAGCGGAAATAGACTATATCTATATGATCCTGAAGCCTCATACTCTAGCTCTTCAGGTATATCTATAAATCCCGACTACTTGACTGCCCGTACAAAATTGGGCACCCAAGAGTTTAGGAAAAACAAAACAAAATAAACTCCGGGTCAGTCATGGGACTGGTATGAGTAAAACAGTTTAAAACAGTTTGAGCCATTAAACGATATCTCATAAGACCACGTCGTACAACGGAACGGGTTTTTCCCTTATGAGAATCCAAAATATCTTTATATCAAAAACCTTTTGATATTATGATAATGTCTATCAACCACAATATAATAATCATCTAGCAGAAACGCTTTTATCTCACGTTCTACATATATAGTATACAATCAAAAACCGCAAGCACGTATTGGGTAATGGATTTCCAACTATGACAAGGTATGGAACCACCTTTCGCTAGTGTACCTCTAGAGAGGAATACACTAGATTCAACAAGAACATCTTGCAACCCGGCCACAAATGACTGACCACTCATTTCGCTTGAGTGTATCGAATATATATCACCAACGGTTGGGATCAGCAATCGTTTCCGAATGGGACAGTATCGACAATAGATTTGTTTGAAATAAATGAAACTCTAGATCAGGTGATTATACACCCTACTTCGGAGCGACCGACTTAGCCATGCTGCCTGGCCGATTTTTGTCATTTACCTATTGATGAGGCTTGAGATTACGCTTCATCATGACATCAGATTCACTTCGAATGTCACATCGTCAAATCCATCAAATCACCGATTGACGTCCTCAATAATACATTATGTGTTAGCTAAAAGAACTTTCCTTCTCTGCTCCCACTCTTGGTACGGTTGGGGAAATCAATATACGTGGTCGTCTGGAAATACTCTGTCAGACATCCGTCCATACAAGTCATCCAGGAACAGGATGAACTGAAGGCAATATTCAGTATATCCATCTTAGGCACTATTATCTAAGATTTATACAACAGCCCTTGCACTTTACTCTGTCTTCAATTATCTTTGGCATATATGATTCGCAACGCTTATGCCAATACAGAGTGGTTCTTTGGATAATAATCCAACCGGTCTCTCCATATTAACAACGTAAATTGGTCAAAACTTCGATAGTCTGTGATTTAACTATCGAAGGAAAATACGTGTGCAAACAACGATATCATTTCCAAATGGAAATTCTATCAATCAATCATCAATCATATATATATATCTATATATATATATTTCCTTATTTTCTATGTTTAGAAAATATACGTTACTAACACTGGCAAACATTTCCATTGTTTATTTACATATCACTATCATTTCACAACTATCAGTCCCTGACTGTAAACTAGTAGGAGAACAATTCTCTAAGTATAAACCCCGAAGGCCGAAACCAACATCAGATCGATACTCAGAAAACTAGTCAACTTAACTAATCTCTTGTCAGTTTCTAATCTTGTTTAATTCTATATTTTTTTAACTCTATTTGATTAACTCGCTGGTTAACTCTAACTGATTAATTCTAACTGATTAACTCTAACTGATTTACTCTTTTAACTCTATTTGATTAAACTATATTCGAATGACTCCCTTTTTACTCTATTTATTTAACAAATAAATATCTCCTTTTCTTATTCTATTTATTTAACAAATAAATATTCAGTTATCTTATCCTATTTATTTAACAAATAAATATTTCCTTTATCTTTTCTATTTGTAAATGGTTTACAAATGTATCCCTTTCATCTCTATTTATTTAACATATTTATTCCCTATAAATATTTCCTTTTCAAATTCTATTTATTTTAACCAATAATATTTCCTTTATTATAACTTATCCTTCGATTCTATAATTATTTTCTTTAATAAAAATCCTTTTCCTTTTCTATATACATCGATTTTATATAAATAATTCATTTTCAAAATACACTTTGAAAATCCCCTTTCCCACATCCAGTATTTCTTATGGTATTTAACATACCATATAACAACGATAAATATCGTCCAAACACACATAATCAACAACAGATTATATATCACATCATATATCACAATATATGAATCACAGTAAAATAAATGTTGAGGAATCCAGTTGGATTCCTCCAACCTGTTTCCCTGCATCACAGATGTTAAACAATATAGATAACATCACTTTCAGTTCCATATGATATATTCTGTTAAACAGAATCAATATAGAAATTCAACTAACTGACTAGCAGTTCAATCAAACAGTCAACACACAGTCAATCAACCAATATTTAACCGTTCTAAAAATACAACATGAAATTATAAATTGTTCAGAGTTAGTGAGATTTACTCACATTTGCAGTTCATCGTTAATAACGATAAACTGTTTGTTTGATTTGAATCAAACAATTTATTTTGCCATAAATTCAAACGAGCTCCAATCCACTTCCATTCAGTTCCATTGGGAAGCTCTCGTCCATACGGTCCCAACGCAACTTACGGTTCATCAATCTGATATCGTATGTAGAAGTTACGACGTTTTAAAGTTAATATGATTTTAAACTAAAATAAAACATGATTTATATTTTAGCCGGGCCTTAACCTTTACTAGCCGGCCCATCACCCATTTCAAAAGCCCACTGTTCCTTTCTTCTTCCCCAAATACCTGCTGCCATACCTGCTCCTTCAAACGAACCATTCACACTCCTTCCATCATCTTCTTTATGAAATTCAAAACAAATTGCACCAACATCTTTCTCATTCGAAATACCCCATCTCCATACCAATCTCGAGACACTCGAACTCCTCCTGATGAGGCCGACGAACTGCTGTAACCCAGCATCCGGTGCGTCAGTTTTTAGTTTGCAAAAATCCCAAAGCCATCTCGCAAGTTCTACACCTCCTACTGACCTCAAACCAACATCGGATTTGGGAGTCAAGGCTCCGAAAACCCAAAATGTCGAGCCCTACTCTCAAGGATAACACAGTGGAAAAATATGGATCCCAGAAATCTATTTCGAACTGGAAGAAAACCATACCAGATCGAAGAGAGAAGCAAAAGCGATCCAAATATATAAGTTTTGTGATTAATAGAATTTTATTTGGTTTTAGAGGAATTTTTGAAGGATCTATTTTTACTGAATGAACTTATTCGGTGGCGGTTTAACAAAATGGAGACCGTGGATTTTTTTTCTAGGTTTAAAAATGTATTAAGGGGTATTTATATAGTTGAGATATTTTGCTGGGTGCAACGACCCAGAAAATCTGAACCAATTTAAAAATTTTAAATTGGCTAAAATAATGGATTTTAAATATTTAAAATAAATATTTTAGATAATGGCAATGAAAAGTGAGTTTGAATCGACAATTGAAAACGAATATAATTAATTCTAATTATAAACAAGGCTTGAAAAGGCGCTGTAGTTTCAAAAATTGGATTCAAACTTTGTCGGACTGTACCGGGTGCAAAACAAAACGGATTTTAGTGAAACTAAAAATATTTAAATCTGTTAGTGAATACCTTTCTAATGAATCTGAAAAATCGAATTTTCATAGCGGAAAGCAAAAGTTATGGCCGAATGAATTTTCAGAAAGGTCGCTATGGAATTTATATAGCCCGTGAAATTGGCCATTTTGCATACGACCTCGGAATTCGACGAAACCGCTTTTGTTGGATCCGGGATGTGAAGTTATTGCTAGGTTTCAAATTTCATAATTTTTGAAGCTAGTATGTGAGCGTGACAAAAGAAAACGTGTTTTGGTCAATTATAGTTAAATTGGATCGACCAGAAATGGGCCTTTTTGCAAACGGTCTCAGAATTCGACGAAACTAGTTTTGTTGGGACCGTATCGTCAAAACATAGCTAGATTTATTTTTCTGGAATTTTTCGAATCAGTTTGTGTCCCTGGCAAATTGAAATGCACGTTCAAATTGAATATTGAATGTAATATATTTTAATTTGAAGGAAAACTGACTGAAACAGTCGAATGAGCCTACGAAACATATCCTATTGTGTTCGGAATGGGGGTAAGACGCTAGGTACGACAGTCATTGGGTTTGGATTGGGGTTCGCAAGAGGCAAGGGGTATTTTCGGATTTTTAAACTTTATAAATAAATAAAAAATCTACTCATCCACGTCAGACCCCCCCCTCCGCTTCTCTCTCCCCGATAACGATTTACGGCGGAAACCGCTCGTGCCTTCTCTCCTCCGTTCCTCCTCCTACAAGCAAAATTACGCCTTCCTCCTGTTGAGGATTTTGTAGAGCTCGGAGAGATCTTCAAATCCATATAAGGACCAGCAATTATAGTTGTGTAAATCGGCCGAATCACCTCCGTGAAGTTTCGACGTTGAAACCGCTGCCACGCCAGCTAGGGCCCACCGAGTTGACCCTCCTCCCTGGCGCACGTGCGCCTCACGTAGGCCTTCGACCCTGCGCAACCCGATCGTGGAACCATTGCACGGAATGATCGAAAAATTAAAACCTAGTTTTGAAGATTTCTGAAAGGTATCGGCTGTTTAATTTAAAACTGATTTTAACAGTTTAAAACCGTTGCGAACTTCGAAAATCATATCTTTTTCGTTCGTTAACGAAATTCGATGAAACAGGAAACATCGTGAACGTGTGGACGCCTTCTACATTTTAGAAGAGACCGCATATTTTTCTGAGCCTTCTGCTATTTTTGGTGGAGTGGAACCCAATGTGAGATTTCTAATTTATAAACTATATGGAAAACGATGATGTATAAATTATATAGTCGATGTATGAGTTATATAAGCGTTGTACACCTCTTGTATAAGCGTTGTATAAGTTGTATGTTCGATGTATAAGTTATATATGCGTTGTAAAAATTATATATGTGTTGAAATAGAAGTGAATTGCTATATAAAATATATATATATATATATATACGCCCCTCGTCCACAAACCATGGACGATATTTATTGGTTGTGATTGGTGTGAAAATTGATTGATAGCGAATGGTTGTTTGGGATTGTTTGTGGTTGAAAAATACCCGTTTGTAGTTGAGAAATATTTGGTTGAAACCACATAGGATTAGTTTGTGGAAATGAAATAAATATACACATGCCGCCTGCGTGCGTACTAGATGCATGATTCCCATTGTCAAAAACCGCGAGGTTTTAAGGTAGAGCGAGGAGCCGTACTAGGGACGGTCCCGGTTTTAACTACTCTGCCGTTATGCTGCCGAAATTTTGAATAATATTCATGTGTTTGAATTATTTTCATTTGCTGAAACTATATTTATTCGTTGAATAGAAAACCTTCATGTGTTGAATCGATATTCATTCGTTGATTAGAAATTCATGTGTTGAATGGTCTTCGTGTTTTAAATATAAAAATCACATTTTTATCTATATATAGAAACTATAGAAAACCTTCATGTGTTGGATCGATATTCATTCGTTGATTAGAAATTCATGTGTTGGATGGTATTCATATTTTGAAATAAATTGTTTTATAATAAAAATCACCTTTTTATCATCTATACGAACTATGTAAAATGACCTTGTTTTAAAATAAATTGTTTTATAATAAAAATCACCTTTTTATCATCTATATAGACTATATAAAATAATAGTGTTTTGAAATAAATTGTTTTACAATAAAAATCACATTTTTATTATATACATGAATTGTTGAAATGTGAAGTGTTAAAAATAGCAACTCGTTCAAATAAATATGCATGAGTTGAAATATTCATTAATTAGCTAATGATATGATTTTTGCCTATGCATGCAACATTAGAATGAATGGTGTTTTTAAATCAATTGGAATCAAATATGAAGTCAAATGGAAAATGATAAGTGATAAGAACTGTATATATGTACATGCATATTTATTTGAACAGGTTATAGCAAAGGGGCTAGAGAAGTGGAATAAAATTTTTATGCCCGACAAATAGGTACACGTTTACTGTTTTGTTTGGGTGATGATTTTATGAGCCTGTTGGCTAGCCGCTTGGCTTTTTCTTTTTCTTTTTGACATGAGACGCCCGTGTGGCTATTTGGGAATTTTCCCAGCCCCTCCCGTACAAAGGAGGTTATGGCGAAATTTTCCAAAATTTAAAGGCGTTAGTGAAATATTAGAAGTGGAAACAATATAGGAATTTTTGAATGAACTATATTTATATAATTATATAAATATAAATAAAATTAAAACGAAACGTGGCCGTGCAGTTCGCATTTCGAAACCGTGATTTCAAACGATTATACCGGGAGATCCGACCATCGGATTTTCCTGAAATCGCAGCCGTTGGGTTCGCTTTGAAAAAATCTTTCCAACGGAACCAACTTTGTAAAAAACCAACGGTTGGATTGTCTGGAATGTTTAATTCAAATCTGAAGAAAAATAGCGCCAGAATCGATTATATATATATATATATCAATATAATTATATTTAATCGAATAACGACGCTGTAGTTCGTATTTTGAAATCGAAACTTCAAACGATTGTACCGGGAGATCCGACCGTCGGATTTTCCCGAAACTAGAACCGTTGGATTCATTTTGAAAATATCTTTCTAATGATGTAAATTTTGTGAAGATCCAACGGTTAGATTTTCAGATATGTGTAAATCAAATCTGAAGAAAAACAGCGCCACGGCCGCGTTATGGCCCGAAGCGTCGTTTTGAATAAATTGGCTATTTTAAAATAAATAAAAATAGCGATAAATCGTTATAAAATATCATAAACGATATGGAATGGAAATAAACTGAATTTGCTCGATTTATGTGGTATTTGATGATTGAATGTGTTTGGTGTGAAAATTACATTAAAGAACAAAATTGGTGTTGTCGAATGATTTAACCATTGAAATAAATTGATTTGAAATTCTAAATATACGTGAATTATTTGAAAAGGCCGAGTTAATTCTCATTTCAAAATAATTGACTGACGATTGAAAGTCGAAGATGAAGACGGTGGTCGAAGACCGGAGATCTTCACCTCGTTTGGATAGTAACCGAGGTCCTGATTGGGAGGCATCCCGAAATATGGATAATGAGTGGTGATCGTCCAGACGTACGTGGTGATCGATGGGTTTGCGAGGTATTTAGTGCCTCCGGTTTCGTTCAGACCCAGAACGGACTTGTAAATGGACTGCGTGTCTGACATTGGATTTTATTCTGTGTTGATTGATCTCTATTAAATATACATCTGTTTGGCGGTGGAGAATTTATTCTTTTGCTTAACGCCCTTCTCTGAAACGCACGAGCTCAGAGGTTGTATATAGATGGACATCAGTCGCATGGCATGAATTTCCTGTGTGGCATGCTAAGATGCAGTGATCAGGGCTTCTGTTGAAAAGCAAAGTCTTGTGGTGATGATCAAAGCACCGCCTGTGTGGCATAGCTTTGTGTATAACGTGAATTCGCGAGCCTCACACCCCGGTATGAACCAGAAACGGGAGAAGGACCTCAGGGAGGGCATGCGTTTCTTTCTAGCTAGGGTGGTGTCAGTGACCTACCAGCCTTGACATTTATATACTTTTCACCTATGTGGTTGTTGCTGTTGCGAGGCGCCTCGGTTAGATCGGACGATCCGGGTCCGATGGAGCCATTCGTTGGCTCATTTACACCCCAAAGGGTGGGGAAACGCAGTGTTCAGGAATTTTAATCCACATCGGTGGACCAGCCCTGACGATCCAAAGGCTTGACTGAGTACTTGCCTGAGGGGCGGGCTAGAGCGTCTCGAATTCGGTAAGGACTATCTTTTGCCTTGGTTCATGAAGGAAATCCAATTTCCAAATACGTGACTGTGCGGTTTTGATTGTATATATATATGGCGACATGATATATGGTACCCATGCTGTCTATGATTGATAGTTATAATTTGAAATTGTTTTCAAAACATATAAACACTAGCAATAATATCAAATGCCTTTGTTTTATTCGTATCAAGCATATTTTGGCCGTTATAAGGTAAAAACTCTATCCTCCGGTTTGCATTGCATTGTGTGATGGGAACTGAGTCTTATAATGGCTTCATTTTTTAAAAAAGCATAGCGATGTTTAGAAGAATGATTTATTTTAAAGCACTGGCAATCCAATGGGGTAAACCCATTCCACGAAAGTGGCGTGGTCCTGTGATTAGCCATATTATATATGTGTTGAGTAGATTTCTCAAACTAGTCCCATGACCGGCTCATAGTTTGTTTCACTTTCAAACTCGGGTGCCCCTTTTTCTACACGGACAGCCTTGTATTCAGGCTTAGCTGGTTCTTTCTGGATAGCTGGAGCTGAAGATGGATTCTATCATTTATCTCTTTTTATGCTGTTCAGCTCCTATTGTACATATTTTGTTTGTTTTCCGCTGTAGACATTTATGTATAGCTGAACTGTATTTGTACTAAGTAAGATCCTGTATACTGTGTAACTCTGATGATTACTTTTATCCAGTATATTCTATTGTTCATTATCTTGTGTATTTATTTAATTCTGTTCTGCTATTATATGTTTCTGTGTTATATTCCAAAGATTACCCTTGTCTCCGTCTGTACGGGATTTGGGGTCGTCAAACTGGGCGTTTTACAACCATTCAATAACGATACGGGCTGATGTATTTCTCTTAGCAGTGAAGGAACGAAAATATAGTATATTTATATATATTTTTATGTTTATCCCTATGTTTGTAAATCCTAGAATAGCATTTGAGTTGAAACTATCTTGTTTCTTCCCACCCTTGTGTGCGATCAAAGCAACACCCAATACCATGTAAAGAACTAATGTGTTGTACTGGGAAAAATTCAAATATACTTTGTAAATGCTATAAACATTCATTAAGGGTACTTTGTCATGTGAAATTTTGTTTGTTTACCAACTGCCATAGACAGAAATAACCATACCGTTGTGTCGAGCTCGGTGTCACGATCCCAAAAATATAATAATACCGGTAGATGGACTAATATTGTGAACTCCCAAAATGTTGATTACAGGGTGCACAATACCCCCAATAAAAAGTTGCTTATTTAATTAATTAAAAATTACAGTAAAATTCTAAAAATTAAATTATTGTTATTTCCTAAAAGAACCTTGTCTAAATTTAAATCCGATATCTAGTTATACCGAATAAACCGTTATGGTCGATAAACGATTTTATAGCGACTATTCTAAAATTTGATTTGGACATATCTCAAAATCTACATGATGAAATCCTGATTTTTCTCTTCCACTAGAAAGATATACTCCACCAGTTCCACACGTTTCTTATTTCATAGAAATCCGATTTAAAACGAACCCTGTACATTCAATTGAAGTTCGAATCGCCAATTTACGAACTACAGCGCCATTTCGAGCTCGAATTATAATTATAATATAAATATACGTTCAAACTTCGTTTATATAATATATTTGTTATTCTAATTCAATTCTAAGATGAATTAAATATCACAGATGATCCGGTTCACACCATATCGCCATTTCAGCCAATTTTGATTATTTCAGAATTAAATATATTATTTAATTTATTATTTTAAATTAAATATTCACCATTATTAAATTCCATGACCATTAAATCCTTTTAATCACCTTTTAAATAATTAAATAAATTAATTATTATACCTCTGCCAATGCGGGTCATTACATTCTTCCCCACTTAAAATAATTTCGTCCTCGAAATTGCTAAGGTAGAGAACGACCCTATCGACTAGTTAGAACATATTTGTTCACTTCTTAACTTTGGTTTCAACCGAACCAATATAATTTCAATTAAATATTAATTAATTCTTATCAACGAAAATTTTCAAAAATCCTGAAAATTTTCTAACGTCTTAACTTTTCGAAAAATTTCGCCACCACCTCCTTTGTACTAGTCAATACGTCAAACCACCACTCGCCTCTCTGGGCCATCTCGCCACCACCTCCTTTGTACAACATTAGAAATCTTTTAAGGGCAATGGTTTCTTGTGGATGATGTTTTGAGTAGATGGATGATGGATGGTAGGATACGTTCTTCCTAACTTAGAGATTTCGGGGACGAAATCCTTTAAGGAGGGGAGAATGTAACAACCTGTATTTTTATAACGTGTTATAACCATAAATCAAGACAGAATTAATTTTTAAGACAAGAATCAAGGGCAACGGGTTACGCCATTACGTTCGTCTCGAAATTCTGCTTGGAAACGATTCCGAGTTTTCGAAAATCGGATCCGTATGACCAAGTTATGACCCTTCGAAGTTTTCAGAAATTTTCAAGTTCAGAACAACTCAGAATTCGAATTCAAATTTCGAATTCAAACCCCAGAACGGACTGGGCGGGAAATTTCCCGCCCAGGACCAGGTTGACCTGGGGGTCGACCAGCCCAGGACCAGGTCGACTATAGAGTCAACCTGGGTGTCGACCTGGTTTCCAAGCCCATTTTTGAGTCAGAGTTCACTCTGATGTTTCTAGTCCGATTTCTATCTAAATTCGTTGGCCTGACCCTATATAAACAGCCCCTAACTCTAGTCTCTCTACACAAATTCTCTCTGACCTTATGCTGCTAAAACTCTGGTTGAAAAGTTAGAGAAAAGGGATTGCTTCTTCTCCGACAAGGCTACGTGTAGAGTATTGTTGTTTGGGGGATTTCTGTTAGACTCGAGATTCAACATCGCCTCTTTGTTTTCTAATTCTCAAACCACGATCTGTAAGCCCCAGTTACTTTTAGATCTAAACTTTAAACTTAATATGGACATGTTGTAAATCGAGATTGAACCTAAGTATGATAATTATCTTGGATCTATCATTGTATATCTTGGATCTATCATTGTTCATTTCGGATCTATTATTTTGGATCTACTATTTGTTCACCTTGGATCTATTCATCTTGAATCTTGACTTGTAGGAGTATTTGCATGAAAATGATTTGGGGCCTATACATGTTGTAGATCTAAAACCCTTAATGTCCATAATATTCATGCATGTGATGTTGAAACAGTTGTTATTCACAAGTTTGGGGTTATTATCTTATGTCAACTGTTACCATGACTATCACCCTATTTTGCTAGATTTGATATTTGAGACCACTATTCCATATGCCAGTATTATTGTAATTATTTATCTCAAGTTATACCATGCTTGACTTGTAATCACTTTTGCCAACTTATGTCAGTTCTTTCTATGTTATTCCCTAATTAGATTTGTTTGTATCGATTCGAGTTTACATGGGATGGGAATGCGATTTGATAGATTAGGCAAAACCTGAATTTACTATGAACTTGAAACATGAACATTGTTATAACTTGAACCTGGATATGGACATGAACTTGACATGAAAACTTGAACATGGACATGACGCTAGAATGAATTTGAAAATGGCCAACTCAAGGTTGGGTTGAGTTTGCAGTGTAAATCTGCCCGGAACCGCCCGGCGAATCCAGTGACTGCAAACAATAGGATCCAATGTGGGTAGTTGGTCATATCGCACGTAAAACCCGAGGTTCGACTATGTTGTGGTGTAAATCTGCCCGGAACCGCCCGGCAAATCCAATGACCACAACAATTAGTCTAATGTGAGAGGTTGGGGTGCATTAATGAATTAATGCCGCATGATAGGGTTAAGTCATGAACCACTTGAATATACTTAACCAATTTGACACGATGATTTGATAGGGTTAAGTCATGAACCTCTTGAACACACTTAACCAACTTGATACATGATTTGGTAGGGTTAAGTCACGAATTTGAATGACAACACTTAACTCATTAGAAACCCTAGTTACGCGGTCCTTTTCAGCAGTAACCCACTTAGATGTATCACGATACCCTGGGACTAGGCAGGGTGGGGCACGATTACTGGGATGATTGTAAGCGACCAGAACGACGGCTGAGTAGGTGCGCCATTGTAGGTTCAGGCAGACTATGGTCGTGGACGTAGTCCGGAGTTGAAAAAGCAGGCATTGGGCACCCATAGGTTTACACTGTGCGTGCTTGATTCGTGTCGGTGGTTGGCACCACAGGACTTGATACACCCTATGGTGGACCTAGCACAGGTGACTACATTTCACGATTGGGCCGTATGACACAAAAACATGACGAGCTAGATCTTGTAGGGAGCCGATCGATTAGTAGATCGTACTGTAGGACCTCATAATGGGTCATTTCATGATATTGGGCCAAGGGATCATTTCATGGTTAATACTTGACATGGGTTAGAATACTAGTACAGTTGGTGCAGCGAATCTTAAATATGCGATGCTAGACTTGATTTATCTTGTTATCTTAGTTATCATGCCAGACTTATCATCATCCTTATGTTTACTCTCCGTTTATTCATGTCTTGTTAACTTTACTAGTTTTTATACTGAAAGTCACTAGGGCTTACCAGTCTTTATGACTGACCCTTTTTCTTTCGCCTCTTTTTCTTTCGTTTTCCTCCCCAGGTTCTCAGGGAGGAAACTCTAGCTCTTAGCTTGGATTTAGCTTGCTTTCTGTCAGCTCATGTACGGTTTGGTCTTGAGCTATGCTATGATGCACTTCTGCTATTTTGGGGAATAATTTACTTTTGTTATTTTAAGTTTATGCTTCTTTATCTAGAACTTGATGTAATGGAATAATGACAATTTGTACTTTGGATATATAAGGTTTTGATTCTTTTCTTAAAAGTAATGAGATTTGGTTTTTAATTTCTACGCTGCTTTATTTATGTTTTGTCTTGTGATATCTCTGTGCATGTTTACCTAGATAATGCTCCACCAAAACTAGTGCATTCCCTTTGTGAGTGACCCTAGCAGAGGTGGGGTGTTACATATACTATATAGGTAGAGCGTGAGATGCAAGCGTTCTACTAGATTGATATTTATTTGTATTTAGACACTATTATAATATCAGAAAAGATATTGATTTCAAAAATGGTTTGGGTTATCGTAAGGTAAAAATTGTCTGTATTTATGTGTGGATTGGTCTTACGATTATCCTTTTCTTTCGAAATGATTTTTAAATTTAAAATCAAGTTGGATGCTACCAATAATTTAGTGAGTTTTTCTCACGCTGCCAGACTGACCTGTGGCGTTTGTAATGCTTGGGTCAGACCGAGTTGGGTCTGACCGAGTTTACAGGTTCAGGATAGGATGATACGGACTTCAGGAAACAAGATGGAGGAGTCCAGACGTATGATATATATAGTATTCCGCTATGTGTTGTAAATGAGGACAGACTACTATAACTGTCCAGATGAATTGAATGTCCGCTGTACTCTGATAAATTGTAAGTATTGTTCTTAAAGTTTTCAATAAAGGTTTATTTCTGTATTATATTTTATTCCACTGTGATGTGAGACTTTGATATTGTAGTTAGCTGTTGTTCTTCTTTTTCTTCTATTCTAATCTTTCTATCTTGTCTTTTTCTCACCCTCTAACTTTCTTTCCTAAACAGTCTGGATTTTTGGTACTTGAGTTGGACATGGGATGTATTTGTGTCAAATTCGAGCATCGAATTTCCGGGTTCGTTACAGTTGTATCAGAGCAATGGTTTAGGAATAACCTTGGCTCTGTGGCGTAACTTGATAGAGATGGGATTAGAACATCCTAGATTGAGTTTGAGTGTATATATATAAGAGAGCGTATTTGTATATTTTATAGAAATGTTTTTGTATTGTGTCACTGGATCGGTTCAATTTTGAATTGTCAACTGACATGATATTGTTTTATAAAGCGGGTAAATGAAATAATTTTGCCCAAATATGTTTTTGTATATAAAAGAAATAATTTTATCAAACTATTATTGATACATGATTGCTTGATTAATTAAATGGAATCCAAATGTAATCCGAAAGTAATTCAAACGGAATTATGGAATTTAACTTGTTTAATATAACTAGAAGATGAAATGATTCTTGAAACAAAAATCAACACTTGGGTATAAGTTGGAAGCTAAGAGACAAATTCAAATATATTGAATTGAATGGATTGAAACTTGGCTGAAAGGTAAGTTAAGTAGATTTGGATTGAAATTAAAATCATATTAAACTAAAATAAATTATTAAATCAATACTGAATGAAAATTCGGGAATTCAAGTTGAAATACCAATTAATTGAATGTTGATAATCTAAATATAGCTCGAGGTATATAGTTTGAATGTGAATGAAAATAAATCCAAGTCAAGTAAGAATAATTGAAGATGACTTGAAATATTATTCAAATAAGCTTAGGCTATGAAATCAAGTCTTGAAATAAAAATGAATGTGTGTGTATATATATATATATTGAATAGTGAATATAAACTCGGATTATATAAACTTAGGTTGAAATGAAAAGCGAATGAAGAATAAAGAGATTGAAATTTGAACTCAAAATTTATATGGACTCGTAAATAAAAATTTAGAACTCAAGTGAAAATTTAAATAAACTTGTGAATTGAAAATAAAACCTAGAACTTGAGTTATAACTGAAGCTCGACTTGTTTATAGGCATGAACATATATTTAAACATGTTTGTTTAAATTGTCATAAGTTAAGCAAGGAAACCAATTAGTGGGTGAATTGGCGAATTGAAGGTAAGAAGTTAAATGGATTGTGACCAAATAGGAATGGATATGTATGTGATTATACAGATATTGGATAGAAGCAAGCGGGAAGAATAAATATGAGATGCCCGTCAAAAAGGTACATGTTTAATTCAATATGAGGTTTTATGCGCCGAATCGGCAAGCCGCTTGGCTTTTTGATTTTCTTTTTGAATGGGAAGGGCCTAGAGAGACGAGTTGAGGTTTGAACTATTGACCGGTACAAAGGACGTGCTTGCGAAATTTTTCGAAAATTTAAGGAGTTAGAAATTTTTTCAACAGTTTTGAAAATTTTTGTTAACAAAAAGTTAATCGAAGTTGAGGATTTATGAGTGAAGTTGAGACTAGCGAGTTGGTTGGATAGTAACGATGTTGAAGTGAGTTTTGAGTTGCATGAGTGGATTGGGAAAAGTGAATAAGGTATAGCTACATTTCCTACTTAGTAATTTCGGGGACGAAATTCTTTTAAGGGGGAAGGAATGTAACGTCCCGCATTTCTAACGATTTTGTTTGAATATTAAAATTTAGTTTAAATATTGGTTTTGGTAATATAAATGGAATTTTATATTAATTAACAAAGTTTAAAACGTATAAATATACGTATAAAATAAAACGAGCTCGTAAATGGCGCGGTAGTTCGCAATATTCAGTTTTGAACTTCAGTTGAGTGTACAGGATGCGTTATAAGTCGGAATTCGCCGAAACAAGAAACGTTCGAATCTGTTGAACTATAATTTTGTAATAAAAGAAGAAAAATCAGAATTTCGTATTTTATATTGAGAGTTATGGCCAAATCAAATTTTGAAACAGTCACTGTGAAATCCTTTGTAAACAATAACGATTTATTTAATATAATAGATCGATTTTAAATAAATAGAATATTGGTTTAACATGAAAATAAAATATCGAGTTTAAAATTCCGAGTTAGTGTATTTTGGAAATTTTATTTAATTCAGTTTGTGTATATTTATCTGATAATAATAATAATTTATTTGAATTAGTTTATATTCAACTGAATTTAATTTTAGTCGTCAGTTTAAAATAAATATCTTCTGTATATGGTCGAATTGGACCGTGGAAACTGTCCCATTATGTTCAGAATAGGGGTAGAACCCTAGGAACATCTTTTGTTGCGTTCAATTAGCGATTCAGAACCGTAATATCCTTTAAATTGAAGACACCGCGTTAAGTAAAATCAAAATAAAATTAAATTATAAA
The DNA here is from genome assembly GCA_030737875.1 of Allium sativum. NCBI lineage: Eukaryota > Viridiplantae > Streptophyta > Magnoliopsida > Asparagales > Amaryllidaceae > Allium > Allium sativum. The sequence continues at coordinate 195,707,112 of CM060911.1, forward strand.
AAAATAAAATAAAAACTTAATATAGGAGACGACCTAACATATCTATTCTGTAAACCTATTCCCTCGTCTTCTCTTTTCACTTTCAAATCGAAATATTTCCTTCCTCCCAAAAAGCTTTGGCACATGCTACTCTATAAAAAATTACAGCGTCTTCTCCTTTCACTTTGATGTACGAATTTATTTCTTCTACCCAAATCTATACAGCAAGATCCTTTCCAATGCATACCTATGTGTAGCTACAACTACCTCCTTTTCTTCTTTCTTATCACCAGATGCCTTCCTTCCTTCACTATGAAGGAAAAACTGAACAAGCCTAATGTCTACGCCTAAAACCTATATGTACTTCTTGAAACTGACGTTCTTCTTATCCTCCTTTCCTTCGCCTATAAATTAAAGCCATCGCACTCATGTTTTTCCATCCCAAAGCCATTCCAAAACTATATCTTTCGTTTCTTTTCTCTATTTAATTCGAAAATCAAAACCGAAACTGAATCCACAGAATAAATAAAAGGAGAATGGAAATAGAAATTGGGTTTCAATTCATCATCGCGATTCGATTCTGGAACTTGACTTGAGGCTGGAAGCCGCGAATGATGAGAGGGAGCGATACGATGATGTGACGAGTTCAAAGTGGTGTTCAAGTTCTTCTGAGTTACGTTGAGGGGTTTTTGTAACGACAGGGATTTTGCCCGGACCCAATCGATCGCAAAATCGACTAAGACCATTCAAAATCCGAATACGTTAACTCTGGGAATACAACACATCAAAACAACTACAACAGACTTTTATAAACATTACAATAATGTTACATCAGAGTACAGAATATCATAGTACATTGAATAAAACTACAGCGGAAGATAAGTTTCAATTAATTAAATACAATAAACAGCGGAAGACTTCTATGCTCTGGACAGAGCTTTAGGCTTCGATCCAGAATCCTTCTCAAGAGATAAATATCTGCGAAAAGCTACTCGACTTCCCGTATGGAAAAGAGGGCACCCGAGTTTGCAAAGTGAAACAAACTACGAGTTAGTCATGGGACTCGTGTGAGAATTCTTAACTAATATAACTAATAACAATAAGGCAAATCCAAGGACCACGCTGCGAACATGGAACGGGTTTTATCCCAATGGATTGTCGGTGCATAAATTAAAGTAAATCGTTAAATAACGCGATGCTTTTTAGAAAAATGAAACCATCATAAGACTCAAGTTCCATCATACAATGCAACGCAAACCGGAGGATAGAGTTTTACCTTATAATGGTCAAAAATGCTTGATACGATAAAATCGGATTTGATAGTATTATTAGTGTATATATGTTTCAAAAACATTTCAAAGCAAATGTATCAATCCTAGGAAGCATAACTACCATATACTATGCCTCCATACTAGTAATACAATCAAGTTCATAGGGTCGTATTGGGAATTTGGGTTTCCATCATGAGTCAAGGCTAGGAACGATCTCCTTACCGATTCGAGACACTCTAGCTAATGTCTCAGGATCCCCCGCAGTGAACCCTTGGATCCTGCTGGGCCGGTCCGCACATACGATTTTGCGGATTAGTTATTCCTGAACACACGTTTCCCGGTCCTATAGGACCTAATATCTGAGGCACCTCATTCCATCATCCACATAAGTAAAACGTCGGGCCGTGTAAAACCCAAACACCACTTCTAGCTAGAAAGAAACGTGCTGCTCTCCCTGCGTTCCCTTGCTTCGTTTTAGACTCAACCGGGTTGTGAGGCTCGTGAAGGTACGTAATACAAAAAGTTATGCTTATTCAAGCTGTGGTTTGATCATCAACCACAAGGCCTGCTTTTCAACAAAAGCCTTGATCATTTGCATCTTGGCGTGCCACATTGACAATTCACGCCATGCGATCGACAACCATCAATATATAAGAGGGTGTTAAGCAAGAGAATAAATTCTCCGCCACCAAACAACAAATAGAAATCAATTTAATTACAAGGAATGAAATTCAACGTCGAACACACATCCATTTACAAGTCCGTTCTGGGTCTGAACAAAACTGGAGATACCCTCGTCCCGTATGTCCAATACGGAAGGGAGGTACCCGCATATCCGTGCAATCAACACATACGTCCGGACGGCCACTACTGTAGCCCCTTCAAGGTAGCTACTCCAATCATGGGCATCAGTAGTCGTCGCCCATTCGATGTGAAGATCGCCAGTCTTCAATCACCGTCTTCAACTCTTCGACTTAGATCGACGTATAATCATTTGAAATGAGATTGAACTCGGACTTTTCAAATGATTCTCGCGTGTATATCATTTCAAATCATTTCTTATCGCTAATATTAATTTATAACGATTAATCTTTTTTTTTATTCATATAAAAATAATTAAATTTTATTTAACAACACTTCATGACAATAGACGACTTTGGCGTTGTTTTCACCCAAGTTTGTTTTACGCATTTCTATAAATCTAACCGTTTTATTTTAACACAATTCATATCGTTGGAAAGATCTTCCCAAGGCGAACCTAACGGTTTTAGTTTTGGGAAAATCTGACGGTCGGATCTTTCGGTATAATCGTTTAAAAGTACAATTCCAAAAGAGGAACTACCACGCTCGATTCGTTTAATTTTATTTTATTTATATATAATTATATATAAATATAATTCCTTCATCCATTTCATTATTGTGATTATCATAACAAGTAAAGAACACTTGGTTTCACAACATTTTGATATATAACATAACACACAATAATGTTTATTTTATTTTAATTCACATACACATCCTAAACATAACAATGTATATTTTTCTTTCAGCTTTTAATTTACACAAAAATTGTATATTTCGTGTATCATTCCAATTTAACAAAAATGAAGATTTTTGTGTCATTTAAATTTTCTAACAAAAATGCAATATATTTTGGTGTCAACCTCAATTCTACAAAAATAACTTTGTAAATTTTTTAAATGAAATCTAATTCATTTAAAACTAAATTTCCATCATTATAATTTTCACTGAAAATCTATTTACATAAAAATGTAAATTTCATATCTTTATTCTTTTTAATGAAAATCCAATTCAATAAAAAGTAAATTTCAGTCGTTATAATTCTCAGTGAAAAACTATTTACATAAAAACGTAAATCTCATATCTTTAAACTTTTAAATGGAATCTAAATTTTCCTCTTTATCTAATTACATAAAAATACAATTTTTCACTTTTAATCTAATTACATGAAAAATGTAATTTTTCCTTTTTAATCTAATTTACATTATAAAATGTAACTTGACTCTTTAATCTAATTTACATTAAAAATGTAACTTTTATCTCTTTTATGAATTCTTCCTTTTGTTTCTTTTATTAACATTAGAAAAATGTAAATTCCATTTCAATGTTGAATTCTACTCTTTTAATTACACAGTAAAATCTCCTTTTTAATTACAATGTAAATTGTAATTAACATTATAATGTAAAATTCCTATCTTTTAATTACAAAGTAAAATCTCCTTTTTAATTACAATGTAAATTGTAATTAACATTACATGTCAAATTTGGTCTTTTAATTTACAATGTAAAATTTTCCCCTTTTTATTACATTAAAAATGTAATTAACATTATGGTGAAAAATTCTATCTTTTTAAATTACGTTAAAAATGTCATTTTGATTATAACGTCAAATTCTTCTTTTTAATTACATTAAAATGTAATTCTTATTTTAATGACCAAACCTTATCTTTTTAATTACATAAAAATGTAATTTTCAATTGCGGTGCCAATCATGTTCATTTCTATTTAACACATAACAGTGTAAATAAATGTTCATTTACAATTCTAAACATAACGGTGTAAATAAATGTTCATTTACAATGTCAAACATAACAGTGTAAATAAATGTTCATTTACAAGGTCAAACATAATGGTGTAAATATAAGTTCATTTACATAAAAAAAATGTAATTTTAATTTACAATATAAATTCTATTCTTAATTACATAATAAAATGTAACTTTCATATCTTATTACATTAATAAAGGTAAGATTCATACCTCATCATCTTAATTACATTATAAATGTAATTCATACGTTAAAATATATCATTTCCTTTCGTACATTAAAATATATCATTACATTACATACATTAACATATATCATTTCATCTCATATTTTAAAATATATAGTTTCATTTCATAACAAAATTACGTGTAAACATTCATTTTGATAAAGATATGCTTCTCTTTCAATTCTTTTCTTTTTAATGTAAATAAATAACATTAAAATCAAATCTTTCCTTTTCTTTTCTTTATTACATTAATAAAAATGTAAATCTTCCATTTCATCTTAGTTACATAAAAATGTAAAATTTAACTTATTACATTAATAATGTAAATGCTTATCCATATCTTATTACACAAATACAAATGTAAGTTTTCATTCTTCTAAATTGCATTAATAAAGATAATGTACTCTTTCATTTCATATCAATTACATTAAAAATAATGTAAAATTCCATTTCCTTTCAATTACATTAATAATAATGTAAAATTTCAAATCATACATTTATTACATTAAAAATGTAAAATTTTCATTTTTTCTTTAATCAACATGAAATGGTAACAAATTAAATTCTAAACTGAAATGAGGCTTAACAGTTACCATATAATTTATTTATATGGATTTCATTCATAACATAAATTTCAGCAATAATGGTCACAATTCATATCACATCCAAATGACATCCAGAGTGCAATTGACAACTAATTCCAAGGAATACGTGCAGTCAGAATATATTCCAAGACCCGTGTGGGGTTTCAACCAACAAATAATTAAATAATATTTGTGCATTAATTTAATTTAATGGTAGTGTAACATTAATTTAATGATGATTAATAAGATAACATTAATTAACATGTCATATATTTTCAGATTCAAACATCACATCACATCCAAACATCAACATACACACGCAACAGGTATAAACATTTCATTACCGACATTTAATAACAGTTATTTATGAAAATAAATAATAACTGAAAATAAAGATTGAGTGAGAAAGAGTTCTCACATTGGTTTTCAATTTGTCGGGTTTAAATTGACGGTTCAGGCCCAATTTTGGCCCAAAATTCAACTTGCTCCAAAATTGACGAAATTGGTGTCATTGCGAAGCTCTCGATGCTCTGATCGCGGAAAATCCTATTTCGTGCGATTTCGAGTTCGTATCAAAAAGTTATGATTTTCTGAAGTTTGAGCGAATTAAAAAATTAATTTAATTATGGAAAATACCCAAAAATTCAACTTCCTCCAAATTGGATGAATTTAGTGTCCACGCGAAGGTCTCCTCGCCACGATCGCAGCGGATCTGAAATCATCAAATTTTGAGTTCGTATGAGAGAGTTATACAATTTTGAAGTTTGAATACATTAATTAAACAGGAAAATGGGCTGAAGGAAGTTTTATTCAAATTATTTGGGCCTTCGGACGCAGCTCTTTTTTTTCGTCTGAAGGAAGCGGTCGTTAAACTTTCATTCCAAGGAAAAAGACTCAGCAACATTTAAATTTTTTTCTTCTGTTTAATTTGGTTGCGATCTTCTTCATCACCGATTTCTCGATTCAAGACGGCGCTCACTCTAATTTTGTATTCGATTTCTCCGTTGTCAATCGATTTTCGTCTTCTTTCTTTGCTACATATCTCCATTGGCGATTTCTATCTTCATTAAACAATTAGGTAAATTGAGGTATGCTTCTTTAATTTCTTTCGAGTATTTCTGTTTTTTGTTGCATATAATTGTTGTCGATTAATAATCGATTTTTTGCTCATCTAGGTTATACAGCTTGTTCTTCTTCCAGTAATCGATATCGAATTTGGATTTATTTCAATGGAGAAGTAAGATTTTAATGTTTATTTTTGCATTTCTTCAACAATGTTTATTGTTTTATAGTTTGATGATGTTCCATCGTTCTAGTGAATATTATATGTGGTTTGTTATTTTATGCTATGTTTATATAACATTACTGTAGTATTCACATTTAGACTATAATCTTGCCAGTGATACGTTTATTTATCATACGGTTTTCTAGTTAATGTATTCTTGTTTAATCCAGCGGCAACATTGGTTCTATTTTGTTATGATATGTAAATTTAACATTTACTGTTACTGTTTTGTTCGTTTAAGTATTTTAATTGGATTAATTTTTTTTTGCAGTTCTGATACTATCAATAATGAAGCAAATAGTTTGCTTGTTATCTTTGAACACAATGAGAATTGCTATTCTACTCGTCTGACCATAGCCTCTTCTTTATTTGGTGTTAAAAGTGAAATATGTGATGTTTGGCCACACATTAATCGGTTTTCTATTGAGATTTCTTATGTTCTTGAGAATAAGACTACAGTTATCGACACTGATTCAGACTTGCTTAGCATTTTATGTCTTCTAACTTTTAAGAAGAGTCAATATTTCAAGTTTACGGTTAAGGAGAATGTTGGTGTTATGGAATCTGATAGTAATGGCTGTGGTTTGGGTTCTGAAAGCATACAAAGCACTTCGATTGGTAGTAATTCTGGAACAAATTACGAGTCACATGCCGATTCATCTCATTATTTGAAAGATATGTTAAAGAAAGGTTCTCAGAAAAATATTGCGGATTTTCTTGGTTTTTGTTTTAATGGAGCTGAGGATTTTAGGGAGTTTTTAATGGCGTATCAAATAAAATATGGTTATGCTTTGATTTTTGTTATAAACGCTCCGGATAGAATTTCGGTAAATTGTTCTTGGATTAATGATGGTTGCAAGTTTTATGTTAATGCTTCTTCGGATCCGGGCTTACTCTCTCAATTTTTTATTAGAACTTATAATTTTTGTAACAACCCAAATTTTTATAACATGTTAATACAAGAATCAAGGCAGAATTAAATTTTAAAATAAGAATCAAGTGAAATGGGTTGCGCCATTGTGTTCGTCTCGAAATTTTACATGAAATAAAGTCCGTGTTTTCGAAAATCGGAGTCCGTATGACCAAGTTATAGCCTGTACAAGTTTCAGCAGACTGACCCCATGTCGACTGTAGTGTCGACTGCACAGTCGACTTCCCCTCCCCCCCCCAGGTCGACTGTAGTGTCGACCTCCCCCCTGTACAGGTCGACCTGGTCGGCCTGGTGTGACCCAGAACCCATTTTTGAGGCCCGGGATGAGTTTTGATGGTCCGGATTGACTCTAGGGATGATCTAAGGGCCTAAATGAGTTCCTACATCTATAAATACAACCTAAGGCCTAACCCTAATTCACTACAACATCTCTAGCCACCGTTATGCTACTAAAATCCCTCTTGGTCATGGCCGTCGTCTCTAATCTTCTTCTTAAGCTTTCATACGCAATCCAATGCAAAGATGAAGACTTCTACAACAATTCAAGGAGATGAATTAACAACTCTACAACGTTTCTACATCGATTTCAGTTCTTAAATTCGCTAGCCATGCTTTGTAAGTTCTATTTACTTTTTAGATTAAAATACTTAATTTTAATATGGCTATGGAATAAAGTGTAATTGGATATAAGCATGTTTATCAATTCAGATCTATTTCTGTTTACCTTTGAACCTTGAGTTTTGAGACTTGTTCATCTCCATTCTTATGTCTAGTTCATGCTCTATTCAGTCGTTGTAAATCAGTTTCTTGGATTCATGTTGATATTATTATCAAGATCCAATCTTTATGCCTATCATGATGATTTTATGATGTTTTCTCTCTGATCTTGTTTTATTGCACAATTCTACCTTTCCCCTATTTATTTTCTTTTGATGAACCTAGATCAATTTCGGATCTAGGCCTAAACCACGATTTTGCGTACGATTGAATACGGGGAAAGTATGGGAATATTACCTATTTGGATATATGTGATTGGTGGAATTGATGGCATAACATGAAAATTGGATATATGGGTATTATTGCAATTAATATGAAATTTGATAATTGGGTATTGCCATTAAAATGGTAATTGCAAGAATTGGGATTGGCATATGTAATTTGGCAAGAACTTGATAGGTGTAAATTGACATAAATTTGGCATACATATAAAATGGCATGAACTGAACATATGTAAATTTGGTATGAATTAGGCATATGTAAAACTGATATGTAATCTAGAACTTGGGCATATGTTAATTATGTGAGATTTGTAGTTGAAACACATATGATAATTTATGTCTTGAAAAAGGGCTAATAGGAACACGCCTAAGTGGGTTTTGGGTAGTTGGCATGTAATAGCCTTAAAGGAGGGATAGATATAAATTGAGATAAGTTGCCTTTAATGGCATAAGGTAAATTGTGATAAAATCGGTATGATTTTGCATACCATTAATTGATAAACATAATTGAGTCAATTATGGACATCGTTAAATTAGGAATAAATTAATAATTTGAATAGGGAAATTATTTAGACTGGGGTAAATGATTATAAGTGATAATCAATGCTTAAGACACGAGGTTGGACTCATTTGTGACGTAAAACTGCCCGGACCCGCCCGGCAAATCCAGTAGTCACAAATGGTAGCCCAATGTGAGAGGTCCTAGGCTCAAATTAAAAGCGTAACAGTTGTAAAGACACGAGGTTAGACTCTTTTATGGTGTAAGACTGGCCGGACCCGCCCGGCAAATCCAGCTGCCATAAATGTCAGTCTAATGTGAGAGGTCTTTATAGGGTAACGGCCTTAATGAATTAAGAAATACTTAACTAGATAAACATGTGGTGGGACATGGGGGTTAAGTGGGTGACATGTGGGTGACATGTGGAAATACGAATAGTAATACTTAACCAACATAACAAGGTAATTAGACCAGTGGATAGGGTTAAGTAAACTAAGAACACTTAACCAATATGGTATGAATGGGTGGGTTAAGTAATATGATTAGGCTAATGACACTTAACCAATATAGTATGAATGGGTGGGTTAAGTAATATGACCAGGTTAATGACACTTAACTGTTATGACATGAATGGTTGAGTTAAGTAAATCTTAATTAATGCCTAAGTGGGAATGATAACTTATGGAATAAAGTAAGTTAGGCGGAACAATAGATAAGATGAGATAACTTATGTAATAAGGAAAGATGTGCTTCATTGTAGATAAAGCAATATGTAAAGACAAGAATGAATTTACATATGAAGGCGACATAAGTTATATTATAAAAAGGAACAAAACATTGGTTAGGTTGGATAATCCTCTGAGTATCAATCTGATGTTGATTCCGATCTTAGGGGTTGGTATTTAGGGAATTATTCTCTCTCTCCAGTGTGTTTGTAAGTTAAGGGGTACTTGGTTGTAAAGATTGAATAAGAACATGTTATTGTACCATAACAGGGGTTAATGTATGAATCATAGGAATAACATGTTGTGGGATTATTAATGGACTTAATATAGTGCAAGTTAAGAATTGAATTAATAAGCAAAGTTGAAGGTTGGTATGAATGGAAATAACCAAGTTAAATGATAAGACTGATGAGGTAGCACAAGCTCATAGTTAATGGATAGACATAGGGTCTAATGGAAGATAAAGCCAAGGCGCTTGGTTAAACCCAGACGTTGGGGGTAATATGAATGACATGTAAAATATAACCTATAAGCACTTAACCAAGATAAAGCATGTATTAAGACATGAGGATGATGTAGGGGTTAAGTGGGGGATATGGGTAATATGTAAGACATAACTAGTGTATACTTAACCAAAATTTAAGCATGTAAGTGGACATGAATAAGAAGGGGTTAAGTAAGAATTACTAGAGGGGACCAAGCATAGGAGGGAAGCTTGTGTCGAGGAAAGGGGACCCTTTTCAGACCAGTAGCCCATTACGTATCTTTGTGAGCTCGACCCATGTCGAGGACGGGACACGCATACTGGGTTTGATTGTAAGAGGTCAAAACGGGTTAGCGGTGGCAACGCAAGTCCAACGGGTTTCATATGCGTGTGTGGACCCGGGCTGGTAGGTAAGACGTTGTTGCATCGTGTAGGTATAAGCCATGCATCTCTGTTGTATCGGGTTGCCACTTTGGGGAATGATACACCCCACTGTGGGGCCAGCACGGGTATCTACGAGTTAGGGAGCCGATCGAATGGGGAAGGTAGTGGGTACGACTAGTGGAGATAGGTGCAGGCGGCACCTATGACAGCAGCTAGGAGTACAGCTACCATATTATGAATATTGTAATTAGAATGGGGAGGGTAGTGGGTACCACTAGTGGAGATAGGAGCAGGCGGCACCAATGACAACAGCTAGGGGTACACGAAACTACCATTATTATTATCACTTATGTTCAGTAGGCAGGATCACCTTATTATATAACACGGGCTACTAGTTGGGACACTAGTAGGGGGTAAGGATCCTTGTTACAGAGGACACTAGTTGGAGTACTAGTAGGAATACGAAACATTCCATGTAAGACACTCGTAAAGATGCTAGTTAGGTGGTGCAGAGAAAATATTTTAATGGCGAAGCAGAGGAATCTTGTTATGCTTGATAGGAATCCTACGAAATTATACTTAGTTTATCTTGAATGGGAACCTTGCGATGTTACTTGACAAAAACCACATCATGTTTACCTTAGTTATCTTGCCTGTTGCTTATCTTGTCATCATGCTTATGTTTACTTTCAGTTTACTCATGCCATATTATCCTTAACTATTTTTATGCTGAAAGTCACTAGGACTTACTCAGTCTTTATGACTGACCTGTTTTTTTTCGCCTCTTTTTCTTCCGTTCCCCCCTCCGGTTCGCAGGGTGGGAATACTACAGTTTGTTTTTATGCTTTTTTGTTTTTGAGCAAGACAGATATTTTAACTATGTAATTGGGTATTGGAAGTTGATGGGCTTTTATTGTAAACAATCATATTTAATAAATGATTTTAAGTACTTCCACTTTACTTTCCGCTATTTTATATATGTCTGTCTTGTAATATTTCTGTTCCAACACCCATAATGCTCCATTGAAGTTAAGGCATTCCCTTTGTGGGTGACCATAATGGATGTGGGGTGTTACATTTGGTATCAGAGCAGAAGGTTACCAGACTGGGAAAAAGTTTTCAAAAATCTTCTGAAACTAGTTTTCAAAACGTTTACAAAGAAGCAAATTTTCAAGAAAACTTTGTTTTGATTAAAAGGCATATTCCCCAAAGCCATATGCACTATCTTTTGATTCTCTCTTGAAATCTCTCCTCTCTCTTTTCACCATAGTTTCGTAGGCATCCGACATATGTCGGAGGGCAAAGAAGTGCCCAACTTCCATCTGTAGCCGCAGTAGTTCCATCTGCGTCTAATCTTATTTCAAGTTGTGTAGAGTTGTCGTGTGTTGAAGGTAGCTTCGAAGGACTTGTCAACAAACTATACAAGGATAGTAAGAACAAGAGACTAGTTGTTATGGCTTAATCCATGAAGGAGGAAAAAGGTGAAAGGAAAGAGGCCAAAGTGAAAGAATAGTAGAACCCATGACAAGAGAAAGTATCTTTAGTATGGTAAGGAGGGAGTGTAGTTAAGTATTATAGGACAAGGACAAGGGCAAGAGACAGGATCGTCGAGAGGGCAATTGTATGCTCTCACTACTAGCGTACCTAAGGGAGGTGGTAACGTTACCGTTAAAGGTTTAGGTTTTCTTTTCTATCATCCCGCTAGAACTTTGTTTTTGTACATCGCATCCTTTTAATTCTGCTTAGATAGTTGAGTCTCTGCACCTTAGTACTAGCGTATTGGAGGATCCCAATTTTCGTCTCAAATCCTGTTGGGGAATTGGCTCATTTATTCATGATTTGTTTGGATTTGAGAATGTATATACTAGGTATTGAGCTTAGAAGGAATGCTTATGATTTTTGGGCTAGGAGTGGATTCTAGGGATGGAGTGGTTATCCAATAAGGGTGCCATTCTCGGTTTCGAAAGGAGGGTAGTTAGACTTTTAACTTGCCTCGGTAATACCCTCGAAGTCGCGTGTAACCTTTAGGGTTCTATTAGGGTTAGTTACCTAGAATCTCTTGATACATTAGTTGATCCGCTCGAGTAGTGTTCGCCACTAAGGCGGATGGGTCATTTCGCTTATGCATGTGATGTAGAAAATCGCCTTAGTAAGTACATTTAGCAACATGGTTGACATTTGTTTATTTTCAAGAGATAATTCATCTATGTGGAATACCTTCTAGTAAGTGAACGAGATCCAAGATTCACTAGTGAATTTTGGAGAGCTTGTGTGAAACCATGAGTACGCTGTTATGTGTAAGCCGAGTATACTAAAAGGAGAATAAGTGAAAGTGGAACGAGAGGCAATAGTGAAATGAGTTCCAAATCATATTTTGGAAACAAGAATTAAGAAGCTACGAAATTGTGAAGTTAAAGATGGTCAAAGCACAATGGAGTTAAGCTCAAGGTAATGTGGCTTAGAAGATTGAAGACTATATTCGTGCATCACATCTCTTTTTAAGAGTATATCCTTGATCCCTCTTTTCCTGTAGAGCTTATTTGCATGCTATCTTTTGTGTATATCCTCTCGGTCCTATTCTCAATCCAATTTCTGTTGCAAACCCCATAGGGAGTATGACTCATCTGTTAGTTTTACATGTTAGGGCTTGAGGGTGTCCGTTGGGTTGATTAAACCTTTTGGGTTTTTATAGGATATGGGTTGGTTTTAGGAAGGGATTTCTTGTGACCTAAAAGGAGTCCATCATGCTTAGTTTCCCAGAATCACATATATATTGGTTGGGTTGAGAATATCTTTGGGTGTCAGTCTGATGTTGATTTCGGTCTTCGGGGCTGGTGCTTAGGGAATTCTTCTCCTAATCAGTATATATGTGACGTAGATTTCCAGCTTTGACGGGCGTAGAGTTTTTACTTGCTTCTGTCATTCGACTATATCTTTAGGCAGGAACAGTTGGGTGTAAACATGTGTTTGAGACATATTATGATTGATGGTTGCAAGTGGTTGCAAGTGGTTGCAAGTGGTTGCTAGTGGTTGCTCGTGGATGCATATACACGCACATTAGGCACTAGATCGGCTCAGTCACCCTTCGTATTGCATATGCATGAGTGTTTACACTTGTTTATGGATGAAATTGAATGTGTTATCATACGGATGTTGCATATGGATGGATGTTTGTGCACACATATAGTGTTTATGTGACTAGGACTATTTGCATACATGTTGGACTCATGGCACTAAACATATTTTGCATCTAGAAGATCAATCAGGCCTGATCATTTGCATTAGACAAGGAACATATACACACACTTCTTGCAAATTTTCATACAGCATTAGAAATTTCTTAAGGACAATGAATGCCTGTGATTGATGATTGAGTAGATGGATGATTGGATGGTAGGACACATTCTTCTTAACTTGAAGATTTCGGGGACGAAATCCTTTAAGGAGGGGAGAATGTAACAACCCGAATTTTTATAACATGTTAATACAAGAATCAAGGCAGAATTAAATTTTAAAATAAGAATCAAGCGAAATGGGTTGCGCCATTGTGTTCGTCTCGAAATTTTACATGAAATAAAGTCCGAGTTTTCGAAAATCGGAGTCCGTATGACCAAGTTATGGCCTGTACAAGTTTCAGCAGACTTTCAGGCAGACTGACCCCAGGTCGACTGTAGTGTCGACTGCACAGTCGACTTCCCCCCCCCCAGGTCGACTGTAGTGTCGACCTCCCCCCTGTACAGGTCGACCTGGTTGGCCTGGTGTGGCCCAGAACCCATTTTTGAGGCCCGGGATGAGTTTTGATGGTCCGGATTGACTCTAGGGATGATCTAAGGGCCTAAATGAGTTCCTACATCTATAAATACAACCTAAGGCCTAACCCTAATTCACTACAACATGTCTAGCCACCGTTATGCTACTAAAATCCCTCTTGGTCATGGCCGCCGTCTCTAATCTTCTTCTTAAGCTTTCATACGCAATCCAATGCAAAGATGAAGACTTCTACAACAATTCAAGGAGATGAATTAACAACTCTACAACGTTTCTACATCGATTTCAGTTCTTAAATTCGCTAGCCATGCTATGTAAGTTCTAGTTACTTTTTAGATTAAAATACTTAATTTTAATATGGCTATGGAATAAAGTGTAATTGGATATAAGCATGTTTATCAATTCAGATCTATTTCTGTTTACCTTTGAACCTTGAGTTTTGAGACTTGTTCATCTCCATTCTTATGTCTAGTTCATGCTCTATTCAGTCGTTGTAAATCAGTTTTTGGGATTCATGTTGATATTATTATCAAGATCCAATCTTTATGCCTATCATGATGATTTTATGATGTTTTCTCTCTGATCTTGTTTTATTGCAAAATTTTACCTTTCCCCTATTTATTTTCTTTTGATGAACCTAGATCAATTTCGGATCTAGGCCTAAACCACGATTTTGCGTACGATTGAATACGGGGAAAAGTATGGGAATATTACCTATTTGGATATATGTGACTGGTGGAATTGATGGCATAACATGAAAATTGGATATATGGGTACTATTGCAATTAATATGAAATTTGATAATTGGGTATTGCCATTAAAATGGTAATTGCAAGAATTGGGATTGGCATATGTAATTTGGCAAGAACTTGATAGGTGTAAATTGGCATAAATTTGGCATACATATAAAATGGCATGAACTGAACATATGTAAATTTGGTATGAATTAGGCATATGTAAAACTGATATGTAATCTAGAACTTGGGCATATGTTAATTATGTGAGATTTGTAGTTGAAACACATATGATAATTTATGTCTTGAAAAAGGGCTAATAGGAACACGCCTAAGTGGGTTTTGGGTAGTTGGCATGTAATAGCCTTAAAGGAGGGATATATATAAATTGAGATAAGTTGCCTTTAATGGCATAAGGTAAATTGTGATAAAATCGGTATGATTTTGCATACCATTAATTGATGAACATAATTGAGTCAATTATGGATATCGTTAAATTAGGAATTAATTAATAATTTGAATAGGGAAATTATTAAGACTGGGGTAAATGACTATAAGTGATAATCAATGCTTAGGACACGAGGTTGGACTCATTTGTGACGTAAAACTGCCCGGACCCGCCCGGCAAATCCAGTAGTCACAAATGGTAGCCCAATGTGAGAGGTCCTAGGCCCAAATTAAAAGCGTAACAGTTGTAAAGACACGAGGTTAGACTCTTTTATGGTGTAAGACTGCCCGGACCCGCCCGGCAAATCCAGCTGCCATAAATGTCAGTCTAATGTGAGAGGTCGTTATAGGGTTACGGCCTTAATGAATTAAGAAATACTTAACTAGATAAACATGTGGTGGGACATGGGGGTTAAGTGGGTGACATGTGGAAATACGAATAGTAATACTTAACCAACATAACAAGGTAATTAGACCAGTGGATAGGGTTAAGTAAACTAAGAACACTTAACCAATATGGTATGAATGGGTGGGTTAAGTAATATGATTAGGCTAATGACACTTAACCAATATAGTATGAATGGGTGGGTTAAGTAATATGACCAGGTTAATGACACTTAACTGTTATGACATGAATGGTTGAGTTAAGTAAATCTTAATTAATGCCTAAGTGGGAATGATAACTTATGGAATAAAGTAAGTTAGGCGGAACAATAGATAAGATGAGATAACTTATGTAATAAGGAAAGATGTGCTTCATTGTAGATAAAGCAATATGTAAAGACAAGAATGAATTTACAATTGAAGGCGACATAAGTTATATTATAAAAAGGAACAAAACATTGGTAAGGTTGGATAATCCTCTGAGTATCAATCTGATATTGATTCCGATCTTCGGGGTTGGTATTTTGGGAATTATTCTCTCTCTCCGGTGTGTTTGTAAGTTAAGGGGTACTTGGTTGTAAAGATTGAATAAGAACATGTTATTGTACCATAACAGGGGTTAATGTATGAATCATAGGAATAACATGTTGTGGGCTTATTAATGGACTTAATATAGTGCAAGTTAAGAATTGAATTAATAAGCAAAGTTGAAGGTTGGTATGAATGGAAATAACCAAGTTAAATGATAAGACTTATGAGGTAGCACAAGCGCATAGTTAATGGATAGACATAGGGTCTAATGGTAGATAAAGCCAAGGCGCTTGGTTAAACCCAGACATTGGGGGTAATATGAATGACATGTAAAATATAACCTATAAGCACTTAACCAAGATAAAGCATGTATTAAGACATGAGGATGATGTAGGGGTTAAGTGGGGGATATGGGTAACATGTAAGACATAACTGGTGTATACTTAACCAAAATTTAAGCATGTAAGTGGACATGAATAAGAAGGGGTTAAGTAAGAATTACTAGAGGGGACCAAGCATAGGAGGGAAGCTTGTGTCGAGGAAAGGGGACCCTTTTCAGACCAGTAGCCCATTACGTATCTTTGTGAGCTCGACCCATGTCGAGGACGGGACACGCATACTGGGTTTGATTGTAAGAGGTCAAAACGGGTTAGTGGTGGCAGCGCAAGTCCAACGGGTTTCATATGCGTGTGTGGACCTGGGCTGGTAGGTAAGACGTTGTTGCATCGTGTAGGTATAAGCCGTGCATCTCTGTTGTATCGGGTTGCCACTTTGGGGAATGATACACCCCACTGTGGGGCCAACACGAGTATCTACGAGTTAGGGAGCCGATCGAATGGGGAAGGTAGTGGGTACGACTAGTGGAGATAGGAGCAGGCGGCACTTATGATAGCAGCTAGGAGTAAAGCTACCATATTATGAATATTGTAATTAGATTGGGGAGGGTAGTGGGTACCACTAATGGAGATAGGAGCAGGCGACACCTATGACAGCAGCTAGGGGTACACGAAACAACCATTATTATTATCACTTATGTTCAGTAGGCAGGATCACCTTATTATATAACACGAGCTACTAGTTGGGACACTAGTAGGGGGTAAGGATCCTTGTTACAGAGGACACTAGTTGGAGTACTAGTAGGAATACGAAACATTCCATGTAAGACACTTGTAAAGATGCTAGTTAGGTGGTGCAGAGCAAATATTTTAATGGCGAAGCAGAGGAATCTTGTTATGCTTGATAGGAATCCTACGAAATTATACTTAGTTTATCCTGAATGGGAACCTTGCGATGTCACTTGACAAAAACCACATCATGTTAACCTTAGTTATCTTGCCTGTTGCTTATCTTGTCATCATGCTTATGTGTGATGGCCTGGAATTTCGTTCGATCCGAATCAGTCGTTAAACCGATCTAGACCGTTCGAAACCCCTGATCGTTTTGAGAACAGGACAAATTGGAACGCAGACGGAAGAACATTTCATTGTTATTACAACAATCCCATCAGATACAAGAATATACAGAGTATGATTGAATAAATTACATTCGATAAATATCAGAGATTACAATAAATTACATAGCAGCGGAAAATAATACAAAGCACAACTGAAGGTGATATACGGATACAGAGTTTTCCGGATATCATTCCAGCTGTAAACCAGGATCCTGTGAATATAAATCTGCAAAACCAAAACTACTAGCTGCCCATGCGGAAAATAGGGGTACCCAGAGTTTAGGTCAAAACAATAAACTCCAGGTCAGTCATGTGACTGGTGTGAAAACTAAAACAGTTATTTAAAACTTTACTTTAAAAGAGAGTAATTCAAGGGACCACGCCGTATAACACGGAACGGGTTTCCTCCCAAGAATACCAGTGCATAGAAAAGACAACGCAATGCTTTTTCGAAAAATGAAGCTATTGTAAGACCCAGGTCCCATCACACAATGCAACGCAAGCCGGAGGATAGGGTTTTCCCTTATAATAGCCAAACATGCTTGGTACGTTTAAAACAAATCACTTGATACTATAATAAGTGTATAGTGTTAAAACAATTTCAATCATAAATATAAATCATAGACGGCATGGGTACCATATATCATGTCGCCATACTAGTTCTACAATTAAAACCGAAATACATGTATTGGAAATTGGATTTCCATCATGAGTCGAGGCAAAGGGCAAGCTCCTCTCCGCTTTTGAGACACTCTAGCAAATGTCCCAGGGCTACGCACTTTGGGCAACCCTTGGATGCTTCAGGGCCGGTCCTCTCTTACATTTGAGGATTAGTTATTCCTGAACACACGTTTCCCGGTCCTTACAGACCTAATATCGAGGCACCTCATCCAACAACCACATAGGTGAAAAGTATATAAATGTCAGGGCTGGTAAGTCACTGACACCACCAAAGCTAGAAAGAAACGTCGTGCTCTCCCTGCAGTCCTTATCCCGTTTTTAACTCATACCGAGGTGTGAGGCTCGCGAATTCACGTTATACACAAAGCTATGCCACAAAGGCCATGCTTTGATCATCAACCACAAGACTTTGCTTTTCAACAGAAGCCTTGATCAATTGCAACTCAGCGTGCCACATAGGCAATTCATGCCACGCGATTGATATCTATCGATATATAATCTCTAAGCTCGTACGTCTCAGAGAAGGGCGTTAAGCAAGAGAATAAATTCTCCGCCGCCAAACAGATATATATTTAACAAAAATCAATCAACACAGAATAAAATCCAATGTCAGACACACAATCCATTTACAAGTTCGTTCTGGGTCTGAACGAAACCGGAGGCACTTTCCTCGCATATCCATCGATCTCCAAGTACGTCTAGACGACCACCAACTATTTCCATCCTCTTGGGTGTACAGCCCAATCAGGATCGTCAGTAATTATCCAAACGATGGGAAGACTTCCGGTCTTCCACCACCGTCTTCATCTTCGACTTATCGTCGAATCGGTTATTCAGAATGGGTATAAACCCGGCCTTTCCGATCAACCCGCGTATATAGTAAACAAATGTTACACAAACACAACATACACCTCATTCCAATTCAGCAGCCACTAACCGTAAATCAACAAGAGAACAATTTCCCAAATATTAACCTCGAAGGCCGAAACCAACATCAGATCAATACCCAGGAAACCATTCTTCTTAGCTAACCTACAGCTAGTTTCTAAATTTCATATTCTTAGGGAAAGGTTCCCATTAATTTTATCCAAGATAAATTCTTTAAAATTTATCCTTTAATCTTCCTTTGGATGTCATTTCAAACCAAATTATGGTTTTCCAAACTAGTCGAGATTAGCGAACCACACCGAAGTAATTATTTATTTTATTTCCCAATCCCAACCTATTCATCCTATGAAGCAAAACTGGTAGTACTCCATATCTAACACCACGGTGTTATCGGTAAAATTAATTACCATTTCACGTTCAAATCTAATTAAAGATTTAACTATCGCTTTGGAGCAAAACTGGTGATACTCCATTCTCGCTTATTTTTCAAATTTGATAATTTAGATTATCAATTCACATTTCAATCTAATTGCAGATTCATTAAAACTCCTTTTTCTGGGTTAAAGAACTAGTGTCATTTAAAACACGGTTCACGATAAACCCACAAATCAATTCTATTTAAAACCCGTTTCAAATCCAATTTATTTATTTAAAAATAAACGGTTTTAATTTTAGTTCAAAACTAGTTCATTTCGATAAAAATCTATTTTTATCTTTTCAAATATGGAGTTTTTCATCCCAATTTTTCCCAAATCATTTCTTACGATTTTACACAAATTGTTACTATTTTTAATAATTTTATCAAGGCCCGTACAGTCGATTTCCATCAACGGCCATCGAACTGCACTTACAGCGACCTTTTCCAAATTTGATTCAGACGTATCTCCAAATCCAACCGTTAGATTTCAAATTTCTAATATTTGTTAGAAAGCTCTTTTCGATACGAACCCAACGGTTCTGGTTTTAGGAGAATCCGACGGTCGGATCTCCGGTAATGTCCGTTCGAAGTTAATGGTCGAAATTTACGAACGGCCGCGGCGCGGCGCGTTCTATTCAGGCCATTATATTATATATATAATATATATTTCGTAGATTTCTATTTAAAACGAATTTTATAAATAGTTTTAAATTCGTTTCAAAAACAATTTCAACTTCCATTTCAAATTCAAATCAAAATTGAATTTTTCCTTATAAATTCATTTTAAAATTCATTTCAATTCAATTCAAATTTCAATTCAATTTGAATTCATTTCAAATCGATTTTTATTCTATTTCAATTCGTTTTCAATTCAATTCGAATTCGTTTTATATTCAATTCAATTCGAATTTGTTTTATATTCAATTCGAATTCGTTTTATATTCAATTCAATTCGAATTCGTTATATATTCAATTCAATTCGAATTCGTTATATATTCAATTCGAATTCGTTTTATATTCAATTCAATTCGAATTCGTTTTATATTCAATTCAATTCGAATTCGTTATATATTCAATTCAATTCGAATTCGTTATATATTCAATTCAATTCGAATTCGTTATATATTCAATTCGAATTCGTTTTATATTCAATTCAATTTGAATTAGTTTTCTATTCGATTCAATTCAAATTAGTTTTCTGTTCGATTCAATTTAAATTAGTTTTCTATTCGATTCAATTCAAATTGGTTTTCTATTCGATTCAATTCAAATTGGTTTTCTATTCGATTCAATTCAAATTAGGTTTTCTATTCGATTCAATTCAAATTGGTTTTTCTATTCGATTCAATTCAAATTTCAATTCAATTTGAATTCGTTTTATATTCAATTAGATTTTTAAATCTCTTTTCAATATTCATTATAAAACGAATATAATCGATATAAATATCGTTCGCGTCAAAATAACGCATCTCTAATTAATACGGCTTTATATATTTCAATAACTTCGTTATTCTATTCAACAAATGAATATTTATTCTATTCAATATGTGAATCTATATTTTTGTCAACACATGACTAATCTCAATGGATGAGTACTGTCCACATGTGACTATTTTTGTTATTCAATATATTTTATAAACATTATGGTATTTATCGTTTGATTTAACAGACTCCAACCGTAAATTAGTAAGAGAACGATTCCCTGAATATTAACCCCGAAGGCCGAAACCAACATCAGATCAATATCCAGGAGACCACTCATCTTATCTATTTTCCAGTTAGTTTCTAATTTTATATATGGTAAAGATGTAAATTTTATTGTTAAAATATTTCGTTCAACACATGACTAATCTCAACGGATGAGTACTGTCAACACATGAACCTTTATTTTATAAAGATAAAGATGTAAATTTTATTGTTAAAATATTTCGTTCAACACATGACTAATCTCAATGGATGAGTACAGTCAACACATGAACCTTTATTTTATAATATTCTTTATTTTCTAAATTGGAATGAGGCCCAAACAATTACCATATAAAGTTAATTATATGGATTCCATACAACACATGCATAAAATAGCAACGATAAATAATCAACCATCATCCAAAGTGCACTACACTGTATAAGCATCAAATATAGATATCTAACGCTTATAACAGCCTGTCGATCCATCGATCGACATACAACTAATTATTGGGATTAGTGTATGCCGTATTTTATCCCAATACCCGTGTGGGGTTTCAAATCAACAAACACAGATTTTTATTTGTGCAGTTGGGCGATGTGTAAAATTTATCGTCCCAATCAATGTCCTTCAAATAGGTGTACATAAACAAACCATCCGGTTTGTAAATGGATATTTATTTATTCACATTCACGTTAAAAATTATATTTTTAACGACCAAATTATTTTATTCAACCTATGAATATATTTTATTATCTATTTCACATCAACATCACAAACAATTTCCACAACACATCAATCAAACAAACAAGCCATCCATGGTCTGTGGATGACGGGTGTCGGGTGCTACTAAACACCGTCTGCATCGTAGTATATATATATAACTAGAAAAAGAGATTGAAGAGTGAGAAATTCTCACCGATAGCTATCCTAACTCCACGGCACTTCATTATGTAGAAAATCTTGTCGTTCCCTCCCTTTGTCACTTTCGTTGCCCGTATTCACTACATATATAAAAATCACATTTTTATATTGTTGCTATGTATATAAAAATTATATTTTTATACTATTACTATATAGATAAAAATTCTATTTTTTTTCATCGATGTTCATATAGTAAAGATTCTATTTTTATCTCGCTATTCCCTATATAAAGACTTCGCCTTTTCAAATATAAAGATTCCTCCTTTTCAAATATAAAGATTTAATTTTATTATTTTATTTCATCACTATAAAAATCACATTTCCACATCATATAAAAATTATATTTTTATATAATTAAAAGTCATTTCTTTTCTAGATTAAAGAATCAAATTTTTCCCTCTATTAAAATCCACCCTTTCTACTTTGTAAAAATTCGATCTTGCTACAACAAAAATCATATTTTTACCATGCTAGTATACACATAAAAATCAAATTTTTATTTGTTAAAAATCGTATTTTTATTCATCTACTAATATAAAAATCCCGTCTTCCTCCATATAAAAATGACGTCTTTCACCATATAAAAATCACGTCTTCCTCCATATAAAAATCTAATCTTTTCATTAAGGAAAATCAAACCTTTTAACTAAAGAAAAACAAATCCTTTTAATCTAAAATTTTCAGATCTTAACGATAATTTTCTAGATAGGAACTGATTTTTATTTTTTCTTAAAACTGATTACATTGATTAAATAAGAGTAAATAAATAAAAATCATCAAAAGAAAAAAAAAGCTTACATGTTGAAATGGGGGAGGGGATGGCGCTCTGAGGTGGCGGCGAGGCGAGGTGGAGGGCGGTGACTGCTCCAATGGGCGGCGCAGGTGGTGGCTCCGACAGGGGCTCGCGGTCGATCTTGCGATGGAGGGTTGCTCGATTCAGAGGGAGATGGGAACGAGGGAGCATCGGAGGGGCTAGGGGATGATCGATCTTCGGTGGGGTGGCCGGCGCTGGGGCGCGGCGGCGCCAAGGAGGGGGTGGCGATGGCGTCAGATCGACTGGGGAGGGAGGGCGCGATTTTTCTCTTCCTTTTTTTTCTATTACTATCTGAGAATGAAAGGGGGGGTAAAAGGTTAATATAATTATATATTTTATTTATTTATTTCATTCTAAAAAGTAACTTTTTATTTCGAAGTCAGAATTGAACCCACTGACTGTCGTCCTTAGCGTTTTACCCCCATTCCGAACACAATGGGATATGTATCGTAAGCTGATTCGACTGTTTCAATCAGTTTTCGTCAAAATCAACATATAACTCTGTATATTGAATTTGAACGCGCATTTCAATTTACTGGGGTCACATACTAACTCTATAAATCCCAGAAAAATATTTTCTAGCTTCGTATTGACGATACGGTCCTAACAAAACTAATTTCATCGAATTCTGAGACCGTTGGAAAAATGGCCATTTTCCAGTCGATTAAAATCAACTGAAACTGGTCAAACGCGTTTTCCTTTGCCACGCTCACATATTGATTCGAAAAATTATGAAATTTGGAATCTAGCAATAATTTGACATCACGGATCCAGCAAAAGTGGTTTCGTCGAAATCCGAGGTCGTTTGCAAAATTCCCATTTTTAAGGGCCTGAATTCCATAGCGACTATTCAGAATTTTCAACTGGACATATCTTTTGATTCCCGCTATGAAATTTTGATTTTTCGGATTCGTTGGAAAGATATTCCCAATTAGATCCTATTATTTTTGGTTTCACTAAAATCCGGTTTATTTTGCACCCGGTACATCCAATTGAAGTTTGAAATCGAATTATCGAACTACCGCGCCATTTTCAATTCCTTTTAAAATTTAAAATAAATATTTATATTCTAACGACGACGCGTATAAATATATACGTTCTAAATATATTTAAAATAAATTTCTTGTCATTATTATTTAAAATAATCTATTTTAAATATTCAAAATTCGTCGAAGTTGCCAAAACAAAAAATTTAAACTGGCTCAGAATTTCTGGGTTATTACAATCTCCCCCACTTAAAACTTTTCGTCCCCGAAAAGGAACGAAGCCGAAAGTTGTTTAACAATTCAACTCAACTTCCAGTCTTTTGATTACGGCTTAAGTTCTTCAACTTTTCAGTTTCCAAAAACTTTTCAAATTTTTCAAAAATTTGGCTAACACCCTAAATTTTCGAAAAATTTCGCCATAACCTCCCCTGCACCGGGAGCAACGGGAAAAATCCCGAAATTGCCATATAGGCCTTCTGATCTCAAAAAGAAAAAGAAAAAGCCAAGCGGCTAGCCAATAGGCTCATAAAATCATCATCACCCAAACAAAACAGTAAATTATAGTAAATATGTACCTATTTGTCGGGAAAACAAATTTTATTCTCTGCTCTAGCCTCCTTGCTATGACCTGTTCACACCTATATATGTACATACATGCCATTGCAAATAATTTTCAATACAATTCAATATTTGATTCAATTAGGCATAATGGTTCAAAATTATCAAACAAATAAACAAACAACATAAACATCAATCAATTAGTGAATTAGAGTTTCAAATTCATAACTTTGATATATATATAGAAAATCATGTTTTTGATGCCAAATCACAACAAATAAATCTATCTATATAAGTTTTGGTTCTCACGCCAGTCTAATGGAAATATATAATTATCACACATTCATTACTCGAAGATAAATTCTGACGATGAGTACTCAACCATCAGAATCATCTTCGGGCCACTAGAGTATGATTTTATATCTATCTAGTATATTAAAACTTCGAATATACGTTCATGATGCGTATATGCAAAACCTTTATATACTCGATTGTCCAAATTCAAAATAAATAAATATTCAAATACGTATAAAACGATTTAAATTTCAAAACAAACTTGTTTTCTTTTGAAAAATATACTCTTCACACTCGTTCTAGGATACTACTGATCCCATCTCTAACGAGTCATTCTAATTGGATATTACTAATCCAATATCTGATGAATTCTTTCGTATGGTTCTAAGGTGTCTTGTTCTCGAGCTCTATAAACCAAAGCTCTGATACCAAATGTGACGGCCTGGAATTTCGCTCGATCTGAATCAGTCGTTAAACCGATCTAGACCGTTCGAAACCCCTGATCGTTTTGAGAACAGGACAAATTGGAACGCAGACGGAAGAACATTTCATTGTTATTACAACAATCCCATCAGATACAATAATATACAGAGTATGATTGAATAAATTACATTCGATAAATATCAGAGATTACAATAAATTACATAGCAGCGGAAAATAATACAAAGCACAACTGAAGGTGATATACGGATACAGAGCTTTTCGGATATCATTCCAGCTGTAAACCAGGATCCTGTGAATATAAATCTGCAAAACCAAAACTACTAGCTGCCCGTGCGGAAAATAGGGGCACCCAGAGTTTAGGTCAAAACAATAAACTCCAGGTCAGCCATGTGACTGGTGTGAGAACTAAAACAGTTATTTAAAACTTTACTTTAAAAGAGAGTAATTCAAGGGACCACGCCGTATAACACGGAACGGGTTTCCTCCCAAGAATACCAGTGCATAGAAAAGACAACGCAATGCTTTTTCGAAAAATGAAGCTATTGTAAGACCCAGGTCCCATCACACAATGCAACGCAAGCCGGAGGATAGGGTTTTCCCTTATAATAGCCAAACATGCTTGGTACGTTTAAAACAAATCACTTGATACTATAATAAGTGTATAGTGTCAAAACAATTTCAATCATAAATATAAATCATAGACGGCATGGGTACCATATATCATGTCGCCATACTAGTTCTACAATTAAAACCGAAATACACGTATTGGAAACTGGATTTCCATCATGAGTCGAGGCAAGGGGCAAGCTCCTCTCCACTTTCGAGACACTCTAGCAAATGTCCCAGGGCTACGCACTCTGGGCAACCCTTGGATGCTTCAGGGCCGGTCCTCTCTTACATTTGAGGATTAGTTATTCCTGAACACACGTTTCCCGGTCCTTATAGACCTAATATCGAGGCGCCTCATCCAACAACCACATAGGTGAAAAGTATATAAATGTCAGGGCTGGTAAGTCACTGACACCACCAAAGCTAGAAAGAAACGTCGTGCTCTCCCTGCAGTCCTTATCCCGTTTTTAACTCATACCGAGGTGTGAGGCTCGCGAATTCACGTTATACACAAAGCTACGCCACAAAGGCCGTGCTTTGATCATCAACCACAAGACTTTGCTTTTCAACAGAAGCCTTGATCAATTGCAACTCAGCGTGCCACACAGGCAATTCATGCCATGCGATTGATATCTATCGATATATAACCTCTAAGCTCGTACGTCTCAGAGAAGGGCGTTAAGCAAGAGAATAAATTATCCGTCGCCAAACAGATATATATTTAACAAAAATCAATCAACACAAAATAAAATCCAATGTCAGACACACAATCCATTTACAAGTTCGTTCTGGGTCTGAACGAAACCGGAGGCACTTTCCTCGCATATCCATCGATCTCCAAGTACGTCTGGACGACCACCAACTATTTCCATCCTCTTGGGTGTACAGTCCAATCAGGATCGTCAGTAATTATCCAAACGATGTGAAGACTTCCGGTCTTCCACCACCTTCTTCATCTTCGACTTATCGTCGAATCGATTATTCAGAATGGGTATAAACCCGGCCTTTCCGAACAACCCGCGTATATAGTAAACAAATGTTACACAAACACAACATACGCCTCATTCCAATTCAGCAGCCACTAACCGTAAATCAACAAGAGAACAATTCCCCAAATATTAACCCCGAAGGCCGAAACCAACATCAGATCAATACCCAGGAAACCATTCTTCTTAGCTAACCTACAACTAGTTTCTAAATTTCATATTCTTAGGGAAAGGTTCCCATTAATTTTATCCAAGATAAATTCTTTAAAATTTATCCTTTAATCTTCATTTGGATGTCATTTCAAACCAAATTATGGTTTTCCAAACTAGTCGAGATTAGCGAACCACACCGAAGTAATTATTTATTTTATTTCCCAATCCCAACCTATTCATCCCATGAAGCAAAACTGGTAGTACTCCATATCTAACACCACGGTGTTATCGGTAAAATTAATTACCATTTCACGTTCAAATATAATTAAAGATTTAACTATCGCTTTGGAGCAAAACTGGTGATACTCCATTCTCGCTTATTTTTCAAATTTGATAATTTAGATTATCAATTCACATTTCAATCTAATTGCAGATTCTTTAAAACTCCTTTTTATGGGTTAAAGAACTAGTGTCATTTAAAACACGGTTCACGATAAACCCACAAATCAATTCTATTTAAAACCCGTTTCAAATCCAATTTATTTATTTAAAAATAAACGGTTTTAATTTTAGTTCAAAACTAGTTCATTTCGATAAAAATCTATTTTTATCTTTTCAAATATGGAGTTTTTCATCCCAATTTTTCCCAAATCATTTCTTACGATTTTACACAAATTATTACTATTTTTAATAATTTTATCAAGGCCCGTACAGTCGATTTCCATCAACGGCCATCGAACTGCACTTACAGCGACCTTTTCCAAATTTGATTTGGACGTATCTCCAAATCCAACCGTTAGATTTCAAATTTCTAATATTCGTTAGAAAGCTCTTTTCGATACGAACCCAACGGTTCTGGTTTTAGGAGAATTCGACGGTCGGATCTCCGGTAATGTCCGTTCGAAGTTAATGGTCGAAATTCACGAACGGCCGCCGCGCGACACGTTCTATTCAGACCATTATATTATATATATAATACATATTTCGTAGATTTCTATTTAAAACGAATTTTATAAATAGTTTTAAATTCGTTTCAAAAACAATTTCAACTTCCATTTCAATTTCAAATCAAAATTGAATTTTTCCTTATAAATTCGTTTTAAAATTCATTTCAATTCAATTTGAATTCATTTCAAATCGATTTTTATTCTATTTCAATTCGTTTTCAATTCAATTCGAATTCATTTTATATTGAATTCGTTTTATATTCAATTCGAATTCGTTTTATATTCAATTCGAATTCGTTATATATTCAATTCAATTCGAATTCGTTATATATTCAATTCGAATTCGTTTTATATTCAATTCAATTCGAATTCGTTTTATATTCAATTCAATTCGAATTCGTTTTATATTCAATTCGAATTCGTTTTATATTCAATTCAATTCAAATTAGTTTTCTATTCGATTCAATTCAAATTAGTTTTCTGTTCGATTCAATTCAAATTAGTTTTCTATTCGATTCAATTCAAATTGGTTTTCTGTTCGATTCAATTCAAATTGGTTTTCTATTCGATTCAAGTCAAATTAGGTTTTCTATTCGATTCAATTCAAATTGGTTTTTCTATTTGATTCAATTCAAATTCAAATTTCAATTCAATTTGAATTCGTTTTATATTCAATTCAATTCGATTTTTAAATCTCTTTTCTATATTCATTATAAAACGAATATAATCGATATAAATATCGTTCGCGTCAAAATAGCGCATCTCTAATTAATACGGCTTTATATATTTCAATAACTTCGTTATTCTATTCAACAACTGAATATTTATTCTATTCAATATGTGAATCTATATTTTTGTCAACACATGACTAATCTCCACGGATGAGTACTGTCCACGTGTGACTATTTTTGTTATTCAATATATTTTATAAAAATTATCGTATCTATCGTTTGATTTAAATCAGACTCCAACCGTAAATTAGTAAGAGAATGATTCCCTGAATATTAACCCCGAAGGCCGAAACCAACATCAGATCAATATCCAGGAGACCACTCATCTTATCTATTTTCCAGTTAGTTTCTAATTTTATATATGATAAAGATGTAAATTTTATTGTTAAAATATTTCGTTCAACACATGACTAATCTCAACGGATGAGTACTGTCAACACATGAACCTTTATTTTATAAAGATAAAGATGTAAATTTTATTGTTAAAATATTTTGTTCAACACATGACTAATCTCAACGGATGAGTACAGTCAACACATGAACCTTTATTTTATAATATTCTTTATTTTATAAATTGGAATGAGGCCCAAACAATTACCATATAAAGTTAATTATATGGATTCCATACAACACATGCATATAATAGCAACGATAAATAATCAACCATCATCCAAAGTGCACTACACTGTATAAGCATCAAATATAGATATCTAACGCTTATAACAGCCTGTCGATCCATCGATCGACATACAACTAATTATTGGGATTAGTGTATGCCGTATTTTATCCCAATACCCGTGTGGGGTTTCAAATCAACAAACACATATTTTTATTTGTGCAGTTGGGCGATGTGTAAAATTTATCGTCCCAATCAATGTCCTTCAAATAGGTGTACATAAACAAACCGTCCGGTTTGTAAATGGATATTTATTTATTCACATTCACGTTAAAAATTATATTTTTAACGACCATATTATTTTATTCAACCTATGAATACATTTTATTATCTATTTCACATCAACATCACAAACAATTTCCACAACACATCAATCAAACAAACAAGCCATCCAAGGTCTGTGGATGACGGGTGTCGGGTGCTACTAAACACCGTCTGCATCCTAGTATATATATATAACTAGAAAAAGAGATTGAAGAGTGAGAAATTCTCACCAATAGCTATCCTAACTCCACGGCACTTCATTATGTTGAAAATCTTGTCGTTCCCTCCCTTTGTCACTTTCGTTGCCCGTATTCACTACATATATAAAAATCACATTTTTATATTGTTGCTATGTATATAAAAATTATATTTTTATACTACTATTATATAGATAAAAATTCTATTTTTTTTCATCGATGTTCATATAGTAAAGATTCTATTTTTATCTCGCTATTCCCTATATAAAGACTTCGCCTTTTCAAATATAAAGATTCCTCCTTTTCAAATATAAAGATTTAATTTTATTCTTTTATTTCATCACTATAAAAATCACATTTTCACATCATATAAAAATTATATTTTTATATAATTAAAAGTCATTTCTTTTCTAGATTAAAGAATCAATTTTTTCCCTCTATTAAAATCCACCCTTTCTACTCTGTAAAAATTCGATCTTGCTACAACAAAAATCATATTTTTACCATGCTAGTATACAAATAAAAATCAAATTTTTATTTGTTAAAAATCGTATTTTTATTTATCTACTAATATAAAAATCGCATCTTCCTCCATATAAAAATCATGTCTTTCACCATATAAAAATCACGTCTTCCTCCATATAAAAATCTCACCTTTTATATTTATAAAAATCTAATCTTTTCATTAAGGAAAATCAAACCTTTTAACTAAAGAAAAACAAATCCTTATAATCTAAAATTTTCAGATCTTAACGATAATTTTCTAGATAGGAACTGATTTTTATTTTTTCTTAAAACTGATTACATTGATTAAATAAGAGTAAATAAATAAAAATCATCAGAAGAAAAAAAAAAAGCTTACAGGTTGAAATGGGGGAGGGGATGGCGCTCTGAGGTGGCGGCGAGGCGAGGTGGAGGGCGGTGACTGCTCCAGTGGGCGGCGCAGGTGGTGGCTCCGACAGGGGCTCGCGGTTGATCTTGCGATGGAGGGTTGCTCGATTCAGAGGGAGATGGGAACGAGGGAGCATCGGAGGGGCTAGGGGATGATCGATCTTCGGTGGGGTGGCCGGCGTTGGGGCGCGGCGGCGCCAAGGAGGGTGTGGCGATGACGTCAGATCGACTGGGGAGGGAGGGCGCGATTTTTCTCTTCCTTTTTTTTTCTATTTCGATCTGAGAATGAAAGTGGGGGGGGGGGGTAAAAGGTTAATATAATTATATATTTTATTTATGTATTTCATTCTAAAAAGTAACTTTTTATTTCGAAGTCAGAATTGAACCCACTGACTGTCGTCCTTAGCGTTTTACCCCCATTCCGAACACAATGGGATATGTATCGTAAGCTGATTCGACTGTTTCAATCAGTTTTCGTCAAAATCAACATATAACTCTGTATATTGAATTTGAACGCGCATTTCAATTTACTGGGGTCACATACTAACTCTATAAATTCCAGAAAAATATTTTCTAGCTTCGTATTGACGATACGGTCCTAACAAAACTAATTTCATCGAATTCTGAGACCGTTGGAAAAATGGCCATTTTCCAGTCGATTAAAATCAACTGAAACTGGTCAAACGCGTTTTCCTTTGCCACGCTCACATATTGATTCGAAAAATTATGAAATTTGGAATCTAGCAATAATTTGACATCACGGATCCAGCAAAAGTGGTTTCGTCGAAATCCGAGGTCGTTTGCAAAATTCCCATTTTTAAGGGCCTGAATTCCATAGCGACTATTCAGAATTTTCAACTGGACATATCTTTTGATTCCCGCTATGAAATTTTGATTTTTCGGATTCGTTGGAAAGATATTCCCAATTAGATCCTATTATTTTTGGTTTCACTAAAATCTGGTTTATTTTGCACCCGGTACATCCAATTGAAGTTTGAAATCGAATTATCGAACTACCGCGCCATTTTCAATTCCTTTTAAAATTTAAAATAAATATTTATATTCTAACGACGACGCGTATAAATATATACGTTCTAAATATATTCAAAATAAATTTCTCGTCATTATTATTTAAAATAATCTATTTTAAATATTCAAAATTCGTCGAAGTTGCCAAAACAAAAAAATTAAACTGGCTCAGAATTTCCGGGTTATTACATTATGTTAACTTTCAGTTTACTCATGCCATATTATCCTTAACTATTTTTATGCTGAAAGTCACTAGGACTTACTCAGTCTTTATGACTGACCCGTTTTGTTTCGCCTCTTTTTCTTCCGTTCCCCCCCTGGTTCGAAGGGTGGGAATACAGCTTAGTTCGGATCTTACCAAGCTCCAAGGCTCTTTCATGTATGGCTTGGATTTCTCTTGTCTATGGCTTGCTTTGCTTTATTGGGGAATACTATAGTTTGTTTTTATGCTTCTTTGTTTTTGAGCAAGACAGATATTTTAACTATGTAATTGGGTATTAGAAGTTGATGGGCTTTTATTGTAAACAATCATATTTAATAAATGATTTTAAGTACTTCCACTTTACTTTCCGCTGTTTTATATATGTCTGTCTTGTAATATTTCTGTTCCAACACCCATAATGCTCCATTGAAGTTAAGGCATTCCCTTTGTGAGTGACCTTAATGGATGTGGGGTGTTACAATTTTAATCATTTGTGTGGAGCGGGTCTTAGAGATGTTAATAGAGTAACTATTTCAAGTAGATTTGTTAAATCTTTGATTTTGGATCAAATTCGGGATGCTCCTATGAAGAAGTCGAAGGATATCATTGCGGAATTTAGAAGAGAGTATAATTTCAATCTATCATACTATTATGCTTATAGCGGAAAACAGTTAGCATTGAAAGAGATATATGGGGATGATGCGATGTCATATAATGATTTACGTTGGTATTCAGAGGCATTGCAACAATATAATCCTGGTAGTTATGTATCTATGGATGTTGATTCTTCAACCAATCAGTTTGAGAGAATTTGTCTTGCTTTTGGTGCTTGCTTGCTTGGTTTTAAGCACTGCAGACCATTAATATTTTTAGATGCTGCTCATTTGAAGGGAAGACTTGGAGTTTTGTTAGCTTCTACTTCTAAAAATGCTAATCAAGGTACGAGTTTAATTTTAAATGAAACTATCATTTTTATGCACATTAACTAATTTTAATGCAACAATGCTTACACTAGATTTGTTTGCTTTATTTATCAATGGTTCCACTGGAAGTGTTTGTAGTATTAATGTTTAGACAGTAAGGTACTAAAAGACTAATATATAATATATGATATATTCATATATCATTTTGAGTCTAATTCAATTGTGTTTGCCAGACATTACTATCATATTTATGATGCTTAATGAGGCTCATGTATCTTTGTTTTGAAAGGTCATTAATTAATTATTTTGCAGGTTTCTTTCCTCTTGCTATGGGTATTGTTTCACATGAAAAAGAATCTAACTGGTCTTGGTTTTTGTCCCATTTGAAAGAAATGCTAAATGAAGACCGATCTCTAGTTTTTATGTCTGATTGTCATTGGGGTCTCATATTAGGTGTTCCTAAAGTATTTCCCTCTTCATATCATAGCTACTGTTTGCTTCACATGGAACAAAATATTGGTAGTGTTGTGAAGGCAGCTAAAGGTGATTCTTCTGTTGTAGAGTTATTCAAACTTTGTGCTAGAGCTTCTAATATGTATGATTTTGAGCGGTATCTTTCTAAATTTAAGAATATTGGGGGTATGGCTGCTGAAAATTTTCTACAAGATAAACCTTTTGATCACTAGGCAGATTTGTTTTTTCAAGGAAAGCGGTATGGTGAATATACTTCAAATGTTGCGGAAAGCTTCAACTCTTGGATTTTGGAAGATAGAGTAATTCCTATAACTTCTTGTTTGGATGGTATTCGAGTGAAAGTTATGGAGCAAATGGCTAGGCGAAGGGAGGAATGTCGTTTGTGGACAACGACTCTTTGTCCTGTTATGGAGGAACTCTTGTCTAAGTTAGTCGATGTTGGTTTTGGATGGGATGTTTACAAGTCTTCAGACTTTGTGTTTGAAGTAAAATCCCCTAAATCTCATTTTGTTGATCTCGAAAATCATTTATGTAGCTGTAATCAATGGAGAGTTATTGGATTTCCATGTGCTCATGCAATCAAATGTATTAATAAGTCAAGGTTATTAGTTTACGACTATGTGGAGCACTACTTTACTAATGACGCTTTTCGATCTTCATATGCTAAAGCCATTAATCCAATACCTAATTTTGATAAGCCAGTTGTTGCTGAAAATGATGTTATTATTAGGCCTCCTAAAGAAGTTCGCGGAGCAGGTAGACCTTCTACAAAGAGACGTGGTGGCTATGGCTATTCTCAGAATAAAAGAAATAAATGTAGCCAATGTAATTCTACAGGCCACAACAAAAGAAACTGTCACGCTTCTTCTATACCTTGATGTTTAATACTGTTTTTTTCCCATAATGACCCATTTTTATACTGTAATGAAACATATCGTTATCATTTTTTTCTTTTATTATGCAATTCATATATGTAAACTGTTTGACTATATGACTATTATGATAATGTTGTCTGAGTGATTGATTTATGTTTGATTTGCTTTTGGCTTTTGTGTATGTTTAGTGGATGTATTATTGTTTGTCATTTAATAATGCTATCTGCAATTTTTTTTATTTTAATGTTGCTTAGTTTCTGTATGCTGTTTATAATATTGTATGTTTGACAGTGATATGGCGATTTTGTTTTTTGTTATACGTTTGTATTGCTATAATACTGTAGGATGGTTATAATTATGTATAATGGTTATATTACATAATGTTTATGTTGTCATCTGTATTATCTTTGGTTATAACACTGTTCGTCAATTTCTGCTGATTATAATAGTGGTTGATGGTTATTTATGTTTAGCATGCATTATGTCATTTTGTTGGTTGACAGTATTATTTAAACAGACAATTTACGCTATCTGCATATAGCACTGTGCTTTTGAGAATAAGATAATTTATATTTTTTAATGTTTAAAGCTATTATAACTGTTATTGTACAAATTTATGTTTAGATTTCATCGACAGCAAAAAATAGAAAATATTTTTAAATAATGATAGTTTCATATATCATTTTGATATTCTGTAATGTTGGAAAACTTTTGAGACAACATCATATCATTTTGATATCATCACACGCAATTTAACAGCATCTTACTGCATGCAAAACAATAATATTGCAATTTGATGATGAAATGAAACATATCAAACTTTCAACATTACCGTACTACAAATGATGTTATCAGCACATATTATTACAGACTAAACAGTTAGCATAAGTCTATTGTGCTTTCTAGAAATATAGCAAGGAAACTTGTAAGAAAATTACAAGTAAACTTCAATATATCAAATCTAATTGCAATTAAAAATCAATCTTTTTTCTCTGCTATTGGTTTCATTTATTCCTTTTCCCCCGTTGTAGACGATTTGAAATACTGTATCCGCTTTGAGTCGGTCGATCTCTTCCTTTTCATACATCTGTGGAAGATTTCCACTGTCAAGCAATTTAATGTTTGTCATTACAAACCAAGCACAGTCATTCCTACAAATGGCAAGAAAAGCATTTAGTAACAATCAATTATTGAGCTTTTTTTAAGACAGTTTACAAAATAGTTGAGTGTTGCCGCGGGGATGGTTACGGTATCACTATTACAAAGGTTTCACTAAATACTTTTCGTGTGCTTTATGTGAATGAAAACAGGAAACCACTAAATCTATATTTTAGGAATGACTAAATACTTACGAAGATGGTTCTTGCCGCGGGGATGGTTCTTGTATTAGTGTTTTTTTCCCGAAACTTTTATTCATGATTCCCTTTTCCTGCCATTTTTCTCAAATAGCCCTTCAATCTTCTTTCTCTGGATATGTAGAAAATAATTAAATTATGATAGTTGAATGTAGCATTATTCAGTTTTTTTCTATCAAGATACTAATTATTTTACCTGATCAATAGCGTGCCTGTAGCTTGGATTTGACATCCTTGTAGATCTAGTTAGAGGCTTATTTGAATCATAATGGTTCCATTGCATTGTGACATAGTTCAATTTCAAAAGCGTCTAATGGTTTATATGATGCAACGGAAAGAATATGTTGTCGGTATACTCATTCAGAACAATATTTTCTATCATAGGAAGAACTAGTTTCTGTATCACATTATCCAAATCATGCTTATTGCATTCTGCATATTAAAATTTTTTAGCATAATTTTTAAAGAACTTAATCTTACTTTTAAAAAAGGTTTTCCTTATCATCATTATAGTGGAGAAGGTATAGCTGTGCTCATACAACTCTTGGTTTTGAACATACCAGTCAATTATCTGATAGAATAAAGAAAATAATAACCTGTGTTAGTAACTTTATACAAAAATAATAAGTTTTATATCATTTACAAAATATTTGTCTACTTTGTTTTCGTCTGTTCATTCAATATGAATATCAGCATAATACGTATGTTGCTAATTTTTCAGGTGTGGTAGTGGCATTATGTCAAAATGATACATTTATATATCATTTCAAATACACCTGTTTATTTTCAATTTTTCCTGTTAATCATATCCCAGCTATTATCATAGCATGCAGGGCTCTTTTTTCTTCAATTTTTCCTGTTTATTTTGAACATACGTGTACATTGTCTATTTTTCCAGCCTATTAAATGTGAATATAAGTTATATACAAATAAAAAGAAAAATACCTGGCCATCTGTGTACAATTCCAGCAAAATAGATTCAAGCATAGATTTTACAATTGTAATCCCACCCCTTTTACCATCATCTAATATGAAAACTACAGAGTTGCATTTTACATAAACACAAAATAAGTTAGTAGGTATTATTTCGATGAAATTGTAATGAAAAACTATTAATGATAATATAATTACTTACTTCTCATTGTCATTTTTTTCAAAATACGAAAGAACTATGCTTTTCTTGCTTTCTTCAAGAAGATTTAGAAGCTTGCTTTTTTTTACTTTTAAACTAGTTTGATAGTTTTCCCTTTTCGGCAAGTATGCATCAACGTCTACTAGTTTGACTGTATTGTCCGTACTGGTGTCATTTTCTTCATCGCTTTCTTCTTCAATGTTTGATACATCTCTCAACTCGCTGTCAATTTCTTCGTCGATACTAATTTTATTTTGATCTTCCTTTTCCAGATCGGTTTTTTCTACATTTTCTTCATGTTCATTTTTCCTTTCATCAACTTTTCCCTCAGCTTCTGATTTCTTTCGAGCAGCCCTTGTTGTCACCCTATTAACCAATGAGCTTGGGGCTATTTCTATTTTTGACTTTGATTTTTCCTTTTCTCTCCTTTCTGCTTCTTTCCTTTTTTCCTGTAGAATTAGCATTTGTTGTGTGATTTTCAGATCAAATGTGGGACCTTCGAAATCAATTTCATTTTGCTTATTTACATTTTGGCTTTCATCTCCTTCTTCTGTGCTAGTTGTTTTTTATTTCAATTTCTCAATTTCTTTTTTCAATCCTACAATCAACTCTTTCTCTTTTATTCTTTCAGCTCTTTCATTTTTCAGCTCTTCTTCAGTTTTTCTTAGTTTACTTTCCAGTTGTTGTATATATTGCTGAAGAGAGGCAATTTGATTATTATCATCATCATTTTTCATTTCAGATCTGCGTGGAGCATGTTGAACTTGCAATTTTTCATGTTGCAGTAAAGTCTTCTCATTTTCAGTAATTTGTCTCAAGTTCTCAAAAATCTGTTGAAAAACAATAATAAGGTATCTAGATGATTAAATATAAATTTACTGGACAAAAATGTAAATTGAATATTACCTTTTCATCATCCATTCTGGTTAATGTATCGTTTGTGACATTGTTCTTCAGACAGCTTATATCCCATTTCACAAACCTTGGGAAATTATTGTTGCATTTTGCCTTTTCTTCAATTAAATTAACATGTTCGCAAAAAAAATACTACAAAAGTAAAAATAAAAACATTTGAGAAAATTATATGTTTGGGTATGCAGGAAAATAATATAAGCAGTGTAACTGTGAAAGTTAATTAAATGCTATTTTCAACTATCATTTTAATTTACAAACAAAAAGGTATGTGTTATATAATAAGGAAAAAGATAGAAATTTAATATCTATGTTAGTAAACCAATTGTAGCTAAAAACAGAAGGTTATATAAAATGATATGTGAAATTATCATTACATATTTCAATGTAACATTTGAACAAAAACATTGACAGAAAAAGCAAATTCTGATGTTTAATTAACAAAAATTGAAAACATTTTAAAAAAAGGAGGTTTCAATGATTAAAGTTGAGTTAAAAAGTAACATAAAATAATGATATGTGGAACTATCATTTCAATGTAACTGGTTTAAGTGTACTTAGAGAAGCAATTAAGTTAATAACATAGGCTGTTGCCTAGATAGTGCATTAATAAAAAGGGTATCTCTTACCAAAATAAGCATGGAACATCCGGACATTTGACGTGGCATGGACTTGAACACTTTTAGTAAACGTAACAGTGAACATTGTATTGTTAATGTCCATGATACATCAAACATTTTTTCTTCATTAATTTAGTACTGTAGATAACCCCAAGGTAAATACATTTGATTATCTGGAAAAAAGAAAGTTATCATTGCTAGAATTATTATTAGTTTTGGTAAATCAGTTTGATATTGATAATTTTCATTTTCAAAAACAAAGTTAATTCTAGCAATGGTATGTATTTTAGTAATATGATCAACTATTCCAAAATTCCTTACAACAAATTCTTTACAGTAGTCAGATAGGTGTTGAAAAGAAGATTTTGGTAGAGGAAACAAGTTTTTTCCATGTATTGGCAAACC
Source organism: Allium sativum (assembly GCA_030737875.1). Taxonomy (NCBI): domain Eukaryota; kingdom Viridiplantae; phylum Streptophyta; class Magnoliopsida; order Asparagales; family Amaryllidaceae; genus Allium; species Allium sativum. The sequence continues at coordinate 195,745,437 of CM060911.1, forward strand.
AAACAGCAATGCAATATCTTCAGTCATAATTTTTAAACTTTTTTCCCCAATTTTGAATCTTCATTCTCATCAGAAAATGTACTAATAAGAATATCCACAGTCAAAGTTGATTTTCTACATTCTTTCAAAGTTACATAACCTTCATATATAGAAAAAATGAACAAATGAAATGGTGTTTGCTTAATGAAATCTAATTGATCTGCTGTAAAACCTTTGCCTTTTTTAATTTTTTCCATTGTTTTGATCATGGCCATTAAACTACAACGATACTGATTCGTATCGACTTCTTTCTTTTTCTTTGTCCTTTTTCTTTTTTTGTATTTTTTGCTGCAGTATCCTGTGCATACACAAATGTTTAAATGTTAATACTACATCACAAATTCAGCATAATAGACAAATTCACCAAAACATTATAAATGATATATAAAACTATCATTTTAATACTATTAAAAGTCACAGTAAATAACATACTGTTATTGATACCAGTAAGTAACAATAAAACAAGAGTAAGTAACAGTAAGATAACAGTAAAATTGGTAGTGAACATGGATAAAAATGATATATTAAGCTATCATAATTAACATTATCAATATTCTAAGCAATTTAAGAATAAAATGTCATATGAAATTATCATTATTTATAGGACAATCATGCTAATAGAAATGGTACCATTACAAAAATGTTGTATGGAACTGTCATTTTATTTATATCTTTATTCATCTGAAATCACAATAGCAAAAAACTATGTCAAATATAACATATAAATAACAAATTAGTTTTAGATTACATTCCATAATAATTCAACAAGGTTATGATTCTACGGCTAAGGCCGTCCTTCGCCTCCTTTTTGAAAAAAATGAGAACAAGAAGTAAGTAATTATATTATCATTTCAGGACGATAGCAAGGATAACTGTTAACCCATGTTATATTATGATTCAGCGAGGCTTTAAGATTAAGGTAAACCACAAAAATATAGTTGTAGTGATCAACAAAAGAATAGTATTTGCCATACAGTTTAGAATACAAATGTACACTTGTACATGCGACAACTGGTATGATACCAATAGACAAGGACATCAAGCCTTTATTTCACGTTTAAACCAATTCAATGACTAAAGATACATGGCACACACAACAACAGTATTAACAAGGCAAAACTAAGTAAAAAAAAAGGTCAAAACAAAAGATCGTTCAAACCATTCCTCTATAACTATCTTCTTTCACAAATCTTAATCATGCATCAGATGATAAATTAAAATGCAAAGTGATATCTATAACTATCATTATATTTTGCTGGAATGCAAAATGATATGCTAAAAGGCAAAGTGATATCTATAACTATCATTATATTTTGCTGGAATGCAAAATGACATGCTAAGAGGCAAACTGATATCTATAAATATCATTATATTTTGCTGGAATGCAAAATGACATGCTAAGAGGCAAACTGATATCTATAACTATCATTATATTTTGCTGGAATGCAAAATGACATGCTAAAAGGCAAACTGATATCTATAACTATCATTATATTTTGCTGGAATGCAAAATGACATGCTAAAAGGCAAACTGATATCTATAACTATCATTATATTTTGCTGGAATGCAAAATGATATGCTAAGAGGCAAAGTGATATCTATAACCATCATTAAATTTCGTTGGAATGCAAAACGACATGCTAAGAGGCAAAGTGATATCTATAACCATCATTATATTTCGCTGGAATGCAAAATGATATGCTAAAAGGTAAAGTGATATCTATAACTATCATTATATTTTGCTGGAATGCAAAATGATATGCTAAAAGGTAAAGTGATATCTATAACTATCATTATATTTTGCTGGAATGCAAAATGATATGTTAAAAGGCAAACTGATATCTATAACTATCATTATATTTTGCCGGAATGCAAAATGATATGCTAAGAGGCAAACTGATATCTATAACTAACATTATATTTTGCTGGAATGCAAAATGATATGCTAAGAGGCAAACTGATATCTATAACTATGATTATATTTTGCTGGAATGCAAAATGACATGCTAAGAGGCAAACTGATATCTATAACTATCATTATATTTTGCTGGAATGCAAAATGACATGTTAAAAGGCAAAGTGATATCTATAACTATCATTATATTTTGCTGGAATGCAAAATGACATGCTAAGAGGCAAACTGATATCTATAACAATCATTATATTTTGCTAGAATGCAAAATGATATGCTAAGAGGCAAAGTGATATCTATAACTATCATTATATTTTGTAATTCATGTATCAGGATTTTCTCATTCTCATTTAGACGAAACATACAAAATTTCAACAAAATCTAATACCTTCAAAACCCTAGGACGCTTCCTTGAACGCACAGTACCTTCTTCATCGCCGATTTGCAGTGCGAGTTGTTTAACTGCCCTTGATTTTGCAACTATAGCTTTTGATTTCCCACTTTTTGGAGATTTTTCCTTCGATTGAGGAGTTGATGATGCATGATTCGGGGATCTTGCCTTGAATACCCAATCGCCTATCGGCAAATTAGAGGTCGAAGTTGAAGAATCTGTTTCAGTTGTCGACATTACTGATTTTAGGGATTGATTTTTTTTTGGATCGAATATACTGATGATTTTTTGATCGAGACAAAACCCTAGAACGAATGAAATGGGGAACGGTTTGTTAGTGGGGTGAAGCGCGCGTCCTTCAAACCAAAAATAAAAAGTTCCGTCTGTAATTTAAAATGCGGGTCTAAGTTTTTCCTTTAAACTAAAATCGTGTTAATTAAATAATTAAAATAGTACCCCAGCCGGTCAACCAGCCCCTTCCGAACTTTGACCGCGTTTTCCCGTAGACTCAGACCTCTGATCGCCGAACGCCGACCACCGCTGTGACGGCCGGGAATTTCGCTCGATCCGAATCAGTCGTTAAACCGATCTAGATCGTTCGAAACCCCTGATCGTTTGAGAACAGGACAAATCAGAACACAAACAGAAGAACCTTTCATTGCTATTACAACAATTCCATCAGATACAAGAATATACAGAGTATGAATGAATAAATTACATTCAACAAATATCAGAGATTACAATAAATTACATAGCAGCGGAATATGATACAAAGCACAACTGAAGGTGATATACGGATACAGAGCTTTCCGGATATCATTCCAGCTGTAAACCAGGATCCTGTGAATATAAATCTGCAAAACCAAAACTACTAGCTGCCCGTGCGGAAAATAGGGGCACCCAGAGTTTAGGTTAAAACAATAAACTCCAGGTCAGTCATGTGACTGGTGTGAGAACTAAAACAGTTATTTATATTGGTTTTAAAGTTAGGTAAATCAAGGGACCACGCCGTATAACACGGAACGGGTTTCCTCCCAAGAATACCAGTGCATAGAACAAACAGCGCAATGCTAAATAAAGAAAAATGAAGCTGTTATAAGACCCAGGTCCCATCACACAATGCAACGCAAGTCGAAGGATAGGGTTTTCCCTTATAACAGCCAAAGCATGCTTGATACGTTTAAAACACATTATCTGATACTATTATAGGTGTATAGTGTCAAAACAATTTCAATCATAAATATCAATCATAGACGGCATGGGTACCATATATCATGTCGCCATACTAGTTCTACAATTAAAACCGCAATATCACGTATTGGAAATTGGATTTCCGTTATGAGTCGAGGCAAGGGGCAAGCTCCTCTCCGCGTTCGAGACACTCTAGCAAATGTATCAGGACTACACACTCTGGGCAATCCTGGATCTTCAGGGTCGGTCCTCACTTACGTTAGAGGATTAGTATTCCTGAACACACGTTTCCCGGTCCTTACAGACATATAATCGAGGCGCCTCGCATTCCAACAACCACATAGGTGAAAAGTATATAAATGTTAGGGCTGGTAAGTCACTGACACCACCAAAGCTAGAAAGAAACGTCGTGCTCTCCCTGCAGTCCGTATCCCGTTTTTAACTCATACCGAGGTGTGAGGCTCGCGAATTCACGTTATACACAAAGCTGACACGTAGGCTGTGCTTTGATCATCAACCACAAGACATTGTTTTTCAATAGAAGCCTTGATCATTGCATCTTAGCGTGCCACACAGGCAATTCATGCCATGCGACTGATGTCCATCGATATACAACCTCTGAGCTCGTACGTCTTAGAGAAGGGCGTTAAGCAAAAGAATAAATTCTGCGCCGCCAAACAGATTTATATTTAATAGAAATCAATCAACACAGAATAAAATCCAATGTCAGACACACAATCCATTTACAAGTCTGTTCTGGGTCTGAACGAAACCGAAGGCACTTTCCTCGCATATCCATCGATCTCCAAGTACGTCTGGACGATCACTAACTGATTCCCTCATCTCGGGTGTATAGCCCAATCAAGATCATCAGTAATCACCCAAACGATGTGAAGACTTCCGGTCTTAAACCACCGTCTTCATCTTCGACTTATCGTCGAATCGGTTATTCAGAATGGGTATAAACCCGGACTTTCCGAACAACCCGCGTATATTGAAAAAAAATGTTACACAAACACAACATATGCCTCATTCCAATTCATTAGTTACTAACCGTAAATCAACAAGAGAACAATTTCCCAAACATTAACCCCGAAGGCCGAAACCAACATCAGATCAATACCCAGGAAACCATTCTTCTTAGCCAACCTACAGCTAGTTTCTAAATTCCACATTCTTAGGGAAAGGTTCCCATTAATTTTATCCAAGATAAATTCTTTAAAATTTATCCTTTAATCTTCCTTTGGATGTCGTTTCAAACCAAATTATGGTTTTCCAAACTAGTCGAGATTAGCGAACCACACCGAAGTAATTATTTATTTTATTTCCCAATCCCAACCTATTCATCCCATGAAGCAAAACTGGTAATACTCCATATCTAACACCACGGTGTTATCGGTAAAATTAATTACCATTCCACGTTCAAATCTGATTAAAGATTTAACTATCGCTTTGGAGCAAAACTGGTGATACTCCATTCTCGCTCATTTGCCAAATTTGATAATTTAAATTATCAATTCACATTTCAATCTAATTGCAGATTCAATAAAACTCCTTTTACTGGGTTAAAGAACTAATGTTGTTTAAAACACAGTTCACGATAAACCCAAATCACATTCTATTTATTATCGGGTTAAAGAACAAATGTTATTTAAAACACCGTTCACGATAAACCCATAAATCAATTCTATTTCAATCCCAATTTATTTATTTAAAAATAAATGGGTTTTAATTTCAGTTCAAAACTAGTTCATTTCGATAAAAATCTATTTTTATCTTTTTAAATATGGAGTTTTTCATCCCAATTTTTCTCAAATCATCTGTTATGATTTTACACAAATTATTACTATTTTTAATAATTTTATCAAGGCCCGCACAGTCGATTTCCATCAACGGTCATCGAACTGCACTTACAGCGACCTTTTCCAAATTTGATTTGGACGTATCTCCAAATCCAACCGTTAGATTTCAAATTTCTAATATTCGTTAGAAAGCTCTTTTCGATACGAACCCAATGGTTCTGGTTTTAGGAGAATCCGACGGTCGGATCTCCCGTAATGTCCGTTCGAAGTTAATGGTCGAAATTCGCGAACTGCCGCGGCGCGTTCTATTCAGGCCATTATATTATATATATAATATATATAATATATATTTCGTCGATTTCTATTTAAAACGAATTTTATAAATAGTTTTGAATTCGTTTCAAAAATAATTTCAACCTTCATTTCAAATTCAAATCAAAATTGAATTTCTCCTTATAAATTCATTTTAAAATTCATATTTATTCAATTCAAATTTGAATTCAATTTGAATTCATTTCAATTCGTTTTCAATTCAATTCGAATTCGTTTTCAATTCAATTCAAATCGAATTCGTTTTCTATTCAAATCAAATTCAATTCATTTTCTATTCGATTCAATTCAAATTCGTTTTCTATTCGATTCGATTCAAATTGGTTTTCTATTCGATTCAATTCAAATTGGTTTTCTATTCAATTCAATTCAAATTGGTTTTCTATTCAATTCAATTCAAATTCGTTTTCTATTCAAATCAAATTCAATTCGTTATATATTCAATTCAATTCAAATTCGTTTTCTATTCAAATCAAATTCAATTCGTTATATATTCAATTCAATTCAAATTCGTTTTCTATTCAAACCAATTTTAAAAACGAATATAATCGATATAAATACCGTTCGCGTCAAAATAGCGCATCTCTAATCAACATGGCGTTATATATTTCAATAATTCCGTTATTCTATTCAACAAATGAATAATTACTCTATTCAATATGTGAATCTATATTTTTGTCAACACATGACTAATCTCAACGAATGAGTACTGTCCACGTGTGACTATTTTTGTTATTTAATATATTTTATAAAAATTGTGGTATCTATCGTTTGATTTAAAATTAGACCCCAACCGTAAACTAGTAAGAGAACAATTCCCTGAATATTAACCCCGAAGGCCGAAACCAACATCAGATCAATATCCAGGAGACCACTCATCTCATCTATTTTCCAGTTGATTTCTAATTCTATATATGATAAAGATGTAAATTTTATTGTTAAAATATTTCGTTCAACACATGACTAATCTCAACGGATGAGTACAGTCAACACATGAACCTTTACTTTATAGTGATAAAGATATAAATTTTATTGTTAAAATATTTCGTTCAACACATGACTAATCTCAACGGATGAGTACAGTCAACACATGAACCTTTATTTTATAATATTCTTTATCTTCTAAATTGGAATGAGGCCCAATCAATCACCATATAATATTAATTATATGGATTTTCATACATCACACGTATATAATAGCATTGAAAAATAATCAACCATCAACCAAAGTGCACTACACTGTATAAGCATCAAATATAGATATCTAACGCTTATAACAGCCTGTCAATCAATCGATCGACATATTTAATCAATCAGGATGAGTGAACTTCAAATTTCATCCCAACACCCGTGTGGGGTTTCAAACAATCAAACACAAATTTTATTTGTGCAGTTGGGCGATGTGTAAAATTTATCGTCCCAATCAATGTCAGTCAAATCAGTGTACATAAACAAACCGTCCGGTTTGTAAATGAATATTTATTTATTCACATTTACTATATTCATATTCACGTTAAAAATTATATTTTTAACGATAAAACATTTTATTTTTAACATATGAATTTCTATTCAGTTCATTCTTTAAATAAAATGATATTTTTATTTTCTAACTTATTTTAGAAAATTTCGGTGGCATAACGGCACGATACTAGAAACGGGACGAGGCCTAGCCATATCCCCGGTCTAGTGAAGGCCCACGCCATTCACACATCAATCAAATCCATTCATTTCACCAAACAATTCAATTCAAACCAAATAAACTAACCAACTACACATCCAAACAATTTAACAAACAAGCCATCCATGGTCTGTGGATGACGGGTGTCGGGTGCTACTAAACACCGTCTGCATCCTAGTATATTTATATAACTAGAAAAAGAAATTGAAGAGTGAGAAGTTCTCACCGATAGCTATCCAACTTCACGACACTTCCTTTATAGAAATCTTCGTCGTTCTCGCCTCTTATCACTTTCGTCGCCCGTAGCCACTACATATATAAAAATCGAATTTTTACTTCGTTATTCAATATATAAAAATCGAATTTTTACTTTGCTATTCAATATATAAAAATCGAATTTTTACTTTTCTATTCAATATATAAAAATCGAATTTTTACTTCGCTATTCAATATATAAAAATCGACTTTTTACTTTGCTATTCAATATATAAAAATCGAATTTTTATCATTAAAAATCACTTCTTTTTCCTAGCTAATGAACGAATAAAAATCTTTCCTTTACTTCGATAAAAATCATAGCTTTGCTTAAAAATAAAAATCATGTTTTTATATTTTTACAAACCATTCCTTTTTATAAATTAAAAATCAAATCTTTTTAATGTTATAAAACAAATCTTTATCTTCTTAAAACATTATATTTTTATACTTCAAAAATCAGGTTTTTCCCTTTAATTAAAATCGGATAAAACAATATAAATAAAAAAAACAATACTTTAAGTAAATAAAAATATAAATAAATAATAAATAATTAAAAACGTACTAGTCATCTTCGAACGGAGAGGAGGGGTCCACCTGCGGCGTCAGAGGTTGGGGAAGGTGGTTGTCGGGGTCTGCGTCGCGGGTTGAATTCGAGGAAGGGGGGGTAGCAGAAGGAGAAGAGGGGATCGAGGTGGGGGTCGATGACGGCACAGGGATCGGAGGAGGAAAGGGAAGGCGCGGCGGTTGTGGGAGGCGCCATCGCGGTGGCTCGACGTCGACGAAGGCGGGCTGGAGGTCGCGGTGGGTTTAGCGATTGGGGGGGGGGGGGGGTTCGATCAGCGGAGAGAGGAGGAAGATGAGGAGGGGCGGCGGCGCGATGATCGATTGGGGGGGAGCGGCGTCCATCGACGGGGTGGAGGCGTCCTCCGCCTGTCGCCATTTTTTTCTCCTTTTTTTTCATTTCTGATTCGATAGGGGGGGCCAGAGTATAAGGGGAGAGTATATTTTTTTTTATTAATTTTAAATTCAAAAAGTTGACTTTTACATACGACCTCGAAACGAGGCCCACCGCCTGTCGTCCATAGCGTTTTACCCCCATTCCGAACACAATGGGATATGTATCGCAGGCTGAATCGATCGTTTCGATCAGTTTTCGTCAAAATCAACATATAACTCTATATATTGAATTTGAACGCGTATTTCAATTTACCGGGGTCACATACTAACTAGAAAAATTCCGGAAAAATATTTTCTAGCTTCGTATTGACGATACGGTCCTAACAAAACTAGTTTCGTCGAATTCTGAGACAGTTGGAAAAATGGCCAATTTCCAGTCGATTAAAATCAACTGAAACTGGTCAAACGCGTTTTCCTTTGCCACGCTCACATATTGATTCGAAAAATTATGAAATTTGGAATCTAGCAATAATTTGACATTACGGATCCAAGAAAAGTGGTTTCGTCGAAATCCGAGGTCGTTTGCAAAATGTCTATTTTTAAGGGCCTGAATTCCATAGCGACTATTCAGAATTTTCAACTGGACATATCTTTTGATCCCCGTTATGAAATTTCGATTTTTCGGATTCGTTGGAAAGATATTCTCAATTAGATCCTATTATTTTTTGTTTCACTAAAATTCGGATTGTTTTGCACCCGGTACATTCAATTGAAGTTTGAAATCGAATTATCGAACTATCGCGCCATTTTCAATTCCTATTTATAATTATGTATAATTATTTATATTCTAACGACGACGTATATAAATATACGTTCTAAATATATTCAAAATAAATTTCTGTCGTTTTTATTTAAAATAATCTATTTTAAATATTCAAAATTCGCTAAAATTGCCAAAATAAAAATTTTAAACTGGCCCAGATTTTCGGGTTTTACAACTGAAACCGTCTTGGCGAGGAGCTCCACCGACACCTGGTCCCGCCTCCCAATTCGCCGTCGTTCGCCGGAAATCGGCCAGAGAAGCCGATCCGCCTCGCGGGCCCCATAGGCCGCCACCCACCTATGATCGACCTGAATTTTTTTGAGCATCTAGATCTCACGTAGACGAAGAACTTTCCTGTTGGTGACTTCGCCCGGTTCTCGCTCGATTTGCCGGAATTTGTTGATTTACGTTTTGAGCTCGCTGTATTGGCCAGAATTTCGATTTTCAGATCATCTCGATTTTCGTGCAATTCCTTCGACTTTCAGGTGAAACTCCAAGAAGAAATGTTGTTCATATGTCTCTTGGCTACATTTTCTCCAACTGGGCCGTCGTCTAATTCTCGACGGTTTGGCGGGAAATCACCAAATCCAAAACAGACTTTTTGCAATCAAACTCAGATTCCGGCGAATTCGTGCGTCAATAGGTCTTGCATTTTTCGTGATAGGTAGAGGAAGTCGAGGTGTTCAAAACCGAGAAAGGGTTTGTTCGGATTTTATTCTGATTTGGAGATATAAATTTTTCAGTTTCAGGGACTTTTGTGCAAAGAAGTTTTTTTTGAGGAGGAGGCCATGGAAATGAAGATGAAGAAGATGGAGGCTAGGTTATGTTTAGATTTTCAGAATTAGGTTATGGCTGGTCTATGAGATATTATATAGGGGTTACTTTAATTCAGCCCATATGTAATTTAGCCCATTTTAATTATAGCTTTAGTGTAATTATCAACATCTGTTTTGCAGTTTTAAAAACCATACGACTACATACTGATTCCAAATTCGATGGAATTTGGATCACAGCTAATCCTAATCAATACGAACCTATAGAAACTGGTTTCGTAAATTTTCGAGTCCTTATGAATTTTTAAAGTCAAAAATTGTCCGTTTACACTGAAAAATCAATTTTAATTATACATTAATTCTAAAAATTACCGAAAAATCATTTTTAGCTTTGTTTTGACGATACGAACCTAACAAAATTAATTTTGCTCAATTTGAAGACCGTTTGCAAAATTTCAATTTTCAAGGTGTATATATTTAATATTAAAAATAAATTTTTATACCAATAATTTCCGAAACTCAAAATATATAAGTGTTTACTGTTTTTCAATGCAGAAATGTCATTCTGGACTCATTGGAAGTGGTTTCGAGTCCAAATTCCTTCGTATGCAAAAAGTAGCATTTTTGACCTTTATATATTATAAATTTCATTGCGACCTTTCTAAATTTTAATTTGGCCATAACTTTAGATTCCTGCTATGAAATTTCAATTTTTCAGATTCGTTAGAAAGATATTTCTAATAGATTCTAATATTTTTGGTTTCACTAAAATCCATTAAATTTTGCATCCTGTACGGTCAGTCAACGTTCAAGTTTGACTTTTCAAACTACCGCGCTATTTCTATCTCCTTTTATAATTAAAATTAAATTGTTCTTTCTAACTTCAATTAAATTTTTTTAGTCGTTATTATTTAAAATAAATTATTTTAAATATTAAAACCCATTAAAATAACTTAAAATAAATTTTTAAATTTACCCCAAAAATTCAGGGTTGTTACAATCTCCCCCACTTAAGAACTTTTCGTCCTCGAAAAGGAACGAAGCTAAAAGTTGTTTAATTAATTAACTCATATTTCATTCTTTAATTCGTTTCTATAATTTTATTAGTTGAACTAATAATTACACTACACAACCATCAATCAATCAGTTGATTAACTTTTAAAATATATAACTTTTATAAATATTCAAAATCATAATTCCTAATAGAGGATTATATATATAATCAAAATACGTTAATTATATACTTTTCACTCTCAACTCATTCTAGGGCATTACTAACCCCATCTCTAATGAGTTTTCTCATTCTAGGATACTGCTGATCCTATCTCTAATGAGTATTCTTATTGGATATTACTAATCCAATCTCTGATGAGTCGTTTGTTCAGTCCTAATGAGTTGTACCCTAAAGATTTTGAGCTAACCAGAGCTCTGATACCAACTGTAACGACAGGGATTTTGCCCGGACCCAATCGATCGCAAAATCAACTAAGACCGTTCAAAACCCGAATACGTTAACTATAGGAATACAACACATAAGAACAACAATAGCATACTTTTATAAACATTACAATAATGTTACATCAGAGTACAGAATATCATAGTACATTGAATAAAACTACAGCGGAAGATAAGTTTCAATAAATTAAATACAATAAACAGCAGAAGACTTCTATGCTCTGGACACAGCTTTAGGCTTCGATCCAGAATCCTGCTCAAGAGATAAATATCTGCAAAAGGCTACTCGACTGCCCGTATGGAAAAGAGGGCACCCGAGTTTGCAAAGTGAAACAAACTACGAGTCAGTCATGGGACTGGTGTGAGAATTCTTAACTAATATAACTAATAGCAATAAGGCAAATCCAAGGACCACGCCGCTAACGCGGAACGGGTTTTATTCCAATGGATTGCTGGTGCATAAATTAAAGTAAATCGTTAAATAACGCAATGCTTTTTAGAAAAATGAAACCATTATAAGACTCAAGTCCCATCACACAATGCAACGCAAACCGGAGGATAGAGTTTTACGTTATAATGATCAAAAATGCTTGATACGATAAAATCAGATTTGATATTATTATTAGTGTATACATGTTTCAAAAACATTTCAAAGTAAATGTATCAATCCTAGGAAGCATAGCTACCATATACTATGCCTCCATACTAGTAATAAAATAAAGTCCGTAGGGTCGTATTGGGAATTTGGGTTTCCATCATGAGTCAAGGCTAGGAACAATCTCCTTACCGATTCGAGACACTCTAGCTAATGTCTCAGGACCCCCCGCGGTGAACCCTTGGATCCTACAGGGCCGGTCCGCACATACGATTTTTCGGATTAGTTATTCCTGAACTCACGTTTCCCGGTCCTATAGGACCTAATATCCGAGGCGCCTCATTCCATCATCCACATAAGTAAAATGCCGGGCCGTGTAAAACCCAAACACCACTTCTAGCTAGAAAGAAACGTGCTGCTCTCCCAGCGTTCCCTTGCTCCGTTTTAGACTCAACCGGGTTGTGAGGCTTGTGAAGGTACGTAATACACAAAGCTATGCTTATTCAAGTTGTGCTTTGATCATCAACCACAAGGGCTTCTTTTCAACAAAAGCCTTGATCATTTGCATCTTGGCGTGACACATTGACAATTCACGCCATACGATCGACAACCATCAATATATAAGAGGGTGTTAAGCAAAAGAATAAATTCTCCGCCACCAAACAATTATATATCAAATAAAAATAAATTTAATTACATGGAATGAAATTCAACTTCGGACACACATCCATTTACAAGTCCGTTCTGGGTCTAAACGAAACTGGAGATACCCTCGTCTCGTATGTCCAATAAGGAAGGGAGGTACCCGCATATCCGTGCAATCAACACATATGTCCGGACGGCCACCACTATAGCCCCTTCAAGGTAGCTACTCCAATCATGGGCATCAGTAGTCGTCGTCCATTCGATGTGAAGATCGCCGGTCTTCAATCACCGTCTTCAACTCTTCGACTTAGATCGACGTATAATCATTTGAAATGAGATTGAACTCGGACTTTTCAAATGATTCTCGCGTATATATCATTTCAAATCATTTCTTATCGTTAATATTAATTTATAACGATTAATCTCTATTTTTATCCATATAAAAATAATTAAATTTTATTTAACAACACTTCATGTCAATAGACGACTTTGGCGCTATTTTCTCCCAAGTTTGTTTTACGCATTTCTCTAAATCTAACCGTTGGATTTTAACACAATTCATATCGTTGGAAAGATCTTCCCAAGGCGAACCTAACAGTTTCAATTTTGGGAAAATCCGATGGTCGGATCTTTCGTATAATCGTTTAAAAGTACAATTCCAAAATAGGAACTACCACGCTCGATTCGTTTAATTTATTTATATATAATTATATATAAATATAATACCTTCGTCCATTTCATTATTGTGATTATCATAACAAGTAAAGAACACTTGGTTTCTCAACATTTTGATATATAACATAACACACAATAATGTTTATTTTATTTTAATTCACATACACATCCTAAACATAACAATGTATATTTTTCTTTCAGCTTTTAATTTACACAAAAATTGTATATTTCGTGTATCATTCCAATTTAACAAAAGTGAAGATTTTTGGGCCATTTAAATTTTCTAACAAAAATGCAATATATTTTGGTGTCAACCTCAATTCTACAAAAATAACTTTGTAAATCTTTTAAATGAAATCTGATTCATTTAAAACTAAATTTCCATCGTTATAATTTTCACTGAAAATCTATTTACATAAAAATGTAAATTTCATATCTTTATTCTTTTTAATGAAAATCCAATTTAATAAAAAGTAAATTTCAATTGTTATAATTCTCAGTGAAAAACTATTTACACAAAAATGTAAATCTCATATCTTTAAACTTTTAAATGGAATCTAAATTTTCCTCTTTATCTAATTACATAAAAATACAAACTTTCACTTTTAATCTAATTACATGAAAAATGTAATTTCTCCTTTTCAATCTAATTTACATTATAAAATGTAACTTGACTCTTTAATCTAATTTACATTAAAAATGTAACTTTTATCTCTTTTATGAATTCCTCCTTTTGTTTCTTTTATTAACATTAGAAAAATGTATATTCTATTTCAATGTTGAATTCAACTCTTTTAATTACACTGTAAAATCTCCTTTTTAATTACAATGTAAATTGTAGTTGTGACGGCCCGCCCCGCACCAGCCTGCATTTACTCCGAAAGTGCGTTGTACACATGCCCAGCTAGCACAGAACGGTCGTCAGAAGAGAAGAAAGAAGGGAATGAACTAATCAAGGAACCTGTAGAATGTCTCACAGCGCATGGAATAAAATATATTAACAACATACTTGACATAAACAGGTGAGACAGTGCATAAGCTGATAACTAAAATCAACATCAATCATCAGAGCAGCGGAAATCCATATACAGCTTATTACAATTTTCCAAATTTACTGTCTCTAAACAAAAGAAAGCTAAAGTAGAAGATGCACCACCAATGCCCAAGCAGTGATCTTCAACAACACAGGGAGAATATTATATATATATATATTACGTGGAAGCCTCCTGCTCGTCTCCGGATCATCTACCCGTGCATCACCAGCTAACCTGTCTCTAGTCTGCTCGTGTGAGCACCCAGAGTAATAAGAGGAGACATAAAACTCTGGGTCAGACATAAAGCCTGGTATGAGCGATAAGCATCTAAAAAGAATAATAACATGTATACTAAACCATACCTGAACCTGGACCTGCAACCAAAGAGTTAGTACCACATACCGTACAATACTCCAAGGCGCCATAATGAATAGTGTAAGAATACGGGGGTGGGGTGTGCATGTCACAATGATAGCAAACAAATCATCCATAGCAACCATCCTCACATCTCTCACTCTGTGCGTAAAGCATACGATATCTACCACTTTGGAACACTAGACAAACTGAGGTAACGACGAATCCCGACTTGTAGAAACCCTGCTATGACCAAGCTAAACATATGGAGTCATGACCAAACATTTCAATGACCCGCTTCATTGGTTGTAGCCCTTGGTCCTACCTATGCCATAATGGCCCTGAATCCGCCTTCGTACCTCCTACCATAGTGGTCCAAAGCTATAGACGTCGATAACCCCTTGGCACGCGCCCCGCAGCAAAACCCAACCATGAAGCGAACTCGTTGATTCCCATCTGAATCTTGAGCTCTAACTTCTCATTTGGGCTTCCTTTGCATCTCGGGTTTCTGCCATCACCGGATCGGTTCGGATCCCCTCTTTGCCATCGGTTCGGTTCGGCCTTTAGCTCCCCATCATCAACGCGGTGCGGTTCGTGGCGTCCATCTGGTAGCGGTTCAGATCGGCCTCCCCCAAGCACACCGGTTCGGGTCGCTCCTTCTGCTCACGAGTGGTTCGGATCGTGGTCACCTCACTGGATCGGTTCGGGCTCCTCTTCGTGAAGCAACACGGATCGTCTCGCGAAGTTTTGATCGGATCGGATCGTATCGCGCCGTCGGATCGGAGTCTTCAAGCATCGACGGATCGGAGTCGTCAAGCATCGACGGATCGGATCGGATCGCACCATCGGATCGGATCGCCCTTACTTCCACCGATCCGGTCCGGTTCGGATGATTTCCTGCAGTTCTTCCAGCGAGCAGTTTACGCCATTCGACGGCTTTTTTGACAAATCTAACACTTCTAATCAATCATAAAACATGTCAAACAGTCATAGCAACATAGCAAACTAACCACAAACATCAAAACAATGAATTTACATGTCAAATTAGATCAAAGGTGCCCAAAATCCCATTTTTCCCTTAAGCATGATTAAATGAAACTAATCATAGGGTTAACAAAACTCCATCAAATTAAACCAAATTTCTACTAGAGGCATAAAATATTATTTTAGAATTTCTAAACATTTTTCCAGAATTTATTAGTGTATAAATTCGCTAATCTTCACTAATTACCCTTAATTACCGTAATTAGTGCAAAAACTATGCAAATCACTCACCTTTGCCACAATAAAACTTTCAGATCTGAAGTGAACCTCTGATTTGCACGAATTCCAATATATAACAGCAGCTCTACCTCGGTCCTTGTGCTAATCCTCCTTGATTTGATGCCTCTAAGCCTTAATCCTTGATTAGGAAGTGATTTTTGGGTGTTTTAGAGAGATTTAGAGAGTGGAGGCCATGGCTAGGTTAAGGGGAATGAATAGTGACGGCTGAAAAATGAGAAAAAGGTATTCTCCAAACCCTAACAGCCCTTTTAAACTCCTAATCCCGAAATTCCCCTTTGGGCCTAGCTGCTAATCACCCGGTTAAGCCCAATTAAGCTGTTTTTCACCATCTGAAACTTGTTTCAGCCATATCTCCCAAACGGTAAGTCCGTTTGGCTAATGTGACCACTCTACGGAAAGAGAAACCATCATCCGAAGCCAATGGAAGTGGTTTCAGGTCAAAATTCATTTCCAGTCAAAAGTTATGGCCAAAACAGTATCAACCAGGGGTAAAATGGTCATTTAAAAATCGGGAAAAATCATGAACATGGGAAATGACCCCAATAGTCGTCTCCCAAAGTTTCATGACCATACGACTTCGTATGTGAAAGAAATAAATATTCTACGATCCTATGATGCGTAGAATGCGGGTCGTTACACTCTCCCCCCCTTAAGAAATTTCTCCCCCGAAATTCCTTAACCCTAAACATACAAAGGATCCCGCATGCCTAACAACCACATACAACAATCAATCATGCAAAATAAGCAAACAAGCCTATCCTAGCATGCGGAAAAACTAAATCGAAGCCAAAATCTTACCAGGCAAAGAGTTCTGGGTGCGACTTCCTAATGTTCTCCTCTGTCTCCCAAGTACAATCATTCTCGTCCTCACTCCACTGTACCTTGACTAGCTTCACCGCCTTCCTTCGAAGTTGCTTCATGTCGTGCGCGACAATACGGGCCGGCTTGCGGTTCCCAACCGCCTCGGGTTCTACTTCGAAGTCCTCTAACTGATCAGGTGAAATAGTCATATCTGAGTCGTGAACGAACTTCCTTAGTTGGGAAACATGAAATACGTTGTGAACTCCCGCCATCTTCTCTGGTAAGTCAATTCTATATGCCAAATTCCCGACTAGTTCAAGAACAGGGAATGGGCCAACAAACCTTGGTGCCAACTTGCCTCTCCTGCCAAATCGTATTACGCTCTTCAACGGAGAAATCTTGACAAACACCAAGTCACCAACGGAGAATTTTAGGTCTCTTCTCCTCTTATCAGCATAACTCTTCTGCCTATCTTGGACTGCCTTCATTCGTTGTTGAATGATCTTGATCTTATCTGAAGTTTCCCTCACCACATCTGGTCCAAGCATAAACTTCTCGCCAGTCTCTATCCAACATGATGGTGAGTTACACGGTCTTCCGTACAAAGCTTCAAACGGAGCCATACCGATACTGGATTGGTAGCTATTATTATATGCAAACTCTACTAGATGCAAATGGTCGTCCCATGATCCACCAAAATCCAATATACACGCTCTCAAGAGATCTTCCAAAATACGATTCACCCTCTCCGTCTGACCGTCGGTCTGAGGATGATATGCGGTACTGAGATGTAACTTTGACCCTAGAGCCTCTTGTAAGCTCTTCCAAAACCCACTAGTGAACAACGGGTCTCGGTCGCTCACAATGCTTTTAGGTACTCCATGAAATCTCACTACCCACTTCGTATACAATTCTGCTAACTTAGCTGCCGTTCTGGTTGATTTGACTGGTATAAACCTTGCACTTTTAGTCAGTCGATCTACAATTACCCAAATGCTGTCATATCCCGATCTAGTCCTTGGTAACCCATCGATGAAATCCATCGAGACTTGCTCCCATTTCCATTCGGGAATTTCTAAGGGCTGTAACAACCCACTAGGCTTCTTTTGCTCGGCTTTAACTAGCTGGCAATTCATGCACTTGGATATAAACTTTCCAACGTCTCTTTTCATCCCTTCCCAGTAGTAAGTCTGCTTCATATCTCGATACATCTTGTTACCACCGGGGTGTATAGTCAGCTTTGAGTGATGACATTCTCTAAGCACTTCATCTCTCAATCCATTGACATTGGGTACAACAAGCTTTCCATTCTTTCTAAGCTATCCATCTCGATCAAGCCCATACTTGTTCATCTCCTCATCGACACACATCTCTAACTTGGAGATGATTTCCAATAGGTTAGGATCGTCCCTCTGACTAGAGCCGATCCGCTCAATCAAAGTGGGTCTGATCGTCAAACTTGCTAACATTTCTGGATCGAATTCGCACTTTGGTCTGAAATCAAACCCCGCGATAAACTCCAGTTGATTCCATTCAAGGAACATAGCCCCTAAGCTGGCATGTCTTCTACTCAATGCGTCAGCCACCGCATTACCCTTTCCCGGTGTGTATGCGATGTCAAAATCATAGGAAGCTAAGAACTCTAACCATCTCTGCTGACGGAGATTTAAATCCTTCTGGGAGAATAGATACTTCAACGACTTATGATCTGTAAACAGCTCAAATCTTTCTCCCAAGAGATAGTGTCTCCACATCTTTAACGTGAACACGATCGCTGCCAATTCTAAATCATGGGTAGGGTATCTTCTCTCGTGCGGTTTCAATTGCCAACTTGCGTAAGCTACAACCCTACCGCCTTGCATCAATACAGCACCCAGTCCGGTACCACAGGCATCCGTGTATACCGTCATCTCTTCATCCCCCTTAGGAATGACTAACACTGGTGCGCTTGTCAACTTGTCTTTTAGACTTTTGAATGCATTCTCGCACCTCTCATCCCAGACAAAAGCTTGATTCTTCTTGGTTAACTGGGTCAATGGTGCTGCTACCTTGGAGAAACCTTGGATAAACTTACGATAATATCCAGCTAATCCCAAGAAACTTCTTACATCTGTTGCATTCTTGGGCGTAGGCCAATCCTGTACCGTAGCCACCTTTGCTGGGTCCACGGCAATACCATTCTCTGATACAACATGGCCCAAGAACCTCACTTCCCTCTTCCAGAAGTGACACTTAGAAAACTTTGCTTTCAATTGGTGTTTTCTCAACACCTCCATCGCTACTCTTAAATGTTCCTTGTGTTCTTCCTCTGTCCTCGAATAGACCAAAATATCATCAACGAACACAAGGACAGACTTATTCAACTGATCTCTGAATACCCTATTCATAAGATCCACAAAATATGCCGGGGCATTAGTCAGCCCAAATGGCATAACCACCCACTCATAAAATCCAGACGGCGTTCGAAATGTCGTTTTAGCTATACTCTCAGCTTCCACTCTAAGCTGATGAAAACCTATCGCGAGATCCAACTGAGAAAATATCCTCGCGCCACTCAACTGATCGAACAAATCATCTATCCGCGGTAGAGGATACTTATTCTTCCTCGTCACTTTATTCAACTCGCGGTAGTCTACACACAAACGAAGGGAACCATCCGCCTTGGTAGCAAACACAACTGGTGCTCCCCATTCAGAAACACTCCTTCTGATAAATCCCTTCTTCAAAAGATCGCTGACTTGCACCTCGAGCTCTCGCTGCTCCCTTGGTGCCATACGACGAAGTGGCATCACTATAGGCCTGGCATCTTTTACCAAATCAATACGGAACTCAATCTCTCGGTGTGGTGGAAGCCCGGTCACTTCTTCGAAAACATCCGGATACTGGCCAACCACGGGCAAGCCTGACAACTCACTATGCGGAATGTCGAGGGAGTTTAGAAAACTAGCCAATACCCCCTTACTGGGTAGACCACCAAACACTATCCTCCGCCCATCATCCGCTCTAGCTGTCACCAAAAAGCCCTCACAGTCTACCACCACCCCATACCTTCGGAGCCAATCTACTCCCAAAATAATGCCAAACCCAGTAAAGCCCAAAACAAAGCAATCACAAACAAACATGCATCCATGACTCGATAAGACCACATTACAACAAATCATGCTAAGGCTAGTCGAACCACCAATCGGGTTCGTCACTACTAAAGGTCTATCGACAATCTCGGGTTCCAATCCCAATCTATCTACCTGGTCACTAGAAATGAAAGAACTGGAAGCTCCGGTATCAAATAAAACTCTAACAGGAACATCATAAACAGAAAGCATACCTTGAATGACGACATTCTTTCCCTTCTCCGCCGCAGTTGGGGCATTCGACGAAGAAGGAATAGCATTGAGAGCATATGCTTTCACCATTTGCTTTTCTTTAGAGGGCTGTGGACACTTGTCCTTGTGATGTCCCATCTGGCCACAGTTGAAGCACTTCCTATCCGCTGGCTTGGCCCGACAATTACTAGCATAATGGCCCTTCTTACCACAGCTGAAGCACTCCACATCTTGCTTATTCTTTTTCTTCTGGCCATCCTTAGTCTGATTCTGCTTTCTCTTATTCTGGGAACCACCTTTGCCTCCACCACCTGCTTGTGGCTTTGGCTCATCTGCGGATGCAACCTCAGTCTTCGGCTTAGGGTAGAGACTTTCTGAACTTAATGCTTTCCCCACAATCGATTCAAACGTCTCATCGATGTGGTTAATAAGTTTTTCCCCCAAGTACTGATCCAAACCAGTTATGAATTTCTCATTCTTTTTCTCCGCAGTATCAATAAGAGATAACCCATATTTTGACAAAGTGTCAAATTCAGCAATATACTCCGAGACAGCTCTGCCATTCTGCTTGAGCTCCAAGAATTTCTTAAACAGCACTGACTTCTGAGCAGCTGGAATGAACTTCTCGCTAAAGCGAGCCTTAAACTGCTCCCAAGTAATCTGATCTTCGGGAGTAGCTTCCTTTATAGCATTCCACCAATTCATTGCCCGCCCTTGCAGCTGACGGGACGCTAGCTTTCTTTTCATCGCATCCTCGATACCCAAATCCTCGAAGATACGTTCGCAACTATCCACCCAATCTTGAACATCCGTAGCCGACTCCGTTCCGTGGAACGGCTTCCCACCAAGGCTAGTATAATCCTTACTCAGCTTGGCGAAGTCGACCCTTGGCGCCTGCACTATTGGACCACCACCATTTCCACCATTGGGGGCTGCCCTCTGCACATCTCTAAGCATCTCTCTCATGAGGTCAGTAAACATCGTCCTCATGTCAGCAACATTCCCATTATTGGCTCCCCCACCAGTACCTCTAACATATCGGCTCATCGTCAATCTGAAAAAGAAAACGATTAACGACTCCATAGTGGTGCTAGTGCAGTACGACTTCATCCATATACTACTAATAGTATATATATATATATATAGCTTTTAAAAACCAAAGTAATCACAAATACGCTCTCTCGTATACGTATATTATCTCTCCCTGATAACTCCCCTAGGTTAACTGCGCAACCTAGAGCTCTGATACCAAGTGTGACGGCCCGCCCCGCACCAGCCTGCATTTACTCCGAAAGTGCGCTATACACATGCCCAGCTAGCACAGAACGGTCGTCAGAAGAGAAGAAAGAAGGGAATGAACTAATCAAGGAACCTGTAGAATGTCTCACAGCGCATGGAATAAAATATATTAACAACATACTTGACATAAACAGGTGAGACAGTGCATAAGCTGATAACTAAAATCAACATCAATCATCAGAGCAGCGGAAATCCATATACAGCTTATTACAATTTTCCAAATTTACTGTCTCTAAACAAAAGAAAGCTAAAGTAGAAGATGCACCACCAATGCCCAAGCAGTGATCTTCAACAACACAGGGAGAATATTATATATATATTACGTGGAAGCCTCCTGCTCGTCTCCGGATCATCTACCCGTGCATCACCAGCTAACCTGTCTCTAGTCTGCTCGTGTGAGCACCCAGAGTAATAAGAGGAGACATAAAACTCTGGGTCAGACATAAAGCCTGGTATGAGCGATAAGCATCTAAACAGAATAATAACAGGTATACTAAACCACACCTGAACCTGGACCTACAACCAAAGAGTTAGTACCACATACCGTACAATACTCCAAGGCGCCATAATGAATAGTGTAAGAATACGGGGGTGGGGTGTGCATGTCACAATGATAGCAAACAAATCATCCATAGCAACCATCCTCACATCTCTCACTCTGTGCGTAAAGCATACGATATCTACCACTTTGGAACACTAGACAAACTGAGGTAACGACGAATCCCGACTTGTAGAAACCCTGTTATGACCAAGCTAAACATATGGAGTCATGACCAAACATTTCAATGACCCGCTTCATTGGTTGTAGCCCTTGGTCCTACCTATGCCATAATGGCCCTAAATCCGCCTTCGTACCTCCTACCATAGTGGTCCAAAGCTATAGACGTCGATAACCCCTTGGCACGCGTCCCGCAGCAAAACCCAACCATGAAGCGAACTCGTTGATTCCCATCTGAATCTTGAGCTCTAACTTCTCATTTGGGCTTCCTTTGCATCTCGGGTTTCTGCCATCACCGGATCGGTTCGGATCCCCTCTTTGCCATCGGTTCGGTTCGGCCTTTAGCTCCCCATCATCAACGCGGTGCGGTTCGTGGCGTCCATCTGGTAGCGGTCCGGATCGGCCTCCCCCAAGCACACCGGTTCGGGTCGCTCCTTCTGCTCACGAGTGGTTCGGATCGTGGTCACCTCACTGGATCGGTTCGGGCTCCTCTTCGTGAAGCAACACGGATCGTCTCGCGAAGTTTTGATCGGATCGGATCGTATCGCGCCGTCGGATCGGAGTCTTCAAGCATCGACGGATCGGAGTCTTCAAGCATCGACGGATCGGATCGGATCTGTAACAACCCGAAAATCTGGGCCAGTTTAAAATTTTTTATTTTTGCAATTTTATCGAATTTTGATTATTTAAAATGAATTATTTTAAATAATATCGACGAGAAATTTATTTTGAATATAATTCGAACGTATATATTATACGCGTCGTCGTTAGAATATAAATATTTATATATAATTATAAATAGAATTGAAAATGGCGCGGTAGTTCGATAATTCGATTTCAAATTTCATTTGAATGTACCGGGTGCAAAACAATCCGGATTTTAGTGAAACCAAAAACAATAGGATCTAATTGATAATATCTTTCCAACGAATCCGAAGAATCAAGATTTCATAGCGGGAATCAAAAGATATGTCCAGTTGAAAATTCTGAATAGTCGCTATGGAATTCAGGCCCTTAAAAATGGACATTTTGCAAACGACCTCGGATTTCGACGAAACCAGTTTTGTTGGGTCCGAGATGTCAAATTATTGCTAGGTTTCAAATTTCATAATTTTTCGAATCAATATGTGAGCGTGGCAAAGGAAAACGCGTTTGACCGGTTTTAGTTGATTTTAATCGATTGGAAATTGGCCATTTTTCTAACGGTCTCAGAATTCGACGAAACTAGTTTTGTTAGGACCGTATCGTCAATACGAGGCTAGAAAATATTTTTCGGGAATTTTTCTAGTTAGTATGTGACCCCGGTAATTTGAAATGTACGTTTAAAATTCAATATAGTGATTTAAATGTGAATTTTGATGGAAACCGATTGAAACAGCCAAACTGGCTTACGATATATATCCCATTGTGTTCGGAATGGGGGTAATTAGCTTGGGGCGACAGTCGTTGGGTTTGAATTAGAGTTCTGAACGATAAACCAGAAAAAATGAAATAAATAGTAATTAAATATTATATGATTACACCTTTTGTGCCCTAGCCCTAAACACTATCTCAGGAGCGCCGCCATATTCAATTCGATGGCCAAAAACAGAGCGATTTTTCTTCGATTAAAATCTCCCAAATGGTTTAGAATTAAAACCCAAATCCAAAGAGAAAATTTAAGAGATTCCTGCGTCCTTTGATTTCATAGAGGTGTGATGATTTCTCTTGGGGTATGCTGCTAGATTTCATCGCTCCAAGGCATGGCGTTCACAGCCGATTTTTGGCCACCGTGGAGCAGCGAGTTCGCCGCTACTCCGGGCAGAGAAAGGTGGCGCGGCGGCGCACCAAGGAGGGGGGTTAGACCGTGATCCGACGTCTTCAATCTCCGGCGAAGTGGAACCCTAATTCTGGCGAGTTGGGTACAGCGTGTTCGGTGATTGTACAGTGAGTCTTTATATATTTTTTTTCTTTTTTTTTCTTTCCTTATTTTAGTTTAACTAGTAGAAAAATAAACATAGATTTTGTTTAGAAAAACATACATAGATTTTGTTTAGAAAAATAAACATAGATTTTGTTTAGAAAAACATACATAGATTTTGTTTAGAAAAATAAACATAGATTTTGTATAGAAAAATATACATAGATTTTGTTTAGAAAAATATACATAGATTTTGTTTAGAAAAACATACATAGATTTTGTTTAGAAAAATAAACATAGATTTTGTATAGAAAAATAAACATAGATTTTGTATAGAAAAATATACATAGATTTTGTATAGAAAAATATACATAGATTTTGTATAGAAAAACATACATAGATTTTGTATAGAAAAATATACATAGATTTTGTATAGAAAAACATACATAGATTTTGTTTAGAAAAATAAACATAGATTTTGTATAGAAAAATATACATAGATTTTGTTTAGAAAAATATACATAGATTTTGTTTAGAAAAACATACATAGATTTTGTTTAGTAAAATAAACATAGATTTTGTATAGAAAAATAAACATAGATTTTGTATAGAAAAATATACATAGATTTTGTATAGAAAAACATACATAGATTTTGTATAGAAAAATATACATAGATTTTGTATAGAAAAACATACATAGATTTTGTTTAGAAAAATAAACATAGATTTTGTATAGAAAAATAAACATAGATTTTGTTTAGAAAAATAAACATAGATTTTGTATAGAAAAATATACATAGATTTTGTTTAGAAAAATATACATAGATTTTGTTTAGAAAAATAAACATAGATTTTGTTTAGAAAAATATACATAGATTTTGTTTAGAAAAATAAACATAGTTTTTGTTTAGAAAAATATACATAGATTTTGTTTAGAAAAATATACATAGATTTTGAATAGAAAAATATACATATACTTTGTTTAGAAAATATAAAATAGGACTTGATTTTGAAAATATAAAATAGCAAGAACTAAGAAAATATTTTTATAAGTAAAAATATGATTTTTAGC
This sequence comes from Allium sativum, assembly GCA_030737875.1. Classification (NCBI taxonomy): domain Eukaryota; kingdom Viridiplantae; phylum Streptophyta; class Magnoliopsida; order Asparagales; family Amaryllidaceae; genus Allium; species Allium sativum. Next base: position 195,770,687 of record CM060911.1, read on the forward strand.
TTATATATGATGATTATAAAATAGTCATACAGAGAATAATTATTAATGGGTTAAAAATATGATTTTTAACGTAGGTATGCGAATAGATCGACAACCAGAGAAAGGAGGAGTGGAACCCCAATGTGAGAACTTCTCACCTTTCAATTTAAATTTTCTAGTTATATATATATATACTAGGATGCAGACGGTGTTTAGTAGCACCCGACACCCGTCATCCACAGACCATGGATGGCTTGTTTGTTAAATTGTTTGGTTGAATAGTTAGTTAGATTATTTGATTGAAATTGAATTGTTTGGTGAGATGAATGGATTTGATTGATGTGTGAATGGCGTGGGCCTTCACTAGACCGGGGATAAGGCTAGGCCTCGTCCCGTTTCTAGTATCGTGCCGTTATGCCGCCGAAATTTTCTAAAATAAGTTAGATAAATAAAAATATCATTTTATTTAAAGAATGAACTGAATAGAAATTCATATGTTGGAATAAAATGTTTTATCGTTAAAAATATAATTTTTAACGTGAATGTGAATAAATAAATATTCATTTACAAACCAGACGGTTTGTTTATGTACACCTATTTGAAGGACATTGATTGGGTCGATAAATTTTACACATCGCCCAACTGCACAAATAAAATCTGTATTTGATGGTTTGAAACCCCACACGAGTGTTGGGATGAAATTTGAAGTTCACTCATCCTGATTGATTAAATATGTCGATCGATTGATTGACAGGCTGTTATAAGCGTTAGATATTTATATTTGATGCTTATACAGTGTAGTGCACTTTGGTTGATGGTTGATTATTTTGCAATGATATTATATGTGTGTAATGTATGAAAATCCATATAATTAACATTATATGGTGATTGATTGGGCCTCATTCCAATTTAGAAAATAAAGAATAATATATAATAAAAGTTCATGTGTTGACAGTACTCATCCATTGAGATTGGTCATGTGTTGAACGAAATATTTTAGTAATAAAATTTACACCTTTATCGATATAAAATAAAAGTTCATGTGTTGACAGTACTCATCCATTGAGATTGGTCATGTGTTGAACGAAATATTTTAGTAATAAAATTTACACCTTTATCGATATAAAATAAAAGTTCATGTGTTGACAGTACTCATCCATTGAGATTGGTCATGTGTTGAACGAAATATTTTGATAATAACAACTATTTTGAAAAAGAAATATTTGAAATAGAAATATTCGAAATGGAATATTTGAAAATATCAATATATGAAGCCGTGTTGATTAGATTGACGCCATTTTGACGTGAACGATATTTATATCGATTTTATTCATTTTAAAATGAATATTAAAAAGTAATTTTGAAATGGAATATTTCGAAATGAATTGAATTGAAAACGATTTCGAAATGAATTGAATTGAAAACGATTTCGAAATGAATTGAATTGAAAACGATTTCGAAATGAATTGAATTGAAAACGATTTCGAAATGAATTGAATTGAAAACGATTTCGAAATGAATTGAATTGAAAACGATTTCGAAATGAATTGAATTGATTATGAATTCAAATTGAATTGAAATTTGAATTGAATAGAAATGAATTTTAAAACGAATTTATAAAGAAGAATTCAATTTTGAATTGAATTGAAATGGAAGTTGAAATTGCTTTTGAAACGAATTTAAAACTGTTTATATAATTCGTTTTAAATAGAAATCGACGAAATATATTATATATATTATATATATAATATAATGGCCTGAATAGAACGCGCCGCGCCGCGGCAGTTCGCGAATTTCGACCATTTATTTCAAACGGACATTACGGGAGATCCGACCGTCGGATTCTCCTAAAACCGGAACCGTTGGGTTCGTATCGAATAGAGCTTTCTAACGAATATTAGAAATTGGAAATCTAACGGTTGGATTTGGAATTATGTCCAAATCAAATTTGAAAAAGGTCGCTATAAGTGCAGTTCGATGGCCATTGATGGAAATCGACTGTACGGGCCTTGATAAAATTATTAAAAATAGTAATAATTTGTGTAAAATCATAAGAAATGATTTAGAAAGAATTGGGATGAAAAACTCCATATTTGAAAAGATAAAAATAGTTTTTTATCGAAATGAACTAGTTTTGAACTAGAATTATAATTCTATTTATTTTTAAATAAATAAATTGAATTTGAAATGGTTTTCAGAAATAACCAGAATTTCCAATGATTGCATTGGAGTGGATTTGAATCGAAATTGTCTTCGGAATATTTCGATGTTGGAATTCGTGATTATACAGATGTTGTTATGGGAATTTGAAAGATATATATTTATATCGTTATTTCCAATACGACATTTGTTAATCGTAGAATTTGATATTGAATATAAGCCGATATATTTTCTATTCAGAGCCTTATATTGAATATCAAATGTGATTTGGGTTTGTCGTGAATGGTGTTTTCACTAACACTGTTCTTGAACCCAGTTGAGAAAAGATTAAATCTTTTTATTTAGATTTAATGAAGTGTACCAATTAAATGATATTTAATTGGAATTGAATTGATATTGATTTTTGGGTTTATCGTGAACAGTGTTTTAAACAACACTCGTTCTTTAACCCGATGATTAATGAATGTGATTTTGGGTTTATCGTGAACTGTGTTTTTAAAATGACACTGATTCTCTAACCCAGTTAAAGATTAAAACTAAGTGGAGTTTTAATGAATCTTTAATTAGATTGAAAAGATCGAAAATGGAGTACCACCAGTTTTGCTCCAGGCGATAGTTAAATCTTTAATTAGATTTGAACGTGAAATGGTAATTGAATTTACCGATAACACCGTGGTGTTAGATATGAAGTATTACCAGTTTTACTTCATGGGATTAATAGGTTGGGATTGGGAAATTAAAACAAATGATTACTTCGGTAAGTTTCGTTAATCCCGACTAGTTGAATCGAGATTCAAAAATAGAATAAAGAATAAATTCAAGGAATTTATCTTGGATAAAATTAATGGGAACCTTTCCCTATGAATGTGAAATTTAGAAACTAACTGTCGGTTAGCCAAACAGAATGGTTTTCTGGATATTGATCTGATGTTGGTTTCGGCCTTCGGGGTTAATATTTGGGGAATTATTCTCTTGATTAATTTACGGTTAGTGACTGATGAATTGGAATGAGGCGTATGTTGTGTTTGTGTAACACTTATTTAAATATACGTGAGTTATTCGGAAAGACCGGGTTTATCCCATTCTGAATAACTGATACGACGATAAGTCGAAGATGAAGACGATGGTCGAAGACCGGAGGTCTTCACGTCGTTTGGGTAATTACTGATGATCTTGATTGGGCTGTACACCCAAGAAGATGGAAACAGTTAGTGATCGTCCAGACGTACTTGGAGATCGATGGATATGCGGGGTACTAGGTGCCTCCGGTTTCGTTCAGACCCAGAACGGACTTGTAAATGGACTGTGTGTCTGACATTGGATTTTAGTCCGTGTGATTGATCTCTATTAAATATATATCTGTTTGGCGGCGGAGAATTTATTCTCTTGCTTAACGCCCTTCTCTGAGACGTACGAGCTCAGAGGTTATATATTGATGGATATCAAACGCATGGAGTGAATTGCCTGTGTGGCATGCCTAAGTGGCAATTGATCGAGGCTTCTGTTGAAAAGCAAAGTCTTGTGGTGATGATCAAAGCACGGCCTTTGTGGCGTAGCTTTGTGTAACGTTTACCTCGCGTGTTTCACACCCGGTATGAACCAAAAACGGGAGACGGACCTCAGGGAGGACTTGCGTTTCTTTCTAGCTAAAAGTGGCGTCAGTGGTTTTACACGCCCTGACGAGTTTGACTTATGTGGTTGTTGCTGTTGCGAGGCGCCTCGGTTTGATCGGACGATCCGGGTCCGATGGAGTCATTCGTTGGCTCGTTTGCGCCCCAAAGGGCGGGGAGACGTATTGTTCAGGCATAATAATCCACATCGGTGGACCGGCCCTGACGATCCAGGGGGCAGTTGCGGCTGTTCCTGAGACATGGTAGGCTAGATTGTCTCGAATCGGTTGAGGACTATCTTTTGCCTCGGTTCATAGATGGAAATCCAACTTCCAAATACGTGACATTTGCGGTTTTAATTGTAGAACTAGTATGGCGACATGATATATGGTACCCATGCCGCCTATGATTGATACTTATGATTTGAAGTTGTTTTATACACTATGCACTTATAATAGTATCAAATAATCTGTTTTAAACGTATCAAGCATTCTTTGGCTGTTATAAGGGAAAACCCTATCCCCCGGCTTGCGTTGCATTGTGTGATAGGACCTGGGTCTTATAACAGCTTCATTTTTCTTTATTTAGCATTGCGCTGTTTGTTTTATGCACTGGTATTCTTGGGAGGAAACCCGTTCCGTGTTATACGGCGTGGTCCCTTGATTTACCTAACTTTGAAAATAAAGATTAATAACTGTTTTAGTTCTCACACCAGTCACATGACTGACCTGGAGTTTATTGTTTTAACCTAAACTCTGGGTGCCCCTATTTTGACACGGGCAGCTAGTAGTTTTGGTTTTGCAGATTTATATTCACAGGATCCTGGTTTACAGCTGGAACGATATCCGAAAAGCTTTGTATCCGTATATCTCTTCTAGTTGTGTATAGTATTATTTTCCGCTGCTATGTATTTAAATGTAATTTAAATCTCTGTTATTTCTGTGTAATTTCCATTCATGCCCTGTATATTCTTGTAATCTGATGCATTGTTGTAATACACAGTGAAATGTTCTTCTGTTTGCGTTCTATTTTGTCGTGTTCTCAAACGATAGGGCGTTTCGAACGGTCTGGGTCGGTTTAGCGACTGGTTCGGATCGAGCGAAATTCTTTCTCGTCACAGTTGGTATCAGAGCTTTGGTTTACAAAGCAGAGAACAGGACACATTAGAACCCTACGAAAGAATTCATCAGATATTGGATTAGTAATATCCAATGAGAATGACTCGTTAGAGATAGGAACAGTAGCATCCTAGAACGAGTGTGAAGAGTATATTTTTCAAAACAAATTCTGTTTTGAAATTTAGATCGTTTTACACGTATTTGAAAAATTTATTTATATTGATTTTGGACAGTTCAGTATATAAAGAATTTGCATATACGCCTTGCAAACATATATTCAAAGTTTTAATATATTGGATAGATATAGCATCACACTCTAGTCGCCCGGAGATGATATTGATCATAGAGATCGCATCATCAACATTTATGTTCGAGTTTCGAAGGTGTGATTTTCTATATATTTCCATTAGACTGGTGTGAGAACCAAAACTAATATAGCTAGAATACATTGTTGTGATTTGGCATCAAAACATGATTTTATTTATATATATCAAAGTTATGAATTTGAAACGTTAATCCACTAATTGATTGATGTTTGCGTTGTTTGTTTATTTGTTTGATAATTTTGAACCATTATGCCTAATTGAATCAAATATTGAGTTATATTGAAAATTGGTCGCATTTGCTTGTATATACATATACTTTCACTGAACAGGTCATAGCAAGGAGGCTAGATCAGAGAATAAAATTTGTTTGCCCGACAAATAGGTACATGTTTACTACATAATTTACTGTTTTGTTTGGGTGATGATGATTTTATGAGCCTATTGGCCAGCCGCTTGGCTTTTTCTTTTTGAGATCTGAAGGACCGGGGAAGCTATTTGAAATTCCCCGATGCTCCCGGTGCAGGGGAGGTTATGGCGAAATTTTTCGGAAATTTAGGGTGTTAGCCAAATTTTTGAAAATTTGAAAATTCTCAGAAACTGAAAAGTTGGAGAATGAAAACCAGATCGAACGTAGAGTTGAATAATCAAACCACTTTCGACTTTGTTCCTTTTCGGGGACGAAAAGTTTTAAGTGGGGGAGATTGTAACAACCCGAAAATCTGGGCCAGTTTAAAATTTTTTATTTTTGCAATTTTATCGAATTTTGATTATTTAAAATGAATTATTTTAAATAATATCGACGAGAAATTTATTTTGAATATAATTCGAACGTATATATTATACGCGTCGTCGTTAGAATATAAATATTTATATATAATTATAAATAGAACTGAAAATGGCGCGGTAGTTCGATAATTCGATTTCAAATTTCATTTGAATGTACCGGGTGCAAAACAATCCGGATTTTAGTGAAACCAAAAACAATAGGATCTAATTGATAATATCTTTCCAACGAATCCGAAGAATCAAGATTTCATAGCGGGAATCAAAAGATATGTCCAGTTGAAAATTCTGAATAGTCGCTATGGAATTCAGGCCCTTAAAAATGGACATTTTGCAAACGACCTCGGATTTCGACGAAACCAGTTTTGTTGGGTCCGGGATGTCAAATTATTGCTAGGTTTCAAATTTCATAATTTTTCGAATCAATATGTGAGCGTGGCAAAGGAAAACGCGTTTGACCGGTTTCAGTTGATTTTAATCGATTGGAAATTGGCCATTTTTCTAACGGTCTCAGAATTCGACGAAACTAGTTTTGTTAGGACCGTATCGTCAATACGAGGCTAGAAAATATTTTTCGGGAATTTTTCTAGTTAGTATGTGACCCCGGTAATTTGAAATGTACGTTTAAAATTCAATATAGTGATTTAAATGTGAATTTTGATGGAAACCGATTGAAACAGCCAAACTGGTTTACGATATATATCCCATTGTGTTCGGAATGGGGGTAATTAGCTTGGGGCGACAGTCGTTGGGTTTGAATTAGAATTCTGAACGATAAACCAGAAAAAATGAAATAAATAGTAATTAAATATTATATGATTACACCTTTTGTGCCCTAGCCCTAAACACTATCTCACGAGCGCCGCCATATTCAATTCGATGGCCAAAAACAGAGCGATTTTTCTTCGATTAAAATCTCCCAAATGGTTTAGAATTAAAACCCAAATCCAAAGAGAAAATTTAAGAGATTCCTGCGTCCTTTGATTTCATAGAGGTGTGATGATTTCTCTTGGGGTATGCTGCTAGATTTCATCGCTCCAAGGCATGGCGTTCACAGCCGATTTTTGGCCACCGTGGAGCAGCGAGTTCGCCGCTACTCCGGGCAGAGAAAGGTGGCGCGGCGACGCACCAAGGAGGGGGGTTAGACCGTGATCCGACGTCTTCAATCTCCGGCGAAGTGGAACCCTAATTCTGGCGAGTTGGGTACAGCGTGTTCGGTGATTGTACAGTGAGTCTTTATATATTTTTTTTCTTTTTTTTTCTTTCCTTATTTTAGTTTAACTAGTAGAAAAATAAACATAGATTTTGTTTAGAAAAACATACATAGATTTTGTTTAGAAAAATAAACATAGATTTTGTTTAGAAAAACATACATAGATTTTGTTTAGAAAAATAAACATAGATTTTGTATAGAAAAATATACATAGATTTTGTTTAGAAAAATATACATAGATTTTGTTTAGAAAAACATACATAGATTTTGTTTAGAAAAATAAACATAGATTTTGTATAGAAAAATAAACATAGATTTTGTATAGAAAAATATACATAGATTTTGTATAGAAAAATATACATAGATTTTGTATAGAAAAACATACATAGATTTTGTATAGAAAAATATACATAGATTTTGTATAGAAAAACATACATAGATTTTGTTTAGAAAAATAAACATAGATTTTGTATAGAAAAATATACATAGATTTTGTTTTGAAAAATATACATAGATTTTGTTTAGAAAAACATACATAGATTTTGTTTAGAAAAATAAACATAGATTTTGTATAGAAAAATAAACATAGATTTTGTATAGAAAAATATACATAGATTTTGTATAGAAAAACATACATAGATTTTGTATAGAAAAATATACATAGATTTTGTATAGAAAAACATACATAGATTTTGTTTAGAAAAATAAACATAGATTTTGTATAGAAAAATAAACATAGATTTTGTTTAGAAAAATAAACATAGATTTTGTATAGAAAAATATACATAGATTTTGTTTAGAAAAATATACATAGATTTTGTTTAGAAAAATAAACATAGATTTTGTTTAGAAAAATATACATAGATTTTGTTTAGAAAAATAAACATAGATTTTGTTTAGAAAAATATACATAGATTTTGTTTAGAAAAATATACATAGATTTTGAATAGAAAAATATACATATACTTTGTTTAGAAAATATAAAATAGGACTTGATTTTGAAAATATAAAATAGCAAGAACTAAGAAAATATTTTTATAAGTAAAAATATGATTTTTAGCTTATATATGATGATTATAAAATAGTCATACAGAGAATAATTATTAATGGGTTAAAAATATGATTTTTAACGTAGGTATGCGAATAGATCGACAACCAGAGAAAGGAGGAGTGGAACCCCAATGTGAGAACTTCTCACCTTTCAATTTAAATTTTCTAGTTATATATATATACTAGGATGCAGACGGTGTTTAGTAGCACCCGACACCCGTCATCCACAGACCATGGATGGCTTGTTTGTTAAATTGTTTGGTTGAATAGTTAGTTAGATTATTTGATTGAAATTGAATTGTTTGGTGAGATGAATGGATTTGATTGATGTGTGAATGGCGTGGGCCTTCACTAGACCGGGGATAAGGCTAGGCCTCGTCCCGTTTCTAGTATCGTGCCGTTATGCCGCCGAAATTTTCTAAAATAAGTTAGATAAATAAAAATATCATTTTATTTAAAGAATGAACTGAATAGAAATTCATATGTTGGAATAAAATGTTTTATCGTTAAAAATATAATTTTTAACGTGAATGTGAATAAATAAATATTCATTTACAAACCAGACGGTTTGTTTATGTACACCTATTTGAAGGACATTGATTGGGTCGATAAATTTTACACATCGCCCAACTGCACAAATAAAATCTGTATTTGATTGTTTGAAACCCCACACGGGTGTTGGGATGAAATTTGAAGTTCACTCATCCTGATTGATTAAATATGTCGATCGATTGATTGACAGGCTGTTATAAGCGTTAGATATTTATATTTGATGCTTATACAGTGTAGTGCACTTTGGTTGATGGTTGATTATTTTGCAATGATATTATATGTGTGTAATGTATGAAAATCCATATAATTAACATTATATGGTGATTGATTGGGCCTCATTCCAATTTAGAAAATAAAGAATAATATATAATAAAAGTTCATGTGTTGACAGTACTCATCCATTGAGATTGGTCATGTGTTGAACGAAATATTTTAGTAATAAAATTTACACCTTTATCGATATAAAATAAAAGTTCATGTGTTGACAGTACTCATCCATTGAGATTGGTCATGTGTTGAACGAAATATTTTAGTAATAAAATTTACACCTTTATCGATATAAAATAAAAGTTCATGTGTTGACAGTACTCATCCATTGAGATTGGTCATGTGTTGAACGAAATATTTTGATAATAACAACTATTTTAAAAAAGAAATATCTGAAATAGAAATATTCGAAATGGAATATTTGAAAATATCAATATATGAAGCCGTGTTGATTAGATTGACGCCATTTTGACGTGAACGATATTTATATCGATTTTATTCATTTTAAAATGAATATTAAAAAGTAATTTTGAAATGGAATATTTCGAAATGAATTGAATTGAAAACGATTTCGAAATGAATTGAATTGAAAACGATTTCGAAATGAATTGAATTGAAAACGATTTCGAAATGAATTGAATTGAAAACGATTTCGAAATGAATTGAATTGAAAACGATTTCGAAATGAATTGAATTGAAAACGATTTCGAAATGAATTGAATTGAAAACGATTTCGAAATGAATTGAATTGATTATGAATTCAAATTGAATTGAAATTTGAATTGAATAGAAATGAATTTTAAAACGAATTTATAAAGAAGAATTCAATTTTGAATTGAATTGAAATGGAAGTTGAAATTGCTTTTGAAACGAATTTAAAACTGTTTATATAATTCGTTTTAAATAGAAATCGACGAAATATATTATATATATTATATATATAATATAATGGCCTGAATAGAACGCGCCGCGCCGCGGCAGTTCGCGAATTTCGACCATTTATTTCAAACGGACATTACGGGAGATCCGACTGTCGGATTCTCCTAAAACCGGAACCGTTGGGTTCGTATCGAAAAGAGCTTTCTAACGAATATTAGAAATTAGAAATATAACGGTTGGATTTGGAATTATGTCCAAATCAAATTTGAAAAAGGTCGCTATAAGTGCAGTTCGATGGCCATTGATGGAAATCGACTGTACGGGCCTTGATAAAATTATTAAAAATAGTAATAATTTGTGTAAAATCATAAGAAATGATTTAGAAAGAATTGGGATGAAAAACTCCATATTTGAAAAGATAAAAATAGATTTTTATCGAAATGAACTAGTTTTGAACTAGAATTATAATTCTATTTATTTTTAAATAAATAAATTGAATTTGAAATGGTTTTCAGAAATAACCAGAATTTCCAATGATTGCATTGGAGTGGATTTGAATCGAAATTGTCTTCGGAATATTTCGATGTTGGAATTCGTGATTATACAGATGTTGTTATGGGAATTTGAAAGATATATATTTATATCGTTATTTCCAATACGACATTTGTTAATCGTAGAATTTGATATTGAATATAAGCCGATATATTTTCTATTCAGAGCCTTATATTGAATATCAAATGTGATTTGGGTTTGTCGTGAATGGTGTCTTCACTAACACTGTTCTTGAACCCAGTTGAGAAAAGATTAAATCTTTTTATTTAGATTTAATGAAGTGTACCAATTAAATGATATTTAATTGGAATTGAATTGATATTGATTTTTGGGTTTATCGTGAACAGTGTTTTAAACAACACCCGTTCTTTAACCCGATGATTAATGAATGTGATTTTGGGTTTATCGTGAAATGTGTTTTTAAAATGACACTGATTCTCTAACCCAGTTAAAGATTAAAACTAAGTGGAGTTTTAATGAATCTTTAATTAGATTGAAAAGATCGAAAATGGAGTACCACCAGTTTTGCTCCAGGCGATAGTTAAATCTTTAATTAGATTTGAACGTGAAATGGTAATTGAATTTACCGATAACACCGTGGTGTTAGATATGAAGTATTACCAGTTTTACTTCATGGGATTAATAGGTTGGGATTGGGAAATTAAAACAAATGATTACTTCGGTAAGTTTCGTTAATCCCGACTAGTTGAATCGAGATTCAAAAATAGAATAAAGAATAAATTCAAGGAATTTATCTTGGATAAAATTAATGGGAACCTTTCCCTATGAATGTGAAATTTAGAAACTAACTGTCGGTTAGCCAAACAGAATGGTTTTCTGGATATTGATCTGATGTTGGTTTCGGCCTTCGGGGTTAATATTTGGGGAATTATTCTCTTGATTAATTTACGGTTAGTGACTGATGAATTGGAATGAGGCGTATGTTGTGTTTGTGTAACACTTATTTAAATATACGTGAGTTATTCGGAAAGACCGGGTTTATCCCATTCTGAATAACTGATACGACGATAAGTCGAAGATGAAGACGATGGTCGAAGACCGGAGGTCTTCACGTCGTTTGGGTAATTACTGATGATCTTGATTGGGCTGTACACCCAAGAAGATGGAAACAGTTAGTGATCGTCCAGACGTACTTGGAGATCGATGGATATGCGGGGTACTAGGTGCCTCCGGTTTCGTTCAGACCCAGAACGGACTTGTAAATGGACTGTGTGTCTGACATTGGATTTTAGTCCGTGTGATTGATCTCTATTAAATATATATCTGTTTGGCGGCGGAGAATTTATTCTCTTGCTTAACGCCCTTCTCTGAGACGTACGAGCTCAGAGGTTATATATTGATGGATATCAAACGCATGGAGTGAATTGCCTGTGTGGCATGCCTAAGTGGCAATTGATCGAGGCTTCTGTTGAAAAGCAAAGTCTTGTGGTGATGATCAAAGCACGGCCTTTGTGGCGTAGCTTTGTGTAACGTTTACCTCGCGTGTTTCACACCCGGTATGAACCAAAAACGGGAGACGGACCTCAGGGAGGACTTGCGTTTCTTTCTAGCTAAAAGTGGCGTCAGTGGTTTTACACGCCCTGACGAGTTTGACTTATGTGGTTGTTGCTGTTGCGAGGCGCCTCGGTTTGATCGGACGATCCGGGTCCGATGGAGTCATTCGTTGGCTCGTTTGCGCCCCAAAGGGCGGGGAGACGTATTGTTCAGGCATAATAATCCACATCGGTGGACCGGCCCTGACGATCCAGGGGGCAGTTGCGGCTGTTCCTGAGACATGGTAGGCTAGATTGTCTCGAATCGGTTGAGGACTATCTTTTGCCTCGGTTCATAGATGGAAATCCAACTTCCAAATACGTGACATTTGCGGTTTTAATTGTAGAACTAGTATGGCGACATGATATATGGTACCCATGCCGCCTATGATTGATACTTATGATTTGAAGTTGTTTTATACACTATGCACTTATAATAGTATCAAATAATCTGTTTTAAACGTATCAAGCATTCTTTGGCTGTTATAAGGGAAAACCCTATCCCCCGGCTTGCGTTGCATTGTGTGATAGGACCTGGGTCTTATAACAGCTTCATTTTTCTTTATTTAGCATTGCGCTGTTTGTTTTATGCACTGGTATTCTTGGGAGGAAACCCGTTCCGTGTTATACGGCGTGGTCCCTTGATTTACCTAACTTTGAAAATAAAGATTAATAACTGTTTTAGTTCTCACACCAGTCACATGACTGACCTGGAGTTTATTGTTTTAACCTAAACTCTGGGTGCCCCTATTTTGACACGGGCAGCTAGTAGTTTTGGTTTTGCAGATTTATATTCACAGGATCCTGGTTTACAGCTGGAACGATATCCGGAAAGCTTTGTATCCGTATATCTCTTCTAGTTGTGTATAGTATTATTTTCCGCTGCTATGTATTTAAATGTAATTTAAATCTATGTTATTTCTGTGTAATTTCCATTCATGCCCTGTATATTCTTGTAATCTGATGCATTGTTGTAATACACAGTGAAATGTTCTTCTGTTTGCGTTCTATTTTGTCGTGTTCTCAAACGATAGGGCGTTTCGAACGGTCTGGGTCGGTTTAGCGACTGGTTCGGATCGAGCGAAATTCTTTCTCGTCACAGGATCGCACCATCGGATCGGATCGCCCTTACTTCCACCGATCCGGTCCGGTTCGGATGATTTCCTGCAGTTCTTCCAGCGAGCAGTTTACGCCATTCGACGGCGTTTTTGACAAATCTAACACTTCTAATCAATCATAAAACATGTCAAACAGTCATAGCAACATAGCAAACTAACCACAAACATCAAAACAATGAATTTACATGTCAAATTAGATCAAAGGTGCCCAAAATCCCATTTTTCCCTTAAGCATGATTAAATGAAACTAATCATAGGGTTAACAAAACTCCATCAAATTAAACAAAATTTCTACCAGAGGCATAAAATATTATTTTCGAATTTCTAAACATTTTTCCAGAATTTATTAGTGTATAAATTCGCTAATCTTCACTAATTACCCTTAATTACCGTAATTAGTGCAAAAACTATGCAAATCACTCACCTTTGCCACAATAAAACTTTCAGATCTGAAGTGAACCTCTGATTTGCACGAATTCCAATATATAACAGCAGCTCTACCTCGGTCCTTGTGCTAACCCTCCTTGATTTGATGCCTCTAAGCCTTAATCCTTGATTAGGAAGTGATTTTTGGGTGTTTTAGAGAGATTTAGAGAGTGGAGGTCATGGCTAGGTTAAGGGGAATGAATAGTGACGGCTGAAAAATGAGAAAAAGGTATTCTCCAAACCCTAACAGCCCTTTTAAACTCCTAATCCCGAAATTCCCCTTTGGGCCTAGCTGCTAATCACCCGGTTAAGCCCAATTAAGCTGTTTTTCACCATCTGAAACTTGTTTCAGCCATATCTCCCAAACGGTAAGTCCGTTTGGCTAATGTGACCACTCTACGGAAAGAGAAACCATCATCCGAAGCCAATGGAAGGGGTTTCAGGTCAAAATTCATTTCCAGTCAAAAGTTATGGCCAAAACAGTATCAATCAGGGGTAAAATGGTCATTTAAAAATCGGGAAAAATCATGAACATGGGAAATGACCCCAATAGTCGTCTCCCAAAGTTACATGACCATACGACTTCGTATGTGAAAGAAATAAATATCCTACGATCCTATGATGCGAAGAATGCGGGTCGTTACAGTAGTTAACATTATAATGTAAAATTCCTATCTTTTAATTACAAAGTAAAATCTCCTTTTTAATTACAATGTAAATTGTAATTAACATTAAATGTCAAATTTTGTCTTTTAATTTACAATGTAAATTTCTCCCCTTTTTATTACATTAAAAATGTAATTAACATTACGGTGAAAAATTCTATCTCTTTAAATTACATTAAAAATGTCATTTTGATTATAACGTCAAATTCTTCTTTTAAATTACATTAAAATGTAATTCTTATTTTAATGACCAAACCTTATCTTTTTAATTACATAAAAATATAATTTTTAATTGTGGTGTCAATCATGTTCATTTCTAATTTAACACATAACAGTGTAAATAAATGTTTATTTACAATTCTAAACATAATGGTGTAAATAAATGTTCATTTACAATGTCAAACATAACGGTGTAAATAAATGTTCATTTACAAGGTCAAACATAACGGTGTAAATATTAGTTCATTTACATAAAAAAAATGTAATTTTAATTTCAGTGCAAAACATTAATCTTTAATTACATATAAAAAAATGTAATTTTAATTTACAATATAAATTCTATTCTTAATTACATAATAAAATGTAACTTTCATATCTTATTACATTAATAAAGGTAAGTGTAACAACCCGAAAATCTGGGCCAGTTTAAAATTTTTATTTTGACAATTTTAGCGAATTTTGATTATTTAAAATGAATTATTTTAAATAATATCGACGAGAAATTTATTTTGAAGAGAATTCAAACGTATATATTATATAGATCGACGATAGAATATAATTATTTATTTATATTTATAAATAGAATTGAAAATGGCGCGGTAGTTCGATAATTCGATTTCAAACTTCAATTGAACATACCAGGTGCAAAACAAACCGGATTTTAGTGAAACCAAAAACAATGGGATCTAATTGTGACTATCTTTCCAACGAATCCGAAAATTCAAAATTTCATAGCGGGAATCAAAAGATATGTCCAGTTGAAAATTCTGAATAGTCGCTATGGAATTCAGGCCCTTAAAAATGGAAATTTTGCAAATGACCTCGGATTTCGACGAAACCACTTTTGTTGGGTCCGTGATGTCAAATTATTGCTAGGTTTCAAATTTCATAATTTTTCGATTCAATATGTGAGCGTGGCAAAAGAAAACGCGTTTGACCAGTTTCAGTTGATTTTAATCGACTGGAAAATGGCCATTTTTCTAACGGTCTTAGAATTTGACGAAATTAGTTTCGATAGGACCGTATCGTCGACACGAAGCTAGAAATAATTTTTCTGGAATTTTTCGAGTTAGTGTGTGGCCCCGGTAAATTGAAATGTGCATTTAAATTGAATATATAAAGATTTATATTTTAAATTCAACGGAAACTGATCATAACGGTCGAATTGGCATGCGATACATATCCTATTGTGTCCGGAATAGGGGTAATTAGCTAGGGGCGACAGTCGTTGGGATTGATTTGAAGTTCGTATGCGAAATTTCATAACAAAATAATTAATAGAATAAAATAATAATTTAATAATATTATAAATAGCCCCATCTAACCATCAAAACCCTAAAATCCATCGGGCCGCCGTTCTTCAAAATTCACGAACGATATCGCTCTAGAACAAATCCCCAAATTCCTCTTAATCTATTCCGATTTAAATTGTAGTTTCAACGGAAAAGGGGTAGAGATTTTCACCCTCTTTCAATTGATACGGCTATGATGGGTTTTATTTGGGTAGGCTATTCGAATTTGTCCCATAAACTACCATCGTTCACCGCCGATTTTAGACCTCCTTGCGCCGTCGAATTGGAAGCCGCCACCTGGCGTGGGAAGGTGGCGTTCTGGCGCCCCTCGTGGTGGTCTTCGATCCTGCTCCGATCAGCTCTGGTGATGGGGGGGCGAGCAAACTCAAATCGACATGGTTCCAGGCTATTACGGGAAAGAAAGGTATAACCCTTTTAATTATTTTTGGTTTTTATTTTACTTTAATAGTTTATTTAAAATCAGTTTTAAAATGTATATGAAGTTGTTTAATATATATATATATATATATATGAACTTGTTTTAAAATATATATGAAGTTGTTCTTATAAAATATATAAAAACAAAGTAAAAAATAGATTTTCTTTGAAAATAAAATTGGCATTACCTTAGAAATAAAATTGACATGGTTCTAAATTTATATAATAACATAGTGTTAAAATGTGTGAATTTTAGAATATGATGATCGTCGTATAAAAATATTTTTTTTTTTATAAATAGCATAGGATGAAAATAGAATTTTTAATATGGTAGAAGATGGTTAACTGATATTTATTTTCAGCTTTTAATCTAAATAAGCAGTGTATTTATTTGCAAGTGTTAAAATAAATATGATGGAATTTTATTTTTAGTTTATAAAAATAAAATAGCAAAGTAAAAATTCGATTTTTATATATTGAATAGCAAAGTAAAAATTCGATTTTTATATATTGAATAGCAAAGTAAAAATTCGATTTTTATATATTAAATAGCAAAGTAAAAATTCGATTTTTATACATTAAATAGCAAAGTAAAAATTCGATTTTTATATATTAAATAGCAAAGTAAAAATTCGATTTTTATATATTGAATAGCAAAGTAAAAATTCGATTTTTATATATTGAATAGCATAGTAAAAATTCGATTTTTACATATGTAGTGGCTACGGGCAACGAAGAGGACGAAGAGGCGAGAACGACGAAGATCTCTACAATAGGAATGTCGTGAAGTTGGGATAGCTTTCGGTGAGAACTTCTCACTCTTCAATTTCTTTTTCTAGTTATATATATACTAGGATGCAAACGGTGCTTAGTAGCACCCGACACAATCGTCCACAGACCATGGACTTGTTTGTTTGATTGCAAAAATTAGTTAGATTATTTGATTGAAATTTGAATTGTTTGGTGAATTGAATGGATTTGATTGATGTGTGAATGGCGTGGCCCTTCACTAGACCGGGGATAAGGCTAGGCCTTGTCCCGTTTCTAGTATCGTGCTGTTATGCCGCCGAAATTTTCTAAAATATGTTAGAAAAATAAAAATATCATTTTATTGAATAAATGAACCGAATAGAATATTCATAGTTTGAATAAAATATTTTGATCGTTAAAAATATAACTTTTAACGTGGAAGTGAATAAAATAAAATATTCATTTGCAAACCGGACGGTTTGTTTATGTACACCTATTTGAAGGACACTGATTGGGTCGATAAATTTTACACATTGCCCAACTGCACAAATAAAATATGCGTTTGATTGTTTGAAACCCCACACGGGTGTTGGGATGAAATTTGAAGTTCACTCATCCTGATTGATTAAATATGTCGATCGATTGATTGACAGGCTGTTATAAGCGTTATATCTATATTTGATGCTTATACTGTGTAGTGCACTTTGGTTGATGGTTGATTATTTTTCAATGCTATTATATACGTGTGATGTATGAAAATCCATATAATTAACATCATATGGTGATTGATTGGGCCTCATTCCAATTTGAAAAATAAAGAATATTATAAAATAAAGGTTCATGTGTTGACTGTACTCATCCGTTGAGATTAGTCATGTGTTGAACGAAATATTTTAATAATAAAATTTACATCTTTATCAATATAAAATAAAGGTTCATGGGTTGACTGTACTCATCCGTTGAGATTAGTCATGTGTTGAACGAAATATTTTAATAATAAAATTTACATCTTTATCATATATAGAATTAGAAATCAACTGGAAAATAGATAAGATGAGTGGTCTCCTGGATATTGATCTGATGTTGGTTTCGGCCTTCGAGGTTAATATTCAGGAAATCGTTCTCTTACTAATTTACGGTTGGAGTCTGATTTAATATCAAACGATAGATACCTTAATTTTCATAAAATATATTAAATAACAAGAATAGTCACACATGGACGGTACTCATTCGTTGAGATTAGTCGTGTGTTGACAAAGATATAGGGTAGTGTATTGAATGAAATATAGATCCATTTGTTGAATATAAAGCCGTGTTGATTAGAGATGCGCCATTTTGACGTGAACGATGTTTATATCGATTTTATTCATTTTAAAATGAATATTGAAAAGTGATTTCGTAATTGAAACGATTTCGAAATGAATTGAATATAAAACGATTTCGAATTGAATTGAATAGAAAGCAAATTTGATTTCAATTGAATATATAACAATTTTGAATTGAATCGAATAGAAAACCAATTTGATTTGAATTGAATAGAAAACTAATTTGAATTGAATCGAATAGAAAACTAATTTGAATTGAATCGAATAGAAAAACAATTTGAATTGAATTGAATAGAAAACCAAATTGAAGTGAATTGAAAACGAATTCGAATTGAATTGAAAACGAATTCGAATTGAATTGAAAACGAATTGAAATGAATTCAAATCGAATTGAAATTTGAATTGAATAGAAATGAATTTTAAAATGAATTTATAAGGAAAAATTCAATTTTGATTTGAATTGAAATGGAAGTTGAAATTGTTTTTGAAACGAATTTAAAACTATTTATATAATTCGTTTTAAATAGAAATCGATGAAATATTTATTATATATATTATATATATAATATAATGGCCTGAATAGAACGCGCCGCGGCAGTTCGCGAATTTCGACCATTTATTTCAAACAGACATTACGGGAGATCCGACCGTCGGATTCTCCTAAAACCGGAACCGTTGGGTTCGTATCGAAAAGAGCTTTCTAACGAATATTTGAAATTTGAAATCTAACGGTTGGATTTGGAGATACGTCCAAATCAAATTTGAAAAAGGTCGCTGTAAGTGCAGTTCGATGGCCGTTGTTGGAAATCGACTGTACAGGCCTTGATAAAATTATTAAAAATAGTAATAATTAGTGTAAAATCATAAGAAATGATTTGGGAAAAATTGGGATGAAAAACTCCATATTTAAAAAGATAAAAATAGTTTTTTATCGAAATGAACTAGTTTTGAACTGAAATTAAAACTCATTTATTTTTAAATAAATAAATTGGATTTGAAATGGGTTTAAATAGAATTGATTCATGGGTTTATCGTGAACTGTGTTTTAAATAACACTAGTTCTTTAACCCGATAATAAATAGAATGTGATTTGGGTTTATCGTGAACTGTGTTTTAAATGACACTAGTTCTTTAACCCAGTAAAAAGAGTTTTAATGAATCTTCAATTAAATTAAAATGTGGATTGATAATTTAAATTATCAACTTTAGAAAATGAGCGAGAATGGAGTATCACCAGTTTTGCTCCAAAGCGATAGTTAAATCTTTAATCAGATTTGAACGTGAAATGGTAATTAATTTTACCGATAACACTGTGGTGTTAAATATGGAGTGTTACCAGTTTTGCTTCATGGGATGAATAGGTTGGGATTGGGAAATAAATTAAATAATTACTTTGGTATGGTTCGCTAATCTCGACTAGTTTGGAAAACCATAATTTGGTTTGAAATGACATCCAAAGGAAGATTAAAGGGTAAATTTGAAAGAATTTATCTTGGATAAAATTAATGGGAACCTTTCCCTAAGAACGTGAAATTTAGAAACTAACTGTAGGTTAGCTAAGAAGGATGATTTCCTGGGTATTGATCTGATGTTGGTTTCGGCCTTCGGGGTTAATATTTGGGGAATTGCTCTCTTACTGATTTACGGTTAGTAACTAATGAATTGGAATGAGGCGTATGTTGTGTTTGTGTAACATTTATTTTTAATGTACGCGGGTTGTTCGGGAAGGTCGGGTTTACACCCATTCTGAATAACCGATTCGACGATATGTCGAAGATGAAGACGGTGGTTGAAGACCGGAAGTCTTCACATCGTTTGGATAATTACTGACGATCCTGATTGGGTTGTACACCCAAGAGGATGGAAATAGTTGGTGGTCATCCAGACGTACTTGGAGATGGATGGATATGCGAGGAAAGAGCCTCCGGTTTCGTTCAGACCTAGAACGGACTTGTAAATGGATGGTGTGTCTCACATTGTATTCCTTTATATTGTATTTGTTGATCTCTGCTAAATATATATCTGTTTGGCGGCGGAGAATTTATTCTCTTGCTTAACGCCCTTCTCTGAGACATACGAGCTCAGAGGTTATATATTGGCAGAAATCAGTGGTACGATATGGATTGATAGTGTGGCATGCTGAGATGCAGTGATCCAGACTTTTGTTGAAAAGCAAAGTTTGGTGGATGATGATCAAAGCGCAGCTGATATAGCATGGCTTTGTGTATAGCGTTGATTCGCGAGCCTCACATCCCGGTATGGTGGTAAACTGATGGTTTGATCAGTATGCTTTTTAGTGGATGGGCACCTTAGTGGTGTCGTGGATTCGGTCGACCGAGATGAGCTTAGTGCTCAGGGATATATAGAGTAAGCGGTGTTTTCTCTCGCTGGGACGTAAGCCGCGGTGATACTCTGGTCCCAAATGTGCGGATGTGCAGATGGTGTTTTCTCTCGCTGGGACGTAAGCCGTGGTGAATTGCATTACGCGATCGATCTTTCGAATCAGGAGCCACCATGATGGAAATCCAATTTCCAATATGTGTATTGCGGTTTTAATTGTAGAACTAGTATGGCGACATGATATATGGTACCCATGCCGTCTATGATTGATATTTATGATTGAAATTGTTTTGACACTATACACTTATTATAGTATCAAATGATTTGATTTTTAAAACGTACCAAGCATGTTTGGCTATTATAAGGGAAAACCCTATCCTCCGGCTGCGTTGCATTGTGTGATGGGACCTGGGTCTTATAATAGCTTCATTTTTAGAAAAGCATTGCGTTGTTTACTTATATGCACTGGTATTCTTGGGAGGAAACCCGTTCCGTGTTATACGGCGTGGTCCCTTGATTTACCTAACTTTGAAATAAAGATTCACAACTGTTTTAGTTCTCACACCAGTCACATGACTGACCTGGAGTTTATTATTTTAACCTAAACTCTGGGTGCCCTTATTTTGACACGGGCAGCTAGTAGTTTTGGTTTTGCAGATTTATATTCACAGGATCCTGGTTTACAGCTGGAACGATATCCGGAAAGCTTTGTATCCGTATATCTCCTTCAGTTGTGTATCGTATTATTTTCCGCTGCTATGTATTTAAATGTAATTTAAATCTCTGATATTTCTGTGTAATATTCATTTATACTCTGTATATTCTTGTATTCTGGTGCATTGTTGTAATATACAATGAAATGTTCTTCCGTCTGCGTTCTATTTTGTGGCTTGTTCTCGAACT
Source organism: Allium sativum (assembly GCA_030737875.1). Taxonomy (NCBI): domain Eukaryota; kingdom Viridiplantae; phylum Streptophyta; class Magnoliopsida; order Asparagales; family Amaryllidaceae; genus Allium; species Allium sativum. The sequence continues at coordinate 195,792,205 of CM060911.1, forward strand.
ATCCGCGCTTTCCTCGCCGGGGAAGTTACGGGTTTTCACAGTTGGTATCAGAGCTTTGGTTTACAAAGCTCAGAGAACAAGACACATTAGAACCATACGAAAGAATTCATCAGAAATTGGATTAGTAATATCCAACGAGAATGACTCGTTAGAGATGGGATCAGTAGTATCCTAGAACGAGTGTGAAGAGTATATTTTTGAAAATGAAAACAAATTTTGTTTTGAAAATTTAAATCAATTATTCGTATTTGATTATTTATTTATATTGATTTGGACAATGCAGTATATAAAGATTTTGCGTATACGTCTGATCCGCGTGTATTCGAAGTTTTAATATACTGGATAGATATAGAATCACACTCTAGTCGCCCGGGGATGATACTGATAATTGTGATCACATTACCAGTATTTATGTTCGAGTGACGAAAGTGGGCTTTCTATATATTTCCTATTGACTGGTGTGAGAACCAAAATTAGATAGGGCTTATTGTTGTGAATTGGCATCAAAAACATGATTTTCTGTATATATATCAAAATTTATGAATTTGAAACTCTAATCCACTAATTGATTGATGTTTGTGTTGTTTGTTTATTTGTTTGATAAATTTTGAACCATTACGCCTAATTGTATCAAATATTGAATTGTATTGAAAATTGGTCGCATTTGCTTGCATATACATGTACTTACATTGAACAGGTCATAGCAAGGAGGCTAGAGCAGAGAATAAAATTTGTTTGCCCGACAAATAGGTACATGTTTACAACATAATTTACTGTTTTGATTGGGTGATGATGATTTTATGAGCCTATTGGCTAGCCGCTTGGCTTTTTCTTTTTCTTTTTGAGATCAGAAGGCCTGTATGGCAATTTCGGGATTTTCCCGTGGCTCCCGGTGCAGGGGAGGTTATGGCGAAATTTTTCGAAAATTTTGGGTGTTAGCCAAATTTTTTAAGAATTTGAAAATTCTCAGAAACTGAAAAGTTGGAGAATGGAAGCCAGATCGAACGTAGAGTTGGTTAATCAAACAACTTTCGACTTTGTTCCTTTTCGGGGACGAAAAGTTTTAAGTGGGGGAGATTGTAACAACCCGAAAATCTGGGCCAGTTTAAAAATTTTATTTTGACAATTTTAGCGAATTTTGATTATTTAAAATGAATTATTTTAAATAATATCGACGAGAAATTTATTTTGAAGAGAATTCAAACGTATATATTATATAGATCGACGATAGAATATAATTATTTATTTATATTTATAAATAGAATTGAAAATGGCGCGGTAGTTCGATAATTCGATTTCAAACTTCAATTGAACATACCAGGTGCAAAACAAACCGGATTTTAGTGAAACCAAAAACAATGGGATCTAATTGTGACTATCTTTCCAACGAATCCGAAAAATCAAAATTTCATAGCGGGAATCAAAAGATATGTCCAGTTGAAAATTCTGAATAGTCGCTATAGAATTCAGGCCCTTAAAAATGGAAATTTTGCAAATGACCTCGGATTTCGACGAAACCACTTTTGTTTGGTCCGTGATGTCAAATTATTGCTAGGTTTCAAATTTCATAATTTTTCGATTCAATATGTGAGCGTGGCAAAAGAAAACGCGTTTGACTAGTTTCAGTTGATTTTAATCGACTGGAAAATGGCCATTTTTCTAACGGTCTCAGAATTCGACGAAATTAGTTTCGATAGGACCGTATCGTCGATACGAAGCTAGAAATAATTTTTCTGGAATTTTTCGAGTTAGTGTGTGGCCCCGGTAAATTGAAATGTGCATTTAAATTGAATATATAAAGATTTATATTTTAAATTCAACGGAAACTGATCATAACGGTCGAATTGGCATGCGATACATATCCTATTGTGTCCGGAATAGGGGTAATTAGCTAGGGGCGACAGTCGTTGGGATTGATTTGAAGTTCGTATGCGAAATTTCATAACAAAATAATTAATAGAATAGAATAATAATTTAATAATATTATAAATAGCCCCATCTAACCATCAAAACCCTAAAATCCATCGGGCCGCCGTTCTTCCAAATTCACGACCGATATCGCTCTAGAACAAACCCCAAATTCCTCTTAATCTATTCCGATTTAAATTGTAGTTTCAACGGAAAAGGGGTAGAGATTTTCACCCTCTTTCAATTGATACGGCTATGATGGGTTTTATTTGGGTAGGCTGTTCGAATTTGTCCCCTAAACTACCATCGTTCGCCGCCGATTTTAGACCTCCTTGGGCCGTCGAATTGGAAGCCGCCACCTGGCGTGGGAAGGTGGCGTTCTGGCGCCCCTCGTGGTGGTCTTCGATCCTGCTCCGATCAGCTCTGGTGATAGGGGCGAGCAAACTCAAATCGACGTGGTTCTAGGCTATTACGGGAAAGAAAGGTTTAACCCTTTTAATTATTTTTGGTTTTTATTTTACTTTAATAGTTTATATAAAATCAGTTTTAAAATGTATATGAAGTTGTTTAATATATATATATATATATATATATATATATATATGAACTTGTTTTAAAATATATATGAAGTTGTTCTTATAAAATATATAAAAACAAAGTAAAAATAGATTTGCTTTGAAAATAAAATTGGCATTACCTTAGAAATAAAATTGACATGGTTTTAAATTTATATAATAACATAGTGTTAAAATGTGTGATTTTTAGAATATGATGATCGTCGTATAAAAATATTATTTTTATTTATAAATAGCATAGGATGAAAATAGAATTTTTAATATGGTAGAAGATGGTTATCTGATATTTATTTTTAGCTTTTAATCTAAATAAGCAGTGTATTTATTTGCAAGTGTTAAAATAAATACGATGGAATTTTATTTTTAGTTTATAAAAATAAAATAGCAAAGTAAAAATTCGATTTTTATATATTGAATAGCAAAGTAAAAATTCGATTTTTATATATTGAATAGCAAAGTAAAAATTCGATTTTTATATATTAAATACCAAAGTAAAAATTCGATTTTTATATATTAAATAGCAAAGTAAAAATTCGATTTTTATATATTAAATAGCAAAGTAAAAATTCGATTTTTATATATTGAATAGCAAAGTAAAAATTCGATTTTTATATATTGAATAGCATAGTAAAAATTCGATTTTTACATATGTAGTGGCTACGGGCAACGAAGAGGACGAAGAGGCGAGAACGACGAAGATCTCTACAATAGGAATGTCGTGAAGTTGGGATAGCTTTCGGTGATAACTTCTCACTCTTCAATTTCTTTTTCTAGTTATATATATACTAGGATGCAGACGGTGCTTAGTAGCACCCGACACAATCGTCCACAGACCATGGACTTGTTTGTTTGATTGCAAAAATTAGTTAGATTATTTGATTGAAATTTGAATTGTTTGGTGAATTGAATGGATTTGATTGATGTGTGAATGGCGTGGGCCTTCACTAGACCGAGGATAAGGCTAGGCCTTGTCCCGTTTCTAGTATCGTGCCGTTATGCCGCCGAAATTTTCTAAAATATGTTAGAAAAATAAAAATATCATTTTATTAAATAAATGAACCGAATAGAATATTCATAGTTTGAATAAAATATTTTGATCGTTAAAAATATAACTTTTAACGTGGAAGTGAATAAAATAAAATATTCATTTGCAAACCGGACGGTTTATTTATGTACACCTATTTGAAGGACACTGATTGGGTCGATAAATTTTACACATCGCCCAACTGCACAAATAAAATATGCGTTTGATTGTTTGAAACCCCACACGGGTGTTGGTATGAAATTTAAAGTTCACTCATCCTGATTGATTAAATATGTCGATCGATTGATTGACAGGCTGTTATAAGCGTTATATCTATATTTGATGCTTATACAGTGTAGTGCACTTTGGTTGACGGTTGATTATTTTTCAATGCTATTATATACGTGTGATGTATGAAAATCCATATAATTAACATCATATGGTGATTGATTGGGCCTCATTCCAATTTGAAAAATAAAGAATATTATAAAATAAAGGTTCATGTGTTGACTGTACTCATCCGTTGAGATTAGTCATGTGTTGAACGAAATATTTTAATAAAAAAATTTACATTTTTATCAATATAAAATAAAGGTTCATGGGTTGACTGTACTCATCCGTTGAGATTAGTCATGTGTTGAACGAAATATTTTAATAATAAAATTTACATCTTTATCATATATAGAATTAGAAATCAACTGGAAAATAGATAAGATGAGTGGTCTGCTGGATATCAATCTGATGTTGGTTTCGGCCTTCGAGGTTAATATTCAGGAAATCGTTCTCTTACTAATTTACGGTTGGAGTCTGATTTAATATCAAACGATAGATACCTTAATTTTCATAAAATATATTAAATAACAAGAATAGTCACACATGGACGGTACTCATTCGTTGAGATTAGTCGTGTGTTGACAAAGATATAAGGTCGTGTATTGAATGAAATATAGATCCATTTGTTGAATATAAAGCCGTGTTGATTAGAGATGCGCCATTTTGACGTGAACGATGTTTATATCGATTTTATTCATTTTAAAATGAATATTGAAAAGTGATTTCGTAATTGAAACGATTTCGAAATGAATTGAATATAAAACGATTTCGAATTGAATTGAATAGAAAGCAAATTTGATTTCAATTGAATATATAACAATTTTGAATTGAATCGAATAGAAAACTAATTTGATTTGAATTGAATAGAAAATTATTTTGAATTGAATAGAAAACTAATTTGAATTGAATCAAATAGAAAACCAATTTGAATTGAATTGAATAGAAAACCAAATTGAAGTGAATTGAAAATGAATTCGAATTGAATTGAAAACGAATTCGAATTGAATTGAAAACGAATTGAAATGAATTCAAATTGAATTGAAATTTGAATTGAATAGAAATGAATTTTAAAACGAATTTATAAGGAAAAATTAAATTTTGATTTGAATTGAAATGGAAGTTGAAATTGTTTTTGAAACGAATTTAAAACTATTTATATAATTCGTTTTAAATAGAAATCGACGAAATATTTATTATATATATTATATATATAATATAATGGCCTGAATAGAACGCGCCGCGCCGCGGCAGTTCGTGAATTTCGACCATTTATTTCAAACGGACATTATGGGAGATCCGACCGTCGGATTCTCCTAAAACTGGAACCGTTGGGTTCGTATCGAAAAGAGCTTTCTAACGAATATTTGAAATTCGAAATCTAACGGTTGGATTTGGAGATACGTCCAAATCAAATTTGAAAAAGGTCGCTGTAAGTGCAGTTCGATGGCCGTTGTTGGAAATCGACTGTACAGGCCTTGATAAAATTATTAAAAATAGTAATAATTAGTGTAAAATCATAAGAAATGATTTGGGAAAAATTGGGATGAAAAACTCCATATTTAAAAAGATAAAAATAGATTTTTATCGAAATGAACTAGTTTTGAACTAAAATTAAAACTCATTTATTCTTAAATATATAAATTGGATTTGAAATGGGTTTAAATAGAATTGATTCATGGGTTTATCGTGAACTGTGTTTTAAATAACACTAGTTCTTTAACCCGATAATAAATAGAATGTGATTTGGGTTTATCGTGAACTGTGTTTTAAATGACACTAGTTCTTTAACCCAGTAAAAAGAGTTTTAATGAATCTTCGATTAAATTAAAATGTGGATTGATAATTTAAATTATCAACTTTAGAAAATGAGCGAGAATGGAGTATCACCAGTTTTGCTCCAAAGCGATAGTTAAATCTTTAATCAGATTTGAACGTGAAATGGTAATTAATTTTACCGATAACACTGTGGTGTTAAATATGGAGTGTTACCAGTTTTGCTTCATGGGATGAATAGGTTGGGATTGGGAAATAAATTAAATAATTACTTCGGTATGGTTCGCTAATCTCGACTAGTTTGGAAAACCATAATTTGGTTTGAAATGACATCCAAAGGAAGATTAAAGGATAAATTTTAAAGAATTTATCTTGGATAAAATTAATGGGAACCTTTCCATAAGAACGTGAAATTTAGAAACTAACTGTAGGTTAGCTAAGAAGGATGATTTCCTGGGTATTGATCTGATGTTGGTTTCGGCCTTCGGGGTTAATATTTGGGGAATTGCTCTCTTACTGATTTACGGTTAGTAACTAATGAATTGGAATGAGGCGTATGTTGTGTTTGTGTAACATTTATTTTTAATGTACGCGGGTTGTTCGGGAAGGCCGGGTTTACACCCATTCTGAATAACCGATTCGACGATATGTCGAAGATGAAGACGGTGGTTGAAGACCGGAAGTCTTCACATCGTTTGGATAATTACTGACGATCCTGATTGGGTTGTACACCCAAGAGGATGGAAATAGTTGGTGGTCGTCCAGACGTACTTGGAGATGGATGGATATGCGAGGAAAGAGCCTCCGGTTTCATTCAGACCTAGAACGGACTTGTAAATGGATGGTGTGTCTCACATTGTATTCCTTTATATTGTATTTGTTGATCTCTGCTAAATATATATCTGTTTGGCGACGGAGAATTTATTCTCTTGCTTAACGCCCTTCTCTGAGACATACGAGCTCAGAGGTTATATATTGGCAGAAATCAGTGGTACGATATGGATTGATAGTGTGGCATGCTGAGATGCAGTGATCCAGACTTTTGTTGAAAAGCAAAGTTTGGTGGATGATGATCAAAGCGCAGCTGATATAGCATGGCTTTGTGTATAGCGTTGATTCGCGAGCCTCACATCCCAGTATGGTGGTAAACTGATGGTTTGATCAGTATGCTTTTTAGTGGATGGGCACCTTAGTGGTGTCGTGGATTCGGTCGACCGAGATGAGCTTAGTGCTCAGGGATATATAGAGTAAGCGGTGTTTTCTCTCGCTGGGACGTAAGCCGCGGTGATACTCTGGTCCCAAATGTGCGGATGTGCAGATGGTGTTTTCTCTCGCTGGGACGTAAGCCGTGGTGAATTGCATTACGCGATCGATCTTTCGAATCAGGAGCCACCATGATGGAAATCCAATTTCCAATATGTGTATTGCGGTTTTAATTGTAGAACTAGTATGGCGACATGATATATGGTACCCATGCCGTCTATGATTGATATTTATGATTGAAATTGTTTTGACACTATACACTTATTATAGTATCAAATGATTTGATTTTTAAAACGTACCAAGCATGTTTGGCTATTATAAGGGAAAACCCTATCCTCCGGCTGCGTTGCATTGTGTGATGGGACCTGGGTCTTATAATAGCTTCATTTTTAGAAAAGCATTGCGTTGTTTACTTATATGCACTGGTATTCTTGGGAGGAAACCCGTTCCGTGTTATACGGCGTGGTCCCTTGATTTACCTAACTTTGAAATAAAGATTCACAACTGTTTTAGTTCTCACACCAGTCACATGACTGACCTGGAGTTTATTATTTTAACCTAAACTCTGGGTGCCCTTATTTTGACACGGGCAGCTAGTAGTTTTGGTTTTGCAGATTTATATTCACAGGATCCTGGTTTACAGCTGGAACGATATCCGGAAAGCTTTGTATCCGTATATCTCCTTCAGTTGTGTATCGTATTATTTTCCGCTGCTATGTATTTAAATGTAATTTAAATCTCTGATATTTCTGTGTAATATTCATTTATACTCTGTATATTCTTGTATTCTGGTGCATTGTTGTAATATACAATGAAATGTTCTTCCATCTGCGTTCTATTTTGTGGCTTGTTCTCGAACTATCCGCGCTTTCCTCACCGGGGAAGTTACGTGTTTTCACAGTAAGATTCATACCTCATCATCTTAATAACATTATAAATGTAATTCATACGTTAAAATATATCATTTCCTTTCGTACAATAAAATATATCATTACATTACATACATTAACATATATCATTTCATCTCATATTTTAAAATATATAGTTTCATTTCATATCAAAATTATGTGTAAACATTCATTTTGATAAAAATATGCTTCTCTTTCAATTCTTTTCTTTTTAATGTAAATAAATAACATTAAAATCAAATCTTTCCTTTTCTTTTCTTTATTACATTAATAAAAATGTAAATCTTCCATTTCATCTTAGTTACATAAAAATGTAAAATTTAACTTATTACATTAATAATGTAAATGCTTATCCATATCTTATTACACAATTACAAATGTAAGTTTTCATTCTTCTAAATTACATTAATAAAGATAATGTACTCTTTCATTTCATATCAGTTACATTAAAAATAACGTAAAATTCCATTTCCTTTCAATTACATTAATAATAATGTAAAATTTCAAATCATACATTTATTACATTAAAAATGTAAAATTTTCATTTTTTCTTTAATCAACATGAAATGGTAACAAATTAATTTATAAATTGAAATGAGGCTTAACAGTTACCATATAATTTATTTGTATGGATTTCATTCATAACATAAATTTCAGCAATAATGGTCACAATTCATATCATATCCAAATGACATCCAGAGTGCAATTGACAACTAATTCCAAGGAATACGTGTAGTCAGAATATATTCCAAGACCCGTGTGGGGTTTCAACCAACAAATAATTAAATAATGTTTGTGCATTAATTTAATTTAATGGTAGTGTAACATTAATTTAATGATGATTAATAAGATAACATTGATTAACATGTCATATATTTTCAGATTCAAACATCACATCACATCCAAACATCAACATATACACGCAACAGGTATAAACATTTCATTACAGACATTTAATAACAGTTATTTATGAAAATAAATAATAACTGAAAATAAAGATTGAGTGAGAAAGAGTTCTCACATTGGTTTTCAATTTGTCGGGTTTAAATTGACGGTTCAGGCTCAATTTTGGTCCAAAATTCAACTTGCTCCAAAATTGACGAAATTGGTGTCATCGCGAAGCTCTCGACGCTCTGATCGCGGCAAATCCTATCTCGTGCGATTTCGAGTTCGTATCAAAAAGTTATGATTTTCTGAATTTCGACGAATAAAATAATTAATTTAATTATGGAAAATACCCAAAAATTCAACTTCCTCCAAATTGGACGAATTTAGTGTCCACGCGAAGGTCTCATCGCCACAATCGCAGCGGATCTGAAATTATCAAACTTCGAATTCGTATGAGAGAGTTATACAATTTTGAAGTTTGAATACATTAATTAAATAATTAAATTAGTATCCCTGCCGGTCAACCAGCCCCTTCCGAACTTTGACCGCGTTTTCCCGTTGACTCAGACCTCCGATCGCCGAACGCCGACCACCGCTGGAACCATCTTGGCGAGGAGCTCCACTACCACCTGGTCCCATAGGCTGCCACCCACCTCCGATCGACTTGAATTTTTCTGAGCATCTAGATCTCAAGTAGACGAAGAACTTTCCTGTTGGTAACTTCGCCCGGTTCTCGCTCGATTGGCCGGAATTTGCTGATTTACATTTTGAGCTCGCTGTTTTGGCCAGAATTTTGATTTTCAGATCATCTTGATTTTCGTACAATTCCTTCGACTTTCAGGTGAAACTCCGAAAAGCAAAGTTGTTCGTATGTCTCTTGGCTACATTTTCTCCAACTGGGCCGTCGTCTAATTCTCGACGGTTTGGCGGGAAATCACCAAATCTGAAACTGACTTTTTGCAATCAAACTCAGATTCCAGCGAATCCGTACGTCAATAGATCTTGGATTTTTCGTGGTAGGTAGAGGATGTCGAGGTGTTCAAAACCGAGAAAGGGTTTGGTAGGATTTTATTCGGATTTGGAGATATAAATTTTCCAGTTTCAGGGACTTTTGTGCAAAGAAATTATTTTTGAGGAGGAGGCCACGGAAATGATGATGAAGAAGATGGAGGCTAGGTTATGTTTAGATTTTCAAAATTAGGTTATGGCTGGTCTATGAGATATTATATAGGGGTTAATTTAATTCAGCCCATATGTAATTTAGCCCATTTTAATTATAGCTTGAGTGTAATTATTAACATCCGTTTTGCAGTTTTAAAAATCGTACGACCACAAACTGATTCCAAATTCGATGGAATTTGGATCACAGCTAATCCTAATCAATACGAACCTATAGAAACTGGTTTCGTAAATTTTTGAGTCCGTATGAATTTTTAATGAATTTTTAAAGTCAAAAATTGTCCATTTACACTGAAAAATCAATTATAATTATATGTTAATACTAAAAATTACCAAAAAATAAATTTTAGCTTTGTTTTGACGATACGAACCCAACAAAATTAATTTTGTTCAATTTGGAGACCGTTTGCAAAATTTCAATTTTCAAGGCGTATATATATTTAATATTAAAAATAAATTTTTATACCAATAATTTCCGAAACTTGAAATATATAAGAGTTTACTGTTTTTCAATGCAGAAACATCACTCTGAACTCAATGGAAGTGGTTTCGAGTCCAAATTCCTTCGTATGCAAAAAGTAGCATTTTTGACCTTTATATATTGTAAATTTCATAGCGACCTTTCTAAATTTTAATCTGGGCAAAACTTTTGATTCCTGCTATGAAATTTCAATTTTTCAGATTCTTAGGAAGATATTTTTAAATAGATTCTAATATTTTTGGTTTCACTAAAATCCGTTAAATTTTGCATCCTGTACGGTCAGTCAACGTTCAAGTTTGACTTTTCAAACTACCGCGCTATTTCTAACTCCTTTTTTAATTAAAATTAAATTATTCTTTCTAACCTCAATTAAAATAAATTTTTTTAGTCGTTATTATTTAAAATAAATTATTTTAAATATTAAAACCCATTAAAATAACTTAAAATAAAAATTTAAATTTACCCCAAAATTTCAGGGTTGTTACAGTTTTTCCGACTGCGAGGTGGACGATTAGTAAAGGAAGGAGGCGAATGGTGTTCGAACAGGGAGAAAAGGGTGTGCGATAGTTTGGGGTGTTGGAAATGGATTGGTGAAGGTGTAGTCGATGTTGGTAGTTGAACGATGTGGTTTTTTGGGAAGCGTAGGCATGGAATTTGGATGCTGCGACAATACAGCAATTCGACAGTATGTGTTTTCTCTTGTTCGATCCTTGATTTTGGGATTTATGTGAGTATTGCAGTGATTAAAATGCATTAATGGTGAATTGGATATTGGTTAACTTTTGACAATAAGGGAAAAGAAGGGAGTATAGGACTGTGTTTTTGGAATGGGGATGTTGTGAATGTGGACTATGATGGGAGGAGTGTAAAGTTCTGTGGCAATATTGTTTGAAGCATTTTTCAGTAAGAAGCTGGCAGATTTAAGGCTTGGAGATGGTGTAGGACAACAGGGTGAAGGCTGGGGATGTTAAATGCAAGTATAACTAGAATTGGAGCAGTCATTTTGAAGAACTTGTCTGGGCACAAAACTATGATTTTGGGATGTGAGCGAAGATAAGAGATGAACCTGGAGATGAGGGAGAATGTCTGGTCATTAGGCTAGGAAGGTTTGAGGCATTGCATTAGAGATTGATGGTGCACCAGTAGTTCGGAAAAAGGATGTGAATGTTGAAAAGAAGAAAGGGCGGTTATCAATAAGGTATACGTTTTTAACGAAACTTAAATTACATAGAAAATACATTTATTTGTTGAAGTAGTTCATCTAGAAAAATATATTAATCGATAAAATAAACAAATAATCATAGGTGATAAGTTTATTCGAGATAATGGAGGCGATCGGTAGATGCAACAATATGGATCATAACAGAATATTCGGCACGGAAAAATCGAGGTGAGTTAAACTCACTCAGTAAATTATTTGAACTGTTTTTAATAGTTCAAATTTATTTTATTGCTTGCTGGCTGCTAAATTGATTAATATAAAGTGATAATAGTATATAATAATATTATATAAAAATAATATTGGTGATTGGTGATTGGATATGCCCGCAGTATCATTAGCGGATGCCCGCAGTACCATTAGCGGATGATTTCCCTATGCGCCCCACAATATATATAATGGATGACCTTCTATACCGCGATATCCTGCCTCGAAGCAGGATGGGTATTATTCTTGTTGACTAACATCTGTGGATGCAGGAAAAACAGGTTGGAGGGATCCAACTGAATTCCTCAACATTTATTTATTTGTTTTCACATATATGCTATGATTGATAACCTTTGATAGTACATGACATGTTTGGATGGGTATTAACAAGTGGACTTGATATGTTTGAATGTCAAAGATAATAGATGGATGTTAAACCAAAATTTAGTTAAATAAAAGTATAAAAAGGGAATTTTTATTTTCAAATAAAATATTTATTTGGAAACCAAATTTTAATAGGATTGAACAATAAAGGTTTATTTTAACAAATAAGACGAGAAGTTGATTTTTGTAAGCGACATGTATAAAGAAGTGAAATTATTATTTTTATTCAGAAAATATAATCTGAATCTGAAGATAGATGGAAACTGGGTTTGAAATCAGTATTGTTAATAAATTTGAAATTTTCAAGTTCAATAGAAATTTATAGATTGGACTATATGAAATTACTCTATAATTGGAAGTAAGAACGAGATTGAAACTTGAAATGTGATTTATGAAATCAAGTCTAGTATAGATGTTTACTGAATTATTGTTCACGACTAAGGTGAATATAGTGAATAAAGAAAGTGGTGTGGAAAATAGTATTTAGGATGTAAAATGAGCTTAAAAGAAATTATTTATCTTCAGATAGAAATGTTCATTTAAAAATTTGAATTATAAGAATAAGTCAAAAATAAATATTTGTTTGAACAAAAAAATGAAATGGAGATTTTATGAGAAGTGGAATTATTATTGAGAAATTTGAGGAAAAGGGTAAATTATGTGGAAAATTGGGAAAGAGATGGAAATCTTAAAATAAACCGTTATTTTAAATTTTCCCAATTTGTAAAGGAGAATTTTATTTATTAGAAAAATAGAGAAGATTTTGAATTAACGAATGAAAATCGAAAAGAGGCTAAAATGGTAATGGTAATGAATATTAAATCGGTGAATTCAAATTTTCTTTTATGGATGAATGGTTGTTTTATTTGATAGTTAAATAACCGACTATCAAATCTGGCTATACGTTGGTTAGTACGGAAAGACCGGGATCGAATGTGTTCGAAAACCATTCCGAACTAACTAATACGTAAACGTAGAATATACGAATCGAAGATGGAGCAGTGAAGGCCGTAGATCTTCATAAGTGAAAGGACTACTGGTCGAATTCTCTGGAGTCGCGCCCGGAGATATTTTGATGGTGATCTTGTCGTGGTTGAAATCGACGGATGGCAAGGACTACTCACTACTGATCCATAGGGTGATTCCTAGGATGTGGTAGGAGAGTGCCTTCGGTTTGTCCAGTCCCAGGACAACTTGTATGGACGAATGTCTGACAGAGTATTTCCAAAGGATCACGTACATTGATTTCTTCAAACGTACCATAGTTGATGGCGGAGAAAAGGTTTTCTCTATCCTGATAATTAGAGTATTTTTGTGGACGTCAATTAGTGATATCTGATGGATTTGACGATGTGACATTCAAAGTGATGGTGGCCAGATGATCTAGAAATACGATTATAACCTCAAGCCTCACAACCGGGAAATGACAAAAATCGGGCAGGCAGCATGGCTAAGTGGGTCGCGCCCATTAGGGTGTGTTGTCACCATCTAGAGAATATTCATATTTGTTACTTCTTTTCGCTTCTGTATCTCCCGGGAACAGTTATGTTGCTAGCAACCATAGGTGACAATTACACTCAAGAGAAATGAGTGGTCGGTCATGTGTGGACCGGGTTGCAAGACGTTCTTGTTGAACCCAGTGTATTCGTCTCTAGAGATACATTAGCGGCAGGTGGTCCCATACCTTGTCATAGTTGGAAATCAAATCTTCAATAAGCGCCCGCGGTTTTTGATTGTATACTATATAGGTAGTGCGTGAGATGCAAGCGTTCTACTAGATTGATATTTATTTGTATTTAGGCACTATTATAATATCAGAAAAGATATTGATTTCAAAAATGGTTTGGGTTATCGTAAGGTAAAAACCGTCCGTATATATGTGTGGATTGGTCTTACGATTATCCTTTTCTTTCGAAATGATTTTTAACTTTAAAATCAAGTTGAATGCTACCAATAATTTTGTGAAGTTTTCTCACGCTGGTTCACCAGACAGACCTGTGGCGTTTGTAATGCTCGGGTCAGACTGAGTTGGGTCTGACCGAGTTTACAGGTTCAGGATAGGATGATACGGACTTCAGGAGACAAGATGGAGGAGTCCAGACGTATGATATATATAGTATTCCGCTGTGTGTTGTAAATGAGGACATACTACTATAACTGTCCAGATGAATTGAATGTCCGCTATACTCTGATAAATTGTAAGTATTGTTCTTAAAGTTTTCAATAAAGGTTTATTTCTGTATTATATTTTATTCCACTACGATGTGAGACTCTGATATTGTGATTAGCTGTTGTTCTTCTTTTTCTTCTATTCTAATCTTTCTATCTTATCTTTTTTTCACCCTCTAACTTTCTTTCCTAAACGGTCTGGATTTTTGGTACTCGAGTTGGACACGGGATGTATTTGTGTCAAATTCGAGCATCGAATTTCCAGGTTCATTACAGTTTGGATTTTGCGATATAAATAAAAAGAATGCCGACATTCTTGTAATGTTTGCTTATATAAGATGCTACTCTAATTTGCAATAATTTTGATAAATTTATGCATATCAATGGCATAATAATGTTTCAAACGGAATATATAGGTAAAAACATTCCTATGAGAAAATATAACAAAATAGGACTTTTGGAATAAAAATGTTTCAAGATTCCAACAAAAGAAAACATAGGTTGAGAAAATCCAATAACATAACAAAGAATTCACATGTTGAGAAGAGCTAAGCCCAATGTATATTTGAATCTGGAAATTTTTGTACTATAAGAGCAAAAGACAATACTCCTTTTTTTACACAAGAATGTATAAAAATCTCAAATACTTCACTTAATGTTCCACCTTTCATCCTGATTGAAAAGATGAAAAATATAAATAACTAAATTTTCAAGTGATTTTTCCTAGAGTTGAATGACAATAAAATAAATATCAAGCTTATCATTTTATTTGTTTAATGTAATCAATTGCTAAATGAAATAAATAAACGAATCTTTTAAAGAATTTACTACTTAGAAAAATAAATAAATAAAAGCAAACTAATTCAATGTTTTTACAAATTCATGTCTGTAATATGTAATCATAACGTAAAGAGTAAATATTCATGTAAACAAATCCTTTTATCTCTTCTAGAGATTTTAAATTCAATGAAAATTTTACTCAAGTTAGAAAAATAAGAAATATCTCTTCTACAGATCTAAATTAGCATTAAAATTGTTTTTTATCTTATTGTTTTTTATTTATTTATTTGTTGACTGCTTCCAGTAGAATATTTTGTCAATAAACCATTTCAATATATAAATCTTTTGGATTTCAATTCAATCAAACTAATAGTTGGACATGAGATCTTATTACTCATTGATCTTCAAGTCTATCGAGCCATTACATTAATAGTTATTTTTATATAACTTTGATGATATCGTTGATGCTTACCTCCAACATTAACTTGATTCTCATCATAATTTGTTTCATATCTTTTATCCAAGTTTGTTGCATTTGATGATTTGCTTGTATACTATTTGATTATATGGTTCAGCTTAATTAACTTTGCTTGGATTGAGATCGATCATGGAGAATTTTCGGAAAGGAGATGTGTTGTAAACAAGATTTTGATTAATGCAACAAGAGAAGTAGTAATGGAAATCATGTTATAGAGATAAGATTATATATATATATACACACACACATATTGAGTCGCGTCAGAATTATGTTAAAATCTATCCTCAAGTATAACACGAATATTCAAACAAAGTAAATAAATATATATATATATGGCTTTAAAAAGCCAAAAATGTACAAACTCCGCTCTACCAGTCGACTGGTAGATAAATGACCAATCGACTGGTCAGAGAGTTTTTGTACATAACGTCTAGTTTTGAAAAGTTTTTTTATCCAAACGATTTAAAGTTTAATTCAACCAGTCAACAGATGATTTTTGACCAGTCGACTGATTCGAAACAGCAAATATTTTTCTGAAAGGTTGCCTCTATTCGTGAAGAGAAATCTCTTCATTTCTGAAAGGAAATGGAAACTTCTTTTGGTTAAAACTCTTCATGAAGAATTGTTACCTTTCTACAATTATATAAACACTTCAAACGTGTTTTCCAAATCAATGATTCAGATTATATTTTCTCTATTTTCTAATTTAAACTTCTATATACTTTGCAAACAAAAGCTCTCCCAAACTCAAGTTACTTGTTGAATCCATGATAAAATTTCTCATATCTTGATTCGACAAGCAACTAACTTCCTTCAAATCTTTACATTCATTTCAAATACTCGAGGATAAGATTATAGGAAGGGTGTACTTAAATCGTTGACTGTCCATGTTGATTCAAGAACACAAAGCAGAAGTCAAAACACTTGTAATTGTTGAAGTCCTGTACAGTTGCTCAGGAGAGAGGCATCTTTGTTGGGGCTCGGGTTTACTGACCTATTCCTCCGGGTTAAGAGAGGGCGTGATGTTGAATTCCGAGGAGGAGCTTCAGGACTTGACGTAGGGCGGGAAGTCTGAACTAGTATAAAATTCCTAGTGTCGTTTCTTATTGCATTTACTTTTGATATAATTCTATAGCTTAGCTTTTACCTGCATAACTATTATATATTAAGTTAGTATATCATTTATATTTCCGCTATATCCATATAAATCATGCTTAAGTCACACACACCGACTTTTCATTTGTTATCAGAGCGAGGTCATCATTTAACCATAAAACCGTTATTTGATATTTTAAAGGACAATCCACTACAATATGGATATTCTAAAGGACAATCCACTACAAGACCACCCTTCTTTAATGGCATGAACTATAGTTATTGGGCTACACGAATGAGGATTTATATGCAAGCAAATAGTTTTGATGCATGGAATATCACACAAAAAGAGTACACACAACCTACTACATTATTTACTGAATGGTTTGCATCTGAAAATGCAGAGGCTACTGCCAGTGCTAAGGCTATGAACATATTGCATTGTGCTTTAGATAGAAACGAGTTTAATCGGGTTTGTACGTGCAACTCAGCATATGAAATCTGGAGAACACACAAAATTACTCATGAAGGAACTAATTTTGCAAACGACCTCCGTTTTCGATGAAACTAATTTTGTTGGATCCGGAATATTGAATTATTGCTAGATTTCAATTTTCGTGATTTTTGGAGTCAGTATGTGGCCATATGGAATTTTAATGTGAAAAATAGTCAATAGTTTGACTTTAAAAATATGTTGGGTGAGCAAACGGATTCGGAATTCGATGAAACAAGTTTCGTTAGGTCCGTAATGTCAAACAGTAGCTGCATGTCCATTTTTATCGAATTTGGATATTATAGGTAATCATAGGAATTTTTAATGATAAATATAAACAGCAGTGGATTAAAAATGAATATTTAATCGAATATTTAAAAAAATATCTATAAATACCACTACCTTAACATCCTAACTTTAAGGATTTCATTCCACTGGTCAAATAATATTCCGCCGTCCTCATTCCTCGTACAGGAAAAAAATAATTAGCAAAAATAAATCCAAATAAATACAAATAAATCCCTACAAAATATCAAACAAGTATTTTTGGATTCGCCAAATGTTTTTCTTCAGTTTGATATGGTTTTCGTTGAACTCGACAGGGGTTTCATTTGCTATTATTTCAAGAGCATCGGCTAGGGTTTCGGTTTATGCTCCATATGATCAACGACGGGCCTCGAGGTTGTGGGAATGGCTTGCTTGGTAGGAGGAGCACCTTGAGTTCGATTTGTACAAAGTGCGATGCATATTTTGGGGGTACAACATCTAGCTGTCGCGGTTGAAGGTATCAGGTTGGAATCGAGGAAGGGAAGTCGAGCATCTCGTGAGGATGATATGCAGAAAGAGGTCGCGGAGGTGAAGACATTGGTGCAGTCGATTTGAGGAAAGGTGGACTATGGTGGGAGAGACTATCGTGGTAGGGACCGATGATGGTTTAAGGAAGATCTGAAGCGGGTTTTGTTTGTGGTGAGGAAGAGAACTGTAGAGAGCTTCGTGGGCTTATACAGTGGTAGTTGGGCCGGTGTGTGAAAATGGGTGAGCCCATTTTAATGAAAACAATAGTTTTAATAATTTAATTAGTATATAAACTTGTAAATTTTATAACTTTATCATACGGTATCGGAATTGGACAAAATAGGATCCGATGGGATCGTATGGACAGACACTACA
The DNA here is from genome assembly GCA_030737875.1 of Allium sativum. NCBI lineage: Eukaryota > Viridiplantae > Streptophyta > Magnoliopsida > Asparagales > Amaryllidaceae > Allium > Allium sativum. The sequence continues at coordinate 195,810,532 of CM060911.1, forward strand.
CAATGGAACTGACTAGGAATGAATTGGAGCTCGTTACAATTTATAGGGAAATAAATTGTCCAATCTGAATCGACAATCGATTATCGTTATTTAACGTTGATCGTCCAATGTGAGTAAATCTCACTAACTCTGTACAGTTTATATTTTTATAAATATAATCTGGTATTGATAAATGATGATTGATTGTTGTGTGTTGATCGTTTGGTTGAATTGCTGATTTATTGGTTGAAATTATAGATAACGATATATGTATAAATCGTTAATCAAATATTGATTCTATTTAACAAAATATTTCATATTGAAATGAAATCGATATTATTTATATTGTTTAACGTCTGTGATGTAGGGAAATAGGATGGCGGGATCCAACTGGATTCCTCAATATTTATAATACTATTTGTTTTCATATATTGTGATATATGATGTGATATATAATCTGTTGTTGATTATGTGTGTTTGGATGATATTGATCATGGTTATTTGGTATTTTAAATACCATAAGAAATACTGGAATGTAAAAAGGGAATTTTCAAAGTGATATTGAAAAAGGAAATATTTATATGAAATAAATATGTTATTGAAAAAGGAAATATTTATATGAAATAAATATGATACTGAAAAAGGAAATATTTATATGAAATAAATATGTTATTGAAAAAGGAAATATTTATATGAAATAAAAAGGATATTGAAAAGGGAAATATTTATATGAAGTAAATATGATATTGAAAAAGGAAATATTTATATGAAATAAAAAAGGACATTGAAAAGGGAAATATTTATATGAAATAAATAGGATATTGAAAAGGAAATATTTGGAAAAACAAATAGAATTATAAAAGAAATTATTTGGAAAACAAATATAATTATATAAAGAAATATTATTCACATTCTATGTGAAAAATTAGATTTAAGTAAACATTTTGCAAATAAAATATTATAAAGGAATTTGGGGTTTGAATTAGGAATTTAAATGGAATTACTGAAATTAGAAACTAACTGGAAATTAGTTGAGTTGAATGGCTTTTGCGGCATCGATATGATGTTGGTTTCAGCCTTCGGGGTTAATACGTAGGGGGTTGTTATCTTACTAGTTTACAGTTAGAGACAGATATATGTGAGCAGACAGTGATGCGTGAATCAGAAATGGAAATGTTTTCCAAAGTTAATAACATATATTTTCTAAAATTTGAAAATAAGGATTTGATGAATATCTGGAAACGAGAAATGGGGAAATGAATAAATGTCGATTGATAACTGATCGATAGAATTTCCATCTGGAAATAATATCGTTGTTTGCACACATGTTTTTCATTGATAGTTAAATCACCGACTATCAAAGTTTTTGACCATTTCCGTTGTCAATACGGAGAGACCGGGATCAGATATATTATCTGAAAACCACTCCGTATGGCATTAGCGTTGCGAATCAAATATGATGAAGATAATTAAAGACAGAGTTATGCAAGGGTTGTTTAGTAAATCCTAAGTAGAAATTGCCTAAGATGGATTTACAGAATTGTACCTTCGGTCTGATATCAACTGTAACGACCCGGTTTTTAGCGACTTTGGTTATCGACATAAACTCCATGACGACTAACCAAACATCGAAAAATACCGGTAGTTAATGAAAGAAATTAGAGAGTGAGGATAGATAAGATAGAAACTTAGAATAGAAGAAGAAGAAGATACAACATCAGAGTAACACGAATCTCACAGCGGAACGAACAACATATAATAGATAATATATCCTTGAAATAAAACCAGTATATGTTTACAGTAACATTATCAGGGTACAACACTTACAAACACAGCGGAAATAACTATAGCTATATAATCCTGAAGCCTCCTGCTTAAAGCTCTCCAAGTATATCTGTAAAATCCTGACTACTTGATTGCCCGTATAAAATTGGGCACCCAAGAGTTTAGGAAAAACAAAACAAAATAAACTCCGGGTCAGTCAAAGGACAGGTATGAGTAAAACAGTGAGACGACCCCGAACCCCGTACAGACGGTGGAAAGGGTAATCCTTGGAATATAACACATAAACAGATAATAGAAGAACAGAATAAAATAAATACACCAGATAATGAACAAATAATACACTGGATAAACGAAATCATCAGAGTTACATAGTATACAGGATCATACTTAGTACAAATAAAGTTCAGCTATACATAAATGTCTACAGCGGAAATAAACATAATATGTACAATAGGAGCTGAATAGCATAAAAAGAGATAAATGATAGAATCCATCTTCAGCTCCAGCTACCCAGAAAGAGCCAGATAAAACCTGAATACAAGGTTGCCCGTGTAGAAAAAGGGGCACCCGAGTTTGAAAGTGAAACAAACTACGAGTCAGTCATGGGACTGGTATGAGAAATCTACTTAACACATTTATAATATGGCTAATCACAGGACCACGCCACTTTCGTGGAACGGGTTTACTCCATCGGATTGCCAGTGCTTTAAAACAAACAATTCTTTTAAACATCGCAATGCTTTTTATAAAAATGAAGCCATTATAAGACTCGGTTCCCATCACACAATGCAACACAAACCGGAGGATAGAGTTTTACCTTATAATGGCCAAAATATGTTTGATACGAATAAGACAAAAGCATTTGATATTATTACTAGTGTTTACATGTTTCAGAAACAATTTCGAATCATAACTATCAATCATAGATGGCATGGGTACCATATATCATGTCGCCATATATATATACAATTAACACCGCACGATGTCGTATTTGGAAATTGGATTTCCGTCATGAACCAAGGCAAAATATAGTCCTTACCGACTTCGAGACAATCTAGCCCATGTCTCAGGGTCAGAGCGCATCGACCCTTGGAGCGACAGGGCCGGTCCACACGGAGTGGATTATAATGCCTGAACACTACGTTTCCCCGCCCTTTGGGGGCGTAAATGAGCCAACGAATGACTCCATCGGACCCGGATCGTCCGATTTAACCGAGGCGCCTCGCAACAGTAACAACCATATAAGTCAAACTCGTCAGGGTGTGTAAAACCATTGACGCCACTTCTAGCTAGAAAGAAACGCATGTCCTCCCTGAGGTCCTCTCCCGTTTCTGGTTCATACCGGGGTGTGAGGCTCGCGAATTCACGTTATACACAAAGCTACGCCACACAGGCGGTGCTTTGATCACCACCACAAGACTTTGCTTTTCAACAGAAGTCTTGATCACTGCATCTTAGCATGCCACACAAGCAATTCACACCATGCAACTGATGGCTATCAATCACACAGAATAAATTCCAATGTTAGACACACCGTCCATTTGCAAGTCCGTTCTGGGTCTGAACGAAACCGGAGGCACTATATACCACACAAACCCATCGACCTCCACGTACGTCTGGACAATCACCACTCATTATCCAAATTTTGGGATGCCTCCCAATCAGGACATCAGTTACCATCCAAACGAGGTGAAGATCTCCGGTCTTCGACCACCGTCTTCATCTTCGATTTCTTATCGTCGATTCAGTTATTCAGAATGGGACAAACCCTGTCTTTCTGAGCAACTCGCATATATAATAAACAAGTGCAACACAAACACACATACGCATTATTTCAATTCATTAGTCGCTAACCGTAAATCAGTAAGAGAATGATTTCCCAAATATTAACCCCGAAGGCCGAAACCAACATCAGATCAACACCCAGGAAACCATTCGACTTAGCCAACCTTCAGTTAGTTTCTAAATTTCACATCCATATCGTTTATAATATTTTATAACGATTTATCGCCATTTTTATTTATTTTAAAATATCCAATTTATTCAAACAACGCTTCGGGCCATAACGCGGCTGTGGCGCTGTTTTTCTTCAGATTTGATTTACACATATCTGAAAATCTAACCGTTGGATTTTCACAAAATTTACATCATTAGAAAGATCTTTTCAAAACGAATCCAACGGTTCTAGTTTCGGCAAAATCCGACGGTCGGATCTCCCGGTATAATCGTTTGAAGTTTCGATTTCAAAATACGAACTGCAGCGTCATTATTCGATTTAATATAATTATATTTTTATATATATATATATAAATATAATCGATTCTGGCGCTGTTTTTCCTCAGATTTGAATTAAACATTCCAGACAATCCAACCGTTGGATTTTTACAAAGTGGGTGCCGTTGGAAAGATGTTTCCAAAGCGAACCCAACAGTTGCGGTTTTGGGAAAATCCGATGGTCGGATCTCCCGCACTAATCGTTTGAAATCACGGTTTCAAAATACGAACTGCAGCTTCGTTATTCGATATATTTCAATTCTATTTATATATATATATATCGATTCTTCGATTTCCAAGCTATTTTCTTTTCATACATTTGATAAAAATGATGTTTTTATCCAACATACTTTCACTTCGACACTTCACTATTTTTAACAATTCATGTATATAGTAAAAATGTGATTTTTATTGTAAAACGATTTATTTCAAAACACGACTATTTCATATAGTTAATATAGGTGATAAAAATAGGATTTTTATTATAAACAATTTATTTCAAAACAAGATTATTTTATATAGTTCATATTGATGATAAAAATAAGATTTTTATTATAAAACAATTTATTTCAAATTATGAATACCATTCAACACATGAATTTCAATTCAACGAATGAATTTCGATTCAACACATGAAGGTTTTATATAGTTTATATATATAGATAAAACAGTGATTTTTATATTTAAAACACGAATACCATTCAACACATGAATTTTTATTCAACGAATGAATTTCAATTCAACACATGAAGGTTTTCTATAGTTTATATATATAGATAAAAAGGTGATTTTTATATTTAAAACACGAATACCATTCAACACATGAATTTCTATTCAACGAATGAATTTCGATTCAACACATGAAGGTTTTCTATAGTTTGTATATATATATATAGTAAAAAGGTGATTTTTATATTTAAAACACGAATACCATTCAACACATGAATTTCTATTCAACGAATGAATTTCAATTCAACACATGAAGGTTTTCTATTCAACACACGAATATAGTTTCAACACAGGAAATTAATTCTGACACATGAATATTATTCAAAATTTCGGCAGCATAACGGCAGGGTAGTTAAAACCGGGACCGTCCCTAGTACGGCTCCTCGCTCTACCTTAAAGCCTCGCAGCTTTTGACAATGGGGAATCATGCATCTAGTTCGCACGCAGGCGGCATGTATATTTTTTCATTTCCACAAAACTAATCCTATATGGTTTCAACCAAATATTTCTCAACCACAAACGGGTATTTTTCAACCACAATCAATCAATTTCAACCACAAACAATTTCAATCAACCATTCGCTATCAATCAATTTTCACACCAATCACAACCAATAAATATCGTCCATGGTTTGTGGACGAGGGGCGTATATATATATATATATATATTTATTTATATTCCTATTTAGCATTTCACTTCTATTTCAACACATATATAATTTTTACAACGCATATATAACTTATACATCGAACGTACAACTTATACAACGCTTATACAAGAGGTGTACAACGCTTATATAACTCATACATCGACAATATAATTTATACATCGTCGTTTTCTGTAACGGCCCGCCCCGCACCAACCGACATTTACTCCAAAGGTGCGCTGTACACATGTCCAGTTAGCACAGAACGGGTCGTGAGAAGGAAAGGGAAGAAGGAAATGAACATACAAAGAACCTGTAGAATGTCTCACAGCGCATAGAACAAAATATAATAATAACATACTTGACATAAAACAGGAGAGACAATGCATAAGCTGAAAATCAGAACTAAACATCATAGCAGCGGAAATCCAAAATACAGCTTATTACAACTTTCAAACTATCTCAAGCAAAAGTAAGATAAAGGAGGTACACTACTAATACCCAAGTAGCGACCACCAACGACACAGGGAGAATGTGTATATATATATCATAGGTGGAAGCCTCCTGCCCGCCTCCGAATCAGCTACTCGCGCATCACCAGCTAACCTGTCTCTAGTCTGCTCGTGTGAGCACCCAGAATAATAAGAGGAGACATAAAACTCTGGGTCAGACATAAAGCATGGTATGAGCGATAAGCATCTAAAGTGAACAATAACAGGTAGACTAAAACATACCTGAACCTGCAACCAAAGAGTTAGCACTACATACTGTACAACACTCTAAGGTACCATATCAAACAGTGTAAAGATACGGAGGTGGGGGAGGTGTGCATGTCATAGGGATGGAAAACAATCAAACATAGCATCCATCCTCACATCTCTCACTCAGTGCGTAAAGCATACGATATTCACCACTTCGATCACCCAATATACCTCGCTACGATCACTTTGCCCCATGAAGTCATAAATGGCTTCACTGCACTGATAACGTAGCCACAAATCCTTCACTATGTCCACTTTGCCCCATGGAGTCACAAGAACCCCACTGCACTGGCTCATAGCCTTATTAATCCTTACTATGTCCACTCTGCCCCATGGAGTCACAAGAACCCCACTGCACTGGCTCATAGTCTTACTACGCATCACTTTGCCCCTCGAGTCATAATGACTCTACTGCACTGATAACGTAGTCTTGCTACCATCACCTTGCCCCTCAGGTCATAATGACCCTACTGCACTGATAAGTAGCCCATCATTCCTTTTCAGTGGTGAATCGAAGTTATGAACGTCGACAACTCCTTAGCACACGTCCCGCAGCAAAGTCCAACTCATGAAGTCCACTCATTGGTTCCTATCTGGATCCTGAGTCAATACCCTTCATTCGGACTACCTTTGCATCTCGGGTTATCAGTCTTCATCGGTTCGGTTCGGATAAGAATGCTCCTTCTTCACTGGATCGGGTCGGGTCTCCAGATTGCCTCGGTTCGGATCGTCATTGCGGTCCTCTTTCTCTCTGCTTCGGATCGTGCTCCTCTCCTCGGTTCGGATCGGAATACCCCATACGGGTCGGATCGCGCTCCTCCAGCTCGTGGCTCCCCCTGGTTCGGATCGACGTCTCGTAGTGCATCGATTCGTGGATGCTGCTTTCCTCTAGTCGGATCGTGATGCGAAGCACAAGTGGATCGGATCGGGTAGCAGTTCGCGGTTGGTGCTCGTGGGCCTTGCGCAGATGGTTCGGTTCGGAGGAGATGACTCGACTCGTGGTGATGTCCCACGATCCCATAGGGCGATCCAATCGACCCTCAATCCCCTATCTGATCCGAATCCCTGCACCTTGTCCAGCGAGTTGTTTACGCCCCTCGACGGCGTTTTCGACCATTCCAACTATTCTAACTAATCACAAAGCATTTCATACAGTCATAGCAACATGCATAATCAACCACAAACATCAAAACATCAATATGATAGGTAGAAATGGATCAAACATACCCAAAATCCCATATTTCCCCTTAAGCATATTTAGGTGAAACTAATGATAGGATTAACAAAACTTAACCAAATTAACCCAAATTCATATCAGAGGTCTAAAACATCATTCTGAATTTTATAAACATTTTTGCAGAATTTTACCATGTTTAAATTCGCTAATTAACATTAATCATCCCTAATTAACCATAATTAGTGCAAAACTATGCAAATCACTCACCTTAGCCACAAAATAAACTAAGATCTGAAATAAATCTCTGATTTAATGTGAATCCCAATGCTAATTAGCAGCTCCAATGTTTCTTTGGTGTAGATCTTCCATGATTAGGGGTTGCTAAGCCAAATCCTTGACCAAAAGGTGATTTGGAGGTGATTTAGAGGTTGGAGGCCATTTTTAGGGTTCCTTGGTGATAAGTGGAGGCTAGAAAACTGAAACGGAATGATCCTCTATCTCATTTCAGCCTCCCCATAACCCTAATCCCGAAATGGGTTATGGGCCTACTCACTAATCACCCGATTTGGCCCGGTTAAGCAGTTTTTCACCCTCCAAACCTTATTTTAGCCATATCTCCCAAACGGTAAGTCCGTTTGGCTATTATGACCACTCTACGGAAAGGTAAACCATCAAACGAATCTAATGGAAGTGGTTTCAGGTCAAAATTCCTTTCCAATCAAAAGTTATGGCCAAAACAGTACCAACTAGGGGTAAAATGGTCATTTAAAAATCGACAAAAATCATGAACATGGGAAATGACTCTAATGGATGTTTCCCAAAGTTACATGACCATATGACTTCATACGGGAAAGAAATAAATATTCTACGATCCCCCGATGCGTAGTATGCGGGTCATTACACTCTCCCCCCCTTAAGAAATTTCGCCCCCGAAATTCCCTAATCAAAACATACACAAAGGTTCCCGCATGCCTATCAACCATAAAACAACCATCAAACATGCAAAGCAAGTAAAATAAGTCTATCCTAGCATGCGGAATAACTAAATCGCAAGGTAAATCTTACCAGGCAAAGAGTTCTGGATATGCCTTCCTAATGCTCTCCTCTGTCTCCCAAGTACAATCGTTCTCGTCCTCGCCCCACTGAACCTTGATTAGCCTCACCGCCTTCCTTCGAAGTTGTTTCGTATCGTGCCCCACAATACGAATCGGCTTGCGGTTCCCAACCGCCTCGGGTTCTACTTCGAAGTCCTCTAACTGATCAGGTGAAATAGTCATATCTGAGTCGTGAACGAACTTCCTTAGTTGGGAAACATGAAACACATTGTGAACTCCCGCCATTTTCTCTGGTAAGCCAACTCTATATGCCAAATTCCCGACTAGTTCAAGAACAAGGAATGGGCCAACAAATCTTGGTGCCAACTTGCCTCTCCTGCCAAATCGAATCACGCTCTTTAACGGAGAGATCTTGACAAACACCAAGTCACCAACGGAGAATTTCAAGTCTCTTCTCCTCTTATCAGCATAGCTCTTCTGCCTATCTTGGGCAGCTTTCATTCGTTGCTGAATGATCTTAATCTTATCCGAAGTTTCTCTCACCACATCAGGTCCAAGCACAAACTTCTCGCCAGTCTCTATCCAACATGATGGTGAGTTGCACGGTCTTCCGTACAAAGCTTCATATGGAGCCATACCGATACTGGATTGGTAGCTATTATTATATGCAAACTCTACTAGATGCAAATGGTCATCCCATGATCCACCAAAATCCAATATACACGCTCTCAAGAGATCTTCCAATATACGATTCACCCTATCCGTCTGATCGTCGGTCTGAGGATGATATGCGGTACTGAGATGTAATCCTGACCCTAGAGCCTCTTGTAAGCTCTTCCAAAACCCACTAGTGAACAACGGGTCTCGGTCACTCACAATGCTTTTAGGTACTCCGTGAAATCTCACTACCCACTTCATATACAATTCTGCCAACTTGGTTGCCGTTCTGGTCGATTTGACTGGTATAAATCTTGCACTTTTAGTCAATTGATCCACAATTACCCAAATGCTATCATATCCCGATCTAGTCCTTGGTAGGCCATCGATGAAATCCATCGAGACTTGCTCCCATTTCCATTCGGGAATTTCTAATGGTTGCAACAAACCACTAGGCTTCTTTTGCTCGGCTTTAACTAGCTGGCAATTCATGCATTTGGATATAAACTTCCCAACGTCTCTTTTCATCCCTTCCCAGTAGTAAGTCTGTCTCATGTCTCGATACATCTTATTACCACCGGGATGTATAGTCAGTTTTGAGTGATGACATTCTCTAAGCACTTCATCCCTAAAACCATTCACGTTAGGCACAACTAGTCTTCCATTCTTCCGAAGCCATCCATCTCGATCAAGCCCATACGCATTCATCTCCTTACCGTCGATGTCCATCTCTAACTTGGAGATGATTTCCAATAGATTAGGATCGTCCCTCTGACTAGAACCAATCCGCTCTATCAAAGTGGGTCTGATCGTCAAACTAGCTAGCATGACTGGATCCAATTCGCACTTTGGTCTGAAATCAAACCCCGCGATATACTCCAGTTGCTTCCACTCAAGAAACATTGCCCCTAAACTGGCATGTCTCCTACTCAAGGCATCGGCTACCGCATTACCTTTCCTAGGTGTGTATGCGATATCAAAATCATACGAAGCCAAGAACTCTAACCATCTCTGCTGACGGAGATTCAGATCTTTCTGAGAGAAGAGATACTTCAACGATTTATGATCGGTAAACAACTCAAATCTTTCTCCCAAGAGATAGTGTCTCCACATCTTCAGCGATAATACAATCGCTGCCAATTCCAAATCATGGGTAGGATACTTCTTCTCATGCGGCTTTAGTTGTCGACTAGCATAAGCTACAACCCTACCTCCTTGCATCAATACTGCACCCAGTCCGGTACCACAAGCATCCGTGTATACTGTCATCTCTTCATTCCCTTTAGGAATGACTAACACTGGCGCATGCGTCAACTTCTCCTTTAGACTCCTGAAGGCATCCTCACACACTTCGTCCCAGACGAAGGACTGATTCTTCTTAGTCAACTGAGTTAACGGTGCTGCTATCTTGGAGAAGTCCTGGATAAACTTACGATAATATCCAGCTAATCCCAAGAAACTCCTCACATCTGTTACATTCTTGGGTGTAGGCCAATCCTGTACCGTAGCCACCTTCGCGGGGTCCACGGCAATACCACTCTCTGAAACAACATGACCCAAGAATCTTACTTCCCTTCTCCAAAAATGACACTTAGAGAATTTCGCTTTCAATTGGTGTTTCCTCAACACCTCCATCACTATCCTCAAGTGTCCCTTGTGTTCCTCCTCTGTCCTTGAGTAAACAAGGATATCATCCACGAACACAAGAACAAACTTATTCAACTGATCCCTGAATACTCGATTCATAAGATCCACAAAGTAGGCTGGTGCATTGGTCAACCCAAATGGCATAACCAACCACTCATAAAATCCAGACGGCGTCCTAAATGCCGTTTTCGGAATACTCTCATCTGCTACTCTAAGCTGATGAAATCCTGTCGCGAGGTCCAACTGGGAGAACACTCTTGCTCCTTCCAGTTGATCAAACAAATCATCTATCCGTGGTAGAGGATACTTATTCTTCCTCGTTACTTTATTCAACTCGCGATAGTCCAAACACAAACGAAGGGAACCATCTGCCTGAGTGGCAAACACAACTGGTGCTCCCCACTCGGAGACACTCCTTCTAATAAATCCCTTCTTCAAAAGATTGCTGACTTGCACCCCGAGCTATCGCTGCTCCCTTGGTGCCATACGACGAAGTGGCATCACTATAGGTCTGGCATCTTTCACTAAATCAATACGGAACTCAATCTCTCGGTGTGGTGGAAGCCCGGTCACCTCCTCGAAGACGTCCGGATACTGGCCAACCATGGGCACATCTGACAACTCATCCTGCGGGATGTCGAGGGAATTTACAAAACTAGCCATAACCCCATCACTAGGTAGACTACCAAACACTACCCTCCGCCCATCATCCGCCCTCACTGTCACCAAAAAGCCCTCACAGTCTACCACCACCCCGTATCTTTGGAGCCAATCGACTCCCAATATAACGCCATACCCAGTAAAGCCCAAAACAAAGCAATCACATACAAACTTACATCCATGACTCGATAAGACCAAATTCCTGCAAATCATACTAAGGCTAGTCGAACCACCAATCGGGTTCGTCACAACCAATGGTCTATCGACTATCTCGGGTTCCAGTCCCAACCTATCTACCAGGTCACTAGATATGAAGGAACGGGAAGCCCCAGTATCAAACAAAACTCGAACTGGTACACCATAAATAGAAAGCATACCTTGAATAACAACATTCTTTCCTTTCTCCGCCGCAGTTGGGGCATTCGGCGAAGAAGGAACAGCATCAATAGCATATGCTTTAACAATCTGCTTTTCCTTAAGAGGTTGCGGACACTTATCCTTCTGATGTCCCATTTGACCACAGTTGTAGCACTTCCTTTCCGCTGGCTTGGCCCGACATTCTTTAGCATAATGGCCCTTCTTTCCACAGCTGAAGCACTCAACATCCTTCTTGCTCTTTTTCTGGCCACCTTTAGATTGGTCCTGCTTCCTCTTATTCTGAGAGTTATTCTTGCCTCCACCGCCTACTTGCGGCTTTGGCCCTTCTGCAGATGCAGCCTCAGTCTTTGACTTAGGGTAAAGACTCTCTGATCTCAAAGCTTTCCCCACAATCGATTTAAAAGTCTCATCGATGTGGTTGATAAGCCTTTCCCCCAAGTATCCATCCAGACCAGTAACAAACTTCTCATTCTTCTTCTCAGGAGTATCAATGAGAGACAGTCCATACTTCGACAAAGCGTCGAACTCCGCAATATAATCAGAAACTGCCCTTCCGTTCTGCTTGAGTTCCAAGAACCTCTTAAACAACACTGACTTCTGGGCAGCTGGAATGAACTTCTCGCTAAAGCGAGCCTTGAACTGATCCCAAGTAACCTGGTCCTCTGGAGTAGCTGTTCTAATGGAATTCCACCAATTCATCGCTCGCCCTTGGAGCTGACGAGATGCTAGCCTTCTCTTCATCGCATCCTCAAGACCCAAGTCATCAAAGATACGATCACAACTATCCATCCAATCTTGAACATCTGTGGCCGACTCCGTCCCGTGGAACGGCTTTCCACCAAGGTTAGTGTAATCTTTGCACAACTTGGCGAAATCGACCCTAGGCGCCTGCACTACTGGGCCAACACCAACCCCGGGATTGGGAACTGCCCCTTGCACTTCTCTAAGCATGTCTCTCATGAGGTTAGTAAACATCGCCCTCATGTCAGCGGCATTCCCTTGGTTGATCCCTCTACCAGCACCCCTCGTGTCTCGGCTCATCGTCAATCTGAAAAAGGGAAACGATTAACGACCCCATAGTGGTGCTAGTGCAGTGCGACTTCATTCTTATACTACTAATAGTATATATATATAGCTTTTGAAAACCAAAGTAATCACAAATACGCGCTCTCATATACGTACTATCTCTCCCTAGTGTCTTTCCCTAGGTTAACTACGCAACCTAGAGCTCTGATACCAAGTGTGACGGCCCGCCCCGCACCAACCGACATTTACTCCAAAGGTGCGCTGTACACATGTCCAGTTAGCACGGAACGGGTCGTGAGAAGGAAAGGGAAGAAGGAAATGAACATACAAAGAACCTGTAGAATGTCTCACAGCGCATAGAACAAAATATAATAATAACATACTTGACATAAAACAGGAGAGACAGTGCATAAGCTGAAAATCAGAACTAAACATCATAGCAGCGGAAATCCAAAATACAGCTTATTACAACTTTCAAACTGTCTCAAGCAAAAGTAAGATAAAGGAGGTACACTACTAATGCCCAAGTAGCGACCACCAACGACACAGGGAGAATGCGTATATATATATCATACGTGGAAGCCTCCTGCCCGCCTCTGAATCAGCTACTCGCGCATCACCAGCTAACCTGTCTCTAGTCTGCTCGTGTGAGCACCCAGAGTAATAAGAGGAGACATAAAACTCTGGGTCAGACATAAAGCCTGGTATGAGCGATAAGCATCTAAAGTGAACAATAACAGGTAGACTAAAACATACCTGAACCTGGACCTGCAACCAAAGAGTTAGCACTACATACTGTACAACACTCTAAGGTACCATATCAAACAGTGTAAAGATACGGAGGTGGGGGAGGTGTGCATGTCATAGGGATGGCAAACAATCAAACATAGCATCCATCCTCACATCTCTCACTCAGTGCGTAAAGCATACGATATTCACCACTTCGATCACCCAATATACCTCGCTACGATCACTTTGCCCCATGAAGTCATAAATGGCTTCACTGCACTAATAACGTAGCCACAAATCCTTCGCTATGTCCACTTTGCCCGATGGAGTCACAAGAACCCCACTGCACTGGCTCATAGCCTTACTAATCCTTACTATGTCCACTCTGCCCCATGGAGTCACAAGAACCCCACTGCACTGGCTCATAGTCTTACTACGCATCACTTTGCCCCTCGAGTCGTAATGACTCTACTGCACTGATAACGTAGTCTTGCTACCATCACCTTGCCGCTCAAGTCATAATGACCCTACTGTACTGATAAGTAGCCCATCATTCCTTTTCAGTGGTGAATCGAAGTTATGAACGTCGACAACTCCTTAGCACACGTCCCGCAGCAAAGTCCAACTCATGAAGTCCACTCATTGGTTCCTATCTGGATCCTGAGTCAATACCCTTCATTCGGACTACCTTTGCATCTCGGGTTATCAGTCTTCATCGGTTCGGTTCAGATAAGAATGCTCCTTCTTCACTGGATTGGGTCGGGTCTCCAGATTGCCATGATTCGGATCGTCATCGCGGTCCTCTTTCTCTCTGCTTCGGATCGTGCTCCTCTCCTCGGTTCGGATCGGAATACCCCATACGGGTCGGATCGCGCTCCTCCAGCTCGTGGCTCCCCCTTGTTCAGATCGGCGTCTCGTAGTGCATCGATTCGTGGATGCTGCTTTCCTCTAGTCGGATCGTGATGCGAAGCACAAGTGGATCGGATCGGGTAGCAGTTCGCGGTTGGTGCTCGTGGTCCTTGCGCAGATGGTTCGGTTCGGAGGAGATGACTCGACTCGTGGTGATGTCCCACGATCCTATAGGGCGATCCGATCGACCCTCAATCCCCTATCTGATCCGAATCCCTGCACCTTGTCCAGCGAGTTGTTTACGCCCCTCGACGGCGTTTTCGACCATTCCAACTATTCTAACTAATCACAAAGCATTTCATACAGTCATAGCAACATGCATAATCAACCACAAACATCAAAACATCAATATGATAGGTAGAAATGGATCAAACATACCCAAAATCCCATATTTCCCCTTAAGCATATTTAGGTGAAACTAATGATAGGATTAACAAAACTTAACCAAATTAACCCAAATTCATATCAGAGGTCTAAAACATCATTCTGAATTTTATAAAAAAATTTCCAGAATTTTACCATGTTTAAATTCGCTAATTAACACTAATCATCCCTAATTAACCATAATTAGTGCAAAACTATGCAAATCACTCACCTTAGCCACAAAATAAACTAAGATCTGAAATAAATCTCTGATTTAATGTGAATCCCAATGCTAATTAGCAGCTCCAATGTTTCTTTGGTGTAGATCTTCCATGATTAGGGGTTGCTAAGCCAAATCCTTGACCAAAAGGTGATTTGGAGGTGATTTAGAGGTTGGAGGCCATTTTTAGGGTTCCTTGGTGATAAGTGGAGGCTAGAAAACTGAAACGGAATGATCCTCTATCTCATTTCAGCCTCCCCATAACCCTAATCCCGAAATGGGTTATGGGCCTACTCACTAATCACCCGATTTGGCCCGGTTAAGCAGTTTTTCACCCTCCAAACCTTATTTCAGCCATATCTCCCAAACGGTAAGTCCGTTTGGCTATTATGACCACTCTACGGAAAGGTAAACCATTAAACGAATCCAATGGAAGTGAGTTCAGGTCAAAATTCCTTTCCAATCAAAAGTTATGGCCAAAACAATACTAACTAGGGGGTAAAATGGTCATTTAAAAATCGACAAAAATCATGAATATGGGAAATGACTCTAATGGATGTTTCCCAAAGTTACATGACCATATGACTTCATACGGGAAAGAAATAAATATTCTACGATCCGCTGATGCGTAGTATGCGGGTCATTACATTTTCCATATCGTTTATAATTTAGAAATCTCACATTGGGTTCCACTCCACCAAAAATAGCAGAAGTCTTAGAAAAATATACGGTCTCTTCTAGAATGTAGAAGACGTCCACATGAGTCCACTGTCTCTTGTTTCACCGAATTTTATCAAGAAACGAAAAAGATATGATTTTTACAGTGGAATCAAAAACCGTAGCGCTTTAAACCGCTATTAAATAGTTTAAAATAAAAACAGTCGTATAGTTTCAAACCTGTTCAAAGCTAGGTCTGTGGTTTTCGCGAAATCCGAGCAGCGTGGAGACGATCGGAGGGTACCACGGCCTAGAGCTACGAGAGGGCTTCCTGGCGATGGGGGTCTCGTGCAGTTCGTCGGCGTCTCTGAGGCACAACGGCGCGAGAAAGATCCGAACTTTGGAGGCTCGATTCAGGCGATACGGTGGACGAGGGGGTGTGAGGCTTGGTCGGATTTGAAGAGGGGAGGAAGGAATTTCGATTGCAGGTGGTGGCGGAGGCTGGTTCGTCGTGGCGGCGCCGGAAAATGGCCAGGAAGTTTCGATCGTGTTTCCGTTGAGAGGAGAGAGGGAGCGGGGAGAGGGAGTGCTGAGTTGGACAAATGATTTTTTTTATATATATATTTTTAAACTTCGAAAATACCCTCTTCCACCCACGAACACCAATCCAAACCCAACGACTGTCGTCCCTAGCATTTTACCCCCATTCCAAACAAAATGGGATATGTTTCGTAGGCCCATTCGACTGTTTCAGTCAGTTTTCCTTCAAATTAAAATATAAAACATTCAATATTTAATTTGAACGTACATTTCAATTTGCTAGGGCCACAAACTGATTCTAAAAACTCCCGAAAAATGAATCTAGCTATGTTTTGACGATACGGTCCCAATAAAACTTGTTACGTCGAATTCTGAGATTGTTTGAAAAATGGCCCATTTCTGGTCGATCCAATTTAACTGTAATTGACCAAAACACATTTTCCTTTGCCACGCTCACATTCTAGCTTCAAAAATTATGAAATTTGAAACCTAGCCATAGTTTAACATCCCGGATCCAACAAAAGTGGTTTCGTCGAATTCCGAGGTCGTTTGCAAAATGGCCATTTTCACGGGCTATATAAATTCAGTAGCGACCTTTCAGAAAATTCATTTGGCCATAACTTTTGCTTTCCGCTATGAAACTTCGATTTTTCAGATTCTTAGAAAGGTATTCACTAACAGATTTAAATATTTTTGGCTTCACTCAAATCCGTTTTGTTTTTCACCCGGTACAGCCAATCAAAGTTTGAATTCAAATTTTGAAACTACCACGCTATTTCAGGCCTTGTTTATAATTAGAATTAATTATATTCGTTTTCAAATGTCGATTCAATCTTACTTTTCATCGTTATCATTTAAAATATTTATTTTAAATATTTAAAATCCACTAAAATAGCCAATTTAAAAAATTTTAATTGGTTCAGATTTTCCGGGTCATTACAATCCCCACACTTAAAACTTTTCGTCCCCGAAAAGGAACAAAGTCGAAAGTGGTTTGATTAATCAACTCTACGTTCAATCTGGCTTCCGTTCTCCAACATTTCAGTTTCTGAGAATTTTCAAATTCTTCAAAAAATTGGATAACACCCGGAATTTTCGAAAAATTTCGCCATAACCTCCTTTGTACGGGGCGAGGTTTGGAAATTTATTGGGCCGTATTAGGTACCCAATAAATCCTATAAAGCATACACATATTTATAGAGTTATATTCTGGTGTTTACAAGGGAGCGTGTATAGATAATAAATTCTCGTCACCCTGTCAAAGCCTGAGGGAGTGTGTATTTTAATTGCTCCAGAGGATAAATCCTCGTCACCTCGTCCCGTGTGGGAAATAAATAATCCATGTGCCGTATCTAATGACTAGAGAGACGTGATTATTGTCAACTCCAGACCCGTGTGGGGTTTTTATTAATCTGACAATTTTATCGTTACAATTTTATATGTCCATATCAGTCATCAGTTCAACCTGTAAAATATAGTCATCGCCATACAAGCCTCTCGCTCGTATGGTAAATCTTCCACCTCGTCACACAAGCTCCAAATGCTTATGTGGTATATGATGAAGTATGCCTATCTTCCAGAAGTATGCCATGTAATGTAGTTCAAAATTAATTGTTACTACCCTATGGCGACGTTTATGATTACACACAGAACAACCAGCACTCCGCATCCAATGGCATTCACAAGAGTTGATATAATAATAAAATTGCGCATCCAACTCATTAAGGTTTACCTATTTGTCGGGCACGCAAATAAAATCTTTACTCAACAGCTAATCCATTTACCTGTTCAAACATATGTAATGCACATGTATATATTTCTATCTATTTTTAAATCAGTTCAATGTGTGATATAATCGAATAAATCCTACTATTTATTCTCTTATTAATTAAATTAACTATCGTTTCAATAATTTAATTAATCCAATTTGCTATCACACAATGCAAACAACAAGCAATTTGTTTTTAACTTTTCAAAAATATACTAATCAATTTCTATACTCTTTTAAAATCATTCAGACTATAGAATTAAAAATGCACATCCATGGAAAGAAAATAACAACAGAGTAGAGAACTAATTGGTAATGCAAAGTATGGTAAATGTACCTTGCATCGGAGTCAATCAGAGATATCCGCTCGACACTTAGGATAGGCTTTCTGAATGCTCTCCTCAGTTTCCCAAGTACAATCTCGTGGATCTCCACTCCATTGCACTTTGACTAAGTGAACCTTCTTGTTCCTTAGCTCTTTGGTTTCTTTGCCGATAATCCTTAGTGGCTCACTTCTCACAGCCAATTCTAGAGTAATTTCAATATCCTGCTGAGCTGCTTCTTCCACGATCAAGTCTGGATCATGAACGTGCTTTCGAAGTTGAGATATGTGAAATACATCATGCACTCCAGGCAACCAATCAAGCAATTTAACCCTATAAGCGAGAGTTCCGATCCGTTCCAGAATAGGAAACGGACCAATGAATTTGGGCGCCAACTTCCCAGTTTTACCGAACCGGATAACTCCTCTCATCAGCGATACTTTTAAATATACATAATCGCCAACAGCAAATGATATATCTCTTCCTCTCCTATCGGCATAGCTCTTTTGTCGGCTTTGAGCGACGAGTAATCGTTTCTTAACGAAATCGACTTTGTCGGCAGCTTCTCGGATCATATCAGGCCCTAACACAAGTCTATCACCGGGTTCGACCCAACAAGCAGGAGATCGGCACGGTCTACAATATAATGCTTCAAATGGCGACATTGTCAGGCTCGCCTGGTAGCTGTTGTTATATGAGAATTTAGCCAAATGCAGATGGTCTTCCCATGACCCACCGAAATCTAGAACACAAGCCCGCAATAGATTTTCTAGTATACGATTCACCCTCTCAGTTTGACCATCTGTCTGAGGATGATAAGCGGTGCTCAAGTTCAGCTTCGTTCCCAGCTCTACTTGAAATGCCTCCCAGAATTTACTAGTAAATATCAGGTCTCTATCACTGACTATACTGAGTGGCACTCCATGTAGTCTAACAATTTCCCTGAAATATATCTGCGCCAGACTCTGAGTTCTGTTTGATCTGACAGGTAAGAAATGGGCGGTCTTCGTGAAGCGATCTACGATCACCCAAATACTGTCATTTCCTTTTCTGGTTCTGGGCAAACCATCAATGAAGTCCATGGAAATATGTTCCCACTTCCAACCTGGAACGTCTAGCGGTTGTAACAGTCCAGCAAGTTTCTGTTGGTCGCTTTTGACTAGCTGGCAAGTAGGGCATCGACTAACATATAAAGAAATGTCCCTCTTCATCGACTTCCACCAGAAAGTGCATTTGATGTCATTATACATTTTGCTTACTCCCGGATGGATACTAAGTTTTGACTTGTGGCACTCATCCAGTACTTCCTTTCGGAGCTCAGAAATGTTTGGAACACAGATTCGACCTTTCAGCCTTAGAATCCCCTCATTATCAACTTCGAAACTCGAGGGTTCGCCTTTCTGAATTATTTCTCTGATCTTCTGAATGAAGTGATCATCCTTCTGAAGAGCAGATATTTTATCTATCAATGAAGTCGTGATAATAAAACTGGCGATCATTTCATTCTTTCGGCTTAACGCATCGGCCACGACATTGGCTTTCCCTGGAGTGTATAGAATCTCAAAATCATATGCTGCAAGGAACTCTAGCCAATGTTGTTGCCTCAGATTCAAGTCTTTCTGGGTGAACAAATACTTTAACGATTGGTGATCTGTAAACAGTTCAAATTTATCACCCAGAAGATAGTGCCTCCAGATTTTCAAAGAGAATACTATAGCCAACAACTCAAGATCATGAGTTACGTAGTTCTTTTCATGTGGCTTCAGCTGACGGCTAGCATAAGCGATCACTTGACCTCTTTGCATTAGTACTGCACCCAGGCCTTCTCTAGAGGCATATGTCCAGACTTTTAAATCCTGATTGCCATCGATAATGGTTAACACTGGAGCAGTCGTTAATCTTAACTTTAGCTCTTCAAAAGCCTCCTCACATTCTGTAGTCCATTTGAATTTTGAGTGCTTCTTTATAAGCTTCGTTAAGTGACCAGATATCTTCGAAAAGTTTTCAACGAACTTCCGGTAATAACTAGCCAATCCAAGAAAACTGCGAACCTCTGTAGGAGTACTAGGCTGCTTCCAGTTTTGAATAGCTGTGATTTTACTTGGATCCACATCAATTCCTTCTTTTGATACGACGTGGCCTAGAAACTTCACTTCATCTTGCCAGAATATACATTTGGATAGTTTGGCTTTTAATACATTCCTTCTGAGGATTTCCAGAACCTGTTCCAAATGTTTTTCATGTTCGGCCTTTGATTTAGAGAAGATTAGAATATCATCAATAAAAACCAGAACAAATTTATTCAAAACCCCTCTGAACACTCTATTCATCAGATCGAAAAAGTAAGCTGGAGGATTAAATAAGCATAACGGCATTACTAACCACTCGTAGAATAAGTCTGGACCTCTGAATGTTGCCATAGGAACACACTCTTGGCAATTCGAAGTTGATGGAAGCCTGTAGCTAGGTCCATCCTTGAGAATACTTGTGCTCCATTCAGACGATCCAATAAATCATCGATTCGCGGCAATGGATATTTATTCTTAATTGTATGCTTGTTCAAATCACTATAATCCACACATAGCCATAGAGTACCGTCAGATTTTGGGACAAACACCACTGTTGCACCCCAATAAGAGAAACTAGGCATGATCAGACCCTTCCATACGAACTGTCGTGTTTGATTGTCTAATTCCACTTTCTCTTTCAAGGACATTCTTCGAATAGCGTGAACTACCGGCCTTGCATTCGGAATTAAAGCAATTTTGAAATCAATTTCTCTCTGCGGAGGTAAGCGAACAACTTCTTCAAACACATCCGCATAAATCTTGACGACGGGAATATCTTTCACTAGGTCGGGAATATTCTCTGTGACTTCAGGGATATTTTCTATTTGGGCTGGAGAAACATCCAAAGCTGCCCAGATGCCTTTTCTATCGGAATTCGGACCTTCGCAAGGTATGGTTATATAATTCCCTGATTGGGCCTTCGCCTTAACAACTCTCTCGGCGCATCTAACCTCTGCTTCATATTTGGTTAGCCAATCCAATCCCAGAATAAGATCGAATTCAGTAAAATTCATGATGATAGAGATAGTAGGGAATATATAGCAGGAAAAAGAGACAGGTACTGCACAAACCCAACTGAGATCGATGGAACCCCCAACCGGATTTTGGACAATCATTGGTTCTTTGAGCTTCTTCAAATTCAAATCTAACTTCTTAACTGCATTCTTGGCAATGAAGCTTCGTGACGCGCCTGTATCAAAAATCACTTTAACTGGAATGTTTTTGACATTAAGCGTGCCTTCTAAAACATCAGCCCTTTCTTGACTGGCTGAGGGCTCAGAAGCTTCTGCTACTTCATTTATATGAACTATTTCAGGCTTGTTTAAGAGCGGGCAATCCTTTGCAAGATGACCAGTCTTATGGCATTGCTTGCACTCCCTATTCTCTTGAAACTCCTCATCAGATCTAAATCTCTTCTTCCTTTGCTTTCGATTGGCTCTATATCCCTCCTTTCTTTGTTTCTTTGAAGATCTGCAATTTCCTTGCAAATGCCCTTGCTTATGGCAGTTATTGCATACGGCTGTCGTTACTGGTTCTTTCTCAGATCTAGCCCTTTTTCTCTTGGCACTGGGCTTCTAACTGACCTCAGGACTATCATTCACAGACTCCACTTTGTTACTCGAACTGACTTCCTCTTCGTCGCGCAACATACCTTTCTTATGGAGATCTTCATACTGATAAGCCATATAAATCATTTCTGAAAAAGGAAGCTTCACATTCTTCATTACACTATCCTGGTGTTTTCTTTGCAGACCATGAATAAATCTCAGATTCTTCCTCTTTGGATTTTGAATCAGATGAGGAGCAAAGTGAGAAAGTTCGTTGAATTTCTTATGATATTCTGGAATGGTCATATCTCCTTGTATCAGATAAGAGAATTCATCACATAATTGCTCAGTCGCTTCAGGAGGAGTAAATCTTTCTACGAAAATCTCTTTGAATCTGTCCCCGGTGATATCACCTTCTGGATTATCTTTGATGATTGTTTCCCACCAGATTAAAGCTTCTTCTTTGAGCGCCCAAGATGTTACTAATCTTTTCTGATCATCTCTCTACTGGATATGTTCAAATATTCTTTCGACAGAACTCATCCAAGCTTGAGTCTGAATTATGGATTCATTACCCGAGAACTGTGCTCCGTTCAGATTTCGATATCTCTTTAATAGAGCCTCTAGATCGGGTTCTGCATTTCTTCTGTTTCTGACACTCATTTTTCTAGTACTTCTGCAAATAGCAGATCAAGTGTCAGGTCACAGAAAAGATAATTTAAAATATAAAAACACATACTTCAAATGTTAATGTGTCTATCGAGGTGTAATTTCATTCTGCTTTCCTCATACTAGGATATTACTGATCCTATCTGTAATGAGTTACCCGTCCTAGAACACTACTGGTTCTATTTCTGACGAGTTCGTTAATATGTTATATTCCAGAACTAAGCTTAACCAAAGCTCTGATACCAAATGAGACGACCCCGAACCCCGTACAGATGGTGGCAAGGGTAATCCTTGGAATATAACACATAAATAGATAATAGTAGAATAGAATTAAATAAATACACCAGATAATGAACAAATGATACACTGGATAAACGAAATCATCAGAGTTACACAGTATATAGGATCATACTTAGTAAAAATACAGTTCAGCTATACATAAATGTCTACAGCGGAAATAAACATAATATGTACAATAGGAGCTGAACAGCATAAAAAGAGATAAATGATAGAATCCATCTTCAGCTCCAGCTACCCAGAAAGAGCCAGATAAAACTTGAATACAAGGCTGCCCATGTAGAAAAAGGGGCACGCGAGTTTGAAAGTGAAACAAACTACGAGTCAGTCATGGGACTGGTATGAGAAATCTACTTAACACATTTATAATATGGCTAATCACAGGACCACGCCACTTTCGTGGAACAGGTTTACTCCATCGGATTGCCAGTGCTTTAAAACAAACAATTCTTTTAAACATCACAATGCTTTTTATAAAAATGAAGCCATTATAAGACTTAGTTCCCATCACACAATGCAACGCAAACCGGAGGATAGAGTTTTACCTTATAATGGCCAAAATATGTTTGATACGAATAAAACAAAAGCATTTGATATTATTACTAGTGTTTACATGTTTCAAAAACAATTTCGAATCATAACTATCAATCATAGACGGCATGAGTACCATATATCATGTCGCCATATATATATACAATTAACACTGCATGATGTCGTATTTGGAAATTGGATTTCCGTCATGAACCAAGGCAAAATATAGTCCTTACTGACTTCGAGACAATCTAGCCCATGTCTCAGGGTCAGAGCGCATCGACCCTTGGAGCGACAGGGCCGGTCCACACGGAGTGGATTATAATGCCTGAACACTACGTTTCCCTGCCCTTTGGGGCGTAAATGAGCCAACGAATGACTCCATCGGACCCGGATCGTCCGATTTAACCGAGGCGCCTCGCAACAGTAACAACCACATAAGTCAAACTCGTCAGGGTGTGTAAAACCACTGACGCCACTTCTAGCTAGAAAGAAACGCATGTCCTCCCTGAGGCCCTCTCCCGTTTCTGGTTCATACCGGGGTGTTAGGCTCGCAAATTCACGTTATACACAAAGCTATGCCACACAGGCGGTGCTTTGATCATCACCACAAGACTTTGCTTTTCAACAGAAGTCTTGATCACTGCATCTTAGCATGCCACACAAGCAATTCACACCATGCAACTGATGGCTATCAATCACACAGAATAAATTCCAATGTCAGACACACCGTCCATTTGCAAGTCCGTTCTGGGTCTGAACGAAACCGGAGGCACTATATACCTCGCAAACCCATCGACCTCCACGTACGTCTGGACGATCACTACTCATTATCCATATTTCGGGATGCCTCCCAATCAGGACATCAGTTACCATCCAAACGAGGTGAAGATCTCCGGTCTTCGACCACCGTCTTCATCTTTGATTTCTTATCGTCGATTCAGTTATTCAGAATGGAACAGACCCGGTATTTCTGAGCAACTCGCGTATATAATAAACAAGTGCAACACAAACACACATACGCATCATTTTAATTCATTAGTCGCTACCCGTAAATCGGTAAGAGAACGATTTCCCAAATATTAACCCCGAAGGCCGAATCCAACATCAGATCAACACCCAGGAAACCATTCGACTTAGCCAACCTTCAGTTAGTTTCTAAATTTCACATCCATATCGTTTATAATATTTTATAATGATTTATCGCCATTTTTATTTATTTTAAAATAGCCAATTTATTCAAACAACGCTTCGGGCCATAACGCGGCTGTGGCGCTGTTTTTCTTCATATTTGATTTACACATATTTGAAAATCTAACCGTTGGATTTTCACTAAATTTACATCATTAGAAAGATCTTTTCAAAATGAATCCAACGGTTCCAGTTTCGGGAAAATCCGACGGTCGGATCTCCCGGTATAATCGTTTGAAGTTTCGATTTCAAAATACGAACTGCAGCGTTGTTATTCGATTTAATATAATTATATTTTTTTATATATATAAATATAATCGATTCTGGTGATGTTTTTCTTTAGATTTAAATTAAACATTCCAGACAATCCAACCATTGGATTTTTACAAAGTGGTTGCCGTTGGAAAGATATTTCCAAAGCGAACCCAACGGTTGCGGTTTTGGGAAAATCCGATGGTCGGATCTCCTGCACTAATCGTTTGAAATCACGGTTTCAAAATACGAACTGCAGCTTCGTTATTCGATATATTTCAATTCTATTTATATATATATATCGATTCTTCGATTTCAAAGCCATTTTCTTTTCATACATTTGATAAAAATGATGTTTTTATCCAACATACATTCACTTCGACACTTCACTATTTTTAACAATTCATGTATATAGTAAAAATGTGATTTTTATTGTAAAACGATTTATTTCAAAACACGACTATTTTATATAGTTAATATAGGTAATAAAAATAGGATTTTTATTACAAAACAATTTATTTCAAAACAAGATTATTTTATATAGTTCATATTGATGATAAAAATAGGATTTTTATTATAAAACAATTTATTTCAAAATATGAATACCATTCAACACATGAATTTCAATTCAACGAATGAATTTTGATTCAACACATGAAGGTTTTCTATAGTTTATATAGATAGATAAAAAGGTGATTTTTATATTTAAAACACGAATACCATTCAACACATGAATTTCTATTCAACGAATGAATTTCAATTCAACACATGAAGGTTTTCTATAGTTTATATATATAGATAAAAAGGTGATTTTTATATTTAAAACACGAATACCATTCAACACATGAATTTCTATTCAACGAATGTATTTCGATTCAACACATGAAGGTTTTCTATAGTTTGTATATATATAGTAAAAGGTGATTTTTATATTTAAAACACGAATACCATTCAACACATGAATTTCTATTCAACGAATGAAATTCAATTCAACACATGAAGGTTTTCTATTCAACACACGAATATAGTTTCAACACAGGAAAATAATTCTAACACATGAATATTATTCAAAATTTCGACAGCATAACGGCAGGGTAGTTAAAACCGGGACCGTCCCTAGTACGGCTCCTCGCTCTACCTTGAAGCCTCGCAGCTTTTGACAATGGGGAATCATGCATCTAGTTCGCACGCAGGCGGCATGTATATTTTTTTCATTTCCACAAAACTAATCCTATGTGGTTTCAACCAAATATTTCTCAACCACAAACGGGTATTTTTCAACCACAATCAATCAATTTCAACCGCAAACAATTTCAATCAACCATTCGCTATCAATCAATTTTCACACCAATCACAACCAATAAATATCGTCCATGGTTTGTGGACAAGGGGCGTATATATATATATATATATATATATATGGCATTTCACTTCTATTTCAACACATATATAATTTTTACAATGCATGTATAACTTATACATCGAACGTACAACTTATACAACGCTTATACAAGAGGTGTACAACGCTTATATAACTCATACATCGACTATATAATTTATACATCGTCGTTTTCCATATCGTTTATAATTTAGAAATCTCACATTGGGTTCCACTCCACCAAAAATAGCAGAAGGCTCAGAAAAATATGCGGTCTCTTCTAGAATGTAGAAGACGTCCACACGAGTCCACTGTCTCTTGTTTCACTGAATTTCATCAAGAAACGAAAAAGATATGATTTTTACAGTGAAATCAAAAACTGTAGCGCTTTAAACCGCTATTAAATAGTTTAAAATAAAAACAGTCGTATAGTTTCAAACCTGTTCAAAACTAGGTCTGTGGTTTTCGCGAAATCCGAGCAGCGTGGAGACGATCGGAGGGTACCACAGCCTAGAGCTACGAGAGGGCTTCCTGGCGATGGGGGTCTCGTGCAGTTCGTCGGCGTCACTGAGGCACGGCGGCGCGAGAAAGATCCGTACTTTGGAGGCTCGATTCAGGCGATACGGTGGACGAGTGGGTGTGAGGCTTGGTTGGATTTGAAGAGGGGAGGAAGGACTTTCGATTGCAGGTGGTGGCGGAGGCTGGTTCGTCGTGGCGGCGCCGGAAAATGGCCAGGTAGTTTCGATCGCATTTCCGTTGAGAGGAGAGAGGGAGCGGGGAGAGAGTGCTGAGTTGGACAAATGATTTTTTTTATTTATATATTTTTAAACTTCGAAAATACCCTCTTTCACCCACGAACACCAATCCAAACCCAACGACTATCGTCCCTAGCGTTTTACCCCCATTTCGAACACAATGAGATATGTTTCGTAGGCCCATTCGACTGTTTCAGTCAGTTTTCCTTCAAATTAAAATATAAAACATTCAATATTTAATTTGAACGTACATTTCAATTTGCTAGGGCCACAAACTGATTATAAAAATTCCCGAAAAATAAATCTAGCTATGTTTTGACGATACGGTCCCAACAAAATTTGTTTCATCGAATTCTGAGATTGTTTGAAAAATGGCCCATTTCTGGTCGATCCAATTTAATTGTAATTGACCAAAACACATTTTCCTTTGCCACGCTCACATACTAGCTTCAAAAATTATGAAATTTGAAACATAGCAACAGTTTAACATCCCGGATCCAAAATAATTGGTTTCGTCGAATTCCGAGGTCGTTTGCAAAATGGTCATTTTCACGGGCTATATAAATTCCATAGCGACCTTTCAAAAAATTCATTTGGCCACAACTTTTGCTTTCCGCTATGAAACTTCGATTTTTTAGATTCGTTAGAAAGGTATTCACTAACAGATTTAAATATTTTTGGTTTCACTTAAATCCATTTTGTTTTGCACCCGGTACAGCCAGTCAAAGTTTGAATTCAAATTTTGAAACTACCGCGCCATTTCAGGCCTTGTTTATAATTAGAATTAATTATATTCGTTTTCAAATGTCGATTCAAACTTACTTTTCATCATTATCATTTAAAATATTTATTTTAAATATTTAAAATCCGCTAAAATAGCTAATTTAAATTTTTTAAATTGGTTCAGATTTTCCGGGTCTTTACAATCTCCCCACTTAAAACTTTTCATCCCCGAAAAGGAACAAAGTCGAAAGTGGTTTGATTAATCAACTCTACGTTCAATCTGGCTTCCGTTCTCCAACTTTTCAGTTTCTGAGAATTTTCAAATTCTTCAAAAATTTGGCTAACACCCGGAATTTTCGAAACATTTCGCCATAACCTCCTTTGTACGGGGAGAGGTTTGAAAATTTATTGGGCCGTATTAGGTACCCAATAAATCCTATAAAGCATACACATATTTATAGTGATATATTCTGGTGTTTACAGGGGAGCGTGTATAGATAATAACTCCAGAGAATAAATTCTCGTCACCCTGTCAAAGCCTGAGGGAGTGTGTATTTTAGTTGCTCCAGAGGATAAATCCTCGTCACCTCGTCCCGTGGGGGAAATAAATAATCCATGTGCCGTATCTAATGACTAGAGAGACGTGATTATTGTTAACTCCAGACCCGTATGGGGTTTTTATTAATCTGGCAATTTTATCATTACAATTTTATATGTCCATATCAGTCATCAGTTCAACCTGTAAAATATAGTCATCGCCATACAAGCCTCTCGCTCGTATGGTAAATCTTCCACCTCGTCACACAACCTCCTAATACTTATGTGGTATATGATGAAGTATGCCTATCTTCCAGAAGTATGCCATGTAATGTAGTTCAAAATTAATTGTTACTACCCTATGGCGACGTTTATGATTACACACAGAACAACCAGCACTCCGCATCCAATGGCATTCACAGGAGTTGATATAATAATAAAATTACGCATCCAACTCATTAAGGTTTAACTATTTGTCGGGCACGCAAATAAAATCTTTACTCAACAGCTAATCCATTTACCTGTTCAAACATATGTAATGCACATGTATATATTTCATCTATTTTTAAATCAGTTCAATGTGTGATATAATCGAATAAATCCTACCATTTATTCTCTTATTAATTAAATTAACTATCATTTCAATAATTTAATTAATCCAATTTGCTATCACACAATGCAAACAGCAAGCAATTTGTTTTTAACTTTTCAAAAATATACTAATCAATTTCTATACTCTTTTAAAATCATTCAGACTATAGAATTAAAAATGCACATCCATGGAAAGAAAATAACAATAGAGTAGAGAACTAATTGGTAATGCAAAGTATGGTAAATGTACCTTGCACCGGAGTCAATCAGAGATATCCACTCGACACTTAGGATAGGCTTTCTGAATGCTCTCCTCAGTTTCCCAAGTACAATCTCGCGGATCTCCACTCCATTGCACTTTGACTAAGTGAACCTTCTTGTTCCTTAGCTCTTTGGTTTCTTTGCCGATAATCTTTAGCGGCTCTCTTCTCACAGCCAATTCTGGAGTAATTTCAATAGCCTGCTGAGCTGCTTCTTCCACGATCAAGTCTGGATCATGAACGTGCTTTCGAAGTTGAGATATGTGAAATACATCATGCACTCCAGGCAACCAATCAAGCAATTTAACCCTATAAGCGAGAGTTCCGATCCGTTCCAGAATAGGAAACGGACCAATGAATTTGGGCGCCAACTTCCCAGTTTTACCGAACCGGATAACTCCTCTCATCGGCGATACTTTTAAATATACATAATCGCCAACAGCAAATGATATATCTCTTCTTCTCCTATCGGCATAGCTCTTTTGTCGGCTTTGAGCGGCGAGTAATCGTTTCTTAACGAAATCGACTTTGTCGGCAGCTTCTCGGATCATATCAGGCCCTAACACAAGTCTATCACCGGGTTCGACCCAACAAGCAGGAGATCGGCACGGTCTACAATATAATGCTTCAAATGGCGACATTATCAGGCTCTCCTGGTAGCTGTTGTTATATGAGAATTCAGCCAAATGCAGATGGTCTTCCCATGACCCGCCGAAATCTAGAACACAAGCCCGCAATAGATCTTCTAGTATACGATTCACCCTCTCAGTTTGACCATCTGTCTGAGGATGATAAGCGGTGCTCAAGTTCAGCTTCGTTCCCAACTCTACTTGAAATGCCTCCCAGAATTTACTAGTAAATATCGGGTCTCTATCACTGACTATACTGAGTGGCACTCCATGTAGTCTAACAATTTCCCTGAAATATATCTGCGCCAGACTCTGAGTTCTGTTTGATCTGACAGGTAAGAAATGGGCGGTCTTCGTGAAGCGATCTACGATCACCCAAATACTGTCATTTCCTTTTCTGGTTCTGGGCAAACCATCAATGAAGTCCATGGAAATATGTTCCCACTTCCAACCTGGAACGTCTAGCGGTTGTAACAGTCTATCGAGTTTCTGTTGGTCGCTTTTGACTTGCTGGCAAGTAGGGCATCGGCTAACATATAAAGAAATGTCCCCCTTCATCGACTTCCACCAGGAAGTGCGTTTGATGTCATTATACATTTTTCTTACTCCCGGATGGATACTAAGTTTTGACTTGTGGCACTCATCCAGTACTTACTTTCGGAGCTCATAAATGTTAGGAACACAGATTCGACCATTCAGCCTTAGAATCCCCTCATTATCAACTTGTAAACTCGAGGGTTCGCCTTTCTGAATTATTTCTCTGATCTTCCGAATGAAGTGATCATCCTTCTGAAGAGTAGATATTTTATCTATCAATGAAGTCGTGAAAATAAAACTGGTGATCATTTCATTCTTTCGTCTTAACGCATCGGCCACGACATTGGGTTTCCCTGGAGTGTATAGAATCTCAAAATCATATGCGGCAAGGAACTCTAGCCAACGTTGCTGCCTCAGATTCAAGTCTTTCTGGGTGAACAGATACTTTAACGATTGGTGATCTGTAAACAGTTGAAATTTCTCACCCAGAAGATAGTGCCTCCGGATTTTCAAAGAGAATACTATAGCCAATAACTCAAGATCATGAGTTACGTAGTTCTTTTCATGTGGCTTCAGCTGACGGCTAGCATAAGCGATCACTTGACCTCTTTGCATTAGTACTGCACCCAGGCCTTCTTTAGAGGCATCTGTCCAGACTTTTAAATCCTGATTGCCGTCAATAATGGTTAACACTGGAGAAGTCGTTAATCTTAACTTTAGCTCTTCAAAAGCCTCCTCACATTCTGGAGTCCATTTGAATTTTGAGCGCTTCTTTGTAAGCTTCGTTAAGTGACCGGATATCTTCGAAAAGTTTTCAACGAACTTACGGTAATAACTAGCCAATCCAAGAAAACTGCGAACCTATGTAGGAGTACTAGGCTGCTTCCAGTTTTGAATAGCTGTGATTTTACTTGGATCCACAACAATTCCTTTTTTTGATACGACGTGGCCTAGAAACTTCACTTCATCTTGCCAGAATATACATTTGGATAGTTTGGCTTTTAATACATTCCTTCTGAGGATTTCCAGAACCTGTTCCAAATGTTTTTCATGTTCGGCCTTTGATTTAGAGAAGATTAGAATATCATCAATAAAAACCAGAACAAATTTATTCAAAACCCCTCTGAACACTTTATTCATTAGATCGACGAAGTAAGCTGGAGCGTTACATAAGCCGAACGGCATTACTAACCACTCATAGAATAAGTCTGGACCTCTGAATGCTATCATAGGAACACACTCTTAGGCAATTCGAAGTTGATGGAAGCCTGTAGCTAGGTCCATCCTTGAGAATACTTGTGCTCCATTCAGACGATCCAATAAATCATCGATTCGCGGCAATGGATATTTATTCTTAATTGTCTGCTTGTTCAAATCACGATAATCCACACATAGCTGTAGAGTACCGTCAGATTTTGGGACAAACACCACTGCTGCACCCCAATCAGAGAAACTAGGCCTGATCAGACCCTTCCATACGAGCTATCGTGTTTGATTGTCTAATTCCTCTTTCTCTTTCAAGGACATTCTTCGAATGGCGTGAACTACCGGCCTTGCATTCAGAATTAAAGCAATTTTGAAATCAATTTCTCTCTGCGGAGGTAAGAGAACAACTTTTTCAAACACATCCGCATAATTCTTGACGACATGAATATCTTTCACTAGGTCGGGAATATTCTCTGTAACTTCAGGGATATTTTCTATTTGGGCTGGAGAAACATCCAAAGTTGCCCAGAAGTCTTTTCTATTGGAATTCGGACCTTCGCAAGGTATGGTTATATAATTCCCTGATTGGGCCTTCGCCTTAACAACTCTCTCGGTGCATCTAACCTCTGCTTCATATTTGGTTAGCCAATCCAATCCCAGAATAAGATCGAATTCAGTAAAATTCATGACGATAGAGATAGTAGGGAATTTATAGCAGGAAAAAGAGGCAGGTACTGCACAAACCCAACTGATATCGATGGAACCCCCAACCGGATTTTGGACAGTCATTGGTTCTTTGAGCTTCTTCAAATTCAGATCTAACTTCTTAACTGCATTCTTGGCAATGAAGCTTCATGACGTGCCTGTATCAAACATCACTTTAACTGGAATGTTTTTGACATTAAGCGTGCCTTCTAAAACATCAGCCCTTTCTTGACTGGCTGAGGGCTCAGAAGCTTCTGCTACTTCATTTATATGAACTATTTCAGGCTTGTTTAAGAGCGGGCAATCCTTTGCAAGATGACCAGTCTTATGGCATTGCTTGCACTCCCTATTCTCTTGAAACTCCTCATCAGATCTAAATCTCTTCTTCCTTTGCTTTCGATTGGCTCTATATCCCTCCTTTCTTTGTTTCTTTGAAGATCTGCAATTTCCTTGCAAATGCCCTTGCTTATGGCAGTTATTGCATATGGCTGTCGTTACTGGTTCTTTCTCAGATCTAGCCCTTTTTCTCTTGGCACTGGGCTTCTTACTGACCTCAGGACTATCAGTCACAGACTGCACTTTGTTACTCGAACTGACTTCCTCTTCGTCGTGCAACATACCTTTCTTATGGAGATCTTCATACTGATAAGCCATATAAATCATTTCTGAAAAAGGAAGCTTCAAATTCTTCATTACATTATCCTGGTATTTTCTTTGCAGACCATGAATAAATCTCAGATTCTTCCTCTTTGGATTTTGAATCAGATGAGGAGTAAAGTGAGAAAGTTCTTTGAATTTCTTATGATATTCTGGAATGGTCATATATCCTTGTATCAGATAAGAGAATTCATCACATAATTGCTCAGTCTCTTCAGGAGGAGTAAATCTTTCTAGGAAAATCTCTTTGAATCCGTCCCAGGTGATATCACCTTCTGGATTATCTTTGATGATTGTTTCCCACCAGATTAAAGCTTCTTCTTTGAGCGCCCAAGATGCTACTAATCTTTTCTGATCATCTCTCAACTGGATACGTTCAAATATTCTTTCGACAGAACTCATCCAAGCTTGAGTCTGAATTATGGATTCATTGCCTGAGAACTGTGCTCCGTTCAGATTTTGATATCTCTTTAATAGAGCCTCTAGATCGGGTTCTGCATTTCTTCTGTTTCTGACACTCATTTTTCTAGTACTTCTGCAAATAGAAAATCAAGTGTCAGGTCACAGAAAAGATAATTTAAAATATAGAAACACATACTTCAAATGTAAATGTGTCTATCGAGGTGTAATTTCATTCTGCTTTACTCATACTAGGATATTACTGATCCTATCTGTAATGAGTTACCCGTCCTAGAACACTACTGGTTCTATTTCTGACGAGTTCGTTAATATGTTATATTCCAGAACTAAGCTTAACCAAAGCTCTGATACCAAATGAGACGACCCCGAACCCCATACAGACGGTGGCAAGGGTAATCCTTGGAATATAACACATAAACAGATAATAGCAGAACGGAATTAAATAAATACACCAGATAATGAACAAATAATACACTGGATAAACGAAATCATCAGAGTTACACAGTATACAGGATCATACTTAGTACAAATACAACTCAGCTATACATAAATGTCTACAGCGGAAATAAACATAATATGTACAATAGGAGCTGAACAACATAAAAAGAGATAAATGATAGAATCCATCTTCAGCTCCAGCTACCCAGAAAGAGCCAGATAAAACCTGAATACAAGGCTACCCATGTAGAAAAAGGGGCACGCGAGTTTGAAAGTGAAACAAACTACGAGTCAGTCATGGGACTGGTATGAGAAATCTACTTAACACATTTATAATATGGCTAATCACAGGACCACGCCACTTTCGTGGAACGGGTTTACTCCATCGG
Organism: Allium sativum; assembly: GCA_030737875.1. NCBI lineage: Eukaryota > Viridiplantae > Streptophyta > Magnoliopsida > Asparagales > Amaryllidaceae > Allium > Allium sativum. Next base: position 195,844,596 of record CM060911.1, read on the forward strand.
ATTGCCAGTGCTTTAAAACAAACAATTCTTTTAAACATCGCAATGCTTTTTATAAAAATGAAGCCATTATAAGACTCAGTTCCCATCACACAATGCAACGCAAACCGGAGGATAGAATTTTACCTTATAATGGCCAAAATATGTTTGATATGAATAAAACAAAAGCATTTGATATTATTACTAGTGTTTACATGTTTCAAAAACAATTTCGAATCATAACTATCAATCATAGACGGCATGGGTACCATATATCATGTCGCCATATATATATACAATTAACACCGCACGATGTCGTATTTGGAAATTGGATTTCCGTCATGAACCAAGGCAAAAGATAGTCCTTACCGACTTCGAGACAATCTAGCCCATGTCTCAGTGTCAGAGCGCATCAACCCTTGGAGTGACAGGGCCGGTCCACACGGAGTGGATTATAATGCCTGAGCACTACGTTTCCCTACCCTTTGGGGGCGTAAATGAGCCAATGAATGACTCCATCAGACCTGGATCGTCCGATTTAACCGAGGTGCCTCGTGTAATAACCCGGAAAATGTGAACCAATTTAAAATTTTTAAAATTGGTTATTACCAAAGAATTTGAATAATTGAAATAGCAAATTTCAATAAAATAAAGAATTGGGGCTAGTATTGCAGTTTGGAATTTTGAATACAAACTTTGTCTGACTGTACCGGGTGGAAAATATAACGGATTTTAGCGAAACTGAAAATATTTAAATCTGTTTATGAATACCTTTCTGACGAATCTGAAAAATCGAAGTTTCATAACGGGAATCAAAAGTTATGGCCGAATGAATTTTCAGAAAGGTCGCTATATAGCACATATAGCCCTTGAAAATTGATATTTTACCTACGACCTCGGAATTCGACGAAACCACTTTTGTTGGGTCCGGGATGTCAAATTATTGCTAGGTTTCAAATCTCATAATTTTTGAAGCTAGTATGTGAGCGGGGCAAAAGAAAATGTGATTGGTCAATTTCTGTTAAAATGGGTCGACCTAAAAATGGCCATTTTTCAAACGAGCTCAGAATTCGACAAAACTGGTTTTGGTAGGACCGTATCGTCAAAACAAAGCTAGATTTATTTTTCTGGAATTTTTCGATTCAGTTTGTGGCCCTGGCAAATTGAAATGTACGTTCAAATTAAATATTGAATGTTTTATACTTTAATTTGAAAAATAACTGACTGTAACAGTCGAATTGGCCAACGAAACATATCCCATTATGTCCGGAATGGGGGTATTTAGCTAGGGACGATAGTCGTTGGGTTTGATTTCGAGTTCATTTGTAAAAACACTATTTAAAATTTCCTGTAAAGCCTCGACCAATAGGATTTTTCCCTTCAAAAAAAATAATAATAATAAAAACACGAAAACCCTAGCCGCCAAGCGATATCGACGGTTCGTCGAGCTCGAACCTTCCCATCGATTTTCCCGCCGCCACAGCCAGTATCGCCGCCACCTCCAGTTGAAGATTCTGATCGCCTCCCTCCCCTCTTCAAATCAGAACAAGCCTCGTCGAAGACCCATGCTTATTCGCGTCGAATTTCCAGGAGGAAGTCAGCCCCTTTGGAGCGCCGCCGTGACCTGCTGAAGCCGCCGAGTCTGCCGCCACCACCATCGATCGAGAGCTGATTCGTAGCCCTTCAACGTCGCAGGGCCTGATCGGTGCAACAAGGTACGGTTTGATTTTAAAATCAAAACCTCGTTTTGAAGGTTTAAAAACCTTTCTGCTTCGAAATTCTGAAATGAAAATAACACTTTTAAGCGTTGCAAAACTTTGAAAAATAATATATTTTTCATTCGTTAACGAAATTTGATGAAACAGGAGACACCGTGACCGCAATGAGGCTCTCTACCATCTAGAAGAAGCCGCGGATTTTTTCTGATCTTCCTACGATTTTTAGCACTGCAAAAACCAATGTGAGGAATCTAAACTAAATTGTGTGAATGGAATCGCTTGTATAAATTATATAAGCGAAGTGTAAATTATATACGCATTGTATACCTCATGTACATGTGTTGTATAAGTTATATTAGCGATCTATAAGTTATACAAGCGTTGAATGAAACATATATGCTTTGAATTGTGATGAAATGCAAGTGAATTATAGAAATAATATATATATACTCCCCTCGTCCATAGACCATGGACGATATTTATTGCTTGTGATTGACGTGATATTATATGGTATGACGAATGGTTGGAAATAATTGTTTGTGGTTGATATTGTGGTTGAAAAATACCTTTGTGGTTGAAAAATACCCTCTTGTGGTTGAAATAAATTAGAATAGGATTGTGGAATTGAAAATAAAACATGCCGCCTGCGTGCGAACTAGATGCATGATCCCCATTGTCAAAAACCGCGAGGTTTTAAGGTAGAGCGAGGAGCCGTACTAGGGACGGTCCCGGTTTTAACTACCCTGCTGTTATGCTGCCGAAATTTTCTGAAATATACATGTGTTAGAATAATTTTCATTCATTGAAATAAATTACATATGTTGAAACCACTATCCATGGGTTGAGTTGAAATTCATTCGTTGAGTTGAAATTCATGTGTTGAATATTATTTGAATTTAAACAAATAGCTTTAGCGATAAAAATCACATTTTTATATATATACAAACTATAGAGAATATTCATGTGTTGAGTTGAAATTCATTCGTTGAGTTGAAATTCATGTGTTGAATTTTATTTGAATTTAAACAAATAGCTTTAGCGATAAAAATCACATTTTTATATATATACAAACTATAGAGAATATTCATGTGTTGAGTTGAAATTCATTCGTTGAGTTGAAATTCATGTGTTGAATATTATTTGAATTTAAACAAATAGCTTTAGCGATAAAAATCACATTTTTATATATATACAAACTATAGAGAATATTCATGTGTTGAGTTGAAATTCATTCGTTGAGTTGAAATTCATGTGTTGAATATTATTTGAATTTAAACAAATAGCTTTAGCGATAAAAATCACTTTTTTATGTATATACAAACTATAGAAAATTTTCATGTGTTGAATTGAGAATCGTTCGTCGAGTTGAAATTCATGTGTTGAATGTTATCGTATTTTAAAATGAAATGAATAGACAATAAAATCTACATCTTTATTGTGAATATGAAGTGTTAAAAACATTCACGTGTTGAATAAATATTTTTGAAGATAAAAATATTTCTTTTATCATATATACGCTTTGATAAAAATACACACGTGTCGAAATAAATAATAGTTTGCTAGAAATATTATTGTTAGCTTTGTTCTGCATATATATACATGTGTTGAACAGGGAAAATGGATTAGCTGTAGAGTAAAGAAATTATTTGCGTGCCCGACAAATAGGTAAACCTTGATGAGTTGGCTGCGCAATTTTATTTTTATATCAACTCCTGTGAATGCCATTGGATGTGGAGTGCTGGTTATTCTGTGTGAAATAATAAATATCGCCATAGGATAGTAACAATTAATTTTGAACTACACTACATGGCACACTTCTTGACGATAGGCATACTTCATCATATTCCACATAAGCAATTGGAGCTTGTGTGACGAGGTTGAAGATTTACCATACGAGCGAGAGGCTTGTATGGCGATGATTTTATACTACAGGTTGAACTGGTGACTGATATGGACTATATAAAATATAACGATAAATCGCCAGATTAATAAAAACCCCACACGGGTCTGGAGTTGACAATAATCACGTCTCTCTAGTTATTAGATACGGCACATGGACTATTTATTTCCACACAGAAACGGGGTGACGAGAATTTATTCTCTGGAGTGATTATCTATACATGCTCCCCCGTAAACACCAGAATATATCACTATAAATATGTGGATGCTTTTTAGGATTTATTGGGTACCTAACACGGCCCAATAAATTTCCAAACCCCTCCCCGTACAAAGGAGGTTATGGCGAAAATTTTCGAAATATTAAGGCGTTAGTGAAATATTTGAAGTGAAAACGAAGTTGAAAATATAAAATGAACTATAGTTGGAATTATAGAATGAACTATATTTATATATATAAATATAATTAAAAGGAACCGAAGCCATGCAGTTCGTGTTTCGGAATCGTAATTTGAAACGATTAGTACGAGAAATCTGACCATCGGATTTTCCCGAAACCGCAACCGCTGGGTTCGCCTTGGAAATATCTTCCCAACGGCACCAACCTTGTAAAAATCCAACGGTTGGATTGCCCGGAATGTTTAATTCGAATCCGAAGGAAAACAGCGCCAGAATCGTTTATATTTATATATAAATATAAATGAAATTAAATTTAATCGAATAACAACGCTGCAGTTCGAATTTTGAAACCGTAACTTCAAACGACTAGTGTGGAAGATCCGACCGTCGGATTTTCACGAAACTGGAACCGCTGGGTTCGCTTTGGGAATATCTTCCCACTGATATAGACTTCGTAGAAATCCAACGGTTAGATTTTCCGATATGTGTAAAACAAATTAGAGGAAAAACAGCGCCAGTGCCACGACACGACCTGAACCGTCGTTTAATTAAATATGGTCGTTTTTAAATAAATAAAAATGGCGAAAAATCGTTATAAAATATTATAAGAAACATGGATTGCAAATAAACTAATTGGGCTTGAATTGTTTGATATTTGATGGTTGTATGTGTTTGACACGAAAATAACACTAAAGAACTGAAAGATGGATGTCGAATAATATAACCATGGAAAGAATCGATTTAAATTCTAATTACGTGAATTATTTGAAAAGGTCGAGCTAACCCTCATTTCAAATAATTTATCGAGCGATTCGAATTGGGAAATACAAGGACGATTCAAGACCGACGATCTTCGTATCGGTTGGATGGGCGCTGCTGAGGTTCCTGACCGGAGTAGCTACCGTGAAGGAACGGAAGTAGTAGCCTTCTGAACGTATGCGTTGATTGGACTGATATACGAGGAATTTGACGCCTCCAGTTTCGTTCAGACCCAGAACGGACTTGTAAATGGACTGTGTGTCTGACATTGGATTTTGTTCTATACTGATTGATCTCTGTTAAATATATATCTGTTTGGCGGCGGAGAATTTATTCTTTTGCTTAACGCCCTTCTCTAAGACGTACGAGCTCAGAGGTTATATATCGATAGAAATCAGTCGTATGGAGTGGATTGCCTATGTGGCATGCCAAGATGCTGTGATCAAGGCTTCTGTTGCAAAGCAAAGTCTTGTGGATGATGATCAAAGCACGGCCTACGTAGCCTGGCTTTGTGTATTGCGTGGATTCGCGAGCCTCACACCCCGGTATGAGTTAAAAACGGGATACAGACTGCAGGGAGAGCACGATGTTTCTTTCTAGCTATGGTGGTGTCAGTGACTTACCAGCCCTGACCTTTATATCTATTTTTCACCTATGTGGTTGTTGGAATGCGAGGCGCCTCGATTATAGGTCTGTAAGGACCGGGAAACGTGTGTTCAGACATAATTAATCCTCAAACGTAAGAGAGGACCGACCCTGAAGATCCAGGGTTACCCAGAGTGTGTAGTCCTGAGGCATTTGCTAGAATGTCTCGAAGCGGAGAGGAGCTTGCCCCTTGCCTCGACTCATGACGGAAACCCAATTTCCAATACGAAATAACGGACTCGATTGTAGAACTAGTATGGCGACATAGTGGTATGGGGCACTTATGCCGTCTATGATTGATATTTATGATGCTATTCGTTTTTGAAACATATATGCACTAGTAATAATACCAAATGATTTTTCTTTATACGTATCAAGCATATTTGGCGATTATATGGTAAAACTCTATCCTCCGGCTTGCGTTGCATTGTATGATGGGACTTGATTCTTATAATGGCTTCATTCTTTTTAAAAGCATTGCGTTATTTTAAAGAATTTACTTTGTTTTAAATGCACTAGCAATCACTAGAGTAAACCCGTTCCACGAAAGTGGCGTGGTCCTATGATTTGCGTATTACTGTTGTTTAAACTGTTAAATAGATTCCTCATACCAGTCCCCATGACTGACTCGTTGTTTGTTTCACTTTGCAAACCCGGGTGCCCTCATTTTCACACGGGCAGCCTAGTTCATAGGTGACAGGTTGTTTTTGGCTCTGCACTGTTGCATAGAGTGCATTTTGGCTCATGGCGAGGCTGACTTCACAGAGATGACTTTGACTTTCTCCGCCATTATTGTACTTATATTATGATTCCGCCACAGGCGATGCAGACTGCTTTACTTTCAGTGTTTATTCTCGTATGTATATGTACCGCCTTCGGCGATGTAGATGGATACCCTTATTATGTCTCACTGCATGTATGTATTCCGCCTCTGGCGATGATGACTGATCACTTCCCGTTTATTTACTAAGTTATATCCTACGCTGTGCTATTCTGATGTTGTTACATGTTGTGATTCCGCTGTCATATCCATGTAAAATTATTCTATTTATTGTTTTTGCTATTATCTGTTCTCTGCTATGATGATTGATGTGTTATATTCCAATGATTATCCTTAATACCGCACCTCGGATTTTGGGATCGTCATAGTTGGTATCAGAGCTTTGGTTAACCTTAGTTCCGGGATCTAACACATTAAACACCTCGTCAGAATAGAATCAGTAGTGTTCTAAGGCGAGTAGCTCATTAGAGATAGGATTAGCAATGTCCTAGAATGGGCTAAGCAGATTAGCAAAACAATTTGATCAGTACATCATTACCCTTCCTTATGTTCCCATGCTTTATCATATATGAAAATTATCAAATCTGTGAGCTTGACTCTTTTCTTGCTTATACAGTACTTTCTCTGATGGCTACACGAGCAGCAGTAGCTAGAGGAGGCCGTGGAGGCCGAGCAGGAGTAGCAGGAGGACGGGGGAATATACCCGTAGTTGAGGAAGGCCCTATTATTCAGCCACCAGCACCCCAGGACTTTGAGCTAGACAGAGTAGCTAAGAGGTATAGGAACCTGGGGGGAAAACCCTTTTCTGGCCTTGGCACAGTGACAGAGGCTATTGCTTGGTTGAAGACCTGTGAAAAGATCTTTGAAGGCATGGGTTTGGAGACCAACAACAAAGCACGACTGGGTATTTGGCTCTTACAGGACGAAGCGGAGTTGTAGTGGGATGCCATCACCTCAGAGGATGCAGCAGGTACTGTCAGGACCTGAGAGCAATTTAAGACCATGTTCAACGAGAAGTTTGTACCTGAACAGACCTTGGAGAGGATGCGAGAGCAGTTTGCTAATCTCCAGCAGGGAGATCTCTCTATCCAAGATTACCTCGATAAATTCACTCAGTTGTCACGCTATGCTCCAGAGCTTATTATGACTAACAAAGCTAAGAACAAGAGGTTTATATTTGGGCTAAAGCGCAAGTACCATGACAGAGCCATGAGCAACATCAAACTCTCCTTCTCCGAATTGGTAGTAATGGCTTGCAATTATGAAGATATGGATGAAAGACACGCCAACCAAGACCGCGCCAAAAGCCAATCTGGAAATAAGCGCAAGGCTTCAGTAGATCAGCCAGAGTCTAGCATTACAGCGGCCGCTACTCAGAAGCCTGGAAAGATACCGAAAGGGAATTACTACAACTGCGGGAAGCCAGGACATTTTTCTAATGTGTGCAAAGCCCCGAGGAAACCAAAGGCAAATCCAGACTCAGCCGAATGCTACAACTGCCATAATAAAGGGCACTATAGCAGGAATTGTCCTCTGAAGCAGAATGCACAAGTGGCTCATGTGTATGACGGGGAGACCCCGCCAGCTATCACCGATGGATCAGGTAAACCCGACGTCTTGGGAGGTACCCTTACCATTAAAAATATTCCTGTTTCTGTACTTTTTGATACTGGTGCATCACGTAGCTTCATTTCTAGTAATATTGTTCACAAGTTAAAATTGAAACAAAGAAAGCTTAAAGAACCAATTAAAGTTCAAAACCCGATAGGAGGTTCTGTTAGTCTCAGTTCATACTGCAGAGTGCCTATCTCTTATTCATGTTACAAGTTTCCCATCCACTTAATCGTTATGGATTTGTTTGAATTTAATGTTATTCTCGGTTTGGAATGGTTGACAAAATATAAGGCCGAAGTTAGATGTGCCGAGAGAATCGTGAAAGTTAAAACAAAATTTGGGCATATCACTATACCATGCCATGGCTCAGAAATTAATAGAAAAGAATTTTGGTCTTCTTTGGAAGTTACTCCCCCTTCATTAGAAAAGATACCGGTCGTCAAAAACTGTGCGGATGTGTTTGAAGAAGTAGAAAACTTACCGCCGCAAAGAGAAATTGAATTCAGGATAGATCTAATTCCTAACGCCCGACCAGTAGTACATCCAATTAGGAGAATGGCCCCGAAAGAAAAAGAAGAGTTAGGTAGTCAAACCCGAGAATTGCTTTGGAAAGGTCTGATCAGACCGAGCTTTTCAGCTTGGGGAGAAGCAGTAGTATTTGTCCCGAAGTCAGACGGTACTCTAAGACTTTGTGTTGATTACCGAGATCTCAATAAGCAGACACTGAAGAACAAATATCCCTTGCCTCGTATAGATGATCTGTTAGATCAATTAAATGGGGGCAACAGTATTCTCCAGAATGGACCTAGCTACAGGTTTCCACCGATTACGTATAGCCGAAGACTGTATTCCTTTGACAGCCTTCAGGGGTCCCGATTTATTCTACGAATGGTTAGTAATGCCGTTCGGCTTGTGTAACGCTCCGGCATACTTCGTCGATCTTATGAACAGAGTGTTCCGTGGTGTATTGAATAAATTTGTTCTAGTCTTCATCGATGACATTTTAATCTACTCAAAGTCGGAAGACGAACATGCAAAACATTTAGAACAAGTATTGAAAATTCTAAGGAGAAATGTCTTGAAAGCTAAATTTTCTAAATGTGTCTTCTGGCAGGATGAAATTAAGTTCCTTGGCCATGTTGTATCAAAAGAAGGGATAGCTGTAGATCCAAGCAAAATTACAGCGATTCAGAACTGGAAACAACCTACTACCCCCACAGAAGTTCGAAGTTTCCTTGGATTGGCTAGTTACTATCGGAAATTCGTTCAGGATTTTTCAAAGATATCTGGTGTATTGACAAAGCTTACAAAGAAGCATGAGAAATTCAAATGGACTCCCGAATGTGAAGAAGCTTTCTAGGAGCTGAAACTGAAATTGACAACTGCTCCAGTATTGACAATTATAGAAGGAAACCAAGACTTGACTGTATGGACAGATGCTTCTATTAGGGGGCTAGGCGCATTACTAATGCAAAAAGGCCAAGTGGTCGCTTATGCCAGCCGTCAGTTGAAGCCGCATGAAAGAAACTATGCAACTCATGATCTTGAGTTATTAGCTATCGTGTTTGCTTTAAGAATCTGGAGGCATTATTTATTGGGCGAGAAGTTCGAACTATTTATCGATCATCAATCCTTTAAATATCTATTCACTCAGAAAGATCTAAACTTGAGACAACAGCGTTGGTTAGAATTCCTTGCGGCATATGATTGTGAAATTCTATACACTCCAGGGAAGGCCAATGTTGTAGCAGATGCGCTCAGCAGAAAGAATGAAATCATCGCCAGTTTTGTCATCACGTCTTCATTAATTGACAGGATCTCGACCCTTCAAAAAGAAGATAATTTTGTAAAGGAGATGATCAAAAGAATCAATGAAGGCATAGACTCCAGCTTCCAAGTGGATGGTGACAGAGTTCTGAGGTTAAAAGGAAGAATTTGTGTTCCTAACATCTTCGAGCTAAAGAGGGAAGTGCTAGATGAATGCCACAGGTCCAAACTAAGTATCCATCCCGGTTTGAGCAAAATGTATAACGATATCAAGCGCACATTCTGGTGGAAGGCGATGAAAAGAGATAATTCATTATATGTTAGCAGATGCCCCACTTGCCAGCTAGTTAAGAGCGATCAGCAGAAATTCGCTGGACTATTACAACCATTAGAAATTCCAGGATGGAAGTGGGAGCAAATTTCGATGGACTTCATTGATGGCTTGCCTCGAACTAAGAAAGGAAACGACAGTATATGGGTGATCGTAGATCGCTTCACGAAGACTGCCCATTTTATACCTGTCCGATCCAACAGAACGGCTCAAAGTTTAGCACAGATTTACTTCAAAGAAATAGTTAAACTACATGGGGTGCCGCTCAATATAGTCAGTGATAGAGATCCCCTGTTTACTAGCAAATTCTGGGAAGCATTCCAGACAGAATTGGGAACCAAATTGAATCTAAGCACCGCTTATCACCCTCAGATAGACGGCCAAACTGAGCGGGTGAATAGAATTCTAGAAGATTTACTACGGGCTTGCGTTATCGATTTTGGAGGCTCATGGGAAGATCACTTACATTTAGCCGAATTCTCTTATAACAATAGCTATCAAGCAAGTCTGGGAATGTCTCCATTGGAAGCATTATACGGAAGACCGTGCAGATCTCCCACATGTTGGGTAGAACCAGGCAATAGACTTGTGTTAGGGCCCGATATGATTCGAGAAGCATCAGATAAAGTCGACTTCATTAAGAAGCGATTGAAAACCGCACAAAGCCGACAGAAAAGTTATGCTGATGCAAGAAGAAGAGACTTATCATTTGCCGTTGGCGATTATGTTTATTTAAGAGTTTCTCCGATGCGAGGAGTAATCAGATTTGGCAAGACTGGGAAGTTGGCACCGAGATTTATTGGTCCCTTTCCTATACTAGAACGGATTGGAACTCTGGCTTATAGGGTTTCATTACCTGATTGGTTGTCTGGTGTACATGATGTGTTCCACGTGTCTCAACTCAGAAAACATGTTCATGATCCAGATCTTGTTGTAGAAGAAGAAGCGCAACAGGATATAGACATAACTCCAAAATTAGCGCTCAGAAGAGAGCCATTAAAGATTGTTGGCAAAGAAACTAGAGAGCTAAGGAGTAAAAAGATTCATTTAGTCAAAGTGTAGTGGAGTAGTGATCCTAGAGACTGTACTTGGGAGACTGAGGAAAGCATTAAACAAGCCTACCCCAAATGCAGAGTAGATATCTCTGACTAACTCCGGTGCAAGGTACCTCTACAATACTTTGCATTTACATTTTGTTTCCTACTTTGCTGTTATTTCCTTTTCGAGGACGAAAAGTTTTAAGTGGGGGAGATTGTAATAACCCGGAAAATGTGAACCAATTTAAAAATTTAAAAATTGGTTATTACCAAAGAATTTGAATAATTGAAATAGCAAATTTCAATAAAATAAAGAATTGGGGCTAGTATTGCAGTTCGGAATTTTGAATACAAACTTTGTCTGACTGTACCGGGTGGAAAATATAACAGATTTTAGCGAAACTGAAAATATTTAAATCTGTTTATGAATACCTTTCTAACGAATCTGAAAAATCGAAGTTTCATAACGGGAATCAAAAGTTATGGCCGAATGAATTTTCAGAAAGGTCGCTATATAGCATATATAGCCCTTGAAAATTGATATTTTGCCTACGACCTCGGAATTCGACGAAACCACTTTTGTTGGGTCCGGGATGTCAAATTATTGCTAGGTTTCAAATTTCATAATTTTTGAAGCTAGTATGTGAGCGGGGCAAAAGAAAATGTGATTGGTCAATTTCTGTTAAAATGGGTCGACCTAAGAATGGCCATTTTTCAAACGAGCTCAGAATTCGACGAAACTGGTTTTGTTAGGACCGTATCGTCAAAACAAAGCTAGATTTATTTTTCTGGAATTTTTCGATTCAGTTTGTGGCCCTGGCAAATTGAAATGTACGTTCAAATTAAATATTGAATGTTTTATACTTTAATTTGAAAAATAACTGACTGTAACAGTCGAATTGGCCAACGAAACATATCCCATTGTGTCTGGAATGGGGGTATTTAGCTGGGGACGACACTCGTTGGGTTTGATTTCGAGTTCATTTGTAAAAACACTATTTAAAATTTCCTATAAAGCCTCGACCAATAGGATTTTTCCTTTCAAAAAAAACAATAAAAAAAAAACACGAAAACCGTAGCCGCCAAGCGATATCGACGGTTCGTCGAGCTCGAACCTTCCCATCGATTTTCCCGCCGCGCAGCCAGTATCGCCGCCACCTCCAGTTGAAGATTCTGATCGCCTCCCTCCCCTCTTCAAATCAGAACAAGCCTCGTCGAAGAACCTTGCTTATTCGCGTCGAATTTCCAGGAGGAAGTCAGCCCCTTTGGAGCGCCGCCGTGACCTGCTGGAGCCGCCGAGTCTGCCGCCACCACCATCGATCGAGAGCTGATTCGTAGCCCTTTAACGTCGCAGGGCCTGATCGGAGCAACAAGGTACGGTTTGATTTTAAAATCAAAACCTAGTTTTGAAGGTTTAAAAACCTTTCTGCTTCGAAATTCTGAAATGAAAATAACACTTTTAAGCGTTGCAAAACTTTGAAAAATAATATCTTTTTCATTCGTTAACGAAATTTGATGAAACAGGAGACACCGTGACCGCAAGGAGGCTCTCTACCATCTAGAAGAAGCCGCGGATTTTTTCTGATCTTCCTACGATTTTTAGCACTGCAAAAACCAATGTGAGGAATCTAAACTAAATTGTGTGAATGGAATTGCTTGTATAAATTATATAAGAGAAGTGTAAATTATATAAGCATTGTATACCTCATGTACATGTGTTGTATAAGTTATATTAGCGATGTATAAGTTATACAAGCGTTGAATGAAACATATATGCTTTGAATTGTGATGAAATGCAAGTGAATTATAGAAATAATATATATATATACTCCCCTCGTCCACAGACCATGGACGATATTTATTGCTTGTGATTGACGTGATATTATATTGTATGACGAATGGTTGGAAATAATTGTTTGTGGTTGATATTATGGTTGAAAAATACCTTTCTGGTTGAAAAATACCCTCTTGTGGTTGAAACAAATTAGAATAGGATTGTGGAATTGAAAATAAAATATGCCGCCTGCGTGCGAACTAGATGCATGATCCCCATTGTCAAAAACCGCGAGGTTTTAAGGTAGAGCGAGGAGCCGTACTAGGGACGGTCCCGGTTTTAACTACCCTGCCGTTATGCTGCCGAAATTTCCTGAAATATACATGTGTTAGAATAATTTTCATTCATTGAAATAAATTACATATGTTGAAACCAATATCCATGGGTTGAGTTGAAATTCATTCGTTGAGTTGAAATTCATGTGTTGAATATTATTTAAATTTAAACAAATAGCTTTAGCAATAAAAATCACATTTATATATATATACAAACTACGGCTGTCAATGGATATCCGAAAAATCCGAAATCCGTCCGCATCCGTATCCGGAAAGCGGATAAATATCCGATATCCGGGAAAGCGGATGCGGATGCGAATATAGGCATATCCGAATCCGAAAATTATCCGTCTGTTTTTTTCTTCCGATTATAGCTTAAATTATGTGTATTTTAACATAATTAAATATACTAATTTATTAATTTGCAAAATTAAAAGTCTACTAAACACATGTTAATTGCTCAATATTATATATTATCATTATATTTTTTTGTTTTAAGCAATTTATTAATCAATTAGGTTGAAAAAGATAAATATTAAGCAAAAAAAAATTAATTTATATTCATCTATTTATCGATTGTTGGCGAAGCGGATAATTATCCGATATCCGTCCGTATTCGCGGATACGGATATCCGATATCCGAAAATGTTTTCGGATGCGGATACGGATATGGCACTATCCGTATCCGAAAGTATCGGTTGACAGCCCTAATACAAACTATAGAGAATATTCATGTGTTGAGTTGAAATTCATTCGTTGAGTTGAAATTCATGTGTTGAATATTATTTGAATTTAAACAAATAGCTTTAGCGATAAAAATCACATTTATATATATATATACAAACTATAGAGAATATTCATGTGTTGAGTTGAAATTCATTCGTTGAGTTGAAATTCATGTGTTGAATATTATTTGAATTTAAACAAATAGCTTTAGCGATAAAAATCACATTTTTATATATATACAAACTATAGAGAATATTCATGTGTTGAGTTGAAATTCATTCGTTGAGTTGAAATTCATGTGTTGAATATTATTTGAATTTAAACAAATAGCTTTAGCGATAAAAATCACATTTTTATGTATATACAAACTATATAAAATATTCATGTGTTGAATTGAGATTCGTTCGTCGAGTTGAAATTCATGTGTTGAATGTTATCGTATTTTAAAATGAAATGAATAGACAATAAAATCTACATCTTTATTGTGAATATGAAGTGTAAAAACATTCACGTGTTGAATAAATATTTTTGAAGATAAAAATATTTCTTTTATCATATATACGCTTTGATAAAAATACACACGTGTCGAAATAAATAATAGTTTGCTAGAAATATTATTGTTAGCTTTGTTCTGCATATATATACATGTGTTGGACAGGGAAAATGGATTAGCTGTACAGTAAAGAAATTATTTGCGTGCCCGACAAATAGGTAAACCTTGATGAGTTGGCTGCGCAATTTTATTTTTATATCAACTCCTGTGAATGCCATTGGATGCGGAGTGCTGGTTATTCTGTGTGAAATAATAAATATCGCCATAGGATAGTAACAATTAATTTTGAACTACACTACATGGCATACTTCTTGACGATAGGCATACTTCATCATAATCCACATAAGCAATTGAAGCTTGTGTGACGAGGTGGAAGATTTACCATACGAGCGAGAGGCTTGTATGGCGATGATTTTATACTACAGGTTGAACTGATGACTGATATGGACTATATAAAATATAACGATAAATCGCCAGATTAATAAAAACCCCACACGGGTCTGGAGTTGACAATAATCATGTCTCTCTAGTTATTAGATACGGCACATGGACTATTTATTTCCACACGGAAACGGGGTGACGAGAATTTATTCTCTGGAGTGATTATTTATACATGCTCCCCCGTAAACACCAGAATATATCACTATAAATATGTGGATGCTTTTTAGGATTTATTGGGTACCTAACACGGCCCAATAAATTTCCAAACCCCTCCCCGTACAAAGGAGGTTATGGCGAATTTTTTCGAAATATTAAGGTGTTAGTGAAATATTTGAAGTGAAAACGAAGTTGAAAATATAAAATGAACTATAGTTGGAATTATAGAATGAACTATATTTATATATATAAATATAAATATAATTAAAAGGAATCGAAGCCGTGCAGTTCGTGTTTCGGAATCGTAATTTGAAACGATTAGTACGAGAAATCCGACCATCGGATTTTCCCGAAACCGCAACCGCTGGGTTCGCCTTGGAAATATCTTCCCAACGGTACCAACCTTGTAAAAATCCAACGGTTGGATTGCCCGGAATGTTTAATTCAAATCCGAAGGAAAACAGCGCCATAATCGTTTATATTTAAATGTAAATATAAATGAAATTAAATTTGATCGAATAACGACGCTGCAGTTCGAATTTTGAAACCGTAACTTCAAACGACTAGTGTGGAAGATCCGACCGTCGGATTTTCACGAAACTGGAACCGCTGGGTTCACTTTGGGAATATCTTCCCACTGATATAGACTTCGTAGAAATCCAACGGTTAGATTTTCCGATATGTGTAAAACAA
The DNA here is from genome assembly GCA_030737875.1 of Allium sativum. Taxonomy (NCBI): domain Eukaryota; kingdom Viridiplantae; phylum Streptophyta; class Magnoliopsida; order Asparagales; family Amaryllidaceae; genus Allium; species Allium sativum. The sequence goes on from CM060911.1 coordinate 195,860,197, forward strand.
ATTAGAGGAAAAACAGCGCCAGTGCCACGGCACGACCTGAACCGTCGTTTAATTAAATATGGCCGTTTTTAAATAAATAAAAATGGCGAAAAATCATTATAAAATATTATAAGCAACATAGATTGCAAATAAACCAATTGGGCTTGAATTGTTTGATATTTGATGGTTGTATGTGTTTGACACGAAAATAACACTAAAGAACTGAAAGATGGATGTCGAATAATATAACCATGGAAAGAATCGATTTAAATTCTAATTACGTGAATTATTTGAAAAGGCCGAGCTAACCCTCATTTCAAATAATTTATCGAGCGATTCGAATTGGGAAATACAAGGACGATTCAAGACCGACGATCTTCGTATCGGTTGGATGGGCGCTGCTGAGGTTCCTGACCGGAGCAGCTACCGTGAAGGAACGGAAGTAGTAGCTGTCTGAACGTATGCGTTGATTGGACGGATATACGAGGAATTTGACGCCTCTGGTTTCGTTCAGACCCAGAACGGACCTGTAAATGGACTGTGTGTCTGACATTGGATTTTGTTCTATTATGATTGATCTCTGTTAAATATATATTTGTTTGGCGGCGGAGAATTTATTCTTTTGCTTAACGCCCTTCTCTGAGACGTACGAGCTCAGATGTTATATATCGATAGAAATCAGTCGTATGGAGTGGATTGCCTATGTGGCATGCCAAGATGCTGTGATCAAGGCTTCTGTTGCAAAGCAAAGTCTTGTGGATGATGATCAAAGCACGGCCTACGTAGCCTGGCTTTGTGTATTGCGTGGATTCGCGAGCCTCACACCCCGGTATGAGTTAAAAACGGGATACGGACTGCAGGGAGAGCACGACGTTTCTTTCTAGCTATGGTGGTGTCAGTGACTTACCAGCCCTGACATTTATATCTATTTTTCACCTATGTGGTTGTTGGAATGCGAGGCACATCGATTATAGGTCTGTAAGGACCGGGAAACGTGTGTTCAGGCATAATTAATCCTCAAACGTAAGAGAGGACCGGCCCTGAAGATCCAGGGTTACCCAGAGTGTGTAGTCCTGAGGCATTTGCTAGAATGTCTCGAAGCGGAGAGGAGCTTGCCCCTTGCCTCGACTCATGACGGAAACCCAATTTCCAATACGAAATAACGGACTCGATTGTAGAACTAGTATGGCGACATAGTGGTATGGGGCACTTATGCCGTCTATGATTGATATTTATGATGCTATTCGTTTTTGAAACATATATGCACTAGTAATAATACCAAATGATTTTGCTTTATACGTATCAAGCATATTTGGCCATTATAAGGTAAAACTCTATCCTCCGGCTTGCGTTGCATTGTATGATGGGACTTGAGTCTTATAATGGCTTCATTCTTTTTAAAAGCATTGCGTTATTTTAAAGAATTTACTTTGTTTTAAATGCACTAGCAATCACTGGAGTAAACCCGTTCCGCGAAAGTGGCGTGGTCCTATGATATGCTTATTACTGTTGTTTAAAATGTTAAATAGATTCCTCATACCAGTCCCCATGACTGACTCGTTGTTTGTTTCACTTTGCAAACGCGGGTGCCCTCATTTTCACACGGGCAGCCTAGTTCATAGGTGACAAGTTGTTTTTGGCTCTGCACTGTTGCATAGAGTGCATTTTGGCGCATGGCGAGGCTGACTTCACAGAGATGACTTTGACTTTCTCCGCCATATTTGTACTTATATTATGATTCCGCCACAGGCGATGCAGACTGCTTTACTTTCAGTGTTTATTCTCGTATGTATATGTACCGCCTTCGGCGATGTAGACTGATACACTTATTATGTCTCACTGCATGTATGTATTCCGCCTCTGGAGATGATGACTGATCACTTCCCGTTTATTTACTATGTTATATCCTACACTGTGCTATTCTGATGTTGTTACATGTTGTGATTCCGCTGTCATATCCATGTAAAATTATTCTATTTATTGTTTTTGCTATTATCTGTTCTCTGCTATGATGATTGATGTGTTATATTCCAATGATTATCCTTAATACCGCACCTCGGATTTTGGGATCGTCACACCTCGCAACAGTAACAACCGCATAAGTCAAACTCGTCAGGGTGTGTAAAACCACTAATGCCACTTCTAGCTAGAAAGAAACGCATGTCCTCCCTGAGGTCCTCTCCCGTTTCTGGTTCATACTGGGGTGTGAGGCTCGCGAATTCATGTTATACACAAAGGTACGCCACACAGGCGGTGCTTTGATCATCACCACAAGACTTTGCTTTTCAACGGAAGTCTTGATCACTGCATCTTAGCATGCTACACAAGCAATTCACACCATGCAACTGATGGCTATCAATCACACAGAATAAATTCCAATGTCAGACACACTGTCCATTTGCAAGTCCGTTCTGGGTCTGAACGAAACCGGAGGCACTATATACATCGCAAACCCATCGACCTCCATGTACGTCTGGACGATCACCACTTATTATCCATATTTCGGGATGCCTCCCAATCAGGACATCAGTTACCATCCAAACGAGGTGAAGATCTCCGGTCTTCGACCACCGTCTTCATCTTCGATTTCTTATCGTCGATTCAGTTATTCAGAATGGGACAAACCCGGTCTTTCTGAGCAACTCGCATATATAATAAACAAGTGCAACACAAACACACATACGCATCATTTCAATTCATTAGTCGCTAACCGTAAATCAGTAAGAGAACGATTTCCCAAATATTAACCCCGAAGGCCGAAACCAACATCAAATCAACACCCAGGAAACCATTCGACTTAGCCAACCTTCAGTTAGTTTCTAAATTTCACATCCATATCGTTTATAATATTTTATAACGATTTATCGCCTTTTTTATTTATTTTAAAATAGCCAATTTATTCAAACAGCGCTTCGGGCCATAACGCGGCCGTGGCGCTGTTTTTCGTCAGATTTGATTTACACATATCTGAAAATCTAACCGTTGGATTTTCACAAAATTTACATCATTAGAAAGATATTTTCAAAACAAATCCAACGGTTCCAGTTTCGGGAAAATCTGACGGTCGGATCTCCCGGTATAATCGTTTGAAGTTTCGATTTCAAAATATGAACTGCAGCGTCGTTATTCGATTTAATATAATTATATTTATATATATATAAATATAATCGATTCTGGCACTGTTTTTCTTTAGATTTGAATTAAACATTCCAGACAATCCAACCGTTGGATTTTTACAAAGTGGGTGCCGTTGGAAAGATATTTCCAAAGCGAACCCAACGGTTGCGGTTTTGGGAAAATCCGATGGTCGGATCTCCCGCACTAATCGTTTGAAATCACGGTTTCAAAATACGAACTGCAGCTTCGTTATTCGATATATTTCAATTCTATTTATATATATATATATCGATTCTTCGATTTCAAAGCTATTTTCTTTTCATACATTTGATAAAAATGATGTTTTTATCCAACATACATTCACTTCGACACTTCACTATTTTTAACAATTCTTGTATATAGTAAAAATGTGATTTTTATTGTAAAACGATTTATTTCAAAACACGACTATTTTATATAGTTAATATAGGTGATAAAAATAGGATTTTTATTATAAAACAATTTAATTCAAAACAAGATTATTTTATATAGTTCATATTGATGATAAAAATAGGATTTTTATTATAAAACATTCAACACATGAATTTCAATTCAACGAATGAATTTCGATTCAACACATGAAGGTTTTCTATAGTTTGTATATATAGATAAAAAGGTGGTTTTTATATTTAAAACACGAATACCATTCAACATATGAATTTCTATTCAACGAATGAATTTCAATTCAACACATGAAAGTTTTCTATAGTTTATATATATAGATAAAAAGGTGATTTTTATATTTAAAACACGAATACCATTCAACACATGAATTTCTATTCAACGAATGAATTTCGATTCAACACATGAAGGTTTTCTATAGTTTGTATATATATAGTAAAAAGGTGATTTTTATATTTAAAACACGAATACCATTCAACACATGAATTTCTATTCAGCGAATGAATATCAATTCAACACATGAAGGTTTTCTATTTAACACACGAATATAGTTTCAACACAGGAAAATAATTCTAACACATGAATATTATTCTAAATTTCGGCAGCATAACGGCAGGGTAGTTAAAACCGGGACCGTCCCTAGTACGGCTCCTCGCTCTACCTTAAAGCCTCGCAGCTTTTGACAATGGGGAATCATGCATCTAGTTCGCACGCAGGCGGCATGTATATTTTTTCATTTCCACAAAACTAATCCTTTTTGGTTTAACCAAATATTTCTCAACCACAAACGGGTATTTTACAACCACAATCAATCAATTTCAACCACAAACAATTTCAATCAACCATCCGCTATCAATCAATTTTCACACCAATCACAACCAATAAATATCGTCCATGGTTTGTGGACGAGGGGCGTATATATATATATATATATAGCATTTCACTTCTATTTCAACACATATATAATTTTTACAATGCATATATAACTTATACATCGAACGTACAACTTATACAACGCTTATACAAGAGGTGTACAACGCTTATATAACTCATACATCGACTATATAATTTATACATCGTCGTTTTCCATATCGTTTATAATTTAGAAATCTCACATTGGGTTCCACTCCACCAAAAATAGCAGAAGGCTCAGAAAAATATGCGGTCTCTTCTAGAATGTAGAAGACGTCCACACGAGTCCACTGTCCCTTGTTTCACTGAATTTCATCAAGAAACGTAAAAGATATAATTTTTACAGTGAAATCAAAAATTGTAGCGCTTTAAACCGCTATTAAATAGTTTAAAATAAAAACAGTCGTATAGTTTCAAACCTGTTCAAAACTAGGTCTGTAGTTTTCGCGAAATCCGAGCAGCGTGGAGACGATCGGAGGGTGCCATGGCCTAGAGCTACGAGAGGGCTTCTTGGCAATGGGGGTCTCGTGTAGTTCGTCGGCGTCTCTGAGGCACGGCGGCGCGAGAAAGATCCGTACTTTGGAGGCTCGATTCAGGCGATACGGTGGACGAGGGGGTGTGAGGCTTGGTCGGATTTGAAGAGGGGAGGAAGGACTTTCGATTGCAGGTGGTGGCGGAGGTTGGTTCGTCGTGGCGGCGCCGGAAAATGGCCAGGAAGTTTCGATCGCGTTTCCGTTGAGAGGAGAGAGGGAGCGGGAGAGAGAGTGTTGAGTTGGACAAATGAATTTTTTTTATTCTTTTATATATTTTTAAACTTCGAAAATACCCTCTTTCACCCACGAACACTAATCCAAACCCAACGACTGTCGTCCCTAGCATTTTACCCCCATTCCGAACACAATGGGATATGTTTTGTAGGCCCATTCGACTGTTTCAGTCAGTTTTCCTTCAAATTAAAATATAAAACATTCAATATTTAATTTGAACGTACATTTCAATTTTCCAGGGCCACAAACTGATTCTAAAAATTCCCGAAAAATAAATCTAGCTATGTTTTGATGATACGGTCCCAACAAAACTTGTTTCGTCGAATTCTGAGATTGTTTTAAAAATGGCCCATTTCTGGTCGATCCAATTTAACTATAATTGACCAAAACACATTTTCCTTTGCCACGCTCACATTCTAGCTTCAAAAATTATGAAATTTGAAACCTAGCCATAGTTTAACATCCCGGATCCAACAAAAGTGGTTTCGTCGAATTCCGAGGTCGTTTGCAAAATGGCCATTTTCACGGGCTATATAAATTCCATAGCGACCTTTCAGAAAATTCATTTGGCCATAACTTTTGCTTTCCGCTATGAAAATTCAATTTTTCAGATTCGTTAGAAAGGTATTCACTAACAGATTTAAATATTTTTGGTTTCACTCAAATCCGTTTTGTTTTGCACCCGGTACAGCCAGTCAAAGTTTGAATTCAAATTTTGAAACTACCGTGCCATTTCAGGCCTTGTTTATAATTAGAATTAATTATATTCGTTTTCAAATGTCGATTCAAACTTACTTTTCATCGTTATCATTTAAAATATTTATTTTAAATATTTAAAATCCACGAAAATAGCCAATTTAAAAATTTTAAATTGGTTCAGATTTTCCGGGTCGTTACAAACAGTTTGAGCCATTAAACGATATCTCATAAGACCACGTCGTATAACGGAACGGGTTTTTCCCTTATGAGAATCCAAAATATCTTTATATCAATAACCCTTTTGATATTACAATAATGTCTATCAACCACAATATAATAATCATCTAGCAGAAACGCTTTCATCTCACGTTCTACATATATAGTATACAATCAAAACCGCAAGCACGTATTGGGTAATGGATTTCGAACTATGACAAGGTATGGAACCACCTTTCACTAGTGTACCTCTAGAGAGGAATACACTGGATTCACAAAGAACATCTTGCAACCCGGCCACACATGACCGACCACTCATTTCGCTTGAGTGTATCGAATGTATATCACCAACGGTTGGGATCAGCAAACATTTCCCGAATGGGACAGCGTTGACAATAGATTTTTAGAAGTAAATGAAACTCTAGATCAGGTGATTATACACCCTAATAGGTGCGACCTACATAGCCATGCTCCCTGCCCGATTTTTGTCATTTCCCGGATGTGAGGCTAGAAGCTACGCTTATCTTTTACATGCCACATCTTCATTCACTTAGAGTGTCACATCGTCATACCCGCCAAATTACAAATAGATTTATCCAAAAATAACACAGGTATACAGCTAAGAGAAACGAATTCTTCCACCATCAAACGTGAATACGTTTGAAGGGATCAACTTACGCGATCTATTAAATATACACTGTCAGACCTTCATCCATACAAGTTGTCCTGGGACTAGACAAATCGAAGGCACTATTCTGTACACCCATCTTAGGCAATTGTTATCTAAGACTTATATAACAACCCTTGCATTTTACTCCGTCTTCAATATATTCAGCATACTTGATTCGCAACGCTTATGCCAATACGGAGTGGTTCTTTGGATAATATTCCAACCAGTCTCTCCATATTAACAACGTTAAAATGGTCGAAAACTTCGATAGTCGGTGAGTTAACTATCAAAGAAAAACATGTCTGTGTACACACAAAGATCTTATTTCCAAATGGAAATTCTATCGATCAAATCATCAACCATACATATATATATATTCATATTTCCTTATTTTCTATAATTAGAAAATATATGTTATTAACACTGGAAAACATTTCCATGGCTAAATTACATATCACTATTCTTCAACATCTATCAGACTATAACTATAAACTAACAAGAGAACAACTTCCTACCTCAGATCCATACTTAGGAAACCATTCAACTTATTAATCTCTAGTCAGTTTCTAATTTTTGTTTAACTCCATTTTGATTAACTATGTTCGATTAACTCCTTCGAATACTAAATTCGATTAACTCCTTTATTTATTTCCCCAATAAATATTCCTTTATTCTATTTATTTTCTAAATAAATAATCCTTTATTCTATTCTACTTGTAAATGGTTTACAAATATTTCTCTTTCTATTTTATTTGTTTAACAAATAAATATTTCCTTTTCGATTCTATTTATTTCTTAAATAAATATTCCTTTATTAATTCTGTTTATTTCCTAAATAAATATTCCTTTATTAATTCTATTTATTTTCTAAATCAATATTCCTTTTACTAATTCTATTTATTTCCTAAATAAATATTCCTTTTATAAAATCCTTCGATTTTATAAATATTTTATTTCCAATATACTTTGAAAATTCCCTTTTTACATTCACGTATTTCTTCTGGTATTTAAAATACCAAATAATAATGATCAATATCATTCTAATACACAAAATCAACAACAGATTATATATCACATCATATATCACAATATATGAAAAACAGTGAAATAAATGTTGAGGAATCCAGTCGGATCCCTCCAACCTGTTTCCCTGCATCATAGATGTTAAACAATATCATTAACATCGATTTCCTTTCAATATGAAATATTCTGTTAAACAGAATCAATATTTGATTAAAGATTTATATATATATATATATATCGTTATCTATGATTTCAACCAGTACATAAGCAATTCAACCAAATAGTTAACACACAACAATCAACAGATAATTATCAGTTCTAAGAATATGTTATAAAAATATAACTGTTCAGAGTTGGTGAGTTTTACTCACATTGGACGGTTATCGTTAAATAACGATTAACTGTCTTTGATTCAGACAGACAATTTATTTCGCTATAAATTGTAGCGAGCACTAATTTACTCCCAAACAGTCTCATCGTGTAGCCACCGCCCATACGATCCTGTCGGATCCTGTTTCGTCCAATACAGATAACGTATGTATAAGCTATGTCATTTGCAAGAAAATACCTACTTTAAATTAAATTAACTTTAAACAAATTCCCATTTGGGCTTAACCTTTATACTCAGCCCATTTCAGCAGCACCAACCCGCAATGGCCCATCGTTACCAAGCCCGTCCCCTTCTTAATTTCCTCTTCTCCGATAAGAAAAATCAACCCCTCCAAAAAACAAATTCTAAGTCTCTCCCGATCTCCTTGCCTTCCATCCTCCTTCTTCATTCATGCAATTTGAAAAAAAATTCCACAATAAGCTTCTCCTACAACAACTCTTTAATTTCATACCCCAAACACAAGGCTCGATGCCATCATCGAATATCCATTCTCAGACAGAGTTGCTCCTCATCATCGATTAAAAACCCGACCTTGTTCTCCATCCTTAAACCCCGTTTCAACCAACAAAAATTACTATTACGATCCTCTTTCAATACTCTTCCACCTCCTACCTAAAACACAGAACTCGATGCAACCCCTTCCATTTTCCGTCGCACCGTTCTGTACGCAACCACATAGTGAGCAACCACTTTCAGGTGATCGAACTCCACCAAAATCATCCAACACATCCTACTTCACCTCCCAAACCCATTGATCAATACAAATTTGCGGATTAAAGCACCAACACTCCAAAATCAGCAACCCTAAATAACGCTCGAAGAAAACAGCGAACCAAACCGTTGTTCGAACCACTTAAAACTCACCTAGACTTGAGCGAAAACCACCCAGGAATTCAAATATGAAGGTTGTATGATTTATAGGATTTTATATGATTTGTTTTGGATTTATCAACTCACATTTCACATTTTTCCTGAAGAAAAGGGTGGAGGCGTGAATGTCTATTGACTTATGGGAGGATTTTAATTAGGTTTAGGGTATGATGGGTATTTATAGAGCAGTTTAAATATTTTTATATTCGCTTATTATATTAAATTTTAATCAACTGCTAATTGTATTCGTCCTCTAAAATTCGTATGATCACACACGATACCCAAAAATCATGAAACTGGACATGCAGCTATAGTTCGACATTACGGACCCAACGAAACTGGTTTCGTCGAATTCCGACTCCGTTTGCTCACACAGCATATTTTTAACCGTCAAAATACTAACTGTTTTTCACATTAAAAATCCGTGCGGCCACACACTGACTCTAAAAATCACGAAACTGAAAAACTAACAAAAATTTAATATTGCAGATTCAACAAAATTAGTTTCGTCGAAAACCGAGGTCGGTTGCAAAACTAGCTATTTTTAAAGCTCTAAATAACCCTTTTAAATATATAAATATATTTAAATATAATTGAATTTAATATTTAAAAATAAATATTATCGCATATATTCACAACAGAATATCATACAGCTCTAGAATATTCCTATACGAATTTCTAGCTTGATATTTCAAATCCCGATTAAATCGATATTCGATTTATAATGAAATTTCTTTATATATATCGTTATAAATTATAAAGAAATTCCACAGTGACTTTTCTAAAATTTGATTTTGACATAAATCAAAATCTACACGACGAAATCCCGGTTTTTCTCTTCCACTAGAAAAATATACTTCACCGGCTCCTAACATTTCTTACTTCACAGAAAATCCGATTTAAAACGGTTTCTGTATATTCATTTAAAGTTCGAATTGCCAATTCGCGAACTACCGCGCCATTTCGAGCTTGATTATAATTATATTATAATTTATATGTTCAAACTGTCGTTTATATAATATATTCGTTATTCAAATTCAATTCCAAACTGAATTATATCTTATAAATATTCCCATTCACCCAATATTGTGAATTCCACCATTTTTGATTATTTCTGAATAATATATATTATTTAATTATTTTAATTAAATATTTAAAGTTATTTAATTTAAAACATTTTAAATTACCAAACCATATTTTAAATAATTAAATAAATTAATTAATTAATTATTATATCGCTGAAAAATGCGGGTCATTACAATCTTTCCCCCTTAAAATAATTTCATCCTCGAAATTGCTAAGCTAGAAGACGACCCTATCTATTGGGTAAATATTTATCGGTTTACCCCTTAACTTCAGTTTCAACTGAACCAATTAATATTGACTAAAATATAAATTTATTCCGACTAAATAAGATTTTCAAAAATTCTGAAAATTTTCTAACGCCTTAATTTTTTGGAAAATTTCGCCATAATCTCCTTTGTACAACCCTATCGGTAAAACCACAACCCGCCTCTCTAGTCCTTCTCCAACCCAAAAGAAAATCAAACAGCCAAGCAGCTTGCCAATTTGGCTCATCAAAATCTCATACCATATGAAATATAAACTTGTAACTTTTTGTCGGGCATATCAACTCTATCACTTCCATATGCTATCAACTCAGCATATACCAATGTCATCCCAATCAAATTCTGATCAATTTATCCTCAACACGTCTACTGGCTTATATCCAAAGCAAATCCCATTTCAACTTAAGTTCAATTCCTGATTCCAAATCTTAATTTACCAAACCAATTCTATTTCAACTTAACTAATTTCAATTAAATTCCAGCTTACTTTCACAAATTTCTATTTAAATTTGTCTTAATTCGAACAATCTTTTCCTGGGAGTTTTAAACAGCTTTTCTTTTCTCAAAAATCAAACTTCCCTTTATAGGATTTAAAACAACTCATTTTCCCAAAACAATTCGAAATCAATATCTTTGGTAATAATCCGTCACTTACAAACTTGAAAATGAACACTGATGATGTCGCAATTCATCATCAGGGTTATTTCCCAGCTATCGAAGTGAGTTCAATACTATATCACTTTTCAAACTATTTCTTAAACCATTTCCATTTTGAAATCACTTCAAAATATCATTCCAATGTTTGTAAACAATTTAAAATCTCCCAGGATTTTAAAATTCTCATATATTTAATCCATATCCATTCACAAACACTTTTCCAAATTTTAGGAATTTTAATTCCAATTCTGATTTAAATGTCAGATTTAACTCATCTGATTTCACGTATTTCACTTATATGAATTCTGGTTGGTTAATTATATAACCATTTAATTTATAATCTTACTTGATTATAATAACAACTAATATATCCAATATATTATAATTCCAATATATATATCTTCTTTATATCAAGGTATACTTTGGGTAAACTTATTTTAATTTGCCCTCTTTTCAAAACATATCGTGTCGACCCATCGTATTCTAGTGTTTATAAACTCCTACCGATACAGCGGATCAAACTGATCGACCAGAACCCATAAACAACTCAACCAATATAAAATCATTTTATATTGAATAACAAATACGTTCACTCGTATATATACAATCAAACTCAATATAGGGTATTACTAACACCATCTCTACTGAGTCACGCCACAGAGCCAAGGTAATTACTTAACCATTGCTCTGATACCAACTGTAACGACCCAGTTTTTAGCGACTTTGGTTATCGACATAAACTCCATGACGACTAACTAAACATCGAAAAATACCGGTAGTTAATGAAAGAAATTAGAGGGTGAGGATAGATAAGATAGAAACCAGAATAGAAGAAGAAGAAGAAAAAGAAGAAGATACAACATCAGAGTAACACGAATCTCACATCGGAACGAACAACATATAATAGATAATATATCCTTGAAATAAAATCAGTATATGTTTACAGTAACATTATCAGGGTACAACACTTACAACATAGCGGAAATAACTATAGCTATATAATCCTGAAGCCTCCTGCTTCAAGCTCTCCAATTATATCTATAAAATCCTGACTACTTGACTGCCCGAATAAAATTGGGCACCCAAGAGTTTAGGGAAAACAAAACAAAATAAACTTCGGGTCAGTCATGGGACTGATATGAGTAAAACAGTTTAAAATAGTTTGAGCCATTAAATGATATCTCATAAGACCGCACCGTATAACGGAACAGGTTTTTCCCTTATGAGAATCCAAAATATCTTTATATCAAAAACCCTTTTGATATTATAATAATGTCTATCAACCACAATATAATAATCATCTAGCAGGAACGCTTACATCTCACGTTCTACATATATAGTATACAATCAAAACCGCAAGCACGTATTAGGTAATGGATTTCCAACTATGACAAGGTATGGAACCACCTTTCACTGGTGTACCTCTAGAGAGGAATACACTGGGTTCAACAAGAACATCTTGCAACCCGACCACACATGACCGACCACTTATTTCGCTTGAGTGTATCGAATGTATATCACCAACGGTTGGGATCAACAACCGTTTCCCGAATGGGACAGCATCGACAATAGATTTTTAGAAGTAAATGAAACTCTAGATCAGGTGATTATACACCCTAATACGTGCGACATACATAGCCATGCTGCCTGCCCGATTTTTGTCATTTCCCGGATGTAAGGCTGGAAGCTACGCTTATATTTTACATGCCACATCTTCATTCACTTAGAGTGTCACATCGTCATACCCGCCAAATCACAAATTGATTTATCTAAAAATAACACGGGTATACAGCTAAGAGAAACGAATTCCTCCGCCACCAAACGTGAATATGCTTGAAGGGATCAACTTACGCGATCTACTAGATATACTCTGTCAGATCTTCGTCCATACAAGTTGTCCTGGGACTGGACAAACCGAATGCACTATTCAGTACACCCATCTTAGGCAATTGTTATCTAAGATTTATACAACAGCCCTTGCATTTTACTCCGTCTTCAATATATTCAGCATACTTGATTCGCAACGCTTATGCCAATACGGAGTGATTCTTTGGATAATAATCCAACCGGTCTCTCCATATTAACAACATTAAAATGGTCGAAAACTTCGATAGTCGGTGAGTTAACTATCAAAGAAAAACATGTCTGTGTACACACAACGATCTTATTTCCAAATGGAAATTCTATCGATCAAATCATCAACCATATATATATTCATATTTCCTTATTTTCTATAATTAGAAAATATATGTTATTAATACTGGAAAACATTTCCATGGCTTAATTACATATCACTATTCTTCCACATCTATCAGATTCTAACTATAAACTAACAAGAGAAAAACTTCCTAAGTATAAACTCCGAAGCCCGAAACCAACATCAGATCGATACTTAGGAAACCATTCAACTTATTAATCTCTAGTCAGTTTCTAATTTTTGTTTAACTACATTTTGATTAACTATGTTCAATTAACTCCTTCGAATACTAAATTTGATTAACTCCTTTATTTATTTCCCCAATAAATATTCCTTTATTCTATTTATTTTCTAAATAAATAATCCTTTATTCTATTCTACTTGTAAATGGTTTACAAATATTTCTCTTTCTATTTTATTTGTTTAACAAATAAATATTTCCTTTTCGATTCTATTTATTTCTTAAATAAATATTCCTTTATTAATTATATTTATTTCCTAAATAAATATTCCTTTATTAATTCTATTTATTTTCTAAATAAATATTACTTTTATTAATTCTATTTATATCCTAAATAAATATTCCTTTTATAAAATCCTTCGATTTTATAAATATTTTATTTCCAATATACTTTGAAAATTCCCTTTTTACATTCACGTATTTCTTCTGGTATTTAAGATACCAAATAATAATGATCAATATCATTCTAATTCACAAAATCAACAATAGATTATATATCACATCATATATCACAATATATGAAAAACAGTGAAATAAATGTTGAGGAATCTAGTCGGATCCCTCCAACCTGTTTCCCTGCATCATATATGTTAAACAGTATCATTAACATCGATGTCCTTTCAATATGAAATATTCTGTTAAACATAATCAATATTTAATTAATGATTTATATATATATATATATATATCGTTATCTATGATTTCAACCAATGCATAAGCAATTCAACCAAACAGTTACACACAGCAATCAACAGATAATTATCAGTTCTAAGAATATGTTATAAAAATATAACTGTTCAGAGTTGGTGAGTTTTACTCACATTGGACGGTTATCGTTAAATAACGATTAACTGTCTTTGATTCAGACAGACAATTTATTTCGCTATAAATTGTAGCGAGCACCAATTTACTCCCAATCAGTCTCATCATGTAGCCACCGCCCATACGATCCTGTCGGATCCTGTTTCGTCCAATACAGATAGCATATGTATAAGCTATGTCATTTACAAGAAAATACCTACTTTAAATTAAATTAACCTTAAACAAATTCCCATTTAGGCTTAACCTTTATACTCAGCCCATTTCAGCAGCACCAACCCGCAATGGCCCATCGTTACCAGGCCCGTCCCCTTCTTAATCTCCTCTTCTCCGATAAGAAAAATCAACCCCTCCATAAAACAAATTTTATGTCTCTCCCGATCTCCTTGCCTTCCGTCCTCCTTCTTCATTCATGCAATTCGAAAACAATTTCCACAAGAAGCTTCTCTTACAACTACTCTACAATTTCATACCCCAAACACAAGGCTCGATGCCATCATCGAATTTCCATTCTCAGGCAGAGCTGCTCCTCATTATCGATTAAAAACCCGACCTCGTTCTCCATCCTCAAACCCCGTTTCAACCAAAAAAAATTACTATTACGATCCTCTTTCAATACTCTTCCACCTCCTACCCAAAACACAGAACTCGATGCAACCCCTTCCATTTTCTGTCGCACTGTTATGTACGCAACCACATAGTGCGCGACTACTTTCAGGTGATCGAACTCCATCAAAATCATCGAACACATCCTACTTCACCTCCCAAACCCATTGATCAATACAAATTTGCGGATTAAAGCACCAACACTCCAAAATCAGCAACCCTAGATAATGCTCAAAGAAAACAACGAACCAAACCGTTGTTCGAGCCACTTAAAACTCACCTAGACTTGAGCGAAAACCACCCAGGAATTCAAATATGAAGGTTGTATGATTTATAGGATTTTACATGATTTGTTTTGGATTTATCAACTCACGTTTTACATTTTCCTGAAGAAAAGGGTGGAGGCGTGAATGTCTGTTGACTTATGGGAGGATTGAAATTAGGTTTTGTAATGACCCGGGATTTTGATGACTTTGGTTATCGACATAAACACGATGACGACTAACCAAACATCGAAAAATACCGGTCATTAATGAAAGAAATTAGAGGGTGAGGATAGATAAGATAGAAACCTAGAATAGAAGAAGAAGAAGAAGAACACAACATCAGAGTAACACGAACCTCACAGCGGAACGAATAACATGCAATATATATAACATAACTTGAAATATACATCTGTACTTGAATATACATCATTATCAAAGTACAACACTTACAACACAGCGGAAATAACTATAGCTATAAAATCCTGAATCCTCCTGCTCCAGCTCTTCAAGTGTATCTGTAAAATCCCGACTACTTGACTGCCCGTACAAATTTAGGCACCCAAGAGTTTAGGGAAAACAACAAAATAAACTCTGGGTCAGTCATGGGACTGGTGTGAGTAAAACAGTTCAAGCAGGTAATCGATATCTCATAAGACCACGCCGTATAACGGAACGGGTTTTTCCCTTATGAGAATCCAAATTATCTTTATATCAAAAACCTTTTGATATTATAATAATGTCTATCAATCACAATATAATAATCATCTAGCAGAAACGCTTTCATCTCACGTTCTACATATATAGTCTACAATCAAACCGCAAGCACATATTGGGTAATGGATTTCCAACTATGACAAGGTATGGAACCACCTTTCGCTAGTGTACCTCTAGACAGGAATACACTGGGTTCAACAAGGACATCTTGCAACCCAGCCA
This sequence comes from Allium sativum, assembly GCA_030737875.1. Lineage (NCBI taxonomy): Eukaryota > Viridiplantae > Streptophyta > Magnoliopsida > Asparagales > Amaryllidaceae > Allium > Allium sativum. The sequence goes on from CM060911.1 coordinate 195,876,353, forward strand.
CACATGACCGACCACTCATTTCGCTTGAGTGTATCGAATGTATATCACCAACGGTTGGGATCAGCAACCGTTTCCCGAATGGGACAACATCAACAATAGATTTTTAGAAGTAAATGAAACTCTAGATCAGGTGATTATACACCCTACTTCGGTGCGACCGACTTAGCCATGCTGCCTGCCCAATTTCTGTCATTTACCGGATGTCGAGGCTAGAAGCTACGCTTTATCATCACACCAGATTCACTTTGAATGCCACATCGTCAAATCTATCAAATCACCGATTGACGTCCTCAACCATACATTATGTGTTAGCTAAAAGAAGTTTCCTTCTCCGCTTCCACTCTTGGTACGTTTGGAGAAATCAATATACGTGATCGTCTGGAAATACTCTATCAGACATCCGTCCATACAAGTCATCCAGGAATAGGATGAACCGAAGGCACTATTCTGTAAACAGGATAGCCCTTGCATAACTCCGTCTTCAATTTTCCTTGGCATATATGATTCGCAACGCTTATGCCAATACAGAGTGGTTCTATGGATAATAGTCCAACCGGTCTCTCCATATTAACAACGTTAAAAAGGTCAAAACTTCGATAGTTTGTGATTTAACTATCGAAGAAAAACAGGTGTGCAAACAACGATATTATTTCCAAATGAAAATTTTTATCGATCAAACATCATTCAACATTTATCTCTTTATTTCATTAATTTACTTATCTCATGTTTCCCTATGTTCAATATTTCTTATTTTCTAAATTTGGAAAATATATGTTATTAACAATGGAAAACATTTCCATTTCTTGTTTTCTTTATTAGAAAACATTTCTGGTTTCTTATTTGGAAAACATTTCCAAAGCTTCTTCATTGGACTTAGACAGATGTTTAAACAAACCATCGCGATGCCAACTCAAACCATTTCCTTTAATTACTAAATTCACTTAACCATCCTTTACTATCGAACCTTAACCATTCCTTAGTTAAAAATGAAGTCAATCAAGTTGGGGTAATACTACCTCTCAGACCTTAACTGAACAACGTTTCTAACCTTGAAATAGACAAAGTTCACCCTTTTTATTCTTTAACAACTTCCTTACGTAAATCTCTTTCAAATCTTTTCTATTCGAAAATTCTTTCCTTCGATAAGGTATATTCGATAACTCTATTCAATTTATTCTATTCACTTAACTCTTTTGATTTAACTCTAACTCTATTCACTAACTCCTATCGAATAAACTATATTCGATAACTCTTTTAATTATATTTGAATAAACTATATATTCGATTAACTCCTTTTACTCTATTCGAATAAACTATATTCGATTAACTCCTTTATTCCATTTGAATAAACTATATATTCGATTAACTCCTTTATTCTAATTGAATAAACTATATTCGATTAACTCCTTTTACTTTCTATTCGAATAAACTATATTCGATTAACTCCTTTTACTTTCTATTCGAATAAACTATATTCGATTAACTCCTTTTACTCTATTCGAATAAACTATATTCGATTAACTCCTTTCGATTAACTATAATTGATAACTCTTATGTATTTAACTCCATTCAAATAACTAATTTGAATAACTCTTATATGTTTAACTCTATTCGAATAACTAATTCGAATAACCCCTTTAACTAAATTCAATTTGATTAACTCAACTAACTTCACCCATTTGGTTAACTCTTATTCAAATAACTAATATTCGATTAACTCTATTCAACTAACTCGCCTCGACTAACCCCTTTCGAATAACTAATTCGATTTACTAACTTTTGAATACCATATTCGTTTTAACTCCTTTTGCTTTATAAATATTTCCTTTTTATCAACGTTTATTCATTTTTAAAGATTTACTTTTAGTAACGGTTCTCCACTTTAAAAATGATTTCCTCCTTATAATAGTTTCCTTTTTATAATGTTTTCCCATTTTCTAAATATCTCCTATTTATAAATATTCCAATTTATAAATATTCCATTTATAAATATTTTATTTTCAAATATCACTTTGAAAATATTCTCTTATCAACATTTCGGTATGTTATGGTATTCAATATATCAAATCACGATGATCAGTATCGTCCAAACACATATAATCGACAACAGATTATATATCACATCATATATCACAATATATGAAAAACAGTAAAATAAATGTTGAGGAACCCAGTTGGGTTCCTCCAACCTGTTTCCCTGCATCACAGATGTTAAACAATATACATAATATCACTTTCAGTTCCATATGATATATTCTATTAAACAAAATCAATATAGAAATTTAACTAACTGACTAGCAGTTCAATCAAACAGTCAACACCCAGTCAATCAGCCAATATTTAACAGTTCTAAAAATACAACATGAAAATATAACTGTTCAGAGTTGGTGAGTTTTACTCACATTTGCAGTTCATCATTAAAGAACGATAAACTGATGTTTGATTTGAATCAAACAGTTTATTTCGCCATAAATTCAAACTAGCTTCAATCCACTTCTAGTCAGTTCCACTGCGTAGTCGCCGTCCACACGATTCCAACGGATCTTGTTTCGCCTTCAAATACCCAACCCGACATTCTCCTTTCTTCCCCAATATAATTTGACGTGACCTCCTGTTCTTCATCAGCCCATTCGAAGATCTTCCACCGCCTTCTTCCACCTTGTTTCACCATCGTTCATCCCGAAACAACCACCAATATTCTTCTCTTCGCGACCTCCTTCCTCCCATACCCGAATTGCTAAACTCGCACGCACCATTTCATGTTCGGTTACAGACCGAACTCGTGCCACCCAGTGTCAGCACCGACACTTTAAATCACGGAATTCCACATAAAAATCAAAATCGAAGCTATGCCATCTCCTGAGTTCAAATCCGAACTCGAAACCAAGGATCGAAACTTCCATCACCCCATTTAGGCGAACCCTAGTTTCCTTGTTGATATTTGAGCTTCAGCGAACCCAAATCGCACCCTAAACAACTCATCCCAAGTCGAAGAACAACTCTCAAAGATTCGGAATCTATACGTATTTCGATTTAACGATTTTTCTTTGAATTTATATTGATTTTTGTTTGTGGGAAATTTCACTGTAAACACCCAGTGGCGTTATATATAGTTGTAGTGGTGGTTGGTTTCGTTCGTGGCTGAGAAGGGATGGACTTGGCTTGTTTTTAGATCAGACAAAATATTGGATATTTTTATTTATATATTTTATTGATTTTATATAGTGTATCTGTCTTCTAAAAATCGGTGTGACCACACACGATACCCAAAAATCACCAAACTGGACATACCGCTAGAGTTTGACATTACGGTCCCAACGAAACTGGTTTCGTCGAATTCCGACTCCGTATGCTCACACAACGTATTTTTAACCGTCGAAATACCGACTGTTTCTCACTCTAAAAATCCGTACGACCACACAGTGACTCTAAAAATCACGAAACTGGAAATCTAACAACTATTTGACATTGCGGATCCAACAAAACTAGTTTCGTCGAATTCCGAGTTCGTTTGCAAAACTGGCTATTTTTAAAGCTTTGAATGACCCATTTAAATATATAAATATATTTAAATATAATTATATTAAATATTTATAAATAAATATTATCGTATATATTCACAGTGGAATACCATACAGCTCTAGAATATTCCTACATGAGTTTCTAACTTGATATTTTAAATCTGGGTCAACCCGATATTCGATTTATATTGAAATTCCTTTTAAAAATATATATAATTCCTTTATAAATTATAAAGGAATTCCACAGCGACTTTTCTAAAATTTGATTTGGACGTAAATCAAAATCTACACGACGAAATCCCAATTTTTCTCTTCCACTAGAAAGATATACTCCACCAGCTCCACACGTTTCTTGTTTCACAGAAATCCGGCTTAAAACGAATCATGTACATTCAGTTGAAGTTCAAATCGCCAAATTGCGAACTGCAGCGCCATTTCAAGCTCGATTTTAATTATAATACAATTATACGTTCAAACTGTTGTTCAAATAATATATTCATTATTCAAATTCAATTCCAAGCTGAATTAAATATCACAGATGATCCAGTTCACCCCATATCGCGATTTCAGCCAATTTTGATTATATCAGAATTATATATATTATTTAATTTATTATTTTAAATAAATATTCGCCATTATTTAATTCCACGACCATTAAATGCTTTTAATCACCTTTTAAATAATTAAATAAATTAATTATAATACCTCTGCCAATGCGGGTCATTACAATCTTCCCCACTTAAAATAATTTCGTCCTCGAAATTGCTAAAAGGTAGAGGACGACCCTATCGACTGGTTAGAACATATTCGTTCACTTCTTAACTTCAGTTTCAACTGGACCAATTTAATTTCAATTAAATTATTAATTAATTCTTATCAACGAAAATTTTCAAAAATCCTGAAAATTTTCTAACGCCTTAACCTTCGAAAAATTTCGCCAGCACCTCCTTTGTACTGGTCAATCGGTCAAACTCCCACTCGCCTCTCTGGGCCATCTCCAACCCAAAAGAAAATCAAACAGCCAAGCGGCTTGCCAATTCGGCTCATAAATATTATATCCTATAGAAATATAAACTTGTACCTTTTGTCGGCATATCATTATATCCTTTCCACCTGTTATCAATTCAGTGGATACAAGGGTCATCCCAATCAAATTCCAATCTACTTTTATCCACAACACTACCATTTGCTTATATCCAAGCCAAATATCATTTCAACTCGAGTTTCTTCTCGATTCCCAACTCTTAACTTGATTATCACAATACACTTCAAATTTGAATCCCACAATCCAATTTGTCTTGATATTATTCTAATTCAATCTCAGTTACCACTTTACTGGCTTTACTTTAATTCAAATTTGCTTTCACAAATTTCGGTTAAATTTGTTTTTAATTCAAACAGTCTTTCCCTGGGAGTTTTCAAACAGTTTACTCTTTTCAAAAATCACATTTTCCTTTTGAACATGTTACCGAGCCCTTAATTAATATTCCATTAGTTAAATCACTTCTCTATTTCTTTATCAATATTTGTTAACCAATATTTTCAATAATCATATTGGCCTTTTATGTTATTTGGAAAACATTTCCGAATATCGCCTTCCTTTATTTTCTAAACTTTAGAAAATATATGCTATTTATAATTGGAAAATATTCCAATTACTTATCTCTTTTCCGATCTCGTTTATTTCTATACTTAGGAAATATTCTTTATTATATTTCCAAGCTTACACTTATTTGGGCTAAAACGGATGTTGTGTAAAACATCGTTACGACAACCCAAATACTATATTCAACTAACTCTTATTCAACATTGATCTTCGAGCCTGAAATCTTACTATTTATTTGTTAATAATGAAATCAATCAAGTTGGGGTATAACTACCTCTCAAACCTTGACTGAATAACATTTATAACGTCAAAACAGATATGACTACTTACTCGAATAATCAATACCATACAACTACTTATTCACTTTTAAACACGTATACGCTTCCTCTTTCTATTCTTACTAAATTTTATTCTTAGTCTTCCTTTTTTATTTTACTATTATATTTCTAAGTTCGTTTCCTTATCGACTTCTCTATATATATATCGATACATTGATTTCTAACTATCAAATTATCTTAAAAATATTCTAACTCCTTAAATTCCCGGAAAAATTTGCCATAACCTTCTTTGTACTAGGAGCATCGGGATATTTCAAATAGCCTCCCATGGCCCTCACCAATCCAAAAGAAAAAGAAAAAGCCAAGCGGATAGTCGATACGGCGCATAAAATCCCATATATGAATTAAATACCTACCTTTTCGTGGAGTGTAACACCCCACCTCCGCTAGGGTCACTCTTTCGGGGGCACTAGCTTCTGGGGGACGTTATAACTGGGTAAGCATGCATAATGATATATCAAGGCAGAACAAGAACATAAATATATGTAAAACAGAGTAAGTAAGAATAAAACAGCGGAATATCTCAAACCATCTCAAAACAAGTTTAGTACATCATAAAGTCAACTGCCAAAATAAACATGTCTAGTACATCATAAACCGAAATACTGAAATACATAGTGCTATCCCCAAAATAAAGATGATAAACCATAGCGAGCTCAATGTCCAGTCATACATGAGCTATCCAGCGAACAAGCAAGCGATCCAAGCTAAGCACCACTGTTCCCTCCCTGAGAACCTGGGGGGGGGGGAAACGGAAGAAAAGAAGCGAAAGAAAACAGGTCAGTCAAAAAGACTGGTAAGCCCTACTACGATCAGTCTATAAACTAATAAAGTTAACATCATGATGGAAACTGAGATGAACATACTGGCAATAGATAAAGGTGTCATCACATAAAGAAGATTAAGCTTTGCACCACAGTGTACTAGCAAACTAACATAACAGGTATTGATCCCTCAGCCCAAACTTTGGCCCAATAGCATGAGGTGACCTTAATACAAGGTCCAGCCCAACGGTCTAGTCGATCGGCTCCCTATAAACCTAACACGTCAAGTGTTGGTGTCCATACGGCCCACATATGGTTGTAGTCAGACTGTGCTGGGTCCACCTTCGGGTGTATCAAGCCCTCGGGTGTCAACCCCAGACACCTAAGCAATAATGCACAATCTAAACCTACTGGTACCCGTGCCTCGAGTTTGTCCAACACCGGACTACGTGCACGTCCGTAGCCCGCCTGGACCCGCACCGCTGTACCACTCAGCCGTCCCTTTGGTCGCTTACATCCGTCCAGTAATCGTGCCCCGCCCTAGCCTAGCCTCTAGGGTTGTGAATGATACCAAACTGGGATTACTGCTGGAACAGACCACGTTGCTAGGGTTTTCTAAGAGGGTTAAGTGTGGTTTAACCCCTCACTAATCATGGATTAAATTAGTTAAGTGTAACCAACAGTTCACCACTTAACCCCATTTAATCCCTCGCATCCCCAAAATTGGTTAAGTATTAGTGGGCCATGACTTAACCCTAATCATGAGGCATTAATTAATTTAATTGTGCCTTAACCTCTCACATTAGACTTTTGTTGCGGTTACTAGTTAAGCCGGGCGGGTCCGGGTAGCTTTACACCACAACTTGGTCTAACCTCGGGTCCAAGGTACACATGACCAACTTCTCACATTGGGTCCTATTGTTTGTAGCAACTAGTTAAGCCGGTCGGTTCCGGGTAGGTTTACGCTACAAACTCAACCCAACCTCGAGTTGGCCACACTTATGTTTTCTAAGTGTCATGTCCACTTTATTTTCAAAACATAATCACAAGTTTAACAAATACTTGGGTAGACCTAACTTAATAGGTAAATTCCCAAGGGGTAGACCTAACTTAATAGGTAAATTCCCAATCTCATATTTTCATGTATTTTAAGTTTTACCCCAACCCCCAACCCCCCCCCCCACGTCATTCTATCGCTTACATATTCGTCATAACGCATAAAGGATAGAAAGAGGGAACTTGGCACAACATACATGATGAATCTTACATATCATAATAAACATGCATAACATGTTGGACTTGCATAACTTAGCATAGTGAACTTGCATAAACATGCATAACTTGTTAAACTTGCAAATCATGGCCTAGTGCACTTGCATAAACATGCATAACTTGTTAAACTTGCAAATCATGGCATAGTGAACTTGCATAAACATGCATAACTTATCAAACATGTGTAACATAGCATAGTGAACTCGCATAAGCATGCATAACTTATTAAACATGCATAACATAGCATAGTGAACTCGCATAAGCATGCATAACTTATTAAACATGCATAATATAGCATAGTGAACTCGCATAAGCATGCATAACTTATTAAACATGCATAATATAGCATAGTGAACTCGCATAAGCATGCATAACTTATTAAACATGCATAAATCCCAACTTTCATCACATATTAACTTTAGAGTTTCTAAAATGAAGGTAAGAGGGCTTACAAATATTATGAAGACACAAATCTACTAATAAAGATTGAGAAGCCCCTTTATGCAAGCATATAAAAACCCAAAACAAAGCTCCAATTAACAAAAATCCCAAAAACTCTAGCTTAGCAATTAAAGCTTGCAACTTGATGATGTATGCAAGCTAATGATCATTCATACAACTTAGAAATGCTTGTATGAACATCAAAACCTTCATAGGAATGATTTTTGAAGAGGGTGGAGGCTAGGGTTTTTAGGTGGAGGCCATTTGAGAATTCAATTTGACATAGTTTGGTTGCTAGAATGAATAATGGGGTTTTAGGGTAGGATTAGGGGCTTATTTATAGAAGATTAGAGTGTTTTTAGCCCTAGGATTAACCCTAGGTTAGTTTAGGTCCGTCAGATTTCGGAATTCTCTAGAACCAAGCCACACAACCAAGCCCAAATCAAGACTGGTGCGCCAGGCAAAACTGCCCGGCCACCCCGTGTCGACAGGGCTGTCGACAGGGCAGTCGACACCCTTAGACCCCTGTCGACATGCCTGTCGACATGGGGGTCTTGGCGGGAGTTTCCCCGCCTGACGCCAGTTAGCCCTAATCCTTGTTTTTAATTTAAAATTTAAATCTGTTTTTAACATGGAAATTTCTGAAAACTTCAATGGGCCTTAACTGGGTCATACGGACTCCGATTTTCGAAAACTCGGACTCTATTTCGCGTATTTTTCCGAGACGAACGCAATGGCATAGCCCGTTTCCCTTGATTCAGATTTTTGAATTAAATTCTGCCTCGATTTATGTTATAACAGGTTATTGAAAATACGGGTTGTTACATTCTCCCCTCCTTAAAGGATTTCGTCCCCGAAATCTTCAAGTTAGGAAGAACGTATCCTACCATCCAATCATCCATCTATTCAAAACATCATCCACGAGCAACCATTGTCCTTAAAAGATTCTAAATGCTGTATGAACATATGCAAAGGTGTGTGTATATGTACTTATCTAATGCAAAGATCAATGGAAAATATGTTAGTGAAATGTATCCACATGTATGCAATTCCTAACATAATGTATAATATCTATATGTGTGCACATAACATACACCCATATGCAACATCCATGTGATAACACACAATTTTCATCCATGAATAAGCATAAACACTCATGCATATGCAATATGAGGAGTGTGTGAGCCGATCTAGTGCCTAATGTGTATCATGCATCCACGAGTAACCACTTGCAACCACTTGCAACCACTTGCAACCATCAAACATAACATGTCTCAAACACATGTTTCATCCAAAGGGTTTCTACCTAAGGTTCTCATGACAAGATTAGCACGATAACTAGATAAACATGGATAGCAAAGAGAAAGATATGCTAACAAAGGAAAGAGATTGAGAGTGTACCCTCAAAAAGGAATGGATAAAACCCACGCATCTTCTCCTCGGTTTCCCAAGTTGCGTCTTCTTCGGCTTCACCCCATTGAACCTTCACCAACTTGACCTCTCGATTCCTTAGCTTCTTGGTCTCCGTCCCTAAGATACGAATCGGAGCTCTCCTCAAAGTTGCCTCTTTCTCTACTTCCACGTCTTCAAGAATGCTAGGTTCAACCACCTCAGCGGACTCATGTAGGAACTTTTGGAGATGCGAGACATGAAAGACATTATGCACTCCGGACAGCTTCTCGGGCAATTGCACTTTATAAGCCATCTTCCCAATTCTCTCTATGATAGGGAAGGGTCCAACAAATCTCGGTGCTAACTTCCCAACAGCTCCAAATCGGACCACATTCCGCAAAGGAGAAACCTTTACGAAAACCATATCCCCAACATCAAACTCCAAATCGGATCTTCGCTTATCAGCATAGGACTTCTGTCGGTCTTGGGCCGCTTTCATTCGTCTCCGAATCAACTCGATCTTCTCGGACGTATCTCTGATCATGTCAGGCCCAAGTATGAGCTTCTCTGTAGTCTCCCACCAACATGTAGGAGACTTGCACGGCCTCCCATATAAAGCTTCAAATGGTGCCATCCCTATGCTTGCCTGATAACTGTTATTATATGCAAACTCAACAAGAGGAAGATGGTCTTCCCAAGTACCACCAAAATCCAGAATGCAAAGCCTCAACAAGTCCTCAAGTACCCTATTCACCCTTTCTGTCTGACCGTCCGTTTGTGGGTGATAGGCCGTACTCAGGTTCAACCTCGTGCCCATAGCTTCCTGCAAACTGTTCCAGAACTGACTAGTAAAGATGGGGTCTCGGTCACTGACTATGCTGGAAGGGACTCCATGTAGTCGTACTATCTCACGAAGATATACTGATGCTAGCCAAGATGCTGTCCTCTTGCTCTTCACCGGAATAAAATGAGCACTCTTCGTAAGTCTATCCACAATAACCCAAATGCTCGTATTCCCTTTCCTTGACCTTGGAAGCCCATCAATAAAGTCCATGGAGATACTCTCCCATTTCCAAAGTGGAACGTCCAGAGGATGCAATAGCCCACCGGGCTTCTTTGACTCGGCCTTAACTTGCTGGCAAATGATACATCTAGAGACAAACTCCGCCACATCCTTCTTCATCCCAGGCCAGAAGAAAATGCGCTTCATATCCTTATACATCTTATCTCCACCCGGATGTATAGTCAACTTAGAGCGATGCGCTTCCTCCAGAACTTTTCTTACCAAGTCTTCCACCATCGGAACACAAAGCCTTCCGTCTCTCCTCAGCCAACCCTTATCATCTATAGAATATCGAGCAAGGTGACGAGATGTCTCCCCTCGGATCAGCTTATCCATAATCTCAATTATATGAGGGTCTTCCTTCTGCGAAGCCCCAACTTGATCCAGAAGGGTAGGCCTGAGCTCAAGAGATGCTAAAGAACCGGTCATCGACTCAACCGCCAAAGAGAAATCAAAGGTTGCCAAGAACTCTAAATTCTTCATCTCAACAAATAGAGGACTTAGTGTCAACCTTTTTCTACTCAACGCATCCGCTACAACATTCCCCTTGCCAGGGGTATAGGCTATATCAAAATCGTAGGACGCCAAGAATTCCATCCACCTTTGCTGCCTCAAGTTCAGATCCTTCTGCGAAAAGAGATACTTCAAAGACTTATGATCAGTATACAGCTCAAACCTCTCTCCCAGAAGATAATGACGCCAAGCCTTGAGTGCATATACAATCGCTGCCAGCTCTAGATCATGAGTGGGATATTTCTTCTCATTCACCTTAAGTTGCCTACCACCAAAACATATAACTCTGCCTTCTTGCATCAGAACGGCGCCCAATCCCGTGCCATAAGCATCAGTGTACACGGTAAACATCTTACCACCATCGGGTAAAGCTAGAACTGGTGCTGAGGTAAGGGCTCTCTTGAGTCTCTGAAAAGCAAGCTCACAGTCCATATCCTAAGCAAAAACTAAGTGCTTCTTCGTCAACTTAGTAAGAGGAGCGGATATCTTCGCGAAGTCCTTGATGAACTTCCGGTAAAAACCCGCAAGACCTAGAAAACTTCTCACCTCGGTTGCATTCCTTGGAGTCTTCCAATCCTGAACTGCAACCACCTTAGCGGGATCCACCGCTAAGCCTTGCTTGGATACGATATGCCCAAGGAATCTAACTTCACTTCTCTAAAAGTGACACTTGGAGAATTTGGCCTTTAACTGATGCGCTCTAAGCGTATCCATCACCTCTACAAGATGCCTCGCGTGCTCTTCTTCATCCTTGGAGAAGATCAGAATATCATCCACAAAGACCACGACAAACTTGTTCAAGAACTCTCGAAACACCCTACTCATCAAGTCCACGAAATACGCGGGTGCATTCGTCAAACCGAACGGCATAACAAGCCATTCAAAGAATCCATCTGGAGTTCTGAATGCAGTCTTGTCTATACTATCTTCAGCCACTCTGAGCTGATGAAATCCAGTAGCAAGATCAAGCTGAGAGAAAACAGAAGCACCAACAAGCTGGTCAAAGAGATCATCGATTCTCGGTAACGGGTGTCTGTTCTTCTTAGTCAGCTTATTCAATTCTCTATAGTCCACACAGAGTCGAAGAGAACCATCTGCCTTAGTAGCAAACACCACAGGCGCTCCCCATTCGGATATACTTCGTCTGATGAAGTTCTTCTCAAGTAACTCCTTTACTTGCTTGCTGAGCTCCCGTCTCTCACGCGGAGCCATGTGCCGAACGGGCAAAGAAACAGGCTTAGCATTATCCACCAGATAAATGCGAAAATCAATCTCTCGTTTAGGGGGCAACCCCTTAACTTCTTCAAAAACATCTGGATAATCTCGGACCACCCTTATAGACTGAAGGGCTTCCTCTGACGAGTCGAGAGATTCAAGATAGCACAACATGACGGGATCCTTCGGATTGCATGAAATCTCTAAGGTGTTGCCAAGGCGAGTCACAAGCCTCACAACCCTATGCTCACAATCAAGAATGGCTCCATATCTGGACAGCCAATCCATGCCCAATATCAATCCGTATCCCCTGAAACCAAGAACATATGCACTACACAAGAACTCTACACTGAGTATAGAGATCCTTAGATCCTCACATATCATAGATAGATAAGCAGAACCCCCAATGGGATTCGAAACACAAACGGGATCATCCACTAAGCTAGTACTAAGGTGCAAACTATCAACAAGATCAGATGAAATAAAGCTATGTGACGCACCAGAATCAAACAAGGTACGAACTGGAAGATCGGAAACATAAACAAGGTTCTCAACAGAAACACTACCTCGATCGGGAACTGGAGCGGTATTGAGAGCATGAACTTGCCCTCCTGAAGGTCCAGCCTGTCCTTTCTTCTTCGGGCATTCCATGCTGAAGTGTCCAGTCTCACCACAGGAAAAACACCCACCACTAAGCTTCCTTTTCTTCATCCTACAATCCTTAGCAAAGTGTCCAGGCGCACCACAGTAATTGCACTTTCCCTTGCCTTTGTTGTTGTTCCCCTTCTTGTTCTTGCTCTGATTCCCCTGACTGCTTTGACCACCTTGATTGCCTTTACCCTGAGAATCGGTCTTCTTTGCTTGAGTATCACTTGACTTGACCTCTTTCTTTCCATCTCCCTGGAGTAGAGCCATATCGACCAAACTCTCAAAAGTAGCCCCATGCGGAATATGTGACATCGCCAAACCTTGCAGCGGCTCATTCAACCCTCTGGCAAATCGAAGAGCCTTCTTTTCAGGAGTGTTCACCATATCCAAACCAAAACGGGCCAGCTGATTAAACTTGTTCGCATACTCCTTGACAGTCATATCACCTTGCTTTAATGCAATGAACTTCTCCATCTGTAAATTTGCCTCAGCAGAGGATAGAAACTTGGCCACAAATCTAGCCCTCAAATCGGCCCAAGTCTCGACGGGCCTAGTCCCATTGGTGACCTCCCACCAATAGGCTGCTTCGTCCTTCAAAAGCCACACTGTCAATAAGATCTTCCTCTCGTCATCAATCCTAAAGATAGCAAACAAGTCCTCAGTGTCTTTCAGCCAATTCCTAGCTTCAACAAAAGATTCCGTGCCTAGGAAATTCTTGCCTCCCATCGCCTTGAAGTCTTTACAAACCTTCGTGAACTCAACCTGAGGATGCTGAGGGGGAGGAGGAGGAAGAGGAGCCTCAGCAACTGGAGGAGGAGGAACATTAACTACTGGAGGAGGGGGAACAGGAACCACCGGAGGAGGGACATTAGGGGGAGGATTCTCAACTACAGGAGGAGGAGTGGGAGTAGGGTTTGCGGGGCCGGCTGCCGCCCTAGCTTCCAGAAGTCTCCTATACCAGAGTGGTACGTTTACTCCATCCGGGATGGCAAGATCCTCAGCCATACTGAAACGAAGGATAAGATAAGATTAGGTCAAGGGAACGAAGGATAACGCTAATGGCTTTTTGGGGAATAGCCTTTTTAAAATACTAGACTTTTCTTTGGAAAATACTTTATACTTGTTTTGAAAATAGTTTTTCAAAAGTCTTTTAAAAACTTTTTGTTCTTTCTGGTAAACCATATGCTCTGATACCAAATTTGTAACACCCCACCTCCGCTAGGGTCACTCTTTCGGGGGCACTAGCTTCTGGGGGGCGTTATAACTGGGTAAGCATGCATAATGATATATCAAGGCAGAACAAGAACATAAATATATGTAAAACAGAGTAAGTAAGAATAAAACAGCGGAATATCTCAAACCATCTCAAAACAAGTTTAGTACATCATAAAGTCAACTGCCAAAATAAACATGTCTAGTACATCATAAACCGAAATACTGAAATACATAGTGCTATCCCCAAAATAAAGATGATAAACCATAGCGAGCTCAATGTCCAGTCATACATGAGCTATCCAGCGAACAAGCAAGCGATCCAAGCTAAGCACCACTGTTCCCTCCCTGAGAACCTGGGGGGGGGGGGAAACGGAAGAAAAGAAGCGAAAGAAAACAGGTCAGTCAAAAAGACTGGTAAGCCCTCCTACGATCAGTCTATAAACTAATAAAGTTAACATCATGATGGAAACTGAGATGAACATACTGGCAATAGATAAAGGTGTCATCACATAAAGAAGATTAAGCTTTGCACCACAGTGTACTAGCAAACTAACATAACAGGTATTGATCCCTCAGCCCAAACTTTGGCCCAATAGCATGAGGTGACCTTAATACAAGGTCCAGCCCAACGGTCTAGTCGATCGGCTCCCTATAAACCTAACACGTCAAGTGTTGGTGTCCATACGGCCCACATATGGTTGTAGTCAGACTGTGCTGGGTCCACCTTCGGGTGTATCAAGCCCTCGGGTGTCAACCCCAGACACCTAAGCAATAATGCACAATCTAAACCTACTGGTACCCGTGCCTCGAGTTTGTCCAACACCGGACTACGTGCACGTCCGTAGCCCGCCTGGACCTGCACCGCTGTACCACTCAGCCGTCCCTTTGGTCGCTTACATCCGTCCAGTAATCGTGCCCCGCCCTAGCCTAGCCTCTAGGGTTGTGAATGATACCAAACTGGGATTACTGCTGGAACAGACCACGTTGCTAGGGTTTTCTAAGAGGGTTAAGTGTGGTTTAACCCCTCACTAATCATGGATTAAATTAGTTAAGTGTAACCAACAGTTCACCACTTAACCCCATTTAATCCCTCGCATCCCCAAAATTGGTTAAGTATTAGTGGGCCATGACTTAACCCTAATCATGAGGCATTAATTAATTTAATTGTGCCTTAACCTCTCACATTAGACTTTTGTTACGGTTACTAGTTAAGCCGGGCGGGTCCGGGTAGCTTTACACCACAACTTGGTCTAACCTCGGGTCCAAGGTACACATGACCAACTTCTCACATTGGGTCCTATTGTTTGTAGCAACTAGTTAAGCCGGTCGGTTCCGGGTAGGTTTACGCTACAAACTCAACCCAACCTCGAGTTGGCCACACTTATGTTTTCTAAGTGTCATGTCCACTTTATTTTCAAAACATAATCACAAGTTTAACAAATACTTGGGTAGACCTAACTTAATAGGTAAATTCCCAAGGGGTAGACCTAACTTAATAGGTAAATTCCCAATCTCATATTTTCATGTATTTTAAGTTTTACCCCAAACCCCCCCCCCCCCCCACGTCATTCTATCGCTTACATATTCGTCATAACGCATAAAGGATAGAAAGAGGGAACTTGGCACAACATACATGATGAATCTTACATATCATAATAAACATGCATAACATGTTGGACTTGCATAACTTAGCATAGTGAACTTGCATAAACATGCATAACTTGTTAAACTTGCAAATCATGGCCTAGTGCACTTGCATAAACATGCATAACTTGTTAAACTTGCAAATCATGGCATAGTGAACTTGCATAAACATGCATAACTTATCAAACATGTGTAACATAGCATAGTGAACTCGCATAAGCATGCATAACTTATTAAACATGCATAACATAGCATAGTGAACTCGCATAAGCATGCATAACTTATTAAACATGCATAATATAGCATAGTGAACTCGCATAAGCATGCATAACTTATTAAACATGCATAATATAGCATAGTGAACTCGCATAAGCATGCATAACTTATTAAACATGCATAAATCCCAACTTCATCACATATTAACTTTAGAGTTTCTAAAATGAAGGTAAGAGGGCTTACAAATATTATGAAGACACAAATCTACTAATAAAGATTGAGAAGCCCCTTTATGCAAGCATATAAAAACCCAAAACAAAGCTCCAATTAACAAAAATCCCAAAAACTCTAGCTTAGCAATTAAAGCTTGCAACTTGATGATGTATGAAAGCTAATGATCATTCATACAACTTAGAAATGCTTGTATGAACATCAAAACCTTCATAGGAATGATTTTTGAAGAGGGTGGAGGCTAGGGTTTTTAGGTGGAGGCCATTTGAGAATTCAATTTGACATAGTTTGGTTGCTAGAATGAATAATGGGGTTTTAGTGTCGGATTAGGGGCTTATTTATAGAAGATTAGAGTGTTTTTAGCCCTAGGATTAACCCTAGGTTAGTTTAGGTCCGTCAGATTTCGGAATTCTCTAGAACCAAGCCACACAACCAAGCCCAAATCAAGACTGGTGCGCCAGGCAAAACTGCCCGGCCACCCCGTGTCGACAGGGCAGTCGACACCCTTAGACCCCTGTCGACATGCCTGTCGACATGGGGGTCTTGGCGGGAGTTTCCCCGCCTGACGCCAGTTAGCCCTAATCCTAGTTTTTAATTTAAAATTTAAATCTGTTTTTAACATGGAAATTTCTGAAAACTTCAATGGGCCTTAACTGGGTCATACGGACTCCGATTTTCGAAAACTCGGACTCTATTTCGCGTATTTTTCCGAGACGAACGCAATGGCATAGCCCGTTTCCCTTGATTCAGATTTTTGAATTAAATTCTGCCTCGATTTATGTTATAACAGGTTATTGAAAATACGGGTTGTTACATGGAGCATTCTATTTTTATACCTTCGTACCTTATCCATACCTATCTCATGTATATTTATACCTGCCCAATCTATTTTAACTATACCTGATCGTTTTAACTCAATTCGTTAATTAATTTGTTAATTAACTCTTTAGTCTATTTCACTTTTATATTTGAACATGACATGTTCAAATATATTTTAACTTGCTTATTAACTAATTTGAATCCAAATTTCAAATTTAAGTTCTATATTCGATTTCGAATATCCCTTTACAAATCCAATTCACCTTTCAAAGTTCAACTTCAAATTCAAAACTCGATTAACTAATTCCTCTTTGACTTAGCTAATTCTATTCAATTTCAATTCAAATTCTATATCACTTCTATTATTCAAATCTATATAGTTTAAATTTCATTTGAATTCTATATTCAAATTCTATAGTTTAAATTCCATTTGAATTCTATATTCAAATTCTATAGTTTAAATTCCATTTGAATTTCAACACAACTTGTCTTTCCCAAAACAAATTCAAAACAGTATCTCTGGTAGAAATTTGTCACTTACAACTCGAAAATAATACTGATGAAGCAGCTGTCATCATTAGAATCTATTTTATAGTGATCGAAGTGAGTTCAATACTATAAATCCATTTCTAAACATTTCCACTTTGAAATTCATTTCAAAATATAATTCACACTGCTTGTAAAACAATTTAAAATCTCCTAGGATCTTAAATTTTCCTAATTTTTAATCCAAATCCATTTACAAACACTTATCCAATTTTCCAGAATCTTAATTCAATTTCTGGTTTAAATTTCAGATTTAATTCATCTGATTTCACGTATTTCACTTATATGAATTCTGATTGGTTATTTACATAACCATTTAATTTATAATCTTACTCGATTATAATAACAACCAATATATCCAATATGTATCAACATAAACTTTGGGTAAAATGATTTTCATTTACCCTCTTTTCAAAACATATCGTGTCGACCCATCGTATTTGAGTGTTTATAAACTCCTACCGATACAGTGGATCAAACTGATCGACTAGAACCCATAAACAACTCAACCAATAAATCTCCACAATATAAAAAAAATTATATCAATAACAAATACGTTCACTCGTATATATACACTCAAACTCAATCTAGGGTATTACTAACCCTATCTCTACCGAGTCACGCCACAGAGCCAAGGTAATTCACTTAACCTTATGCTCTGATACCAACTGTAATGACCCGGGATTTTGACGACTTTGGTTATCGACATAAACACGATGACGACTAACCAAACATCGAAAAATACCGGTCATTAATGAAAGAAATTAGAGGGTGAGGATAGATAAGATAGAAACTTAGAAAACAAGAAGAAGAAGAAGAAGAACACAACATCAGAGTAACACGAACCTCACAGCGGAACGAATAACATATAATATATATAACATAACTTGAAATATACATCTGTACTGGAATATACATCATTATCAAAGAACAACACTTACAACACAGCGGAAATAACTATAGCTATAAAATCCTGAAACTTCCTGCTCCAGCTCTTCAAGTGTATCTGTAAAATCCCGACTACTTGACTGCCCGTACAAATTTAGGCACCCAAGAGTTTAGGGAAAACAACAAAATAAACTCCGGGTCAGTCATGGGACTGGTGTGAGTAAAACAGTTTAAAACAGTTCGAGCAGGTAATTGATATCTCATAAGACCACGCCGTATAACGGAACGGGTTTTTCCCTTATGAGAATCCAAATTATCTTTATATCAAAAACCTTTTGATATTATAATAATGTCTATCAATCACAATATAATAATCATCTAGCAGAAACGCTTTCATCTCACGTTCTACATATATAGTATACAATCAAACCACAAGTACGTATTGGGTAATGGATTTCCAACTATGACAAGGTATGGAACCACCTTTCGCTAGTGTACCTCTAGAGAGGAATACACTGGGTTCAACAAGAACATCTTGCAACCCGGCCACACATGACCGACCTCTCATTTCGCTTGAGTGTATCGAATGTATATCACCAACGGTTGGGATCAGCAACCGTTTCCCGAATGGGACAGCATCAACAGTAGATTTTTAGAAGTAAATGAAACTCTAGATCAGGTGATTATACACCCTACTTCGGTGCGACCGACTTAGCCATGTTGCCTGCCCGATTTCTGTCATTTACCGGATGTTGAGGCTAGAAGCTACGCTTTATCATCACACCAGATTCACTTTGAATGCCACATCGTCAAATCCATCAAATCACCGATTGACGTCCTCAACCATACATTATGTGTTAGCTAAAAGAAGTTTCCTTCTCCGCTTCCACTCTTGGTACGGTTTGAGAAATCAATATACGTGATCGTCTGGAAATACTCTGTCAGACATCCGTCCATACAAGTCATCCAGGAACCGGAAGAACCGAAGGCACTATTCTGTAAACAGGATAGCCCTTGCATAACTCCGTCTTCAATTTCCCTTGGCATATATGATTCGCAACGCTTATGCCAATACAGAGTGGTTCTTTGGATAATAGTCCAACCGGTCTCTCCATATTAACAACGTTAAAATGGTTAAAACTTCGATAGTCTGTGATTTAACTATCGAAGAAAAACAGGTGTGCAAACAACGATATTATTTCCAAATGGAAATTTATATCGATCAAACATCATTCAATATTTATCTCTTTATTTCATTAATTTACTTATCTCATGTTTCCATATATTCAATATTTCTTATTTTCTAAATTTGGAAAATAAATGTTATTAACAATGGAAAACATTTCCATTTCTTATTTTCTTTATTAGAAAACATTTCTGGTTTCTTATTTGGAAAACATTTCCAAAGCTTCTTCATTGGACTTAGACAGATGTTTAAACAAACCATCGCGATGCCAACTCAAACCATTTCCTTTAATTACTAAATTCACTTAACCATCCTTTACTATCGAACCTTAACCATTCCTTAGTTAAAAATGGAGTCAATCAAGTTGGGGTAATACTACATCTCAGACCTTAACTGAACAACGTTTCTAACCTTGAAATAGACAAAGTTCACCCTTTTTATTCTTTAACAACTTCCTTATGTAACTCTCTTTCAAATCTTTTCTATTCGAAAATTCTTTCCTTCGATAAGGTATATTCGATTACTCTGTGCAATTTATTTTATTCACTTAACTCTTTAGATTTAACTCTAACTCTATTCACTTAACTCCTATCGAATAAACTATATTCGATAACTCTTTTAATTCTATTTGAATAAACTATATATTCGATTAACTCCTTTTACTCTATTCGAATAAACTATATTCAATTAACTCTTTTATTCCATTTGAATAAACTATATATTCGATTAACTCCTTTATTCTAATTGAATAAACTATATTCGATTAACTCCTTTTACTTTCTATTTGAATAAACTATATTCGATTAACTCCTTTTACTTTCTATTCGAATAAACTATATTCGATTAACTCCTTTTACTTTCTATTCGAATAAACTATATTCGATTAACTCCTTTCGATTAACTATAATCGATAACTCTTATGTATTTAACTCCATTCGAATAACTAATTTGAATAACTCTTATGTGTTTAACTCTATTCGAATGACTAATTCGAATAACCCCTTTAACTAAATTCAATTTGATTAACTCGACTAACTTCACCCATTTGGTTAACTCTTATTCGAATAACTAATATTCGGTTAACTCTATTCAACTAACTCGCCTCGACTAACCCCTTTCGAATAACTAATTCGATTTACTAACTTTTGAATACCATATTCGTTTTAACTCCTTTCGCTTTATAAAGATTTCCTTTTTAACAACGTTTATTCATTTTTAAAGATTTACTTTTAGTAATGGTTCTCCACTTTAAAAATGATTTCCTCCTTATAACAGTTTCCTTTTTATAACGTTTTCTATTTTTCTAAATATCTCCTATTTATAAATATTCCTTATTTATAATTATTCCAATTATAAATATTTTATTTTCAAATATCACTTTGAAAATATTCTCTTATCAACATTTCGGTATGTTATGGTATTCAACATATCAAATCAGATGATCAGTATCGTCCAAACACATATAATCGACAACAGATTATATATCACATCATATATCACAATATATGAAAAAAAGTAAAATAAATGTTGAGGAACCTAGTTGGGTTCCTCCAACCTGTTTCCCTGCATCACAGATGTTAAACAATATAGATAATATCACTTTCAGTTCCATATGATATATTCTGTTAAACAAAATCAATATAGAAATTTAACTAACTGACTAGTAGTTCAATCAAACAGTCAACACGCAGTCAATCAGCCAATATTTAACAGTTCTAAAAATACAACATGAAAATATAACTGTTCAGAGTTGATGAGTTTTACTCACATTTGCAGTTCATCGTTAAAGAATGATAAATTGTCGTTTGATTTGAATCAAACAGTTTATTTCTCCATAAATTCAAACTAGCTTCAATCCACTTCCAGTCAGTTCCACTGCGTAGTCGCCGTCCACACGATTCCAACGGATCTTGTTTCGCCTTCAAATACCCAACCCGACATTCTCCTTTCTTCCCCAATATAATTTGCCGTGACCTCCTGTTCTTCATCAGCCTATTCGAAGATCTTCCACCGCCTTCTTCCACCTTGTTTCACCATCGTTCATCCCGAAACAACCACCAATATTCTTCTCTTCGCGACCTCCTTCCTCCCATACCCGAATTGCTAAACTCGCACGTACCATTTCCTGTTCGGTTACAGACCGAACTCGTGCTACCCAGTGTCAGCACCGACACTTAAAATCACGGAATTCCACATAAAAATCAAAATCGAAGCTATGCGATCTCCTGAGTTCAAATCCGAACTCGAAACCAAGGATCAAAACTTCCATCACCCCATTTAGGCAAACCTTAGTTTCGTTGTTGATATTTGAGCTTACGAACCCAAATCGCACCCCAAACAACTCATCCCAAGTCGAAGTACAACTCTCAAAGATTCGGAATCTATACTTATTTTGATTTAACGATTTTTCTTTGAATTTATATTGATTTTTGTTTGTGGGAAATTTCACTGTAAACACCCGGTGGCGTTATATATAGTTACAATGGTGGTTGGTTTCGTTCGTGGCTGAGAAGGGATGTACTTTGCTTGTTTTTAGATCAGACAAAATATTGGATATTTTTATTTATTTATTTTATTGATTTTATATTGTGTATCTGTCTTCTAAAAATCGGTGTGACCACACACGATACCCAAAAATCACCAAACTTTACATACCGCTAGAGTTTGACATTACGGTCCCAACGAAACTAGTTTCGTCGAATTCCGACTCCGTATGCTCACACAGCGTATTTTTAACCGTCGCAATACTGATTGTTTCTCACTCTAAAAATCCGTACGACCACACAGTGACTCTAAAAATCACGAAACTGGAAATCTAACAACTATTTGACATTGCGGATCCAACAAAACTAGTTTCGTCGAATTCCGACTTCGTTTGCAAAACCGGCTATTTTTAAAGCTTTGAATGACCCATTTAAATATATAAATATATTTAAAAATAATTATATTAAATATTTATAAATAAATATTATCGTATATATTCACAGTGGAATACCATACAGCTCTAGAATATTCCTATATGAGTTTCTAACTTGATATTTTAAATCTGGGTCAACCCGATATTCGATTTATATTGAAATTCCTTTTAAAAATATAAATAATTCCTTTATAAATTATAAAGGAATTCCACAGCGACTTTTCTAAAATTTGATTTGGACGTAAATCAAAATCTACACGACGAAATCCCGATTTGTCTCTTCCACTAGAAAGATATACTCCACCAGCTCCACACGTTTCTTGTTTCACAGAAATCCGGCTTAAAACGAATCCTGTACATTCAGTTGAAGTTCAAATCGCCAAATTACGAACTGCAGCGCCATTTCAAGCTCAATTTTAATTATAATATAATTATACGTTCAAACTGTCGTTCAAATAATATATTCGTTATTCAAATTCAATTCCAAGCTGAATTAAATATCACAGATGATCCAGTTCACCCCATATCTCCATTTCAGCCAATGTTGATTATTTCAGAATTATATATATTATTTAATTTATTATTTTAAATAAATATTCGCCATTATTTAATTCCATGACCATTAAATGATTTTAATCACCTTTTAAATAATTAAATAAATTAATTATAATACCTCTGCCAATGCGGGTCATTACAGGTTTAGGGTATGATGGGTATTTATAGAGCAGTTTAAATATTTTTATATTCGCTTATTATATTAAATTTTAATCAACTACTAATTGTATTCGTCCTCTAAAATTCGTATCATCACACATGATACCCAAAAATCACGAAACTGGACATGCAGCTATAGTTCGACATTGCGGACCCAACGAAACTAGTTTTGTCGAATTCCGACTCCGTTTGCTCACACAGCGTATTTTTAACCGTCAAAATACTGACTGTTTTTCACATTAAAAATCCGTACGGCCACACACTGACTCTAAAAATCGCGAAACTGGAAATCTAACAAAAATTTAATATTATGAATCCAACAAAATTGGTTTCATCGAAAACCGAGGTCGTTTGCAAAACTGGTTATTTTTAAAGCTCTAAATAACCCTTTTAAATATATTAATATATTTAAATATAATTGAATTTAATATTTAAAAATAAATATTATCGCATATATTCACAACAGAATATCATACAGCTCTAGAATATTCCTATATGAATTTCTAGCTTGATATTTCAAATCCCGATTAAATCGATATTCGATTTATAATGAAATTTCTTTATATATATCATTATAAATTATAAAGAAATTCCATAGCGACTTTTCTAAAATTTGATTTGGACATAAATCAAAATCTACACAATGAAATCCCGATTTTTCTCTTCCACTAGAAAAATATACTTCACCAGCTCCTAACATTTCTTGTTTCACAGAAATCCGATTTAAAATGGCTTCTGTATATTCGTTTAAAGTTCAAATCGCCAATTCGCGAACTGTCGCGCCATTTCGAGCTTGATTATAAATATATTATAATTTATACGTTCAAACTGTCGTTTATATAATATATTCGTTATTCAAATTCAATTCCAAACTGAATTATATCTTATAAATATTCCCATTCACCCGATATTGTGAATTCCACCATTTTTGATTATTTCTGAATAATATATATTATTTAATTATTTTAATTAAATATTCAAAGTTGTTTAATTTAAACCATTTAAAATACCAAACCATATTTTAAATAATTAAATTAATTAATTATTATATCGCTGAAAAATGCGGGTCATTACAGTCCAGTCCCAGGACGACCTGTATGGAAGAATGTCTGACAGGGTATATTTAATAGATCGCGAATGTTGATCTCTTCAAACGTATTTACGTTTGGTGGTAGAGGAATTTGTTTCTCTTTGCTGTATACCCGTAGTATGTGTGATTTGTCAGAGATAAGCGTGACCTCTAGCCTCACAACCAGGAAATGGTATAAAATCGAGTAGGTCGCATGGCTAAGTGATTAGCTGCCAATTAGGGTGTATTGTCACCTAATCTAGAGAAATTCCATTTTACTTCTATAATCTATTTCGATGTTGTCCCTTTCGGGAAACGGTTGCTGATCCTAACGTTGGTGATAATACATTCGGTACACTCAAGCGAAATGGGTGACCGGTCATGTTTAGCCTGGGTTACAAGATGTTCTTGTTGAACCCGGTGTATTCCTCTCTAGAGATACACTGTCGGGAGGTGATCCCATACCTTGCCAGTTGGAATTCATTACCCAATAAGCGCCCGTGGTTTTTGATTATATATTATGTATGTGGAACATGAGATGAAAGCGTTCTGCTAGATGATTATTATATTGTGGTTGATAGACACTATTATAATATCCAAAGAGCTTTGATATAAAGATTATCGTTTCTTTCAAAAGGATTTTTGAATGATTGAATTAAGTGTTTTGGATTCTCATAAGGGAAAAACCCGTTCCCTGTTATACGGCGTGGTCTTATGAGATATCGTTTATTTTATCAAACTGTTTTAAATTGTTTTACTCACACCAGTCCTATGACTAACCCGGAGTTTATTTTGTTTTGTTTTACCCTAAACTCTTGGGTGCCCAAATTTGTACGAACAGTCAAGTAGTCTGGTTTTACAGATATACTTGGAGAGCTTGGAGCAGGAGGCTTCAGGCTTATATAGCTATTGCTTATTCCGCTGTGTTGTAAGTGTTGTACTCTGATAATGTTACTACATACATATACTGATTTTATTTCAAAGATATGTTATCTATTATATGTTGTTCGTTCCGCTGTGAGATTTGTGTTACTCCGATGTAGTTGTATATTCTTCTTCTTCTTCTATTCTAATTTTCTATCTTATCTATTCTCACCCTCTAACTTCTTTCATTAACTATCCGGTATTTGCGATGCTAGATAGTCAACATTGGGTTATATATCGATTACCAGGATCGCGAATACCCCGGGTCGTTACACGTTGGGTTTGATTTGGAGTTCGTAACAATAAACAAGTATTTTTGGAATAAAATTATATTTAAATATATTATATATAAGTTGTCTCCTCTTTAACCCTGGTCAATATAAAATCCGTGGTCAACGTTTCCTCCCAGCCTCCTTCTGATTCCAATGGCCAAAATCACACGGTTCTTCCTCAGATAACTTCAAAATCATTCAATAACTCGCGAAGGATATAAAGCAAAAAATCATTCAGCTTCTCTAGATCTTCACGTTGAACGGCTAAGATCATTTTTACTGCTCAAAATAGAGAGAAATAGGGGCTTAAGCCCGCAAACTTCATGGGTGTCTCCAGCGTCGTAGCGGCGTCGAAATCAATGGGACGGATGGCGCTAGGAGAGACGCTGGCGGCTTCGAAGTGCGAGGGTTTGATTTGGGTCCGATCAAGGCAAGGCGGCGCGGTGAGCTAGGGTTTTGGCGGCCTGATTGGGTTCTTCGAACTGGAGGATGTGAAGAAGCTTATGACTAAAATTTGAATTAAGAAAAGTAATTATATTATTAATTATTTATTAAGGTAATTAAATTTCAAAATGCCATAACTTATTGATACCAAAACAGAATTCAGAAAACCGAAGTTCGTTGGAACCGTATTTGCGAGAGCTACATTTCAGAATTGACTAGCACAGATTCAGGGCAAGTAAAAATTTGATGCAAATTTAAATCCAAATAGCACAGAAATCATCAGTTAAAAAAATGCCGTAGTGGAGCCCAATGTGAGAACTCCTTCTCACTAAATTATATTTCATCATGTTATTGTATTCATGTATAAAAATATATAGAATTGCCAGCGTAGATTTTTATCAGTAATAATCATTATAAATTGCATACGGTGCCGGTTAGCTCACCTCCCTCGTCCACAGACCATGGATGATTTAATTGACTATATTGTGTTGTGATTGTGATGTGAAATGGAGTGAATAATATATATATATATATATATATGCGATGTAAATAAAATATATATATGAGATGTGAATAAAATATATATATAAGATGTGAATAAAATATATATATGCGATGAGAATAAAATATATGTATATATATGCGATGTGAATAAAATATATATGTGATGTGAAAAATATATATGCATTGTTCAAAATATATAAGCATTGCATAAATCATACATAAGCATTGTATAAAATTATATATACGATATATAAAATGTTCATGATATAGAATAAGTATTTGTTCGATAAAAATATTATTTTTAGCTTATATATATGATATATAAAATGGTTATGTAATGAAATAAATATTTGTTCACTAAAAATATTATTTTTAGCTTATATATGAGATATATAAAATTTTCATAATATGGAATAATTATTGGATCGTTAAAAATATAATTTTTAACATATATATGCGATGTATAAAATTGTCATGATATGGAATATTTAATTTTGATTTAAAATTGAAATGGAAGTTGGAATCATTTTTAAACGAATTTATAAAACACATTTTAAATAGAAATCGACGATATATATATTATATATATTTAATGGCTTGAATAGAATGCGCCGCGCAGCGACCGTTCGCGAATTTCAACCATTAACTTCAAATTGACGTAACGGAAGATCCGACCGTCGGATTCTCCTAAAATCGAAACCGTTGGGTTCGTATCGAAAAGAGCTTTCCAATGATTATAAGAGATTTGAAATCTAATGATTGACTTGGAATTATGTTCAAATCAATTATAGAAAAGGTCGCTATGAATGCAGTTCGGCGGTCGTTATTGGAAACCGACTGTAAGGGCCTTAATTAAATTATTAAAAATATGGAAAAATTGTGTAAAATCATAATAAATGATTTGGAAAGATTTTGGATGAAAAATTCCAAGTTTTGGAAAGATAAATGATATTTTTATCGAAATGAATTGGTTATTAACTAGCATAAAAATCCAATGTTTTTAAATAAATAAATTGGATCTGTAAATGGTTTTGAAATAACCAGGAATTCCAATGTATGAGTTGGAATGGATTTAATTGGAAATAATCTTCGAAATATGTCGATATTGGATTCCGTGATTATACGGATATTGTTGTGGGAATTTGGAAGAGATAGATATTGTTATTCCCAATACGATATCCGTTAGTTTCAGAATTTGATATTGAATATAAGTCAATATAATTTCTATTTAGAGCCTTGTATTTAATACCAAATTGGATTTTGGGTTGTCGTGAATCGTGTCTTTATTAACACTGTTCTTAAACCCAGTTGAGAAAAAGAATAAATCTTTTATTTAAGATTTGGAGAAATTTACCAATTAATTTAATTGGAATTGAATTGAAATTGAATTTTTGGTTTATCATGAACTGTGTTTTAAATAACACTAGTTCTTTAACCCAATTAACAGTGAAGATATGATTTGGAATTTATAATCTTTTAAATAAGATTAATCGAATTTTCCAAAGTAAAGTTTTCCAATTTAAAATATTTAATTGGAATTCGATTTGGTAATAGTCGAGATGAGCTTCTGTAAAGGGAGACCATTACTATATATGGAATTTAAAAGGCTATGGTGTTATTCCATTTATAGTATTGATTTGATAAGGAAATTTATATCGATTACATACTGTTATGATTTCCGTGAAGATTCCATTTTGATGGAAGATGATTTTGGGTTTGCTGTGAACGGTATTTTTATATGACATTTGTTCTTTAACCCAATTAAAAGCAGGATTAATTTTCCTAAGATTGAGTAATCATTAAGTAATGATTTGTGAGATTAAAACCAATTGGAGTTTTAATAAATCTTTAATTAGATTTGAATGAACGGATCGTAATTAAATTGGCCAAAACACGAGAAGTGGTATAAAACCAAATATGCTTGGTTGTTGATATTAATTGTGATTGATTGATTTTTTGGATTGTGCTCGACCAGTTTATGAGCGAGATATGCTTTTACATTTAGCATTGGGTTGGGTAGAAATATTTGTATGCTAACATCTTGTGAAACACTTCACGATTTGACTAAGAGATGTTTAGCGATATTATTGAGTTCATTTCAAATTTTAATGAATGATTTTGAAACGATATTTTCTTAAGTGAAAAAGAAATGTATTCCTGATTTTGGATAGGGAATGTTTATAAAAATGTTTTAAAAAACAAAAAGGATTTCGAGGGCTAAACCCGATGTTGTCGAAATGATTTCGAAATGTATTATGTGTTTGACATTGTGGTTCAACACGTAACCGATTAGTTGCTATTGATGATATATCTGTTTGGTGGAAGAGAATTTATTCTCTTGCTTAACACCCTTCTTTGAGACGTACGAGCTCAAAGGTTATGTGATTAATAGTGACTGATCATATTTGTGTATTGCTAATGTAAAGTACTCTATTTGGAAAGTACTTGTGATGATTTTGTTGTGAAATGATTTTCCTTACTTCGGGATATAAAAAAATGATTTAGTATATGGCTAAAGATTTTGGTAACCCGGACGAATAAAAGTATGGGTGAGATGGCGGTGTAGTCCCCGAGGCGTGAGATTGTGCATCGTTAGTGTGGCCTGCTTCATCGTGGGAGGTGCACATTTATATATCGAGTTGGTGAGGTGCGTACCCTTTGCCTTGTTTAAGGGGAGTCCGATATTTGGTTGCATACTTGTTTGTATGCATTGTGATGTTTAGGAATTCATATTTCCAAATGATTTTGGTTTGAGATCCCGAAGTGAAATCTACTTTGATATAAAAGCTAAATATGTATTTCAAATGATTTGAAATAAGAAATCAGGAAATAAAGTCCAAAGGAATAATTTCTGTAAATTGAACTGGATTTCGAAAAAAATCTAACTTTGGGATTAAGCCTAAATGGGTAGATTGAGGAATTGCGTGTTGTATGATGCATAGTAGATCCATATTTCTATTATTGGTTGTTGTTTATGCAATGGTATTCATGGGGGTGAACTCATTATGTGACATGCGGCATGGTCCCGTGATTTACCATATTTTAAAGTAAAGTTTTAATAACTGTTTTTAGTTCTCACACCAGTCCCATGACTGACTCGGAGTATATTGATTCTACCTAAAGTCTGGGTTCCCATATTTTCCACACGGGCAGCTACTAGTTTTGGTTTTGCAGATTATTTCTTTTTAGCAGGATTCTAGATCGAAGCCAAAAGCTGTGTCCAGAGCATTGATAGTCTTCTGTTGTGTTAGTTTATTTGTTTCCACTGCATTGTATTACATTTATTGTAAATTTATTTTCCGTTGTATATTATTTTTGATACTTTGATATTCTGTACTCTGATGTAACATTATTATGATGTTTATAAAAGTCTTTTGTTGTTTGTTCTAATGTGTTGTGCGCCCAAAGTTAGCCTATCTGCCTTTTTGGTTCGATTTAAGTCGGTTTAACAATCGATTTGGATCAACCGAGAGGGAGGGTCATTACAGAAATTTTAGAAAATGAAATTAGAAAATTACAAGAATCTCTTTTAGTAGAAAATTCTCAGATATCTATGTTGAGTCAAGAAATCGAGACTCAAAAGAATAAAAATGATTTATTAGCTTATGAGAATGATGGTTTAAATACTAAAGTTAAAATTATAGAATTCGAAAATTCTAGTTTAAAAATTAAGTTAGAAAATATTTATAAAAATGTTAACAACTTTAAAAAAGGTAGAGAGAATTTATCTAAAATATTAAAAAATTCTCAACCTGTTTTTTTGTAGAAAAGGACTAGGATATGACAAAAAATTAAACTAAAAAAGGAAGTCCAGTTCTAAAAATTCTAATATTAAACCAGAAATTTCTAGTAGTAAATTATATATTTCTTTTAAGAAAAATTCTCGGGAAATATTAGTATATGGATTCCAAAGACAAATAATGTTCTTATTAGGAATAAATATATTAAAAACTTTTTAGATTTTGTTCATTATAATAATAATTACTTTTTCAAAAAGGATCTCGAATCCTCTTGGGTTTGGCTTCCTATAACTTAACTCTTAGGACCCTAATGGAGGAAGTGGGTACCAATGAAAATTTTAAATTATTTTTTGCAGGTCCCACTCAACAAAAATTGAGGAAAATGGATACTAGACAGTGGTTGCTCAAAACACATGACAGAAGACAAGGAGATGCTAACAAATATCATTTACACACAAGGAGGTACTGTCACGTTTGGAGATAATTCCAAAGGATATATCATCGGCAAAGGAGATGTGAGCAATTACGATATATCTAATTCACCTCTTATTTCGAATGGTTTATTGGTTAAGAATTTAAAACATAATTTATTAAGTACTAGTCAATTATGTGATAAAGGTTTAGAATATCATTTTCTGAAAATAAATTTAATATATTTGATTCAAATCAAAATCTTATTTTTGAAGGAAATCGAGACAAAAATATTTATATTTTAAATATGGCAGTTAATAATAATCCAAGTATGTGTTTATCAGCCAAAGACAATGATCCATGGTTATGGCACAAACGATTTTGCCATATTAATTTTAAAACAATAAACAAGATATCTAAAAATGATCTTGTAAGAGGATTACCCAAAATAAAATTCAAAAACTGAAAATTTGTGCAATGCTTGTCCACTTGGAAAGTTAACCAAATCCTCTTTTAAATCTAAAAAGGTCATATCAACCTTACAACCACTTGAGTTACTATACATGGATTTATTCGGACCAACTCAAGTTCAGTCCATAAATCATAGTAGATATGTATTTGTAATTGTTGATGATTTTTCAAGATACACTTGAACTATGTTTTTAAAGAATAAAAGCGATACTTTTGATATCTTTAAGAATTTTGTAAAACAAATTCAAAATTTAACTGATTTAAAAATAAAGAACATACGAAGTGATCATGGAAGAGAATTTGAAAATGAGAAATTTGACTTATTTTGTCAAAAGAAAGGAATTTTTCATAATTTCTCTTTTCCTAGAACTCCACAACAAAATAGAGTTGTAGAACGTAAAAATAGAACTTTACAAGAATGTGCAAGAACATTATTAAATGGTAGTACACTGCCAAAACATTTTTGGGCTGAAGCAATTGCAACAACTTATTATGTTTTGAATCGTGTTTTTATCCAACCTCTTACTAAAAACACTCCATACGAGCTTTTTACTGGTAGAAAACCAAATATATCTTATTTCAAAGTTTTTGGTTCTAAATGCTTTGTTTTAAATACAAAAGATCAGCTTGGAAAATTTGATTCAAAATCTGACGAAGAAATATTCTTAGGATATTCTGAGTGTAGCAAGGCTTATCGTATTTTTAATAAGAGAACTGGTAAAATCGAAGAATCACTTCATGTTTCGTTTGACGAAAATGTTATTCAAAATTCATTTAATTCAGATATTATGAAAAATAATTCTCCACATGATGATGATTTTGATATATATAGAGAAGATGAAAACATTGTTCATGATAACATAGAGAATAATACTACAGAAACTCAAGATAATATCAATAATCAAAATATTCCTGTTAACGAAGTTAGATCTCCACCAAGAATATTACGAGACCGTCCAACTCAAAATATTATTGGAGAAATAACTTCAAATGTAAGAACAAGAAGTCAACTTAATTTAGTAAGTAATGTAGCCTTCTTATCAAATATTGAACCCAAAAACCCTAAAGAAGCATCTACAAATGAAAATTGGATAATTGCAATGCAAGAAGAATTAAATTAATTTGAACGTAATGAAGTCTGGGAATCAGTTCCGAGACCGACTAATCAAACTGTTATTGGAACAAAATGGGTTTACAAAAATAAAGCAGATGAATTGGGTAATATCACTAGAAATAAAGCTAGACTTGTTGCACAAGGTTATAATCAAGAAGAAGGCATAGATTATGAAGAAACTTTTGCTCCAGTCGCACGATTAGAAGCAATTCAAATCCTATTAGCGTACGCTTGTCGTAATAACTTTAAACTATATCAGATGGACGTTAAAAGCACGTTCTTGAATGGTTATATTAAAGAACGATTATATGTTGAACAACCTTCACTATTTGCTCATGAAAAATATCCTGATCATGTTTTTAAACTGAAAAAGGCATTATATGGTTAGAAACAAGTACCTCATGCCTGGTATAAACGTCCCAAAACTTATTTATTAGATTCAGGATTTCAAATTGGAAAGGTTGATCAAACACCTTTTTATCAAGAAAGACAATAAAGATATTCTAATATTGTAAATATATGTAGATGACATTATCTTTGGATCAACAAATGATCAATCATGTCAAGATTTTTCAAAAATAATGACCAATGAATTTGAAATGTCACACATGGGAGAACTATCTTACTTTATGGGCTTGCAAATTAAGCAATTGTCAGATGGAATTTTCTTCAAAAAAGAAAAATATTGTACTAATTTAATAAAACGTTTTGGAATGAAAACATGTCAAGTAAACCTACACCAATGAGTACGACGATACATTTAAATATAGGTGAAAATGGTAAAAGTATCGATCAAAAGCTATATCGAAGCATGATGGGTTCACTACTATATTTAACTACAAGTAGACTGGATATTATGATGAGTGTTTTCTTATGTGCTCGTTTTCAAGCTAATCCAAAAGAATCACATTTGAGAGAAGTTAAACGTATATCACGTTATCTAAGTAGTATAAAAGATTTTGGACTCTTCTATCCGAAAGACTGTTCCTTTGAATTAGTTTCATATAGTGATGCTGATTTTGGAGGATCACGAATGGATCGTAAAAGTACAAGTGGAACATGTCACTTTATCGGTAAATCACTTATATCTTGATTCAGCAAGAAACAAAATTGTGTTTCACTGTCAACATGCAAAGCTGAATACATATCTGCTGCACTAGCCTGTGCTCAAGTAATATATATGCAGCAAACACTAAAGATTTCAACGTAAATTTGTCTAATTCCACAATTTATTGTGACAATACAAGCGTAATAAATTTATCTAAAAATCCGGTAAATCATTCCAGAACTAAACATATTGATATCATACAACATTTCTTGAGAGACAATATTGAAAAACAAACGATTAATCTAG
The DNA here is from genome assembly GCA_030737875.1 of Allium sativum. Classification (NCBI taxonomy): domain Eukaryota; kingdom Viridiplantae; phylum Streptophyta; class Magnoliopsida; order Asparagales; family Amaryllidaceae; genus Allium; species Allium sativum. The sequence goes on from CM060911.1 coordinate 195,909,805, forward strand.
AGTTTGTAAACTCAGAAAATCAAATTGTTGATATCTTTACTAAACCCCTTTTAGAGAACTCTTTCATAAGACTCCGACGAGAACCAGGAATTGTATCTTTCAAATATCTTTAAAAAATTATTCGATTACTTTGTGCTCATCATATTTAATTACTTTTTAATTGATGACAAAGGGGGAGGAATATTTCTCCTATGATAAATCTATGATATATATTCTATTCTCTTAATAATAAATTTCTAACGAATCTATGATATATATACTATGCTCTTAATAATAAATTTCTTTTTGGAATATATGTGCTAACATTTTGTTGCAGGAATCAAAATGGTAAGATCATAATTTTATTGAACTAACAAAATGTTGCAGAAGTTTAGGGGGAGAAAATCAGATATGTTGTCATCAATCAAAAAGGGGGAGAATGTTGAAAACAAGATTTTGATTAATGCCAGCAAAAGAAGTAGCAATGGAAATCATGTTATAGAGATAAGATTTTATATATATACACAGACATTGAGTCGTGTTAGAATTATGTTAAAATCTATCCTCAAATATAACACGAATATTCAAAACAAAGTAAAAATATATACATTTATATAGCTTTAAAAAGCCAGAAATGTACAAACTCGGCTCTACCAGTCGACTGGTAGATAAATGACCAGTCGACTGGTCAGAGAGTTTTTGTACATAACGGCTAGTTTTGAAAAGTTTTTTTATCCAAACGATTTAAAGTTTAATTCAACCAGTCAACTGATGATTTTTAACCAGTCGACTGATTCGAAACAGCAAATATTTTTCTGAAAGGTTACCTCTATTCAGGAAGAGAAATCTCTTCATTTCTGAAAGGAAACAGAAACTTCTTTTGTTAAAACTCTTCATGAAGAATTGTTACCTTTCTACTATTATATAAACACTTCAAACGTGTTTTCCGAATCACTGATTCTGATTATATTCTCTCTATTTTCTGATTTAAACTTCTATATACTTTGCCAACAAAAGCTCTCCCAAATTCAAGTTACTTGTTGAATCCTTGATTACATTTCTCATATCTTTATTTGACAAGCAACTAACTTCCTTTAAATCTTCACATTCATTTCAAATACTCGAGGATAAGATTATAGGAAGGGTGTACTTAAACCGTTGACTATCTGTCTTGATTCAAGAACACAAAGCAGAAGTCAAAACACTTGTAATTCTTGAAGTCCTATATAGTTGCTCAGGCGAGAGGCATCCTTGTTGGGGCTCGGGTGTACTGACCTATTCCTCCGGGTTAAGATAGGATGTGATAGTGAATTCCGAAGAGGAGCTTCGGGACTGGATGTAGGGCGGGAAGTCCGAACCAGTATAAAATTCCTAGTTTCATTTCTTATTGCATTTACTTTTGATATATTTCTATAGATTAGCTTTTACCTGCGTAACTATTGTGTATTAAGTTAGTACATCATCTATATTATGCTATATCCATATAGATCCTGCTTTAGTCATATACACTGACTTTTCAATATGTACTTTCGGGTACACTTCAAATGTAAGAAACTCCTGTGATTTGAAAGTTGATGTCTCTTCCTGTTTAGAGATGTCCTTGGATAGTTGTTGCAATCCTAGGAAGCTAGTGGTATTGTCTTACCCGTGCTATGTTATATGTCATATACTTAGGATGTAATTTCTGTGGCTTTTGTATATGATTGTCATTTGACTCCCTGTGCGGAGTAAGTATTTTGTAACAATGGACGGTCCACTTCAAAAACCGATAGTGGTGGACGGTCCACCTTAAAAACCATAATAGATTGATATTCTGTCAAACCCATGTATTATTTATAATTATTATTTGTTATAATACTAAATTCTTGCGATCACTATAAAAATTAGTTAGCTTTGCCCAAAAAAGCAATAAAGCCAGACTTATAAGCAATCGAATAACATGCAGCTTTGCCCTTTATAAATCTTTAGTAAATGCCATACTAGATTGCTATGAGGAAAACATAATAATTTACTTTAATTTAGAAAATGATAATATTTAAGCATTATCTAATCATATCATATATATAAATATGAATAATTGATCTCGTATATTTCCCTCTAGTGATCAAAGCCACAATTCCAAGTGAATAAGGGGCAGGATGCCACAAGCTAAGAAACCCAACTACAAAATTGGCCTAACAATTTTCAGGTTTAATTACGATAAGTGCACATGAATAAAGACTGGTCAGAGAAATATATATGCGGCAGCTACATATATAGCACATAAAGGCATGACATGCATGAATGGAGTATAAGTGCACAACAACAACAAGTGCAGGAAAAATCATGTATAAACAAGCCCATGCCAGGGTTAATATGCACACTTATATATATATATATATGCACATATCGACGTATGTGGCAATAGTGTTGACACATATAACACAAAAGACAGAGACAACATGTACAAGGTCACGCACAACAGCAACATGCTTGAGTTCCGGATCCAAAGGCTCATTTCAGGAGCATAATGACATGCAACTACATGGCAGTGGCATGGCATCAAGGATACAAGGTGCATCAATAAAGGCCAAGTTGATTACTCAAACCAGAATGATACAAAGGAGATTGCCAATGCCAAAACCAAATAGAAACCGAGTACAAATGCAAGTCCAGATAGAAGATATGGTGCACACATATAAGTACAGCATGGAGAATCAAACCAACAAGACACCAAGGCTAAAATGTAGCAACATACACACACTCATACACACAGAGAGATATATTTATATATGTGTGTATGAATATATATATATATATGTGTGTGTGTGTGTGTGTGTGTGTGTGTGAGAGAGAGTGTGTAATCAATGTGTATGCATAAGGGGGGGTGTGTGTGTGTATACACACACACATACATATATAACAATCAACTTTGGCGGTACTTGAATGAAACAACAATTGTACGCAAATGGACCAAGAATACAGCAACAACATGATCATATACAAGACAAGATGAAAATGGACATGGCAACATAGCAATATGCATACATGAATATATATATATATATATATATATATATATATATGCATGCATGCATGGAAATACATGGTAGCATGAACACAGTGAAGTAGAAAATAAGTTTTTCAAATACAAGCCAAAGGGAAATTCTATATTCCCAGAATTGCATGGTTCAAATTTTCGGCAGGTATTTTTTCATCATCAAATGCAAGAGAGAATCACAGCCAATGATATCTAGCAATTTATTCCCCAAATACACAATGTGCTAAACTTAACACAAATGTCATTTTCAGAAAAATGTAAAAATTCAACAATGAAAATCATGCAAAAAATTATCAACGATTTCAATGGTTTTATTTTTGGCAAGAAGGATCCCACCATTTCTAAACTTTCGAGAAAATCCCAAGTGCTAATTTTAAGCAAAAAAAAAACAATCATATATTCCTAGAAATATATCGAATGGGTAACCAGAACAAGTCATCACGAAATCAGAGAGGATAGGTTTTGGAAAACCCTATATAAACACCATCTCACCACTGGCAAAAGGCATCAAAACCAAGCAAATCATTTCAAGTATAGAAGAATAAAAATGAAAGAACTCACAAATCAAGTTTCGATCATCTGAAGTGGAAAATCGTCAACAAGGGAGCAACAAGTATTCGAAGCCACTAAAGGATAATTTCCAGATTTCAGGAGTCGCAATTTGCGGCAAAGCATAAAACCCTAAAATTGGATTTCATTTGGTCATCATCAAAAAGGAGGAAGCCAATAATTTTTAAAGTGACGAAACAAAGGGGATGGTCTTCTTTTGATTTTAACATAGTGTATTGCTTAAGGGTTTTGTGATGTTTTTTTTAATTTGTCTTTCTTTTATAATCGTTCTATAGTTTTCTAGTTTTTCTTTAAACTAGGGTTCTAATTATAGGGTTTATAGTTAGGGGAAATCTGATCTCTGGGATTAAGATTAGTACAGGATTTTAAGAGTAGGATTAGAACAACAGCGAGGGGTCGAGAGGGTACAAATGTTGTATGCGGGGTATTGTTTATAATACCTAGTAGAAACCTTGGGGAATGTAGCAGTAGGCATGGGTTTGCTGAAGCTGGGTAAATTCTATGTCTTTTATTTTCTACTTTTATTTATTTTGCTGTGATATGTGCTTTGATAATTTTTATATTCCACAAAAATTATAATAAACCATATTCACCATTCCTCTAGAGTTAATTTAGATCCTACAAGTGGTATCGGAGTAGGTATTTTTTTTAACTCTAGAGTCATAAATTTATCTAATAATGCTTTTTCTAAGGGTCAATCAACAGCTAGGTCATCTATGTTTAATGGAACAGACTATGCGTATTGGAAAGCTAGGTTGAAGATTTATTTATGTTCAATTGATTATGATGTGTGGGATATTATTGAAACAGGTTATAAGTCTCCCATTATGATGATTAATGATGTTGAATTTCCTAAACCCAAAGAAAGATGGGTTGCTTCAGATAAAAAATTATTTTCATTAAATGCTAAGGCCATGAATGTTCTTTTCTGTGCTCTTGATAAAACCAAGTAATATCTCATTGTTTAACTGCGTAGGAAATATGGCATACTTTGGATGTCATACATGAAGGGACATCTCAAGTTAAAGAATCTCGACTTTCCTTATTCAGCAATGAATACGAAAACTTCACGATGCAAAAGGATGAGAGTATAAAAGACATGTGTGACCGATTTTCAGTTACAACGCTAGAGCTCTTGGAAAGATGTACACTGAAGTGGAACTAGTAAGGAAATTTATACGAGTATTGCCAATGAATTTTGAGGCTAAAGTCACAGAGATTCAAGAGTCGAAGGGTTTGAACAAACTGAGCATGAAAGAGTTGGTTGGAAATTCAATGACATATGAAATGGAGTTGAAGGCAAGAGAAGACGCAATAACTCTGATTCAAAGAAGAAGTCAATGGCCTTAACTAACACTGTTGAAAGTGATGCCAATGCGGAAGATCCTATAGAGAGACTTGCTATGGCGGTGAATCAACTCAAGAAATGGACCAAATTCAAACCACGTAAGAAGAAGCCAAAAGCCAACAAATCAAGAAATTTTGATAGTTCGAACGAGAAGTAGTAGTCTACTACAAATTCAAGAAACCCAAACATATGAAACCAAACCGCCCACAACTTCAGAATAACAGAGGAAATAAAAAGAAGAAGAGCCTTTGCGATGACATGGAATGATTAGGAAGGAGAAGAAGTTTCTGACAACAGCAAAGAAGAGGCTAATCTATGTTTTATGGCACATTCAAAATCAAAAAATAGTAGAGAAGACTCCCGTGAGGTATACAGCTACACATATAAGGATTTACTTTTGATGTGTCATGATCTTACAAAAACTATTGATGCTCTAGAACTAAAATTGAAGAAATTAAAATCTGATAGATTAAAGCTAGTTCACGATAATGATATGTAACAACCAGGAAAATCAGAACCAAAAAAAAAAATTTATTTTGGCAATTTTAATGAATTTTGAATATTTTAAATAATAACGACGAAAAATTTATTCTCGATGAAGTTAAAACAAATGATTTTATTTTAATTATAAAAGGAATTGGAAATGGCGCGGTAGTTTGAAAATTCGATTTCAAATTTCAGATGAATGTACAGCATTCAGAATAAACCGGTTTAGCGAAACCAAAAATATTAGAATCTATTTGAAAATATGTTTCCAACAAATCCGAAAAATTGAAATTTCATAGCGGGAATAAAAGGTTATGGCCAGTTGAATATTCAGAATAGTCGCCAAGGAATAAATATAGCCCTTAAAAATAGCCATTTTGCAAACGACCTCCATATTCAACGAAACCACTTTTGTTGGATCCAGAATGTCAAATTATTGATAGATTACAAAATTCATAATTTTTGGAATTAATATGTGAGCGTGGCACAAGAAAACGTGTTTTGTCAATTTTAGTCAGTTTGGATCGACCAGAAAATGGCATTTTTCAAACGGTCTCCAAATTCGACGAAATTAGTTTTGTTAGGACCGTATCATCAACACAAAGCTAGAAATAATTTTTCTGTAATTTTTAGAGTCAGTATGTGACCCCAGTAAATTGAAATGTACGTTTAAATTAAATATATATTGATTTATATTTTAATTTAAAGAAAAACCGACTGAAACAGTTGAATAGGCTTACGAAACATATCCCATTGTGTCTGGAATGGGGGTAATTAGCTAAAAACGATAGTCAGTGGGTTTAATTGGAGTTCGTAGTGTTAAACATGTATTTTCGAAATTAAATAAAAAAAAATCTATAAAATTGTCAAACCAGTCAAAACCCTACAAACCTAATCCCCTTTACAGTCGCCGTTCTCATTCGGTTAAGGGTCCAAATTGTTCCAAAAAAGATTCCCAAAATTCCGGCGATTCACTTCAAATTGAGGGTTTATTTCTGAACGAAAATGGAAGATGAGGAAAGATCTTGAGGTTCATGTGGTGGTGATCGGGTATCGATCACCGTGGCGTCGATATTTTAGCCAAGAACGGCCCACCTTTGAACGCCGTCCTAGGCGTTTCTCGAGGTGCAAGTTCGACCCCCCCTGGCCGGCGATGGAAGAGGGCGTGATGCCCTTCGATGTGAGCTTGTCCGATCTGGGTCACGACAACTGTGCTACGCGCAAGGGGAGGATGTTCACATCGACGGTTTTGAGTTCCTGTTGTTCGTGATTTACTGAAAGGGGAGATGAAGAGTAAATGTAATAAGTGGAAATTAATTATTAATTAATTAATTCAATTTATGTACTAATGTAAAAATTATTGTAACTCTTTCATTCGAGGTCCAAATCGCGTGAAACCGGATCTGTTGCGATCGTGGAGCCGAGAGCTTTACAACAAGACTAACCGGGTTCAATTTGGAGCATGTTAGAATTTTGGGCAAATTCAAATCCAAATTGTTCGGAAATTCAGATAAAAAAAAACTGACGGAGTGGAAACCGACTGTGAGAACTTCTCACTAAAATTATTTCTATACAGTTATTTATTTTATAACTGCACATATAAATTGTTCTCCGTCGTCCACAGACCATGGACGACTTGTTTGTTTGATTGTGTTGTGAAAATTGATTGTGTTGTGAAAATTGATTGTGATGTGAAATGGACTGGATAAAATATTCATATGTTGAATAAAATATTTGAAGAATAAAAATATCATTTTTATTGTATAAATGAATATTTTAAAATAACGATTATTTTAAAATAATGAATATTTTAGAATAATATTCAGTAAAAGATCAAAATCTGATTTTGATGTCCGATTTGGGATGGACACGAATATATTTAAATATATAAAGCCATGTTGATTAGATTAACGCCATTTTGACGTGAACGATATTTATATCGATTTTATTCATTTTTATAATGAATATCGAAAAGGAAATGATTTCAAAATCTGATGTTCGAATATATTATCATTTATATGTTAATGATATGGAATATACAATTTTGACTTAAAATTGAATATGAAGTTGAACCGTTTTTAAAAAAAAATTAAAACGATTTATAAAATACGTTTTAAATCGAAATCGACGAAATATATGATATATATACAATATAATGGCTTGAATAGAACACGTCGTGCCGCGGCAGTTCGTGAATTTCGACCATTGACTTCGAATTGACATTACGGGAGATCCGACCGTCGGATTTTCCTAAAACCGGAACCATTGGGTTCGTATCGAAAATATCCTTCCGACGAATATAAGAAATTTGAAATCTAACGGTTGTATTTGGAATCATGTCCAAATCAAATTTGGAAAAGGTCACTGTAAGTGCAGTTCGATGGTCGTTTATAGAAATCGACTGTACGGGCCTTGATAAAATTATTAAAAATATCAATAATTTGTGTAAAATCATAATAAATGATTTGGAAAGAATTGGGATGAAAAATTCCATATTTGAAAGGATAAAAATATATTTTTATCGAAATGAACTAGTTATGAACTAGAATTATAATCCAATATTTTTAATTAAATAAATTGAATTTGAAATGGTTTTAAAAATAACCGGAATTTCCAATATATGAATTGGAATGGATTTGAATCAAAATTGTCTTCGAAATATTTCAATGTTGGATTCCATGATTATACAGATATTGTTATGGAAATTTGAAAGATATATTTATATCGTTATTTCCAATACGATATTTGTTGGTTGTAGAATTTGATATTGAATATAAGCCGATATATTTTCTATTCAGAGTCTTGTATTTAATATCAAATGGGATTTTGGGTTTGTCATGAACGGTGTCTTCAGTAACACTATTCTTGAACCCCATGTGAAGAGAATAAATCTTTTAATTAAGATTGTTAGAGTTTCCAATTATATTTAATAATTGGAATAAAATGGAATGAGATTTTGGGTTTATCGTGAACCGTGTTTTAAATGACATTAGTTCTTTAACCCAGTTAAAGATAAAATTAATTTCTTCACTTTGAATAATCATTAAGTAATGATTTTTGGAGATTAAAATTGAATTAGATTTTCAATGAATCTTTAATTAGATTGGAATGTGGATGAGATAAATAAATTTATCGAATTCAGGAAATGATCGAGAATGGAGTATCACCAGTTTTGCTCTAAGCGAAAGTTAAATCTTTATTAGATTTGAACGTAAAATGGTAATTAATTTTACCGATAACGCCGTGGTGTTAGATATGAAGTATTACCAGTTTTACTTCGTGAGATGAATAGGTTGGGATTGGGAAATTAAACAAATGATTACTTCGGTAAGGTTCGCTAATCCCGACTTGTTTGGATAAACCATAATTTGGTTTGAATTGAAATCAAAAAGAAGATTAAAGAATAAATTTAAAGAATTTATCTTTGATAAAATTAATGGGAACCCTTCCCAAAGTATAAGAATATTTGAATAAAGGAATATTCTGGATTGGAATGAGGCGTATGTTGTGTTTTTATAGCACTTGTTTATTATATATGCGAGTTATTCGGAAAGACCGCCCATTCTGAATAACTGATTCGACAATAAGTCGATGATGAAGACGGTGGTTGAAGATCGGAGGTCTTCACATCGTTTGGATGATTACTGATGTCTTGAGTGGGTTGTACACCCAAGACGAGGTAATAAGTGTTGATCGTTCCAGACATACTTGGAGATCGACCGGATATGCGAGGGCCTCTCTCCTGTATTGGACATACGGGATAAGGAATAAGGTGCCTCCAGTTTCGTTCAGACCCAGAACGAACTTGTTAATGGATGTGTGTCTGACATCAGATTTCATTCTGTGTGATTGAGAGACATCGGTTTCATAGCGTGAATTGCCTGTGTGGCATGCTGAGATGCAAATGATCAAGGCTTCTATTGAAAAGCAGAGTCTTGTGGTTGATGATCAAAGAATGGCTTTAATATTGCATAGCTTTGTGTTGCGTTAATTCACGAGCCTCACACCCTGGTGTGAACCAGAAACAGGAGAGGACATCAGGTAGAGCATGCGTATCCTTTTAGCTAGGAGTGGTGTCTGGGTTATGCACGCCCAGATGTTTTACTTATGTGGATGATGGATAGCGAGACGCCTCGGATATATCGGCACTGCGGGGCCGAGGGATGGTATGGTCTTTATATAGACCAATTTTACGCCCCATAGGGCGGGGAAACGCATGTTCAGACATTTTAATTCACCCTTTGCACTTCGGGTGGACCGGCTGAAACGACCCGAACTTCCCCTTGAAGGAAATCCCGGATTGCTTTGAGAACACGACAAATCAGAACATAAACAAAAGAACATCTCATTGCTTATTACAACAATTTACATCAGAGTACAAGAATATACAGAGTATGAACAAATAATATACATTTGATAAATATCAGAGATTACAATACATTACATAGCAGCGGAAAAATAACACAAATACAACTGAAAAAGATACACGGATACAGAGCTTTCCGAATATCATTCCAGCTGTAAACCAGAATCCTATGAATATAAATCTGCAAAACCAAAACTACTAGCTGCCCGTGTGGAAAATAGGGGCACCCAGAGTTTAGGTTAAAACAATAAACTCCAGGTCAGTCATGTGACTGGTGTGAGAACTAAAATAGTTATTAAAATTTTACTTTAAAATAAAGTAAATCAAGGGACCACGCCTATAACACGGAATGGGTTTCCTCCTAAGAATACCAGTGCATAAAACAAACAACACAATGCTTTTTGGAAAAATGAAGCTATTATAAGACTCAGGCCTCATCACACAATGCAACGCAAGCCGGAGGATAGAGTTTTACCTTATAATAGCTAAACATGCTTTGTACGTTTAAAACAAATCATTTTAATACTATTATAGTGTAAAGTGTATGAAAACAACTTCAAATATAAATGTATCAATCATAGACGACATAGTGCCCCATCCCACTATGTCGCCATACTAGGCTCTACAATCAAAACCGCACAATGTCGTATTGGAAATTGGATTTCCATCATGAACCAAGGCAAGGGATCATCCTTACCATGTCGAGACAATTTAGCCTGTCATGTCTTAGGAACAGCCGCAACTGCACCTTGGATCTTCAGGGCCGGTCCACACGGAGTGGATTAAAATGCCTGAACACTACGTTTCCCCGCCCTATGGGGCATAAAATATGGTCTATATAAAGACCAAACCATCCATCGTCCCCGCAGTGTCGATATAACCGAGGCGCCTCGCTATCCATCATCCACATAAGTAAAATGTCTGGGCTTGCAAAACCCAAACACCACTCCTAGCTAGAAAGAAACGCATGTCCTCCCTGCAGTCCTCTCCCGTTTCTGGTTCACACCGGGGTGCGAGGCTCGCGAATTAACGCTACACAAAGCTATGCTATATTAAAGCCGTGCTTTGATCATCAACCACAAGACTCTGCTTTTCAACATAAGCCTTGATCATTTGCATCTCAGCATGCCACACAGGCAATTCACGCTATGCAACCGATGTCTATCAATCACACAGAATGAACTCTGATGTCAGACACACATCTATTTACAAGTTCGTTCTGGGTCTGAACGAAACCGGGGGCACATTATTCCTCATCCATATGACCAATACAGGAGAGAGGCCCTCGCATATTTGGTCGATCTCCAAGTACGTCTGGAACGATCACCACTTATTACCTCGTCTTGGGTGTACAGCCCATCAAGACATCAGTAATCATCCAAACGATGTGAAGACCTCCGGTCTTCAACCACCGTCTTCATCGTCGACTTATCGTCGAATCAGTTATTCAGAATGGAATAAACCCGGTCTTTTTGAATAACTTGCGTATATAATAAACAAGTGCTATAAAAACACAACATATGTCTCATTCCAATCCAGAATATTTCTTTATTCAAATATTCTTATACTTTGGGAAAGGTTCCCATTAATTTTATCAAAGATAAATTCTTTAAATTTATTCTTTAATCTTCCTTTGGAAATCAATCTGTATCAAATTATGGTTTATCCAAACTAGTCGGGATTAGCGAACCTTACCGAAGTAATCATTTGTTTAATTTCCCAATCCCAACCTGTTCATCCCATGAAACAAAACTGGTAATACTTCATATCTAACACCACGGTGTCATCGGTAAATTTAATTACCATTTCACGTTCAAATCTAATTAAAGATTTAACTATCGCCTGGAGTAAAACTGGTGATACTCCATTCTCGAGCATTTCCCGAATTTGATAATTTAAATTATCACATTCCCCTTTCAATCTAATTAAAAATTCATTAAAACTCCAATTCAGTTTTAATCTCGAAAATCATTACTTAATGATTATTCCAAGTTAAGAAATTAATCTTATCTTTAATGGGGTTAAAGAACTAATGTCATTTAAAACACAACTCACGATAAACCAAAAATCATATTCCATTAACGATGGAATCTTCACGGAAAACCAATCAATATATATATAATTGATATGAACTTCCATATCCCACCGATAATATAAATGGAATAACGACCAAGCCTTTTAAATCTCATATATATTAACAGTCTTCCTCTATAGAAGCTCACTTCGATTATTACCAAATCGAATTCCATTCAATTCCAATTTAATATGTTAAATTGGAAAACTTTACTTTGGAAAATCTCCTTTAAATCTTAACAAAAGATTTATAAATTCCAAAACCACATTTCACTGTAAATCGGGTTAAAGAACGAATGTTGTTAAAAACACAGTTCACAATAAACCCAATTCACATTCCATTTTCTTCCGATTATTAAATACAATTGGAAACTCTTACAATCTTAACTAAAAAGATTTATTCTCTTCACATGGGTTCAAGAACAGTGTTACTGAAGACACCGTTCACGACAAACCCAAAATCCCATTTGATATTAAATACAAGACTCTGAATAGAAAATATATTGGCTTATATTCAATATCAAATTTTGAACTCAACAAACATCGAATTAGAATAACGATATATATATATATATATATATCTTCCAAATTCCTCCACAATGCCCGTACAATCACGGAATCCAATATCGAAATATTCCGAAGATAATTTCGATTCAAATCCATTCCAATTCATATATTGGAAATTCTGGTTATTTTTAAAACCATTTCAAATTCAATTTATTTATTTAGAATTAATTGGATTATAATTTTAGTTCACAACTAGTTCATTTTGATAAAAATCTATTTTTATCTTTTCAAATGTGGAATTTTTCATCCCGATTCTTTCCAAATCATTTCTTATGATTTTACACTAATTACTGATATTTTTAATAATTTTATCAAGGCCCGTACAGTCGATTTCCATAAACGGCCATCGAACTGCACTTACAACGACATTTTCCAAATTTGATTTGGTCATAATTCCAAATCCAACCGTTAGATTTCAAATCTCTAATATTCGTTAGAAAGCTCTTTTCGATACGAACCCGACGGTTCTGGTTTTAGGAGAATCCGGCTATCGGATCTCCCGTAATGTCCATTCGAAGTCAATGGTCGAAATTCACGAACTGTCGTGGCGCAGCGCATTCTATTTAGGCCATTAAATATATATATATATATATATATATATAATATTTCATCGATTTCCATTTATAATGTTTTTTATAAATCGTTTTAAATTCGTTTTCAAAACGATTTCAGCTTCATATTCAATTTCAAATCAAAATTGAATATTCCATATCATCGATATATAAATGATAGTATTTTCAAAACGTTAGATTTTGAAATCACTTCCTTTTCGATATTCATTCTAAAAATGAATAAAATCAATATAAATATCGTTCACGTCAAAATGGCGTTAATCTAATCAACATGGCTTTATATATTTAAATATATTTGTGTCCATCCCAAATCGGACATCAAAATCAGATTTTGATCTTTTGCTGAATATTATTTTAAAATATTCATTATTTTAGAATATTCGTTATTTTAAAATATTCATTCTTTCTAAACTAGAATCAGACACAGTCAATTACCATATAATGTTGATTATATGGATTTCATACAATACATGTATAAAATAACAATGATACACAATCAACCATCATCCATAGTGCATTCTACATTGCATGGGGTTTTCAAACAACAAACACCGATTATTATTTGTGCAGTTGGGCGATGTATAAAATATATCGTCCCAATCAATATCAATAAATTGGGTGTACATAAACAACTTGTCTGATTTGTAAATGAATATTCATTTTCATTTCAAGAGAATTTTATCCCATTCTTTTATACGTTAAAAATTATTTTTTTAACGTTAAAATATTTATTTCAACACTTTACTATTTTTAATAGTTCATTCATTCAATAAAAATGTTATTTTGAACTCACATCTTTTGTTTTAGAAAATTTCGGCATTATAACGGCGCGATATCGAAATCGGGTAATGTATAGCATTACCCCTATCCTGTTATAGGCTCGCGCCATACCCACATTACAACTCAATCAATTCGATTCAATTCTCATCCCAAACCAATTCAAATAAATAAATCAACCAAACCAAACAATCAAACAAGTTGTCCATGGTTTGTGGACGACGGGGAGCAGTTCATATATGCAGTTATAAAATAAATAACTGTACAAAGAAAATTATAGTGAGGAGTTCTCACCTTTGGGTTCCACTCCATCTTTCTTTTGCGGACGATGGTTTGGATTTACCCGACATTCCAACTCCATCTTTCCACGCTGTTCATAAATAAAAATCACATTTTTATTTCACCGCTGCATGGACAAAAATCACATTTTTATCACTTCGCTATATTTATAAAAATCAAATTTTTATATAACTAAAAATCAAATCTTTTCGCTACAACATACTTTAACATCGCTATTCGAGTAATAAAAATCTCATTTTTATCACAACGCTAAATTATAAAAATCATACTTTTATCTAAACAAAGGTCATATTTTTATTTCAAATTTGTATGTACAAAGATTATATTTTTCTTTCACTATCTTCATAATAAAAATCAAACCTTTTCTATCATAAAAATATAATCTTTTTCAAATTAAAAATCCTATCTTTTTATTTTTAAAAATCTAACCTTTGCCTGAATTAAAAATCGTATCTTTCCTTTGTTAAAAATCATATCTTTCTAACTATAAAAATCGAATCTTTCTAACTATAAAAATCATAACTTCATATGAAAAATCTCACCTTTATAAAATTAAAAATCTCACCTTTATATACTAAAATGATACACATATAAAAATCTGAAATTTATACTTATATTAAAAATTGAAATTGAAATCAATATATTAAAAACTCAATGTTATCGGAGAAAGGGGGTTTTCTGGTCTGAATTGGAGGAGAGGGGAGGGGGTTCGACGTCGGAGGAGGCGATGGCCGGTCTGAGGAGGAGGCTTTCAGCAGTGGTCAGCGATTTGAGTGGCGCGGTGGTCTCGAGTGGGGGTTTTGGAATCTTCGAACTCGCGCTGGAGAGGGAGGCTGAGGGGAGAGCGAGCGAGGGATGAGGTGCAGCGGCGGGAGGCGCGTGGTGGCGGAGCGACGGTGGAAGGGGTTGGGGCGTGACTTTTCTGAAAGGGGATCGGGTTTTTCAATTTGGGGGAGAAAGGTATACCGGGGGGGAGGGGTATATGTGAAAATGTGAATATATATATATTATTTTATTTCCCTTTCTTTAAGAAAAAAGTTGACTTTCATTTCGAACCCAGTTCAAGCCCAACGACTGTCGTCCCTAGCTAACTACCCTCATTCCGAACACAATGGGATATGTTTCATAAGCCAGTTCGGCTATTACGATCAGTTTTTATCAAATTCAAAATATAAAACAGTATATGTAACACCCCAGCTCTCTTGAAAACAAACAAATGCCAACCATGTTGCCAAATATACTTACTAAGGTGATTTTCTATGACTCATGCATAAGCGAAATGAACCATTCGCCTTAGTGGCGAACACTATTCGAGCGGATCAATAAATGTAAGTGGAACGAGAGGCGACAGTGAAATGAGTTCCAACTCATATTTTGGAAACAAAAATTAAGAAGCTACGAAATTGTGATGTTAAAAACGGCCAAAGCACAATGGAGTTAAGCTCAAGGAAATGCGGCTTAGAAGATTGAAGGCTAGATACGCACATTATATCTCTTTATAAAAGTATATCCTTGATCCCTCTTTTCCTGTAGAGCTTACTTGCATGCTATCTTTTAAGTATATCCTCTCGGTCCTACTCTCAATCCTATTTCTGTTGCAAACCCCATAGGGAATATGACTTATCTGTTAGTAATACATGTTGGGGCTTGAGGGTGTCCGTTGGGTTGGAGAAACTTTTTGGGTTTTATAGGATACGAGTTGGTTTTAGGAAGGGATTTGCTTGTGACCTAAAAGAAGTCCATCATGCTTAGTTTCCTAGAATCATATATATTGGTTGGGATGAGTAATTCTTTGAGTGTCATCCTGATGTTGATTTCGGTCTTCGGGGCTGGTGCTTAGGGAGTTCTTCTCCTAATCAGTATATATGTGACGTAGATTTCCATCTTTGACATTGCCTAATGGGCACAAAGTTTTTACTTGCTTCTATCATTCGACTATATCTTTAGGTAGGAACAATTGGGTGTAAACATATGTTTGAGACATGTTATGATTGATGGTTGCAAGTGGTTGCAAGCGGTTGCTAGTGGTTGCTCGTGGATGCATATACACGCACATTAGACACTAGATCGGCTCAGTCACCTTTCATATTGCATATGCATGAGTGTTTATACTTGTTTATGGATGAATTTGAATGTATTATCATGTGGATGTTGCATATGGATGGATGTTTGTGCACACATATAGTGTTTATGTGACTAGGACTATTTGCATACATGTTGGACTCATGGCACTAAACATATTTTGCATTAGGAAGATCAATCAGGCCTGATCATTTGCATTAGATAAGTACATATACACACACTTTCTACATATGTTCATACAGCATTAGAAATCTTTTAAGGGAAATGGTTGCTTGTGGATGATGTTTTGAGTAGATGGATGATGGATGGTAGGATACGTTCTTCCTAACTTAGAGATTTCGGGGGCGAAATCCTTTAAGGAGGGGAGAATGTAACAACCCGTATTTTTATAACGTGTTATAACCATAAATCAAGACAGAATTAATTTTTAAGATAATAATCAAGGGCAACGGGTTATTCCATTACGTTCGTCTCGAAATTCTACTTGGAAACGAGTCCGAGTTTTCGAAAATCGGAGTCCGTATGACCAAGTTATGACCCTTCGAAGTTTTCATAAATTTTCAAGTTTAGAACAGCTCAGAATTCGAATTCAAATTTCGAATTCAAACCCCAGAATGGACTGGGTGGGAAATTTACCGCTCAGGACCAGGTCGACCTGGGGGTTGACCATAGTGTCGACCTGCCTAGGACCAGGTCGACCATAGAGTCGACCTGGTTGCCGAGCCCATTTTTGAGTCAGAGTTCACTCTGATGTTTCTAGTCCGATTTCTGTCTAAATTCGTTGGCCTGAACCCCCAACTCTAGTCTCTCTACACAAATTCTCTCTGACCTTATGCTGCTAAAACTCTAGTTTAAAAGTTAGAGAAAAGGGATTGCTTCTTCTCCAACAAGGCTACGTGTAGAGTATTGCTGTTTGGGGGATTTCTGTTAGACTCGAGATTCAACATCGCCTCTTTGTTTTCTAATTCTCTAACCACGATTTGTAAGCCCCGGTTACTTTTAGATCTAAACTTTAAACTTAATATGGACATGTTGTAAATCGAGATTGAACCTAAGTATGATAATTATCTTGGATCTATCATTGTATATCTTGGATCTATCATTGTTCATTTTGGATCTATTATTTTGGATCTACTATTTGTTCACCTTGGATCTATTCATCTTGAATCTTGGCTTATAGGAATATTTGCATGAAAATTATTTGGGGCCTATACATGTTGTAGATCTAAAACCCTTAATGTCCATAATATTCATGCCTGTGATGTTGAAACAATTGTTGTTCACAAGTTTGGGGTTGTTATCTTATGTCAACTGTTACCATGACTATCACCCTATTTGGCTAGATTTGATATTTGAGACCACTATTCCATATGCCAGTATTGTTGTAATCATTTATCTCAAGTTATACCATGCTTGACTTGTAATCACTTTTTCCACCTTATGCCAGTTCTTTCTATGTTATTCCCTAATTACATTTGTTTGTATCGATTCGAGTTTACGTGCGATGGGAATGCGATTGGATAGATTAGGCAAAACCTGAATTTACTATGAACTTGAAACATGAACATTGTTATAACTTGAACCTGGATATGGACATGAACTTGACATGAAAACTTGAACATGGACATGATGCTAGAATGAATTTGAAAATGGCCAACTCGAGGTTGGGTTCAGTTTGCAGTGTAAATCTGCCCGGAACCGCCCGGCGAATCCAATGACAGCAAACAATAGGATCCAATATGGGTAGTTGGTCATATCGCACGTAAAACCCGAGGTTAGACTATGTTCTGGTGTAAATCTTCCCGGAACCGCCCGGCAAATCCAGTGACCACAACAACTAGTCTAATGTGAGAGGTTGGGGTGCATTAATGAATTAATGCCATATGATAGGGTTAAGTCATGAACCACTGGAATATACTTAACCAATTTGACACGATGATTTGATAGGGTTAAGTCATGAACCTCTTGAACACACTTAACCAACTTGATACATGATTTGGTAGGGTTAAGTCACGAATTTGAATGACAACACTTAACCCATTAGAAACCCTAGTTACGCGGTCCTTTTCAGCAGTAACCCACTTAGATGTATCATGATACCCTGGGACTAGGCAGGGTGGGGCACGATTTATGGGCTGATTGTAAGCGACCAGAACAACGGCTGAGTAGGTGCGCCATTATAGGTTCAGGTGGACTATGGTTGTGCACGTAGTCCGGAGTTGAAAAAGCAGGCATTGGACACCCGTAGGTTTACACTGTGCGTGCTTGATTCGTGTCGGTGGTTGGCACCATAGGACTTGATACACCCTATGGTGGACCTAGCACAAGTGACTACATTTCGTGATTGGGTCGTATGACACAGACACATGACGAGCTAGAACTTGTAGGGAGTCGATCGATTAGTAGATCGTACTGTAGGACCTCGTAATGGGTCATTTCATGATATTGGGCCAAGGGATCATTTCATGGTTAATACTTGACATGGGTTAGAATACTAGTACAGCTGGTGCAGCGAATCTTGAATATGCGATGCTAGACTTGATTTATCTTGTTATCTTAGTTATCATGCCAGACTTATCATCATCCTTATGTTTACTCTTCGTTTATTCATGTCTTGTTAACTTTACTAGTTTTTATACTGAAAGTCACTAGGGCTTACCAGTCTTTATGACTGACCCTTTTTCTTTCGCCCCTTTTTCTTTCGTTTTCCCCCCTAGGTTCTCAGGGGGAAACTCTAGCTTTTAGCTTGGATTTAGCTTGCTTTCTGTCAGCTCATGTACGGTTTGGTCTTGAGCTATGCTATGGCTGCACTTCTGCTATTTTTGAAGAATAATTTACTTTTGTTATTTTAAGTTTATGCTTCTTTATCTAGAACTTGATGTAATGGAATAATGACAATTTGTACTTTGGTTATATAAGGTTTTGACTCTTTTCTTTAAAGTAATGAGATTTGGTTTTTAATTTGTACTGCTGTTTTATTTATGTTCTGTCTTGTGATATCTCTGTGCATGCTTACCTAGATAATGCTCCACCAAAACTAGTGCATTCCCTTTGTGAGTGACCCTAGCGGAGGTGGGGTGTTACAGTATATATTGAATTTGAACGTACATTTTAATTTATAGGGGCCACATATGGACTCTGAAAATTCCAGAAAAAATATTTCTAGCTTCGTACTGACGATACGGTCCCAACAAAACTAATTTCGTCAAATTTGGAGACCGTTTGAAAAATGGCCATTTTCTGATCGATCCAAATTGACTAAAACTGTCAAAACACATTTTCTTTTGCCACGCTCATATATTAATCCCAAAAATTATAAATTTTGGAATCTAGCAATAATTTGACATCCCGGATCCAACGAAAGTGGTTTCGTCGAAAATGGAGGTCGTTTGCAAAATGGCTATTTTTAAGGGCTATATTTCCATAGCGACTATTCTGAATTTTCAACTGGACAAAACTTTTTATTCCCGCTATGAAATTTCAATTTTTTGGATTGGTTGGAAAGATATTTTCAAATTGATTCCAATATTTTTGGTTTCACCAAAATTCATTTTTTTTAATCTGTACATTCAGTTGAAATTTAAAATCGAATTTACAAATTACCGCGCCATTTTCAATTCCTTTTATAATTAAAATAAAATTTTATATTTTAACTTCGATTCAAATAAATATATATGTTCTAATTCTATTCAAAATAAATTTTTTGCTGTTATTATTTAAAATAAATTATTTTAAATATTCAAAATTCACTAAAATTGCTAAAATAAAAATTTTAAATTGGTTCTGATTTTCCGGTTTGTTACAATCTCCCCCACTTAAAATCTTTTCGTCCTCGAAAAGGAACGGAGCATAAAGTTGTTTAACTAACCAACTCAACTTTCAGTTTGGCTTTCATTCTTCAACTTTTCAGTTTCTAAGAATTTCTAATTTTTCAAAAATTTGGCTAACACCCTAAATTTTCGAAAAATTTCGCCATAACCTCCTTTGTACGGAGAGCACCGGGAAAATCCCCAAACTGCCACACAGGCCCTCTCATCTCAAAAAGAAAAATAAAAGACCAAGAGGCTAGCCAATCGACTCATAAAATCATCCAAACCCAATAAATTTGTAAACATGTACATACTTGTCGGGCATACAATTTTATTCCTCTTCTCTAGCCTCCTTGCTATGACCTGTTCACACATATGTACATGCGTGCAATTTCAACCAATTTTCAATATTTGACACAATTTGGTTATAGTTACCGTTCATTCACATAATGGTTTTACTAGTTAACTAATAATCATACAACACAACCATCAATCAATTAGTGTATTAATGTTTCAAATACATAATTTTGATATATATACAGAAAATCATGTTTTTGATGCCAATTCACAACAATAAACCCTATCTAGTTTTGGTTCTCACACCAGCCAATGGAAATATATAGATATCCCGCCTTCGAAACTCGAACACAAGCACTGATGTTGCTATAGCGGTCATCAGGATCATATCTGGGCGACTAGAGCATGATTCTATATCTATCCAGTATATTTGAGGCTTCGAATACACGTTAATTACGCGTATATTCAAAACCTCCATATACTCGATTGTCCAAATCAATCTAAAATAAATATTCAAATACGTATAATTAGATTTAAATTTTCAAAACAAAATTTGTTTTTACTTATATTTTAAAAACAACACTCTTCCAACTCGTTCTAGGATGCTACTGATCCTATCTCTAATGAGTTATTCTCATCAGATATTACTAATCCAATCTCTGATGAATTCTTTCGTTTGGTTCTAATGTGCCTTGTTCTCGAGCTCTGTAAACCAAAGCTCTGATACCAAAATGAAACGACCCGAACTTCCCCATGAAGGAAAGCCCGGATTGCTTTGAGAACATGACAAATAAGAACACAAACAAAAGAACATCTCATTGCTTATTACAACAATTTACATCAGAGTACAAGAATATACAAAGTACGAACAAATAATATACATTTGATAAATATCAGAGATTACAATACATTACATAACATCGGAAAAATAATACAAACACAACTGAAAAAGATACACAGATACAGAGCTTTCCGAATATCATTCCAGCTGTAAACCAGAATCCTGTGAATATAAATCTGCAAAACCAAAACTACTAGCTACTCGTGTGGAAAATAGGGGCACCCAGAGTTTAGGTTAAAACAATAAACTCCAGGTCAGTCATGTGACTGGTGTGAGAACTAAAACAGTTATTAAATCTTTGCTTTAAAATAAAGTAAATCAAAGGACCATGCCGTATAACACGGAACGGGTTTCCTCCCAAGAATACCAGTGCATAAAACAAACTACACAATGCTTTTTGAAAAAATGAAGCTATTTGTAACGACCCGTATTCTACATATCATAGGATTGTAGAATATTTATTTCTTTCCCGTCTGAAGTCGTATGGTCATGTAACTTTGGGAAACATCTATTAGAGTCATTTCCCATGTCCATGATTTTTGTCGATTTTTAAATGACCATTTTGCCCCTAGTCGGTACTGTTTTGGCCATAACTTTTGATTGGAAAGGAATTTTGACCTGAAACTACTTCCATTTGATTCGTTTGATAGTTTCTCTTTCCATAGAGTGGTCATAATAGCCAAACGGACTTACCGTTTGGGAGATATGGCTGAAACAAGGTTTGGAGGGTGAAAAACTGCTTAACCGGGCCAAATCGGGTGATTAGTGAGTAGGCCCATAACCCATTTCGGGATTAGGGTTATGGGAGGGCTGAAATGAGATGGAGCATCATTCCATTTCAGTTTTCTAGCCTCCACTTATCACCAAGGATCCCTAAAAATGGCCTCCAACCTCTAAATCACCTCCAAATCATCTTTTGGTCAAGGATTTGGCTTAGCAGCCCCTAATCAAAGAAGATCTTCACCAAATCAACCTTGGAGCTGCTGTTAGCATTGGGATTCGCATCAAATCAGAGCATTATTTCAGATCTTAGTTTGTTTTGTGGCTAAGGTGAGTGATTTGCATAGTTTTGCACTAATTATGGCTAATTAGGAGTGATTAGTGTTAATTAGCGAATTTAAACATGATAAAATTCTGGAAAAATGTTTATAAAATTCGGAATGATGTTTTAGACCTCTGATATGAATTTGGGTTAATTTGGTTAAGTTTTGATAATCCTATCATTAGTTTCACCTAAATATGCTTAGGGGAAAAACATGGGGTTTTGGGTATGTTTGATCCATTTTAACCTATTATGTTGATGTTTTGGTGTTTGGGGTTGATTATGTATGTTGCTATGACTGTATGACATGCTTTGTGATTGTTTAGAAGTGTTAGTTTGGTCAAAAACGCCGTCGAATGGCGAAAAACAGTCGCTGGAACGAAGTGCAGGAAATACCTCGGACCGGATCGCCCCTACCCCATGCGAACCGATCCGATTGAAGCTCGCGCCACGAGACGACCCGACACGGTCCACTTCGAAGGTCACGATCCGATGATGGCGATCCGACCATTCGCGAGGGAGGAACCCCGATCCGATCCGATCCGAATGGGTGAGGCACGATCCGATGATGGCGATCCGACCATTCGCGAAGGAGGAACCCCGACCCGATCCGAAGTGGTGACGCCGATCCGAATCAGGAAGAGGAGCCACGAGCTGGAGGGCCACGACCCGATCCGATGCGAGAGGCGCGACCCGATCCGAATGCAAAGGCCGATCCGATCCGATGGAGAATGTGAAGACTGATCCGATCCGATCCGATGGTGATGACCAATAACCCGAGATGCAAAGGTAGTCCAAATGGAAGTTAGAGCTCAGGATCCCGGAACTAGTTGGGAACCAATGAGTTCACTTCATGGTTGGACTTTGTTGCGGGATGTGTGCTAAGGAGTTATCGACGTTCATAACTTCGATTCACCACTAAAAAGGAATGATGGGCTACTTATCAGTGCAGTAGGGTCATTACGACCTGAGGGGCAAGGTGATGGTAGCAAGACTACGTTATCAGTGCAGTAGGGTCATTACGACCCGAGGGGCAAGGTG
Organism: Allium sativum; assembly: GCA_030737875.1. Lineage (NCBI taxonomy): Eukaryota > Viridiplantae > Streptophyta > Magnoliopsida > Asparagales > Amaryllidaceae > Allium > Allium sativum. The sequence continues at coordinate 195,932,995 of CM060911.1, forward strand.
ATGCGTAGTAAGACTATGAGCCAGCGCAGATGGGGTGAACAACTCCATGGGGCAAGTGGACATAGTAAGGATTAGTAAGGCTATGAGCCAGCGCAGATGGGGTGAATAACTCCATGGGGCAAGTGGAAATAGCAAGGAATTAGTGGCTACGTTATCAGTGCAGTGAAGCCATTTATGACTTCATGGGGCAAAGTGATCGTAGCAAGGAATGTTGGGTGATCGAAGTGGTGGATATCGTATGCTTTACGCACTGAGTGAGAGATGTGAGGATGGATGCTATGCTTGATTGTTTGCCATCCCTATGACATGCACACCTCCCCCACCTCTGTATCTGATATTGGTTGATATGACACCTTAGAGTGTTGTACAGTATGTAGTGCTAACTCTTTGGTTGCAGGTCCAGGTTCAGGTATGTTTTTAGTCTACCTGTTATTGTTCACTTAGATGCTTATCGCTCATACCAGGCTTTATGTCTGACCCAGAGTTTTATGTCTCCTCTTATTACTCTGGGTGCTCACACGAGCAGACTAGAGATAGGTTAGCTGGTGGTGCGCGAGTAGCTGATTCAGAGGCGGGCAAGAGGCTTCCACGTATGATATATATATATATATGCACATTCTCCCTGTGTCGTTGGTTGTCGCTACTTGGGCATTAGTAGTGTACCTCATTTATCTTGCTTTTGCTTGAGACAGTTTGAAAGTTGTAATAAGCTGTATTTTGGATTTCCGCTGCTTTGATGTTTGGTTCTGATTTTCAGCTTATGCACTGTCTCTCCTGTTTTATGTCAAGTATGTTATTATTATATTTTGTTCTATGCGCTGTGAGACATTCTACAGGTTCTTTGTATGTTCATTTCTTTCCTTCTGGCGACCCGTTCCGTGCTAACTGGTCATGTGTACAGCGCACTTTTGGAGTAAATGTCGGTTGGTGCGGGGCGGGCCGTCACACTATTATAAGACTCAGGTCCCATCACACAAGCCGGAGGATAGAGTTTTTCCTTATAATAGCCAAACATGCTTAGTACGTTTAAAACAAATCATTTTGATACTATTATAGTGTAAAGTGTATGAAAACAACTTCAAATATAAATGTATCAATCATATACGGCATAGTGCCTCATCCCACTATGTCGCCATACTAGGCTCTACAATCAAAACCGCACAATGTCGTATTGGAAATTGGATTTCCATCATGAACCAAGGCAAGTGGTCGTCCTTACCGCTTCGAGACAATTTAGCCTACCATGTCTCAGGAACAGCTGCAACTGCACCTTGGATCTTTATGACCGGTCCACACGGAGTGGATTAAGATGCCTGAACACTACATTTCCCCGCCCTATGGGGCATAAAATCTGGTCTGTATAAAGACCATACCATCCATAGGCCCCGCAGTGCCGATATAACCGAGGCGCCTCGCTATCCATCATCCACTTAAGTAAAACGTCTGGGCATGCAAAACCCAAACACCACTCCTAGCTAGAAAGAAACACATGTCCTCTTTGCAGTCCTCTCCCGTTTCTGGTTCTCACCGGGGTGCGAGGCTCGCGAATTAACGCTACACAAGACTCTGGTAATTTCCCAATCCCAACTTATTCATCCCATGAAGCAAAACTGGTAATACATCATATCTAACACCACGGTGTCATCGGTAAATTTAATTACCATTTCACGTTCAAATCTAATTAAAGATTTAACTATCGCCTGGAGTAAAACTGGTGGTACTCCATTCTCGACCATTTCCCGAATTTGATAATTTAAATTTTCACATTCCCCTTTCAATCTAATTAAAGATTCATTAAAACTCCAATTCAGATTTAATCTCGAAAATCATTACTTAATGATTATTCCAAGTTAAGAAATTAATCTTATCTTTAACAGGGTTAAAGAACTAATGTCATTTAAAACACAGCTCACGATAAACCCAAAATCATATTCCATTAACGATGGAATCTTCACGGAAAACAGATCAATATATATAATCGATATGAACTTCCATATCCAACCGATAATATAAATGGAATAACGGCCAAGCCTTTTAAATCAAATATACATTAACAGTCTTCCTCCATAGAAGCTCACTTCGATTATTACCAAATCGAATTCCATTCAATTCCAATTTAATATGTTAAATTGGAAAACTTTACTGTGGAAAAATCTCCTTTAAATCTTAACAAAAGATTTGTAAATTCCAAATCACATTTCACTGTAAATAGGGCTAAAGAACGAATTTCGTTAAAAACACAGTTCACGATAAACCCAATTCACATTCGATTTTCTTTCATTCAATAAAATTGTTAACTATTTTTAACAGTTCATTCTTTCAATAAAAATGTTATTTTTAACTAACATCTTTTGTTTCAGAAAATTTCGGCATTATAACGGCGCGATATCGAATCAGGTAATGTCTAGCATTACCCGTCTCCTAATATTAGCTCGCGCCATACCCACATAACAACTCAATCAATTCAATTCAATTATCATCCCAAACCAATTCAAACAAATAAATCAACCAAACCTAACAATCAAACAAGTCGTTCATGGTCTGTGGACAACGGGGGGGCAGTTCATATATGCAGTTATAAATTAAATAACTGTATAAAGAAAATTATAGTGAGGAGTTCTCACCTTTGGGTTCCACTCCGTCATCCTTCAGAGGACGATGGTTTGGATTTACCCGACATTCCAACTCCATCTTTCCACGTTGTTCATAAATAAAAGTCACATTTTTATTTCACCGCTACATGGATAAAAATCACATTTTTATCACTTCGCTATATTTATAAAAATCAAATTTTTATAACGCTAAAAATCGAATTTTTATATAACTAAAAATCAAATCTTTTCGCTACAACATATTTTAACATCGCTATTCAAGTAATGAAAATCCCATTTTTATCACAACGCTAAGTTATAAAAATCATACTTTTATCTAAACAAAGGTCATATTTTTATTTCAAATTTATATGTACAAAGATTATATTTTTCTTTCACTATCTTCATAATAAAAGTCAAACCTTTTCTATCATAAAGATATAATCTTTTTCCAATTAAAAATCGTATCTTTTTATTTTTAAAAATCTAACCTTTGCCTGAATTAAAAATCGTATCTTTCCTTCATTAAACATCATATCTTTCTAACTATAAAAATCGAATCTTTCTAACTATAAAAATCGAATCTTTCTAACTATAAAAATCATAACTTTACTTATTTAAAAATCATAACTTCATATGAAAAATATCACCTTTATAAAATTAAAAATCTCACCTTTATATACTAAATGATACACATATAAAATTCTGAAATTTAACATACTCATATTAAAAACTGAAATTGAAATCAATATATTAAAAACTCACTGTTATCGGAGAAAGGGGGTCTTCTGGTCCGAATTGGAGGAGAGGGGAGGGGGTTCGACGTCGGAGGGGGCGATGGCCGGTCTGAGGTGGAGGCTTCCGGCGGTTGTTAGCGATTTGGGCGGAGCGGTGGTCTCGAGTGGGGGGTATATGTGAATATATATTATTTTATTTTCCTTTTTTTTTTAAAAAAAGTTGACTTTCATTTCGAACACCATTTCAAGCCCAACGTGTAACACCCCACGTCCGTTAGTGTCACTCACAAAGGGAATGCACTAAGTTCTGTGGAGCATTTTGGGTAAAAGATGCAGATAAATTACAAGACAGACAAATATTAAACAACGGAAAATAGAACTTTGCTTTATTGATAAAATAGTCTGTACAAGATTCTTTTACAATATCAGAGTATCATCTGTCTTTACAAAATAAAGAAGCATAAAACAACATTTTATATTCCCCAATGTAGCAAGAGCCAGCCATAGCATCTGAAAGAGAATCCAAGGACGACTTCGTCAAATCTTCAAGCTGGGGAAAGAGCAACGGTCCAATCTAATCCTGAGTTATACTATTCCCTCCTCAACAACCTGGGGGGGAACGGAAGAAAAGAAGCGAAAGAAAAATAGAGTCAGACATAAAGCCTGAGTAAGTCAGTAACTTCTAGCATGTGAACAGGGAAAAATGAAACGACATGAATTAACTGAATACAATACAATACCATGATGATAGGGTCAACAGGATAAGATAAGATTACCACAAGATATACTAAGGCAAGATAAACTGGATATACTTTAATACTTTCTCTGCTTCGCTATTACCTTATTATTCTGGTTTCTATATCTCTGCACCGCCTAACTAGTGTCCCTACTAGTAACGATAACGTGATCCCAATCCCTGTATTTTCCATCGCCTTCAGGCATCCATTTATTAGTTATTACCTAGATCTAATCTAGGGTTTTCTATCAAGTGCCTTCTAGATTCAACTAGAACTTACGCTATCTTTCTGAACGCTTCTTGGACTCAGGGTTTATGCCACCTAGTTCCAAACTAGGGATTATGCTACCTGTCGAACGATGCCCTTTAGTCTAGGACACACCACCTAGAATGGTACATGTTCCTAGACTTTCCCCACGCATGTATCGCGAATCGTTATCGCTTGTCTAGATGCACATGTCCAGTAATGTGCGGTCTGAGTTCCGTTGTCAGGGCTACTCTAGAAATACGGAACTCGGTCGGGAGCTTTCAATATCTGCCGATGCAGATGTTAAGGTCTGTTTTTCCAGTGGCTATGGTCCCACTCGACCCCTCCCTCAACTAATGGAAGGCCACCCTTGTAAAATGAGAACTGTACGAAGGCCCCTATCTGCCCCACTAATTTTATGACCAACAACACCCCGCAACCACAACTAGATAGCCAGTATGTGGTCCGTATGAGTCCTCCAGCCTTCCCGCTTCACGTGTCTCGCTTGACTGAAGATGGTAGGTAGACGACGAGTTGCTATCACAGGGCTTCCGTCTTCTCGCCGAATCACGCTGGTCCATCCTAGTCTTTTGGTTGCCATATATTGCAACCAAGGCATACCCTTGGCTCTTCTACCGCAGACCTTAACCTCTGTGTGCCCAGGCGGATCATCTGCAGCCTCACAGAGGGATACCAAGAGTACCCTCACATCCCCTCGAAGCCTCGGGCTTCGTATCCCAATTCGTTGGAGTCTTCTTTAAAATCAGATGGGCGTCCTCTCCTTCGTGTTATACTAAGAATTACTACTTAGTTCTACTAACTAAGTTTTACCACTTAGTCTCCAGGATCATTGTCTTCTTAACTAAGTTTTACTACTTAGTTCTCTTTCCCGTTAAGTTGGATTGGTTAAGTGTCTTTAGTCGATTCAAGCTAACTTAACCCTCTTCCCTTATCCTGTTAAACTGGTTAAGTGTTGTCAGTATTCATGTTGACTTAACCCCACCACAAACCAAGTCATATTGGTTAAGTATTTCTTAACCCTACCCATTCATCCTGTATTGGTTAAGTGTTCCCTTTTTAACTTAACCTTTCCCACCGGTTTTAACTAAACCTGTTATTAATGGTTAAGTATCATCTCTTCGTGTCTTAGACTTAACCCTATTCATTTATCATATTCTGATGGTTAAGTGTTCAAGTTTACTTAACCCTACAATCCAACCCAGCTAACATATTAAATTGGCTAAGTGTATTACTTAACCCCAACCTCTAGTCTAATTAACATGTTAAATTGGCTAAGTGTATTAACTTTACTTAACCCCACCTTCTAGTCTAGTCAACATGTTAATTTGGCTAAGTATTCCCATGGACTTAACCCTCCCATTCTAGCTTTAACTGTGTTAAGTTGGTTAAGTGTTTCTATGGACTTAACCTTCCTATTCTAGCTTTAACTGTGTTGGTTAAGTGTTCCTATGGACTTAACCCTCCCCTTCTTGTTCTAGCTTTAATTAATAAATTAAAGCCGCAACCTCTCACATTAGACATATATTGCTGCGGTTACTGGATGTGCCGGTCGGTTCCGGGCAGGTTTACACCGCAACTCAGTCTAACCTCGGGTTAGGCATATTCATGTTTTCTAAGTTCAAAGGGTTTTCTGATTAATTTCCAAACCTGGTTTTGAAAGCAACCATCCCGTTCGTCGGATCAGTTAGGGATAGCCAGGGAGGGCAGGAAACTTATATTTTCCAAACCCAAGACTAGACACTATCCTCTCTGTCACCCTAGAACTTTCTGGTACGAGTTATAAAAAGGGGTGTTATCAAAATATCTTTCTTTTTTTTATAAATTGTTAACAATTTATCTTACAGCCCATTTCCCCCTTTTTAAACAAATTTGGCCTATATTCATTTGTCGCTAACAGACTTATATTCTAGGCCCAAATCTTGATTTGCCTAACCTACAGTTCATAGCAATTTAGATCTATCATCTTTATTTTCAGTTTATGCTAAACTAGATTTTATATGCCAAACTAGATTTTCTATTCTAGTTCACCGTTTATGCCCAAAAACTAGATTTATTCTTCTAGTTTACAGTCTACATACAAACTAGATTTATTATTCTTGTTTTTCAGTTTACAGGCCAATACTAGATCTAAATTTCATAACCTATAATCCATGTCAAATCTACCCAATTCACATGTCTTAACACATGTTCTAAAATTGTATAAATCAGAATCATGTTCGTTTCCAAACTATGCCAATTTCAAGCTTACAACTATATTTATGTTTATTTTTGTGTTTTTTCCCAAATCGCATTCCCACCGTTCGTATAATCGTGATTCAACCTAGATTGTAAATAAATCTAGATTCGTAGAAAATAGGGAATGAACCAAAGATGCTATGAAAAAGGGTGGACATAATAATTGGCATAAAAAGATTTTGAATAACGACGCAGGTTCAAGAATATGGGTAGACCTAACTTAATAGGTAAATTCCCATGGTCTAAAACCAAGAATAGACAGAATAGGTTCGAGAACATGGGTAGACCTAACTTAATAGGTAAATTCCCATAGTCTAAAACCAAAGAAAATCAAGAACAGACAGAATAGATAAATCGGGTTTTAGACCCAATTTCATAGTCACAAAACCTAAGCAACAATTTTCCTAGTCATGAATCATAGGTGTTTAAATCACCGTTGTTATGTCATAGGTAATACTTTATGTCCAAATCAAAGGCTTGTGTTCATAGTCATAGGCAAATGTCCATAGTCATAGGCAATATTCATAGTCAAAAGGGAAAATAATTCCCACAGTCATAAGTCACCGTCATAGGCAATGTTTTATGTCCCAAAATCAAAGGCTTATGTTCATAGTCCAAAGGCACATGTTCTCAGAATCCATAGTCATAGGCAACGGTCTTAGGCAAAGTCTGATTTGTCCTTGAATCATAACAGTTCTTAATTTAGTCCAAGAGTATAAACACAGATTCGAATAGAGAGAGAGAGATTTGGCATATTCTTTTATTCCTTTAATTTCATGTCACAAAATAAAGCAAAAACGTTCAAATCTAGAAACAACTGACTTACAGAAATTAGATCTAGAATAGAAGAACGGCGATGCTAAGATTCGTATGTCGTTGCTCGAGGTTTGTTGATTTAGCCTTTGAATTCTTCACTTTGATTTGAATCTTCTCTTGAACAGATTTGAGCAGCATCTCCATGTCTTTAATTTATATTTTATTTTAATTATTTAAGAAAATTTAGAGGAGGGGAAGAAGCCATGAATCTTAGCAGCATAAGGATAGAAGAGAATTGGTGCAAAGAGAATGAAGACTAGGGCTGTTTATATAGCTGCTCAAGACCTTATCGTACACGCAGCGCTGAGTCAGCATTGAACCCGGTTAAGAAAATAGTCCAGGTACGTAGATGAATCTAGCCAAACCTTATCATACACGCAGTGCTGAGTCAGCATTGGGTCCCACAAGCTATTTTGGCGTAGAAATTTGAATTTCGAATGAATTGTTTTGGCGTAGAAGTTTGATTTTCGAACTTTTGAATTTCTGGAATTTATTTAACTGTTTTATTCACATGAAATATTCTTATATGTATACAATTCCTCTAACGACCATTTTACGCGTATATATATACGCACAACTTTCATTTTATTTTAAAAATTCAAATGATGTTGCCATATTTCATTGACTGTAGCCTTATCTTGAATTTTATCTTTCGTATACATATATTTTTGCATATATATATATTTATATTCTCATATGTATATATATATTTTCTTTATTTCCTTATATGTACGTTCTTATCCTTTCAAATTTTGAATTTGTATACGTACATATATTTGCATGTTCAGTTGGCCCTCTCTAAAACAAAGATAAAAAAATTATGCCGCCGCCGGGGTTCGAACCCCCGACCTCCATGCTACAAATCCAATGCCTTAACCAACTGAGCTACTGAGGCTTTTGTTAATAAGTCTTAGAACAATAATAATTATTGTTCTCTCCTTACTTCTCTTTTTCATGTTAGTTACAATACTTAAATTAAACAACTGCATGGATCTTTTTCTTTTAATTTTTCTTTTAAAAATTAATTATACTTTAATTTGAGAATCTTAATGTCACAAAATTACGGGGTGTTACACAACGACTATCGGCCCTGGCTAATTACCCCCATTTCGAACACAATGGGATATGTTTTGTTAGCCAGTTCGGCTATTACGATCAGTTTTTATCAAATTCAAAATATAAAACAGTATATATTGAATTTGAACATGCATTTTAATTTACCAGGACCACATAAGGACTCTGAAAATTCCATAAAAATTATTTCTAGCTTTGTATTGACGATACGGTCCCAACAAAACTAATTTCGTCAAATTTGGAGACCGCTTGAAAAATGGCCATTTTCTAGTCGATCCAAATTCACTAAAACTGACAAAACACGTTTTCTTTTGCCACGCTCACATATTAATCCCAAAAATTATGAATTTTGGAGTCTAGCAATAATTTGACATCTTGGATCCAACAAAAGTGGTTTCGTCGAAAACGGAGGTCGTTTGCAAAATGGCTATTTTTAAGGGCTATATTTTCATAGCGACTATTCTAAATTTTCAACTGGACATAACTTTTTATTCCCACTATGAAATTTCAATTTTTCGGATTCGTTGGAAAGATATTTTCAAATAGGTTCAAATATTTTTGGTTTCACCAAAATCCGATTTATTTTGAATCGTGTACATTCAATTGAAATTTGAAATCGAATTTCCAAACTACCGCGCCATTTTCAATTCTTTTTATAATTAAAATAAAATTTTATATTCTAACTTCGATTCAAATAAATATATACATTCTAATTCTATTTAAAATAAATTTCTTGTCGTTATTATTTAAAATAAATCATTTTAAATATTCAAAATTCACTAAAATTGTTGAAATAAATTTTTTTAAATTGGTTCTGATTTTCCGGGTTGTTACACCGGCCCTGACGATCCAAGGGTCGATGCCTCTGACCCTAAGGCTCGGGCTAGAGAGTCTCGAAGCGGTAAGGACGATCCCTTGCCTTGGTTCAGAGATGGAAATCCAACTTCCAATACGTGACATTTCGGTTTTGATTGTAAAGCCTAGTATGGCGACATAGTGGGATGGAGCACTATGTCGTCTATGATTGATACATTTATATTTGAAGTTGTTTTTAACACTATGCACTTATAATAGTATCAAAATGATTTGTCTTAAAAACATACCAAGCATGTTTGGCTATTATAAGGTAAAACTCTATCCTCCGGCCTGCGTTACATTGTGTGATGGGACCTGAGTCTTAAAATAGCTTCAATTTCTTTAATTAGCATTGCGCTGTTTGTTTTATGCACTGGTATTCTTGGGGGTAAACCCGTTCCGTGTTATACGGCGTGGTCCCTTGATTTACCTAACTTTAAAATGAAGATCAATAACTGTTTTAGTTCTCACACCAGTCACATGACTGACCTGGAGTTTATTGTTTTAACCTAAACTCTGGGTGCCCTTATTTTCCACACGGGCAGCTAGTAGTTTTGGTTTTACAGATTTATATTCACAGTATCCTGGTTTACAACGATAATGATATTTGGAAAGCTCTGTATCCGTATATTCCTTTCAGTTGTGTTTTGTATTATTTTTCTGCTGCATTGTAATTTGTAATCTCTTATATTTACCAACTGTATATTATTTGTTCATACTCTGTATATTCGTGTACTCTGATGGAAATTGTTGTAATAAGCAATGAAATGTTCTTTTGTTTGTGTTCTGATTTGTCTTGTCCTCAATTCAATCCGGGCTTTCCTTCACGGGTGGGTTCGTCTCATGATAGGTTGGAATCTGAACTTGAAAAGGTTGCAAATATTCAAAACCCAGATTGTGAAAAGTGTAAGCTTTTAAATTTAGAGCTATCGAACTCAAGTCAAACATAGAAGATCTTGAAAAGGAAAATTTAAATTTGAAGGAGAATGGCGACATCAAAAGGAAAATTTTCATAAATAGATGCACCTCACTTGTGACTGAGAACACAACTCTTAAAACCAAAGTCCAAGATCTTGAGATTATTTTGAATAAGTTTTCAATAGTGAAATGTCTTTTAAAATGTTGTTAGAAAATCAGTTGTTTGCTAACAATAAAAAAGGACATGGTTTTGGAAACACATAGAATAATGTGAATGATAATGCTAAAGGTAGGAGTGTCTTTCCTAAGTGTGTCAAATGTGGAAAAATTGGACACAGTTTTGATAATTGTAAGAATAGGAACAAGAACAGAAAATCTATTCAAATTGGATTCCTAAGAGTATTTAGTGTATGCTAACAGATTGTTATATAAACGGGTTTGGGTACCAAAACAATTAAACGAAGTTAGGAATGGTGAAGCATCTTTTCTTAGACCACTCGATCCTATCAACATTTAGGTACAAAAGGTGGCTAAGGAACAACTTCAAGAGAGATAAAATTTAAGTTGGTTGAAATTTTTGTTGAACTAATTTTTCATAGTTTCTTAGCCATGATTGTCGAGTTAGAGAACTTACATCGTCAATGGTAAGTCAGATATGATCCCTAAACTCGTGGTTCTTTTTCTATTTTTATTCTTCCTTTCTGTTAATGCTGATCCTCTTTGACACTACCACGGTAATTTTGACATATCTAGAGCTTCTTAACTTCAAATTGCAAAATTCTTAATTTTTTGGAAACTAGATTCAATTGTCTACAACTTTCATGTTTTGAGTATTCCAAATTATGAACTTAAATTGGTGAAAAACTGCAATTCTTTTGAAGTTTAATTTGTAGACTGGCCTCTAAAATTTTAAGAGTGTTGTAGTATTCTGATCATATTGTGAACTCTGTTGATTGGAATTTTAAAATTTTTGGTGATTTGAAAGCTAATGAAATTTTACACAACTTGTTGTTTTGAATTTCAATTAATTCTTCATGGAAAGCCTTTAAAATCTGCACTCAATACAAAACACTTCATGAAAACCATTTTACATAAGTTGTGGGAATCTCATGTCGCTGTTGACTTGATTTGGTTTTGAACTTGCAAATTATTTATGGTTAGTGCTTGGTTGAATCTCGTGCATTATTATAAGTAGATTTGATTTTGAAAGTCATTTGTAATGGGTGTTATGTTGAATCGCTTGGGTTATTGAACTTTGAAATTAAACATCTCATCAAATGAACTATTTTAGACTTGGATCATCGATTATCTCTTGGGTTTGATGTAAATGTTGTGAAAAATTCTCTTATGGAGTTTTATTCTTCTCTTATGGAGTTTTATTCTGAATTTCTGCTGCTCTGATAAAGAAAATTGAATTGTTAGATTTGTTTGCTTAGGCTTAGTGATTGGATGATTTGTTGAAAAACCAATGTCTGAGATACATTGTAGTGCCATTACGGGCAATTAGGAACTACAAGTGGTATCAGTCTTAGAAGTATTGGAAAATTTCACATTAAACTGATTGATTTTTGAAACAGATTTTCAACTTGCACAGTTCTTTCAGAATCCCTTTTGAAATTGATATTTTCAAATTTAAAATCATTTTTGATTATTTATTCAAAAAATTGAAATTGTTGACTAAATTGAACCATTTTGGAACTCACCAAAATTGTTATTAGATTTATGAAATTGTGATGAGTTGTTACTATAGTATATTTTGTAACAAGTGGAGATATTATTTTAATTCTTATGATTATTGAACAGATTTTATAATATCCTTGAATTGGTGCTTATTTCATAATCATCTTCTTTTTCTACCATCTTTCACTCATTTACCATGGTTTTATATAATGTGGAAAGTTTAAATTGTTTTTGGAAATGGAAATATTTAAATTAATAATAACAATATCCTTGGTATTCACTCTCATTTAAAAGTCATGGCGATCATGTAAGGGTGAATCTCCTTAATCTCTGTATGTGCTTCCATTTTGATTTAAAAGTACTTGTGTTTATGCATGGATGGAAATCATACAAGAGAGGATAAAGTTAAGTATTCTTCTAATCTCATTTAAAAGTCTTAGAGGTTATGCATGGTTAGAAAATACTTAACAAATTTAAGTTACTACCAACTCCATTTAAAAGTCCTTACGGTTATGCGTGGTTAGAAAGTGCTTAAATCATTTTGTGTTTAATTCTAAAATGTATTTGAATTTTTTTAGAATTAATATTCATATATTTAAAGTTTTATAACTCTTTTCATTTATAAAATCAATCGTAAATCCATCATTTTGAAAAGTGAATTTAGCTTCTAGATTGAAGAATATTATGATTTTTGTTTGATTAAATGATATTTACGATAAATATTTTGTCTCTTTATTTGAATTTATATTTATAGTCTATATTCATCACTATTTCGATTTCTAATATCCTTTTGACGATAACAAAAGGGGGAGAATGATTGAGATTTTGATTGATGAGTGAATAATTCAAGAATATTTTGATACTGGACATTTAATTGAATTTAAACTCACTCATATGCATATATATAGGGGAGTTCAGTTGTAGTGGGAGTACTATATTTCATATTCAAACACATTTATCACATTCAAAATCTTTGTGTATGTTTGTCATCATCAAAAGGGAAGATTGTTGAGTATAACAATATGATTTTTGTTTGATGATAACAAACATATATATTATTATATAAATATGTTTGTAATTGTACTATTCCATATTACATCTCACGTAGAAATAAATATTTATTGAATAGAATACTATTGCACATAATTTAATATTCAAACACTATTTTTATTCAAATAAATATTTTATTGCAACATTTGAAATAGTACAAATTTCTAACTCCACAATTGTACATTTCATTGTGATATAATACATTCAATTTCATATACATAGTTTCCTTACTGCAGTGCACTCATTTCACTCAGTCATACATATACACTTTCTCATATACATTCGTATACACACACTGAGTCTTCGTGTGCTTCAGATCATGTCCAGTCACCTGCATAACACACATAGTAAACGGGAACAAAAACCGATTTAAATACTAGCAAATATAAATTTATTTTAAATTTTATTATCCTCATAATTTTGGTGTGCTTCTCATCATTTTTCTAGATTTGGTCTGATATGTACATTTATTTGGTTCTAGATTGCTTGTGATATTCACAGTGATTTACTGTAAATACCACAAGGTAGACTGAATCTCTAGTGCTTGCAAACTAGCCTCAACTTAATAACAGTGGTCTGCTGATCGAAACCAGCCTCGACACACATTTGTGGTTTGTTGATCTTGACCAGCCTCAACTCAAACATAACTGGTTTGCTGGATTAGAAATAATAAATATATGTATATGCACAAAGGCAATTTTTCAAGTGAATAGGGGCAATATGGTCAAACACAACATAGCAAGGTAATCGACCACAAAACTCAAATACAAACTGAAATGGTCAATGAAATGCCAAGATACAAAAACAGTGATCAAAGCCACAATTTCAAGTGGACAAGGGATAGGATGCCACAAGCCAAGAAAACCAACCACAAAATTGGTCCAATAATTTACAGGTTCAAGTATGATAAGTGCACATGAACAAAGACAGGTCGGAGAAAGATATATGCAGCAACTACATATATGGCACATAAAGGCATGACATACATTTATGGAGTATAAGTGCACAACAACAACAAATGGAGGAAAAATCATGTAAAAAGAAGCCCAGGCCAGGGTCAAATGCACACATTTATATATACACCAGTACTTAGGCACGTCCGTTGGACTTGAGCATAAACGTTTAAAACAAAGGCTGATTTTGTGTTAAAGCAGGTTGAAAACTAAAGCTCTTTCATGTGCAGATGCAGATGGAAAAATAAAAAACGGTACAAACAAAGATATTATGTAAACAAAACAGGTTCAAGTTGAGTTACAACGAAGTAAGATGTACAGATTTATGTATCAGGTCAATGACCGAATAAAAAAATGATGAACTACGTAGAGTATGACCACACTGTTTCTATACATTTATGTAATGAAGTAATATAAGGAGTACTTAAGATATTGAATGAGAAAAAAAGCATGGCAGAATATGCATATTTCCAATACACATCTATAATAAGTGTTATTTCTTATTTTCAGTACAAAATATGAATGAACAAAAGGGGGAAAAAGTGAAGCGGTAGGAGAAGGGCCAAGCAGCTGGAGTATTAATGTGACCGTCCAGCAAGAAGCTCAGCTTCAACCCAAGCAGATTCATCAATCTGTAAAGCAAAGAAAATGATCGTTGCAACTACTGGACATGAATCAAATATGAAGTACATTTCTTCATCTCAGTTTTATGAAATTAAGTTTGGCCATGTCATATCCAGTAGTTTTTGTAACACCCTTAGTCCCACATCATGGAAGCCTGTGTGAAGTGGGTACTTATATAGTAGAGTCCATCTCTTACTAACGCCGAGGCCTTTTGAGGAACAAAACCCCACACCTATATGGTGGCTAAGTTGGGGCCAATATCTTGCATGAACGGAGGTGCAGGTTGTTACAGTGGTATCAGAGCCAATACCCAGCCGGAATTGTGGCTCCTGCGTGGAACACAGCATCTGGGTGAGGTGTTTGTGAGCCAACGGGGACGTTGGGCTCTGTAGGAGGGAAGAATGTAACACCCTTAGTCCTACATTGTGGAAGCCTGTGTGAAGTGGGTACTTATATAGTAGAGCCCATCTCTTACTAACGCCGAGGCCTTTTGAGGAACAAAATCTCACACCTATATGGTGGTTAAGTTGGGGACAATATCTTGCGTGAACGGAGGTGCATGTTGTTACAGTTTGTAATTGGGCATTCATCTGTTTCCCACTGAAACATGAGTTACAATTCAAATGCATGAGATATTTAGAAGAAGAAAAAAACGTAGCAACAAAAACCATGCATTATTTAAGTACTATTAATTTATAATAGTGAAAGCATTCATTTAGTTATGCATATCTGTGTTGCCTAGGAATGCATATTTTGTATTATTATTTTTCGTTTTTCCATGAGACGTGTGTAGAATTTTTGACCAAATTTGGAGTTGACCTTTAAATTAATTCTTTACCATCCCATTTTTCATTAATAGTAAAGAAATCAAATCTTATGTTTCCATAGCAAAGTAATTCTTTGCATACAAAAATGGTTCTGCAACATGTTATATGATATATTTTAGGTAACTCCTTTCAAATTCAGGCAGAAAGTATTTATTGTTATGCATGATGAAAGCTTTGTCTACATAATAAACAAAGTCATCAACAATATATCATTTCATCTCATAGATCATTAAAGATGTATAAGATTGATATCATTTATTTTCCTTTTTTGTAGTAACATGAGTAAAAGAAGATTAAAAACTATTTGAGTCAGTGCACATAGTTTAAGTCACACATGTAAATTTTGTAGTAACATGTCAATCTTTTATCCCATGCAAATTTTGACGTACAAATTGTTGATAGTATAATGGTCTAAGCTGGTCAACGGTTTAAGTCACACATAATAAAAAATTGGGACACAACATAATACACAATATTTTATCTCTTTTTTGTCAAGCTAATAGTTAAAATTATCCATAAAATATAGCAGTTCAAGCATTAATTATTATATAAATCATTGAACATCATCAACTCTGGTATTTGCAACCGGGCACATACTATCACATTTTTTTATTTTTATTTTTACAAAAACGTCAACTTGATTGAAGTCTAAAGTTGTATATATTAAGCTGAAACAATTCTTCACTATGAACATTTTTAACTTTCTGTAAATGTATTAATAAATTCTATATATGACTTTATAGAGTGGCTATTCTATTGATTGTATGTAGCAAGATTAACATGTTTACACCATTTTATATACCATTCCTTTTCCTATAAATCAACAAACGACTGAATTTTCTTAGTTAATTCAAGATAGGGCTGTATACCATAGCAAAGCTCACCTACATTTGAATTTAAAAATTTCTAAACTAAGGCAAATATATTGCAGTTTATTAATAGATGCACTTCATTTCTCATTAGATTTTGAGTTAATTAGAAATAAAACTCACAAATTAATACTCATAACTCTATAAAATAGTTTGATAAATTTTTATTCCAGTAAACAAAAATCATTTTATCTATTTCCCACCATTTTATGTTGATTCCAGCTTTTATATCGTAAAACCTGTAATCATTTGTGAGTGTAAAATTTTCACTTATGTAATATACAAAAATATTTCTGTAAGCTAAGATGAAGATAAGACAACATATTTACCATGTACAAATTCCTTTTATTTGATGTAGGATTCTCTCGCCATGCTTGATGGAGGAAAGGATAGAATACAGTTCGCAAGCAAGCTAGAAACTATCAAAAGTGTTATTTTTGAAAAAGTATTTTGGTGTGTCAATTGTGGGAATAAAAATAGAACCATAATTTTCCAATAAATGTCACAATAAATGATAGAAATGAAAAGTGTTATGAAAAAATTGCTCTGATACCAAACTGTTGGGGTTTTGTGCGCAGCGGAAGTTTGACAAAAACGCCCAGAAAAATAGGATCTTTTTCACCCAATCACTTGAAGATGAATTTGATTGAAAAACAAAAAAAAACACAAATAATATCGGAAATATGCGCACACAATATTCCACCCAACCACCCTCTTTATTGATTCACTAATAAAAAAATTGTTTACAATCGATCTCAACTATCATTGCAAACAATTACAACTTGAACCAATAACTTTATTTAGAAATAGGTAGAGAATATCTAATGGCTAAATAATTTGAAGGAGAACACTCAATTTGGGATAGCTAGAATGAACACTCTTTGTGGCTCTCACCCACACCTAATGAAGATGTTCACTAGGCCTTTTATAGAATGAATTTCTCCATATCCAAATAAACTTGGCACCCAAATTATCTTCATATATGTTAAAAAAAATATTTGGATAAGCACCAAATAATTATAGCCTTCAATTCCAAATATCCCACAAATATAGCAACAAATCTTCCACAAAATCTTCATAGATTATTTGTTGCTCAAAATTGTTGTGATTTGTGTATCACAAATTTCAACACTCCACCTTGATACTGAATCACAACATCTCCTATACTCAAAACAAGCCAACTTAGCTCTCACTTTCAACCTTCTTTTCTCAATTAACACCATCTTGATTTTAACGGCTACGAGATAAAACCATCATGTCTTCTCTTTAAGTCCAAGTTCAAATGATTTACAGGCTCAATCACACCTAGTCGATTTGAAAGGACTACGACCACACCTACAAACACAACCCACCATCTGCAAAAGATGCATCCACCACCATGAGTTGCACCGCGCATAAACCAACGATCTAAAAGTGCTTGCAATACACGTTGACACCCGTCTACCGCTTGATCTGAGCTCCTTCCTCGATCACTCTGGATCCCTCGAGCATCATCAACGTGAAGACCCCTGTCGAAAACATGATCCTCAACGGATCCTCAGCAGTGATCAAAACCAACCTCACCACCTTGCTGCGGACTAGGTTCTTCATTCCAAATTCTCAAAATCTCCTACTCCACAATAGTCATCCATGAAAGCAACATCATCTCCGACATCTCCAATCTTCAATCCAAAATCACTCCAAGCTATGCGATGAACTGAGCTCCGATACCAATTTGTAAGTGGAAAATTGCTCTGATACCAAACTGTTATGCAAAAATTGCTCTGATACCAAACTGTTGGGGTTTTGTGCACAGCGGAAGTTTGACAAAAACGCCCAGAAAAATAGGATCTTTTTTACCCAATCACTTGAAGATGAATTTGATTGGAAAAAAAAAACACAAATAATATCGGAAATATGAGCACACGATATTCCACCCAACCACCCTCTTTATTGACTCACTAATAAATAAATTGTTTACAATCGATCTCAACTATTGTTACAAATAATTACAACTTGAACAAATAACTTTATTGAGAAATAGGTAGAGAATATCTAATGGCTAAATAATTTGAAGGAGAACACTCAGTTTGGAATAGCTAGAATGATCACTCTTGGTGGCTCTCACCCACACCTAATGAAGATGTTCACTAGGCCTTTTATAGAATGAATTTCTTCATATCCAAGTAAACTTGGCACCCAAATTATCTTCATATATGTTAAAAAAATTATTTGGATAAGCACCAAATAATTATAGCCTACAATTCCAAATATCCCACAAATATAGCAACAAATCTTCCACAAAATCTTCACAGATTATTTGTTGCCCAAAATTGTTATGATTTGTGTATCACAAATTTCAACAAAAAGATGGACATTATAATTAAGACTACAACCAATTATTACATTCCATTCTTCAGTGCATGTTCAAAATTGGAGATAATATAGAAATTCTAAGGTCAGTATATAGAATAACAAATAAAAGTGAATGAAACCAATAAAGTTGTTCTTTCTTTAATTATGAGTGTAGCTAAATAAGAAGAGATAGTGTAGGAGGTATGACAGTGTTACAAAATAACATTCTATCAATAAATGAAAATTCTAACCATATTCGTAGTGAGCGCTGATAAAATTAAAGAAAGAGTTATATTTTACTTTAAAGTAAATTCTACGGGTAAAGATGTATATAGAAGCAATACTACAACACCTTCCACATCATGCCAGTACTCCATATACATATGTCAAATAAAGTTAAACGTAAGTACATAAGACAGTCAATTTATATAATTGCTTGATGCTTAAGATGCATATATGTCCTCAGCATGTAAAACATAAATTGATATAATTAGTCCATTGGTACTATAGTTTAGTGATTGAACTTTTTGCATTGCAGACCGATCAAATGTAATATTTAACAACCGAATGCTAGAGCAGATAAAGAATATTGCAGGCTAACTAAATAGTTAAAGTTTGACATTTTTCTTGTTAACAGAACATCATACTGGCAAACTGTATGTAAGTTCCATAGCAACCCTGCAATATAAACATCATACAACAACAACTAACCTATAACAAAACTTGAACCTCTTCAACTCATAAGATCATCCACTTATGTGGTGCTCGCAGACTGGACTAGGTGCACTAGGGAGGGTTTTACAGATTCAAAAAAAAAAACTTGCACTTCATAATCTCCTTCTCGTTCAATCAAGTACGTGAAAAATATTTTCTTTGCAAATGTTTACACAATAGTAAGCCATTAGTTTAATCTCATGAAACAATGATCCACTGAGTCATTAGAGAAAGAACTACCTTTGCTTTTTATATTAAAGAAGACAATTTGTACTTTCCAAATTCAAACTCTTATAGTCATTGTGGATCCAGTAGAGAAGGAGTTACCTTCGCTTTTTATGTTGAAATGATAGTAAAATTTTACAGTAAGTTATAAAAATCAGCCTTTTCTTCTTATAGGTATATATGAAATAGACTTTGTTCCCAATTTTTTTACAAATGCATAAACCATATCACAAATTTAGAAATCATTGTTATAAATTTACAATTCTAAAAATAAATAAACTAAAAATGATAGATCTATGAAGATTATATAATTCATTAATTATTAACCTTGTGTAATCAAATTAATAGAAAAAACACTACCCTAAATTAAAAAAATGAAAATGAACAGTTAATTCGAAAAACAAAAGAGGAACCCTTATAACGTTCAAGCTTCAGTCCACGTAAACGAGGTTTACTGGTTGTTATGTATTAGTGAAATGTATGAGTGCTTATTTTTTTGGTGTATTTCAATAATAGGTAGTTCAAAAAGTTAGACAAAGGCTTTTCAATACTTATAATCAGTGCAAACTGTATTTCCAAACACATTTACCTCCAACATACTGTATCTTTTTTAACATGAAGTGTTTAAAAACATAGTTAACTAATCTTCTAGTAATAGTAAAGAAATTTATTAATCTTCAATTAATCAACTATCAATATCAAAATCTGTTGTAGCCCAAGACGAGATAAAAGATTGACATAAATCTGTACGTCAAAATTTATTAATGCATACAACTAACAATAATCAAGAAATGAAATAAAAAACATTTGACTCGATGCAACATAAAATGTGGAAATATTTATTAAATTCAACATATCTGAATAATTTAAATCATATTAACCGATATGATGGAAAATATATACCTGACTTATTCCCATCCCTTCCTTCTGCATGTAAGTCATTGAATTCAATCAAATTAGCATATGTAAGTTATCAAGAACGTAAGAAAAAACAATACTATGTACAGAGAAATGAAAATGTGCTCTAGAAATTAAAGTAATGGGACTAAATGACCATAAAAAATTATAGTGTCAACCTAATGACTTTGCACCCAAACCCATACCAAAGTAGTGATGTTTCAGTTAAGATCTATTACCTGAGTAAATGAACAGGCTGTCAGGTTTACCATGTCTTCTACTTTAAACACTTCGGCTTTGCAACTTTGAATCTATAATAGAGAGAAGAAAAACAACCAAAAACATAAGATAATAGAGTACTAAAAAAGAATAACAGTGCAAAGTGAATTCATAAGTCAGATCTAAGGATGTGAACTTTAGTAGGAGATCTGACAGAATCTGGAAATTTCGAAGCAGACAATAAGAATTAGGAGGAAGGAGAGAAGAAGTAAAGAAATTTATCGGTGCTTTTGTCGTTGTCGAGGCTGTAAACGGTTGGTTGACTGCCAAATTTGAACTTCAGTAGCAAGTTGAACAGCCAGTCGGTTAGAGGAATTAAAGGGAAGCCGGTGGAGATCAAATTTGTTGAAGGTGGAGTAAAAGTGGAAGATTGAGTTACTCAAGGTTTGGGAATGGGGAAGAAAATATGTGGAAAAGAGGAGAAACGCGGTGAAGGCAGGGAGTGAAGGAAGGAAAAAAATGCGTGGAACAGTTTGACTAATCGCATATGATGAGTGGGGAGCAGAAAGTGGAACGGATGAAGACGTCTTTCCCCTCAAACCAAAGATTTTGTCATGTTAGATTGTGGGAGGATAGTGGGTATATCTGGAAACGCATAAATCCTTTAACACCCTAAAACATTTACTTTATTAGTAGAGATATGTACACAAGTATACATATGCACATATCTATGTACATGGAAATAGCATTGACACATACAACATCAAAGATAGAGACAACGTGTACAAGGTCATGCATAGCAACAACATGCTAGAGTTCCAAGTCCAAAGGCACATTTCAGGAGAATAGTGACATGCAACTACACATTAGTGACATGACATCAAGGATACAAGGTGCACCAATAAAGGTCAAGTCGAATACTCAAAGCAGAATGATACAAAGGAGATTGACAATGCCAAAACCTAATAGAAACTGAGTACAAATTCCAATCTACACAGAAGACATGGTGCAAATATATAAGTACAACATGGAGAATCAAACCAACAAGGAACTAAGGCTAAAATGTACCAACATACACACACTCACACGCATATACACGTATGAATATATATATATATATACGTGTAATGTATGTGTATGCATAAGGGTGTGTGTGTGTGTATAAATATACATATAGCAATCAACTCTGGCAGCACTTGAATGAAGCAACAAGTGTACACAAATGGACCAAACACACATCAGGAACGGAATCATATACAAGACAAGATGCAATGGACATGGAAACATAGTAGTATGCATACAGGATTATATATGTATGCATGAAAATACATGGTAGCATTAACACAGTGAAGAAGCAAAGAAGTTTTTCAAATACAAACCAAAGGGAAATTCTATATTTCTAGAATTGCATGGTTCAAATTTTCGGCATTATTATTTTCATCATCAAAGGCAACAAAGAATCACATCCATGGATATCTAGCAATTTATTCCCCAAATAAACAATGTGCTAAACTTGGCACAAATGCCATATTCAGAAAGATGTAAAGAATTCAATATTGAAAATAATGCAAAAATTTATCAATGATTTCAATGGTTTTATTTTTGGCAAGAAGGATTCTACCATTTCAAAATTTTCCATAAAATCACAAGGCCTAATTTTAAGCAAAAAAAAAATCAATCAAATATTTCCAGAAATCGAATGGGTAATCACGACAAGTCATCATGAAATCAGAGAGGATAGGGTTTGGAAAACCATATATAAACACCATCTTATCACTGGAAAAAGGCATCGAAACCAAATCAATCATTTCAAGGATATAAGAATAAAAATTAGAGAACTCACAAATCAAGTTTTAACCATCTGAATTGGCAAATCGATGATAAGGGAGCAACAAGTATTCGAAGCCATCAGAGGATAATTTCCAAATTTCAGGAGTCACGATTTAGCGCAAAGCATAAAACCCTAAAATTGGATTTCATTCGGTCACCATGAAAAAGGAGGAAGCCGGTAATTTTTAAAGTGTCAAAACAAGGGGGACGATCTTCTTTTTATTTTAACCTAGTTTATTGTTCAAGGGTTTTGTGATGTTTTTACGTTGTTTTTCTATTGTAACTATTCTATAGTTTTCTAGTTTTTCTTTAAACTGGGGTTCTAGCTATATGGTTTATAGCTAGGGGAAATCTAATCACTGGGATTGAAATTAGTACAAGGTTTTGAGCTAGGATTAGAATAATAGCGAGGGATCGCGAGTGTATAAGTGTTGTATGCGGGATATTGTTTTTAATACCTAGTAGAAACCATAGGGAATGCAGTAGTAGGAAGGGTTTGCCGAATCTTGGTAAATTCTATGTCGTTTGTTTTTTGCATTTATATATTCTGTTGTGATCTGTGCTGTGATAAATTTTATATTCCGCAAAAATCATAATAAACCCTATTCGCTCCCCCCTCTAAGGTTAATTTAGATCCTACAGTAATTACAATAATATCCCTCCTTGTTGACTAGCCTTTTGGAAAGGCAGTCACATCATGGATTTCCAGCTATCAAAGTCTTCTGGATTTGGACATAGGTTCAAGTGTAACGACCCAGATTTTAAGCGACTTTGGTTATCGACATAAACTCAATGACGACTAACCAAACATCGAAAAAACCTGGTAGTTAATGAAAGAAGTTAGAGGGTGAGAATAGATAAGATAGAAACTTAGAATAGAAGAAGAAGAAGATACAACACCAAAGTAACACGAATCTCACAGCGGAACGAACAACATATAATAGATAATATATACTTGAAATGAAATCAATATATGTATACAATAACATTATCAGAGTACAACACTTACAACACAGCGGAAATAAATAATAGCTATATGATCCTGAAGCCTCCTGCTCCAAGCTCTCCTGGTATATCTGTAAAATCGCTACCCGTACAAAATTGGGCACCCAAGAGTTTAGGGAAACAAAACAAAACAAACTCCGGGTCAGTCATGGGACTGGTATGAGTAAAACAGTTTCAAACATATTGAACCATTAAACGATATCTCATAAGACCACGCCATATAACGGAACGGGTTTTTCCCTTATGAGAATCCAAAATATCTTTATATCAAAACCTTTTTATATTATAATAATGTCTATCAACCACAATATAATAATCATCTAGCAGAAACGCTTTCATCTCACGTTCTACATATATAGTATACAATCAAAACCGCAAGTACGTATTGGGTAATGGATTTCCAACTATGACAAGGTATGGAACCGCCTTTCGCTAGTGTACCTCTAGAGAGGAATACACTGGGTTCAACAAGAACAACTTGCAACCCGGCCACACATGACCGACCACTCATTTCGCTTGAGTGTATTGAATGTATATCACCAACGGTTGGGATCAGCAACCGTTTCCCGAATGGGATAGCATCAACAATAGATTTTTTAGAAGTAAATGAAACTCTAAATCAGGTGATTATACACCTTAATAGGTGCGAGCTACATAGCCCTGCTGCCTGCCCGACTTTTGTCATTTACCGGATGTGAGGCGAGAAGCTACGCTTATCTTTTACATGCCACATCTTCATTCACTTAGAATGTCACATCGTCATACCCGCCAAATCAAAAATTGAGTTATCCAAAAATAACACGGGTATACAGCTATGAGAAACGAATTCCTCCGCCACCAAACGTGAATACGTTTGAAGAGATCAACTTACGCGATTTATTAGATATACTCTGTCAGACCTTCTTCCATACAAGTTGTTCTGGGATTGGACAAACTGAAGGCACTATTCAGTACATCCATCTTAGGCAATTGTTATCTAAGATTTATACAACAGCCCTTGCACTTTACTCCGTCTTCAATTTTCTTTGGCATATACGATTTGCAACGCTTATGCAAATACAGAGTGGTTCTTCGGATAATAATCCAACTGGTCTCTCCATATTAACAACGTTAAAATGGTCAAAACATTGATAGTCTGTGATTTAACTATCAAATGAAAACATGTCTGTGTACACACAACGATCTTATTTCCAAATGGAATTATCGATCCAATCATCCAATATATATATATATATATATATATATTTCCTCATTTTCTATGTTTAGAAAATATACTTATTAACACTGGAAAACATTTCCATCGCTTAATTACGTATCACTATTATTCCACATCTATCAGACTCTAACTATAAACTAACAAGAGAACAATTTCCTAAGTATAAACCCCGAAGGCCAAAACCAACATCAGATCGATACTCAGGAAACAATTCAACTTATTAATCTCTAATCAGTTTCCAATTTATGTTTAACTCCATTTTGATTAACTATGTTCGATTAACTCCTTTCGATTAACTCGATTCGATTAACTCCTTTATTTATTTTCCAAATAAATAATCCTTTATTCTATATATTTTCTTAATAAATAATCCTTTATTCTATTTATTTTCTAAATAGATATTCCTTTATTCTATGTTATTCGTTTTATCAACATTTTTCCCGTTTTATAAAACTCTATTCGTTTTATAAACATCTTCCTTTTGAAATATTTCCTTTTATAAAATCTGTTGATTTTATAAAAATCCCTTTTTATTTCAATATACATTGAAATAATTCTTTTTACATCCCAAGGTCTTTTTATGATATTCAAAATATCGAATAACAAGGATTAATATCATTCTAACACATAAAATCCATAACAGATTATATAACACATCATATATCACAATATATGAAAAACAGTAAAATAAATGTTGAGGAATCCAGTTGGATTCCTCCAACCAGTTTCCCTACATCACAGATGTTAAACAACATAATTAACATCGATTTCATTTCAATATGAAATATTTTGTTAAATAGAATCAATATTTGATTAACGATTTATATCTATATCGTTATCTATAATTTCAACCAATCAATTAACATTTCAACCAAGCAGTTAACACACATCAAACAACAGATAATTATCAGTTCTAAGAATACGTTATAAAATATAACTGTTCAGAGTTGGTGAGTTTTACTCACACTGTAATTTATCGTTAAATAACGATAAATTATCGTCGATTCAGACAGACGTATTGTCTCGTCATAATTTCCAACAAGCTTCATATCAACCCCAACCAAACTCCAGGGTGTAGTGTCCGTTCATACGGTCACAATGGTACCAAGTTTGTGAAATTCTGATACAGTATGTAATAGATATTAAAGTTACAAGTTACATGTTATTTTAAATATACAAATTATATTTAATTAAACCTTATTGGGCTCACCCCTTTTTGAAATCGGCCCACCCAACTTCTTTGCCATGACCTGCTACTTCTTCCAACCCGCACCCGTTCTCTTCTTTTCCGTCATCTCCAAAAGCCTCTAACTCCAAAGAAAAACTCCAGCCAAATTGATTTCTTCGATCCCTTTTACCTCTCCCATTCTTCCATGATTCTCCAAACCGACTTTACCCCCATGTTTCTCGTTCCCAACTCTATCATCCCGTAACCTTATTTCCACGCTCGAGACACCCAATCAAATCGCGACTTCGAGCAGTATACTAGAAGAGATGCGAACTTTTGGGTTGCCGTATCCTTCAAAATCACCGCAGTTGAAGCTAAATCCACCTACGAACTCGAATCCGGTGTCGAAACAAGCTAAAACTCCGTGTATCTCCGACCATGTCGAGCCCTAGCCTTCGCTGTGTATTTTCCAGCATCCAAAGAACACATTGAATTAAACAATGGTCATGCCAAATCGAAGAGGAGCCCTAGTTGAATTCGAATATACATGATTGGTATTTTTCAGAGATTTATTTGATTTGTTCTGTATTTTTGAAATTACATATTTGCTGTTTTGAAGAAAATGTGGCGGCTCGAAAACGATTCTGACCAGATAACGAAATAGATTAGGTTTTAAGGGTTGAGAGGGTATATATAGGAAGAACAAAATATCTAGATATTTTATTTAGATATTTTATTTTCATCTTTTATATATGTTTTCGCCTTCTAAAAATTTGTGTGATCACACACGATACCCAAAAATCATGAAACTAGACATACTAGTAGAGTTCGACATTACGGTCCCAACGAAACTGGTTTCGTCGAATTCCGACTCCATTTGCTCACATAGCATATTTTTAACCGTCAAAATACTGACTGTTTTTCACTCTAAAAATCCCGGCCCCATAGTGACTCTAAAAATCATGAAACTTGAAATCTAGCAATAATTTAATATTGCGGATCCAACAAAATTGGTTTCGTCGAAAACCGAGGTCGTTTGCAAAACTGGCTATTTTTAAAGCTCTGAATGACCCATTTAAATATATAAATATATTTAAATAAAAAATTAAATTAAATATAAATAAATTTATATTATCGTATGTGTTCTCATACGATTTCATACAGCTACAGAATAATTATACCAGAGTTTATACTTGATATCCCAGAATTCCAGATTATCTCGATATTCAAATTTATATAAAAAAAATATTTATAATGTAAATAAAGCATTTTAAAGGAATTCCACATCGACTTTTCTGAAATTTGATTTGGAAACCGCCAAATAGCGAACTGCCGCACCATTTCGAGCTCGATTTTAATTATAATAAAATTATACATTCAAACTGATGTTATTTAAATATATTCGTTATTCTAATTCAACTCTAAGCTAAATTAAATATTTTAAATCACCTAGTTCACATTGAAAATGTCAATTCACTATTTCTGATAAATTCGGAAATTTAATATATTATTTAATTATTAATTTTAATTAAATATTCAATATAATTTAATTAAACGACCATTTAAATTCTCTAAACCACTCTTTAAATAATTAAATAAATTAATTTTTATATCGCTGAAGATGTGGGTCATTACATTCTTCCCCACTTAAAATGATTTCGTCCTCGAAATTGCTAAGGTAGAAAACAAACCCTATCAACTGGTTAGAACTAATTTGTCCACATTTTAACTCTAGTTTTCAACTGGACCAATTTAATTTCAATTAAAATATTAATTAATCCTTATTAATGAAAATTTTCAAAAATCCTGAAAATTTTCTAACACCTGAAATTTTCGAAAAATTTCGCCAGCACCTCCTTTGTACTAGTCAATAGCTCAACTCCAACTCGCCTCCCTGGGCCTTCTTCAACCCAAAAGAAAATCAAACAGCCAAGCGGCTTGCCAATTCGGCTCATAAATCTCATGCTTATATCAAATATAACCTTGTACCTTTTTGTCGGGCATATCATTATATCCCTTCCACCTGTTACCCATTTCAGCATATACCAATATCAATCCAATCAAACTCTGATCAGTTTATCCTCAACACAGCCATTCGCTTATCCAAGCCAAATTCAATTTCAAATCAAGGTTTTATTCTCGATTTTCAAATTCTTAACTC
Source organism: Allium sativum (assembly GCA_030737875.1). Lineage (NCBI taxonomy): Eukaryota > Viridiplantae > Streptophyta > Magnoliopsida > Asparagales > Amaryllidaceae > Allium > Allium sativum. The sequence continues at coordinate 195,960,997 of CM060911.1, forward strand.
ATCAATCCAATACCATTTCAGATTCTATCTCACAATTCAAAATTTGATTCTACTTGACATATCGTATCCCATTCAATTTCCAGTTAATTGGTTTCAATTCAGTTCCAGCTCGGTTTCACAAATTTCTATTTAAATTTGTTTTTATTCAAATAATCTGTTCTGGGAGTTTTTAAACAGTTTTGCTTTTCTAAAACCAACTATTCCTTTTTGGATTTCAACGGCTTGTTTCTCTCAAACCAATTCAAAAACAAAATCTTTTCGGTAGTAATCCGTCACTTACAACTCGAAAATGAACATTAATGATGTGGCCAGCATCATCAGAGTTATTTCCCAACTATCAAAGTGAGTTCAATACTATATCACTTTTCAAACCCATTTCTAACATTTCCACTTTGAAATTTATTTCAAAATATCCTTCCAATGTTTGTAAAACAATTTAAAATCTCCCAGGATTTTAAAATTCTCTTATACTTAATCCAAGTCCATTACAAACACTTATTCAAATTTCCAGGGTTTTAACTTCAATTCTGATTTAAATTCAGATTTAATTCATATCGTAATACTTATACGACCTTTGATTGGTTATTTTCATAACCGTTTAATTTATAATCTCACTCGATTATAATAAAAACCAATATATCCAATATATTATATCCATTTCAATATCAATTTTTGATATCAAAATATAATTTGGGTAAAATTATTTCATTTACCCTATTTTCAAAATATATTGTGTCGACCCATCGTATTCGAGTGTTTATAACCTCCTACTGATACAGTGGATCAAACTGATCGATCAGAACCCATAAACAACTCAACCAATAAATCACCACAATATAAAACAATTTTTTTATATCAATAACAAATACGTTCACTCGTATATATACACTCAACTCAATCTAGGGTATTACTAACCCCATCTCTACTGAGTCACGCCACAGAGCCACGGTAATTATTTAACCTTAAGCTCTTATACGACCTGTAACGACCCGGATTTTAAGCGACTTTGGTTACCGACATAAACTCAACGACGACTAACCAAACATCGAAAAAACCTGGTAGTTAATGAAAGAAGTTAGAGGGTGAGAATAGATAAGATAGAAACTTAGAATAGAAGAAGAAGAAGAAGAAGATACAACACCAGAGTAACAGGAATCTCACAGCGTAATGAATAACATATAATAGATAATATATCCTTGAAATGAAATCAATATATGTATACAATAACATTATCAGAGTACAACACTTACAACACAGCGGAAATAAATAATAGCTATATGACCCTGAAGCCTCCTGCTCCAAGCTCTCCTGGTATATCTGTAAAATCCTGACTACTTGGCTGCCCATACAAAAATGGGCACCCAAGAGTTTAGGGAAACAAAACAAAATAAACTCCGGGTCAGTCATGGGACTGGTATGAGTAAGACAGTTTAAAACAGATTGAACCATTAAACGATATCTCATAAGACCCCGCCGTATAACGGAACGGGTTTTTCCCTTATGAGAATCCAAAATATCTTTATATCAAAACCTTTTTATATTATAATAATGTCTATCAACCACAATATAATAATCATCTAGCAGAAACGCTTTCATCTCACGTTCTACATATATAGTATACAATCAAAACCGCAAGCACGTATTGGGTTATGGATTTCCAACTATGACAAGGTATGGAACCACCTTTCGCTAGTGTACCTCTAGGGAGGAATACACTGGGTTCAATAAGAACATCTTGCAACCCGGCCACACATGACCGACCACTCATTTCGCTTGAGTGTATCGAATGTATATCACCAACGGTTGGGATCAGCAACCGTTTCCGAATGGGACAGCATCAACAATAGATTTTTTAGAAGTAAATGAAACTCTAGATCAGATGATTATACACCCTAATAGGTGCGACCTACATAGCCATGCTGCCTGCCCGACTTTTGTCATTTACCGGATGTGAGGCTGGAAGCTACGCTTATCTTTTACATGCCACATCTTCATTCATTTAGAATGTCACATCGTCATTCCCGCCAAATCACAAATTGATTTATCCAAAAATAACACGGGTATACAGTTAAGAGAAACAAATTCCTCTGCCACCAAATGTGAATACGTTTGAAGAGATCAACTTACACGATTTATTAGATATACTCTGTCAGACCTTCTTCCATACAAGTTGTCGTAGGACTGGACAAACCGAAGGCACTATTCAGTACATCCATCTTAGGCAATTGTTATCTAAGATTTATACAACATCCCCTGCACTTTACTCCGTCTTCAATTTTCTTTGGCATATATGATTCGCTACGCTTATGCCAATACAGAGCGGTTCTTCGGATAATAATCCAACCGGTCTCTCCATATTAACAATGTTAAAATGGTCAAAACATTGATAGTCTGTGATTTAGCTATCAAATGAAAACATGTTTGTGTACACACAACGATCTTATTTCCAAATGGAATTATCGATCCAATCATCAAACATATATATATATATCCTCATTTTCTATGTTTAGAAAATATACGTTATTAATACTGGAAAACATTTCCATGGCTTAATTACGTATCACTATTCTTCCACATCTATCAGACTCTAACTATAAACTAACAAGAGAACAACTTCCTAAGTATAAACCCTGAAGGCCGAAACCAACATCAGATCGATACTCAGGAAACCATTCAACTTATTAATCTCTAGTCAGTTTCCAATTTCTGTTTAACTCCATTTTGATTAATTATGTTCGATTAACTCCTTTCAATTAACTCGATTCGATTAACTCCTTTATTTATTTTCCAAATAAATAATCCTTTATTCTATTTATTTTCTAAATAAATAATCCTTTATTCTATTTATTTTCTAAATAAATAATCCTTTATTCTATTTATTTTCTAAATAGATATTCCTTTATTCTATTCTATTCGTTTTATCAACGTTTTTCCCCTTTTATAAAACTCTATTCGTTTTATAAACATTTTCCTTTTATTTACTTTCGAAATATTTCCTTTTATAAAATCTGTTGATTTTATAAAAATCCCTTTTTATTTCAATATACAATGAAATAATTCTTTTTACATCCCAGGGTCTTTTTATGATATTCAAAATATCGAATAACAAGGATCAATATCATTCTAACACACAAAATCCATAACAAATTATATAACACATCATATATCACAATATATGAAGAAAAAAACAGTAAAATAAATGTTGAGGAATCCAGTTGGATTCCTCCAACCTGTTTCCTTGCATCACAGATGTTAAACAACATAATTAACATCGATTTCATTTCAATTTGAAATATTCTGTTAAACAGAATCAATATTTGATTAATGATTTATATCTATATCATTATCTATAATTTCAACCAATCAATCAGCATTTCAACCAAACAGTTAACACACATCAAATAACAGATAATTATCAGTTCTAAGATTACGTTATAAAATATAACTGTTCAGAGTTGGTGAGTTTTACTCACATTGTAATTTATCGTTAAATAACGATAAATTATTGTCGATTCAGACAGACGTATTGTCTCATCATAATTTCCAACAAGCTTCATATCAAACCCAACCAAACTCCAGGGTGTAGTGTCCGTTCATACGGTCACAATGGTACCAAGTTTGTGAAATTCTGATACAGTATGTAATAGATATTAAAGTTACAAGTTACATGTTATTTTAAATATACAAATTATATTTAATTAAACCTTATTGGGCTCACCCCTTTTTGAAATCGGCCCACCCAACTTCTTTGCCATGACCTGCTACTTCTTCCAACCCGCACCCATTCTCTTCTTTCCCATCATCTCCAAAAGCTTCTAACTCCAGAGAAAAACTCCAGCCAAATTGGTTTCTTCGATCCCTTCTACCTCTCCCATTCTTCCATGATTCTCCAAACCGACTTCACCCCCATGTTTCTCGTTCCCAACTCTATCATCCCGTAACCTTATTTCCATGCTCCGAGACACCCAATCAAATCGCGACTTCGAGCAGTATACTAGAAGAGATGCGAACTTTTGGGTTGTCGTATCCTTCAAAATCACCACAGTTGAAGCTAAATCCACCTACGAACTCGAATCCGGTGTCGAAACAAGCTAAAACTCCGTGTATCTCCGACCATGTCGAGCCCTAGCCTTCGCTGTGTATTTTCCAGCATCCAAAGAACACGTCAAATTAAACAATGGTCATGCCAAATCGAAGAGGAGCCCTAGTTGAATTCGAATATACATGATTGGTATTTTTCAGAGATTTATTTGGTTTGTTCAGTATTTTTGAAATTACGGATTTGCTGTTTTGAAGAAAATGTGGCGGCTTAGAAACGATTCTGACCAGATAACGAAATAGATTAGGTTTTAAGAGTTGAGAGGGTATATATATATATAGGAAGAACAAAATATCTAGATATTTTATTTAGATATTTTATTTTCATCTTTTATATATGTTTTCGCCTTCTAAAAATTTGTGTGATCACACACGATACCCAAGAATCACAAAACTGGACATACTGGTAGAGTTCGACATTACGGTCCCAACGAAACTGGTTTCGTCGAATTCCGACTCCGTTTACTCACACAGCGTATTTTTAACCGTCAAAATACTGACTATTTTTCACTCTAAAAATCCGTACGGCCCCACAGTGACTCTAAAAATCACGAAACTTGAAATCTAGCAATAATTTAATATTGCGGATCCAACAAAATTGGTTTCGTCGAAAACCGAGGTCGTTTGCAAAACTGGCTATTTTTAAAGCTCTGAATGACCCATTTAAATATATAAATATATTTAAATAAAAAATTAAATTAAATATAAATAAATTTATATTATCGTATATATTCTCATACAATTTCATACAGCTCCAGAATAATCATACCAGAGTTTATACTTGATATCCCAGAATTCCAGATTATCTCGGTATTCAAAATAAAGCATTGCAAATTATAAAGGAATTCCACAGCGACTTTTCTGAAATTTGATTTGGACGTAAATCAAAATTTACCCGACGAAATCCCGATTTTTCTCTTCTACTAGAAAGATATACTTCACCGGCTCCGTACGTTTCTTGTTTCACAGAAATCCGATTTAAAACGAGCCTTGTACATTCAGTTGAAGTTCAAATCGCCAAATAGCGAACTGCCGCGCCATTTCGAGCTCGATTTTAATTAATAAAATTATACGTTCAAACTAATGTTATTTAAATATATTCGTTATTCTAATTCAACTCTAAGCTGAATTAAATATTTTAAATCACCCAGTTCACATTAAAAATGTCAATTCACTATTTCTGATAAATTCAGAAATTTAATATACTATTTAATTATTAATTTTAATTAAATATTCAATATAATTTAATTAAATGACCATTTAAATTCTCTAAACCACTCTTTAAATAATTAAATTAATTAATTTTTATATCGTTGAAGATGCGGGTCATTACATCAAGCAAGCCCGAACATGATTGATTGAAGCATGAAATTACTTAAAAAGTTGGATTCGAACTTGGATTTTGGATCGGGTGGCATTGGTTCGATGTTCCTGGATATGTGGAGCTCCGTTTTCCATTTGATTCCCGACTCGGTCAATTTCGGTTCAACTATGTCGAACTGAAGTTTACTGAACCGAATTCTGATTTTTTACGAAGACTGGTTATTTTGCTTCGATGTGGTCTACCAACTACTCTACAACCTCGGATCGTGTGACACGTATTCTGGTCGAGCCGACCTGGGTACTTCCACTACTTGAAGAAACGTTCCACCACTTCCTATCAAGCTGGATCTGAAGCCACGTATCCTAGTTGAATCGGGCTATGGAGCATCTATAAATAGCTCATGCTTGGACATTTAATGGGATCAAACTCCTTTTCTCGATACTTGTTCACGCAAGGACATTCCTTAGGAACTTAGTCACTTTTTTCTCTACTTTTCTTTCATATAATCAACTGTATTGTAATCTACATTATAAATAATGTTTGATTACACTAAGTGGACGTAGGCCGAATTGCGAACCACTATAAATTGTGTGTCTCCTTTACTTTATTGCATATTCTGTGATTGTGAGATTGTTGCAATTGATTGAAACTTGGGCGTTGAACGTCGAAGAAACACTTCTTAATGTTAACATTTTAGCACGCCAGGAAGGGGGAAAGCAACTTCGATTTCTAACTTAAAGGAAATTGCTCAATTTCAAGATTGGAAAATGGTGAAAAGGAAGAAAAATGGAACATTCTCTCTTACTGAAGATGCTGGAATTGAAGGCATGAGGAATGAAGGAAGTCAAAAGGCTTCCTCTCATGGCGATCCCCCTATCTACTTAACTAGAGAGGAGATGGATGGGGTGTTGAATGGTCTGAAGTTGCAAATGGAGCGACAAGATAAGCGTATTCGAAAGCAAGAGGAGACGATGAACGGTTTTTTCACAATGTGGAACGGGTTTGGAAAACCAGGAGGTCAAAACTCTTTTGCTGGAGCTGGAGCAGGAGTCGGCGGCGTAGTAGAGAACAAAGCAGCAACAACAGCTCGACCATAGAGCTTACCACAAACTAGACCACTTGAAGCTTCGGTTCGACATGGCGCCAATGCCGAACCGGCTAGGGTAGGGGGCATCTTCCCAAAAGTTAGAGATATGCATCGTGACTCTGCAACTCGTGGTGTTCGGAATGAAAATGTTGGAAATATTGGTCGAGCTCAAACCAATGCAAATCTGGATGGAAAAGATGTAGTTGCACCAGGAACTCAGTTCGACCATATTGAACCGACACGATTCGACCATGTCGAACAAGAATGGAGGTATAGTCGAACCGAGCTTAAATGCCACAACGTGCATCAAGCTACTACTGCAATGCCTGTTGGGGGAACCAGCTTTGCAGTGGAAAATTTGCAACAATTATCTGGAGATGGAAATCGAATAGCTGATTTGATTTGACGATTTACGAGAGGCGGGGAATCTGAAGCTAATGTGGACAATGTCAATCACATGCCTTTTACATGAGATATCAGAAATTCCCATAACCCACCAAACTTTAAATTGTCAGTCTTGGAAGCTAACGATGGGAGGAAGGGTCCTACTGTGCATTTGATCCGTAATAAGTGCCACATGGAAGTACTTTCAGCATCGGAAAGCGTCATGACCAAGTGCTTTCCTCTGTTTCTTATGGATGTAACTGCTATATGGTTTAGGCAGCTGGAATCTGAATCGATAAACAGTTGGAACATGTCAGTTGCCTGATTTATTGAATAGTTTAGAGTCCACATCGCGAGGCTAAAAAATGTGATGACTCTTACAACGATCAAGTAGAGGTCCAGAGAAACTCTTCGTTCCTTCTTAGAGAGATTCAACGTGGCGGTTGCATCGGTAGATTGGTCAGAATTGTCCATGGTATTGATGGCAGATGTATTCAGCATTCTGGATGAGTCGGACTTTCAACGAGACCCACCGAGGGACCTTGGCGGATTTTACTTTGAAGCATATAGGTTTGTGGGTGAGGAGGATGCTAGAATCAAGAACGAAAGTCCCGAGGTCAATGTGGCTAAGGGCGAAGGACCATACAGATCTGGAATGGATAAAATAAGGGAAAGGGAAAATCCCTGATAAAGAACGGTCGAAATGTTCGGTCTTGGAGAGAGCCTAAATTCGATAAGTATACTGAGCTTAATTCCATGCTATAGGACATCTACATGGATATGGATGGGTTATCCCATTTCAGAAGCTTCCCAGGAGGGAGCCAACATAGAAAGAGCAGGAGTCAGGAAAGCACTGACTGTTCCACGAGATAGATGGTCATGCTACGAACGATTACAAGCATCTGGGTGACATTATTGAAAATCATGTCAGATGGGGAGAGTTGGCAGAATATGTTAAGCATACTGTAAGAACCCGTTACTTCCCCTTGAAGGAAAGAGCGGATACTTTGAGGACAAGACAAATTGGAACGCAGACAGAAGAACATTTCATTGTCTATTACAACAATTCCATCAGAATACAAGAATATACAGAGTATGAATAAATATACATTCGACAAACATCAGAGATTACAATAAATTACATAGCAGCGGAAAAATAATACAACACACAACTGAAAGTAATACACGGATACAGAGCTTTCTGAGTATCGTTCAAGCTGTAAACCAGGATCCTGTGAATATAAATCTGCAAAACCAAAACTACTAGCTGCCCGTGTGGAAAATAGGGGCACCCAGAGTTTAGGTTAAAACAATAAACTCCAGGTCAGTCATGTGACTGGTGTGAGAACTAAAACAGTTATTTAAAACTTTACTTTGAAAGATAGTAATTCAAGGGACCACGTCGTATAACACGGAACGGGTTTCCTCTCAAGAATACCAGTGCATATAACAAAACAGCGCAATGCTTTTTGGAAAAATGAAGCTATTATAAGACCCAGGTCCCATCACACAATGCAACGCAAGCCGGAGGATAGGGTTTTCCCTTATAATGGCCAAACATGCTTGGTACGTTTAAAACAAATCATTTGATACTATAATAAGTGTATAGTTTCAAAACAATTCAAATCATAAATATCAATCATAGGCGACATGGGTACCATCTATCATGTCGCCATACTAGGCTCTACAAATAAAACCGTAATATCGCGTATTGGAAATTGGATTTCTGTCATGAGTCGAGGCAAGAGGCAAGCTCCTCTCCGTTCGAGACACTCTAGCAAATGTCTCAGGACCCCACTTTGATCCTTGGAATCGGTTGGGCCGGTCCTCACCTAACTTTGGAGGATTGGCAATTCCTGAACACACGTTTCCCGGTCCTAATAGACCTATATCCGAGGTGCCTCGCTGTAACGACCCGCATTCTACGCATCATAGGATCGTAGAATATTTATTTCTTTCACATACGAAGTCGTACGGTCGTGTAACTTTGGGAGACGACTATTGGGGTCATTTCCCATGTTCATGATTTTTCCCGATTTTTAGATGACCATTTTACCCCTAGTTGGCACTGTTTTGGCCATAACTTTTGACTGGAAATGAATTTTGACCTGAAACCACTTCCATTGGCTTTGAATGATAGTTTCTCTTTTCGTAGAGTGGTCACATTAGCCAAACGGACTCACCGTTTGGGAGGTATGGCTGAAACAAGTTTCAGATGGTGAAAGACAGCTTAATTGGGCTTAACCGGGTGATTAGCAGTTAGGCCCAAGGGGAATTTCGGGTTTAGAGGTATAGGAGGACTGATTAGGGTTAGGTTATCACTTTCATTTCAGTTTTGAGCCGCCACAAACCTCCTTGAGACCTTAGTAATGGCTTCCTACATCTAAAACACCCCAAATCACTCTCTAATTGAAGATTAGGCTTAGCAACACCAAATTAAGGAGAAAAAGCACCAAAGCAAGGTTAGAGCTGCTGTTAGACATCAGTATTCGCCCAAATCAGAGGAGTTTCAGTTCTGAGAATTTCATTTGTGGCCAAGGTGAGTGATTTGCATAGTTTTTGCACTAATTACAGTGATTAAGGGTAATTAGTGAAGATTAGCGAATTTATACGTAAATAAATTCTGGAAAAATTCTTAAAATTCTAAAATAATGTTTTAAGGCTCTGTTAGAAATTTGAGATAATTTCGATGTGTTTTGTTAATTGTATGCCTAAACATGATTAAGAGTGCTTAAGGGAAAATGTGAGGTTTTAGCCACTTTTGATCCATTTTGATTCATTTGGATTGTTGTTTGCTGTTTGTGATTGCTATTACATGTTGCTATGACTCTATGATATGTTTCATGATTGATTAGAATAGTTAAAATGGTCGAAAACGTCGTCGAATGGCGTAGAAAGCTCGCTGGAAAGTTGCAGAAGTGTGCAGGCTCCGAACCGGTTCGGATCGGAGGAAGGGGTCGGATCAGATTTGTGAACTGACCAAGGGGATTCGAACTGGATTGGAACTTGTCACTGGGGGAGGCTTGGCGAGAAGGAAGGCCGTTTACTTAGAGTTGGAGTGGACAGGGGGATCGGATCGGAACTATGGAGCAGGATCGGATCGGAGTAGGAGAGAGCGGATCGGATCGGAAGCATAATAGAGGCCAGATCGGATCGACTCACGAATGGGAGGCTACGACTGGAGCAAGACGAAGGGATCGGATCGGATCGGAGTAGATGGGAAACGAGGAAGCTGATCGAAGGAGGAGCATGAACTCGAAGGAAAACAGCAACCCGACCCGACCCGGAGGAGGACACCGACCCGACCCGAAGTGAAGAACCCGACCCGAACCGAATGGGAGGATGACAAAGAGGACCGACCCGAACCGACGAGAATAACGACTACCGACCCGAACCGAATTCTAGAACTGCTATTGCGCGACAACTTTTCTGAAGACCCACTCCAATTCGACCAAACCCGAGATGCAAAGGAAGTCCAAATGAGAAGTTAGAGCTTAAGATTCAGATGGGAATCAACGAGTTCACTTCATGATTGGGCTTTGCTGCGGGACGCGTGCTAAGGAGTTATCGACACCTATAGCTTTGGACCACTATGGTAGGAGGTACGAAGGCGGATTCAGGGCCATTATGGTATTGGTAGAACCAAGGGCTATGACCAATGAAGTGGGTCATTGAAATGTTTGGTCATGACTCCAAGTGTTTGGCTTGGTCACAGCAGGGTTTCTACAAGTCGGGATTCGTCGTTGCCTCAGTTTGTCTAGTGTTCCAAAGTGGTAGATGTCGTACGCTTTACGCACTGAGTGAGAGATGCGAGGATGGTTGCTATGGATGATTTGTTTGCTATCACTGTGACATGCACACCCCACCCCCGTATTCTTACACTATTTATTATGGCACCTTGGAGTATTGTACGGTATGTGGTACTAACTCTTTGGTTGCAGGTCCAGGTTCAGGTATGGTTTAGTATACCTGTTATTATTCTGTTTAGATGCTTATCGCTCATACCAGGCTTTATGTCTGACCCAGAGTTTTATGTCTCCTCTTATTACTCTGGGTGCTCACACGAGCAGACTAGAGACAGGTTAGCTGGTGGTGCACGGGTAGATGATCCGGAGACGAGCAGGAGGCTTCCACGTAATATATATAGTATTCTCCCTGTGTTGTTGAAGATCACTGCTTGGGCATTGTTGGTGTATCTTCTACTTCAGCTTTCTTTGTTTAGAGACAGTAAATTTGGAAAATTGTAATAAGCTGTATTTGGATTTCCGCTGCTTTGATGATTGATGTTGATTTTAGTTATCAGCTTATGCACTGTCTCGCCTGTTTTGTGTCAAGTATGTTATTATTATATTTTATTCCATGCGCTGTGAGACATTCTGCAGGTTTCTTGATTGGTTCATTCTCTTCTTTTCTTTCTTATGACGACCGTCTTGTGCTAGTCGGGCATGTGTTGGAGGAAATGCAGGCTGGTGCGGGGCGGGCCGTCACACTTGGTATCAGAGCTCTAGGTTGCGTAGTTAACCTAGGGAAGTTATCAGGGAGAGATAGTATACGTATACGAGAGAGCGTATTTGTGATTATTTTGGTTTTCAAAAGCTATATATATATATACTATTAGTAGTATAAGGATGGAGTCGTACTGCACTAACACCACTATGGAGTCGTTAATCATTTCTTTTTTCAGATTGACGATGAGCCGATATGTTAGAGGTACCGGTAGAGGAGCCAATAATGGGAATGCTACTGACATGAGGGCGATGTTTACTGACCTCATGAGAGAGATGCTTAGAGATGTTCAGAGGGCGGCTCCCAATGGTGGAAATGGTGGTGGTCCAATGGTGCAGGCGCCAAGAGTCGACTTCGCCAAGCTGAATAAGGATTATACTAGCCTTGGTGGGAAGCCGTTCCACGGAACGGAGTCGGCTACGGATGTTCAGGATTGGGTGGATAGTTGCGAACGTATCTTCGAGGATTTGGGTATCGAGGATGCGATGAAGAGAAAGTTAGCGTCCCGTCAGCTGCAAGGGCGGGCAATGAATTGGTGGAATGCTATAAAGGCAGCTACTCCCGAAGATCAGATTACTTGGGAGCGGTTTAAGGCCCGCTTTAGTGAGAAGTTCATTCCAGCTGCTCAGAAGTCAATGTTGTTTAAGAAATTCTTGGAGCTCAAGCAGAATGGCAGGGCTGTCTCGGAGTATATTGCTGAATTTGACACTTTGTCAAAATATGGGTTATCTCTTATAGATACTGCCGAGAAAAAGAATGAGAAATTCATAACTGGATTGGATCAGTACTTGGGGGAAAAACTTATTAACCACATCGATGAGACGTTTGAATCGATTGTGGGAAAAGCGTTAAGGTCAGAAAGTCTCTACCCTAAGCCAAAGACTGAGGTTGCATCCGCAGACGAGCCAAAGCCACAAGCTAGTGGTGGAGGCAAAGGTGGTTCCCAGAATAAGAGAAAGCAGAATCAGGCTAAGGATGGCCAGAAGAAAAAGAATAAGCAAGATGTGGAGTGCTTCAGCTGTGGTAAGAAGGGCCATTATGCTAGTAATTGTCGGGCCAAGCCAGCAGATAGGAAGTGCTTCAACTGTGGCCAAATGGGACATCACAAGGACAAGTGTCCCCAGCCCCCTAAGGAAAAGCAAATGGTGAAAGCATATGCTCTTAATGCTATTCCTTCTTCGTCGAATGCCCCAACTGCGGCGGAGAAGGGAAAGAATGTCGTCATTCAAGGTATGCTTTCTGTTTATGATGTTCCTGTTAGAGTTTTGTTTGATACCGGAGCTTCCAGTTCTTTCATATCTAGTGACCTGGTAGATAGGTTGGGATTGGAGCCCGAGATTGTCGATAGACCTTTAGTAGTGACGAACCCGATTGGTGGTTCAACTAGCCTTAGCATGATTTGTCGTAATGTGGTTCTATCGAGTCATGGATGCATGTTTGTTTGTGATTGCTTTGTTTTGGGCTTTACTGGGTTTGGCATTATTTTGGGAGTAGATTGGCTCCAAAGATACGGGGTGGTGGTAGACTGTGAGGGCTTTTTGGTGACAGCTAGAGCGGATGATGGACGGAGGATAGTGTTTGGTGGTCTACCCAGTAAGGGGGTATTGGCTAGTTTTCTAAACTCCCTCGACATTCCGCATAGTGAGTTGTCAGGTTTGCCCGTGGTTGGCCAGTATCCGGATGTTTTCGAAGAAGTGACCGGACTTCCACCACACCGAGAGATTGAGTTTCGTATTGATTTGGTAAAAGATGCCAGACCTATAGTGATGCCACTTCGTCGTATGGCACCAAGGGAGCAGCGAGAGCTCGAGGTGCAAGTCAGCGATCTTTTGAAGAAGGGATTTATCAGAAGGAGTGTTTCTGAATGGGGAGCACCAGTTGTGTTTGCTACCAAGGCGGATGGTTCCCTTCATTTGTGTGTAGACTACCGCGAATTGAATAAAGTGACGAGGAAGAACAAGTATCCTCTACCGCGGATAGATGATTTGTTTGATCAGTTGAGTGGCGCGAGAGTATTTTCTCAGTTGGATCTCGCGACAGGTTTTCATCAGCTTAGAGTGGAAGCTGAGAGTATAGCTAAAACGGCATTTCGAACGCCGTCTGGGTTTTATGAATGGCTGGTTATGCCATTTGGGCTGACTAATGCCCCGGCATATTTTGTGGACCTTATGAATAGGGTATTCAGAGATCAGCTGAATAAGTCTGTCCTTGTGTTCGTTGATGATATTTTGGTCTATTCGAGGACAGAGGAGGAACACAAGGAACATTTAAGAGTAGCGATGGAGGTGTTGAGAAAACACCAATTGAAAGCAAAGTTTTCTAAGTGTCACTTCTGGAAGAGGGAAGTGAGGTTCTTGGGCCATGTTGTATCAGAGAGTGGTATTGCCGTGGACCCAGCAAAGGTGGCTACGGTACAAGATTGGCCTACGCCCAAGAATGCAACAGATGTAAGAAGTTTCTTGGGATTAGCGGGATATTATCGTAAGTTTATCCAAGGTTTCTCCAAGATAGCAGCACCATTGACCCAGTTAACCAAGAAGAATCAAGCTTTTGTCTGGGATGAAAGGTGCGAGAATGCATTTAAAAGCCTAAAGGACAAGTTGACAAGCGCACCAGTGTTAGTCATTCCTAAGGGGGATGAAGAGATGACGGTATACACGGATGCCTGTGGTACCGGGCTGGGTGCTGTATTGATGCAAGGCGGTAGGGTTGTAGCTTATGCAAGTCGGCAATTGAAACCGCACGAGAGAAGATACCCTACCCATGATTTAGAATTGGCAGCGATCGTGTTCGCGTTAAAGATGTGGAGACACTGTCTCTTGGGAGAAAGATTTGAGCTATTTACAGATCATAAGTCGTTAAAGTATCTATTCTCCCAGAAGGATTTAAATCTCCGTCAGCAGAGATGGTTAGAGTTCTTAGCTTCCTATGATTTTGACATCGCATACACACCGGGAAGGGGCAATGCGGTGGCTGATGCATTGAGTAGAAGACATGCCAGCTTAGGGGCCATGTTCCTTGAATGGAAGCAACTGGAGTTTATCGCGGGGTTTGATTTCAGACCAAAGTGCGAATTGGATCCAGAAATGTTAGCGAGTTTGACGATCAGACCCACTTTGATTGAGCGGATCGGCTCTAGTCAGAGGGACGATCCTAACCTATTGGAAATCATCTCCAAGTTAGAGATGGGAATCGATGAGGAGATGAACAAGTATGGGCTTGATCGAGATAGATGGCTTAGAAAGAATGGAAAGCTTGTTGTACCCAATGTCAATGGATTGAGGGATGAAGTGCTTAGAGAATGTCATCACTCAAGGCTGACTATACACCCCGGTGGTAATAAGATGTATCGAAATATGAAGCAGACCTACTACTGGGAAGGGATGAAAAGAGATGTTGGGAAGTTTATATCCAAGTGCATGAATTGCCAGCTAGTTAAAGCCGAGCAAAAGAAGCCTAGTGGGTTGTTACAGCCCTTAGAAATTCCCGAATGGAAATGGGAGCAAGTCTCGATGGATTTCATCGATGGATTACCAAGGACTAGATCGGGATATGACAGCATTTGGGTAATTGTAGATCGACTGACTAAAAGTGCAAGGTTTATACCAGTCAGATCGACTAGAACGACAGCTAAGTTAGCAGAATTGTATATGAAGTGGGTAGTGAGGTTTCATGGAGTACCTAAAAGCATTGTGAGCGACCGAGACCCGTTGTTCACTAGTGGGTTTTGGAGGAGCTTGCAAGAGGCGCTAGGGTCAGAGTTACATCTCAGTACCGCATATCATCCTCAGACCGACGGTCAGACGGAAAGGGTGAATCGTATTTTAGAAGATCTCTTGAGAGCATGTATATTGGATTTTGGTGGATCATGGGATGACCATTTGCATCTAGTAGAGTTTGCATATAACAATAGCTACCAATCCAGTATCGGTATGGCTCCATTTGAAGCTTTGTATGGAAGACCGTGCAACTCACCATCATGTTGGGTAGAAACTGGCGAGAAGTTTATGCTTGGACCAGATGTGGTGAGGGAAACTTCAGATAAAATCAAGATCATTCAGCAACGAATGAAGGCAGCCCAAGATAGGCAGAAGAGTTATGCTGATAAGAGAAGAAGAGACTTAAAATTCTCCGTGGGTGACTTGGTGTTTGTCAAGATTTCTCCGTTGAAGAGCGTAATACGATTTGGCAGGAGAGGTAAATTAGCACCAAGATTTGTTGGCCCATTCCCTGTTCTTGAACTAGTCGGGAATTTGGCATATAGAATTGACTTACCAGATAAGATGGCGGGAGTTCACAACGTATTTCATGTTTCCCAACTAAGGAAGTTCGTTCACAACTCAGATATGACTATCTCACCTGATCAGTTGGAAGACTTCGAAGTAGAACCCGAGGCGGTTGGAAACCGCAAGCCGGCCCGTATTGTCGCACACGACATGAAGCAACTTCGAAGGAAGTCGGTGAAGCTAGTCAAGGTACAGTGGAGCGAAGACGAGAATGATTGTACTTGGGAAACAGAGGAGGACATAAGGAAGAAGTATCCAGAACTCTTTGTCTGGTAAGATTTTATTAGCGATTTAGTTTTCCGCATGCTAGGATAGACTTGTTTGCTTGCTTTGCATGTTTGATTGTTGTATGCGGATGTTAGGCATGCGGGATCCTGTGTATGTTTTGGGGTTAAGGAATTTCGGGGACGAAATTTCTTAAGGGGGGGAGAGTGTAACGACCCGCATTCTGCGCA
Source organism: Allium sativum (assembly GCA_030737875.1). Taxonomy (NCBI): domain Eukaryota; kingdom Viridiplantae; phylum Streptophyta; class Magnoliopsida; order Asparagales; family Amaryllidaceae; genus Allium; species Allium sativum. The sequence continues at coordinate 195,977,137 of CM060911.1, forward strand.
TTATAGGATCGTAGAATATTTATTTCTTTCACATACGAAGTCGTACGGTCGTGTAACTTTGGGAGACGACTATTGGGGTCATTTCCCATGTTCATGATTTTTCCCGATTTTTAGATGACCATTTTACCCCTAGTTGGCACTGTTTTGGCCATAACTTTTGACTGGAAATGAATTTTGACCTGAAACCACTTCCATTGGCTTTGAATGATAGTTTCTCTTTCCGTAGAGTGGTCACATTAGCCAAACGGACTCACCGTTTGGGAGGTATGGCTGAAACAAGTTTCAGATGGTGAAAGACAGCTTAATTGGGCTTAACCGGGTGATTAGCAGTTAGGCCCAAGGGGAATTTCGGGTTTAGAGGTATAGGAGGACTGATTAGGGTTAGGTTATCACTTTCATTTCAGTTTTGAGCCGCCACAAACCTCCTTGAGACCTTAGTAATGGCTTCCTACATCTAAAACACCCCAAATCACTCTCTAATTGAAGATTAGGCTTAGCAACACCAAATTAAGGAGAAAAAGCACCAAAGCAAGGTTAGAGCTGCTGTTAGACATCAGTATTCGCCCAAATCAGAGGAGTTTCAGTTCTGAGAATTTCATTTGTGGCCAAGGTGAGTGATTTGCATAGTTTTTGCACTAATTACAGTGATTAAGGGTAATTAGTGAAGATTAGCGAATTTATACGTAAATAAATTCTGGAAAAATTCTTAAAATTCTAAAATAATGTTTTAAGGCTCTGTTAGAAATTTGAGATAATTTCGATGTGTTTTGTTAATTGTATGCCTAAACATGATTAAGAGTGCTTAAGGGAAAATGTGAGGTTTTAGCCACTTTTGATCCATTTTGATTCATTTGGATTGTTGTTTGCTGTTTGTGATTGCTATTACATGTTGCTATGACTCTATGATATGTTTCATGATTGATTAGAATAGTTAAAATGGTCGAAAACGTCGTCGAATGGCGTAGAAAGCTCGCTGGAAAGTTGCAGAAGTGTGCAGGCTCCGAACCGGTTCGGATCGGAGGAAGGGGTCGGATCAGATTTGTGAACTGACCAAGGGGATTCGAACTGGATTGGAACTTGTCACTGGGGGAGGCTTGGCGAGAAGGAAGGCCGTTTACTTAGAGTTGGAGTGGACAGGGGGATCGGATCGGAACTATGGAGCAGGATCGGATCGGAGTAGGAGAGAGCGGATCGGATCGGAAGCATAATAGAGGCCAGATCGGATCGACTCACGAATGGGAGGCTACGACTGGAGCAAGACGAAGGGATCGGATCGGATCGGAGTAGATGGGAAACGAGGAAGCTGATCGAAGGAGGAGCATGAACTCGAAGGAAAACAGCAACCCGACCCGACCCGGAGGAGGACACCGACCCGACCCGAAGTGAAGAACCCGACCCGAACCGAATGGGAGGATGACAAAGAGGACCGACCCGAACCGACGAGAATAACGACTACCGACCCGAACCGAATTCTAGAACTGCTATTGCACGACAACTTTTCTGAAGACCCACTCCAATTCGACCAAACCCGAGATGCAAAGGAAGTCCAAATGAGAAGTTAGAGCTTAAGATTCAGATGGGAATCAACGAGTTCACTTCATGATTGGGCTTTGCTGCGGGACGCGTGCTAAGGAGTTATCGACACCTATAGCTTTGGACCACTATGGTAGGAGGTACGAAGGCGGATTCAGGGCCATTATGGTATTGGTAGAACCAAGGGCTATGACCAATGAAGTGGGTCATTGAAATGTTTGGTCATGACTCCAAGTGTTTGGCTTGGTCACAGCAGGGTTTCTACAAGTCGGGATTCGTCGTTGCCTCAGTTTGTCTAGTGTTCCAAAGTGGTAGATGTCGTACGCTTTACGCACTGAGTGAGAGATGCGAGGATGGTTGATATGGATGATTTGTTTGCTATCACTGTGACATGCACACCCCACCCCCGTATTCTTACACTATTTATTATGGCACCTTGGAGTATTGTACGGTATGTGGTACTAACTCTTTGGTTGCAGGTCCAGGTTCAGGTATGGTTTAGTATACCTGTTATTATTCTGTTTAGATGCTTATCGCTCATACCAGGCTTTATGTCTGACCCAGAGTTTTATGTCTCCTCTTATTACTCTGGGTGCTCACACGAGCAGACTAGAGACAGGTTAGCTGGTGGTGCACGGGTAGATGATCCGGAGACGAGCAGGAGGCTTCCACGTAATATATATAGTATTCTCCCTGTGTTGTTGAAGATCACTGCTTGGGCATTGTTGGTGTATCTTCTACTTCAGCTTTCTTTGTTTAGAGACAGTAAATTTGGAAAATTGTAATAAGCTGTATTTGGATTTCCGCTGCTTTGATGATTGATGTTGATTTTAGTTATCAGCTTATGCACTGTCTCGCCTGTTTTGTGTCAAGTATGTTATTATTATATTTTATTCCATGCGCTGTGAGACATTCTGCAGGTTTCTTGATTGGTTCATTCTCTTCTTTTCTTTCTTATGACGACCGTCTTGTGCTAGTCGGGCATGTGCTGGAGGAAATGCAGGCTGGTGCGGGGCGGGCCGTCACACTCGCATTCCAACATCCACACAGTTGAAAAGTATATATAAATGTCAGGGCTGGTAGGTCACTGACATCACCCATAGCTAGAAAGAAACGTCGTGTTCTCCCAACGGTCCATATCCTGTTTTTGACTCATACCGAGGTGTGAGGCTCGCGAATTCACGTTATACACAAAGCTGCGCCACACAGGCCATGCTTTGATCATCAACCAAAAGACTTTGCTGTTCAACAGAAGCCTTGATCATCTTCCACTTAGCCGTGCCACATAGGCAATTCACTCCATGCGACTGTTGTCCATCGATATACAACCTCTGAGCTCGTACGTCTCAGAGAAGGGCGTTAAGCAAGAGAATAAATTCTCCGCCGCCAAAAAAATGTATATTTAATAGAGATCAATCAACACGGAATAAAATCCAATGTCAGACACACAATCCATTTACAAGTTCGTTCTGGGTCTGAACGAAATCGGAGGCACTTTCCTCGCATATCCATCGATCTCCAAGTACGTCTAGACGATCACCAACTGTTTCCCTCATCTTGGGTGTACGGCCCAATCGAGATCATCAGCAATCACCCAAACGATGTGAAGACTTCCGGTCTTCAACCACCGTCTTCATCTTCGACATCTCGTCGAATCGATTATTCAGAATGGGTATAAACCCGGTCTTTCTGAATAACCCACGTATATGATAAACAAATGTTACACAAACACAACAAACGCCTCATTCCAATTCAGAATATTCTTTTATTTACAAAATCACATTCTTAGGGAATAGGTTCCCATTAATTTTATCAAAGATAAATTCTTCTAAATTTATTCTTTAATCTTCCTTTGGATATCATTTCAAATTGTATTATGGTTTTTCAATCTAGTCGGGATTAGCGAACCACACCGAAGTAATTATTTATTTCCCAATCCCAACCTATTCATCCCATGGAGCAAAACTGGTAATACTCCATATCTAACACCACGGTGTTATCGGTAAAATTAATTACCATTTCACGTTCAAATCTAATTAAAGATTTAACTATCGCTTTGGAGCAAAACTGGTGACACTCCATCCTCGATCACTTTTCAAATTCTATAGTTTAAATTATCAATTTACATTTCAATCTAATTAAAGATTCATTAAAACTCCACTTCGTTTTAATCTTTCCCCCAAATCAATATCCTGTCTTTAACTGGGTTAAAGAACCAATGTCACCTAAAACACGATCCACGATAAACCCAAATCACATTTGATATTAAATACAAGGCTCTGAATAGAAAATATACCGGCTTATATTCAATATCAAATTCTGAAACCAACAAATATCGTATTGGAAATAACGATATAAATATATCTTTCAAATTCCCATAACAATATTTGTATAATCACGGAATCGAACATCGAAATATTCCAAAGACAATTTCGATTCAAATCCATTCCAATTCACGTATTGGAAATTCTGGTTATTTTCAAAACCATTCAAATTCAATTTATTTATTTCGAAAATAAATTGATTTTAATTCTAGTTCAAAACTAGTTCATTTCAATAAAAATATATTCTTATCTTTTCAAATGTGAGATTTTTCACCCCAGTTCTTTCCAATTCACATATTATGATTTTACACAAATTATTAATATTTTTAATAATTTTATCAAGGCCCGTACAGTCGATTTCCATCAACGACCATCGAACTGAACTTACAGCGACCTTTTCCAAATTTGATTTGGACATAATTCCAAATCCAACCGTTAGATTTCAAATTTCTAATATTCATTGGAAAGCTCTTTTCGATACGAACCCAACGGTTCCAGTTTTAGGAGAATCTGACGGTCGGATCTCCCGCAACGTCAATTCGAAGTCAATGGTCGAAATTCACGAACTACCGCAGCGCGGCGCGTTAAATTCAGGCCATTTAATATATATAATATATACATATATATTTTATTTCGTTGATTTCAATTCAAAACGTATTTCATAATTCGTTTTAAATTCGTTTTCAACACAATTTCAACTTCATATTCAATTTCAAATCAAAATTGAATATTTCATATCATTACTATATAAATGATAGTATTTTCAAAACGTTATATTTTGAAATCACTACCTTTTCTATATTCATTATAAAAACGAATATAATCGATATAAATATCGTTCACGTCAAAATGGCGCAACTCTAATCAACACGGCTTTATATATTTCACTAAATTCGTTATTCTATTCAACAAATGAATATATATTCTATTCAACACATGAATCTATATTTCTTTCAACACACGACTAATCTCAACACATGAGTACTGTCAACACACGACTATTTTTGTTATGTAATATATTTTATAAAATTATGGTATCTATCGTTTGATTTTTAATCAGACTCCAACCGTAAAGTAGTGTCTAATCTTAAATATGATAACGATGTAAATTTTATTGTTAAAATATTTTACTCAACACATGAATAGTTTCAACACATGAATATATATTTAATAATATCCTTTATTTTCCCGATTGGAATGAGGCCCAATCAATTACCATATAATGTTAATTATATGGATTCCATACAACACATATATATAATAGCAACGATAAACAATCAATCTTCATCCAAAGTGCACCACACAACTGCATAAGCATCAACTATAAATAATTAACGCTTACACAGTCTGTCGACCAATCGATCGACATACAATTAAATAATTGGGATTAGTGTACGCCAAATATCATCCCAACACCCGTGTGGGGTTTAAAATCAACTAACACTGAATATTATTTGTGCAGTTGGGCGATGTGTAAAATTTATCATCCCAATCAATATAAGTCAAATCAGTGTACATAAACAAACCGGTCGATTTGTTTATAAATATTTATTTATTCACTTTCACGTTAAAAATTATATTTTTAACGATAATTAATTTATTTCAACTATCTACATTTTATTATCGATTTCACATCAACATCACAAACAAATTTCACAACACATCAAACAAGCATACAAGCCGTCCATGGTCTGTGGACGACGGGTGTCGGGTGCTACTAAGCACCGTCTACATCCTAGTATATATTTATAACTAGAAAAGAAATTTAAAGTGAGAAGTTCTCACCAAAGCTATCCCAACTCCACGACACTTCAAATGTAGGAAATCTTCACCTTTTCGTCTTTTGTCACTTTCGTTGCCCGTAGCCACTACATATATAAAATCACATTTTTATATTGTTGCTATGTATATAAAAATTCTATTTTTATACCGCTACTATATAGATAAAAATTCTATTTTTACACCGCTACTATATAGATAAAAATTCTATTTTTACACCGCTACTATATAGATAAAAATTCTATTTTTACACCGCTACTATATAGATAAAAATTCTATTTTTATATCGATGTTCATATAATAAAGATTATATTTTTATCACGCTATTCTTCATATAAAGATTTCGCCTTTTCAAATATAAAGATTTCGCCTTTTCAAATATAAAGATTTCGCCTTTTCATATATAAAGATTATATTTTTATATTCTCTGTTATATAAAAATCATATTTTTAATACTTCTACTTTATAAAAATTATATTTTTAACCTTTCTACAATATAAAAATATATTTTTAACCATTCTACAATATAAAAATTATATCTTTAACATTTCATATATAAAAACCCTAGTTTCAAAAAAAATAAAAATTTCAGTTTTTATACATTAAAATTTCAGTTATATAAAAACGAATAATAAAAAAAAATGTAAAAACTTACAAGGGGGGGGGATGTTTCGTGCAGCGGCGAAGGCGGACGGAGATGCTTCATGTCGGTTTCAGGAGGAGGAGGAGAAGAGGCGGAGGAGCACGAGGCATAGGGGGTGGCGAGGGCTAAAGGGGCGTCGGGTTTTGGGGTGCTGGCACGTGGGATCGGCGGAGGAGAGAATCGCGAGGAGAGGAGGAGAAGAGGAGAGGGGCGCTGGACGTACGTGGCGCACGACGATGGTAGGGTGAGCGAGGGGCGGTGCGATTAGGGCATAGTTTTTTTCTTCTTTTTTTCACTTATTTCATTTCTGTTATGAACGGGGAGAGAAGGTAGAAGGAGGGGGGTTAAGTGAATTATATATTTATTATTTAATTATTTAAATTATCCAAAAGGTTGACTTTTTATTTCGACTTCAAAATTGAACTCACCGACTGCCGTCCCTAGCTAATTACCCCCATTCTGAACACAATGGGATATGTATCGTAGGCTGATTCGACCATTTCGATCAGTTTTCGTCAAAATCAACATATAACTCTATATATTGAATTTGAACGTGTATTTCAATTTACCAGGGTCACATACTAACTCGAAAAATTCCAGAAAAATATTTTCTAACTTCGTATTGACGATACGGTCCTAACAAAACTAATTTCAACGAATTCTAAGACCGTTTGAAAAATGGTCATTTTCCAGTCGATCGAAATTGACTGAAACTGTTCAAACGCGTTTTCCTTTGCCACGCTCACATATTGAATCGAAAAATTATGAAAATTGGAATCTAGCAATAATTTGACATCGCGGATCCAACAAAAGTGGTTTCGTCGAATTCCGAGGTCGTTTGCAAAATTCCCATTTTTAAGGGCCTGAATTCCATAGCGACTATTCAGAATTTTCAACTGGACATATCTTTTGATTTCCGCTATGAAATTTCGATTTTTCGGATTTGTTGGAAAGATATTCTCAATTAGATTCCATTATTTTTTGTTTCACTAAAATCTGGTTTATTTTGCACCCGGTACATTCATTTGAAGTTTGAAATCGAATTATCGAACTACCGCGCCATTTTCAATTCCTTTTATAATTATATATAATTATTTATATTCTAACGACGATCTATATAAATATACGTTCTATTTCTTCAAAATAAATTTCTCGTCGATATTATTTAAAATAATTCATTTTAAATGATCAAAATTCACTAAAATTGCCAAAATAAAAGTTTTAAATTGGCTCGCATTTTCCGGGTTGTTACACATACATCCCCGGATCGGGCACAACCTCCTACTGCTCCCCAGAGCGGGAATCAGCTAGGATCAAGCTCCAGAGCGGGAATTAGCCAAGATCAAGCTCAAGCCGACTAATCATCGACTGATCTGGATTCCTGTTGGCCTTGGATTTCCTAGATGTTTGTTTTCATTTGTTTTTGTTTTCTGATAGTTAAGTTTTCCTATCCATGCACGGGAACTAGCGAGCTCCCTATGCATGCACTTTTCAGACAATAACCCCTCCTCTTTAAGATTTGTAATAAGAAACAGTTAAGTTAGCTTACCTATGTACGAGGTTAGGATTTAGCATCTAGGCATGCTCTGCGTCCAACGATAAACCATTATGTTTTTCTTGGGTTTTGTAACAGTTATGGATTTTAATAAAATGGATTACCAAACATGGATTATGTTTGATGGGATTAGTTGTCTTGTCTGGTCATGGTAAGATAATTCAATCGTAGCTTGATTATAGACTATACTCAAATTGGATTTCCATGTATGGACTACCTGAAGAGTTGAACGATCTTGTTAGGACTTAGAAAAGTTGTTCAACCGTAAGTCAAGTATGAACTATACTCAATTTGGATTTCCAGGTTTGGACTATACATGAAGGGTTGGATCATCTTGTCAGGACTTGGCAAGATGACTCAATCGTGGCTCGAATATGGACTTTACTCAATATGGATTTCCAAGCATGGACTATGCTTGAAGAAGCTAAATGGTTTTGTCGGGACTTAGCAAAACTTTTAACTTTGTTTACTTATAAGTATGGATTATACTCATATTGGTAGGCCCAGTTGGGCCATAGATTTGGATTTATCTTATATTATAATCCGGTAAGAACGTTGGATTTCCTTGGAGTTCTGGGTTTCTAATTTTCCCTAAATATGATCTGGAGTGATTATGGTTTCTATTAATATGGTTCAGTGCGACCGTGGATTTCTGGTTTTCTATTAGTACGATCTGAAGCTAAAGTGGATTTTCATAATACAATCCCGGATGGATCATGGTTTTCTGGTTTTCTATTATTACGATCCGGTACGATTGTGAATTTCTGGTCTTTAGATATAGGATTTCTACGGGATTATGGATTATTCGAAACATATCTTCCACAGAAAGATATGTTTTAAAGGGCAAAGTGTTGACCCTCCTTTTGGCAAGGCAGTCACGTCATGGATTCTCGGCTATCGGAGTGTTTAGGATTTGGACATAGGCCCAAGAGAGTCCAGGCATGCTTGGTTGAAGCATGAAATTACTTATAAAATTGGATATATGAACTTGGATTTTGGATCGGGTGGCATCGGTTCGATGTGCCTGGATATGTGTTGCTCGGTGAAGCCACACTTCCGTTTGATTCCCGGCTCGGTCAAGTTCGGTTCGACTATGTCGAACCAAAGTTCACCGAACCAAATTATGACGTTTTACGAAGACTGGTTCTTCTGCTTGGACGTGGTCTACCCACTGCTCTACAACCTCGGACCGTGTGACATATTCTGGTTGAGCCGACCTGGGTACTTCCACTACCTAAAGAAACGCCCCACCACTCCTTATCAAGCTGGATCTAAAGCCACGTGTCCTAGTCGAACCGAGCTTTGGAGCTTCTATAAATAGCTCATTCATGGACATTGGAAGGGATCGAACTCCTTTTCCCGATACTTATTCAATCAAGGATGTTGCTTAGGAAAATAGCTCACTTCTTTCTTTACTTTTTCTTTCAAATAATCAACCATATTGTAATCTACAGTATAAATAAAATATTGATTACATTAAGTGGATGTAGGCTCGATCGCCGAACCACTATAAATTGCGTGTTTCCTTTACCTTATTGCATATTCTATGATTGTGAGATTGTTGTGACTGATTGAAACTTGGGTGTTGAACGTCGAAGAACTGCCTTTTGACGTCAACACTCGCATTAAGCGTATTCATCTTTAATCAAACCGACTGTTATACTTAGAGAGGTTTGTTTACTATCGTTTGGTCAAAATCATCAAACCAACGTTGAGTTTGTTTACCGTTACTTGGCCAAAATCAATTTTTCTGAAATAAAAAAAACATGGAACATGACTATAACATGTCTCATTAAATTTCTTTAAGTTAGTTTACTTAATTTCTCCACTTTTGACTTCTTAGATCCCTCTAATTTTAAATATTCTCTATCATATTATTTTTTAATGATTAACTGAAATTAGTTTTTTAGATCATACGATATAACGATCGGTTCTCCGCTGTTGAACGGTTGCGCTAGCATTCAATATATTATAACATGTTTAATAATATTATCGTGTGTACAGTAGAATAGTAGAATGTAGTTAAAAAATGTTAAATTTTATTCAAAAGAGGATTCGATCATTGGCGGAGAAAAGATATCGCTTAAAATATCACAAATTTTAGATTGTTTGACTGGCGTTGAACCGGCGCTTGTTACAATGGAGGAACAAAGGAAGCTACAGCGGATAAGTTTGAAATTAATGGGTACAAGCAAAGTATGATTTCTCACCAGACAATCAAAACAAAAAGATATCAAAGAAAATCTGCAAAAGCAAGGCACAATGTAAACCACCCATCCATTCAACTAATGGACATTCGGTGCCGTTTCGGTCACGTAGGTCCAACCGCTCTGCTCACCTACTTCATCCACGTGTCCAATATCTACCAGTTAGGACCAATATAGTGATTGTCGACCGCTTAATCTCGCCCCTTCATTATTCCGTGATTCGCTATAAATAGCCCTACAACTCTATTCTTTTCATCATTATCAATTAACAAAATCTGTTGAAGAGAAACTCGAAGGCAAGGTTAGATTTCTCATCGTGTTTTATTTTTATTTGATTCTAATGTTTTCGCATCTTATATTTCGGCGTCTGTTTGATTTGTCTCAAATTCATGCATATATGGTTTGTAATTGTGAATTAATTGTATCCGAGTATATTTTGTAGATCTGCGGTATAGATTATTTTAGATCTATTATAACCTTTAGATCCGAGCCGTAACTTTCACCGCTTATTGGTTTATTTTAGATCTGATGCAAGATTAGTAATTATAGAGATATATGTCTTTGTTATAAATCAACTAGTATTTCTTTGGAATAATTGGTGATAGTCAAAAGGATCATCCCTAAGGCAGCGTTTGTTTTTTTTATTAAAAGTTGTGAATACAAGTTCTGATTTATAAAGGGTGTTACTATTTGCACCTGCTTTCCACTTCCGGCCACCACACCCTGTTCGGCCGTTCGTCATGGGATTTTGAAAAAAAATTAACTCTTTGGCAGCCGTTAATGGCCGAACAATGTGAAAGTTGTTTGGCCGTTTACCACCGAACAGATTTTTATGGTGGCCGGAAGTGGAAATTGGGGTATCAATAGTCACATCCTTTAAAAAAAAATTAGGTTGTTTTTTTATTTGTGTTCGTTTTTTTAATACAATCGTCTATTTAGACAAAATTATCTAGAACATTTTTAGTGTTTATTGTTTGTTTTGAATGCTAAATATTGTTTTTTGTTCTGAATGCTGAATGCAAACAAACAAGTAATTGTTCATTCAGAATTCACCATTTAACAATCAGCACTCAGACGTTAAAGCATCTGCAGTGGATTATGCCCTGAATATTCAGGGCGTGATGCCTTGTATAACTCCAGTGGTTGGCTCCCATTTAATGGGCGTCATACCTCATTAAATAGGCGCCAGACCTCTAGTGCCCATTAAATGGGCGTCAACCACCCGTAAAACAGCCCCCCCAGCCAATTTTTTCTCACTTATTCCACTGCTACCCTATATTTTTGAACAAGGACACTGGCTTGAAATCGTAATGTAACGAATCATGAATTACGAATCCTGAAGTAAAAAAACATAATATTACCCTTAATGTTACGTTGTAACACCACCACTGAGACGCCAATTTGTAACATACTGTTGAATTGGGATGAATTCTTCTGTACCGCACTAAAATGTGCATGTACCCAACAAATCTTGTCCACACATTAAGTGATTTTGATTGATAAATGAGTCATACCTTTCCGTTAAAATAATTATATGACATATGATGTGTAGCTATGATTTATTGGGTACACTGGGCACACTCAATTTCGGTACAGTAGAATTCATTCCTGTAGATTTGGCCTCCACCGGAGATGCTTTTAGTGTCCAACAATCAGAATTCAAAATTCTGGATATTAAACAAAACGGAGCCCGACAAGGGGGCATGATTTTGCTTTTTATTTTTTCTGAACATAAAGAGTTAGTTATTTGCTAATGAGCAATGATTTTTATTTTTAATGTTCAAAAGATGTACTGAATTGATTTTAAATTTAGATTGGTTTAGATTTTATTATGGGAAATATGGGTCAAATTTAGATTTCCCATGTTATTTATTATGTTGTGCAATTATTAAAACCGATGATTATTAGCAAGCGCGAGCTCACGAGCAATCAGTATATAGGCCTAAATTATGGTAGAGATTTGTGTATGGACTAATTTTGATATATTCTGGTTACAAGCATTAGGAGGAATTACCCAAAAGGGGATTGAATATAGCAAGGGGTTAATTGTGTTATAAGATAAGGTTAAAAATTGGTATGTGTTGGTAATATGACTGCAGATGCAATATTCCTTTGATCCACTCAGATGCATTTTAAAATATAATTTTTGGGATGATTGCCTGTTAAATTTTTGATGCAAATGACTATCACAATTTTGCTTAAATAGATTTGACTTTACATGAGATAAAGATTCATTGGAAGTTTAAACATGGGAATTGTTAAAGGGACTCCACATTTGGTTAAGGGGAGGATCAATTTTTATTTATTGTTTAATTGTTATGGGGAGGACAAAATAAATTAGCCTCCCCTTAAACATATAAATTAAATTTACAATATTAACCCTCTATAATCCTCATTAATATAAACTATAAAGCCTAAAACTTAATTATTAGTTATAATTTAATGTTGCACATAAAAGTAAACAATGGATATAGTTAATGTAATAGGGAAGCAAGAAAACTTCATGGGTAATCAGAAGACATCGAATTAGGTAATTAATTATAATTTCATATTGGAATTGGTATGATTAATTTTAAATGCAAAAAAGAAAATTCTGTTCTAATATGTTATATCGAATTTTTGTAAGGCAAATTATATTCATACACCGAAAATTACTTTATGTATACCACTATTTTGCTAAAAATATATATTACTAAATTACCCATCTTTTTTATTTCATTTTTTTTTCTTTTTTAATGATAACCCATCAAAATAAAACATTGTAACTAACGATATTTGATTAAATATATGTAAAACAATTTGAAGAACATAATGTATTATAAGTAAGTGATAATTTAGAGTTATTTAATTTAAAAGCAGAGTCTCTTTTGCTGAAATTAAGAATTTTTTTTGTAGTATAATAAATTGTGTACCGTACACTCAAAAAAATTAAAATCATTTTACTAAATTTAAACTTTATTTAGTGCTATAGGTTTCCTATTTTATGTAAATAACTTTAAAGTTTTAGAGAGGGAAGAGGAAGAAAAAAATAAGGCTAGTATTGTAAAAAAAAGGTGTATGAAAAGTAATTTTTAGTGTATAGTAGTTTATTATATTTTATGGTGTATGTAAAGATGTTATTGATGTATGGATATAATTAGCCTTTTTGTAATTGAGATGTTTTGTAATTTGCACGTTTGTTAGTTGCGCTGAATTTAGTAACTTAGTGTTTAACATAAGTAATGAATCAGGGGTAGTTAGGTCTTTTTTTTCTTTTTTTAAAATAAATCAAACCCCCCCTTAACAAAAAAATATTAAGCTGGAGTTCCTTTAAAATTATCTTCCCCTTAACCAAATTTGGAGTCCCTTTAACAATCCCCTTAAACATATATCAATAATAAAATCTGTACGATAATAGGAGTAATAACTGCATATTCGGATATCTGAATGGGTTTTGGGATACATCAGTAAATTATTTTTAGCATCAATTCACGTTATGTGAGAATTAGTTTGTACCATAGTTTGAAAACTCGTCCGATACCACGAGATCTCGTCGTTCTCGTTTCGGTTTCGGAAGTCACCGGGACGGAAACACTAGAAATTCTCGTTTCGGTTCGTAAAGAGAAAAAAAAAACCTAAATCGCGATTTAGTGAACATCGGAGAAAGAACACAGCTCGAGCTTCAACACAAAGCATCGATTGAGGAAAAAAAAGCAAACCCTAGATCGAGAATAGCAGATTCGAGCATAGAAATAACCCAATTCGAACAAAGCAAGCTTCGATGTTCGATTTTCGTCTTCAAGGAAAAGCAGCGCACTTTTTTTTCTTGGTTCTCTTCTCCCTTTCCCGCTTCATCTTTTCATTTTTTTTGTTTTTTTCCCAATTCGTTTTCTGGTTCCGTGAAAGACATGCTAATTGGGGTTAAACATGGCTATGGGCTGTCGGTTGTGCTCATAAGAATTAAGAATTAGGGGAATATCCTTGGAATGGGCTTGAATTGGTATGGGCTTTGGCTTTGAATTTATATATTGGAACTAAGAATGTCATTTCAATTTATTCTTGCCCAAGAGTAACTTGAATATTTTTATAGACTATACTTCTATGTGGATTTGCAACATTTACCATTAACTTCTACATAAAAAAAATAAAAGTTTGGTTTTTGGACCGAAACCGAAACAAAAACCGAAACTGACGAAACCGTCGAAATTGACCGAAACTAGTAATTTTTCAAATGACCGAAACCGAGACCGAAACCGAGTTTTCAAACCTTGGTTTGTACACACTATTTGTGGAAAGGGTTCTCATTGGTGGCAGTTAGTGGGGTTCATATGTCCCTCATTAAATTCCACCAATATGAACCTGGAGTTTTGTTCACCTCACCAAAAGGGAGGTGAATAAACTTGCTCTCCACCTTGTGTGTGTGTCTTGTAGATTAAGAAAACCCTTACTGCATGACATCTTAAGGTTGCAGTTCTCTAATTGTGTTGATCATTCTTACCACAGATGCAAATCTTTGTGAAAACCCTAACTGGAAAGACCATCACTCTTGAGGTTGAGAGCTCTGACACCATTGACAATGTTAAAGCCAAAATCCAAGACAAGGAAGGAATTCCTCCAGATCAGCAGCGATTAATTTTTGCTGGGAAACAACTAGAAGATGGTAGAACATTGGCCGACTACAACATCCAAAAAGAATCAACCCTTCATTTGGTCCTCCGATTAAGGGGAGGCATGCAAATTTTTGTCAAGACTTTGACTGGAAAGACAATCACACTTGAGGTAGAAAGCTCCGATACAATTGACAATGTGAAGGCTAAGATCCAAGATAAGGAAGGTATTCCACCAGATCAGCAAAGGTTGATCTTTGCTGGAAAGCAACTTGAGGATGGTCGAACTTTGGCTGACTACAACATCCAGAAGGAGTCTACCCTTCATCTTGTACTTAGATTGAGGGGAGGTATGCAGATTTTCGTAAAGACCCTAACTGGGAAAACCATAACCCTGGAAGTTGAAAGCTCAGACACCATAGACAATGTGAAGGCTAAGATTCAAGACAAGGAAGGCATTCCTCCAGACCAGCAAAGGCTGATATTTGCAGGAAAGCAGCTGGAAGATGGCAGAACGCTAGCAGATTACAACATCCAGAAGGAATCTACCCTTCATCTTGTGCTTAGATTGAGAGGAGGCATGCAGATATTCGTTAAGACCTTGACAGGTAAAACTATAACTCTGGAAGTTGAAAGCTCCGACACCATAGACAACGTCAAGGCCAAGATTCAAGATAAGGAAGGTATCCCTCCAGACCAGCAGAGACTGATATTTGCAGGAAAGCAGTTGGAGGATGGCAGAACACTAGCAGATTACAACATCCAGAAGGAGTCGACCCTTCATCTTGTGTTGAGGTTGCGTGGTGGTATGCAAATATTTGTGAAGACTCTGACCGGTAAAACGATTACGCTAGAGGTGGAGAGCTCGGATACCATTGACAATGTGAAGGCGAAGATCCAGGACAAGGAGGGGATTCCACCAGATCAGCAGAGGCTGATATTTGCAGGAAAGCAGTTGGAGGATGGAAGAACCCTTGCAGATTATAATATTCAGAAGGAATCCACTCTTCATCTTGTGCTCCGTCTCCGTGGTGGTGCTTACTGAAATTGAACTGAAAGTTGCGTTTATGTATTGTATTATAATAATGTGGTATGAACTGTGGCTGTGATGGTTGTGTTCTGTGTTTGGTTTGGACTATGATTATGCTTGTGGTGTGGGTTGTGAGACTTTATTATTTCGTATTCCAGTGTTTTTATGTTGTGAGTTATTTTCAGCTTTATTTCATCGTCTAGATCTGGGCTGTTGAATGTTTCGGTGCACTTGGAACTTTTAGATCTGAGCTATGAATTACATTTTGACACCTTTGTTTTCGGGTTTGGTAGCAGCGTCCTTTTACCTTTGGATCTGAGCTATAAACTACCTTTGATTTGTTTATAAACTTCCAGTATTTGTAGTGTGTTTAAGTAGCTGAGCTGTTAAAGCTATCCTTGCTGGAATAGAAGTTCCTTTCACTGTCTGTAGCAGCCGAATTAGCTAAACTTCAAATTGCTATCAACGTTTGGTCGATTCCACCAAAGCTAACCTGGAAGCTTTTAAGATTTGATGTCTCGAAGAGCAGTTGATACGTCCGTTGGAGAATTGTTCGGCTTCGTTTTTAAGAATATTTATTTCAAGTTTGTTTCTGATTCTATCTATGTTTGTTTGGACTGGAACAACGTGATTGCATCTGGTGTGGTTTCTCGTAGTAGCATCTGTGTATAGTATGTTTTTATGTTCATGGTTCTGTGAAGTTTTACTTCAGTAACGCAATGGTCTAAGTGATAGTAAGCAGCAGGGACGGAGGGAGATATTACTTGGTGAGGTCACGTGACCTCACCAGAAACTCACGCATTCAAAAAAAAAAAAAAACATAAACCGACGCGGTTGAAGACAGAAAAAGGAAAAAAATCGAAAGAAATCAAAATCACGGAAGAAAGGAAACACGTAAGAGAAAAGAAAGGGAAAATTCGCTGCTTCCATTCTCTCTTCATTCGTTCAGAGCGCACCCTCTCTTCTATTGTTTCTTAGAATCTCCTGATGGGTAATCAATTAACCCTAATTTTAATTTCTTCTGTTAATTGTTTTGATTAGTATGGAATAAGAATCCTTATTCATGTATGCAGTGCAACAGTATACCAGTTCTATCAATTGTTTATGATGTCTTGCAGTATGAATTTAAGAATTAGATTGGGTTAATACCATTTTTTTACTGCCAATTTTTTATGCTACTGTCAATTCATGTTTTCCAGTATGGAATTAAAATGCTACTGTCAATTTTTTTTTGTGACTGTCAATTTGTTGCTGCCAATTGTTTATGGTGTCTTGCAATTTATTCATGTTTTCCAAAATTGACAGTAGCATTTTATTTTAGAATCCAGTATATTCATTCCAACATCATACAATGAAAAGGGCTTGTATCTGATTATAATTAATTTTTTATGTTGTCTTGCAATTTATTCATGTTTGTACATTTTTTGATTATAATTAATTTATTTGTTTGTTAGATTTGCGAAAAAAATTCGGGGCCTATCGCCCCCGAACCCCCATCATTTTTCTCGCTTGTGACCTCACCAACAATTATTCCTGGCTCCGCCCCGGTAAGCAGGCCGACTATAACGGTCATTTTGATTATGTATTTTATGCCTTTGCTCAGGCAGCATTCAAAGTAATATTAGTATTACCGTACAACAGTGGGAATAACCGACTGTTCAAATGTTTAATTTGTAGAAAATATATATGTTGCAATTATTCAAGTTTAAAAATATGCATCGAACTTTTGTTTGCATTATTAAAACAAAACGAACAGTTAAACGTTGTAAATATTATATGTGAATGCATTCAAATATCCAAATAGTGATTTTATAAGTATAATTGTTTTAAAAAATTTAAGTTAAAAGAAACAAAATAATTTGATCAAAATTACTTTGGAATTTGTACCACATGATACGACATGATTGCGTGACATACTATTTCCTTACATTTCACATACATAACCTGACACCACATGATTGTATACTTCTAGCGTTATTTTCACAGCTAATTTATAACCCGACTCAAGGCTTTGTTTGTAGCATCTCCTTAGATCAAATTGAGGATTGTCATTATTTCAATATATGGTTACTATAGTTAACTTTTTCGTTATTACTTGGGATTCTAATATCAATAACATCGACTTTATTGAACAAGCTAAAAAAAAGAATGACAATCAAATCATATACGGATAATACCGTATCATTGAATAAAAAATGAAATATTTTTAAGTATTTGTTTGTTGATAGTCCGACCTACTGATTTTCTTGTTATAAAATATATACCATATTCTTGATGTATCAACCATGACAAACATACCATTATGGCATTGGAAATATACTTAGTACAACGTCATGACATATATATCGTTCATCTTCATTAGAATCAATTTCATAATACATGAATCATTTAATCATTTATTATCAACATTTTTTTTTTTAATTCTAGAATAATCTGACAACCTCAAAGTGGTGGATAAATGACAGTACTATAACATTCATATCATATACCATATGATACAACAAGTAACAGCATGGAATACTCGGCAAAAATAAAATAAAAATTACTGCACTGTAGACATTTTCTAAATGTATATCTTCGAAATGTAAGTCACTTTGGTTGAAGCAGAAGTCAAAAGTGATCAAAGCATTCATGCTAAGCTTACAGTTTCCATCAATACAAGAACCAAAGCTCATTCAAAATGTTTTTAGGCAATAATACACGTCCCAAAAATTAGGCAACGAAACATGTTCCAAAAAATGGGCAGCACATAATTTCAAACTGCATGTAACTTATTTTAAGCCTTATTTTGTAAGCTTTATGGAACTTATTTTGTATCTTCATAAGAGTTCGATAATATTCTGTCTACATAAGTTTAGCACTGCATGCTTAAATTTCTTTGTAACTTTTTTATTATCTAATGCATTACTAACCACTGCTATTGCACTCCAATCTCTGTTAAAACTAATTTTTATGCTATATTTTATTTCATCATACATACTACATAATTCAATGTTGACGCTGCACACCATAAAAATTTGCAATGCTAATTTATATTTCGAATGAAATCCCACTAATCAATTCATTTCCATTTGTTCACCAGCTTAATACTGGAATCTATAATATCATTATAGAAGATAAATAATCATGTATCTAGAATCTAAACAATAAGGTACAGTCAAGTGATAAAAGTAAATTATTCACAAAATATTCATACAAACATTTCATTATACAAAGCGCAGGTTCCATCCTAGCTTTGTAAAAAATGGAAAAGGAAAAGACAAAAAGGGAGAGCACTAGCACTCTTACACTACTAATTCAACTCAAACAGGGGAATGCTGATAAATACCATTTTTATACATTAACTATCACTTTGAAAAAGAAAAAAAAAAGAAAAAAAGAATCAGAAGTTAATCAAAGCTAAAGATAAATCTTATATTCTCATAATAAAATGCATCGAAGCACCCAAAAATTCAACAACAAAACTCTAGGAAAGAAAAGAGAAACAAAAAACAACAGTACAAAGATTAAGTCCATGGGCAAGCCACTGGTTTACACAAGAGGTTAGCTAGCTTACGATTTAATCTTTATTAAGCGGTCAAGTACACTTAATTAGTAGTGGTATAAATAGGCCAACTCCACCTCCCAGTTGAGATGGGTAGGAGATAAGAGGGACAGAGAGTTCTGGTAAAGCTCTTCCGCTAGGGATGCTAAATGTGGTAATCAAAATATATTTGCTATTGTAGGCTGAAAAATAGAATATAACGTGATGCAAGGCTATGTGCATAATCTAGTTGTACAATAAGAATGAAATATAAACAAATAAACATACATGGCATAAATTTCAACTGTGAAATTAACAAATAAACAGTCAGAATATTTTTATATCTATTAATATGTTAAACCACATTATATTATCTGTTGGGGAGTTAAATCTGTCGACTCTCTTTACTTTATCTGATATGTTGTTAACACCGCTTAATTTTCTCCTATTTATTATTAACCATCTTATTGCTATGTAAATCATATGGCATTGATTTGTTTATAATATTCTCAAACTGTATAACAGTAGATACATTAGAATAGAGTTACTTTTTTTTTCCTTACTAGAGATTAACTGTTAATTTGTTTCCAAGCTACCATACCACTTCATCTAGAATTCGTTAAGACCACCTTAGACATAAAAACATTGCTCGTCTTGCTGAATTTGGGTCATGAGCTGCAAAATGTTATTAACAACTATAATATTTAAATTTGACCATCTTCCAAAAGTTATTAACTGCAGATGCAGAAATGGTTCATAACGAATACAAGGCAATAAACATCCATGCATATTGGCATCACAAAGCTGCAACACGGTATTGAAGTAAAATTGGATAACACAATATTTTTGTTTGCAGAGTTGCAGTGAAATTTAGATGTGCTAGTTTCATGAATCTCAAGCTCCACGATTTGATTTAGTTTTATAATTGTAATTCTGTAGATGGTCTAGAAATTATACCTTCAACTCCACGGCAATAATGATCTAGAAATTGCTGTTTTTGATGCTGTTTCAGTGGAAGAAATTTATTTGCGCCAATGTTTGTCTTTAGATTTGAAACCCATTCTTCACTGATGCCCATGTAGAGGAAAGTTTAGATGTTGGTATTCCAAAATTGATCCTTGATTGGTTTTCGGTTTCACTGGGCTCAACCAATGACGCAGAATCTGTTGACAAAGATTTTTCTTGCTTCTCATTGATAGCTATGTATTTGGTTAATAAGGTTTCTGTACTTGGGTTGTATGCTAAATTTTTTTCTTTATTTGATTTTGATAAAGTTCCATTCACATTGTCCTTAGCTTTCAACTCTGCCATGGCCTTATTCTCCTGTATTACATTAGCAGATTCCATATCTTCAATTGTATTATTGAAATTCCTTGCCAGTGGTATTACTTGCTCACCGACTTTGCAGCCTTGTGCAAGCCGGAGGAATCAAAACCATTCATATCACCTTCCTCGTTTTGGAACCGGAACAGTCTCCAGCTTCCTAAGTAATCTATTACTCGACCAAAGAAATTACCATCTACGAGGACAGTGTAAACAACCATAATAAGAGGGTAGATTTTGTTAAACCCTTTCCCGAAGAATTGGACAGCAGTATCAATATTTCCCATTCTCTTTGGATAATCAAAATCAAATCAATTCTGTGGATAATCGGCAGTCGTCGTCACTGGTGAATAAGGGAGGAATTGAATTTTTTATTTTATTACGACTGTGAAAGTGGAATTAGGGTTGTTTGCGGGAAAGGGGCAATCAGTTGTTTGGGAAAGAAGATCTGGGAAGATATACAGGTTGGAACGATTTGAGAGGAGAAACATCGGATAGAAAAATTAAAATTCAGTTGGGAGGAACGATTTCAAAGGAGAAACAACGAAAGCAAACATCGCGTGAAAACAGTGGGCGAATGTTTTTGGCTTCAGACGTTTTTTGATCGGGCAAACCTCCCTAATGGTCGGTTTGATCATATGTAAATATATCCTAAATTTGAACATAAATGGATTTTCTCAATATATCCTAAATTTGAACATAATTGGGTTTTCTCAATAATGTTTTGGGCAACAAAATTCCACTTAACTATACACATAATTTACCAAGTTTAAATAGAACATTTATTTTAAGTAAAGAGGATAATAATATAATTTCTCATAACAAATGCATTTAGAATGTAGAAATGAAACTTAGCCAATTTAGAAACCTTTGATGTTTCATCTTTTTATGCAATTCTCTTTCCTTTACTGGTAATAGATCATAACATCCTCTGTAAACTACAAATTTGAGTAAGAACATATTTTATTCTTGTAATTTTTAAAAGATTTGATTTTGAAGCAGTAGTTCAAAAAGGGTGACCACTGCTTCATCATTAAATTTAACCATGCATTTTTAAATCAGTACTTGTTAGACTATATTTGCTTCATCTTCAAAAAAATAAGGAAACTAAAAACTTTTGCCTTTCTTAAACCTTAGAGGCGCTTCCTCCATTGACCGTTTCAAGATGTACCGCCTCTTCAACTCAAATGCATCGCTCTGCATCAATATTTGTTCCATTACATAAGACAACATTCGCCTCAACTCTACTAAAATAATGCTTCGCTTAGAAACTGCTTAATCCGGAGAATAACCAACTGAAACACTATTTACCAAGTTAGCCTGTATTCAATGAAATGGTTTTGCCTTGAATAGCAAATGCATAGTACTTTTTTTAACAGACCACCCGGAATGGGCCTAAATCCCGATCTAGAAAAGTCCCATCGAACTTAGAGTCATTCTGAACAAGTCGTTGCTTTCTATAAGAAATAAAATAACATAGCCAAATTAAAAAGAAATCAGAACTCCATAGCAGATGGAACAAAATATAATAATTAAAATAAATGTACTATTTCATAAAAATCACATAATGTTGATTATATCACAAATTCAAATGTCATAATAACAGTACATCAATAGTATCCCATAAATACAGTCAACTACTACACATAATAATAATGACATATTAGAATAAAATCTTCATTGCTAAGCTTCTGACTTCATGATATCCTCAATTAAGCATCTCCACCTACCAACCAGTGTCAATAAGAGGAGGAGAGGCCAGAACAACATGTTCTGATCAATGAAAATCAATTAAGTTTAAAGGAAATCTATTTCCTATACTTGACAATATAAATTCATCAAGTTATGTCTAGGCGAATTCAACACATAATTAAATATGACATACACATGCATTAAATAAGCGGATTATCACTACACTAAAACAGAGGATTACCAACGAGTATAGCCATCACAAATGATTTCAGCAACACTTATAGGTGTTGCTATAGGAGCGTCGACATTTATGTGTAACGGTTACAAACGTTGGGGAAAAACATCTGCTAACGCTTATATGCGTTGGCAAGACATATCTTGCAACACTTATAAACATTGGAAGATATTTCTTTCCAATGTGCATAATCGTTAGCAAATATTTCTTCCCAACGCTTATAACGTTCGGACATATTTTTTCCTAACGGATATAAGTTTAAGCAATGACAAACTGATAATAAATGTTTATAATTTCTATATTCTAGTGCCAATAACTGCGGCAACAACAAATATTTAGGCATGATTATAGTGTGAACTGTATATAATATGAATTCAAAAAGAATATTATCTCAGTTTAACAAATTATAACTCAATGAATATCAATAAACAACATCCATAGTCATGACAACAAAATAGAACATTAACAAAAGATGACTTCGACCATAATTAAGTTTCTAAATTCAATACATAGTTTGCTAATAACGTCATCTTGAAGTAACAAAAGATGGGATGTTTCATATCTAAATTCCACAAATACCGAATACAAAACTCCGACCATATAACAAAGCATTCATTTGAAAATTCACATAGCATGTACATTCCATTTTCAGGACCATCGTAAATTGATGCATCCAACTCAAGAACATCAACCATCCAAATAATTCTCTCTACATTACTATGACAACATATAATCAAGGAAAATTTACAAGAAACAAGAGAAATTTGTTTATAAAAAAATAGGCTCAATGAGCCTTTATTTGGCTCGATTCACTAAGCCTGCAGTTCACGAAGGCTCAGATAACTGAGCCACTATTAAGTTTAATTTAAACAAGATTAACAAACTCTCAATTTAACTGAGTCGTTGTTAGGATCGGTTAGGCTCGGTTCAACCGAGCCAAACACTCTCAGTTTCAAAACAGAGAGAAGCCATGCTTTGTAGCTGCGCTTGGCTCAATTTCATAACTGAGCTTTAGCACAATTGTAGCTGAGCTTTAGCACAATTGTAGCTGAGCTAAAGCTCACTTGAAAGCTAAGCTAAAGCATAGTTTCAAACCCAAGCTAAGACCAAATTCAAAAATCGAGCATAAGCTAAATTTCAAAACTAAGCATGCTTAGCTCAGTTTTGAAGATGCGCTTTAGCTCAGTTCCATATTCAAAACTGAGCGCACTTAGCTCAGTTTATAACTGAGCTAAAGAATAGTTTCAAAACTGAGCAAAAATCAATTTAAAAAGTGTGTGCTTAGCTCAATCAGTTTCATAACCAAGCACTGCTCAGTTTCAAACCCGAGCGTAGCTCAGTGCAAAACCGAGCGCAAGCCCAGTTCAAAGCCGAGCACAAACTCATTCAATACTGAGCGCAGGCTCGGTTTCAGTCAAAACTAAGCTAAAGCTCCGTTTCAAAACAGAGCTAAATAAACATTACTGTAGTGATCAAATAAAGTTTATATTTCATTGTAAATTGACATTATTTTGTTCAAGGAAATTGATTATGGCAGAATAAAAAGAATGGAATGTAGACAAATGTAGATTATTTAATGGAATACAGCTAAATAGTATTCACCATATAGCTTGAAAAATAAAATAAAAAGCATTACCACTTTATAAGGGATGAGACTAGTGTCTTTGAATTGAATTCAGACCCAGTATCCCTGTTATTGAAATAACATAAATTACACATATATTACGTAAAAAATGAAGTGCAAAAGACATTTTGAAACTCTAAAATAATTCTAGGTTACTTCTCAAGTCTACTCCTTTCTTACCCATAGATACTGATCGAACATGCTTCATGACCAGAAAATCATCTTCAAAATTAATGGAGGCTAAAGCATTAAAATGCTTGAACTATTTATCCACCAAGAAAATTAATTTGTTAACATCGACCTTGTTTGCCCAAAAGAATGCTTTCCATTAATTTTTGACAGACTAAAAAGAAATAAAAACCAGCATCATTTTTGTATATATGCACATATATTATTCACCTATTATTAATGTTCAAAGGTGCCATTTTTTCTGGTAAGGAAGGATACCATGTTCTAACAAATGAAACCTCCACTTGATTATCATCTTGATGGACTATTTTAAATTGAATGCCTTTTATCATGTAAATAGAAATGAAAGAAACTAAATATTTTTCACAAGGGAATTAAAAAAAATATGCAACACATGGTTAAATCCAAATTGGAACCATCGCAAATCAAATATTCCTTTTTTTCTTGATTTACTCCAAACAAGATCCCAATAGCTATGATCCTAGCGTACATGTCGAGATTAAGTATAGATAAAAATTCAAAGCTTAAAGAAAAGCCAATATAGAAACAAAGTATGAAACATAAAATATTTACAATACTGTCTATATAGCATATACCCTAGAATTTCATCCTTGTTTCTAATTTCCATCAAATTATCAGTGCTATCGTGCTTCATCCCATTAACAATCCCTTCAGGAAATGAATGTTTAAGTTGTAATATCCCATTATCAATTGTAACAACAATAACATAAGAAGAAAGAGGGGGAAAAACTAAGAAGGGCATTCAAAGACTGAAACAAATACAAGTAAAATAGTAAGAACGTATAGAACAAGTAAAAAAGAGCACAAGTAAAAAGAGAACATTAACTTGCAATAACCCTAGAGATAACTATTGCAATATGAAGAAAGTCTAGAACAATTACAATCAGTTATGAACCCTAATTCATTAAAATCGTCCAAAAGCAAAGATTAAATAGTTAGCTCAACGGTGCACGTGTTAAATATTTTTTCCATGCCAAGATGTCAACAAAATAAAGTAGGAAAAATTCAAATTTTAATGGGTGAACATCAACAAATCACATCAGCCACAAATAAAATAGTAAAAGATGCAGGGAAATACACTTTACTTCCTTGTTCAATTTAATTTTAAATGATGTAATGACTTTTCGTTATTGACATACTGACCCATTCTGTCATCTACCATACAAATTATTTTACTTATATTATTGTCAAGACAAAAAGGATATAAATGTACTACTAACTTTTGTACGGGTGAGATGGTCTGAAGTTTTATAGTATCCATTGTGACTAGATTTAAGATGACCTTCTGGCTTTTATGCAAGTGAATATTCTATCAGAGAAATTTATAAATGAGATTAATCTCATTTGTCCTATTGTCAATATGAAAAACTCGCAATGCATAACTTACTCCAAGTCTATTTCGTTATGTAGTGTCATTTATAAAATCCTAGCCAACTTTCATGAATGAGCTTATTTTATACAGCCTAAATGCATTTATTTAAACAAACCAAGTGCGAAAAATTCTGCACTAGCTCATGACCGAGTTATATAGTTTTATAGAAAACAATGTGCCTTAAAGTCAATCTAAATTAAGCATACGACGAGAAAAACGTATTTAAACAGTTCATAAGAACTTCATACAACAACAAATCATGGCGAGTGGGCTACTGCTGCAGCATGCATTAACACACTTTAAGAAAAAATACAAGTAATTTATAAAACTAAACCTTTTATGCTTTTGAACAAACCAAAAAGTAAAGAATTCAAAAGGAACCAACGCGTATTCAACGACTTCCAAATTATACATTGATTAAAGAGTTATGGAAAGTGTTGACACAGTTTTTAGTCAAGGTTGTCACACGTCGATAACATCGTCTGCAAACACAAAGCGGTTTGGTCGAAGTCGCGAGGTAAACATAAAATGGCCCAAGACCTCTTTAGACGGTCTCTTTTGGGCCCGAAATCATGGATTACGGTGCTAAGAACCGTAAATTTTGTAGCTATTTGAGTTAGCTTCAGGTACAAATTTCGTTTGACCTATACAGCCTTACGGTTTGAAAGTTATACTCATTTTCGTGAACACGCGTCGACCACTCAAAACTGCTTGCGCAACTCGACCCCCGCGTCCTTGGATTTTTCGCATCCCCTTAGATGTGAAAATACACAATTCTAACCCTTTAGGAGATGCGAATTGCTTAATTCGCATCCCTAGGGATACGAAATCAGATCCCCTCGATAAGATTTCTTATCCCTCAGGGGATATGAAAATTGTACCCCTCAGGGGATATAAAAAACGTATCCATTAGGGGATACGTCCACCTCCATAGTTTCAAATCCCTCAATGCTCCGCCTCACTTTACTTTGACTCCCCTAATCACATCCCCCCTTTCGTGTCCCTCAGAGGGATATGAAATTTTGCATCCCTCAGAGGGATACGAAAATTTGTATCCCCTAAAGGGATACGAATTTTTCTGTCATGCATGGAGGGATGCGAATTTGCAGGGCATTGCTCTTCCAGGATTCGAAATTCTGCTGTATGGTCCCCAAAACTCACCTACGCCTACCTAACTCACTGTCTATAAATACCCCCAAGCTTGGCATTCAAAAGTGTTGGATTCTCTTGGAATTTTGGACTTCTTGAAGCACTCAAGCACCATTAATGACTTCCATTTTATTCCCCATGGCTATTGGACATAGCATGGATCACTAAAACGTTGTATACATGTTTTCCATCAACTCTCGAACATTTACAAGGACCTTTACACTACTTTTGGACATTTTTGGATTTCTCGGGCATTGTTGACTAAACCAAACCGCTTTTCACTCAACGAAGAAGGACTTTTCAGACAAAGTTAAGAATTAGCAAGCCATTTGTTGCTCTATCATACAACTTTATACACTGAAATTATCCGAGCTTGTACAAACTTTGTAATCGTCAAATTTACGTTGAATGATTACTATAAAGTGGATGTAGGTGTTAGTGTCCAACCACTATATAAAGTTGTGTTCTCCTCCTTTACTTTACTTTACATTTGGATTATTGTGTTTCTAATACACATACACACGAAGGTTGGCGTGTGTTGAATTGACGAAAATTCCCCACATCAACAGGAAGACAGGTACATTTTCACCTAAACTTTAGCCAGGATAATACTCATAATGTAGTATTGTGACGACCGCCCACAACCCCCTCACTATACTAGAGAAATAATGCACTGAAAGGTGTGCAAGGCAGCTATGGACGATCATCAAGGTATGGTATATAGGAGGAACCTATCGTAAACTCACAGCGCGAGGATAAAATATAATAGAATATATACCACAGGTAGTGATAGTGAAGCAGAAAACACTAAACTTTCATGACAACTAGAATGTATTTCCCATAAATGTGGATAACAACAATACTGTTTGTACAATTTGCCTCACTACAACACTCACAGAAATAGCAAACATCGGAAACAAATACTAGATAGTAGTAAAGATAGTACGCCGGCCTCCTGCTCGCCTCCGAACAGCAACACCGTCCTCACTAAGCTATCACTTGTCACCTGCTACTTAGTCTTCCCATCCAACAATCGGATGAACAACCCAAGGTAATAAGATGGAAACATATAACCTTGAGTCAAGCAACAGTCTTAGTGAGCAATAAAACAATTAACAGACTTCATCAATAAAGTATATGAGAATGGGTAAATAATCAACCAATCTACCCAGCTCTAGAGAAGAACTCTCAATTGCCTTCCCCACCACATGACAGTGATAGCCTTTACGATCCATACACCCAAAGGAATAACAATTCAGCCAAAACAATCATTTGCATATAACAATAGCAACTCAATCATGATCACAACATGTATTCAACGTCCATGACTGACTCTGGCTATCACCGCCAACCTTGCTTTGAAACCCTCGTTATCGTATGACTGGCTAACAATTTACCGTCAATTGTCAAGGACCACACACGACGCCCCGGTTCTAGCAAAACTCCATACGCTATAATCACACGTGTCTAGGCCATGCACCACGCCCAAGGCACTCGACCTACAATTGGTCTTCAATTGTACCTCTGCTTTGATTCCGCTAGAACCTACGACAACGATAATTCCTCGGCCTTCGTCTCTCTAGTCATTATCAATTACGACTATTAATTAGCTCAGAACACTTTAGAGTAACCGTTACTTCACATGAACTCAATACATCCCGGAGTCATTTCCACATCCGTTGTATATAACAAACGACGAACAAAATACATCCCTTCGAACATCCTCATCTGGATTCTCGTCGAAGTCACCATCTCAACACCCTTGAGTTATCACCACATCCGTTGCATTTCAACGATCAACGAATGCATCACATCACTTTGATCATTCCTACTTGAACTCTCTTCGAAGCTAGAACCATCGTCGACTCAAAAGCAAGCTTCGTTTGGTCGATATTGCATTTCATAGCATTTTCCGCTTTTTCGCTTTGAAAAACTGGCCAAAATGTCAAAACAGCCTTTTGCAGCGCTTTTGAAATGCTATCATATACCCTGGTTCAATTTTGCACCAATCCGTCACCGATCCATCACTGATCCGTCACTGGCCTAAGCCGATCCATTCCGTCACACATCCATCACAGATCTGAGTTGATCCATTCATGCGTGATTCATCCATGGGCGATCCACCCATGCGCGAGCCATCACAGATCCGTCACAAATCCATCATTGCCCGACCCGTCGCAAACCCGTCACTGACCGACCCCTTCATGATCGACCGACCCATCACAAATCCATCACTGGCCGACCCGTTCATGATCGACCGTTCCCATGCAAATCCGTCACTGACCGACCCATTCATGATCGACCGTCCCCTTGCAAATTCGTCACCGGCCGACCCCTTCATGATCGACCGACCCCTTATAAATCCGTCACTGACCGACCCATCACAAATCCGTCACTAATCGACCCAGCCCTGTCTTGTTCTCCAAGACAAACACCATGCACGAACGACCCCCTATATGCGACCCAAAACCTGCACTTCACCAATTCCACTCCGATTTCCACCAAAACTTCGCCAAATGATAGATTCGATCAAACCAACTTGTCCAATCCATCAAATATGATCAAATACATGGTATGAACCCGCAACAACACGAAAACAATAGTTTTCACTAAATCATGCAAATCACTCAAAAACCATAATGAATAATCACATGAACAAAAACTATAGATCTAACTTACATAATCACATGACATATCATAGAAATTATCTACCTAAACTTGCTAAATCAGATCATAGGGTGATTCATATGAAAATGGGCTTACCAATGCATAGATCTATGGAAAAACACTTGAAATTGATGAAAAATATGCACAAACACACATATACTTCATTGAATCCATGTGAGAGATGTAAACCACTCACTGATTCTCTAAAACAAGCTAAAATTGATGAAATAAGAATCCGGACAGAAAGCACCTTGCACTAAACACCTTGATCCGATGAATCCTTGCCTCAGTTGATGTAGATTTAGCCTCCAATGGTGTAGATCTATGATTTACCCCTTTGGATGATGATTTTTAATGGTGGAAAGGTGTTAGAGGAAGGAGGAGCACAAGGCCTCCAATGAGGGAATGGAAAACTAAAAACATTTCCCATATCCCTTACCACCTATTTATAGCTTTCACCAACCCCCTAATGGGCTTCTCCCAAATCAGCCCATTAGGCTCCCAAAATCTGGACAGCCAACTAAAAAACCTTAAAACAACGATTTCTCCTAAACCGCCGAGCCAAATTTTTAATGTAACCACTCTATGGAAAGGCAACCATCGATTCCTTTCCAATGACACAGATCTCACCATCTGATTCGATTTGAGTCAAAAGTTATGTCATGTACAAGACTGACAAGGGAAAAATGGTAATAAACAAAATCGGTAAAAATTATGGACATGTCGCACATCCCCATAAACAACATATTAAAAGATGAGAATGATCCAACCCTCAGGAAATAAAATAAAAATATTTTACGATCTTCCGATATGTAAAATGCGGGCTGTTACAAAAATATATTTACTTGGCTCTTTAATAATGAATAAACTTCAGACTAGTCATATTGAATGTAAGTCAGTAATCAATGAATAGACCAATCCTTTAATCCTCACAGAAAATGACCCATTTATGAATATTAATGGGTGAAAATTCAGTTAGTATGAAATAATGATGAATATTTACCTATTTAGCTAAACTTGTACCTAATTCAAAATCGGTTCAACTCAGTTTGTCATGCTGCAATAAATAATGATGGTTCTACCTTACGTATTGCTTAGTTATTCCTTATTCATAGATTTTTTTTAGTTAAAAAGATCAATCAAGTTATTGAATTACATTATTTTTGGTTTCAATAGCAGGCTAATGTTTGTTAAACAAGATTCTTTTTTTTCGTACAAGACCTTTGCTTCTTTCTTTTCTACCATTGTTTCAGGTTAAAAGAAGATCTGCAAAATATTAGTAGCTTTCAAACATCAATCATTCCCACAAAACAACTGCAAATGGTGACATTCAACATTTGGCATGGTGTAAGTAATGTGATCAACAAAAAAAGGATTACTTCTAGAAAGGCTATTATGGGATCATTGTTGATCAATAATTACTCAATATCATTATAAGTTAATAAACCATACTTATAACCCAAATAAACGACTGAACAACAAAAAATCAAAATGATATTCAATTCAAAGAACAATCTTTTGAAGACTTTCGGTCATTCAAATCCTAGTTTTCTATGCCTTTCCGTAAAATCACAAACTGAAAACAACCTAGAACAAAGACATCGAGAATACTAACAACTGTATGCATTGCACGATACAACCGATTAAACAATAATTTAAGGGAAAAAAAATCTTCTTTTGAAATAATAGTTTGATTAATAACTTTTATTAGTGGTTAAAGAAGTATCTTGTTTATCATTTTGATGGCATAAGATACTTATTTTTTATATTGATGTTATTTACATTTGCTATAAATACACAAAAGTATATAATTCAGTATTAATATTACTTTAATGTTAAACACTTTTCTCATTTCCCAAGTGAAATTTGAAATCCTGTATGTGTGTGTGTGTGTGTGTGCATATATACATATATATATATATAATTTATGTACAAACGTACTGAAAACAAATGATAAGCTCAAAAATCTACATATATAAATGTTTATGTATTCAAATTTATATAAAATATTATTTTCATTTAATCTAAGAAGACCAAAGTTATTATTTTCATAACTTCTATTAAATGCTTAAAAAGAACTCATATCTAACTTATTATTTAAAAATGGAAATATAATTTATGCAAATATAAAAGTACATTAATTATGAAAATTGCTAGAAAGACAATAAGTTTAGAGTTGAGTGCATATCTTATTTTTGGACAAATTCATCATATGTCGCATGATAAATTCATTTTATTATTTTTCTAAAATGCATACATGCTTAAAATAACAAGAACAGAAACAAATTTATCATATATTGCATAGTAAATTCAATCAATTATTTTGTGGAACACATTCATACCTAAATGAAAAAGGTTCATTGCACATCTGATTATATAAACATATTCATTGCATAATATATTCAATTAATTATTCTCCCCAAACATCTCATTATTCAAAACCTACACTTTAGTAATCGACACAACATAGACTCAGAGGGCAATGTAAGTGTATGTATTCAGCACACAAACTGAATCCTGCATTTACACAAATATCATGAAAAAGCTTTGAAGGATTAACAACAAAGGCATGAAGGTTTCCCCTTTTGAATCCGTATGAAATGGAAGAATTTAAGCTATCCCCTAAGCGAACTATTTTGCTATTTTATTATTTCCCTTTTCATGTGTGATTCAATTTTTAAAATTAGGCATCATAGTTTCATAAATTTATCATTCAAATAAGGTTTCACATTACCAAATTTAGAAGAATCGTGCAGAGAAGCAATTAGCTTGGCCTATAGAGACTCATGTATCCGGAAGAGCTTGCCGCTGAAAGATGTGTGGATCCAGCTCAAGATTAGACATTGGTCCTCGGTCACTCCCTTAATTTAGGGTTGGAGGAGTACTAACGCTTGAGAAGGGATTTTGGGCTGGAGATGAACAAATTTGGAGATGATGATGAATCATATAATTTTTTACAAGCGGTTGGAAGAAGTAAAAGGCATTAAAGAAGGAACGTAAGAAGGATTTAAGGTTGGGGATGAAAACAATGGCTTGTTTACGTTTTTTTCCCTAAGTCCACATGACTTAGCAAATACAAATTGGTGTTGGCAGTAAAAAAGAAATTTAATTATTATTTTTGGTAACACATTTTTAACATAGCAACACATATTATAATGGTTAATCTACAACGCAAATAAGTGTTGACAATTGGAAAAAATAATGTTACCAATTAGCCATTTTGGTGTAGTGTATCCTTCGGTCACTTAAGATCATCGTGTATATGTAAGGGCGGATGCTCACCATCGCTTAATACCCAATGAGCGGATTCATATGGTCACTTAATGCCTTACAAGACAGACTATCAATTGGTCACTTAAGGCTCTTATATATATGTATATATATATATATATATATATACACACATATAAAGAAAGAAAGAGAGACATATTTCTATGATCACATAATACCCTACGAGGTGATTCTTCCGATCACTTAGTAATTTGGGTATTAAGGAAAAGTGGAGACAACAGATTCGGGTCTGGAATACAAATAATTTGTGTTCGAATAATTCAGTAAGAAAATAGAAGTTGGTATAATAAGAAGGATTATTCGAATTTTTACCAAATTATTCGAGCACAAATTATTTGTCTAATGAATCAAGTCATAACCAAATAATACCCAAATAAGGTGGATCAGCCACTTAATACCTTCTCGAGGTAGGCCTACTCCACACAAATGTTTATTATTCTAGACATCTCACATTAACCCGACTTCTTGTAGCTGTTGGATTTGTCGGGCGGTTCCGGGTAGACTTTTACTACAAGTAAGTATTAACTGTTGGATCTAGAATAATCCTAGATGGGGGAGGAGGTGAATAAGGTTTACTGAAGTTTTGGGGACTATAAAAAATATCACAGCACAAATAATAATCAGAGTAAGTGCGGAAAAGTAAATAACACACATATATACCCAACTTCGGCAAACCCATGCCTATTGCTACATTCCCCAAGGTTTCTATATAAAATTAAAACAATCTCTACGCTTACAATTCCCTATAAACTCGCGACATCCCCTCCCAACTATTATAATCCTAAGCTAAAAACCCTGCACTGATCTTTATCCCCAAGATAAGATTTTCCCTGAATTACAAACCCGTAAATCGTAAACCCTAACTATTAATCCCATAGCTAGTATACCCAAGTTTTACAGAAAACTAGAAAATTGATGGAATGGTTGCAAAAGAAAATATAAAATACAAAACAATAAAATAAATCAACCCCCTCCCCTTATGTAAAAATAAAAAGGTCGGCCTCTTTCTTTGTCACTTATAACATCGATTTCCTTCCCTTTTTAATTCAATGGTGACTGACAACATGAAATTAAGGTTTTTGCTCCTTGATTCCAAATCGCGACTTATGATTGTTGATGTAAA
Source organism: Allium sativum (assembly GCA_030737875.1). Taxonomy (NCBI): domain Eukaryota; kingdom Viridiplantae; phylum Streptophyta; class Magnoliopsida; order Asparagales; family Amaryllidaceae; genus Allium; species Allium sativum. Next base: position 196,011,003 of record CM060911.1, read on the forward strand.
TCGATTCAGTGATGCTTCGATGAATTTCTTATTCTTGGTCGATCGATTTGGCCTTTGAGATCGAAACCCTTGTGAGTTTTATGAATTGATTTTCTTATTCTCTCGAATTTTATTGCTTTGGTTTTGATTCATTCATGCCTGTGATGAATTAGTATTTATAGGGTTCTGAAACCCATTGAATTCTCTGATTTCACTTAATTGATTTGTCTCTGATTTGTTGCATGATTGTTGCTTGATTAATATGCTGTGAATATGTTCGTTTGATTTTCTGGAAATCTTTGCTTGATTTTCTTGAATGATTTCAAACACGTGAATTTCAATCTTGACAATATAAATCTGTTGAATGAATACTTAACTTGCATGATACCCAATGATTACCACATTCGGGAAATAACCATTTGTGCCGAGATTTGCACACTGTGTATTTTTGAACAGCTTTGAATTTTGTCTTTATGACATTCCAGATATGAATTTAGTTGTAATATCCACTTGCAAAATATAAAGTTGAAAAACATTTCTTTTTCCTGATTGAAACTTTCAAGAAATTTGCTTGCTCATTTAACATTTGCCAAAAAAATAAGATTCTCTCCGTTTCGTGAACTAGTGAATTTTGAAAGAGGTTTCTTTACTTCCTTTTTACCTGAGCATATCACCATGTCCACTTGCTACTGAGCCTTTTGTTGTGTGAAATTGGATTGACTATGCTTGGTGAATATTTGTGTCAATTCTTCCTGAAGTGATGTAGTTGTGTTGCCATGCACTTTAAAACTGCCATGCCATGTATTTTGAAGCTGAACCCGAAAATTTGTGGTCATGCTCCACTGGTTTCTTGTACTTGCTGCTATGATTAATTTGTGGACTTGACCTCGACATTCCTTGTACCACATTTAAAACTGTTTCAATGTTGCTCTTGTGCATGTGTGAGTGTACCTTCCTTGTACTCCGATGTATACTATGTTCTTGCCAATTTTGCATCATGCATGTATTCATATCAACATGTATACTTACGTATATGCTGCTTGCCACTTTACACTTCATGTGTGACTGCTCCACTTCATATTACTTCCTTGGACATGTTGAATCAGCTTATTCATGCACACTCTTGGCTTCATGTTACATTGCTCCTCTCCATGCATGTTGTTGTGCATTGTTTTTTTTCTCACGCTTCATTGTCTTGAACATTGGGTTGCTGCTATGTCTTGTTTGGATTCTTTAATGAGCCAAATGTATGCATGTCAATATATTCATGTGTATATATATACACAAGGATGTGTATACATATGTTTATGAAAGTGTGCGTGTGTACTTGACAAGTATAATACACTCATAAGGATCGTGTAATATGACGAACAATATTCAAGAATGAAGTAATAGCTAATCATAGAACTATATAATAGTAAATGCAGTAAAATAGAAAAATCACACCAGAGATTTTTATATTGGTTCGGAGCACCGTCCTACGTCCTGTCCTAGACTTTTATCTGGATTTTCACTAACAACAACCTCACTTCACCTGGGGGAAACAGGTTTACAACACCCGAGCAGTCGAACGGGATTTCACGCCTCTAAAAACACGAGGACTTCAACACTAGCCTCTTACAACACGGAGGACTTCACTACTTTCCTCTTACAACACGGAGGACTTTAACAAAGATGAATATACTTTGTAGTTGACAATATGTGTTCTCGATTACACGAATTTGTCAATTCTTGTACAACCTTCCTATAATCTTATCCTCAAATAGTATTTGTGTTTATGAAGATTTTGGAAGATGATATCGTATTGAATCAAAAGAATAATATATAAATTCTAGGATTCAAGAACGATATTGTGAAGAATATGAGCATTTGAGTACTTGAGAGTTTAAGAATTGAATCAATAGTATAGATATTAGATAGAAAGAATTTGGTAATTGAAATGATGATTTCAAGATGTTTATATAAGGGATAAAAAGTTGTAACCATTAATAAGAGTTACAAACAATGGATATGATCATTGGTGAAAAGGAAAAGAACAACTCTTGAAGAAATGGAAGTGACTATTCGAATAGTTGCTTCTGTTTAAAAACGGTCAACAGGTCAAAATGGACCAGTAGATTGGAATTTAAATATATATACGTTAAGTGTATATGTGTGTACGTTTACTGTGCAAACTGGGTAAAAACGGTCGACTGGTCCGATTTGGGCGGTCGACCGGTTATGCCCAGTTTGCACAATTAATGTGCATATATATATACTTATTTGTATATATATATATAAATATTGATTATTTGAGGATAGATTTTAACATTAATGAACACTATTATCATACCAAATAATCAACTTCTATTGAATAATACCATATGTAGCTCCTTATTTCCGTAAACCAATGAAGATCTCTTTTTTGTCGATCATTGCATATTTATTTGGCTGAAATCAAAACTCCTTGACTCAACATTCTCCCCTTTTTTGATTGATGACAATATAGCTCTGAATCTCCCCCTGTATATAGTCTCCCCTGAGTTTGTGCCTTTAGATATTAATTATATTTCCTGCATATACGATATTAATACAACTTTTCCCTGCATATACAATGTTAGGACCATTTTTCTCCCCCTTTGTCATCGAAAAAAAGGATAGTGTAAGTACATCAATAAGCAACAATGAAAACTATACTAGCAGAGCTTTAAAGCAACACAAAGAAAATAACACAGATTATAAGACTCATAGCACGACACCATTTAGATACAAGTGCCGGAATAAGTCTTAAAAACAAAAATAAAAGCATAAGTTCATAACACGAATGAAGAAACAAACTACTCGGATTCCATTTCCTTTCCTTCTTCTTCCTCTTCTTCTTCTTCAATCATTTGAGATTTACCTCGACCCCGTCCATGACTAGTGTCAGAGTTAGTACCCTCCTCTGAAGATGTCCAAGTAAAAGATGGAGGAGCTGGACATTTGTCAGGGTCTTGTGCTTGCATAGAAGAAGAAGATGCGCCATAAGATATTGCTTCCATATAGATCCGAAGAATGACTTAAGTTTGTTAAAGCATTTATCCATTTTTGTGTCCATACGCTTAAGTCAGGCTTCGAGAAGAAACTGGTTTTGAGCAATAGTTTCAAGACTTTCTTTTGTTGAGGAAGTCGAGCGTAGAAGTTTTACTTCCTCTAGTTTTAGATGGGATGGTTGATAAGAAGTTCCTTGATGGCCTTGTTCCTTCCATTGTTCAAGAGGAATGATATTAAAACATGGTTCAGGAAGTTTCATCCGCTTAATTGAAGCTTTGTTTATGCATTTTGGTTTGGAAATAGTTGACTGAGGAGGATTGATGCCACAATCAAGTAAGAGTCGCATAATATATTCATTATAGAAGAGATGCGGCCTAGTTAACTCATTTACTTGTAAAATCTCGTCGAAGATCATTTCAATCCAATTAATGCGAATGCCCCCATAAATTGCATATAAAGCTTTGAAATTTTCCTTATAAACAGCATCAAAATTTCCAATACGTGGCAAAAGAGAATGCGTGATGGCATAATGAAGAACTCTAGCCGTAGGATGTGAATTAATTGATTTTGTACTGTCCTTGTCGTCCTCAATAAATTCGTGACTTATTTGATTACGGACGTGGTTACAAAAATTACTTGAGAATTTTTGTCCTATAAGATTAGAACCAAGGATATTTGCCATCCGTTCGCATGAGCTAAAGACTTGTTGGCCACACACAATCGACCAAAGACATTGAGCAGGATTTTCCGGTTTGTATTTGTCCAAATTTAGGTTAGCATAGAAAAGCTTGATCATAATATGGTTAATCTCAATATTATTGCGATCAAGATCAAGTAGGGATTCGATATGAGCATTTCTAGCTAATCGTTGAACACGATAATTTGAGAAATCAGGAAATTTAATAAACGAACCCGGATGTATGGTGAAATCCTTTATCTCATTCCATCTTTTGATAGCTATTGGACCGACAAGCCATTTCTTAATAGAATTATCTATAGGTTGAACTTCGGAAGATCTTCGATTTCTTTTGCGGAGGAGCCATTAAAAAGGATTTGGAGTAGGAAATTCGAGTTCTAGGGTTTGAGGGTTTTTAGAGGTAGAAAACGCTGGTGAAAAGTGAAGGAGTAGGTTAAAAAATGACCGTATGTGTGTATTTAAAAGCAGAACTGAACGTTACCGGTCGACTGGTGGGAAATGACCAATCGACCGTTTTCTTATAGAGAGCAAAACAGTCGATTGGTTGATTTCCACCGGTCGACTGGTGGTTCAGAAGTTTGTTTTTCTGCCTTTTTTGCTCTATTTCTGTTTTTGTAACGGTCTAAACTTTATTGAATTTATTCAAAACCGAAATACATATATGTTTTAACTTGAGAAAATAAGAAAATATGATCATAACATATTTAAAACAAATCTAATGAGAGGTAGACGAAGCATTCTCGGTTGACTCTTCCTTGGCCTCGTTAGTTCGTGGTGTCCATGGCGACTTTTTTCTTTTGCACCTTCGTTACGATTATAGTTTCGATCCCAAGAGTTTGGACTCCTAGAGGATGAAGGAACATGCGACATCGGTTCATAAACGCCATGTTTGTTTGTGCCACAAAAGAATGATGCCATTCTTTCTAAAAGTGATAATCATTCGGAAGTAGGTCGTTGCTCATAATGAAGTTGTCTTTGAAGATCCATTTGATGCTTTTGATAGTGATGAATCTCATTGATCTTCTCTCTAGTGCGAGGTGAACAAAACAGTGCTTTATTTGCTTGTTTAGATGTTGGCGTATTACCAGGGGTATGAGTGCATTTTGATTTGCTTTTCGGAGTCTCAGGAGAGTAATACTCCTCTGGTTCAGAACTTGTAACCGAAATGTGAGACCTTTGTGCACACTCATCACAAATATGAGCCATAATGAAGTATATAAACCTTCAAATTATAGACTCAGATTGGAGGAGATGACAAAAAGAGAGAATGAATGACAAGCTTATATATAAAGATTTCTATATATAAATTAGTGGATGAGAAATGTTAAGGAAGATTTTCCGTACAAACAATGAATAGCTCATATTCATTTTCTAAAGATAGAAATAGCTAAAGAAGTAGCTAAAGATTTGAAAGAGAATAAACTGAATATAGAAAAGAACTTAGTGATATATAACTTCAGTGTTTACATATCAAGTTCATTTCTAGAAATTAATCCAAGCTCTCCACGCAATGTAATAAAACTCGATTCAAATAGAGGCTTAGTAAAATGTCTGCTAGTTGGTGATCAGTTTGGACATATTCGAGATATATGTTTCCTTTTTCAATATTGTCTCTTAAGAAATGATGATGGATATCAATATGCTTGGTTCGAGAGTGATTTACTGGATTCTTTGATAAGTTTGTAGCACTAGTGTTATCACAGAGTATAATAGAATTTGATAAATGAATATCAAAATCACGAAGTGTTTGTTGCATGTATATTACTTGAGTACAAGCAAGAGCTGCTGATATATATTCGGCTTCACATGTTGATAGTGAAACGCAATTCTGTATCTTACTAAACCAAGAGACAAATGATTTCCCAATAAAATGGCACGTAACACTTATACTCTTTCTATCCATTCGAGAGCCTCCGAAATCAGCATCACTATATGATACTAATTCGAATGGACATTCTTTTGGATAGAAAAGACCGAAATCTTTGGTATTATTAAGATAACGAATTATACGTTTTACTGCTCGTAAATGAGATTCCTTTGGATTTGCTTGAAATCGTGCACATAGACAAACACTCATCATAATATCTGGACGACTTGCTGTAAGATAAAGAAGAGAACCAATCATGCTTCGATATAATTTCTGGTCAACACTCTTACCATTTTCATCTTTTTCAAGATGTGTAGTTATACTCATGGGAGTATGTTTACTAGATGTATTTTCTAATCCAAAGCGTTTGATAAGATTTCCGCAGTATTTTTCTTAATTAATAAAAATACCGCTTGAAAGTTGTTTGATTTGAAGACCAAGAAAATATGATAGTTCTCCCATATTAGACATTTCAAACTCTTTGGTCATAATATCCGCAAATTCTTTGCAGAGTTTATCGTTTGTTGAACCAAAGATAATATCGTCTACATATATCTGGATAACTAATATACCTTTTCGAGAATGTTTAATAAACAAAGTTTGATCGACTTTCCCTATTTGAAATCCTAAATCAGTAAGATAGCTGCGTAATTATTCATACCAAGCATGAGGTGCTTGTTTTAAACCATATAAAGCCTTCTTAAGTTTGTATATATAGTCAGGATGTTTTTCATGTATGAACAAGGGAGGTTGTTCGACATATACATTCTCTTTGATAAATCCATTTAGAAAAGAACTTTTGACATCCATCTGATAAAGTTCGAAATTATGGTGATAATAGAAGATAATAAGATTCTGATAGCTTCTAGTCGAGCAACTGGTGCAAATATTTCTTCATAATCAATAACTTCTTCCTGATTATATCCTTGTGCTACTAATCTTGCTTTATTTCTGGTGATATTTCCTTGTTCGCCAGCCTTATTTTTATAGACCCATTTAGTACCAATAACTGACTGATTAGTTGGTCTTGGAACAAGTTCCCAGACATCATTGCGCTCGAACTGATTTAGTTCTTCCTGCATGGAAATGATCCAGTAATCATCAGTAGCAGCTTCTTTTGGATTCTTAGGTTCGATATTTGAAAAAAACGCAACATGACCCATTTGATTGAGTTGATTCCTTGTTCTAATTTGTGATGTTACTTCTCCGATTATATTTTGAACCGGATGATCTCTTAATATCCTTGGAGGAGATCGTAATCTTGGTGGAGAAGGTATCACACATGGTTGAGGAATATTCTCATCGATTATTTCCGAGTCTGAATCAACATTTGTGATGATTGGATTATCAGTGACTATAGTTTTGTCATCATCTAATATATTATGAGAGGGTTGGTAGAATTCATCGAATGAAACATGAAGTGATTCTTCAATAGTTTTGGTTCTTTTGTTAAAAATACGATAGGCCTTGCTCCGTTCCGAATAAACGACAAATATACCTTCATCGTACTTCGGATCAAAATATTCCGAGATGGTCTTTCGTATTTAAAATAAAGCACTTAGAACCAAAAACTTTGAAGTATGAGATATTCGGCTTTCTTTGATTAAATAATTTATAAGATGTATTCTTGGTGAGAGGTCGAATGGATACACGATTCAAAACATAACACGCAGTTGCAACAGCTTCTGCCGAAAAATGTTTTGGTAAAGTGGTTCCATTTAATAATGTTCTTGCACATTCTTGTAAGGTCCGGTTTTTTTGTTCTACAACTTCGTTTTGTTGTGGAGTTCTAGGAAACGAAAAGTTATGATATATACCTTTCTTTGTACAAAAATGTTCAAGTTCATTATTTTCGAATTCTCCGCCATGATCACTTCTTATATTTTTAACTTTAAGCCCTTTCGATTTCTGAATTCTCTTGACGAAAGATTTGAAACGATCGAAAGTGTCTCTTTTGTTTTTCAAGAAAATCGTCCAAGTGCAACGAGAGTAATCATCAACAATTACAAACACATATCGACTATGGTTTATTGACTGAACCTGTGTTGGTCCAAATAAATCCATATGTAGTAGCTCAAGTGGTTGTAATGTTGATATGAATTTCTTGGATTTAAAAGATGATTTAGTCAATTTTCCCAATTGACATGCATCACAAATGTTATCAACTGTAAAGCTCATTTTGGTTAGTCCTCTAACTAGATCGTTTTTGGCTAACTTGTCAATAGTTCTGAAGTTTATATGACATAAGCATTTGTGCCGTAGCCACGGATCATTATCGTTTGCTATAAGACACATATCTGAATTATGATTGATATTCATATTCAGAATATATATATTTCTGTCTCTATATCCTTTGAAAACTAAGTTATGGTCTTTATCTAAGATATTACACTTATTATCAGAAAAGGAAATTGTAAAACCCTTATCGCATAACTGACTAATACTAAGTAAATTGTGTTTCAAATTTCTAACTAGCATGACATTAGTAATAAGAGGTAAGTTAGATGTACCGCAATTGCTCACATCGCCTTTGCCGATGATATAGCCTTTTGAATTATCTCCAAAAGTGACGCAGCCACCATCTGAGTAAGTAATATTTGTCAATAAGCTCTTGTCTCCAGTCATGTGCTTCGAGCAACTACTGTCCAATATCCACTTTCCTCTTTTCTTAAGTGGGACTTGCAAAAAATAAAATTAAGTCCATGGTACCCACCTTTTTATAGGGTCCTAAGAGTTAGGTCTTAGGAGTCCAAATCCATACGGGTCCGGTATCCCCTTTATATAAATAATTAGCATTAAAATGCACAGTTTTCATAAAATGCTGAATATATTTGTTCCTAATCAAATTATTATTTGTTTTAGGAACCCATATCTTGATTGTCTTTACATTTTTCTTTTGAAACTTCACAACTGGTTTTGGCTTAGAATATAACAAACTAAGATTTTTCTTAGCTTTATCTTGTTTTACATTTTTCCTTTTGAAACCAAGATGTTTCTGGGTTTCTTGTTTCTTATATCCCAAACCTTGTTTATTTGAAGTAGATTGTGAACTTTCAATTATCTTTGTCAAATTTTCTCGACCTTTGTTGAAGTTAGAAATATTTTGAGTAATATTATCTAACATTGTTTGTAAACTAGCTTTTTCTAGGTCTAGAATTTTGACTTTTGCCTTAAGCTCATGATTTTCAGTAGTAAGAGCATTGTTTTTCTCTTTTTGAGTTTCAATTTCTTGACTTAAAAGAGATAATTGAGAATCAATATTAGATGATGATTCTTGAACTTTTTCAAGTTTCTCTTCTAATATTTTCTTTTCATCTTTTAACATATCTCGTTCAAACTCTGCTCTACTTAAATCTGCTTTTGCTTCTTTACACTGTCGTTTCATATTTTTAAATTTAACTATCAATTCAGCATTAATATCAAGAACTTCTTCAAATGTAGGAATTTGTACCTCATCTTCTATTGCCATGAAACAAACACTTTCTTGTTCATTTTCTGAATCACTTTCACTTTCTAATGAAGACGAGTCTGAATCATCCCATGTGACTGAGAAAGCTCGTTTCTTTGATTTATCCTTCTTGTATTTGAACTTGTCATTTTCTGACTTCTTCTTTTGCTTCGGACAATCTTTGTGCATGTGCCCCTTTTTATGGCAGTTGAAACATTCTATAACTGATGATGATGGTTTATTTGAACCAGATTTCCTTTTGTTATATCGACTAGCTTTTCGTTGTTTCAGGAATTTTTTGAAACCTTTTGCCATAAAAGCTAAGTCTTCATCTTTAGATTTTGATTCATCTTCATCTTTTCCGACATGAAATGCTACATTTTTCTTTTCTTCTTTCTGTTCTTTTCTAGCCTGCAAATTTGCATCATAGGACATTAGATTTCCTGTCAATTCATCTGGTTTCATGACAGAAAGGTCATTAGCTTCTTCAATCGCTAATACTTTTCCTTCCCATTCACTAGTCAAAGAATGTAGGACCGTCGAGACAACATCAAAATCTGAATATTTTTGTCCTAAGCCAATAAGTGCACGATGAATAGTTTGAAACCGTGAATACGTATCATTGATTGTTTCATTTGGTTTCATTTTGAAACTGACTTTTCAGCATGGCTATTTTGGCTTGTTTAACCTTGTTAGTGCCTTCATGTGTGGTTTTTAGCATTTGCCAAATTTGATATGCAGTGGTACAGATACTAACACGGTTATATTCATTTTGGTCTAATGCACAAAACAACATATTTATTGCTTTTGCATTTACGGCTACTGCCGTTTTTTCAGCCTGTGTCCATTCTGAATATTCAGTTGTTGGATTCACTATTTCTTTTTGTATAGCATTCCAGGCATCATAGCTATTTGACTGCATGTAAAATGACATACGTGTTGCCCTATAGCTATAATTAAGGCCATTGAAGAATGGAGGTCTTTGTGTTGATTGACCTTCCATGTAAGTGGTGTTTTGAGTGCTAGTACTTGGGTTATTTGCCATATTACAAGAATATATCAAATAACTATGTTACGGTTATAAGATGACCGTGCTCCGATACCAAATGAAAGTGTGCGTGTGTACTTGCCAAGTATAATACATTCACAAGGATCGTGTAATATGATGAACAATATTCAAGAATGAAGTAATAGCTAATCACAGAACTATATAATAGTAAATGCAGTAAAATAGAAAAATCACACCAGAGATTTTTATACTGGTTCGGAGCACCGTCCTACGTCCAGTGCCAGACTTCTATCTGGATTTTCACTAACAACCTCACTTCACCCGGAGGAAACAGGTTTACAACACCCGAGCAGCCGAACGGGATTTCACGCCTCTAACAACACGAGGACTTCAACACTTTCCTCTTACAACACGAAGGACTTCACTACTTGCCTCTTACAACACGGAGGACTTCAACAAAGATGAATATACTTTGTAGTTGACAATATGTGCTCTCGATAACATGAATTTGTCAATTCTTGTACAACCTTCCTATAATCTTATCCTCAAATAGTATTTGTGTTTATGAAGATTTTGGAAGATGATATTGTATTAAATCAAAAGAATAATATATAAATTCTAGGATTCAAGAACGATATTGTGAAGAATATAAGCATTTGAGTACTTGAGAGTTTAAGAATGAAATTAATAGTATAGAGATTAGATAGAAAGAATTGGGTAATTGAAATGATGATTTCAAGATGTTTATATAAGAGATAAACAGTTGTAACCATTAGTAAAGAGTTACAAACAATGGATATGATCATTGGTGAAAAGGAAAAGAAGCAACTCTTGAAGAAATGGAAGTGACTGTTCGAATAGTTGCTTCTGTTTAAAAACGGTCGATAGGACAAAATGGACCAATAGACTGGAATTTAAATATAATACATTATGTGTATATGTGCACGTTTATTGTGCAAACTGGGTAAAAACGGTCGACTGGTCCGATTTGGGCGGTCTACCGATTATGCCCAGTTTGCACGATTAATGTGCATATATATACTTATTTGTGAATATATAAATATTGATTATTTGAGGATAGATTTTAACATTAATGAACACTATTATCATACCAAATAACCAACCTCTATTGAATAATACCAATGTAGCTCCTTATTTCCGTAAACTAATGAAGATCTCCTTTTTGTCGATCATTGCATATTTATTTGGCTGAAATCAAAACTCCTTGACTCAACAGTTTATACCTTTGTGTGCACTACCTTGTTGTGACCTGTTTGACTTGTACACCCTGTACATTTGAATATTCTGTGCACTGAAACATAATCATGTCCTTGCACTTGAGTTCTGGGCTTTACCATATGTTGCTCTTTTCTGATCTGGTCTTGTACTAATCTATATGCATGTGCATATATATGCTGCTGGTCTTGTGCTACTGAAACTGATCCATGCCATTGGCTTCATACTTGAATATATCCATGCCGCTACCCATGTGGTTATTGCTGTGTCACTTCATTGAGAGTTGAGCTTGTATTTTGTTGACCCATTTCTTGATGCACTAGCATTGACCATTTATATTGTGCTGCCTTATGTCATTGATGTGATGCCACTGAGCTCTTTGTACATGTGCACTTCCACATCCGTGAACACCTGTGCAGATATGACTTCGCTTGAACTTGTTCATTTATGGTTGAGCCACGGCTTGACCATCCATGTTTTTGTTGACTTATTTCCATGTGCATGCTCCTTGTACGTCTACATTTGCCATGTCATCATGTATTCGAGCTTATTACCCATGCACTGTATATTTTAGATTTGTACATGTTGTTGGCATTTGAAACTGCATTGTTCATGTTGTTTGTCCATGCCGCACTATCCATTTTGATTCATGCATTTCCCCGCACATTATATATGTGTATATACATACGCATGTACGTGTATGTACATACGCATGTACGTGTATGTACATACGCATGTATGTGTATATTTGTTTCGTGCACGTGCAATTATATACGTGAGCTGTTTGAATGAAATATATGAATTTTCTATCAAAAGACCACTATATCTGAGTTGTGACTGTTCAGAATTAGCAAATTATAAATGTTGATCCTGATCAGCAAACCAGTATAGGTGTGTTAGGACTGATCTATGAGCACTATATATATTGTCTACCTTGTGGTATTTATAATGAATCACTGTGAATATCACAAGCAGTCTAGACACAGATGGATGTGTATACAATCAGATCAAGTCAAGAAATATGATGAGAAACACACCAAAATTTTGAGGAAAATAAATTTTGAAATAAAATTATATCTGCTAGAATTTAAATCTATTTTTGTTCCAGTTTACTATGTGTGTTTCTCTGACAAGTATATAGGTGACTGGACTGACTCTGAAGTAGACTGAAGACAAGTGTGAGTCAGTGAGTGTATGAATGTATATGAGTGAAGCCGAGTGAAATGCAACTGAATGAAATGTAACAGAGAGACTGAGTGTTGTACTGAGGAATTGATGTAATAGTGAAGTGTACAATAGTGGAGTTTAAAAGTTTGTACTATTCAAATTTTGAAATAAAATATTTGTTTGAATAAAAATACTGTTTGAATTATAAATTCTGTGCAATAGAATTTTATTCAAAATATATATATATATATTTATGTATGTGATGTAGTAGAGTATTACAATTGCAAACACATTTAAACAATAATATGTATGTTTGTTATCATCAAACAAAAATCATACAGCTATATCCAACAATCTCCCCCTTTTGATGATGACAAACATATATAAAGAATTAAAATACAATAAATGTGTTTGATAGTGAAGTGAACTCCCCCTATATGTATGCTCCCCCTACAATAGAACTCCCACTATATATGTGCATATGAGTGGAAACAATAAATGAATTGAATTTCCAATATTAAAATATTCATGTAATATTCACTCATTAAACAAAATATTAACCATTCTCCCCCTTTTATTATCATCAAAAGGATATAGAAATCGAAATAGTGATGAAATATATACTAGAAATATAAAATCAGATCAAGAGAGAGAATGTACATCATAAATCTCATTCAATCAAACAAAAATCATAATATTCTTTGAACTAGTGGCAAATTTCACATTGTAAAATGATGGATTTACGATGAATTTTATAAAGTGGAGAGAGCTTTAAAAACATGAATTCCAATTATTTTTTAAAATGAGCTAAAATAGCAATGGATTTGGACCATGGTTATAGATTCAAATCAAGTGACAAAATCAAATAATCTCAAATCCCAATGACTATCGATCAAAAAATCAAAATAAATCATAAAATAGGAACACATTTCATAATCCAGAAAATGGATTGATAGGTTGATTTTTACATAACAAGGAGGATTTCATATACATAAAAATTTATTCTTTACTTTTTATTTTATTTTTATTTATTTAAGAGCACACTAACCACCCATAACCATATCTTGGATTTTAAATGAGGTCAGTTGCAACTTAAATTATAAGTAATCTCTTAACCATACATAACCATATCTTGGATTTTTAAATGAGGTTAGAGAAATACTTATTATATAAAAATCCACTCATCATATAAAGCCATAATGAATGATAGAAAAATGGTAGAGATAGAGATGGTCATGAAATAAATTTCTAAATTAATGATATTATAAAATATGTTCAACCGTACGGGGATTTTTGAAAATTTTCATATCTCTCTTATTCTGAAAAAAAGAATAGTCACGTTTCCATTACAAATTTTGAAACCGTACTTTTAAGATGCCCCAAAAAAAAAACTCTCCGCACATTATATAAAATCACGTTGGATGACAGAAAGAAGATAGAAAAAGATGATGTTCGTACAATTTCATAATTTCATAAACCTAATAATAATTTTGATAAGTTCCAAATATAGTTCAATTTTGGTCAATGATTTCAATTTTGAATAAATAATCAAAAATGATTTAAAAAATGAAAATATCAATTACAAGAGGGATTCTGAAAGAACTATCCAAGTTGAAAAACAGTTCGAAAATCATACAGTTGAATGAGAAAATTTCAAAGCTTCTAAGGCTGATACCACTTGTAGGTCCTAATGCTCATAATTACAATATATCCAAGCCCAAGCAGAAAATTCTAACAAATCAATTTCCAATATCAAAGCAACAGACAAAATCAGTTACAAGGCAAGATTCATAGAAGATTTTTTCATAATATTTACATTAAGCTCAAGATGCATATCATGATATAAGATGTAACAACCCAGAAATTTCGATGATTTGAAAATAAATTTAAGGGAAGATTTAAACGTTAACAATAATTTTTTTTTTTTGGAATTATTAATATTATGTATCGATAAAATATAAGCCTTATAAATAACCAACTTTTAAATGACCTCGATTTGTAATAAAACTAATTTTTATTTGAATACGTATAATTAATTATTGCTATATTTCGAAATTGGAGCGAAGTAAATTGAATTTAAAATAGCAAAACGATGTATGTTTTCAACCAAATAAATTTTATTGGATTTAGAGTGTGAAAATGGAACAACCCGTTAAGTTTCGTAGCATTTGGAGTTCATTGTAATGGAACAAAAATAAAACGTGTAACGTAAATGGCGGTAGAAATAAATTACTTAGAGTTCACATGTTTTTTTATTCCTTCAACCCCACGTAATTTCGGACGTAGAAACCACCCACCCAAATTCAGCCTACTTCAATTCCTTGTTTCCCACGGTCCTCTTCTATAAAAATCACCTTCCCGTTCATCCTTCTTCAGCAAAAAAAATAATCCCTTTTCCCAAAATAAAATGCACCTTCTTCAAATCAGTTGCCGCTTCCATTAGAAAAGCAAAAATCAAAATCAGTTCTTTGTCCCAAATCGTTCTCCTCAAATCGGAAGCAATCAATGGTCACCGCTTCTCTTTCTTCGCCACCATCGCAACCACTCCGAGCTTCCTCAGTCCCAATCGTTCCAGTCTCTCTCCCGCTCCTCTAATCGCCATCAGTCTCAAGAACGATGTTGAAGCCCTCGCCTATTATTGAAGGTGAGTATTTTACTCACGATTTCCCTTGGTTTCATGTAACTTTACCACAATTTGAACTGAATTATAATAGCGATTTTGTGGTTTTGTTCATGGGCTGCCTTGGGTTAATATTGATGCTTAATATGATTTTCCCTGTTTTGATACACGGGAAATTCGTTGTCTTGAATTGATTTGTTATATATTTACACAAACTCGACTTTTATACGTATATACATACAATTGTAAGTGTATATATGTAAGTTGGGTATTTCGAATTAGCTAGTTGAATTCGTTGGGTGATTGCTACCGCTTGCTGTTGCATTGGTCGATATGCAGTTGATTTAATTGCACCCTTATTTGTTGTGAACATGCCACGCATGTTGGATCTAAAACTGGAGCACCTATATATACATTGCTAATTGAACTATCAAAACCTAAGCCTCCTTATGATTGAGTCTGAAATTGGGAAAACATAGTAGTTAGATTAGGAGACCCTGGCTTGTGATTTTTTAGAGTCAGTGTAGTTTTTGTTTACAGACAAATCTGAAGTTGATTGTATATCGTAGTGATATTCACATGATATTTGATTGGCCAGTTCCATTTTTTTCTGAAATAAAAGGGGAAAACCCCCAATTTAACTTACATTTCTATTATGTTTTATTATTCTAATTGCAGAATTAGAAAACTGCATACATATGAACTTAGTTAAATGCAATATAGAGCATAATTTTGCACGTGAATTTAGTTAGATACTGTTTATGAAATTTGTCCCACCATGAATATTTGACACTGAGAATAAATTTTAAACCATTATGGTCATATATTGATTTCAGCGCACATATATATATACATACATATATATACATATATACATACATACATATATACATATGTATATACATACATACATACATATATATATATATATATTTCAATGGACTTGCCTAGATATGTATTACGTTTATTGGTACCGACCTAGTATTGTTGGAGCCAAAAGTATGCACACCCACCTTTATATTGACACACACTTACTGCATGCATTTGAACCTTGCGATTGGGTATATCTACATTTAAATGAAATTGCATATGTTGATCCTTCTCGGCAAACATATTGGGTTTTGATTGCTTTTTTTTTTTTAAAAAAAAAAGGAAGAAAGAAACTAAAACTACATCAATATCTGCTTATGATTTTGCATTCAAGATTTAGTTGCACTAAACCATTAGCATGCGGTTCTATATTAAACTTTGATGTGCATGGTCATGAGTTTTCTTTTATATTTACCGTTGGTCTTTGGCTATAGCAGTCAGCGGCAATATATCTTGATTACTCCAATTGCTATCAGTGATAACAACCAGTCTTGATGTAGTAGCACAAGCAAAATAGTAACCATTCTTCAGTGAAATTCTTAACTAGTTCTTATAAACAAGTTTAAAGGGTCAACACAGTGAACTGCCAAGATGAGTTCATGTCATTATTATGCATGCAACGATCAACTAAAAACCGAACTTTTGAATGCATGCGTTAGTCTTACTTGAACCAAGGTTACAAAATTTAAGATAGACTGTTATTTAATTCAGACTCAAAATATGTGCCCTTTTATTATTGATAATTGGTTGCCGTGATGAACATGTTGTCTTAATGATGCTTATGTATTTGGTATAAACCATGCTTTCTAAACCAAAAATGAAATAGCCTGAAATCATTTATTTACTACCCTTTTTTTCACTGAAGTGAGATTGTTGAAAACAATTTGTTCACTGATATGAAATTGATCATTTGAAATTTATCTAAAATGCATATGTTTCTAAACTGTATATATTTTCTAAACTTTATATATTTCTAAACTGCATCTATTATCACTAGGCTATGTTTTCTAAACTGCATATATGTATATATCTACCCCTGTTTTGAACTGCATATGGGTATTCATATATATATATATATAGGAATGTTGAAACTGCATTGTTAATTAAGTGCGTATATGGACATATTCACTGCATTGATCAAGTGCATATATGGAGCTACTTAATGAGCTAATTCCCTCCTACTGTGTTACCATCAAAAATCTGTAATTAATATGTTCTCTGTTGTGTATCATGCATAAATGCCTTGTTAACCTTGCTCTACACAAATGCATACTTAATTGCTTCATTGTTACACTGATATTCGACTTTAAAATACCTGTCCTAGTGTTGATCTTTCATGCATGTTTCCCCTCACTAGTTGGAATTGCTCCAAACTGTGTTGCCTTTATTTCCATAAGCACTCTTGCTGCCTATTTGTACTCCGCCACTAATTTAGAAATCTCGGATGCACTTGTATTTTTTGGATCCTGAAACGCTGGGGCAGTACATACGGGTACATATACATGTGTGTATATGCAAGCTTCCAGAATCACCTATGTTATTGTTTGTATTCAGTTCAGGACGTTGAGGTGGTGCACATGTGTATATTATATATACGCGTGCATTCATAAACTCCCCATATCGTTTGTCCCTGGAAATAGATAGAACTGATATGAATGGATACAACAACTGAATATTTTATATATGACACCTGCGTCGAAAGTTAGGATTAACTATTATATTTCAGTTTCTATTGAAGTTATTTACTTGAACAAATGACTAATCGTGACTCGAGTGTTTTATGTTTTTGCATGGAACGCTCGGGTCAGACCCGAGTGTTACAGATTTAAAGATTCCAGCTTGTGATTTGAGGATTGGTAAAACTGAGGATTCCATAGATGGCGCACTCTGAAGATTTTAAACCAGTAAATATTTTTCTGTATTCAAACTGTATTGTTATATTCTGCTGCATAGAAAAGAAAATCTTGTATTCAAATTCTGATATATATATATATATAAAAAGCTTTTATTTCGTTGTTCGATACCGTGTTATTCTTTATTCTGTCTTTTCTGTGTTGATTCTATTTTGAATTCTGTAAGCTAAATAACGATCCGTCGATTTGAACGTTTTAAGTTGGTTTGATTACCAATTTGAAGCGGTCAAAAAGGCAGGATGTTACAAGTGATATCATAGTTTTGGTTTATTCAAAGCATAGCTTATCGGGTTTAAATTGAGTAGGATCGACACTAGAAAAGCAGATTTTGAAAATAGAAAGATTTCTAAATATAATTTTGGAAAGTGTAAATAATTTTAAAATAGATTTTGAAAGGAAAATTATTTTGAAAATATTATATATTTTGAAAACTAGTATTTTGATACTAGTACAGCGGAAAACAAAAATTTTGCGATTTAAAATCCTTTTTGGAATCCCCAGTCTTCGAATCCAAGCCTGCGAGAGCTATTCTTCGATAAGTTCCCTTAGGTTTGAATTTCGAATCCATTATCGAACGGTATATAAGGAAAATAAGTATAATTGGACCGATGAATCAATTTCTGTGATTGTGTATTTTAGAAATCAAGGTAACTGAAATTTATTGAAAATAAGAATTTCGATGAGAATTTGAATAAAAAGGAAAACTTTGAAATCATTTCAAAGACGAAATGGTGAATTTTATTTTGACATTCAGAATGTATAAATTAATGAAATAAAAATTGAAAAGGGTATAATTGGAATTCAATTGTGCCAAATTATGTAAATTTATTTGAATTATTCAAAATGTGGTAAGATGATTTATAATTGGGTTCAAATTAATAATGTATAATCGAATATGAATTCGATAGCAGGCTATGAACTTGTGAATTATTTAACAAGAAATGAATTATGAACGAGAGTTGTAAATGGAGCAGAATGTGAAAGAAGATTTTAAAGAGATTTGAATTGATGTTCAAGTGAAATCAAAGCTAATTTGATATGAGGATTTCAGATTTCAATAAAAGGGATAATATTTACTTTCTAGAAGTAAATAATATTTGAAAGCGAATATGTTACAATGAAATTGGAAATAGGGGAAAATGAAGTTGATTGTACGGTGAGATTATTCTGAAGTTCAAAATGTAAATCAAGTGCGATTTTTCCGAAGTTCAGAATATATTATCGAATAAGGGATTATTTGGAAGGAGGTTATGCATGTAAGTCGATTACGTTGAATTTCAGGAAAATATTAATTACTTTCCATTTTAACTTTATTAATAAATCATTTACATATTTAGATTAATGAAAAAAGTATATTTTAAAGTTAAATATTTTGAAGGCATGAATTATTTTGATAATCATCGATTTTGGGTAAAAAGAGGTAAAGTATTAATTCGAATTCGGAAATTACGAGGATAAATGTTTTGTTGATATTCGAAGTTGTAAACTTTATTTTATTTTCAAAGTTAATAATGTTGTTCAGTCATGGTCTGAGAGGTAAATATACCCCAACTAGATTGACTTCATTGTTGATTAAGAAATGATTAAGGTTCGATAAAAAGAATTAGTTAAGTAAAGTAAGCTAATGAATGTCAACAGTAAGTGGGAATAACGATGTTTTATTTAACATCTGTTTTTTATCCAAATAACGAATTCAGAAATGTTCCCCCTGATAATAAAGTATATTTTCTATAGGAAAATAAAAATTGGAAATGTTTTTCAAAAGATCGTGAGAGGCTAACGGGTTGTGTTAAATCGGAACGACAAGGACTGAATAACTAAGAGCCGCATGTTAAAAGCGAAATGCGGTAGAACGTAAAAGAAGTGGATTTGTAAACTAAATTCGAGATTGCGTAAGAAATGATTTGATAAAGAAATGGAGTTAAGGTGTTTAGAAACTGACTGGAGATTAGTTAAATTGAATAATTTAATGAGTGTTGATCTGATGTTAGTTTCGGTCTTCGAGGTTGATACTTAAGGAGTTGTTCGCTTGCTAATTGACAGTCGAAGGATGCAGATATGGAAGAAGAACAATGCATGGACAAGGAATTTGTTATAAGAATGAAAATGCTAAAATTTTGAGAGCATAATGATTTGAATTAAGTGATGAATTTAAGAATTGGAAAATTAGGAGATAATTTGGCTTATAACCAATAAATTCGTAAATCTGAATTTGGAAAGATATCGGATATCTGAATTGATTAAGTGATCAAAACTGAAAATTTGAAATTTTAATGGGAATTTCAGGATATTCGATTTTAGATATTAGAAGTAGAAGTTTCAAAAATTTATGTAATATTTAGTGAAATTGTTTTTTATTATTTTTGATTTGGGAGGTAATCGGTTTGAATGAAATCTTATATAACATAATTTATATAAGAACGAGATGTTTGGAAATATGATTTGGACAGAAAATCTTATGTAAATTGAGATAAGTATGAAATAAAGTATAATATGTTTTCAAGTCAAGATAAGGGAAGTACCATCCATATCCTTTGAATTTCGAGCTTAATGAGATGTGCTGCTTGTGGTCGTAGGTTGTCCGGACATAAAACTCGAGTTGTCATTGTTCCTTGAAGAACACGACCGTGTAGCGTAATTCGCAGGACTGTAGATGGCCTACGGCAGACGGATGTTGCTTGGGGAAACCAAGCGTAACCATTGTGTCTGTTGCGATCTATAGTCATGATAATGGCGTAATCCGCAGAGCTGTGAAAGCTTACGGGTATGGATGTTTCCTGGGTTACCCAGGCATGACCATTGTATACCCGCAGTCCACATGGAATATCTACAAGTGAAAGAGATGTAACCACTAGAGTTACTAAAGGTAGAATGGAGCCATGCGATGTTGAGATATATTAGTGATGTCGAGCCACCTGTTTAATGCAGCATCGTGTCTTCATGACTTGATTCGTCTTCGTCACGTGATTTGATTGGTCCTCGTGACTTGATATATCCTTATAATTTGATAATTTGTTTTTGTGACCCTGAGATAGAGTAGTCAACGCTCAATGACCTCAGATTTTCTTTTGATTCTTAAACATCTTTCGTTGATTTGTCCATGATGAAATTCGCAGGGAAGTGATTTCCTACGGATACAGATATTTTCTGGGGGATCTAGACGAAACCATTGTGTATCTGCGATTGATGAACAATCAACATATCAATAAGAACGACAATATACTTGTCAAATTCATAATATTTTCAAATTATTTTCACTGGGAGTTGAAAAAAGGATATTTAGTACTTGGAGATTTTTGTCATGCGCCCTGACCAGCGTATGCCTTACATCTATGAGAACGACAATATACTTGTCAAATTCGTGTTATCAAATATTTTCAAAACAATAATTTGAAATTAAAATGCACCTAATTTAATAAGATTAAGGATTTCAGAATATTTTCGAATTCATAGTTCTGAAGTAATAGTAAAAATATTTCTATACGAATTTCGTGTTCTGAACAAAAGAGGTATAAATGATTTCGGATTTTGGAAATTTTCAAGTCATCAATTTGTAACTTGAAGAGGAGATGTTATTTACACTCTTCAAGGAGTGAGGAAAGTTTTAATGAATTGAATGTGAGGAGTGTAGGTTGAAGTGTAAAAATTGATAAGTAAACATTGACATATGAGGTTTATGAAAAAATTTGGAATAATTTGGGATGCGTAAATCCAACTTATGCAGGATTTAAAATAAAAAAAGAGGTTGGTTTCGAAAGAGAGAATTTGATTTTTCGAGTTAATTGAATATGATAGATATAAAGAAGACCAATGATTTGAATGTCGATATTTAAATTAATTATGGGAAAATTTCACACTTGTATGAAAATTTTGAAGTGTACATTGGTATAACTCCAACGATCTCTCCTTTTCAGGGACGGAAAATTCTTTAGGGGGAAAGATTGTAACGACCCAAAAATTTCGATGAATTGAAAATAAATTTAAGGGAAGATTTAAGCGTTAACAATAATTTTTTATTTGTTATGGAATTATTAATATTATGTATGGACAAAATATAAGCCTTATAAATAACCAACTTTTAAACGACCTCGATTTGTAATAAAACGAACTTTTATTGAATACGTATAATTAATTGTTGCTATATTTCGAAATTGGAGCCAATTGGAGTTATTTTGGTGATAGAAGTAATTCAAATATGAACCAACAAAAAATTGAATTTAAAATAGTAACGTTGTGTAAACGATGTCCGTTTTCGACCAAATAAATTTTATTGGATCCAGAAAGTGAAAACAGAACAGCACGTCAAGTTTCGTAGCATTTGAAGTTCATTGTAACGGAACAAAAATAAAATGTGTAATGTAAATGGCAGTAGAATTAAATTACTTAGGGTTCACATTTTATTTATTCCTTCAACCCCATGTGATTTCGAACGCAGAAACCATCCATCCCAAATTCAGGCTACTACAATTCCTTGTTTCCCACGGCCCTCTTCTATAAAAATCAACAAAAAAATTAATTCCTTGTTTCCCACGCCTTCTTCGCCACCATCTCTACCACTCCGAGCTTCCTTGGTCCCAATCGTTCCGGTCTCTCTCCCGCTCCTCTAATCGCCACAAGTCTCAAGAATGACATTGAAGCCCTCGCCTGCTGTTCAAGGTGAGTATTTTACTCACGTTTTTCCTTGGTTTCAAGTACTTTAACTGCAATTTGAACTGAATTATAATAGCGATTTCTAAGTTTTGTTTATGGGTTGCCTTGGGTTAATATTGATGCTTAATGTGATTTTCCCTGTCTCGACACACGAGATATTCGCTGTCTTGAATTGATTTGTTATATATTTACAAAAATTCGAGTTTTATATGTATATACATACGTTTGTATGTGTATATATGTAAGTTGGGTATTTCGAACTAGCTAGTTGAATTCATTAGGTGATTGCTACCACTCGTTGTTGCACTGGTTGATATGCAGTTGATTTAATTGCAGCCTTATTTGTTGTGAACATGTCAGGCATGTTGGAACTAAAACTGGAGCACCTATATATACATTGCTAATTGAACAATCAAAACCTAAGCCTCCTTTTGATTGAGTCTGAAATTGAGAAACCATAGTTGTTAGATTAGGAGACTCGGGCTTGTGATTTTTCTGAGTAAGTGTAGTTTTTGTTTACAGACAAATCTGAAGTTGATTGTATATTGTAGTGACATTCACATGATATTTGATTGACCAATTCCATTTTTTGTCAAAAATAAAAGGAAAAAAAAAACCTAATTTAACTTACATTTTTATTATGTTTTATTATTCTAATTACAGTATTAGAAAACTGCATACATGTGAACTAAGTTAAATGCAATATAGAGCATCGTTCGACATGTGAATTTAGTTAGATACGGTATATGAAATTTGTCCTACCATGAATATTTGACATTGAGTATGAATTCCGAAACATTATGGTCATATATTGATTTCAACGCATGTGTGTGTGTATATACATTCATTCATACATACATACATACATACATATATATATATATATATATATATATATATATTTCAATGGACTGGCCTAGATATGTATTACATTTACTGGCACCGACCTAGTATTGTTGGAGCCAAAAGCATGCACACCCACCTTTATATTGAAACACACTTACCGCATGCCTTCGAACCTTGTGATTGGTTCTGTCTACATATAAATGAAACTGCATATGTTGATCCTTCTCGGTAAACATATTGGGTTTTGATTGCTTTTTTTTTGAAGAAGAAAGAAACTAAAACTACATGAATATCTGCTTGTGATTTTGCATTAGCATGTGGTTCTATATTAAACTTTGATGTGTATGGTCATGAATTTTCTTTTATATTTACCGTTGGTCTTTGGCAATAGCAGTCAACGACAATATGTCTTGATTACTCCAATTGCTATCAGTGATAATAACCAGTCTTGATGTAGTAGAACAAGCAAAATAGTAACCATTCTTCAGTGATATTCATAACTATTTCTTATAAATAAGTTTAAAGGGTCAACACAGTGAACTGCCAAGCTGAGTTCATGTCATTATTATGCATGTAATGATCAACTAAAAACTGAACTTCTGAATGCTTGCGTTAGTCTTATTTGAACCAAGGTTACCAAATTTAAGATAGACTGTTATTTAATTTAGACTCAAAATATATACCCTTTTATTATTGATAATTGGTTGTCATGATGAACATGTTGTCTTAATGATGCTTGTGTATTTGGTAGAAACCATGCTTTCTAAACCAAAAATGAAATGACCTAAAACCATTTATTTACTACCCGTTTTTTCACTGAAGTGAGATTGTTGGAACCAATTTGTTCACTAATATGAAATTGATCACTTGAAATTTATCTAAAATTCATATGTCTAAACTGCATATGTTTCTAAACTGCATC
The DNA here is from genome assembly GCA_030737875.1 of Allium sativum. Classification (NCBI taxonomy): domain Eukaryota; kingdom Viridiplantae; phylum Streptophyta; class Magnoliopsida; order Asparagales; family Amaryllidaceae; genus Allium; species Allium sativum. Next base: position 196,035,239 of record CM060911.1, read on the forward strand.
TATTATCACATGGCTATGTTTTCTAAACTGCATATATGTATATATCTACGCCTGTTTTGAACTTCATATGGGTATTCATATAAATAGGAATGTTGAAACTGCATTGTAAATTAAGTGTGTATATGGACATATTCACTGCATTGATTAAGTGCAAATACGGAGCTACTTAATGAGCTAATTCCGGCCTACTGTGTTACCATCAAAAATCTGTAATTAATATGTTATCTATAGTATGTCATACTTAAATGCATCGTTAACCTTGCTCTGCACATATGCCAACTTAAGTTCTTCATTGTTACACTAATATTCGACTTTAAACTACCTATCCCAGTGTTGATCTTTCATGCATGTTTCCCTTTACTAGTTGGAAATTCTCCAAACTGTGTTGCCATTATTTCCATTGGTACTCTTACTGCCTATTTGTATCCCACCGCTATTTTAGAAATCTCGGATGCACTTGTATTTTTGGGATCCTGAAACGCTGGGGCAGTACACACGGGTACATATACACATGTGTATATGAAAGCTTCCAGAATCACCTATGTTATTGTTTGTATTCGGTTCGGGACTTTGAGGCGGTGCACACGTGTATATTATATATGCGTGCATTCGCAAATGCCAGATATCGTTTGTCCCTGGAAATAGATAGAACTGATATAAATGGATACCACAACTGAATATTTTATATATGACATCTGTGTTGAAAGTTAGGATTAACTATTATATTTCGGCTTCTATTGAAGTTAATTTACTTGAACAAATGATTAATCCTGACTCGAGTGTTTTATGTTTTTGCATGGAACGATCGGGTCAGACCGAGTGTTACAGATTTAAAGATTTCAGCTTTGGATTCGAAGATTGAAAAAACTGGGGATTCTGTAGACGACACACTCATAAGATTTTAAACCAGTAATTATTTTTCTATATTCAAAATGTATTGTTATATTCTGCTATATAGAAGGAAAAAAAATCTTGTATTCAAATTATGATATATGTATATAAAAGCTTTTATTTCGTTGTTCAATACCATGTTATTCTTTATTTTGTCTTTTCTGTGGTGATTCTATTTTGAATTATGTAAGCTAAATAATGATCTGTTGATTTGAACATTTTAAGTTGGTTTAATTACCGATTTGAAGCGGTCAAAAAGGCGGGACGTTACACAAGATAAAAGAAGTTCTTGAAATAACTTGAAGAGTTGTGTAGAAATCAAGATTCAATAAATCGATCACACAAGATTACAAATTTCAAATCCAAGTAATGTGTGAGATCAAGGTATCAACAGTTTCAAATGATTTCAAGAAAAAAAATCAAATATCCAAGCCTAATGATCATGATGTAAGAGTGAGTTTCAAGATGCAACACAACAACCCATGTCAAATGGTTCTCAAATCAAAATAGTCAAGCTGAGCAAGAAAATAATGAAATCATCACCCCCCCCCCAATTAAAACCAATTTTTAGGAAGTGTGATGTGATGAGTACAGTTTTTCAAATCTTTTCCAAGACGAATTAGAGGAAACTCAAAGCAACCAAGTTGTGAGAAATCTCAATAGCTTTCAGATCAACAAAAATTTAGAATTCTGAATAACAATGTTCAAGATATGAAAGAATGCTTCAGCACTATTAGGAATTCATGAATAAGAAAAAAATGTAAACTTCAAAAGAATTGAAAAATATTTACAATTTTCAATTCAAGATCTAAAAATCATCAAAACATGGAAGTTTTATAAAAACAAATCTAATTTCCATAAAATTTAGAATTTTGTAATTTGAAGTTGAAGAAGCTCAAAATAAGAAAAAAAATATGGTAGTGTCAAAGTGAAACAGTATTAAATGAAAAAGATAATAAGAGGAGGAATGAAGGAAGAATAACAAAATAGACAAAAAATGTGAGTTCAGAGATCATACCTGATTTACAATTGATGTTGTGGCTCCCCAACTCGAGACATACTTGGCTAAGGAACATATATCGAAAAGCTTCAATTCAAATATGGAATAATCTTTGATTCTTCTAGAAAGTTGTTCCTTAGCCAACCTCCGGTACCTAAGAATTTAGGGGACCGAGCGGTCTAACAAAAGTTGTAAAATCACTCCTAACTTTATTCACGACTTTTGGTATCCAAACTTGTTTAAATAACAATCCATTTGAATTTATCATTGTGCCCATAGGAACCCAAATTTGTTTAAAATTTAATCAATTTTAAATTTTAAATTTTGGGAACCTCAATTGCTTAAGTGGATTGTTTTTAAACCAACATTTATTGTGATTATCGTTTTCACAATACAAACAATTTGAAGAATGCGAAATTTCTTTCTTGGTTTCATTTTGTTTCAAAATCATATTTTCATTTTCAAGCTAATATATTTTATTCTTGAATTCAGAAATCTCAACTTCAAACTGTTTACATCTTTCCATTTCAAAATTTTCAAACTCTTTAAGTTTTTCAATCTCTTTTTCCAAATCAACGTTTTTGCTCAAAAACTCATTCTCATTATTCTTTAAGCTAGAAAGGTCGTTTTTCATAGTCTTAAAATTAGTCGAAGATTCAATATATTCTTGATTCAAGAAATTGCATTTTTCATATTCACATTTTTGGACATTTCTAACTTTTCAAGTTTGGTTTCCAACTTGTTATTTTCATGAACTAATTTTAATCTATCCGATTTCAATTTCTTAACTTTTAGCTCGAGAGAATCAATAGTTTTTTTGAGGTCATAACACATTAAAATTAGATCTTTGTAAGTATAGTTTTGTATCTCACTAGAGTCTTCTTCACTTCTTTCCGAATCAGATTGTGCCATAAAACACAAATTATCTTCCTCGTCATCACTGTTAGAAACTTCTTTTCCTTTCTCATCATCCCATGTAGCTGCAAAGGCAGGTCGAGATTCTTTCACTTGGGACGTTCCTTCATGTGTGATCTCCAAAGTATGCCAAATTTCCTGCAAACTCAAATAATGAGAAACTCTGTTAAATTCAGTTTTGTAAAGGGAACAAAATATGGCATTGATTGCTTTAGCATCAGTTGAAAATAATTTCTCATCATCAACATCCACTTATCCTTCGGTTTAGGAAATTCAACATTATTAATGATCATAGTGGGAGTTTTGTGTCCTGTTTTAATAATATCCCAAACATCGTAATCAACAGATATCAAATAAATCTTTATTCTAGCTTTCTAATAAGTATAATCATTACCATTAAACATAGGTGGCCTAGCTATGGATGGTGCCTCGAAAAAGCATTGTTTGTTGAATACATGACCATAGAGTTAATTACACACTGGCACCGATACCACATGTCGGATCTAGATTAACCTTATAAAGGAGGTAAATAGGGTTTATTGCAGTTTTGGGGATATAAAAATATCACAACACAAATAATAATCATAGTAAGTGCGAAAAAGTAAATAAGACACAGATATGCCCAGCTTCGGTAAACCCCTGCCTACTACCGAATTCCCCAAGGTTTCTATATTAAATTAAAACAATCTCTACGCTTACAATTCCTTGTAAACTCGGGACACCTGCTCCCAACTGTTCTACTCCTAAGCTAAAAACCCTCCACTGACCTTTATCCCCAAGATCAGATTTTCCCCGAATTACAAACCCGTAACTCATAAACCCTAACTATAAATCCCAAAGCTAGTATACCCTAGCTTTAAAGAAAACTAAAAAACTAATGGATTGGTTACAAAAGGAAATATAAAAAAACAAAACAATAAAGTAAATCAAAAAACTCCCTTATGTAAAAATAAAATGGTCGGCCTCTTTTCTTTGTCACTTATAATATCGGCTATCTTCACTTTTTAATTCAATTGTGACTAACAACATGAAATTGGGTTTTTGCTCCTTTACTCTGAATCGCTACTTCTGATTGTTGATGTACACCGATTCAATGATGCTTCGATGAATTGCTTGTTCTTCGTCAATCGATTTGGCCTCTTAGATCGAAACCCTTGTGAGTTCTCTGAATTGATTTTATTTTGCTATAGATTTTTATTGCTTTGGTTTCAATTCTTTCATGCTTGTGATGAATTGGTATTTACTGGGTGCTGAAACCCTTTCAATTCTCTGATTTCACTAAATTGATTTGGCTCTGATTTGTTGTGTGATTGTTGCTTGACTAATATGCCATGAATATGTTCGTTTGATTTTATGGAAATCTTTGCTTGACTTTCTTGAATGATTTCGAACACGTGAATTTCAATCTTGCCAAAAATAAACCCCTTGAATGCATTATTAACTTGCATGATACCCAGTGATTTCCACATTCTGGAAATAAGGATTTGTGCCGAGATTTGCACAATGTGTATTTTTGAATAGCTATGATCTTTGTCTTCATGACATTCTAGATATGAATTTAGCTGTAATATCCACTTGCCAAATATAAAGCTGGAAAACATTTCTTTTATGTGATCGAAACTTTCCATAAATTTGCTTACTCATTTAACACTTGCTGAAAAAACAAGTTTCCCTCTATTTTCGTGAACCAGTGAATTTTCAACGTGATTTCTTTACATTCATTTTACCTGAGTATATCACCTTGTCACTTGCTATTGACTCTTTTGCTATGTGCACTTGGATTGAACTATGCTTGGTGAAATTTTTGTCAGTTCTGCCTGTAGTACCATGCACTTCAAAACTGTCATGTCATGTATTTTGAAGCTGAACCTGAAAATTTGTGGTCATGCTCCACAGGTTTCATGTACTTGCTACTATGTTTAATTTGTGGACTTGACCTCGACTTGTCTTGTTGCACCACATTTAAAACTTTGTCAATGTTGCTCTTGTGCATGTGTGAGTATACATGCCTTGTACTCTGATGTGTACTCTGTTACTGTCATTTTTGCATCATGCATGTATTCATATCATCATGTATACTTTTGTACATGCTGCTTGCCACTTTACACTTCATGTGTGACTATTCCGCTTCATATTACTACCTTGGCCATGTTGAATTAGCATATTCATGCACACTCTTGGCTTCAGGTTACATTGCCCCTCTCCATGCATGTTGCTGTGCATTGTTTTATTGCTCGTGCTTCATTGTCATGAACATTGGGCTGCTGCTATGTCTTGTTTGGATTCTATGTAGAACCAAATATATACATGTCAATATATTCATGTGTATATATACACAAGTATGTGTGTGTGTATATATGTATATGTTAAACCTTTGTGTGCACTGTCTTGTTGTAACCTGTTTGACTTGTACACCCTGTACATTTGAATCTCCAGTGCGCTGAAACATAATCATGTCCTTGCACTTGAGTTTTGGGCTTGACCATACGTTGCTCTTGTTTGATCTGTTCTTGTACTGATCTGTATGCATGTGCATATATACTGCTAGTCTTATGATAGTGAACTTGATCCATGCCATTGGCTTCATACTTGAATATATCCATGCTGCTACCATGTGGTTATTGCTATGTCACTTCATTGTGAATTGATCTTGTGTTTTGTTGACCCATTTCTTGATGCACCAGCATTGACCATTTATATTGTGCCGCCTTATGTCATAGATGTGATGCCACCGAGCTCTTTGTACATGTGCACTTCCACATCCATGTGCACTTGTGCAGATCTAACTTTGCTTCATCTTGTTCATTTATGGTTGAGCCGTGGCTTGACCATCCATGTTTTTGTTGAGTTGTTTCCATGTGCCTACTCCTTGTACATTTGCATTTGCCATGTCATCATGCATTCGAGCTTGTTACTCGTGCGTTCCTTGATGCATTGTATATTTTGGATTTGTACATGCAGTTGGCATTTGAAACTGCCTTATTCATGTTGTTTGTTAATGCTGCACTGTCCATTTTGATTCATGCATTTCCCTACACATTATATATGTGCATATACATATGCATGTATGTGTATATATGTTTCGTGCACGTGTAATTATATATGTGAGATGTTTGAATGACAAATATGAATTTTCTGTCAGCAGACCACTATATATGAGTTGTGGCTGTTTAGAATCAACAAATTATAAATGTTGGTTCTGATCAGCAAACCAGTATGGGTGTGTTGGGGCTGATCTGTAAGAACTAAATATTTTGTCTACCTTATGGTATTTACAGTGAATCACTGTGAATATCACGAGCAGTCTAGATACTGATGGATGTATATACATATCAGACCAAGTCAAGAAATATAATGACAAACACACCAAAATTCATAGGAAAATACAATTTTAAATAAAATTATATCTGCTAGAATTTAAATCTATTTTTGTTCCACTTTACTGTGTGTGTTTCTCTAACAGGTATGCAGGTGACCGGACTGGCTCTGAAGCAGACTGAAGACAAGTGTAAGTCAGTGAGTGTGTTAATGTATATGAGTGAAACTAAGTGAAATGCAATTGAGTGACTGGGTATTGTAGTGAGGAACTGATGTAATATTGAAGTGTATAATACGAGAGTTAAAATGTTTGTACTATTCAAATGTTGAAATAAAATATTTATTTGAATAAAAATACTTTTTAAATTATAAATTTTATGCAATAGCATTTTATTCAAAATAACTATATATTTTTGTATGTGATGTAGTAGAATAGTGCAATTGCAGACACATTTAAATAATAATATATATGTTTATCATCATCAAACAAAAAACATACTGCTATATTCAACATAAAACTTGTGTCCACATGTATATATTATAAATGGCTCATGACACTAGACATCCCACATTAACCCGACTTCTTATAGATGTTGGATATGTCGGTCGATTTCGAACATACTTCTACCTCAAGTAAAGTTAACCTCATGTCACATGTCATTAATATTAATAAAAGACATTAATACACACACAACATACAAATTTCCTATAGGTACGTTTTAAATTTGAATTCCTATTAAACACATTTAATATGCATTTATGATATTTTAATTATGCAATTTAATATACATAAATAAAACATGATTAGTGGCATACGTAAAGGAAACGTTCTGTTGGCCTACTATGTGACTAAGCCACACAAAACTCAAATGATCGTTTATGAGTAACGAAGTCGGTTTGGGTCAATAGAGAAATCTCAAGTCGAACTGGAAGGCTAGTGCATCAACAAAGTTCGACCCGCTAGCCCATTAGAGGAAGAAATCAATTCCAGAATACATCATCATCTCGGCCCGTAAAGACCACGACCCGCTCGTCATATGGAAGCACTTCAGTTTTGATCATTATGGATTGCCTGAACTTGACTCGATCCCCCCTCTCCTAGCAGTTTAAGAGAATGCTTGGTCAAACCACGACCAGTTCTCACGCCTAAAGATGCGGAGCAGTTCCCCTCATTGTGCCCACGATCCGGAGCAGGTTTCGTCATCCAACCCAAGATCTAGCTATAATGTAGGAGATCGCGCCACGTCGTCACGCGACCCGCCTACTGTTCACGCTTATAAATTCACCAAGACTCTCCATTTTGAGGGATCTTTTGGCACTCTACATAATCAAGCTTCACCATTAACATTGTTTCTCTATTTTATTCAGATTGTATTCTAGATTTTTGAGTATAATTCTATAGATTTGGAGGGATTATTGATTGTGCTTGTGAGATTGAGCAATTATCTTCATTGTACTTGTAATTCATCGATCAATCGAAGAACTACAAAGTGGACGTAGGCTCGTTAACTCCGAACCACTATAAAACGTGTGTGTTGACTATTTTTATCTTTTTTAGATTACTATTCTCTACAATTCCTAGTCTATTGGGTGCTAGAACCACTTTTTGGTCTAACATTTCGGTGCTTTCACTGAGAACAACGAATTCTCAGCTTCCCGGATTGTCATTCTACTATTTGGATCTTCAAGTCCGAAGAGATAGTCTGCATGTCTACAGTTTTTGAAGTTTCCATTGAGTTCAACGGGTTTAGTTTCCATGGCTCCAAGTAAAGGCAAGGAACTGCAAACTTCTTGAGTGAACGAGGATCAAAGGGATGATGCCTGGGCTCTCATCAACAGCAGCTCGTAGGGGGTCGGGTTAAGGGCGACCCAACCCGAGGAAGCTATCACGACCCGAGCCGGAGAACATGCACGGAATTCATCCGATCGCCTAGTCGTGACCCAATCCAAAGAAGGCGACCCAAACCGCCTTGTTGACGTTGATGTCCCCATCCAACCTACTCCAAGTGCTCCAACTCCAGCTGCAACGACCAGCCATCAACCGCCTACTTCTGCATCAATTTCACAAATGGATTTTGCACATCATATCGCTATGATAGAGAAAACTAACGAGGCTATAGAAGCCCAAAGACGTGATAGCGCTGCAATCCATGAGAATATGAATGCAAGGAATATGCATATGGATGAACTTCGTACGCAGAGGACACCTTCTCTAACTCATCCCCTTGCAGCAAACTACTCATCTTCCTTAGAAGAGAATGTAAGACCTCTTGAAAGGCCTGAAAACCTTGAACAAATGACATTTTGTTCGTTTGGATTTCGCAAAGATGCAGCACACTGTTTGGGTCCCAATGATCCTAGCCTGGCAGAACCCATCCTATTGCCAATGCGTTGATCTCATGTTTTACCTCGGGATCCAAACATCACCAATCCTACCCAAGGCCAACTCCTTCAACCCACTTGTCTTGCAAACGAAAGCGGTCGTAGGGGCCAAGGAAACTCTGCACCCGCAAGAAACTAAAGGATGCCGCCCGATGTAGGAGTATGAAGTGTTAGAAGAGTGAGAAGTGCTGAACCCGAGCCTATGCTAACCAGTGCAGAAGTTGAAGCTATGGTACGTCAAATTATGGCTGATAGCAGAGGTTACACTAATAAAGATTGGGGCATTGATCGCAGCTATACACCTTTCATCGATGACATACTGGATGTTTAGTTCCCGAGACGATTCAACCTACCCACGATAGACCGGTATGAAGGAAGAACTGATCTACGGCAACATCCGATGAGATACTCCTGGTATATGAACGTTGCGGCGGCCCCTGATGCCATGAAGTGCAAAGCTTTTCCAATGTACTACGAAAATGTGGCAATGATGTGGTTCACCTGGCTTCTGCCTCGATCAATTTCTAGTTTCAGAGAGCTAAGCGAGAGTTTTACGAATCAGTTTCGACTTCATGCCCGGAAGACCAAGAACATCATCGAGCTGTCTGTAATCAAATAAGCTCCTGGGGAAACCCTGAAATCGTATTTGGCTATTTCAATCTGGAGGTTAAGGAAGTGAGCAACCCTCACGAACATACTATTTTGATGGCGCTAATCGACAGAGTCGATAAATACACTAAATTCGGGAGGTACCTGGTCGAAAAGCCATCGTTAACTAGAGAGTGCAGGGAGAGTTGAAGTGAATGTCAGTAACACTAGGTACCCTGAGAGAAGATATCCAAAGCAATGTGTCCATCAAGCAATCTGGAGACAGTGAGGAAAAGTTGAAGTGAATGTCGGTAACAAGAGTGGAGGAAATGACCGCCAAGGTGGGAACAATAATAGGAGAAGCAGGAATATCGAGAAATGATCTCAAAAAGAGGCCTCGATTCAAACCATTTGAGAATTACACACAGTGAATGACACCTTGGAGAACATTTATTTGGATACCTACAATGTTATCCAACACAAGAAGCCTCCACCAAGAGATTCGACTGAAAACGATCATGAGACCGGGAAGTTCTGTCTGTTCCATGAGACTTACAACCACTCCACAAATGAGTGTTGCCACTTGAGATATGTTATGGAAAAGTTGCTTCGAGCAGGGAAGTTCGACGAGTATAAAGTTTCCCCTAGAGATAGGGGGCAAGGAGGATTGACTTTGAATCAAAACCAACCTGCCCTAGACCTACTGCCCAGTAGAAAGGGAAGGGGATAGTCATTAATATTGTAGTCGGAGGACCACATCGTATTGGATTCAGCAATAGAGTCAAGGAACAGTACGTCAACGCCACTAAGCATCCAGGAGTGGGAGATTGTAGTATCCTCGAGGGTACTACACCAGCGAAACAACAGAAGACAACAGCAGATGATGTTATTTTCAGAGATAGAGAAAGTGTGGGAGTAGAGACTCTGAATTTCAACCCATTGGTAATTACTACTACCATTGGTCCAGCCCTTGTACGGAAAGTCCTTGTTGATTGCGGGAGTTCCGTCAATATTCTGTTCAAGAATGCATTCAACCAGATGAAATTGGAAGCCAAGGATTTGAAGCCATGCACTGGATGGATACGTGGCTTTAACGGCCCAACAACAACTCCGATGGGAGTGGTAGAATTGTTTGTGGAGCTTGGGGAAGGAGATCGCAGGAGAGTATGAATCCTTACGTTTGTCATCATGAACATTGATTCGTTGTATAATGCCTTTTTGGGCCGGCCGTGTCTCACAGAATTCAGAGCCTACATCACCCCTTGGTGTCTATTGCTAAAGTTCCCTCCGATGCCGGAATAGGGATGGTTTGTGGTGATCAAGTTAATAGAAGAGCCTGCCATATGGCAGGATGGAAGATGCTGCACAATGGGTACATCACATAACCAACGAATGCTTCTCCTCCTACAAAGGAGGCGTCGGCATAGCAAATAAAAATATATCACAGAAGGAGTCCCCCGATCATCTGCCCGAAGACAAAGATCCCAAAGAGGATGTAGATTCAGGACTAAGAAGAGCGACGCCTAATGAAACAACTACGGATATCCTTATTGATGATGACGACCTGACCAAGGTCTTGAAGAGCGGATCTCTCTTAGACCACCTCCAGACGAGGTAATGACTAATTTCTTATGAGAGAGTCTGGATGTATTCTCTTGGACCCACGCCGATATGTGCGGGATTTCACCATCAATTATGAGTCATTCGCTAAGCGTAAACCTGAAACATCCTCCCGTGAAGCAAAAGAGATGTATGCTGGGCCCGGAGAGGTCGACTGCACTGAAAGAAGAAGTAGAGAAGTTAAGAAATAATGGGTTTATCAGAGATGCTACATATCCCGATTGGATATCGAACCCCGTCCTTGTCAAGAAAGCCAATAGGAAGTGGCGCACATGCATTGATTTTTCGGATCTGAATAAAACCTGCCCAAAAACAACTTCCCGTTACCAAGAATCGATCAGCTTGTGGACTCAACAGCGGGACACGAACTTCTTTCCTACATGGATGCATATTCAGGTTACCACCAGATTCCCATGCACGTACCAGATCAAGAACATTCCAGTTTTATCACTGATCTTCAATTGTACTGCTATGTGTTAATGCCTTTCGGATTGAAGAATGTCGGAGCGACATACCAGCGCCTACTGAATCGTATGTTCTACAATCAAATCGCGGATTCTATGGAGGTTTATGTTGACGATATTCTTGTGAAGTCTAAGAGGTCGTCTGATTACACAACAAACTTGGCTAAGATGTTTGGTATCCTTAGACGTTATGGAATGAAGCCGAATTCTTTGAAATGTTATTTCGGGGTTGCATCAGGGAAGTTCCCCGATTTATCGTCAGCTAGAGCGGAATCGAAATCAATCCCGATCAGATTGAAGCAATCAGGAATAATAGTGAGCTACAAAAGATCAGAGATGTGTAGAGCTTAGCAGGGAAGGACACAACATTGAGCAGATTCATTTCCAAGGCTACTGACAAGTGCATCCCCTTCTTCGATTTGATAAAACGAGGAAAGTGCAACATCAAGTGGACTCTGGATTGCGTTAAAGGATTCCAAAACTTGCCGAATCACTTAGAAAAGCCCTAGATATTGTCTAAGCCAGTGGATCATGAAGATTTATTTGTATACTTAGCAGTATCATCGCACGCAATTAGCTCAGCACTAGTTCATGAGGGGGGTAAAGTCAGAGACCGGTGTACTATGTGAGCAAGAAATTAGCTGCAGCCAAACGCAACTACCCGAACATAGAAAAGCTCGCTTACATTTTATTGATTGCCTCCAGAAAGCTTCGTTACTACTTCCAAGCTCATCCGATTATTACATACACCGATCAACCACTTCGACAGGTCCTACAGCGACCTGAAGCATCAGGAAGACTGCTCAAATGGAACATTGAGTTAAGCCAGTTTGACCTCAATTTCCTCCCCAGAAAGTCCATACGGGGACAAGCGCTAGCCAACTTCATCGCTGAATTCACAATTCCAGAAGAAGATGTGTTAGATAAAGAAACAAGCCCCCCATAATAGAAACTGGAACTTAACACCTGAAAGCTATATACAGATGGTGCTAAGAATGATCGACGGTCCAACACCGGAGTTGTACTGATAACTCCTGAAAGACTGTCCATTTACTATGCTCCATTATTGGAATTTTCCGCTACTAATAACGATTCGGAGTACAAGGCCCTGATTGTCGGGTTGAGACTCGCTAAGGAGTTGGGAGTAGCGACGTTGAGCATCTATTGTGACTCCCAAATTGTTGTTTGTCATGTTTGGAAAGAATTTCAGATGAAGGGACCACGACTCCCCGCTTACCTAGAAAGGGTTGAGGTGTTGTTGGACCACTTAGAGTGTTACAGCTTATCCCACATTCCACGAACAGAGAATCAGAAGGCAGATAAGTTGGCTAAGTTAGCAAGCTTTGATTATCCCGAAGAAACAAAGATTGTCCCAATTGAGACATTAGAAGCTCCGAGTATTGATCAGATGAAAGTTGATCCGGTATTGGAGATCGAACCAGAAAGGGAGTCATGGATGACGCCGATAAAGAACTAACTGTAGAATGGAACTCTTCCAACAAAAAAGAGTGAAAGACGTGCCATTGTACGCAAAGCTTCAAGATATGTCATGTAGGGTGAAGTTCTTTACCAACAAGGATTTCCAGTACACCTACTCTAGTGTATTGCACATGATGACGTCAAACGTGTGTTGAAAGAAGTACGCGAAGGCGAATGTGGAGATCACATCGGAGGTCAAACGTTGGCAAAGAAGATATAGCGGTACGGCTACTTCTGGCCTATTATAAATCGAGATGCAGCTGATTATTTGCGACGCTGCGACAGGTGTCAGAAATTTGCAAAAATTCCCAGAGCATCTCCCAACCAACTCAATTCGATGGTGAGCCTATGGCCGTTCACTGTACGGGGTATTGACATCATCGAAAGCCTTTTGATCGCCAAAGGCAGGGCAAAGTACGCAATTGTGGCCGTGGATTACTTTACAAGATGGGAAGAAGCTGAGACATTGACCACGATCACGACAAAGCAAGTGATTAACTTCGTTGTCAGAAACATCATTTGCTGATCTGGGATCCCCAAAGTCATTATAACTGACAACGGAACCCAATTCGATAGCACAGAGTTCAAACATTTCTACCAGAAATATCGCATCGAGAAGAGATGCACCGCTGTAGCACACCCCCAATCGAATGAGCAAGTTGAAGAAGTAAACAAAATCATTAAGTCCATTCTCAAGAAGCGGTTAAAGCAGGCGAAAGCTATGTGGGTCGATGAGTTACCCTTAGCATTATGGGCTTACAGAACAACCTACAAATCAACAGATGGCCACACTCCATTCTCACTTTCATTCGGATCAGAAGCGGTCATTCCAATGGAATTGGAAGTCCGCTCTCACAAAACAACATATTACGATCCGATAACGAACAAAGCGCTTCTCCTTGATTCCTTGGACATGATTGAGGAAAAAAGAGATAAAGCGGATTCACGTGCCTTGAGGCACATACACCAGGTTGCTCGATACTACAATAGGAAGGCTCGACCCCGAACCTTTAAACCTAGAGACCTGGTTCTGAAGCACGTCCTTCCCCCTTATGTCAACCAGCGAAAATTTGATAAAGGAGCTTTCAAGCTAACGACCATAGATGGCGATGAAATCCCCAAAGCGTGGAATGCCCAGCAGCTGCGACACTACTTGACTTGAGATTGTATTGATCCTTTTGTTTTGTAAACTACGTAGTAAGGAGCAACTTGCTTAGAACAGTCTAGTTGATATAAACGAAAGATTATAAAGTGGTGTGAAGCTTGAAGTACGGATTAAAATCGAGTGCGAGAACGACACTCGAATCGGCAAAGTCCCGCTCTTGGAAATAGAGTGTAGAAGGAAAGCCAGGGCAAATGGCCTGATTGTTTTCCTGATCAACTCAAACTCTCTCGATCTGAGAGTGAGTATAAAAATAGGCATGACTGGTGCACCATGATTAGAGACCGCCTTAACTATACTCTAACCTCGGCATACGAGAGGAGAGTATAAAGGCACTGAGACCTAGTGCCGAAGAAAAAGGGTTCCTACTCCACTGAAGGATCGGGGAAAGATTGAAAGTTGTGCCCGTAGTCCCTTACAGAGGCATGAGGGACAATATAATGCTGATTCTAATCAATCCCGAATAATACTTAGCCAGGCATTTTATTCTAGATTTATTGGGGGAACACACATGTCGCACCCTTATGATAACTACAGTATCGGATGCTGAATAGGAATCCTGGTTTGATTTGTGATATGATTTGTTGTTTATTCCTTAGCACAATCATGTTTCGATCACAGTTATATTGGATCAAAACAGATAATAAACTTGCAAACATATGACATTGCAGGGAAACTACTTTGTTAACAACATGCTGATTCACATAGATGACTGGTCAAAAATGTGAGGGCCACACTCGCAACAACAGCCGCATGCCAGTGGAAAGCAAAAAGAAAATCATATTGCAGGCTTTATTTGGAAATAGGATATTGTTTGCCTTTCTTAGCATCTTTCACCTTCTTCTTCTCCTCCTTTTCAGCGTCAGTGAGAATACAATTTTTCTCTTCATTTCGGAGAGAGGATCTTCTGAATTGGCAAAGGACTTGGAAGCCAGTTCCCCAGTAATCGACCGGGATGGCACCTTGATAATTATTTTGCTGCTGGGAGAAACTGCTTGGAGAGGGTCAATCGAGATGGGCTCTTCTTCTTTCTTGACCTTCAGGAGTTCCTCGGATCTAGCTTTCATCTGGGAAGTGCCAAGTTTTCAGCCTCATTTATAGCTTCAGTTATAGTGACATCCAATTCATTTTCATCCTCCTTGCTCTCCATATCCTTTAAAGCATCAATGATTTCCCCGTCTTTGGGAGTTTCACTGCTACAGGGCACTATGGCTTTGTCAGTGGCCTCTTCCTATTTCTTTTCAGGCTCCTCAGTGAGATTGGTACCTAGAGAATGCAAAGCAATAATTATTAACCCTGGAGAAAGCATAGATCTTTCAATTATCTGCTCCATAATACGACGACATGCTATAGTAGCCTTGAAAAATTGAGGTGAAAAGGTAGAAATACCTTCAGTGGACTCGTCCCCAGGAGTAGCAGGAGTGGCTCCTTCCTCGATAGGAGATAGGAGGGTACCTTGGAGATCGCTGGATGTTTGGGATCATATCCCTCAGTCTCTGCAGCTCCAAGCATGGCAGAAGAGGAAATGGAACCACCTCCGATGGTTTCCTTTCCTTTCGCTCGGGATTTCTCCTCTTCTAGAGTCTCCTGAATTAATTTATGTCCCTCAGCTAAGCGCTCTGGTTCCTCGCCTCTCAAATATGTATTCATTAAATCCCCATCATCAATAGTGTTAACCTTTAATCATTGCTATTCATCGTCAATAATATGATCCCACACATCGACCAGGGTCGACGGATAATCCTTGATCTAAAAAATATCCCGAGTCTGAATCACTTGAACAAAGAATTTATTCATAAGCTTGCCATATTCATCTAATTCCTTTTGGGCTTCGACGAGCTATGCATTAGAATCTGCAGCGGATTTAAGAGTGATGTTGGTGTTTCCCTTGGCTAAGACTGTTCTCTCCTTAGACTCCTCCAGCTTGGCCTCCAGTCGAGAATTTTTCTTTTCTAACTCAACCTTTTCTTATTTGAGACGAGTGCAAGATAACTTCAGCCCAATGCTCTCTGACTTGGCATCATCAACTTTCT
Organism: Allium sativum; assembly: GCA_030737875.1. Classification (NCBI taxonomy): domain Eukaryota; kingdom Viridiplantae; phylum Streptophyta; class Magnoliopsida; order Asparagales; family Amaryllidaceae; genus Allium; species Allium sativum. The sequence continues at coordinate 196,051,091 of CM060911.1, forward strand.
TTTTCAAGGACGTGTGCTCCTGACTGTGAGAATCGAGCTCGGCATAGTGGAATTGCTGTAATTCTTCATGTTGTTTCTTGTAATTCTCAGTGTCACGCTGCACAAGGGAAAGCTTGGCATGTGTGTCCTCGAGTTCTTTCTCCATGTTTTTTACAGCCTTCATGTCATAATCAGCCATCTGCTACATGTTATCTATGTCTGCAATAGATCACAGATGATTTTGGAAAGATTTCGGTAGTACTTACACATTTTCTTATTGTTTATCCCTAATTGGTGTATCAAATTTTCATAATACATACAGGACGATCACTGCAGAGCATAGACATGCATGAGCGATCCAAGATACTCGGTTTGTTCATATAAAGTAAAAGGCAGTCTCACATAACCGAAGCCGAACACATCAATAAGGAGGAATACACAACATCAAAACTAATAGGTCCCACACCAGTCATACAACTTGGCTCGACTATGCCAAAAGGCAATACGGCCCAGGCGAGCTTAGGAGATTCATACTTAAAATAAGGGTCGCCTGCTCTAATGTCCGAGGATCGTTTGTGCATAACCAAGAGCGCAACGAATGAGCATAGCTCAAAGGACCGACTGTCTATGTCCGAAGAAGTCGGTCGCTCATATCAGGTAACACAAAGATGCTAAAGGTCGTACATGTACCCCATGCACAGCTCATGGATTGCGACCTCAGACTCTCGTCCATCAGTCATTAATGCTATAATCATATGCTATCTACTAATCTGACAGATATCAACTCCAGAGCATTCACATATATGGAAGCTTTACAAGCTTCGATCGGTCGCCCATCTACCATCAGATGCAGATGCTCCAACCAGACAATTACAAAAGGCTTTACATATCCGGTCGACCGTTCTTATACTAACTAGGAAGCTTTGACAAGTCACGCCTGTGCACTCATTGGTTGTCCTCCCGTTCAATATGCCAAGACCTATGCAATCACTTGTTCCTATGAAACTACTCGCTCCTATGAAGTCGCTCGCACAGGACAGTTGGAAACAACTGTCACCAGTTGGCTACTGCTAAGCGGGGGCATGTTTGTAATTAATAAGACAGGAAACCTGTAACCTGCAAACGTGAACTCCAATTCATTTCTTTGGGAAAGGCTCACCTATAAATAGGCCGTGGCTGCCACTGAAAAAGGAGAGACTTCTGGGCACCACGAAGTCTTGCTAAATTCCATCCTCAACCATTCCTAAAACATTTCAACCATGATCATCATCTCCGTTCGAAGATCTTTCATCCACTTGGCCATGGCGTCCATTAAAATCCTATAAGTGCAAAAGATCGAAGACATCCTCCTCCTCCGACGCTCATCCATCCTTCTCCTCCATAGATTCCGCCATTCTTTCATTGAACCTCATGAATCTAAGCGAGATTTGTATGTAAAAAGTGATAATATATTGAGGGAGTAAGAAGATGTACGAAGAATGAGAGTTTATGCGCTTTGTAACCATTGTCATGATAATACAAACTCCATTCATAGTGGATGTAGGCCTAACACAAGGCTGAACCACTCTAAAACCTCGTCTCCATTTTATTTCCTTCACAATTTTACTTTCAATTGTCGTTGAGTGCGGCTTAATTCGTTTTCCAACCATATTGGTGAAGTACAATTCTCGAACCATGGGTGTTTGAACCATTTTTGGTGCAAACATTTTGGCGCCCGCCATGGGGTCGTATTTGCATATTTACTTGTTGAAGTCCAACGAGATTTCCTAAGATAAACTTTGTTTGAATCATGAACATGACGGAGGAAGCTATTGGCTAAATCGACGACCTCACCAACAGTGTTAAAATTGTCGCGTCGCGCACCATCCGATTTGAGGTCGGAGAATCATCAGAAATTGAGGAAGCTATAACCAAAAGAGAATTAGAAGAAGCAACGGCAGGACTGACGAGTCAGATAACCATTGCAAACGATGCAACGATGAAAAAACTTGAATCAATGCTCGCTATTCAAGCCGCTACCGCAAAAGCTGCGCTAAGTGCCGCTTGTTTTCTACCCGCTCGAACAAGTCAAGTATACATTGCAGAATCCACTGCTTCAGGCGTGAAACAACAAAATTCCATTCAGAAAGTCACATATCATGTTAATTTGGACCATGGAACAGCTAAAGCGCCCATGCGCAACCACCTCGAGATACAACCTCTCAACGGGTAAATGATCCTACAAATGGGGCGTTTCTCTCAAAAGAAAGCCCATATTCTCCATCTCCAGATTGTAATTACACACTTAGGCAAGAATTTGGCAAGGAAGAAGGCACTTGTTCAATGGGTCGAAACAAAAAGCAAGAATATATTTCAGGAATGACATGTGAAATTGTGAAGGATAGCTTGAGAAAAGAGGATAATCGAGAGGAGTGGGAATTTTCTCCTATTAAGACCCCACTCACCGAAAGAATCAAAATGGCCATATATCCACAGGAATTTAAACCTCCAACATTGCAATCCTATAAAGGGACAACGACCCCAATGCGTTTTTGTGCAGATACGATCAACATATGAACGGGGCATGCGCCATTGATGAGGTCAAGTGCCTGTATTTCCCGACTTATCTAGAAGGAGTGGCCTACCTTTGGTTCACAAAGCTACCACCGAAGTCTGTGGACAACTTCGTTACCTTTGCTAAATTGTTCGGTAAGCAGTTCAGGTTCCAAGAAGCTAGGGTGGAGCTAAGCGAACTACAACAAAAACCAGGAAAGTCCATCTAAGTTTTTCTCACCCGCTTTAATACGGTAGTGGCTAAAGTTGAAAATTATGAACCCCATTTAGTTTTGATGCTTTGAAAGGGCCGTATGTAAAAAGACCAAGTTAGGACGATGGATTAAGAAGAAGAAACCAAGCACACTTGAGCAACTACTTAATAAGGCCAAAGAATTTATGAATGTTGAAGGGAATCCAGTATGTGTACAGCAAAAAAGGAAAGGTAGTGCGCAAAGCGACTTTATTAGTCAGAAGAGGAACGACGAAGGAAAAGATAACCGGGCTAAGAAGAAGCTATGCTTCTTTAAGAATTTTGAGCTCACTCCCCTCAATGACACCATAGGGAATATTTTCATGGCAACTAAGGATACAGAGAAATATCCAATCTCGAAACAAATGCAAGTCAAAGATGCCGCTATGAGATCAGGAAGGTTTTGTCAATTTCATAACCAGCTAGGGCACGATATAAATGATTGCAGGCACTTTAAATCATTATTTGAGGGGCTGATCAGGAGGAATCATTTACAGCAATACATACGAGTTCATGAACACTGCCCCAACTCTCTACATGCAAGGGGCAACAAGTAATGAGTAGATCGCTCAAACTAATCCAAAGCCAGTACTCACTTAAGGACCAAAATTCAACCTTCTGGTGTCGGTGACCCTGAATAAGCAACCTCCATTGCTTTACCTTGCTTTATTATTTTTGTCTTGCCTTATTACTTAAGAACCAGTAGTCACTCTATTCTACTTTGTTACTTGCTATATTCGTGAAAGTAATCGATAGTGATTTACTTGCAAATGCCTTACAAACCAAAAATTATGTGCTTACCTAAGTAACATACTTGTAAGCTCATACTAAAAGTTGGTTTCTTAAAATGTAGGCATAATAGAAGTGGTTGCTCATCGACAACTAAACCATACCGGAAGGTTTCCAAAAGCATGTTTCAAGCAAAACAACCTGGGAGCCAAAAACATCACGCGAATTTAGTCGGATAAATAAGCACTTCACTTCAAAAGAATAAATTGTTCTAGAAAGCCGTAGTAAGCAAACTACAAGTCAGAAGGCTACACTTTTCACTATGGAACACGCCAAACTCTTAGAAAGCATCCGTTGGAGGGGTTAGCGTCAAGCTTTGAGGAAAATACAAAGATAGTATCAAATTTGTCCTATGGATAAAAAATGTTAGTCCCAAAAGAGGCACCTTGTTAGGTGCAGGGTACGAATTCTTTAAATCGAACAAATACTCTATGAGAAGAATTAGTGTCCACCTCCCGGGATAAAGCATAAAGTTGGAAGGACCAGTGCAATCCGAAATCCTAGCCGAAAGGGGGTAACAGAAATCTTAGCCGAAAGGGGGAACAAAAATCCTAGCCAAAAGGAGGTATCCATTCTAGGTCTTTCTTGAATTCAAAATAACCAGATCAAGCAGGACCTAGAATGGATCGAAAACTTGAAACCCAAGTCCTCCCCTGGGGGGCACGTATTCAAGACCAGTCTCCGAAAAGCTTGGGTTACCGAGTCAGTGAGATATGGGATTGAATACATTTTATTAACAAAACAACAAACACATATATATATATATAAGAATGTGTATTTAATCGAGTCTCCGAATGGCTTGGAGCTTCAGCTTAGCGAAAAACGCAAATTAAACATGGAGAGCATAAACCTCTTCGGGAGGCACGTTTTCAAGTTCGAACTCCGAAGGATTTGAATTAACAAGTTACTAAAATACAGGTAAATGCGTGAACGTCTAAGATTATAACAGACTTTGGTACGGGGGTTTAACCATAACGTTAAAACATACCAGTAATGATAATCTTAGACGCCATAAGTCAGGCGCAGTCATACGATTAACAAAGTACTCAACCATACAAACGATTAGCGATAAAGGTGTAATGTGCGATGCACCAATGAGAAGATAGCTAAACTATATATATATATATATATATATATATATATATATATATATATATATAAAGAGAAACTGCAGTAACATGAACCAAGGCCCAAATCAGTCATAAAGTCACCAACATAAGCGTGTGATAATAAGCAGGGCTGGCACCCGTATAAACAAGCCATTCTAAACACAACACATTAAGATAAACAACGGAAATAATAAAAGATAAAGCCAGCCAGTTATAATTTTCAGGTGGAAAAGGCAGTGGCCCTCTCCAGGGATTCAAGGGCCTTGAAAAGCTCAAACTTTTCTTTCTCCAAAGCATGGATTCGGTCGATGTTCTCTCTGTTCAACCTCTGAAGATCACTAGCAAGAGTATGTCAAGCGCCCAATAGCCTTACAATGTAATCCCTGAATTCCACAATAAGGCCTCCAACCAAATTTGGACACGCCTCCAACTGGTTAAATTCAGCCAGTATGCAGTCTTTCATAGCATCCATCTTACCAGCGATAATCCATTTGTCATACGGGTCTATGTTCAAGTCAGAGCACATACCCTCTAAACACCAACCCTCGAATCGTTCAGTAAGTGTTGGATGACATGGATTAGGAACATAAAGAGGCCTACGAACGATTGTTTGAAGATCGGAAGAATTTGAGGTGATGGACGGATAAGTCAAGGGTGGTTGGTCAGAAGCAGTTTGAATATCCGGGACGTGAGGTTCATCCAGTGTACGACATCTCCGAGGGTCACTTTTGCCCAAATTCCTTCGACTCTTCGGCCTGCTTTTCTTGCCAACCTTCTTCATTATCTTCTTCCTTGGTTTTTTTAACATAAGGAATTTCATCCTTGAGCCTAAAGGAAAGATCAAAAGATATTTCAGTGTGTGTCGAACATCAAAAGGCCATTTCAGTTTGAAGTTTGGATATTAATCAAAACAGCCCGACCAGGTTTAGGCGCGAGCAGAAGTCACATTTGGTTTAAGCCAATAATGTCTGAGGCATTCCAGCAAATGGCTTATAGGCAAAATCAAAACCAAAGTTTTAAAAAATTTCATGTTATTCGGGTTCATACTGAAGCAAAATCTTCAAACATACCTAATTGTTGCCAAAATCCCAATCCATATTCAAACTGATCGAAGCTCACTTAAGAACGCCTTAGCTCGAAACTATATATGAAATCGACAACTACTCGAGCAAAACAAGACAAAGTAAAATGTAAGAACTCACCTAAAACAATCATGGTGCTTTGGAGATAAAGAAAAGTTGCCTTAATCAATCGAGAGTTACTGAAAGCATTAAACAGAATAGTGAGCTAAGAAAACTGAGAATTTTTTAAGAAAAATCAAGGCAAAAATTAAAGGGTGTGGATTACCTTGTAAAGCTCTCTAGAACAGTGTTACCATCAAGAGATTTATTCGGGAAAGAGGTAAGAAGGGGAAGGTATATAAACTAAGCCAGTCCAAGATGTTCTTTCCACGTCAGCCTCGTCAAATTCAAAACGGCCCAGCTAAACAAGTATAATGACCCACTAAAACTAACTCGCTCGAACCATCATGTTGTGCCTAGCACTACGAGCGACTTAAGGAAGCCCTGATCTTGGTCAATCCGGAACAACCGAGAGCCATGAATATTACCCCTTGGAAAACGAAGATTTAATTCACCAAATCGCTATAGTTTTTTTCAAAGTCCGTAATCTACCGTGAAACTGGAAAATTATGAACTTTGAGGGGCAAATGTTTATCCCAAATTGGTGTATCAAATCTTCATAAGACATACAAGATGATTACTGCAGAGCTAAGACATGCATGAGCGATCCAAGATACTCAGATCATTCATGTAAAGTAAAAGATAGTCTCACATAACCGAAGCTGAACACATCAACAAGGAGGATTACACAACATCAAAACTAATGGGTCCCACACCAGTCGTACAACTTGGCTCGACTATACCAAAAGGCAATACGGCGCAGGCGAGCTTCAGAGATTCGTACTTAAAATAAGGGTCGCCCGCTCTAATATCCGAGGATCGTTTGCGCATAACCAAGAGCGCAACGAACAAGCATAGCTTAAAGGACCGGCCGTCTATGTCCGAAGAAGTAGGTTGCTCATATCAGGAAACACAAAGATGCTAAAGGTCGTACATGTACCCCTATGCACAACTCATGGATTGTGACCTCAGACTCTTCTCCATCAGTCACTAATGCTACAATCATATGCTATCTACTAATCCGACAGATATCAACTCCAGAGCATTCGCACATATGGCAGCTTTAAAAGCTTCGATCGGTCGCCCATCTACCATCAGATGCAGATGCTCCAACCAGACAATTACAAAAGGCTTAACATGATCCGGTCGACCGTTCTTATACTAACCGGGAAGCTTTGACAAGTCACGCCCATGCACTCATTGCTTGTCCACCCGTTTAATATGCCAAGACCTATGCAATCACTTGTTCCTATGCAACTACTCGCTCCTATGAAGTCGCTCGCACAGGACAGCTGGAAACAACAGTCACCAGTTGGCTACAGCTAAGCGGGGGCATGTTTGTAATTAATATGACAGGAAACCTGTAACCTGCAAACGTGAACTCCAATTCATTTCTTTGGGAAAGGCTCACCTATAAATAGGCCGTGTCTGCCACTGAAAAAGGAGAGACTTCTGGGCACCACGAAGTCTTGCTAAATTCCATCCTCAACCATTCCTAAAACATTTCAACCATGATCATCATCTCCGTTCGAAGATCTTTCATCCACTTGGCCATGGCGTCCATTAAAATCCTATAAGTGCAAAAGATCGAAGACATCCTCCTCCGACGCGCATCCATCCTTCTCCTCCATAGATTCCTCCATTCTTTCATTGAACCTCATGAATCTAAGTGAGATTTGTATGTAAAAAGTGATAATATATTGAGGGAGTAATAAGATGTATGAAGAAGGAGAGTTTATGCGCTTGTAACCATTGTCATGATAATACAAACTCCATTCACAGTGGACGTAGGCCTAACACAAGGATGAACCACTCTAAAACCTCGTCTCCATTTTATTTCCTTCACATTTTTACTTCCAACTGTCATTGAGTTCGGCTCCATTCATTTTCTAACCATATTGGTGAAGTACAATTCTCGTACCCTGAGTGTTTGAACCATTTTTGGTGCAAACACTTGTATTAAAATTTATCCACAATGTCTACCTTAGCTTTGATTTCTTCCGCCTAATCTGAAGGTACCGACTTAAGGTCCGAAACAAAATGCATGTTCTCGAAATGATGATTTAGAAATTGCTTCCTCAAAATCTTTGATTTGGCCTCATTTTTGGAATCAGGTATAACTGGCCTCGTTGTAGTAATGTCGATGTTTCGGCGCTTAGTGGGTACGAGAGCGAATTTGCTCTTCTCTAGCTCTTTGCCCAAATCCTTTAAATTTTCCTTCGATTCGAAATGTCTCTTTAGTAGTTTCTCCTGAGTATATGGTTCTCTGGATGAAGTCAGAGCTTTGAGAATGTACTTATCTCCTTTACAGTGAACAGAATGGCCCTTGTGCTTCTCTAAATCTGAACGAGGCGGAGATCTAGAGCGGGAGTATCGACGGTACTGAGATTGATCATGCTCGGCGTCAGAGTCATATCTAGGTAAACTTGTACGGACATTCCTGAGATTATAGTTTCGACGATGCATCTTTCCTGCAAGATAGCACAAACAAACATTAGGTATCAGAAATGATATAGTGCCAAGTGTTGTGACGTGCAGTGCAAGTGCAACGTGTATTCTAAGTGATTCCCCCAACGGAACAGAACCCAGAGCTAGGCTTGTCTGTATGGTCTCCCACTACTACAAAAGTGGGAAAATTCGACACAAGTTTTATGTGGCCTTAGATCGAAAAAGCGTTGCATTTTCCCCTTTTTTCAAATAGGCAAAACTGGAAGGGCATGGCATCCACGACCGTTGCCTTACCCTCTAAGGAAACGCTTTTGCCCATCTACTGCCACGGAAAGAAAGTGTTGCATTATAGATGTAATGCAACACTATTTGCACGTAATGCAACAATATTCAGTGTTGTTTGAGCATTAGTTAGATCGTGGCTACCAGTCACGATAGCGGGGCCACGTCAGCTACTTACGTGTCATACGACACGTCAGTTGCCCACGTGTCGTACGCCACGTCAGCTGTGGGGTCTATGTGCCATGTAGAAATACTACTATTTTATGTAATACAACACCACTGTATTATTGAATGCAACACCATTATCTTGAAATAGAACATCAGGAAAAAAACAAATGCAACAACAAAAGAAGGCAAATACAACGCTTTAATTATAAAGTTTGCAATACCAGTTTCATACATAGAAGAAACACATCCAAAATATTCTATATATCATATGAATTCTTCAAATATAACACATATGATCAAATACATAATTTAAAAGTACAATTCAGATATTATACATACCACAAGTGCCAACATATACCACCTTCAATACAAGTGCCAATACATACAATCTAATGCATTCTACAAAGTAACAATTCCATGAACTAGAAACTGTATCTAATCTCGACGTCATTTCAGGTTCTCCACTTGCCGGCGATATCTCTCCTCGTCATTTCAGATCCTGCAATTTGATTGTCACAAGTTATTTGATAAGTGCATCTGTGCATGTATATCATATAAATATATCAACAATTAACCATCTGGCCATCCTAACTTATAAATCTTATGCACACAATTATAACAATTGACCATTCACCATGGGTCACTCATGCCACCTCAGAACTGAGTATGCTTCGTCTTCTATGCAAACATTTCCAGTCCACATATTTTGTGACAATCTATAGAGGGTTCCTCGCAAACCCTTTCAAGCATCATAACATCATCATCTCCATATCCCCTAAAGCCAAATTTTTGAAAGTTTCAAAAAAAATATCAATGGAGGACTCATTGCTATGCATAACTACTACTATTCTTAAAGGACATTGGAATGTCGAAGCTGTGCATCACACGTTTCAGGTGACTCTGAATCATAATTCATGGCCTATCCGGGTACTACCCAATAACTCTTTTCTAGTATCATGTCCATCTTACAGTAAGCGTGATCATGTGCTAATGTTGAAAGTTTTAACAAAATCTGGAGGTGCTAATTACCTGCAAGCATGGTCTGATGAAGAATTGGAGCCTGAACCGGCGTTAGAAGTGCAATCATGGGCTAAAGTTGATGGCTTTCCCGAGTTCCTAAAGAAGAATGTTCCTGCTATTGAAGAAATAATGTAGCCAATGGGACGTGTGCTTGCAATTGACGATTGTAACTGGTCTCATTATGATCATAGATCTTTCTACCTGAAAATGCAATTTTATGAAGGCATTGGAATTATGAATACTTTTGTTGCTCAATTCAGTAACAAGATTCACCTATTAAGGTTCAGTGATGTACCCATGCTCATCCTGGAACAAGGCCTGAACTTCTTTTTGTGAGAAATACAGAAGAATAGGTGGTACCATGCTTGTGTGATGACAGAGTGGAAATGGGTGAAGATGAAAGATTTGACGCAATGATAGATGAAGCTGCATTGCTACCCCCTTGCCAAGATTATTTCCTGAAGCCACCCTTGACGTACATGTTGATAACCAAGCCCCAACGAACCAGAGGAATGATCAGTGGGTAGATTTGGAAGTTGATCAGGAATATGATTGGCCAAACTATCCCACCCCTTGTCTTGATGCTGCGGGTCCATCACATGCGGCTGCTCACTTCGGACTAGCTCTCCCACAACCGCAAAGCCCTAACGAATCTGTTGGAAGTTCCACAGCCCTGCAAAGCCCTGATCTGGTATGAACTGATTCTAGTATAATGTCATTTTTTGGGTATCTATATATATGTATGTATTAAGTTAACTTTTGCTGCCTTATGATACTTTTGCTGGTTTGATCTGGTATGAACTGATACGTAGTATTATGTATGACTGCTTTGTGATATTTTTGCTGCCCTGAATTGGTATGAACTGATACGTAGTATTATGTATGATTGCTTTATGTATGAACTGATCTGGATGCGTACCTGAAATTGGTAGCAAAACTGAGCAAAATATGTATGACTGCTTTATGAGCATAATATGTATGATTGCTTATGATACGTGTGCGTGTAGTTTACAAAATCCAAACATTGAAATTAGTAGTTTACAAAATCAAATGGAAAAACCTGTGTGTGTAGCAGATTAGATATGGGTTAACGACTCATCCGGATCGGGAAATTGGTAGTTTCCAAAGCCTCTACACAAACACACCGCAGTGCAAACACATTGTAGCAAGTCATAAACATCAATATCTATTGACCCATGTATAACACATAAGTTTACTCATATACCATATATAACATAAAAGTTTACTCATATACAAATGTTTGTGTTTGAATAATAAACTATGAAACCTTTGTTCATAAATAGAAATGTTTGCTACACATGTATCTGTATCACAAATCCTCAAGCATACATTTATATGTTAATGTAAATGAACCCAACTTGAAAATCAGTTTTGACAGTAAAAATACCATTACTTCAAAGGTTTTTGCTTGGTATGTTAGTGTACTTGTCAAGACTCTTCTTATTTCATAATCAACGTATAAAAAACCGAAAACATGTTGTTGATAACCACACACCCACCCAAACTACCGAAAACATGGTTCACATTTATGAAATCAAATTCAAGAACAATATCCATCTTAATGTTAATCCTAAATCAATGGTCAAAGCGCAACTAATTACTCATAATCTAATCTTTCACCGACTAATCACTCATAAGCGAATGGGTTTTCCTAAGTTTGGGATGTCCACGCAAATAATTACTCATAAGCGAACGGGTTTCCAAAGTGTAACAAATGAACTAGTTACTAATTACTCATAATCAAATCTATATAAAGCGCAACTAATTCCCAGTGCTATCCAAACTGAACCTGAGGCAAATAAATGGCGATGTCAACGCCTTAAGCAACCAAAGCTAGAAAGCATTTCAAAGCTTTAACCTTTTCGGAATAAAATTTGCTGTCGAGGAGAGGAGATATACTGACGTGAATTTTGGTTTAAAATTTTGTCAATAGTAAAAAAGGGGAAAGAACGATTAGAAGATAGAGAAGAAGAATGATTTGTGACCAGATTATTTTTACATTATTTCGTAAAGGGGGAAGATCGCGCCAAAATTTCGTCAAAAGAATGCAATGATATGGTTGTCATTGATTGGATGATGGCTAACATTTAGAATCATCAGAATCGTAGATGGTTTGAACCATTGGGTTAATATTGCATCTACGGCTGGGTTTTTTTTACGTTGATAACGCGGATCGCTGAGTTGGATTGTATATGCGTAATGCTACACTTTTAACTAGTGTTGCACGTCAAAACACTAGAATTCCCACCATAACAGTGCATTCACGTATAATGCAACAACATATGAATATTGTTGCAGAAGGTCAAAGAAAGCATAGCTTTCGCCACACTTTTCATGCAACGCACACAAATTAGTGTCGAATATGCCCACTTTTGTAGTAGTGTCCCTGGCTTTTACAGGAGTGGTTTCCTCCTCAGAGGTAGGGAAGAATGAACCCGTGCCGATATCTTTAGAAGTATATATCTCGTTAGGTAAATGAGGCTTAACTGGGTCCCTGAATATGGGACATCTAGCTGGGACCTGCCAACAGGAGACCTAATTGGAGACGGTGTCTTTGGAGAAGGTCCTCTCTTTGAAACATAAGCGTCTTTCGGATCAACATTCCAGGGTTCATCTCCAATCGGCTTATTCAGAATTTCTTCATCGTGGATTTGCATCGGAGATTGACTCTTTATAAAAGTAGTTGGGTCTCGTTCAGGAGCTATCTCTTTCTCTTCCACTTGTGCTTCCTGATCAAAACCTGTAACATCTTTGTTTCCTGAACCCACTCCCACCTCTGTTGTAGTGATGGTTCACCCTTCGATCGGGGCCACACCGCTGGTTTCTGCAAGAGTGGAAGGAACTTGAGCTGGGGGCACGTATGTAAAACCATGGCCTCCGTGTCCAATACTCTGATTTGTACTAAGTAGACGATGTCTGTGTAGAACCTCATCCACCAAGCACTTTCGGACATTCAAGAAATCTGGATTACCATGCAAAGATGGCTCAAGTGACTAAGTATAGTTGACCCTGCTCCTTTTTGGGATTTGGAACTAAAAACAGAAAAGGAAAAGTTAGTACATTTGCTAATATGGTTGAAGCAAGGACATCAAGAAATTGAAGCTTACTTGACTGCAGCCATCTCCTCACACACCCAGTCTGGTGCTTAATGAAGAACCACTCGGGCTTCACTTCCCCTACATTGCTGAATCCTTCGTTAAGAACTTTCCTATTAGACGCGAATTCGAAGAAAACAAAGGATAGTGTTCCCTTCGAGCAATGCTTGAAATGGCAAAAAAAACTTCAAATCCTCGAAAGTTAGCTCTGTACTTAAAATTTTCATATATGCCACATATAGAGTGTACAAGTAAGCGTATGCGTTAGGATGGAGTTGCATAGGAGCGACACACAATCTTCTTAGGAACTCGACAAAGAATGGCGGAAACGGAGGAATGGCTCCCATTGCACGCATTACCATACTGATGGTCGTATACCCCTCCGGAGGGATGTAGGGTCTGTCCGTGCCACTTGCCACCATAACTTCCTCCCAAGGGATCTGGTGCCTTAGACATATCCTTGTGAGCCTAGCTTCATCAATCGTCGAAACCACCGAATCACTAGGGGAATTTAGAATGACTACACATTCAAACTCATTGGGAGCCCAGTTATCCCCTATTCCTCCTTCCTCCTCTTCATCTAATGATACTTCTCCATTAGACGATGTTGCCTCTTCGTGGATATCTACCTCGAATTCCGAGCCTGAATTCTCCTAGTTTGAGTCTGACGGGAATACATCAGGATTGAGGTAGCTAGATAATCCAGGAGCTGTACTCTTTTCTGACAATCTTGACGATCGTCTTCCGGACATGTTGGTTGTACTATTAAATAAATATCGAGGAAAAGAGTATGGTAGCCCATGCCCCCCTCCCCCGTGTGTGTGCGCTAGTGTGTGTGGTGCTGAAATAAGAAGACATAAAGTAAGCAGAAAAACAAGTAATTCGTTAGCATGTGTTGATTGGTCGAACGGTCGTATGCTTATTAAGTCTAGAATGTCCAGTTTAGAAGGCTCTATCCTAATTGTCCGCGAATCCAGTTAAGTTGTAACTAGTTTCAGTCGATATATATATAAGCATATTCTTTGAGTTTGCATTGCCAAAGTCTGTATCTTGATCTAGTTCAATAGCATATAGGAGCACGTATATGGCAAGGTGAAGGTACGAGTTCAGGCCGCGATTAGTAAGCAGGACACGATTGGGTCGAGGATATAACGGGTTGCATATCGAGGTCGGGTCGCTGAAGCTCCACCCGACCCGATGATTTTTTACAACGCTCGCTCCGATCAGTCTTTTCTGACCCCCATTGCTCCTATGATCCGCTTTGGCTAAAGAAAATGCTTTCTCTCTTATTTTTCTCTTCCAGTTCAACGTCCAAATCATGGGCACAAGAACAAGCCTTGGTCCCTTGTTTCTCCTTTCCGCAATTAAAATAATTACCTACTCAACTCCTCCAAGCCCTCACTCCTGAATCTAGAGACGCCTGACCCCTTGGTCGCTGCCTGAAAGTGAGCAATGTCACTGACGTCGGCGATGGCCTCGAGATATGCGACATCGAAGTCGTTGAGGAAAGGCAACAAAGGTAGATGCAAGATTCACATCCAATTTACTCACGGTTCAGATTAAAACAAGAGAGCAATTATGTAATGTCTACCAAAATGCTTGATGGATCTTGAATGGAGAAGACAACTAGGGTTTTCAGCGATTTGGGAATTTTGTAACTGGGGTAAAAATAAATAAAAGATGGTGAAAGAGGGGCATTACATATAAGGGTTAAAAGGACCGTTCGTGTCCCCTATGATTTGATGGCTCGACCCAATGGTCCAATAACTGAAGTAATCTGAGGCCTCACAATTCGAATGACGCAGCACCTCGTATGAGCCTAATCCGACCCAACATGTATTGTATGCAGCGAGATTGAAGCATACCCTACCGGGTCGCACATGATGATGGTTCGAGGACCCTTGACCCGACCCAACAAATAACTCTCAATGTCAAACAAAAGTAAAACGAATTAAAGGAAATTTCTAAGGATCATGCATACATGTATAAAGAAAAAATGACAGAGTAACATATCAAATGACTCAAACTCCTTTGACCTAACTTAGGAAAGGTTGAAGAGCTTACCCGAAGAGTCATTTGTGATCCGATTAAAAGCTTGAAAATGTTGAACACGATAAAAATAATTGGATATTAGGTATTGAATTTGTACTCAACGTAGATATCGAGAGACGCGACTTCACAAAATGTCTTGACTTTACAGACGAACACGACTATTGATATTCACCAATTCAAGAATGGATGGATTGACTATTTCGAAGCACATCTCATCTCCGACAAAACGTACTTCGAGGAGGCAAAATGTTGGCCTATTTTGTGACTAGGCCACACAAAACTCAGACGATCATTCATGAGTAACAAAGTGGGTTCGGGTCAGTAGAGAAATCTCAAGTCAAAGTCGAAGGCTGGTGCATCAACAAAGGTTGAACCAACCGGATTGGATCGAGAAGATTGTGTCAAGTCCGACCCGCTCGCCCATGAGAGAAAGAAACCAATTCCAGGATATCGTCATTGTCTTGGATTGTGAAGACTACGACCCGACCTGCTCGTCATATGGAAGCACTTCAAATTTGATCATTCTGGATCACCTGAAATCGACCTGGTCCCCCTCTCCTAGTAGTTGAAGCGAATGCTTGGTCAAACAACGACCAGTTCTCACGCCTAAAGATGCGGAGCAGTTCCCCTCTTTGTGCCCACGATCCGAAGCAGGTCTCGTCATCCAACCCACGATCCAGCTATAATGTAGAAGGTCGCACCACGTCATCATGTGATCCGCCCACTGTTCATGTCTATAAATACACTAAGACTTGCCATTTTGAGGAATCTTTTGGCACTCTACATACTGAAGCTTCACCATTAATAATATTTCTCTATTTTATTCAGATTGTATTCTAGATTTTTGATAATAATTCTACAAATTTGGAAAGATTATTAATTGTACTTGTGAGGTTGAGCAATTATCTGCATTGTACTTGTAATTCATCGTTCAATCGAAGAATTATAAAGTGGACGTAGGCTCGTTAACGCCGAACCACCATAAACCATATGTGTTGACATCTTTTTATTTGTTTTTTATTACTATTCTCTACAATTCCTTGTCTACTAGGTGTTAGAACCAGTTTTGGTCTAACACGTTCTAAACATAGAAATGTAAATCCTGACTAAAAATCACGGTTTACAAGTTATATTCCCTAGCTTTCTCAATATAACATATAATATTCATTCTACATCTAAAGCAATAATAGGGAAATAACGAAACAAAAATTAAATAACTTGCAACCTAGGTTCTTAGGGTTATTTCAATAATAAAAGAAA
This sequence comes from Allium sativum, assembly GCA_030737875.1. Taxonomy (NCBI): domain Eukaryota; kingdom Viridiplantae; phylum Streptophyta; class Magnoliopsida; order Asparagales; family Amaryllidaceae; genus Allium; species Allium sativum. Next base: position 196,067,280 of record CM060911.1, read on the forward strand.
AGGACAAGGTGTAATACAACAATATATGTAATTTTATTTTAGTAATGCTTTACTTTCGTATAAGACATTAACAAAGAAACTAAGATTTTGGTAATACGTAGCTTATTACATTTAAACCACTTGTTATATAGAAACCAAGATTCAAACATGTATAAATTACAACACCCAAATCCGTGCTTTTGCATAAATTGGATTTACAATAAAATGAAAAGAAAGTAAATTAGACCAAATGATATAAAATTACACAAACACCCAAAAATCCAAATTTTCCTTACATCCATAATCCAAAACCCAAATATGCCCATTATTGACCATTTCCGATATTATTTAGAGATTTGGGAAATTTATATGTTTTGTTTACGCAAGAATCTCCAATCTCTTTTAGGCATAAATGATCCAGTTTTTACACTAGCAATTACAGAAAATAGTTAAACACAAAGAAATTCCCACTCACAGAATAACAAGAAGAAGGAAGAGAAAAACCGTGTATGACCAAACTTTGGATTGTAGCCTCTAAATTGCATACTCCAAATATTTCTTCTAAATTATTATACATATATTAGAATCAAGTTAGTATCTTACATGTGTGTCTGTGTGTGTATATATATGATTCCAAAATTCTATAAGGAAATCAGAATAGAGAAGACAGAAATAAACTAGATATGAGAAAAATAAACTAGCGTGACCTAATACGGGAATTTAGATAGAATAGAGGCAGAGTTTAGAAGAGAATGTGGTGTTTGGAGAGGAGGCTAGGGTTTTGTTTATAATTGTGAAGTGTGTTTGGAGGATCAGATTCATTTTATAAAATATTAACGGTTCATTTCAACAAACAGTATATAAAAACCTAACCTAAACTAACCACTACCTCTCTATTTTCTTATGGTCGGTCGACACCTTTCCTAAAGGAGGCGGTCGAACCCCGTTAAGGTTTTGGCGTGGACAATTTATTTATCCAGGACGTTGTTTTATATTTAAATACATTATTAATGTTGATTGATTATTTCCATTTTCTTACGGTTCTTGTTCCCTCTTATATATTTATATTTGTAAAAAGTTTGAAATCCAAAAGAAATATTACATTAAGCCTATGTATTTATTTTTATTTCGTATTTATAATTACAATTTGAAATTCAAACGCTGTGTGTAAATTATTCTTTTCCAACATGTTTTATTCGTAACTTTTTAATACGAATAAATAAAATATGAAAAATGGGCTAGAATCTCACACAAATACAATAGTGATATTTTCATGACCAAATTATTAAATATTTATATTTTCAACCAATTATTATTTCATTAATTATTAATATTTATTCTTGATTTAATTATCTAAGTCATTTTAGAGTATATTTGGGTTGTTGCATTCTTCCCCTTTAATGGAGATTCCGTTCCTAAATCTTTCTAAAGGGGCAAATAAACAATCGCTCTAACAAACATGTTATACAACCAAGCTATGTATTACACATCCATAAACAGTCATACTCGATGTGATTATGTACCGCAGACTCACTAAAATGAGTTTAATCCTAATGAGGAAGTGTAAAATGTGATGTTGTATGTATGCAAAACATCATAATATGCATATGAGTACTTAGTACATTTGTGTAGCAAACAATTCCTACCTTCCAATCTAGCAACCATAGTGCAACCATAGAATCCAAAAATTTCCGATAAAGGCTAAAAAGTTTAAAATTATCATGTATTCCATCATATTTTCTCTATAATGTATTCGAACCAATCTAAATAAATGTTGCAGAGCCTTGAATTCTCATGCTTCATAATATCTGTGGTTGCATGAGACGCCAAGGGTTCCATCTTTGTCCTCATTTTCTGATTAGGCCCTACTAAATTTTGCCATAGTATGCAGGTATCTTATTAAAAATAAAAGTATAAAAACATCATAGGTTCCTGTCATCAACAGTCTCTTTTATTTTCCAAATATTAGGAAAGCCTAACATATAATATTGACTTTCTAGCCTTCACAGGTTGCCTAATCAAATTAGACTTTTTCAAAAATCTAATGTCAAACTTCATGCGAGTAGAAATTTATCAATGATTGTCCGACCAACACTTTGGTAATTCAAATGGCCTCCTGGAAATATTTCAATAGCGCCCACAATTACCAAAAAAGTAATTATACAAATCCTATAAAGATAAATATTAGTCGTACTATCTACAATTAATGAAAAGCCTTAAGATTCAATTAATTTTCTAAACCTAAAATTTTAAATTGAACTAATTTATGTTCTAGTCCATAGTAATAACTAGAACAGTCTTTCTGTGTTCTGATTTGTTAAAATTCCAGTCTTATTAAGGTTCCTTTGCTATAATTTCATAAATTTGCCAGAACAACAATAAAGAAAGAGTATTGACATATTAAAATTACAAGGAATAAGCACTACGCCATAGATTGCATACTCAACAGCAGAGAAGTGATAAAATAAGTGCCAAAAAGTGTTGCAATAGGCAAAAATTGATCTGTGGCAACACTTTCTCAGGGTTGCCTTTTGCCGCGTTGCCTTAGAGCCAAAGGCAACACCTTTGCGACCCCATGGTAACATCAGTAGAGGTGTTGCCATAGGTACCACTAAAACAAAAGGAATACCCTTTCACAGCAGCCAAAAATAGTTGTAATATGTCTATACAGCTGGCAATCGTAATAAAATCAACCTTTTTTACAACTGTTTCTAGCAGCTGTTAAAATTTGTTTTACAACTGCTAAAAGTAATTACACCTTAACTTCTATTAATCAAAGATTTCATAACATTATAATAAATATTATTATAAAACAGTATTTTATTCAAATAAATATTTTATTTCAACATTTCAAATGGTACAAATTTTTTGACTCCAACTATTGTACATTCACTCGTATATTACACAATCATTCATATTTACATACATTCCTCTCCACATTGTCATTCGATTCACTCATATACATACTCACACATACAACCATAAGCAAGAAAAAATACATGAAAATGATTATATAAACTACTACCTTTATTTTTACCCTTCTGATGATTCGTTCACAAAGTATCTGCAACTTCTCTAGTTCAATCATGAATGGCCTCTGATACGTCGGCATTCGTTCATCATTGATCGCCTTGAATTAATTCAATCTTATGATAAGTCATAAACCTGAGATCTCTTTGGAATCATCTCAAACTCTTAAACAACCAAGATCCAACATGACCGTTTTCAGCCATATCCAGTAAATAAATAATACAAGTCACAATCACGCTATGCCCTTCACAAGGCAATACTAAAAACTTTAACCCTTCTTCAATACTACCAACCATTTATCATAATCCAAGACTACATTATTCCAAGATAACTAATCCATGCCAAGTAGGGCACTGTATATTGTTAAACACTGAATATATAAATTGCAGGGTAATAGGTGGTTAAAACAAGAGTTCTATACATGCAATTAAGAGAAGAAAATCATTATTAACTAAGAGATAAATAGGAATGTAAAAATTATGTAGAATAATCTACTTCCCTCTTGTTGTTGCAGAAGTCGAAGATTCTGAAGTAAAGATTGATTTTTCCATCCCATCTGAAGCATTGAAGATTCCTAAACATAATGATCAGGCTAATGGAAAGTGTAGCACCCCCTTTGTGCAAACCACACCTCAGTCTTCTTTGGTTCTATCTTTGATACCTTAGTTATAGGTTGACTAACTATTATTTCTCTTGCCACTTTTCCCCAACTTGTGTGTAACCTCAAAAAAATACTCTTTCTTCTCATTATAAAAAGGTAAAGTAGATAAATCCTTATGCAGCTGAAATTTCCGTTAGCTATCTCCAGCTTATGTAGAAATTGACGACTTTGGACAAAATTGTCAAACTTCATAAATACAGCTGCATAAGTGAATCGATCGGTTTGCAATCCATTTAGCTTCATGGAAATACGTGAGATGAAATGAATGTCATTCATATGAAAGAAGTAAGAAGAGCCTTTAATTTGTTTGCCACCACCTTAATTTATCATGTTAAGAGCCTTTTTATGCAGCCAGTCATGCTTTTTTGCCTGCAAGTTCATATGATATGTATTCTGAGATTGCATTTCATATGATTCATTTATTTATCTTGCTCGTTTATGAAATGTGTAATGCAAGAAAGAATGATAAGCAAAACAATAAAGAAAAATTAAACTATTGATCTATAACTAATAATACAGCAATGCACCTCTAGTTACAACACCAAAGTGGAAAAACACCATCAACGTCACGACAAAGTGACCAAACAAGAACATATCTTTCAGACAATTATCAAGTATAACAAAGATGCAAACAGGGTATCTCGCCATACAACATGACATTTTCAAGTAGCCTAACTCTAACTATGACCTCCCCGAGCAACTTGCATGAAGCACCACAGTGCAACTTCAAAGCAAAAAACATTACAAAGGTAGATTTGGTGCCTAAAGATAAAGAACCAACAACCATCAGCAGACCCAGAACTCGGCTCCCGCCGGTTGCTGGCCTGCCAGAGAAAGCACTACCAAGCACCACCTAGCCCCTCTCAACCAAAAAAGAACATATACAAAACTCAAGCTTTCGAGCTAAACACCAAAAAACAGCAGATGCAAACCACTAAAGACAAAGAGTAACAGAAGTATCGCAAACTCACCAGAAATCACCAAGCCGTAGGAACCCAAGAATCCTTGATTAGCAAAAAAACAGTCAAGTAATGAGGAAGAAGGTAGAAGTGGCGTATTAGCAGAATGTTGGGACCGATACTCCGCGCAAGATCTAGGCCAAAATGGATCATCAGATCTGACCAATCGTGGAATAGTGCAAAATCCCAATCAGATCTGAGGATTAAAACAAAGGGATCTAGAGGAGCACTTAATAATCGAGCATTTAATAGAGGAAGTGAATGGAGTTTTGGGGTGTCTCTCTTTTTTAAAAGGGAGAGAATAATCGAGCAATGAGTAATCACCATTCACAATTGTTTCGAGAAATCAGATTTAAGGTTTCAAATATTGTCTTTTTCTTATTTGGGGATTTCTGTAGGTTTATAAGAAGTTGAGAACGAATCTGAGAAGTTGAGAAAGAGGAGGCTTAGGGAAGTAAATTTCCTATTGGTGGTGTGGAATTTTAATGTATTAGTGAGGTGTCAACTACGGATGTGGTTTTTAAAATCTAAATTGACAGATAGATATGCATGTTTTTATAGCTGCGGATTGATGACGTGGCAAATTAAACTTATAAGTTTATAACTATAGCTATTACAACACAATTTGATATTTATGCTAACACATTGAAGCGTGCATTGTAGTAGACAAAAATCAGTATAGCTGTTGCAACATTTTAGCTGGCAACACCTTGGATTTTCATTGTAGTAGGCCATCTATGGCGTAGTTAAGTATTCTTTTATTTGGAATAGACAGTATAAACTATATGAAAACACGTAAATTTATACATCTCTTACTTTATACCTTGTGCATATTCCTTATAGTTTCAAATAGCCTTTTTGGTGATAAATGACAGAAGGGCTAATTTGTAAAAATAAAACAAATGTACTTAAAAAAAATCAAAACATGGACAAATTCAAACTAAAATGGGCATTTTATGCAAATTCAACATTTATTCCTATTTCTTAAGGTAATGTATAAAAATTATTATTCTAAAGGATAAAATTCGGGATGTTAAATTTCTTCTTCACTCAATATTCTAAAACCTTGAGTTCAAGATATTTCCACATTATGAGATGCAAATTCGATTCCCTTATTAACTTCCAAATTCCAAATGTAGTTTACCGCTAGTTAGGTGTCCTTATAAAATTTTTTTACTCACCAATAAATTTACTAAGTGGTTTTAGATCCCAAATCAACAAAAACACAAATAGGGATACATTACTCTCACCACATTATATAACCTTCCAATCATCATGAGAGACTACTGGTGATTAAAATCTCAAAACCTAAGGAAAGAAAATTCTTTTGGAAGTTTTCACTTACAATCAAGTGGTATAAACAATATTGAAGTCTTAATCCATTATTCCAAACTTTATATACGATTCTAATACTTTTTATTCTCCTCAAATTTCCATTTTCAATTTTCTCAAAGATATGGTCCATCCATAATCTTAATTAATATTTATAATAGTCGAATCTTGGACCATTTAGTCAATCCTTACTCAATTTCTTTAACCATCTCAAGAATTTCTCAAAAATTATTTTTCTTTTAAGCTCTTCCAATTTTGGAAATTCATCTAATTTACCAAATCAAATTTCTCTTTAAACCGATCCCTATAAATTCTCTTTTTCTTGAATCCTTTTTCCATGTTCTTATTTTTCCATTCTTTGACATCCCTAATTGCTACCTTTATAAATGTCCTTTATGCCCATTTTATCCATTTAAATAATGCTCAGTATTATGGACATTTAATTACTTATTTATAGTCGAATATTCATACCTTCAAATAAACGGTCTTAATTATATCATTTACATTTTTCGTTTCTAATATCCTTTCACTTATTAACCTTTTAGTGCTCTTTCAAATTTCCGTATTTCATATTATAGAAGTTTATGCCATTAACTAGAGATGTACTTTCATTTCTCCTTAACATACTTATTTGCAAAGGATGCCAATTTATCTATATTAATGGTTAGCCTAATGGACATCTATTTTGAAATTCTTTCTATTTATTTCACCCTTATCCCCTCCATAATTGATAATTAAGCCAGTAAAATAATTTCCATTAATGCCTAGTAAACAGGGAGTTTCAACCCTTTCCACTTTTTCAACATTGTGGTTCTTATAGCCATTTTGTGCTTATGGGTTTCTAAATCAATAAGGAAATTATTAAATCACTGAATGATTTCGAAGGTAATTTTCGAAATAAAGGTAAATCCTTTCCAAGGACTTATAGATATTATTTTATAAAGATATGTGATTAACACGTAAAAGTGCTAATCTTTGCACTCATATCTTATCTTTGTTATGTATACATAAATATTATTTTAAGTATTTTGGTGTATTTTTTTACAGATTGTCAATAAAAGTCTTCTCTGTCTCAATCAATGACTAATTGCATGGAAAAATGCTACTCCTTGGAATCAACAAGTTTTAAATCGTAAAGGAAGCCATAGCACACTGGTAAAGGCCTAGAAAGTTTGGTAGAGTATTCCGAGTTCGATCTCTGTCAAAAACCTATTTTTACGAAGAAAGGAACATGAATGCTTCACACCACACCTCTTGTGTTTTGATGAATATATGGACTAGTGATGTATTATATATATATATATATATACATATATATATATAGTCATATGTATGCATCTATGTATATAATATATACACTTAATAAAAATGTTAGGAATTTGGCATATTCCTCTCAAAGAATTCAAATCAATTATATTTAACTGCCATGTGAAAGAAAAGGAAAGCTTTGATTACAAATCTTCAATCAAGCATATGCTGATCTTCCCACTGACAGTGCCATATGTCAAAAGGAAAACATTGATTACAAATCTTCAATCAGGCACCATGACAGAAACATTCCTTTATCTTTGGAAAGAAAACATTTTCATATATTTTTCTTAGGCCTTATATTCACATTGATAGGAGACTACATCCCCTATAAATACCCATTGTATTCAATGTAAACTTTTGTTCCCTTTTCTGTATTCTCTTCATCTCCTTCATAAAGTTTTTTATTCTAGTTTTCTTTTCTTTCATAACAATTCGTGTTTTCTACTCAATTAGTTTTGGTAGAACATAAATTGTTATTTTTTTTCTTTATTGCATGTTAGTGATTGACCATTTGATAAGATTCGATGGCAATTCTAATTTTAATTTCTATTGTTGTTTCTGTTTGCTGTTTCTTTCTGTAGTTTGTTCCTTTTGTCTTTATTGTTGAATTTAGTATAGATCCGCTTAGATTCAAATCTATAGTAAATTCAAATTCCATCTCCAAATACTGTCTAATTCTCCCACAAAATTACATAAATAATTTTTTTTTTAAATTTTTCCCTATGTTCGACCTGCATACTACACACATGTGCACTTGCAGTTATAATAAATTTGCACTCCTCTTATTCATAGAAAAATGTCAAATAATTTTTTGGCGTCGTTGCCAGGTAGGCAATAATTAAGTTTTATTAATTATTTAATTTCTGATTCATGTTAGTTTTTTTATTTTTTGTTTTTTTTTCTTTAATAAAAAAATCTCTTGATTAGTTGAATTGGTATTACTTGTTGATACCATAATCTCTAAAATAAGAGAAGAAGAAAAACTTATTGTTTCTTTTCGATTCCTTTCCTTTTTTATTTCCTTTACAATTTTTTTTAACATTTGTTTCTTTTTCTATTCTCTTTTTTATGAGTTTAAAAATAAACTTGCCATTTTATCTTTGATTTTTTTTTTTAAGTTTCTGTCAATTTTACATAGCCTTTGTTTTATAAATTCAAAAATAGCATTCTAGTTTTGCTTGATTTCTTTCCATCTTCTCCTCTTTGCATTTATAACAATCTTTCATCTTCGTATACATCTTAAAATTTTCCTCTACTTCACCATCACCTACCAATCTTTCTCATAGATAGATTTTATTTTATTTTTCTTGTTTTTTTTTATTGAGAATTTTTTTCTTGATTAGTGATTTGGTATATCAATTACATTGATACTATAATCTTCTAAACAAGAAAGATTTTTTTTTTCTTCAATTTTCCTTTAATTCCCTTTTCCTTTCTTTTCTTCCCTTCTTATATTTCTTTACAATCTTATTTCTTTCTCCAAAAAAAGGAAGAGCAGCGTGATCTTTTCTGTTTTGTTGGGTTCAATTTTTTTTAGATTAAGCGCTTGAGTTTAAGTATTTTATTTTTTTTGTTTTAGTGTTTGGTTAGATTTAGTTATTTTTCTTTTCTTTTTCCGTACTTTTTAGTGTTGTTTGTTTCTTTTTTCTTCCATCCAATTCTGGTTCACAATCTCTGTTTTACTTCTAAAAAAGAAAGAAAGGTTCAATCAATTAAAGAAGAAAGTGAGAAACAGGTCAAGCAACAAACCAAGGATTTGAATCGCTAGCGCGCTACACAACTGCTCTGGACAGATTGCTATACTCCACTGTAAAATTTTATAAACTCTATAGGTGTTTTGCTGCTAAAAAGAAAGATATATAGACATTGCTTGTAAAAAAAAATCTATAGGGGTAGCTGCTTGCTCGTACAATTTTAGTTTCTGCAATTATTATTGTTAGATTGTTATTTTGGCTGCATACTGAAATAAATTTAGTTACGAGCAAAGCCTCTGACAAACATAAGGCGAGTAAGTCATTACCTTTTCTTGGCTCCAAAACAATTAAATTATGTCATTTGCATACACCTTGGACATAAATAAAACTTGATTAGACGTTGAGCTTAAGATCAAAACTCAAACTCAATAGGACAAACAAACTGGGTTAAATATCTTAAATTTGAAAATTTATTTTCCTGTGAGGAATTCAGTCTATTCCTTTTGTAAAGGGCGGTGATACATATTACATCAAGAATTTTTTGATATTCTAACAACTTAATTTTTCTAATCTATCTATTTAATTTGATTTGCAAAATATTTAACTACAAGAGTGTATTTTGTGAAATTGATTCTCTCAAATGTTTGACCGCGGATATATATTAGTTCAATTTATTGAACTTTTAGCAAAAGAGCTTGCGTACTACCCGTAAAACAGTGGCCATATCCCTTAGTATTTATACTATATGTGAACGACCATGAGACCCTCTTCCCCTTTCAAATCGAGATTATCAATTAATAAGATATACTTGAGTACGTTATTTATTTTGAATAGGAGCTAATTGCGTCAACCTTAAGTCTAAGATTTTCTTTGTTTGCATTTGACAATGATGAGTGAAAAAAGTTTCAGTCGCTATAATTCTCCAAGGGAATCTTATATAAACCAAAACTTTTTAAATGAGATGGATTAAAATTCGAATAAATCAAGATTTTTTGAATCACGAGGTAGAGGATAGACCCTTATCTTTTCGAGATCGATATTATCCAACTAGGATTGTTCGACCTTCTGTCATCGTGTTCCCACCAATTGAAGGAAAAATTTTTGAGCTTAAACGTTCGTTTATTCAAGGGGTACCGAAATTTACTGGTTCTGAAAATGCTTACGAATTTCTAAGTGAATTTGAATTGTATGCGTCCTCGACAAAAATGCAACAATTATCTAACGAATCAATCAAGCTAAGGCTAATTCCATTCGCAATACTTGAAAGCGCTAAAAGATGGTAAATTCACTTCCCAAACATTCAATAAGAAGTTGGGATGAATTTGTCATTGTATTCTTGAAAAAAATTCCCATTTCATAAAACCATAAAAATCAAAATTGAAATAAATCAATTTTCTCAAAATGAGGGAGGAAACTTTTTTAAAATACTTTGAGAGATTCAACCAATTACTGTATAGTTGTCCTAATCATGCAATCCCAAAACACAACTTGTGCCAAATTGCATATGAAGGGCTAAATGAACACAACTAGAATCAATGTTTGGCGGAGAATTTATGTCTAAAACAACCAATGAAATTTGGGAATTCTCGGAGAATTATTCTAAAAAGGATATGCAATGGGAATCAATTCGTGTTCCCATCCGTGCTTCTACTAGAGGAGTGCATGTCGTGGACCCAAATCATCTTCCCTTAGAAAACCAAACTCCTCAAATCGGAGAAGAGCTACCCTACTATTACTCCTAAGACAAAGTCAATGCTATTGCTCAAAATAATCCTTACTCTTCCACGTATAACCCTAACTAGAGGAATCATCCGAATTTTTCTTGGTCAAATCCTAGTTATTCGGCCAACCCATTCTACATGCAACCCATGTTTCCTAATCCAAATTACCAAGCTCCATCTCCCAATTCTTAATCTACTCAAGCTGCACCTCAATCCAAAAAAAAACCATATATGCATCCCAACTTTCAGTACTCAACTCAGTCCTCCCAATCTTCTCAGCCGTCACAAGAAATTATGCGTTTAGAGAAACAAATAAACTCTCAAGATGCTAAAATTGAACAAATGATGAATATGATGTAGGAACTAATGAAAAGTAATGAGAAAGGAAAACTACATAGTCAACCTGTGGTGAACCCAAAATATAATTCTCATGTGGTAAATTCTTGTGAGGTCGAAAACCATAATCCGATCAATGCTGTCACCACCCTTAGGTTTGGAAAGAGGATTGATAATAATGTTGGCAACCCTGACAAACCTTCAAACTCAAACCCAATAAAAAAGATTGACAATCACTTAATGGTTATGAATGCCAGTTCTTCTAAACCTCCATCCTCCATAACCGTTGGCAATCCCAAACAGTTCTCCTCCTAGTGTCAGCAAACCCGACACGCCTTCAAAAATCAATGTTGGCAATCCTAACATCTCATCTTCTACACCCTTACCACCTTTTTTCCCATGGCTAAACCTTCTTCTTCGAATGATGAAATTGATCAAAGAGTCGAAAAACCAGTAGCTTCATTTCCTCATTGACTTAATAATAAGAAGAAAGCGGTGAATTTCGATAAAATTTTGGAAATTTTCAAGCTAATTCGTGTGAACATTCCTCTTTTAGACACCATTGAACAAATTCCTCAATATGCTAAATAACTTAAGGAATTGTGCACACAGAAATGTGCCACTAGCGTTCTAATAACTGCCTTTTTGATTGTGAATATAAGCTCTATCCTTTCGAATCTTGCCTCAGTCAAGTACAAAGACCCTAGATGCCCTACAATTGATTGCAAAATTGGAAACACTCACATCTCTAATGCCCTACTAGATCTTGGTTCCACTGTCAATCTTCTTGCTTACACTGTTTATTGTCAACTTGGATTAGGGGGAGATTAAACCAACAAACATCACTGTTCAGCAAGTTGATTGATCTATCAAAAAGCCATTGGGCATGATCAAAGACGTTTTGATACAAATCGAGCGGTTTTACTTCTATGTCGATTTAATAGTTTTAGAAATCGAGTCTATCTCAAATCCCAATGTTCAAATCCCGTTGATATTAGGACGCCTCTTTTTAGCAACCTCAAATGCTATCATAAATAGTAGGAACGGTCAACTTCAACTTTCTTTCGTCTAACCATTGAGCTGAATATTTTTAATCTCAATAAACAACCTAGGGATTTTGAGATTGAAGAAATTGACATTATTCAAACAACAATTAATAAAGCCTCTAATGGCATTTCTGAAGGCTTCAAAACATGTATTGACCATTTCAACTCCGATTTCGATGAGCTTAAATACATTTATGAACTAAATGAACTTCTTGACCCGAAACCTACGTCACTTGAATCTAACCAAGGAATATTGACCAATGTTTGCACACAAGAACGTCCTAAGTTAGACCTCAAACCCCTGCCGCAAGACCTTAAGTAAACTTACTTGGACTCTACAGAAAAATTTCTTGTAATCTTGTCCTTTGATCTTACCGAGGACTAAGAAGAAAAACATTTGAAAATTTTACGGGAAAATAGAAAGGCATTAGGATGAAATTATGATGGAAATGTATATAGAGAATGCCTTGAAGATAATCGTAGTTCCATTTCATCGAAAGAAATTATGATTCAACATTCAACTTTATGGGATTATGATAATTTTCATCTGAATTGTATAAATCATTGGCACGACAAAATTCTCATAGAAAGGATTTTCAATTCAGAATTCACCGACATGCCTGTTACACCGTATAAGTCAGATAAGAAATCATTGTGCATCATTTTTGATAGAGGCAAGTGTGGGGAGAAAAGGAATCATCACTCATCACAAAACATTCATCATCATTATAGATTTCATTTTATATATGATTTGCATTTGCGTATAGTTGCTAAATTACATTTCATTTTACAAATCATTCTACATTTAATTCATCTTTGGGTTCCATCTTTCACATTTAGGAAACGATTTTAGTTTGGACATTGTTTTGACCAAGTGTGGGGGGAGTTTGCATTGTATTCTTTTCATTTTTTTTCTCTTTTCATTTTTATACATTTAGATAGGACCATCATGCATTTTAGATCATAGTAAAATGCCATTTTTTTTTAAACATGACTCATTTTAGATTGGTACAACAAACTAAGTTAACAAATTTTGGTTAGTTGATGATAATTTTTTCCTCAATTAATATCGAATAAGAATTATAATGAAAAGTTGAATTACGAGCAATAATAGCGTAACCAGTACACAGGGAGATTCTTAGATGTTGACCATGAAGTCTATTCTAAATTGTAGTCTTTGTTTAATGAGTGGAGGACTTGGAGTACATGTACTAGTTTTTGAATCTTTAAAACTAAGTTGTGTTAAGCTGAATTTGCACAATTCTCTCTTATTATTATGTTCAATAATATAGTAATCCAAGGGCATCCAACATTGCTAATAAATCTAGCGTTGGTATGTTAACCCGCCAAGCTCTTTCTGAACTCTCACGTCAGCCCGCGAGGTAGTGCATGGGTGGTATACCTTGGTCTCATTTTATGAGTTAGACACCTAAGGATTACCGACATCTTGTTAACAAAGTCAATGTCGGTCTGCACAATCCACCAAGCTCTGTACCAAACTCTCACGTAAGCCTATAAGGTAGTGGGGTATACCTTGGTCTTTTCAGTTAGGTGTGTGTAATTAGTTATAAATTTTAATTTTTATAGAGATAGAGAATAAGCAATGGATGCCCAAGCACTTCTTGACCCTATAGATTTGACCAGTCACATGCAAGGGAAAAAGAATGCCACTTTGCAAACTGTGACAAGCAAACTAAGAATTTATTTCATGGCTGCACTTTGTTATCAACCGAACTAACTGGCCAAACCCGAATTTAACGTATGAAAACTTGAAATATAACTAAATTTTTTGATGGCTTGAGGAATCAAAATTTTCTATAGATTGACTTCAAATTATATACTGCTATGTTGCAACTTTTCTAAACAAGTCGTGTTTTCATCGTGTTTTCACTTGTTTATATCCATTTCATTCATGTAATTGCATTAGAACCATAGCATACTACATTCGGATTTTGCGGTTAGTATCCGCTGAAAATCCTCATGAGACACCACTCGTCCTACTAGGGACACCTAGAGGTTTATCAGCTTGTTGTATACGCTTAATGCAATCATGTTTCCTACGAAAGTGTGACCTACCTAGTTTAGTTCTTCATTTCTGTTTTACTCGAGGACGAGTAAAAGATAAGTGTGGGGGTATATGATTAACATGTAAAAGTGCTAATCTTTGCACTCACATATTATCTTTATTATGTATAAATAAATATTGCTTTGAGTATTTTTGTGTACTTTTTTACAAATTGTCAGTAAAAGTTTCCTCTGTCTCAATCAGTGACTAATTGCATGAAAAAATGCTACTTCTTGGTGTCAACATGTTTTAAATCGCAAAGGAAGCTGTAGCACACTGGTAAAGGACTACAAAATTTGGTAGAGTGTTCCGAGTTCAATCTCTATCAAGTCCTATTTTAACGAAGAAAGGAACATGAATGTCAAGTCATGTGTTTTGAAGAATATATGGACTAGTGATGACTTATATATAGTCATATGTTTGCATCTACATATATAATATATACACTTAATAAAGATTTTAGGAATTAGGCATATTCCTTTCAAAGAATTCAAATCAATTTTATTTAACTACAATGCAAAAGAAAAGGAAAGCTTTGATTACAAATCTTCAATCAAGCGTATGCTGATCTTTCCATTGGAAGTGCCATATGTCAAAAGGAAAGCATTGATTACAAATCTTCAATCAAGCACCATGATAAGAATATTACTTTATCTTTGGAAAGAAAATATTTTCATATATTTTTCTTAGGCCTTATATTCACATAGATAGGAGACTACTTTCCTTATAAATACCCATTATATTTATCGTAAACTTCTGTTCCTTTTTCTGTATTCTCTTCTTCTCCTTAATAAAGTTTTTTTATTCCAGTTTATTGTTCTTTTCTGTCATAACAATTCGTGTTTTCTACTCAATTAGTTTTGGTAGAACAAAAATTGTTATTTTTTTCTTTATTGCATGTTAGTGACTAACCGTTTGATTAGATTAAACGACAATTCTAATTTTAATTTTCTATTGTTGTTTCTGTTTATTGTTTATTTTTCAGTTATTTTTTCTTTTTGTCTTAATTGTTGAATTTAGATAGACCCGATTAGATTTGAATCTATAGTAAATTCAATAGCATTTTTTCAAATTTTGTTTCCAAATATTTTCTAACTCACCCACGAAATTACATAAATAATAAATTTAAAATTCCCCCCTGTGTTCGACCTGCATACCACACACATGTGCGCTTGCAGTTTATCATACATTTGCACTTTTCTAATTCATAGAAAAGTGTCAAAAATATGCATAGTCTAAATAAATATAAATATATACTTGTATATAGTGAAACCTTCGAAAACTCTATCAAAACAACAAGTGCGCCTCTCATACGCATAGTCTCGCCAAAATCGAGTAACTATGCTTTGATACATGTAAAAACCCACCCGAAATGGGCCTAAATACCGACCTAGAAAAGACCCATTGGAACTTAGAGTCATTGTAAGAATTTTTTAATTTCTATAAGAAATTTAATAACAGCGCCAAACAAAAACGTAATCAGAATCCCATAGCAGATGGTACAAAATATAATTATTAAAATAGATGTACGATTTCATAAAAATCACATAATGTTGATTACATCACAAATTCAAATGTCATAATAACGGTATATCAATAATATCTCATAAATACAATCAACTTGTAGACATAATAATAATAGTAATAATAGACTAAAATAAAATCATCATCGCCAAGCTCTCAACTTCATGATATCCTTAATCAAACATCTCCACCTACAAACCTATGTCATTAAGAGGAGGGGGTCAGAACAATATATTCTGGTGAATGAAAATTATTTAGTTAAAAGGAAATATATTTCCTATACTTGGTAATATAATTTCACCAAGTCATGTCTAGTCGAATTCAACACATGATCAAATAAGGCATACACATGCATTAAATAAGCAAACTATCCTTCGGTCATTTAAGGCCATCATGTATATATAATGGGGAATTCCCGTTATCACTTTATAGCTTATGGGAGGATTCCTATAATTGCTTAATACATTACGAGGAGGACTATCATTGGGTCACCTAAGGCCATTATATATATATATATATATATGGGTGGATTACAATGTAATAACTTTGTTTGCTCTCTAAAAATGGCGGAATCTATCCTGTCGGATGTCACATCAATTAACCCTCAAAATTCAAATTCAAATCAAGTGGAGAGTATCAGATCTGATTCAGCTATTGTAGATCGCTTAATTGAAGATGATTTGGAATCTCTCTATTTTGTTCAACCATCCAAAGAAGGTGTAATCATTCCTGAAGAATCGTTTAAAGCGTCTGCTGATTTATGGCGGAATATGATTGTTCTTCATCCTGTTGATTTTAAGCTTACTTTTGCTAAGCTCAAGGAATATATTGTGAAAGTATGGAAGCCTAAAGGTACATTTAGAATCCATATTGCTCCTGGTTTTTATTATACAGTTCAATTCGATGAAGTGTTTGATGTATTGTCGGTATTGAAAACGTCAACCTATTCTTTTTTTGGGAGACTCCTAATGGTTTATAGATGGTTTCCTGGTTATATTTTTGAGGATTTCAATGTTAGTAAGGTTCAGATCTGGATTCGTCTATTGAACTTGGAGATGGAAATGTGGACAATTTCTAGTTTCTCTAGAATTGCTAGTTTTATTGGTACTCCAATCAGGTCTAATTCAAATACAGTTTCAAAAAGGATTACGAGATATGCAAGGATTATAGTAGAGATTGATTTAGATTCCAAACTTGAAGAGAGTATTCCTATTAAGATGTTTAATGGTATGATGAAGACAATCGATGTAGAATATGAATACATACCTCATAAGTGTCATAGATGCAAGAAATTTGGTCATAGAACTCTTGTTCATGAGCTATCTAATAAATCTTCATGGTCTTCAAATCAAACAGAATCTGTTTCTCATGCTAGTTCGACTTCTAATGCTGCCAGTTCCTATTCAAACAGTGAGAATTCTGATGATCAGATGCAGGATGAAGATAGTCCTAATGATTTAAACAATAATGCTGATGACTTGAATTTTATCAATAAGGAGTTGCCTAAAGATGTTATGCCAGATTTATTGAATCATGTTGTAGAAAATTCGAGTAATAGCATAGCTTCGAATGAACAATGTGATGTTTCAGAAGGTATTACAAAAAATGCAGAATATTTGGTTAATCTTAAGGGTAAGAAAAAGGTATCTTTCATCACTCCTCCTAAAAGGCCACTAAGGAGCAATGCTCCTGTTAAATGACGATCTTAATGTGGAATGTCAGAGGGATGAATATATCAGATAGGATGTCTGATGTATTATCCTTACGGACAAAATACAAACCAACAATTGTTGGTTTAGTAGAAAATAAGATTAATTCAAATAGATTGCAAGTTTTTAGTAGTAGATTGCCTAGAGGTTGGGATCTCATGCCTCGAATTATTACTTCATATTATGGTAGGATTTTATTGATTTGGGATTCGAATGTGTGGTCTGTTAATGAAATATCCGCTTCACATCAATATTTGAATGTTCGAGTAACTAATGTGGGTGGTCTTGCTTTTGTTCTTTCTATTATATATGCTAGTAACAGTTTTAATGAAAGGCAGATACTTTGGAAACATATCATTCAAGAAGCTGGTTATATAAATGAGGAGTGGATCTTGATTGGAGATTTCAATAATGCCACTTCTCATTTGGATAAACAAGGGGGATTACCCATTCCTTTTCAACACATTAGATCTTTGAATAATTGTCTAACCCTGGCTGGTTTGATGGAAATTAAAGCAACAGGTTTCAATTTCACATGGAGACGAAGGGGATTGGCAAATAATATTGACAAAATATTTATTAACCACCAATGCCTCCAGAAATTCACCTGTATGAATGCTCTCGCTCTTTCACATCAATCAAGTGATCATAATTCTCTTTTATTAGACCTCACTGTAAATAATTCTTCTAAAGGCACTCCTTTCAAATATTCTAATGAATGGCATCTTAAAGATGGGTATAATGATTGCATTCAAAGGGGTCTTCAGGTTAATGTCAGTGGTTTTGCCAGTTACAACTTCTTACAAAAACTGTATGCTTGCAAAGTAGAACTAAAGAAATGGAACAAGATAAGACCTAAAGATAATGAGCTATTAGCAAATGCTAAAGCCTTATTCAAAGAAAGAGAGCAAGCTTGTGATTCAGATCCAAAGAATATTATTTTATATGAGAGCATGGTGGAGGCTAGGAAAGCTTTATATGTTCAAAAGCATATCAAATCATGGAGTTAAAAACAAAAGGCCAAGGTCTCATGGTTGCAAGATGGTGACACAAATTCAAAAAAAATTCATTCAAAAATGTCTACTATAAGGCATGTTAATAATTTAAAGGCCTTTTTCGAAGATGATGGTTCTCTTTTGTATAAGCAGGAGGAGGTTGCTAATGAAGCTATCAATTATTTTGAAAAACTATTTAATGGTGAAGATATTTTAGAGTCTCCTTCGTTTCAGCCTATTACCACAATCAATTTGCATGGACAACAACAATTACTTCAACCTATTTCTCTCGATGAAGTAAAAGAAGCCATTGACTCTATACACATAGACTCAAGTCCGGGACCTGATGGACTCAGCTCTAAATTTTTCATGTTGCATTGGGAGGTAATAAAGTTTGAGCTTCTATCTGCAATGCAAGACATGTTTGAATCTGGTAGACTTCCAAAAGGTATCAATCATACGTTCATTACTTTGATTCCTAAAGTAGAAAGACCAACTGATATTTCACAATACCGCCCAATATCTTGTTGCAATATGTTTTATAAAATCTTTAGTAAAATACTCTGCAACATGATTAAATGGTATCTGTCTTATCTTATATCAGAAAATCAATGTGCATATATTCCTAATCGTTATATAGGTGACAATAACATGTTAACTCATGAACTCTTGAGAGATTTTAAGAAAAGAGGAGTTAACAAATTTTGTGTGAAAGTTGACTTACATAAAGCGTATGATATGATTAATAGAAGATTGATCTGTTACATTATGTACAAGATGGGTTTCCCTACACATCTTATAAATGTCATCTATGAATGTATTTCATCACCTACATTCTCAATTATCATTCAAGGAATTCCTAATGGCTTCATTTCTTCTAATCGTGGGTTAAGACAAGGTGCGCGTTATCTCCTTATCTCTTCTCTATAGCTATGGAGTATTTCAGCTATTGTTTGAATGAAGTGGTTGCTCTTAAAAAATTTGAACTTGTTCATAATTTTGAACCAGTGGCCTCTCATTTAATGTATGCGGATGATCTCATGATATTTGGAAAATGTTCACCTCAATGTGCTATTTCTTTGAATGAATGCTTTAATAAATTAAGGAGATTTGGTGGACTTTCTATTAGTACACTTAAATCCAAGATTTATTTTAGTCTGTTTGTAAGATATACATGGTAAATATCTTCAATTCTAGGTTTTCAGGTTGATTATTTACCAGTGAAATACTTGGGTGTCCCATTATCTTCAAACTATCTACACTACAGTGAATGTTAGTCTCTACTTCAGAAAATTCAAGTTAAGATACAGTCGTGGGATGCCAATTTTCTCAGCTAAGCTGGCCGACCTGAACTTATACAATCTGTCATTATTCCTACCATCTTATATTGGTTATCAGTATATCAAATACCAGAGCATACCATTTCCAAACTTCATGCTATGTGTTCTGATTTTTTTTTGGGGTGGGTCTTCACACAAAGTTAGTTGGGATAAGTTATGTCTACCAAAATCAGAAGGTGGTATTGGTACGAAATCTCTTCATGATTTAAAGAAAGCTTCTTGCATGAAGCTAATGTGGAAATTCCTGGATGGCTCTTCCTTGTGGAGTAAGTGGATAAAGAGTAAATATTGCAATGGTAAATTCTTTTGGAGTATGCACTGTGATAATAACTCGTCTTGCACATGGAAATCAATTTTGAGGCTAAGAACTCGTGGTGAACATCTATTTTGTAAAGTGATCTCTACAGGAAGTGATACTGATTTGTGGTTTGAACCGTGGGTAAATTCAAAATGTTTGGTTGACATATTGGGCTTCTCCAGATTTTACAGTATTGGAAATAATAATGAACGTGTATCATCTATAATTCTTGATGGAAATATTAATGGAAGACTCCATGCAGCCACAAGAGAAATTCAGTGTGAAATTGATTCTATTTTTGTTAATAATGAGGCTGGGCATGATTTTTATGAATGGAAGGATGATGGAACTTTTGCATTTCATAAAGCTTGGGATCATGTCAGAAATAAACAGCAGGGAAGGCTATGTTTCAAGGTAATCTGACACTCGAAAAATGCAAAGCGAATGTCTCTCATTTCATATTTGGCAGTATTGAACAAGTTGTCAACCAAGGATAGGCTGATGAGGTTTGGAATGATGGATGAAAAGGTATGTGCTCTCTGTCAAAACAGTGATGAATCTTAAATCACTTATTCTTTGAATGTGAGTATTCAAATTATATTTGGTTGTTATTACTTTCAAAACTGGGTTTATCTACAAGTTTAATTGGTGATATGGAGTTTGAAGCTGAAAAAATTCTGCATGTGTTTAAAGATCATGATTAGACTTTAGACCTAGCTTGTGTTGTTTTCACGACTGTTGTTTATCATGTTTGGCAAGAAAGAAATTTAAGAAGTTTCAGTGACAAGAAACTTGCTAAAGAATGTCGCTTGAAGCTGATTAAAAAAGAAATATTCTGGTTGATCAATAACAATGGCAATTAATTTAGTAGCTCGCAAATGAAGGTTGATTTAATGAAAAGGTAGGGTATTGAATTACATGACTCAGGTTGATGTTTTGCGTTGAGTTGGTGTATGAGGTTGTTATATGATTGTCGTGTATTGTCAATATACGAAGTTTATATTTGCTCTTTTCCCTTATGTGGTACCCATCTAGGTCGGGGGGGGGGCATAAGGTTTTAATGAGGCATATAAACTAAGTATATGGTTGGTATAGAAATAAAGAATACCAATTTTCAAAACAAAAAAATATGGGTGGATTCCTACGATCACATAATACCCTGTGGCAGATTTTTCTGATCACTTAGTACCATATGGCGGATCCTAGCCACATGAGACCTCGTATAACCTTATCAAATATTCTCTCGGTTGTAATATGAGAAATAGTAATCTTCCAATTAATACTGAGAGAGGTAGACACTCATAACCATTTACGACCCCTTCGGCGGACACATGCGTTACTATCTAGCTAGCATTACGGGTGAACTCCTAGTCACTTAATACTTCCGTTAGACAAGAAGTTTCCCTGACTTGTTCGGTGAAACTCTCAGTAGCCTATCCCCAGGTATGCCCTCATACAGCCCTTAGATATGAAGAAGACAACTTCATAGAAGTCCCTACTCATTTGTATACCTCTTCATTTAGTACCATGTAATACCTCATGACTATTAGAGAAATGTAGACCAATTGACCTCTTAATATCTAATATGGGAAGGTCCCATGACTTTAGGCCGAAACCTAGGAAAGAAAGAACACTCGGAACGGGTCAAGTCATAACCATTTAATACCCAAATAAGTGGATCAGTGACATAATACCTTGTCCAGGAAGTCCTATTTCACACAAGTATTTACTACACTAGACGTGTCATATTAACCTAACTCCTTGTAGCTGCTGGATTTATCGGGAGGTTCCGGGCAGATTTCTACTACAAGTAAGTGTTAACTTCGCGTCTACGTGTATTCATTATAAATGGCCCATGACCCTAGACATCCCACATAAACCCGACTTTCTGTAGCTATTGGATAAGCCGGTTGGTTTCGGGCGTAATTCTAATACGAGGACATTTCAAAATCGAATTTTAATTGAACGCATTTATGATACGTTAATTATGATATTTAATATACATAAACAAAACATGATTAGTGGCACACATAAAGGAAACATTCTAAATGTAGAAATATCAATCCTAACTAAAAATCAAGGTTTACAAGTTATATTCCCAAGCTTTCTCAATATAACATATAATATTCATTCTACAACTGAAGATATAATAGGGAAATAACAGAACACAAATAAAATAACTTGCAACCTAGGTTCTTAGGATTATTTCAATAATAAATGAAAGGGATAATGTGTAATACAACAATATATGTAATTTCCTTTTAGTACTACTTTACTTTCATATAAGATATTCACACGAAAACTAAGATTTCGGTAATATGCGGCTTATTGCATTTAATCCCTTATTCTATAAAAATAGAGATATTAACATATATAAATTAAAGTACCCATTGCTTTTTCATAAATTAGATCTACAATAAACTGAAAAGAAAGTAAATCAGACTAAATGACAAAATTACACAAACACACAAAAATCCAATCATTCCTTACGTCCGTAATCCAAAACCCAAATAAACACACGATTGACCATTTTCGATATTATTTAGGGGATTTATATTTTTTGTTTTCGCAAGAGTCTCAAATCTCTTTTATGCATAAACAATCCAGTTTTTACACTAACAATTACATAAAATAATTAAACTTAAAGCAATTCGCGCTCAGAGTATAACAACAAGAAGGAGGAGAAAACTGTATGACCAAACTCTGGATTGTAGCCTTGAAGTTGCATACTTTAAATATTTTTCATAAATTATTAGACATATATAAGACACATGTTAGAATATTATATATATAAATCTAATTCTAGAACTTTATAAAGAAATTAGAATAGAGAAGATAGAAATAGCCTAGGTTTGAGAAGAAGAAACTAACCTGGCCTAATTATGAAATTTGGATAGAACCGAGGCAAGACAGAATGGAGGCAGAGTTTAGAAGAGAATACAGGGTTTGGATAGGAGGCTAGGATCATATTTATAGTTATTGAAGTGTGTGTGGACCATTAGATTCATTTTATAAAATCTCAATGGTTCGTTTCAACAAATAGTATATAAAAACCTAACCTCAAATAACTACAACCTCACCATTTCCATAAGGGCGATCGACACCCTCCCTAGGAGGGCGATCGACACCCAAGTCGACCCCCCTTAGGGAGGAAGTTGATCCCTACTTAAGGATTAAGCATGGAGAATTTGATTCTTCAGTATGTTGCTTTTTATTTAATATGTTATTAATGTCAATTGATTATTTCCGTTTTCTTATGATTCTTGTCCTTTTATTTACATATAAGTTTGAAATCCAAAAGGAATATTCCATTATACCATAGTTATTTATTTTTATTCTATAATTATATTTTCAATTTGAAATTCAAATGAAGTGTGTATATTATTCTTGTCTAAATTGTTTTGTTCATAACTTTCTCATACGAACTCTGTTTTCAATAAATAAAATATGAAAACTGGGTAGAATCTCACCACAAATACAATGGTAATATTTTCATGATCAAATTCTCAATTATTAAATATTCGTATTTTCATCCAATTAGTATTTTATAAATAATAATTATTTATTCTTAATTAAATTATCAATGTCTATATCGGGTATATTTTTACGAGGTGTACACTTTTGTTTATCCTAAAGATGAAGAAAATCTTTCTTGCTTTAGCTAGTACTCCATCCTAGGTGGATTAAGTCAAATCCACTTCATGACCAACACCGTGAAATCAAAGCAAGCCAAATAAGAGTAGAATAAGGGAAATTAGAGCACGTACATAAAAATCGACACCATAAACGTCGAAGTCATCAAGGCAAAGCGGAGCCAGATCTATGAATAGATGCACCTTTTTAAAGGCATAATTTTTGTTTCTTCATTCTTGGTACTATCATGTTGGGGTAACCTTAAACTGAGTTAGGGACAAATTTTTAGTTTTAATTTCATAATTGTACAAGAGCAAAAGTGTTCCTTGGCTTGGAGATTAGTAATTATATAGAATAGTTTGATCAATATGCAACTTTTATTTCGCCTTTGTATTAAAGTAGTGTTTCTGCTTTATTCCTAAGTTATCCCTATATTAACCCTTTGAACTAACTTGAGACTATTCAGAAGTGCATTGTCGACGTATATAACATTCTCCTCTACTTCGAAGCACATAATAAAAGTTTGCATCACCTACATATTTCTGCTTCATCCTGAATCATAAAATTTAAAGTCGAAATTGTGAATTATCGTAACTCCATAATATATTCTCAAATTTAAAAGAATGTATCCTTATGTAATTCTAATGCTTTGTTATGCAGTGCTTTGCACCTTAACCTTGATCCATTAATATGAGATATTAACAAAAAAATAGGTTAACATTCAATAGCGTTATAGGAAGGGGTTGAACCTTCGATCTTGTTTAAGATTACACCCCTATAGAGTTGAAATAGAAGTCCCGTATTATGGAATTGGGGTATGAAGTGGGAACCTAAATAGTACAACTCCTCCTCCTAATAGTGTTGAGGACTTTTTGAGGAACAAACCCCACTCCTATCCAAGGTCTAAGTTGGGGACAATATCTTACATGAATGGAGGAGCGGGCTGTTATAGTGGTATCGGAGCCAATATCCAATCAGAATTGTGGCTCTTGCGTCGACCACAAAATCTGGGTGGTGAGAGGCGACGAGCCAACGAGGACATTAGACTTTGAATGGGAGGGGGAGATAGTAACACCTTATAGAGTGGAATTAGAAGTCCCACATCATGGAATTTTGGTATGAAGTGGGAACTTAAATAGTAAAGGTCCTCCTCCTAATAGTGCTGAGGTTTTTTAAGGAAAAAAAAACCACTCCAATACAGGGCCTAATTTGGGGACAATATGTTGCAAGAAAGGAGGAGAGAGTTGTTACATTGAACTCCTCCTTGAACTAAAGGACAATCCTTATGCATACACCATCATTACAATTCCTACCCAATTCCTTGAAGATATTCATCATGGTTGTAATTATTTGGACAAGATTTCTTCACTCACCAAAAGCATACGAGAGTGTGATGTAAAAGCCTTTAGATTAGCATCATTACATAAATGGAAAGCAAGAAAAAATCAGGTATGTCCATACAATCCAAACAAGTGGAGCTAGATTTGTCAACGGATGCTTTCTGATGTAATATTGTCATATTCACATCTGCATCTGAAATAATTTTCTAGTATTTGATATCCTCATCTATGGATATGAATGAATATCTGATAATAAATTTTTTCAATCTAATTGATTACTATAAATATAATGATAATAAATAGTTTTAAGCAATTAGCATATATGTAGTGCGTAGAATATAAACTTCCAACTTAATAAACTCACAAATATCTTTTATTGTCCTAAATACATGTAAGTTAGACTATAATCTTGAAAAATATGGATGAATAATTTTTGGATGTGGATGTGTCATATCCAGATTATCCATTTTTCTTAACATTAGGTATTTATCCACTTTTCAGATATAGGTCCAAAAAGATTTTTGATTGTTGGCTATCAATTGACAACCCTAAGTGGAACATAAATCCCTTTCATGTAGGTCGTACTTCGATATTTTCTTTAAGAAGGAAATGCAACAAAGATGATTCTTTCTTACAAATAAGAAGAGAATTCTAACTAAAGGAAAATGGAACCACCTTTGGAAGAGAATTTGAGAAGGATTTCAACATCTTTCTAAAAAGTTGAAAAATACTCTTAATCAATCTCCAAAAGCATGAAGTGTAATAAATAGAAAGGAAAGTCGTGAAGATTTAACATCAACACAAAAAGAACTAAGGGTTTATCAAAGAAAGGTTCTTCAAGAAATCTCAATCTTCAGATGAAAGCTCTCTCACTATTTCTTGCGAGGATATTTACTTTCTAACCAAATAATATTTGAACCACTGCCCTTCAAAGAAGTAGTGCCAAAACAAGGAATCTTAGGAGATCTTATTGTTGCAATCATCTCGCCAATGAGAATGAGACTAATCATTCTCACGCCATTAAAGAAATAGTCATGCATTTTATTAGTCAAGGAAGACTCAAAAATTTTGTAAGAAAGGAATAAAGTAATCTGCCTAACAAAGTTCTTTCTGTGGTTATTGAGTAAAAAGAAAATCCAGATCCAAAGTTCCAACACATCAAGGTTGGCATATCAAAAGAACAATCCCACCACATTTGGGCCTCTCCACTAGGGAAAAATTCTCAAGCACTTCCACGATACTAAGCCTTTAGCATCACCCATGGCATCGTTAAAGCACCTCCTAAAGGAGGAATCCCTCGACATGTTTGAAGGAATCAAGCATTTCGTACATGCTGTATGTTTCATTGGAGCACCTCTTTTAAGAAGGAAGCCCTTGACAAGACATCAAGCCTTCAATGCTTGTTATATGCCTCACTAGAGTAACTCTCAAAGGGAGGACATCATATCAAATAGAAGTCCCCGGTTCATCAATCAATCATATCATACAAAAGTTCCTTGTTAATCATTCAATCATACTTGATTTCCTGGTTCATCAACCCATTATAGCAAAAATAAATTTTTGGTTCATCAGTCAATCATACTACATAAAAGTTTCTAGTTCATCTATCTGTCATGCATGATAGAAGTTTTTTCTTTGTCAATCAATTATTGCCTAATAAGGCATTCTGTTCTTCTACTAATTATCTCAGATGTGAGATCCTGGTCTCAACAATTTCCTGATAAGGTTTCTATTGCAAATGTGGAGTTCAAGCCTTTATTATTGCCACATATGATTTCTAATTAATCCTATTGTGGAATTATGGTTCCTGTTATTCCCAGATAAGATTTGTAGCCTTCTAGTTATTCAGTTGTGGAGTTCTAGTTTCTATTATTTCCAATCATGATTTCTGGCTTACTACTTATTCCAACTATGGAATTTTGGTTCTTATTAATTCTAGATATGGTTTCTGGTCTCGTGATTATACCAGTTGTGGAATTCCGATCTCTAAATTACTCGGTATATTCTATGGCCTTCGACTTATTCCATTTATGAAATACTGATCTTTAGAACTGCCAAATATGGTTTATGTTCTTCTAATTATTCCAGTTGTGAAGTTCAGATCTTTATCATTGTCAAATATGATTTCTGGCATTCAGGTTATTCCAGTTATCTAATTCTAATCTCTACAATTGCCAGATATGACTTCTAGTCTTTTAATAGTTCCAATTATTGAATTTCGATCTTTGTAATTGCCATATATTGTTTCTGATCTTCTATTGCAAATGGGAGACACTGCTAAAAGTTAGATCAACAGAGATACTTCAAGATCTACAATCAATAAACAACCTTTTTCAAGAACTATTTCTGAACCTAATTTCTAGCACCGTGAGTTCAAGTTATTTTCAGATCTAACATCTAGAAATGTATTATGATAGTAAATAAATTTTCATCTAGAACATACAATACTTATAAGTTATTCACTATACTGTTTTTTTGCTGTTATTCATCAATACAGTTGCTATAGTAATATATGTTCTTTTATGATCAGTTGATTAATCAGTTTTATGTTCATACATGTCTATCTTCCTCATCCCTATTCTACTGTTTAATTTATTTATAGTCTTGTTTATATGCCCATTTATAATTTGATTTGATTTTGTTCTTCTCCTTCTCTTTTCCTTTTTTGTTTACACTGAGCCTTAGCCACCAAGAGCCTATACCATTTCCAATTTAAGATTAGGTATAATTGAATTGGGGATAATTTAAAATGATAGTGAAAAAGGAGAATTGGGGGAATATTATAAATTGAGGATTTTTGACTGTAATTTGGGAATATAATCAAAAGGAAGTGTTAACCATCTTTTTGGCAAAAGTTGCCACGGATCGGATCGAAGCCCAATATCCAGAAATGCGCAACCAGCCAATTCGGACAATTCACGCTCTAGAAAGCCCAGCCAAAGCTCGGTCCAGTACAGTCAGACATCGGCCCGAGCCAGTTCCTACCAGCTGATAACTCACTCAAGAAGAATCGCTCCCCCAGTTAACCAAGTAAACCACTTCCGTTGAAGATGCATCGACCGAATATCTCAGGCTCGTCTAGAAATATCCAGCTAAGTCATTCAAATATCAGTCTGACTTTCAAGGCAATAAAGTCGGTTAACCATATCCAAACAGAGCTCTACTTTTGATACACATTATCTTGAGTGCCACGTAAGCCGCTATTTCCGAGGATCCTATTAATGAGAAGTGGAATGGGTCCTACCGCCGCAATTGTTAGCAATGATCGGTCTCCACGTGTCCGAGCTTCGAAAAAGAGGAAGGCCACATAGCGGGCCGCTCAAACCATTATTTCCCCTATAAATCCCTTAAAGCTCAAAAAGGAAAGGGACTTCTGCTAGATTTCAGATTCTTAAAGTTTCTCTAAGAACACTCTACTCTTAAGTTCTCCGACTCTCACGGCTACCTCAAAAATAGCCATCTTCTCTTCTTTCTTAAAACAAAAATAGCTTTGTACTTATAATAAAAAGAAAATCAATACATATAAAGTGGACGTAGGCATCGTCTTTTGCCGAACCACTATATAAAGTCTTGTGTGTTTCCTGTTCTCTTTAAATTTTTTGCACTCCATAATCATCATTCGTGTGTCAATTGCACGATTAGGGGTTGACAGTCACTACTTTTGACGTTAACACTTTGGCGTGCCAGGTAGGGGAGTAGGCTCTGACTTACCCTTCGACCTTCTGCATGTTTCAATCCATGGCGAACAAACGAAAGAAAGATGCAACATCTTCCCGTCCCACTAATGCCGATGCAGCCGATACAAATTTTGCAGAAGCAAGTCAGGAATCCTCCTCTCATAAAGACATGTCCCGATATCTTACCCGGGATGATATGGACAAAATCATGGTTGAATTCAGAAACCACATGACATCTCAAGGTAAACTCCTCGAACGTCAGCAGCAGTTGATGGACCACCTTCTCGGTCGAGTGGAGATGGGACTAAACACTTCAATATCAATTCCTCCACCGACCGAGACTGGGGCAACAACTGATCTTCGGTTTGCACCAAATCAGGCCACTGATCAGATTCCACCTTTATTTCATCCTGCCTCGGCTCCACCTCCCGACCAATCATAGTCAGGAGTATTGCTTCTAGCAACCAGCGCAGCTGCAGATTCTTAGGAGGCCCGCGATCAAGATCCAGGTGTGTAGCCGCTCTGTCTTTCTCTTGGGGATAGCTCGACCCCTCGGATCAACCGATCAACCACTGGGTCAGTCAGGATCAATGTCATTCCCATTACAACCCAGTGTCTTACTGCAAACTCGTCTTATGCCGTCTCTCCATCAACGAAGAACTGGAGAAGCCATCCCTTCGAACCAGAGAAACTACTCTACCATGCCGGTCCTCACCATGGTAGAAGAAAACGCTACCATAGACCCTTCTAACCTCGCTCCAACCAGGGGAACCCACGAGCTCCGAACATCATATGCCATGCTAGATTAGCCTGGACCCTCTGTCATGGATACAGCTCGATTCAATACTCATCAGGTTCAAGAGGGGCCATTCTTCCCAGAACCACCTACCAGAGCTCATCTCACTCTCACCTTCACTCAACTCTCGGAGGCCGAGCCCAGCCAACGGACGCCCTTACGAGCATTCTTTTGCCAGATCCTCATATCGAAGTTCTTCCAAATGCAGAGCTAAACTCATGCTGCAATTCCTCGAAGATGGAAGCCGTCTTGCAAGCATCGTCTGACGTTTCACCCAGGGCAATTCCTGTTAGCGGGATGTAGATAACATCCACCGCAGCCCCTTCACTAGGGAGATCAGGAATGCCCGAAATCCTCCGAACTTCAAGTTCCCAGCTATCGAACCGTACAATGGTCGCACTGACTCAATCATCCACCTCATGCGATACATGCAACACATGGAAGTGCTCGGTGCATCGACCAACGTCATGGATAAGTTCTTCCCACTCTTCCTCACAGATATAGTCGTCCAACTCGCAATGGAGTTGATCGACAGCTGGAACACGATGGTCACCCGTTTCATCGAACAGTTCAGAGTACGTATCTCCCGACCAAAGGGTGTTATGTTCCTATCTGCCATAAAGCAGCGATCGGGATAAACACTTCGATCCTTCCTCCAAAGGTTCAACGTGGTCGTAGCATCAGTCGATCGACCTGAGCCATCGATGGTGCTTATGAACGTCATTGCGGGAGTTCAGAACCGATCAGAATTCTCAATCTCTTTAATCAGAGATCCCCCCAAGGATATAGATGGTTTCTATGCTAAGGTCGAGTGATTCCTCTGACAAGAAGATGCTAGCATTGAGATGGAGATCCTCGAGATCTTAACCACCAAACAAGAAGGTCCATCCAACACCAACGGCCAGAACAAATGAAGAGGAAAGGCCCTTGAAAAGAACGAACGCAACGTGCGATCTCGAAATGAAAATAAGTACGACCAGTGCACCAAGCTCACCACTTCTCTGCTCGATGTCTACCTTAACATACGAGGGTCCTTGCCTCTTCCAAGACCACCTCGATGAGAACCAACCCAGATGGAACTCGATTCCGGCAAACATTGCATATTCCACAACATAGCTGGACATAGTACCAATGAATGCCGGCATCTGCGTGATCTCATAGAGGATCGAGTCAGGCGAGGAGAGCTTCCCGAATATGTTAAGAAGAGCGCCCTGGCCTTACCTCCACGATCTTCTACCCAAGCTCCTCAGGACGGTCTTCGAGCCCCTAGAAATGGAAAGGACCCTAAGACTAGCACTCACAACATTATTATTAATTAATTTTAAGTTTCTTTTCTGATGTGTTCAATAAAATGGACACTTTGATGTACACATGTACGGGGTTAGGATTTAGCTCCTAGGCATGCTCTGCAATCAACTGTCGTCCTCCTAGAATTTATTTTCTTTGTAATAGTTCCTTAATGATGAACTTTCTTTTGCAAACATGGATAATGTTTGGATAATTTAAGCCGAGTATGGTTAATGCTCGCCACCTCTTTAAGCCGAGTATGGTTAATGCCCGCCACCTCTTTAAGCCGAGTATGGTTAATGCTCGCCACCTCTTTAAGCCGAGTACGGTTAATACTCGCCACCTTTGTAAGCCGAGTATGGTTAATACTCGCCACCCCTCAAAGCCAAGTGAAATAAATGCTCATCTATGACTCGAAGTCGGGTATATTCAATACTCGATTCATCGAGACTGAAGCCTTCTTCAAACCGAGAATGGCTTATTTTATCTTTGCAGGAACTAAATCTCACAAAATCAATGATCATCATCTCGGCCTTAATACGGTTCCTGATGGTTGTCGGTTTTCTGGCCTTAGTACGATCTACTTCGATCGTCGGTTTCTGGCCTTAATGCAACCATCAGAACCGTCGGATTTCCGGACTTAATCTGGTCCGGTGTGACCATAGCTGCTCGAGCAATTGTGCTTCGAATCATATTTCAGAACACACCTCCCTTTACTGAAGAAGACGTATTCTGAGGGGCAAAGTTTTAACCATATTTTGGCAAAAGCTACCATGGATCAGATCGAAACCCAATATCCAGAAATGCGCAATCAGCCAATTCAAATAATTCACGCTCCAGAAAGCCCAGCCAAAGCTCAGTACAGAATGGTCAGACATTGGCCCAAGCCAGTTCCTACCAGTTGATAACTCACTCCGGAAGAATCGCTCTCCCCAGTTGACCGAGTAAGTCGCTTCCGTTAAAGATGCGTCGACCGAATATCTCGTGCTCATCTAGAAATATCCAGCTGAGTCATTCAAATTTCAGTCCGACTTTCAAGGCAATAAAGGTGGTCAACCATATCCAAACAGAGCTCTACTTTTGATACACCTCATCTTGAGTGTCGCGTAAGCTGCTATTTTCAAGGATCCTATTAATGAGCAGTGGAATGGGTCCTACCGCCGTAATTACTACCAATGATCGATCTCCACGTGTCCGAGCTATGAAAAAGAGGAAGGCCACGTAGCGGCCCGCTCAACCCATTATTTCCCCTATAAATACCTCAAAGCTCAAAGAGGAAAGGGACTTCTGCTAGATTTCAGATTCTTAAAGTTTCTCTGAGAACATTCTACTCTTAAGTTCTCCGACTCTCATGGCTAACTCAAAAATAGCCATCTTCTCTTCTTTCTTAAAAAAGGAAAGGCTTTATACTTGTAATAAAAATAAAATCAATACATATAAAGTGGATGTAAGCATCGTCTTTTGCCGTACCACTATAAAAAGTCTTGTGTGTTTCCTGTTCTCTTTATATTTTTTGCACTCTATAATCATCATTCGTGTGTCATTTGCACGATTGGGGGTTGACAGTCACTTGTGACCAACTTTTGACGTCAACAGGTAGAATATGGAATTATGTATACATGTTAGATTAAACTTAATACATAGATTAAGTAAAGAGCATGTTATGAAAATATAAGTATCAGATTTAAGTTAAGTAAACTGAATTACTATAATGTATATGTACATCTGGGCAGGTGGTTGTTTTGGGGAAGGGGTTGTACACAATAATATTTACAGATTTTTTTATTACAACCATGCTTATTAAATAAATTTAACCTACTAAGTTAAACCTGATAATTAATAAGCTAAGAGGTCCCTGTTCTGCTGTTGTATCGAGCTTTAGGGACTCTTAAATCCTAGTTACTTAGGGACACACGCTTAATGGGTTTGGCTTGTGTCAATCTTGCTGTGTGGAACCCATATCAGTCAATTTCCTTGTTGCTATCTTTTTAGGGGGCCTTGCACGAGGTAGATGCCAGGGCACACTTTACTAATTTGAATAGTAAGAGGTTCAAAAGAGGAAGGTGGGTATGGGTGCGTTCTGGTGAAGTCATGAGCCGTATGGGCCCGATTAGTGAAACTAAGATGTTGTAACTCCAGTAAATAGGTCTATGTTCTATAAGTAGTTCGGTTAAGGAGTGATACATACTACTATACTTTCTCATCCAGTCTTATTTATCTGTGTTGATACCTCTATTTCATGCATATACTGAAAATCCCTGGAACTCGCAAGGCTTTATGTCTGACCTATTTTGTTTTCCCTTCTTTCTCTTCCTTCCCCCCTCAAGTTCTCAGGGTGGTAGTACTCTGCAGTGATCAGGATTTTCTTTCATCTTGGAACAAGACTCCTTCCAATTGATGTATAACTTCGATTATCTTTCTACTTTGTTATGGCTTATCAAAAGGGATATGGTTTTTCATTTTTGTATTTTGATGTTTGGCATTAGAAGACAGATGGTTCTATTTGAAGTATTTGGTATTCGATGATGTAACTGGTTTGAAGCAGTGTTTCTCTTTAATAATAAAAGTTAATTTTCCACTGCATATTAACATCTGTCTTGTGAATTTTAGTTACTGTTCACCTATTGTGCTTCACGAAACTTAATGCATTCTCTTATAAGTGACATTAACGGACGTGGGGTGTCACATTTGGTATCAGAGCCGAAGGTTACAAGACCAGAGAAAAGTTTTGGAAAATTGTTTTCAAAAGCAAAGTATTTTCAGAGAAAAACCTATTTTTGAAAAACATATCCCCTCAAGCCATATTTAATATTCTTTCGATGTCTTTTTGAATCTTTGTTCATTCTTTTTTCAACATGTCTGGGGCACCCAATCTTCCTGTGGGCATTCCACTACCGACATGGCTCTGTAGGTATTTAGAGGCTACGACACCAGCCAGAGTTCAAGGAGATGCCCCACCCCCAGTAGCTTTACCTCCTCATATAGTCAACTTTTCTAATCTTTGTAAGGATATTTGCACGATGGGTGGCAAGCTGTTTCGTGGTACTAAGAGTTTTGTTGAGGTATGCAATTGGCTTAGAGAAACAGAGAATGTGTTTGATATTTTGAGTTCATTTATAGAAGGAAGATACAGTTGGCCTCTTGGCAATAGAAGTAAGAAGCTTCGTACTAGTGGGAGGTGACATAGGCAGGACATCTAGTAGCTACTTGGGATGATTTCAGACAGAGATTTGAGATGAAGTTCTTATCTCAGGCTGAAGAAGGAATGCAAATGGAGAGATTTTTGGCTTTAAAACAAGGAAATATGTCTATTAAGGAATATGTTAACAAGTTTAATCAGTTATCGAGATTTGGTGAATACTCCCTATAAGAAGGCTCTTAGGTTTGCAGAGGGTTGAATCAATCTCTCCAAGGACTAGCACTGTCACATATACCGGGGGGTCTTTCGAGACGCTTGTTGAAATGGCTTTGATGCATGAGGACGGTAAGTATGAGAAGAAAGAAGTCAAGTCTGAGGAGACACATCCCAAGGCTAAGAGAAAAAAATGGTGGCCTAAGAAGGGAATGCAAAAGAAAGGAGGAAAGTCTTATAAGGCTCAGATCAAGGCAGAGGTTAAGTTCCATGGTTGCGTAGCTTTGGGTCATTTTGTGAAAGACCGTAGAAAGACAAAGAAAGCTTGTTTCAATTGTGGTCAAGTTGGACATTTCACTAAGCAATGCCCTAGCAAGCAAGTACAAGGGGCAGAATCTTCTGGAGGACAAGTGCATGCTCTTGAAGCTAATGGACCTGATCGAGGTAGGAAAGTCAGAGTCGAAGGTCTGATTTCCCTTTTTGACTATCCTATTGGGACTCTCTTTGATTCTAGTGCTTCTCATTAATTTATATCCAATTTTGTGGTAAATAATCTACACCTAGATACTAGTATTTTTTTAATCCTTTTGTAGTCTCAAACCCCATAGGAGGTACGACACATTTATACATGATATGTCGGGGTTTGAGAATTTCTATCTTTGGTGTCGAGTTTGAATGCGACGCATATGTTCTTGGCTTTATGGGTTACGACTTTATTCAAGGAATGGATTTGCTAGCCGTGTATGGTGCCATCCTAGACTGTGAGAGGAGAGTAGTTAGGCTTTTGACATGCCAAGGGAGTAATTTTCGTGTGACCCACGGCGGTCAGTTATACTCAAATTCTTAGATTCGCTTGATGTTTCTATTGACGATTTGGGATCAGTACCCATAGTTAGAGATTATCCGGACGTGTTAGATGAGGTTAGGGGATTATCTCCGAGGCGTGAGATAGACTTCCAGATCTACTTGGTAGAGAATGTGAAACCAGTCGCTTTAATTACTGGTGCTTCACATGGCTCCTAGGTAGAGGAGGGAGCTCAGCAAGCAAGTAAGGGTGCTATTCGAGAAAGGATTCATTAGATGGAGCACATCAGAGTGGGGATCTCTAGTTGTCTTTGCAACTAAGGAAGACGACTCACTTCGTCTATGCGTGGACTATAGAGAGCTGAATAAGGTCACCAAGAAGAATAGGCACCCACTTCCGAGGATTGACGACTTGTTTGGTCAGCTAGTAGGCACATCGGTTTTCTTGCAAATGGATTTGGCCATGGGATTTCATCAGTTTTGGTTAGTAGAGGATAGTATTGATAAGACCGTTTCAGAACTCCAGACGGTTTCTTTGAGTGGTTGGCCATGCCTTTTGGGCTGACCAATGCACCTGCATATATTGTGGACTTGATGAGTAGGACGTTTCGAGAGTTTCTAAACAAGTTTGTGGTGGTCTTTGTGGATGGATATTTTGATCTTCTCAACGAATGAGGAAGAACATGTCGCGCATTTACGAGAGGTTCTATGCACTTTCAGATCACATCAGCTTAAGGCAAACTTCTCTTAGTGTCACTTTTGGAGAAAGGAAGTAAGGCTCCTAGGGCATGTTGTCTCCAAAGATGGGATAGCGGTGGACCCCACCAAAGTCATCGTAGTTCAAGATTGGAAGGCTATGAAGAATGCGACGGAATGAGGAGTTTCCTAGGGTTAACGGATTATTATAGGAAGTTCATTAAGGACTTTGCAAGGATATTAGCCTCGCTCACCCAATTGACAAAGAAGAACTAGGCTTTTTCTCGGAGCACTGATTACGAGGATGCTTTTCGAAGATTAAAAAGGGATCTGACATTAGCCCCAATTCTAACTCTCCTTGATGGAAGCAAGGTGTTTAGGTCTACACAAATGCTTGTGGCACAGGACTTGGTGCCATGTTGATGCAAGAAGGTAGGGTAGCGTGCTACGGTAGAAGACAGTTGAGAGTTTACGAGAAGAGCAACCCTACCCGTGACCTAGAGTTTGGCTGCTATAGTGTTCGCATTGAAGTCTTGGCGACATTATCTACCTGGAGAGAGATTTGAGTTACACACGGATCATAAGTCACTTAAATATTTGTTCTCATAAAAGGATCTCAATTTAAGGCAGCAACGATGGATAGAGTTCCTAACGTCCTACGATTTTGAGATAGCTTATACCCAGGCAAAGGTAATGTAGTGGCAGACGCGTTGAGTAGGCATAGGATGACCCTGAGTCCTTTATTCGTAGAGAGGCGGGTCTTGGAGTTTATATTGACCTTTGATTTAAGGCCATCTACGAGTTTTACATTACACCTGGTTTGTTGGCATCGTTGAAAGTACAACCTACTCTTATGGAGCGGATTTAATCCACATAGCGAGAGGACCTGCAAATAGCAGACATCATGGACATGCTTAGTAGAGCAAAGACGTCTAATCACCAAAGTAGATACTTCTTGGATGAAAAAGGGTGGCTGCGGTGAGATGGAATGCTCTGTGTTCCCCGGGATAGAGATTTGTTGAGGACAATCCTTGAGGAGGCTCATCATTCTCGGATGACTATCCATCCGGCAGATACAAGATGTATCGGGATATGGAGAGAGTTTTCTTTTTGACTAGTATAAAGAAGGACATGGCTGAATTTGTGGTTGATGTTTGACTTGCCAGCAAGTAAAGGCTGAACAAAGGAAGTCCGGTAGATTACTTCATCCCTAGGATGTCCCATAATGGAAGTTGAAGAGCGTCTCTATGGAATTCATTGATGGACTGCCCAGATCGAGGAAAGGCAACACCAATATTTAGGTGATAGTAGACAGACTTATGGTCAAGAGCAAGAGGAAAGTAGCTTGACTAGCCTCGGTATACCTTTAAGAGATAGTCCAACTTCATGGGATACCCTCCAGTATAGTAAGTGACCATAACCCTATCTTCACTAGTGAGTTTTGGAAGAGCTTACATGAGGCACTGGGTACACAGTTACATTTGAGCATAGCATGCAACCCTTAGACCGATTGACGGACCGAGAGGGTGAATAACATACTTGAGGATCTTCTGAGACCATGTAGCCTAAATTTCAGAGGGACTTGGGTATAGCATCTCCCATTGATTGAGTTTTCCTACAACAATAGTTATCAGTCAAGCATATGCATGGCACCCTTCAAGGCACTTTACGGACGACCTTGCAGATCGCCAACTTGTTGGTAGGAGTCTATGGACAAACTTCTACTTGGGCCTAAGATGATTAGAGAGACTTCTGAGAAGAATGATCTTATTCGACGACGTATGAAAGCAACTCGGGACTGGCAGAAGTCATATGATGATAAGTGGAGGACTGATTTGGAATTCGAAGTAGGAGATATGGTCTTCATCAAAGTATCGCCTCTAAGGAATGTTGTTCGTTTTGGCTCAGTAGGGAAGTTGGCACTGAGGTTTGTAGGACCATTCCCCATAGTGGAGAGGATAGGTCAGATGGCCTATAGGTTTAGACTACCGGAGAGGCTGGTGGATGTACACGATGTGTTCCATGTTTCCTATTTGAGGAAATGTCTACATGATACATCGGAGGTAGTGGAGCCAAGCATGCTTGAACATATGGAGGTTGAGAAGGAAGCGTCAGTAAAGAAAGTTCCTACTCATATTGTTGGATCAGAGGTTAAGAAACTATGCAACAAAAGAAATCATATTAGTGAATATACAATAGGGAGAAGACAACGAAGATGCGACTTGGGAACTCACAGACAAGATTCAAGCTTCTTACCCTTTTCTGTTTGAGAGTATGTTCTTAATTTATTTTCCAAGCTTTTAATTCGCGTTTGCTTCTATCACTCGAGTATGTTTATCCTATTGTTCGAATCTTCGATCCTTAGAAACCAATGGATGGACACATATGTTTGAGACATTTTATGATTGATGATTGCAAGTGGATGCACGTGTTTGCTAGTGGTTTCCCGTGGACGCATACACACACACTAGATCGACTCAAGCACTTACATACTGCATATGGATGTGTGCGCATTTTAATTAACAATGGATGAAAATGGATGTATCATCATATGGATGTTGCATTTTGGTGAATGATTGTGCATACATATAGAACTTATATGTTATACTAGGACTCATTTGCATACATAATGGATTCATGCACAGACATTATTGCATTAAGGAGGTCAACTGAATCAGTCGATTGCCTGATTTTCGCATTAGTGTAAGAACATATACATACAACACCTTTGCATATGTTCATATAAACATTAGAAATTCTTAAGGACAATGGATGCCAACGGATGATGGATGAGTAGATGGTTGTAGGTTCTTGTTAAAATAATAACACTCTTCTTAACTTGGAGATTTCAGGGACCAAATCCTTTAAGTAGGGGAGATTGTAACACCCCATAATTTAATACACCATAACCGTACATTAAGGACAGTAAAATGAATATTATATAATTAAATATTCAGAATTATGTAAAAGAGACTTTACCGTTGCGTTCATCTTGGAATTCTGGTTTAGTTAGACCTCAAGTTTGCATAAAATGGATAAAATATGAAGAAGTTATGAGCTTTTAAAGTTTGAATGGAATTTTGAATTTTAGAACATATTATATATAAATGTATATATGTATGTACCTGTATATATATATATATATATATATATATATATATATATCAACGCAGGAACCAACGGTCATGGGACGACCATCCCGTACCTGGGTCGACCCATGCTTAAAGGGAGTCGATCCATGGGGCGACACGGTAGGTGAGGGTCGACCCACCCGCATGCAGGTCGGAATCTGACTATTTATATATATTAGGTTCGTTGGATGAGTTGTATGGTTAGATTTGATACCCTAAAATCTAATGGTTAAGGATTAGCTCGGTTAATCTATTAATATGCGCTCTCTCCCAATTCTTTATACACAACTATTCTTCATCTCTCTCTTCCTCCATGGCTATATTCTAAATAATTAAATAAAAAAGGGGGACACTGCTAAAAATTAGATCAATAGAGATACTTCAAGATCTGCAATCAACAAACAACCTTTTTCAAGAACTATTTCTTAACCTAATTTCTAGCACCATGAGTTCAAGTTATTTTCAGATCTGACATCTAGAAATGTATTATGACAGTAAATAAATTTTGATCTAGAACATACAGTACTTATAAATTTATTTTTATACTGTTCTTTTACTGTTATCCATCTATACAGTTGTTACAGTAATATATGTTCTTTTACTGTCAGTTGATTAATCAGTTGTATGTTCATACATGTTTATCTTTCCCATCCCTATTCTGTTGTTTAATTTATTTACAGTCTTGTTTATATGTGTATTTCGTACAGTTTGATTTTATTATGTTCTTCTCCTTCTCTTTTCCCTTTTTTGTTAACACTGAGCCTATGCCATTTCTGATTTAAGATTGCATATAATTGAATTTGGGATTATTTAAAATGACAGTGAAAAGGGAGAATTTGAGGGAATATTATAAATTGAGGACTTTTGACTATAGTTTGGGAATACAATCAAAAGGAATAATATGCAATTATATATACATGTTAGATTAGACTTAATACAGAGATTAAGTAAAGAACATGTTATAAAAATATAAGTACCAGATGTAAGTTAAGCAAACCGAGTTACTATAATGTAAATGTACATTTGGGCAAGTGCTTGTTTTGGGGAAGGGGTTGTACACATAATAACATTTACAGAAAAATGTCATATTACAACCATGCTTATTCATGAACTTAAACCTACTAAGTTGAACCTAATAATTAATAAGCTAAGAGGTCCCTCGTTCTGTTGTTGTATTGGATTTTGGGGACTCTTAAATCCTATCTTCTTGGGGACACAAGCTTAAGGGGTTTGGCTTGTGTCAATCTTGTTGTGTGGAACCCATATAAGTCAGTATCCATGTTGGTATCTTTTTAGGGGGCCTCACACTAGGAGGGGGCCGGGGCACGCTTTACTGATCCTGATAGTAAGAGGTTCAAAAGAGGAAGGTGGGTAAGCTGTCTTTGGAGCTACACCATCATCCCAAGCTCCAATGATTCAAAGGGGAAGATTAGAGTAAGCTGTCTTTGGAGCTGCATGTCAAGTTTCTTCCTTGTATGCTCAAACTATCTCTTTTTGCAACCAATTCAGTTTGAAAATCATCAAAATCCGGCAAAGGTGAGTTGTCCAACCCACACTTTCAAGCTTGCATGTGACTAAATTAAAGTTAGGTTAATTTTTGATTGAATTTGCTACTGTCTATGATTGAAAATATATTTCAGCTATACCTGTAACAACCCACCCGGAGCGGGCCTAAATTTCAACCTAGAAAAGGCCCATCGAAAATTAGAGCCACTCTAAACGGGTTGTCGGTTCTTATAAGGAATTAAATTTGCACAGAAAAATAGATAATATAACGTGATGGAATCTCACACAATGGAACGAGAAAGTATAATAATAAATAAGATGTACCATTAATTAAAAGCCACAGATTCAAATATGAAATGTCAGATACATTTATTTATAGCAGTACATCATCATTATTCATAATCCAGAGTTTCAATAAGTAAAAGAGAAATAATAGCTAATAGTAACATAATTGTCTCATTGCCTTCTTTAGGCTCCATCATCGTTTCGTCCATCGAGTCGCTACCCCACCAATTAACCTGTTGGATAAGTTAAGGAGAGTGGTCAGAACATAAAATCCCATGTGATTGAAAACAATATTTGCTTAAAGACTACACTCTAGATTTGGTTGGTTATATATATGTCAAGGTATGTCTACGAAACACATAGGAACACACATGCAAGAAATATTTTAACCAATGAGGTGGACATCTGAATCAATCACTTAAGACCTTCATTGATGCATTTAGGGTGAAGACCCAACGAGGTGGACATTCTCGGCCACTTAAGGCCCATTCTAGTATGTTTATTAATGGTGGATTCTCATGATCTCTTATGACCCTAAGGCGAACACTAGCCGCTTAAGACCCCGTCCTAGAACATCAACATTCTTACAAATATATATATTCTCACAAGTAATATCAGTAGTATCTCGTTGTTTAATACCGGTTTAGGGTAGGCCCACATATAGCCATTTAAGACCCCTCCAGCAAACACCTCGTATTAGTACTTAATTGATATTACGATAGAACACCTATACCACTTAAGACTTCCCTTATACTGTTGGTTAATTAAATAGCATGCTATGTCCCTCGTATACCAAATTTGTCGCTAGGTTGGCCCTCATAATGCTCCTAGAGGAAATGGACACTCCGGTAAAGTAGCTTACTCCGTTATCGCCAAGAGAAACTTCAACTGTTTCCATTTCAAAATTGCATTCAAAGATGCATGCCTTCTATTCAACGCATCCAGTATGACGTTACCTTTTCCTAGGGTATACTGGATCATAAAATCAAAAGAGGCAATTTACTCCATCCATCATTGTTGTCTTAAATTCAGGTCACGTTGAGAGAATAAATACTTTCGGGATTTATATTCAGTAAAAAGATCGAACTTCTCCCCTAAAAGATAATGCCTACACATTTTTAAGGTGAACACTACCGTGGCTAACTCTAGGTCATGAACTAGATATCTCTTCTTGGGGTCCTTGAGTTGTCTACTGGCATAAGCAACAACCCTTCCTTTGCATGAGAACCGCTCCTAAACCGGTTCTACGTACAGGCATAAGTGTAAACCGTGAACATCCTTGAGCCATCGAGTATAATAAGAACTGGCGCACTAGTCAATGCTTCCTTTAATTTCTTAAAAGCCTTGTCGCACTTACTACTCCAAGAAAATACCAAGTTCTTCTTCGTTAGTTGGGTTAAAGGGGTAGCAATCTTTGAAAAGTCTTTAATAAACTTTTGGTAATATCCTGCTAATCCAAGGAAGCTTCGCACCTCTGTAGCATTTCGAGGTACTCTCCATTACTTAATTGCCTCAAACTTCATGAGGTCTTTTTCCAATCCTTTGCTTCACACGTATGTCCTAAAAATCTAACTTCTTCTCTCCAGAAATGACACTTTGATAACTTGGCTTTCAACTGGTTCTCCCTTAATATCCCTAGGACCGATCTTAAGTGACTTTCATGCTCTATATAGTCCTTGGAAAATATGAGGATGTCGTCTATGAAAACTACCACGGTCTTATTTAGAATGCCCCTAAACACTATGCTCATGAGATCAACAAAGAAGACGACTGCATTCTTTAGTCCAAAGGTTATAACTTCCCACTAGAATAATCCATCTGGCGTCCTAAACGCGGTTTTATTCTTACTATCCTCTGAAATTCTCAATTGGTGAAATCCAGTTGCAAGGTTTAATTGGTAAATTACTCGTGCTCCTCCCAAGTGGTCAAATAGATCATCGATTCTGGGTAAGGGGTACCTATTCTTCTTGTTAGCTTATTAAGGTCCCTATAAGCCACACAAAGTCTTAGAGATCCATCCGTTTTGGTGGCAAACACAACAGGTGCACCCCATTAAGACGTACTTCATCGAATAAAGTCTTTATGTAGCAATTCGGAAATCTGTTTATCTAATTCTCTCCTTTCCTTTGGCGCCACGTTCCTTAAGGGTAGAGCTACTGGTCTAGCGTCCTTTTTTAGGTCAATACGAAAAGTGATCTCCCGATGGGTGGAAGTCCCATTACTTTATCAAAGACTTCCAAGAACTCACGTACTATAGGGGCCGAAGATGGTCTTTCCGAACTAGGAGATAAGGTACACAATAGGGTTTTATCCTTGTTTCCAATATCACAAGGAATTATTAGACTACATCGTCCTCGGCTCCTAAAATGAACAATTCTCTTGTGGCAATCTAGGATGACCCCGTAAAATGGTACCCAATCCATAAAGATCATACCTCATAAAATCCAATGCATACGCTTAGCAGAGGAACTTGACATCATCGATATCCAACACTGGATCTTTACAGATCAACTCAAGATACTTAGCTCCTCCAATAGGGTTGGTCACCTCTATCGGATTACTAGTGATAGATAAGGAAAAGTTCAACAAATCAACTAGTCTCTTAGAAATAAAAGAATGGGTCGCTTCAGAGTCAAACATGGTGTATATGGAAATTCCTAAAATTGAAGTTATACCTTCAAGTGTGGGTTGACCTTGATCTTTCGGGGGTCGACTCTTTATCAGTGCTTCCTCCAATAAATAATTCTGACCGCTCTGAATAACTTTAGGTTTTGGGCAATCTCTAGCCAAGTGTCCTTCCTCGTGGCAATTGTAGCACTTTCCTTTAAACTCCCTCTTTTCTTAAGTAGTCTTGCTGTCCTTGGCCCCATGGCCCTTATGATTGCACCTTATACAAGTCTTGACTTCCTTCTTAAACTTACCCCCTTTCTTCTTATTCTTCCACCACTCTTTCTTCTTATTCTTATTAGAACTATAATTTCTTTCTCCCTTCTCACCAATCTTTTTCTTCTTAGATCCTTCATATGTGCACAAGATGGTCGTCTCCACTAATGCCTCAAAGGTTGCTCTGAATGCCATTTGGGCCAACAAAGTGTTTTTCAATGGGGAGTTCAACACCTTAACAAACCTTAAAGCCTTGTTCATTGGGGTATCCACCAAACCCCTACCAAACTTACATAACTCAGTGAATTTAGCCACATACTTTTGTATACTAAATTTTCCATGTTTGAGGTAGATAAACTTCTCTAATTAGATCGTCATCTCAGCCTTTGGTTGAAACTTTGTTTCAAAGCGGGTCTTGAATTCAGCCAATGTAAATACTCGGCCCTCGTTCTCTCCAAACACTAGCTTCCACCATTCAAGGGCTTCTCCTTTTTAGTGCCAGGCCGTAACACTTCTCTTAACCTCGACTGATCATCCTGTGGCCTCAAAAATTCTTTTGTGGTCCATTATCAAGCTTGAGCACCAACAAAACCTTATGTTTCTAAGAATGGTTTTCCAGCAAGGATCGCGAAACTCTCATAAAATCGAGGAAAATCAAAGGCTACCTCATCGGCAGGAGCTGCAGGCTCCGGTGGGGAGGGATTAGCGATAGGGACTTGCTCCATGGTACAGAGATACTGTTGGAACCGTTCTGGAAAATATCGAGGTCTTGCATGGTTTCACTGACCAGAAGGATTTTCAGTTATTCTACTATTTGAAAATGAAAGGAAGAATCCTTCAGCAGATACTCCTGAGATAGTATTTAAGATGAAAAGGAAAGAAAACAGTAAAGTTGCCTAGTATAGTTTTGTACGCTTATTGAGGTAAATATACATCATATATATAATTTGAAAACCCTTTTTCAAAATACAAATACGTGTCTCATACGATAA
Organism: Allium sativum; assembly: GCA_030737875.1. Taxonomy (NCBI): domain Eukaryota; kingdom Viridiplantae; phylum Streptophyta; class Magnoliopsida; order Asparagales; family Amaryllidaceae; genus Allium; species Allium sativum. The sequence goes on from CM060911.1 coordinate 196,111,662, forward strand.
TTTTCCTATAATCAGGTAACCTAGGCTCTAATACCAAATGTAACAACCCGTCCGTAGCATGGGCCTAAATTTCGACCAAGAAAAGGCCCATTGAAACTTAGAGCCACTCTGAACGGGTCGTCGGTTCCTATAGGGAATTGCATTTGCACAGAAAAAAGATAATATATCATGATGGAATCTCACACAACAGAATGAGAAAGTATAATAATAAATAAGATGTACCATTAATTAAAAGCCATAGATTAAAATACAAAATGTCAAATACATTTGTTTATATAGGTACATCATCATTATTCAAATACATATGTTTATAGAGTTACATCATCATTATTCATAATCCATAGTTTCCATAAGTAAAAGAGTAATAGTTTATAGTAACATAATGGTCTCATCGCCTTCTTCAGGCTCCATCATCGTTTCGTCCATCGAGTCTCTACTCCACCTATTAACCTGTTGGATATGTTAAGGAGAGGGGTCAGAACATAAAATCTTGTATGACTGAAAACAATTTTTGCTTAAACACTACACTCTAGATTTGGCAGGTTATATATGTCAAGGTATGTCTACGAAACACATAGTTACACACTTAAAAAAATATTTTAACTAATGAGGTGGTTATCCGAACCAATCACTTAAGACCTTCATTGATGCATTTAAGGTAAAGATTTAACGAGGTGGACGTTCTCGGTCACTTAAGGCTCATTCTAGCATGTTTATTAAGGGTGGATTCTCATGGTCTATTATGACCCTAAGGCGGACTCTAGCCACTTAAGAACCCATCCTAGCACGTCGACGTTCTTACAAATATATATTCTCACAAGTAATATGAGAAGTAGTATCTCACCGCTTAATGCAAGTTTAGGGTAAGCCCGCATATTGCCATTTAAGACCCCTCCGGCGGATGCCTCATGTTATTACTTTACTGATATTACGGTAGAACACCTATGTTGCTTAATACTTCCTTTAGATAGTTGGTTAATTAAATAGCATGCGACGTCCAACGTATATCAAATTTGTCCCTTGGTTGGCCCTCACAATGCTCCTTGAGAAAGTGGACATCCCGGTAAAGTACCCTACTCCGTTATCGCCATGACTAACCACTTTTATAAAAGTAGGACCCATAGACCAACTTCAAATCTAATAAAGGCGGGTCCCATGACTTTGTTCCAAATCCAAGGAATAAACCTTCAGAATGGTCTTGGTCTTTGACAACTTAAGACCCAAACTAGATAAGAAGGAGTTCAACCACTTAAGACCTTCTCAAGGCGTAGTAAGACTACCTATTTACACATAATATAAATAAATATATACACACACACACATTAGACCTCTCACATTAAACCTTATACTTGTATATGCTGGATGTGCTGGGCGGTTCCAGGCAGACTTCTACTACCAGCGGGCTTAATCTCGTGTCATAGTGTACTAAGTTAAATGGCCAATGGTACCTAGACCTCTCACATTAGCCATACTCACTTGTGGTTGCTGGATTTGCCGGTTGGTTCCGGGCAGACTTCTACCACAAATGACGACTAACCTCATGTTCGTGTGTCATTATTTAATATATAAATAAGCCATTTTATACACCCACGAGCAACAATTCATATGGGAACATTTCAAATCTCTATCCTTATTCTAACGTATTTTTTACATCATTATTACATTTGAATAAGTTGGTTACGCTATATGAATATAATATTAAGTACGTACCCCTACGCTTATTTCCATTCGAATAAAGAAACATTTTAACAGTGTAAATTGTCAATCCGGTCCATATTAAAGGTATACAAGATAATTCTCACATCAAACTACTAAAACATGGCATAATTAATGATAGCAGTAATAGGGAAAATAATGACATATCTACCAATACTTCTAATCCTAGGCTTGTTAGAACAATTTAGGTAATGAATTAGGAACAAGGTGTTAATTTCATAAATACATATATACATATATATATGAGTAAACGTGCATATATACATAAACCTCAATTTAATCCAATTTACCCTTTTCTATGTTGTACATAAAAACATTAACATTTGATTTGTTTTAGATCCGAATACGTTCAAATTATCCATTTAGAATGGAAATCTAAACCTATTCAAATAATAAAGCAAAATTGACTCCTAATCTTTTTACATCACAAACACTCTTAAATAAAAAGGGATAAATCAAGATAAATAAAAGTAAATCACCAAACTACTCTTTATACATAACCTAAACAGTTCACAAACCCAAACATTGATTGACAACTTTGCCAGACATATAAAAATAGAAGATTTGAGGGTTTTATAATATGATGTTATCATGAAACCAAATCTCCCTAAGCATACAAATCAATATAAGAATCTACAAAATGTAGAATTTAGCCTAAATAAGTATTATTTCCACTCACATATATTTTGGAGAAGAGGAAATACCGATTTGAATGTTGAAATCGTTGTTCTTCGATTCTACTGCAGATCTGTATAAGAGAATCATATAGATTTGAATCTCATATATAAATTATAGAGAATTCCGGAATATAAACTAAATAAGATTAGATTAGAAATGAAATAGGTTAGGAATAAAAGAAGAAACCTAAATTCTTTGAATGTCAGCAGCAGAATGGAGGCATAGAGAATGGGAGGGTTAAGAGATTTGTGGGATGAGTTAGGTGGTATTTATAGGTGTGTAGATGAACAGAAACCGTTAGATTATATAGGTTTAATTTAGGCTATGCATTTTATAAAAATAAACCTAAAACACATCGCAGACCAACCCTTACTAGGCTCTAGCAGCACCAGGTGGTCAACCACTCCCTAGGAGGGCAGTCGTCTGGCAGTCGAGACCCTTTTAAGGGGGGCGATCGACCTCTTGGTCGTAAATATGGCCAATGGCTTGCGTTGATTGTTGAGAAGATATTTTATATAATGTTATTTATATTAATTTATATCTTACCTTTTACACAATATTCTTGTCCCCAGTTGTATGTATATACATAATTTTGAATTGAATAGAATATTTTAATCAACCATTATTTAGTTATATTTTATTCCATATATTTATACTACAATTCAGATTTCAAACGTTATTGCATATATATTAACGTACAACATCTTTTAAATGTTAATCCTTCATACAAACTCAGATTCTGACATATTATATATGAAAACTGATCAGAATCTCGCCACGAATACAACTACGATACTTTCGTGGCCAAATTCCCAATGTTGTAAAATTCCATTTGTCAACACATTAATATTTTATTATTTTATTGCTTATTTCCATTACTTATTATTATTAAATTTAAATTAGATTATCTTAATCCTATTTAGGTATATTTTTATGGGGTATTACATTACCTCTGTACAAAACTTGGGTTCAATCGATGTTTGAGAGCACGATTTTCGTCCATATTATGCCAGATTGTTGATTTCTTTCTCCCGCTTTATGTTTGTTTGTTATACTCCTTATCTGCAAAATTTCATTTATAAATTCGAGCTATAACTCACCGAAAAATTAGTCTGAAACTGAGTTCATCCCAAGATAGTTTTGTTGTAGCCTTTGTGTGTCCTGTGTAGACACAGGCAACGCATGTGTCAACACAGCCAATCCACTATGTCGACACAGGCGATGGCGCCTGTGGGTTTTCCTATAAACTCATTTCCCTATTATTTTGCTTGTGACTGAGTATTTTGTTGTTGTTTAGGCATTGTTTCTTACCATTTTCACATAGTTTATTTGAGAACACATTGCTTTGAAATGGGTTTGGATTGGCTATTCAAAGGCCAAATGTTAAATTATACATTTTTTCGGCTTACACGAATTTTCTTGAGTATTTATCTGTGCTATGTAGTACGATTTCCTACACCGTGCACATTTTAAAAAGTGATTCTAAAACAAATTATATATTCATATATGAAAATTGGTATGCTTTTTTTAACTTCCAGAAAACTACACAACAAGGTTAGCATACCAACCATAATAAAATAAAATAAAAACACGCATAAAACGGAAAGAACACAAATGTAAATAAGCTAAAGATGGACCCATGATGAGGTCGCCTACTACAAGTCCATAAGTGTGTTCCCCTTGCACTTCAACTCTCTAAAGAAATTTCTCAATGTTTTTGCATAGTTTTAATCACATTCCTTTGTTTTACATATCAACTTCATGTAGTTTGTTTATCTTTAGATATGGCTTTCAGTTGCATTAGTGCTGTAACTAAATTTCTCCCCATATTTTGCAAACATTGACCACGTTGTTATATGATCCCACTTTCTTCATATGCTAACTACCGTGATACGTTTCTCTATAATTTTAGCACACACAACACCACGTCTTTTCTTTACAGTTGCAATTCAGTTTGGAATAGTACTGAATATTTCCTAAATGTAAAATTGCAAAAACCATACTAACTTCCACATATGGCTCCCCAAATTCATCAATTAATTTGAATAACAATACCGAAAGTCACCATTAAAATATAATGATTTAACTTGGTTTCTTTTCTATAAACCGAACAAAACGGTAAAACATAAGGTAGTAGGTGACATAATGAATAATGATCAACATAAAAGATGTTATTTTATGGTGGGTTAAAAAAAAGAATAATGGTCAACATATGTTAAACAGAAAGCCAATAAACTTTTCAGATCCTCCTTCATGTAACTAATCGAATGAAACCCACTTAATTACCGAGTAACATTGCACCATATTGATACCAATAGAAGACCGCTTCAACTATCTGAAAACATTCTCCTAAATTTTGTTTTCCAAATTCATAGCTTGGTACGCATAAACTTGAAAACCAGTAAAAGGAAAAGTGGAGATAGCAGATTCGGATCTTGCATACAAATCATTTGTGCTCGAATAATTGAGTAAAAAAACAGATGTTGGTGTAATAATCAACAAACCCAGCTACGACATTTGAAGCTCAATGGGACATCCAACCAAATAATCATCTAAATCGTATAACTGAAAAACAGGAAGTAGATGTAGATTATTATCATATGTAAGACGAATAAGAGCAATAACAATTGCTCAAATATAAGGTAGCATTTGGTTTATTTCGTGTTTTGAGTTTTTAGTTTTTAGCATTAATTATGCAAGTTGCAGAAATTTAAAGTATAATGGAGGTGATAGATTAAAGACGAAGGGAATGACGGAAGGGACAGAGGGACGATGAATGGATGAATTTGTTGTCGTCCTTCCGTTATTTCTTAAAATATGGAAAATGATAAAAATTTGTTTTTAGTTTTATGTTTTAACTTCATTTTGTAAAACGCTCGTTTTTCACGATATGTTGCGTCATTCATACTTTTGTATGTACAAAAACTCAAAACTAAAAAATATAACATGAACGCACCCTAATATTTTTGAAGACCAGTTGTAGTTCTAACCCATCAGAATCGATTGGAAGTAGCGACCTCCTGTACTAGTTTCGAACTTTTGAATGGATTGGTTGGAGATGTGGATTATTTCCGATATAAGATTTCAGAAATTAAAGTCAATATCACCAAAACAACCCTGATCCTAGTGGCTTGACCCTTCAAAGAATGATTGTGTAGCGAGGAGTTGATTCCAGATATGGTACTTAAGGGTTTGAAGCGAGACAAGGGAAAGTCTCCAAATGTACTAGTTTTGGATCTATGACATAATTAGATTTGGAATTTTAACTGAGGCTCAACAAAGATTAAAAGGGACACAATAATCCCTGTAATCGTTGAAGATTAAGATGTACTCCTTTCAGTCCCAATGAAAAGAAGTTCTAAGGTTTAGGCTATTTTACTAAGTATTTGACGTTTTGAGAAAAATGAATGTTTTGTTCTTTGTTTTACCCTTCAAGTATCTCTTCATATTCATCATCAACGCTGACAACGCATGCATGTTGCTGCTGCTTTAATCTTCCAACGCACGTGGCTGGAAATCCAATTTACGTGGTCCGATACCATCTTTAGAAGCTGCATGGGCAATGCATATTTATTAAAAAGGGAGGACATCATTGTTTTCAAAATAAAAAGCAGTTAATACAGGAGAATTAATTAAGCGATAAATGTGTCATTTTCCCGTTCTCTTAATTTACATGAGAAATTCCATAACATTTTATAATATGAACTAGGGGGAGTATTTACGGCTTATTATAGGTTGTGCGAAAAACGAGATTCCAATAATCTATGAAGGTTAAAGATTTGGACATAGTTTATTTGTGGATTGAGACCTAAGTGGTTTCAGTTAATAGAGTTTGCCTCTTTCCTCTCTCTATTGGAGAGATTAAAAAAAGCTAAATTTTGGAGTGTGTGTGTATATATAGAAAGAGCTTTAAGACAAATACTTCCCATGATTTGATTTTTAAAAATAAAATCGTCTCAAGCCAATAGTAAAAACAATATTTTTCATAATATATACAATTTAACGAAGTAAACCCAATATTTTCTAAATCATTTTATAAGCTCGTTTTTCTAGCTAAATATTTTCCTTATATAAAATTAAATGTTTTGCACACTTTGATAACGCGAAGTGGTGATTTAAATGATGTAATTAATTACGCGGTATGAGATATGTAGATTAATTATATCGGTTGATTCCTAACTCTCTATAGATGATATTTGACATTTTCTAATGTGAAGTGGACTAGCTGATCAATCGAATAGTGAAAACACACGATATAGGATATTTTTTCTTCATTATCCGAATTACTGTTTAAGAGTCTATGACACATTCTTTTTTGTTTGTGTGTGATAGTGCTCTCTCTGAGGGAAGCTGGACATGGTGGAGCCTAATATGTATACATATTTCCTTGACAGAAATGGTCAAGTACGCACGATCAAGGCGAGTCGTGGTGAAGTCATACTCGACCGAAACAGTTTGTAATAAAATATTCGACTAAGATGGTCGTAGTAAGATTACAGTCGACCGTGGTGGGTCGTAGTGAAGTTGTACTTCACTGAGACTAGTCGTAATGAGGTTATACTATACTACGGGTCATAGTAATAAATATAGAATACATATATAGTACTTGACATAAGCTCCAATGGGAGCTTATTTCTGAAGCATGTGCAATAATTTATGATGTACTGAATCTTTTTGGTATCTTTGGTGATTTTGGTGTTTGTGATGTTCTGGATCCATCTTTGATGATATATTATGATGAATTTCTAACATACCTATATAGCTAATTTGGGAATTTTAAGATTTGTGATTGCTTTTCCGATGTTAAACACTTATGGGTTTATTATACATAATGTGGAGTATTTTTGATGATATTTTTGGTGTATGTGTTTGATGACTTTAGGGTTTAGAAGATGATACCTATGTTTAGCTCCAAGCTAACACTTATTAATTGTAGTAATTTTTCTTATGTTGATCCGAAGTTTCACGGCTCTAAATCTTAATTATCACAATTTGGAATTTGGGTAATTTGTATCGATGGAAATATCTGAGTCTATATTCATAGTGTTCACGAGTAATCTGAGTATAAACTCATGAATTTATCTTTAGTGAAATCTATTGTTTATAGTTATTTTTATTCCTTTCTAATAGAAACAAATCATCTTTTCTATTTTTTTGAGTTTATTTGCGATTATGAGATTCCTTTTTTTACGAAAAGGAATTGTTCTCTTAATGACAATACTCTTCGCTTATCTTATTAGTTATATGTTTAATCTAGGCTAATCTGTTTATTTATACTTGGGTCAGATTGAGTTGTTTTAGGTAAATCTATAGATTCGAGCTAGCTCCGTTGTCACTTTGGCTATATCTTTCTAGAGCTATTACTTGAGTCTTATGTTAGAATGTTTGAGTTACTAGATGTATATTTATTTGTGACTCGTTGTATTTATACATGGTCAGTTTTACCATTTGAGTATGCACCCATGTGTTGTTACGATTCCACTATTTGTAATTTTATGTATCTGTTCTGTGATCTGTTGTATGTGTTGTATTTATATTTTGTTCTGATACGGTCATTAGCCATCATAGTTTACATTAGACATGAATTAAGTACGTCGATTCTTTTCAAGTAAGAAAAAAAATTATACACCCAATCGACATATTTGATACTCGTCTAATACAAAATTATGGATGATCTCCCTTTACCAGCTCTACTCTCTACTCTAGTAGATAGTGTCACTCGGTAACACTCTTTATTAGGGTGGGCCTCAGGGTGCGGCATTACAAAATGGTATCAAAGCAAAATTCAGAAAGAAGTACAATGAATGCAGAACAAAACCCAAATAGTACGCGTGTTACAATTAGGAAGGATAACACTCATGTTTACCTCTATTACTTCATATCGTTATCCTTAATATATGTTCATGAGCATTTGAGTCTTTGGTGAATATTAGTTTCGGGAATACGTCTAGGAATGTATTTCATTCCGTAGTATTCAACGAGTTGAACCCATTTATTTGTAGCTATCCTTGCAGACATTTCCATCCTCCTAAGTTCTTTCGATATTCAAAATCTTAGATTTAAAAAGTTGATGAAATTTAAAATCCTGTCCTCTTGAGCTTGGATGATATTTCAGCTAATAAAATAAAATTGAGGTTGGTGAATAAATTAATCCAAGGCAATGAGAAGCGAAATTTACTTTGAGATAATGAGTAGTAATTTGAGGTTAATTTGAGTGCGCAACGGGAATAAATTAATTGTTTCGGCTGTGCTAAAATAAATGAATTTATTAGCGAGATTAAGAGACGAAATGCAAATGATTAATTATTGAGACTTTGTGTTGTGTTGAATTATTTATTTAAGAACAAATCAAGAGTATTTGTGGGAACAAATAATAAGTGTACCACGAGTAAACCCAAGAATTTGTTATTTCATATAGTGTTGAGTTGTCCGTAGGGTATTCAAGGGGTTTTGATTGATACGTCTGATCAATGGTATCAATAAGAATTTCTTAAACGCTTATACGAGACGGTCGAGCATATTATTTTGTGTATAATAAAATCAATTTTAGGAAGGTGTAATGTAAAAAATTCTTGAGAATAGTGTTAAATGACCATATTAGATAAGGATAATCGAAAGGAATGGCAAGGCGATAACGATATTATATCGACATTGCAGTCAAAAAAAGAAAAGAATCATAATAAATAGGTGGCTTAATATTATTCGGAATGAATTAAAGGATTGCTAACTAGAAAATTTGTGTCTAGACAAAATTAAGTAAATAAATATAAAGTGTTAGAGAATTAGGAATTTTTTTAAAAAAAATTAATATCTTGAACATCAGTAATATTTTGGTATACACTCTTATAATTGTGTTAGGAGATAGTTGCAGCCATCGAGTTCGTGATACGAAACGATTAATGGTAAAGAAGATATTCAATTGTATAATCTAAATAGCAGCCACTATTTGGGAAATTGATATGAAACTGATGACATAGAAGCATTATATACTAATCGAAGGCGGAACGATAAGGGTGTGTATTCTAAATTATATGCTATATGAAGGATATGTTATAATAATAATTAAATCATTAATGTATAATATTTGGGATGAAAATTAAAAACTTGAGTAAACTGGGTATTTAAGTTGTCAAGCTCTGTGTTGTGAGTTAAGTGGTTAGTAAAAGAGATAGAGTTTGAATAATTGTATGGGTATAAACTTAAATTTTAAAATTTGTAAGTAAACAAAATTAAGTGGTGTTTGTAATGTCCCGTATTTTTCGTAGTCAAATACTTAATTTAATTTATTATTTTAAATATTTATTTGGAATTTTAAATGGATTTAAAATATATATTCATTATATAGCGAAATTTGAACGTTAAATTATATTTAATTTAAAACAAGCTCGAAATGGCGCTACAGTTCGTAATATGGAGTTTTGAACTTTGATTGAATATACAGGATCCGATATAAGTCGGATATCTGTGAAACAAGAAACGTTGGGATCGTGTTGATGATAATTTTCATATGAAAGAGAAAAATTCAGATTTCCTATTATAGATTGTTAGTTATGTTCAAACCAAATTTTAGAATAGTCGCTATGGGAATCAATATTAAAATATAACGTTTATTTAATCTACTTAAAAGGGAAATTTAAATCGTTTAACTCAAAATGACGATATTGAGTTATATAAATTATATTTGGAATTCTATATATATTCTGTCTGGATATATATGATAAAAATAATTTATTATGATTTATTTGAATTAATTTGGAATTTAAATAATATTTTATTCGATATTATTTGAGCGTTAAAAATAGCCACTTTTGCAAATGGGACCAGTTTTCGATGAAATAAGTTTCATTGGAACCGTATCGTTAAATTATTATACGGAAATCAAACTTCATGGCAAACTGATATCGTATGTGACTTCAGTGGTCAAAAACGTCTCTATTTCTATTTAATTGTTTATATTATTTAGGAAGGGGTAACTTTTAACAAATAAACGACTTATCAAACAAACTCCAAATTTAGTGAAACAAGATTCATTGGATCCGTTACGAAGAGGTCTAGTAAAATGTCAAGGCCTCAGATTTGTTGGATTTTTTCTGTAATTATAGGAATTTTAAATGCTTGATTTTTTCATCGATATTTATAAAGGACTTTTCACAGATGACCTCGGAATTCGATGAAACCTGTCCCATTGGGTCCGAAATATTTTTTATGCTAGGATTAGGAGTTTTCATCTTAAACGGAGGTCTTATAAGATGATTTTATTTAGTGAAAAGCTGATGGCACGAGTTCATTGTAATAAAATATTATTAAATGTTCCCATTCCTTTTACATTTGCCTTGTCTCAAAATTGAACCAAATGGGCGCATGTTGTAACACCAAAGCTTCTGTGTGAATATAAATTCAACATCTCAAACATTTTGCCGTACCAACCAAATGAAACTTCAAACCTAAGTACAGGTACATCCAAATTCTGTGTAACAGGTATTGGCCTAAACGAGGGATAACAAAGCTACCGACCCTATCTTCTGAAATCACACACATTAAAATATATTTAAATTTGCTTTGGCAGTGAAGCTTTATACTCCCTTGTTTCTCCCAACGCAATATCACATCCTACCCTAAACATTGCCACAAAACCTAAGAACTGAGCATAGACACATATACAAAATATATATATTATTAAACGTGGCTATCACGTAAATTACTCCTATAAAATAGGCATGAATACCTCTTTCCATGTGGTTCCAGAATTTCTTTCCTCCGAAATAAAACCGCACTCCCTCAACAAAATAAAATCCAAACTCAAACTCCATTTTTCAAAAAGAAAACAAAAGCAGTTGGGTTAGCTCGCGGTTGTATTTTGGGGTTGAGGTCAATGGACGAGGCCACTGGGGCGCGCCTTTCAAAGATGACCAAATCTCGTCGTCCGATGATTGGCGTGTGAAGCTAAAGTGAGGTGCGGTGGGTTCAAAAACGTGAGGAAGCAAATGTTGTAAAGTCGATTGACTTTTTTTGAAACAGGAGTTTGGGTTTTCTAGAAGAGGGGGTTCGGTTGAGCATCCTAACGACGGTGGATGGCGGCCAGGGCGACGTTGGAAAGTGCAGCGATGGGAGTAGGGTTTTTGTGCATGAAGTATTGGTTGAGGAAGCAGCGTGAGCAGTATTTCTCATTTACTCTCGAGTTCACTCATGCTATAAGAAGTGGGATGGTTCCATTTGTCTTCTTTCTGGAAACAAAGCGGCGGTGTGAGGGTGAAATGCGATTGTGCAGAAACGTGAGAGTTTCAGAAGTACTCTAATGTGAAGGCAGTACACAAAATGGGTTGGCCCATATTTTTCAATGCGGATGTTTCTTTTTCTTCGAACAGACATGAAGATAGAAGGAAATTAAATGGGGACAGGGAGAAGTCGATTGGAGGATTTTGTCAAACCGTAACTAATGAAGTCGGCCACGGTTCCAAACTCAATGTAATCAGCAGTAGTAATATGGATATGTCAGCATGCAAGGGTGCTTGTTTATCTGAAGGAACGGAGACGAAAGCACAACAGTTTATTCGGGAACAAAGGGAATAAGTATTGGTCATGTCTGTTCAATAACATAATTACTAAATTAAGTTATTAATTAAGCTTATAATTAAGAGTTAGTTTTAATTAATATATACACTTAAAATATGGTAGGCTGGCTTGTAGGAAGTTGAACGCAAGTGAGGACAAAGAGGACTGTACACCTGAACGGAAGGAAGTGATTTTGCCATTTTGGTCGGCCTGCTTTAAACTAAAGAATAGGATTTATTAGTTGTTTTATATATATATATAATTAGGAAAAAATTGTTATCTAATTAAACTAGTATAATTCGTTCAGGCATGCGCAGGTTAAACGACACAAGGCGTTGTGCACGCTGAAATTGAGAATAAGAGAAACAGGAAATCGGCTTGTACAGTGTCTGGTACTCATTGAGAACAATGGACAACAATACTAAGGGTAATGGAACAATCAACTGTTAACTATAAATAAAAGTAATTAAATTAATAATTGATTAAGGAAATAATATTTAATTTAATTGTGTTCGCTTATAATCGTATAATTCGTACATACGTTCACAGAATTGAACAAAATAGGAGGCATTTGGATCATATTGTTGAACACTATCATCATGGAACTGTTTTGGACGGAAATGGAGACAGTAGCAATTTACAGTTAGATTAAACAATTGTTTAATTTAACTATAAACTGAACCATTTTAGGAATAAACGGAATCAAGGTGAGTTAAACTCACTCAGTTATCCCACTTATATTTTATATAAGTCGGGTTTTATTGTGTGTGCTATGGTTGCTAGTGGTTGATTATTGTTAATTATATTTGCATATATTGATTGAATTTATGAAATTAAACATTGTTTAATTTCAGTGAAACCAAATCGTTATTTTAACGGTTGGTCCCATTTAAGGTAAATTACCTTGTTGGTCACGTTTATAAAATAAACGTGTTAAATTGTTTGAATTGTGGTGTTAACTGGTTGATGTTAAATAGTTGTTATGTGTAGTTATAGAAATTATCAGTTAAATAGAATTGAATGATTTGCTTTGAGATAACCGATTTGGATACAGGGAAGAACAGGTTGGAGGGATCCAACGGGATTCCTCAAATATATTTAATATTAGTTATTTCCATATTATTATCATATGAACTGTTTTTATTAAATGATTGAATTGATTGTTGATCGTTGACAGGAAATTCAACAATTGTTTTGTTTAAACCAATGAGTGATATTGGTTGAGTATTGGCAGCAATGGCCTGTAAATAAATCGTTTTATAAATATCGATTTACCATTTGGCGAATCAATACAAATGAAGTTACGGAATTTATTCTATAACTGAAGATAGATTTTTAAATCTATATTTTGAATAAAAGTTTATTAAAGGAAATAAAAATTAATTATTATAATTTAAGTTTATAATCAATTATTAATTGATTTTATAATGTAAATCAGATTTGTAAGCAAGAGAATATAAAGATTAACCTAACAGTTAAGAATGTGATAATTGCTTTTAAGAAAACAATTAAATGAAATTATTTAAATTAATTATATTATTAATTAATTTAAAGAAAGTGTAATTGGAATCAGTTAACGAAATACTATATTTTGGGTTGACTAATTCAACCGTCTTAAGTGAGAGTGATTATTAATCCGTTTGTTTTGAATTAAGTTAGGGAAAAGATTTAAAGTATATTTGATTTAATTTTTATAAGATTTTACAAAGGGAATTTATTATTTATTCTAGTTAATAAAGAAATTAACTACTTCTACAGTAGCTAATGATTAAATTAAATTATTTTTTTAGTTAATAATAATTTAGGAGATTACTTTTATTTGAAATTTATTTAAAAGTAATCGAAGTTGAAATGAAATTGAATTGAATTATGAAAAGAGCTAGAAATTGGTTTTATATTTTAAACCCGAATATTGATAACAAAGTTATAAAAGAGATTTTTAAGCGAATACGATAGCTTGAATTAATTATTTACTTAATATTTGAATTAAGTAAAAGGAAAATGAAAATAAAAGGGTTTATATTAAACCAGAATTTCATAAACGATGTTTATATGAAGAGACCAGGTGTTTAAGCGTTAATTAAATTAACTTTACTTATAACAGAATTAATTAAAACGAAGGAAATCAAAATAAGGATTTTAGAGCGGGAAATGGGAGAAATGGATTAGAAAAAAGGGATTGTTATCCGTGAATTTGATAAAGAAGCGAGTAATAGGATTTTGGAATAAAAATCCGCGTTGTAAACGAATTGTTAAAGAAGTAGAAGTTTAAACTGATGTTTTAGTGATAAATTACTTAATCAGTGAGTTAACGAAAAATGATTATATTTGAGAAGAGATTTCCAAAAGCAAGAAGGGTTTTAAAACCATGGTTTAAATTAAATAGTTAAAGGAATTTGTTTCGATATTAGAAACGTTTTCGAATTACAACTCATATCTACCTTAAGATAAGAATGTTGTTGATCAACGTATGAGAGGTAATTAAAATACCCCAACTAAGCCGACTTCAGGATTATCTGAGATGATATTAGTTGTAATGGTAAAGAGGAGTAATAATTTATTATCCATTAGAGAAATAATAATGCAACATTATTGGTGAAATGTAAAGAATATGTGATAAGAATTCCAAAGTAAAGGAAATCAAAAGGATTTAAGGATAATATAAGATGCTCCAAAGTAATGAAATAAAAGGGGATTGCATGAAAGTAATTATGATACTTCCGAGTTAAAAGGAAATATAAGGTTGAGTTTTAAAATAGTTTTTTTCTATAATAATAAACAGTTATTATTTCAAGTAATGAAACAAAGAGGGGTTTCGTAACGTTGTTTTACGGGGAATAAGTCGAATTGATTTTCTAATTATAGATAATGAAGAATGATGAAGAAAATGTTTTAAATGGAAATTGAGTATAGTTATAAGATATTTTTCTATGTAATAAGATGAAAATACTGTATTTTAACCACCACATATATGTTGATTGTTTTAACCACAAATCACCATTTTACCAAAATCTACCGTGTGCAAAGCACGTGTCTCAGTTTTTAATTAACCATTTATTAAAATTTAAGGCCATGTGATGCTGAATACTGAACCAGTGAACTCAATTTATTATCGTGGTTAAATAATTGTTTATTTTGATAGTTAAATAACCGACTATCAAATCTGGTCAAATGCGTTGTTGGTACGGAAAGATCAGGATCGTATGTATATTCGAAAACCATTCCGAACGAGCAAATACGAAGGTATAAAGATTGAAGATGGAGTGTAACACCCCACCTCCGCTAGGGTCACTCTTTCGGGGGCACTAGCTTCTGGGGGGCGTTAGAACTGGGTAAGCATGCATAATGATATATCAAGGCAGAGTAAGAACATAAATATATATGTAAAACAGAGTAAGTGAGAATAAAACAGCGGAATATCTCAAACCATCTCAAAACAAGTCTAGTACATCATAAAGTCAACTGCCAAAATAAACATGTCTAGTACATCATAAACAGAAATACTGAAATACATAGTGCTATCCCCAAAATAAAGATGATAAACCATAGCGAGCTCAATGTCCAGACATACATGAGCTATCCAGCAAACAAGCAAGCGATCCAAGCTAAGCACCACTATTCCCTCCCTGAGAACCTGGGGGGGGGGGGGGGGGGAAACGGAAGAAAAGAAGCGAAAGAAAACAGGTCAGTCAAAAAGACTGGTAAGCCCTACTACGATCAGTCTATAAACTAATAAAGCTAACATCATGATGGAAACTGAGATGAACATACTGGCAATATATAAAGGTGTCATCACATAAAGAAGATTAAGCTTTGCACCACAGTGTACTAGCAAACTATCATAACAGGTATTGATCCCTCATCCCAAAACTTTGGCCCAATAACATGAAGTGACCTTAATACAAGGTCCAGCCCAACGGTCTAGTCGATCGGCTCCCTATAAACCTAACATGTCAAGTGTTGGTGTCCATACGGCCCACATATGGTTGTAGTCAGACTGTGCTGGGTCCACCTTCGGGTGTATCAAGCCCTCGGGTGTCAACCCCAGACACCTAAGCAATAATGCATAGTCTAAACCTACTGGTACCCGTGCCTCGAGTTTGTCCAACACCGGACTACGTGCACGTCCGTAGCCCGCCTGGACCCGCACCGCTGTACCACTCAGCCGTCGCTTTGGTCGCTTACATCCGTCCAGTAATCGTGCCCCCGCCCTAGCCTAGCCTCTAGGGTTGTGAATGATACCCAACTGGGATTACTGCTGGAACAGACCACGTTGCTAGGGTTTTCTAAGAGGGTTAAGTGTGGTTTAACCCCTCACTAATCATGGATTAAATTAGTTAAGTGTAACCAACAGTTCACCACTTAACCCCATTTAATCCCTCGTATCCCCAAAATTGGTTAAGTATTAGTGGGCCATGACTTAACCCTAATCATGAGGCATTAATTAATTTAATGCACCCAACCTCTCACATTAGACCTTGTTGTGGTTACTAGTTAGGCCGGGCGGGTCCGGGTAGGTTTACACCACAACTTAGTCTAACCTCGGGCTTCACGTGCAACATGACCAACTACCCACATTGGGTCCTATTGCTTGTAGCCACTAGTTAAGCCGGTCGGTTCCGGGTAGGTTTATGCTACAAACTCAACCCAACCTCGAGTTGGCCACACTTATGTTTTCTAAGTGTCATGTCCACTTTATTTTCAAAACATAATTACAAGTTTAACAAATACTTGGGTAGACCTAACTTAATAGGTAAATTCCCAAGGGGTAGACCTAACTTAATAGGTAAATTCCCAATCTTATATTTTCATGTATTTTAAGTTTTACCCAAACCCCCCAACGTCATTCCATCGCTTACATATTCGTCACAACGCATAAAGGATAGGAAGAGGGAACTTGGCACAACATACATGATGAATCTTACATATCATAATAAACATGCATAACATGTTGGACTTGCATAACTTAGCATAGTGAACTTGCATAAACATGCATAACTTGTCAAACTTGAAAATCATGGCATAGTGAACTTGCATAACTTGTCAAACTTGCAAATCATGGCATAGTGAACTTGCATAAACATGCATAACTTGTTAAACTTGCATAAACATGCATAACTTGTTAAATTTGCAAATCATGGCATAGTGAACTTGCATAAACATGCATAACTTGTTAAACTTGCAAATCATGGCATAGTGAACTTGCATAAACATGCATAACTTATCAAACATGCATAAATCCCAACTTTCATCACATATTAACTTTAGAGTTTCTAAAATGAAGGTAAGAGGGCTTACAAATATTATGAAGACACAAATCTACTAATAAAGATTGAGAAGCCCTTTATGCAAGCATAAAAACCCAAAACAAAGCTCCAATAAGAAACATCCTTAACAAAAATCCCAAAAACTCTAGCTTAGCAAATAAAACTTGCAACTTGATGATGTATGCAAGCTAATGATCATTCATACAACTTAGAAATGCTTGTATGAACATCATAATCTTCATAGGAATGATTTATGAAGAGGGTGGAGGCTAGGGTTTTTAAGTGGAGGCCATTTGAGAAATCAATTTGACATAGTTTGGTTGCTAGAATGAATAATGGGGTTTTAGGGTAGGATTAGGGTCTTATTTATAGAAGATTAGAGTGTTTTTAGCCCTAGGATTAACCCTAGGTTGAATTAGGTCCATCAGATTTCGGAATTCTCCAGAACCAAGCCACACAACCAAGCCCAAATCAGAAATGGTGCGCCAGGCAGAACTGCCCGGCCACCCCGTGTCGACAGGGCTGTCGACAGGGCAGTCGACACCCTTAGACCCCTGTCGACATGCCTGTCGACTTGTGGGGTCTTGGCGGGACTTTTCCCGCCTGACGCCAGTTGTGCCCTAACCCTTGTTTTTAACTTAGAATTTAAATCTGTTTTTAATATGGAAATTTCTGAAAACTTCAATGGGCCTTAACTGGGTCATACGAACTCCGATTTTCGAAAACTCGGACTCTATTTCGCGTATTTTTTCGAGACGAACGCAATGGCATAGCCCGTTTCCCTTGATTCAGATTTTAGAATTAAATTCTGCCTCAATTTATATCTTAACAGGTTATTAAAAATACAGGTTGTTACATTCTCCCCTCCTTAAAGGATTTCGTCCCCGAAATCTTCAAGTTAGGAAGAACATATCCTACCATCCAACATCCATCTACTCAAAACATCATCCACGAGCAACCATTGTCCTTAAAAGATTCTAAATGTTGTATGAACATATGCAAAAGTGTGTGTATATGTACTTATCTAATGCAAAGATCAATGCAAAATATGTTAGTGAAATGTATCCATATGTATGCAAATCCCTAACATAATGTATAATATCTACATGCGTGCTCAATCATACATCCATATGCAACACCCTTGTGATAGCATACAAATTTCATCCAAGAATAAGCATAAACACTCATGCACATGCAATATGAGGAGTGTGTGAGCCGATCTAGTGCCTAATGTGTATCATGCATCCACGAGTAACCACTTGCAAACACTTGCAACCACTTGCAACCATCAAACATAACATGTCTCAAACACATGTTTCATCCAAAGGATTCTACCTAAGGTTCTCATGATAAGATAGACACAATGAACTAGATAAACTAGATAGATATGGAAAGAAAAAGAGATTGAGAGTGTACCCTCAAAAAGGAATGGGTAAAGCCTACGCATCTTCTCTTCAGTTTCCCAAGTTGCGTCTTCCTCGGCTTCACCCCATTGAACCTTCACCAATTTGACCTCACGATTCCTTAGCTTCTTGATCTCTGTCCCCAAGATACGAATCGGAGCTCTCCTCAAGGTAGCTTCTTTCTCTACTTCCACATCTTCTAGAACACTTGGCTCAACCACCTCTGCTGACTTATGCAAACACTTCCGGAGATGCGAAACATGAAATACGTTATGCACTCCAGCTAGCTTCTCGGGCAATTCCACTCTATAGGCCATCTGGCCGATCCTCTCTACAACTGGAAACGGTCCAACAAACCTTGGTGCTAACTTTCCTACTGCTCCAAACCGAACCACATTCCGCAAAGGAGAAACCTTCACGAAAACCATATCCCCAACATCAAACTCCAAATCAGTCCTTCGCCTATCAGCATAAGATTTCTGTCTGTCTTGGGCCGCCTTCATCCGTCTTCTAATCAACTCGACCTTCTCGGATGTATCTCTAATCATGTCAGGTCCAAGTATAAGCTTATCTGTAGTCTCCCACCAACATGTAGGTGACTTGCACGGTCTCCCATATAAAGCCTCAAATGGTGCCATCCCAATGCTCGCTTGATAACTGTTATTATAAGCAAATTCCACAAGAGGAAGATGGTCTTCCCAAGTACCACCAAAATCCAGAATGCAAAGCCTCAACAAGTCCTCAAGTACTCTATTCACCCTTTCTGTCTGACCGTCCGTTTGTGGGTGATAAGCCGTACTCAGGTTCAACCTCGTGCCCATAGCTTCCTGCAAATTGTTCCAGAACTGACTGGTAAAGATGGGGTCTCGGTCACTGACTATGCTAGAAGGGACTCCATGTAGTCGTACTATCTCACGAAGATATACTGATGCTAGTCCAGATGCGGTCCTTTTGCTCTTCACCGGAATGAAATGAGCACTCTTCGTAAGCCTATCCACAATGACCCATATGCTTGTATTCCCTTTTCTTGACCTTGGCAATCCGTCAACAAAGTCCATAGAGATACTCTCCCACTTCCATAGCGGGACCTCTAGAGGATGCAATAGCCCACCGGGCTTCTTCGACTCGGCTTTTACTCTCTGACAAACAACACATCTAGAGACAAATTCTGCCACATCCTTCTTCATTCCAGGCCAGAAGAAAATGCGCTTCATATCCTTATACATCTTATCTCCACCCGGATGTATAGTCATCTTGGAGCGATGTGCTTCCTCAAGAACTTTCCTCACCAAGTCTTCCACCATCGGAACACAAAGCCTTCCGTCTTTCCTCAGCCAACCCTTATCATCTATAGAATACCGAGTAAGGTGACTAGATGTCTCCCCTCGAATCAGCTTATCCATAATCTCAATTATCTGAGGGTCTTCCTTCTGCGAAGCCCCAACTTGATCCAGAAGGGTAGGCCTGAGCTCAAGAGATGCTAAAGAACCGGTCATCGACTCAACTGCCAAAGAGAAATCAAAGGTTGCCAAGAACTCTAAATTCTTCATCTCAACAAATAGAGGACTTAGTGTCAACCTTTTTCTACTCAACGCATCCGCTACAACATTCCCCTTGCCAGGGGTATAGGCTATATCAAAATCGTAGGACGCCAAGAATTCCATCCACCTTTGCTGCCTCAAGTTCAGATCCTTCTGCGAAAAGAGATACTTCAAAGACTTATGATCAGTATATAGCTCAAATCTCTCTCCCAGAAGATAATGACGCCAAGCCTTGAGTGCATATACTATCGCTGCCAGCTCTAGATCATGAGTGGGATAATTCTTCTCATGCACCTTAAGTTGCCTACCACCAAAACATATAACTCTGCCTTCTTGCATCAGAACGACGCCCAATCCCGTGCCACAAGCATCAGTGTACACGGTAAACATCTTACCACCATCGGGTAAAGCTAGAACTGGTGCTGAGGTAAGGGCTCTCTTGAGTCTCTGAAAAGCAAGCTCACAGTCCATATCCCAAGCAAAAACTAAGTTCTTCTTCGTCAACTTAGTAAGAGGAGCGGATATCTTCGCGAAGTCCTTGATGAACTTCCGGTAAAAACCTGCAAGACCTAGAAAACTTTTCACTTCGGTTGCATTCCTTGGAGTCTTCCAATCCTGCACAGCAACTACTTTAGCGGGATCCATCGCCAAGCCTTGCTTAGATACTATATGCCCAAGGAACCGAACTTCCCTTCTCCAGAAGTGACACTTGGAGAACTTGGCCTTTAACTGATGCGCTCTAAGCGTATCCATCACCTCTACAGGATGCCTCGCGTGCTCTTCTTCATCCTTAGAGAAGATCAGAATATCATCCACAAAGACCATGACAAACTTGTTCAAGAACTCTCGAAACACCCTACTCATCAAGTCCACGAAATACGCGGGTGCATTCGTCAAACCGAACGGCATAACAAGCCATTCAAAGAATCCATCTGGAGTTCTGAATGCAGTCTTGTCTTTACTATCTTCAGCCACTCTGAGCTGATGAAATCCAGTAGCAAGATCAAGCTGAGAGAAAACAGAAGCACCAACAAGCTGGTCAAAAAGATCATCAATCCTCGGTAATGGGTGTCTGTTCTTCTTAGTCAGCTTATTCAACTCTCTATAGTCCACACAAAGTCGAAGAGAACCATCTGCCTTAGTAGCAAACACCACAGGCGCTCCCCATTCGGATATACTTCGTCTGATGAAGTTCTTCTCAAGCAACTCCTTTACTTGCTTGCTGAGCTCCCGTCTCTCACGCGGAGCCATGTGCCGAACGGGCAAAGAAACAGGCTTATCATTATCCACCAGATAAATGCGAAAATCAATCTCTCGTTTAGGGGGCAACCCCTTAACTTCTTCAAAAACATCTGGATAATCTCGGACCACCCTTACAGACTGAAGGGTTTCCTCTGACGAGTCGAGACATTCAAGATAGCACAACATGACGGGATCCTTCGGATTGCATGAAATCTCTAAGGTGTTGCCAAGGCGAGTCACAAGCCTCACAACCCTATGCTCACAATCAAGAATGGCTCCATGTCTAGACAGCCAATCCATGCCCAAAATCAATCCGTATCCCTTGAAACCAAGAACATACGCACTACACGAGAACTCTATACTGAGTATAGAGATCCTCAGATCCTCACATATCATAGATAGATGAGCAGAACCCCCAATGGGATTCGAAACACAAACGGGATCATCCACTAAGCTAGTACTAAGGTGCAAACTATCAACAAGATCAGATGAAATAAAGCTATGTGATGCACCAGAATCAAACAAGGTACGAACTGGAAGATCAGAAACATAAACAAGGTTCTCAATAGAAACACTACCTTGATCGGGAACTGGAGCGGTATTGAGAGCATGAACTTGCCCTCCTGAAGGCCCAGCACGCTGAGTCTGACCCTGCCCTTTCTTCTTCGGGCATTCCTTGCTGAAGTGTCTAGTCTCACCACAGGAAAAACATCCACCACTAAGCTTCCTTTTCTTCTTCCTACAATCCTTAGCAAAGTGTCCAGGCGCACCACAGTAATTGCACTTTCCCTTGCCTTTGTTGTTGTTCCCCTTCTTGTTCTTGCTCTTATTCCCCTGACTGCTTTGACCACCTTGATTGCCTTTACCCTGAGAATCAGTCTTCTTTGCTTGAGTATCACTCGACTTGACCTCTTTCTTTCCATCACCCTGAAGTAGAGCCATATCGACCAAACTCTCAAAAGTAGCCCCATGCGGAATATGTGACATTGCCAAACCCTGCAGCGGCTCATTCAACCCTCTAGCAAATCGAAGAGCCTTCTTCTCAGGAGTGTTCACCATATCCAAACCAAAACGGGCCAGCTGATTATAATTGTTCACATACTCCTTGACAGACATATCACCTTGCTTTAATGCAATGAACTTCTCCATCTGTAAATTCGCCTCAGCAGCAGATAGAAACTTGGCCACAAATCTAGTCCTCAAATCGGCCCAAGTCTCGACGGGCCTTGTCCCATTGGTGACCTCCCACCAATAGGCTGCTTCGTCCTTCAAAAGCCACACTGTCAATAAGATCTTCCTCTCGTCATCAATCCCAAAGATAGCAAACAAGTCCTCAGTGTCTTTCAGCCAATTCCTAGCTTCAACAAAAGATTCTGTGCCTAGGAAATTCTTGCCTCCCATCGCCTTGAAGTCTTTACAAACCTTCGTGAACTCAACCTGAGGATGCTGAGGGGGAGGGGGAGGAAGAGGAGCCTCAGCAACTGAAGGAGGAGGAACAAGAACCACCGGAGGAGGGACATTAGGGGGAGGATTCTCAACTACAGGAGGAGGAGTGGGAGTAGGGTTTGCGGGGCCAGCTGCCGCCCTAGCTTCTAGAAGTCTCCTATACCAGAGTGGTACGTTTACTCCATCCGGGATGGCAAGATTCTCAGCCATACTGAAACGAAAGAAAAGATAAGATTAGGTCAAGGGAACGAAGGATAACGCTAATGGCTTTTTGGGGAATAGCCTTTTAAAATACTAGACTTTTCTTTGGAAATTACTTTATACTTGTTTTGAAAATAGTTTTTCAAAAGTCTTTTAAAAACTTTTTGTTCTTTCTTGTAAACCATATGCTGTGATACCAAATTTGTAACACCCCACCTCCGCTAGGGTCACTCTTTCGGGGGCACTAGCTTCTGGGGGGCGTTAGAATTGGGTAAGCATGCATAATGATATATCAAGGCAGAGTAAGAACATAAATATATATGTAAAACAGAGTAAGTGAGAATAAAACAGCGGAATATCTCAAACCATCTCAAAACAAGTCTAGTACATCATAAAGTCAACTGCCAAAATAAACATGTCTAGTACATCATAAACAGAAATACTGAAATACATAGTGCTATCCCCAAAATAAAGATGATAAACCATAGCGAGCTCAATGTCCAGACATACATGAGCTATCCAGCAAACAAGCAAGCGATCCAAGCTAAGCACCACTATTCCCTCCCTGAGAACCTGGGGGGGGGGGAAACGGAAGAAAAGAAGCGAAAGAAAACAGGTCAGTCAAAAAGACTAGTAAGCCCTACTACGATCAGTCTATAAACTAATAAAGCTAACATCATGATGGAAACTGAGATGAACATACTGGCAATAGATAAAGGTGTCATCACATAAAGAAGATTAAGCTTTGCACCACAGTGTACTAGCAAACTATCATAACAGGTATTGATCCCTCAGCCCAAAACTTTGGCCCAATAACATGAAGTGACCTTAATACAAGGTCCAGCCCAACGGTCTAGTCGATCGGCTCCCTATAAACCTAACATGTCAAGTGTTGGTGTCCATACGGCCCACATATGGTTGTAGTCAGACTGTGCTGGGTCCACCTTCGGGTGTATCAAGCCCTCGGGTGTCAACCCCAGACACCTAAGCAATAATGCACAGTCTAAACCTACTGGTACCCGTGCCTCGAGTTTATCCAACACCGGACTACGTGCACGTCCGTAGCCCGCCTGGACCCGCACCGCTGTACCACTCAGCCGTCGCTTTGGTCGCTTACATCCGTCCAGTAATCGTGCCCCCGCCCTAGCCTAGCCTCTAGGGTTGTGAATGATACCCAACTGGGATTACTGCTGGAACAGACCACGTTGCTAGGGTTTTCTAAGAGGGTTAAGTGTGGTTTAACCCCTCACTAATCATGGATTAAATTAGTTAAGTGTAACCAACAGTTCACCACTTAACCCCATTTAATCCCTCGTATCCCCAAAATTGGTTAAGTATTAGTGGGCCATGACTTAACCCTAATCATGAGGCATTAATTAATTTAATGCACCCAACCTCTCACATTAGACCTTGTTGTGGTTACTAGTTAGGCCGGGCGGGTCCGGGTAGGTTTACACCACAACTTAGTCTAACCTCGGGTTTCACGTGCAACATGACCAACTACCCACATTGGGTCCTATTGCTTGTAGCCACTAGTTAAGCCGGTCGGTTCCGGGTAGGTTTATGCTACAAACTCAACCCAACCTCGAGTTGGCCACACTTATGTTTTCTAAGTGTCATGTCCACTTTATTTTCAAAACATAATTACAAGTTTAACAAATACTTGGGTAGACCTAACTTAATAGGTAAATTCCCAAGGGGTAGACCTAACTTAATAGGTAAATTCCCAATCTTATATTTTCATGTATTTTAAGTTTTACCCAAACCCCCCAACGTCATTCCATCGCTTACATATTCATCATAACGCATAAAGGATAGGTAGAGGGAACTTGGCACAACATACATGATGAATCTTACATATCATAATAAACATGCATAACATGTTGGACTTGCATAACTTAGCATAGTGAACTTGCATAAACATGCATAACTTGTCAAACTTGAAAATCATGGCATAGTGAACTTGCATAACTTGTCAAACTTGCAAATCATGGCATAGTGAACTTGCATAAACATGCATAACTTGTTAAACTTGCATAAACATGCATAACTTGTTAAATTTGCAAATCATGGCATAGTGAACTTGCATAAACATGCATAACTTGTTAAACTTGCAAATCATGGCATAGTGAACTTGCATAAACATGCATAACTTATCAAACATGCATAAATCCCAACTTTCATCACATATTAACTTTAGAGTTTCTAAAATGAAGGTAAGAGGGCTTACAAATATTATGAAGACACAAATCTACTAATAAAGATTGAGAAGCCCTTTATGCAAGCATAAAAACCCAAAACAAAGCTCCAATAAGAAACATCCTTAACAAAAATCCCAAAAACTCTAGCTTAGCAAATAAAACTTGCAACTTGATGATGTATGCAAGCTAATGATCATTCATACAACTTAGAAATGCTTGTATGAACATCATAATCTTCATAGGAATGATTTATGAAGAGGGTGGAGGCTAGGGTTTTTAAGTGGAGGCCATTTGAGAAATCAATTTGACATAGTTTGGTTGCTAGAATGAATAATGGGGTTTTAGGGTAGGATTAGGGTCTTATTTATAGAAGATTAGAGTGTTTTTAGCCCTAGGATTAACCCTAGGTTGAATTAGGTCCATCAGATTTCGGAATTCACCAGAACCAAGCCACACAACCAAGCCCAAATCAGAAATGGTGCGCCAGGCAGAACTGCCCGGCCACCCCGTGTCGACAGGGCTGTCGACAGGGCAGTCGACACCCTTAGACCCCTGTCGACATGCCTGTCGACTTGTGGGGTCTTGGCGGGACTTTTCCCGCCTGACGCCAGTTGTGCCCTAACCCTTGTTTTTAATTTAGAATTTAAATCTGTTTTTAATATGGAAATTTCTGAAAACTTCAATGGGCCTTAACTGGGTCATACGGACTCCGATTTTCGAAAACTCGGACTCTATTTCGCGTATTTTTCCGAGACGAACGCAATGGCATAGCCCGTTTCCCTTGATTCGGATTTTAGAATTAAATTCCGCCTCAATTTATATCTTAACAGGTTATTAAAAATACAGGTTGTTACATGGAGCATTAAAGACCGCTGATTTTCATAAAGCAGAAGAACTACTTAAAATCTCCGGTTTAGCGGCCAGAGATACACTAGAGTTCTGTCGTGGTTGGAATCTACGGATTGCAAGGACGTCTCGCTACCGATCTATAGGGTGATACCTAGGATGTGGCAGGAGGGTGCCTTCAGTTCATCCTATTCCTGGATGACTTGTATGGACGAGTGTCTGATAGAGTATTTCCAAAGGTGTTACGTACATTGATTTTTACAAACGTATTTATGTTGGTGGCGGAGAAGACACCTACTCTTAGCTTAACGCTCAGAGTATTTTTGTGGAAATCAATTAAGTGAAATCCAACGGATCTGACAATGTGGCATTCAAAGTGGATGGAGATGTGTTGTTCTTAAGTATAAGCCAGATGTTCTAAATTTAAATAAATAATTATTTAAAAAAAAAATTATGACCTCTAGCCTCATCAACCGGGAAATGGAAAAAATCGGGTAGGTCGCATGGCTATGTGGGTCGCACCATCAAAAGGGTATATCATTGCCTGATCTGGTGAAATTAAGTGCCTTCGGTTGTTCCTTTTTATTTATGTATGTATGCTATCGGTTCGGTTGGCTGGCTCCTAACCGTGGTAAAGATATATTCGGTACTCTCAAAGTATAGTGAGAGGTCGGTCATGTTTAGCCTGGGTTGCAAGACGTTCTTGTTGAACCTCATTGTATTCATCTCCAGAGGTACATTGTTGGGATGTGGTCCCATACCTTTCCAAGAAATCCGATCTCCTATAAGTACCTACGGTTTTGAATGTATACTATATAAGTAGAGCGTGAGATGTAAGCGTTCTGCTAGATTGATATTTATTTGTATTTAGACATTATTATAATATCAGAGAAGATATTGATTTCAAAAACGTTTTGGGTTATCGTAAGGTATTCCGTATTTATGTGTGGATTTGGTCTTACGATTATCCTTTTCTTTCAAAATCATTTTAACTTTAAATCAACTTGTTTGATACCTTAAACTTAGTGTGTTTTTCTCACTCTCGTTGTAACGACCCGTATTTTACCATATAATAATTAATTTAATTATATAAATAGTGATTTAGAGATTTGAATGGTCATAGAATTAAATAATAGTGAATATTTAATTAATATAAATAATAGAATAATATATTTATTTCTGAAATAGTTGGAAATAGTGAATTGACGATATGGTGTGAACTGAACAATTTAAAATATATATAATTCAGTTTGGAATTGAATTCGAATAACGAATATATTATTTAATCGAAGTTTGAACGTATAATTATATTATAATTAAAATCGAGCCCCAAATGGTGTGGCAGTTCGTAATTTGGCGATTTGAACTTCAACTGAATATACATGGTCCGTTTAAAGTCGGATTTCTATGAAACAAGAAACGTTCGGAGCAGGTGAAGTATATATTTCTAATGGAAGAGAAAAATCAGGATTTCATTGTGTAGATTTTGATTTATGTCCAAATCAAATTTTAGAAAAGTCGCTATGGAATTCCTTTATAATTTATAACGATTTATTATAACAGGATTTTCAATATAAATTGATTATCGATTCAACCGGGATTTGAGTATCGAGTTATAAATCCAATTGGAGCTATACGATATTCCGTGTGAATATATATACGATAATATTTATTTATAAATATTTAATTTAATTATTTTTAAATATATTTAATATTTAAAAGGGTTTATTTAGAGCTTTAAAAATAGCCAGTTTTGCAAACGACCTCCGTTTTCGACGAAACTAATTTTTTTGGATCCGTAATATCAAATTATTGTTGGATTCCAAGTTTCGTGATTTTTGGAGTCAGTGTGTGGCCGTATAGATTTTTAATGTGAAAAACAGTCAGTATTTTGACAGTTAAAAATATACTGTGCGAGCAAACAGAGTCGGAATTCGACGAAACCAGTTTCGTTGGGTCCGTAATGTCAAACTGCAGCTGAGTGCCTATTTTCATGATTTTTGGGTATTATATGTGATCGCACGGATTTTTAAAGAACAAACGAACATAGCGGTAGACTAAAATTCAATATAATAATGAATATAAAATTAACTTCTCTATTCTATAAATACAATGCCTAACCCTAAACCAAATTCATTCCTCCCAAGTCAACAGATATTCCGCCGTCGGTTCTCAAATGCCAAACGTGGAAAACCTCTTCTTCAAAAATCAATAGAAAATCAAATCAATTCCTATAAATCCTAATAGATCTATTTTTGGAATCGTATCAAGGCAAGCGTCAATCTAGTATGGAGTATATGGGTTTCGAACAACGTTTGGTTCACTGAAATTTTCCCAGCGTGGGTATAAACGAGCTAGGGCTCAGATTTGTAAGAGTTTGAAGCTTCGATTTGTGCAATGGAGTTGATACTTGGGTTTAGGGGAGTAAACTGCATCGAAATAATGTAGTTTCCTTGAATTCCGTGCTTCAAGGGTTCGCACGGTGGTACAGGGTATCTGCCGACGAGATGGAGTCGCGATGTCAACATGGTTATCGAGTTCAGTGAAAAGGGTATGGTTGGAAAGAGGATTTGAACGAGAGGTGAACTGTGATTTCAGTTTCGGTTTTCATGCAACGGGGAGGGAGCAGTTTGGGTATGAAAAGTGGAAATGGCCATTTTCAACGATGGGTTCAAACTAGAAAATTGAGAGAGAAAGGAGGATCGAGTGTTTCAAAATTATCATGCGGTGATGCGGATTTTGACCGGGAGTGCTATGGTATTGTTAGTTTAAATTCTTATGAAGAGGAGATGGGGGATTTACCATGAAATCATCGGCGGTGGGTGTTCAATAATGGAATCGAGTTCGAAGCTTTTGGGAGAGAAGGGACTGTAGAACACGGGTATAGGATTTAAAGGAGGAAGTTGGGCCGTTTCTTTTATGGTGAGGCCCATTTAAAATATAAATTCAAGTTTATTCTACTTTAAAATAATGTATCAGCTTGTAAACCCCGTAACTCATCCATACGGTATCGAAATTCAGCGAAACAAGAACCGTTGGGATCGTATGGACGGTGGCTACAGAATGGAACTGACTGGGAGTGAATTGGAGCTCGTTACAATTTATAGCAAAACAAATTGTTTGTCTGAATCAAGCGATGGTTGTCGTTATTAACGATGATCGTCCAATGTGAGTAAATCTCACTGAACAGTTTATATTTTTATAACGTATTTTTAGAACTGATAAATATTGGTTGATTGCTGTGTGTGACTATTTGGATGAACTGCTGGTCAGTTGATTGAAATTAGATATATAAATATATATATAAATAAATCGTTATATATATATATATATTGATTCTGTTATCAGAATATTTCATATTGAACTGAAATTGATGATAATTATATTATGTAACATTTGTGAATGCAGGGAAACAGGTTGGAGGGATCCAATTGGATTCCTCAATATTTAATACTGTTTGGTTTCATATACTGTGATATGACGTGATATATAATCTGTGATTGATTGTGATGACACTGGTATTGTTATTTGATTTGTTAAAATGCCATAAGAAATACCGGAATGTAAAAAGGGAATTTTCAAAGTGTTTATTGAAAATAAAATATTAATAAAATCAAAGGGTTTTATAAAAAAGAAATTTATTTATAAGATCAAAGGATTTTATAAAAGGAATATTTTTCATTTGAAAAATAGAATGAATTGAAAAGGAAATATTTGTAAAACATTTACAAATAGAATTGAAAAGGAAGTATTTGTATAACATTTACAAATAGAATTGAAAAGGAAATATTTGTATAACATTTACAAATAGAATTGAAAAGGAAATATTTGTAAAACATTTACAAATAGAATTGAAAAGGAATATTTATAAAATAATTAGAATTATAGAAAAAGAATTATTGAGAAAATAAATAGATTATAAAAGGAAATATTTATTTAGAAAATAAATAGAGTTATAAAAGGAATTTATTGGAAAATGAAAAGAATGTCATATAAGGAAATATTTGGCAAATGAATAGAATTTTACATCAGGAAAATTTAGACCCATGCTTCGCACACGGGTATATCATGATATGGATTTAAAGCAAGGATTTTAAATAGAATCTGTTTTAACTGATAGATTGAGAAGATTAATTTATAAATGATATTTTATAAATTAAATAAAATATTTATCATTGGATAAATGGAATATATAAGTCAGGACTTATATAGGGAAGTAAGAATCGATTTCAACATCGATATTTGAAACTGAATATGGACGTAGAGTTCATCAAAGGGGTTAATCAAAATGTGTTAATCAAAATGAGTTAGAGGAGTGAATCGAATTATAGTTAATCGATTAGAATTAGAGTTAATGAATTATAGTTAACCGACTAGAATTAGAGTTAATCGAATTATAGTTAATCGATTAGAATTAGAGTTAATTGAATTAGAGTTAGTCAGATTAGAGTTATTCGAATATAGTTTATTCGAAGAAAAAGTTATCGAATAAGGTTATTCAAAGAAGAGAATTGATCGAATATAGTTTATTCGAAAAGGGGTTATCGAATATTAGTTATTCGAAAAGAGGTTATCGAATATTAGTTATTCGAAAGGAGTTATCGAATATTAGTTATTCAAAAAGAGGTTGTCGAATATTAGTTATTTGAAAAGAGGTTGTCGAATATTAGTTATTCGAAAAGAGGTTATCGAATATTAGTTATTCGAGAGGAGTTATCGAATATTAGTTATTCGAAAGGAGTTATCAAATATTAGTTATTCGAAAGGAGTTATCGAATATTAGTTATTCGAAAGGAGTTATCGAATATTAGTTATTCGAAAGGAGTTATCGAATATTAGTTAATCGAAAGAAATTATCGAATATTAGTTATTCGAAAGGAGTTATCGAATATTAGTTATTCGAAAGGAGTTATCGAATATAGTTTATTCGAATAGAGTTAAAGGAGGTAGTCGAATATAGTTTATTCGAATAGAGTTAAAAGAGTAAATCGAATATAGTTTATTCGAAAGGAGTTAATCAATATAGTTTATTCGAAAGGAGTAATTTGATAGGAGTTAATTGATAAGAGTTGATCGATTAGGGTTAATCAAATAGAGTTAATCCAATAGAGTTAATCAGATAGAATTAATAGAATAGAGTTTACCAAATAGAGCTAATTGATAAGAATAAATCGATTAGAGTTAATCAAATAGTGTTAATTAAATAGAGTTAATCGAATATGGCTATCCGAAGAGAGATTATAGAATGTAGTTTATTCGAAGGAAAGAGTTATCGAATAGAGATTTATTCGAAAGAGAGTTACGTAAGGAAGTTTGTTAAAGGTTTAAAAGGCGAACCTTGTCTGTTTCGAAGTTAGAAATGTTGTTCAGTTAAGGCCTGAGAGGTAGTTATACCCCAACTTGATTGACTTCGTTTTTAACTAGGGAATGGTTAAGGTTCGACAGTGAAGATTGGTTAAATGAATTTAGTTAACGAGTATAACGGTTTGAGTTGGCATAGCGATGTTTGATTTAAACATCTGTTTAAATCCAATGTAGGAGTTTTGGAAAAGTTTTCCAAATAAGAATCAGAAATATTTTTCTAATATAGAAAATAAGAATTGGAAATGTTTTCCAATGTTAATAAGGTATATTTTCTAAATTTAGAAAATAAGAATTGTTGAATATATGGAAATAGGAATAGGGAAATGGATAATTAAATGACAAATTAAATTAAAGTGGATCAGTGTTGATTGATGATTTGCTCGGTAAGATTTCCATTTGGAAATACAACCGTTGTTTGTACACATGTTTTCCTTTGATAGTTAAATCACCGAATATCGAAGATTTTGACCATTTTCGTCGTCAATACGGAGAGACCGGGATCAGATTTATTATCTGAAAACCACCCCGTATGGGCGTTAGCGTTGCGGTCAAATATAATGAAGATAATTAAAGACGGAGTTATGCAAGGGCTGTCCTGTTTACAGAATAGTACCTTCGGGTTGTCCAGTCCCAGGACGACCTATATGGAAGAATGTCTGACAGAGTATATTTAATGGATCGCGTAAGTTGATCTCTTCAAACATATTTACGTTTGGTGGAGGAGGAATTCGTTTCTCTTAGCTGTATACCCATTGTATTTTTTGGGAAATCAATTTGTGATTTGGAGGGTATGACGATGTGACATTCAAAGTGAAAAATTGTGTGATCTGTCAGAGATAAGCGTGGCGTCTAGCCTCACAGCCGGGAAATGACAAAAATCGGGCAGGCAACATGGCTAAGTGGTTGGCTTCCAATTAGGGTGTATTATCACCTATCTAGAGATATTCATTTCATTCTATAATCTATTGTCGATGTTGTCCCATTCGGGAAATGGTTGCTGATCCCAACCATTGGTGATATACATTCGATACACTCAAGCGAAATGAGTGGTCGGTCATGTGTGGTCGGGTTGCAAGATGTTCTTTTTGAACCCAGTGTATTCCTCCCTAGAGGTACACTATCGGAAGGTGGTTCCATACCTTGTCATAGTTGGAAATCCATTACCCAATAAGTGCTCGCGGTTTTGATTGTATACTATATATGTAGACCGTGAGATGGAAGCGTTTCTGCTAGATGATTATTTAGTTGTGGTTGATAGACATTATTATAATATCAAAAGAGCTTTGATATAAAGTTTATCATTTCTTTTAAAAGGATTTTGAAAGTTCAGTCCAATTGATTTGGATTTTCATAAAGGAAAAACCCGTTCCGTTATACGACGTGGTCTTATGAGATATCGTTTTATTGCTCAAACTGTTTTTAAATTGTTTTACTCACACCAGTCCCATGACTGACCCGGAGTTTGTTTTGTTTTGTTTTCCCTAAACTCTTGGGTGCTCAATTTTGTACGAGCAGTCAAGTAGTCGGGATTTACAGATGCACTAGAAGGAGCTGGAGAAGGAGGCTTCAATAGCGTTTTTATAGCTATTGTTTATTTCCGCTGTGATGTAAGTGTTATACTCTTATAATGTTACTGTATACATATACTAATTTTATTTCTAAAGTTATGTATCTATTATATATTGTTCATTCCGTTGTGAGATTCGTGTTTACTCAGATGTTGTTTGTTCTTCTTCTTCTTCTATTCTAAGTTTCTAACTTGTCTATTCTCACCCTCTGTTTTCTTTCTATTAGTTTTCTGGTTTCCAGTGTAATTTGGGTTGGACTTGTGTTATTTGGTCAGCTCAAATTGTACCGGAATTTCGAGACACTGCAGTTGGTATCAGAGCTTAAGGTTAAGTAATTACGTTGGCTCTATGGCGTGACTCGATAGAGATAGGGTTAGTAATACCCTAGATTGAGTTTGAGTGTATGTATATGAGCGTGTATTTGTTATTTGATATAAAAATGGTTTTATATGATGGAGATTTATTGGTCAAGTTGTTTATGGGTTCTGGTCAACCAATTTGATCCACTGTATCGATAAGGGTTTATAAACACTCGAATACGATGGGTCGACACGATATGTTTTGAAAAGAGGGTAAATGAAATTAATTTTACCCAAAGTATATTCTGATATAGAGAAAATATATATTGGAATTATAGTATATTGGATATATTAGTTGTTGTTATAATCGAATGAGACTATAAATTGAAACAGTTATATAAATAACCAATCAGAATTCATATAAGTGAAATATATGAAATTGAAATGAATTAAATCTGAATTTAAATCAGAATTTGGAATTTGAAATTCCGAAAACATGAAAAGTGTTTGTAAATGGATTTGAATTGAATATATGTGAATTTTAAAATCCTAGGAGATTTTAAATTGATTTACAAGCACTGTGAATGATATTTTGAAAGTGATTTCAAAATGAAGGTGTTTAAATATGGTTTTGAAATTGTTATAGTATTGAACTCACTTCGATAATTTGGAAAATGGCCCTGATGATGATGGCCACATCATCAGTGTCATTTTCGAGTTGCTAAGTGACGGATTACTACCAAAGGTTTTGGTTTTTGAATTGTTTTGAGAAAAACAAGTTGTTTTGATTTCAAAAGGAAATATTTGATTTCTTAAAAGGATAAGTTGTTTATAACTCCTAGGAAGAGACTGTGAATTAAAAAAAAATTAAACTGAAATTTGTAAAAGCAAATTGGAATTGAAATGATGCTAGTTAAGTGGTAATTGAATTGGATTGGTTTAAAATGGTATTGGAACAAATTGGACTTATGAGATAGGAATTTGAAACGATATTGGGTTGATGAGTTAAGAATTTGAAAATCATGAATGGAACTTTGATTTGAAATTGAATTTGGCTTGGATAAGCGAATTGAAGCGACCCGAACTTCCCCGGTCTCCGAAGAGATGAGAAAGAACGAATTACTTTGAGAACAACACACAAAAGGACGCAGACGGAAGAACATTTCATTGTTATTACAACAATTCCATCAGATACAAGAATATACAGAGTATAAATGAATAAATTACATTCGATAAATATCAGTGATTACAATAAATTACATAGCAGCGGAAAATAATACAAAAGCACAACTAGAAGTGATACACGGATACAGAGCTTTCCGAGCATCGTTCCAGCTGTTAATCAGGACCCTGTGAATATAAATCTGCAAAACCAAAACTACTAGCTGCCCGTGCGGAAAATAGGGGCACCCAGAGTTTAGGTTAAAACAATAAACTCCAGGTCAGTCATGTGACTGGTGTGAGAACTAAAATAGTTATTAATATTGGTTTTAAAGTTAGGTAAATCAAGGGACCACGCCGTATAACACGGAACGGGTTTCCTCCCAAGAATACCAGTGCATAGAACAAACAGCGCAATGCTAAATAAAGAAAAATGAAGCTGTTATAAGACCCAGGTCCCATCACACAATGCAACGCAAGCCGGAGGATAGGGTTTTCCCTTATAACAGCCAAAGCATGCTTGATACGTTTAAAACACATTATTTGATACTATAATAAGTGTATAGTGTCAAAACAATTTCAAATCATAAATATCAATCATAGGCGGCATGGGTACCATCTATCATGTCGCCATACTAGTTCTACAATTAAAACCGCAATATCACGTATTGGAAATTGGATTCTGTCATGAGCCGAGGCAAGGGGCAAGCTCCTCTCCGCGTTCGAGACACTCTAGCAATGCCTCAGGACCCCACTCTGATCCTTTGGAACCTCCAAGGCCGGTCCTCTCTTACTTTTGATGATTAATTATTCCTGAACACACGTTTCCCGGTCCTTACAGACCTATATCCGAGGCGCCTCATATCCAACAACCACACAGGTGAAAAGTATATAAATGTCAGGGCTGGTAGGTCACTGACACCACCCTAGCTAGAAAGAAACGTCGTGCACTCCTTGGGTCCGTATCCCGTTTTTGACTCATACCGAGGTGTGAGGCTCGCGAATCCACGTTATACACAAAGCTATGCCACACAGGCCGTGCTTTGATCATCAACCACAAGACTTTTCTTTTCAACAGAAGCCTTGATCAATTGCCACTTACGCATGCCACACTGGCAATTCACTCCATGCGACTGATGTCCATCGATATACAACCTCTGAGCTCGTATGTCCCAGAGAAGGGCGTTAAGCAAGACAATAAATTCTCCGCCGCCAAACAGATGTATATTTAATAGAGATCAATCAACACAGAATAAAATCCAATGTCAGACACACAATCCATTTACAAGTTCGTTCTGGGTCTGAACGAAACCGGAGGCACTTTCCTCGCATATCCATCGATCTCCAAGTACGTCTGGACGATCACCGACTGATTCCCTCATCCTGGGTGTACATCCCAATCAAGATCATCAGTAATCACCCAAACGATGTGAAGACTTCCGGTCTTCAACCACCGTCTTCATCTTCGACATCTCGTCGAATCGATTATTCAGAATGGGCATAAACCCGGCCTTTCTGAATAACCCACGTATATAATAAACGAATGTTACACAAACACAACAAACGCCTCATTCCAATTCAGAATATTCTTTTATTCACAAAAACACATTCTTAGGGAAATGTTCCCATTAATTTTATCCAAGATAAATTCTTCTAAATTTATTCTATAATCTTCCTTTGGATATCATTTCAAACTAGTCGGGATTAGCGAACCACACCGAAGTAATTATTTATTTTATTTCCCAATCCCAACCTATATCCCATGGAGAAAACTGGTAATACTCCACATCTAACACCACTGTGTTATCGGTAAAATTAATTACCATTTCACGTTCAAATCTAATTAAAAATTTAACTATCGCTTTGGAGCAAAACTGGTGGTACTCCATTCTCGATCACCTTTCAGATTTGATAATTTAAATTATCAATCCACATTTTTAATCTAATTAAAGATTCATTAAAACTCCACTTAGTTTTAATCTTCACAAAAATCAATATTCTGTCTTTAACTGGGTTAAAGAACCAATGTCTTCTAAAACACGATTCACGACAAACCCAAATCACATTTGATATTAAATACAAGGCTTTGAATAGAAAATATATCGGCTTATATTCAATATCAAATTCTGAAACCAACATATATCGTATTGGAAATAACGATATAAAATATATCTTTCAAATTCCCATAACAATATCTGTATAGTCACGAAATCCAACATCGAAATATCCCGAAGATAATTTCGATTCAACTCCAGTCCAATCCACGTATTGGAAATTATCGATTATTTTCAAAATCACTTTCAAATTCAATTTATTTATATCAAAAATAAATTGATTTTAATTCTAGTTCAAAACTAGTTCATTTCGATAAAAATCTATTTTTACCTTCTAATGTGGAATTTTCCCGCCCAATTCTTTCCAATTCACATATTATAATTTTACACGAATTATAGAAATTTTTAATAATTTTATCAAGGCTCGTACAGTCGATTTCCATCAACGGCCATCGAACTGCACTTACAGTGACCTTTTTCGAATTTGATTTGGACATAATTCCAAATCCAACCGTTAGATTTCAAATTTCTAATATTCAATGGAAAGCTCTTTTCGATACGAACCCAACGGTTCCGGTTTTAGGAGAATCCGACGGTCGGATCTCCCGCAATGTCCGTTTGAAATAAATGGTCGAAATTCACGAACTGCCGCGGCGCGTTCTATTCAGGCCATTATATATATATATAATATATATTATATATATTTCGTCGATTTCCTTTTTAAAACGTAATTTATAAATCGTTTTAAATTCGTTTTCAAAACCATTTCAACACTATATTCAATTTCAAATCGATTTGATTTCAATTCAATTCGAGTTCATTTCAATTCAATTCAAATTCAAATTCGTTTCAATTCAATTCAAATTCAAATTCGTTTCAATTCAATTCAATTCGAATTTACCTTCTATTTGATCTAATTCGAATTCGTTTCAAATTGATTTCAATTCAATTTTAGTTTGTTTTAAATTTCAATTTCAATCTAATTCAATTTGAATTCATTTCTATTTACTTCGAATCGAATTCATTTTCCATTCGATTCGAATTCATTTCAAATTGATTCCATAAAATTTCAATTTCAATTTTTAATCTAATTCAATTTGAACTTCCTTTCAAAATATTAAATTTTGAAATCACTTTTCAACATTCATTCTACAACGAATAACATCGATATAAATATCGTTCGCGTCAAAATAACGCATCTCTAATCAACACGGCTTTATATTTTTCAATAAATTCGTTATTCTATTCAACAAATGAATATTTATTTCATTCAACACATGAATCTATATTTCTTTCAACACACGACTAATCTCAACACATGAGTACTGTCAACACATCACTATTTTTGTTATGTAAAATATTTTATAAAACTATGGTATCTATCGTTTGATTTTAATTAGACTCCACCGTAAAGTAGATTTTAATCGTAAATATGATAAAGATGTAATTTTTATTATTTAAAATATTTCACTCAACACATGAACCTCGTCAACACATGACTATTTTTATATTCAACACATGAATTTTCTTTTATAATATTCATTAATTTCCCGATTGGAATGAGGCCCAATCAATCACCATATAACGTTAATTATATGGATTCCATACAACACATGTATATAATAGCATTGATAAACAATCAACCATCATCCAAAGTGCACCACACAACTGCATAAGCATCAAATATAAATAATCGACGCTTACACAGTCTGTCGACCAATCGATCGACAATAATTAAATAATTGGGATTAGTGTACGCCAAATATCATCCCAACACCCGTGTGGGGTTTCAAATCAACAAACACACATTTTTGTTTGTGCAGTTGGGCGATGTGTAAAATTTATCAACCCAATCAATATCAGTCAAATCAGTGTAAATAAACAAATCGGCCGATTTGTTTATAAATATTTATTTACTCACTTTCACGTTAAAAATTATATTTTTAACGTCAAGAATATTTATTTCAACACTTGAATTTCTATTCAGTTCATTTACACAATAAAAATGATATTTTTATTTTTCTAACATATTTTAGAAAATTTCGGCGGCATAATGGCACGATACTAGAAACGGGACGAGGCCTAGCCTTATCCCCGGTCTAGTGAAGGCCCACGCCATTCACACATCAATCAAATCAATCTCAATTCACCAAACAATTCAATTTAAACCAAATAGACTAACCAACTACACAACCAAACAATTTAACAAACAAGCCATCCATGGTCTGTGGATGACGGGTGTCGGGTGCTACTAAACACCGTCTACATCCTAGTATATATATATATAACTAGAAAAAGAGATTTTGAGTGAGAAGTTCTCACATATAGCTATCCTAGCTCCTTGGCACTTCATTAATAGAAATCTTCTTCGTTATCCCATCTTCGTCATCTTCGTTGCCCGTAGTCACTATATATATAAAAATCACACATTTTTATATTTCGATGTCTTTAAAATAAAAATCACATTTTTATTTATTCACATCCAATTTAGAAATCATATTTCTATAATCACTTCATACATTTAAAAATCGAATTTTTACTATGCTATTCAATATATAAAAATCATATTTCCTTACCGCTAACATATAGATAAAAATTCTATTTCAAAAATATAGATTTCGCCCTTATAAAAATATAGATTTCGCCTTCATAAAAATAGAGTTTTCTCCTTTATAAAAATAAAGTTTTCGCCTTTTCAAAAATATAGATTTCATTATTATAAAAATCATCACTTTACTTCTACGTATATAAAATAAAAATCAGATTTTTATTTCGCTACATATACAAAGATGATATTTTTATATTCTCTACCCTATAAAGATTATATTTTTAATACTTTAAAAATATAAAAATCATATTTTTAATATTTCTATATAGTAAAGATTATATTTTTAATACTTTAAAAATATAAAAATCATATTTTTAATTCGCTACAACATATGTAAAAATCGTATTTTTAAACCGCTAATATATTATAAAAATCCAATCTTTTCCTCGCTTTACATATGATAAAAATCCAGTCTTTTCTCCATATAAAAATCATGTCTTTATTCTCATATAAATCGTATTAAAAATCAAATCTTTTTAATTACATAAATGAATAGAAATAAAAAAATAAAATCACATTTTTATGAACTGATTTTCATTATATTAAAACCTGGTTTTAAAGTTAAGTATTAAATTAAATAAAAACAGAAAAATAAAATATAACTTACATTTTGAATTCAGGTGTGGAGGGGGGGGGGGGGCGTTTCACGTTGGAGCAGCTGGGGGGGTCGACGCGCTTGAACGGCAGGCGGTGGGGGTGCATCGGAGGAGGTCGAGGAGAAGCGATGGTTGGGGTTTTCATGGTTGATTTGGGGGATACGGCGTTCGACTGAGGGAGAGGAGAGAAATAGGAGGGCGGAGGGGTTCTGGCGTGCGAGGACGAGATGGAGGAGGGAGGGCACGGTGGCGCGGCACCACCTGAGGAGAGGTGCGACGGCCGCGAGGCCCAAGGCCATTGGGGCTAGGGTTTTTTTTTTTTTTTTCTTATCGTAATGAAGAAGAGAGGGGGGGGGGGCAGATGAAATAAAGGAGAGGGATTATTTTATATTTTTATTTATTTATTTATTTATTTATTTCTCACATAAAGCAACTTTTTCTATCGACCTCGAAACAAGGCCCACCGCCTGCCGTCCATAGCGTTTCACCCCCATTCCGAACACAATGGGATATGTATCGTAGGTTGATTTGATCGTTTCGATCAGTTTCCTTTAAATTTACATTTAAATCACTATATTGAATTTTAAACGTACATTTCAAATTACCGGGGTCACATACTAGCTCGAAAAATTACAGAAAATATTTTCTACCTTCGTATTGACGATACGGTCCTAACAAAACTAGTTTCGTCGAATTCTGAGACCGTTGGAAAAATGGTCAATTTCCAATCGATTAAAATCAACTGAAACCGGTCAAACGCGTTTTCCTATGCCACGCTCACATATTGATTCTAAAAATTATGAAATTTGGAATCTAGCAATAATTCAACATCACGGACCCAACAAAACTGGTTTCGTCGAAATCCGAGGTCATTTGCAAAATGTCCATTTTTAAGGGCCTGAATTCCATAGCGACTATTCAGAATTTTCAACTGGACATATCTTTTGATTCCCGCTACGAACTTTTGATTTTTCGGATTCGTTGGAAAGATATTATCAATTAGATCCTAATGTTTTTGGTTTCACTAAAATCCGGATTGTTTTGCTCCCGGTACATTCAATTGAAGTTTGAAATCGAATTATCGAACTACCGCGCCATTTTCAATTCTATTTATAATTATATATAAATATTTATATTCTAACGACGACGCGTATAATATATACGTCGAATTCTATTCAAAATAAATTTTCTCGTCAATATTATTTAAAATAATTCATTTTAAATATTCAAAATTCGCTAAAACTGTTAAAATAAAAATTTCAAACTGGCTCGCATTTTACGGGTTATTACAATCTCCCCCACTTAAAACTTTTCGTCCCCGAAAAGGAACAAAGTCGAAAGTGGTTTGATTATTCAACACTATGTTCGATCTGGCTTGCATTCTCCAACTTTTCAGTTTCTGAGAATTTCCCAAATTTCAAAATTTTGGCTAACACCCTAAATTTTCGAAAAATTTCGCCATAACCTCCCCTGCACCGGGAGCATCGGGGAATTTCAAATAGCTTCCCCGGTCCTTCAGATCTCAAAAAGAAAAAGAAAAAGCCAAGCGGCTAGCCAATAGGCTCATAAAATCATCATCACCCAAACAAAACAGTAAATTATGTAGTAAACATGTACCTATTTGTCAGGCAAACAAATTTTATTCTTCGGCTCTAGCCTCCTTGCTATGACCTGTTCAATGTAAGTATATGTATATGCAAGCAAAAGCAACCAATTTTCAATATAGTTCAAAATTTGGTTCAATTAGGCATAAATGGTTAAAATTAGCATACAATTAAACAAACAACCCAAACATCAATCAATTAGTGAATTAGAGTTTCAAATTCATAATTTTGATCCATATACACAAAAATCATGTTTTTGATGCCAATTCACAACAATGTGTTCTAACTATATAAGTTTTGGTTCTCACACCAGCCTAATGGAAATATATAGATATCACACCTTCGAAACACGAACATAAATTCTGATGATGATATATCAATCATCAGAACCATCTCCGGGTGTCTAGAATGTGATTCTATATCTACCCAATATATTAAAACTTCGAATATACGTTCATGACGCGTATACGCGAAATCTATATATACTCGATTGTCCATATTCAACATAAATAAATAATCAAATACGTATAAAACAATTTAAATTTTTAAAACAAAATTGTTTTCATTTGAAAAATATACTCTTCACACTCGTTCTAGGATACTACTGATCCTATCTCTAACGAGTCACTCTAATTGGATATTACTAATCCAATATCTGATGAATTCTTTCGTATGGTCCTAATGTGTCTTGTTCTCGAGCTCTGTAAACCAAAGCTCTGATACCAACTGAAG
This sequence comes from Allium sativum, assembly GCA_030737875.1. Taxonomy (NCBI): domain Eukaryota; kingdom Viridiplantae; phylum Streptophyta; class Magnoliopsida; order Asparagales; family Amaryllidaceae; genus Allium; species Allium sativum. The sequence continues at coordinate 196,153,741 of CM060911.1, forward strand.
CGACCCGAACTTCCCCGGTCTCCGAAGAGATGAGAAAGAACGAATTACTTTGAGAACAACACACAAAAGGACGCAGACGGAAGAACAATTCATTGTTATTACAACAATTCCATCAGATACAAGAATATACAGAGTATAAATGAATAAATTACATTCGATAAATATCAGTGATTACAATAAATTACATAGCAGCGGAAAATAATTCAAAAGCACAACTAGAAGTGATACACGGATACAGAGCTTTCCGAGCATCGTTCCAGCTGTTAATCAGGACCCTGTGAATATAAATCTGCAAAACCAAAACTACTAGCTGCCCGTGCGGAAAATAGGGGCACCCAGAGTTTAGGTTAAAACAATAAACTCCAGGTCAGTCATGTGACTGGTGTGAGAACTAAAACAGTTATTAATATTGGTTTTAAAGTTAGGTAAATCAAGGGACCACGCCGTATAACACGGAACGGGTTTCCTCCCAAGAATACCAGTGCATAGAACAAACAGCGCAATGCTAAATAAAGAAAAATGAAGCTGTTATAAGACCCAGGTCCCATCACACAATGCAATGCAAGCCGGAGGATAGGGTTTTCCCTTATAACAGCCAAAGCATGCTTGATACGTTTAAAACACATTATTTGATACTATAATAAGTGTATAGTGTCAAAACAATTTCAAATCATAAATATCAATCATAGGCGGCATGGGTACCATCTATCATGTCGCCATACTAGTTCTACAATTAAAACCGCAATATCACGTATTGGAAATTGGATTCCGTCATGAGCCGAGGCAAGGGGCAAGCTCCTCTCCGCGTTCGAGACACTCTAGCAATGCCTCAGGACCCCACTCTGATCCTTTGGAACCTCCAAGGCCGGTCCTCTCTTACTTTTGAGGATTAATTATTCCTGAACACACGTTTCCCGGTCCTTACAGACCTATATCCGAGGCGCCTCATATCCAACAACCACACAGGTGAAAAGTATATAAATGTCAGGGCTGGTAGGTCACTGACACCACCCTAGCTAGAAAGAAACGTCGTGCACTCCTTGGGTCCGTATCCCATTTTTGACTCATACCGAGGTGTGAGGCTCGCGAATCCACGTTATACACAAAGCTATGCCACACAGGCCGTGCTTTGATCATCAACCACAAGACTTTGCTTTTCAACAGAAGCCTTGATCAATTGCCACTTACGCATGCCACACTGGCAATTCACTCCATGCGACTGATGTCCATCGATATACAACCTCTGAGCTCGTATGTCTCAGAGAAGGGCGTTAAGCAAGAGAATAAATTCTCCGCCGCCAAACAGATGTATATTTAATAGAGATCAATCAACACAGAATAAAATCCAATGTCAGACACACAATCCATTTACAAGTTCGTTCTGGGTCTGAACGAAACCGGAGGCACTTTCCTCGCATATCCATCGATCTCCAAGTACGTCTGGACGATCACCGACTGATTCCCTCATCCTGGGTGTACAGCCCAATCAATATCATCAGTAATCACCCAAACGATGTGAAGACTTCCGGTCTTCAACCACCGTCTTCATCTTCGACATCTCGTCGAATCGATTATTCAGAATGGGTATAAACCCGGCCTTTCTGAATAACCCACGTATATAATAAATGAATGTTACACAAACACAACAAACGCCTCATTCCAATTCAGAATATTCTTTTATTCACAAAAACACATTCTTAGGGAAATGTTCCCATTAATTTTATCCAAGATAAATTCTTCTAAATTTATTCTATAATCTTCCTTTGGATATCATTTCAAACTAGTCGGGATTAGCGAACCACACCGAAGTAATTATTTATTTTATTTCCCAATCCCAACCTATATCCCATGGAGATAACTGGTAATACTCCACATCTAACACCACTGTGTTATCGGTAAAATTAATTACCATTTCACGTTCAAATCTAATTAAAGATTTAACTATCGCTTTGGAGCAAAACTGGTGGTACTCCATTCTCGATCACCTTTCAGATTTGATAATTTAAATTATCAATCCACATTTTTAATCTAATTAAAGATTCATTAAAACTCCACTTAGTTTTAATCTTCACAAAAATCAATATTCTGTCTTTAACTGGGTTAAAGAACCAATGTCTTCTAAAACACGATTCACGACAAACCCAAATCACATTTGATATTAAATACAAGGCTTTGAATAGAAAATATATCGGCTTATATTCAATATCAAATTCTGAAACCAACATATATCGTATTGGAAATAATGATATAAAATATATCTTTCAAATTCCCATAACAATATCTGTATAGTCACGAAATCCAACATCGAAATATCCCGAAGATAATTTCGATTCAACTCCAGTCCAATCCACGTATTGGAAATTATCGATTATTTTCAAAATCACTTTCAAATTCAATTTATTTATATCAAAAATAAATTGATTTTAATTCTAGTTCAAAACTAGTTCATTTCGATAAAAATCTATTTTTACCTTCTAATGTGGAATTTTCCCGCCCAATTCTTTCCAATTCACATATTATAATTTTACACGAATTATAGAAATTTTTAATAATTTTATCAAGGCTCGTACAGTCGATTTCCATCAACGGCCATCGAACTGCACTTACAGTGACCTTTTTCGAATTTGATTTGGACATAATTCCAAATCCAACCGTTAGATTTCAAATTTCTAATATTCAATGGAAAGCTCTTTTCGATACGAACCCAACGGTTCCGGTTTTAGGAGAATCCGACGGTCGGATCTCCCGCAATGTCCGTTTGAAATAAATGGTCGAAATTCACGAACTGCCGCGGCGCGGCGCGTTCTTTTCAGGCCATTATATATATATAATATATATATTATATATATTTCGTCGATTTCCTTTTTAAAACGTATTTTATAAATCGTTTTAAATTCGTTTTCAAAACCATTTCAACACTATATTCAATTTCAAATCGATTTGATTTCAATTCAATTCGAGTTCATTTCAATTCAATTCAAATTCAAATTCATTTCAATTCAATTCAAATTCAAATTCGTTTCAATTCAATTCAATTCGAATTTACCTTCTATTTGATCTAATTCGAATTCGTTTCAAATTGATTTCAATTCAATTTTAGTTTGTTTTAAATTTCAATTTCAATCTAATTCAATTTGAATTCATTTCTATTTACTTCGAATCGAATTCATTTTCCATTCGATTCGAATTCATTTCAAATTGATTCCATAAAATTTCAATTTCAATTTTTAATCTAATTCAATTTGAACTTCCTTTCAAAATATTAAATTTTGAAATCACTTTTCAACATTCATTCTACAACGAATAACATCGATATAAATATCGTTCGCGTCAAAATAACGCATCTCTAATCAACACGGCTTTATATTTTTCAATAAATTCGTTATTCTATTCAACAAATGAATATTTATTTCATTCAACACATGAATCTATATTTCTTTCAACACACGACTAATCTCAACACATGAGTACTGTCAACACATCACTATTTTTGTTATGTAAAATATTTTATAAAACTATGGTATCTATCGTTTGATTTTAATTAGACTCCACCGTAATGTAGATTTTAATCGTAAATATGATAAAGATGTAATTTTTATTATTTAAAATATTTCACTCAACACATGAACCTCGTCAACACATGACTATTTTTATATTCAACACATGAATTTTCTTTTATAATATTCATTAATTTCCCGATTGGAATGAGGCCCAATCAATCACCATATAACGTTAATTATATGGATTCCATACAACACATGTATATAATAGCATTGATAAATTCCATACAACACATGTATATAATAGCATTGATAAACAATCAACCATCATCCAAAGTGCACCACACAACTGCATAAGCATCAAATATAAATAATCGACGCTTACACAGTCTGTCGACCAATCGATCGACAATAATTAAATAATTGAGATTAGTGTACGCCAAATATCATCCCAACACCCGTGTGGGGTTTCAAATCAACAAACACACATTTTTGTTTGTGCAGTTGGGCGATGTGTAAAATTTATCAACCCAATCAATATCAGTCAAATCAGTGTAAATAAACAAATCGGCCGATTTGTTTATAAATATTTATTTACTCACTTTCACGTTAAAAATTATATTTTTAACGTCAAGAATATTTATTTCAACACTTGAATTTCTATTCAGTTCATTTACACAATAAAAATGATATTTTTATTTTTCTAACATATTTTAGAAAATTTCGGCGGCATAACGGCACGATACTAGAAACGGGACGAGGCCTAGCCTTATCCCCGGTCTAGTGAAGGCCCACGCCATTCACACATCAATCAAATCAATCTCAATTCACCAAACAATTCAATTTAAACCAAATAGACTAACCAACTACACAACCAAACAATTTAACAAACAAGCCATCCATGGTCTGTGGATGACGGGTGTCGGGTGCTACTAAACACCGTCTACATCCTAGTATATATATATATAACTAGAAAAAGAGATTTTGAGTGAGAAGTTCTCACATATAGCTATCCTAGCTCCTTGGCACTTCATTAATAGAAATCTTCTTCGTTATCCCATCTTCGTCATCTTCGTTGCCCGTAGTCACTATATATATAAAAATCACACATTTTTATATTTCGATGTCTTTAAAATAAAAATCACATTTTTATTTATTCACATCCAATTTAGAAATCATATTTCTATAATCACTTCATACATTTAAAAATCGAATTTTTACTATGCTATTCAATATATAAAAATCATATTTCCTTACCGCTAACATATAGATAAAAATTCTATTTCAAAAATATAGATTTCGCCCTTATAAAAATATAGATTTCGCCTTCATAAAAATAGAGTTTTCTCCTTTATAAAAATAAAGTTTTCGCCTTTTCAAAAATATAGATTTCATTATTATAAAAATCATCACTTTACTTCTACGTATATAAAATAAAAATCAGATTTTTATTTCGCTACATATACAAAGATGATATTTTTATATTCTCTACCCTATAAAGATTATATTTTTAATACTTTAAAAATATAAAAATCATATTTTTAATATTTCTATATAGTAAAGATTATATTTTTAATACTTTAAAAATATAAAAATCATATTTTTAATTCGCTACAACATATGTAAAAATCGTATTTTTAAACCGCTAATATATTATAAAAATCCAATCTTTTCCTCGCTTTACATATGATAAAAATCCAGTCTTTTCTCCATATAAAAATCATGTCTTTATTCTCATATAAATCATATAAAAAATCAAATCTTTTTAATTACATAAATGAATAGAAATAAAAAAATAAAATCACATTTTTATGAACTGATTTTCATTATATTAAAACCTGGTTTTAAAGTTAAGTATTAAATTAAATAAAAACAGAAAAATAAAATATAACTTACATTTTGAATTCAGGTGTGGAGGGGGGGGGGGGGCGTTTCACGTTGGAGCAGCTGGGGGGGGTCGGCGCGCTTGAACGGCAGGCGGTGGGGGTGCATCGGAGGAGGTCGAGGAGAAGCGGTGGTTGGGGTTTTCATGGTTGATTTGGGGGATACGGCGTTCGACTGAGGGAGAGGAGAGCAATAGGAGGGCGGAGGGGTTCTGGCGTGCGAGGACGAGATGGAGGAGGGAGGGCACGGTGGCGCGGCACCACCTGAGGAGAGGTGCGACGGCCGCGAGGCCCAAGGCCATTGGGGCTAGGTTTTTTTTATTTTTTTTTCTTTTTTTTCTGATCGTAATGAAGAAGAGGGGGGGGGGGCAGATGAAACAAAGGAGAGGGATTATTTTATATTTTTATTTATTTATTTATTTATTTTTTCTCACATAAAGCAACTTTTTCTATCGACCTCGAAACAAGGCCCACCGCCTGCCGTCCATAGCGTTTCACCCCCATTCCGAACACAATGGGATATGTATCGTAGGTTGATTTGATCGTTTCGATCAGTTTCCTTTAAATTTACATTTAAATCACTATATTGAATTTTAAACGTACATTTCAAATTACCGGGGTCACATACTAGCTCGAAAAATTACAGAAAATATTTTCTTCCTTCGTATTGACGATACGGTCCTAACAAAACTAGTTTCGTCGAATTCTGAGACCGTTGGAAAAATGGTCAATTTCCAGTCGATTAAAATCAACTGAAACCGGTCAAACGCGTTTTCCTATGCCACGCTCACATATTGATTCTAAAAATTATGAAATTTGGAATCTAGCAATAATTCAACATCACGGACCCAACAAAACTGGTTTCGTCGAAATCCGAGGTCATTTGCAAAATGTCCATTTTTAAGGGCCTGAATTCCATAGCGACTATTTAGAATTTTCAACTGGACATATCTTTTGATTCCCGCTACGAACTTTTGATTTTTCGGATTCGTTGGAAAGATATTATCAATTAGATCCTAATGTTTTTGGTTTCACTAAAATCCGGATTGTTTTGCTCCCGGTACATTCAATTGAAGTTTGAAATCGAATTATCGAACTACCGCGCCATTTTCAATTCTATTTATAATTATATATAAATATTTATATTCTAACGACGACGCGTATAATATATACGTCGAATTCTATTCAAAATAAATTTTCTCGTCAATATCATTTAAAATAATTCATTTTAAATATTCAAAATTCGCTAAAACTGTTAAAATAAAAATTTCAAACTGGCTCGCATTTTACGGGTTATTACACGAATGGTTGTATTGGAGATAAAAGTGAGTTGAGTTTGATTTGATGACATTGGTATATGTTGAATTGGTAGCAGATGGAAGGGATATAATGATATGCCCAACAAAAAAGGTACAAGTGTATATTTGGTATAAGCCTGAGATTTATGAGCCGATTTGGCAAATCGCTTGGCTGTTTGATTTTCTTTTGGGATGGAGAAGGCCCAGAGAGGAGAGTTGTAGTTGTACCGATCGATCCGTACAAAGGAGGTGTTGGCGAAATTTTTCAGAAATTTCGGGTATTAGAAAATTCTCAGGATTTTTGAAAATTTTCGTTGATAAGAATTAACTAATATTTTAATTAAAATTAATTGGTATAGTGTAACTGGAATTTTAGAATTTAACAAATAATTTGTAATCAGTTAGTGGGGTTTGTTTTCTACCTTAGCAATTTCGAGGACAAAATTATTTTAAGGGGAGAAGAATGTAATGACTCGTATTTTACCGTATAATAATTTATTTAATTAATTATATAAATAGTGATTTAGAGATTTTAATGGTCATAGAATTAAATAATAGTGAATATTTAATTAATATAAATAATAGAATAATATATTTATTTCTGAAATAGTTGGAAATAGTGAATTGACGATATGGTGTGAACTGGACAATTTAAAATATATATAATAGTTTGGAATTGAATTCGAATATATTATTTAACCGAAGTTTGAACGTATAATTATATTATAATTAAAATCGAGCTCCAAATGGCGCGGTAGTTCGTAATTTGGCGATTTGAACTTCAACTAAATATACAGGGTCCGTTTAAAGTCGGATTTCTGTGAAATAAGAAACTTTCGGAGCTGGTGAAGTATATATTTCTAATGGAAGAGAAAATTCGAGATTTCATTGTGTAGATTTTGATTTATGTCCAAATCAAATTTTAGAAAAGTCGATATGGAATTCCTTTATAATTTATAACGATTTATTATAAATGGATTTTCAATATAAATTGAATATCGATTCAACCAGGATTTGAATATCGAGTTATAAATCCAATTGGAGCTATACGATATTCCGTATGAATATATATACGATAATATTTATTTATAAATATTTAAATTAATATTTTTAAATATATTTAATATTTAAAAGGGTTTATTCAGAGCTTTAAAAATAGCCAGTTTTGCAAACGACCTCCGTTTTCGACGAAACTAATTTTGTTGGATCCGTAATGTCAAATTATTGTTAGATTCTAAGTTTCATGATTTTTGGAGTCAGTGTGTGGCCGTACGGATTTTTAATGTGAAAACAGTCAGTATTTTGACAGTTAAAAATACGTTGTGTGAGCAAACAGAGTCGGAATTCGACGAAACCAATTTCATTGGGTCCGTAATGTCGAACTGCAGCTGAGTGCCCATTTTCATGATTTTTGGATGTTATATGTGATCGCACGGATTTTTAAAGAACAAATGAACATAGCGGTAGACTAAAATTCAATATAATAATGAATATAAAATTAATTTCTCTATTCTATAAATACAATGCCTAGCCCTAAACCAAATTCATTCCTCCCAAGTCAGCAGATATTCCGCCGTCGGTTCTCAAATGCCAAATTTGGAAAACCTCTTCTTCAAAAATCAATAGAAAATCAAATCAATTCCTATAAATCCTAATAGATCTATTTTTGGAATCGTATCAAGGTAAGCTTCAATCTAGTATGGATTATAGGGTTTCGAACAACGTTTGGTTCGATGAAATTTTCCCAACGTTGGTATGAACGAGCTAGGGCTCAGATATGTAAGAGTTTGAAGCTTCGATTTGTGCAATGGAGTTGATACTTGGGTTTAGGGGAGTAAACTGCATCGAAGCAATGTAGTTTCCTTGAATTCTGTGCTTCAAGGGTTCACACGCTGGTACAGGGTCTCTACCGGTGTAACGACCCGGATTTTGCCCGACCCCAATCGATCGCAAGATCGATTAAGACCTTTTAAAACCCGCGTACGTTAACTTTGGGCATACAACACATCAGAACAAAAACACAGACTTTTATAACAACAATAATAAATGTTACATCAGAGTACAGAATATATATCAGAGTACATCAATAAATAATACAGCGGAAGATACATTTACAATAAATTAAATACATTGCAGCGGAACTAATCTCAGCGGAATGCCATCAATATTCTGGACCCAGCTTCAGACTTCAATCCAGGATCCTGCTTAACTATATCTGCAAAAAGCTACTCGACTGCCCGTGTGGAAAGAGGGCACCCGAGTTTGCAAAGTGAAACAAACTACAGGTCAGTTGTGGGACTGGTGTGAGAATTCTATACTTAACTTATCTAATAAGTAGGCTAATCACAGGACCACGCCGCTAACACGGAACGGGTTTACTCCATTGGATTGCCAGTGCATAATTAAAGTAAATCGTCAAATAATGTAATGCTTTTTTCTTTAGAAAAATGAAACCGTTATAAGACCCAGGTCCCATCACACAATGCAACGCACACCAGAGGATAGGGTTTTACCTTATAATGGTCAAAAGATGCTTGATACGTAAAAACGATATTTTTAGTAGTGTGTACATATATATATATATATTTAAAACATTTCAATATAAATGTATTAATCTTAGACGGCATAGGTACCATATACTGTGTCATCGTACTAGTTATACAATCAAAACCGCAAGGGCGTATTGGAAATTGGGTTTCCATCATGAGATCGAGGCTAGGGATCGTCCTCTTCCGATTCGAGAGACTCTAGCAAATGCCCCAGGATCCACCGCAGTGAACCCTTGGATCTTCAGGGTCGGTCCCCACCTAACGGTAGTGGATTAATTATGCCTGAACACACGTTTCTCGGTTCCTATGAACCTATAGTATGACCACTTCCGGCCTATAAAAACCCGAGGTACCTCAATCCAAAATCCACATAAGTAAAATGTCAAGACTGGTATGTCACTGACACCACTCCAGCTAGAAAGAAACGTGTGCACTCCCTGCAGTCCTAATCCCGTTTTTGACTCATACCGGGGTGTGAGGCTCGCGAAGTCACGTTATACACAAAGCTATGCCTAAACAGGCTATGCTTTGATCATCAGTCACAAGGCTTGCTTTTCAACAAAGCCTTGATCATTTGCATCTTAGCATGTCACATTGTCAGACCCTACCATATTATTGATCATCTACCAATATATATATATATATATAACCTCTAAGCTCATATGTCTTAGAGAAGGGTGATAAGTAAAGAATAAATTCTTAACCACCAAACAGAAATATATAATCGGTAGCGTTCAACAAATACAGTAGAAAGGAATACAATGTCAGACACGCAATCCATTGACAAGTCCGCTCTGGGTCTGAGCGAAACAACGTGTCCGTCGATCTCCAAATGCGTTTGGATGATCATTACCAAATACCTTGCCTTGGAAGGCCAATCCCAATTCAAGATACCAGTCATCATCATCCCAACGATGTGAAAACCTTCGGTCTTCAATCACCGTCTTCATCTTCGAATCTTGATCGTCGTGATGATTATTCAGAATGGGTTAAACCCGGTCTTTCTGAATATCTCGCGTATTTTGGGATTAAAAAGCAAATATTGGAAAATCACACATTACGCCACATTCCAACTCCGAGTATTCTTTTAATAAGATATTCGTTTTAGAAGATTCTCATTAATTTTATCAAAGATAAACACTGAAAATAAAATCTATAAATCAATTTCCGAAATATGGAATTCCACAGAAATCAAATCAATACATAATCGATATAAATTTCTGTATCGGACTAATAATATAAATGGAATAACGGCAAAGCCTCTTAAATTCCATATATAATATCGGTATTCTTTTACAGAAGCCCATTTCGATTATTACCAATCGAATTTCCACTTAATTCCTATTTAATATACTAAATTGGAAAAACTTGGTTTTAGAAAATTCCTTTTTAAATCTATAAAATAGATTTATAAATTCCAAATAATAATTTCAACGTAAATTGGATTGAAGGACAAATGTCGTTTAAAAACACCGTCCATGATAAATCCACTTCACATCTCAATTTATTTCATATCACAAAATATGATTGCAAGTGCTAGTAATCTTTTAAAAACATATTTTAAAATAATCATAAAAATATTCTTTATATAAAGACTCTAAATGAGAAGTATTCTTTATATTACAAATCTTTATCTTTTACATATATTCTTTGTTTTAACATATACTCGATTAAAAATATATTAAAATATATTCTTTATATAAAAAGAATTTCTAATGTAAGAATATTATTATTTAAAAGAACACCGGAATCGAAAAGCGACTCAATCATTTACCATATAATTTTGGATTATATGGATTTCACACACATCATCAAATCATCCATTTACATCCAAAGTGTAAATTCCACTGTATAAGCGTTAAAATTAAATAATAACGCTCATCACAGCCTGTCGATCTAACGATCAACAAACAATTAAATATTGGGATTAGTGTATATAAATTTTCATCCCAACACCCGTGTGGGGTTTCAACCAAACAAACAAATAATAACCTAATTTGTGCACTTGGGCGATGTGTGAAAAATTATCGTCCCAATCATATACACAAGTCGGGTAACTTGTGGATGAGAGTGTAATACACAATACATGTAATGATGACTAGAAAATATCTCTATTGCAATGAATGAATAAGCATAATAACTTTGTCCTTATTGACAATTTCTATTTTGCTAATTCAGACTGTAAACAAAAATGGTTATTTTGTTTTGGCAATTCTAATGAGGCAAAATGATAAATATTTTTATTTAACCAACCTATCTTGACAAGTATATATCCTTATATAAATTGCTTCAACTAATTCATTTTGACAAAAATGAATATTTCTGACAAAATGTAAAATTTGGTTTAACTAGTATAAATTGACTAAAATGAATAATTATTTTTAACTAATGTAAATTAACAAAAATGAATAATTGTTTTTAACTAATATAAATTTACAAAAATGAATAATTTGTGTTCCAATTCTAATAAAATATGCCAATGCTATATTTTGTTTTATTCTTTAATTTAGACAAAATGAGTGTTTTTGTCTATCCTACTCTAATGATAAATGTAGATGTTTAGTTATTAAAATGTAACTTTTAAATTCTAACCTTTATTTCAAACAATCTTTATTCATATCAAAATTATAAATCAAGAATATAATTTCAAATCTGATGGTTTGTTTGCATTAATGAATTGCAAACAAAGATGGACTTTATTTTAAGGTTTTGTTTGCAACAAGGAATCCAGATAACCAATGTGACTTTTATTTCAATTAAAAGTATATTTGTGTGCATGTAAAAAGAACCTCATTTACAAAATGTATTTACATTATTAAATGTAAATAAAAGAAACAAATTTTATTTAAATGAGCATTTACATTTGTGAAAGCAAACAAAGAATAGTTTTGTTTATAAATTTTATTTACATTAGTGAATGTAAATAAGAGAACAAAATTTATTTTCAAAGTATAATTTAAACAAATTCTATTAAATGTATAAAAGTGTGTACATTTGTATTGGTAATTTTAGATAAAGAAAATAGATTATAGTTTCATTGAATATTTGCATTGATAAATGCAAATAAAAGAATAAACCTTAATTTTCAATGCATATATATTGATAAATGCAAACAAAGAAATAAAGTTTTTTTCAATATATGTTTGTATTTGCATTGGTGAATGCAAATGAATAATTTGTTTTCAATATACATTTTGCATTGGTAAATGCAAAAAGAACAATTTCTATTTTTCTATATATATATGCATGGCTGAATGTAAATAGAAGAACAAACTTTATTTTCAAAACATGTTTACCTTTGAGAATGCAAATAAAAGAACAAAACTTTCTTTCCAATATGCGTTTGCATTTGTGAATGCAAATAAAAGAATAAATTTTATTTTTAATGTTTATTTACATTAGTAAATGCAAATAAAAGAATAAACTTGAATTTCAATGTATATTTACATTTGAAAATGCAAATAAAAGGACAGTTTTTATTTCAAAGTATATTTGCATTTGAAAATGCAAATAAAAGAACAATTTCTATTTTCAAAGAATATTTGCATTGTGAGATGCAAATGAAAAGTGAACTTTTAATCTCTATATTTATTTGTATTGTAGAATGCAAATAAATAAATTAAAAAAAAGTGTACTTTCATTTCCAACATTTTATTTACATGGTGGAATGCAAATAAAAAGTAAAACTTACATTCCTATGTAATATTTGCATTGTAAATGCAAATAAAAAGAATGATTTTATTTCTACGTATATATCTGTGTTGAAACACAAATAAAAAGAATGACTTTATTTGCTATGCATATATTTGTGTTAAGAACACAATAGAAAGAATAGCTCTATTTACTATGTAATATTTGTGTTGTAGCATGTATATAAAAAGATGGATTTTATTTCCAGGTTTGTTTTTGTGTTAAGAACACAAATAAAAAGGGTGACTCATTTCTATGTGTATTTTTGTGTTGAAAACACAAATAAAAAGATAGTTCATCATTTTTTTTCTATGTTCATATTTGTGTTAAGAACACAAATAAAAAAGATGATTCATTTTTCTGTGTGTATATTGTGTTAAGAACACAAAATAAAAGGGATGATTCATTTCTATGCTAATATTTGTGTGCCATTCTATTTTAACCATGGATTTTCATTTACATATAAACTGCAAATAAAAATATAATTTCTAAAAATGGATTTTTTTTATTTACATGTAAAATGTAAACAAAAATGTAGTTTTCTAAACACTTACCCTTTTATTTACATATAAACCGTAAACAAGATGTAATTCTTTAAAATGGGTTTTTATTAACATGTGAAATGTTAATAAAAATATAATTCTTAAATATGAAACTTTATTTACATACAGAAATGTAAACAAAATAGGTTTCTCAAATATGTCTTTTTATTTACACATAAAATGTAAATAAAAGTATGTTATTCAAATATGGTTTTTATTTACAAAATAAAATGTAAACAAATCATGTCTTTTTATTTACACATAAATTGTAAACAAAAAAAAAAAAGAATTCAAGATGTGCTCTTTAATTTACAATCATGTGAATAAATATGTGTTTACTAAATGTGTCCTTTTATTTAACCATAAAAGGTAAATATAAATATGTTAACCAATTTTTATTTTATTATCTACAAATTTTTACAGATCTAAATTTACAAACACAGATCTATACAATACAACGCAATACAGTTCAGTATAATCCATCAGAACAACCAGCACAATACATCACAACACAGATCTAATTAAATAACATACAGATAATTATTTAACAGAATAAAACAATTATTTAAATTAATTAGATTGTAAAAATCAGAGATTCTCACATTGATTTTTGCTGAAAATTTGACTGTCTCGGAATCAGCTTTGGTCTACGCCATCGCGAAGATCTCGGAAAGACGATTCCAACGCAACTGACGGTTCGTCGATCGGACCTCGTATGAGAGAGTTATTGATTTTTAAAGTTTGTATAAATTAAATATTTAATTAATAAAATAATAAAAAAAAGAACACCTTCTTCCTAGTTATCACGCTACACGTTCTGTCGAACCCGTAAACCACCGTTCTCCCTTCCGTGCGCACCTCCCTGCACCGCACCGGACCACGATCAAACACCGCCAACTCGAAGCTCGTGCCACCACGTGCTCGCTCCACCAACCACCTGAAGCTCGGCCTCCCCAACCACCACGAAATCGAACCTAAACCGCCGGCCTTTAGGCTGAGAATTCGCGAAATCTGTGAATCAAAACCCGATTTTAACCGTATGGATGGAAAGGTCTCTCGAAGAGCTTCGATTTGGTATATCATATGTCGATTTTCGTTGAACGGATTGAGAGAAATTAGTGTTTGAAGTTGGGAAATTTCTGGCCTTCGAATGAAAGGCGGCGGCTGGCCATGAATTAGGGTTTCGGAATTTAAATATTATTTTAATATTTAATCTCGAAAAATGTGCTTAAAAGGTGGATTTTCGGACTTTCTCTGATTTGGGCCTGCTTACTGTCGTTCTTAAGGTTTTGACACCTTCTGAACGCAATGGGACAGGTCCCGGGACCCAATTCCGAAATTTGTATATATTTTATTTAAAAGTCCATTAAAAATTAATTAATTAAATTCTGATCGTATATTAAAATATGCCGGTGCCACATATGACCTCAGAAAATTCTAAAAAATATATTTTTAGCCTTCTTATGACGATACGAATCCAACAAAATTATTTTCGTCGAATTCTGAGACTGTTTGAAAAATGGCTATTTTTAAGGCGTTCAAATTTAACTGAAAATAGTCAAAACACATTTTATTTCGCCACGCTCACATATTAATTCGAAAAATTCTGAAAATTGAAACCTAGCAATAATTTGACATTCCGGTTCCAACAAAAGTGGTTTCGTCGAAAACAGAGGTCGTTTGAAAAATGACTATTTTTAAGGCCAATATATTTAATATTAAAAATACATTTTTAAACAAATAAATTCCGAAACTCAAAATATATAAGTCTTTACTGTTTTTCAATGCAGAAACGTCATTCCGAACTCAATGGAAGTGGTTTCGAGTCGAAATTCCTTCATATGTGAAAAGTAGCCTTTTGGGCCATATATAATATATATATAAATTCTACAGCGACCTTTCTAAAAATTGAATTGGCCATAACTTTTGATTTCTGCTATGAAATTTCAATTTTTCAGATTCTTTAGAAAGATATTTTTAAATAGATTCTAATATTTTTGGTTTCACTAAAATCCGTTAAATTTTGCATCTTGTACGGTCAGTCAAAGTTCAAGTTTGACTTTTCAAACTACTGCGTTATTTCTAATTCCATTTATATTTAAAATTAAATTTATTCGTTCTAACTTCGAATAAAATAAATTCTAGCCATTATTACTTAAAATAAATCACTTTATATTCCCAAAATTCATTAAAATTTTCTAAAATAAAAAATTTAAATTGGTTCAGAATTTGCGGGTTGTTACAACCGGCGAGATGAAGTCGCAATGTCAACATGGTGATCGAGTTCAGCGAAAAGGGTATGGTTGGAAAGAGGATTTGAACGAGAGGTGAACTGTGATTTCAGTTTCGGTTTTCATGCAATGGGGAGGGAGAAGTTTAGGCATGAAAAGTGGCAATGGCCATTTCCAACGATGGGTTCAAACTGGAAAATTGAGAGAGAAAAGAGGATCGAGTGTTTCAAAATTATCATGGGTGATGCGGATTTTGACCGGGATTGTTATGGTATTGTTAGTTTAAATTCTTATGAAGAGGAGATGAGGGATTTGCCATGAAATCATCCGTGGTGGGTGTTGAATAATGGAATCGGGTTCGAAGCTTTTGGGAGAGAAGGGACTGTAGAACACGAGTATAGGATTTAAAGGAGGAATTTGGGCCGTTTCTTTTATGGTGAGGCCCATTTAAAATATAAATTCAAGTTTATTCTACTTTAAAATAATGTATCAGCTTGTAAACCCCGTAACTCATCCATACGGTATCGAAATTCAGCGAAACAAGATCCGTTGGGATCATATGGACGGTGGCTACAGAATGGAACTGACTGGGAGTGAATTGGAGCTCGTTACAATTTATAGCAAAATAAATTGTCCGTTTGAATCAAGCGATGGTTATTGTTATTAATGATGATCGTCCAATGTGAGTAAATCTCACAAACTCTGAACAGTTTATATTTTTATAACGTATTTTTAGAACTGATAAATATTAGTTGATTGATGTGTGTGACTGTTTGGATGAACTGCTAGCCAGTTGATTGAAATTATATATATAAATATATATATATATATAAATCATTATATATATATATATATTGATTCTGTTATCAGAATATCTCATATTGAACTGAAATTGATGATAATTATATTGTGTAACATCTGTGAATGCAGGGAAACAGGTTGGAGGGATCCAACTGGATTCCTCAATATTTAATACTGTTTGATTTCATATACTGTGATATGACGTGATATATAATCTATGATTGATTGTGATGACACTGGTATTGTTATTTGATTTGTTAAAATGCCATAAGAAATACCGAAATGTAAAAAGGGAATTTTCAAAAATTTTATTGAAAATAAAATATTTATAAAATCAAAGGGTTTTATAAAAAGGAAATTTATTTATAAAATCAAAGGATTTTATAAAAGGAATATTTATCATTTGATAAATAGAACGAATTGAAAACTAAATATTTGTAAAACATTTACAAAAAGAATTGAAAAGGAAATATTTGTATAACATTTACAAATAGAATTTTAAAGGAAATATTTGTATAACATTTACAAATAGAATTAAAAAGGGAATATTTTTATAACATTTACAAATAGAAGTGAAAAGGAAATATTTGTAAAACATTTACAAATAGAATTGAAAAGGAAATATTTATAAAATAATTAGAATTATAGAAAAAGAATTATTGAGAAAATAAATAGATTATAAAAGGAAATATTTATTTAGAAAATAAATAGAGTTATAAAAGGAATTTATTGGAAAATGAAAAGAATGTCATATAAGGAAATATTTGGCAAATGAATAGAATTTTACATCAGGAAAGTTTAGACCCGTGCTTCGCACACGGGAATAACATGATATGGAACTGATAGATTGAGAAGACTAATTTATAAATGATATTTTATAATTTAAATAAAATATTTATCACTGGATAAATGGAATATATAAGTCAGGACTTATATAGGGAAGTAAGAATCGATTTCAACATCGATATTTGAAACTAAATATGGACGTGGAGTTAATCAAAGGGGTTAATCAAAATGTGTTAATCAATATGTGTTAATCAAAATGAGTTAGAGGAGTTACTCGAATTAGAGTTAATTGAATTATAGTTAATCGATTAGAATTAGAGTTAATCGAGTTATTGTAACGACCCATATTTTTTGACTGTTCAGATCGACAATAAACCACACATGTCGACCCAAAACAAATCGCCAACACAGGCAATTATTGGAAAAAGAAGAAAAAGAGGAAAGAAGAGAAAAACAAATCTCAGAATCTCACAGCGGAAGGACAACATATAATAAGTAGATAAGGATTCAAACACTTAAGTACATATACAAATTGAGTTATACTTCTCTCAGTTATCAGAGTTACACGAGCACAAATGTAAAATATTAATGCAGCGGAATAAAGTGCAGTGGTCAAACCATACTCATAATAGATATATACCAAATCTTCGTCTTCGATCACCAAGGCAAAGTAATCTTCATTAACTGCAACATCTGCTGACCCGAGCGTATTGCATAAAAAGAAAACACAACAAACACTCGGATCAGCACTAAATCATTTTCATATTAGTCAAATTAAAATACGAAATAATATCAGTGTCATGGGTGCAGTAACTCAAGAGATGTTACGGGGTTTTCCACCTCTCAAGGATCCGTTAAACTAATACATAGATAGAATAATACGCTATTGTTATAGTGTCTACTCAGTAAAATTTAAATACTGAAAATAGCGTAAGCGGGATTACATTTTTACCCTTACACCGTTTATAATACCGTAGTCTATACAGTAACGTAAACCCACCGTAAACGATGGCATCAGAGGGCACTCCATAGGTACGATACAAATCAAAATCGTATGGGGCTCGATAAGGATAATATGACAAGGCACTCAAGGCAACGCCCAGGGTAGGATTCTACCAATTGCACTCCCGGACCGGTGGTAACGCATAGCAGCCACTACCGCCCACCTCGGAACACATTCCCATAATTCATAAATGGACGCAAATCATCATCATCATAGTCATAGAAATAGTATCGAAGAAGTGTGTCCGATCAAAGGTGCTACCTCAGTTTGTCACGGTATAGCTCCTGTTTTAGTCATTTCAATTCTGACCCGAAGGTCAGGGCTATTTCGTCCTCGATCATCTTCTTCGATTCAATAATCGACTCCAAGTCATCATATCTCGTTCTGGATACGTCAAAACGTTCACAGTTGTCAAAGTGGTATCGACAGTGATAGAGAGTATGCCTTATGTCGACTCCGGTCTCTTAACAACCAACATTACATTTTTTTCACATCGGTTGGTTCTTTGATATTTGATAAAGGTTCGCTTTCATATTAAAATATCATATTCTGCTTCGAACCCAATTTATATTCAAACGAATAAAATTTTCATATCGACATATCATAATCATACCCAAACCGGTTTTATTCTAAAACTAGAATATATTTCATATCATTATATTATAATCATATAATATTTCCAAACAACTTATATTCAAATAGAATATAATTTATCTCAAAGATTTCAAATTATCACGGATTCTTATCTCAACTCCATTTGAACCAGCGGTTCAAACTCAAGCATTTCCATTCGGAAGAAATTTATAATTCTAAAACACTTGTAAACTAAATGTTTACATATAATAATAAAAATAGTAATAATAATAATAATAAAATAAATTTTATATAAATAAATATATAGATGTACATATAGGATATAATAATTAAAATAAATCAGTAACTTAAATATTATATATTTACTTAAAATATAGGTTTACTAGAAAAATTTTGAAAAATGAATTATAAGAAAAAAATTATAAAAAAAAAACACAATAGTTATAAGTAAAGGCGAGTAATAAGTTTAAAGCAAGAATAATTATTTGGAATCAAATGCATAAATATATTTAAAATAAATTTCTCTAATCAAAATCTTTCCTTCCTTCCAAATTTCAAATACTTGAATCTACCCTCCAGTCTCAACGAAGTTCATTAAATTCCATATCTCGTTTCAACCCCGTTCCAAACCAACTATATGATTTCAAGAGTTCAACTATATATCCAAACTGAGTTAAAACAGCTCAAATACCCTCGATTTCCAAATCTTCCCAAAAATTTAGATTGCATAAGAGTTTATTTCCTTCTAATCCAAACTCTTAATTTGAAAAGATTTTTAAATCATATTCAAATCCCAGATTAAATATTTCCACTTTGTTTTGGAAAAATTCCTTTAACCCTTTTAAATCAACATCCCAGTTCAGAATCTTTAAAAAAATTGAATTATCAAGTATCGGTACATTCATTTAAAGGGAAAATTCTATCAAATAAAATTTCAAATATTTAAAATCATTTAACCAACCGATGTCTGTATATAATTATCTATCCAATGGCCAAGTGATTTTAAAATTTTAATTTCTCGATATTCCAGGGATGGATCTATCATTTCAATCCAAATCAGGGTTACAGAGGTTTATCATTTCACTCCGTGTTCTTAATTTATTCAAATCGATAAATCCCGGGTTCATTAGATGCCCGTAACATCATGGGTAAATGGGATTTATCGTCAAAAATCAACATACATTACAATATACTGAAATAAAGAGCATTTAAAATGTCACTATAGATTCAGTAATAAATTTCAACCAACATCCATCACAACAATTACATTCAACTAATTCAGCATTAACTGTTTCAGGATTTAACAAGGGTTCGAATTCAACTAGAGATTCAAATTTTATTAAATAACAAATCATTTACTTAGATTGCATGTTAACCCACTTGCATGTTAAATTTAAACCACACATCAACAATACAACAAAACCATGCAACCAAACTTACTCCATAATTTAATTCAATAAATGTGGGAATAATTCAGTATTTCGTGAGCGAAGAATCACTCACCTTTGCGTCCATAGTTGATCGGACGTCCAACTAAGGGCCAAAATTTGACAGTCACCAAACGCCACCAGGTTAGTGCCAAAACGTTCGCAATTCCGCCACGATCCCAACGCAACAAACCGCGTCCAAATCCGAGTCAAAACGAAAGAGTTATCAGCGTTTTACCTTTTGAATTTTAAATATATATTAATTAATCAAACAAAACCTCACCAAATCAGAAAATGACACCTCAGCAGCCCTCTTCCCGCTCCTTCATACTTCTGCTACAGTAACCCGCGTGGAAAATGAACCCAAATGCATCGAAACTTTGACCGACGTGAACTCCTAGCTCCGGCCACCTGGTGCCTTGAACCCACCATCGTTGGAAAGCCCAACCCGAGACGCGTCCACGGGGCAGGGCCCACCACCTCCGGTGGCTTATTCCGGCGCTGGCGAAGCGAAACCCAAATGGGTTTCCAAACCCTAAAACTCCAATTCCCGATGATCCCCTGAGCGGTAAGGCTTCCGACCACCCTCAATCAACTTGTATCGACGTCCTCAACAAAACCCATAAGCCCAATTTGTCGATTAACTCAGAAATTAAAAACCCCCAATTCGAACCCTAGATTTTCGAAAAACAGCATCTTTGACAGCGATTTCTGGTAAATCTACTCACTGCATGTCGAAACAAATCACACCAGAAGTTTCATATCGTTGAGAGCTTCGTATCGATATATAATAAGCTAGGGTTAGGAGATTTTTTTTTTGAAGTTTGATTTTCATTTTGATCTAGGGTTTGAAAAATTATTTTCAGCCATTAAAAAGAAAAGTAGATGGAGGAAAGTGTACGTATCATAGAAAAGAGCTGATGAGTGAAGGAAGGGATTTTTTATTTATAATTATAAGGCCCAAACATGAGAAATACCCAATTATCCATTTACAATGCTCTCGTTCACATTTTCTCTCGTACGATCAAACGGTAAGTCGGATTGTAACGCAAATTGAAATCCTATAATGATTCACCGCTCCGGTTCTGATGGCGCCAGTTTCGTCGAATTCCGAGACAGTCGCCATAACAGTAAATTTCACAGTTAATTAAATAAATAAAATATTCAATTATTCAGTTAACTGTTTTAATTCAATTTAATTATTCACTAAATTCAAATTTAAATCAAATTATGACTTAAATAATTCTATAAATAAATTTCACACATTTTAAATCTAAATTTGATTATTTAAATCTCTGATTTGAATTTCAGTTACTATTTCTCAACTTAGAATTCTCCATTTACCAATTAAATTTGAATTTCCATTTTTAAACTAAATAACTCAAATCATTTAAATAAATAAAATATGAATTTCCAAATTGCAACAATTCTAAGTATAAACTAAATTTTAAAATCTATTTATACTCCATTCAAATACTCATCATCATTATAATTGGCAAAATTTGATTTTTATCCAATATTATTCTATTTTATTTATTTAAAAATTGAAAATTAAATATTCAGAAAATATGGGATGTTACATTCTCCCCCACTTAAAATCTTTTCGTCCTCGAAAAGAGAACGAGATGAGGCATTAACCAAATCATACATTCAAATTTAGACTTACAAAATAATATTTATAAAATAAGTATATAGTTGTAAAACCCCATAAATTTTCTAATTCCTGAAATCACGGAAAATTTCGGCAGCATCTCCTTTGTACGGAGAGGTCCGGAAAATCACCACATATATAAAATCCCAATATTCATCTCATCACTCGATGAGGCATCCCAAAAAAAATGGGGAAAACAAAATATAAAGCCACCAAAATCTTGTAACACACACACATACCTTTCTTTAGCGTTTATTTGCATTTTTACTTACCTTAGCACTTAGTATTTAGCGCAAGCGAGCTCCGTAGCGTAGCGCGACTTCCTTCCACCTGCTACATACTCACATACCCATAAGAATCAACGTATATACAATATATAGCAAATTTATACAACCTACACAAAATATATCGACCATTTCAACTATAAAACCAAAATGTTAACGACATACCAGCGAACAAATTTCAGGTTATCATCCCTTAGATGGGGAAATTTGACTAAAACATACTAGGCAAAAGTTGTAGAATTTCTCTTAAGTTTTCTGAATTGTCCGGATTCATCGAATTCCGACCATTTGTTCAAAAGTTATGACTGTTTTGATAAAACCGAACGCTTCAGCCCGTACCCTGAAAATGCAGGTCTGAAATGTTCTATCCACTTTTTAGCCCTCTAAACATCAGAATTTGACTCAGCATATTAAGAGAAAGTTTTAGTTTACATTCTGGTCTTTCCTAATTGTACTCGCACATCCAAATCCGACGCTTGGTTAGGAAGTTATGGTCCAAACAATATTGGTATTCAGTTCAGATTTTTATTTTCTACGCATACAACTACGACTAGTTCTTGGTTTTCAACTTAATAAACTTGGAAACTAGGCAAGGCTTTAACACAAAATTTAGCTCAGTTTCTAAGGTTTCCAAAAAGTCCGGAATCGTCAGATTCCGATCATCCATTCAAAAGTTATGATCGTTTTACTTCAGCCTCTTGAGTATTTCAGATTTTTTTTCTTTTCTCTTGCATAAACATGAATTTTGATTTTTCATTTAAGGTTTCAACTTTTGCCTAAAAAATTTTGAGAGTTTTAACACCTCAAATTTGTTATTACTCCTTCACTCGAGAAATGGATTTGTATTGAGTTGCTTACTCTATTATCAAGATATTTCAATTCATTCCTATCTTATTTTAAGTATTAATTCTAGGCGAGCTCGAATTTATTTTACTTTCCAGACTTACCTGATTATATTAAATCGTTGATTCATTAACTCTGGTCGTTTTTCTAAATTTCATTCTTATTATCGTCTATTTCCATCCATATGACATTGAACACCATTTCAAAATATTACTATTCCTTTCTTGTTTCTTTTCAAGTATTACATTTCGAATGAACTTGAATTTATTTTTTAACGTTTCAACTAACTTAATTATATTACGCCATACATTCATGAACATAGATCAATGTTGCAAAATTTTCATTTTCTTATTTAATTCATCAATATTCATTGACATTACTTTACTTATCCATATTCGATTATCCATTTACCTGAATTAGTTCTGATCTATTTATTTTGATTATTCAAGTTCATTCACACTTCGTTGCATTCATATATTTAGTTCTAATCCAACAACTTCAAATTTTTCCAAGTTTACTTCCATTAATTCAAATTTACTTGACTTACTTAAATCGACCTGGTACTAAATTCTCTCGACATTCAGGTTTTATAGGTTAGTCTTCAGGTTTTTATTCGTTATTCCCTATTCCATATTTCTTTTCAATTTCCCGTTTATTTCATTTCCTTATTCGATGTAGTTAACTTTGAATTCTATACCAATGGATTGAGGTTAACTATGGTTATATACAACCGTTCTATTTCATCTCGTTTATTAAATCTTTCCTTAACTCACATAACATTAATCACTAGTACGAATCGAATTGTTCTTACTCAGTCCAACTGTTCACGTGAATTTAAAACAACTTATTAAATTCCATAAGTTGATTTCCTTAAATTTAATCCATCGTATTCGGAAGCTGTTTGTAAGACTTCCATTTTTTTTTCAAACTTATATGTTAATAACTATATATATAAATATATATAAATTCCATAGCGCTGTTTTTAAATTTAAATTTAGTCATAACTTACCATTTATAAAGTGAACACTAACCTTCTTACATTCATTGGAAAGATATGATCAATTTGATCCTAGCGTTTCTTGTTTTATTCAATTCTGACTTATATTAAATTTTATATATTTATTCAAAATTAAAGATTGAATTTTCAAACTACCGCGCCATTTCAGGCTCATAATATAAGTTTTTTATAAATTTCGAACTCAAGTGTCGTTTAAATAAATTTACAATTGTTACTAGTTAAAGCATACTCAATACTTTATTCCGGGTTTCCAAATCAAGTCTAAAATAACTTACGTTTAATATTTATACTATTTATAAACTATACTATATGAAATTTCAAATCCAAACTTTTAAATTTAAGAAAGAAATTGAAATCCTGCTTTAAATTAAATTCAACTTTAAATATGGTATGCTAATACCTTTATATAAAATTCTATGCCATATGTAAATTGAGCCCAAAAATCCTTGTAAAACCCAATTTTAATGATCATTGAATGGTCTCTCCCCCCACTTAAACTCTTCAGAATAACCATCGATAATGCGTGCACCCATTACTAAGGCTATTTCGAAGATCCGAGCAGGGCATTATCCACTTGTTTCATACTATTTGAAATCATTTCCAGAACCATTCTTATAATATAATATTATCTTATCTTTGGCAAGACTCTTTTAAATACCCCAGGATCAAGTTTCGAGTTCACTTTTATTTCAATCGCGACCTTTCTCCTCCGATTATACTTAAAGATGTCATTTTATTTCCAAGTATTCGCAACACCTAGTCATTATCTCTTATTATTAAATTGACCATAATAGATAATACTTAATATTACTACCAACCAACGACCAATGATTATACACTTAAAACCACTAGTAGTATATAATATATATAAAAATATAATCGAAAATCATATTATGTCGATCATTCTATTCGATTATTTAGAAATTTCTATCGATTCTATGGCGTCCCATATATCGACCAAAATCCATAAATATTCAACAGAACAAGTCAACACAATATAAAAACTATTTTATCCAAAATACAAGTACGCTCTCTCATATCACTCAAACTCATTCTAGGGCATTTCTAACCCCATCTCTAATGAGCAAATTCCCAACAGAGCCAAGGTTGTCGTCAACCACCGCTCTGATACCAACTGTAACGATCCATATTTTTTGACTGTTCAGATCGACAATAAACCACACATGTCGACCCAAAACAAATCGCCAACACAGGCAGTTATTGGAAAAAGAAGAAAAAGAGGAAAGAAGAGAAAAACAAATCTCAGAATCTCACAGCGGAAGGACAACATATAATAAGTAGATAAGGATTCAAACACTTAAGTACATATACAAATTGAGTTATACTTCTCTCAGTTATCAGAGTTACACGAGCACAAATGTAAAATATTAATGCAGCGGAATAAAGTGCAGTGGTCAAACCATACTCATAATAGATATATACCAAATCTTCGTCTTCGATCACCAAGGCAAAGTAATCTTCATTAACTGCAACATCTGCTGACCCGAGCGTATTGCATAAAAAGAAAACACAACAAACACTCGGATCAGCACTAAATCATTTTCATATTAGTCAAATTAAAATACGAAATAATATCAGTGTCATGGGTGCAGTAACTCAAGAGATGTTACGGGGTTTTCCACCTCTCAAGGATCCGTTAAACTAATACATAGATAGTATAATACGCTATTATTATAGTGTGTACTCAGTAAAGAATAAATACTGAAAATAGCGTAAGCGGGATTACATTTTTACCCTTACACCGTTTATAATACCGTAGTCTATACAGTACCGTAAACCCACCGTAAACGATGGCATCAGAGGGCACTCCATAGGTACGATACAAATCAAAATCGTATGGGGCTCGATAAGGATAATATGACAAGGCACTCAAGGCAACGCCCAGGGTAGGATTCTACCAATTGCACTCCCGGACCGGTGGTAACGCATAGCAGCCACTACCGCCTACCTCGGAACACACTCCCATAATTCATAAATGGACCCAAATCATCATCATCATAGTCATAGAAATAGTATCGAAGAAGTGTGTCCGATCAAAGGTGCTACCTCAGTTAGTCACGGTATAGCTCCTGTTTTAGTCATTTCAATTCTGACCTGAAGGTCAGGGCTATTTCGTCCCCGATCATCTTCTTCGATTCAATAATCAACTCCAAGTCATCATATCTCGTTCTGGATACGTCAAAATGTTCACAGTTGTCAAAGTGGTATCGACACTGACAGAGAGTATGCCTTATGTCAACTCCGGTCTCTTAACAACCAACGTTACATTTTTTTCACATCGGTTGGTTCTTTGATATTTGATAAAGGTTCGCTTTCATATTAAAATATCATATTCTGCTTCGAACCCAATTTATATTCAAACGAATAAAATTTTAATATCGACATATCATAATCATACCCAAACCGATTTTATTCTAAAACTAGAATATATTTCATATCATTATATTATAATCATATAATATTTCCAAACAACTTATATTCAAATAGAATATAATTTATCTCAAAGATTTCAAATTATCACGGATTCTTATCTCAACTCCATTTGAACCAGCGGTTCAAACTCAAGCATTTCCATTCGGAAGAAATTTATAATTCTAAAACACTTGTAAACTAAATGTTTATATATAATAATAACAATAGTAATAATAATAATAATAAAATAAATTTTATATAAATAAATATATAGATGTACATATAGGATATAATAATTAAAATAAATCAGTAACTTAAATATTATATATTTACTTAAAATATAGGTTTACTAGAAAAATTTTGAAAAATGAATTATAAGAAAAAAATTATTAAAAAAAACACAATAGTTATAAGTAAAGGCGAGTAATAATTTTAAAGCAAGAATAATTATTTGGAATCAAATGCATAAATATATTTAAAATAAATTTCTCTAATCAAAATCTTTCCTTCCTTCCAAATTTCAAATACTTGAATCTATCCTCCAGTCTCAACGAAGTTCATTAAATTCCATATCTCGTTTCAACCCCGTTCCAAACCAACTATATGATTTCAAGAGTTCAACTATATATCCAAACTGAGTTAAAACAGCTCAAATACCCTCGATTTCCAAATCTTCCCAAAAATTTAGATTGCATAAGAGTTTATTTCCTTCTAATCCAAACTCTTAATTTGAAAAGATTTTTAAATCATATTCAAATCCCAGATTAAATATTTCCTGTAACGACCCACCATTTCGAACCATTCAAATCGACAATAATTCACACATGTCAGACTTGAATTGCTCAAAACGATAGATTGTTAATAAAAATTGGCAAATAACAGCATATATAGTAAATAAATCAATCACAGATCACAGACATAGTGTAATAAAATACTACATAGCGGAATAGATAGAATAGTACTCCATAAGCTACTACATAACCATAGAGTCTAAAGCAAATACAATAGAGTGCCAAACATAGATAAGTCTGTTAATGCATAAGAAAATAATAGAGTCTGAAATTGGAAATAACTGAAATAACTGGAAGGCTGAAATAACTGCAACGACTGAATAAGTGATAGATAGATCCAAGCAAAACTCCAAACTCCAGGTGAACCAAGAAAGCTGATATCCTCAAGCTGACCCGAGTATCCATGTAAAACAAACACATTCGAGTCAGGATTAACATTTTTATTTAAATGATAACTCAAGTGTATCGATTACCGAAATGCAAAGTAACTTAAAGGATGTTGGGATGACCATACTTTAAGGATCCGTCAAACTAATACTATATATTATAATACGCTATATACAATAGTGTCTATCAGTAAAGTAAATATCAAAATAGCGTAAGCGGGGTTACCACGATTACCCTTACACTGTTTATATATTCCCATAGTATATACAGTACCGTAATTCCTCCGTAAACTGGAGGGCTATCAGAGGGCACTCCATATAAAACGGTACAAAACAAAACGTGTTGGGCTCGTATAAGGCATGTGACAAGGCACACGAGGAATGCCAGGGTGGATTCACCGTTTGCATAACCGGACTGGTGGTAACGCATAACAACAACTACCGCCCACCTCGAGACACACTCCCATATCAAGGGTGCGCACCAATCGAATCACAAAAGTAATAGAATGGTTTCGAAGAAGCATGCTCGATAGGAGGAATGACCTCACTTGGTCTCGGTGTAGCACCTGTTTTAGTCACATCAAGCTGACACAAGGTAGTCAGGGTCTCGTAATTGATATGAAATAGAAAATAGAGTCGATCGCCAAGCCATCCTACTTCATTCTGGAACTCCACCGCGTACACAGTTGTTAAAGTGGTTTTCGGAATTGGCAGAGAGTATGACAAATCCGATCCCGGTCTCTTTAACAACCAATCGTTTACATTTTTCACACCCTGGTCATTTTATAATTCTTACTTAAATAACTGTCAAAATATAATATAAATCAAATACTTCCAAAAATCATAACATATACTATTCATTATTTTAAGTTTATAAAATATACAAGTTTATAAAATAAAATGAATAAAATATAAAGATATTTAGTAATAATATTTATAGAAGTATTATATATATAAAATATGTAGTTATTTTGTAAATCTTTAAAACAATTAAAATATAAGTAAAACTTAAATGTAATTTAATTTCGTATTTACTTATAAATTTACTTTTCAAAACATTTCCAAAATAAGTTTATCATTTAAATCAAACTATATATATTACTATTATTGAAAATACGTGAATTAAATTTCCAAAAATCAATCTTTCCAAATCATATAATTGTGATTTCAAAATATGACCAACGGTGTCCGTATATAATTTTCTATCCTATGGTCAAGTGATACGGATATATATCATTTCAATCCGTTTATATTTCAAGTACGGGTATATATCATTTCAACCCGAAATCCCAAATTCAATAAAAATCGCTTGGGTCTATCATTTCAACCCATAACGATTTTTCCCTATTCTATCAAGTCGTTCGGGTATGTATCATTTCAACCCATTGTGATTTCTTAAACTAAAGGAACTTGCAATATGAAATCAAACATAACAAAATCAATCATCGACACATAATATCGATCCGTGCATGTCACACAGGCACATCCATATACATTCATATTACGTCTAAATGCTAATCGTGCACGTCAAATGTCATTTATTTGGACATGCATACGTAGAGTATATTCGTGCATGTATCCGTGTGCATGTCACATATACTATCATGCATGTCACATTCACACATATCAAATTACATGCACGCTACACTGAACGTATTATATCCATATAAATTTCATTTTTCGTGTCCGAACGCATTTATACGTAATATCAACATATGTAGCTAGAATGTGTCACATATCACATACGCAGATCCATATATATATCGTATATCACCAATTCATACAAACAACCAAATAATATCATGTGCATCAATGATGTCAATAACATGTCGACAGTGTACAATTATATGATCTCTATAGCAATTCTAGCAATTCAGATAACTAATTCACAGGTTTGTACACTTAAATAAAAATGTTAATCGTGAGTGAGGGGTCTCACCTTTCGTAGCCAATAGAAATGAAAGGAATGATGAAAGCGGATGTGAAGCGGACTACAAACGGACTCTATTCCTCTTTATTACTAACTTCTCCGACTGGAAACAAAAATAAATTAAAATTTGCATAAATACAATATAAAGTCAACTTTGTATTTTTTTTTCTTCAAAACCCGAAGATAAGACGTTAGACAAAACAAAAATCCTCTTCAAATCTTTATGTACATACAGTATATATAAGTTTCTAAACCAAACAAAACCACATACATACAACATATAAATTTGTTTCCATCAAACAACATATGTATAGTATATATATACATCTCCAAACCAGTTGCAAACTTATTCAAAAGAGAAAAATGTTTGTATATTCGGTTCAAACAAAACATTGCAAAACCACAAAGCTAGGCTTGAGCGCGCCAAAATTTATGAACATAAATATATATATAACTCGCCATAAAACATCTATAATGCACGACATAAAATATTATACGAAATCTTTACAAAACCTTTCTTTTTTTTTAAAGCATGTAACGTCGGTACACAATAGAGAAAACCAGAAAAGAGAACTCACGCACAGGAAAGATGGAAATGGATGGATGCAAACTTTAACAAAACAAGGAAAAAAAACGTTTTTTTTTTTTAAACCAGTTTTGTACCCATAAAAGAAATGTTTGTACAATCATTTTCATTTAAACTTTCCAAAACCAATATGGTTAACACGCCTATAAGTTTGAAATCATAAACAAATGTACCTATAACTTAACAAAATTAATATATACTAACGGACGCTTGCAAACCCGATTAGAGAACTGAAAATTCACGCAACATATATATAATAGGAAAATAATTTTTTTTTTTTGTTATGTACAAGCATGCAACGCATGCTTCAAATAACAGAAGAGAAACAACATGAAAATGAAGAAAAGAGGACTCATGCAAGTATGTACGCAAACTTAATAATTATATATATATATATATATATATATATATATATATATATAAGCATACGCATGTAATAAAAGAAGAGAACAAATTGGAAATAAAAGGGAAGAGGACTCACGTATGCAAGGAAGAAGGAAATGGATGAATGAAGTTAGCTACAGGAAGATGCCTTCCATTCTTGGCACGCTGGACACAAAAGGATGCAAAGATGTGAGCTACAGAAAGGAGGCGCCTCTCTCTTTGTTCTCTTCTTCTTCTTCTTTTTCCCACTTTGTGTTTTTTTTTTTAGACGGAGAGAAGGGAAGTGTGTTGAAGCGGCAGAGAAGGTAGGAAACGAAATGGCGGAGAAACATGAAAAGGTGGTGATATACAGGAAGACGGTGGAGAGACCCGAAGAGATGTGTCCATTCATATATTTTGAAGACCCTTGGTTGCACGCGTAGAATTGATTCACAGACCAAATCCTAATAGTTAAACCAGATGAACACATATATGGACAGTTCAAACCCGGTATCAAAAATTGTTGCACATTTATTTTAATTTTTCAACGCAAACCGGACACCCAAAACTGATAAATGAATATACTACGGTGATCAGCGCGACGATACGGACACAACGGTATAAAAATCTCGGTGTCATGACACTCCGATCAAAAACTTATTACGGACACCCTTTAACGTGCAAATAAAATAAAACGAAGGTTGAAATGTCCGAATTTCGCGAAACGGATTACGCCGTCGAATTCAGAATAAGCAAGAGAATTTTCTAATGCTGAATAGTCAGTACTTTGGATAAAAACTTTACGGACGCCTATTTGAACTGATATGCACAGAAAATTTCACAATCGACGAATTGCATATTTTTCGATGAAACTTGACCGTCTGCTACGTCTAAATGGGCGTTTTCCAAATATCAAGTTCTCATTGCGAAAAATTTTAAGCTAAATTTTCAAAATAAAAAGAAATTGATCGAAAAATCGAGTTTTAAATCATTGAAAATAACCGGTTGTTACACTCTCCCCCACTCAAAACTTTTCGTCCCCGAAAAGAAACGAAAATAAGAAAGAGAATGTGCAGAACAACAAAATTGATTCGAAAGAATAAAGGTGGTTATGCTTACGTTGATCGCAAAGACTGAGATTTTCCGGGACCACCAATAGGATTAGATACACATAAGGGTTCAATTGCTACTTGTGGATGTAAGGGATGCTCAAACTTATGACAAAGGTCAATAGAAATAAGGCTATACGAAGCTCCAGTATCGAATAGAATACGAACAGGAAACGGGATAAAGTAAAGATACTCTAATGGGTACCTTGGTTATCACTAGAAGCAAGAGGAGTAGCGGCTTCAGATTTATTTGGACAACTATTGGCATAATGACCTTTCTGATTGCAGTTGAAGCAGGTAATGTGAGATAAGTCGATCGGCTGACTCTGAGAAGAATAAGCAATACCCTGGGTCTTCTGCCAGTTCTCCTTTTGCTGCTGAAAATTAGGCTTCCTCTTCTTCGAACTACTAGAAGTATCCTGAGACTGAGATGCATGTATAGCTTGCTTCTGCTTCCCTCTAATGTTGGGATTCTCAAATCTAATAGCCATATCGACGAGATCAGTGAAAGTGCCACGCACATGGTTAGTCAAACGATCAAAATACTCTGGACGTGCTCCATAAATAAACCTCTCATTCTTCTGGAGTGGGGTCTGGATCAGATTAGGCCCATACTTAGAAATCTCGTTGAATTTCCTCTCGTACTCAGCAAATGTCATATCACCTTGCTCAAGGTCCATAAATTCCCTATAAAGCTGAGACTTTCCTGAATCGGGTATCCACTTAGCAACAAAGGTATCCCTAAAAGAGACGATTTTTTTTCAAGAGAGATTCAAAGGAAGAAAATAAAGATAGAAAGAACAGTCTTAAGGATTTTTACTTGAACTGCTGCCAGGTAATGTTCGTCTCGATAGTATTAGCGGTAACTGACCGCCACCAATGAAGAGCATCATCATGTAATTGCCAGGCGGCCAACTGACGCTTCTGAGCATCGGTGATCTCATGACCAGTGAAAATCCTCTCAAGATTCTCCAACCACTACTCGGCTTCAACAATACCTCCAGATCCGGTGAACTTGGTACCTCCAAGCTGAGTGTACTCCTTGCAAAGTTTATTGAACCTAATCGGCTGAACGGGTTGAACTACAGGTGGCTCGACTGGGGCATTACCACGACCTCTTCCCCTAGTATTCCTTCGGTTACTCATCTGGAAAGATTCAAACGAGTTTAGACGAATGAAAAGAGAGAATATTCAAAAGAGATACTAATCAAAAGGAATCCTAATAAGGTATCTAAAGATCGAACGAATATGATTCCATAATTAATTTATCTCATTCTAGAGTATAACTACTCCATCTCTAATGAGTTTTACTCTATATGCTGAAATTTGCCTAAAACCAGAGCTCTGATACCACTTGTAACGACCCACCATTTCGAACCATTCAAATCGACAATAATCCACACATGTCAGACTTGAATTGCTCAAAACGATAGATTGTTAATAAAAATTGGCAAATAACAGCATATATAGTAAATAAATCAATCACAGATCACAGACATAGTGTAATAAAATACTACACAGCGGAATAGATAGAATAGTACTCCATAAGCTACTACATAACCATAGAGTCTAAAGCAAATACAATAGAGTGCCAAACATAGATAAGTCTGCTAATGCATAAGAAAATAATAGAGTCTGAAATAGGAAATAACTGAAATAACTGGAAGGCTGAAATAACTGCAACGACTGAATAAGTGATAGATAGATCCAAGCAAAGCTCCAAACTCCAGGTGAACCAAGAAAGCTGATATCCTCAAGCTGACCCGAGTATCCATGTAAAACAAACACACTCGAGTCAGGATTAACATTCTTATTTAAATGATAACTCAAGTGTATCGATTACCGAAATGCAAAGTAACTTAAAGGATGTTGGGATGACCATCCTTTAAGGATCCGTCAAACTAATACTATATATTATAATACGCTATATACAATAGTGTCTATCAGTAAGGTAAATATCAAAATAGCGTAAGCGGGGTTACCATGATTACCCTTACACTGTTTATATATTCTCATAGTATATACAGTACCGTAATTCCTCCGTAAAATGGAGGGCTATCAGAGGGCACTCCATATAAAACGGTACAAAACAAAATCGTATTGGGCTCGTATAAGGCATGTGACAAGGCACGCGAGGAATGCCAGGGTGGATTCACCGTTTGCATAACCGGACTGGTGGTAACGCATAGCAGCAACTACCGCCCACCTCGAGACACACTCCCATATCAAGGGTGCGCACCAATCGAATCACAAAAGTAATAGAATGGTTTCGAAGAAGCATGCTCGATAGGAGGAATGACCTCACTTGGTCTCGGTGTAGCACCTGTTTTAGCCACATCAAGCTGACTCAAGGTAGTCAGGGTCTCGTAATTGATATGAAATAGAAAATAGAGTCGATCGCCAAGCCATCCTACTTCATTCTGGAACTCCACCGCGTACACAGTTGTTAAAGTGGTTTTCGGAATTGGCAGAGAGTATGACAAATCCGATCCCGGTCTCTTTAACAACCAATCGTTTACATTTTTCACACCCTGGTCATTTTATAATTCTTACTTAAATAACTGTCAAAATATAATATAAGTCAAATACTTCCAAAAATCATAACATATACTATTCATTATTTTAAGTTTATAAAATATACAAGTTTATAAAATAAAACGAATAAAATATAAAGATATTTAGTAATAATATTTATAGAAGTATTATATATATAAAATATGTAGTTATTTTGTAAATCTTTAAAACAATTAAAATATAAGTAAAACTTAAATGTAATTTAATTTCGTATTTACTTATAAATTAACTTTTCAAAACATTTCCAAAATAAGTTTATCATTTAAATCAAACTATATATATTACTATTATTGAAAATACGTGAATTAAATTTCCAAAAATCAATCTTTCCAAATCATATAATTGTGATTTCAAAATATGACCAACGGTGTCCGTATATAATTTTCTATCCTATGGTCAAGTGATACGGATATATATCATTTCAATCCGTTTATATTTCAAGTACGGGTATATATCATTTCAACCCGAAATCCCAAATTCAATAAAAATCGCTTGGGTCTATCATTTCAACTCATAACGATTTTTCCCTATTCTATCAAGTCGTTCGGGTATGTATCATTTCAACCCATTGTGATTTCCTAAACTAAAGGAACTTGCAATATGAAATCAAACATAACAAAATCAATCATCGACACATAATATCGATCCGTGCATGTCACACAGGCACATCCGTATACATTCATATTACGTCTAAATGCTAATCGTGCACGTCAAATGTCATTTATTTGGACATGCATACGTAGAGTATATTCGTGCGTGTATCCGTGTGCATGTCACATATACTATCATGCATGTCACATTCACACATATCAAATTACATGCACGCTACACTGAACGTATTATATCCATATAAATTTCATTTTTCGTGTCCGAACGTATTTATACGTAATATCAACATATGTAGCTAGAATGTGTCACATATCACATACGCAGATCCATATATATATCGTATATCACCAATTCATACAAACAACCAAATAATATCATGTGCATCAATGATGTCAATAACATTTCGACAGTGTACAATAATATGATCTCTGTAGCAATCCTAGCAATTCAGATAACTAATTCACAGGTTTGTACACTTAAATAAAAATGTTAATCGTGAGTGAGGGGTCTCACCTTTCGTAGCCAATAGAAATGAAAGGAATGATGAAAGTGGATGTGAAGCGGACTACAAACGGACTCTATTCCTCTTTATTACTAACTTCTCCGACTGGAAACAAAAATAAATTAAAATTTGCATAAATACAATATAAAATCAACTTTGTATTTTTTTTTTCTTCAAAACCCGAAGATAAGACGTTAGACAAAACAAAAATCCTCTTCAAATCTTTATGTACATACAGTATATATAAGTTTCTAAACCAAACAAAACCACATACATACAACATATAAATTTGTTTCCATCAAACAACATATGTATAGTATATATATACATCTCCAAACCAGTTGCAAACTTATTCAAAAGAGAAAAATGTTTGTATATTTGGTTCAAACAAAACTTTGCAAAACCACAAAGCTAGGCTTGAGCGCGCCAAAATTTATGAACATAAATATATATATATAACTTGCCATAAAACATCTATAACGCACGACATAAAATATTATACGAAATCTTTACAAAACCTTTTTTTTTTTTCTGAAAGCATGTAACGTCGGTACACAATAGAGAAAACCAGAAAAGAGAACTCACGCACAGGAAAGATGGAAATGGATGGATGCAAACTTTAACAAAACAAGAAAAAAAAACGTTTTTTTTTAAACCAGTTTTGTACCCATAAAAGAAATGTTTGTACAATCATTTTCATTTAAACTTTCCAAAACCAGTATGGTTAACATGCCTATAAGTTTGAAATCATAAACAAATGTACCTATAACTTAACAAAATTAATATATACTAACGGATGCTTGCAAACCCGATTAGAGAACTGAAAATTCACGCAACATATATATAATAGGAAAATGATTTTTTTTTTGTTATGTACAAGCATGCAACGCATGCTTCAAATAACAGAAGAGAAACAACATGAAAATGAAGAAAAGAGGACTCATGCAAGTATGTACGCAAACTTAATAATTTTATATATATATATATATATATATATATATATATATATAAGCATACGCATGTAATAAAAGAAGAGAACAAATTGGAAATAAAAGGGAAGAGGACTCACGTATGCAAGGAAGAAGGAAATGGATGAATGAAGTTAGCTACAGGAAAATGCCTTCCATTCTTGGCACGCTGGACACAAAAGGATGCAAAGATGTGAGCTACAGA
This sequence comes from Allium sativum, assembly GCA_030737875.1. Lineage (NCBI taxonomy): Eukaryota > Viridiplantae > Streptophyta > Magnoliopsida > Asparagales > Amaryllidaceae > Allium > Allium sativum. The sequence goes on from CM060911.1 coordinate 196,190,297, forward strand.
AAGGAGGCGCCTCTCTCTTTGTTCTCTTCTTCTTCTTTTTTTTCCCACTTTGTGTGTTTTTTTTTTAGACGGAGAGAAGGGAAGTGTGTTGAAGCGGCAGAGAAGGTAGGAAACGAAATGGCGGAGAAACATGAAAAGGTGGTGATATATAGGAAGACGGTGGAGAGACCCGAAGAGATGTGTCCATTCATATATTTTGAAGACCCTTGGTTGCACGCGTAGAATTGATTCACAGACCAAATCCTAATAGTTAAACCAGATGAACACATATATGGACAGTTCAAACCCGGTATCAAAAATTGTTGCACATTTATTTTAATTTTTCAACGCAAACCGGACACCCAAAACTGATAAATGAATATACTACGGTGATCAGCGCGACGATACGGACGCAACGGTATATAAATCTCGGTGTCATGACACTCCGATCAAAAACTTATTACGGACACCCTTTAACGTGCAAATAAAATAAAACGAAGGTTGAAATGTCCGAATTTCGCGAAACGGATTACGCCGTCGAATTCAGAATAAGCAAGAGAATTTTCTAATGCTGAATAGTCAGTACTTTGGATAAAAACTTTACGGACGCCTATTTGAACTGATATGCACAGAAAATTTCACAATCGACGAATTGCATATTTTTCGATGAAACTTGACCGTCTGCTACGTCTAAATGGGCGTTTTCCAAATATCAAGTTCTCATTGCGAAAAATTTTAAGCTAAATTTTCAAAATAAAAAGAAATTGATCGAAAAATCGAGTTTTAAATCGTTGAAAATAACCGGTTGTTACATTTCCACTTTGTTTTGGAAAAATTCCTTTAACCCTTTTAAATCAACATCCCAGTTCAGAATCTTTAAAAAAATTGAATTATCGAGTATCGGTACATTCTTTTAAAGGGAAAATTCTATCAAATAAAATTTCAAATATTTAAAATCATTTAACCAACCGATGTCTATATATAATTATCTATCCAATGGCCAAGTGATTTTAAAAATTTAATTTCTCGATATTTCAGGGATGGATCTATCATTTCAATCCAAATCAGGGTCACAGAGGTTTATCATTTCACTCCGTGTTCTTAATTTATTCAAATCGATAAATCCCGGGTTCATTAGATGCCCGTAACATCATGGGTAAGTGGGATTTATCGTCAAAAATCAACATACATTACAATATACTGAAATAAAGAGCATTTAAAATGTCACTATAGATTCAGTAATAAATTTCAACCAACATCCATCACAACAATTACATTCAACTAATTCAGCATTAACTGTTTCAGGATTTAACAAGGGTTCGAATTCAACTAGAGATTCAAATTTTATTAAATAACAAATCATTTACTTAGATTGCATGTTAACCCACTTGCATGTTAAATTTAAACCACACATCAACAATCCAATACAACCATGCAACCAAACTTACTCCATAATTTAATTCAATAAATATGGGAATAATTCAGTATTTCGTGAGCGAAGAATCACTCACCTTTGCGTCCATAGTTGATCGGACGTCCAACTAAGGGCCAAAATTTGACTGTAACACCCCGAAAATTCTATAACTGTGAAATTCATGAATTAAAGTATAATCAAATTCAAATCAAAGAACTAAGGGAAACGGGATACGCCATTGCGTTCGTCTCGGAAAAATACGCGAAATAGAGTCCGAGTTTTCGAAAAACGGAGTCCGTATGAAGAAGATATGGCCTTCGGAAGTTTTGAATTAAATTTAAAATTCAAACAGAATTAAATAATTAAATATTCCGAAGTGGGGCCCATTGGGCCAGAAAAGCGCCGCCTGGGCCACCCAGGTCGACTGGGCTGTCGACCTGGGCTACCCATGTCGACAGGGCTGTCGACAGCCCTGTCGACAGGGGTGTCGACCTGGTCGAGCCCAGTCAACCTGGCTGGCCAGGTCTGTGTTTGGTCGAATTTCAGTGGTCTGCTTTGTCATTAGGGCTAGGTGGCGGGTTTTTATTGGTCTCTCTTCCTAATGAATGGCTATGATCTATCCTAGCAACATCAAGGGTCCTAATCAATTCCTAACCTCTATATAAACAACCCTAGACTAAACCCTAATCTATTCATTCAAAATAAGATTATAGCCACCATGTTGCTGAGGAACGACAAAGATTAGCCGCCGACTAGAGAGAGGATTAGGAAGAAAGTTCTGAGGCCTAAAGCAATTCAAGCAACCTAAAGCTAATCAATTCAACAAAGGAATTTGCGTCTTTAATCTCTTAATTAGAGAATTCATCACACCATTGTAAGTAGAGTTTTACTTTGGTATAAATAAACAACTGTGTAGATGTGTATGCTTGAATTGTGGCAATGGAAGTAATTCATATTTATGCGTTCTTATCAATTTATGTACGTTTGGATATTTATGGATTATGTTATAAAGAACTACATGCGGTAGTTCTATACAAGTTTACGTTTGGAATATTGCGCAAATTATGTTATCTATGTTAAAGCTACATGTATGTAGTTGATTGAAATTTATGCAAGTTTGGGCTTTGTTATTATGCCATCATGATGTATGTTTTTGTGCATAAATCATTTTGCAAGTAATTGAAACAAGTCTGGTTGTTATAGTTCATATGAAACTATGTTGGAATTTTGACACCATAATCCATGTATTAAGTCATGCTTTTGCAAAACTTATAAATATGGCTAGGCTATGAATGATATTTGGCATAATTGAAATCCATGAATAAGTCTATCTTGTTTAAAAGAATTATATGATGACATATGTGAGACATGGCTAAGTTAGACACAAAAATCCCTTTTTGCATGTTAAAAGCAAACACCATGATTAGGAATATTTATGCATAAGTATACCATCGTTATGTGGTTAAATTTAATTAAGTTGAACTGTGCTTTTGTGTTAGTAACAAAGTATCCTCTTTGTAAACATGTAGAAACCTTATGAACATGACTTGTTTATATTTATGCCATGAACAAATTTAACTATACCTATGCCATGCTTATGTTTGATATTATGCCATGCTTATGTTTGACATCATGCCATGCTTATGCTAGAAATATTTATGCCATGCTTATGTTTGACATTATGCCATGTTTATGCTAGAAGTATTTATGCCATGCTTATGTTTGACATTATGCCATGTTTATGCCAGAAGTATTTATGCCATGCTTATGTTTGACATTATGCCTAAGTAAAAATATAGGTTCATGGGTCAATAATGATATCTCAATTACAAGTTCACATGCTTTGATTCATGTCACCTATGTTACCACTATGCAAGTACACCAGTTTCTAGTATGTATTTCCAACGTCATATGCAAGTTCATGCGCTCACCTTCCCCTCTTTGTGTATGTAATTACACCATAAGCCTCCCCTTTCGCATGGCTAAATTAGGCTTTAAAAGGCTAAGCCCAATATACATAAACGGACGTGTAAAAACGGGGGTAAATAACGTTGGGCTAAATTAATTTAATGAATGAAAACTAAAGTAAAAGGGCCCAAATTCAAGTATGGGTTGGGCCCATGATTGGTGTAACCTTTACACCATTAACTTAATAATGGGCCGCAAATATTTACATATAAGAAATAAAGAAGAATGACAAAATATGTAAATGTAGAACATACGATGTGTTTAACCCGAGGTTGGATTGAGTTGTGATGTAAACCTGCCCGGAACCGCCCGGCTATCCAGTAGTCACAACAATACCTATCCAATGTGGGAGGTTAAGCATGGAGCCCAGCAAGGACCCGAGGTTAGACTGAGTTGTGGCGTAAGACTGCCCGGAACCAACCGGCAACAGGCAGCCACAACAATACCTGTCTAATGTGAGAGGTCCGGGCCTTAATAAGACAATTAAGGCTGAGTCAGGATTGATAGGATTAAGTGAACTAAAGACTTAATCAAAATGGAACATGCTAAACTAAACGGACTGGTGGGGGTTAGGTTAGAAAACACTTAACCAACTTAGCATGTTGGCTAGAGATAGAAAACCTAGTAACGGGGGGACCCTTTTCAGCAGTAACCCTAAAAGGTGTATCAGGATACCCTGAAACTAGGCAGGGTGGGGCACGATTACTGGGCTGATTGTAAGAGGTCAAAACGACGGCGGTGGTGTAGCAGTGTAGGTTCTAACGGAGTGCGGGCGTGCACACACTCCGGCGCAGAAAAATAAGGCACTGGACACCAGTAGCATACCTGTGCACTCTAAGGTTGTGTCGGGTTGCCACTATGGGACTTGATACACCCCATGGTGGGACCAGCATAGGTAACTACGACATCGGGGGCCGTAAGACACATGTAACTATGCGAGTAGGAGCCGATCATCGTAGAATGGATCACATCACCCTGATTTTGGGGTGCAAATTGGAAACTAGTTTATATGGGTTCAGAGATTAACATGGGGTACGATAGTATATTCGACCCTAGACAACTTAACCAAGTTTATTGTGCTTGCCCACTTCTTGTTTTACTTATCATACCCAGTTCTTTATTCATAGACAAAGTAGTACTAGACTTACTCAGGCTTTATGTCTGACTCTATTTTTCTTTCGTCTTCTTTCTTCCGTTTCCCCCCCCCTCCCCCCAGGTCCTCAGGTAGGGAACACAGCAGCTTGACCTATCTCAACATCCAGCTTGAAGAAGAGAAATGTATTGCTTGGACTTTCCTGTTTTGAACTATGGCTTTGGACAATCCACTATGGGGCTTTGGCAGTTTGTCTATGTTTTATTTATGCTTCTTTAAAAAATATGTGCTCAAGACAGATTATGAAGTGTTATGTTATGTTTTTGGAAAGGATGTTATTGTAACACGTATTTGACTTTATGAAATAAAGTTTGTTGTTCTTCCGCTGTTTACAAATATGTGTTCTTATATCTGTCTTGTATATCTGTGACTTGTACTTATAAACCTCCACCAAAATTAGGGCATTCCCTTTGAGAGTGACCCTAACGGAGGTGGGGTGTTTCACTTGGTATCAGAGCATAGGTTTACCAGATAAGATAAAAAGTTTTGAAAATTTATTTTCAAAAAGGAAATTTAAAGAAGCATTTTTAAAAGATATATATTATTTTATTTTAAAAGGCAAAGTCCACTCCCCAAAGCCATAGGTACTATCTCTTATCCTTCGTTTTGAATCTATCCTTTTTGTTTCAGCATGTCTGAAGATCTTAACTTGCCGGAAGGGGTGCCAATACCTGGTTGGTTTAGACGGTTCTTAGAAGCAAGGGCCACTCAGCCAGGTCCTACCATTCCTCCTCCCCCAGCAGAAGGAAATCATCCAGCCGCAGCGGCACCTTTTCCTCCACCTCCTCCTCGAGGAAACGCGTTTGCTAAGATATGTAAGGATTTTAAAGCTATGGGAGGAAGGGATTTCCATGGAACTGAGTCCTTCGTAGCAGCTAGAAATTGGCTGAAGGAAACTGAGGATCTATTCATCATCTTTGAGGTAGAAGATGGACAAAAAGTACAATTGGCGGTAAGGCTATTGAAGGGCGAGGCTTCCTACTGGTGGGAAGTCACTAATGCTGAAAGACCAGTGGAGACATGGGAGGACTTTAGGGCAAGGTTTGAGACTAAATTTCTCTCAGATGCGGAAAGAAGTTTGCAGTTGGAGAAATTCTTATTTCTTAAGCAAGGAGACAAGACTGTTAGAGAGTATGTGAATCAGTTTGATGAGCTGGCTAGGTTTGGGCTTGACCTAGTCAACACCCCGCACAAGAAGGCTCTCCGTTTCGTCAAGGGGTTAAATGAGCCATTACACAGTTTGGCCATGACCCATATACCCATGGGAGCCACGTATGAAAGATTGGTGCAAATGGCGTTGCTGAATGAAGAGGATAAGGGCAAGAAGGAGACAAAGGCAGAAAGCTCTCAAGGGAAGAAAGAGGGTTTGCAGCCTAAAAAGACGGACTTTAAGAAAGGCGGGAAAGGCAACAAAGAGAAGAGGAAGTGTAATTTCTGTGGCAAAGTGGGGCACTTAGTAAAGGACTGCCGGAAAAAGAAGGCCAAGGAGAATGGTGGGTGCTTTTCTTGCGGTCAGACAGGCCACAGAGCTAAGGACTGCCCAAAGAAACGAGGGCAGGGGCAGGGGTCTGGATCCACTCCAGGGGCACAGGTTCATGTGCTGGAAGCGCCACCTTTGCAACAGCGAGGTACAAACACTTCTGTAGAAAGTGTAGTTTATCTTTATGATCACCCCGTTCGCACTTTATTTGATTCTGGCGCATCACACTCCTTTATCTCGTCTGCTTTAGTAGAATCTCTGCACCTAAAAACTAGTATGGTAGAGGACCCCTTAATTGTTTCAAACCCAATTGGGGGCCCAGCTCATTTGTCTATGATCTGTGTGGGATTGAAAATTTCTATCCTAAGTGTTGAATTTCAATGTAGTGCCTTTGTTTTGGGCTTTTCGGGGTACGGTTTGATTTTGGGTATGGATTGGCTATCCAGTAATGGGGCCATCCTTGATTGTGAGAAAAGGGTTGTTAGGCTCCTAACCCAACTCGGTAATACTTTGGAAATTTCTTGTAATCCCTCGTATGCGGTTATGCTTAGTTATCTTGAATCGCTAGATGCCTCTGTTGAAAATTTGAAATCAGTTAGAGTGGTCCGGGAATATCCGGATGTTTTTGAAGAGGTGAAGGGCTTGCCTCCGAAGCGGGAAATAGACTTCCGCATATATCTTGTAGATAATGCAAAGCCCGTTGCGTTGCCCGTTAGACATATGGCTCCACGAGAAAGAAAAGAGCTCAGTAAACAGATTAAAGAGCTTCTAGAAAAGGGGTTCATTAGGAGGAGCATTTCAGAGTGGGGCGCTCCAGTGGTGTTCGCTACAAAGGCGGATGGTTCACTCCGTCTATGTGTTGACTATAGGGAGCTCAACAAGCTAACGAAAAAGAATAGGCACCCTCTCCCTAGAATTGACGATTTATTTGACCAGCTTGTAGGAGCGTCTGTTTTCTCCCAACTCGATTTAGCAACCGGATTTCATCAGCTAAGGGTGGCTGAAGATAGCATCGATAAAACGGCTTTCAGAACCCCAGACGGTTTCTTTGAATGGCTTGTCATGCCTTTCGGCTTGACAAATGCACCTGCTTACTTCGTGGACCTGATGAGTAGGGTATTTAGAGATTTCCTCAACAAATTCGTAGTGGTCTTCGTAGATGATATCCTTATCTTCTCAAAGAGTGAAGAGGAACACGCTCAGCACTTAAGGGCAATCATGGAAACTTTGCGAGTCCATCAACTAAAAGCCAAATTCTCCAAATGCCACTTTTGGAGAGAAGAGGTGAGGTTCCTTGGGCACATAGTATCCAAACAAGGGTTAGCGGTGGACCCTGCTAAGGTAGTGGCGGTACAAGATTGGAAGACACCAAGGAATGCAACTGAGGTCCGAAGCTTCCTAGGACTAGCGGGTTTCTATCGAAAATTCATAAGGGATTTTGCGAAAATCTCAGCTCCGCTCACGAAATTGACTAAGAAGAATCTAGTGTTCGATTGGGACTTGGATTGCGAGTTTGCTTTCCAACGACTGAAGAGGGCTCTTACAACAGCCCCAGTTTTGACGCTGCCTGATGGGAGTAAGATGTTCACTGTTTATACGGATGCATGTGGGACAGGGCTAGGCGCCGTCTTAATGCAAGAAGGAAGGGTGGTAGCTTATGGCGGGAGGCAATTGAAGGTGCATGAAAAGAACTACCCAACCCACGATCTTGAGTTAGCCGCCATCGTCTTTGCACTCAAGTCTTGGCGACACTATCTCCTAGGTGAGAAGTTCGAACTTTACACTGACCATAAATCGTTGAAATATCTTTTCTCGCAGAAGGATCTTAACTTGAGGCAACAAAGGTGGATGGAGTTTCTTGCCTCGTACGATTTCGAAATCTCCTATACTCCGGGCAAAGGCAACGTAGTGGCAGACGCGTTGAGCCGAAAGAAATTGACCCTAAGCCCGTTGTTTGTTGAAAGACAAAGCCTAGAGTTTATAGCCAGCTTCGACTTTAGGCCCTCCTCCGATTTCGTACCGGGCTTGCTTGCATCTCTCGAAGTGCGCCCAACTTTAGTAGATTCAGTAGGGGCAGCACAACGCGAAGACCCTCAGCTTGTGGAAATAATTGATAGGCTAATTAGGGGTGAGACTTCAAGTCACCTCAACAGATACTCCATTGACGATAAGGGTGTACTAAGGCGAGATGGAAGACTATGCGTCCCACAGACGAACGATTTAATAAAGAAGGTTCTCGAGGAAGCGCATCATTCCAAGATGACGATACACCCAGGCGGAGATAAAATGTACAAAGACATAAAAAGGACTTTCTTCTGGAACGGCATGAAAAAGGACGTGGCAGAGTTCGTTTCCAAGTGTATGGTGTGCCAACAGGTTAAGGCGGAACAGAAAAAGCCTGGCGGACTGCTACATCCTCTGGAGGTCCCACAGTGGAAGTGGGATAGCATCTCAATGGACTTCATCGATGGGCTGCCTAGGTCTAGGAGAGGCAACACTAGCATTTGGGTAATAGTGGATAGGCTTACTAAAAGCGCCCACTTTTTACCTGTCAAAAGTAAAAGAACTGCCTCATCCCTAGCATCACTTTACCTCAAGGAAATCGTTCGACTCCAGGGGATACCATCTAGCATCGTTAGTGACCGAGACCCCATCTTCACCAGCGAGTTTTGGCGGAGTCTGCAAGAAGCAGTAGGAACGCAGTTATGCTTGAGTACAGCCTATCATCCCCAAACCGACGGCCAAACAGAGAGAGTGAATAGAGTTTTGGAAGACCTTTTAAGGTTATGCGTCCTTGACTTCGGAGGGACATGGGAAGACCACCTCCCTTTGGTGGAATTTGCCTACAACAACAGCTATCAAGCAACCATCGGAATGGCGCCCTTCGAAGCTCTATACGGAAGACCGTGTCGATCGCCCACTTGTTGGTGGGAGTCCACGGATAAGCTCATACTTGGACCAGACATGATCCGAGAGACTTCAGAGAAAGTGGACTTAATACGAAGAAGGATGAAGACGGCCCAAGACAGACAAAAGTCCTATGCCGACAAGAGGAGGATCGACCTTGAATTTGAGGTTGGAGACAGAGTTTTTCTCAAGGTATCACCGCTAAGGAACGTTGTTCGTTTTGGAAGCACAGGAAAGCTAGCACCAAGATTCGTAGGGCCATTCCCTATCATCGAGAAGATTGGGAAAATGGCCTATAGATTAGAGCTACCCGAGAAGTTGGCTGGAGTCCACAACGTTTTTCACGTTTCACATCTCCGAAAATGTCTACATGAGTCCGCTGAAGTGGTAGAGCCGAATATACTCGAAGAGGCCGAAGTGGAACGCGAAGCAACCATAAGGAAGGTTCCAACCCGCATACTAGGAACGGAAGTGAAGAAGCTACGCAACCGCGAAGTCAAACTCGTCAAAGTCCAGTGGAGCGACGCCGAGGGAGACGCGACTTGGGAAACTGAAGCTAGAATCCGCGCTGCCTACCCTTTTCTGTTCGAGGGTACATCCTTGATCTTTCTTTTTCCTTAAGTTGCGCTTTTATCTATCTTTTTTTTCCTCGACCTTATCTTTAGGGTAGAAACCTTTTGGATGAAAACATGTAATTGAAACATGTTATGTATAATGGTTGCAAGTGGTTGCAAGTGATTGCTAGTGGTTGCTCGTGGTTGCATATACACACACAATCTAGGTTTTAGATCGGCTCAGTCACTTCATATTGCATATGCATATATGTTTGCTTTCGTCTATGGTTGAACAATAATATGTTGACATGTGGATGTTGCATTTGTATTGAATGATTGTGCACTCATGTAGAATCAAGAATAGGAAAATTTGCATACATAATGGATTCATGGCACTTACATGATTTGCATTAAGGAGGTCAACTGAATCAGTAGACCGCCTGATTTTGCATTAGATAAGTTCATGTATACACACACTTTGCATATGATCATGAAGCATTAGAAGTCTTTTAAGGACAATGGATGCTCGTGTTTGATGGATGAGTAGATGGATGATTGGATGTTAGGATGTACATTTTCCTACGCTTGAAGATTTCGGGGACGAAATCCTTTTAAGTGGGGAAGAATGTAACACCCCGAAAATTCTATAACTGTGAAATTCATGAATTAAAGTATAATCAAATTCAAATCAAAGAACTAAGGGAAACGGGATACGCCATTGCGTTCGTCTCGGAAAAATACGCGAAATAGAGTCCGAGTTTTCGAAAAACGGAGTCCGTATGAAGAAGATATGGCCTTCGGAAGTTTTGAATTAAATTTAAAATTCAAACAGAATTAAATAATTAAATATTCCGAAGTGGGGCCCATTGGGCCAGAAAAGCGCCGCCTGGGCCACCCAGGTCGACTGGGCTGTCGACCTGGGCTACCCATGTCGACAGGGCTGTCGACAGCCCTGTCGACAGGGGTGTCGACCTGGTCGAGCCCAGTCAACCTGGCTGGCCAGGTCTGTGTTTGGTCGAATTTCAGTGGTCTGCTTTGTCATTAGTGCTAGGTGGCGGGTTTTTATTGGTCTCTCTTCCTAATGAATGGCTATGATCTATCCTAGCAACATCAAGGGTCCTAATCAATTCCTAACCTCTATATAAACAACCCTAGACTAAACCCTAATCTATTCATTCAAAATAAGATTATAGCCACCATGTTGCTGAGGAACGACAAAGATTAGCCGCCGACTAGAGAGAGGATTAGGAAGAAAGTTCTGAGGCCTAAAGCAATTCAAGCAACCTAAAGCTAATCAATTCAACAAAGGAATTTGCGTCTTTAATCTCTTAATTAGAGAATTCATCACACCATTGTAAGTAGAGTTTTACTTTGGTATAAATAAACAACTGTGTAGATGTGTATGCTTGAATTGTGGCAATGGAAGTAATTCATATTTATGCGTTCTTATCAATTTATGTACGTTTGGATATTTATGGATTATGTTATAAAGAACTACATGCGGTAGTTCTATACAAGTTTACGTTTGGAATATTGCGCAAATTATGTTATCTATGTTAAAGCTACATGTATGTAGTTGATTGAAATTTATGCAAGTTTGGGCTTTGTTATTATGCCATCATGATGTATGTTTTTGTGCATAAATCATTTTGCAAGTAATTGAAACAAGTCTGGTTGTTATAGTTCATATGAAACTATGTTGGAATTTTGACACCATAATCCATGTATTAAGTCATGCTTTTGCAAAACTTATAAATATGGCTAGGCTATGAATGATATTTGGCATAATTGAAATCCATGAATAAGTCTATCTTGTTTAAAAGAATTATATGATGACATATGTGAGACATGGCTAAGTTAGACACAAAAATCCCTTTTTGCATGTTAAAAGCAAACACCATGATTAGGAATATTTATGCATAAGTATACCATCGTTATGTGGTTAAATTTAATTAAGTTGAACTGTGCTTTTGTGTTAGTAACAAAGTATCCTCTTTGTAAACATGTAGAAACCTTATGAACATGACTTGTTTATATTTATGCCATGAACAAATTTAACTATACCTATGCCATGCTTATGTTTGATATTATGCCATGCTTATGTTTGACATCATGCCATGCTTATGCTAGAAATATTTATGCCATGCTTATGTTTGACATTATGCCATGTTTATGCTAGAAGTATTTATGCCATGCTTATGTTTGACATTATGCCATGTTTATGCCAGAAGTATTTATGCCATGCTTATGTTTGACATTATGCCTAAGTAAAAATATAGGTTCATGGGTCAATAATGATATCTCAATTACAAGTTCACATGCTTTGATTCATGTCACCTATGTTACCACTATGCAAGTACACCAGTTTCTAGTATGTATTTCCAACGTCATATGCAAGTTCATGCGCTCACCTTCCCCTCTTTGTGTATGTAATTACACCATAAGCCTCCCCTTTCGCATGGCTAAATTGGGCTTTAAAAGGCTAAGCCCAATATACATAAACGGACGTGTAAAAACGGGGGTAAATAACGTTGGGCTAAATTAATTTAATGAATGAAAACTAAAGTAAAAGGGCCCAAATTCAAGTATGGGTTGGGCCCATGATTGGTGTAACCTTTACACCATTAACTTAATAATGGGCCGCAAATATTTACATATAAGAAATAAAGAAGAATGACAAAATATGTAAATGTAGAACATACGATGTGTTTAACCCGAGGTTGGATTGAGTTGTGATGTAAACCTGCCCGGAACCGCCCGGCTGTCCAGTAGTCACAACAATACCTATCCAATGTGGGAGGTTAAGCATGGAGCCCAGCAAGGACCCGAGGTTAGACTGAGTTGTGGCGTAAGACTGCCCGGAACCAACCGGCAACAGGCAGCCACAACAATACCTGTCTAATGTGAGAGGTCCGGGCCTTAATAAGACAATTAAGGCTGAGTCAGGATTGATAGGATTAAGTGAACTAAAGACTTAATCAAAATGGAACATGCTAAACTAAACGGACTGGTGGGGGTTAGGTTAGAAAACACTTAACCAACTTAGCATGTTGGCTAGAGATAGAAAACCTAGTAACGGGGGGACCCTTTTCAGCAGTAACCCTAAAAGGTGTATCAGGATACCCTGAAACTAGGCAGGGTGGGGCACGATTACTGGGATGATTGTAAGAGGTCAAAACGACGGCGGTGGTGTAGCAGTGTAGGTTCTAACGGAGTGCGGGCGTGCACACACTCCGGCGCAGAAAAATAAGGCACTGGACACCAGTAGCATACCTGTGCACTCTAAGGTTGTGTCGGGTTGCCACTATGGGACTTGATACACCCCATGGTGGGACCAGCATAGGTAACTACGACATCGGGGGCCGTAAGACACATGTAACTATGCGAGTAGGAGCCGATCATCGTAGAATGGATCACATCACCCTGATTTTGGGGTGCAAATTGGAAACTAGTTTATATGGGTTCAGAGATTAACATGGGGTACGATAGTATATTCGACCCTAGACAACTTAACCAAGTTTATTGTGCTTGCCCACTTCTTGTTTTACTTATCATACCCAGTTCTTTATTCATAGACAAAGTAGTACTAGACTTACTCAGGCTTTATGTCTGACTCTATTTTTCTTTCGTCTTCTTTCTTCCGTTTCCCCCCCCCTCCCCCCAGGTCCTCAGGGAGGGAACACAGCAGCTTGACCTATCTCAACATCCAGCTTGAAGAAGAGAAATGTATTGCTTGGACTTTCCTGTTTTGAACTATGGCTTTGGACAATCCACTATGGGGCTTTGGCAGTTTGTCTATGTTTTATTTATGCTTCTTTAAAAAATATGTGCTCAAGACAGATTATGAAGTGTTATGTTATGTTTTTGGAAAGGATGTTGTTGTAACACGTATTTGACTTTATGAAATAAAGTTTGTTGTTCTTCCGCTGTTTACAAATATGTGTTCTTATATCTGTCTTGTATATCTGTGACTTGTACTTATAAACCTCCACCAAAATTAGGGCATTCCCTTTGAGAGTGACCCTAACGGAGGTGGGGTGTTTCATTGACAGTCACCAAACGCAGCCAGGTTAGTGCCAAAACGTCCGCAATTCCGCCACGATCCCAACGCAACAAACTGCGTCCAAATCCGAGTCAAAACGAAAGAGTTATCAGCGTTTTACCTTTTGAATTTTAAATATATATTAATTAATCAAACAAAACCCTCACCAAATCAGAAACTGACACCTCAGCAGCCCTCTTCCCGCTCCTTCATACTTCTGCTACAGTAACCCGCGTGGAAAATGAACCCAATTGCATTGAAACTTTGACCGACGAGAACTCCTAGCTCCGGCTACCTGGAGCCTTGAACCCACCATCGTTGGAAAGCCCAACCCGAGACGTGTCCACGGGGCAGGGCCCACCACCTCCGGTGGCTTATTCCGGCGCTGGCGAAGCGAAACCAAAATGGGTTTCCAAACCCTAAAGCCCCAATTCCCGATGATCCCCTGAGCGGTAAGGCTTCCGACCACCCTCAACCAACTTGTATCGACGTCCTCAACAAAACCCATAAGCCCAATTTGTCGATTAACTCAGAAATTAAAAACCCCCAATTCGAACCCTAGATTTTCGAAAAACAGCATCTTTGACCGCGATTTCTGGTAAATCTACTCACTGCATGTCGAAACAAATCACACTAGAAGTTTCATATCGTTGAGAGCTTCGTATCGATATATAATAAGCTAGGGTTTGGAGATTTTTATTTTTGAAGTTTGATTTTCATTTTGATTTAGGGTTTGAAAAATTATTTTCAGCCATTAAAAAGAAAAGTAGATGGAGGAAAGTGTACGTATCATAGAAATGAGCTGATGAGTGAAGGAAGGGATTTTTTATTTATAATTATAAGGCCCAAACATGAGAAATACCCAATTATCCATTTACAATGCTCTCGTTCACATTTTCTCTCGTACGATCAAACGGTAAGTCGGATTGTAACGCAAATTGAAATCCTATAATGATTCACCGCTCCGGTTCTGATGGCGCCAGTTTCGTCGAATTCCGAGACAGTCGCCATAACAGTAAATTTCACAGTTAATTAAATAAATAAAATATTCAATTATTCAGTTAACTGTTTTAATTCAATTTAATTATTCACTAAATTCAAATTTAAATCAAATTATGACTTAAATAATTCTATAAATAAATTTCACACATTTTAAATCTAAATTTGATTATTTAAATCTCTGATTTGAATTTCAGTTACTATTTCTCAACTTAGAATTCTCCATTTACCAATTAAATTTGAATTTCCATTTTTAAACTAAATAATTCAAATCATTTAAATAAATAAAATATGAATTTCCAAATTGCAACAATTCTAAGTATAAACTAAATTTTAAAATCTATTTATACTCCATTCAAATACTCATCATCATTATAATTGACAAAATTTGATTTTTATCCAATATTATTCTATTTTATTTATTTAAAAATTGAAAATTAAATATTCAGAAAATATGGGATGTTACATTCTCCCCCACTTAAAATCTTTTCGCCCTCGAAAAGAGAACGAGATGAGGCATTAACCAAATCATACATTCAAATTTAGACTTACAAAATAATATTTATAAAATAAGTATATAGTTGTAAAACCCCATAAATTTTCTAATTTCTGAAATCACGGAAAATTTCGGCAGCATCTCCTTTGTACGGAGAGGTCCGGAAAATCACCACATATATAAAATCCCAATATTCATCTCATCACTCGATGAGGCATCCCAAAAAAAATGGGGAAAACAAAATATAAAGCCACCAAAATCTTGTAACACACACACATACCTTTCTTTAGCTTTTATTTGCATTTTTACTTACCTTAGCACTTAGTATTTAGCGCAAGCGAGCTCCGTAGCGTAGCGCGACTTCCTTCCACCTGCTACATACTCACATACCCATAAGAATCAACGTATATACAATATATAGCAAATTTATACAACCTACACAACATATATCGACCATTTCAACTATAAAACCATAATGTTAACGACATACCAACGAACAAATTTCGGGTTATCATCCCTTAGATGGGGAAATTTGACTAAAACATACTAGGCAAAAGTTGTAGAATTTCTCTTAAGTTTTCTGAATTGTCCGGATTCATCGAATTCCGACCATTTGTTCAAAAGTTATGACTGTTTTGATAAAACCGAACGCTTCAGCCCGTACCCTGAAAATGCAGGTCTGAAATGTTATATCCACTTTTTAGCCCTCTAAACATCAGAATTTGACTCAGCATATTAAGAGAAAGTTTTAGTTTACATTCTGGTCTTTCTGAATTGTACTCGCACATCCAAATCCGACGCTTGGTTAGGAAGTTATGGTCCAAACAATATTGGTATTCAGTTCAGATTTTTATTTTCTACGCATACAACTACGACTAGTTCTTGGTTTTCAACTTAATAAACATGGAAACTAGGCAAGGCTTTATTAACACAAAATTTAGCTCAGTTTCTAAGGTTTCCAAAAAGTTCGGAATCGTCAGATTCCGATCATCCATTCAAAAGTTATGATCGTTTTACTTCAGCCTCTTGAATATTTCAGATTTTTTTTTCTTTTCTCTTGCATAAACATGAATTTTGATTTTTCATTTAAGGTTTCAACTTTTGCCTAAAAAATTTTGAGAGTTTTAACACCTCAAATTTGTTATTACTCCTTCACTCGAGAAATGGATTTGTATTGAGTTGCTTACTCTATTATCAAGATATTTCAATTCATTCCTATCTTATTTTAAGTATTAATTCTAGGCGAGCTCGAATTTATTTTACTTTCCAGACTTACCTGATTATATTAAATCGTTGATTCATTAACTCTGGTCGTTTTTCTAAATTTCATTCTTATTATCGTCTATTTCCATCCATATGACATTGAACACCATTTCAAAATATTACTATTCCTTTCTTGTTTCTTTTCAAGTATTACATTTCGAATGAACTTGAATTTATTTTTTAACGTTTCAACTAACTTAATTTTATTACGCCATACATTCATGAACATAGATCAATGTTGCAAAATTTTCATTTTCTTATTTAATTCATCAATATTCATTGACATTACTTTACTTATCCATATTCGATTATCCATTTACCTGAATTAGTTCCGATCTATTTATTTTGATTATTCAAGTTCATTCACACTTCGTTGCATTCATATATTTAGTTCTAATCCAACAACTTCAAATTTTTCCAAGTTTACTTCCATTAATTCAAATTTACTTGACTTACTTAAATCGACCTGGTACTAAATTCTCTCGACATTCAGGTTTTATAGGTTAGTCTTCAGGTTTTTATTCCTTATTCCCTATTCCATATTTCTTTTCAATTTCCCGTTTATTTCATTTCCTTATTCGATGTAGTTAACTTTGAATTCTATACCAATGGATTGAGGTTAACTATGGTTATATATAACCGTTCTATTTCATCTCGTTTATTAAATCTTTCCTTAACTCATATAACATTAATCACTAGTACGAATCGAATTATTCTTACTCAGTCCAACTGTTCACGTGAATTTAAAACAACTTATTAAATTCCATAAGTTGATTTCCTTAAATTTAATCCATCGTATTCGGAAGCTGTTTGTAAGACTTCCAATTTTTTTTTCAAACTTATATATTAATAATTATATATATAAATATATATAAATTCCATAGCGCTATTTTTAAATTTAAATTAAGTCATAACTTACCATTTATAAAGTGAACACTAACCTTCTTACATTCATTGGAAAGATATGATCAATTCGATCCTAGCGTTTCTTGTTTTATTCAATTCTGACTTATATTAAATTTTATATATTTATTCAAAATTAAAGATTGAATTTTCAAACTACCGCGCCATTTCAGGCTCATAATATAAGTTTTTTATAAATTTCGAACTCAAGTGTCGTTTAAATAAATTTACAATTGTTACTAGTTAAAGTAAACTCAATACTTGATTTCGGGTTACCAAATCAAGTCTAAAATAACTTACGTTTAATATTTATACTATTTATAAACTATACTATATGAAATTTCAAATCCAAACTTTTAAATTTAAGAAAAAATTGAAATCCTGGTTTAAATTAAATTCAACTTTAAATATGGTATGCTAATACCTTTATATAAAATTTTATGCCATATGTAAATCGAGCCCAAAAATCCTTGTAAAACCCAATTTTAATGATCATTGAATGGTCTCTCTCCCCACTTAAACTCTTCAGAATAACCATCGATAATGCGTGCACCCATTACTAAGGCTATTTCGAAGATCCGAGCAGGGGGTTATCCACTTGTTTCATACTATTTGAAATCATTTCCAGAACCATTCTTATAATATAATATTATCTTATCTTTGGCAAGACTCTTTTAAATACCCCAGGATCAAGTTTCGAGTTCACTTTTATTTCAATCACGACCTTTCTCCTCCGATTATACTTAAAGATATCATTTTATTTCCAAGTATTTGCAACACCTAGTCATTATCTCTTATTATTAAATTGACCATAATAGATACTTAATATTACTACCTACCAACGACCAATGATTATACACTTAAAACCACTAGTAGTATATAATATATATAAAAATATAATCGAAAATCATATTATGTCGATCATTCTATTCGATTATTTAGAAATTTCTATCGATTCTATGGTGTCCCATATATCGACCAAAATCCATAAATATTCAACAGAACAAGTCAACACAATATAAAAGCTGTTTTATCCAAAATATAAGTACGCTCTCTCATATCACTCAAACTCATTCTAGGGCATTTTTAACCCCATCTCTAATGAGAAAATTCCCAACAGAGCCAAGGTTGTCGCCAACCATCGCTCTGATACCAACTGTAACGACCCATATTTTTTGACTGTTCAGATCGACAATAAACCACACATGTCGACCCAAAACAAATTGCCAAGGCAGTTATTGGAAAAAGAAGAAAAAGAGGAAAGAAGAGAAAAACAAATCTCAGAATCTCACAGTGGAAGGACAACATATAATAAGTAGATAAGGATTCAAACACTTAAGTACATATACAAATTGAGTTATACTTCTCTCAGTTATCAGAGTTACACGAGCACAAATGTAAAATATTAATGCAGCAGAATAAAGTGCAGTGGTCAAACCATACTCATAATAGATATATACCAAATCTTCGTCTTCGATCACCAAGGCAAAGTAATCTTCATTAACTGCAACATCTGTTGACCCGAGCGTATTGCATAAAAAGAAAACACAACAAACACTCGGATCAGCACTAAATCATTTTCATATTAGTCAAATTAAAATACGAAATAATATCAGTGTCATGGGTGCAGTAACTCAAGAGATGTTACGGGGTTTTCCACCTCTCAAGGATCCGTTAAACTAATACATAGATAGTATAATACGCTATTATTATAGTGTCTACTCAGTAAAGTATAAATACTGAAAATAGCGTATGCGGGATTACATTTTTACCCTTACACCGTTTATAATACCGTAGTCTATACAGTACCGTAAACCCACCGTAAACGATGGCATCAGAGGGCACTCCATAGGTACGATACAAATCAAAATCGTATGGGGCTCGATAAGGATAATATGACAAGGCACTCAAGGCAACGCCCAGGGTAGGATTCTACCAATTACACTCCCGGACCGGTGGTAACGCATAGCAGCCACTACCGCCCACCTCGGAACACACTCCCATAATTCATAAATGGACCCAAATCATCATCATCATAGTCATAGAAATAGTATCGAAGAAGTGTGTCCGATCAAAGGTGCTACCTCAGTTAGTCACGGTATAGCTCCTGTTTTAGTCATTTCAATTCTGACCCGAAGGTCAGGGCTATTTCGTCCTCGATCATCTTCTTCGATTCAATAATCGACTCCAAGTCATCATATCTCGTTCTGGATACGTCAAAACGTTCACAGTTGTCAAAGTGGTATCGACACTGACAGAGAGTATGCCTTATGTCGACTCCGGTCTCTTAACAACCAACGTTACATTTTTTTTCACATCGGTTGGTTCTTTGATATTTGATAAAGGTTCGCTTTCATATTAAAATATCATATTCTGCTTCGAACCCAATTTATATTCAAATGAATAAAATTTTCATATCGACATATCACAATCATACCTAAACCGATTTTATTCTAAAACTAGAATATATTTCATATCATTATATTATAATCATATAATATTTCCAAACAACTTATATTCAAATAGAATATAATTTATCTCAAAGATTTCAAATTATCACGGATTCTTATCTCAACTCCATTTGAACCAGCGGTTCAAACTCAAGCATTTCCATTCGGAAGAAATTTATAATTCTAAAACACTTGTAAACTAAATGTTTATATATAATAATAACAATAGTAATAATAATAATAATAAAATAAATTTTATATAAATAAATATATAGATGTACATATAGGATATAATAATTAAAATAAATCAGTAACTTAAATATTATATATTTACTTAAAATATAGGTTTACTAGAAAAATTTTGAAAAATGAATTATAAGAAAAAAATTATTAAAAAAATACAATAGTTATAAGTAAAGGCGAGTAATAAGTTTAAAGCAAGAATAATTATTTGGAATCAAATGCATAAATATATTTAAAATAAATTTCTCTAATCAAAATCTTTCCTTCCTTCCAAATTTCAAATACTTGAATCTATCCTCCAGTCTCAACGAAGTTCATTAAATTCCATATCTCGTTTCAACCCCGTTCCAAACCAATTATATGATTTCAAGAGTTCAACTATATATCCAAACTGAGTTAAAACAGCTCAAATACCCTCGATTTCCAAATCTTCCCAAAAATTTAGATTGCATGAGAGTTTATTTCCTTCTAATCCAAACTCTTAATTTGAAAAGATTTTTAAATCATATTCAAATCCCAGATTAAATATTTCCACTTTGTTTTGGAAAAATTCCTTTAACCCTTTTAAATCAACATCCCAGTTCAGAATCTTTAAAAAAATTGAATTATCGAGTATCGGTACATTCTTTTAAAGGGAAAATTCTATCAAATAAAATTTCAAATATTTAAAATCATTTAACCAACCGATGTCTGTATATAATTATCTATCCAATGGCCAAGTGATTTTAAAAATTTAATTTCTCGATATTCCAGGGATGGATCTATCATTTCAATCCAAATCAGGGTCACAGAGGTTTATCATTTCACTCCGTGTTCTTAAATTATTCAAATCGATAAATCCCGGGTTCATTAGATGCCCGTAACATCATGGGTAAATGGGATTTATCGTCAAAAATCAACATACATTACAATATACTGAAATAAAGAGCATTTAAAATGTCACTATAGATTCAGTAATAAATTTCAACCAACATCCATCACAACAATTACATTCAACTAATTCAGCATTAACTGTTTCAGGATTTAACAAGGGTTCGAATTCAACTAGAGATTCAAATTTTATTAAATAACAAATCATTTACTTAGATTGCATGTTAACCCACTTGCATGTTAAATTTAAACCACACATCAACAATTCAACACAACCATGCAACCAAACTTACTCCATAATTTAATTCAATAAATATGGGAATAATTCAGTATTTCGTGAGCGAAGAATCACTCACCTTTGCGTCCATAGTTGATCGGACGTCCAACTAAGGGCCAAAATTTGACAGTCACCAAACGCAGCCATGTTAGTTCCAAAACGTCCGCAATTCCGCCACGATCCCAACGCAACAAACCGCGTCCAAATCCGAGTCAAAACGAAAGAGTTATCAGCGTTTTACCTTTTGAATTTTAAATATATATTAATTAATCAAACAAAACCCTCACCAAATCAGAAACTGACACCTCAGCAGCCCTCTTCCCGCTCCTTCATACTTCTGCTACAGTAACCCGCGTGGAAAATGAACCCAAATGCATCGAAACTTTGACCGACGAGAACTCCTAGCTCCGGCCACCTGGAGCCTTGAACCCACCATCGTTGGAAAGCCCAACCCGAGACGCGTCCACGGGGCAGGGCCCACCACCTCCGGTGGCTTATTCCGGCGCTGGCGAAGCGAAACCCAAATGGGTTTCCAAACCCTAAAACTCCAATTCCCGATGATCCCCTGAGCGGTAAGGCTTCCGACCACCCTCAACCAACTTGTATCGACGTCCTCAACAAAACCCATAAGCCCAATTTGTCGATTAACTCAGAAATTAAAAACCCCCAATTCGAACCCTAGATTTTCGAAAAACAACATCTTTGACCGCGATTTCTGGTAAATCTACTCACTGCATGTCGAAACAAATCACTCCAGAAGTTTCATATCGTTGAGAGCTTCGTATCGATATATAATAAGCTAGGGTTTGGAGATTTTTATTTTTGAAGTTTGATTTTCATTTTGATCTAGGGTTTGAAAAATTATTTTCAGCCATTAAAAAGAAAAGTAGATGGAGGAAAGTGTACGTATCATAGAAACGAGCTGATGAGTGAAGGAAGGGATTTTTTATTTATAATTATAAGGCCCAAACATGAGAAATACCCAATTATCCATTTACAATGCTCTCGTTCACATTTTCTCTCGTACGATCAAACGGTAAGTCGGATTGTAACGCAAATTGAAATCCTATAATGATTCACCGCTCTGGTTCTGATGGCGCCAGTTTCGTCGAATTCTGAGACAGTCGCTAGAACAGTAAATTTCACAGTTAATTAAATAAATAAAATATTCAATTATTCAGTTAACTGTTTTAATTCAATTTAATTATTCACTAAATTCAAATTTAAATCAAATTATGACTTAAATAATTCTATAAATAAATTTCACACATTTTAAATCTAAATTTGATTATTTAAATCTCTGATTTGAATTTCAGTTACTATTTCTCAACTTAGAATTCTCCATTTACCAATTAAATTTGAATTTCCATTTTTAAACTAAATAACTCAAATCATTTAAATAAATAAAATATGAATTTCCAAATTGCAACAATTCTAAGTATAAACTAAATTTTAAAATCTATTTATACTCCATTCAAATACTCATCATCATTATAATTGACAAAATTTGATTTTTATCCAATATTATTCTATTTTATTTATTTAAAAATTGAAAATTAAATATTCAGAAAATATGGGATGTAACAGTTATAGTTAATCGATTAGAATTAGAGTTAATCAAATTATAGTTAATCGATTAGAATTAGAGTTAATTGAATTAGAGTTAGTCGGATTAGAGTTATTCGAATATAGTTTATTCAAAGAAAGAGTTATCGAATAAGGTTATTCGAAGAAGAGAACTAATCGAATATAGTTTAATCGAAAAGAGGTTATCGAATATTAGTTATTCGAAAAGAGGTTATCGAATATTAGTTATTCGAGACGAGTTATCGAATATTAGTTATTCGAAAGGAGTTATCGAATATTAGTTATTCGAAAGGAGTTATCGAATATTAGTTATTCGAAAGGAGTTATCGAATATTAGTTATTCAAAAAGAGGTTATCGAATATTAGTTATTCGAGAGGAGTTAACGAATATTAGTTATTCGAAAGGAGTTATCGAATATTAGTTATTCGAAAGGGGTTGTGGTATATTAGTTATTCGAAAGGAGTTATCGAATATTAGTTATTCGAAAGAAGTTATCGAATATTAGTTATTCGAAAGGAGTTATCGAATATTAGTTATTCGAAAGAAGTTATCGAATATTAGTTATTCGAAAGGAGTTATTGAATATTAGTTATTCGAAAGGAGTAAGCAAATATAGTTTATTCGAATAGAGTTAAAGGAGTTAATTGAATATAGTTTATTCGAATAGAGTTAAAAGAGTAAATCGAATATAGTTTATTTGAAAGGAGTTAATCGAATATAGTTTATTCGAAAGGAGTAAGTTGATAAGAGTTAATTGATAAGAGTTAATCGATTAGGGTTAATCAAATAGAGTTAATCCAAAAGAGTTAATCAAATAGAGTTAATAGAATAGAGTTTATCAAATGGAGCTAACTGATAAGAGTAAATCGATTAGAGTTAATCGAATAGTGTTAATTGAGTAGAGTTAATCGAAAATGGCTATTCGAAGAGAGATTATCGAATATAGTATATTCAAAGGAAAGAGTTACCGAATAGAGATTTATTCGAAAGAGAGTTACGTAAGGAAGTTTGTTAAAGGTTTAAAAGGTGAACCTTGTCTGTTTCGATGTTAGAAATGTTGTTCAGTTAAGGTCTGAGAGGTAGTTATACCCCAACTTGATTGGCTTCGTTTTTAACTAAGGAATGGTTAAGGTTCGGCAGTGAAGATTGGTTAAATGAATTTAGTTAACGAGTATAATGGTTTGAGTTGGCATACCGGTGTTTGATTTAAAAATCTGTTTAAATCCAATGTAGGTGTTTTGGAAATGTTTTCCAAATAATAATCAGAAATGTTTTTCTAATATAGAAAATAAGAATTGGAAATGTTTTCCAATGTTAATAACGTATATTTTCTAAATTTAGAAAATAATAATTGTTGAATATATGGAAACAGGAATAGGGAAATGGATAATTAGATGACAAATTAAATTAAAGTGGATCAGTGTTGATTGATGATTTGCTCGGTAAGATTTCCATTTGGAAATATGACCATTGTTTGTATACATGTTTTCCTTTGATAGTTAAATCACCGACTATCGAAGATTTTGACCATTTCCGTCGTCAATACGGAGAGACCGGGATCAGGTTCATTATCTGAAAACCACTCCGTATGGGCGTTAGCGTTGCGATCAAATATGATGAAGATAATTAAAGACGGAGTTATGCAAGGGCTGTCCTGTTTACAGAATAGTACCTTCGGTTTGTCCAGTCCCAGGACGACCTGTATGGAAGAATGTCTGACATAGTATATTTAATGGATCGCGTAAGTTGATCTCTTCAAACATATTTACGTTTGGTGGCGGAGGAATTTGTTTCTCTTAGCTGTATACCCATTTTATTTTTAGGGAAATCAATTTGTGATTTGGCGGGTATGACGATGTGACATTCAAAGTGAAAAATTGTGTGATCTGTCAGAGATAAGCCTGGCCTCTAGCCTCATAACCGGGAAATGAAAAAAATCGAGCAGACAGTATGGCTAAGTGGTTGGCTGCCAATTAGGGTGTATTATCACCTATTTAGAGATATTCATTTCATTCTATAATCTATTGTCGATGCTGTCCCATTCGGGAAACAGTTGCTGATCCCAACCGTTGGTGATATACATTCGATACACTCAAGCGAAATGAGTGGTCGGTCATGTGTGACCGGGTTGCAAGATGTTCTTGTTGAACCCAGTGTATTCCTCTCTAGAGGTACACTATCGGAAGATGGTTCCATACCTTGTCATAGTTGGAAATCCATTACCCAATAAGTGCTCGTGGTTTTGATTGTTTACTATATATGTATAACGTGAAATGAAAGCGTTTCTGCTAGATGATTATTTAGTTGTGGTTGATAGACATTATTATAATATCAAAAGAGTTTTGATATAAAGTTTATCGTTTCTTTTAAAAGGGTTTTGAAAGTTAAATCAAATTGATTTGGATTTTCATAAGTGAAAAACCCGCTCCGTATAACGGCGTGGTCTTATGAGATATCGTTTTATTGCTCAAACTGTTTTTAAACTATTTTACTCACACCAGTCCCATGACTGACCCGGAGTTTGTTTTGTTTTGTTTTCCCTAAACTCTTGGGTGCTCAATTTTGTACGAGCAGTCAAGTAGTCGGGATTTACAGATGCACTAGAAGGAGTTGGAGAAGGAGGCTTCAGCAGCGTTTTTATAGCTATTGTTTATTTCCGCTGTGATGTAAGTGTTATACTCTGATAATGTTACTGTATACATATACTGATTTTATTTCAAAAGTTATGTATCTATTATATATTGTTCGTTCCGCTGTGAGATTCGTGTTTACTCTGATGTTGTATGTTCTTCTTCTTCTATTCTAAGTTTCTATCTTATCTATTCTCACCCTCTGTTTTCTTTCTATTAGTTTTCTGGCTTCCAGTGTAATTTGGGTTGGACTTGTGTTATTTGGTCAGCTCAAATTGTACCGGAATTTCGAGATACTACACTCGTTCACCAAACTTGTAACGACCCGGTTTTTGTCGACTTTGGTTATCGCCATAAACTCAATAATGACTAGCCAAACATCGAAAAATACTGGTAGTTAATGAAAGAAATTAGAGGGTGAGAATAGATAAGATAGAAACTTAGAATAGAAGAAGAAGAAGAACATACAACATCAGAGTAAAACGAATCTCACAGCGGAAAAAACAACATGTAATTGATAACATATCCTTGAAATAAAATCAGTATATGTATACAATAACATTATCAGAGTACATCACTTACAACACAGCGGAAATAATTATAGCTATATAATACTGAAGCCTCCTCCTCCAAGCTCTCCAAGTATATCTGTAAAATCTTGACTACTTGATTGCCCATATAAAATTGGGCACCCAAGAGTTTACGGAAAACAAACAAAATAAACTCCGGGTCAGTCATGGGACTGGTATGAGTAAAACAGTTTAAAACAGTTTGAGCCATTAAACGATATCTCATAAAACCACGCCGTATAACGGAATGGTTTTTTTTTCCTTATGAGAATCCAAATTATCTTTGTATCAAAAACCCTTTGATATTATAATAATGTCTATTAACCACAATATAATCATCATCTATCAGAAACTCTTTCATCTCACGTTCTACATATATATAGTATACAATCAAAACCGCAAGCACGTATTGGGTAATGAATTTCCAACTATGACAAGGTATGGAACCACCTTTCGCTAGTGTACCTCTAGAGAGGAATACACTGGGTTCAACAAGAACATCTTGCAACCCGGCCACACATGACTGACCACTCATTTCGCTTGAGTGTATCGAATGTATATCACCAACGGTTGGGATCACCAACCGTTTCCCGAATGGGACAACATCGACAATAGATTTTTAGAAGTAAATGAAACTCTAGATCAGGTGATTATACACCCTAATAGGTGTGACCTACATAGCCATGCTTCCTGCCCGATTTCTGTCATTTCCTGGTTGTGAGGCTAGAGGCCACGCTTATCTCTGACAGATCACACGTTTATTCACTTTGAATGTCACATCGTCATACCCGCCAAATCACAAATTGATTTCCTCAAAAATACCACGGGTATACAGCTAAGAGAAACGAATTCCTCCGCCATCAAACGTATATACGTTTGAAGAGATCAACTTACGCGATCTATTACGTATACTCTGTCAGACATTCTTCCATACAGGTCGTCCTAGGACTGGACAAACCGAAGGCACTATTCAGTACAACCATCTTAGGCAATCTTTACCTAAGATTTATACAACAGCCCTTGCACTTTACTCTGTATTCAATTATCTTTGGCATATATGATTCGCAACGCTTATGCCAGTACGGAGTGGTTCTTCGGATAATAATCCAACCGGTCTTTCCATATTAACAATGTTAAAATGGTCAAAACTTTGATAGTCTGTGATTTAACTATCAAAGAAAAACACGTGTGCAAACAATGATATTATTTCCAGATGGAAATTATATCGATCAATCATCATTTAACATTTATCTCTTTAGTTCATTAATTTACTTATCTCCTGTTTCCATATATTCAACATTTCTTATTTTCTATTTTAAAATATACGTTATTAACAATGGAAAACATTCCCATTTCCTATTTTATATATTAGAAAACATTTCTGATTCTTATTTGGAAAACAATTCCAAAGCTCCTTCATTTGGTTTTAAACAGATGTTTAAATAAAACATTGCTATTCCAACTCAAACCATTTCACTCATTAACTAAATTCACTTAACCATCCTTTACTATCAAACCTTAGCCTTTTCCTTAGTTAAGAAGGAAGTCAATCAAGTTGGGGTATAATTACCTCTCAGACCTTAATTGAACAACATTTTAACTTCGGAATAGACAAAGTTTATCCTTTTAAACCTTTAACAAACTTCCTTACGTAACTCTCTTTCGAATAATCTCTATTCGATAACTCTTCCCTTCGAATAACTATATTCGATAATCTCTCTTACGAATAACTAGATTCGAAAACCTTTCTTCGAATAAACTATATTCGATTAACTCTATTCAATTAACTCTATTGGATTAACTCTTTTTGATTTAACTCTAATCGTTTAACTCTATTTGATTAACTCTTTTCACTTAACTCCTTTAGAATAAACTATATTCGATAACTCCTTTAATTCTATTCGAATAAACTATATTCGATTAACCCATTTAATTCTATTCGAATAAACTATATTCGATTTACTCCATTTGAATAACTAGATTCGATAACTCCTTTCGAATAACTAGATTCGATAACCCCTTTCGAATAACCAATATTCGATTAACTCACTTCGAATAACCAATATTCGATAACTCATCTTCGAATACATTATATTCGATAACTCTTCTCGAATAAACTATATTCGATAACGCTACTTCGAATAAGTGATATTCGATAACTCTACTTCGAATAAGCGATATTCGATAACTCTTCTCGATTTACTCCATTTGAATAACTTTAACTGGTTAACTCTAACTCTAACTAGTTAACTCTAACTGATTAATTCTAACTGATTAACTATGACTGATTAATTCTAACTGATTAATTCTAACTGATTAACTCTGACTAGTTAACTCTAACTGGTTAACTCTAACTGGTTAACTCTAACTCATTAACTCTTACTGCTTAACTCTAACTCATTAACTCTTACTGGTTAACTCTGACTGATTAACTCTAACTGATTAACTCTAACCGAATAACTAATATTCGATTAACTCATTTTGATTTACTCTTTTGAATTAACTCCTTTGAATCATTTCCATTTGAATTATCTCCTTTGAATTATCTCCTTTGAATTATTCTTTTTCTATTTGTTTACTTAACAAATAACTATTCCCTTTTCAATTCTATTTATTTAACAAATAAATATTTCTTTTATTTTTTCTATTTATTCAACAAATAAATATCTCATTTATAACATTCTATTTATTTCCTATAAATAAATATTTCCATTTAATGTATTTGTAAATGTTTCACAAATATTTCCTTTTAAATTCTATTTGTAAATGTTTTACAAATATTTCTCTTTCTGTTTGTTTTGCAAATATCTTCCTTTGTATTTGTTTTACAAATATATTCCCTTTATATTTGTTTTACAAATAATTTCCTTTATATTTGTTTTACAAATATATTTCCTTTATATTTGTATTACAAATATATTCCTTCTTAACTGTTTTGATTTTATAATTATTTCCTTATATAAAATCATTTTTCCTTTTATATATAAAATCCATTGATTTTGTATAAATAATTTATTTTTAAAATATACTTTGAAAATCCCCTTTTTACATCCCAGTATTTCTTACGGTATTTAAAATACCAAATAACATTGATCGATATCATTCAAACACACATAATCAACAACAGATTATATATCACATCATATATCACCATATATGAAAACAGAAAAATAAATGTTGAGGAATCCAGTTGGATTCCTCCGACCTGTTTCCCTGCATCCACAGATGTTAAACAATATAATAACATCGTTTTCACTTCGATATGAAATATTCTGATAAATAGAAACAATATTTGATTAACGATATATATAAATATCGTTATCTATAATTTCAACCAATACATACGCAATTCAGCCAAACAGTTAACACACATCAATCAACAGATAATTATCAGTTCTAAATATACGTTAGAAAAATATAACTGCTCAGAGTTGGTGAGTTTTACTCACATTGGACGATCATCGTTAATAACGATAACCATCGCTTGATTTAGACGGACAATTTATTTTGCTATAAATTGTAACTAGCCCCAATCTGCTCTCAGTCAGTTCCATTGGGTAGCTCTCGTCCATACGATCCTGTCGGATCTTGTTTCGTCTGATTCTGATATCTATGAGAAAATTACACATTTTCTAAGTTAACACACTATTGAAATTAATTTAAACTTAAATTATAAATATTATATGGGCCTTTACCCTTTGCAAACAACTTTGGCCCATCTTCCTTTGTTCAAGCCAATACCACCACCTTTAAAACCCAAGACCGCTCACCATAACCTTCTTCTATGTTTTCCCGTTCAAGGCCTGATGCAACCCATGCCATAGCCAACCATTTTAAACCCAAGAACCTTAGTAACCTTAACCACTTTACAAAAAAATCAATTTAATTTAATTGGGCTTCCACTTTTTTTATTGATCAGCCAATTCTCCCTTTCAAAAGCCCATACATGCTCCCTTCCAACTCCCTCTTCCCCAAACACAACCGAACCCGCTTCATCCTGTTACTCCACCATTTCCGCCACATCAAACCTCCACCGCACCTTCATCTTTCAACAGAAACCCAAACAAAAGTTATCACCGCACTCCTCTTCGTCTCCTCTGCGATACCATACCCGAACATCAGAGTTCAAACTCAAGAACTGTTTCGCGATTTCTGCTTGAAGCCGCAAATGAACAGTAAACCCACGACCAAAATTTGAACCAAACCCCACAAAAAAATCCGAACTGAAGCTAATCCTCTTCCTCGACTCGAATATGACCTCAAAACTCCACTTCGATGCACCAAGACTCCACAACTGGGAACCCTAGCTAACGCTAGGTGAACAGAACCAACGTCGAGTTCAACCAAACCCATATCAAACTGGAGATTGCTCCTTGGCGAATCCAAATATACAAATCATATGATTTAAGGAAATTTATTTAGTTTTATTTTGATTCTCGAAGGTGGAAAATTTTACTGTAAATGAAAAATGGTGGCAGCGCGATAAATTGACCAGAAGAAAAATCTGTTTAGGGTTTAGAATGTTGTGGTGTATATATAGGATAGAAATAATATATTTTTTATTCGAGTTTTATATTTGTTTTCAAGCAATCGCTAATTGTATTCGTCCTCTAAAAATTCCTATGATCACACGTGATACCCAAAAATTACGAAACTGGACATGCACCTTCAGTTCGACATTGCGGACCCAACGAAACCGGTTTCGTCGAATTCCGACTCCGTTTGCTCACACATCGTATTTTTAATCGTCAAAATAATGATTGTTCTTCACATTAAAATCCCTTATGGCCACACACTGACTCAAAAAATCATGAAACTTGACATCTAACAATAATTTAATATTACGAATCCAACAAATTTGGTTTCGTCGAATTCTGAGGTCGTTTGCAAAACTGGCTATTTTTAAAGCCCTAAATAACCCTTTTAAATATATAAATATACTTAAAAACAATTAAATTTAATATTAAAAAAATAAACATTATCGTATATATTCACATTGGAATTCCATACAGCTCTCATTGGATTTATAACTCGATACCTCAAAATTCCCAGTTATATCGATATTTGATTTATATATAAAAACCCTTTTAAATATAAATAAATCGATATAAATTATAAAGGAATTCCACAACGACTTTTCTAAAATTTGGTTTGGACATAAATCAAAATCTACAAAATGAAATCCCGATTTTTCTCTTCCACTAGAAAAATATACTTTACCAGCTCCTAACGTTTCTTGTTTCATAGAAATCCAGCTTAAAACGAATTCTGTATATTCAGTTGAAGTTCAAATCGCCAAATAACGAACGGCCGCGCCATTTCAAGCTTGAATTTAATTTATACATTCAAACTTCGTTTATATAATATAATCATTAATATAATTCAATATAAACTGAATTATATATTTTATATCGTCCAATTCACACCATATCATGAATTCTGTTATTTCCGATTATTCAGGAAATATATTGTTTTCTATTATTTATATTAATTAAATATAAATATTATTTAATTTTAGTTATCGATATCGTTAAATCGATAATTAATAATTAAATAAATAAATTATTCGACTACTAAAAATGCGGGTCATTACAATCTTTCCCCCTTAAAATAATTTCGTCCTCGAAATTGCTAAGCTAGAAGACGACCCTATCTACTGGGTAAATATTTACCGGTTTACCCCTTAACTTCGGTTTCAACTGAACCAATTAATATCGACTAAAATATTAATTTATTCTGACTAACTAAAATTTTCAAAAATTCTGAAAATTTTCTAGTACCTTAAATTTTCGGAAAATTTCGCCATAACCACCTTTGTACAGTCCTATCGGTAAAACCACAACTCGCCTCTCTAGGCTTTCTCCAACCCAAAAGAAAATCAAACATCCAAGAGGTTTTCCAAATCGGCTCATAAATCTCATACCCAATATAAATATAAACTTCTACCTTTTTGTCGGGTATATCATTATATCACTTTCACTTGCTTCTACTCAATACCTAGAGACCATATATCCATCTATACCAATCGATTTCCAATCCATTTCAATCAACCAAATCTCAACACAATTATTGGCTTATATTGAAGCCCAATTTCGTTCTAACCCCGAATCAAAATTTTCCAAACTCTTAACTTATCCCTCAATTTCAGTTCAGATTATTCTCTGATCAATTCCAGATTTTAAATACTTTTATTAATCTCCTCTTACTTAACTTTACAAGTTAAATTTAAATTCTAGAAATTTTAAATTCCTCGGTTTTTCTTTCAAATTAATTTGAAATCATAATACCAATTCAAAACCTTTGAATTTCTAAACAACTTGTTTCCTCAAAACAATTCGAAAACAAAATCTTTGGTAGTAATTCGTCACTTACAACTCGAAAATGAACACCGGTGATGCAGCTGTCATCATCGGAATCTATTTTTCAGCGATCAAGTGAGTTAAATACTATACTACTTTCAAAATCATTTCCACATACTTCCATTTTGAAATCAGTTCAAAACATCATTTCAATGCTTGTAACAAATTTAAAATATCCCAGTATTTTAAAATTCATATATATTTAATCCATATCCATTCGTAATACTTATACAAATTTCTAGGTTTTTAATTTCAATTCTGATTCTTAATTCATATTTTATCCACTTCGTAATACTTATACGAAATTTGATTGGTTATTTATAACCACTTCACTTTTATAATCTTACTCGATTATAATAACAACCAACACAACCAATATACTATATTATTTCCGTTATGGATACCAAAATATAAATTGGGTAAAATTATTCCATTTACACTCTTTTCAAAACATACCATGTTTGTTCATCGTATTCAAGTGTTTATAAACACCTATCAATACAATGTGCATTACTGTATCGACCAGAATTCATAAACTACTCGACCAATAATGCTCCACGATATAAAATAACTTTTTATATCAAATAACAAATACGTGCTCATATATACACACTCAAACTCAATCTAGGGTATTACTAACCCCATCTCTACCGAGTCACACCACAGAGCCAAGGTAATTATTAAACCTTAAGCTCTGATACCAACTGTAATGACCTGGTTTTTGTCGACTTTGGTTATCGCCATAAACTCAATGATGACTAACCAAACATCGAAAAATAACGGTAGTTAATGAACGAAATTAGAGGGTGAGAATAGATAAGATAGAAACTTAGAATAGAAGAAGAAGAAGAACATACAACATCAGAGTAACACGAATCTCACAGCGGAACGAACAACATATAATAGATAACATATCCCTGAAATAAAATCAGTATATGTATACAATAACATTATCAGAGTACATCACTTACAACACAGCGGAAATAACTATAGCTATATAATCCTGAAGCCTCCTGCTCCAAGTTGTCCAAGTATATCTGTAAAATCCTGATTACTTGACTGCCCGTATAAAATTGGGCACCTAAGAGTTTAGGGAAAACAAACAAAATAAACTCCGGGTCAGTCATGGGATTGGTATGAGTAAAACAGTTTAAAACAGTTTGAACCATTCAACGATATCTCATAAGACCAGGCCGTATAACAAAACGGTTTTTTTTCCTTATGTGAATCCAAATTATCTTTGTATCAAAAACCCTTTGATATTATAATAATGTCTATCAACCACAATATAACCATCATCTAGCAGAAACGCTTTCATCTCACGTTCTCATATATATAGTATACAATCAAAACCGCAAGCACATATTGGGTAATGGATTTCCGACTATGACAAGGTATGGAACCACCTTTTGCTAGTGTACCTCTAGAGAGGAATACACTGGGTTCAACAAGAACATCTTGCAACCCGGCCACACATGACCGACCACTCATTTCGCTTGAGTGTATCGAATGTATATCACCAACGGTTGGGATCAGCAACCGTTTCTCGAATGGGACAGCATCGACAATAGATTTTTAGAAGTAAATGAAACTCTAGATCAGGTGATTATACACCCTAATAGGTGCGACCTACATAGCCATGCTGCCTGCCCGATTTCTGTCATTTCCCGGTTGTGCGGCTAGAGGCCACGCTTATCTTTGACAGATCACACGTTTATTCACTTTGAATGTCACATCGTCATACCCGCCAAATCAAAAATTGATTTCCTCAAAAATACCACGGGTATACAGCTAAGAGAAACGAATTCCTCTGCCACCAAACGTATATACGTTTGAAGAGATCAACTTACGCAATCTATTGCATATACTCTGTCAGACATTCTTCCATACAGGTCATCCTGGGACTGGACAAACCGAAGGCACTATTCAGTACAACCATCTTAGGCAATCTTTACCTAAGATTTATATAACAGCCCTGGCACTTTACTCTGTCTTCAATTATCTTTGGCATACATGATTCGCAATGCTTATGCCAATACGGAGTGGTTCTTCGGATAATAATCCAACCGGTCTCTCCATATTAACAATGTGAAAATGGTCAAAACTTTGATAGTCTGTGATTTAACTATCAAAGAAAAACACGTGTGCAAACAACGATATTATTTCCAGATGGAAATTATATCGATCAATCATCATTTAACATTTATCTCTTTAGTTCATTAATTTACTTATCTCCTGTTTCCATATATTCAACATTTCTTATTTTCTATTTTTAGAAAATATACATTATTAACAATGGAAAACATTCCCATTTCCTGTTTTCTACATTAGAAAACATTTCTGATTCTTATTTGGAAAACATTTCCAAAGCTCCTTCATTTGGTTTTAAATAGATGTTTAAATAAAACATCGCTATGCCAACTCAAACCATTTCACTCATTAACTAAATTCACTTAACCATCCTTTACTATCAAACCTTAGCCCTTTCCTTAGTTAAGAAGGAAGTCAATCAAGTTGGGATATAATTACCTCTCAGACCTTAATTGAACAACGTTTTAACTTCAGAATAGACAAATTTTATCCTTTTGAACCTTTAACAAACTTCCTTACGTAACTCTCTTTCGAATAATCTCTATTCGATAACTCCTCCCTTCGAATAACTATATTCGATAATCTCTCTTACGAATAACTAGATTCGAAAACCTTTCTTCGAATAAAGATTCGAAAACCTTTCTTCGAATAAACTATATTCGATTAACTCTATTCAATTAACTCTTATCAATTAACTCTATTGGATTAACTCTTTTTGATTTAACTCTAATCGATTAACTCTATTTGATTAACTCTTTTTGATTAACTCTTTTCACTTAATTCCTTTAGAATAAACTATATTCGATAACTCCTCTTCGAATACATTATATTCGATAACTCTTCTCGAATAAACTATATTTGAAACACCCCACCTCCGTTAGGGTCACTCTCAAAGGGAATGCCCTAATTTTGGTGGAGGTTTATAAGTACAAGTCACAGATATACAAGACAGATATAAGAACACATATTTGTAAACAGCGGAAGAACAACAAACTTTATTTCATAAAGTCAAATACGTGTCACAAAACATCACCATGATTGTCTTACATCCTTTCCAAAAACATAACATAACACTTCATTATCTGTCTTGAGTACATTATTTTTAAAGAAGCATAAATAAAACATAGATAAACTGCAAAAGCCCCATAGCGGTTGTCCCAAGCCATAGTTCAAAAACAGGAAAGTCCAAGCAATACATTTCTCTTCTTCAAGCTGGATGTTGAGGTTGATCAAGCTGCTGTGTTCCCTCCCTGAGGACCTGGGGGGGGGGGAAACGGAAGAAAGAAGACGAAAGAAAAATAGAGTCAGACATAAAGCCTGAGTAAGTCTAGTACTACTTTGTCTATGAATAAAGAACTGGGTATGATAAGTAAACGGGAATTGGGCAACCACTATGAACTTGGTTAAGTTATCTAGGGTCGAATATACTATCGTACCCCATGTTAATCTCTGAACCCATATAAACTAGTTTCCAATTTGCACCCCATAATCAGGGTAGTGTGATCCATTCTACGATGATCGGCTCCTACTCGCAAAGTTACATGTGTCTTACGGCCCCCGATGTCTGTAGTTACCTATGCTGGTCCCACCATGGGGTGTATCAAGTCGCATAGTGGCAACCCGACACAACCTTAGAGTGCAAAGGTACGCTACTGGTGTCCAGTGCTTTATTTTTCTGCGCCGGAGTGCGTGCACGCCCGCACACCGTTAGAACCTACACTGCTACACCACCGCCGTCGATTTGACCTCTTACAATCAGCCCAGTAATCGTGCCCCACCCTGCCTAGTTTCAGGGTATCCTGATACACCTTTTAGGGTTACTGCTGAAAAGGGTCCCCCGTTACTAGGTTTTCTATCTCTAGCCAACATGCTAAGTTGGTTAAGTGTTTCCTAACCTAACCCCACCAGTCCGTTTAGTTTAGCATGTTCCATTTTGATTAAGTCTTTAGTCCACTTAATCCTAACAATCCTGACTCAGCCTTAATTATCTTATTAAGGCCCTGACCTCTCACATTAGACAGGTATTGTTGTGGCTGCCTGTTGCCGGTTGGTTCCGGGCAGTCTTACGCCACAACTCAGTCTAACCTCGGGTCCTTGCTGGGCTCCATGTTTAACCTCCCACATTGGATAGGTATTGTTGTGACTACTGGACAGCCGGGCGGTTCCGGGCAGGTTTACATCACAACTCAATCCAACCTCGGGTTAAACACATCGTCTTTTCTACATTTACATATTTTGTCATTCTTCTTTATTTCTTATATGTAAATATTTGCGGCCCATTATTAAGTTCATGGTGTAAAGGTTACACCAATCATGGGCCCAACCCATACTTGAATTTGGGCCCTTTTACTTTAGTTTTCATTCATTAAATTAATGTTAACCCAACGTTATTTTCCCCCGTTTTACATGTCCGTTTATATATATTGGGCTTAGCCTTTTTAAAGCCCAATTTAGCCATGCGAAAAGGGGAGGCTTATGGCGTATACACAAAGAGGGGAAAGTGAGCGCATGAACTTGCATATGACGTTGGAAAATACATAATAGAAATTGGTGTACTTGCATAGTGGTGACATGTATTTTGGTCATACAACATAGGTGACATAAATCAAGGCATGTAAACTTGCATAGGTTTAACTACAACATGAACCTATATTCTTAATTAGGCATAATGTCAAACATAAGCATGGCATAAAATACTTCTAGCATGAACATAACATAATTCAACTTAATCATGATTTAAGCCTAATCACATAACGATGGTATAAACATACTTATGCATAAATATTCCTAATCATGGTGTTTTGCTTTAAACTTGCAAAAAGGGGATTTTTGAGTCTAATCTAACCATGTCTCAAATATGTCATCATATAATTCTTTAAAACAAGATAGACTTAATCATAGATCTCAATTATGCCAAATATCATTCCTAGCCATATTCATAAGTTTGCAAAAGCATGACTAATACATGGTGTCAAAATTCCACATAGTTTCATATGAACTATAATAACCAAACTTGTCTCAATTACTTGCAAAATGATTTATACATAAAAACATACATCATAATGGCATAATAACAAGGCCTCAAATTTGCATGAATCTCCATTAACTACATGCATGTAGCTTCAATATAGTTTACACAATTTGCGCAATATTCCAAAACGTTTATTTGCATAGAACTACCGCATGTAGTCCTTTATAATGAATACATAATTTTGCACAAATATAAATTACTTCCATTGCCACAATCCAAGCATACACATCAACACAGTTGTTTATTATACCAAAGTAATACTCTACTTACAATGGTTTGATGAATTCTCTCGTTTAGGGATTGAAGACGCAAATTCCTTTGTTGAATTGATTAGCTTTAGGTTGCTTGAATTGCTTTAGGCCTTAGAACTTCCTCCCTAATCCTCTCTTTAGTTGGCGGCTATGCTTTGTCGTTCCTCAGCAACATGGCGGCTATGTTCTTAATTTTTAATGAATAGATTAGGGTTTAGTCTAGGGTTGTTTATATAGAGGTTAGGAACTAATTAGGACCCTTGATGTTGCTAGGTTAGATCATAGCCATTCATTAGGAAGAGAGACCAATAAAAACCCGCCACCTAGCCCTAATGACAAAGCAGACCACAGAAATTCGACCACACACCGACCTGGCCAGCCAGGTTGACTGGGCTCGACCAGGTCGATACCCCTGTCGACAGGGCTGTCGACAGCCCTGTCGACATGGGTAGCCCAGGTCGACAGCCCAGTCGACCTGGGTGGCCCAGGCGGCGCTTTTCTGGCCCAATGGGCCCCACTTCGGAATATTTAATTATTTAATTCTGTTTGAGTTTTAAATTTAATTCAAATCTTCCGAAGGCCATATCTTCTTCATACGGACTCCGTTTTTCGAAAACTCGGACTCTATTTCGCGTATTTTTCCGAGACGAACGCAATGGCGTATCCCGTTTCCCTTAGTTCTCTGATTTGAATTTGATTATACTTTAATTTATGAATTTCACAGTTATCGAATTTTCGGGGTGTTACATTCTCCCCCACTTAAAAGGATTTCGTCCCCGAAATCTTCAAGTGTAGGAAAACGTATATCCTAACATCCAATCATCCATCTACTCATCCATCAAACACGAGCATCCATTGTCCTTAAAAGACTTCTAATGCTTCATGATCATATGCAAAGTGTGTGTGTACATGTACTTATCTAATGCAAAAATCAGGCGGTCTACTGATTCAGTTGACCTCCTTAATGCGAATTATGAAAGTGCCATGCATCCATTATGTATGCAAAATTTTCCTATTCTTGATTCTACATGAGTGCACGATCATTCAATACAAATGCAACATCCATATGACAACACATTATAGTTCAACCACATACGAAAGCAAACATATATGCATATGCAATATGAAGTGACTGAGCCGATCTAAAACCTAGATTGTGTGTGTATATGCAACCACGAGCAACCACTAGCAATCACTTGCAACCACTTGCAACCATCATACATAACATGTTTCAATTACATGTTTTCATCCAAAAGGTTTCTACCCTAAAGATAAGGTCGATACCTAAAAAAGATAGATAAAAGCGCAACTTAAGGAAAAAGAAAGATCAAGGATGTACCCTCGAACAGAAAAGGGTAGGCTGTACGGATTCTAGCTTCAGTTTCCCAAGTCGCGTCTCCCTCGGCGTCGCTCCACTGAACTTTGACGAGCTTGACTTCACGGTTGCGTAGCTTCTTCACTTCCGTTCCTAAGATGCGGGTTGGAACTCTTCTTATGGTTGCTTCGCGTTCCACTTCAGCCTCTTCGAGGATATTTGGCTCTACCACTTCAGCAGACTCATGTAGACACTTTCGGAGATGTGAAACGTGAAAAACGTTGTGGACTCCAGCCAACTTCTCGGGTAGCTCTAATCTATAAGCCATTTTCCCAATTTTCTCGATAATAGGGAATGGTCCTACGAATCTTGGCGCTAGCTTTCCTGTGGTTCCAAAACGAACAACGTTTCTTAGCGGTGATACCTTGAGAAAAACTCTGTCTCCAACCTCGAATTCAAGGTCGGTCCTTCTCTTGTCGGCATAGGACTTTTGTCTGTCTTGGGCCGTCTTCATCCTTCTTCGTATTAAGTCTACTTTCTCTGAGGTCTCTCGGATCATGTCTGGTCCAAGTATGAGCTTATCAGTAGACTCCCACCAACAAGTGGGCGATCGGCACGGTCTTCCATATAAAGCTTCGAAGGGCGCCATTCCGATGGTTGCTTGATAGCTGTTGTTGTAGGCAAATTCCACCAAAGGGAGGTGGTCTTCCCATGTCCCTCCGAAGTCAAGGACGCATAACCTTAAAAGGTCTTCCAAAACTCTGTTCACTCTCTCTGTTTGGCCGTCGGTTTGGGGATGATAGGCCGTGCTCAAGCATAGCTGCGTTCCTACTGCTTCCTGCAGACTCTGCCAAAACTCGCTGGTGAAGATGGGGTCTCGGTCACTAACGATGCTAGATGGTATTCCATGGAGTCGAACGATCTCCTTGAGGTAAAGTGATGCTAGGGATGAGGCAGTTCTTTTACTTTTGACAGGTAAAAAGTGGGCGCTTTTAGTAAGCCTATCCACTATTACCCAAATGCTAGTGTTGCCTCTCCTAGACCTAGGCAGCCCATCGATGAAGTCCATTGAGATGCTATCCCACTTCCAC
Organism: Allium sativum; assembly: GCA_030737875.1. Taxonomy (NCBI): domain Eukaryota; kingdom Viridiplantae; phylum Streptophyta; class Magnoliopsida; order Asparagales; family Amaryllidaceae; genus Allium; species Allium sativum. The sequence continues at coordinate 196,230,220 of CM060911.1, forward strand.
TGCGGGACCTCCAAAGGATGTAGCAGTCCGCCAGGCTTTTTCTGTTCCGCCTTAACCTGTTGGCACACCATACACTTAGAAACGAATTCTGCCACGTCCTTTTTCATGTCGTTCCAGAAGAAAGTCCTTTTTATGTCTTTGTACATTTTATCTCCGCCGGGGTGTATCGTCATCTTGGAGTGATGTGCTTCTTCGAGAACCTTCTTTATTAAATCGTTTATCTGTGGGATGCATAGTCTTCCATCTCGCCTTAGTACACCCTTATCGTCAATGGAGTATCTGTTGAGGTGACTTGAAGTCTCACCCCTAATTAGCCTATCAATTATTTCCACAAGCTGAGGGTCTTCGCGTTGTGCTGCCCCTACTGAATCTACTAAAGTTGGGCGCACTTCGAGAGATGCAAGCAAGCCCGGTACGAAATCGGAGGAGGGCCTAAAGTCGAAGCTGGCTATAAACTCTAGGCTTTGTCTTTCAACAAACAACGGGCTTAGTGTCAATTTCTTTCGGCTCAACGCGTCTGCCACTACGTTGCCTTTGCCCGGAGTGTAGGAGACTTCGAAATCGTACGAGGCAAGAAACTCCATCCACCTTTGTTGCCTCAAGTTAAGATCTTTCTGCGAGAAAAGATATTTCAACGATTTATGGTCAGTGTAAAGTTCGAACTTCTCACCTAGGAGATAGTGTCGCCAAGACTTGAGTGCAAAGACGATGGCGGCTAACTCAAGATCGTGGGTTGGGTAGTTCCTTTCATGCACCTTCAACTGCCTCCCGCCATAAGCTACTACCCTTCCTTCTTGCATTAAGACGGCGCCTAGCCCTGTCCCACATGCATCCGTATAAACAGTGAACATCTTGCTCCCATCTGGCAGCGTCAAAACTGGGGCTGTTGTGAGAGCCCTTTTCAGTCGTTGGAAAGCAAACTCGCAATCCAAGTCCCAATTGAATACTAGATTCTTCTTAGTCAATTTCGTGAGCGGAGCTGAAATTTTCGCAAAATCCCTTATAAATTTTCGATAGAAACCTGCTAGTCCTAGAAAGCTTCGGACCTCAGTTGCATTCCTTGGTGTCTTCCAGTCTTGTACCGCCACTACCTTAGCAGGGTCCACCGCTAACTCTTGTTTGGATACTATGTGCCCAAGGAACCTCACCTCTTCCCTCCAAAAGTGGCATTTGGAGAATTTGGCTTTTAGTTGATGGACTCGCAAAGTTTCCATGATTGCCCTTAAGTGCTGAGCATGTTCCTCTTCACTCTTTGAGAAGATAAGGATATCATCTACGAAGACCACTACGAATTTGTTGAGGAAATCTCTAAATACCCTACTCATCAGGTCCACGAAGTAAGCAGGTGCATTTGTCAAACCGAAAGGCATGACAAGCCATTCAAAGAAGCCGTCTGGGGTTCTGAAAGCCGTTTTATCGATGCTATCTTCAGCCACCCTTAGCTGATGAAAACCGGTTGCTAAATCGAGTTGGGAGAAAACAGACGCTCCTACAAGCTGGTCAAATAAATCGTCAATTCTAGGGAGAGGGTGCCTATTCTTTTTCGTTAGCTTGTTGAGCTCCCTATAGTCAACACATAGACGGAGTGAACCATCCGCCTTTGTAGCGAACACCACTGGAGCGCCCCATTCTGAAATGCTCCTCCTAATGAACCCCTTTTCTAGAAGCTCTTTAATCTGTTTACTGAGCTCTTTCCTTTCTCGTGGAGCCATATGTCTAACGGGCAACGCAACGGGCTTTGCATTATCTACAAGATATATGCGGAAGTCTATCTCCCGCTTCGGAGGCAAGCCCTTCACCTCTTCGAAGACATCCGGATATTCCCGGACCACTCTAACTGATTTCAAATTTTCAACAGAGGCATCTAGCGATTCAAGATAACTAAGCATAACCGAATACGAGGGATTACAAGAAATTTCCAAAGTATTACCGAGCTGGGTTAGGAGCCTAACAACCCTTTTCTCACAATCAAGGATGGCCCCATTACTGGATAGCCAATCCATACCCAAAATCAAACCATACCCCGAAAAGCCCAAAACAAAGGCACTACATTCAAATTCTACACTTAGAATAGAGATTTTCAAATCCAAACAGATCATAGACAAATGAGCTGGGCCCCCAATTGGGTTTGAAACAATTAAGGGGTCCTCTACCATACTAGTTTTTAGGTGCAGAGATTCTACTAAAGCAGACGAGATAAAGGAGTGTGATACGCCAGAATCAAATAAAGTGCGAACGGGGTGATCATAAAGATAAACTACACTTTCTACAGAAGTATTTGTACCTCGCTGTTGCAATGGTGGCGCTTCTAGCACATGAACCTGTGCCCCTGGGGTGGATCCAGCCCCCTTCCCCTGCCCTCGTTTCCTTGGGCAGTCCTTAGCCCTGTGGCCTGTCTGTCCGCATGAAAAGCACCCACCATTTTCCTTGGCCTTCTTTTTCCGGCAGTCCTTTACTAAGTGCCCCACTTTGCCACAGAAATTACACTTCCTCTTCTCCTTGTTGCCTTTCCCGCCTTTCTTGAAGTCTGTCTTCTTAGGCTGCAAACCCTCTTTCTTCCCTTGAGAGCTTTCTGCCTTGGTCTCCTTCTTGCCCTTGTCCTCCTCATTCAGCAATGCCATTTGCACCAATCTTTCATACGTGGCTCCCATGGGTATATGGGTCATGGCCAAACTATGTAATGGCTCATTTAACCCCTTGACGAAACGGAGAGCCTTCTTGTGCGGGGTGTTGACTAGGTCAAGCCCAAACCTAGCCAGCTCATCGAACTGATTCACATACTCTCTGACAGTCTTGTCTCCTTGCTTAAGAAATAAGAATTTTTCCAACTGCAAACTTCTTTCTGCATCTGAGAGAAACTTAGTCTCAAACCTTGCCCTAAAATCCTCCCATGTATCCACTGGTCTTTCAGCATTGGTGACTTCCCACCAGTAGGAAGCCTCGCCCTTCAATAGCCACACCGCTAGTTGTACCTTTTGTCTATCTTCTACCTCAAAGATGATGAATAGGTCCTCCGTTTCTTTTAGCCAATTCCTAGCTGCTACGAAGGACTCAGTTCCATGGAAATCCCTTCCTCCCATAGCTTTAAAATCTTTACATATCTTAGCGAATGTGTTTCCCCGTGGAGGAGGTGGAGGAAAAAGTACTGCTGCGGCTGGATGATTCCCTTCAGCTGGAGGAGGAGGAATGGTAGGACCTGGCTGAGTGGCCCTAGCTTCTAAGAAACGTCTAAACCAACCAGGTATGGGCACCCCTTCAGGCAAGTTAAGTTCTTGGGACATGCTGAAACAAAAAGGATAGATTCAAAACGAAGGATAAGAGATAATACCTATGGCTTTGGGGAGTGGACTTTGCCTTTTTTTTAAAATAAAATAATATTTTTCTTTTAAAAATGCTTCTTTAAATTTCCTTTTTGAAAATAATTTTTCAAAACTTTTTATCTTATCTGGTAAACCTATGCTCTGATACCAAGTGAAACACCCCACCTCCGTTAGGGTCACTCTCAAAGGGAATGCCCTAATTTTGGTGGAGGTTTATAAGTACAAGTCACAGATATACAAGACAGATATAAGAACACATATTTGTAAACAGCGGAAGAACAACAAACTTTATTTCATAAAGTCAAATACGTGTCACAAAACATCACCATGATTGTCTTACATCCTTTCCAAAAACATAACATAACACTTCATTATCTGTCTTGAGTACATTATTTTTAAAGAAGCATAAATAAAACATAGATAAACTGCAAAAGCCCCATAGCGGTTGTCCCAAGCCATAGTTCAAAAACAGGAAAGTCCAAGCAATACATTTCTCTTCTTCAAGCTGGATGTTGAGGTTGATCAAGCTGCTGTGTTCCCTCCCTGAGGACCTGGGGGGGGGGAAACGGAAGAAAGAAGACGAAAGAAAAATAGAGTCAGACATAAAGCCTGAGTAAGTCTAGTACTACTTTGTCTATGAATAAAGAACTGGGTATGATAAGTAAACGGGAATTGGGCAACCACTATGAACTTGGTTAAGTTATCTAGGGTCGAATATACTATCGTACCCCATGTTAATCTCTGAACCCATATAAACTAGTTTCCAATTTGCACCCCATAATCAGGGTAGTGTGATCCATTCTACGATGATCGGCTCCTACTCGCAAAGTTACATGTGTCTTACGGCCCCCGATGTCTGTAGTTACCTATGCTGGTCCCACCATGGGGTGTATCAAGTCTCATAGTGGCAACCCGACACAACCTTAGAGTGCAAAGGTACGCTACTGGTGTCCAGTGCTTTATTTTTCTGCGCCGGAGTGCGTGCACGCCCGCACACCGTTAGAACCTACACTGCTACACCACCGCCGTCGATTTGACCTCTTACAATCAGCCCAGTAATCGTGCCCCACCCTGCCTAGTTTCAGGGTATCCTGATACACCTTTTAGGGTTACTGCTGAAAAGGGTCCCCCGTTACTAGGTTTTCTATCTCTAGCCAACATGCTAAGTTGGTTAAGTGTTTCCTAACCTAACCCCACCAGTCCGTTTAGTTTAGCATGTTCCATTTTGATTAAGTCTTTAGTCCACTTAATCCTAACAATCCTGACTCAGCCTTAATTATCTTATTAAGGCCCTGACCTCTCACATTAGACAGGTATTGTTGTGGCTGCCTGTTGCCGGTTGGTTCCGGGCAGTCTTACGCCACAACTCAGTCTAACCTCGGGTCCTTGCTGGGCTCCATGTTTAACCTCCCACATTGGATAGGTATTGTTGTGACTACTGGACAGCCGGGCGGTTCCGGGCAGGTTTACATCACAACTCAATCCAACCTCGGGTTAAACACATCGTCTTTTCTACATTTACATATTTTGTCATTCTTCTTTATTTCTTATATGTAAATATTTGCGGCCCATTATTAAGTTCATGGTGTAAAGGTTACACCAATCATGGGCCCAACCCATACTTGAATTTGGGCCCTTTTACTTTAGTTTTCATTCATTAAATTAATGTTAACCCAACGTTATTTTCCCCCGTTTTACATGTCCGTTTATATATATTGGGCTTAGCCTTTTTAAAGCCCAATTTAGCCATGCGAAAAGGGGAGGCTTATGGCGTATACACAAAGAGGGGAAAGTGAGCGCATGAACTTGCATATGACGTTGGAAAATACATAATAGAAATTGGTGTACTTGCATAGTGGTGACATGTATTTTGGTCATACAACATAGGTGACATAAATCAAGGCATGTAAACTTGCATAGGTTTAACTACAACATGAACCTATATTCTTAATTAGGCATAATGTCAAACATAAGCATGGCATAAAATACTTCTAGCATGAACATAACATAATTCAACTTAATCATGATTTAAGCCTAATCACATAACGATGGTATAAACATACTTATGCATAAATATTCCTAATCATGGTGTTTTGCTTTAAACTTGCAAAAAGGGGATTTTTGAGTCTAATCTAACCATGTCTCAAATATGTCATCATATAATTCTTTAAAACAAGATAGACTTAATCATAGATCTCAATTATGCCAAATATCATTCCTAGCCATATTCATAAGTTTGCAAAAGCATGACTAATACATGGTGTCAAAATTCCACATAGTTTCATATGAACTATAATAACCAAACTTGTCTCAATTACTTGCAAAATGATTTATACATAAAAACATACATCATAATGGCATAATAACAAGGCCTCAAATTTGCATGAATCTCCATTAACTACATGCATGTAGCTTCAATATAGTTTACACAATTTGCGCAATATTCCAAAACGTTTATTTGCATAGAACTACCGCATGTAGTCCTTTATAATGAATACATAATTTTGCACAAATATAAATTACTTCCATTGCCACAATCCAAGCATACACATCAACACAGTTGTTTATTATACCAAAGTAATACTCTACTTACAATGGTTTGATGAATTCTCTCGTTTAGGGATTGAAGACGCAAATTCCTTTGTTGAATTGATTAGCTTTAGGTTGCTTGAATTGCTTTAGGCCTTAGAACTTCCTCCCTAATCCTCTCTTTAGTTGGCGGCTATGCTTTGTCGTTCCTCAGCAACATGGCGGCTATGTTCTTAATTTTTAATGAATAGATTAGGGTTTAGTCTAGGGTTGTTTATATAGAGGTTAGGAACTAATTAGGACCCTTGATGTTGCTAGGTTAGATCATAGCCATTCATTAGGAAGAGAGACCAATAAAAACCCGCCACCTAGCCCTAATGACAAAGCAGACCACAGAAATTCGACCACACACCGACCTGGCCAGCCAGGTTGACTGGGCTCGACCAGGTCGATACCCCTGTCGACAGGGCTGTCGACAGCCCTGTCGACATGGGTAGCCCAGGTCGACAGCCCAGTCGACCTGGGTGGCCCAGGCGGCGCTTTTCTGGCCCAATGGGCCCCACTTCGGAATATTTAATTATTTAATTCTGTTTGAGTTTTAAATTTAATTCAAATCTTCCGAAGGCCATATCTTCTTCATACGGACTCCGTTTTTCGAAAACTCGGACTCTATTTCGCGTATTTTTCCGAGACGAACGCAATGGCGTATCCCGTTTCCCTTAGTTCTCTGATTTGAATTTGATTATACTTTAATTTATGAATTTCACAGTTATCGAATTTTCGGGGTGTTACAATATTCGATAACTCTACTTCGAATAAGTGATATTCGATAACTCTACTTCGAATAAGCGATATTCGATAACTCTACTCGATTTACTCCATTTGAATAACTCTAACTAGTTAACTCTAACTCTAAATGGTTAACTCTAACTCTAACTGGTTAACTCTAGCTGATTAATTCTAGCTGATTAACTGATTAATTCTAACTGATTAATTCTAATTGATTAACTCTGACTGGTTAACTCTAACTGGTCAACTCTAACTCATTAACTCTTACTGGTTAACTCTAAATCATTAACTCTAACTGGTTATGTAACGACCCAGAAAATCTGAACAAATTTAAAATTTTTAAATTGGCTAAAATAATGGATTTTAAATATTTAAAATAAATATTTTAAATAATGGCAATGAAAAGTGAGTTTGAATCGACAATTGAAAACGAATATAATTAATTCTAATTATAAACAAGGCCTGAAATGGCGCTGTAGTTTCAAAAATTGAATTCAAACTTTGTCGGACTGTACCGGGTGCAAAACAAAACAGATTTTAGTGAAACCAAAAACATTTAAATATGTTAGTGAATACCTTTCTAACGAATCTGAAAAATCGAATTTTCATAATGGAAAGCAAAAGTTATGGCCAAATGAATTTTCAGAAAGGCCGCTATAGAATTTATATAGCCCGTGAAATTGGCCATTTTGCATACGACCTCGGAATTCGTCGAAACCACTTTTGTTGGATCCGGGATGTGAAGTTATTTCTAGGTTTCAAATTTCATAATTTTTGAAGCTAGTATGTGAGCGTGACAAAGGAAAACGTGTTTTGGTCAATAATAGTTAAATTGGATCGACCAGAAATGGGCCTTTTTGCAAACAGTCTCAGAATTCGACGAAACTAGTTTTGTTGGGACCGTATCGTCAAAACATAGCTAGATTTATTTTTCTGGAATTTTTCGAATCAGTTTGTGGCCCTGGCAAATTGAAATGTACGTTCAAATTGAATATTGAATGTTTTATATTTTAATTTGAAGGAAAACTGACTGAAACAATCAAATGGGCCTACGAAACATATCCCATTATGTTCGGGATGGGGGTAAAATGCTAGGGACGACAGTCATTGGGTTTGGATTGGAGGTCGTGTCAGAAAACCCCTTTAAAACTCCACCGGCCAATCAGAATTTTTATTAAAAAAAACATTTTTCTCTCTCCCCGATCGAAGGCGGAAGAGTCTCCCAACCTTCCAGCCCCGATTCCGACCGCCTCGTCCCTCGTTGACCCCCGATCCTTTGGAACTTTTTGAAGATCTCCTCGTGACCTTTAAATCCATACCCGCCTCGACTCCCCTCGTCGCCTGTGCCGCCGGAATCACCTCCTCCAACTGCCGCCGTTTCGAGCGCCGCCGTGACCACCTGGCCCCACCGAACTGCCTCCAACCACCACGCGCGGGAAGCCCTCACTTCCCTCTTCGACGCTGCGTAGTCCGATTCCAACAACAATCAACTGATTTGAGCAAAATTCAAAACCTAGTTTTGAAGAAAACAAGGAGGTATACGGCTTTATTATTTTCAATTGATTTCAACAGTTTTAAAGTGTTGCAAACTTTGAAATTTTAGCGAATTTTAAATTTAATTTTTTATTTTGGCAATTTTAGCGAATTTCGATTATTTAAAATGAATTATTTAAAATAATATTGACGAGATAATTTCTTTTGAATAAAATTCAATGGTGTATAGTTATATAGATCGACGATAGAATATAAATATTTATTTATATTTATAAAAGGAATTGAAAATGGCACGGTAGTTCGATAATTCGATTTCAAACTTCAATTGAATGTACCGGGTGCAAAACAATCCGGATTTTAGCGAAACCAAAAATGACGGGATCTAATTGAGAATATCTTTCCAACGAATCCGAAAAATTGGAATTTCATAGCGGGAATCAAAAGATATGTCCAGTTGAAAATTCTGAATAGTCGCTATGGAATTTCGGCCCTTAAAAATAGCCATTTTGCAAACGACCTCTGATTTCGACGAAACCACTTTTGTTGGATCCGGGATGTAAAGTTATTTCTAGCTTTCAAATTTCATAATTTTTCGAATCAATATGTGAGCGTGGCAAAGGAAAACGCGTTTGACCAGTTTCAGTTGATTTTAATCGACTGGAAATTGGCCATTTTTCATACGGTCTCAGAATTTGACGAAACTAGTTTTGTTAGGACCGTATCGTCAATACAAAGCTAGAAAATATTTTTCTGGAATTTTTCGAGTTAGTATGTGACCCCGGTAAATTGAAATGTGCGTTCAAATTCAATATATAGAGTTATATGTTGATTTTGACGGAAACTGATCGAAATGATCAAATCAGTCTACAAAGCATATCCCATTGTGTTCGAAATGGCGGTATTTGGCTAGGGGCGACATTCGTTGGCTTTGATTTGAAGTTAGTACTAATTAACAAGTATTTTTGAATTGAAAATAATATTAAATAATAAAATAAACATAAATGGGCCAATTAGAAGCCAACAAAACCCTAGTCCTCGTTATATCCTTCAGCGCCGCGTTTACTTTCTGAAACGGGCGAACGAAACGCTCGATCCCTTCTTCTCCGATCTCTCTAAATCCCACAAATAAAATTGGAAACTCTCAAATTGGAAATCGCTGAGCTTGGCTAGCTCGAGGGTATCAACGACGGAGATGGGTGCTGATGAGGTGTCTAGGCCGGAATTTGATCGAGAAGCGGAGGCCTTCGGGGCGGATTTCTGGGCCAGGGTGGGGTTAGAGTTGGTGAATGAGGGGTGGCGCCGGTGGAGCTCGTGAAGCCCTTCGATGCAGACACATCCGATCAACCTCCGACGTTGTCCTGGCGGTGCGATGACGGAACCCTAAACGGGGACGACGAGTTCGGATTTTGCCTGTGTAGTCAAAGAAGGTACCGTGAGCTTTGTTTTTATTATGCTATTAATCTGCATTGATTAAAATCTGAAATTTATTTAGAAAGGCATCGATTAAAATCTGAAATTTATTTAGAAAGGCATTGATTAAAATCTGAAATTTATTTAGAAAGGCATTGTTTAAAATCTGAAATTTATTTAGAATATTATTGTTTAAAATTTCAATGGCATTGTTTTACATATAAAATTTGCATTATTTTATAAATATAAAATTTCCATTGTTTTAAAAATATAAATATCCTTTGTTTAATAAAATCAGTTTGTTTATAAAATATATATAGCATGAAGAAAAATAACATTGATTTTGTATAGGAAAATAGCATTGTTTTTGCATAGAAAAGTGCATTGTTTTAAAAATAAAAAGACCGTTGTTGAAAATAGAAAATATACTTTGCTTTTGAAAATATACATCGCCTTGTTTTGAAAATATATATACCGCATTGTTTTTAGAATAGAAAATTATGATTTTTTTTTAGAATATAAAAATACGATCTTTACATATATTTCTATACGGTAAAAGATTGGATTTTTAACACGATGAAGACATGATTTTTAACACAGTAATACTATGATTCTTCCTTATGTAGAAGGCAAAGCAAAATATGATTTTTATTTATTCATATAGTAGATAAAAATTCGGTTTTAATATATATGAAGTGTAGATAAAATTTTGATTTTTATATATAAACAGCGTAGAGAAGACTGCGTTGGCATTGCGGGCAAAACCAGACTGTTCTGAATTTCATAAATATAGAATGGCGGAGTGGATCCCTCGGTGAGAATTTCTCACTCTTCAATTTCTTTTTCTAGTTATATATATATATATATACTAGGATGTAGACGGTGTTTAGTAGCACCCGACACCCGTCATCCACAGACCATGGATGGCTTGTTTGTTTGATTGATGTGTTATGAAAATATCGAATATATTGAAAGTGATAATATATATATTGAAAGTGAAAATATCGTATATATTGAAAGTGAAAATATCGTATATATTGAAAGTGAAAATATCGCATATATATGAAATGAAAACGATATATATATGAAATATGAAAACGTATATATATGAAATATGAAAACGTATAAATATGAAATATGAAATATGAAAACGTATATATATGAAATATGAAAACGTATAAATATGAAATAGAAAACGAAATGAATTTGAATTGAATAGAAAACGAATTTGAATTGAACTGAATAGAAAATGAATTCGAATTGAACTGAATAGAAAATGAATTTGAATTGAACAGAATAGAAAATGAATTCGAATTGAACTGAATAGAAAATGAATTTGAATTGAACTGAATAGAAAATGAATTCGAATTGAACTGAATAGAAAATGAATTCGAATTGAACTGAATAGAAAATGAAATTTGAATTGAATTGAAATGAATTTAAAACGAATTTATAAGGAAAAATTCAATTTGGATTTGAATTTGAATATGAAGTTGAAATCGTTTCGAAAACGAATTTAAAAACAATTTATAAAATTCGTTTTAAATAGAAATCGATGAAATATATATTATATATATAATATATATAATAAAATGGCCTGAATAGAACGCGCCGCGCTGCGGCATTTCGCGAATTTCGACCATTGACTTCGAATGGACATTACGGGAGATCCGACCGTCGGATTCTCCTAAACCCGGAACCGTTGGGTTCGTATCGAAAAGATATTTCTAATGAATATGAGAAATTTGAAATCTAACGGTTGGATTTGGAATTATGTCCAAATCAAATTTGGAAAAGGTCGCTGTAAGTGCAGTTCGATGGCCATTGGTGGAAATCGACTGTACGGACCTTGATAAAATCATTAAAAATATCAATAATTTGTCTAAAATCATAATAAATGATTTGTGAAGAATTAGGATGAAAAACTCCATATTTGAAAAGATAAAAATATATTTTTATCGAAATGAACTAGTTATTAACTAGGAAAATAATCCAATGGTTATAAATAAATAAATTGGATTAGATTTGAATTGAAATTATCTTTGGATATTTTCGATATTGGATTCCGTGATTATACAGATATTGTGATGGGAATTTGGAAGATATCGATATCGTTATTCCCGATATGATATCTGTTGGTTTCAGAATTTGATGTTGAATATAAGTCGATACTATCTTTATTCAAACCCTTCTATTTAATGTCAAATTGGATTGATTGATTGTTTAGATTGTGCTCGACCAGTTTATGAGCAGAATATGCTTTTACGTTTAGCATTGGGTTGGGTTGAAAATATCTATGTGCTAACGCCTTGTGAAACACTTCACGATTTGACGATAAGGTGTTTAGCGATGTTGTGTCCATTTCAAATTTAATGAATGATTGTGAAATGATATTTTTCTTAAGTGAAAAGAAATGTATTCCCGATTTTGGACAGGGAATGTTTTATAAAAATGTTTTATAAAACAGAAAGGATTTCGAGGCCCAAAACCCGATGATTTCTAAAATGATTTAGAAATGTATTATATGTTACATTGTGGTTCATCGCATATTCGATTAGTTGCTATTGATGATGTATCTGTTTGGTGGCGGAGAATTTATTCTCTTGCTTAACACCCTTTTTTGAGACGTACGAGCTCAAAGGTTATGTGATTAATAGTGACTGATCATATGCGTGAATTACTGATGTGAAGTACTATATTTTGAAAGTACTTGTGATTATTACGTTGTGAAATGATTTTCCCTACTTCGGGATATGAAATGATTTAGTATCTGACTAAAGAATCGGGTAACCCTGAGACTAAAAGTATGGGTGAGAGGGCGGTGTATGCTCTCCATGTGTGGGAGGTGCATCGTCGGTGTAGCCTACTCCTATGTGGGGTAGGTGCACATTTATATATCGAGTTGCGAGGTGCGTACCCTTTGCCTTGTCGATGGGGAGCACGATATTTGGTTGCATACTTGTTTGTATGCATTGTTATGTTTTGGAATTCACATTTCCAAACGATTTGATTTGAGATCCCGAAGTGAAATCTACTTTGATATATAAAGTTAGATATGTATTTCAAATGATTTGAAATAAGAAATCGGGAATAAAATCCAAAGGAATAATTTCTGTAAATTGAATTGGATTTAGAAAATCCAAGTGTAGTGATTAATCTAAGTGGGTAGATTGGGATATTGCATGTTGATTGATGCATAGTAGATCCATATATCTATATTGATTGTTGTTTATACACTGGTATTCATGGGGGTAAACCCGTTCCGCGTTAGCGCCGTGGTCCCGTGATATACCATATTATCAAATAAGTTAATTATAACTGTTAGAGTTTCTCACACCAGTCCCATGACTGACCTGTAGTTTGCTTTTCCCTTGCGAACTCGGGTGCCCCTATTTTCCACACGGGCACCCGAGTAGTTTTATTTTGCAGATGTATTGAGCAGGATTCTGGATTGAAGCTTTAAGCTGTGTCCAGGCATTTACAGTCTTCCGCTGTGTAGTTTATATTTCCGCTGTACACTGTTTTACATTTATGTAAATTTATCTTCCGCTGTGTATTATATTTCGATATACTATGATTGTACTCTGATGTAACGTTATTATGATGTTTATAGAAGTCTTCTGTTATTTGTTCTGATGTGTTGTATACCTAAAGTTAGCGTATGCGGGATTCGAACGGTCTTGGTCGGTTTAGCGATCGATTAGGTCCGGGCGAAATCCGTGTCGTTACATTATCGAATAAGGTTATTCGAAGAAGAATATTAATCGAATATAGTTTATTCGAATAGAGAAAGGAGTTATCGAATATTAGTTATTCGAATGGAGTTATCGAATATTAGTTATTCGAAAGGAGCTATCGAATATTAGTTATTTGAAAGAAATTAATCGAATATAGTTTATTCGAAAGGAGTTAATTGATAAGAGTAAATTAGTTAGAGTTAATTGAATAAAGTTAATCCAGTAGGGTAAATCAGATAGAGTTAATAGAATTGAGTTAATCAAATAGAGCTAACTGATGAGAGTAAATCGATTAGAGTTAATCGAATAGTGTTAATTGAATAGAGTTATTCGAATATAGGTCATTCGAAGAAGAGAGACTATCGAATATAGTTTATTCGAAGGAAGGAGTTATCGAATAGAGATTTATTCGAAAGAGAGTTACGTAAGGAAGTTTGTTAAATATTTAAAAGATAAACTTTGAATATTTTAAAGTTAAAACGTTGTTCAGTTAAGGTCTGAGAGGTAATTATACCCCAACTTGATTGACTTCCTTCTTAACTAAGGAATGGTAGGGTTTGATAGTGAAGGATGGATAAGTGAATTTAGTAAATGAGTGAAATGGTTTGAGTTGGCATGGCGATTTTTGATGTAAACATCAGTTTAAGTCCAGTGAAGGAGTTTTGGAAGTGTTTTCCAAATAAGAATCAGAAATGTTTTTCTGATAATAGAAAATAAGAAATGGGAAGAAATATGAAAACGTTTTCCAGTGATTAATAACGTGTATTTTTGAAGTTTAGAAAATAAGGATTTACAAATATATGGAAACGGGGAATAAGGAAATGAATAAATTAATGATAAATTAATTTAAAGGGATAAATGTTGAATGTTGATTAATCGATAAAATTTCCATTTGGAAATAATATCGTTGTTTGCACACGAGTTTTCTTTTGATAGTTAAATCACAGACTTTCAAAGTTTTGACCATTTTTCCGTTGTCAATACGGAGAGACCGGTTGGATTCTTATCCAAAGAACCACTCCGTATGGGCGTTGGCATTTCGAGTCAAATAGATTGAAGACAAATCGAAGACGGAGTAAAGTGCAAGGGTTGTTGTATAAGTCTTAGGCAGAGATTGCGTAGGATGGATGTACGGAATAGTGCCTTCGGTTTGTCCAGTCCCAGGACAACTTGAATGGACGAATGTCTGACAGAGTATATCTGGTAGATCGCGTAAGTTGATAGTTTCAAACGTATTTACGTTGGTGGCGGAGGAATTCGTTTCTCTTAGCTTATACCCGTGGTATTTTTAGGGAAATCAATTTATGATTTGACAGGTATGATGATGTGGCATTCAAAGTAAATAGAGGAGTGATCTCTTAAAAGATACGTTTTGACCTCGAGCCTCATCAACAGGGAAATGACAGAAATCGGGCAGGCAATATGGCTAAGTGGTTCGCAACCAATAGGGTATATTTTCACCATCTAGAGAATATTCATATTTGTTACTTCTTTCAATTCTGTATCTCCCGGGAATGGTTATGTTGGTTTACCAACTGTAAGGTGACAATATATTCGATACACTCAAGCGAAATGAGTGGTCGGTCATGTGTGGTCGAGTTGCAAGATGTTCTTGTTGAACTCCAGTGTATCGCTTCTAGAGTACACTGAGCGGAAGGTGGATCCATACCTTGTCATAGTTGGAATCCATTCCCCAAATAAGAGCCTGCAGTTTTGATTGTATATTATATATATAGAACGTTAGATGCAAGCGTTTCTACTAGATTGCTAAGTACTTGTATTTAGACATTATTGTAATATCAGAAGAGACTTGATATAAAGAATGATTTGAGTTATCATAAGGTAAAAGCCATCCGTGTTTATGTGTGGATTGGTCTTACGATTATTCTTTCTTTTGAAAGGATTTTTAAAGTTAAACAAATAATCTGAGTTTACTCACACCAGTCACATGACTGACCCGGAGTTTATTTTGTTTTGTTTTCCCTAAACTCTTGGGTGCCTAATTTTGTACGGGTAGTCACGTAGTCGGGATTTACAGATACTTGAAGAGCTGGAGAAGGAGGCTTCAGAATTATGTAGCTATGGTTTTTCCGATGTGTTGTAAGTGATGTAGTTTGGAAATGATATGTATATTTAAGTACAGATTTATATTTTAAAGTTTTGTTATGAAATATATTTATTCGTTCCGCTGTGAGATTCGTGTTTACTCTGATGTTGTATGTACTTCTTCTTCTATTCTAAGTTTCTATCTTATCTATCCTCACCCTCTAATTTCTTTCATGGACTATCCGGTATTTTCCGACGCTTGGAGTGTTGACATCGTGTTTATGTCGAGTACTCAGGGTTGACAAAAACCCCGGGTCGTTACAGTGGTATCAGAGCTTAAGGTTAAGTAATTACCTTGGCTCTGTGGCGTGACTCAGTAGAGATGGGGTTAGAAATACCCTCGGTTGAGTTGAGTGTATATATACGAGTGAACGAATTTGTTATTTGATATAAAAAATAATTTTTTATTGTGGAGATGTATTGGTTGAGTTGATTATGAGTTCTGGTCGTTCAGTTTGATCCACTATATCGGTAGGAGTTTATAAACACTCGAATACGATGGGTCAACACGATATGTTTTGAAAAGAGGGTAAATGAAACAGTTTAACCCAAATTATATTAAGATATAAAGGATTTATATTGAAATGATTATAATATATTGGATATATTGGTTGTTATTATAATCGAGTAAGATTATAAATTGAATGGTTATATAAGTAGCCAATCAGAATTCATATAAGTGAAATATGTGAAATCAGATGAATTAAATCTGAAATTAAATCAGAATTGAAATTAAAACTCTGGAAATTGGAAAGGTGTTTTAAATGGACTTGGATTAAATATAAGGAAATTTTTAAATCCTGGGAGATTTTAAATTGTGGTTCAAGCATTATGAATGGTATTTTGAAATGTATTTCAAAATGGAATAGTTTAAAAGTGATTTTGAAAGTGATATAGTATTGAACTCACTTCGATGGCTGGGAAATAACCCTGATGATGAATCGCGACATCATTAGTGTTCATTCTGAGTTTTGAGTGACGGATTACTACCAAAGACATTGTTTTTGAATTGTTTTGAGAAAACAAGTTGTTTGATACTCCAAAAGGAATATTTGGTTTTAGAAAAGCAAAACTGTTTAAAACTCCCAGGAGGAGACTGTTTGAATTAAAAACAAAATTTAAATGAAATTTGTGAAACCGAGCTGGAATTGAATTAAAAACAATTAACCGGAAATTGAATTGGATATGATATATCCAGTGGAATCAGATTTTCAATTGAAAAATCTGAAATGGTATTGGTTTGGTGAGTTAAGAATTTGAAATCGAGAATGGAACTTTGATTTGAAATTGAATTCGACTTAGGTATAAGCGAATGGTTGGATTTGTGGATAAAAACAGATTGGAATTTGGTTGAGATGACATTAGTACATGTTGGACTGGTAACAGGTGCAAAGGACATAGTGATATGCCTGACAAAAAGGTACAAGTTTATATTTCATATGGTATGAGATTTTGATGAGCTGAATTGGCAAGCCGCTTGGCTGTTTGATTTTCTTTTGGTTGGAGATGGCCTAGAGAGGCGAGTTGTAGTTGTACCGATTGACCAGTACAAAGGAGGTGCTGGCGAATTTTTTCGAAAATTTCGGGTATTAGAAAATTTTCAGGATTTTTGAAAATTTTCGTTGATAAAAATAAATTTACAATTTAACTGAAATTAAATTTGTTCAGTTGAAACTGAAGTTAAGAAGTGAACGAATAAGTTCAAACAAGTCAATAGGGTTTGTTTTCTACCTTGGCAATTTCGAGGACGAAATTATTTTAAGGGGGGAAGAATGTAATGTCCCGTATTTCCAGCGATATAATAATTAATTAATTTAATTATTTATATAGTGATTTAGAGAATTAAATGGTCGTTTAATTAAATAACTTTGAATATTTAATTAATATAATAATTAAATAATATATTTAATTCAGAAATAACCAAAAATATTGGAATTCACAATATTGTGTTAATTGGATTATTTAAAATATATTATTCAGTTTAGAGTTGAATTATATTCACGAATATATTATATAAACGAAGTTTGAACGTATAATTATATTATAATTATAATCGAGCTTGAAATGGCGCGGCAATTCGCTATTTGGTGATTTGAACTTCAACTGAATGTACAGGATTTGTTTTAAGTCGGATTTCTGTGAAATAAGAAATGTTCAGAGCTGGTGAAGTACATTTTTCTAGTGGAAGAGAAAAATCGGGATTTCATCGTGTATATTTTGAGTAATGTCCAAATCAAATTTTAGAAAAATCATTGTGGAATTCCTTTATAATTTATAATGATTTATTTATATTTTAAAAAGGAATTTCATTATAAATCGAATATCGATTTATATCGGAATTTGAAATATCGGGTTAGATATTCATATAGGAATATTCTGAAGCTGTATGATATTCTATTATGGATATATACGATAATATTTATTTATAAATATTTAATTTAAATGTTTTTAAATATATTTATATATTTAAAAGGATTTATTTAGAGCTTTAAAATTAGCCAGTTTTGCAAACGACCTCAGTTTTCGATGAAACTAATTTTGTTGGATCCGCAATATTAAATTATTGCTAGATTTCAGTTTTCGTGATTTTTGAAGTCAATGTGTGGCCGTACGGGATTTTAATGTGAAAAACCGTCGATAATTCGACCTTTAAAAATATGCTGTGTGAGCAAATGGAGTCGGAATTCGACGAAACCAGTTCCGTTGGGACCGTAATGTCAAACTTTAGCTGCATGTCCAGTTTCGTGATTTTTAGGTAACGTATGTGATCGTACGGATTTTTAGAAGACAGATACGAATTATATAAAATTACCCAACAAAATATCCTAACCTATTAGAGTACCTAAACAAGGCCATGTTTCCTCTATTCACAGCCACAACCTTACCTTTATAAACGCAAGAAGAAAAATAGGAGCCACCACCATTCTCTCATTTCGAAGTGAAAATCCGATCTTTCAAAAACCAAAATCAATTCAAATAAATTTCCAGAAATTATAAAACATATATAATAGATTTGCTGGGATGTTCTCTTCACGTTGGTATGACTGTTGGGGAACTTGAATCATTTTTCCGTCGATGGGTTTGTGGGCAGTAAGTTTAGGGTTTAGATAATTGGGAAATTTAGTCTTCGATTCGAGAATGTGAGGTTGGTTCTGGGATCAGGGATGAAAACCGCACTTGCTTGAATAATTTTGAAGGGTGCGGTGGGATATTGGGTTCCGTGACTTCATACTGTCGCGAGTTGATGGTGTATGCGAGGTGTTCGAGTGGGGTGATTGTACGTGTAGGACGGAGAGAATGGGAAGGAGAGAAGTATGGTGGTGGTTTTGCGTTGATCGGTGGTGAAACAAGAGAGAACGTGGAGGAAGAGGATTGAAAATGGTGGCGTTTGGGTACTGGTAGCTCACGGTCAAATTTGGGAAGAAGGGTTCCAGTAGCGGGTTGGGTTTTAAAGCATGAGTGGGCCGACTATGAAGAGGGGTGAGTCCCAAAACAATAATTATAGTTTTAAATTAAATTTAAATAGTTATACAAACTTGTAAACATCATATCTTGGCCATACTGTATTAGAATTTCAAACGGTCAGATCCGTTGGGATCGTATGGACGAGCATTACGCACTGGAACTGACGGGGAGTGAATCGAAGATAGTTACCATTTATTGCAAAATAAATTGTCAGTTCGAATCAAGCGATGGTTATCGTTATTAACGATGATCGTCCAATGTGAGTAAAACTCACCAACTTTGAACAGTTATATTTCTATAACGTATTCTTAGAACTGATGATTATCTGTTGTTTGCTGTGTGTTAACTGTTTGTTGCTTATGTATTGGTTGAAATGATAGATAACGATATATATATATATAAATCGTTAATCAAATATTGATTCTATTTAGCAGAATATTTCATAGTGAAATGAAATCGATGTTAATTATATTGTTTAACATCTGAGATGCAGGGAAACAGGTTGGAGGGACCCAACTGGGTTCCTCAATATGTACAATATTGTTTTGTTTCATATATTGTGATATATGATGTGATATATAATCTATTGTTGATTATGTGTGTTCGAATGATATCGATCACTGTTGTTTGGTATTTTAAATACCGTAAGAAAACCCGGGGATGAAAAAGGGAAATTTCAATAACTATATTGAAATAAAATATTATATAAAATTGAAAGAATTTATATAGAAGGAAGATTTCAAACTGTATATTGAAATAGAATATTTATAAAATTAAAGGATTTTATATAAAGGAATATTTATAAAATCAAGGGATTTTGTAAAGGAAATTATTTGTAAAACAAATATAAAAGAGAAATATTTGTAAAACATTTACAAATAAAATAGAAAGAGAAATATTTGTAAAACATTTACAAATAAAATAGAAAGAGAAATATTTGTAAACCATTTACAAATAGATAATCAAAGGGAGATATTTGTAAAACATTTACAAATAGAATTAAAAAGGAAATGTTTATTTAGAAAATAAATAGAATTAAAAATGAAATGTTTATTTAGAAAATAAATAGAATTAAAAAGGAAATGTTTATTTGAAATATAAATAGAATTAAAAAGGAAATGTTTATTTAGAAAATAAATAGAGTTATAAAAAGGAAATGTTTATTTAGAAAATAAATAGAATTTTATAAAAGGAATTATTTATATAATAAATAAGATTATATAAAAGGAAATATTGTAAACCATTTACAATAGTATTGAAAAGGAACATTTATTTGTTAAATAAATAGAAGTGAAAAGGAATATTTATTTATTAAATAAATAGAAGTGAAAAGGAATATTTATTTGTTAAATAAATAGAAGTGAAAAGGGAATATTTATTTGTTAAATAAATAGAATTGAAAAGGAAATATTTAGTTGTTAAATAAAACAAATAGGAAAGGGAATATTTGTAAAACAAATAGAAAGGAAGTATTTGAAATCAAATAGAGTTAATCAAAGGAGTTAATCAAAATGTGTTAATCAAAATGAGTTAGAGATAGAGTTAATCGATTAGAGTTAGAGTTTATCGATTAGAGTTAGAATTAATCGATTAGAGTTAGAGTAAATCAGTTAGAGTTAACCAGTTAGAGTTAATCAGTTAGAGTTAATCGATTAGAGTTAAATCGAACTAGAGTTATTCGAAAAGAGTTAATCGAATAAGAGTTAGTCGAATATTTGTTATTCAAATAGAGTTAATTGAATTAGAGTTAGTCGGATTAGAGTTATTCGAATATAGTTTATTCGAAGAAAAGAGTTATCGAATAAGGTTATTCGAAGAAGAAAATTAATCGAATATAGTTTATTCGAATAGAGAAAGGAGTTATCGAATATTAGTTATTCGAATGGAGTTATCGAATATTAGTTATTCGAAAGGAGTTATCGAATATTAGTTATTTGAAAGAAGTTAATCGAATATAGTTTATTCGAAAGGAGTTAATTGATAAGAGTAAATTAGTTAGAATTAATTAAATAAAGTTAATCCAGTAGGGTAAATCAAATAAAGTTAATAGAATTGAGGTAATCAAATAGAGCTAATAGATAAGAGTAAATCGAATAGAGTTAATCGAATAGTGTTAATTGAATAGAGTTATTCGAATATAGGTCATTCGAAGAAGAGAGACTATCGAATATAGTTTATTCGAAGGAAGGAGTTATCGAATAGAGATTTATTCGAAAAAGAGTTACGTAAGGAAGTTTGTTAAAGATTTAAAAGATAAACTTTGACTATTTCGAAGTTAAAAAGTTGTTTAGTTAAGGTCTGAGAGGTAATTATACCCCAACTTGATTGACTTCCTTCTTAACTAAGGAATGGTAAGGTTTGATAGTGAAGGATGGATAAGTGAATTTAGTAAATGAGTGAAATGTTTTGAGTTGGCATGGCGATGTTTGGTGTAAACATCAGTTTAAACAATCCAGTGAAAGAGTTTTGGAAGTGTTTTCCAAATAATAATCAGAAATGTTTTTCTGATAATTGAAAATAAGAAATGGGAATAAATATGGAAACGTTTTCCAGTGATTAATAACGTATATTTTCTAAGTTTAGAAAATAAGGATTTACAAATATATGGAAACGGGACATAAGGAAATGAATAAATTAATGATAAATTAATTTAAAGGGATAAATGTTGAATGCTGGTTGATCGATAAAATTTCCATTTGGAAATAATATCGTTGTTTGCACACGAGTTTTCTTTTTATAGTTTAATCAAAGACTATCAAAGTTTTGACCAGTTTTCCGTCGTCAATACTGAGAGACCGGTTGGATTCTTATCCAAAGAACCACTCCGTATGGGCGTTAGCATTTCGAATCAAATAGATAAAAGACAAATTGAAGACGGAGTAAAGTGCAAGGGCTGTTGTATAAGTCCTAGGTAGAGATTGCCTAGGATGGATGTACGGAATAGTGCCTTCGGTTTGTCCAGTCCCAGGACAACTTGAATGGACGAATGTCTAACAGAGTATATCTGGTAGATCGCGTAAGTTGATCGTTTCAAACGTATTTACGTTGGTGGTGGAGGAATTCGTTTCTCTTAGCTTATACCCGTGGTATTTTTGGAGAAATCAATTTGTGATTTGACGGGTATGACTATGTGGCATTCAAAGTAAATGGAGGAGTGATCTGCTAAAAGATACGTCTTGACCTCGAGCCTCATCAATTGGGAAATGACAGAAATCGGGAAGGCAGCATGGCTAAGTGGTTCGCAACCAAGTAGGGTATACTGTAACCATCTAGAGAATATTCATATTTGTTACTTCTTTCAATTCTGTATCTCCCGGGAATGGTTATGTTGGTTTACCAACTGTAAGGTGACAATATATTCGATACACTCAAGCGAAATGAGTGGTCGGTCATGTGTAACCGAGTTGCAAGATGTTCTTGTTGAACTCCAGTGTATCGCTTCTAGAGTACACTGAGCGGAAGGTGGATCCATACCTTGTCATAGTTGGAATCCATTTCCCAAATAAGAGCCCGCGGTTTTGATTGTATATTATATATGTAGAACGTTAGATGCAAGCGTTTCTACTAGATAGCTAAGTACTTGTATTTAGAAATTATTGTAATACCAGAAGAGACTTGATATAAAGAATGATTTGGGTTATCGTAAGGTAAAAGCCATCCGTATTTTTGTGTGGATCGGTCTTACGATTATTCTTTCTTTTGAAAGGATTTTTAAAGTTAAACAAGTAATCTGAGTTTACTCACACCAGTCACAAGACTGACCCGGAGTTTATTTTGTTTTGTTTTCCCTAAACTCTTGGTTGCCTGATTTTGTACGGGCAATCAAGTAGTCGGGATTTACAGATACTTGAAGAGCTGGAGCAGGAGGCTTCAGAATTATGTAGCTATGGTTTTTCCGCTATGTTGTAAGTGATGTACTTTGGAAATGATATGTATATTTAAGTACAGATTTATATTTCAAAGTTATGTTATGAAATATATTTATTCGTTCCGCTGTGTGATTCGTGTTTACTCTGAAGTTGTATGTTCTTCTTCTTCTTCTTATCTAAGTTTCTATCTTATCTATCCTCACCCTCTAATTTCTTTCATGGACTATCCGGTATTTTTCGGCGCTTGGAGTGTCGACATCGTGTTTATGTCGAGTACTCAGGGTCGACAAAAACCCCGGGTCGTTATAGACATCTTGCTACCGATTTATAGGGTTATACCTAGGATGTGGTAGGAGGGTGCCTTCGGTTCATCCTGTTCCTAGATGACTTGTATGGACGAGTGTTTGACAGAGTATTTCCAAAGGAGTTACGTATATTGATTTTTACAAATGTATTTCTATTGGTGGCGGAGAAGACACCTTCTCTTAGCTTAACGCTCAGAGTATTTTTGTGGAAATCAATTAAGTGATATCCAACGGATCTGGCAATGTGGCATTCAAAGTGGATGGAGATGTGTTGTTCTTAAGAATAAGCCAGATGTTCTAAATTTAAATAAATAATTATTTAAAAAAATAAATTTATGACCTCTGGTCTCATCAATCGGGAAATGGCAAAAATCGGGTAGGTTGCATGGCTATGTGGGTCACACCCATCAAAAGGATATATCATTACCTGATCTGGTGAAATTAAATGCCTTCGGTTGTCCCCTTTTATTTATGTATGTATGCTATCGGTTCAGTTGGCTGGCTCCCAACCGTGGTAATGATATATTCGGTACTCTCAAAGTACAGTGAGGGGCCGGTCATGTTTAGCCTGGGTTGCAAGATGTTTTAGTTGAACCCCAATGTATTCATCTCCAGAGGTACATTTTCGGCAAGGTGGTCCCATACCTTTCCAGGAAATTCATTCTCTAATAAGAGCCTGCGGTTTTGATTGTATACTATATATAGAGCGTGAGATGCAAGCGTTCTGCTAGATTGATATTTATTTGTATTTAGACGTTATTATAATATCAGAAAAGATATTGATTTCAAAAACGTTTTGGGTTATCGTAAGGTAAAAACCGTCTGTATTTATGTGTGGATTTGGTTTACGATTATCCTTTTCTTTCAACAGGATTTTAACTTTAAAATCAACTTGTGTGATACCTTAAACTTAGTGTGTTTATCTCACTCTAGTTCACCAGATTGACCCATCGTTTGTAATGCTCGGGTTAGACCGGGTTGTACAGGTCTAGATTATCGAATGCTGTGAAGAGACGTGCTGGAGGAGTTCAGACGTATGATATATATTTGGTGTGTATTCCGATGTGTGTTGAATATGAGGACAGTTTATTATAACTATCTAGATGTATGATGTACTCTGATGATTGCAAGTATTTTTAAAGCTCACAGTAAAGATATTTCTATATTATATTTTGTTCCGCTACGATGTGAGACTCTGTGTTGTGTTAGTTCTTCTTTTTCTATTCTAATATTTGTTTATTTCTTATCTCACCCTCTAATTTCTTTCTAATAGCTATCTGCTTTTCTGTATAATTTGAGTTGACAAGGGTTGGTAAGTGTCGGCTTAAACTGTACTAAAAAGTGGGTTGCTACAGTGTTTTTGGAATTTGTAATATAAATATTTAGCTTGAGGAAATTACGAGGATGCAGTTTCTTTAAGGGCAGAGTCTGTAACTACCTGGGTTTTGGGGTACCCGGGGAATACTAATTAGAAATGTTTTTGAAAAAATTAAAATTTAAATAATAATAACATACGAGTTGAAGAGCCAAACTCATATAATTATATAAGATGAGTAAATAAAGAAATTATGATTTGTAAGAAATTGTGTGTATTGGAATAAATTAAATTCACCTTGTATACGTGACGACCCGTATTTTGGTCAATTTAAATTTTGATTTTTTTTAGCTATTTTGATGAATTTTTAAAAATAAATGTTGATTTTGGACTTGATAAATTTTAAAAATTGGTTTTATGTTTTATTTAACATAAAACATGGTTAGAAAACTTTTTAAATCAATTTTAAAGTTAAGATTTTAAAAATTGATATTTTAAAGTTATTTTGATAACCTATAAAAGGACAATTTTAAAGACAGTCTCAGAATCCAACGATACCACTTTTATTGGATTCTTAATATTGAAATATTTCTGGAATTAATATTTCAAGTCAATTGGAGTTTATATGTGACTGTACGATAAATAAACGTATGTTGAAATTTCAATCAGTTTTCGATTTAAGCTAAAAATAAGGCAAATTTTCAAGCGGACTCCGAATTCGACGAGACTTAGTTCGTTTGAAGTGTAATTCTGTAACATAGTGAGATTTCAAATTTTGTAATTTTTGGAGTTAGTGTGTTGTCGCAGGACCAGGACTAAGTTTAGAATGTATAATTAATTCAGAGATTAATTAAATCATTTAGCACTAATTTCCGTAGCTAATTAGAATGAGTAAACTAAAGTGCTCTCTTGCCATGTGTCAAATTCTTCTTAACTTGTCATTCTAAGTGTTTTTAAGGCTTAAATTTGATTATTTAATTTTTAATTCCATTTTCTATTTACTAATTTCCATTCCTAAAAGCTTAGCACCATTTTCCACGGCTTCTCTCCTTTTCTAGCCTTATGTCGCCGCCTAGGACCCCACCACCACACTTCCTTTGCCTAGCGCCACCTGCCATAGCCCCCTCCAGCACCCCCTCGGACGTGAAGCCACTCCATGCACCCTAAACATTTCCCTCTTTAAATTTGCAAAGAAGCTACCTTTAACCCTAAAACCCAAGTTCACCACCAACCACCTCCTAGTGGACCCCACGCTCCACGCCAGACCTCATCACCTTACCATTATGTGCCTCTTCCCTTTGGCCAACCATGTCGTGGGTCCTCTCCCTTCCTCCAAACCCTAAAAGCCTAAAAACCCAAGCTTTCCTACTTAATGCCCTAAATACAAGTGAGTGCAAGTGTGTTCGAGTGTTTGTAGGTGAGTTTGAGTGAAAATGGCATGATCTTTAGTTTGTTGAAAGCCCGTAGAGTTCTGTCGAGAAGAATCTTTGTGTTAAAATGCTTGGGGTGAGAACTCTTAGCCTAATTTGGTTAATTAGTGTAGTTAATTAAAGATTACACTGTAGTTTAGGCTATGATAAGTTTAGTTGCTTGTGGTTGAATTAATATTAAACTTTTAAATGTTTTGAAAGTGAAAATGACTTAATTATCACGTTAAAACATTGTTAATATATTTTTGGTAGTTGATATTGGATTAAACACCCATTTACAAGTTGAACGACACATTTATGTTCATATATTTATGTGACTTCGATTGAGTCGAAAAAAAACTTGAAATGAACAAGTTATTGTGAACTAATTGAGATTGTGGTTAAACAGAATTGATTGAGTAATTTATTTATTACTATTTATTAGTTGAAAAACCCACACGGGTTTTGAGATGACAGTTAGCCCACACGTCTCCCAAGTGTGTAGATAAGTCACATCGTTCGTGGTATAAACCCCATATAGGTTTTGGGATGATAATTTTACACATCTTCCAAGTGTGTAGATAATAATCACTAGTATTGGATGAAAACCCCACACGGGTATTTGGATGATATTTGATTTACACTAATCCCAAGTGTGTAGTTCGTATGTTAATCGGTTGATTGACAGACCGATATAAGCGTTAATTATTTATTTAAGGCTTATACGGGTGTAGATGCACTCTGAATGTTAATTGGATGTTTAATAGTTGTTTACAACTATTATTGAATACATATGATGTATGAAATCCATATAAATGGAATCATATGGTAGTTGATTAAATTTCATTCCAATTCAGGATAAAATTGAATATTTTAATATTATATTCGATGAAAAATAGAAGTTTGATTTTAGTGTTTGATTTTTGATGGACGCGTAGATATTAAAATATTGATGAATTTTTATAACTGTAGCAAATGGTTTTGAAATAAATTTCACCTACTTATGGCATATCAAATTTTTTGATTTAAAATGAATAGTAACTTCTGAAAGTGAAGTCGGTTAGGCTATGCAACAAACGTTTTAAAGAAATTTCTTTTCAAAAGTTTCTTGTTTATTTTTATAACGACTGTCAAGAAAGTTTAAGCGAAAAATAACGAGTTTCGATAAATAATGTTATTTTAATGATTAAAATAATATTAAAATAGCCCAATATTGAGATATTTGATTTTGAAGAGTAATGACTAGAATAAAATTTTCAATGTTGGTTGTATATATTTTATATAATTTATAAAATTGTTTTTAAAGTATTTCGATTTATTATTATTTTATAAATTGATTTGAGCTTGAATAGGACTTGTCGTATAGCGATAGTTTGCGAACGTCAACCCATAACTTCGAACTGCCGTACCAGGAGATTCGACCGTCGGATTCTCTTGAAATTGGGAGTGTTAGATTCGTAGTGAAATGAACTTTTAAATGAAATAAGAAATTTTGAAATTCAATGGTATAATTGTAATATATATCCAGATCTGTTTAGGAAAAGGTCGCACGGAAGCAATTCGATGGCCGAAATTGAAAACCGACTGTAATGACCTTAATAAAACTATTAAAATATGAATAAATTATGTTAAATCATAATATATGATTGGAAAAAAATTTGGATGAAATATTCCAAGTTTGCAAAGGTAAAAGGTTAATTTTATCTGAATAAACTAGTTAATAATTAGAGTAAAGAACCAAAAGGAATATGCGATGATTTCTGAGAGTACAATCTAGCATCACCCATAAGATCTAACTGGAAATTATTCTATTAGGCGAGAGGTGGGAAGAACTGAACGGACATCGGATATTCGACTAAGATCAAATGATGTTTTCAAAAGTTAAACAATCCAATAGTTTTAAAATAACGTATTGGATTGTTAATGGTTTTAATATAACCAGAGTTTTCCAATATATAAATTGAATTGGATTTGAATCGAAATAGTCTTCGGATTTTGGATTTTGGGTTTGTCGTGAATGGTGTCTTTAATAACACTGTTCTTAAACCCAGTTGAAAGTGAAATTTGCAGAATAAATCTTTTAATTAAGATTTAATGGAATATTTCCAAAGTAAATGAAGTTTTTCAATTTTATAAAATAAACTGGAATTAAATGGAAAATAGATTTGGAGTATATCGTAAACGATGTTTTAAATGACATTTGTTCTTCAACCCAGTTAAAGATAGGATTAATTTCCTAAAGTTGAATAATCATTTTGGAGAATTAAAACTCAATTGGAGTTTAAATGAATCTTTAATTAGATTGAAAGGAAAAGAGGTAATTAAATTTATCGTAACACGATGGGAGTTAGATATGGAGTACCAGTTTTGCTCCATGGGATGAATGGATTGGCAATGGGATAACGATACAAGTAATTACCTTCATAAGAATTGATCTTCCCAATAAAGCTTATAAATCTTAAAGTGCGTAAAGAGACTATAAAATCTTTTATAATGATTTCCAATAAAGTTTTAAACGACAAGTTTAAATGATATAAATCCGTGACAATATTTATGGGGTTTATTCCTAATATAAAGAATATTTGAATAAAAGAATAATTTGAATTGGAATGGAATGTGTGTTATCTTTATATATAACTTGATTTTAAAGATACGCGAGTTACTCAGAAAGACCGGGTTAACCCATTCTGAATCACTTTTACGAGGATTAAAAGTGAAAGATACAAAGACGGTGGTTGAAGACCGGAGATCTTCACACCGTTTGGGCAATTGCCAATGTCTCGATTGGGTCGGACACCCAAGATGAGGTAATAAGTGGTGGTTGTCCAGACAAACTTGGAGATCGACCGGATATGCGAGGACTTCTCTCTTGTATTGGACATATGGGATGAGGAATAAGGTGCCTCCGGTTTCGTTCAGACCGAGAACAGACTTGCAAATGAATTGTATGTTGTTGATTAGCTTAACACTCTTCTCTGATACGTACGAGCTCAGATGTTATATATTGGTGGACGTTAGCTGTATGGTATGAATTAACAATGTGGTATGTGGAGATTCATGGAACAAGGCTTTTCTAGAAAAGCAGAGCTTTGTGGATGATGGTCAAAGCATGGCTGATATAGCGTACCTTTGTATTGAGACGTGACTTCATCAAGCTTCACTTCTTGGTATGAGCAGAAAACGGGATGAAGGACCGCATAGAGGACATGCGTTTCTTTCTAGCTAGAAGTGATGCCAGGGTATGGAGCCCAGGCAATTTACTTATGTGGACGTTGGAATCAAGGGCCCTCGAATGTGGCCGCACAAGGCCATGGTGATCGATGTACTGACCAAGAGGTCCAATAGGACCGGGAAACGTATTGTTTAGGCATTGCTAATCAGCGACGTACGGCTTACGGTCCCTACCGCTTTAAAGGGATATGTTCCTTGAAACATTTTGCTAGAGATGTTTCGAAGTTCGGATGAGGAAGATCCTTTGCATTGGCTCATGATGGAAACCCAATTTCCAATACGACCCTTGCGTTTTCAGTTGTAAACCTATATGGCGACATAATAGGATAGGGTATTATGCCGTCTAAGATTGATGCATTTATTTTCAAAATTGTTTTCTACACTATGCACCAATAATAATAAAAGAGAAATTTCGCGTATCAAGCATGTTTGGTATAACGTCCAACATTTTTAGTAGTTAGATATTTAATTTAATTTAATATTTTAAATATTGATTTGGAATTATAATTGGATTTATAATACATAATTTGTTTATATAATGAATTTTGATCGTTAAATTTATATTTAATTATAAATCGTGCTCGTAACGTCGTGACAGTTTGTAATTTACGTTTTGAACTTTAACTGAATATACAAAATCCATTTTAAGTCGGAATTCTGTGAAACAAAAAGCGTTTAATCTATTTGATTATATTTTTCTAATGAAAAAGAAAAATGGAGATTTCAACTTATAGATTGTGAGTTATGTCAAATTCAAATTCTCGAATAGTCGCTATGGAATTCGTTAATAAACGATAACATTTATTAAATAAAATATAAATGAATTTAATTATAATTTAAATATCATTTAAACCAGAATTTTAAATGGTATTTTAAAAAAAATGGTTTATTTTGAAGTTGTGCAAGATTTCATTTGGAGATATACGATAATAATAATAATTTATTATTAAATTGTTTTTATTTAATAATATTATATCGATATTATATATGCCTTAGAAATAGCTATTTTTCAAACGACCTCCATTTCCGATGAAATGAATTTTATTGCAATACGTATAGCTAGTTATTGTTAAACTCCCAGTTTGGAGCCAATCAGAGTTGTTTTATTTGTGTGTGCAATTTAAAGGTGAACCGATAAATAATTCGAAACTAAAATAACGTCATTTTGCAAGCGGAGTCAAATTTCAATGAAAGGAGTTTCATTGGAACCAGAATGTTCAAAGGTGGCGGTGTATCCATTTTCACTACTATTGGAGTTCGCATGTGGCGGTATAAATATAACGGTTCTTAGCGGTTGAATGTAATAACCGAATTAAAACGAAAAGCCGAATCAAACAAATAAAAAATATGTAAATTAAAAATACCAAAATTTTAATTCTTAATTCTTAAGTAAATGAAGTGTCCCCTAACTAAAAACACGGCTATCCTAAATTAAAAGTGTGTAGGATACCCTAAATTAGAAGTGTGCAGAATACCATTCTTTAATCTAGGTAAAACATGGCTACCTTATGAAATATAAGTACCCACTCACATGTAATACAGTAACTACCTTCCTATTAGCATGTAAACTCAGCCAACCTACCCTAATGCAAGTACCCTACCCTAACATGTGCCAGCGAAATGACCTTGTTCCTATCCCTTAGCTTTTTCTCACACACACACACACACACACACACACACACATATATATATATATATATATACAACACACCATCTTCTTCCCATTTAACAAAAAGTCGAAATTTTGATCATGGCTTCTTAAAATCAAACAAACATCGAGCTTTTAATAACCTGTAGACACAGATGCATCATCAGGAAGCTTAACTCTTTCTACGAATCGAACATGGGTGCACGCGTTCTTGGAAGGTGAACGCACAACTGGTGATGAGGCATATCACTAGAGGTCGGGCGATGGTGACGCTGGTACCCAGGGCAGTACTTTAAGGTCGCAAGGGTCCTCGCATGGACGGAACATGGCAGCAGTGAGGTGATTGCGAAACGATGGAGTCGCATGGTGTAATGGGTTCGGTAGCATGCCATGGGGAGAAATAGGAGAAAATGGTTGAGAGAGAGGGATGGGAGGTCAGCGGGGTCTTCTGACGATGGGCGGTAGGTCAGTGGATGGAGGGGGTGGTGTGTGTGCACGGTGATGTAGTAATGGGGAATGGAGATGGGAACATGTTTACATTAGGAAGCATTTTGATACAGGTGGGAAAGAAGTTTATTGAAATCTGCCTAATCCTAGTTTAACATGATCCAATATTTAGATTTGCCTAATTATCATTTATAGAACCCCAAACATATATATATATATATGCTTAATAAAAAGATAATCCGCTAGACCATTTTATGTTATAACCAACGTGACCTTTTAGTTTAATAATATTCGAAAGTAAATTTATGTAACAACCTGGAAATTCTGAACCAATTTAATATTTTTATCTTAGAAATTTTAATGGATTTTGAATATTTAAAATGATTTATTTTAAATAATAACGACTAAAAAATTATTTTAATCAAAGTTGGAACAAATTTTTTTAATTTAACTATAAAAGGAGTTTAAAATGACGCGGTAGTTTGAAAATTCGATTTCAAATTTCAAATGAATGTACAGGATTCAAAATAAATCGGATTTCAGTAAAGCAAGAAATATTGGAATCTATTTAACAATATCTTTGTAACGAATGTGAAAAGTCTAAATTTCATAACGGGAATAAAAAGTTATATCCAGTTTAAAATTCAGAATAGTCGCTATGGAATATATATATATATATATATATAATAAGTAGCCATTTTGCAAACGACCTCCGTTTTCGACGAAACTACTTTTGTTGGATCCGGAATATCAAATTATTGCTACATTCCAATTTTCATATCTTTTGGAGTTAGTTTGTGAGCACAGTAAATTTAAATGTGTTTTGATAGTTTAAATTTGAATTGGATCAACTAGAAAAGTCCATTTTTCAAACGGTCTCCAAATTCGAAGAAATTAATTTTGTTAAGACCGTATCGTCAAAACATGGCTAGATTTATTTTTCGGGAATTTTTGGAGTCAGTATGTGGCCCTGATAAATTAAAATGTACGTTTAAGTCCAATATATATTCATTTATATTTTAATTTTGATGAGAACTGATCAAAACGATCGAATTGGCATGTAGGACATATTCCATTGTGTCCGGAATGGGGGTATTTAGCTAGGGGCAATATTCGTTTGGTTCGGTTTGGAGTTGATAGGAAGAACAAATATTATTCAAGTTAAAAGAATTAAATATTAATAAAATTATAATATAAATACCCCATCCTTTTAGAAACCCTAGTTCCCTCTCTATACAGCAAGTCGCCGTCGGTCTCCATTCAATGGTCGATATTCTTCGAATTAGAATCCCTAATTTCTTCTCATTCATTTCGAATTGAACCCTGATTCTTAAGAGAAAATTGAAGTGCTCCGTTAGATCTACAATTCTATAAAGGTTTGATGGAATTTAATCTCGCGAGTTGCTAGAATATGGTGGCCAAAGCCACCGCATTCGAGGTGGTCTTCAGGCCACGTCATCCCACCGAGTGCGATGGGGTCAGGGCCATAGGGCGGCGGCGCCTGGCGCTACAGGGTGGCACGTTCTAATTGGGGGCGGCGATCTCTGAAAAGCGGCGGTGGTGGTCTTTATAAATCGACGATGGGTGTATTGAAGAACGAAAAAAACCAGAAGGAAGAAAGGGTTTATTTGCTATTTTTTATTAAATAATATTTAATTATTAACTAATGTAATTAATATTTAAAAGAGTATAACTTGTGCATACAGAAACGAAACTGAATGATTTTCGTTGCGTTGGAACCCTCTAATTGAGCACTACAAGATGGAGTAGACCGAAACTAAAACAGAAGCAGTTGGAATTTCTAGTAAAATTAAACGCATGTTTAATTTTGTTAAAACAATCAATATTAATCGATTTCTGAAACCGATCAAGGTGAGAACTCTCTCACTAAATTCCCGTGTACAGTTATTTTCTATAAACTGCCATGATCTTTATTAGTATTTAATTATCACAATATTTATTCGCTAAAAATATTATTTTTAGCTCATACGTGAGATTTCTTATATAAATAATTAAAATTAATTAATTATTATCGCGTTTGGAAATTCTTACATATATGCTGTGAAATTCAGTTGGTTGTTGTACGCGATTTGATTTGAATTGGTTGATGCTGGTTGTAGTGATCTGTTAATTTAATTGAATATAATGGAATAAGTAGAAATTGTTGTCGAATAAAAATATCCTTTTTATTTGTCATGTTTAAAAAGAGAATCGTATACGAATAAAAATATCATTTTTCTTCGTTATGTTAAAAATAGATTTGTGTACAAATAAAAATACCCGTTTTATTTGTCATGTTAAAAATAGAATCGTATGCAAATAAAAATATCCTTTTTATTTGTCATGTTGAAATTAGAAATTTGTGTACAAATAAATATTCATTTTTATTTGTCATGTTAAAGGTAGAAATTTGTATACAAATAAATATTCATTTTTATTTGTCATGTTAAAGATAGAAATTTGTATACAAATAAGAATTCATTTTTTTTATTTGTTATGTTAAATATAGAAAATGTTATGCAAATAAATTATTCTTTTTATTTGACACTAGAAGTATATAAAATATTATGCAAATAAATTATTCTTTTTATCTGACACTAGAAGCATAGAAAATGTTATGCAAATAAAATATTCTTTTTTATTTTTCATTAGAAACATTGTAATTGTTAGACAAATAAAATATTCTTTTTTATTTGTCATTAGAAACATTGTAATTGTTAGACAAATAAAATATTCTTTTTTATCTATCATTAGAAACATTGTAATTATTAGACAAATAAAATATTCTTTTTTATTTGTCATTAGAAACATTGTAATTGTTAGACAAATAAAATATTCTTTTTTATTTGTCATTAGAAACATTGTAATTGTTAGACAAATAAAATATTCTTTTTTATTTGTCATTAGAGACATTGTAATTGTTAGGCAAATAAAATATTATTTTTTATTTGTTATTAGAGACATTGTAATTATTATACAAATAAAACATTCTTTTTATTTGTCATTAGAGACATTGTAATTGTTATACAAATAAACATTCGTTTTATTTGTCATTAGAAACATAGAAATTGTTATGCAATTATTTATTTATTTATTTGTCATATTAGGAATTGTTCATAGATAAAAATTTCTTTTTTTTTTATTTATCATATGAACATAGGAATTGTACACAACAATAAAACATTCTTTTTATTGTGTGCATAGGAAATGTAGAATTTGATAAACAATAAATTATCCTTTTTATTGTATACATGTTAATGTAGAATTTGTTAAACAATAAAACATTCTTTTTGTTGTGTGAATGTATAAAATGATTCATTATTTAAAGTTTGGTTTGAATGGATAAATGGTAATTAGTAATTTACCAAAACTCAAGATAAACCAAATATACTTGGTTATTGATATGGATCGTGATTGATTGATTGTTTGGATTATGCTCGACCAGTTTATGAGCAAAATATGCTTTTACATTTAGCATTGGGTTGGGTAAAAATGTCTATGTGCTAACACCTTGTGAAACACTTCATGATTTGACTATAAGGTGTTTAGCGATGTTGTTTATTTCAAATTCAATAAATGATTTTGAAATGAGATTTCTTAAGTAAAAATAATAGTATTCCCGATTATGGACAGGGAATGTTTTATAAAACAGAAAGGATTTTGAGGGCCATACCCGATGATTTGGAATTGGAAATCTATATGGATTTGAAAGTACGTGTGATTATTATGTTGTGAAATGATTTCCATACTTCGGGATATGAAATGATTTAGTATGTGGCTAAACATGCAGGTGACCCGGACGAATAAAACACAGGGGATGGTGGTGGATGAGGGTGGTGTATGTCTTCACCGATAATGTGGGATGGTGCATCATCAGTGTAGCTTGCTCCTAGATGGGAGGTGCACACACACACACACACACACACACACATATATATATATATATATCAAGTTGGCAAGGTGAGTCCTGTAGCCTTGTCTAAGTGGAGTCCGATATTTGGTTGCATATTTATTTTTGTGCATTTGTTTTGGAATTCATATTTCCAAAGATTTTATTTTGAGA
Source organism: Allium sativum (assembly GCA_030737875.1). NCBI lineage: Eukaryota > Viridiplantae > Streptophyta > Magnoliopsida > Asparagales > Amaryllidaceae > Allium > Allium sativum. Next base: position 196,265,357 of record CM060911.1, read on the forward strand.
TCCCGTAGTGAAATCTACTTTGATATAAAAGCTAGATATGCATTTCAAATGATTTGAAATAAGAAATCAGGAAATAAATTCCAAAGGAATAATTAAATAAGTTTAGGGATTAAGCCTAAATGGGTAGATTGGAAAAAAAATTGCATGTTGTATGATGCATTGTAGATCCATAAGTTTATTTATGGTTGTTGTTTATGCATTTGCAATCCAATGGAGTAAACCCGTTCCGCGTTAGTGGCGTGGTCCTATTATTAGCCATATTATTATTAAATAAGTTAAGTAAGATTTATCATACCAGTCCCATGACTGACTCGTAGTTTGTTTCACTTGCAAACTCGGGTTCCCCTATTTTCCACACGGGCAGTCGAGTGGTTTGTTTTTCAGATGTTTATTTATTGAGCAGGATTCTGGATCGAAGTTTAAAGCTATGTCCAGAGCATTGATAGTCTTCCGATGTGTTAGTTTATTCGTTTCTGCTGCATTGTGTTACATTTATTGTAAATTATCCTCCGCTGTATTATATTCGATGTACTCTATTATTCTATACTCTGATGTAACATTATTACGATGTTTATAAAAGTCTTCTATTATTTGTTCTGATGTGTTGTATGCCCAGAGTTAGCGTATGCGGGATTCGAACGGTCTTGGTCGATTTAGCAATCGATTAGGTCCGGGAGAAATTCATGCCACTAGAGCTGGTATCAGATCTTTGGTTAACTCAAATCTTTGGGTTACAACTCGTTAGAATTGAACAAAAGACGCATCAGAGGTAGGATTAGAAATATCCTATAAAAGAATACTCATTAGAGATAGGATCGGTAGTATCCTAGAATGAGAAAACTCGTTAGAGATGGGGTTAGAAATGCCTTAGAATGAGTCGAGAGTGACAAATTTATAATTAGCGTATTTGTAATTATATATATAATTCGATCTTAGAAAATATGATTTTTGAATATATAAAAGTTATATATATTTGAAATGCTAATCAACTAATTGATTGAAGATTGTGTTGTGTGATTATTAGTTCAACTAATAAAAATATTAAAACCAATAAAAGAATGAAAGTTGAGTTGGTTAATTAAACAACTTTCAGCTCCATTCCTTTTTTAGGACGAAAAGATTTTAAGTGGGGGAGATTGTAACAACCCGAAAATTCTGAACCAATTTGAAAATTTTATTTTAGAAATTTTAATGGATTTTGAATATTTAAAATGATTTATTTTAAATAATAATGACTAAAAAATTATTTTAATCAAAGTTAGAACGAAAATTTTTAATTTAATTATAAAAGGAGTTTAAAATGGCGCGGTAGTTTGAAAATTCGATTTCAAATTTCAAATGAATGTACAGGATTCAAAATATATCAGATTTCAATAAAACAAGAAATATTAGAATCTATTTAACAATATCTTTCTAATGAATGTGAAAAATACAAATTTCATAACGGGAATAAAAAGTTATGTCCAGTTTAAAATTCAGAATAGTCGTTATCGAATTTATATATATTTTTTAATATAATAAATAGCCATTTTGCAGTCGACCTCCATTTTCGATGAAACCTCTTTTGTTGGATCCGGAATGTCAAATTATTGCTAGATTCCAATTTTCATAATTTTTGGAATTAATATGTGAGCATAGTAAATTTAAATGTGTTTTGACAATTTAAATTGGAACGACCAGAAAAGCCCATTTTTCAAACGGTCTCCAAATTCGACGAAATTAATTTTGTTAAGACTGTATCGTCAAAACATGGCTAGATTTATTTTTCGGGAATTTTTGGAGTCAGTATGTGGCCTCGATAAATTAAAATGTACGTTTAAATTCAATATATATTGATTTATATTTTAATTTTGATGAAAACTGATCGAAACGATCAAACTGGCGTATGGGACATATTCCATTGTGTCCGGAATCGGGGTATTTAGCTAGGGGCAACATTCGTTGGGTTCGATTTGGAGTAGATAGGAACGAACAAATATTTTTATAGTTAAAAGAATTAAATATTAATAGAATTATAATATAAATACCCCCATCCTTTTAGAAACCCTAGTTCCCTCTCTATACAGCAAGTCGCCGTCGGTCTCCATTCAATGGCCGATATTCTTCGAATTAGAATCCCTACTTTCTTCTCATTCATTTTGAATTGAACCCTGATTCTTAAGAGAAAATTGAAGTACTCCTTTAGATCTACAATTCTGTAAAGGTTTGATGGAATTTAATCTCGCGAGTTGCTAGAATTTGGTGGCCAAAGCCACCGCATTCGAGTGCGATGGGGTCAGGGCCAAAAGGCGGCGGCGCCTGGCGCTACGGGGTGGCACGTTCTGATTGGGGGCGGCGGTCTCTGACAAGCGGCAGCGGTGGTCTTTATAAATCGACGATGGGTGTATTGAAGAACGACAAAAACCAGAAGGAAGAAAGGGTTTATTCTCTATTTTTTAATTAAATAATATTTAATGTAACAACCCGAAAATCTGGGCCAGTTTAAAATTTTTATTTTGGCAATTTTGGCGAATTTTGATTATTTAAAATGAATTATTTTAAATAAAATCGACGAGAAATTTATTTTGAATATAATTTGAACGTACGTATTATATACGCGTCGTCGTTAGAATATAAATAATTATATATAATTATAAATAGAATTGAAAATGGCGCGGTAGTTCGATAATTCGATTTCAAACTTCAATTGAATGTACCGGGTGCAAAACAAACCGGATTTTAGTGAAACCAAAAACATTATAATCTAATTGATAATATCTTCCCAACGAATCGGAATAATCAAGATTTCATAGCGGGAATCAAAAGATATGTCCAGTTGAAAATTCCGAATAGTCGCTATGGAATTCAGGCCCTCAAAAATGGACATTTTGCAAATGACCTCGGATTTCGACGAAACCAGTTTTGTTGGGTCCGTGATATCAAGTTATTGCTAGGTTTCAAATTTCATAATTTTTCGAATCAATATGTGAGCGTGGCAAAGGAAAACGCGTTTGACCGGTTTCAGTTGATTTTAATCGACTGGAAATTGGCCATTTTTCAAAGGGTCTCAGAATTTGACGAAACTAGTTTTGTTAGGACCGTATCGTCAATACGAAGCTAGAAAATATTTTTCTGGAATTTTTCTAGTTAGTATGTGACCCTGGTAATTTGAAATGTGCGTTTAAAATTCAATATAGTGATTTAAATGTAAATTCAACGGAAACTGATTGTAACGATCAAATCAGCTTGCGATACATATCCCATTGTGTTCGGAATGTGGGTAATTAGCTATGGACGATAGGCGGTGGGTCTCGTTTCGAGGTCGAAATAAAAAGTTGCTTTATGGAATAAATAAAATAAAATTAATATAAATTTTTATACTTAACACCCTGCCCCCTTCTAATTTTCTTTACCCGATCAAAAATTTGTTTTCCCCCTTTCAGAAAAAAACCGATGCCCTAATCAGCCCCTCCCCGTCGATCGAAGAACGCCGCGGTTCCCCTAGTGGCCACCGCGTCTGGCCGCGACCCTTCCCCCCCCCCCCCCCCACCTCTGACGATGGCGCACCCTCATACGCCCCTCTCTCTTCTACTCCCATTCGAGCACGCACCGCATGACCCCCAGAGCCCTAGAACTGCCGCGCCGAGCCCAAACGCCCACCGTCTGTCCTCCGCTACCTCCCCATCGCCTGCGTGACACCCCCTCCGGCCTCTAGAGCTCCGACGATCCAGAAAATGATTTGGGTGAGTTTTAATTTTATTTTATTTTGTTTTACTTTATTTTAAACATTTAGTTTAGGTTAATCGATTAAAAACTAATTTTTTTTCTTTGGTTGAAAGAAATGTTTTTTTTTCTTTGAATATGAACGTGATTTTTTAAAATATAAAAGGCGTGATTTTTTTTTAAAATATAAAAGGCGTGATTTTTTTTTAAAATATAAAAGGCGTGATTTTTTTTTTTAAAATATAAAAGAAGTGATCTTTAAACTATAAAAGATTAGATTTTTGAAATTGAAAAGGCGAAATCTTCATATGAAGAATAGCGGGATAAAAATAGAATTTTTTTTTCTATATAACATCGTAGTAAAAATTCGATTTTTACATATGTAGTGGCTACGGGCAACGAAGAGGACGAAAATGTGAAAACGACGAAGACTTCTGCAAAGAAAGAGTCAAGATGATTGGATAGCTATATGTGAGATTTTCTCACCTTTCAATTTCTTTTTCTAGTTATATATATACTAGGATGCAGACGGTGCTTAGTAGCACCCGACACAATCGTCCACAGACCATGGACTTGTTTGTTTGGTTGCATAAATTAATTTGATGACTTGATTTGAACTGGTTGTTTGGTGAATTTGATTGATGTGTGAATGGCGTGGGCCTTCACTAGACCGGGGATAAGGCTAGGCCTTGTCCCGTTTCTAGTATCGTGCCGTTATGCCGCCGAAATTTTCTAAAATATGTTAGAAAAATAAAAATATCATTTTATTTAAAGAATGAACTGAATAGAAATTCATATGTTGAAATAAAAATGTTTTTATCGTTAAAAATATAATTTTTAACGTGAAGTGAATAAAATAAAATATTCATTTACAACCCGAACGGTTTGTTTATGTACACCTATTTGAAGGACATTGATTGGGTCGATAAATTTTACACATCGCCCAACTGCACAACTAAAATCTGTGTTTGATTGTTTGAAACCCCACACGGGTGTTGGGATGAAATTTGAAGTTCACTCATCCTGATTGATTAAATATGTCGATCGGTTGATTGACAGGCTGTTATAAGCGTTAGATATCTATATTTGATGCTTATACAGTGTAGTGCACTTTGGTTGATGGTTGATTATTTTGAAATGCTATTATATGCGTGTGATGTATGAAAATCCATATAATTAACATTATATGGTAATTGATTGGGCCTCATTCTAATTTGAAAAATAAAGAACAATATAAAATAAAGGTTCATGTGTTGACAGTACTCATCCATTGAGATTGGTCATGTGTTGAACGAAATATTTTAGTAATAAAATTTACATCTTTATCAATATAAAATAAATGTTCATGTGTTGACAGTACTCATCCATTGAGATTGGTCATGTGTTGAACGAAATATTTTGATAATAACAACTATTTTGAAAAAGAAATATTTGAAATAGAATATTTGAAAATAGAAATTTATGAAGCCGTGTTGATTAGATTGACGCTATTTTGACGTGAACGATATTTATATTGATTTTAAACGATTTCGAAATGAATTGAATTGAAAACGATTTCGAAATGAATTGAATTGAAAACGAATTCGAATTGAATTGAAAACGAATTCGAATTGAATTGAAAACGAATTCGAATTGAATTGAAAACGAATTCGAATTGAATTGAAAGCAAATGGAAATGAATTCAAATTGAATTGAAATTTGAATTGAACAGAAATGAATTTTAAAACGAATTTATAAAGAAGAATTCAATTTTGATTTGAATTGAAATGGAAGTTGAAATTGCTTTTGAAACGAATTTAAAACTATTTATATAATTCGTTTTAAATATAAATCGACGAAATAAATATTATATATATTATATATATAATATAATGGCCTGAATAGAACGCGCCGCGCCGCGGCAGTTCGTGAATTTCGACCATTTATTTCAAACGGACATTACGGGAGATCCGACCGTCGGATTCTCCTAAAACCGGAACCGTTGGGTTCGTATCGAAAAGAGCTTTCTAATGAATATTAGAAATTAGAAATATAACAGTTGGATTTGGAATTATGTCCAAATCAAATTCGAAAAAGGTCGCTGTAAGTGCAGTTCGATGGCCATTGGTGGAAATCGACTGTACGGGCCTTGATAAAATTATTAAAAATAGTAATAATTTGTGTAAAATCATAAGAAATGATTTAGAAAGAATTGGGATGAAAAACTCCATATTTGAAAGGATAAAAATAGATTTTTATCGAAATGAACTAGTTTTGAACTAGAATTATAATTCTATTTATTTTTAAATGAATAAATTGAATTTGAAATGGATTTGAAAATAACCAGAATATCCAATGATTGCATTGGAATGGATTTGAATCGAAATTGTCTTCGGAATATTTCGATGTTGGAATTCGTGATTATACAGGTGTTGTTATGGAAATTTGAAAGATATATATTTATATCGTTATTTCCAATACGACATTTGTTAGTTGTAGAATTTGATATTGAATATAAGCCGGTATATTTTCTATTCAGAGCCTTGTATTGAATATCAAATGTGATTTGGGTTTGTCGTGAATGGTGTCTTCACTAACACTGTTCTTGAACCCAGTTGAGAAAAGATTAAATCTTTTTATTTAGATTTAATGAAGTGTACCGATTAAATAATATTTAATTGGAATTGAATTGATATTGATTTTTGGGTTTATCGTGAACAGTGTTTTAAACAACACTCGTTCTTTAACCCGATAATTAATGAATGTGATTTTGGGTTTATCGTGAACCGTGTTTTAAATGACACTGATTCTTTAACCCAGTTAAGGATTAGAACTAAGTGGAGTTTTAAACGAATCTTTAATTAGATTGAAAAGATCGAGAATGGAGTATCACCAGTTTTACTCCCGGCGATAGTTAAATCTTTAATTAGATTTGAACGTGAAATGGTAATTGAATTTACCGATAACACTGTGGTGTTAGATATGAAGTATGACCAGTTTTACTTCATGGGATGAATAGGTTGGGACGGGGAAATTAAAATAAATGATTACTTCGGTAAGGTTCGCTAATCCCGACTAGTTTGAATTGAGATTCAAAAATAGAATAAAGAATAAATTCAAGGAATTTGTCTTGGATAAAATTAATGGGAACCTTTCCCTATGAAAGTGAAATTTAGGAACTAACTGTCGGTTGGCCAAGCAGAATGGTTTTCTGAATATTGATCTGATGTTGGTTTCGGCCTTCGGGGTTAATATTTGGGAAATTATTCTCTTGATTAATTTACGGTTAGTGACTGATGAATTGGAATGAGGCGTATGTTGTGTTTGTGTAACACTTATTTAAAATATACGCGAGTTATTTGGAAAGACCGGGTTTATCCCATTCTGAATAACTGATACGACGATAAGTCGAAGATGAAGACGGTGGTCGAAGACCGGAAGTCTTCACGTCGTTTGAGTGATTACTGATGATCTTGATTGGGCTGTACACCCAAGAAGATGGAAACGGTTGGTGATCGTCCAGACGTACTTGGAGATCGATGGGGATGCGGGGTACTAGGTGCCTCCGGTTTCGTTCAGACCCAGAACGGACTTGTAAATGGACTGTGTGTCTGACATTGGATTTTAGTCCGTGTGATTGATCTCTATTAAATATATATCTGTTTGGCGGCGGAGAATTTATTCTCTTGCTTAACGCCCTTCTCTGAGACGTACGAGCTCAGGGGTTATATATTGATGGATATCAAACGCATGGAGTGAATTGCCTGTGTGGCATGCCTAAGTGGCAATTGATCGAGGCTTCTGTTGAAAAGCAAAGCCTTGTGGTGATGATCAAAGCAAGGCCTTTGTGGTGTAGCTTTGTGTAACGTTTACTTCGCGTGTTTCACACCCGGTATGAACCAAAAACGGGAGAGGACGTCAGGGAGGGCATGCGTTTCTTTCTAGCTAAAAAGTGGCGTCAGTGGTTTTACACGCCCTGACGAGTTTGACTTATGTGGTTGTTGCTGTTGCGAGGCGCCTCGGATTGATCGGTCGTTCTCGAACCGATGGAGTCATTTAGTTGGCTCACTTACACCCCATAGGGTGGGGAGACGTAGTGTTCAGGCATAATAATCCACATCGGTGGACCGGCCCTGAGGATCCAGGGGGCAGTTGCGGCTGTTTCTGAGGGGCGGGCTAGAGCGTCTCGAATCGGTTGAGGACTATCTTTTGCCTCGGTTCATAGACGGAAATCCAATTTCCAAATACGTGACATTTGCGGTTTTATTTGTAAACCTATATATGGCGACATAGTGGCATGGGACGCTCATGTCGCCTATGATTGATACTTATGATTTGAAGTTGTTTTATACACTATGCACTTATTATAGTATCAAATGATTTGTTTTAAACGTATCAAGCATTCTTTGGCTGTTATAAGGGAAAACCCTATCCTCGGCTGCGTTGCATTGTGTGATGGGACCTGGGTCTTATAACAGCTTCATTTTTCTTTATTTAGCATTGCGCTGTTTGTTTTATGCACTGGTGTTCTTGGGAGGAAACCCGTTCCGAGTTATACGGCGTGGTCCCTTGATTTACCTAACCTTAAAATAAAGAATAACTGTTTTAGTTCTCACACCAGTCACATGACTGACCTGGGGTTTATTGTTTTAACCTAAACTCTAGGTGCCCTTATTTTGACACGGGCAGCTAGTAGTTTTGGTTTTGCAGATTTATATTCACAGGATCCTGGTTTACAGCTGGAATGATATCCGGAAAGCTTTGTATCCGCATATCTACTTCTAGTTGTGAATTGTATTATTTTCCGCTGCTATGTATTTAAATGTAATTTAAATCTCTGATATTTCTATGTAATATTTATTCATTCTTACTCTGTATATTCTTGTAATCTGATGCATTGTTGTAATATACAATGAAATGTTCTTTTGTATGCGTTCTGATTTGTCGTGTTCTCAAACGATAGGACGTTTCGAACGGTCTGGGTCGGTTTAGCGACTGGTTCGGACCGAGCGAAATTCCTTCTCGTCACAGTTGGTATCAGAGCTTTGGTTTACAAAGCAGAGAACAAGGCACATTAGAACCATACGAAAGAATTCATCAGATATTGGATTAGTAATATCCAATTAGAATGACTCATTAGAGATAGGATCAGTAGTATCCTAGAACGAGTGTGAAGAGTATATTTTTTAAAATGAAAACCCATTTTGTTTTGAAAATTTAAATCAACTATTCATATTTGATTATTTATTTGTATTGATTTGGACAGTCCAGTATATAAAGATTTTGCATATGCGCCTTGCAAACGTATATTCGAAGTTTTAATATACTGGATAGATATAGAATCATACTCTAGTGGCCCGAAGACGATTCTGATGGTTGAGTACTCATCGTCAGAATTTATATTCGTGTGACGAAGGTGTGATATCTATATATTTCCATTAGACTGGTGTGAGAACCAAAAATTAGATAGGGCCTATTGTTGTGAATTGACATTAAAAACATGATTTTTGTATATGTATTAAAATTATGAATTTGAAAAGCTAATCAATTAATTGATTGATGTTTGTGTTGTTTGTTTATCTGTTTGCTAATTTTTAGCCATTTAGCCTAACAGAACCAAATATTGAATTGTATTGAAAATTGGTCGCATTTGCTTGCATATACATATACTTACATTGAACAGGTCATAGCAAGGAGGCTAGAGCAGAGAATAAAATTTGTTTGCCCGACAAATAGGTACATGTTTACTACGTAATTTACTGTTTTGTTTGGGTGATGATGATTTTATGAGCCTATTGGCTAGCCGCTTGGCTTTTTCTTTTTCTTTTTGAGATCTGAAGGACCGGGGAAGCTATTTGAAATTCCCCGATGCTCCCATAGCAGGGGAGGTTATGGCGAAATTTTTCGAAAATTTAGGGTGTTAGCCAAATTTTTGAAATTTTGAAAATTCTCAGAAACTGAAAAGTTGGAGAATGAAAGCCAGATCGAACGTAGAGTTGAATGATCAAACCACTTTCGACTTTGTTCCTTTTCGGGGACGTAAAGTTTTAAGTAGGGGAGATTGTAACAACCCGAAAATCTGGGCCAGTTTAAAAATTTTATTTTGGCAATTTTGGCGAATTTTGATTATTTAAAATGAATTATTTTAAATAAAATATACGAGAAATTTATTTTGAATATAATTCGAGCGTACGTATTATATACGCGTCGTCGTTAAAATATAAATAATTATATATAATTATAAATAGAATTGAAAATGGCGCGGTAGTTCGATAATTCGATTTCAAACTTCAATTGAATGTACCGGGTGCAAAACAAACCGGATTTTAGTGAAACCAAAAACATTATAATCTAATTGATAATATCTTCCCAACGAATCGGAATAATCAAGATTTCATAGCGGGAATCAAAAGATATGTCCAGTTGAAAATTCTGAATAGTCGCTATGGAATTCAGGCCCTCAAAAATGGACATTTTGCAAATGACCTCGGATTTCGACGAAACCAGTTTTGTTGGGTCCGTGATATCAAGTTATTGCTAGGTTTCAAATTTCATAATTTTTCGAATCAATATGTGAGCGTGGCAAAGGAAAACGCGTTTGACCGGTTTCAGTTGATTTTAATCGACTGGAAATTGACCATTTTTCAAACGGTCTCAGAATTTGACGAAACTAGTTTTGTTAGGACCGTATCGTCAATACGAAGCTAGAAAATATTTTTCTGGAATTTTTCTAGCTAGTATGTGACCCCGGTAATTTGAAATGTACGTTTAAAATTCAATATAGTGATTTAAATGTAAATTCAACGGAAACTGATTGTAACGATCAAATCAGCTTTCGATACATATCCCATTGTGTTCGGAATGTGGGTAATTAGCTATGGACGATAGGCGGTGGGTCTCGTTTCGAGGTCTAAATAAAAAGTTGCTTTATGGAATAAATAAAATAAAATTAATATAAATTTTTATACTTAACACCCTGCCCCCTTCTAATTTTCTTTACCCGATCAAAAATTTGTTTTCCCCCTTTCAGAAAAAAACCGATGCCCTAATCAGCCCCTCCCCGTCGATTGAAGAACGTCGCGGTTCCCCTAGTGGCCACCGCGCCTGGCCGCGACCCTTCCCCCCCCCCCCCCCCCCACCTCTGACGATGGCGCACCCTCCTACGCCCCTCTCTCTTCTACTCCCATTCGAGCACGCACCGCATGACCCCCAGAGCCCTAGAACTGCCGCGCCGACCCCAAACGCCCACCGTCTGTCCTCCGCTACCTCCCCATCGCCTGCGTGACACCCCCTCCGGCCTCTAGAGCTCCGACGATCCAGAAAACGATTTGGGTGAGTTTTAATTTTATTTTGTTTTGTTTTACTTTATTTTAAACATTTAGTTTAGGTTAATCGATTAAAAACTAATTTTTTGTAACGACCCAGAAAATCTGAACCAATTTAAAATTTTTAAATTGGCTAAAATAATGGATTTTAAATATTTAAAATAAATATTTTAAATAAAGGCGATGAAAATTGAGTTTGAATCGACATTTGAAAACGAATATAATTAATTATAATTATCAATATCAGTCAAATCAGTGTACATAAACAAACCGTCCGGTCTGTAAATGAATATTTTATTTTATTCACTTCACGTTAAAAATTATATTTTTAACGATAAAATATTTTATTTCAACACTTGAATTTCTATCCAGTTCATTCTTTAAATAAAATGATATTTTTATTTTTCTAACTTATTTTAGAAAATTTCGGCGGCATAACGGCACGATACTAGAAACGGGACGAGGCCTAGCCTTATCCCCGGTCTAGTGAAGGCCCACGCCATTCACACATCAATCAAATCAATTTCATCTCACCAAACAATTCAAACAAATAATCCAACTAATCTATGCAACCAAACAAACAAGTCCATGGTCTGTGGACGATTGTGTCGGGTGCTACTAAGCACCGTCTGCATCCTAGTATATATATATAACTAGAAAAAGAAATTGAAAGGTGAGAAATTCTCACAGATAGCTATCCTAGCTCCACGGCACTTCATTGATAGAAATCTTCATTGCTATCGCATCTTCGTCATCTTCGTTGCCTGTATTCTCTACATATGTAAAAATCGAATTTTTACTTCGATGTTCTATATATAAAAATCATATTTTTACTTCGATGTTCAATATATAAAAATCATATTTTTATTTCGATGTTCAATATAAAAATCATATTTTTACTTCGAAAAACAATACATTTCTATTTCTAAAAACAATATTGTTTTTATTTCTAAAAACAATATTTTTCTATTTCTAAAAACAATATTTTTCTATTTCTAAAAACAATACTTTTCTATTTCTAAAAACAATACTTTTCTATTTCTAAAAACAATACTTTTCTATTTCTAAAAACAATACTTTTCTATTTCTAAAAACAATATTTTTCTATGAAACCAATGTTATTATACTTTAGAAATCACCTTTCGCTGTTAACCTAAGCATCATCGTCAAAACAGAAACCGCTCCATTTGTTGTTGTCGTCGCTGCTCCTTCCGTGGACCGTCGCCACCACATCGGGGACCACCATCCCCTCCAACGTCGCATGCTCCTTCCGTTTCGACCAGACCCGCCCCTCAACATCCCCCCAGTCGACTTGATTTTGCCAAGAGCTGCGGTCCCTTCTCGAGCTCGCCGGCGTTGATTTGCGCCATCGGAGGGCGAGCGCCACCAGCGGTGGTCAGAGCTCCCATAGCCGAACTGATTTGTCGTTGGGTGGTTGACCAGAGGCCGCGTGGGGGAGGAGATCGGAGCGTTCAAATTGGGGAGGTTTGGAGCCGTCGATTTAGGGCTTAGTTTTTTTTCCCTTTTTTTCTTATTATAAAAATAAAAGTTCATGTGTTGACAGTACTCATTCATTGAGATTGGTCATGTGTTGAACGAAATATTTTAGTAATAAAATTTACATCCTTATCAATATAAAATAAAAGTTCATGTGTTGACGGTACTCATTCATTGAGATTGGTCATGTGTTGAACGAAATATTTTAGTAATAAAATTTACATCCTTATCAATATAAAATAAAATTTCATGTGCTGACAGTACTCATTCATTGAGATTGGTCATGTGTTGAACGAAATATTTTGATAATAACAACTATTTTGAAAAAGAAATATTTAAAATAGAATATTTGAAAATAGAAATTTATGAAGCCGTGTTGAGTAGATGACGCCATTTTGACGTAAACGATATTTATATCGATTTTATTCATTTCGAAATGAAATGAATTGAAAACGATTTCGAAATGAAATGAATTGAAAACGATTTCGAAATGAAATGAATTGAAAATGATTTCGAAATGAAATGAATTGAAAACGATTTCGAAATGAAATGAATTGAAAACGATTTCGAAATGAATTGAATTGAAAACGATTTCGAAATGAATTGAATTGAAAACGATTTCGAAGTGAATTGAATTGAAAACGATTTCGAAATGAATTGAATTGAAAACGATTTCGAAATGAATTGAATTGAAAACGATTTCGAAGTGAAATGAATTGAAAATGATTTCGAAATGAATTGAATTGAAAACGATTTCGAAATGAATTGAATTGAAAACGATTTCGAAATGAATTGAATTGAAAACGATTTCGAAATGAATTGAATTGAAAACGATTTCGAAATGAAATGAATTGAAAACGATTTATAATTCGTTTTAAATAGAAATCGACGAAATATATATTATATATATTATATATATAATATAATGGCCTGAATAGAACGCGCCGCGCCGCGGCAGTTCGTGAATTTCGACCATTTATTTCAAACGGACATTACGGGAGATCCGACCGTCGGATTCTCCTAAAACCGGAACCGTTGAGTTCGTATCGAAAAGAGCTTTCTAATGAATGTTAGAAATTTGAAATCTAACGGTTGGATTTGGAGATACGTCCAAATCAAATTCGAAAAAGGTCGCTGTAAGTGCAGTTCGATGGCCATTGATGGAAATCGACTGTACGGGCCTTGATAAAATTATTAAAAATAGTAATAATTTGTGTAAAATCATAAGAAATGATTTGTGAAGAATTGGGATGAAAAACTCCCTATTTGAAAAGATAAAAATAGATTTTTATCGAAATGAACTAGTTTTGAACTAGAATTAAAATTCTATTTATTTTTTAAATAAATAAATTGAATTAGAAAAGGGTTTTAAAAATAACCAGAATATCCAATGATTGCATTGGAGTGGATTTGAATCGAAGTTGTCTTCGGAATATTTCGATGTTGGAATTCGTGATTATACAGGTGTTGTTATGGAAATTTGAAAGATATATTTGTATCGTTATTTCCAATACGACATTTGTTAATCGTAGAATTTGATATTGAATATAAGCCGATATATTTTCTATTCAGAGCCTTATATTGAATATCAAATGTGATTTGGGTTTGTCGTGAATGGTGTCTTCACTAACACTGTTCTTGAACCCAGTTGAGAAATGATTAAATCTTTTTATTTAGATTTAATGAAGTGTACCAATTAAATAATATTTAATTGGAATTGAATCAATATTGATTTTTGGGTTTATCGTGAACAGTGTTTTAAATAACACTCGTTCTTTAACCCGATAATTAATGGAATGTGACTTTGGGTTTATCGCGAACCGTGTTTTTAAATGACACTGATTCTTTAACCCAGTTAACGATTAAAACTAAGTGGAGTTTTAATGAATCTTTAATTAGATTGAAATAATCGAAATGGAGTATCACCAGTTTTGCTCCAGGCGATAGTTAAATCTTTAATTAGATTTGAACGTGAAATGGTAATTGAATTTACCGATAACACTGTGGTGTTAGATATGAAGTATTACCAGTTTTACTTCATGGGATGAATAGGTTGGGATTGGGGAATTAAAACAAATGATTACTTCGATAAGTTTCGTTAATCCCGACTAGTTGAATCGAAATTCAAAAGATGATAAAAGAATAAATTCAGGAAATTATCTTAGATAAAATTAATGGGAACCTTTCCCTATGAATGTGAAAATTAGAAACTAACTGTCGGTTAGCTAAGCAGAATGGTTTTCTGAATATTGATCTGATGTTGGTTTCGGCCTTCGGGGTTAATGTTTGGGGAATTATTCTCTTGATTAATTTACGGTTAGTGACTGATGAATTGGAATGAGGCGTATGTTGTGTTTGTGTAACACTTATTTAAAATATACGCGAGTTATTCGGGAAGACCGGGTTTATCCCATTCTGAATAACTGATACGACGATAAGTCGAAGATGAAGACGATGGTCGAAGACCGGAGGTCTTCACGTCGTTTGGGTAATTACTGATGATCTTGATTGGGCTGTACACCCAAGAAGATGGAAACAGTTAGTGATCGTCCAGACGTACTTGGAGATCGATGGATATGTGAGGTACTAGGTGCCTCCGGTTTCGTTCAGACCCAGAACGGACTTGTAAATGGACTGTGTGTCTGACATTGGATTTTAGTCCGTGTGATTGATCTCTATTAAATATATATCTGTTTGGCGGTGGAGAATTTATTCTCTTGCTTAACGCCCTTCTCTGAGACGTACGAGCTCAGGGGTTATATATCGATGGATATCAAACGCATGGAGTGAATTGCCTGTGTGACATGCCTAAGTGGCAATTGATCGAGGCTTCTGTTGAAAAGCAAAGTCTTGTGGTGATTATCAAAGCAAGGCCTTTGTGGCGTAGCTTTGTGTAACGTTTGCTTCGCGAGTTTCACACCCGGTATGAACCAAAAACGGGAGAGGACGTCAGGGAGGGCATGCGTTTCTTTCTAGCTAAAAAGTGGCGTCAGTGGTTTTACACGCCCTGACGAGTTTGACTTATGTGGTTGTTGCTGTTGCGAGGCGCCTCGGATTGATCGGTCGTTCTCGAACCGATGGAGTCATTTAGTTGGCTCATTTACGCCCCAAAGGGCGGGGAAACGTATTGTTCAGGCACTATAATCCACATCGGTGGACCGGCCCTGAGGATCCAGGGGGCAGTTGCGGCTGTTCCTGTGGCTCGGGCTAGAGAGTCACGAATCGGTAGAGGACGATCCCTGGCCTCAGTTCATAGAAGGAAATCCAATTTCCAAATACGTGACATTTGCGGTTTTAGTTGTAATCCTATATATGGCGACATAGTGGGATGGGGCGCTCATGCCGCCTATGATTGATACTTATGATTTGAAGTTGTTTTATACACTATGCACTTATTATAGTATCAAATGATTTGTTTTAAACGTATCAAGCATTCTTTGGCTGTTATAAGGGAAAACCCTATCCCCCGGCTTGCGTTTGCATTGTGTGATAGGACCTGGGTCTTATAACAGCTTCATTTTTCTTTATTTAGCATTGCGCTGTCTGTTTTATGCACTGGTATTCTTGGGAGGAAACCCGTTCCGTGTTATACGGCGTGGTCCCTTTATTTACCTAACTTTAAAATAAAGATTAATTGTTTTTAGTTCTCACACCAGTCTCATGACTGACCTGGAGTTTATTGTTTTAACCTAAACTCTGGGTGCCCTTATTTTGACACGGGCAGCTAGTAGTTTTGGTTTTGCAGATTTATATTCACAGGATCCTGGTTTACAGCTGGAACGATATCCGGAAAGCTTTGTATCCGTATATCTCACTCTAGTTGTGTATTGTATTATTTTTCCGCTGCTATGTAATTTAAATCTCTGATATTTCTGTGTAATATTTATTCATACTCTGCATATTCTTGTAATCTGATGCATTGTTGTAATATACAATGAAATGTTCTTCTGTATGCATTCTGTTGTGGCTTGTTCTCGAACTATCCGACGCTTTCCTTTACGGGGAAGTTACGGGTTTTTACACGAACCCAAAATCACATCACATTTCAATCAGTCAGGAGAAATAAAAATATAATCTTTTCTATATACGTGTAGCATCATAAAAATGTGATTTTTAATATAAAAATCGTGTGAAACAGATCGTGATGGAACCGATGAGAAACAAATCCAAATGGTTCAGAACTTCGGAAATAGAATTGGCGGAGTGGATCCCAAAGGTGAGAACTTCTCACCTTTCAATTTAATTTTTCTAGTTATATATATACTAGGATGCAGACGGTGCTTAGTAGCACCCGACACCCGTCATCCACAGACCATAGATGGCTTGTTTGTTAAATTGTTTGGTTGAATAGTTAGTTAGATTATTTGATTGAAATTGAATTGTTTGGTGAGATGAATGGATCCAACTGTGACGGCAAGGAATTTCACTCGGTCCGAACCAGTCGCTAAACCGACCCAGACCGTTCGAGACGCCCTATCGTTTGAGAACAGGACAAAACAGAATGCATACAGAAGAACATTTCATTGCTTATTACAACAATGCATCAGATTATAAGAATATACAGAGTATACACAAACATCAATCAATTAGTGAATTAGAGTTTCAAATTCATAACTTTGATATATAGTCAAAAATCAGATTTTTGATGCCAAATCACAACAATGTATTCTAGCTATATTAGTTTTGGTTCTCACACCAGTCTAATGGAAATATATAGAAAATCACACCTTCGAAACTCGAATACCAATTCTGATGATGTCTAGACTATCATCAGAATCGTCTCCGGGCGACTAGAGTGTGACTCTATATCTATCCAGTATATTAAAACTTTGAATATACGTTTGCAAGGCGTATATGCAAATTCTTTATATACTGAACTGTCCAAATCAATACTAATAAATAATCAAATACGAATGATTGATTTAGATTTTCAAAACAAAATTTGTTTTCACTTTAAAAATATACTCTTTACACTCGTTCTAGGATACTACTGATCCTATCTCTAACGAGTCATTCTCATTGGATATAGCTAATCCAATATCTGATGAATTCTTTCGTATGGTTCTAATGTGCCTTGTTCTCTGAGCTTTGTAAACCAAAGCTCTGATACCAAGGCACATTAGAACCATACGAAAGAATTCATCAGATATTGGATTAGCTATATCCAATGAGAATGACTCGTTAGAGATAGGATCAGTAGTATCCTAGAACGAGTGTGAAGAGTATATTTTTAAAGTGAAAACAAATTTTGTTTTGAAAATCTAAATCAATCATTCGTATTTGATTATTTATTAGTATTGATTTGGACAGTTCAGTATATAAAGAATTTGCATATACGCCTTGCAAACGTATATTCAAAGTTTTAATATACCAGATAGATATAGAGTCACACTCTAGTCGCCCGGAGACGATTCTGATGATAGTCTAGACATCATCAGAATTGGTATTCGAGTTTCGAAGGTGTGATTTTCTATATATTTCCATTAGACTGGTGTGAGAACCAAAACTAATATAGCTAGAATACATTGTTGTGATTTGGCATCAAAAATCTGATTTTTGACTATATATCAAAGTTATGAATTTGAAACTCTAATTCACTAATTGATTGATGTTTGTGTATACTCTGTATATTCTTATAATCTGATGCATTGTTGTAATAAGCAATGAAATGTTCTTCTGTATGCGTTCTGTTTTGTCCTATTCTCAAACGATAGGGCGTCTCGAACGGTCTGGGTCGGTTTAGCGACTGGTTCGGACCGAGCGAAATTCCTTGTCGTCACAGTTGGTATCAGAGCTTTGGTTTACAAAGCTCAGAGAACAAGGCACATTAGAACCATACGAAAGAATTCATCAGATATTGGATTAGCTATATCCAATGAGAATGACTCGTTAGAGATAGGATCAGTAGTATCCTAGAACGAGTGTGAAGAGTATATTTTTAAAGTGAAAACAAATTTTGTTTTGAAAATCTAAATCAATCATTCGTATTTGATTATTTATTAGTATTGATTTGGACAGTTCAGTATATAAAGAATTTGCATATACGCCTTGCAAACGTATATTCAAAGTTTTAATATACTGGATAGATATAGAGTCACACTCTAGTCGCCCGGAGACGATTCTGATGATAGTCTAGACATCATCAGAATTGGTATTCGAGTTTCGAAGGTGTGATTTTCTATATATTTCCATTAGACTGGTGTGAGAACCAAAACTAATATAGCTAGAATACATTGTTGTGATTTGGCATCAAAAATCTGATTTTTGACTATATATCAAAGTTATGAATTTGAAACTTTAATTCACTAATTGATTGATGTTTGTGTATACTCTGTATATTCTTATAATCTGATGCATTGTTGTAATAAGCAATGAAATGTTCTTCTGTATGCGTTCTGTTTTGTCCTGTTCTCAAACGATAGGGCGTCTCGAACGGTCTGGGTCGGTTTAGCGACTGGTTCGGACCGAGCGAAATTCCCCGTTAAAATATTCCACGTGTAAAGACCCGCAACTTCCCCGTAAAGGAAAGTGTCGGATAGTTGAGAACAAACCACAACAGAACACATGTCAAAGAACATTTCATTGTATGTTACAACAATGCATCAGATTACAAGAATACACAGAGTATAAATGAAAATTACACAGAAATATCAGAGATTTAAATTCGATATTTATATCGATTTTATTCATTTTAAAATGAATATTAAAAAGTAATTTTGAAATCGAATATTTCGAAATGAATTGAATTGAAAACGATTTCGAAATGAATTGAATTGAAAACGATTTCGAAATGAATTGAATTGAAAACGATTTCGAAATGTATTGAAAACGATTTCGAAATGAATTGAAAACGAATTCAAATTGAATTGAAAGCAAATTGAAATGAATTCAAATTGAATTGAAATTTGAATTGAATAGAAATGAATTTTAAAACGAATTTATAAAGAAGAATTCAATTGTGATTTGAATTGAAATGGAAGTTGAAATTGCTTTTGAAACGAATTTTAAAACTATTTATATAATTCGTTTTAAATAGAAATCGACGAAATATATATTATATATATAATATAATGGCCTGAATAGAACGCGCCGCGCCGCGGCAGTTCGCGAATTTCGACCATTTATTTCAAACGAACATTACGGGAGATCCGACCGTCGGATTCTCCTAAAACCGGAACCGTTGGGTTCGTATCGAAAAGAGCTTTCTAATGAATGTTAGAAATTAGAAATCTAACGGTTGGATTTGGAATTATGTCCAAATCAAATTTGAAAAAGGTCGCTGTAAGTGCAGTTCGATGGCCATTGATGGAAATCGACTGTACGGGCCTTGATAAAATTATTAAAAATAGTAATAATTTGTGTAAAATCATAAGAAATGATTTGTGAAGATTTGGGATGAAAAACTTCATATTTGAAAAGATAAAAATAGATTTATATCGAAATGAACTAGTTTTGAACTAGAATTAATTCTATTTATTTTTAAATAAATAAATTGAATTTGAAATGGTTTTGAAAATAACCAAAATTTCCAATGATTGCATTGGAATGGATTTGAATCGAAATTGTCTTCGGAATATTTCGATGGTGAAATTCGTGATTATACAGGTGTTGTTATGGAAATTTGAAAGATATATATTTATATCGTTATTTCCAATACGACATTTGTTAATCGTAGAATTTGATATTGAATATAAGCCGATATATTTTCTATTCAGTGCCTTGTATTGAATATCAAATGTGATTTGGGTTTGTCGTGAATGGTGTCTTCACTAACACTGTTCTTGAACCCAGTTGAGAAAAGATTAAATCTTTTTATTTAGATTTAATGAAGTGTATCAATTAAATAATATTTAATTGAAATTGAATTGATATTGATTTTTGGGTTTATCGTGAACAGTGTTTTAAATAACACTTGTTCTTTAACCCGATAATTAATGAATGTGATTTTGGGTTTATCGTGAACTGTGTTTTAAATGACACGGATTCTTTAACCCAGTCGAAGATTAAAACTAAGTGGAGTTTTAATGAATCTTTAATTAGATTGAAATGATCGAAAATGGAGTATCACCAGTTTTGCTCCAGGCGATAGTTAAATCTTTAATTAGATTTGAACGCGAAATGGTAATTGAATTTACCGATAACACTGTGGTGTTAGATATGAAGTACTACCAGTTTTACTTCATGGGATAAATAGGTTGGGATTGGGAAATTAAAACAAATGATTACTTCGGTAAGTTTCGTTAATCCCGGCTAGTTGTATCGAAATTCAAAAGAGTAGATTAAAGAATAAATTCAAGGAATTTATCTTTGATAAAATTAATGGGAACCTTTCCCTATGAATGTGAAATTTAGAAACTAACTGTCGGTTAGCCAAGCAGAATGGTTTTCTGGATATTGATCTGATGTTGGTTTCGGCCTTCGGGGTTAATATTTGGGAAATTATTCTCTTGATTAATTTACGGTTAGTGACTGATGAATTGGAATGAGGCGTATGTTGTGTTTGTGTAACACTTATTTAAAATATATGCAAGTTATTCGGAAAGACCGGGTTTATCCCATTCTGAATAACTGATACGACGATAAGTCGAAGATGAAGACGATGGTCGAAGACCGGAGGTCTTCACGTCGTTTGGGTGATAACTGATGATCTTGATTGGGCTGTACACCCAAGAAGATGGAAACAGTTGGTGATCGTCCAGACGTACTTGGAGATCGATGGATATGCGGGGTACTAGGTGCCTCCGGTTTCGTTCAGACCCAGAACGGACTTGTAAATGGACTGTGTGTCTGACATTGGATTTTAGTCTGTGTGATTGATCTCTATTAAATATATATCTGTTTGGCGGCGGAGAATTTATTCTTTTGCTTAACGCCCTTCTCTAAGACGTACGAGCTCAGAGGTTATATATTGATGGATATCAAACGCATGGAGTGAATTGCCTGTGTGGCATGCCTAAGTGGCAATTGATCGAGGCTTCTGTTGAAAAGCAAAGTCTTGTGGTGATGATCAAAGCAAGGCCTTTGTGGCGTAGCTTTGTGTAACGTTTCCTTCGCGTGTTTCACACCCGGTATGAACCAAAAACGGGAGAGGACATCAGGGAGGGCATGCGTTTCTTTCTAGCTAAAAAGTGGCGTCAGTGGTTTTACACGCCCTGACGAGTTTGACTTATGTGGTTGTTGCTGTTGCGAGGCGCCTCGGATTGATCGGTCGTTCTCGAACCGATGGAGTCATTTAGTTGGCTCATTTACGCCCCAAAGGGCGGGGAAACGCATGTTCAGGCATTTTAATCCACATCGGTGGACCGGCCCTGAGGATCCAAGGGTCGATGCGCTCTGACCCTGAGGCTCGGGCTAGACAGTCTAGAAGTCGGTGAGGACTATCTTTTGCCTCGGTTCATAGATGGAAACCCAATTTCCAAATACGTGACATTTGCGGTTTTATTTGTAAACCTATATATGGCGACATGATATATGGTACCCATGCCGCCTATGACTGATACTTATGATTTGAAGTTGTTTTATACATTATGCACTTATAATAGTATCAAACGATTTGTTCTAAACGTATCAAGCATTCTTTGGCTGTTATAAGGAAAACCCTATCCCCCGGCTTGCGTTACATTGTGTGATAGGACCTGGGTCTTATAACAGCTTCATTTTTCTTTATTTAGCATTGCGCTGTTTGTTTTATGCACTGGTATCCTTGGAAGGAAACCCGTTCCGTGTTATACGGCGTGGTCCCTTGATTTACCTAGCTTTAAAAATAAAGAATAACTGTTTTAGTTCTCACACCAGTCCCATGACTGACCTGGAGTTTATTGTTTTAACCTAAACTCTGGGTGCCCCTATTTTGACACGGGCAGCTAGTAGTTTTGGTTTTGCAGATTTATATTCACAGTATCCTGGTTTACAGCTGGAACGATATCCGGAAAGCTTTGTATCCGTATATCCCTTCTAGTTGTGTATTGTATTATTTTCCGCTGCTATGTATTTAAATGTAATTTAAATCTCTGATATTTCTGTGTAATATTCTTTTGTACTCTGTATATTCTTGTAATCTGATGCATTACTGTAATATACAATGAAATGTTCTTCTGTATGCGTTCTGTTTTGTCCTGTTCTCAAACGATAGGGCGTTTCGAACGGCCTGGATCGGTTTAGCGACTGGTTCGGACCGAGCGAAATTCCTTGCCGTCACAGTTGGTATCAGAGCTTTGGTTTACAAAGCTCAGAGAACAAGGCACATTAGAAACATACGAAAGAATTCATCAGATATTGGATTAGTAATATCCATTGGGAATGACTCGTTAGAAATGGGATCAGTAGTATCCTAGAACGAGTGTGAAGAGTATATTTTTGAAAGTGAAAACAAATTTTTGTTTTGAAAATTTAAATCAATTATTCGTATTTGATTATCTATTTATATTGAGTTGGACAGTCCAGTATATATAGATTTTGCGTATACGTCTTATCCGCGTGTATTCGAAGTTTTAATATACTGGATAGATATAGAATCATACTCTAGTGGCCCGAAGATGATTCTGATGATTGACTAGTCGTCATTAGTATTCATGTTCGAGTAACGAAGGTGTGATATCTATATATTTCCTATTGACTGGTGTGAGAACCAAAATTAGATAGGGCCTATTGTTGTGATTTGGCATCAAAAAGTTTGATTTTTGTATATGTATCAAAATTATGAATTTGAAACTCTAATTCACTAATTGATTGATGTTTGTGTTGTTTGTTTATTTGTTTGCCAATTTTTAACCATTTAGCCTAACTGAATCAAATATTGAATTGTATTGAAAATTGGTCGCATTTGCTTGCATATACATATATATCATTGAACAGGTCATAGCAAGGAGGCTAGGCCAGAGAATAAAATCTGTTTGCCCGACAAATAGGTACATGTTTACTATAATTTCCTGTTTTGTTTGGGTGATGATGATTTTGTGAGCCTATTGGCTAGCCGCTTGGCTTTTTCTTTTTCTTTTTGAGATCTGAAGGACCGGGGAAGCTATTTGAAATTCCCCGATGCTCCTGGTGCAGGGGAGGTTATGGCGAAATTTTTCGAAAATTTAGGGTGTTAGCCAATTTTTTTGAAATTTTGAAAATTCTCAGAAACTGAAAAGTTGGAGAATGGAAGCCAGACCGAACGTAGAGCTGATTAATCAAACCACTTTCGACTTTGTTCCTTTTCGGGGACGAAAAGTTTTAAGTGGGGGAGATTGTAACAACCCGGAAATTCTGGGCCAGTTTAAAATTTTTATTTTGGCAATTTAAGCGAATTTTGATTATTTAAAATGAATGATTTTAAATAATATCGACGAGAAAATTTATTTTGAATATAATTCGACGTATATATTATATACGTCGTCGTTGGAATATAAATAATTATATATAATTATAAATAGAATTGAAAATGGCGCGGTAGTTCGATAATTCGATTTCAAACTTCAATTGAATGTACCGGGTGCAAAACAATCCGGATTTTTGTGAAACCAAAAATAATGGAATCTAATTGTGACTATCTTTCCAACGAATCCGAATAATTAAAATTTCATAGCGGGAATCAAAAGATATGTCCAGTTGAAAATTCTGAATAGTCGCTATGGAATTCAGGCCCTTAAAAATGGACATTTTGCAAACGACCTCGGATTTCGACGAAACCAGTTTTGTTGGGTCCGTGATGTAAAGTTATTGCTAGATTCCAAATTTCATAATTTTTCGAATCAATATGTGAGCGTGGCAAAGGAAAACGCGTTTGACCCATTTTAGTTGAATTTAATCGACTGGAAATTGGCCATTTTACAAACGGTCTCAGAATTCGATGAAACTAGTTTTGTTAGGACCGTATCGTCAATACAAAGCTAGAAAATATTTTTCGAGAATTTTTCTAGTTAGTATGTGGCCCCGGTAATTTGAAATGTGCGTTTAAAATTCAATATAGTGATTTAAATGAAAATTCAACGGAAACTGATTGTAACAATCAAATCGGCTTGCGATACATATCCCATTGTGTTCGGAATACTTGGCCAACCGACAGTTAGTTTCTAAATTTCACATTCATAGGGAAATGTTCCCATTAATTTTATCCAAGATAAATTTCTTGAATTTATTCTTCTTTATAAATTCGTTTTAAAATTCATTTCTATTCAATTCATATTTCAGTTCAATTTGAATTCATTTCAATTCAATTCATTTCGAAATGAATAAAATCGATATAAATATCGTTCACGTCAAAATGGCGTCAATCTAATCAACACGGCTTCATAAATTTCTATTTTCAAATATTCTATTTCAAATATTTCTTTTTCAAAATAGTTGTTATTATCAAAATATTTCGTTCAACACATGACCAATCTCAATGGATGAGTACTGTCAACACATGAACTTTTATTTCATATTGATAAAGATGTAAACTTTATTATTAAAATATTTGGGGAATTATTCTCTTGATTAATTTACGGTTAGTGACTGATGAATTGGAATGAGGCGTATGTTGTGTTTGTGTAACACTTATTTAATATATACGCGAGTTATTCGGAAAGACCGGGTTTATCCCATTCTGAATAACTGATACGACGATAAGTCGAAGATGAAGACGATGGTCGAAGATCGGAGGTCTCCACGTCGTTTGGGTAATTACTGATGATCTTGATTGGGCTGTACACCCAAGAAGATGGAAACAGTTAGTGATCGTCCAGACGTACTTGGAGATCGATGGATATGCGAGGTACTAGGTGCCTCCGGTTTCGTTCAGACCCAGAACGGACTTGTAAATGGACTGTGTGTCTGACATTGGATTTTAGTCCGTGTGATTGATCTCTATTAAATATATATCTGTTTGGCGGCGGAGAATTTTATTCTCTTGCTTAACGCCCTTCTCTGAGACGTACGAGCTCAGGGGTTATATATTGATGGATATCAAACGCATGGAGTAAATTGCCTGTGTGGCATGCCTAAGTGGCAATTGATCGAGGCTTCTGTTGAAAAGCAAAGTCTTGTGGTGATGATCAGAGCAAGGCCTTTGTGGCGTAGCTTTGTGTAACGTTTACTTCGCGAGTTTCACACCCGGTATGAACCAAAAACGGGAGACGGACCTCAGGGAGGACTTGCGTTTCTTTCTAGCTAAAAAGTGGCGTCAGTGGTTTTACACGCCCTGACGAGTTTGACTTATGTGGTTGTTGCTGTTGCGAGGCGCCTCGGATTGATCGGTCGTTCTCGAATCGATGGAGTCATTTAGTTGGCTCATTTACACCCCATAGGGTGGGGAAACGTAGTGTTCAGGCATTTTAATCCACATTGGTGGACCGGCCCTGTCGCTCCAAGGGCCCACCTGAGTCTGGGTCCTGAGGGGCAGGCTAGAGCGTCTCGAATCGGTTGAGGACTATCTTTTGCCTCGGTTCATAGATGGAAATCCAATTTCCAAATACGTGACATTTGCGGTTTTATTTGTAAACCTATATATGGCGACATGATATATGGTACCCATGCCGCCTACGATTGATACTTATGATTTGAAGTTGTTTTATAAACTATGCACTTATTATAGTATCAAATAATCTGTTTTTAAACGTATCAAGCATTCTTTGGTTGTTATAAGGGAAAACCCTATCCCCCGGCTTGCGTTGCATTGTGTGATAGGACCTGGGTCTTATAACAGCTTCATTTTTCTTTATTTAGCATTGCGCTGTTGTTTTATGCACTGGTATTCTTGGGAGGAAACCCGTTCCGTGTTATACGGCGTGGTCCCTTGATTTACCTAACTTTAAAAATAAAGATTTACAACTGTTTTAGTTCTCACACCAGTCCCATGACTGACCTGGAGTTTATTGTTTTAACCTAAACTCTGGGTGCCCTTATTTTGACACGGGCAGCTAGTAGTTTTGGTTTTGCAGATTTATATTCACAGGATCCTGGTTTACAGCTGGAACGATATCCGGAAAGCTTTGTATCCGTATATCTCCTTCTAGTTGTGTATTGTATTATTTTCCGCTGCTATGTAATTTAAATCTCTGACATTTCTGTATAATATTCTTTTATACTCTGTATATTCTTGTAATCTGATGCATTGTTGTAATATACAATGAAATGTTCTTCTGTTTGCGTTCTATTTTGTCCTGCTCTCAACGATAGGGCGTTTCGAACGGTTTGGGTCGGTTTAGCGACTGGTTCGGACCGAGCGAAATTCCTTGCCGTCATTTTGAAAACAATTTCAAATCATAACTATCAATCATAGACGACATGAGCGTCCCATGCCACTATGTCGCCAAATGTATATATACAATCGAAACCGCATCGTCACGTATTTGGAAATTGGATTTCCGTCATGAACCAAGGCAAAAGATAGTCCTTACCGAATTCGAGACAATCTAGCCCATGTCTCAGGCAAGTACTCAGTCAAGCCTTTGGATCGTCAGGGACGGTCCACCGATGTGGATTAAAATGCCTGAACAATACGTTTCCCCGCCCTTTGGGGCGTAAACGAGCCAACGAATGACTCTATCGGACCCGGATCGTCCGATCAAACCGAGGCGCCTCGCAACAGCAACAACCACATAGGTGAAAAGTATATAAATGTCAGGGCTGGTAGGTCACTGACACCGCCCTAGCTAGAAGGAAACGCATGCCCTCCCTGAGGTCCTTCTCCCGTTTTAGGTTCATACCGGGGTGTGAGGCTCGCGAATTTACGTTATACACAAAGCTACGCCACACAGGCGATGCTTTGATCATCACCACAAGACTTTGCTTTTCAACAGAAGCCCTGATCACTGCATCTTTGCATGCCACACAGGCAATTCATACCGTGCAACTGATGGCTATCAATCACACAGAACAAATTCCAATGTCGGACACACAGTCCATTTACAAGTCCGTTCTGGGTCTGAACGAAACCGGAGGCACTAAATACCTCGCAAATCCATCGATCACCACGTACGTCTGGACGATCACCACGTACGTCTGGACGATCACCACTCATTATCCATATTTCGGGATGCCTCCCAATCAGGACCTCGGT
This sequence comes from Allium sativum, assembly GCA_030737875.1. Taxonomy (NCBI): domain Eukaryota; kingdom Viridiplantae; phylum Streptophyta; class Magnoliopsida; order Asparagales; family Amaryllidaceae; genus Allium; species Allium sativum. The sequence goes on from CM060911.1 coordinate 196,292,885, forward strand.
TACCATCCAAACGAGGTGAAGATCTCCGGTCTTCGACCACCGTCTTTATCTTCGACTTTCAATCGTCGGTCAATTATTTGAAATGAGAATTAACTCGGCCTTTTCAAATAATTCACGTATATTTAGAATTTCAATTCAATTTATTTCAATGGTTAAATTATTCGACAACACCAATTTTGTCCTTTAATGTAATTTTCACACCAAACACATTCAACCATCAAACATCACATAAATCAAGCAAATTCAGTTTATTTCCATTCCATATCGCTTATGATATTTTATAACTGTTTATCGCTATTTTAAAACTGTGAAAACCCGTAACTTCCCCGTAAAGGAAAGCGTCGGATAGTTCGAGAACAAGCCACAACAGAACGCATATTAAAGAACATTTCATTGTATATTACAACAATGCATCAGATTACAAGAATATACAGAGTATAATTGAATATTACACAGAAATATCAGAGATTTAAATTACATTTAAATACATAGCAGCGGAAAGTAATACAATACACAACTAGAAGAGATATACGGATACAAAGCTTTCCGGATATCATTCCAGCTGTAAACCAAAGCTCTGATACCAACATATGAATTTCTATTCAGTTCATTCTTTAAATGAAATGATATTTTTATTTTTCTAAATTATTTTAGAAAATTTCGACGGCATAACGGCACGATACTAGAAACGGGACAAGGCCTAGCCTTATCCCCGGTCTAGTGAAGGCCCACGCCATTCACACATCAATCAAAATCACCAAACAACCAAATTCAAATCAAATCATATAACTAATCTATGCATCCAAACAAACAAGTCCATGGTCTGTGGACGATTGTGTCGGGTGCTACTAAGCACCGTCTGCATCCTAGTATATATATATAAATAGAAATGAAATTGAAAGGTGAGAAATTCTCACAGATAGCTATCCAATCCTCTTGACTCTTCTTTGATAGAAATCTCCATCGTAATCGCATCTTCGTTGCTGTAGCCACTACATATGGAAAAATCGAATTTTTACTTCGTTATTCAATATATAAAAATCGAATTTTCACTACGATGTTCAATATATAAAAATCACATTTTTAATTCGAAGTTCAATATATAAAAAATCATATTTTTAATTCGAACTTCGAATCATTGGATATTCTGGTTATTTTTAAAACCCTTTTCTAATTCAATTTATTTATTTAAAAATAAATAGAATTTTAATTCTAGTTCAAAACTAGTTCATTTCGATAAAAATCTATTTTTATCTTTTCAAATAGGGAGTTTTTCATCCCAATTCTTCACAAATCATTTCTTATGATTTTACACAAATTATTACTATTTTTAATAATTTTATCAAGGCCCGTACAGTCGATTTCCATCAATGGCCATCGAACTGCACTTACAGCGACCTTTTTCAAATTTGATTTGGACATAATTCCAAATCCAACCGTTAGATTTCTAATTTCTAATATTTATTAGAAAGCTCTTTTCGATACGAACCCAACGGTTCCGGTTTTAGGAGAATCCGACGGTCGGATCTCCCGTTTTATCCGTTTGAAATAAATGGTCGAAATTCGCGAACTGCCGCGGCGCGGCGCGTTCTATTCAGGCCATTATATTATATATATAATATATATTTCGTCGATTTCTATTTAAAACTAATTATATAAATAGTTTTAAATTCGTTTCAAAAACAATTTCAACCTCTATTTCAATTCAAAGCAAAATTAAATTCTTCTTTATAAATTCGTTTTAAAATTCATTTCTATTCAATTCAAATTCCAATTCAATTTGAATTCATTTCAATTCGCTTTCAATTCAATTTGAATTCGTTTTCAATTTATTTCGAAATCGTTTTCAATTCATTCCATTTCGAAATTGTTTTCAATTCAATTCATTTCGAAATCGTTTTCAATTCATTTCATTTCGAAATCGTTTTCAATTCATTTCATTTCGAAATCGATAAAATCGATATAAATATCGTTTACGTCAAAATGGCGTCATCTACTCAACACGGCTTCATAAATTTCTATTTTCAAATATTCTATTTTAAATATTTCTTTTTCAAAATAGTTGTTATTATCAAAATATTTCGTTCAACACATGACCAATCTCAATGAATGAGTACTGTCAACACATGAACTTTTATTTTATATTGATAAGGATGTAAATTTTATTACTAAAATATTTCGTTCAACACATGACCAATCTCAATGAATGAGTACTGTCAACACATGAACTTTTATTTTATAATATGCTTTATTTTTCAAATTGGAATGAGACCCAATCAATTACCATATAAAGTTAATTATATGGACTTCCATACAACACATGTATATAATAGCATTGAAAAATAATCAACCATCAACCAAAGTGCACTACACTGTATAAGCACCAAATATAGATATTCAACGCTTATAACAGCCTGTCAATCAATCGATCGACATATTTAATCAATCAGGATGAGTGAACTTCAAGTTTCATCCCAACACCCGTGTGGGGTTTCAAACAATCAAACACAGATTTTATTTGTGCAGTTGGGCGATGTGTAAAATTTATCGACCCAATCAATATCAGTCAAATCAGTGTACATAAACAAACCGTCCGGTCTGTAAATGAATATTTTATTTTATTCACTTCACGTTAAAAATTATATTTTTAACGATAAAATATTTTATTTCAACACTTGAATTTCTATCCAGTTCATTCTTTAAATAAAATGATATTTTTATTTTTCTAACTTATTTTAGAAAATTTCGGCGGCATAACGGCACGATACTAGAAACGGGACGAGGCCTAGCCTTATCCCCGGTCTAGTGAAGGCCCACGCCATTCACACATCAATCAAATCAATTTCATCTCACCAAACAATTCAAACAAATAATCCAACTAATCTATGCAACCAAACAAACAAGTCCATGGTCTGTGGACGATTGTGTCGGGTGCTACTAAGCACCGTCTGCATCCTAGTATATATATATAACTAGAAAAAGAAATTGAAAGGTGAGAAATTCTCACAGATAGCTATCCTAGCTCCACGGCACTTCATTGATAGAAATCTTCATTGCTATCGCATCTTCGTCATCTTCGTCACTCGAAAATAAATGCTGATGATGTTTCGAACCACCATCAGAACATTGTCGGGCTACTAGAGTGTGGTTCTATATCTACCCGGTATATTAAAACTTCGAATATACGCGGATCAGACGTATACGCAAAATCTATATATACTGGATTGTCCACATCAATATAAATAAGTGACCAAATACGAATAATTGATTTATATTTCAAAACAAGATTTGTTTTCATTTTAAAAATATACTCTTCACACTCGTTCTAGGATACTACTGATCCCATCTCTAACGAGTCATTCTAATTGGATATTACTAATCCAATATCTGATGAATTTTTTCGTATGTTTCTAATGTGTCTTGTTCTCTAGCTTTGTAAACCAAAGCTCTGATACCAACACAAACATCAGTCAATTTGTGAATTATCATTTGAAATTCATAACTTTGATACATATACAAAAAATCATGTTTTGATGCCAAATCACAACAATGTATTCTAACTATATTAGTTTTGGGTTTATCGTGGACAGTGTTTTAAATAACACTCGTTCTTTAACCCGATGATTAATGAATGTGATTTTGGGTTTATCGTGAACCGTGTTTTTAAATGACACTGATTCTTTAACCCAGTCAAAGATGAAGACTAAGTGGAGTTTTAATGAATCTTTAATTAGATTGAAAAGATCGAAAATGGAGTACCACCAGTTTTGCTCCAGGCGATAGTTAAATCTTTAATTAGATTTGAACGTGAAATGGTAATTGAATTTACCGATAACACTGTGGTGTTAGATATGAAGTATTACCAGTTTTACTTCATGGGATAAATAGGTTGGGATTGGGAAATTAAAACAAATGATTACTTCGGTAAGGTTCGCTAATCCCGACTAGTTTGAATTGAGATTCAAAAATAGAATAAAGAATAAATTCAAGGAATTTATCTTGGATAAAAATTAATGGGAACCTTTCCCTATGAATGTGAAATTTAGAAACTAACTGTCGGTTAGCCAAGCAGAATGGTTTTCTGGATATTGATCTGATGTTGGTTTCGGCCTTCGGGGTTAATATTTAGGGAATTATTCTCTTGATTAATTTACGGTTAGTGACTAATGAATTGGAATGAGGCGTATGTTGTGTTTGTGTAACACTTATTCAAAATATACGCGAGTTATTCGGAAAGACCGGGTTTATCCCATTCTGAATAACTGATACGACGATAAGTCGAAGATGAAGACGATGGTCGAAGACCGGAGGTCTTCACGTCGTTTGGGTAATTACTGATGATCTTGATTGGGCTGTACAGCAAGAAGATGGAAACAGTTAGTGATCGTCCAGACGTACTTGGAGATCGATGGATATGCGGGGTACTAGGTGCCTCCAGTTTCGTTCAGACCCAGAACGGAGTTGTAAATGGACTGTGTGTCTGACATTGGATTTTAGTCTGTGTGATTGATTTCTATTAAATATATATCTGTTTGGCGGCGGAGAATTTATTCACTTGCTTAACGCCCTTCTCTGAGACGTATGAGCTCAGGGGTTATATATTGATGGATATCAAACGCATGGAGTGAATTGCCTGTGTGGCATGCGTAAGTGGCAATTGATCGAGGTTTCTGTTGAAAAGCAAAGTCTTGTGGTGATGATCAAAGCACGGCCTTTGTGGCGTAGCTTTGTGTAACGTTTACTTCGCGGGTTTCACACCCGGTATGAACCAAAAACGGGAGACGGACCTCAGGGAGGGCATGCGTTTCCTTCTAGCTAAAAAGTTGCGTCAGTGGTTTTACACGCCCTGACGAGTTTGACTTATGTGGTTGTTGCTGTTGCGAGGCGCCTCGGATTGATCGGTCGTTCTCGAACCGATGGAGTCGTTTAGTTGGCTCATTTACGCCCCAAAGGGCGGGGAAACGTAGTGTTCAGGCATTTTAATCCACATCGGTGGACCGGCCCTGTCGCTCCAAGGCTTGACCGAGTACTTGCCTGCAACTGTGACGGCAAGGAATTTCGCTCGGTCCGAACCAGTCGCTAAACCGATCCAAACCGTTCGAAACGCCCTATCGTTTGAGAACAAGACAAAACAGAACGCAAACAGAAGAACATTTCATTGTATATTACAACAATGCATCAGATTACAAGAATATACAGAGTATAAATGAATATTACACAGAAATATCAGAGATTTAAATTACATTTAAATACATAGCAGCGGAAAATAATACAATACACAACTAGAAGGAGATATACGGACACAAAGCTTTCCGGATATCGTTCCAGCTGTAAACCAGGATCCTGTGAATATAAATCTGCAAAAACCGAAACTACTAGCTGCCCGTGTCAAAATAAGGGCACCCAGAGTTTAGGTTAAAACAATAAACTCCAGGTCAGTCATGTGACTGGTGTGAGAACTAAAACAGTTATTATTCTTTATTTTAAAAGTTAGGTAAATCAAGGGACCACGCCGTATAACACGGAACGGGTTTCCTCCCAAGAATACCAGTGCATAAAACAAACAGCGCAATGCTAAATAAAGAAAAATGAAGCTGTTATAAGACCCAGGTCCTATCACACAATGCAACGCAAGCCGGGGGATAGGGTTTTCCCTTATAACAGCCAAAGAATGCTTGATACGTTTAAAACAAATCATTGATACTATTATAAGTGCATAGTGTCAAAACAATTTCAAATCATAAGTATCAATCATAGGCGGCATGGGTACCATATATCATGTCGCCGTATATAGGTTTACAAATAAAACCGCAAATGTCACGTATTTGGAAATTGGATTTCCGTCTATGAACCGAGGCAAAAGATAGTCCTCAACCGATTCGAGACTGTCTAGCCCGAGTCTCAGGCACAGCCGCAACCGTACCTTGGATCGTCAGGGCCGGTCCACACGAAGTGGATTATAATGCCTGAACAATGCGTTTCTCCGCCCTTTGGGGCGTAAATGAGCCAACTAAATGACTCCATCGGTTCGAGAACGACCGATCAATCCGAGGCGCCTCGCAACAACAACAACCACATAAGTCAAACTTGTCAGGGCGTGTAAAACCACTGATGCCACTTCTAGCTAGAAAGAAAACGCATGTCCCCCCTGAGGTCCGTCTCCCGTTTTTGATTCATACCGGGTGTGAAACTTGCGAAATAAACGTTACACAAAGCTACGCCACAAAGGCCGTGCTTTGATCATCACCACAAGACTTTGCTTTTCAACAGAAGCCTCGATCAATTGCCACACAGGCAATTCACTCCATGCGTTTGATATCCATCAATATATAACCCCTGAGCTCGTACGTCTCAGAGAAGGGCGTTAAGCAAGAGAATAAATTCTCCGCCGCCAAACAGATATATATTTAATAGAGATCAACCACACGGACTAAAATCCAATGTCAGACACACAGTCCATTTACAAGTCCGTTCTGGGTCTGAACGAAACCAGGGGCACCTAGTACCCCGCATATCCATCGATCTCCAAGTACGTCTGGACGATCACTAACTGTTTCCATCTTCTTGGGTGTACAGCCCAATCAAGATCATCAGTAATTACCCAAACGACGTGAAGACCTCCGGTCTTCGACCATCGTCTTCGTCTTCGACTTATTGTCGTATCAGTTATTCAGAATGGGATAAACCCGGTCTTTCCGAATAACTCGCGTATATTTTTAAGTGTTACACAAACACAACATACGCCTCATTCCAATCCATTAGTCACAAACCGTAAATTAATCAAGAGAATAATTCCCCAAATATAAACCCCGAAGGCCGAAACCAACATCAGATCAATATCCAGAAAACCATTCTGCTTGGCTAACCGACAGTTAGTTTCTAAATTTCACATTCATAGGGAAAGGTTCCCATTAATTTTATCAAAGATAAATTCATTATATTTATTCTTTAATCTATCTTTGAATATCAATTCAAAACTAGTCGGGATTAGCGAACCTTACCGAAGTAATCATTTGTTTTAATTTCCCAATCCCAACCTATTTATCCCATGAAGTAAAACTGGTAATACTTCATATCTAACACCACAGTGTTATTGGTAAATTCAATTACCATTTCACGTTCAAATCTAATTAAAGATTTAACTATCGTCTGGAGCAAAACTGGTGATACTCCATTTTCGATCATATCAATCTAATTAAAGATTCATTAAAACTCCACTTAGTTTTAATCTGTGACTGGGTTAAAGAATCAGTGTCTTTTAAAACACGGTTCACGATAAACCCAAAATCACATCACATTAATTATCGGGTTAAAGAACGAGTGTTATTTAAAACACTGTTCACGATAAACCCAAAAATCAATATCAATTCAATTCCAATTAAATATTATTTAATTGGTACACTTCATTAAATCTAAATAAAAAGATTTAATCTTTTCTCGACTGGGTTCAAGAACAGTGTTAGTGAAGACACCATTCACGACAAACCCAAATCACATTCGATATTCAATATAAGGTTCTGAATAGAAAATATATCGGCCTATATTCAATATCAAATTCTACGATTAACAAATGTCGTATTGGAAATAACGATATAAATATATATCTTTCAAATTCCCATAACAACACCTGTATGATCACGAATTCCAACATCGAAATATTCCGAAGACAATTTCGATTCAAATCCACTCCAATGCAATCATTGAATATTTTGGTTATTTTTAAAACCCTTTTCTAATTCAATTTATTTATTTAAAAATAAATAGATTTTTAATTCTAGTTCAAAACTAGTTCATTTCGATAAAAATCTATTTTTATCTTTTCAAATAGGGAGTTTTTCATCCCAATCTTCCCAAATCATTTCTTATGATTTTACACAAATTATTACCATTTTTAATAATTTTATCAAGGCCAGTACAGTCGATTTCCATCAATGGCCATCGAACTGCACTTACAGCGACCTTTTTCGAATTTGATTTGGACATAACTCCAAATCCAACCGTTAGATTTCAAATTTCAAATATTCGTTAGAAAGCTCTTTTCGATACGAACCCAACGGTTCCGGTTTTAGGAGAATCCGACGGTCGGATCTCCCGCAATGTCCGTTTGAAATAAACGGTCGAAATTCACGAACTGCCGCGGCGCGGCGCGTTCTATTCAGGCCATTATATTTTATATATAATATATATAATATATACTTCGTCGATCTCTATTTAAAACGAATTATATAAATAGTTTTAAAATCGTTTCTAAAACAATTTCAACCTCTATTTCAATTCAAAGCAAAATTGAATTCTTCTTTATAAATTCGTTTTAAAATTCATTTCTATTCAATTCAAATTCCAATTCAATTTGAATTCATTTCAATTCGCTTTCAAATGAATTGAAAACGATTTCGAAATGAAATGAATTGAAAACGATTTCGAAATGAAATGAATTGAAAACGATTTCGAAATGAAATGAATTGAAAACGATTTCGAAATGAAATGAATTGAAAACGATTTCGAAATAAATTGAAAACGAATTCACTTGGGTAACCGACAGTTAGTTTCTAAATTTCACATTCATAGGGAAAGGTTCCCATTAATTTTATCCAAGATAAATTTCTTGAATTTATTCTCAAATCTTCTTTTGAATTTCGATTCAACTAGTCGGGATTAACGAACCTTACCGAAGTAATCATTTGTTTTGATTTCCCAATCCCAACCTATTCATCCCATGAAGTAAAACTGGTTATACTTCATATCTAACACCACGGTGTTATCGGTAAATTCAATTACCATTTCACGTTCAAATCTAATTAAAGATTTAACTATCGCCTGGAGCAAAACTGGTGGTACTCCATTTTCGATCTTTTCAACCTAATTAAAGATTCATTAAAACTCCACTTAGTTTTAATCTTTAACTGGGTTAAAGAATCAGTGTCATTTAAAAACACAGTTCACGATAAACCCAAAATCACATTCATTAATTATCGGGTTAAAGAACGAGTGTTGTTTAAAACACTGTTCACGATAAACCCAAAAATCAATATCAATTCAATTCCTATTAAATATTATTTAATTGGTACACTTCATTAAATCTAAATAAAAAGATTTAATCTTTTCTCAACTGGGTTCAAGAACAGCGTTAGTGAAGACACCATTCACGACAAACCCAAATCACATTTGATATTAAATACAAGGCTCTGAATAGAAAATATATCGGCTTATATTCAATATCAAATTCTACGACTAACAAATGTCGTATTGGAAATAACGATATAAATATATATCTTTCAAATTTCCATAACAACATCTGTATAATCACGAATTCCAACATCGAAATATTCCGAAGACAATTTCGATTCAAATCCACTCCAATGCAATCATTGGAAATTCTGGTTATTTTTAAAACCCTTTTCAAATTCAATTTATTTACTTAAAAATAAATAGAATTATAATTCTAGTTTAAAACTAGTTCATTTCGATAAAAATCTATTTTTATCTTTTCAAATATGGAGTTTTTCATCCCAAATCTTCACAAATCATTTCTTATGATTTTACACAAATTATTGCTATTTTTAATAATTTTATCAAGGCCCGTACAGTCGATTTCCATCAACGGCCATCGAACTGCACTTACAGCGACCTTTTTCAAATTTGATTTGGACATAATTCCAAATCCAACCGTTAGATTTCAAATTTCTAATATTCGTTAGAAAGCTCTTTTCGATACGAACCCAACGGTTCCGGTTTTAGGAGAATCCGACGGTCGGATCTCCCGTTTTGTCCATTTGAAATAAATGGTCGAAGTTCACGAACTGCCGCGGCGCGGCGCGTTCTATTCAGGCCATTATATTATATATATAATATATATAATATATATTTCGTCGATTTCTATTTAAAATGAATTATATAAATAGTTTTAAAATTCGTTTCAAAAGCAATTTCAACTTTCATTTCAATTCAAATCAAAATTGAATTCTTCTCTATAAATTCGTTTTAAAATTCATTTCTATTCAATTCAAATTTCAATTCAATTTGAATTCATTTCAATTCGCTTTCAATTCAATTTGAATTCGTTTTCAATTCAATTCATTTCGAAATCGTTTTCAATTCAATTCATTTCGAAATCGTTTTCAATTCAATTCATTTCGAAGTCGTTTTCAATTCAATTCATTTCGAAATCGTTTTCAATTCATTTCATTTCGAAATCGTTTTTAATTCAATTCATTTCGAAGTCGTTTTCAATTCAATTCATTTCGAAATCGTTTTCAATTCATTTCATTTCGAAATCGTTTTCAATTCATTTCATTTCGAAATCGTTTTCAATTCATTTCATTTCGAAATCGTTTTAAAATCGATATAAATATCGTTCACGTCAAAATGGCGTCAATCTAATCAACACGGCTTCATAAATTTCTATTTTCAAATATTCTATTTCAAATATTCTATTTCAAATATTTCTTTTTCAAAATAGTTGTTATTATCAAAATATTTCGTTCAACACATGACCAATCTCAATGGATGAGTACTGTCAACACATGAACCTTTATTTTATAATATTCTTTATTTTTCAAATTGGAATGAGGCCCAATCAATTACCATATAAAGTTAATTATATGGATTTTCATACAACACATGTATATAATAGCATTGAAAATAATCAGCCATCAACCAAAGTGCACTACACTGTATAAGCATCAAATATAGATATTCAACGCTTATAACAGCCTGTCAATCAATCGATCGACATATTTAATCAATCAGGATGAGTGAACTTCAAATTTCATCCCAACACCCGTGTGGGGTTTCAAACAATCAAACACATATTTTATTTGTGCTGTTGGGCGATGTGTAAAATTTATCGTCCCAATCAATGTCCTTCAAATAGGTGTACATAAACAAACCGTCCGGTTTGTAAATGAATATTTATATTATTCACATTCACGTTAAAAATTATATTTTTAACGATAAAACATTTTATTCCAACATATGAATTTCTATTCAGTTCATTCTTTAAATAAAATGATATTTTTATTTTTTCTAACATATTTTAGAAAATTTTGGCGTCATAACGGCACGATACTAGAAACGGGACGAGGCCTAGCCTTATCCCCAGTCTAGTGAAGGCCCACGCCATTCACACATCAATCAAATTCACCAAACAACCAAATTCAAATCAAATCATATAACTAAGCTATGCAACCAAACAAACAAGTCCATGGTCTGTGGACGATTGTGTCGGGTGCTACTAAGCACCGTCTGCATCCTAGTATATATATATAACTAGAAATAAAATTGAAGAGTGAGAAATTCTCACCTATAGCTATCCTATCCTCTTGACTCTTCTTTGATAGAAATCATCATCGTCATCGCATCTTCGTTGCTATAGCCACTACATATGTAAAAATCGAATTTTCACTATGTTTTTCAATATATAAAAAAAAATCGAATTTTTACTATATTATTTAATATATAAAAATCGAATTTTTACTATATTATTTCTATTTTATAAACTATGTATCTATTTGTCGGGCAAACAAATTTTATTCTCTGCTCCAGCCTCCTTGCTATGACCTGTTCAATGTAAGTATATGTATATGCAAACAAATGCGACCAATTTTCAATACAATCCAATATTTGGTTCAATTAGGCATAAATGGTTCAAAATTATCAAACAAATAAACAAACAACACAAACATCAATCAATTAGTGAATTAGAGTTTCAAATTCATAATTTGATACATATACAAAAATCATGTTTTTGATGCCAATTCACAACAATGTGTCCTATTTAATTTTGGTTCTCACACCAGTCCTATGACTGACCTGGAGTTTATTGTTTTAACCTAAACTCTGGGTGCCCCTATTTTGACACGGGCAGCTAGTAGTTTTGGTTTTGCAGATTTATATTCACAGGATCCTGGTTTACAGCTGGAACGATATCCGGAAAGCTTTGTATCCGTATATCTCTTCTAGTTGTGTATTGTATTATTTCCGCTGCTATGTATTTAAATGTAATTTAAATCTCTGATATTTCTGTGTAATATATATTCATTTACTCTGTATATTCTTGTAATCTGATGCATTGTTGTAATAAGCAATGAAACGTTCTTCTGTATGCGTTCTGTTTTGTCCTGTTCTCAAACGATAGGGCGTTTCGAACGGTCTGGGTCGGTTTAGCGACTGGTTCGGACCGAGCGAAATTCCTTGCCGTCACAGTTGGTATCAGAGCTTTGGTTTACAAAGCAGATAACAAGGCACATTAGAACCATACGAAAGAATTCATCAGATATTGGATTAGTAGTATCCAATTAGAATGACTCGTTAGAGATAGGATCAGTAGTATCCTAGAACGAGAGTGAATTGCCTTTGTGGCATGCCTAAGTGGCAATTGATCGAGGCTTCTGTTGAAAAGCAAAGTCTTGTGGTTGATGATCAAAGCACGGCCTTTGTGGCGTAGCTTTATGTAACGTTGTACTTCGCGAGTATCACACCCGGTATGAACCAAAAACGGGAGAAAGGACCTCAGAGAGGGCCTGCGTTTCCTCCTAGCTAGAAGTGGCGTCAGTGGTTTTACACGCCCTGACGAGTTTGACTTATGTGGTTGTTGCTGTTGCGAGGCGCCTCGGATTGATCGGTTGTTCTCGAACCGATGGAGTCATTTAGTTGGCTCATTTACGCCCCAAAGGGCGGCGAAACGCAGTGCTCAGGCATTTTAATCCACATCGGTGGACCGGCCCTGTCGCTCCTAGGGTCACTCGAGCTCTGATCCTGAGACTCGGGCTGGGCAGTCTCGAATCGGTTGAGGACTATCTTTTGCCTCGGTTCATAGACGGAAATCCAATTTCCAAATACGTGACTTTGCGGTTTTATTTGTAAACCTATATATGGCGACATAGTGGGATGGGGCGCTCATGCCGCCTATGATTGATACTTATGATTTGAAGTTGTTTTATACACTATGCACCTATAATAGTATCAAATGATTTGTTTTAAACGTATCAAGCATTCTTGGCTATTATAAGGTAAAAACCCTATCCTCCGGCTTGCATTGCGCTGTTTGTTTTATGCACTGGTATTCTTGGGAGGAAACCCGTTCCGTGTTACACGGCGTGGTCCCTTGATTTATCGAACTTTAAAAACAAAGATTAACTGTTTTAGTTCTCACACCAGTCACATGACTGACCTGGAGTTTATTGTTTTAACCTAAACTCTGGGTGCCCCTATTTTCGACACGGGCAGCTAGTTTGATATCCATCAATATATAACCCCTGAGCTCGTACGTCTCAGAGAAGGGCGTTAAGCAAGAGAATAAATTCTCCGCCGCCAAACAAATATATATTTAATAGAGATCAATCACACGGACTAAAATCCAATGTCAGACACACAGTCCATTTACAAGTCCGTTCTGGGTCTGAACGAAACCGGAGGCACCTAGTACCCCGCATATCCATCGATCTCCAAGTACGTCTGGACGATCACTAACTGTTTCCATCTTCTTGGGTGTACAGCCCAATCAAGATCATCAGTAATTACCCAAACGACGTGAAGACCTCCGGTCTTCGACCATCGTCTTCATCTTCGACTTATCGTCGTATCAGTTATTCAGAATGGGATAAACCCGGTCTTTCCGAATAACTCGCGTATATTTTAAATAAGTGTTACACAAACACAACATACGCCTCATTCCAATTCATCAGTCACTAACCGCAAATTAATCAAGAGAATAATTCCCCAAATATTAACCCCGAAGGCCGAAACCAACATCAGATCAATATCCAGAAAACCATTCTGCTTGGCTAACTGACAGTTAGTTTCTAAATTTCACATTCATAGGGGAAGGTTCCCATTAATTTTATCAAAGATAAATTCCTTGAATTTATTCTTTAATCTACTCTTTTGAATTTCGATACAACTAGCCGGGATTAACGAAACTTACCGAAGTAATCAATTGTTTTAATTTCCCAATCCCAACCTATTAATCCCATGAAGTAAAACTGGTAATACTTCATATCTAACACGACAGTGTTATCGGTAAATTCAATTACCATTTCACGTTCAAATCTAATTATAGATTTAACTATCGCCTGGAGTAAAACTGGTGATACTCCATTTCGATTATTTCAATCTAATTAAAGATTCATTAAAACCCCACTTAGTTTTAATCTGTGACTGGGTTAAAGAATCAGTGTCATTTAAAACACGGTTCACGATAAACCCAAAATCACATCACATTTCAATCAGTCCCTAATTGTAAATTAGCAAGTGAGCAATTCCCTAAGTATTAATCCCGAAGGCCGAAACCAACATCAGATCAATACCTCGGAAACTATTCAACTTAACTAATCTCCAGTTAGTTTCTGATTTTCTTAACTCCTTTAGGTCTAAGAACTGTATTATTGAAGATACCGTTCACGACAACCCAAATCACATTTGATATTCAACACAAGGCTCTGAATAGAAAATATCCCGGCTTATATTCAATATCAAATTCTCTGACAAACAGATATCGTATGGGAAATAACGATATATATATCTATATCTTTCAAATTTCCATAGCAACATCTGTATAATCACGAAATCCAACATCGAAATATTCCGAAGACAATTTCGATTCAAATCCATTCCAATGCAATCATTGGAAATTCTGGTTATTTTTAAAACCCATTTTTTTTAAATTCAATTTATTTATTTAAAAATAAATAGAATCTCAACTCTAGTTCAAAACTAGTTTTATTTCCATAAAAATCTATTTTTATCTTTTCAAATATGGAGTTTCTAATTGATAACTTTGATACATAGTCAAAAATCAGATTTTTGATGCCAAATCACAACAATAGGCCCTATCTAATTTTGGTTCTCACACCAGCCAATAGGAAATATATAGATATTACACGTTCGTCACTCGAATATAAATTCTAATGATGAGGCCTCATCATCTGAATCATCTCCGGGCGACTAGAGTGTGATGCTATATCTATCCAATATATTAAAATTTCAAATACACGCGGATCAGACGTATACGCAAAATCTATATATACTGGATTGTCCACATCAATATAATTAAATAATCAAATACGAATAAGTGATTTAAATTTTCAAAACAAAAATTTGTTTTCATTTTCAAAAAGATACTCTTCACACTCGTTCTAGGATACTACTGATCCTATCTCTAACGAGTCATCCCATTGGATATTACTAATCCAATTATCTGATGAATTCTTTCGTATGGTTCTAATGTGCCTTGTTCTCTGAGCTTTGGTACATAAATAGGTGCAAATCATTTCATTAGCTAATTAATGAATATTTCAACTCATATATGTTTATTTTGAACAAGTGGCTATTTTTAACACTTCACATTTCAACGATTTATGTATACAATAAAATGAATAGTGTTTTTAAACCAAATAGAAATCAAATATGAAGTTGAATAGAAAATGATAAATGATAAGAACTGTATATATATATGTACATGCAATATTCATTGAACAGGTTATAGCAAAGGGGCTAGAGAAGAGGAATAAAATTTTGTGCCCGACAAATAGCTACACATTTACTGATTTGTTTGGGTGATGATTTTGAGCCTGTTGGCTAGCCGCTTGGCTTTTTCTTTTTCTTTTTGAGATTAGAAGGACCGGGAACGCTACTTGCGATTTCCCGATGCTCCCGGTGCAGGGGAGGTTATGGCGAAATTTTTCCAAAATTTAAGGCGTTAGAAAAATATTTGATGTTAAAACGATATGGAAATCATTGAATGAACTATATTTATATATATATAAATATAAATAAAATTAAAACGAAACGAAGCCGTGCAGTTCGTATTTTGAAATCGAAATTTCAAACGATTGTACCGGGAGATCCGACCGTCGGATTTTCCCGAAACTGGAACCGTTGGGTTCGTTTTGAAAAGACCTTTCTAATGATGTAAATTTTGTGAAGATCCAACGGTTAGATTTTCAGATATGGGTAAATCAAATCCGAAGAAAAACAGCGCCACGGCCGCCTTATGGCCCGAAGCGTCGTTTTGAATAAAATGGCTATTTTAAAATAAATAAAAATAGCGATAAATAGTTATAAAATATCATAAGCGATATGGGATGGAAATAAACTGAATTTGCTTGATTTATGTGATATTTGATGGTTGAATGTATTTGGTGTGAAGATTACATTAAAGAACAAAATTGGTGTTGTCGAATAATTTAACCATTGAAATAAATCGATTTGAAATTCTAAATATACGTGAATTATTTGAAAAGGCCGAGTTAATTCTCATTTCGAATAATTGACCGACGATTGAAAGTCGAAGATGAAGACGATGGTCGAAGACCGGAGATCTTCACCTCGTTTGGATGGTAACCGAGGTCCTGATTGGGAGGCATCCCGAAATATGGATAATGAGTGGTGATCGTTCAGGCGTACGTGTTGATCGAAGGGTTTGCGAGGTATTTAGTGCCTCCGGTTTCGTTCAGACCCAGAACGGACTTGTAAATGGACTGTGTGTCTGACATAGGATTTATTCTGTGTGGCATGCTAAGATGCAATGATCAGGGCTTCTGTTGAAAAGCAAAGTCTTGTGGTGATGATCAAAGCACCGCCTGTGTGGCGTAGCTTTGTGTATAACGTGAATTCGCGAGCCTCACACCCCGGTATGAACCAGAAACGGGAGCAGGACCTCAGGGGGGACGTGCGTTTTCTTTCTAGCTAGGGTGGTGTCAGTGACCTACCAGCCCTGACATTTATATACTTTTCACCTATGTGGTTGTTGCTGTTGCGAGGCGCCTCGGTTTGATCGGACGATCCGGGTCCGATGGAGTCATTCGTTGGCTCATTTACACCCCAAAGGGTGGAGAAACGCATTGTTTAGGCATTATAATCCACTTCGTGTGGACCGGCCCTGACGATCCAGGGTATGGTTGCGGCTGTACCTGAGACTCGGGCTAGACAGTCTCGAATTCGGTAAGGACTATCTTTTGCCTTGGTTCATGACGGAAATCCAATTTCCAAATACGACATCGTGCGGTTTTGATTGTATATATATATGGCGACATGATATATGGTACCCATGCCGTCTATGATTGATAGTTATGATTTGAAATTGTTTTCAAAACATATAAACACTAGCAATAATATCAAATGCCTTTGTTTTTATTCGTATCAAGCATATTTTGGCCGTTATAAGGTAAAACTCTATCCTCCGGTTTGCGTTGCATTGTGTGATGGGAACTGAGTCTTATAACGACTTCATTTTTATAAAAAGCATAGCGATGTTTAAAAGAAAGATTTGTTTTAAAGCACTGGAAATCCAATGGAGTAAACCCGTTCCACGAAAGTGGCGTGGTCCTGTGATTAGCCAATTATATATGTGTTGAATGGATTTCTCATACCAGTCCCATGACTGACTCGTAGTTTGTTTCACATTCAAACTCGGGTGCCCCTTTTTCTACACGGGCAGCCTTGTATTCAGGTTTAGCTGGTTCTTTCTGGATAGCTGGAGCTGAAGATGGATTCTATCATTTATTTCTTTTTATGCTGTTCATCTCCTATTGTACATATTTTGTTTATTTCCGCTGTAGACATTTATGTATAGCTGAACTGTATTTGTACTAAGTAAGATCCTGTATACTGTGTAACTCTGATGATTCCTTTTATCCAGTATATTTTATTGTTCATTATCTGGTGTATTTATTTAATTCTGTTCTGCTATTATCTGTTTCTGTGTTATATTCCAAAGATAACCTTGTTTCCGTGAAAACGGGAAATCGGGTCGTCTCATTTTTTTCCTTTGGTTGAAAGAAATGTTTTTTTTTCTTTGAATATGAACGTGATTTTTTAAAATATAAAAGGCGTGATTTTTTTTTAAAATATACAAGGCGTGATTTTTTTTAAAATATAAAAGAAGTGATCTTTAAACTATAAAAGATTAGATTTTTGAAATTGAAAAGGCGAAATCTTCATATAAAGAATAGCGGGATAAAAATAGAATTTTTTTTCTATATAACATCGTAGTAAAAATTCGATCTTTACATATGTAGTGGCTACGGGCAACGAAGAGGACGAAAATGCGAAAACGACGAAGACTTCTGCAAAGAAAGAGTCAAGATGATTGGATAGCTATATGTGAGAATTTCTCACCTTTCAATTTCCTTTTCTAGTTATATATATACTAGGATGCAGACGGTGCTTAGTAGCACCCGACACAATCGTCCACAGACCATGGACTTGTTTGTTTGGTTGCATAAATTAATTTGATGACTTGATTTGAACTGGTTGTTTGGTGAATTTGATTGATGTGTGAATGGCGTGGGCCTTCACTAGACCGGGGATAAGGCTAGGCCTTGTCCCGTTTCTAGTATCGTGCCGTTATGCCGCCGAAATTTTCTAAAATATGTTAGAAAAATAAAAATATCATTTTATTTAAAGAATGAACTGAATAGAAATTCATATGTTGAAATAAAAATGTTTTTATCGTTAAAAATATAATTTTTAACGTGAAGTGAATAAAATAAAATATTCATTTACAACCCGAACGGTTTGTTTATGTACACCTATTTGAAGGACATTGATTGGGTCGATAAATTTTACACATCGCCCAACTGCACAACTAAAATCTGTGTTTGATTGTTTGAAACCCCACACGGGTGTTGGGATGAAATTTGAAGTTCACTCATCCTGATTGATTAATTATGTCGATCGGTTGATTGACAGGCTGTTATAAGCGTTAGATATCTATATTTGATGCTTATAAAGTGTAGTGCACTTTGGTTGATGGTTGATTATTTTGTAATGCTATTATATGCGTGTGATGTATGAAAATCCATATAATTAACATTATATGGTAATTGATTGGGCCTCATTCTAATTTGAAAAATAAAGAACAATATAAAATAAAGGTTCATGTGTTGACAGTACTCATCCATTGAGATTGGTCATGTGTTGAACGAAATATTTTAGTAATAAAATTTACATCTTTATCAATATAAAACAAAGGTTCATGTGTTGACAGTACTCATCCATTGAGATTGGTCATGTGTTGAACGAAATATTTTGATAATAACAACTATTTTGAAAAAGAAATATTTGAAATAGAATATTTGAAAATAGAAATTTATGAAGCCGTGTTGATTAGATTGACGCCATTTTGACGTGAACGATATTTATATCGATTTTAAACGATTTCGAAATGAATTGAATTGAAAACGATTTCGAAATGAATTGAATTGAAAACGAATTCGAGTTGAATTGAAAACGAATTCGAATTGAATTGAAAACGAATTCGAATTGAATTGAAAACGAATTCGAATTGAATTGAAAACGAATTCGAATTGAATTGAAAGCAAATGGAAATGAATTCAAATTGAATTGAAATTTGAATTGAACAGAAATGAATTTTAAAACGAATTTATAAAGAAGAATTCAATTTTGATTTAAATTGAAATGGAAGTTGAAATTGCTTTTGAAACGAATTTAAAACTATTTATATAATTCGTTTTAAATAGAAATCGACGAAATATATATTATATATATTATATATATAATATAATGGCCTAAATAGAACGCGCCGCGCCGCGGCAGTTCGTGAATTTCGACCATTTATTTCAAACGGACATTACGGGAGATCCGACCATCGGATTCTCCTAAAACCGGAACCGTTGGGTTCGTATCGAAAAGAGCTTTCTAACGAATATTAGAAATTAGAAATCTAACGGTTGGATTTGGAATTATGTCCAAATCAAATTCGAAAAAGGTCGCTGTAAGTGCAGTTCGATGGCCATTGGTGGAAATCGACTGTACGGGCCTTGATAAAATTATTAAAAATAGTAATAATTTGTGTAAAATCATAAGAAATGATTTAGAAAGAATTGGGATGAAAAACTCCATATTTGAAAGGATAAAAATAGATTTTTATCGAAATGAACTAGTTTTGAACTAGAATTATAATTCTATTTATTTTTAAATGAATAAATTGAATTTAAAATGGATTTGAAAATAACCAGAATATCCAATGATTGCATTGGAATGGATTTGAATCGAAATTGTCTTCGGAATATTTCGATGTTGGAATTCGTGATTATACAGGTGTTGTTATGGAAATTTGAAAGATATATATTTATATCGTTATTTCCAATACGACATTTGTTAGTTGTAGAATTTGATATTGAATATAAGCCGGTATATTTTCTATTCAGAGCCTTGTATTGAATATCAAATGTGATTTGGGTTTGTCGTGAATGGTGTCTTCACTAACACTGTTCTTGAACCCAGTTGAGAAAAGATTAAATCTTTTTATTTAGATTTAATGAAGTGTACCGATTAAATAATATTTAATTGGAATTGAATTGATATTGATTTTTGGGTTTATTGTGAACAGTGTTTTAAACAACACTCGTTCTTTAACCCGATAATTAATGAATGTGATTTTGGGTTTATCGTGAACCGTGTTTTAAATGACACTGATTCTTTAACCCAGTTAAGGATTAGAACTAAGTGGAGTTTTAAACGAATCTTTAATTAGATTGAAAAGATCGAGAATGGAGTATCACCAGTTTTACTCCCGGCGATAGTTAAATCTTTAATTAGATTTGAACGTGAAATGGTAATTGAATTTACCGATAACACTGTGGTGTTAGATATGAAGTATGACCAGTTTTACTTCATGGGATGAATAGGTTGGGACGGGGAAATTAAAATAAATGATTACTTCGGTAAGGTTCGCTAATCCCGACTAGTTTGAATTGAGATTCAAAAATAGAATAAAGAATAAATTCAAGGAATTTTACTTGGATAAAATTAATGGGAACCTTTCCCTATGAATGTGAAATTTAGGAACTAACTGTCGGTTGGCCAAGCAGAATGGTTTTCTGAATATTGATCTGATGTTGGTTTCGGCCTTCGGGGTTAATATTTGGGAAATTATTCTCTTGATTAATTTACGGTTAGTGACTGATGAATTGGAATGAGGCGTATGTTGTGTTTGTGTAACACTTATTTAAAATATACGCGAGTTATTTGGAAAGACCGGGTTTATCCCATTCTGAATAACTGATACGACGATAAGTCGAAGATGAAGACGGTGGTCGAAGACCGGAAGTCTTCACGTCGTTTGAGTGATTACTGATGATCTTGATTGGGCTGTACACCCAAGAAGATGGAAACGGTTGGTGATCGTCCAGACGTACTTGGAGATCGATGGGGATGCGGGGTACTAGGTGCCTCCGGTTTCGTTCAGACCCAGAACGGACTTGTAAATGGACTGTGTGTCTGACATTGGATTTTAGTCCGTGTGATTGATCTCTATTAAATATATATCTGTTTGGCGGCGGAGAATTTATTCTCTTGCTTAACGCCCTTCTCTGAGACGTACGAGCTCAGGGGTTATATATTGATGGATATCAAACGCATGGAGTGAATTGCCTGTGTGGCATGCCTAAGTGGCAATTGATCGAGGCTTCTGTTGAAAAGCAAAGCCTTGTGGTGATGATCAAAGCAAGGCCTTTGTGGTGTAGCTTTGTGTAACGTTTACTTCGCGTGTTTCACACCCGGTATGAACCAAAAACGGGAGAGGACGTCAGGGATGGCATGCGTTTCTTTCTAGCTAAAAAGTGGCGTCAGTGGTTTTACACGCCCTGACGAGTTTGACTTATGTGGTTGTTGCTGTTGCGAGGCGCCTCGGATTGATCGGTCGTTCTCGAACCGATGGAGTCATTTAGTTGGCTCACTTACACCCCATAGGGTGGGGAGACGTAGTGTTCAGGCATAATAATCCACATCGGTGGACCGGCCCTGAGGATCCAGGGGGCAGTTGCGGCTGTTCCTGAGGGGCGGGCTAGAGCGTCTCGAATCGGTTGAGGACTATCTTTTGCCTCGGTTCATAGACGGAAATCCAATTTCCAAATACGTGACATTTGCGGTTTTATTTGTAAACCTATATATGGCGACATAGTGGCATGGGACGCTCATGTCGCCTATGATTGATACTTATGATTTGAAGTTGTTTTATACACTATGCACTTATTATAGTATCAAATGATTTGTTTTAAACGTATCAAGCATTCTTTGGCTGTTATAAGGGAAAACCCTATCCTCGGCTGCGTTGCATTGTGTGATGGGACCTGGGTCTTATAACAGCTTCATTTTTCTTTATTTAGCATTGCGCTGTTTGTTTTATGCACTGGTGTTCTTGGGAGGAAACCCGTTCCGTGTTATACGGCGTGGTCCCTTGATTTACCTAACCTTAAAATAAAGAATAACTGTTTTAGTTCTCACACCAGTCACATGAGTGACCTGGGGTTTATTGTTTTAACCTAAACTTTGGGTGCCCTTATTTTGACACGGGCAGCTAGTAGTTTTGGTTTTGCAGATTTATATTCACAGGATCCTGGTTTACAGCTGGAATGATATCCGGAAAGCTTTATATCCGCATATCTACTTCTAGTTATGAATTGTATTATTTTCCGCTGCTATGTATTTAAATGTAATTTAAGTCTCTGATATTTCTATGTAATATTTATTCATTCATACTCTGTATATTCTTGTAATCTGATGCATTGTTGTAATATACAATGAAATGTTCTTTTGTATGCGTTCTGATTTGTCGTGTTCTCAAACGATAGGACGTTTCGAACGGTCTGGGTCGGTTTAGCGACTGGTTCGGACCGAGCGAAATTCCTTCTCGTCACATTTAATTATTAATAATGTCATTAAAATTTAAAATAGCATAACTTGTGCATACAGAAACGAAACTGAACGATTTTCATTGCGTAGGAACCCTCTAATCGAGCACTATAAGATAGAGCAGACCGAAACTAAAACATAAGCAGTTAAAATTTCTAATAAAATTAAATGCTTGTTTAATTTTGTTAAAACATTCATTATTAATCGATTTCTGAAACCGATCAAGGTGAGAACTCTCTCACTAAATTCCCTTGTACAGTTATTTTCTATAAACTGCCATGATTTTATCAGTATTTAATTATCACAATATTTGTTCGCTAAAAATATTATTTTTAGTTTATAGGTGAGATTTCTTATTAAAATAATTAAAATTAATTAATTATTATTGCATTTGGAAATTCTTACATATACGCTGTAAAATTCAGTTGATCGTTGTACGCGATTTGATTTGAATTGGTTGATGCTGGTTGTGGTGATCTGTTGATTTAATTGAATATAATGGAATAAGTAGAAATTGTTGTCGAATAAAAATATCCTTTTTATTTGTCATGTTTAAAATAGAATTGTATACGAATAAAAATATCATTTTTCTTTATTATGTTAAAAATAGATTTGTATACAAATAAAAATATCATTTTTATTTTTTATGTTAAAAATAGATTTGTGTACAAATAAAAATATCCTTTTTATTTGTCATGTTAAAAGTAGAACTGTTTGTAAATAAAAATATCCTTTTTATTTGTCATGTTGAAATTAGAAATTTATGTACAAATAAATATTCATTTTTATTTGTCATGTTAAAGGTAGAAATTTGTGTACAAATAAATATTCATTTTTATTTGTCATGTTAAAGATAGAAATTTGTATACAAATAAGAATTCAATTTTTTTATTTGTTATGTTAAATATAGAAAATGTTAGGCAAATAAATTATTCTTTTTATTTGACACTAGAAGTATAGAAAATGTTATGCAAATAAATTATTCTTTTTATTTAACACTACAAGTATAGAAAATGTTATGCAAATAAATTATTCTTTTTATTTGACACTAGAAGCATAGAAAATGTTATGCAAATAAAATATTCTTTTTTATTTGTCATTAGAAACATTGTAATTGTTAGACAAATAAAATATTCTTTTTTATTTGTCATTAGAAATATTGTAATTGTTAGACAAATAAAATATTCTTTTTTATTTGTCATTAGAAACATTGTAATTGTTGGACAAATAAAATATTCTTTTTTATTTATCATTAGAAACATTGTTATTGTTAGACAAATAAAGTATTCTTTTTTGTTTATCATTAGAAACATTGTAATTGTTAGACAAATAAAATATTCTTTTTTATTTGTCATTAGAGACACTGTAATTGTTAGGAAAATAAAATATTATTTTTATTTGTCATTAGAGACATTGTAATTGTTATACAAATAAAACATTCTTTTTATTCGTCATAAGAGACATTGTAATTGTTATACAAATAAACATTCTTTTTATTTGCCATTAGAAACATAGAAATTGTTATGCAAATAATTTCTTTTTATTTGTCATATTAGGAATTGTTCGCAAATAAAAATTTCTTTATTTATTTATTTGCAATATGAACATAAGAATTGTACACAACAATAAAACATTCTTTTTATTGTGTACATAGGAAATGTAGAATTTGATAAACAATAAATTATCCTTTTTATTGTATACATGTTAATGTAGTATTTTTAAATAATAAAACATCCTTTTTATTGTGTGAATGTATAAAATGATTCATTATTTAAAGTGACATGTTTATTGTCATAATTTGTTAAACATTAAAAAGAAACATTTTTAATGTATATTTAGTATCAATAAAAATGATTCATTATTTAAAGTTTGGTTTGAATGGATAAATGGTAATTAGTAATTTACCAAAACTCAAGATAAACCAAATATACTTGGTTATTGATATGGATTGTGATTGATTGATTGTTTGGATTATGCTCGACCAGTTTATGAGCAAAATATGCTTTTACATTTAGCATTGGGTTGGGTAAAAATATCTATGTGCTAACACCTTGTGAAACACTTCACGATTTGACTATAAGGTGTTTAGCGATGTTGTTTATTTCAAAATTCAATAAATGATTTTGAAATGAGATTTCTTAAGTAAAAATAATAGTATTCCCAATTTTGGACAGGGAATGTTTTATAAAATGTTTTATTAAACAGAAAGGATTTCGAGGGCCATACCCGATGATTTGGAATTGGAAATCTATATGGATTTGAAAGTACGTGTGATTATTATGTTGTGAAATGATTTTCCATACTTCGGAATATGAAATGATTTAGTATGTGGCTAAAGATGCAGGTGACCCGGACGAATAAAACACAGGGGATGGTGGTGGATGAGGGCGGTGTATGTCTTCCCTGATAGTGTGGGATGGTGCATCGTCAATATAGCCTGCTCCTAGATGGGAGGTGCACACACACACACACACACACACACACACACACATATATATATATATATATATCGAGTTGGCAAGGTGAGTCCTGTAGCCTTGTCTAAGGGGAGCCCGATATTTGGTTGCATATTTATTTTTGTGCATTTGTTTTGGAATTCATATTTCCAACGATTTTGTTTTGAGATTCCGAAGTGAAATCTACTTTGATATAAAAGCTAGATATGTATTTCAAATGATTTGAAAGAAGAAATCGGGAAATAAAGTCCAAAGGAATAATTAAATAAGCTTAGGGATTAAGCCCAAATGGGTAAATTGAAAAAAAAAATTGCATGTTGTATGATGCATTGTAGATCCATAAGTTTATTTATGGTTGTTGTTTATGCACTGGGAATCCAACGGAGTAAACCCGTTCCGCGTTAGCGGCGTGGTCCTATGATTATCCTTATTAATAATAAGTTAAGTAAGATTTCTCATACCAGTCCCATGATTGATTCGTAGTTCGTTTCACTTGCAAACTCGGGTGCCCCTATTTTCCAAACGGGCAGTCGAGTGGTTTGTTCTGCAGATATTTATTTATTAAGCAGGATTCTGGATTGAAGTTTAAAGCTGCGTCCAAAGCATTGATAGTCTTCCGTTGTGCTATTTTATTCGTTTCCGCTGCATTGTATTACATTTATTGTAAATTATCTTCCGCTGTATTATATTCGATGTACTCTGATATTATGTACTCTGATGAAACATTATTATGATGTTTATAAAAGTCTTGTATTATTTGTTCTGATGTGTTGTATGCCCAGAGTTAGCGTATGCGGGATTCAAACGGTCTTGGTCGATTTAGCGATCGATTAGATCCGGGCGAAATCCATGTTGTTACAATTTATGTGCCTAATAATTGATTAAATGTGCCTATTTTAATCTTAAAGTGCGTAATTATATTATATATTGCCTTAACCATTATATTTCTAACGTGATCAATGCAGTGCCTTGTTATATTATGAACGTGGCCCAATAAATACTGGAGCAGGTTGAGTATATTAACATTTTCCTAAACGTGTGTATATATAATTAAGTAGCGGGAAACTAACGTGCTAAATTATATATTTTACATGGACCGATTATTTTTGTAACGAGATTAACATTTTTTACAATTTATGTAAGGTTAATAAATTTAATTTAGACCCCGTCCGTCTAAATTTTGTAACATTCTCATTGTTTATCAGAATTTGACAAGGCTAGAGACGTTGGAACCGTATCGGCGAGAATGACAGTATGGAGCTAGTTTGGCCACAAATGATTGCTACTGAAATTTTTAATTAAATTAAACGCTTGTTTAATTTAATTAAAACAAGCCGTTTTGATAACTAATGGAAACCCAAGGTGAGTTTACTCACTTTGTTTTGTCCCACTTATATTTGTATATAAGTCGGGTTTAATATTTGTGTGTTATGGTTGTCTATTATTAGATGTTTACTGAATATATTATTTCATATTGACCGAACTGATTAAATTAAACATTTATTTAATTTAATCGAAACCAGTCGTTATATTTTAATGATTGTAATAAATTAAGGTAATTTACCTTATTGGTCACGTTTATAATTATATAAACATATAAAATTAAAATTGGATATTTAAATTACTGTTATTTGTAGATTGTTATCAATTATACCTATATATTGAATTGAATATATTATTTGAGGTAACCTATTTGGATGTAGGAAAAAACAGGTTGGAGGGATCCAACTGGATTTCTCAAATATATTAAATGTTATTTATTTTCGTATTATCATTATATGAACTGTTCTGACTGGTAAATTGATTTGGTTGTTGATTGTTGACGGTAAATTCAATGATTGTTTTGTTTTAACCAATGGGCAATATTGGTTGAGTAATTGGCAGCATATGGCCTATAAATCAATTGTCTTTTAAATATTGATTTACCACTAGGTGAATCGATATGATTGAAGTTATATAATTTATTTTTATAACTAAAGATAGATTTCTAAATATGTTATATTGAATGAAAGATATTAAAAGGAAATAAATATTTATTATTTATTATTTAAGTTTATAAGTAATTATTAAATGATTTTATAAAGTAAATGCATATGTTTTATTAACCCAAGTGTTTAAAACGAAGTTATAAAAAAGATTTAAAACGGATACGATAACTTAAAATAAGTGTTTGCTTAATATTTGATTTAAGTAAAAAAATAGAGATAAAAAGGTTTATTTAAACCTGAGATTTATAAATACGTTTATAAAAGAGGTGTGGAGCTAAAACGTTGAGTTTAAATTAACGATACTTAATAATGAAATTAAGTGAAATCAATGGAATTGAAACGAGATTTTCAAAGAGGAAAATGGTCAAATGGATTAGAAATGGAATAATATGAGTTGATAAGGAATTAGGTAAGAAACTTAATAATTGGAACCTAACTTAAGATTGGTTGAGTTGAGTGATCTTCTTAGTGTTAATCTGATGTTGATTTCGGTCTTTGAGGTTGATACTTATGGAGTTATTCTCTTACCAATTTACAGTCAGGGACTAATGAGTGTTGAAGTATAGAAATGCATGAATAAGAAATAGGAATGTTTCCAACTAATAAAAATGAATTGAGAATATAAAATAGTATTTCCAAAGTAATAGAAATAAAAAGAGATTTTTTGAAAATATAACGATATTTTCGAGATTTAAGGAATTAACGAGATGACTTTGAATAAGTTTATTTAAAGGAGAAGTGTTAGTTATTGTTTTCGAGAAATGAAACAAAAGATATATTGTAACGATGTTTTACATGAAATTTAATTGAACCCAAAGTGGAAATATATTTGGTTTAATTCTAAGTATTTAAAATAGTTTTGCGAATACTCATGAAATAAAATAAGAAGTTAAAACTATGTTTAAAAGTATTATAAGTTTTAAGAGTTTTAAATTAACTTTTGTTAATTAATTTAAATTAAAAAGGCCAAGTGATGCTAAGTACAAAATCAGTGAACTCATATTTATTTTTATGTTTTAATGGTTGTTTATTTGATAGTTAAATAACCGACTATCAAACCTGGCCTACAAGATTGTTGCTACGGAAAGTCCGGGATCAAATTTATATTTGAAAACCAGCAAATACGAAATCATCGAAGATGCAAATTGAATACGGAGTAATTGAAGACCATGGATCTTCATAAGTGGAAGGGTTACTTGATAAATTTCTATAGATTGCAACCAAAGGGTTTTTAATGGTAATTCAGTCATGATTGAAATCTATGGATTTGCAAGGACTACTCGCTACTAATCCATAAGGTGATACCTAGGATGTAGTATGAGAGTGCCTTCGGTTTGTCCAGTCCTAGGACAACTTGTATGGACGTATGTCTAACAGGGTATTTCCAAAGGGGGCACGTACTTCAAACATACCAAGTTTGGTGGCAAAGAAGGAAACTTCATTAGCTTAACACCCAGAGTATTTTTATGTAAATAAATTAGTATTTTTGGCAGATTTAACGATGTGGCATTCAATATGGATGGTGGTGTGCTATCTTAAAAAGGTAATTATAACCTCAAGCCTCACAACTGGGAAATGACAAAAAATCGGGCATACATCATGGCTAAGTGGGTCGCTCCTAGTTATGGTGTATTATCACCTATCTAGAGAAAATCCATTTCCTTCTTTAATCTATCGATATTGTCCCTTTTGGGGAAACGGTGGGTAGCTCCCACCCGTTAGATATATGCATTCGATACACTCAAGGAAAATAAGCGGTCGGTCATGTTTGGACGGGTTGCAAGATGTTCTTGTTAAACCCAGTGTATTTCTCTCTAGAGATACACTGTCAGCAGGTGGTTCCATACATTGTCATAGTTGGAATCCAATCTCCAATAAGCGCCAGCGATTTTTGATTGTATATTATATATGTATAGCGTGAAATGCAAGCGTTCTAATAGATGGTTACTTAGTTGATTTAGACACTATTATAATATTGGAATAAGATATTATTTCAAATTGTTTTGGGTTATCGTAAGGTAAAAATCATCTGTGTTTATGTGTGGACTGGTCTTCTAACTACCCTTTTCTTCGAAATGTTTTGACTTTAAAATCAAGTTGGATGATACCTATAAATTTAGCGAGTATTCTCACTCTAATTCACCAGACTGATCCGACGTTTGCAATGCTCGGGTTAGACCGAGTTTTACAGGTTCAGGTTATCAGGTGCTATGAAGTCCAGAGACGAGCTGAAGATGTTTAGACATATGATATCTAGTATTTTTTCACTGTGTTGTATTGAGGATAGATTATTATAACTGTCCAAATGTATTAATGTACTCTGATGATTGTAAGTTTTATTTCAAAGCTCTCAATATTATATTTTGTTCCGCTGCAATGTGAGACTGTGATGTAGTTGTGTGATTCTTCTTCTTCTATTCTAATATTTCTTTCTAATCTCACCCTCTAAATTCTTTCTATTAACTATCTGGTGTTTTTGATACTTGAGTTTTGGTAAATAATACGGGTTTATGTACTATTGTTGGAATTCGAGCGTCGAATTCCTTAGGTCATTACATTTGGCTATAATAAGGAAAAACTATATCCTCTGGTTTGCGCTTGTATTGTATGATGGGACCCGAGTCTTACAATAGCTTCATTTTTCAAAAATCATTGCAAGTTTTGTTTTATGGTATTCATGTGGAGGAAACCCCTTCCGTGTTATATGGCGTGGTCCGGTGATTTACCCAACTTTAAATTAAGCTTTTAAATAACTGTTTTTAGTTCTCATACCAGTCCCATGACTAGCCTGGAGTTTATTGTTTTCCCCTAAACTCTGGGTGCACATATTTTCCACACGGGCAGCCAGTAGTTTTGGGTTTTGCAGATATTTTCCATTCCCAGATTCTAGATTATGGTGGGATCTATTCTCTGGATTATTTATTGTCTTCCGCTGTGTTGGTTGATGTTTCCGCTGTACATTGTATTCACGTACTTCTATTTCCGCTGTAGTGCAATCAATTATTTATCTCTCTGATAATTGTATTTTCTGTTGTTTATTATTTTATTTGTTCAAGCTCTGATTCTTGTACTCTGATATAATATTTTGAATAGCAATAAAAATTTCTCTTGTTCTGTGTTCTGATGCGTTGTGTTCTCATAACAATCTGAGCTTTTCTGTCTCTTCAGGTTGGACCTGTGTGGTTTATGGTCAGTTCGAATAGCGGGGAAATTCATGTCATTACATATAATAAGGAAATTTATTCTAATTGGTGTTTTGTTAATTATATTTGGTGGTTCTAATGAATGTGAAAATAAAATATTGATTAGCAATAAATATTAAAGTAGATTTTTTTAATATGAAGGGCTTTGTTAGAAACTTGGGAATAAGTTAAGTTTAAATACTCAACATTAGTATAAACAAAGTTGGAAAATAATAAAATAAAATTTTTAAACTTATAATGTGTGAAAGTTCTAGTAAATAGGAATTTATACAATTCTTAAGAGTCCATTATATTATATTGTAATAAACAAAAGAACGATGAATTTTAGTGAAAACCGTAGATTTTGAATAAAAATTGTGTAGAATAAATATTAAATCATATAAATATTGTTAAAAAACGTATTATATGAGTGTTATAATAAGAATTTTGCGTTTGGAAATTTATTTGTATTAAAATAGCGTATTTGAACATTTTAAACTTTAAAAATGTTCATTTGGTTCAAGATGAACATTATTGTGTTTATTTTAGGATAAATTAGTAAATTTAAGTGAAAATAATTTAAAACTCATGATTGCAGTTGATAAAATGTGTTGAAACACATTTTATTGTTTCAAGTGAAGTGGTCTAACACAAAATTTTCAAGGTGAAAGTTTAAAACTTGTGTTAAGTGGAAGGAATGCTTAAAACTCGTGTTTATAGAGCTAACTGGTTAACACAAGCCTTAGGTGGCCTCTAATTATTTTCATAGGGACTAATTAGCCCATTAATCCTTATCTTAAGAAAAGAAAAGTCTAGATTGTACGTGATCTTCTCCCTACAGACAAATTTTCCTCTCTATTTTTATAGTAAATGAAAAATGTCCACCTCTCCTCTTTCTAAAAATTTAGGGATCAAGACCATTTCTTTCATAAAAATTTAAGGAGAATTAAGTGGTTCTTCCCTTATTATAAATCAATCTACAACAGGGGAATTCCATCATTGCAAGCTCCAAAGATACAAAAGGGAAGATTATAGTAAGCTGTCTTTGGAGTTGCAAGTCAGGTTTTGTGACGACCCGGACTTCCCGACCAGCCTAAACCAAACAAGAAGGCGAATTGCTTTGAGAACACGACTTATCACAACCCAAATAGAAGAAAATTTCATTTCTATTACAACAATTTACATCCGAGTACAAGATATCAGAGTACAAATAATAATATACAGTCGAAAATATCAGAGATTAATAAATTACAAAGAAGTGAAAATATAATACATGAAAATAATGTGCAGCGGAAAACAGCAACTACCACAATTGAAAGAGATACACGGATACAAAACATTCTGAATACAGCTCCAGCCGTAAACCAGGATCCTGTTAAATAGAAATTGGCATAACAGAAATTACTAACTGCCCGTGTGTAAATTATAGGCACCCAGAGTTTAGGTGAAAACAATAAACTCCCAGTCAGTCATGGGACTGGTGTGAGAACTAAAACAGTTATTAACTTTATTTTAAGATTGAGTAAATCAAGGGACCACGCCATATAGCACGGAATGGGTGTTCCCCCAAAAATACCATAAAATAAACAATGCAGTGCTAAAAAGAAAAATGAAGCCATTATAAGACTTAGGTTCTATCACACAATGCAACACAAACCAAAGGATAGAATTTTAGCTTATAATGGCCAAATATGCTTGATACACGAAATTTTCTTTTATTATTATGCATCGTGTAGAAATCAATTTCAAATATAAATGTATCAATCCTAGACGACATGAATGTCCTATACTACTATGTCGTCGATAGTGTACAACCAAAACCGTAAAATCACGTATTGGAAATTGGGTTTCCATCTATTAACCAAGGCAAGGGATCTTCCTTTCTGAATTCGAGACAGTCTAGCCCGTGCCCCAGGGACAGAACCCATCGACCCTTAGAAGTGGTAGAGTCGGTCAACTATCGTTGATTAGTTATACCATAAATAATACGTTTGCCAGTCCTATAGGACCAAAAATCTGGTCAGTACGTCAACCATCTTGGTCAATATGTCGACCATCAAGGGCCTTGTGCGGCCAAATCCGAGGCACCTCGTTATTCATCATCCAATCAATATCCACATAAGTAAATGTCTTGGCTCCATACCATGACATCATTCTTAGCTAGAAACCAACGTATGTCCATTTCTCTGTTGTCCTTCATCCCGTTTTTGGTTCATACCAATGTGTGAAGCTCGCGAATTAACGCTATACAAAGCTACGCTATATTAAAGCCATGCTTTGATCATCATCCACAAAGCTCTACTTTTCAACAAAAGATTTGATCATTGCATCTTAGTATGCCACCTTATCAATCCATACCATACCATTGATTTCCACAAATATATGACCTCTAAGCTCGTACATCTCGGAGAAGGATGTTAAGCAAGAGAATAAATTCTCTGCCACCAAACAAATATATATTTATCAGAGATCAATGAATACAACACGAATAACAATTTCAGACATGCAATCCATTTGCAAGCCCGTTCTGGGTCTGAACGAAACCGGAGGCACCTTATTCATCATCCCATATGTCCAATACAAAGAGAGGCCCTCGCATATCCGGTCGATCTCCAAGTACGTCTAGATGACCACTACTAACTACCTCATCTCGGGTGTACATCCCAATCAAGACATCAGTAATCATCCCGACTATGTGAAGATTTATTGTCTTCCACCACCGTCTTCTATCTTCGACTTTAAACCATCGTAACAGTTATTCAGAATGGGTTAAATCCGGTCTTTCCGAATAACTCGCATATCTTATAATCATGTGAAATAAAAACGCATCATACGCCTCCTTCCAATCCAGAATATTCTTTTTTTCATATATTCTTGGAAATCATTTCAAAATATTTTATAATATCTTTTCACAACTTAAACTAAATTATGGTTTATCAACCAGTCGGGATTAACGAGCCTTGCCAAAGTAATCATTCATTTTAATATCTCAATCCCAACTTATTCATCCCATGGAGAAAAACCGGTGGCACTCCGTATCTAACATCCACTGTGTTACCGGTAAATTTAATTACCATTTAACATTTTAAATCTAATTAAAGATTTAACTCTCGCATGGAGTAAAACTGGCGGTACTACATTTCGAACATTTCTTGAATTCAGTAAATTTAATTACCACATTCACATTTCAATCTATTTAAAAATTCATTGAAACTCCATTTAGTTTTAATCTTCAAACATCATTACTTGATGATTATTCAATCTTAGGAAATTAATCCTCTCTTTAACTGGTTAAAGAACCGATGTCATTTAAAACACTATTCACAATAAACCCAAAATCATCTTCCATTAACACGGAATCTTCATGGAAATCAGATCAATCGTAATCAATATGAATTTCCATATCAGACTAATACTATAAGTGAAATAACGCAAAGCCTTGTAAATTCCGTAAATAGTAACTGTCTTCCTTTATAGAAGCTCATCTCGATTATTACTAAATCGAATTCCTTCAACTCCAATTTAATATATTAAATTGGAAAACTTTACTCTGTAAATTCCATTAAATCTTAATTAAAAGATTTATAAATTCCAAATCATAACTTCACTGTTAATTGGGTTAAAGAAAGAATGTTATTTAACACATCGTTCACGATAAACCCAAAATCCACTTCCATTTAATTCCAATTATATTTATTAATTGGAAAACTTCCTTAATCTTAATTAAAAGAATTATTCTTTTCTTAACCGGGTTTAAGAAATGTATTATTAAAGATACCATTCATGACGAACCCTAAAATCCAATTTGATGTTAAATACAAGGCTTTGAATAGAAATTATATCGGCTTATATTCAACATCAAATTCTGAGACCAGTAGATAAACAACTTATTCCTTTTAGTTCTTTTATTCAAGTTGATAAACAGCTTATTCAGATAAAAATGTCTTTTATCTTTACAAACGTGGAATTTTTCATTCAAAATCATTTCAAATCATTTATTATGGTTTAACATAATTAATTCATATTTTTTAATAATTTTATTAAGGCCCTTATAGTCGGTTTCCAATATCGGCCACCGAACTGCATCCATAGCGACCTTTTTTGAAACCAATTTGGCTTATCTTAAAATGAAACTATTGGATTTCAGAGATTATTATTTTATTAGAAATTTCATTTCAATACGAACCTAACGGCTCCGGTTTTAGAAGAATATAACGGTCGAATCTCCCGTTACGTCAATTCGAAGTTACGGGTTGACGCTCACGAACGGTCGTTGCGCGGCGCGTTCTATTCAAGCCCGAATTTGATATATAAATTAAAATATTGTTGAAAACATTTCCAAAATAATTTATAAATATTATAAATTATTTACAACTACCATTAGAAATTTTATTTCAATCATTTGAACTTAAAAATCAAATACCTTCATTTTAAGCCATTATATTATATATAATAGATTTATTCGATTTCCATTCAAAATATATTTTATAAAACATTTATAAATTCGTTTAAAAGCAATTTCAACTTCCATTTCAATTTTAAATTAAAATTGAACATCCCATATTATTATAATATTAAAATAATAATATTTTCAAAATATCAGATTTTGAAATCAAATCTTCTCAATATCCATTATAATTTTATAATTTCTATGTCCATCCAAAATTGGACATCAAAATCGTATATTGATTCTTCACTAAATATTATATTAAAATATTCGTTATTTTTGAATTGAAATGAGATTCAATCAATTACCATATAATTTTATTTATATGGATTTCATACATCGCATGTATTCAACAATAATTATAAACAATTATTGAAACATCCAATTCACATCCAAAGTGCATACACAACTATATAAGCATTAAATAATTAAACAACGCTTATAACAGTCTGTTATTCAATTGATTGACATACAACTAAACATAAGGGATATGAGTGAATCAAATACCATCGCAAGACCCTTGTGGGTTTTCAGCCAATATATAATCTATTGATAAATTATTTATTCCAATCGATATTATTTATATATGTGAACATAAACGAGTTGATCGACTTGTAAATGGATATTTTATCCAATTTCAACTACCACAAATAATTTAACATCGTTTGAATATTATAATTATTTTAAAATCACATTAAAATAAAATAATAATTAATCCTCCAATGGCATTTAAGGCTCCATAAAGTTTCCATCCACATTGTTTGATATACGAGTGTCTCAAACAACGCTTCAAATACAAATATACTTAGTGAATAGTTCATGTGTTGAACTCAAGGGATATCGCATGTAACAAATAAAAATCCTCATAGATAATCTATATATTTCCAGTTATAAAAATAAATAACTGTCCAAAATATTTGAGTGAGAGAGTCCTCACATTGATCAGATAGAAAATCGTTTAAATAACGATTTGTTTCAATCAAATTAAATTTGACGTTTAATTTGACCAAAAACTGTAACTAGCTCTGTTTTCCTCCTAGTAATTTTCATATTGTAGATCTCGTTGTCACGATTCCAATGCATCTTGAATCCTCAAGTTCTGATAAAATATGAATGAGTTATCGATATTTAAAGTTATACGATTTTAAGTCAAAACTAACTCTTTAATTAATATTTTATTTACTAATTACATATTTAAAAATTAATAGCCAATGACTTTACTCCTTCCCACCCGTTCGTCTTCGTTGCTCCAGAACCCACGATGTCTCCAACCTTTAACCATCGCACGACCATTCCTCCCCTCAAACGCTGATCTGAACATGCCAATAAAAG
Source organism: Allium sativum (assembly GCA_030737875.1). Classification (NCBI taxonomy): domain Eukaryota; kingdom Viridiplantae; phylum Streptophyta; class Magnoliopsida; order Asparagales; family Amaryllidaceae; genus Allium; species Allium sativum. The sequence goes on from CM060911.1 coordinate 196,328,946, forward strand.
CGCCTACACTCCATCCTGCTTCGCCTCAAATCTCGAGCCATTTGAGCTTGCCAATCACCAGTTGTACCCCATTAAAGTTGGCCCCCTTCAGGAAGAATTCCGTCCATCTCACGGGTTCAAAGCCGATCATCACCATTGATCGGCTAGGAGCTCGTCATCTTTCCAGTTGAACGTTAATTGAATTGGTGCGTGCATTGTAAGAATTTAAGGAACGAAATTTAAAAACTCCTGGCCACTGAAATTTACATGGCGGCTGCAGAACATGAATATGCATTAGGGTTTAGGGTTTTGTTAAAAATTGGGGTATATATATACTAATATTTAATCCAATTGTTGCTTGATTAACGCTCCGAACTCCAAACGAATCCCAACGACTATCGCCTCTAACTAAAATACCCCAATTCCGAACACAATGGGATATATTTCATAAGATCATTCGACTGTTTTCATCAATTTTAATCAAAATTAAAATATAAATCAATATAATGTTGAATATTAAATTTGAACGTACGTTTTAATGTGCTGCAGCTATATACTGACTCTAAAAATTATGAAATTTGAAATCTCGCCGTGTTTTTCAAATACAATTCTTACAAAACTAATTTCGTCGAATTTTGAGACCGTTTGAAAAATGACCTTTAAACTAGCTTATTAAATTTCAATTAAAATTAAACACGCGTTTAAATTTACCACGCTTACATATTAATTTCAAATGACTTGAAATTTTAAACCTAACAATAATTTGACGTTCCGGATCCAACAAAATTGGTTAGGTCAAAAACGGAGATCATTTGCAAAATGGCTATTTTTAGGGGCTTAAATAATATTAAAATATTAATAAATTCCATAGTGACTGTTTTAAATTTTAATCTGGTCGTAGCTTACAATTTATGATACGAAATCTTAAATTTTCACATTCATTAGAAATATATAATTAAATAGATTCTAACGTTTCTGGTTTTACTTAAATCCGATTTATTTTGCACTCTGTATATTCATTTAAATTTCAAAACCAACTTTTCAAACTACCTCGCCATTATTAATTCGTTATAACCAAATTTTAAATTTATACGTTCAAATTTTGATTTTGATAAATTTTAAATCATTAATTCTCAAAATAAATCATTTTAAATCTTTTAAATCAATTAAAAATAAATTTTAAATTGATTCCAAAATTCAGGGTTGTTTCAATCTCTCCCACTTAAAACTTTACTTCCCCGAAAAGGAAGAACGAACTAAAGGTCGTTTACTTAACCAATTCAACCTTCGTTTGACTTAAGTTCTTCAACTTTTCAGTTTCTAAGAACTTTCCAATTTTTTGAAATTTGGCTAACACCTTAAATTTTCGATGAATTTCGCCATAACCTCCTTTGTACGGGTTGATCGCTAAAACTGCAACTTGCCTCTCTGGGCCTTTATCAATCAAAAGTCAAGCGGCTTGCTAATCGGTTCATAAAATCATCAAACCCAATCAACGCAATAAATATGTACCTGCTTGTCGGACATACAATTTTATTCCTCTTCTTAGCTTCTACGCAATAACCTGTCCAACATATATATATACACATGTCCAATTCGAACTAAATTATCATTTCAGTTCTACATTATATTTGATTTGGCTTAGTTTACCTTTTATTCCCATATTGGTTTTAGTTTTCCAATATTTTTGTTAGTTAAATTTATTATCATCCATCACAACCAGCAATCAATTGGTTAATTAAAATTTTCAAATATATATCTTGTATATATATGCTCAAAATCATATTTTCAATGCCAAATCAAATCAATAAACTCTAACTAAGTTTTGTTTCTTACACCAGTCGATTTGAAATATATAGATATCCCACTTTCGAAACTCGAAAATAAGCTCTGATGATGGTGCACCTATCATCAGAACCATCCCGGGCGACCAGAGTGTGATTCTATATCTACCCAATATATTTGAGACTTCGTATACACGTGAATCAAACATATATTCAAAATCTTCTTATACTCCATAATCCAAATTCAATATTAAATATAAAATATTCAAGTTCTAATTATAAGATATAACTTTCAAAACTAAATTCGTTTTTAATAATTAACACTCTTCAAACTCATTCTAGGGTAATACTAAACCTATCTCTAACGAGTCATTCTCATAAGATATTACTAATCCTATCTCTGATGAATTATTTCGTTCGGTTCTAATGTGTCTTGTTCTCGAGCTTTTTAAACCAAAGCTCTAATACCAAATGTGACGACCCGAACTTCCCGGTCGGCCTAAACCGAACGAGAAGGCAGATTGCTTTGAGAACACGACTCATCAGAACACAAGCAGGAGAATATTTCATTGCTATTACAATAATTTACATCGAAGTACAAGATATCAGAGTATAAATAATAATATATAGCGTAAAATATCAGAGATTAATAAATTACAAAGCAGCAAAAATATAATACATGAATATAATGTGCAGCGGAAAACATCAATTACCACAACTGAAAGAAATACACGGATACAAAGCATTTTGAGTATAGCTCCAGCCGTAAACCAGGATCCTGATAAATAGAAATCTACAAAATCAAAACTACTAGCTAGTCATGTGGAAAATATGGGCACCCAGAGTTTAAGTTAAAATAATAAACTCCGAGTCAGTCATGGGACTCGTGTGAGAACTAAAACAGTTATTAACATTATTTTAAGGCTGGGTAAATCACGAGACCACTTCGTATAACACAGAACAGGTTTTCCCCCAAGAATACCATAAAATAAACAACGCAATGCTAAAAAGAAAAATGAAGCCATTATAAAACTTAGGTTCCATCACACAATGCAACACAAACCAGAGGATAGAGTTTTACCTTCTAATGGCCAAATATGCTTGATACGCATAATTTTTCTTTTATTATTATTAGTGCATAGCGCATAAATCAATTACAAATATAAATGTATCAATCCTAGATAACATGAATGTCCCATACCACTATGTCGCCGATTATATACAACTAAAACCATAAAATCACGTATAGGAAATTGGGTTCCCATCTATGAACCAAGGCAAGAGATCTTCCTTTCCGATTTCGAGACAGTCTAGCCCATGCCTCAGAGACAGAACGCATCGACCCTTAGGAGCGGCAGAGCTAGTCAGCCGTTGCTGATTAGCTATACCATAAACAATACGTTCGTCGGTCCTATGGGACCTAAAATCTGGTCAGTATGTCGACCATCTTGGTCAGTATGTCGACCATCAAGGGCCTTGTGCGGCCAAATCTGAGGTACCTCGCTATCCATCATCCAATCAGTATCCGCATAAGTAAACGTCTGGGCTCCATACCATGACATCACTCCTAGCTAGAAACTAATGTATGTCCATTTCTTTGTTGTCCATCATCCCCTTTTTGGTTCATACTGGGGTGTAAAGCTCGTGAATTAACGCTACACAAAGCTACGCTATATTAAAGCCATGCTTTGGTCATCATCCACAAAGCTATGCTTTTCAACAAAAGCTTTTATCATTGCATCTTAGTATGCCACCTTGTTAATCCATACCATACCATTGATTTCCACCAATATATGACCTTTAAGCTCATACATCTCAGAGAAGGGTGTTAAGCAAGAGAATAAATTCTCCGCCATTAAACAAGTATATATATATAGTAGAGATCAACGAATACAGTACGAAATACAATATTAAACATACAATCCATTTGCAAGTCCGTTCTAAGTCAAAACGAAACCGGAGGCACCTTATTCCTCATCCCATATGTCCAATACAAGAGAGAGGCCCTCGCATATCCGGCAGATCTCTAAGTATGTCTGGATAACCCCCACTTATTACCTAATCTCATGTGTACAGCCCAATCGAGACATCAGTAATTATCCCAATGATGTGAAGATCTATGTCGTTCAACCACCGTCTTCAAATCTTCGACTTTTAATCGTCGTAACAATTATTCAGAATGGGTTAAACCCGGTCTTTTCGAATAACTAGTGTATCTTATAATCATGTGAAATATAAACACATCATACGCCTCATTCCAATCCAGAATATTCTTTTATTCATATATTCTTGGAAATTATTTCAAAAGATTTTATAATATATTTTCACAATTTAAACAAAATTAAGGTTTATCAACTAGTCGGAATTAAAGAGCCTTACCAAAGTAATCGTTCATTTTATTACCCCAATCCTAAACTGTTCATCCCATAGAGCAAAACAGGTGGTACTCCGTATCTAACACCCATTGTGTTACTGGTAAATTTAATTACCATTTAACGTTTCAAATCTAATTAAAGACTTAGCTATCGTATGGAGTAAAAGTGGCGGTACTTCATCTCGAACATTTCTTGAATTCGGTAAATTTAATTACCACATTCACGTTTCAATCAAATTAAAGATTCATTGAAACTCCATTTAATTTTAATCTTCAAAATTCATTACTTAATGATTATTCAATCTTAGGAAATTAGTCTTGCCTTTAACTGGGTTAAAGAACCAATGTCATTTAAAAAACAATTCATAATAAACCCAAAATCATCTTCCATTAATATGGAATCTTCACGAAAATCTGATCAATCGTCATCAATATGAATTTCCATAACAAACTAATACTATAAGTGGAATAATGGTAAAGCCTTATGAATTCCATAAATAGTAATAGTCTTCCTTTATAGAAGCTCATCTCGATTATTACTAAATCGAATTCCATTCAATTCCAATTTTATATATTAAATTGGAACTTTATCTTGAAATTTCATTAAATCTTAATTAAAAGATTTATAAATTCCAAATCATAACTTCACTGTTAATTGGGTTAAAGAACAAATGTTATTTAAAACATCGTTCACAATAAACCCAAAATCCATTTCCACTTAATTCCAATTATATTTATTTATTGGAAAACTTCCTTATCTTAATTAAAAGATTTATTCTTTTCTCGACTGGGTTTAAGAAAAGTATTATTAAAGATACCATTCATGACAAACCCTAAAATCTAATTTGATGTTAAATACAAGGCTTTGAATAGAAATTATAATGACTTATATTCAATATCAAATTCTGAGACCAATAGATATCATATTGGGAATACCGATATTGATATCTTCCAAATTTCTCAACGATATCCATATAATCATGGAATCCAATATCAGAATATTCCGAAGATTATTTCCATTCAAATCCTTTCCAATTTATACATTGGAAAATTTTGGTTATATTAAATCCATATAATTCCTTTCATTTTTTTTATTCAAGTTGATAAACAACTTATTCAGATAAAAATATCTTTTATCTTTACAAACGTGAAATTTTCCATTCAAAATCATTTCAAATCTTTTATTATGATTTTACATAGTTTATTCTTATTTTTAATAAGTTTATTAAGGCCCTTATAATCGGTTTCCAATATCGGCTTCCGAACTGCATCCGTAGCGACCTTTTTCAAAACTGATTTGGACTTATCTTAAATTCAAACCATTGGATTTCAAATATTATTTTTTTATTAGAAAGCTCATTTCAATACGAACCCAACGGTTCTAGTTTCAGGAGAATCCGGCGGTCGGGTCTCCCGTTACTTCAATTTGAAGTTATGGGTTGACATTCGCAAACTTTCGCTGGGCGACGCATTCTATTCAAGTCCGAATTCGATTTATAAATTAAATAAAATCGAAAACGTTCCAAAATAATTTATAAATATTATAAATTATTCACAACTACCGTTTGAAATTTTATTTCAATCATTTTAACTTAAAAAATCAAATATCTTCATTTTATGTCATTATATTATATATGGGAAAGTCTATTGAGACACAAATTTTGACACAAATGGTGACACAATTGATTTTGCACCATTGGATCACCCCATGAATTACACCTTTCCATATAAAGACAAAAAATCCAACGGTTGAGGATCTGTGTCTCTCTCTTTGTGTTTAATTTTGTGTTCAAATAACCGCCCTCATTATATATAATAGATTTATTCGATTTCCATTCAAATCGTATTTTATAAAATGTTTATAAATTCGTTTAAAAATGATTTCAACTTCCATTTCAATTTTATATTAATATTAAACATTCCATATTATTATAATATTAAAATTATAATATTTTCAAAATATCAGATTTTGAAATCAAATCTTCTCAATATCCATTATAATTTTATAATTTCTGTGTCCATCCAAAATTGGACATCAAAATCATATATTGATTCTTCATTGAATATTATATTAAAATATTCGTTATTTCTGAATTGAAATAAGACTCAATCAATTACCGTATAATTTTATTTATATGGATTCCATACATCGCATGTATTCAATAATAATTATAAACAATTATTGAAACATCCAATTCACATCCAAAGTGCATATACAACTGTATAAGCATTAAATAATTGAACAACATTTATAATAGTATGTCAATCAATTGATTGACATACAACTAAACACAAGGGATATGTGTGAATCAAATATCACCGCAAGACCCGTGTGGGGTTTTCAGCCAATAAATAATCTATTAATAAATTATTTATTTATTCCAATCGATATTATTTATATAGGTGAACATAAACAAGTCGATCGACTTGTAAATGGATATTTTATCCAATTTCAACTACCACAAATAATATAACATTGTTTTAATATGTTAATTATTTTAAAATCACATTCAAATCAAAACATAATTAATCCTCCAATTCCATTTATGACTCCACAAAGTGTCCATCCACATTGTTTGAAATACGAGTGTCGTATATTCCAATAACAAATAAATTAATGAATAGTTCATGTGTTGAACCCAGGGGATATCACATGTAATAGATAAAAATACACATAGATAATTTATATATTTCAAGTTATAAATATAAATAACTGTCCAAAATATTTGAGTGAGAGAGTCCTCACATTGATCAGATAGAAAACCGTTTAAATAATGATTTGTTTCAATCAAATTAAATTTGACATTTAATTTGACCAAAAACTGTAACGAGCTCCGTTTTCCTTCCAGTCGGTTTCATATTGGAGATCTCGTTGTCACGATTCCAAAGCACCTTGAATCCTCAAGTTCTGATAACATACGAATGAGTTATCGATATTTATATTTATACAATTTTAAGTCAAAACTAACTCTTTAATCAATACTACTAATTTCATGTTTAAATATTAACAACTGATTACTTTACTCTGTCCCTCCCTTTCCTCTTCATTACTCCAAAACCCACGACTCTCCAACCCTTCACATCGCGCAGTCATTCCTCCCCTCGAATGCTGATCAAAACATGCCAATAGAAGCGCCTTAACTCCCTCTTGCTTCACCTCAAATCTCGAGCCATTCGAGCTCGCCAATCACCAGCTGTACCCCTCAAAATTTAGCCCCCTTCAGGAAGAATTCTAGCCATTTTAGGGCTTCAACGCTGATCATCACCGTTGATCGGCTAGGTCTCCCCTAGCTCGTCATCTTTCCAGTTGAACGTTAATCAAATTGGTGCGTGTATTGTGAGAACTTGAGGAACGAAATTTGAAAACTCCTGGCCATTGAAATTTACGTGGCTTGTGCAGAACGTGAATAGGCATTAGGGCTTAGGGTTTTGTTAAAAATTGGGGTATATATACTAATATTTTAATAATATTGAATCCAATTGTTGCTTAATTAACGCTCTGAACTCCAAAAGAATCCCAACGACTTTTGCCCCTAGCCAAATAACCCTATTCCAAACACAATGGGATATGTTTCGTAAGCTCATTCAACCGTTTTCATCAGTTTTAATCAAAATTAAAATATAAATCAATATAATGTTGAATATTAAATTTGAACGTACGTTTTAATCTGACACAACCACATACTAACTCCAAAAATAATGAAATTTGAAATCTTGCTATGTTTTTCAAATACGGTTCTAACAAAACTAATTTCATCGAATTTGAAGGCCATCTAAAAAATGGCCTTTTAACTAGCTTATTCAATTTCAATTGAAATTAAATAGGAGTTTAAATTTACCACGCTTACATATTAATTTCAAATGACTTGAAATTTTAAACCTAACAATAATTTAACATTCCGGATCCAACAAAATTGGTTTCGTTGAAAACAGAGATCGTTTGCAAAATGACTATTTTTAAGGGCTTAAATAATATTAAAGTATTAATAAATTTCATAATGACTATTTTAAATTTTAATCTGGTCATAACTTACAATTTATAATACGAAATCTTAAATTTGCACATTCGTAAGAAATATACAATTAAATAGATTCTATCGTTTCTGGTTTTACTGAAATTTGATTTATTTTGCATTTTGTATATTCATTAAAGTTCAAAACTAAATTTTCAAACTACCGCGCCATTACGAATTCGTTTTAATTTAAATTTATATGTTCAAATTTTTATTTAAATAAATTTTAAATCATTAATTCTCCAAATAAATTATTTTAAATCTTTAAAATCCATTAAAATCAATTAAAAATAAAATTTAAATTGGTTCTAAAATTCAGGGCTGCTACAGGTTTCTTCTTCTATGCTCAAACACTCTCTTTTTGCAGCCAATTCAGGATGAAAATTCTCATAATTTTGCTAAGGTGAGTTGTTCAACTCACACTTTCAAGCTTGCATTAGAGCTTGGTTAAATTTTAATTGAATTTGCTAATGTTTGTGACTAAAAATATATTTCAGCTATACCCTTGAGAAAAAACTGGGTTTAGTCTATATGTAAGAGCATGGTTCTCTTCCATATTATGATGGATTGTTTATTCCCTTTCTTTGGATTTTTGTTTGTATGTTGTCGTCTATCTGCAAATTTTCATCGTCCTTATCTGCAAATTTTCATTTACAAATTCGAACTATAACTCATCTAAAATGTAGCCTGAAGCTGAGTTCATCACATACAAGTTTGCATGTAGCCTTTGTGCATCCTGTGTCGACTCAAGCAAGGTATATGCCGACACAGCCTAGCCACTGTGTTGACACAGGCAATCCTTTTGCCTAGGAACTTATTTCCCTGTTATTTTGCTTGTACCTGTGTATTTTGTTGGTGTCTGAGCATTGTTGCTTATCCTTTTTCACTTAGTTTAACTTGAGAACAGATAGTTTTGAATTGGGTTTGGATTTCCTATCCAAAGGCTAAAAGTTTTAGTGTATCCTTAAGAGGAAATAGACATTCAATTCAACATGGGTACATTGTTAAGTGATAATGACAGGAAATGCCAACATGTGCTTCATCGCAATGGATGACCAGGTATGAAATTTTAATAAAGAACTTAATAATGTTTTGAATGACATGCATCAGGGACATAAAATGCTTAGGAAAGATTACAACAATAGTTTGAAAGAAATAGATAGATTAAAAATATCTAATGAAAGGTTAACTAAAGAAAAACAATGTCTAGAAGATGAAATTGAAAGACTTAACGGGTATAACAAAATGATTTTGACAGAAGTTTTGAAAATTAAAAAGTGAAAATGAATTCTTAAAATCAAAAAATCTTTCATTGAAGTCACAGATCACCGATCTGAATGACAAAATGACATCTATGGACAATCATTCACCAAAATTCATCATAACTCAAAAAACAGTGTCCTCATCTCTGCCAAACCTGTCAACCTTACCTCAAGCCCTCCCCATCAAATCAAATCCATCAATTCATCACTACCTCTGTCTGATCCACCACCACAACATATACCGCCTGCTTCTGAGCCTCCACCCCTTCTCGATGCTACCTCCTCTTCTCCAAATCCCTCTCTTCCCTCAGTCATAGGTATTCGCAAATGGACCTCCCTTTTTGACAATAAGCCGAAGAATGCTGGAGTATTTACTCCACCATCGATCCCACTGAAATATAAAGGTAAAGTTTTGCAACCCACTGGAGAAATTTATGAAGCATGAAGGGATGAATGGAAGGAATATCTCGTTGGGTTTTTCCTTGATGCTTCACTTTCTTTTACGGCTGTTATGAAACATCTCCAAAAGGCTATGGAATCCCGTTGGTGGTATCAAAGTGAAATCTACAGGTAATATCTTCTTTTTCCTATTATAAAATCTTGAGGATAAGAAGAGAAACTTAACTCGGACCCAGTGATTATAAGGAGCAAACTATTTGTCATCAACCCATGGGGCCGTAACATTTGGTAGCAGTTGTGTCAGATATGTACCATTTTGGCTGAAATTAACTAATATTCCTCTTTACGCTTGGTCGAAGATCGAAATTTATTGGCTAGCATCAACTATAGGTTATTGTGCATGGATGCGGCAACTGAATCACTTGATAAACTCACTTTTGCTAAATGCCTGGTCGAAACTACACCTGAGAGCCTATTACCAACTGACTTACATGTTGCTCTACCTGATGGTTCTGAACAGACAGTCATGGTTGAGTACATTTGGAAACCGGACATATTTGTCCAGTTAATTTCTTTGGGCACACTACTGATAAGTGTTTTCGCAAAGATGTTAACTTGAAAAACAACTATAATGAGAAGATAGTGGTAGGTGATGGTATTGGCATCAAACAGGGTGTTGGTGAACAAATGGGAACAAAGAATGTTGTTGTGCATTTTTGAGGTAAAGCTGCTTCCTCTGAAATAAAAAAGCTATGTGGACTAAAGCAATAAGAATAAAGAAGGGAAATGACAAAGCTGGTACTTTTGGAATCAAAGCTTCTGCTAATTTTTTTGTTGGCAATATTTTTGATGCATTAGATGATAACAAAGAAATGGGTGATCCAAAGTGCATTGATTTGGAGTATGAAAAGGGTGAGATTCGTCGTATTGATGAGTAGCTTACCAGTGTGTTCAGTGGTGCTAGTTCTTTCACTGATTTGAGTGAAGTTAAGGAAAAACATGGAGACCGTGAACTAGACAAAGTTGCAAAAAATAGGTGTACAGGAGAATGGTGCTGACACTCTGGCAACAGCTCTCAAAAACAAATCTCCATCACCTGCCATTAGACTTGGCTTTCTGAACAGGTCTCCAGTAAGACCAAGCAAGGAACCAGTTATAATTTCAAACCCCTCTTTGGAAGGAGCAATTGAAACTTCTGTTACAGGTGATAAAACTAAATCTAACAATAACAAGAAGAAAAGCATAGAAAAGGCAACACTTCCTTATGCACACATAGCCGCACCACCGGGATATAAAGCTCCACCACCTAGAACTGACAGTTCAAGCCTTATAATACACTCTCCAAGCTCTGCATCACATCCTGGTTATATCACTAGAAGAAAGAAGAGTGTCATGGGTATGGGAAGCCTATTTGACAATGACTGAAACCATTCATGGTGGCTGGTACTCCTTTCTAGCAGCATGTATGCTTTCATGTACTACAAAAATATATGATTATGTATGCTGGTTTGAGCAATATCAAGTATTATAGTATGTATTTTGTTTGCAAGGCTGTTCTTCCCTGCGTGGAAGATGTTAGCATTAGTTGTTAAGTAAAATGCTTAACTCCTGTACATTATTTTAAATTAATAAAATAGTGTTGCAGATCACTATAAAAATCGGTCGGTCTTGCCAAAAAAAAACTATGGACAATGTTATTCTTAACCATAGTAAGGATTTTGATAAAATGAAAACTAATATTGGTAAATTTAACAAAGGGAAGGATAATCTAGAAAAATTATTATCTGCATCTAAATACACTATGAATAAACATGGACTTGGATACACCTTTATGGCTAAATCAAAGAAAAATAGTACTCAATGTACTAAGTTTGTTAAGGCTACCAGGTTCAAACCAAACCTAGGAAATTAAAGTTAAATCCTCCAAATAGGTTCATTAACTTATGGGTTCCAAAAATGTTTGATAAAATTGAAAAAGAAAAATATATTGATAATTTTATTAATAAGGTTCACTCATCTAATGATTATATTTTGAAAGAGAATCCAAAATCTTCATAGGTTTGGCATCCCAAAATTTAACCCATGGTCCCCAAAATAAAAAGAGTATCAGTGCACATATTTTATAATTTTTTTAGGTACTAAATACTGATTGCTAAAAGCAAATGACAAGAAATTTATTGAGCCTTAGATAAATATGAAAAGAATTTATTATTGGCATCGACAAAGTTGGTAACTCTAAAACTCATATAATTATTTGATAAAGTTTATTTCATGTCTTGAATTTATTTGGTTTCCCCTCTTATGTTTTATTTATATGCATTTATCTCTATATACAAACTATACATATTGTCTAGTAGTGAGTTAAATGACCCATTTTCCTTTTTTGTTGATGAAAAAGGGGATAAAATGTATAAATATACAAGACAAAATGATAGGAGGAGTGCACAGAGTTAGAGGGAGTTAAATACAAAAGTATTATATTTTATCTCTCAAATATTTATATGGTTGTCATCATCAAAAAAGGGGAGATTGTTAATACCCTAGGTACTGATTTTGATGACAACAATCATATAAACATTAGTACTAACATATCTTTAAGTTGTGCAGTTACATCAAATATATTATAGAGACATTTATGGAGATAAACAAGAATACGAAAGAAGAATTATAGAAGAAGGTTAATCAGGGCAATGGAAGAATTGCAGAGGAAGGATAATCAAAGCAATTTAAGACCAAAAACTATTAGAGAATAATGCTGAAGGATAGAGGTGTTTGAAGTGATGAGGAGTTGGTTGAACCTTAGAATATATTGTAAAAGATCTCATGGCAATTATATTTCAATATTATTAATTATTGACGTCAATGGTACTACCAAAATCCACAAGTATAAGATTTGATACTAGAGGGATGTTGACATTGGGGGTAGTACATGTTGATATGGTAAGGGAAATTTAACACCAAAAGTGATGTTGACACAAGGGGTAGTAAATATTGACATGGGGGGGGGGGGGGTAATACATGTCGACATACTAGCCGTTTTCAGATTTTCAAATTTCAAATAAAGAGAAATTTTCCTTCATCCCTTCACCAAAAGACATGTCTCTTCAACCACTTTTTAAAATCTTCCGAAAACGAATTTTAACATCAAAATTTCTCATTATCTCATACACCTTCTCCATACATTTACAATACAAATCCATTGAATTTTTTCCATCTGTCTTTGCAAATCCACTCACTTTCACTCCAGTTCTTCAAGAATTTGCAAACCACAAAATATCAAAGAGCTGCACTTGAATTCACACCATTCTCTTTGATTTTATCCTATTTCCTCAAAGAATTCAAAGATATGTTGCCATTGGAGGTCTATGTGATCATTGTACCGAATCTGCAAGAATTGGTATTGAAGATACGACTACTTACCATAGTTCGTTGTTGTTGATAAGGATAAGGTGATCTTGTGGCTCGTGAAATCAAGATTGTAAAGGTGTTCTTGCCACCTGGAGAAAGCAAGCGATTATAGTGAAATTCTGCACGATGGAGTGTAGGACTAGATGTTGGATTGGTTAATCGGAACCAGCAAAAAATTCCTTGTGTTTGAATAGATATAGTGTTGAATAGATGTAGGACTAGATGTTGGATTGGTTAATCGGAACCAGCAAAAAATTCCTTGCATTTCATTTTATTACTTATTTTCCGTTTGAAATTTGAATAGATATAGTGTTGAATCCATAATTTAGTTTATAGATTTGAAATATAAACTTCACCCCTCTAGTGTTTGAATATCCTTTAAGATCCATTCAACATTGTGTTGCAGACACCACAATTTCTAACACTAAGTTTATCCGCTCGATTTCAAGGGCAATTAGCTCACCTATTTGGACATCAAGGGCTATCAAGCATACACATAGTTATTGTTTGATAGATTTTTCTAAATCAATTTCTTGATTTTGAGTACAATTAAACTTATAGCCTCTTAAATAGCACTTAAATCTTGATTTTAATGAGAAATGAGTTAGTAATCAGCATAGAGTCAAATCAATTGTGTTTGATTTGGATAAGCTTTAATTTGGCAAGAATTTGATCATATTATCTTTTACAAATAAAGAGAGTGAAAAATAAAAGAGGATGTGAGAAACTGGTTATTTAAAATCATTAAGAACATCCCACATCTATGAAGAAACAACGATCATGTCTATTTGCGAGGAGACAAGAAGAAAGGATCATTTCATTCAAAATTTGACTTTCGAAATCTTCGGCATGTACATCAACATACACTATACTTATATGCCAACATACTCTAGCGTATTTTGAAAATTTCGTTTATTTGTTAAGCTCTGTTAAATGATTTGAAACTTTGCATAATCATTTAGACATAGTTTATATAAATTTTATTTGTAATATAACTAAAGAAAATATTTTGAATAATAATATGTATACACTTTCTAAGAACTTCTTACTTAGGCATATTCAATGTGTATAAGACAATACTTGTACCAAGTAACAACGCATATAAAACAAAAACATACTTCAGTTTAAACAAGATTCATTGTAATGTGCGAAATACATAATCAAATCATATAATTGCCCCTGAAAATATATTTCAGCTATACCCTTGAGCAAAAACTGGGTTTAGTCCATGTCTAAGAGCATGGTTCTCTTCCATATTATGCTGGATTTATTTCTTTTCTTTGGATTTTTGTTTGTATGGTGTCGTCCTTATCTGCAAATTTTCGTTTACAAATTCGAACTATAACTCATCCAAAAAGTAGCCTGAAGTTGAGTTCATCACAGACAAGTTTGCATGTACCCTTTGTGCGTTCTGTGTTGACTTAGGCAAGGTATATGTCGACACAACCTAGCCACTGTATTGATACAGGCAATCCTTTTGCCTAGGAACTTGTTTCCCTGTTATTTTGGTTATACCTGTGTATTTTGTTGGTATCTGAGCATTGTTGCTCATCCTTTTTCACTTAGTTTAATTTGAGTACATATTGTTTTGAATTGGGTCTGGATTTCCTATCCAAAGGCTAAAAGTTTTAGTGTATCATTCAGAGCAAATAGACATTCAATGCAACATTGGTACATTATTAAGTAATAGTGATTCAGAAAATGCCAACATGTGCTTCATAGCAATGGATGACCAAGTATGAAATTTTAATAAAGAACTTAATAATGTTTTGAATGATATGCATCAGGGATATAAAATACTTATTAAAGTTTACAACAATAATTTGAAGGAAATAGATAGATAAAAAATATCTAATGAAAGGTTAACTAAAGAAAAACAATGTCTGGATGATGAAATTGAAAGACTTAATGGGTATAATAAAAAGAATTCGACACTGAAGTTTTAAAAATTAAAAAGTGAAAATGAATTCTTAAAATAAAAAAATCTTTCATTGAAGTCACAGATCACTGATCTGAATGACAAAATAACATATCTGGACAATCATTCATCAAAATTCAACATAACTTTAAAAAAATTGTCCTCCTCTCTGCCAAATCTGTCAACCTACCTCAAGCCCTCCCCTTCGAATCAAATCCATCAATTCATCACTACTTCTATCTGTCTACCACCGCAACCTGCTTCTGAGCCTCCACCCCTCCTCGACGCTACCTCCTCTTCCCCAAATCTCTCTCTTCCCTCAACCTTAGGTATTCGCAAATGGACCTCCCTTTTTGATAATAAGCCAAAGAATGCTGGAGTATTTACTCCACCATCGATCCCACTAAAATATAAAGGTAAAGTTTTGCAACCCACTGAAAAAATTTATGAAGCATGAAGGGCTGAATGGAAGGAATATCTCATTGGTTTTTTCCTTGATACTCCACTTTCCTCTACTACTATTGCAAAACATCTACAAAGGCTATGGAATCCCGTTGGTGGTATCAAAGTGAAATCTACAGGTAATATCTTCTTTTTCCTATTATAAAATCTTGAGGATAGGAGGAGAACACTAAACTCAGACCCAGTAATTATAAGGAGAAAACTATTTGTCATCAAACAATGGGACTGTAACATTGGTAGCAACTGTGTCAGAAATGCACCAGTTTGGCTTAAATTAACTAATATTCGTCTCTACTCTTGGTCGATGATTGGAATTTATTGGTTAGCATCAACTATTGGTAGGTTTTTGTGCATGGATGCGGCAATTGAATCACTTGATAACCTCACTTTTTCTAAATGCCTGGTCGAAACTACCCCTGAAAGCCTATTGTCAACTAACTTCTCGGTTGCTCTACGTGATGGTTCTGAACAGACAGTTATGGTTGAGTACATTTGGAAATGATTCATTTGTATCCAGTTAATTTCTTTGGGCACACTACTGATAAGTGTTTTCGCAAAGATGTTAACTCGAAAAACAACTGTAATGAGAAGATAGTGGTAGGTGATGGTATTGGCATCAAACAGGGTGCTAGTGAACAAACAGGAACAGAAAATGTTGTTGTGCATTTGAGAGATAAAGCCGCTTCCTCTGAAATAAAGAAAGTTATGTGGACTAAAGCAATAAGAAAAAAGAAGAGAAATGACAAAGCTGGTACTTCAAGAATCAAAGCTTTTGCTAATTTTGTTGTTGGCAATAGTTTTGATGAATTAGATGATAGCATAGAAATGGGTGATCCAAAGTGCATTGATTTGGAGTATGAGAAGGGTAAGATTCGTCATATTGATGAGTTGCTTACCAGTGTGTTCAGTGGTGCTACTTCTTTCACTGATTTGAGTGAAGTTAAGGAAAAACATGGAGACCGTGAGATAGACAAAGTTGCAAAGAAAATATATGTATAGGAGAATGGTGCTGACACTATGGCAACAACTCTCAAAAACAAATCTCCATCATCTACCATTAAGCCTAGCTTTCTGAATAGGTCTCCAGTAAGACCAAGCAAGGAACCAGTTATAATTTCAAACCCCTATTTGAAAGGAGCAACTGACAATTCTGTTACAGGTGTAAACTAAATCTAACAATAACAAGAAGAAAAGCATAGAAAAGGCAGCACATCCTTATGCACACATAGCCGCACCATCGGGATACAAAGCCCCACCACCTAGAACTGATAGTTCTAGCCTTACTATACACTTTCCAAGCTCTGCAACATATCCTGGTTATATCACTAGAAGCAAGAAGAGTGTCATGGGTGTGGGAGGCCTATTCGACAATGACTAAAATCATTCGTGGTGGTTGTTGCTCCTTTCTAGCAACATGTATGCTTTCATGTACTACAAAAATATATGATTATGTATGATGGTTTGAGCAATATCATGTATTACAATATGTATTTAGTTTGCTAGGCTGTTCTTCCCTGCATGGAAGAAGTTAGCATTAGCTGTTAAGTAAAATGCTTAACCCCTGTACCTTATTTTAAATTAATAAAATAGTGTTGCGGATTACTATAAAAACCGGTCAGCCTTGCCAAAAAAAAAAAAATCTATGGACAATGTTATTATTAACCATAGTAAGGATTTTGATAAAATAAAAACTGATATTGATAAATTTAACAAAGGAAAGGATAATCTCGAAAAATTATTATCTGCATCTAAATACACTAGGAATAAACATGGACTTGGATACACCTTTAAGGATAAATCAAAGAAAAAATAGTACTCAATGTACTAAGCTTGTTAAGGCTACCAGGTTCAAACCCGAACCTAGGAAATTAAAGTTAAATCCTCAAAATAGGTTCATTAACTTATGGGTTCCAAAAAGGTTGGATAAAATTAAAAAAGAAAAATATATTGATAATTTTATTAGTAAGGTTCATTCATCTAATGATTATATTTTGAAAGGGAATTCAAAATCTTTATAGGTTTGGCATCCCAAAATTTAACCCATAGTGCCTAAAATAAAAAGAGTATCAGTGTGCATATTTTATAATTTTTTTAGGTACCAAATAGAGAATGCTCAAAGCAAATGATAAGAAATTTATTGAGCCTTGGATAAATATGAAAAGAATTTGTTATTGGCATCAACAAAGTTGGTAACTCTAAAACTCATATAATTATCTGATAAAGTTTATTTCATGTTTTGAATTTATTTGGTTTCCCCTCTTCACTACAACAAAAATACCATATTACAACTTTAGTTTTACAACGGTGGTAAAAGCACAGTTGTAATAAATATTTTTTACAACTTTTTTTCCAGAAAAGTTGTAATAAACTTATTTTTAACAATTGTGTTATTTTGACAGTTGTAATAAAAGCCTATCACAACTTTTATTTTTTAACTGTTGTAATATATGACTATATTTCAATATAATTAACAACTAATAATTAATATTTAATACATTTATATTGATTATTTATAATTAATAACTAATAATTACTATTAATAATCAATTAAGAAGTAATAACTAATAATCAATCCATAATATTTAATACGTACTTAGCAATTAAGAAGAATAATTAAAAAATATAGTTAATATCACATAATTACTATTAAATAGTTAATAATTAAAATATAATAATTAATGCTAATCAAGAATAATCAATGATTGCTATTAATAATTAAGAAGTAGAGATTAATAATTAAGAAGAAGAGATTAATAACTAAGATTATATTTAACTAGTATTACCGTTCAACGGTGGGAAAACCGACCGTTAAGGTGTTTAATATGAAATATGAAATTATTCGTTAAAACATATTTCAAGGCAGATTTTTTTAAAAAAAATTTATAAGATACTTTAACAGAAAATATAAGTATATAATATTTACTTATATTTTACTATTGTATTACCGCATAACGGTGGAAAAACTGACCGTTAAGTATATAATATAAAAAGCAATAATATTAGTAATTATTTTTACTATTGTATTATCTATTGATATTTACTTAATTCAAGAAAATGCTAGATTGTGAAATATATAACTTAGAGAGTAAGTTTTAAATAATTATTGGATCTAAAAAATAAATAGGCAAATCAAACACAAAACCCCTTATGCAATAATATGCAAATTCATAGTCGTCAAGTCAAGAATTCAAAATGACATTCACCGCAAGACACTAATAGCATAAGCCTCTTTGCTTGCCTACATGATTACCGTATATTAAAATACATAACAAGAAAGAAGTCAGCAAAGATGATGAAACACCCACAAAAGATCCAAAACATTATATTACATCTTATTATATGTTCATGTCCCCGTTTTAATTTACGCCACCCATTATACATGAAAAAGTAACCACGCAAACCATTATCTTCCAGGTAACGAGTTACAAATTATGATCCAAAACTATTGCACCTCCACACATATATCTTCCACCCTCACAAACTAAAACTTATATTCTTCAATTCAAGCCACAAAGTTGGGCTCACCATTGAAAACTCTTAGCAAACTCCTGTAAAATATCATGGTCCAACATCAAGAAATAGATTGAGAAGCACATTAGGCTTTTCACTTCAATTATTGTTGTTGCTTGATGAGTTGTTATCGTTGCTCCTACTCGGCATTGCAGTTGCACTGGTTATCCCGTCTACAGCAGGCCCCACCACCTCATCATAAGTCTGCACCACAGTATTGGCATTATTATTCACTATAGAGGCAGACTGTAGCTGTAACACCCCACTCACGCTACGGTCACTCACTAAGGGAATGCCATAGCATCGGTGGAGTATTTTAGTGAATATAGAACAGAAAAATTACAACAACACAGATATAAATAGTACTTGAAATTTAAAACATCATCTCATAACAGCGGAAGTAAAACATGTCTGGTTACATCATAAAACCACAATAAAAGTCAAGTACAATATCCATCAAAATAAAGAAGTACATAATCCCACTCTCATACAATAGCCATGACAAAAGAAAAGATAACCGGGTAACTGGAGCTTTACATCAATCCAAGCTCCTAAAGACTGGAACAGCAATCCGATCAAGCTCCACTACTGCTAGGATCCACCGTAGGACCTGAGGGTTGGGAAAAAGATAAAAACAACGGGGTCAGACATAAGTCTGAGCGAGTCCTATAACTTTAACAATACAATCGTTAAAGTAACCAGAGAAGACATAAACTGATATACGGTAACTATTGGGGATGAATGGCTACACTAAGCAGTCAACTAAACTAAGATAAAAGATAAAGACGCATCTACCCTTCCAAAGGTAAATTACTAAACTGCACCACACCAGTCATTCCTAACTTAAAGGTTGATCCCACCCATGGACTTATAAAATTAACTTAATAGTTCTCGCGTACCCCTAGGTGATTAAGTAGACGCCACGGGGCCCTACAATCCACTAGGTGTACACACTACTCCCCATTCGATCGGCTCCCTAACGTAGATACTCGTGCTGGCCCCACCGTGGGGTGTACCATTCCCCAACGTGGCAACCTGATAAAACTAACGGTGCACGGCTTATATCTACACGATGCAACAACGTCTTATTTACCAGCTCGGGTCCACACACGCATATGAAACCCGTTGGTCATGCGTTGCCACCGCTAACCCATTTTGGCCTCTTATAGTCAAGCCCAGTATGCGTGTCCCGTCCTCGACATGGGTCGAGCCCACTAAGATACGTATGCGTTACTGGTTGAAATGGGCCCCCAGCACAAGCCATCCCCCTAAGCTTGGCCCACATACTAGTGTTTCCCACTTAACCCTTTAATCATGTTTTAATTACATGTTCCACTTTGGTTAAGTATTCTAATCGTATTTTCTATTGCCACCCAAGGCAACCACTAGATTTCCACATGCCACCCAAGGCACCCACTTAACCCCTCATGTCCCTCTACATGCTAATGTGGTTAAGTGTTTCTTAATTAATTAATTAAGATCGTAACCTTTGTAAAGACCTCTCACATTAGACTGTCTTCTATGACTGCTGGTTAAGCCGGTTGGGTCCGGGCAGCCTTATGTCATAACCGAGTCTAACCTCGTGTCTTTACATTAATCACGTATTTAGTTTGTGCCTAAGACCTCTCACATTGGGCTAACATTTGTAGCAACTGGTTAAGCCGGTAGGGTCCGGGCAGTTTTACGCTACAACTGAGTCCAACCTCGTGTCTTAGTCAATTAATCACACCTAATTAATCACCCTCATAATTTATATTAATTATCCCTAATTAATTACACATTTTTAAGAATATGGGTAGACCTAACTAAATAGGTAAATTCCCAATTCCATAGTATGGGTAGACCTAACTTAATAGGTAAATTCCCAACACATAGTATGGGTACACCTAACTTAATAGGCAAATTCCCATACTATGTTCATTTATTTTATGCTATGCATAATTATATTGATTTCACACAATCTTATTAACATATGCATTTAATTAACCCCATCGTTCCCACGTGATTTCGTTCTCATGACATAACACATATAAAAGGTGTCAACTTGCATATGTATGAACACGTTTCAAAGGTGCCATCTTGCATATTAACAAACACATAACTTGCATATGAACTTGCATAACATGTCACATAACTTGCATATAATCTTGTATAACATGTCACATAACTTGCATATTAACTTGTATAACATGTCACATAACTTGCATATTAACTTATACATGACTTGCATATGAACTTGCATAATATGTCACATAACTTGCATATGAACTTGCATAACATGTTACATAACTTGCATATGAACTCATAAACTTGCATATGAACTCATAAACTTGCATATGAAGAAATATACAACTTGCATAATTGTCGTACATGTAACTTGCATATTAACATATGATCACAAAGCACAAAACTTGCATAACCCACATACATTAGCAAACTAACATCATGTCATATGACTTAAAAACCATAAATCCACAAACAAAACCATATGATCTCATCATATCTCATCTACTTAGTTTAGCAATTGATCATTAGAGTGATAGAAACTCACAACTAGCCAATTTGCACTCCAAATGAAGAAGATTAAGATGCTTAGAATGGATTAGAGGTTGATTAGAGAGTGATTAGCTTGCAACTTTCTTCATAAACTAGTGGAGGCTCCTCTCAAGTTTGATTTTGGCGGCATGATGGCATCATTTCTATTTTTAGTAGGGATTAGGCTTGCATTAGGGTGTATTTATAGGATTAGGGTGTGTTTTAGACTATAGGATTAACCCTAGGTTAGATTAGGTCTGTCAGATTTAGGAAGTCTCTAGAACACAGCCCAGCCCTAGCCAGAAAACCAGACCTGGTGCACCCAAGCCATCTGGCTCGACACCCTGTGTCGACAGGCAAGTCGACAGGGCAGTCGACTCCCCAGTCGACAGGCCTGTCGACAGCCCTGTCGACATGGCTAGGGCGGGAAGTTTCCCGCCTGGCCCCCAGCTGGCTCCAATTTCGAAATCTTAATTTGAACTTTAAATCTGTTTTGAACTTTGATTTTTTTGCAAACTTCATTGGGCCATAACTGGGCCATACGGACTCCGATTCTCGAAAACTCGGATTCTATTTCGCGTATTTTTCCGAGGCGAACGCAATGACGCAGCCCGTTTCCCCCAATTCTCATATCTGAGATTATTTATTCTGAAATTAGTGAATATTAGTATTAACTGAAATTCGGGGTGTTACATTCTCCCCTCCTTAAAGGATTTCGTCCCCGAAATCTCTAAGCTAAGGAGAATGCATATCCTACCATCCAAACAACCATCTACTCAATCCTTCAAACACGAGCATCCATTGTCCTTAAAACGATTTCTAATGATGTATGAGCATATGCAAAAAGTGTGTGTACATGTTCCCTATCTAATGTATGAACATATGCAAACCATGATAGTGCCATGCATCCAATATGTATGCGGAAGAACCCTATCGACACATACAATATCTATATGAGTGCACAATCATTCACCAAAATGCATCATCCATATGATAACACAACCATTATACATCCATAAATATAGCTACCTACACACTATTATATGCAATATGCAATATGAAGTGACTGAGCCGATCTAGTGCCTAGAGTGTGTATATATGCATCCACGAGCAACCACTAGCAACCACTTGCATCCACATGCATCCATCAACCATAACATGTTTCAAACACATGTTTCAACCATAGGTTTTACCCTATCTAAAGGTCATAGGTAGCGAGAGGATATACTAAAGATAAGATAAGTATTAGACAAACGATAAAGGAGAAGTTAAAAGACATACTCTCAAAAAGAAATGGGTACAAAGAACGCATCTTCGCTTCCGTCTCCCAAGTAGCATTGCTTTCGTCATCTCCCCATTGCACTTTAACTAGCTGAACTTCTCTGTTCCTCAACTTTCTAGTTTCTGACCCAAGGATGCGAGTAGGAGCTCGTCGAATCGTCGCATCACGCTCTACCTCTACATCTCTAAGCAAGCTCGGCTCTACCACCTCCGCGGTCTCATGTAAGCATTTCCTCAAATGTGATACATGGAATACATCATGAACACCTCTAAGTCTGTCGGGCAACTCCACCCTATATGCCATCCGTCCAATCCTTTCCTTAATAGGAAACGGTCCAACAAACCTCGGTGCTAACTTCCCAACGGACCCAAAGCGAACAACATTTCTCAACGGAGATACTTTGACAAAAACCATGTCCCCAACCTCAAACTCAAGATCCGTCCTTCTCCGATCCGCATAAGATTTCTGTCTATCTTGCGCTGCCTTCATCCTTCTTTGAATCAAATCAATCTTCTCTGAAGTCTCTCTAACCATATCTGGCCCAAGCAAGATCTTATCCGTAGATTCCCACCAACATGTAGGAGATCGACAAGGCCTTCCATAAAGAGCTTCGAAAGGTGCCATGCCAATACTAGACTGAAAGTTGTTATTGTATGCGAACTCCACCAAAGGAAGATGTTCTTCCCATGTACCTCCAAAATCCAAGATACAAAGCCTCAAGAGATCTTCTAAGATACGGTTTACCCTCTCGATCTGACCGTCCGTCTGAGGATGATATGCGGTGCTCAAACACAACTGAGTCCCTACCGCCTCTTGCAAACTTCTCCAAAACTCACTAGTGAAGATAGGATCTCGATCACTCACAATGCTAGATGGTACGCCATGCAATCTAACAATCTCTCTAACATAGACTGAAGCAAGCCATGGAGCGGTCCTCTTACTCTTCACGGGTATAAAATGGGCACTCTTGGTAAGTCTGTCTACCACAACCCAAATTCCCGTATTGCCCTTCCTCGATCTCGGTAACCCATCAATGAAATCCATCGAGACACTATCCCACTTCTATTGCGGAACTTCCAATGGGTGTAGCAACCCACCGGGTTTCCTTTGCTCCGCTTTAACTTGTTGGCACACTAAGCATCTAGCCACATACTCGGCCACATCTTTCTTCATACCGGCCCAGAAGAAAACTCTCTTCATGTCTTGGTACATTTTGTCTCCACCGGGATGAATAGTCATCCTTGAACGATGTGCATCATCCAAAATAGCCTTCTTCAAACCCTCATCTTGCGGTACACAAAGTCTACCGTCTCTATGCAACCATCCCCTATCATCTATGGTGTATCTACCCAAATGGCTGGACGACTCCCCCCTTATAAGCTTTTCTACCAACTCAACCAACTGTGGGTCGTCTCGCTGAGCCTCGCCGAGCCTCGCCAATCTGTCCCAAAAGCGTAGGTTTAACCTCCAAGGATGCTAACAAACCAGGTACAAAGTCAACAGAAGGTCTGAAGTCGAACAAAGAAAGAAACTCCAAGCTTCGCCGTTCTACGAACAATGGACTCAAAGATAGCCTTTTTCTACTCAAGGCGTCCGCCACCACGTTACCTTCGCCAGGGGTATACGCTATCTCGAAGTCATAGGATGCTAAGAACTCCATCCACCTTTGCTGTCTTAAGTTTAAATCCTTCTGAGAGAATAAGTACTTCAATGATTTATGGTCAGTGAACAACTCGAATCTCTCACCAAAAAGATAATGGCGCCAAGACTTAAGTGTGAAAACAATCGCGACCAACTCTAGATCATGGGTAGGGTAATTCTTCTCATGCACTCTCAATTGCCTCCCTCTATAGGCTATTACCCTTCCCTCCTGCATCAAGACTGCGCCTAATCCTGTCCCACAAGCATCGGTATAAACAACAAACGGCTTACTTCCATCTGGAAGCACTAAAACTGGAGCGGTGGTCAAAGCTCTTTTTAACCGTCGGAAAGCATCATCACAATCTACGTCCCATGAGAAAACCAGATTCTTTTTCGTCAAGCGGGTTAATGGGGCTGATATCTTCGCGAAGTCTTTGATGAACTTCCTATAATATCCTGCCAACCCCAAGAAACTTCTTACTTCGGTAGCATTTCTAGGAACTTTCCAATCCTGGATAGATACTATCTTTGCGGGATCCACGGCTATCCCTTCCTTAGAGACCACATGCCCTAAGAATCGCACTTCTCTTCTCCAAAAATGACATTTAGAGAATTTAGCTTTAAGACTATGTGCTCGAAGAGTCTCCAACACTTCTCTGAGATGTAAGGCATGCTCTTCTTCATTCTTGGAAAAGACCAAGATGTCATCCACAAAGACCACTACAAACTTATTCAGATACTCTCTGAACACTCTACTCATTAGATCAACAAAGTATGCAGGGGCGTTTGTCAACCCAAATGGCATCACAAGCCACTCATAAAAACCATCCGGAGTCCGGAAAGCAGTCTTCTCTATACTGTCCTCCGCCACTCTCAACTGATGAAACCCTGTAGCTAAGTCCATCTGCGAAAACACTGAGGCGCCAACCAACTGATCAAAGAGATCATCTATCCTCGGTAATGGGTGTCTATTCTTCTTCGTGAGCTTATTAAGTTCTCTATAATCCATACAAAGTCTGAGGGACCCATCCGCCTTCGTGGCAAACACTACTGGAGCTCCCCACTCCGATATACTTCGCCTTATGAACCCCTTCTCAAGCAACTCCCCTACTTGCTTATGAAGTTCTCTTCTCTCACGAGGAGCCATGTGGCGCACTGGCAAAGACACTGGTTTGGCATTATCTACCAAATAAATTCGGAAATCTATTTCTCGCCTCGGAGGCAAACCCTTCACCTCTTCAAACACATCCGGATATTCCCGGACTACTCTGACAGAACGCAAACTCTCGAC
Organism: Allium sativum; assembly: GCA_030737875.1. Taxonomy (NCBI): domain Eukaryota; kingdom Viridiplantae; phylum Streptophyta; class Magnoliopsida; order Asparagales; family Amaryllidaceae; genus Allium; species Allium sativum. The sequence goes on from CM060911.1 coordinate 196,354,804, forward strand.
CGAAGCATCGAGCGATTCAAGATAACTTAGCAAAACAGATTCCATGGGATTACAAGAGATCTCGAGAGTATTACCCAAGCGGGTCATAAGCCTGACAACTCTCCTTTCACAATCAAGAACGGCACCATTACTGGATAACCAGTCCATGCCCAAAATCAACCCATAGCCCGTGAAGCCCAATACAAAAGCATCACACCCAAACTCAACGCTAAGTATAGAAATCTTCAAACCCAAACATATCATAGACAGATATATGGAGCCCCCAATTGGGTTTGAAACAACCAAGGGATCATCAACTAGACTGGTGTCTAAGTGCAGTGACTCAACTAACGATGATGAGATAAAAGAATGTGATGCGCCAGAGTCAAACAAAGTACGAACTGGATGATCAAACAGAAAAACCAGACTTTCAACGGAAATAGTTCTACCTCTCTGCTGAATCGGTGGAACTGAGAGAGCCTGAACTTGCCCCCCTGCCCGAGCTGGTGCCATAAGAGCTTGCACCTGACCTCCTGAGGTAGACCCTGTCTTCTGCCCCTTCTTTGGGCAGTCCTTCACAAGATGTCCTGCTTCACCACAATGAAAGCAACCGGTCTTCTTCTTTTTGCGACAATCCTTGCTGAGGTGGCCTAGGGTCCCACAATTGAAGCACTTCTTCTTCTTCCCCTTGTCACCATTGCCTTTTCCACCCTTGCCTTGTTGTTGTTGTTGCGGTTTCTTCTGATCCCCCTTCTTCTCTGGTGCCTTAGAACTCTTATCATCCTCATGCATAAGTGCCATGTAGACAAGCTTCTCAAAGGTGGCCCCCATAGGAATGTGAGTCATAGCTATTTCTTGCAATGGTTCGTTCAAGCCTCTAACGAACCTCAAAGCCTTCTTCTCCGGTGTATTCACCAACTCTATGCCAAACCTTGCTAATTGATTGAATTTGTTGACATATTCTTTCACCGTGAGATTCCCTTGCTTCAAATTCAAGAACTTCTCCATAAACAGATTCTCTTCCGCCCTTGAGAGAAACTTAGCCCCAAACCTTTGCTTGAAATCTGCCCAAGAGTCAACAGGGCGTTCTCCATTAGTGACCTCCTACCAGAATGAGGCCTCTCCTTTCATTAACCAAGCCGCCAACTTGACTTTCTTTCCCTCTTCCACTTCAAAGATATCTAGCAACTCTTCCACTTCCTTAAGCCAATCTCTAGCCTCTACGAAAGTCTCTGAACCTAGAAAAGGTTTTCCTCCTATAGCCTTGAACTCCTTGCAAATCTTAGCAAAATTATCCACTCTAGGCTGAGGAGGAGGAGCGGTTGCCTCTGGTGTAGTGGCATTGGCTGGACCCGCAGCCGCGGCCCTAGCCTCTTGTAACCTCATATACCATAGTGGTATAACTAAGCCCTCCGGGATATTAAGATCTTCAGCCATGCTGAAACGAAAGAGGAAAGATTCAAAAAGGAGATTCCGAAAGATAAAGATATAGCTATTGGGGATTATGCTTTTCTTTTTCAAAAACTTTTCTCTTAAAAGACATGTTTTTGAAAATACTTTTTCCAAAAATAATACCTTTACTATTTTAAAAAAAAAATATTTTTCTCAAAAATTTATCTGTTCGGGTAACCTTAAGCTCTGATACCACGTGTAACACCCCACTCCCGCTACGGTCACTCACTAAGGGAATGCCATAGCATCGGTGGAGTATTTTAGTGAATATAGAACAGGAAAATTACAACAACACAGATATAAATAGTACTTGAAATTTAAAACATCATCTCATAACAGCGGAAGTAAAACATGTCTGGTTACATCATAAAACCACAATAAAAGTCAAGTACAATATCCATCAAAATAAAGAAGTACATAATCCCACTCTCATACAATAGCCATGACAAAAGAAAAGATAACTGGGTAACTGGAGCTTTACATCAATCCAAGCTCCTAAAGACTGGAACAGCAATCCGATCAAGCTCCACTGCTGCTAGGATCCACCGTAGGACCTGAGGGTTGGGAAAAAGATAAAAACAACGGGGTCAGACATAAGTCTGAGCGAGTCCTATAACTTTAACAATACAATCGTTAAAGTAACCAGAGAAGACATAAACTGATATACGGTAACTATTGGGGATGAATGGCTACACTAAGCAGTCAACTAAACTAAGATAAAAGATAAAGACGCATCTACCCTTCCAAAGGTAAATTACTAAACTGCACCACACCAGTCATTCCTAACTTAAAGGTTGATCCCACCCATGGACTTATAAAATTAACTTAATAGTTCTCGCGTACCCCTAGGTGATTAAGTAGACGCCACGGGGCCCTACAATCCACTAGGTGTACACACTACTCCCCATTCGATCGGCTCCCTAACGTAGATACCCGTGCTGGCCCCATCGTGGGGTGTACCATTCCCCAACGTGGCAACCTGATAAAACTAACGGTGCACGGCTTATATCTACACGATGCAACAACGTCTTATTTACCAGCCCTGGTCCACACACGCATATGAAACCCGTTGGTCATGCGTTGCCACCGCTAACCCATTTTGGCCTCTTATAGTCAAGCCCAGTATGCGTGTCCCGTCCTCGACATGGGTCGAGCCCACTAAGATACGTATGGGTTACTGGTTGAAATGGGCCCCCAGCACAAGCCATCCCCCTAAGCTTGGCCCACATACTAGTGTTTCCCACTTAACCCTTTAATCATGTTTTAATTACATGTTCCACTTTGGTTAAGTATTCTAATCGTATTTTCTATTGCCACCCAAGGCAACCACTAGATTTCCACATGCCACCCAAGGCACCCACTTAACCCCTCATGTCCCTCTACATGCTAATTTGTTTAAGTGTTTCTTAATTAATTAATTAAGATCGTAACCTTTGTAAAGACCTCTCACATTAGACTGTCTTTTATGACTGCTGGTTAAGCCGGTTGGGTCCGGGCAGCCTTATGTCATAACCGAGTCTAACCTCGTGTCTTTACATTAATCACGTATTTAGTTTGTGCCTAAAACCTCTCACATTGGGCTAACATTTGTAGCAACTGGTTAAGCCGGTTGGGTCCGGGCAGTTTTACGCTACAACTGAGTCCAACCTCGTGTCTTAGTCAATTAATTACACCTAATTAATCACCCTCATAATTTATATTAATTATCCCTAATTAATTACATATTTTTAAGAATATGGGTAGACCTAACTAAATAGGTAAATTCCCAATTCCATAGTATGGGTAGGCCTAACTTAATAGGTAAATTCCCAACACATAGTATGGGTACACCTAACTTAATAGGCAAATTCCCATACTATGTTCATTTATTTTATGCTATGCATAATTATATTGATTTCACACAATCTTATTAACATATGCATTTAATTAACCCCATCGTTCCCACGTGATTTCGTTCTCATGACATAACACATATAAAAGGTGTCAACTTGCATATGTATGAACACGTTTCAAAGGTGCCATCTTGCATATTAACAAACACATAACTTGCATATGAACTTGCATAACATGTCACATAACTTGCATATAATCTTGTATAACATGTCACATAACTTGCATATTAACTTGTATAACATGTCACATAACTTGCATATTAACTTATACATGACTTGCATATGAACTTGCATAATATGTCACATAACTTGCATATGAACTTGCATAATATGTCACATAACTTGCATATGAACTTGCATAACATGTTACATAACTTGCATATGAACTCATAAACTTGCATATGAACTCATAAACTTGCATATGAAGAAACATACAACTTGCATAATTGTCATACATGTAACTTGCATATTAACATATGATCACAAAGCACAAAACTTGCATAACCCACATACATTAGCAAACTAACATCATGTCATATGACTTAAAAACCATAAATCCACAAACAAAACCATATGATCTCATCATATCTCATCTACTTAGTTTAGCAATTGATCATTAGAATGATAGAAACTCACAACTAGCCAATTTGCACTCCAAATGAAGAAGATTAAGATGCTTAGAATGGATTAGAGGTTGATTAGAGAGTGATTAGCTTGCAACTTTCTTCATAAACTAGTGGAGGCTCCTCTCAAGTTTGATTTTGGCGGCATGATGGCATCATTTCTATTTTTAGTAGGGATTAGGCTTGCATTAGGGTGTATTTATAGGATTAGGGTGTGTTTTAGACCATAGGATTAACCCTAGGTTAGATTAGGTCTGTCAGATTTAGGAAGTCTCTAAAACACAGCCCAGCCCTAGCCAGAAAACCAGACCTGGTGCACCCAAGCCATCTGGCTCGACACCCTGTGTCGACAGGCAAGTCGACAGGGCAGTCGACTCCCCAGTCGACAGGCCTGTCGACAGCCCTGTCGACATGGCTAGGGCGGGAAGTTTCCCGCCTGGCCCCCAGCTGGCTCCAATTTCGAAATCTTAATTTGAACTTTAAATCTGTTTTGAACTTTGAATTTTTTGCAAACTTCATTGGGCCATAACTGGGCCATACGGACTTCGATTCTCGAAAACTCGGACTCTATTTCGCGTATTTTTCCGAGGCGAACGCAATGACGCAGCCCGTTTCCCCCAATTCTCATATCTGAGATTATTTATTCTGAAATTAGTGAATATTAGTATTAACTGAAATTTGGGGTGTTATAGTAGCTGAGAAGCCCTCTTACTGCTACCGTTGATCATGTCATAATTTGTTGTATGGCAATATGGCATGCTGCTCCATGCGATGGGTGCCATTAGCAATTTGGACCATGCTTTGATTTTGAAAGTTGATGTTTGTTGTGGTTGAGCTGCCATTGAAGGAAGGAGCTTTAGTTAGAAATGGCTGCTGGTGCTGGTGCTCTGGTTGAATACTATAATCTTCAAAACATTATTAACAAGCAAAATATGATTTTTTTTAATATATACATTGCATCTGTTTGTGTCAATAACCGAAGATCGTGTAGTATAAGTTTGGGTACCCTTTTTAAAAATTGTGTAAAATATATTAACAACATCCAACAAAAATAGTATTTACATTTTGTACAACATCATAGAAAGATTGTAAATATTATCTTTGTCAATGTGCATATATATATTTAGTGCATTACAACAACATAATAATATCATTCTTGAAACAATATATACATCTTTTATTACAACTATTCACTAGCATTATTAAAATAACAATTGTGATTCTATAGTTGGAATGGAATTATGTCAAAAACACTACACAAAACCTATATGTTGATTAAAACACCTTATATAATAGTAGATTGTTTTCCAAGTTATCAATAGCAAGATAAGCATAAAAAAAGAGGAATAGAGGAGAAAATTAATATTTTGTTGATTAAAACACGTTATTAGCATCTGAAGCTGCCTCAGAAGTCTTCAATACCAAAGTTTCAAAGTTTTGTTGCAGCATCAAAAGGACCTACAAATAGTTGGTCGGGTAGATTAGGTACTATAATTTCTCAACTTGATAAGAAGACTCATCTTTATGTGTTCCATTAAAATCAAGGTTACATACCTCAACTGCCATAGACAAAGTTGCTGCTATTGCAATTGTAGGCGCACCATGAACCATATCTCTTATTGTGTTCCATCCGTCTGCAAAGTTCAGAAGAAAGAGTTACAATTATTAAATTCTTGAGTGTTATAAGTACAAAATATGATAATTATCTTATCATATATTAGTTATTTACTAAGTATAGTACTTTGAGTGATGGTCTATGTATGAGATTCTTCATCTTATTTGTTTGTAAGTTTAATTTACTTCAGCTATGAACTATATCTTCTATTGATGTTAACATTCCATATTACAACCAATTAGTATTTACAATAACAAATAAAACTGATACTGTTAAAATGCCATGGTAGATGAGAAATGCATCTCTCACTAATTATCCAATCACAATGCCACTTCAACAGCTGCCATCCATTTATGAATGATAATCCGGCTATACAATGATGACACTTTAATGACTAAAATTTGGATTGCAATTTTTGACAAGTACAGATAGATTTTTGGAAAGTTAAAATTAAAATTGAGACATGAAAGAGGCACATCTAACATCCCTATTAGCATGAGTAGTATAAAAATCTTCTAGCACTAATATGATTTGATATTACTAAACCCAAGCTGGTTGCTGTAGGCATCGTTATTATCTGTTAGGTTAGTTTAATATAATTATATGCATTGAGTTATCGACTAGGCAGCTTTATAAGCATTTTACCAGGTAAGTAATTTATTAGGATGTTTCAAATTAGAATTGGTATCGCAAGTTTAGCGTAATTTTGAACTTTCATCATTTTGTTTGCTAATAAAATAATTTTACTTAAATTCATCTCATCATTCGTCATGGACACGTTATCTCTTAATAGTTAATACAGTGTCAACAAAATGACAATTACTTTACACTCTAGTAACGACTATAAGAAGAAACATATTCATTTAGTTTAATATCTTCGCCACGCTATCAAGTGAAGAAGCAGTATTATTCATATATAGGTTCTGCTCTGGTTCTAAATGGAACATAGAAGATACCAGTCTAATTCTGAAAGCAACATATAGATTTGAAAGTGTGTAACTGAATATCCCACAAAACCAAAATATAATGAAAAATCAAGTTACCTGTTATCAGTTTTTCCATTTGACAATATAGGGGACGGGGGATGCCTCCCTGGAAGTGGAATTCCTAAAGTATCAAGTGCAAACATTTGAAGATCTGTAGCTAATCCATTCATCCTTCTTACATCTGCTACCTAAATGACAACACAAACCAAATTTGTAATTTTGTTGGCATGGAAAACATATGCCGAACGAAAATGTCTAGAGCATATGAAAACACATGGTATACATCCAAGGACACACAAGATGTATTATAAAAATCAATGTCCATCAAAGATATGGTACAAAAAATCCATTGGCTCACGATGCCTTGAAATTACTTCAATATGACCGCAGTACTGCAACAACAAAAACCAAAAAAAAAAAACTTTTGTCGTAGAGGAAGAAACGGAGAAGACAGAGACAAGGAAATGCAAAACTGAGACTTTATGGCTAAAATCCATTGGGACAGTTAGGTTTTTGACTTAAAAAAAGGAAATAAGCAAGAAGAAAGAAAATCTGCAGTTATTTTACATTTAGAAACTAAATTTCGTTGAAAATGTCAACTTATAGATGCAGACGCTTTTACTTTGTACGATTCGCTTAAACTACTAATGTACAATTGAAACCTTTTTTGGAAAACCCAAAGGATTAGCAATAAATTTTCCAACATAACAAACTGATTCTTCAAATCGCAAAACCTAGCACTACATATCACCATGGAAGGATAATTTCAATCAAAATATTCAAGTAACTTAAACAATCATGTTATCAAAATTGGGGATTTATCTCAAATTAACTCAAGTAGACTAAACATCCGTGTTATCTTAAACATTTGAACATTTTTCTACACCATACAAATTTAGCTTAAAAAACCAAAATCAACAACAAAATTACGAAAAAACGGAGCCCCAAAAAAGTTTACAAAATAAAGGTAGGAAATTTCGAAGAGAATGGGCATTACCTGATTTTGAATCCAGATTATAACAACGCCAGATCGGGGCATTCCAGAGAAGAAGGGATTGAAGCAGAAATACACTGAGAAGAATCAGAGTTTTAGATCATTAGCAAGCAGGAGAACGGATCTTTTGGATGGAGAGAAACAAATCTAAAATTACGCGTTGAGAGTTTGATTGGGAATTCTAAAAACCTGAGGAAGAGAGGAGAAGTCGGAGGATGTACCGCATTGCGTGAATTCGTATTTAAGGAAAATGCAGATCTGAGGAAGAGAAAGAAGGAAACGACGGAGATAACATGATTGTTGAGCGAAAATTAAGGGTTAATTTATTGGCTCAGACAATTTGGTTTTGGCTCTTACAGTAGGCAAACCTCCCTAACGGTCGGTTTGATAATTAATTTGTAATAACGAACGATTAATAAGAAATCTTTAATAATTAAAAAGTAATACTTATTATTAGTATTTAATAATTATGGGTAATAATTATATTTAACATCTAATATTTCAAAAAAAGTTTAAATTTTTCTAGACAAAACTTATAAAATATTGAATTTTCACAAATTAATTAAAAAAAATCAATGAATTTAGGAATCAATAATATTTATTAATTATTATTAAATAATTAATAATTAATAAGTAGTAGTTAATTTTTAATAGTTAATGTTAATTGCTTATTAATTGATATTTAGTAACATATACATTATAAGCTTTTAATAGTTATTACTCGATCATAACTAAGTAGAAATAAGTACAAGTTAAATAATAATAATTATTAATATGAAATAATCCTAATTATTAATTAGTTTAAAATATAAAGTAATCCTAATTAATAATTGACAATTAATTAATAACTAATTAGTAAGTAATAATTAATAATTAATAATCAATAATAAGTAAGCAAATAAATATTAATTAATTAATTAATAATTTACAGATAATTCACTATTAAATACTAGTAACTAGTGATTGATAGTAATTTTCAATAAATAATAATTAATAAAATTCTTATTAAAACGCATGGAACAGTAGGGAAAGCAAGGAATTCGGGGGGCATAATGGTAATTATACAACGAATATTAAGGGAACGTTTTCAAATCATGCTGTCCAGATTTCAGCCGCATTATCCCGGTTAAGAGTTCGGTTGTAATATTGTCATTTTTTCCCTCCTAAAAGAGCAAACGACACCTTAGTAACATATAGATACTACACTTTAGGTGGAAAAACGAAAATTCGGTTTGAAACTCACGTACTTTCAAAATCCAAACTTCACTAGGAAACGTGAAATTTTAAGCGAGCCGCCTCCCTTTAATGTGCCCTAGCTAGAAATCATCTGGACAAATCGAAACATAATCGAAATCCCCCTTTTCAATTTCACAACCGCCTCCTCCTCCGAATCAGATATAATATGAATCTCGACATCTCGCCCAAGCTGACGAATGACGCGATGATGGATCGAGAACTGATGAGATTCGCTCAAGAGTAGATGAGTCAATCTCCCCTCATGAACTCGTCAAACTCCAGCTATAGTTTTATTTTATTTTATACCAAACACTTTTTTTCAATTAATTAATTCATGTTCAGCAACAGGATTACCGATGTGATTTTTGGTGGAATATCCGATTTCAAGTGGTTATATTATGGATTCGATGGGAGATTTACGAGCAGTGACATTTGGAATTCAGATGTGAAAACCTGAACTTGGGCGAGCCCTGTGTGGTTTCTTCTGAGAAACGTTTCAGGTCATGCTAAGTTTTATGTTAGAATCACACCTTTTGCTGCGCTGGGCTCGTATGATATCTATCTTGAGAAATTGGGGTCGAATTCCAAAAGATTTATTGGAAATGGCTAAATCATTTCGTACAGAGATACTTGACGCACACTCTCACCATGATTCCCTAAGGATCAGTTTGCGTCATTTACAAATGGGAAACGATTGGATTAAAGCGGCTAATTTTAAGGTATGAGTTCATTACGATATGTCAATTAATATTCCTACTATTCAACTTGAGTTTTATGATAAGGTCAGACGTTGTGGCAACATGTTTATCTTCTATGTCTTATCTATTTCAACTTCTTCTTATGTTTGATTTTCTTAATATGAGGGGCATCTTTCTTAATATCATGCCCTATTGTACTCGTTAGGATAAAAATAGGTAAAACAAATGAATTCAAAATCTATAGTGACAATAGGTCAGATTGATTCCTCCCAACATATAAATACACTTCTTCTTATGTTTGATTTTTGAACCACCTCATGTTTTTCTTCTATTCGCAGTTTCTCTTCTGTTTGCTTTTAAACATGCTTTTTGTGACTGGAACGGAAAGTTATTCAGTGATCATCACTTAGGACTTGATAATTTTTACCAATAAAAATTATCAAAGGTTGAAACTAGACTTTGTTATTTTTTTCTATAGAAAAAAATAACTAATTTTGGTTGTTGGGCAAGATAGGCTGGCTCTGTTTAGTGCAACTTAACAGGTCCATCTGGTATGCGAAACAAAAATTGTAATAAAATAGTAACATTCTATGGATGCTTGTTAAACCCTGTTTGAAAACATCATTATAGCTATGTATATTAGCCCTCCCATAGTCCACATATTTTGTATTTTTGCCTATTTGTCAATAATTACAGCTCGTGTTTTTGTGTGTTGTCTTGTTATTCAGCTCTGTTTTTTGTTATTTAACGTATGCATTACACTTGTTCAAAACCGTACTATATCTTGTTAAAATATTTTCCAATAGAAAAGAAAAAATTCAGGCAAAATTTCAAATTTATGTTATCCGTTATAGTTTTATAAATATCAATGAAAGTTAAGTTGTCTGGTGAACCCGTTTTGTAGAAGATTCTAAAAAACCTTACCTAAGTTATTACTTTATGTTTCTATAGGATACATTGATGAAGGTATTTGACAAAGCCATAGAAAGTAGGTTTGATCGGCGTTCAACATTCATGGCTCTAGGTGGTGGATTGATAGGCGATATGTGTGGATTGCTGCTGCCGCTTTTCTTCGTGGTGTTAATTTCATTCAAATTCCAACAACTCTGATGGCTTAGGTGTATTCTATTTGGACGTATGGCTTTAAAAGGTTACTTATTCCTTTTTAAACATATGGAAAAAAGAGAAGATTTAGGCAAATGAGCTTTGTAGATTTCATAAGCAAATAAGCTTTGTAATTGGATTAAAGGCTTTTAGAGGCAAATAAGGATAGTTGTAACTTTATACATTTTCATGTGGTATATAATTTGTAATTTATATTCTAGATATAAATTTGTGATTTTTATTAATGAATGGATTATGTAGCCATTAAACTTATATCTATTTCTTATGTTATTTATCTATTTATTGTTGCACAGATAAAATATATATAGATTCTTATGCATATAATTTATGGATATATTGTAAGTGTAAAAAAAAATTGTAATAAAATATATTACAACGGATAAAAACAGTTGTAAAAATCACAACAACAACGGTGCATAACTGTTGTAACAAAGTTTATTACAACTGTGGAAAAATGTTGTGAAATATACATATTACAATGGTGTTGCAACGGTGCAGAAAAGTTGTAAAAGTTTTATTCTATTACAACTTCTTAATACACGACGGTTGGTCCACCATTGTAAAATGTATATTACAACTTTTTTCCACCGTTGTAATATGGTCATTTTGTTGTAGTGCTTGTGTTTTATTTATTTGCATTTATCTACAAACTCTACATATTGTCTAGTAGTGAGTTAAACGACTCATTTTTCCTTTTTGTTGATGATAAAGGGGGAGAAAATGTATAAATATACTAGACAAAATGATATGGGGGGTGCACAGAGTTAGAGGGAGTCAAATACAAAAGTATTATATTTTATCTCTCAAATATTTATATTGTTGTCATCATCAAAAGGGGGGAGAATGTTAATACTCTAGGTATTGATTTCGATAACAACAACCATATAAACACTACTATTAACATATCTTCGAGTTGTGCGGTTACAACAAATATATTATGGAGACATTTATAGAGATGAACAAGAATGCAAAAGAATTATAGAAGAAGGTTAATCAGAGTAATGGAAGAATTTCAGAGGAAGGATAATCAAAGCAATTAAAGTCCAAAAACTATTAGAGAATAATGTGTTGAAGGATAGAGGTGTTTGAAGTGATGAGGAGTTGGTTGAACCTTAGAATATATTGTTAAATATCTCATTGCAATTATATTTGAATCTTATTAACTATTGACGTCAATGGTGCTACCAAAATCCACAAGTATAAGATTTAATACTAGAGGGATGTTGACATGGGGGTAAGTACATGTTGACATGGTAAGGGAAATTTGACACCAAAGGGATGTCGACATGGGGGTAGTAAATATTGACATGGAGGGTATTACATGTCGACATACTAGCCGTTTTCAGATTTTCAAATTTCAAATGAAGAACAAATTTCCTTCATCCCTTCACCAAAAGACACATCTCTTTAACCACTATTTAAATTCTTCTGAAAACGAATTTTAACATAAAATTTTGTCATTTTCTCCTACTCTTTCTCCATACGTTTGCAATACAAATCCATTGAATTTTTCCATCTGTCTTTGCAAATCCACTCTCTTTCACTCCAATTCTTCAAAAATTTGCAAACCACAAAATATCAAAGAGCTGCACTTTAATTCACACCATTCTCTGTGATTTTATCCTATTTCATCAAAGAATTCAAAGATATATTGTCATTGGAGATCTATGGGATCATTGTACCGAATCTGCAAGAATGGGTATTGAAGATACGACTACTTACCATAGTTCGTTGCTGTTGATAAGGATAAGGTGTATCTTGCGACTCGTGAAATCAAGATTGTAAAGGTGTTCTTGCCACCTGGGGAAAGCACGTGATTATAGTGAAATTCTGCACGGTGGAGGACAAGGCTGGATGTTGGATTGGTTAATCGGAACCAGCATAAAAATCCTAGTGTTATTTACTTTACTGCATTTCATTTTATTACTTATTTTCCGTTTGAAATTTGAATAGATATAGTGTTGAATCCACAAGTTAGTTTATAGATTTGAAATATACACTTCACCCCTCTAGTGTCTGAATAGCCTTAAGATCCATCCAACATTGTGTTGTAAACACCACAATTTCTAACACTAAGTTCATCCGCTCGATTTCAAGGGCAACAAGCTTGCCTATTTGAACATCAAGGGCCATCAAGCGTACATATAATTATTGTTTGATAGATTTTGCAAAATCAGTTTCTTGATTTTGAGTACAATTAAACTTATAGCCTTTTAAATAGCACTTAAATCTTGATTTTAATGAGAAATGAGTTAGTAATCAGCATAGAGTCAAATCAATTGTGTTTGATTTGGATTAGGTTTAATTTGGCAAGAATTTGATCATATTATCTTTTACAAATAAAGAGAGTGAAAAATAAGAGAGGAAGTGAGAAACTGGTTCTTTAAATTCATTAAAAACATCCCACATCTATGAAGAAACAACGATCATGTCTGTTTGCGAGGAGACAAGAAGAAAAGATCATTTCATTCAAAATTGACTTTTGAAATCTTCGGCATGTACATCGACATACACTATACTTATATGCCGACATACTGAAGTGTATTTTGAAAACTTCGTTTATTTAAAATATTTTGAAAATGTTAAGCTCTGTAAAATGATTTGAAACTTTGCATAGTCATTTAGACATAGTTTATATAAATTTTATTTGTAATATAACTAAAGAAAATTTCTAGCAAAATATTTTGAATAATAATATGTATACTCTTTCTAAGAACTTCTTACTTAGGCATATTCGATGTGCATAAAACAGTACTTGTACCAAGTAACAACGTATATAAAACAAAAACATACTTCAGTTTAAACAAGATTCATTGTAAGATGCGAGATGCATAATCAATTCATATAATTACCTCAGAGGTGTACCATGTACCTCTAACTCTAATAACTGAAAATGTTAGAATTCTTTTAACTTATTATCCTTTTTCCACGTGAAGAATCAACATCCTCCATTTCATGCACTTATATTAAATTTTGTCTTACTTCCATCGAGTTTGATATTCCTAACTATTCCATCATCTTGCAGTAAAAAGAGACTTCGAGCTTTTATAAGAATTTATTAAGTCAAAACATATTTTCGTATCCTAAATTTATAATTTCTCGGGTTACAGAGGATTTAAGGTGGATCAACATTTAAAAAAATGCATTGTAATCATTTTGAATCATAGTAGTCCACTTATTAATATTTTGACATAGTTTGATTGTCGAGCAATCATTTTAAATCATAGTAGTCCATTTATTAATATTTAATGGTTTTAATGGAATCTTATATTGATTATTTGCTATTTAAACAATAAAAATACGACAAATATATATGAATATCATGCCCGATCTAGAGAATAGTCCATCAAACTCTCGAGTTGGGCAGCCTATCGGGTTGGGATAAACAAATTAACTCTTTTTAAATACCTATCTATATATAAATTGTAACCTAAACAATGTTGTTTGATAACATATGGTTTACGAATATGCTATATATGCGGGTTTTTTTTTTCTTTTCCAAAATATGTTTATGGTTTAAGCAACAAAATTTTTGAACGGTCTGGATAAACGTATCCACGTACAACATTCAGAAACAAAAATTAACACCTATTTTAAAATGAACATTTTAAAATGTAAATAATTTAGGAGCTACTAAACTTCATTGATTATATTCAACCACAACATTTAATGTGGCCGAGTATGAAGTGTTATTGAAGTAATTCACAGAAACATCGAAGAAAGCTGTAATGGTGCTAAAGAAACGAAAATAATATGCTAATTATACCAAATCAAGAAACCTAAAATAAGGCAACCGCCTTGCTTCGGCAATTCGACATTCCGTGCTGTTTCGGTCACGCTGGCCCCACAAGTGAAAATCTGACGGTTAGGAGCAAAATATCAGTTTTTGATAATCCAATCGTAGCCATGCATTATTCGGTGAACTGCTATAAATCCCCCCGGTCTCTCGTTTCATCTCATCATCAATTGGAGAAAATAGTTGAAAGAAAAACAATTCAATGTAAGATTTCTCATCATGATTTTTTTTTTTTTTTTTTTTTTTTTTTTTCCTTTTCTATATTATTATTAGACAGTTCGTATGTATAAGTATCTACTTGATTTATCTGAAAATTTATGATCACATGTTATTTCTATACCGATAAATTATTTGGATCTGAACTATTTATTTTAATGTTTCTAGATTAAGCTGTGAATTATTATCAGTTTTAAATCGTCGTTTAGATCTGGGCTGTTGAATGTTTTCGGTGTAGTTAGAACTTTTAGATCTGAGCTATGAATTACCTATCGTTACCTATCGTTCATTTACCATTAGATCTGAGCTATGAATTACGTTTGATTTGTTTATAAACTTCAGATCTGAGTTATGAATTACCTTTGATCAATTTTATAACCTTTAGATCTGACCTACGATTCCCAGCTGATGGCTGTATTTTATATCTGAAGTATGGATAGTAATCATAGAATTATGCGTCTATGTTATGACTTAATGAATATTGTTCTAGATTAATGGATTGTCCTATGAAATGTAATTTGGGGATTTGCAGTTTATGGGGTAGATTGTTGTATTTGAAAAGCTAATTGAGCCAATTGATTGGTAGGCTAATTGAGCTAATTGATTGGTTAAGGGTAACAGCTAATTTATAAGGAAGCATGGTTTTCCTTGATTTTGCTCATACTTCAAATGTTTAGTTACTCAGTAAGGGACAATGATTTTTTTTAATGTTAACATTTAAAATTTATGCGTGATTTAGATTATATCTTAGGTTGATTTAGATCTTGTCATATGAAGCAAAACTAATTTTTTTTTGTAGACCTAGGGTAGTCTTGTTGCGTTTAGGATATATGAGTGAAAATTGGATTTTCCATATTATCTGTCACTTTAAACAATGACCAAAACAGATGACTGTTATTAGATGTGGGATAAGTTTTGAAAGTTTAAACTATTCATAAACAGTTGATGTACACTTGGAAATCTAAAAGTTTATCAATGTTCTTATGTTAAGTGTTAACTGAATGCATAACCTCCAGTTTTTAGATTAGTCTTGGAACTGACACGGTTAATATTGATCCGTTGGGATAAATTTGTATAAAAAATGATGTGGTGCTATCGCTGCCAGCAACAGTTTAGATGCATAACCTGACAGTTTTTAGTTATTCCATAAAGAACAATCAATTTTTTATGTTGACATTTAAAAATGATGCTTGAATTAGATTATATTTTAGATAGATTTGGATCTCATGTTATGAAGTAAAACTGATTTTCTTTCTCTAAAGACCTAGGTGATTTTGTTGCTGTCTAGGAAGTATGGGTGAAATTTGGATTTTCTGTGTTATCCATTGCTTTAAACAGCGACCAAAATGGATCACTATTGTTAGGCGTGGGATAAATTTTTGAATGTTTAAACTATTCATGAACGGAATCAATATTCTTATGTTAAGATGTGTTTGAATGCGTAACTTTCAATTTTTAGGTTAGTTTGGAACTGACATGCTTAATATCCCTGTGATTCGTTTAGATCAATTTATAAAATAACTGAAATGTGATGCAATCGCTACCTGTTACATTTTAGATGCAAAATACTGTTACCTAATTAAGTTTAATTTTATTTAAAATAAGAATCACTGCATATGTAACTTTTTTAAAACAATTATTGAAGTCAAGAAAGTAGTAGACTCTGGACATTTGAAAGGGTTTGGTGTACTTCGTTTGAAACTAGGAGCAGTGATTATTTTGGGCATTGGTTCACCTGCCTTCTTGTACATTAAGGAAACCCCTTACCGTATGACGTTTTTAAGTTAGTGGTTTCTTAATTGCATTGATTCTTTGTATCACAGATGCAAATCTTTGTGAAAACCCTCACTGGAAAGACCATCACTCTCGAGGTTGAGAGCTCAGATACCATTGACAATGTTAAAGCCAAAATTCAAGACAAGGAAGGAATTCCTCCAGATCAACAAAGATTAATTTTTGCTGGGAAACAACTTGAAGATGGTAGAACATTGGCTGACTACAATATCCAGAAAGAATCGACACTGCATTTGGTCCTACGACTAAGAGGAGGAATGCAAATTTTTGTTAAGACCTTGACAGGAAAAACAATCACCCTCGAGGTAGAAAGCTCTGATACGATAGACAATGTAAAGGCTAAGATCCAAGACAAGGAAGGTATTCCACCAGATCAGCAGAGGTTGATCTTTGCTGGAAAGCAACTTGAGGATGGTCGAACTTTGGCTGACTACAACATCCAGAAGGAGTCTACCCTTCATCTTGTACTTAGATTGAGGGGAGGAATGCAGATATTTGTCAAGACCCTCACAGGCAAAACCATAACTTTGGAAGTTGAAAGCTCGGACACCATAGACAACGTGAAGGCCAAGATTCAAGATAAGGAAGGAATCCCTCCAGACCAGCAAAGGCTTATATTTGCAGGAAAGCAGTTGGAAGATGGTAGAACACTTGCAGATTACAACATTCAAAAGGAGTCAACACTTCATCTTGTGCTGAGGTTGCGTGGTGGTATGCAAATTTTTGTTAAGACCCTGACAGGAAAAACGATCACGTTGGAGGTGGAAAGTTCAGATACAATTGACAACGTGAAGGCAAAGATTCAGGATAAAGAGGGGATCCCACCAGACCAGCAAAGACTGATATTTGCTGGGAAGCAGCTTGAGGATGGGCGTACTCTTGCCGATTACAACATCCAAAAGGAATCTACACTACATCTTGTGCTCAGGCTGAGGGGAGGAATGCAAATTTTTGTGAAGACCCTTACAGGCAAAACGATTACGTTGGAGGTGGAGAGTTCTGATACAATTGACAATGTGAAGGCGAAGATTCAGGATAAGGAGGGGATCCCACCAGATCAGCAGAGGCTTATATTTGCAGGGAAGCAGTTGGAGGATGGAAGGACTCTTGCGGATTATAATATTCAGAAGGAATCCACTCTTCACCTTGTGCTCCGTCTTCGTGGTGGTACCTTCTGAACATGGACTTGACGGTTGTTTGATTTGTGTTGGTAACATGTGATAATAATGTGGCGTATGTTTCTGTTTCTTTTGAACTATGTTTCTGATGTTTGGTATGTGTATGTGTGGATTGTTGGAATGCGTTTGATGGCTGGTATCCATGTATCTGTATGTTGGCTTGAAATGGTTTGTTTGATTTGTGTTTGATGACAATGTGTCGTGTGTTGGTTTTTGCATATGTTTTTAATGTTAAAGCATCTCCAACGAATGCTCATGTCACATTTTGTGATATCTGCATTGAATATGTTTTTCAATAGTATGTACAGTATTGATTTGGGCCTTGAAAGTCCGGAGGGAGCGTACCTTTCTCGACCTGATCAAGTGCAGTATCTGTTCAGGCCACAGCGATGTTACATTAATTTTTCAGTGGGGAAAACCCATCGCGGTAGTCTGCTACTAGAGCTTTCAGGTCTCTCTTCCCTTATACTCCTTGAGATGGCTCACCCTTGTTAGAGCCTGAAGAGCCAAAGTTGGATGAGGCGTTGGTTGAGCAGGTGCATAGAAGCCAGGTGCTTGCTCAGCCAAATCACCATCCCTTTTGCCTTGCCATTCAACTCTGCCTTCGGCAACAGTGTAACGACCCGTGTTTTTCGACCATTTGAATATGCATATTTAAATTAGTTTTAAATATTATATTGGAAATATTAATGGAATTAAATATTTAGTTCGTTATTTAAATGAAGTTTGAACGTTATATAATTTATATATAATATAAATCGAGCTCGGAAATGGCGTGTAGTTCGTAATATGGAGTTTTGAACCTCAACTGAGAATACAGAATCCGTTATAAGTCGGAATTCTGTGAAACAAGAAACGTTGGAAGCATATTGACGATAATTTTCATATGAAAAAGGAAAATCCAGATTTCATGTTATATATTGATAGTTATGGTCAAATCAAAATTTGAAATAATCGCTATGGAAAATCGTTGTATAAATATACGCGTTAAAATGGCCGTTTTGCAAACGGACTCCGTTTTCGACGAAATCAGTTTCATGGGGACCGTATCGTTAAATTATTGTACGGTGGTGAGTGGCGTGGAAAAACCGATGTCGTATGTGGTCACGGTAGCCGTAAACGCCCGTTCAATTTGTATAGCGCGTAATTAGTTTAATAAAGAGTTATTTGGGTATAACTTGAACAGATGATCGAATTAGGCCGCGAAACCAATTCCGTTGAGTTCGTAGCGTCGAATATAGTCAGGGTAGGTATATAGTTTGTTATTTTTAGAGATCGGAAAATTTGGTGTTCAGAAGGGCAGTGCGGTACGCGTTAAAAATGGCCTACCGGGGCGACAGTCTCAGAATGCGACGAAACTAGTGCCGTTGGGTTCGTATTGAAGAATTATTGTAGGATATCGATGTTTCAAGTTGATTTGATTTATCTGGTGATCGTGGAAAAATTAAATGTGTGTTTATTTCTGGTTTTATAAAGGAATTTCTTTCAAACGATGTCGGATTTCGACGAAACTTGTCCCATTGGATCCGGAATATCTTTTTACATGAAGATTAGTTTTTTTATCAGAAAACAGAAGTCGTTTGTAGGATGGTTTACGCATTACTTCATGGCAAAGTTTCAACATAATATAATATTATACATATTTAAACTTTTAAAATTTTCTCAGCCAAATTCCTTTTGTTTTTGAATACCGTGGGGACCAAACAATTCATTTACTTGGAGACCAATTTACTCCTACCGTGGTAACCACGTTTTTGAATCTCGTACCCACATGGACCACATCAGCTAGCCTATAAGCTTCTCTGAAAACCTATACACCTAAAACTTGGTCACCACGTCGTTCTCACATATATAAAATGACCTCGCTCCATTTCATTTGTTCCAGTAATGACCAAAAACGAGAACTGTGCCTCAATATATATATATAAAACGAAGTGTATTTGCACCCATTCACTGCTAAAACGAAGACGTTCTTCCCACTTGAACGCCTAAATTCTATGTACGGACTTGAGTGCTTATTTGATTTGTGTGGAGAGGGACTGGAGGTGAGAGTCAAGATGAGGCTGCGGTTTCTAGTGAACATGGAAGAGGACCGTGTTCCAGCGAATACTGTAGAAGAAGTGGGGAAGTGGACGTGAGGAATTAGTGGTTGGGGAAGAATGCCTTGCGGTTTTAAGGGGGCGTGGGCTGTCGTTCTAGGCTTGGGCGTTGGTGGGAAAAAATATATATAAAGAACGAAGAAGGGGGGCTGGAACCAACGGAGAACAAGTGGATACTGGGAGGAACTTGCGTGGACTTGGTGATGTGAAACCGTGCTTCGGTGGTACTGTGGCAGAGCAGTGTTTCGGTAATGAGATGAAGTCCTGGAATTATCCGAGAATTTTAATTAAATTAAACATTAGTTTAATTTAATTAAACAAATCGTTCAGCGACCAGTAAATCAGGTGAGTTAAACTCACTCAGTTTTTTTTCTATTTATATTTTTATATAAATTGGGTTTTTATTTTGTGTGCTCTGCTTGCCAATATTTGACTGTTTTCTAGTCATGGATTTATTTGTTGGTTTAACTGATGAAATTAAACCGTCGTTTAATTTCAGTGAAATACCAAATCGTTATTTTTAACGATTGGTTCCAATAAAGGTGACTCACCTTGGTTGGTCACGTTTATTTATAAACGTGTTTAAATGATGGCATTGTTTGAATTGCTTATGGTTGATGTTAAATGGTCGTTATTTAGTTTATCAGTTAAACAAAACTGAACAGTCTGATTTGAGATAACCATTCTGTATACAGGGAAGAACAAGTTGGAGGGATCCAACCGGATTCCTCAAATATATATATTATTTCATATTTTCACATATGAACTATCCTGTTTGGTTGATTGATTTGATTATTGATTTGGACTGGGAATTCAACATGTGTTGTGTTTAAACCAATGAGCGGTATTGGTTGAGTATTTAGCAGTGTATGGCCTATAAAATCAATCGTGTTATAAATATTGATTCACCGTCAGGGGAATCGATAAAGATGAGGTTATAAAATTTATTATATAACTGGAGTTGGATTTAGAATATATTATTTTGAATAAAAATTATAATATGAAATTAAATAAATATTTTATTTATTTAAGACTTTGATTGTTATTAAATTATTTTATAAAGTAAATGCGGACGTTAATCAGGTTTACGAGTACAAGAACAAGTAAAGAATAGAAGGATTAAACTTTGGAAATTGTTTTGTAAAGAAAACAATTAATGGGATTATTTAAATTAATTATATTTTTAATTAATTTAAAGTGAGGATTAATTGGAATCGATTGACGAGATAATCAAGTTAGAGTTAATTAAATCGACCGTTTGAATTAGAATTTGATTATCAAAATTGAGGTGTTTTGATTTGGATAGTTTAATAAATATTGTTTAAATTTAAATAAGGTTTTGAAAAAGGATTTACCATTTAATTTTGTTATTAAAGAAATTAACTACTCATGTAGTTAATGATTGAAATAAATTATTATTTTAATTAATAATAATTTTAGACAATTACTTTTCAAAAGTAATTGAAGTGAAATGAAATCAAAGGAGATTGGAAATAAGCGAATCTGGTTAAAGAACTGGGTTATAGAGTTGTATAACCAAATCCAATAGTTAAATGGAATTTGTTTGAGACTAGAATGAAATATTGATTTTGATTACAACTGACACTTATCTGAGGATAAGAACGTTGTTTGATCTAGGTCTGAGAGGTAATTAGAATACACCAACTTGAACAACATCGGGATTATCTGAAGATGGTATTAGTTGGTAATCGTAAGAGATGTTAGTAAATATGTTTTGATAATATAAACAGCGATTTTAGCACTGTTGTTATAATATATGTTTTGTAAATCAAATATAGCGATTTTAGCACTGTTGCTATAGTAAATGGATTGTAAACCTAAACCAGCGATTATAGCGTTGTTGTTTGTAAATCTAAATAGTAATTATAATGCTATTGTTATAACATATGTGCTATAAATTTCCTTATTAAAAACAAATGGATTTTTCCGATTTAAATAATAAAGGATGAGTTGTCATTTCGTACGACTGCTAGCGTAATTCGCAGGGCTGCTGATAGCCTACGGAGGTCGGATGTTTCCTGAGGGAATCAGGCGTAACCATTGTGATCGCTGTGATCTAGAGTCAAGCGAATGGATGTAAGTCGAGTATTAGTAAATCGATAGAAGTTAAACAAGTAGAGTTAATCAGTTAAAGTTAATCAATTAGAGTTAATCGATTGGAGTTTAATCGAATTAGAGTTATTCAAATATCGTATTTTGAATGTTAAAAGAGCTAGAAGTTTGGTTTAACAAAAGTAAATCAGTTGTTAAAGGCCAAATGGTGCTGAATACTGAGCCAGTGAACTCATTGGGTTGTCATGATTGAAACACTGATTATTTTGATAGTTAAATCACCGACTATCAAATCGGACCCATACGATTGTTGGTACGGAAAGACCGGGATCGAATTTATATTCGAAAACCATTCCGACCAACAAATACGTGAAGATATCAGAAGACGGTCGACATGGAGCATTGAAGACCGTGGATCTTCATAAGCGGAAGGATTACTTATAATCTCTGGTTTAGCGGCCCGAGATACACTGTGATTCTGTCGTGGTTGGAATCCACGGGTTGCAAGGACTTCTCGCTACTGATCCATGGGGTGATTCCTATATGAGATGCAGTAGGAGAGTGCCTTCGGTTCATCCTGTTCCTGGATGACTTGTATGGACGAATGTCTGACAGAGTATTTCCTTAGAACCACGTACGTTGATTTTTACAAATACACCGAGTTGGTGGCGAAGAGGGGCACTTCTTCAATACCAGAGTATATTTGTGGACGTCAATTAGTGATTTGACGGATCTGACGATGTGGTATTCAAAGTGAATGGTGGCCAGATGTTCGAAGAGATGAATTCTTGCCTAAAGCCTCATCAACCGGGGAAGGACAAAAATCGGGCAGGCAGCATGGCTATGTGGGTCGCTCCCATTAGGGTGTATAATCACCTATCTAGAGAAATTCCTTTTGTTTCTTATTCTATTGATTCTGCCCATTCGGGAACGGTGGTTTGAGTCCAACCGTTGGTGATATACATTCGATACACTCAAGCGAAATGAGTGGTCGGTCATGTGAGGGCCGGGTTGCAAGACGTTCTTGTTGAACCCAGTGTATTCGCCTCTAGAGATACACGAGCGGAAGGTGGTCCCATACCTTGTCAAGGTTGGAATCCAATCTCCAATAAGCGCCTGCGGTTTTGATTGTATTCTATATATGTGGAGCGTGAGATGCAAGCGTTCCACTAGATTGATACTTATTGGTATCTAGACAATATCATAATATCAGACCAATATATGATTTCAAAAGATGTTTTGGGTTATCGTAAGGTAAAAACCGTCCGTGTTTATGTGTGGATTTGGTCTTACGATTATCCTTTTCTTTTGAAAAGATTTTGAACATTAAAATCTTGTTGGATGATTTACCCTTAATACTGTGCGAGTTTATCTCACTCTGGTTCACCAGACTGACCCGGTGTTTTGTAAATGCTCGGGTTAGACCGGGTTGTACAGGTTCAGGTTGTCGACCGCTATGAAGAGATGAGCTGGGGAGTCCAGACGTATGATACTATATAGTTTCTTTTCCGCTGTGAGTTGTATATGGGAACAGGTTATTATAACGGTCCCAGTGATGTTGATGTACTCTGATATTGTAAGTTTTATTTAAAGCTCTTAATAAAGTTATTTCTATATTATATTTTGTTCCGCTGCGATGTGTGACTCTGTGTTGTGTTTGTTTCCTCTTCTTCTTCTATTTTAATATTTCTTTCTTTCTATCTCACCCTCTAAATTCTTTCTAATAACGTCCAGTGTTTTCGGTGTTTGGAAGGTCGGCATGAGTTACGGTAAAGGTATTTATGTCGATTTCCGGGGCCGAAAATCCTCTGTTCGTTACAGTGGTATCAGAGCTATTGGTTTAGTAATAACCTTGGCTCTGTGGCGTAACTTGATAGAGATGGGGTTAGCAATACCCTAGATCGAGATTGAGTGTATATGTATATGAGAGCGTAATTGAAAATTTTATATACAAATGTTTTATATTGTGTTTGTGATCGGTTCAAGTGTTGAGAAGCATAGAACTGACAACAGATACAGTATTGTTTTGAAATAAGGGTAAATGAAATAATTTTACCCAAATTATATTTTTGTATATAAAGGAAATAATTTTATTAAATTATTGAGATAGTAGTGTATTTGATCGATTTGAATGTGATTCAAATCGGATTGAAATTTGAATTAAAATTTAACTTGGTTAAGTAAAATTAATAATGATATAAATTTGGAATTTTGAATGAATAATAATCAAATAGACATCAATCGGGTATAAATCGATTGACGTTCAAAAATGTGAAACCAAAGTAAAATATTAATATTGATGGTAAATTCAATAAATTTGGTTGTGTATTGGTTGTTGTTGTGATTTGTTTGATAGTTGGTTGAATGGAAATAATCGATGATTTAATGGGGCTAAATAAATTATAAACTAAAGAATAAATTTTCAGTATAATTAAACTGAAAGGAAACTGCAGGTGAAATGGGAATTATGATTTAACCCTGTAATTGGTAATGGATTGAGATATTTATTAGATTTTGAAATCCTGTGATTAAATATTATCTCAGAATTTCACATATTTATTACTGATATGTGAATTGAGTTAAGTACAGATGCCAGAGGAATAGGCAGACTGATATTGGTTGAGTAAATCGCATATACGCTGAGCAACTATGCTCAATAGCGCTCGAAAAGGTACGCCTACGTGAAAATATAAAATTTTGGGGTTTTGATTTTTGTTTTCCGACCGTTGGTCGATGTATATATATATTATGTGTTCCTGCGATATCGCAGATGTCACTCCGTGCAGGGGGACTCTGCCGAAATTTTTTCGGGAACTTAGAGTGTTAGAAAATTTTTGATATTTTCGAAAATATTTATTTACGATAACGATTTGGTTTTCGATAAATTGAATTTGGAAATTAATGAGATTTGTAGCACTTTTCTTACCTTAGCAATTTCGAGGACGAAATTATTTTAAGGGGGGAAGAATGTAACGACCCGTGTTTTTCGACCATTTGAATATGCATATTTAAATTAGTTTTAAATATTATATTGGAAATATTAATGGAATTAAATATTTAGTTCGTTATTTAAATGAAGTTTGAACGTTATATAATTTATATATAATATAAATCGAGCTCGGAAATGGCGTGCAGTTCGTAATATGGAGTTTTGAACCTCAACTGAGAATACAGAATCCGTTATAAGCCGGAATTCTGTGAAACAAGAAACGTTGGAAGCATATTGACGATAATTTTCATATGAAAAAGGAAAATCCAGATTTCATGTTATATATTGATAGTTATGGTCAAATCAAAATTTGAAATAATCGCTATGGAAAATCGTTATATAAATATACGCGTTAAAATGGCCGTTTTGCAAACGGACTCCGTTTTCGACGAAATCAGTTTCATGGGGACCGTATCGTTAAATTATTGTACGGTGGTGAGTGGCGTGGAAAAACCGATGTCGTATGTGGTCACGGTAGCCGTAAACGCCCGTTCAATTTGTATAGCGCGTAATTAGTTTAATAAAGAGTTATTTGGGTATAACTTGAACAGATGATCGAATTAGGCCGCGAAACCAATTCCGTTGAGTTCGTAGCGTCGATTATAGTCAGGGTAGGTATATAGTTTGTTATTTTTAGAGATCGGAAAATTTGGTGTTCAGAAGGGCAGTGCGGTACGCGTTAAAAATGGCCTACCGGGGCGACAGTCTCAGAATGCGACGAAACTAGTGCCGTTGGGTTCGTATTGAAGAATTATTGTAGGATATCGATGTTTCAAGTTGATTTGATTTATCTGGTGATCGTGGAAAAATTAAATGTGTGTTTATTTCTGGTTTTATAAAAGAATTTCTTTCAAACGATGTCGGATTTCGACGAAACTTGTCCCATTGGATCCGGAATATCTTTTTACATGAAGATTAGTTTTTTTATCAGAAAACAGAAGTCGTTTGTAGGATGGTTTACGCATTACTTCATGGCAAAGTTTCAACATAATATAATATTATACATATTTAAACTTTTAAAATTTTCTCAGCCAAATTCCTTTTGTTTTTGAATACCGTGGGGACCAAACAATTCATTTACTTGGAGACCAATTTACTCCTACCGTGGTAACCACGTTTTTGAATCTCGTACCCACATGGACCACATCAGCTAGCCTATAAGCTTCTCTGAAAACCTATACACCTAAAACTTGGTCACCACGTCGTTCTCACATATATAAAATGACCTCGCTCCATTTCATTTGTTCCAGTAATGACCAAAAACGAGAACTGTGCCTCAATATATATATATATATAAAACGAAGTGTATTTGCACCCATTCACTGCTAAAACGAAGACGTTCTTCCCACTTGAACGCCTAAATTCTATGTACGGACTTGAGTGCTTATTTGATTTGTGTGGAGAGGGACTGGAGGTGAGAGTCAAGATGAGGCTGCGGTTTCTAGTGAACATGGAAGAGGACCGTGTTCCAGCGAATACTGTAGAAGAAGTGGGGAAGTGGACGTGAGGAATTAGTGGTTGGGGAAGAATGCCTTGCGGTTTTAAGGGGGCGTGGGCTGTCGTTCTAGGCTTGGGCGTTGGTGGGAAAAAATATATATAAAGAACGAAGAAGGGGGGCTGGAACCAACGGAGAACAAGTGGATACTGGGAGGAACTTGCGTGGACTTGGTGATGTGAAACCGTGCTTCGGTGGTACTGTGGCAGAGCAGTGTTTCGGTAATGAGATGAAGTCCTGGAATTATCCGAGAATTTTAATTAAATTAAACATTAGTTTAATTTAATTAAACAAATCGTTCAGCGACCAGTAAATCAGGTGAGTTAAACTCACTCAGTTTTTTTTTATTTATATTTTTATATAAATTGGGTTTTTATTTTGTGTGCTCTGCTTGCCAATATTTGACTGTTTTCTAGTCATGGATTTATTTGTTGGTTTAACTGATGAAATTAAACCGTCGTTTAATTTCAGTGAAATACCAAATCGTTATTTTTAACGATTGGTTCCAATAAAGGTGACTCACCTTGGTTGGTCACGTTTATTTATAAACGTGTTTAAATGATGGCATTGTTTGAATTGCTTATGGTTGATGTTAAATGGTCGTTATTTAGTTTATCAGTTAAACAAAACTGAACAGTCTGATTTGAGATAACCATTCTGTATACAGGGAAGAACAGGTTGGAGGGATCCAACCGGATTCCTCAAATATATATATTATTTCATATTTTCACATATGAACTATCCTGTTTGGTTGATTGATTTGATTATTGATTTGGACTGGGAATTCAACATGTGTTGTGTTTAAACCAATGAGCGGTATTGGTTGAGTATTTAGCAGTGTATGGCCTATAAAATCAATCGTGTTATAAATATTGATTCACCGTCAGGGGAATCGATAAAGATGAGGTTATAAAATTTATTATATAACTGGAGTTGGATTTAGAATATA
The DNA here is from genome assembly GCA_030737875.1 of Allium sativum. NCBI lineage: Eukaryota > Viridiplantae > Streptophyta > Magnoliopsida > Asparagales > Amaryllidaceae > Allium > Allium sativum. Next base: position 196,381,993 of record CM060911.1, read on the forward strand.
TTATTTTGAATAAAAATTATAATATGAAATTAAATAAATATTTTATTTATTTAAGACTTTGATTGTTATTAAATTATTTTATAAAGTAAATGCTGACGTTAATCAGGTTTACGAGTACAAGAACAAGTAAAGAATAGAAGGATTAAACTTTGGAAATTGTTTTGTAAAGAAAACAATTAATGGGATTATTTAAATTAATTATATTTTTAATTAATTTAAAGTGAGGATTAATTGGAATCGATTGACGAGATAATCAAGTTAGAGTTAATTAAATCGACCGTTTGAATTAGAATTTGATTATCAAAATTGAGGTGTTTTGATTTGGATAGTTTAATAAATATTGTTTAAATTTAAATAAGGTTTTGAAAAAGGATTTACCATTTAATTTTGTTATTAAAGAAATTAACTACTCATGTAGTTAATGATTGAAATAAATTATTATTTTAATTAATAATAATTTTAGACAATTACTTTTCAAAAGTAATTGAAGTGAAATGAAATCAAAGGAGATTGGAAATAAGCGAATCTGGTTAAAGAACTGGGTTATAGAGTTGTATAACCAAATCCAATAGTTAAATGGAATTTGTTTGAGATTAGAATGAAATATTGATTTTGATTACAACTGACACTTATCTGAGGATAAGAACGTTGTTTGATCAAGGTCTGAGAGGTAATTAGAATACACCAACTTGAACAACATCGGGATTATCTGAAGATGGTATTAGTTGGTAATCGTAAGAGATGTTAGTAAATATGTTTTGATAATATAAACAGCGATTTTAGCACTGTTGTTATAATATATGTTTTGTAAATCAAATATAGCGATTTTAGCACTGTTGCTATAGTAAATGGATTGTAAACCTAAACCAGCGATTATAGCGTTGTTGTTTGTAAATCTAAATAGTAATTATAATGCTATTGTTATAACATATGTGCTATAAATTTCCTTATTAAAAACAAATGGATTTTTCCGATTTAAATAATAAAGGATGAGTTGTCATTTCGTACGACTGCTAGCGTAATTCGCAGGGCTGCTGATAGCCTACGGAGGTCGGATGTTTCCTGAGGGAATCAGGCGTAACCATTGTGATCGCTGTGATCTAGAGTCAAGCGAATGGATGTAAGTCGAGTATTAGTAAATCGATAGAAGTTAAACAAGTAGAGTTAATCAGTTAAAGTTAATCAATTAGAGTTAATCGATTGGAGTTTAATCGAATTAGAGTTATTCAAATATCGTATTTTGAATGTTAAAAGAGCTAGAAGTTTGGTTTAACAAAAGTAAATCAGTTGTTAAAGGCCAAATGGTGCTGAATACTGAGCCAGTGAACTCATTGGGTTGTCATGATTGAAACACTGATTATTTTGATAGTTAAATCACCGACTATCAAATCGGACCCATACGATTGTTGGTACGGAAAGACCGGGATCGAATTTATATTCGAAAACCATTCCGACCAACAAATACGTGAAGATATCAGAAGACGGTCGACATGGAGCATTGAAGACCGCGGATCTTCATAAGCGGAAGGTAGGGGTGTAAATCGGTCGGACCGGACCGGACGGAGGTATGTTCAGTTTCTGTCCTAAAAAAAATCGGACCGAACACGGACCGGACCAAATTTTTTCTTGGACAAATTTCGTTGTCCTAATTCGTGTCCTAAATAAAATCGGTCGGACACGGACACGATCGGACTAGTCGGACTCGGTCGGACATGGCTATTTATATCACATTTTGTACATTTTACTAGATTTTCTCTCTACTATACGACGAATTTCAAATAATTCGGACAAATTCGGACGAGCCCGGACCGGACATGATTTTTTCTCGTACAAATCTTGTTGTCCTAACTCGTGTCCTAAATGAAAATCGGACGGACTCGGACGGACGTATTTCGGTCACGGACACGAACGGACGTCGGACATTCGAACAAAATATACAGCCCTAGCGGAAGGATTACTTATAATCTCTGGTTTAGCGGCCCGAGATACACTGTGATTCTGTCGTGGTTGGAATCCACGGGTTGCAAGGACTTCTCGCTACTGATCCATGGGGTGATTCCTATATGAGATGCAGTAGGAGAGTGCCTTCGGTTCATCCTGTTCCTGGATGACTTGTATGGACGAATGTCTGACAGAGTATTTCCTTAGAACCACGTACGTTGATTTTTACAAATACACCGAGTTGGTGGCGAAGAGGGGCACTTCTTCAATACCAGAGTATATTTGTGGACGTCAATTAGTGATTTGACGGATCTGACGATGTGGCATTCAAAGTGAATGGTGGCCAGATGTTCGAAGAGATGAATTCTTGCCTAAAGCCTCATCAACCGGGGAAGGACAAAAATCGGGCAGGCAGCATGGCTATGTGGGTCGCTCCCATTAGGGTGTATAATCACCTATCTAGAGAAATTCCTTTTGTTTCTTATTCTATCGATTCTGCCCATTCGGGAACGGTGGTTTGAGTCCAACCGTTGGTGATATACATTCGATACACTCAAGCGAAATGAGTGGTCGGTCATGTGAGGGCCGGGTTGCAAGACGTTCTTGTTGAACCCAGTGTATTCGCCTCTAGAGATACACGAGCGGAAGGTGGTCCCATACCTTGTCAAGGTTGGAATCCAATCTCCAATAAGCGCCTGCGGTTTTGATTGTATTCTATATATGTGGAGCGTGAGATGCAAGCGTTCCACTAGATTGATACTTATTTGTATCTAGACATTATCATAATATCAGATCAATATATGATTTCAAAAGATTTTTTGGGTTATCGTAAGGTAAAAACCGTCCGTGTTTATGTGTGGATTTGGTCTTACGATTATCCTTTTCTTTTGAAAAGATTTTGAACTTTAAAATCTTGTTGGATGATTTACCCTTAATACTGTGCGAGTTTATCTCACTCTGGTTCACCAGACTGACCCGATGTTTTGTAAATGCTCAAGTTAGACCGGGTTGTACAGGTTCAGGTTGTCGACCGCTATGAAGAGATGAGCTGGGGAGTCCAGACGTATGATACTATATAGTTTCTTTTCCGCTGTGAGTTGTATATGGGAACAGGTTATTATAACGGTCCCAGTGATGTTGATGTACTCTGATATTGTAAGTTTTATTTAAAGCTCTTAATAAAGTTATTTCTATATTATATTTTGTTCCGCTGCGATGTGTGACTCTGTGTTGTGTTTGTTTCCTCTTCTTCTTCTATTCTAATATTTCTTTCTTTCTATCTCACCCTCTAAATTCTTTCTAATAACGTCCAGTGTTTTCGGTGTTTGGAAGGTCGGCATGAGTTACGGTAAAGGTATTTATGTCGATTTCCGGGGCCGAAAATCCTCTGTTCGTTACAAACAGTATAGCAATACACAAGTAGTTTCAAATTTCAGATGGAGGTAGAAGCTATGACGAAGAAGGAGAAGAAAATGAAACGAAATAAATGAGTTATAACAGTTCATTCCAACCTCTTATCCTTCTAATTTCGAAATCTAAACCGGAACCAAAAAATAGGTTTAAATGTTTGAAAATGGACTATGTGAAAAACCCTCAAAAAGTCAGTACCTTCCAAATGGTTCTAATGGAAACCATAATCCCGATCCAACGAAAGTGGTTTTGAGTTGGAATTTTACTTCAGTCAAAATTTATAGACGAAATAAGCTTTAGTTATGGATAAAATGAACCCTAAAAGTGATAAATGCTTGTAATAGCTCTCTCAAAATCACAGAACAATACAACTTTATATGGAAACAATATTTCATACTTGCGCATCAAAAACGCTTTAAAACGTGGGTTTTTATAAGAATCAATCCTTGTGTACAACTTCGATTTGTTTTTGGGGACAAGGTAATTTTGACGATGTTTTTTTTTTTTTTGAAGAAGGAACTTAAGAGAAACCTAAATAGCATGGAGAGTGGAGAGATGGCATATGGATGTGAAATACTTCGAAAGGGTGCGTTTGTTATATATATGAGTGAATATGCTTTTATATTTTTATTTTAGTCTCACAACATAGGATAAGCTATATCTCAAGCTCTAAAGTTTATATGTCTGTAGGAGGCTATACAATGGAAATACAGGAATCAATTTACAATATACAATTTCGTCCTCTTCTTTAACGGCTTCTTATTTCCTTATTGTTAGTACACGTTATGAATGTGATGTTTTCTCTTCTTTGATCTTAAATAATAATTAAATATATTTCTTTCTTTGTTTTAATTAATGGCACCAAATTTAAAATTATCTAAATCTACTTTTCTAGAATTTTTTTGCAATTAATTATATTCAGATTTAAGTATTCTTTATTAACAATTCCATATTTGTTTCCAAACTTTCCAGAGTTGGATTTTAATTACATTAAATTTATTTTTTAATTCTCATTATATCAATTTTGTATTTTCAATTTTGTACTTGTTTTACAAATGAAGTTCTTATTTTGAAACAAATGAAGTTTTTATTTTTAATTTGTAATGGAGATCTCATTATATCAATTCCATATCTGTTTTACAAATGAAGTTTTTATTTTGAAAACTTTTATTTTTGAATCATCATTAAGGTGAAGGCTTTGGCAATGATTTTGAGATATGATTTATATTTCCGAAGAAATATTTGGTTGTTTCATAGACAACATTTGTACCAAAAATATTTATCCAAAAAATTGAATTAAGCTTAGTTCTAATATTGATCTTGATTTCACACATATGAAGTGAATGGAAACATTAATGAAAGCTTACGTGATAAGCTTAATATTTAGTGTTTAAATAAATAAAAAAATGGGGATTGAGAACCTATAGTTTCTATAGTGTTAAATGGTAATTTTGATGAAAAAATAAAAATCTAAATAATCTGTATATGAATTTTGTAATAAAAAAATTGTGAATTTTTTCATTTTGGAAATTAATCTTAATTCCCTTGATTGTTGAAATATCTTTTTTTTGGCAAGGCATATTGCTGAAATATCCTGAGTTGAATTGAAAATATACATGCTTTTGTTGATATATTTAGGAAAGAATTATGGGGTTAATTTTCTTATAAATGAAATAATTTGAATCTGAGATATATATGGTTGGTATTTTATGTTTATAAATGATACGAACAAGTCTACAAAATTTTGGACCATTTATGTAAGTGACTTAAAAAACCCATTTCTATTACATTAGTTTACTCAAATTTCGTGATTGAGTGTCGTACATAAGAGGTGGTTAATTCAGAAGTAGACAAAAGCTTATTATTTGGAGTATATAATTTGGCAAATAATGCATCATTTAATGAAAGAAACAAGTTTGAAAAACAACCAAAAAGTTGGGTAAAGAATTTTTTGAACCAAAATTTATATTACCCAAGGTTCTGAGACCTAAAGTCCTGAATTATGAAAAGATTTATTGATAAGTAGTGGACATCTTATCAATATCTTTTCGAATTGATCAAATTACAAGCATTTGAACTTGAAGTTTGCAAAAAGCTTGAGAATCGGAAGTTCATCACAAATTAATGAACTTGATATATATATATATATATATGTATGTATGTATGTATGTATGTATGTATGTATGTATGTATGTATGAATGAATGAATTGTGAAAAACTCAAGTTTATAAACTAGTAAATCATAAACTAGAATACTGAAACTATGTATAGTGATGAGCTTGTACTTCTTGAAGAAGTTTAATGAGACAAGAAAACCATCAAATAATAATAAAGGTACATTTAAGAGATTTCAAAATTCTCCAAATGAGATATAATCTACTGTAACGAACAGTCATTTCAAACCATTCAAGTCGACAATAAAACCACACATGTCTAACTTGAATCCTTCAAAACGAAAAATTGTTATTATTTCAGGGTTTTATTAGAATCTGATCATAGAATCACACACATAGAATAATACAATATCTCGTAGCAAAATAAATTAACATAACATTAGTTCATGAAGCTACTACATAAATTACAACGAGTTTCAACAGTAAATGCATAGTACCAAAGTCTCAAAGTAAATACATCAAAAATCAACTGCATAGGAGATCACTAATACAAACTAACTAAAATAAGGAAATAATTAGAATATGTAGATAGTTATAATAGGTAGATGGAGTCTTTATAAGGTCTTAATACCTAAAAGGTGCATCTCAAATAATGGGACACTTAGTCTGATCCAAGCACAAAGTATAACGAAAAGCTCAGGTCAGAACTAACATTCTGATGCAAGTAAATCAACTTAAGAAAAATGTAAATAGATGCAATGTGCAAGTAACTCAAAGGATGCTTGGGGTTTCCATCTTTTAAAAATCCACTAAACTATTTACATATAAAACAATAAGCTATTATAGTAATGCCTATCAGTAAACATCGTATTTAAAATAGCATTAAGGCATTACCCATATCCCACACATTTTATAACATTAACGTGCAATTTGCATATAAATACAAGTAAATCGTCAAAGCATAGTGATGCGTCGTGATATAGAAAACGTTGAATAAACTCGTAGTGGGCCCAATCAAGACAAATATGACAAGGCTTGTGAGGCAATGTGTAACAACCCGAAATTTCTGAACTAATTTAATTTTTTTATTTTAGCTGTTTTAATGGGTTTTGAATATTTAAAATGATTTATTTTAAATAATAACGATTTAAAATTTATTTAAATCGAAGTTAGAACGTATAAATTTATTTTAATATAAAACGAGCTTGAAATGGCGCAGTAGTTTGAAAATTCGATTTTTAATTTCAAATGAATGTACATAATTCAATATAAATCGGATTTCAGTAAAATAAGAAGCGTTGGAATATTTTGGACTGTAATTTTCTAACGAATGTAAGAAATGGATATTTCACTTTATAAATTGAAAGTTATGTCCAATTTAAAATTTAAAATAGTCATTATGGAATTTATTTAAATTTTAATATATATATATATAGCCCTTAAAATAGTCATTCTGCAAATGACCTCCATTTTCGACGAAACCACTTTTGTTGGATCTGGAATGTCAAATTATTGTTAGGTTCAAAATTTTATAATTTTTGGAATTAATATGTGAGCGCAGTAAATTTACGCGTTTTCAATTTTAGTTTGAATCCAAATAAGCTAATAAAAGACCATTTTTCAAACGGTCTCCAAATTCAACGAAATTAATTTTGTTAGGACCGTATCATCAAAACGTAGCTATATTTCAATTTTCATAATTTTTGGAGTCAGTATGTGGCTCCGGTAAATTAAAATGTATGTTTAAATTCAATATATTAATTTATGTTTTAATTTTGATAAAAACTGATTGAAACAGTCAAACCGACTTACGAAACATATCCCATTGTTTCCGAAATGGGGTTAGTAATTCTAGAACTAAATAATAATAAAAAAGGGGAATAAGTAACCTTTTCTTCAAAACCCTAGTCCCTATACATTCTGCGCCGCCGGTAAAGAATGGAAGGCTATCATTGTTAAAATATTCATTCATTGATCTCCTCTTCTACATTATGAATTAGACCAAAACTATAAAACAAAATTCATAGAGAATCTCATGCTTTATCAATTCATACGGCCATGATCAGTATATATGAGGTATTTCGTGAGATTTCGGAGCTCGAAGGGCTCGGTTTCACACCAGTTTTCAGCGATGATGGGGCGTTCGAATCAGTCCTGGTGGCAGCTGAGGTAAGCACATTTGGAGGTCTTCGAGGGGAGGTTGGTTGATCGCCGTCCAATTGCTTATGGCGGCGGGTGGTGAAGCGTTTAAGGAAGGATGATGGGTTACAGTTGTACGATCATGCCTGGTAAATTTGAATGGAAGGGAATGTAATTAACGAGTTAATTATATTAATTAAGGATTATGACTTGTTTAAATTATTTTATGTTAATCAATTTTTAAACATACATAACTTTTGCGTATAGAAACGAAATCAAACGATTTCAGTTGCATTGGAATCACAGAGACGAACTCTACGACATGAAACTGACCAAAATGGAAACGGAAGATGTTGAAGTTTTTGATAAAATTAAACACTCATTTAATTTGATTAAAACAATCCTCGATTAAAGAATGACGGAGTGGAAACCAACGTGAGAACTCTCTCACCCAAATTTTGTACAGTTATTTATTTTATAGATGAAAATAAAAAAGTTGTCATTGTTGATTTTTAACTATTGTATGTGACATTGTTTGAATTCAACACATGAACTATTCGCGACTCATTTGCACAAGAAGCGTTGTTTGAATATACGACACTCATATTTCAAACAATGTGGATCGACACTTTGTGGTTGTTGAAATGAGATATAAATATCCATTTATTATGTGAACCGTAAATTTTTATTACTTGTCTAAGTAAAATTGGTTAAGTAGAAAAATAATTCAAATCGAATTAGAATTGATTAAATTTATTAACCGATGATTTATTTAAATAGACTGTTGTTGTTTGAAAACCCCACATGGATATTGGGGAGATATTTGACATACATTAATCCTGATATTTAGTTGTATGTCAATCGATTTATTGATAGACAGTTAGTTGTAAGCGTTATTTATTTATTTTAATGCTTATACAGTTGTAGAATGCACTCTGGTTGTTATTCGGATGTTTAATGATTAATTATCATTATTGTTGAATACATGCCATGTATGAAATCCATATAATTAAAATTGTATGGTAATTGATTGAGTCACATTCCAATTCGGAGATAATTAACATTTTAATATAATATTCAGTGAAGAATTAAAATTATGATTTTGATGTCCTATTTTGGACGGAAACAAAAATATTGAAATGTGAAGCCGAGTTAAGTATTTAAACGCCATTTTAATTAGAACGGGTTTATCAATCGATTTTATTCATTTTATCAATGAATACATACGGGAAATGGATTTCAAAATCAGATATTTTGAAAATATTATCATTGTAATATTATAATGATATGGAATGTTCAATTTTGATTTAAAATTGAAAATGAAGTGGAAATTGTTTTAAAATTAATTTATAAACGATTTATAAAATACGTTTTAAATGGAAATCGAAAATATTATATATATATATGGCTTGAATATAACACACCGCGCAACGACCGTTCGCGAATTTCGACCATTGACTTCAAATTGATGTAACGGGAGATCCGACCGTCGGATTCTCCTAAAAGTGGAATAGTTGGGTTCGTATCGAAGAGATCTTTCCAATGAACATAAGAAATTTAAATTTGAACGGTTGGATTTTAAAATATATCCAAATCAATTTTGAAAAATGTCGCTATGGATGCAGTTCAGTGGCCGTTATTGGAAACCGACTGTAAAGGCCTTAATAAAATTATTAAAAATATGGAAAAATTGTGAAAAATCATAATAAATAATTTGGAAATATTTTGGATGAAATAATCTAGGTTTGAAAAGATAAAAATATATTTTTATCGAAATGAACTAGTTAATAAATAGAATAATAATCCAATGTTTTTAAATAAATAATTTGGATTTGCGAATGGGCATAACCAAAAATTTCCATCGTATATGAATTGGAATGGTTTTGAATGGAAATAATCCTCGAAATATTTCGATATTGGATTCGCTGATTATACGGATATTGTTGAGAAATTTGGAAGATACAGATATCGTTATTCCCAATACGATTTCCATTGGTTTCAGAGTTTGATATTAAATATAAGCCAATACTATTTCTATTCAGAGCCTTACATTTAATGTGAAATTGGGTTCTGGGTTTGTCGTGAATAGTGTCTTCAATAACACTGTTCTTGGTTTTATCGTGAACAGTGTTTTAAATAACATTTGTTCTTTAATCCAATTAACAATGAAGATATGGTTTGGAATTTATAAATCTTTTTATTAAAATTTAATGGAAATTTTCCAAAGTAAAGTTCTCCAATTTAATATATCACATTGGAATTGAATGGAATTCGATTTGGTAATAATCGAAATGAGCTTCTGTAAAGGAAGTCCGCTACTATATATGGAATTTAAACGGCTTTGCCGTTATTCCATTTATACTATTAGTCTTATAAGGAAATTTATATTGATTATATATATTGATCTATTTTCCGTGAAGATTCCATAGTTAATAGAAGTTGATTTGGGTTTATTGTGGACTGTGTTTTTAATAACATTGGTTCTTCAACCCAGATAAAGAAAATATTAATTTCTTAAAGTTGAGTAATCATAAAGTAATGATTTATGATGTTAAAACCAAGTTGGAGTTTTAATGAATCTTTAGTTGGATTGAATGAGAATAGGATAATTAAATTCATCGAATTCACGAAATGATCGAGAATGGAGTATCACCAGTTTTACTCCAGGCGATAGTTAAATCTTTAATTAGATTTGATTGTGAAATGGTAATTAATTTTACCAATAAAACAGTGGGTGTTAGATATGGAGTACTACCAGTTTTGCTCTATGGGATGAATCGGTTGGGATTGGGTTAATAAAAAAAAGTGGTTACTTCGGTAAGGTTCGCTAGTCCCGACTAGTTAATAAAATCTTTTGAAAACGATATCAAATGGAAGATTAAAGAGAAAATTTAAAAGAATTTATATTTGATAAAATTAATGGGAACCTTTCCCTAAAGATGTGAAAATTTGAATAAAAGTATATTCTGAATTGGAATGAGGCGTATGATGTGTTTTTATAGTACTTGATTATAAGATACGCGAGTTATTCGGAAAGACCGGGTTTAACCCATTCTGAATAACTGATACAACGACTAAATGTCGATGATATGAAGACGGTAGTTGAAGACCAGAGATCGTCACATCGTTTGGATGATTACCAATGTCTTGATTGGGATGTACACCCAAGACAAGGTAATAAGTGGTGATTGTCCAGACGTACTTGGAGATCGACCGGACATGCGAGGGCCTCTCTCCTGTATTGGACAAATGGGATGAGGAATAAGGTGCCTTCCGTTTCGTTTAGACCCCGAACAGACTTGCAAATTGATGGTATGTATGACATTGTATTTCTTTATACTGTATTCGTTGATCTCTGCAAAATATATTATTGTTTGGTGGCGGAGAATATTTTCTCTTGCTTAACACCCTACTCTGAGACGTACGAGCTTAGAGATTATATATTGGTCGAAATCAGTGGTACGGTATGGATAGACTGTGTGCCATGCTGAGTTGCATGGATCAAAGCTTTTGATGAAAAGCAAAACTTTGTGGTTGATGATCAAAGCACAACATTAAGTAGAATAACTATTTGTAGCATTAATTTGTGAGCTTCACACCTTGGTATGAACCGAAAATGGGATGGGGACTTCGTGGAAATGGACATATGTTAGTTTTTAGTTGCGAGTAACATCATGGTATGGATCCCAGACATTTTACTCATGTGGATGTTGGAAAAACTTTATGATGGAAAGCAAGGTACCTTGGATATGATTTGAGTTCCTAGTGGCTCTTTATTGGTCGACTGGACGGACCATTTTGGAGGTTCAATAGAACCAGCTAATATATTGTTTATGGTACTGCCAATCGTCGACGGATGACCGACCCTGTCGCTAACCTAGGGTTGCCCGTAGGTGTGATCCCGAGGCATTGCTAGTGTGTCTCGAATCGGTTAGGACGATCCCTTGCCTTGGTTCATAGATGGAAACCCAATTTCCAATATGCGATTTTACGATTTTAGTTGTAAACCTATATGGCGACGTATTATAATGGTACCTACGTCGCCTATGATTGATACATTTATATTTGAAGTTGGTTTCTTCACTTATAGTAGTAATAAAAGATGAAATTTCGCGTATCAAGCATATTTGGCTATTATAAGGTAAAGCTCTATCCTCGACTACGTTCATTGTGTGATGGGACCTGAGTCTTATAATAGCTTCATTTTTATTCTTTAGCATTGCGTTGTTTGTTTTATGCACTAGTATTCATGGGGGATAAACCCATTCCGTTTATACAACGTGGTCCCGTGATTTACCCAACTTTAAATTAAAAGCTAATAACTGTTTTAGTTCTCATACCAGTCCCATGACTGACTTGGAGTTTATTGTTTTAACCTAAACTCTGGGTGCCCATATTTTCCATATGGGCAGCTAGTAGTTTTGGTTTTTGCTGACATTTCTTTACATAGGATCCTGGATTTACAGATGAAGCTATATTCGGAAAGCTTTGTATCCGTATATTTCTTTCAGTTGTTGTAGTTGATGACTTCCACTGCACATTATATTCATGTATTATATTTTCCGCTGCTTTGTAATTTGTAAATCTCTAATATTTATTTTCCCGCTGTGTATTATTTATTTATTCTCTGAAATTCTTGTACTCTAATGTAAATTGTTGTAATAGCAATGAAATGTACTATTGTTTGTGTTCTGATGCGTCGTGTTCTCAAAACAATCCAGACTCTGACGTCTCCTCGAGGATCGGGGATGTCTGGGTCGTTTCAGTTGGTATGAGAGCTTTGGTTTACAAAGCTCGAAAACAAGACCCAGTAGAACCAAACGAAAGAATTCATCGGAAATAGGACTAGTAACATCCTATTATTTCATCCAAATTTGGAATCAACACCAGAGGTACGATGCACTTCACCGATTCTGTAAGATTAGAATGTGGAGCCGCGTTATTACAAAATAAAAAGCATAAAATGAAGACAAAGGAATTTTTATTGTGGTTCGATTCTAAATGAATCTACATCCACTTTGCAATTAATTTTCATTATGAAATTTTGTCTACAACATGAATGAACCCTCACTATACATTCATTTCTCATTATGCTCCCTTTTCCCGCTCTTTATGATCTAAATACACTTAAATTTGGCAAACGGATAGAAGAGATCACTTGCTCTGTGATGGTAGATGTATCGATCCTTGATCACTTTGGCACTTTTGTGTTCAACCATGTTTTGATGAGATTTTGTGCTTAGATCCGAATTCGAGAGGTTGGGAGAAGGTTAGAGATTTCTTGGAATGGTGTTGGAGAGCTTCCTTATGTTGTATGAATGATATTCAAAGAGCTCTGATCCAACAGGAGATAGCTTCAATGATCATAGGAATGAATTTGATCCACATGAAGTTGGAGATGAGTTATTAGATCCATGAGAGCCATTAGTGAAGTTGTAGGCAAGCTTTGAATTTGGCAGCACCTCCTAGTAGGAATGAATTTAGGCTTCCCTCCCCCCTCCCGGAATGTGAATTATGAGGGGTATTTATAGGTGGGATTCAGGCCAAGTGGCAATTCTGTAATTTTCCCAAACTCCCTTTAGGCCGTCGGGCGAGCTAAAGGATTCAAAGGAATGTTTTTGCGGTCTAAGGAGTGGCAGCACGAGATTAAAAAGCGGAGTGGGCTAAGTTCCTCTTGTTAGTTGACGGTGCGGACTAAGACAAGGCGGTGCGAGCTTGTACAAAGCGTAGCGACCCAATCATATCTAGAACAAGCTAAACCATGACGAAGCAGTTTGATCCTTGATGGAGTGGGCTAAATCCTTTAGCGGGACAACGACTTGAAGAGCTGGCGACCCAAGAACCTTGTGTAACGACCCGGATTTTCGGAAGACTTTGGTTATCGACATAAGCTCGATGTCGATAACCAAAACATCGAAAAATCCCGGTTGTTAATGAAAGAAATTAGAGGGTGAGAATAGATAAGGTAGAACTAATAGAATAGAAGAAGAAGAAGAACATCATCATCAGAGTAAACACGAATCTCACAGCGGAACGAATAAAATATAACATAACTTTTGAAATACAAACAGTTATATATACAATAGCACTTATCAGAGTGCAGCACTTACAACAACAGCGGAAATAATAATAGCTATAGAATCCTGAAGCCTCCTGCTCCAAGCTCTCCAAGTGTATCTGTAAAATCCCGACTACTTGACTGCCCGTACAAATTAGGCACCCAAGAGTTTAGGGAAACAACAAAGTAAACTCCGGGTCAGTCATGGGACTGGTATGAGTAAAACAGTTTAAAACACTTAGTTTAAATAAAGGATATATCATAAGACCACGCCGTGAAAACGGAACGGGTTTTCCCTTATGAAAATCCAAACAACTTTGTAAAGCAATATCATTCTGATATTATAATAATGTCTAAATACAATTAGATATCAATCTAGTAGAAACGCTTTCATCTCACGTTCTACATATATAGTTTACAATCAAAACCGCAAGCACGTATTGGGTAATGGATTTCCAACTGGCAAGGTATGGGACCACCTTCCGACAGTGTACCTCTAGAGAGGAATACACCGGGTTCAACAAGAACATCTTGCAACCCAGGCTAAACATGACCGGTCACTCATTTCGCTTGAGTGTACCGAATGTATTATCACCAACGGTTGGGATCAGCAACCGTTTCCCGAAAGGGTCAGCATCAACAATAGATTATAGAAATGAATGAAACTCTAGATCAGGTGACAATACACCCTACTTGGCAGCTAACCACTTAGCCATGCGACCTACCCGATTTTATACCTTTTTCCTGGATGTGAGGCCCGAGGTCGTAACTTACCCTTTTTATAAAATCTTCATTTGCTTTGAAAGCCACATCGTCATACCCGCCAAAATCATAAATTGATTTCGCCAAAAATACCACGGGTATACAGCTAAGAGAAACGAGTTCCTCCGCCACCAAACGTGAATACGTTTGAAAATACCAACTTACGTGATCTACCAGATATACTCTGTCAGACCTTCGTCCATACAAGTTGTCCTGGGACTGGACAAACCGAAGGCACTATTCAGTATATCCATCTTAGGCACTGTTATCTAAGACTTATACAATAGCCCTTGCATTTTACTCCGTCTTCAATTATCTTTAGCATATATGATTCGCAACGCTTATGCCAATACAGAGTGGTTCTTTGGATAATAATCCAACCGGTCTCTCCATATTAACAACGTTAAAATGGTCAAAACTTTGATAGTCGGTGATTTAACTATCAAACGAAAAATGTCTGTGTGCAAACAACGATATTATTTCCAGATGGAAATTCTATCAATCAATCATCAATCATATATATATATATATATTCATATTTCCTATTTTCTATGTTTAGGAAATATACGTTAACACAGGAAAACGTTTCCATCTGCTTATTCACGCATCATTACCATTCTACAACGATTAGTCCCTAACTGTAAATTAGTAAGAGAACAATTTTCTAAGTATAAACCCCGAAGGCCGAAACCAACATCAGATCGATACTCAGAAAACTATTCAACTTACTATCTCTAGTCAGTTTCTAATCTTGTTTATTTCTATTTGATTAACTCGACTGACTAATTCAACTTGATTAACCTCACTTGATTTTACTTATCTCGATCAACTGAACTAATCACTTTGATTAACTCGACTAATTCACTTTGATTAACTTAACCAATTCACTTAGTTTAACTCAACTAATCCACTTTGTTTAACTTAACCAATTCACTTAGTTTAACTCAACTAATTCACTTTGATTAATCTAACCAATCATCTTGACTTAATAACTTAACTCCATCATCTTGACTTAATAACTTAACTCAATCATCTTGACTTGATAACTTAACTCAATTAACTCGATTAACTCCTATCGAATACCATATTCGATTTAACTCCTTTCGAATAACTTATTTGATTCAACTTCTTTTTTTTGATTAACTCCTTTCGAATACCATATTCGATTAACTAACTTCGAATACCATATTCGATTAACTCCTTTCGAATACCATATTCGAATAACTAACTTCGAATACCATATTCGATTAACTAACTTTTCGAATAAACTATTCATTTATAAAGATTCACTTTTAGTAACGGTTCTTCACTTTACAAATGATTTCCTTTTTATAACTTTATTTATTTTCTAAATATTCCCTTTTCAAATTTATTCTTAAAAATATTCTAACTCCTTAAATTCCCGGAAAAATTCGCCATAACCTCCTTTGTACCGGGAGCATCGGGAAAATCCCCAAACCCGCCACACAGGCCTTTCCATTCAAAAGAAAATGTTTTGAATTTATTCCCTTTTTAAAATATCTCCTATTTATAAATATTCCAATTTATAAATATTCCTTATTTATAAATATTCAAATTTATAAATATCTCTTATTTATAAATATTCCATTTATAAATATGTTATTTTCAAACATCACTTTGAAAATATTCCCTTATCAACATTTCAGTATGTTATGGTATTCAATCATATCATATCACGATGTTCAATATCATCCAAGCACGTATAATCAACCACAAATTATAAACCACATCATATATCACAATATATGAAAAACAATAAAATAACTGTTGAGGAATCCAGTCGGATTCCTCCAACCTGTCTCCCTGCATCCACAGATGTTACACAGTATAATCAACATCACTTTCAGTTCGATAGTATATATTCTGATAGCAGAATCAATATATAAATATTTAACGATATATATATATATATATATATATATATATAAAATTTCCACTAACTGACTAGCAGTTCAATCAATCAACCAACACACAGCAAATCAACAGATGATTAACAGTTCTAAGAATACATTATAAAAATATAACTGTTCAGAGTTGGTGAGTTTTACTCACATTGTCCGTAATCGTTAACCAACGATTTACAGTACTAATTTCAAATTAGTCGTCTTATTATGTCATAATCCAGATAAACTCCGAATCATTCCTATCTTCTTGGCCTCGTAGCATTCATCGTTTCGATTCCAAATGTGACCGTTTCAGTGAGATTCTAACATCATATGAATGATATATTAAATGAACAAGTTAGTACCTTACTAAATTAAAATAAACTAAAATTTTAATTTATTTAAAATCCTGGGCTCACTTTTTCTTTCCAACAGCCCACTTATACTTGGCCCACCCAAATTCTCGGCCTAAATAGAAGAATACACTACCGAGTCCAACTCCATATTCTCTGACCCGCTCTTCCTTCCTATCTCACGTCTGTCTCTGCCTCCTAACTGTTCCTTCTCAATCTCATTCACGCGGAGTCTTTGTTTCAGCTGCTAACTCAGTTTTCATGGCACTGTCACCACCATTATAAAGCCTTCCCTTTTTTCCAAAGTTTGAAACCACCCTGCATTTCATGGCCATCCTGACTTTTCAATGGATTTAAAGTAGTCATGCCTTAATTAGAAATAATTAATTAACTAAAGCCTTACGTTAATTACAGAGGTTGGAATAATCCTTCTCCCTTGTTTGTATATTCACGTTCAGCATCCATGAAACCCCTTCACCCATTTTCGAATTCTTCTTGCCATCCCAACGCCTTCATCTCCTTATGAAAACCAACTCCCATACCACCGTTTGATTTCCCATTGTTTCCTCCATCATCCTTCATACCAAAAATCCAACTCGATGACCTAGTACAAATCGCGTCCTGTGATGTTCCTTACGTTTCTGAAGAAACGCGCGACATCTATGGTAGCCGATCATTACAAAACTCGGCATCCAAGTGTTAAATTCACCAACAAACTCGAATCCTTTAACTAAATTCTTAAACAACGCTCCAATCTCCCAATTTGCGGAACCCTAGAACCCGCTGATGTACCCAGCGAAAGGGGAAAGATGCCGTCGAGCTCCTCTGAACCTGTACTAGGTTGAAGCCCTTACTTCTGCGAATCCAGAAATGTATATGTATCGATTTCAGGATTTTGTTTGTAATTTATTTTGATTTATGGAAGTGGCCGATTTTTGCTTGAGGAAAGGATTTCTGTGGCGGCTCATTTTGCTCAGGGGGATTAGGTTAAGTTAGGATGTTGAGAAGGGTATTTATAAGATAATTAAATATCTAGATATTTTAGTAAAAGGAATATTCCCGGTATATTCTTTTTGTTAATTCGTGTTTAAAAATCTCTGCGATCACACACGATACCCAAAAATCACGAAAATAGATATGCAGCTACAGTTTGACATTACGGTCCCAACGAAACTGGTTTCGTCGAATTCCGACTCCGTTTGCTCACACAGCGTATTTTTAACCGTCAAAACACTGATTGTTTTTCACTCTAAAAATCCGTACGACCACATACTGACCCTAAAAATCACGAAACTTGACATCTAGCAATAATTTGACATTGCGGATCCAACAAAATTAGTTTCGTCGAATTCCGACTTCGTTTGCAAAAGTGGCTATTTTAAACCCCTAAATAATCCATTTAAATATATAAATATATTTAAATAAATAAAAATTAAATATAAATAAATATTTATTATCGTATATATTCACAATAGAATATCATACAGCTCCAGGATAATTATATAATTGATATTTCAAGTCCAGGTTGAATCGATATTCAATTTATATTGAAATTCCCTTTTATAACGAATATAAAGCGTTACGAATTATATACGAATTCCATAGCGACTTTTTCTGAAATTTGATTTGGACATAACTCAAAATCTACATGACGAAATCCCGATTTTTCTCTTCCACTAGAAAGATATACTCCACCAGCTCCACACGTTTCTTGTTTCACAGAAATCCGGCTTAAAACGGTCCATGTACATCCAGTTGAAGTTCAAATCGCCAAATAGCGAACTGCAGCGCCATTTCGAGCTCGATTATAATTATATTATAAATTATACGTACAACTGTCGTCGATTGAATATATTCGTTATTATATTTCGAATATAAACTCAATCAATCCTCTGATACTATCCCATTCACAGTATATCGTGAATTTCACTATTCTGACCATTCCGGGCTTATAATATATTTTATTATATTATAATTATTAATTAAATATTCATATTTTATTTAATTCAGGTCATCGATATCGCCACATCGATAATTAATAATTAAATTAATTAATTATTCATCAGCTAAAAATGCGGGTCATTACAATCTTTCCCCCTTAATAAAATTTCGTCCTCGAAATTTGCTAAGCTAGGGGACGACCCTATCTACTGGGTAAAAATTTATCTGTTTACCTCTTATCTCCGGTTTCAACTGAACCAATTAATATTGATTAAAATATTAATTTATTTCGACTAACTAAATTTTCAAAAATCATGAAAATTTTCTGACGCCTTAACTTTTCGAAAATTTTTGCCAGCACCTCCTTTGTACTGGTCAATATCTCAAATTTCAACTCGCCTCTCTGGGCCATCTCCAACTCAAAAGAAAATCAAACAGCCAAGCAGCTTGCCAATTCGGCTCATAAATTCCAAACTCATATCAAATATAAACTTGTACCTTTTTGTCGGGTATATCAACTCTATCACTTCTATATGCTATCAACTCAGCATATACCAATGTTATTCCCCCAATCAAATTTTGCATTATCTCCAACACAACCATTTGCTTTATATCCAAGCCAAATATCATTTCAAACTCGAGTTTGATTCTCGATTTCAAACTCTTAACCCATCAGTACAAGACCTTTTCAGATTATTCTCTTATCACCCCAGTTTTTACTTAACTTAACAAGTTAAATTTTAATTCTAGAATTTAAACTCCTGGGTTTTTATTTCAAGTCAATTTGAAATCATAATACCAATTCAAAACATTTGAATTCTTAAACAACTTGTTTTCGCAAAACAAATTTGAAAATAAAGTCTTGGGTAGTAATCCGTCACTTACAACTCGAAAATGACACTGATGATGCGGCCGCACTCATCAGGGTTATTTTCCAGCGATCGAAGTGGGTTCAATACTATATCACTTTCAGTTTGAAAAATGTTTTCAAAATCTCCCAGGAACTTAAAATTTCCTTATTTTAATTCCTTATTCATTTTATTTCATATACTTTACTTATATGAATTCTGATTAGTTATTTATAACCATTTCACTTTTATAATCTTACTCGATTATATTAACAACCAACACAACCAATTATACTATGTTAATTTCAAAACATATCATGTCGGTTCATCGTATTTGAGTGTTTAGTAACCCCTATCGATACAGTGGATCAAACTGATCAACCAGAATTCATAAGCCACTCAACCAATGAGTCTCCACAATATAAAATCACTTTATATTAAATAACAAATACGCACTCGTATATATACACTCAAACTCAATCTAAGGTATTACTAACCCCATCTCTACCGAGTCACGCCACAGAGCCAAGTAATTCTTAACTTAAGCTCTGATACCAACTGTAACGACCCGGATTTTCGGAAGACTTTGGTTATCGACATAAGCTCGATGTCGATAACCAAAACATCGAAAAATCCCGGTTGTTAATGAAAGAAATTAGAGGGTGAGAATAGATAAGGTAGAACTAATAGAATAGAAGAAGAAGAAGAACATCATCATCAAAGTAAACACGAATCTCACAGCGGAACGAATAAAATATAACATAACTTTTGAAATACAAACAGTTATATATACAATAGCACTTATCAGAGTGCAGCACTTACAACAACAGCGGAAATAATAATAGCTATAGAATCCTGAAGCCTCCTGCTCCAAGCTCTCCAAGTGTATCTGTAAAATCCCGACTACTTGACTGCCCGTACAAATTAGGCACCCAAGAGTTTAGGGAAACAACAAAGTAAAATCCGGGTCAGTCATGGGACTGGTATGAGTAAAACAGTTTAAAACACTTAGTTTAAATAAAGGATATATCATAAGACCACGCCGTGAAAACGGAACGGGTTTTCCCTTATGAAAATCCAAACAACTTTGTAAAGCAATATCATTCTGATATTATAATAATGTCTAAATACAATTAGATATCAATCTAGTAGAAACGCTTTCATCTCACGTTCTACATATATAGTTTACAATCAAAACCGCAAGCACGTATTGGGTAATGGATTTCCAACTGGCAAGGTATGGGACCACCTTCCGACAGTGTACCTCTAGAGAGGAATACACCGGGTTCAACAAGAACATCTTGCAACCCAGGCTAAACATGACCGGTCACTCATTTCGCTTGAGTGTACCGAATGTATTATCACCAATGGTTGGGATCAGCAACCGTTTCCCGAAAGGGTCAGCATCAACAATAGATTATAGAAATGAATGAAACTCTAGATCAGGTGACAATACACCCTACTTGGCAGCTAACCACTTAGCCATGCGACCTACCCGATTTTATACCTTTTTCCTGGATGTGAGGCCAGAGGTCGTAACTTACCCTTTTTATAAAATCTTCATTTGCTTTGAAAGCCACATCGTCATACCCGCCAAAATCATAAATTGATTTCGCCAAAAATACCACGGGTATACAGCTAAGAGAAACGAGTTCCTCCGCCACCAAACGTGAATACGTTTGAAAATACCAACTTACGTGATCTACCAGATATACTCTGTCAGACCTTCGTCCATACAAGTTGTCCTGGGACTGGACAAACCGAAGGCACTATTCAGTATATCCATCTTAGGCACTGTTATCTAAGACTTATACAATAGCCCTTGCATTTTACTCCGTCTTCAATTATCTTTAGCATATATGATTCGCAACGCTTATGCCAATACAGAGTGGTTCTTTGGATAATAATCCAACCGGTCTCTCCATATTAACAACGTTAAAATGGTCAAAACTTTGATAGTCGGTGATTTAACTATCAAACGAAAAATGTCTGTGTGCAAACAACGATATTATTTCCAGATGGAAATTCTATCAATCAATCATCAATCATATATATATATATATTCATATTTCCTATTTTCTATGTTTAGGAAATATACGTTAACACAGGAAAACGTTTCCATCTGCTTATTCACGCATCATTACCATTCTACAACGATTAGTCCCTAACTGTAAATTAGTAAGAGAACAATTTTCTAAGTATAAACCCCGAAGGCCGAAACCAACATCAGATCGATACTCAGAAAACTATTCAACTTACTATCTCTAGTCAGTTTCTAATCTTGTTTATTTCTATTTGATTAACTCGACTGACTAATTCAACTTGATTAACCTCACTTGATTTTACTTATCTCGATCAACTGAACTAATCACTTTGATTAACTCGACTAATTCACTTTGATTAACTTAACCAATTCACTTAGTTTAACTCAACTAATCCACTTAGTTTAACTTAACCAATTCACTTAGTTTAACTCAACTAATTCACTTTGATTAATCTAACCAATCATCTTGACTTAATAACTTAACTCCATCATCTTGACTTAATAACTTAACTCAATCATCTTGACTTGATAACTTAACTCAATTAACTCGATTAACTCCTATCGAATACCATATTCGATTTAACTCCTTTCGAATAACTTATTTGATTCAACTTCTTTTTTTTGATTAACTCCTTTCGAATACCATATTCGATTAACTAACTTCGAATACCATATTCGATTAACTCCTTTCGAATACCATATTCGAATAACTAACTTCGAATACCATATTCGATTAACTAACTTTTCGAATAAACTATTCATTTATAAAGATTCACTTTTAGTAACGGTTCTTCACTTTACAAATGATTTCCTTTTTATAACTTTATTTATTTTCTAAATATTCCCTTTTCAAATTTATTCTTAAAAATATTCTAACTCCTTAAATTCCCGGAAAAATTCGCCATAACCTCCTTTGTACCGGGAGCATCGGGAAAATCCCCAAACCCGCCACACAGGCCTTTCCATTCAAAAGAAAATGTTTTGAATTTATTCCCTTTTTAAAATATCTCCTATTTATAAATATTCCAATTTATAAATATTCCTTATTTATAAATATTCAAATTTATAAATATCTCTTATTTATAAATATTCCATTTATAAATATGTTATTTTCAAACATCACTTTGAAAATATTCCCTTATCAACATTTCAGTATGTTATGGTATTCAATCATATCATATCACGATGTTCAATATCATCCAAGCACGTATAATCAACCACAAATTATAAACCACATCATATATCACAATATATGAAAAACAATAAAATAACTGTTGAGGAATCCAGTCGGATTCCTCCAACCTGTCTCCCTGCATCCACAGATGTTACACAGTATAATCAACATCACTTTCAGTTCGATAGTATATATTCTGATAGCAGAATCAATATATAAATATTTAACGATATATATATATATATATAATTTCCACTAACTGACTAGCAGTTCAATCAATCAACCAACACACAGCAAATCAACAGATGATTAACAGTTCTAAGAATACATTATAAAAATATAACTGTTCAGAGTTGGTGAGTTTTACTCACATTGTCCGTAATCGTTAACCAACGATTTACAGTACTAATTTCAAATTAGTCGTCTTATTATGTCATAATCCAGATAAACTCCGAATCATTCCTATCTTCTTGGCCTCGTAGCATTCATCGTTTCGATTCCAAATGTGACCGTTTCAGTGAGATTCTAACATCATATGAATGATATATTAAATGAACAAGTTAGTACCTTACTAAATTAAAATAAACTAAAATTTTAATTTATTTAAAATCCTGGGCTCACTTTTTCTTTCCAACAGCCCACTTATACTTGGCCCACCCAAATTCTCGGCCTAAATAGAAGAATACACTACCGAGTCCAACTCCATATTCTCTGACCCGCTCTTCCTTCCTATCTCACGTCTGTCTCTGCCTCCTAACTGTTCCTTCTCAATCTCATTCACACGGAGTCTTTGTTTCAGCTGCTAACTCAGTTTTCATGGCACTGTCACCACCATTATAAAGCCTTCCCTTTTTTCCAAAGTTTGAAACCACCCTGCATTTCATGGCCATCCTGACTTTTCAATGGATTTAAAGTAGTCATGCCTTAATTAGAAATAATTAATTAACTAAAGCCTTACGTTAATTACAGAGGTTGGAATAATCCTTCTCCCTTGTTTGTATATTCACGTTCAGCATCCATGAAACCCCTTCACCCATTTTCGAATTCTTCTTGCCATCCCAACGCCTTCATCTCCTTATGAAAACCAACTCCCATACCACCGTTTGATTTCCCATTGTTTCCTCCATCATCCTTCATACCAAAAATCCAACTCGATGACCTAGTACAAATCGCGTCCTGTGATGTTCCTTACGTTTCTGAAGAAACGCGCGACATCTATGGTAGCCGATCATTACAAAACTCGGCATCCAAGTGTTAAATTCACCAACAAACTCGAATCCTTTAACTAAATTCTTAAACAACGCTCCAATCTCCCAATTTGCGGAACCCTAGAACCCGCTGATGTACCCAGCGAAAGGGGAAAGATGCCGTCGAGCTCCTCTGAACCTGTACTAGGTTGAAGCCCTTACTTCTGCGAATCCAGAAATGTATATGTATCGATTTCAGGATTTTGTTTGTAATTTATTTTGATTTATGGAAGTGGCCGATTTTTGCTTGAGGAAAGGATTTCTGTGGCGGCTCATTTTGCTCAGGGGGATTAGGTTAAGTTAGGATGTTGAGAAGGGTATTTATAAGATAATTAAATATCTAGATATTTTAGTAAAAGGAATATTCCCGGTATATTCTTTTTGTTAATTCGTGTTTAAAAATCTCTGCGATCACACACGATACCCAAAAATCACGAAAATAGATATGCAGCTACAGTTTGACATTACGGTCCCAACGAAACTGGTTTCGACGAATTCCGACTCCGTTTGCTCACACAGCGTATTTTTAACCGTCAAAACACTGATTGTTTTTCACTCTAAAAATCCGTACGGCCACATACTGACCCTAAAAATCACGAAACTTGACATCTAGCAATAATTTGACATTGCGGATCCAACAAAATTAGTTTCGTCGAATTCCGACTTCGTTTGCAAAAGTGGCTATTTTAAACCCCTAAATAATCCATTTAAATATATAAATATATTTAAATAAATAAAAATTAAATATAAATAAATATTTATTATCGTATATATTCACAATAGAATATCATACAGCTCCAGGATAATTATATAATTGATATTTCAAGTCCAGGTTGAATCGATATTCAATTTATATTGAAATTCCCTTTTATAACGAATATAAAGCGTTACGAATTATATACGAATTCCATAGCGACTTTTTCTGAAATTTGATTTGGACATAACTCAAAATCTACATGACGAAATCCCGATTTTTCTCTTCCACTAGAAAGATATACTCCACCAGCTCCACACGTTTCTTGTTTCACAGAAATCCGGCTTAAAACGGTCCATGTACATCCAGTTGAAGTTCAAATCGCCAAATAGCGAACTGCAGCGCCATTTCGAGCTCGATTATAATTATATTATAAATTATACGTACAACTGTCGTCGATTGAATATATTCGTTATTATATTTCGAATATAAACTCAATCAATCCTCTGATACTATCCCATTCACAGTATATCGTGAATTTCACTATTCAGACCATTCCGGGCTTATAATATATTTTATTATATTATAATTATTAATTAAATATTCATATTTTATTTAATTCAGGTCATCGATATCGCCACATCGATAATTAATAATTAAATTAATTAATTATTCATCAGCTAAAAATGCGGGTCATTACACCTTGCGAGCTAGAACTTGGCATGCTACGAAGACCCGATGAGCTAGAAGTTTTTAGAGGGCTAAGGAGCTTAACGCCCTAAAGAGACTTAGCAACCCAAAGAATTTGAACAAGCTAAGATGTCCCAGTGATCTAATATGCCCAAACGAGCTAAAGCTTCCTGAACATCTCGCATTGCCTAAACGACCCAAGACGTTATAACGATCTAGGGCACTTAAATGGGCTAAGGAGCTCAATGAGCTAGTGAAACCATAACGACCCATAGAGCCTATCGACCTAAATCATAAAACGACCCAAACATGCTCATTATTTTCTAAACCATATTTTATGGGTTAACATTTTCCCCTCGAAGTTCGTATTCATTGAAAATAATACGGGATTCAAATTAGGTAACCTTAGCATGCCATTCGAGATTTTAGGTTGCTAGGGTCTTCAAACTGTGCAATTTCCTAATGTCTTTTATCCTTAGGTCGTCTAGCTTCTTAGGTCGTTGCACGGTCTTAAGTCACTGTGGATTCTCGGTCACGCTTTGATTAGAGCCAGTTAGTATCCTCCTTGGTATTAGATCGTTGCAGGGCCCTGTAAACTTGGTTTATTTGTTTAATCCCCCTTTTTATTTTCTCTTCAAGTCGTCATTCTCTTATAACCCTCATCTAGGTTAGAAAACCTCATTAACGACGGTCGTCATCAACTAAATCCTATTAACCTCCGATCATCATCATCAAAGTGATTCAAATCCAAACAATCCCTCAGTTTGATTTGACTTTTAATAGAAGGTGAATCAAATTCGAAACTTCTCGTCACCAAGAATCAAGTTTGATTCAAATTTTTCTACTTGTTATGTATACACTTTAAGATGAATTTGATACTTTCGGATTTTATGGGATTATCATTTGCCACGATTTCAACATATGTTTGATGATAATGTTGATGTCTATAGTGATCTCTTTTTATGATCTTGAGCTCCATGAACATGACTTCAAATTTGCCTATTTGTGACGGTCTTGGCCTAACTTCCATGTATGAGTTCTTGCAATTCGATCATGGCTTTTACTGCTAATTATTATGTACATTAGAATGATAATCATGCACAATTCTATCACTCATTAACGATCTTAATTTTCAACATCATGCCTTGCCATTCTTTTCAAAGTTGAAGCGCCCCTGTTGATTGTTCATTTTAAACCGTTGCTCTGTAATAGCTCATCTTGAATTAGGTCGTCGCGATCACTTTTAGGTTTTAGACCACGACCCCACTCTAAGTCGTTATGATAACTCAAGGCCATAGTTCGTTATTTCGGTCCTCAGCTTTGGGTCGTTCAGCCCTTGAATTCGGACTGTTATAGCGACCTAAAGTTTACTATTTGTGAAAAACGACCTAGAATCTGATAGTATACAAAACGACCTAAACACTCAGGGTTTGCGGGAACGATCTGAAACGTCTTGAACACGTTGCTTTCTAGTTCATTATTCACTTCTAAATACCACTATTCGTGCCGGATGTCTAAAAGGATTGAGGGTACCTCGAGCGAGGATGAAACTCGAAAACACCATAGGTTGGACAAACTTCCCATGTCAGAAATTCAAACCACTATTGTTTCCCCAACTTTGGCTGAACTGCGAGCTATCATTGACAGGCCTAGTTATACTCCCAAGCCACACACCTCCGAACCTGCTAATTGTTTCGAAGGCTGGTGTCTACAAGAATTGAACTTTGTTCAATTTGACTTGGACATATATCCATCCGACAAGTGATCAGTCCCCGAAGATTTGGATACTCTAAAGAATCACTCATTGATGCAACTTAATGCTACTAGGACTTGGATGGAAAAGCACTTCGAAGAAATCGGTCAATATCATGCATGCAAATTAGGTTCCTAGAACACCTTTTCTTGTGACCTCCATAGGCTAAACAGGGAGAATATTGAATGCATTATTACTTTGGAGAAGGACGAAGCCGCGCTTGTCCAGGCTCTCAAGTCTCAGGATGAGATCATTGCTGAATTATCGGGTCCTGGAAGCGAAGCAGAACTGATCGGTACTTCTCCTTCTGCTCAAGCTAGGAAATGATCTAATGATGAAAAGAAGAGGTTCTCTTGTCTGACTTTTGCTATTATCTTTTATGTACTTATGCTCTAGATCGGTTGTATATGCGAGTGTCGTCCCTTGCTTACCAGTCTTATGTTATTTTGCGTTTGATGTCTCTGTACTGGACTTGTGATGTGGTGATGGGAAATGCAATTTTCCTATTATACTTTAAGCCTTCATTTTTTCCTTATCGTACTTCTGCTTTGTGCTAAGATCGAAAAGTGTTTGTTGTGGCAATTTTTGTTTTGAACTCATGCGTCCCATGCTACCTGTTCTATAATTAAGACAAGCTTTTGCATGATTTTGGACTTATACTCATTATCAACTGTCCACATTAATAATGAATTAGTTATAAATGAACTATAGCGAATTTTATTTTGCACTGAATAAAATGCTTTCCTAGGACCATCTTATTTGACGGTTCAAAACTCATCAAATATTGTTCGCGCAGTCGTGGTATTCTAATTCAAATTTGTGTTAACGCTTGAAATTGACCAATTAACTAAGGTTGACTGTAGATCCCCAATGCTATCATTTTAATGACTCATATGAGCGTGTTTGATATCTCTTATTTGAGAAATACGTATCTATTATTCATTTTATACTCCCCTTTTGAGAAGCTTTGATATTTATGCCCCTTAAACGGACTTTGGCTAAGGCCCCGATGCCTGTCGTTATCGGGTCAGGTACTACTTGATTCTGACGATCAATTGAGTTCCCGACATTCTTCACATCTGAGATTTCAAATGTTAAGCAAATGATTTTCATTATTCTTCACATCTTGGGTTTCTAGATGCTACGAAAATGGTTTGACACTCTTCACATATGAGATTCTGGATGCTACACAAGTGGATTTTTCATTCTTCACATCTGGGATGTCAGAAGCTACGCAAATGGTTTGACACCCTTCACATCTGAGATTCCAGATGCTACGCAGGTGGAATTTTCATTCTTCACATCTGAGATTTCAAATGCTACGCAAATGGTTTGACACTCTTTACATCTGAGATTCCAGATGCTACGTAAGTGGATTTTTCATTCTTCACATCTGGTATATTAGATGCTATGCAAATGGATTTTCATTCTTCACATCTGGGGATTCTAGATGCTACACAAATGGTTTGAAACTCTTCACATCTGAGATTCTAGATGTTACGCAAGTGGATTTTACATTCTTCACATATGAGATTTCAGATGCTACGCAAATGGTTTTTTCATTTTTCACATCTGGGATTTCAGATGCCACGCAAATGATTTTCGTTCTTCACATCTTGGGATTCCAGATGCTACGCAAATGATTTTCATTCTTCACATTTGGGATTCCAGATGCTACGCAAATGGTTTTTTCATTCTTCACATCTAGGATTTCAGATGCTATGCAAATGATTTGACACTCTTCACATATGAGATTCCAGATGCTATGCAAGTGGATTTTTCATTCTTCACATCTGTGATTTCAAATGCTACGCAAATGGGTTTTTCATTCTTCACATCTGGGATTTTAGACGCAACGCAGATGATTTTTCATTCTTCACATCTAAGATTTCAGATGCTACGCAAATGGTTTTTCGACTGTTTTATCGCTTTGCAGGGCGGCCATCAGTCCCTTTATCTGATGCTTGACTTAGCAGGCTATTCTAGTTTAGGAACAGAAGCTCTGAACCTCTCACTTAGGGAGGTGCCCCTTCGATAAAAGTTTCAGCTCCTGCATTTGTTTGTCATGGCGCTTGCTCACCGTTTTAATCTTTGCGACTTTCCCATTCACTTCTCAAGGCGGTGTTTTTCCTATTTTTACATTTGTGCATGCTGAAATTTACAACATTCGACCCTTGAACTAACATTGTTGGGGTCGCGATGCTATAGGAGAAAGCACTCGGCAAGTAGCCTGCAATATGGAGTCATCTTTTTTAAGAAAGTTTTAATTTGACACATAACTTTGCAAGCAAGAAATTCATTCAAACAGGTACGCTCTTAGTCATAGAGCTATTGTTCAGTGCATCACTTGCAGATTATTACAGACTGTTCACGAAAATTTCTAAATATAACAGAAAGTAAATTGAGAAGCAAAGCATGGACTAAAGCAAGGAATAAAGCATGAAGTAAAGATGTAGCGACGTTGATTGCTTATTCCGAGTCACTGAAATCGGAGAACCCTCAACAGTTATTAGTTGATAATCAGCCTTGAATCGGCTTGAACAGAAGCTACGTTGCTCGGACTAGACTGATCATTCGATACCCCTTGCCCCAGAGGGATTGCAGAAGGATTCAAGGCTTGCAGATTCTTTACATATTGCTGCAACCTGTTTTTCCTAATCAATTCCTCAATAAGGTTCTTCAAGTGTCGACACTTGTTAGAGTCGTGAGCAGACTGGTTGTGAAATCTACAGAACTTTCCCGAGTTTGCTGCTTTGTCGCTTATCCTTATCAGATTTGGCTCTGCATATTCTTCAGAATCCTTTGTTGCAAGATAGATATATTCAGGAGTGTCATTCAAAGGTATCAGTTCTGACGAATTGAAAAGGAGAGACTTCTTATTATTAGCCTTGTTGTCGTTCCCATCATTGATTTGCTTTTGTCCCTGAGTTTTCTTTTGATTTGATTGCATAGCTGCACTTTTAGGAACTTCAAGAAGTTGGTTACCGTCAATGATCTGAAAAGGTACATGATTATCGTTTACCCTCATGTACTCCTCTGCTTTCTTATAGAACTTGTCAAGCATAGTCGGTTCCTTCATCTTTATCCATCTCCCGAAATCACTCGTTCTGTCTATAGCATCGAGTAGAGCCATGAGGACTATACGTGGTTCCGGGTTCCTTACTCCAGACAAGGCAATATTGAACCGACTAAGAAAGGCTTTGATAGTTTCCCCTGGTTTCTTCTTCATGGATGAGAGTGTTATAGCATCCTTGACTTTGGTAGCATACAAGCGGAACTAGTGTTTGAACTTTTTGGTCAGGTCGGAGAACCGATCGATGGATTTAGGAGGCAGCTTCGTGAACAATAGTGACACAGTATCTTCTAAGTAGAGGGAAATATGTGCATCTCATCTCATCAGTTGCCTTAACCATACTCATATGCCACTTTTATTTGAACAGAAAGTAGTTTGGATCAACAAGGCCGATGTACGGAGGAAAAGTTGGTGGATTGAACTTCTTTGGACATTCTGCTTCAAGGATTCTTTCGGTGAATGGAGTCCTATCGGGAGAGAAGTCCCATTCCCTTTCATCATCTTTGCTGGCTTGATTCTTTTTCATGACTCATTCTATCACATCTGGGATTTATTCTTCAGTGTTATGGCGCTCTGTGAAGCTGAGCTCTTTACCAAATGTTCGTCTAAGCATATGATCCCGATTAGAGAGCTTAGGTGCTTTGACTTCTAAACGAGGTGGTGCCCGCGTGACAGGATTAGTGGCCTTTCGAGCATTCACTTCAGAATGATTCTTAGCTTTTGATTTCAATTCTTCGATATTAGCTTTGTCCCTGTCACTTGTCCCATCATAATCGTCTTCCATATTGTTGTTGTGGTTATGATCGGAAGTGGGCGATTTATCATTCTCTTCGAGATCTACATGCACTTTCGGAGGAGCTGAATTTGATCGAGCATTAAGGTTGGCATCAAATTCCTCCATCATCGCTTTAGTAGAGGCATCCAATCGGTTGTTTACGTTGGCAGTAGCGGCTTTTAGTTCATTTCTAGTCACACCGGCTCCGCTTTCCTAGTTTTCACCAACTTCAAAGCGGTTTGCGAGCAGTGTTTCTTCATTAGCAACATTATCGGCTTTCTACCATGGTTTTGCTAGTGGTCTTCTTAGATTTGGCCATAATTTTGAAGAAGGATGGGGTTTAGAACTTTAATGACAAGGCGTTTAACTTTGTGAGAGTGTGAGAGGAGATAGGAGATGCGAACACGGTCCCACGGTGGGCGCCAAATGTTTCCTCCAAATTTGGAATCAACACCAAAGGTGCAAACGATGCACTTCACCGATTCGGTAAGATTAAAATGTGGAACCGTGTTATTACAAAATAAAAAGCATAAAATGAAGACAAAGAAATTTTTATAGTGGTTCGATTCTAAATGAATCTACAACCACTTTGCAATCAATTTTCATTATGAAATTTTGTCTACAACATGAATGTTCATTTCTCATTATCCTCCATTTTCCCTCTCTTTATAATCTAACTACACTTAAATTTGGCAAATGGATGGAAGAGATCACTTGCTCTATGATGGTAGATATATCAATCCTTGATCACTTTGGTGCTTTTGTGTTCTTCCATATTTTGATGAGATTTTGTGCTTAGATCCGAATTTCGAAAGGTTGGGATAAGGTTAGAGATTGCTTGGAATGGTGTTGGAGAGCATACTTATATTGTATGAATGATATTCAAAAAGCTTTGATCCAATTGGAGATAGCTTCAATGATTATAGGAATGGATTTGATCCACGGAATTAGAGATGAGTTATTAGATCCATGGGAGCCATTAGTGAAGTTGTTGGCAAGCTTTGAATTTGGCAGCACCTCCTCGTAGGAATGAATTTAGGTTCCCCCCCGGAATGTGAATTATGAGGGGTATTTATAGGTGGAATTCAGGCCAGGTGGCAATTCTATAATTTTCCTGAACTCCCTTTAGGCCGTCGGGCGAGCTAAGGATTCAGAGGAATGTTTTTGCGGTCTAAGGAGTGGAGGCACGAGCTTAAAAGAGCAGAGCGGGATAAGTTCCTCTTATCAGTTGGCGGCGCGGACTAAGACAAGGCGGTGCGAGCTTGTACAAAGCGGAGCGACCCAAGCATACCTAGAACGAGCTAAACCAGGACGAAGCAGTTTGAGCCTTGATGGAGCATGATAAATCCTTTAGCGGGCTAGCGACTTGAGGATCTGGCGACCCAAGAACCTTGCGGGCTAGAACTTGGCATACTACGAAGACCGATATGTTAGAAGTTTTTAGAGGGGAAAGGAGCTTAACGCCCTAAAGAGACTTAGCAACCCAAAGAATTTGAACAAGCTAAGATGTCCCAATGATCTAAGATGCCCAAACGAGCTAAAGCTTCCTGAACATCTCTCATTGCCTGAACGACCCAAGACACTATAACGATCTAGGGCACTTAAGTGGCTAAGGAGCTCAATGAGTTAGAGGAACCATAACGAATGAATCGTTAGAGATAGGGTTTGTAATACCCTAGAATGAGTTCGGAGAGTATTATTTATAAAAATGAAATCAGTTTTGAAATTTTATATCTTATTATACGTATTTGAGGATTTTTTTATATTAAATTTGGACTTTTGGGTATAAGGACATTTTTAATGTACGTCTGATCCACATGTATTCGAAGTCTCAAATATACTGGATAGATATAGAATCACACTCTAGTCGCTCAGGGATGATTCATTTGATGACTGTACAACATCAATAGTTTATTTTTGAGTTTGAAAGTGGGATATCTATATATTTCTAATTGACTGGTGTGAGAACCAAAACTTAGATAGGGTTTATTGTTGTGATTTTGCATTAAAAATATGATTTTTGAGTACATTAAATTTATATATTTCGAAATTTAATTAATAAGTTGATTGCTGGTTGTGTTGCGTGATAATTAATTCAACTAATGAAAATATTGGATGGATAAAACCAATAAATGAATGAATGATAAGTAAATCCAAGTCAAATATAAAGTAGAACTGAATTGAGAATTGATTAGAACTGCATACATAGACATGTGTGTGTGTGTGTTAGCGCGTGTGTGTGTATACATATATGTGCATGTGTTCGCGCGCGCGTGTGTGTGTGCGTGTGTTGAGCAGGTTATGGATTCACGTTGAGTAAAGAAATAAATTGCGTGCCCGACAAACAGGTGCACCTTAATGAGTTGGTTGCACAATTTTATTATTATATAAAGTACTGTAAGTGTTTATGGATGCGTTGTGATGGTTGTTCTGTGTGGGATTATAAACATACGCCATAGAATGGTAACAAATAAATATGAACTACACTGCATGTCATATTACATGAAGACAACATATCATATCGTATTCCATATAAGCATTTGGCGCTTATAGACGAGGTTTGGATTTCCATACAGGCGAGATACTTATGTGGCGAGGACTGAATTACAGGTTGAATAGAAGGCTGAATATGGACTTAACATGTAATGGTGCTCGTGGTAGGATTTAATAAAAACCCTACACAGGTCTGGAGATGAAAAAATTCACGTCTCTCTTGTTGATTAATTAAGGCATATGGATTATTTTATTTCCAACACTAGGGCAAGGTATGAGATTTCTACCCTTTTACACATCTCCCTTGGCATAGATAGGTCACAACAATTGTGTATGCTTTTATTTGATTTATTGGGTGCCTAATACGGCCCAATAAAATTTTCAAACCCTCCCCGTACAAAGGAGGTTACAGAGAAATTTTTCGAAAATTTAGGGTGTTAGCCAAATTTTTGAGAAATTAGAAAGTTCTTAGAAACTGAAAAGTTGAAGAATGAAAGTTGAGTTGGTTAGTTAAACAACTTTCGATTCCGTTCCTTTTCAAGGACGAAAAGATTTCAAATGGGAGAGATTGTAACGGCCCAGGGTTTAGAAACCAATTTAATTTTTTTATTTTAGCTGTTTTAATGGGTTTTGAATGTTTAAAATGATTTATTTTAAATAATAACAATTTAAAATTTATTTAAATCGAAGTTAGAACGTATAAATTTATTTTAATTATAAAACGAGCTTGAAATGGCGTGGTAGTTTGCAAATTCGATTTTTAATTTCAAATGAATGTACAAAATTCAATATAAATCGGATTTCAGTAAAACAAGTAGCATTGGAATATTATGAAATGCAATTTTCTAATGAATGTAAGAAATGGATATTTCACTTTATAAATTGAAAGTTATGTCCAGTTTAAAATTTCAAATACTTACTATGGAATTTATTCAAATTTTAATACATATATATAGCCCTTAAAAATAGTCATTTTGCAAACGATCTCCATTTTCGACGAAACCACTTTTGTTGGATTCGAAATATCAAGTTATTGTTATGTTTAAAATTTCATAATTTTTGGAATTAATACGTGAGCGTAGTAAATTTAAACGAGTTTTCAAATTCAGTTTGAATTTAAATAAGCTTATAAAGGCCATTTTTCAAATAATCTCCAAATTCAATGAAATTAATTTTGTTAGGACCGTATCGTCAAAACATAGCTATATTTCAATTTTCATAATTTTTGGAGCCAGTATGTGGCCTCGGTAAATTAAAATGTACGTTTAAATTCAATATATTAATTTATGTTTTAATTTTGATAAAAACTGATTAAAACAGTCAAATCGGCTTACGAAACATATCCCATTGTGTATGAAATGGGGGTATGGCTAGGGGCGACAGTCATTGGGATTTGTTTGGAGTTCAGAGAGTTAGAATACACAACAAAGTAATTATAAAATTAAATAATAATAAAAAAAGGAGTATAAGTAACCCTTCTCTTCAAAACCCTAGTCCCTATACATTTTGCGCCTCCGGTAAACAATGGAAGGCTATCATCATTCAAAAATTCATTCCTTGATCTCCTCTTCTACACTTTGAATTAGACCAAAACTATAAAACAAAATTCGTAGAGCATCTCATGCTCTATCAATTCATATGGCTATGATAAGTTTATATAAGGTATTTCGTGAGATTTTGGAGCTCGAAGGGCTCGGTTTCGCACCAGTTTTCAGCGATGATGGGGAGTTCGAATCAGTCCTGGCGGCGGCTGAGGGAAGCACATGTGGAGGTCTTCGAGGGGAGGTGGGCTGATCGCCATCCTATTGCTTGTGGCGGCGGGTGATGAAGCGTTTAGGAATGGATGATGGGTTACGGTTTGTTCGTTCGTTCCTGGTAAGTTTGAATGGAAGGGAAATGTAATTAACGAGTTAATTATATTAATTAAGAAATATGACTTGTTTAAATTAATTTATGTTAATCAATGTTTAAATGTACATAACTTTTGCATACAAAAACGAAATCAAACAAATTCAATTGCATTGGAATCACAGAGACGAACTCTACGACATGGAACTGAATAGAACGGAAATGAAGGTTGTTGAAGTTTTTAATAAAATTAAATGCTTGTTTAATTGTACTAAAATAATCCTCAATTAAAGTATAACGGAGTGGAAACCAATGTGAGACCTCTTGCACTAAAATTTTGTACAGTTATTTATTTAATAGCTGAAAATAAATAAATTGTCATTGTTGATTATTATCTATTGTATGTGACATTGCTTGAGTTCAACACATGAACTATTCACGACTCATTTGCGCAAGAAGTGTTGTTTGAATATACGACACTCGTATTTCAAACAATGTGGATTAACACTTTGTGATTGTTGAAATGAGATATAAATATCCATTTATTATGTGAACAGTAAATTTTTATTACTTGTCTAAGTAAAATTGGTTAAGTAGAGAAAAATTCGAACCAAATTAGAATGGTTAAATTTATTAACCAACAATTTATTTAATAGACTGTTGTTTGAAAACCCCACATGGGTATTGGGGTGATATTTGACATACACTAATCCCAATATTTAGTTATATGTGGATCGATTGATTGGCAGACTGTTGTAAACGTTATTTATTTATTTTAATGCATATACAGTTGTAGAAAGCACTATGGTAATTATTTGGATGTTTAATGATTATTTATCATTATTGTTGAATACGTACGATGTATGAAATCCATATAATTAAAATTATATGGTAATTGATTGAGTCACATTCCAATTTGAGAATAACGAATATTTTAATATATTATTCAATGAAGAATTAAAATTATGATTTTGATGTCCGATTTTGGATGAACACAAAAATATTGAAATGTGAAGCCGAGTTAAGTATTTTAACGCCATTTTAATTCGAACGGGTTCATCAATCGATTTTATTCATTTTATCAATGAATACGTAAGGGAAATGGATTTCAAAATCAGATATTTTGAAAATATTATCATTGTAATATTATAATGATATGGAATGTTCAATTTTGATTTAAAATTGAAAACGAAGTGGAAATCATTTTAAAATTAATTTATAAACGATTTATAAAATACATTTTAAATGGAAATCGAAAATATATATTTATATATTTATATGGCTTGAAAAGAACGCGCAGCGCAACGACTGTTCGTGAATTTCGACCATTGACTTCAAATTGATGTAACCGGATATCCGACCGTCGGATTCTCCCAAAATCAGAACCGTTAGGTTTGTATCGAAAATATCTTTCCAATGGATATAAATGATTTAAATTTGAACGGTTGGATTTTAAAATATGTCCAAATTAATTTTGGAAAAAGTCGCTATGGATGCAGTTCAGTGGTCGTTATTGGAAACTCATTGTAAAGGCCTTAATAAAATTATTAAAAATATGGAAAAATTGTGTGAAATCATAATAAATGATTTGGAAAGATTTTGGATGAAAAATCCCAAGTTTGAAAAGATGGAAATTTATTTTTATCGAAATGAACTAGTTAATAACTAGAATAATAATCTAATGTTTTTAAATATATAAATTGGATTTGCGAATTGATTTTTTCCATAACCAAAAATTTCCAACTTATATGAATTGGAATGGATATGAATGAAATTAATCTTCGAAATATTTCGATATTGGATTCCGTGATTATACGTATATTGTTGAGGAATTTGGAAGATACAGATATCGTTATTCCCAATACGATATCCGTTGGTTTTAGAATTTGATATTGAATATATGCCGATATTATTTCTATTTAAAGCCTTATATTTAATATCAAATTGGATTTTGGGTTTGTCATAAATAGTGTCTTCAATAACACTGTTCTTGAACCCCGTTGAAAAAAGAATAAATCTTTTAGTTAAGATAAATGAAGTTTTCTTGTTTATAATAAATAAATTGGAATTGAATTGAAAGTTGATTTTGGGTTTATCGTGAACAATGTTTTAAATAACATTTGTTCTTTAACCCAATTAACAGTGAAGATATGATTTGGAATCTATAAATCATTTTATTAAGAGTTAATGGAAATTTTCCAATGTAAAGTTTTCCAATTTAATATATGAAATTGGAAATGAATGGAATTCGATTTGGTAATAATCAAGATAAGCTTCTATAAAGGAAGACCGTTATTATATATGGAATTTAAAAGGCTTTGCCGTTATTCCATTTATACTATTAGTTTGATACGGAAATTTATATCAATTATATATATATATATATTGATCTGTTTTCCATGAAGATTCCATAGTTAGCAGAAGTTTATTTTGTTTATTGTGAACTTTGTTTTTAATAACATCGGTTCTTTAACCCAGCTAAAGAAAAGATTAATTTCCTAAAGTAGAATAATCATAAAGTAATGACTTATGATATTAAAATCAAGGTAGAGTTTTAATGAATCTTTAATTAGAATGGAATGAGAATGGGATAATTGAATTTCTCGAATTCAATAAATGATCGAGAATGGAGTATCACCAGCTTTACTTCAGGAGATAGTTAAATCTTTAATTAGATTTGAACGTGAAATAGTAATTAATTTTACCGATAACACAGTGGATGTTAGATATGGAGTACTACCACTTTTGTTCCATAGGATGAATAGGTTGGGATTGGGTTAATAAAATAAAATTGTTACTTCGGTAAGGTTCGCTAATCCCGACAGTTAATAAAATCTTTTGAAAATGATATCAAAAGGAAGATTAAAGAGAAAATTTAAAAGAATTTGATAAAATTAATGGGAATCTTTCGCTAAAAATGTGAAGATTTGAATAAAAGAATATTCTGAACTGGAATGAGGCGTATGTTGTGTTTTTACAGCACTTGATTATAAGATACGCGTGTTGTTCGAAAAGACGGGGTTTAACCCATTATGAATAACTTATACGACGACTAAATGTTGATGATATGAAGACGGTGGTTGAAGACCAGCGTTCTTCACATCATTTGGATGATTATTGATGTCTTGATTAGGATGTACACGCAAGACAAGGTAATAAGTGGTGATCGTCCACACGCACTTGGAGATCGACTAGATATGTGAGGGCCTCTCTCTTGTATAGGACATACGAGACGAGGAATAAAGTGCCTCCGGTTTCATTCAGACCTAGAACAAATTTGCAAATGGATAGTATGTCTAATATTTTATTCTTTTATACTGTATTCGTCGATCTTTGCTAAATATATATCTGTTAGGTGGCGGAGAATTTATTCTCTTGCTTAACACCCTTCTCTGAGACATACGAGCTTAGAGGTTATATATTGGTGGAAATCAGTGGTACGGTATGGACTGACAGTGTGGCATGTTGAGTTGCATGTGTCAAAGTTTCTGTTGAATAGAAAGGCTTTGTGGTTGATGATCAAAGTATAACTTTAAGTAGCACAACTTTGTATATCGTTAATTCGCGAGCTTTACACCATGGTATGAACCAAAAACAGGATGAGGACTTTAGGGAATGGACATATGTTAGTTTCTAGCTAGGAGTAACGTCATGGTATGGAGCCCATACATTTTACTCATGTGGATGTTGGAAAAACTTTATGATGAAAAACAAGGTACCTCAGATATGATTTGAGTTCCTAGTGGCTCTTTATTGGTCTACTGGACTGACCATTTTGGAGGTTCGATACAACCGGCTAACATATAGTTTATGGCATTGCTAATCATCGACGGATGACCAACCCTATAGCTAACTTGGGGTTACCCGTAGGTGTGATCCTGAGGCATTGCTAGTGTGTCTCGAATTGGTTAGGACGATCCCTTGCCTTGGTTCGTAGATGGAAACCCAATTTCCAATAAGCGATTTTATGATTTTATTTGCAAACCTATATGGCGATGTAACATAATGGTACCTACTCCGCCTATGATTGATACATCTATATTTGAAGTTGATTTCTTCATTTATAGTAATAATAAAAGATGAAATTTTGTGTATCAAGCATATTTGGCTATTATAAGGTAAAACTCTATCCTCGACTGCGTTCATTGTGTGATGGGACCTGAGTCTTATAATAGCTTCATTTTTCTTCTTTAGCATTGCGTTGTTTGTTTTATGCACTGGTATTCATGCGGGATAAACCCGTTCTGTGTTATACAACATGGTCCCGTGATTTACCCAACTTCAAATTAAAAACTAATAACTGTTTTATTTCTCACACCAGTCCCATGACTGACTCAGAGTTTATTGTTTTAACCTAAACTCTAGGTGCTCATATTTTCCACATGGGCAACTAGTAGTTTTGGTTTTGGCAGATATTTCTTTACATAGGATCCTGGATTTACAGCTGGAGCTATATTCGGAAACCTTTTATCCTTATATTTCTTTTAGTTGTTGTAATTGATGTATTCCACTGCACATTATATTCATGTATTATATTTTCCGCTGCTTTGTAATTTGTAAATCTCTAATATTTATTTTTCCGCCGTGTATTTTTTATTTATTCTCTGAAATTCTTGTACTTTGATGTAAATTGTTGTGATAACAATGAAATATTCAATTGCTTGTGTTCTGATGCATCGTGTTCTCTAAACAATCCGGACTCTTACGTCTCCTCGGGGATTGAGGAAGCCTGGGTCGTTTCATAATGCCAAAGATAAGATACTGTTGTTTTTCCCTTTCAGATTTGTGATAATGCATAGCTGGAGATACTGTCCACCTCAAACAACACTCCCATAATCGAGGATATGCATCAATTAGTCGCAAAAAAGTAAACGGAAAGGTGTGTCCGATAGGGGATGCGACTTCACTTGGCTCGGTATAACTCATGTTTTAGAAATTTGAATTATGACATGAATGTCAAGGCTATCGATCATCATTCTATTGTTTAATTCAGTAATCGTTTGCCAACCCAACCTACTTTATTCAGGATTACCCACCGCGTACATAGTTGCTAAGGCGATTCTGGTATTAATTGAGAGTATGTCAATATCCAACCGCTGTCTCCTTAACAATCAAACGTCATTTTTAAACCATAGCCATTTATGTTTAAATAAAAATCGTATTTTCAATATCATAAATCAACTTACTTCAAATATTTTTTTTTTGTTATCATTTTCTTAAATCAATTCAATACTAGATTTGGTTTCAAATTACGAAACTCATACTACAAAATTGTTCACTATCATAATACAAATTTTGATTTAAATTTTTAGATTATAAATATCGTTATTCAACGAAATCTTTATATTTAAACATTAGGACTTAAATTGCTCGGATTGGAAACAAGCTTTATTTTGAAATAATTAAATTTAATATAAATATTCAATTTGGAATAGTTATCAAAATATATAATAGTTTTATATAAAATAGTTTGATTAAAATGGCTATGGAAATATAGAGTAATTAAATTAAATATACAGTAGTTAAACTAAAACAGTTAAATTTAATATATTGTAGTTTATTTGAATAGTTATAAAGTATATAATGGTCACAAAAATAAACAGTAAAAGGGAAATTAGTTAGAACAAAATAGCTTAATATAAAATAGTACTAATTTATAATAATTCTAATATGATAATTGGAATCAAACAGTTTATTTCCTTACATACCATTTGGATTCAACTTTAGTTTTCAAAATCCATATTGAATTGTTACATATTCCAAAATCCATTTTGTGCCAAATATCTGCATTTCCAAAACTCGACTTAACATTAAATTAAAATTTCAATTCAAATCAACTTAAATAGTATCAATTTATAGTTTAAACAGAGTGTTTAATTCAGTTTTCAATTTGAATTCTAATTCTAGACTATTTACTTTAATTTGTTTTGGAAACCTAGATTCATTTTCATTTCATTACATTGGTTTAAAACAACGTTCAAAGTTTAAGTATTTGGTTTCATCACTTAAATCAAATTCTTTAAATTTCAAATTTTATCTTTAAATCGATTAAAAAATTAAAGCTTAATAACTTCAAATTCATCCTTCAACTTAAACTTTAAAATTCAAATTAATAAATTTAAATCTTTAAATAAAATATAATCAAGTCTTTGTGTTAAATAAGTTAAAAAATTAAATCCTAAAATAAATCATTTCTTTAAATTAAGTTTATTAAAGTGAAAACAAGGCTCACGTCCTCAAAATCTTTGGAAATGTAAACGGCATCCAGTTCAAGTTTGAAATTCAAAGCAGGTCCCTAATTTGGCTAGTTACGTGTTTTTGAAAAAAAATGCGCTGGTGATTAAAAAATAATTCAAAAAATCATAATATTCCGATAAGCAACCTAAAAAAAAAATCAGAAATGTATACAACTATTACCAATATATGCATACATGTATGCATATATTCATCCAACGTTTTTATTGAAAAATATGGACCAATATATGCATATATGTATGCATATATTGGTACTAGTTACATATATGTATGCATATAAAGTTGAACTAAGCTGCATGTGTTATGAATATTTGCAGAAATGTAAGCATATATTCTATATATATAAGTGCATACATGTATGCAACAAAGATAAAAGGACGAAGACTTACGAAAATGTGCAAACATGTATGCATTTATTGATTATATACGCAAAAATGTATACATAAAAGGCGTATGCTTGAAAAAACAAACCAGAATTGAATATATGGATAAAACGATGTATATATTGCAGTTTAACTGCATACATGTATGCATAAATAGTGTAGTTTGATGCGTAGCTGAAACATATGCATAAATGTATGCAACTATTTATAAATAAGAGCATTTTTGATGCATAATACTATTGTTTCACTGCTTTTTTTGGGCATTTTTGGTGGTTTTAACGCATGATTTTGATGATGATTAGTTGTTGTATTTAATTATGAATTCACATTATTTTCTTTTATTTTTTACATGATTTTTCGAAATAGAGGGACCTAATTTATATCGAAAGTTTGAACGGATGTGAGCCTAATTTTGAAACTTAACAGGGACCTGAGATAAACTGACCCTTTATTAAGTCTGTTATATTAAACTAAATCTTTGTCTTCTATTTAATTAAATATTTTCTTTAAATTAAATTTATTAGAGTTATTATGTTAAATTATATATTTTTAGTATATTAAATAAGTCTTAAAACTAAATTAATCTTTATATTAAAACTTTTTTTTGGCAGAGTAGATGGGGTTGAGTAGTCGTATGATCCACAATTTTAAATATTTTTCTTTAAAATTATATAAATATTATATATTAAGTTAAATTATTATATTAAGTCTTTGTATTACATTGAATTAGTTTAAATTAAATCATTTAAAATTAAATAAAATCTTTAAATTAAACTTATATATTAAATCTTTGAGCAACATAATTTATTCTTAAAATCTAGCTCAAAACTTTTCATTAAATCAATAAAGTTTCAGTTCACAAAATCAAATCTATATATTTCAAATATAAACTTTTATTTGTAATTCTTCAATTAAGTTTCTAAATCAATTTATTAGATCAAACATTCTTATAAAATTTTGGAAAAATATTTTAATTTTTGACCAATAGTGTCCATATGTAATTTTGTATCCTATGGTCAAGTGGTCCACACATGTATCATGTCAACCCATGGTGATTTAATCTCTGGGTATATTTCTTTTCAACTCGTACCCCGATACATTGTCACAACGGTTTCCGTATACAGTATACAATGTCGGGTACTTGCAGTGATGATAAGGATTATATCAGTATAAATAAACAACTCTAAGTATACAAACATAACAAACATATCATATATTAATTACTAACATCATTCGATAACAGCTAGCATGTCATGTGATTAGCGTTTCAAGTGATATTGATTTAACCTGTACATAATTGTTAGTCGCAAGCGAAAAGCTCACCTTTTGTGGTTTCAAAGATGGTGACAAGCAAAGAAAATATAACATGGAAATGCTCGACTGAAAGCATGACACCATTGTTATCATAACCGGACCGGGCCGGCGGCCCAACCGCGGTTAACCGTGGGCCGCCAAGCTTCTCGGTCCGGAAACAGATTAGACCTTAAATGTGGGAAACCGTTTCAAAACCGTGAAAACTGATTCTAACCGCGGTCTACAGACCCAAAAGCCCAGCAAAAATTTAGATTTTTCAGTGAAACTCAGCTTTCAGCCCAGTTCGCTTACGGCCCAGCCTGCTTTAGCAGGACTTATGAAACCTGGAAGAATAACCATCCAGCTACCTACTTATATAATGTAACTACAAAGCAGTATTTGTTCTTGGTTTATGATGTGGGACAAATAAGGTAGCTTCCATCTTCTTTTTCTTGTGAGAAGACTTCTGCTGCTGGCAGTACTCAAACGAATTTCTGTAACATACCGTCTTTCGTCCACTTCAAGCTGGTAATTAAACCAACTCAAACCATTCGAAATGACAGAATGTTATTAGCTTCTGAGGTAAATAGAATAAATCACAGAATCACAGACATAGAGAACATTATATCTCGCAGCGGAATAAATAAATTATACAATAGTAGTTCATGAAGCTACTAAATCAAAATCAAAATTTATACATAATACCAGAGTTACAAATTTAAATACATCGGAAGTCGAAATACATGAATTTCTAATACAAAGGATAAAAGACAGAATCAACAGGTAGAGGTGATATCTTCAACAGTCTCCAGCTTCAGAAGGTGAAATTTCAACACTGCATTACTTGATCTGACCCGAGCAATAATGCAAAACAAAACAACTCGGATCAGGACTAACATTCTCATGGAAGTAAATCAACTCAAATGAAATGTTTAATGAAATGCAATCAGTAACTTAAAGGATGTTGGGATCACCATCCTTTAAGGATCCGTCAAACTAATATCATATAATATAATACGCTATTATGATAGTGGCTATGGTTAAATATAACATATTAAAATAGCGTAAGCGGGATTACATTTTTACCCTTACACTGTTTATAAACATTGTCGTAAACATTGCATATAAAACACCAGTAACGGTCGGTGGATAGGGATGCGCCGCTATACGACAACGTCAAATCAAAATCGTAGGGGCTCGATCAGGATAATATGACAAGGCACACGAGGAATACCCACGATAGGATTCTACCGATGCACGCCGGACCGGTGGTAACGCATAGCCGCAACTACCGCCCACCTCGAACAACACTCCCATAATCAAGGGTGGCCACTAATCAAATCACAAAGTAATAGATATAGTTCGAAGAAGTGTGTCCGATGGAGGTGCGACCTCACTTAATCACGGTATAGCACCTGTTTTAGTCATTTTAATTATGACCCGTAGGTCAAGGCTATCCATCAACGTTCTCTTTCTTCAATCCAGTAATCGCCACCAAACCATACTACTTCATTCTGGAACTCCACCGCGTACACAGTTGTTAAAGTGGTTTTCGGTATTGGCAGAGAGTATGGCAATATCCGATCCCGGTCTCTTCAACAACCAAACGTTTACATTTTTCACACCGTGGCCATTTTAATAAAATCATATCTTGAAATAAATTGATTTAAGAAATTTCTTTAATTCAAACCAAACAGTTTATGAA
Source organism: Allium sativum (assembly GCA_030737875.1). Classification (NCBI taxonomy): domain Eukaryota; kingdom Viridiplantae; phylum Streptophyta; class Magnoliopsida; order Asparagales; family Amaryllidaceae; genus Allium; species Allium sativum. The sequence continues at coordinate 196,426,890 of CM060911.1, forward strand.
TCAATTCCTTATATAAAATTATTTCAATTCATACTCAGTCAATTTATAATCGAATTCATATATTCATATATTCATATCAATTATAAATTCAAATTCCAATTAATTACGTAGTTCACATTCATTTCCTATACAGTTCAATATTTAAGTCAATTCAAAATTCGGATTTAGTTGATTAAAAAACAAATTCATTGAATCAAGTATCGTTATATAAATTTAATTCTTTAAACCTCGCATTTAAATCGCAAAATCAAAACTTATCCACCTTTTGAGTTTATTATTAAAGTTTATAAAATATATATAAAATAAGCATTGAAAATATTGTTTATAAGTTATAAATTTATATAGAAAATAACTTTATAAACATATATAGGTTTAAATTAATTCAGAAATAGGTTTAGAAAGAATAATTTATTATAATATATTAATTTAAAGTTAAAAGTACATATATGATTAAATTATATGGTTTAAGATAAATAAATTATAAGTAAAATCTTAAATAAGCATTTAAATACATTTTTACTCATAAAATCATTTTAAAACATATAATTTAGAATTTACAAAATTTAAGTATAAACCTTTAAAATATAAATATAAAATATAAGATCTTAAATTAATATTATTACAATCAAATTTTCCAAATCATTTTAATTCAAAAACATGACCAACGGTGTCCGTATATAGTTTTCTACCCTATGGTCAAGTGATACGGATATTTATCATTTCAACCCGTAATTTATAAAATTTCTATGGGTTTATCATTTCAACCCGCAATCCCAAATTCAGTAAAAATCGTTCAGGTCTATCATTTCAACCCATAACGATTTTTCCTTAATCTAATGTCCGTTCGGGTATGTATCATTTCAACCCTTAGTGATTTTTCCTAAACTAGGGGTATCTACAACATATCAAATCATCACATATCATCAATAACATCATAGTCATATAAAATCAGTGTACGTACATGTCATATGAATATCGTGTCACATATGAAAGTGTATATTTTAAACAAACAATCTCTACTGACAATCCTATACATTTCATAACAGTTCATTAGTTGATCTAACATCTATGAAATGATGTGAGTCAGGTGTGAGATAAACTCACCTTTCATGGAATAGATTGGAAACAACAGACGAATTTGACACCGAATTGAAACAGCAACTTCAAGGCATGTTCCAAAATAGATTCGATTACAGCAACCACTCAATATACTTTTATTTTATTTTGTTTGAGGCGATAATGGAATTTCTATATTGATTGGTACAACAATTTGGTGTTGGACGGTATGGTATTTGGGTTTTGGAAAGGTTCTCAAACTCAACACCAAACTTGACTCAAAATAAACCCAATAAATTCTTTACACAAAATATATATATTTTTATATATACAAATGAACAATTTTTCTTTTACATACATATATATATATATATTTAAAATTCGACACATTACAAATCACTTATATAAATATATATATATATTAAATTATATAGCTCCAAACCATATATATGTTTAAATAACATACAACGCAAAAACACCCAAATAAAACCATAAAACTATATATATATATATATAAATATTTAAACAATTATGTATATATGTACATATATTTTAAAACAAATAAATTTTCAAAGAAACTCAACGGTACGCAATACACCCATAAACGCACTCAACACAACACACACATATAAAATTATATACTCCCTCTTTTCCTGCATATAAGATGTTTTAAGAAGTTTGTTGTGTTGCAAAATATAAGACGTTTAAGGTTTTAATACCCTCTTTATGCATGATTCATAATAGATGATGAGACTTTTTATGTATTTAGTCATGCTTCAACCAATAGCTATGCATGAAAATTAGCAAATTTAAGAGAGAAACTTAACTTAAGTATGAATTAAAACATCATTAATTGATTCCTTAATTCTTTTGCAAACAAGTAAACATCTTATATTCAGAAACGGAGGAAGTATAATATTTACATATGTACATAAAATTTTCAACACATATAAATATATAAAACCCAAGATATATGTTTGTTTTTTTAAATAAACGTAGATTTATGCACCCTTTTACTCAACCCATATTCACACACGAACACATCACCACACAGGAAATATACCACACATACTAATTAAAACTCACACACAAACAAAAGAACAAAACTCACGCAAACATTCTCACACACAAAACTCACGCAAACATTCTCACACACAAAACAATACACAAAATCAATTAAATATATATATACCTTCGCAACTATATATTATATATAGACAATCGTTAAAAATATATATACATACATATTAATAATAAAATAAAAATTCAACAAATATATATATATATATTCATATATATATATACACACTGAAAATATATATATATATATATTTATTTAAAAATCAACACACACGCATGAATAAAACACAAATGTAAAACCCCTACACACACTTATAATGACACAAACGACTCCTTGTCACATAAAAGAAATCACACTAGAAACAACACGTGTTTAGAAGTTTAATAATTTACATATTTGTCTTTTGACAGTTTCTACTTCAAATCGTAAGTGCATACATCAGAAGAAATAACTTAACTCAGCCTAAAGACCAATGTTTTATAAAGGAATACGATATTTTCAAAATAAAATATGACAAAAGAAAATTTAATAAAGATCAAAATGTTACTTAAGCTACAGATAACTCAAAATTGTCTGAACTACTGAAGAAAACCTCAAGAAAATTCAATTTGTTAACAACTTTTGCTGAATATTTGAGAAGTAAATGAGTTTTGCCCCTAACAATCTCATAGTATGCATGATTCCATCATTTTACAACGCAAACCAGAACAAAAAAATAATAATAATAATAATATGATTTTTGTCCATGAAAAAAAAACATGTTTTTCCTTTTAGTAATAACACAAATATACATCAATATAATAAAATATAAAATCACGCATACTGGACTGGGGTTTGGTCGGATCTGGTAGGCGGCAGGAGGCTCAGTAGGGAAGGCGTGGGCAACTGGAGTCGAGGCGAGGGGAAGAAGTTGGACATGGAGGGAAGACCTTGGGCTTGGAGAAGATGGCGAGGTCACCTACGGCTTCGGGTTCGGGTCGGGCGATCTGCGGATGGAGTAGGCGGGGTTGGTTGTCGGAGACTTGGAGAAAAGGTCGGTGAAGCAGCTGTTGCGATGGGAAACTGATGAGAAAAGGGTGTTGACATGAGCGAGAGAAACATGTGGGATGGTTTGAGAATGAGCAGATCAAAAGAGAAAGGAGTAAAATTGGTAAAACGTACAGGTAGCTTAAATAAAGGAAGAAATCAAGGAGCGAATGGCTTTTCATTTATTTGTGGTGTTTATTTATTTTATACTGGCAAAGTAGTGAATTTTAAAATAGAGAGAGAAGATAGTGGGTGGGTAAAATCCTCAAAACTTGCTCCACATTAATGTTGGCGTTTAACAATTCAAATTAGACCGTTTCCAATTCATATAGAAGAAACGTTTGGTTTGAATTTCAGAAATAAATGAGTGCGGTTCAATGGATCAAGAAAGAAACAATAGAAGGTGCAACGTATGCAAATATAAAAAGAAAAGGAGGACGCATGGCTTGTAAAAGAATGGTATGTGAAAGGGAACAAAAAAAGTAATGCATGGCATTTAATTTGGAAATAAAAGCAACATGAATGCATGCATTAGTTTTAGAACATAATTACAAAGTGTGAACGCATGCATTGGAAATGAACACATTAATGCTTACTAAATTAATGGTTCAAAAGTAAAAAGGAAATCAAATGTGCATGGCATTAGGAATGGAAAAGGAAACCAACGCATGGATTAGAAATAGAAAACATAAAGTAACGCATGCTTTTGGGAATGCATGGCTTTTGGAACCAAAATGAATGAATATAGGGAAATAATTGGAAGGAAACGAATGTTTAATTATTATTATTTTTTTTGAAATTAACAACCATGTAAGGAAAGGAATAATATCAAGGAATAGATGTTTAACCTTAAAAATGTAAACGGTGTTGGCAAATAAAGGAATGATATAAATATATTATTATTTTTTACAAATAAAATAAATAATGGACGAAATAAAAAAAAAATCCAAACAAATAAAATAAATAAAACAAAATTTAAATTAAATCATTAAATAAAATATACTCTAAAATTTGAGGTTGTTACAATTTCCATCAAAGCACCTTGTAACCGCTTCTTTTTAAAGAAATCCCTCCTCGTCTTGTGTACAGGAATGTCATCTCCCACATCATTAGATAGTTTCTCTAGATCAGTTCATGCAACTTGCTAAAAATATCCTCAAAATGTACAGGCATAAACCTTCCTTCATGCACAGGAAGTTTATCATCCAGGTAGCTCCTGGCAGGCCGTTGCTCCATTACCGGAGCACCACGGGCCGTCGTCGCCATCGATTCTTTGCGGTCCGTCATTATTCACTTCGATCCTCAATTTTGTCGATGTTGCACTGAGATTTGATGTTAATTTGGAATCCAGTAATGTATGCTAGCTTATCGATTCTTATTTCTATTTTATTTTTTTGCTCTTTTGAATCATCAAATGATTTTATAACATTTTTTGTGTATCCTTTATTTTTCAGTTTTTATTAAAATATAACATGCACGGTTCTGACGATTCGACCGGTCGGACCTTGAAAACCTTGAACCTTGGGACATCACGGTTCGATTGACGGTCCGGTCATGATAACATTGCATGACACACATGAGAAAAAACATAAGTGTAGCCATGATAACGGGACAACAACAACAAGACTTCGATCAAATCCAAACAATGATATTGACCAATCACTAATCAAGCTTTCTTTTCTATTCTTTTTCAATCAAAGAGAAGAAGAAGGAAGAGGAGAAGGGTTTCTGGGTCCAGGGGTGTTGTAGTGGGTTGGTGAGGGTGTGGGGGTTAGGAGGTGGCACTGCAAAGGTGGTGGTAGGCGCTGGCGGCTGCGAGGTGGTGGAAAAGGTTGTAGGGGATTTTGAGTGTGTTTGGTAGAGGGTTTGGTAGAGATGGCCTTAGTTTGGCTATGGGTTTGGAATAGGAGTCGGGTGGCTGCTCATCAGAGTTGCGGGTTGTGGATGATCAGAGGCGGTGGTTGAGTGGTTGAACGTGGCTGTGTAGAAGAGGATGGAGAGGTTTAGAAAACATGCGGGTAAGGGAGGAAAAGGCTGTGACTAAGGGAAAAGAAGCGGTTGTTTTTGGGTGCAGGCGGGTGGTCTTAAGCACAAAGGGAGGATTGTCGAATGGTGTTGCTGGTGCGGTGCAGAAGAAATGCGGAAGGTAGAGGAGGCTACGACATAGGGTTTGGAGAGGGAGGGTTTTCTGGTTGCATGGGTATTTTGGGTAGAGGAGAAACGGGAGTAGGGGCTGGAGCTTTAGTCCTCGGAGGTGGCGGACGATTTCTGGGCGCGGATGGATGGATATGGTTGCGAGATTTGGGAAAGTCGGGGTTTTCTCTTTTTTTTGAAGATGCATGAGAAAAGAAGAAGAATGCAAAGGAGAGAGTAAAAGGGGAATGCTAGAACGACTGATTATTTGCGGTTAAATTATGCGGATCACGGAGTGTACGGTAGAAATTCAGGGAGTCCATTAAAAAGGACGGGTGATGCTATTCCCTCACGAATTGACTAAGGACTCGTTCTTCTGTCCTTAACGGATCAGTTATTAAATGGACGTGTTCGTTTAATAACGGTCCTTTAAGGACCGGTTGCCCAACGGCTTAAATTGGAGCCGTTGGGCATCGACGCGTCGATGCCCGAGGGCTCCAATTTGAGCCCTTGGGCAACAAACACACCACCTCCTCTATAAAATCCAACCCTCCTCCATTCCTCCTCTATAAAGTGAAGAAACCTGACTATTGCTGAAATGCGTCGTTGCTGCGTATGGAAAATGTGATAATAACAAGAAAGGGGTTACCAAAGCGATAGCGGAAAAAATTAATGCTGCAGCGGTCGAAATCAACGTTACAAGATCAGATGGAACTCTGGATTTGATCGATGAAAACAAAGTTCGGCACAAGTATGATAGTCTTCGAAGGGAATGGGTTAAATGGGAAACCTTGAACAACAAAACTGGAGTTGGTTGGGATCCTAATCGTCAAACTATTTCAGGCTCTGATGAATGGTGGGATGATCATTTAAAGGTATTCGTGGTAAACTTCTGCTTTGTTTTTTAATAAACCCGTTGTTAATTAATGTTGTTAAAATAGGAATTTGGGCCATCCATTCTAAAATTTAAAAAGTCACCGCTTGAGTATTTGGAGCTGCAACAAGAACTGTTTCAAGGAACACATGCAACTGGGCAGACAGCATATACGCCAGCATATATGCCTGCTGTTACTCAACCTGAGCAAACACAACAGTTTACTCCCTCTTTACCTAGAAATTATGCTAATCCATGGGCATTTGAGCAATTCCACAGTCAACTCAATGAAATAGAAGACCAAGGGCAAAATAATATTCCCAATTTGAATTCACCAACACATCATTCTTGGGTTCCTGAACCGGCCACTCAAACAAACGTGCCCGAAACTCCCATTTAGCAGCGAACTCGACATGTTGGTTCAACCTCTGATAAAAAGGGAGGTTTCAGAAAACGTCGTGGTGAAATGGACAATAAGTTTGCTGATCTCGTAGATTACCTCCATGCTCGAAAAATGCAAAAATCTACCACTACGGAAAGTCCGACCCCAAACAATCTGACAGCAATAGTATACGATCAACAGAAAATTCTTCAACTCAAGCTGATATGATAGCACGCGTTAAACGTTTGAGTGAAGGAGCAGATTTTAATTTATGTGAAGCAATACACATAGTTTCTCCCAACAAGGCAGATATATTCAACCTCTTTAACGATGACGATGCAATACCATGGATGGCATTTGAGACAAAACGCGATCAACTTTCTGCTGGCTACAAGTACTTTCTGATCAAGAACGGACCAAGCAACGTTTAGGATTTCTACTATTATTTCAGTTTTGTATTGTACTGTTTTTATGTAATGGACTGTTATGTTTTTATATAATGTTTTGTTTTAATCGGTAATTAGTTAAATTACAAAATATAAATAAAATACTCCGCTTAAATACTCCACTTAAACCGCCAAACGCATGGTCCGCTAACTACCATTCTCCGCTATAATACTCCACTCAAATTCTCCGCTTAAATACTCCGCTTCCACTTGCAAAGAACACACCCTAACACATACACGGTCAGAGCAGCGTTTTCGAAGAGTAAAAAGATGGTGTGCATTTCATCTGAAATTATGTTGACGAACCGGTGAATTGAAATTAGTAATTGACTGTTGAAAAGTTGTGTTTTCTCAAATACCAATGGACATCAAAAGGAATTATAATTTTAGAATTCAAAGAGTTATTAATAGGTAAGAAGAGATAGCAGAGATATTGCCTGATGTATACGCGTTTTTGTTGATAAAATTTTCTTGTTTTGCAGGCAAAATCAAATATTCGGAGCTACGAACGTCCAAATGTCATGAAACGAGAAATGACGCCTTTCTTAAAAAAAGTCTGGTATTTTAAAAAAATTGATTTTTTTATTTTTAATGATATTTTACTACGAAATTATTCCTTCACTACGTTTAGTTAAGCCTATTCCAAATATCAAATTTCATTTAAAATTTAAAATCTAACATTAAATTTCAGTTAAAAACATTATTTAAAATCATTTGAAATTAAAGATCGTTACACCTACTTACATTTTTACATTGACATAAATGATGATTAAATATCCCGAAGATATTATTTCATATGACCTATCAAACATTCCTCGAATTGAGAATTAATTACTATTTTAGCCTTAGAAAGGGGCATTTATTATTTAAAAAGTACGAAATCAAATGATGTTTCAATCTATACTTCTCCAATTCCATTTCTGGTTATATGCCTTTACTAGTTTAATCATATATTTTCCCCTTATTGCTTACTTCGGATTATGTGAAGTTAACACGATTAATTTATAGGTTGTGCAATGAAAAGTTCAGCTTCATTTCGATAAGTATAGCTCCTATTTAATTATTCTCTCTATTGTTTTCTCACTGATAAATCTAATATAATTCAAGCTTGAAGTTTGGCAAGTAATATAAAATTGTTAGTAAATTTGGGATTTACTAATCTTGTTATGCCATAAAGACTGATGTTTTGATAAATTACTTCTTTGTACATAGCTATTTAATTGAAGAAATAAATTTTAGTACTCTTTAAAAGAAATTTCCCTTGTGTCACTTAAAGTATAACTTAGAGTTTTATCGTGAAATTGAGCAATCCATAAGAAATGTTAAATAATTTTTTTGTTGAATTACAATTAATTAAATAGGAACCATACATCCTTGAAGGAACATCGTATAAAACTCTAAAAGTCATCAAAATAATTTACCTCTAAAAGAGATTTTATAGCGATACCATATTTGGAAATCAATGGCTTTTATCTTCCATATCTAACTTTTATTTAAGACACCTTATTTCTTATCGTATTTGAATTTGGTACACAATTTCAAAAGTAGTTAATATAAAAGCCTTCAATAGAGATATTTTACGATGCTATAAAAGTGACAATTATGTTGTATTTATATATGGCATTTCAAAAGCAATGCATATAAGGTACCCCTAGAAGAAACATGATTACATTCTGGAAGCGATGATAGTAAGATATCTCTAGAAGTGATTTATAAAGTATAAATAAACGAGAAAATAAATTCTAGCATTATCGTGAACTCGTAGTCCCATTAGACAAATTTACGGGTAAATAATTATTTGTAATCGGTTACTTTTCAACAACATACTATAAATTGAATATTATGCATAATGATTCCTAAAGAAATATCCTTAGGTTTTCTCGTAAAGAGATAACCTAAATGTCACACCATAACTTTCACAAAAGCAATAAATACAGTCTTAAGAAGATTTCTATGTGTAACTAATTTAACTAAATATTTCTACAACATTACAAGTGTCCATAAGGTAAGTTTATGTTGTAAATATTTTTCTTACAGAGCTTCCCATAAAAGATGTCTATATGTATTTCAAATTTGTATTATTCTCTAATAAATCATGTTCAACCGAGATGTTTGAATGTAAATAATTTATTTAAGCCAAAAGTTCAACATGGTTTTAGGCATGATGTCTTGAACTCTATAATGCGGTCCTTAAGGATTCATGTTTACATCGATTGATTTAAAATGTTAATGTTTTGGATCCTAATAATAGTTTGTTCCAAAACCACTCACTTAAATGAGAATTAATATGAAAATCTACAATATATATATATATATAATATGGACACATTTATGTATCCAAATATAGAGATATTTAACTAATAACTTAAAGATTTTTTTGCTAAATTTATATAAGCTCGTCTTATAGACTATGAATATATATCATTAAGTGGTTTAAAATCCATTTAACATAAATGTCGAGTGAACTAAATTCATGTATGTAATCAAGTGATCTACTTAATAAGTGAATCCTTCAATATATCAGAACAATGAACGACAAAAAACTCTAAGAATAAGCAGTATGACTTTAATGCATATCTTACCAATTGGCAATATCATCTTATATGTAATATGTACAATGTTTTGCTAGTAGTTTTATGATAATATAACTTTTACATGATCGTGTCATAATTTTGTACATGATCATATATTTGTTTAAGTCATCTATAGTTCTTACACGAGCAAATTGTTATGCTCGGTGGTGTTGGAAATATTTCCATAAAACCGGACACCGTATCCATACCTCTCCCATTTTCCCCTCTATGCTGGCATACTCAATATAGAAGTAAATAAGTTTTGGCTTCTTTCTCTCCACATGAGCTTCCTAGTTACAATGTTTCAGCAATTATTACCCATTGTTTTTCCTTTTCATCCAGTAAATGAAGGAACCACTTCAAAATATCACAACGAGAAAATTGAATTTTTGTTGCAAAAAATTGGTGGCGTTTATTTTCAAATGCAAGCAAAAGTGTTTTCATTGCCAATATAAGCGCGGCAAAAAATATTTCACATTCTCGCCTTCATAAAAATAAGTCCATGTGTCCAAAATAAACGTAATCGACCTATTCTCTATTCCTCTCCCCTCATACTTAAATTTTTTTAACTCTCGTTCCCTTTTCTTCCTTTTTCCATAAAAAACCCTAGCTTCTAACCACTTTTAATCTATCACTTATTATTCTTAGTTCAATACAATTTCGTAAAGACGATCTCGTTCAACATTCGTATGGATACCAGTAGAGGCGGTGCATCTCAGCGACGCTACAAAGCGATTTGATTCAATTCCAAATCATATTCAAGTTCGTGAAATCGCAAAAGCTCGAAAGGTATAAAATCAAACTTGATTTATCTAATTTTGTTTGGATCCCATCGTTTAGAGTTTTGAACTATTAAAATGCATTGCGTGTTGATTTTTGCAAACTCCCTGCAACCACAAACCAAAACTGTTGATTTCTGGAAGCAATGTTTGTAAATGGGTTTATATTTGGGTTTTTAAGTTACTTTTGGAATCTGGGTTTTGACAAAATACCAGATTAAATTTATATGCATATGACCCCCTGTATGCTTCGAATTTAGATCTAGATATACATCTAAATGTTTCATAATAGTATGTATGAAAGAAAATGGTGTTTATACTTGTTATAATATCTTTCACGTTGTTTGCATCTGAATTGAATGAGTTTTGAACCTGTTTTGTATATATATGTTGATTGTCTGAATTATATTGATTGGAATTTAATTTGAACATTAATTTTAAATGTTAACATGTTCATTTAAATTGCTTGATTGAGTACTTGCAGCAAGCATATAACACCGATATATATATATATATATATATAAAGGAACGTTGCAATGCATGAATTATATATATGAGTTACACAGTATATAAATTGTGCATCATATGACTTAAGTAGTATATGAATTTTGAAATATGCGGTATTATGCAAGTATATCAGAATGTGTTTATGTATGTTAATTTATTTTATTTTATTCCATATAATTTGCATGTATAGGAGTATACATGAATACTGAAATATGTCATATATCTGTTGTGATTGAACATTTAAATCTGGCTATATATATATATATATATATGTGTGTGTGTGTGTGTGTGTGTGTGTGTATACAGTGATATACATGAAAGATTACTGCTTTTAAATATAGCTAAATAATGATAGGCTAAAAGAGTGGAAATCTATAATTATTAATACCTGCATACCTTGTGTTTGACATTAGGATATGAAAAATAGCATACATACATACATAGCGCAGGTGCTACTATGTTTTGTATGTGTGAAGCATGAGCGCATATGTTTATGAGGGGTGTATTTATCAAGTATGCATTTATTCATAGATGTACATGTCAAGTGTGTGTGAACATTCCGAGATTTCATGGGAGATACTAAAGCAAGTTAATTTTGAGGCTAAGAGGTCTAACATTTCGAGATCGATTTAGCTTGGGAGTTACTAAATTAAGTGACTACATTCAATGGGTTGAGAACTAATTTGAAACATAACACTAACATGATATGATCTCCTACAAAAGTTTATCGTTAATGTATAATAGTGTTGTCAGGAGGTATATTTCAGATCCATGTCGGCACGTGTTTAGTATTTTTAGGATACTACGACTTATTTCCATGAAAATGGAACATTCTCGTGTTATTAAGAAACAAATCACGAGTTCTATGCGTGTACGTGGAGGTAAGAGAGGTACTGACCTAACTTTCTATGGTCTGGTTAAAGAAACACTTCAAAATGATGAAAACTATAAATTAAAGTTTTCAATCATTAAAGAGATTTGAAATTTAGTAAGTCAAGTTCCAAAGATCAATAAGTTTCAACAGATCAATTTAGTAACTCCCAAAATAAATCAAGGTTAGTTGATTTGTTAACAAGACCAAATTATTAAACAATATGGGGTAAAAATTTCCGTACATATGATCAACTTTATCATTTCAAAGTGCTTCCTCAACCAGCCCACATAATTCTTGTTCAATACCTCTCTTGTCTTCAGGTGTACGCATATAACTCATGATTTAGTACTTAATAAAATGTGGGTGTTCCATTTTCATGGAACTTGGTCGTAGTATCTTAAAGTTACTGAACACCTCGTCCACATGGTTCTAGAATATACTTTCTGGCAGTACTACTTAACAGTGCTAAGATCTTCAAAAGTTTCTTGATTGTGCCTTTTTTCCTACAGTATTGAATGTTACATATCATTAAAATGTCATACTTATCATGAAAATGTTCATACAAGCGTTACATTGGTTAACAGTACAAGGATTGTATAACATATGTTATGTTTATGACTATATTGTTATATAACTGATACATATCATACAAAATTTCCCAGTAGGCTCAGGAGAAGCATTATGTTATATAGGGCAACTTTGTTTCTTCTTAACTAATTGCCCAAAGGGGATGAAGAAAATATGTTTTAGGCTCTTGCCCCATCAATATCAATAATCGAGATTGCAATAATTCGTGTTAGGCCATCAATGATCAAGTTGAACCTGAACCGTATTTGCAATCTCGATATTGATATTCATGAGGCTAGAGGAAAGTGAATTGATGTGGAAAACTAAAGATAGAAACCCAACTTTTTCCAAGTATTTTATAGATGGTTTAGTTTGTATTCAACCTAGAGAGAAAGGTGGTGTTATAGAAATACCGTACCAGGGGAGCTTGAGATTATTGTTGATACTTATTGCAACTTCCAAAAGTAATGTTATTGCTGATTATTTATTGATTTTCTTAAAAAGTGTTGGTAATAGTTTGAGTACAAGTTGAGCATAAGTCGAGTAAATCCTGTGTACATGTTGGCATTGCAACTCAGGTACAGTTTCTCTATCTATAAATTGAAATATATAATAGGCTGTTGAGAAGTAGGAATTAATACAGGTGCACAAGATTTCTAAATAAAAAAAACATGATATCTGTCTAAAACTTTGTATTGAGATAAGGAATTAGTAAAACTCAAGTATATATAGTTTTGTCTAATTGCATTCTGTTGATTAATTATTTATACATTAATTTATGTATTGTGTTTGGGGAGTATCTACTGTTTGTTTAGCTTAAATGGGATAGGTAGGATACAAAAGTTTGTCTTCGTCCATGAAAGAATTCAGTACGTGCAAGTTACTCTATGAATTCGAAAATAGGTAACAATTTTGATAACTTTACAATTTTGTTTGCTACGGCACAGTTTGATTTATTTAGCCATTTTGTAGTGATTTATGTCATCTTATATTTATTTGCAATGAGTAGCATACTAGGGAGAAGAGATTTGTTGCACTTAATGCCAGATGCTTTCAAGGGGCTATGAAAATTGGAGTTATTGTTGGTAACCTTAGGTGAGTTCTTATGTATGTTTATTCCATTTTTTGCCATATTCTACTAGTTCTTGTGTTGGAGTGATTATTGCCCATAAATCTGGGGTAGAGCTAAATCCCTTAGAATAGAAGCGAACAAAAATATCACGTGCCATAATTTGTCATCAGTCAATAGAAACTCTTCAATATGTTCACTGTTACCTAATACTGCTTGTTCTTGAGACGACCCCAAACCCCGTACTAACGGCGGCAAGGGTAATTGTAACACCCCGTAATTCTGTTAATATTAATATTCACAAATTAAAGAATAACTGATCTCAGACATGAGAATTGTGGGAAACGGGTTGCGCCATTGTGTTTGTCTCGGAATTCTGGTTGAAATAGAGTTCGAGTTTGCGTGGTTTGGACTTCGTATGAAGGAGATATGGCCATCGGAAGTTTCAGAAAATTCAAAATTCAAAATTCGAAGTCAAACAGGCCAGGCGGGAAATTTCCCGCCCAGCACCAAGGTCGACTGGGGAGTCGACTGGGCAGTCGAAACCCCCAGGACCAGGTCGACTGCGCAGTCGACTTGGGTGTCGACCTGGTCCAGTCGGCCAGGTTTTGGCAGAGCCCAATTTTGAGCTGCTGATGTGTCTTTAGGGCTGAGTTGGCTAATTTAACGGTTCAGGTTAGTTCTGAGTTGATCTGACGGTCTAAATAAATCCTAAACTCTATATATACCTAGGTAGTCTCTCACTCTAAATTCACATGAAAGATAGAATAGCCGCCGTCATGCCGTCGCCATGGAACTCAGTGTAGCCGCCGCCAACTAAGAAGGAAGAAAGCTAATATAAACTAATTCTATTCAACTCTAAAGGAAATCAAGACTCTCTTTCTTCTATAATTGTGAGTATGGTGATCTTAATAAGATTATTAGCAAACTAATTAGATTAAGATGTGATATGGATCATAAGAAAATGATGTGAATTGTCATATATGTTGTTGTAAACCTTATGCTATCATGTATGTTGTAAATCCTATGTTATGTGATGATGATATCCTATATGTTGTAAATCATGCTATGATGATATTATATATGTTGCAAGTTTCTATGCTAAGTTACGATGTTACAAAGCCATGATGTTATTATGTTGTAGTTAGCTTATGAATCATGATGATGATTATATATATTTGGGCTATGATGATTCACATGATAAATCACATGTACCTATGCAAGTTTAGATTTATTAGTATGTATAATCTCACATATTGTATGACATCTGTTTAGATCTAGAGTTATGACATCTATTTAGATCTAGAATTATGCTATGACATGTGTGTTAGATGCTAGTTCACACCATCATTATCTTGCATAAACAACATATGCAAGTTTATACATGAACTTGGGTTATGATCATATTATGTAAGTTGTGACATTTAACCAAATAAGTTGACACCTTTAGATCCATGACATGTGTAGTTTTATGCAAGTTTCACCCTTATTATGATTAGATCTATTTTATTTGTCTATATGTTGTGATAATTTATCTTTGTGCTATGAGTTAGACTATTCGAGTCTAACGTATATTTTGCGTTGAATAAGCGAACGTATAACGTGGGGTAGGGGTAATATTAAGGATTTAATATTAAGAAATTGGGGTGCAATTGATATGATTTTGCATACCGTAAGTGGATGGCCATAATTGAGTCAATTATGGACATCATTAAAATTGGAATTAATTAATGATTTGAATAGGGACATATTTAAAACTGGGGTAAAAGATTATAAGTGTTAATCAATGCTTAGGACACGAGGTTGGACTCGTTTGTGACGTAAAACTGCCCGGACCCGCCCGACGAATCTAGTAGTCACAAATGTCAGCCCAATGTGAGAGGTCCTAGGCCCAAATTAAAGCATAACAGTTGTAAAGACACGAGCTTAGACGCTTTTATGGCGTAAGACTGCCCGGACCCGCCCGGCGAATCCAGCTGCCATAAATGCCAGTCTAATGTGAGAGGTCTTTATGAGGTTATGGCCTGAATGAATTAAGAAATACTTAACCAGATAAACATGTAAAGTGGGACATGGGGGTTAAGTTGGTGCCTTGGGTGGCATGAGGAATCTAGTGGGTGCCTTTAGTGGCATTTGAAATACGATTAGTAAGACTTAACCAAAAACACATGTAAATGAACATGACTAAGAAGAGGGTTAAGTGGGATATACTAGTGGGGACAAGCTTAGGTGGATAGCTTGTGGTAAGTAATTGGGGGCCCATTTCAACCAGTAACCCAAACGTATCTTTGTGGGCTCGACCCAAGTCGAGGACGGGACACGCATACTGCGCTTGACTATAAGAGGCCAAACGGGTTAGCGGTGGCAACGCAAGTCCAACGGGTTTCATTTGCGTGTGTGGACCCGGGCTGGTAGGTAAGACGTTGTTGCATCATGTAGGTATAAGCCGTGCATCCTTAGGCTGTATCGGGTTGCCACTTTATGGGAGTGATACACCCCACTTTGGGACCAGCACGGGTATCTACGAGTAGGGAGCCAATCGAAAGTGGGTAGTGGGGTACACCTAGCGGAGATAGGGCAGGCGGCACCTATGTAGTCAGCTAGGGGTACACGAAGTTATTTATAAAATTTCTAAGTGAAGCAAGTGGGATCAACCTTTAGGGTGACTGGTGTGGTGCAGTGTAGCAATTATTCGTTAGTATTAGGTGTGCCTTTAACGTTATCTTTATCTGCTCTTCCATACCCAATAGTTCATAGACATTTCCTTGTTTTCCAGCTTATGCCTTAGTCTAGTTATTTTGATAATAGTATTGTTAGAATTATCATACTC
The DNA here is from genome assembly GCA_030737875.1 of Allium sativum. NCBI lineage: Eukaryota > Viridiplantae > Streptophyta > Magnoliopsida > Asparagales > Amaryllidaceae > Allium > Allium sativum. The sequence goes on from CM060911.1 coordinate 196,443,087, forward strand.
GCCAGACTTTATGTCTGACCCCCTCTATTTCTATCTTTTCCCCCTCCAGGTCCTCAGGGTGGACCCAGCTCTAGTGGAGTCTGATTGAATTGCTTATTCTCTCTTTTGGAAAGCTTGGACCGCTGAAGTAAAGTCCAGCTTGTTATCTTCTTTAATGGCTATTTATGTAATGGGATTATGTATTTTGTTTTATCAAGATGGATATTGTACTTGACTCTGATTTATGGTTTTATGATGTAACAAACATGTTTAATTTCCGCTGCAATGAAATAAAGTTTTAGATTTCCAAGTACTACTTATTATCTATCTTGTTGTAATTTTTCTGTTCTATATTCACTTAAAACCTCCATGGAAGTTAATGCATTCCCTTTGTGAGTGACATTAATGGACGTGGGGTGTTACACATGGTATCAGAGCTTAAGGTTACCAGAACAGATAATTTTTTTAGAAAAACTATTTTTCTAAAGTATTTTTGGAAGTGTTTTCAAAAACATGTCTTGCTGAGTAATTTAAAGAGGAAAGTTTTTATGAAAAACATAATCTCCAATAGCCATATATCTTTATCTTTTGAATTCTCCATTTTGAATCTTTCCTTTTTCATTTTAGCATGGCTGAAGATCTTAACCTTCCGGAGGGTGTAACGATACCAGGATGGTATAGGCGGTTATTAGAGGCTAGGGCCGCTGCAGGTCCAGCCAATGTTCCTCCACCACCAGTTGCACCCGCTCCTCCTCCTCCCCCTCCTCGCGCTGATACTTTTGCAAAGACATGCAAGGAATTTAAGGCTATGGGTGGAAAACCTTTTCAAGGGTCAGAAACGTTTGTGGAAGCTAGAGATTGGCTTAAGGAGGTGGAAGAATTGCTAGAAATCTTTGAAGTAGAAGAAGGGAGGAAAGTCAAATTAGCAGCTTGGTTAATGAAGGGAGAGGCCTTGTTTTGGTGGGAGGTTACTAATGGGGAGCTTCCTGTTGATTCTTGGGTGGATTTCAGACGTAGGTTTGAGGCAAAGTTTCTCTCAAGGGCAGAAGAGAATCTATACATGGAAAGGTTCTTGACATTGAAGCAGGGAAATCTATCAGTGAAAGAGTACGTCAACAAATTTAACCAATTGGCAAGGTTTGGCTTAGATTTGGTGAACACACAGGAGAAGAAGGCTCTGAAGTTCGTTAATGGCTTGAATGAGCCATTGCAGGGGTTGGCTATGACCCACATCCCTATGGGGGCCACCTTTGAGAAGCTAGTAGACATGACACTCATGCACGAGGAGAAAGGCGCTAATGCTAATAAGGCACCCGAGAAGAAAGGGGATCAGAAGAAACCACAACAGCAAAACAAGAAGGGTGGTAAAGACAATAATGGCAAAGGAAAGAAAAGATGCTTTAACTGCAGGACACTAGGCCATCTCAGCAAGGATTGCAGAAAGAAAAAGAAGATTGGCTGTTTTCACTGTGGTGAAGCGGGACATCTAGTGAAGGACTGCCCAAAGAAGGGGCAGAGGGCAGGGTCTACCTTGGGAGGACAGGTGCAGGCTCTTATGGCACCAAGGCAGGCAAGGCGACAAGTTCAGGCTCTCGAGGTCCCACCGCTGCAAGAACGAGGTAGAACCATTTCTGTTGAAAGCTTAGTTTTTCTGTTTGATCATCCTGTCCGTACCTTATTCGATTCGGGCGCATCGCATTCGTTTATCTCTACATCATTAGTTGAATCACTGCACTTAAACACCAGTTTAATAGAGGATCCCTTAGTTGTTTCGAATCCAATTGGGGGCTCAGCTTATTTGTCCATGATATGTTTGGATTTGAAAATTTCTATACTTAGCGTTGGGTTTAGATGTGATGCTTATGTTTTGGGCTTCACGGACTATGGGCTAATTTTAGGAATGGATTGGTTATCCAGAAATGGGGCCGTTCTTGATTGTGAAAGGAGAGTAGTTAGGCTCATCGCTCGCCTTGGCAACACTCTCGAAATCTTTTGTAATCCCATAAATTCCGTTATGCTAAGTTATCTAGAATCGCTTGACGCGTCGGTGGAAAATCTACGATCTGTTAAAGTAGTCCAAGAATATTCAGATGTGTTTGAGGAGGTGAAGGGCTTGCCTCCGAAGCGGGAGATAGATTTTCGAATATATCTTGTGGATAATGCAACACCAGTATCTTTGCCAGTACGCCACATGGCTCCTTGTGAAAGGAGGGAACTCAATAAGCAAGTGAAGGAGTTGCTTGAGAAGGGGTTCATAAGACGTAGTATATCGGAGTGGGGTGCTCCAGTAGTGTTTGCCACGAAGGCGGATGGGTCCCTTAGACTTTGTGTGGATTATAGAGAACTTAATAAACTTACTAAGAAAAACAGACACCCACTGCCGAGGATTGACGATCTCTTCGATCAGTTAGTTGGCGCCTCAAAGTTTTCGCGTTTGGACTTAGCCACTGGATTCCATCAGTTGAGAGTGGCTGAGGATAGCATAGACAAAACTGCCTTTAGGACTCCGGACGGTTTCTATGAATGGCTAGTGATGCCCTTCGGTTTAACAAACGCCCCCGCATACTTTGTTGATTTGATGAGTAGGGTGTTTAGGGAGTACCTTAATAAATTCGTGGTGGTCTTTGTAGATGACATCTTGATCTTTTCTAAGAATGAAGAAGAGCATGCCCTACATCTTAGGGAAGTGTTGGAGACTCTACGAGCGCATAACCTTAAAGCTAAATTTACTAAGTGTCACTTCTGGAGAAAGGAAGTGCGATTCTTAGGGCACATGGTTTCCAAAGAAGGGATAGCTGTGGATCCCGCGAAGGTGGTGGCCATCCAAGATTGGAAGGTCCCTAAAAATGCTACCGAAGTAAGGAGTTTCTTGGGGTTGGCTAGCTACTATAGGAAGTTTATCAAAGACTTCGCAAAAATATCAGCTGCATTGACACGCCTGACGAAGAAGAACCTAGTCTTCGCGTGGGACGTAGATTGTGATGATGCGTTCCAACGCTTAAAGAGAGCTTTGACCTCAGCTCCAGTCTTAGTGCTGCCAGACGGGAGTAAGCCATTTACTATTTGTACCGATGCTTATGGGACAGGTCTAGGCGCAGTCTTAATGCAAGAGGGAAGGGTAATAGCCTATGGTGGAAGGCATTTAAGGTTGCATGAGAAAAATTACCCTACACATGACCTAGAGTTAGCCGCAATTGTTTTCGCGCTTAAGTCTTGGCGTCATTACCTTCTTGGCGAGAAATTCGAATTGTTCACTGACCACAAATCTTTAAAATACTTATTCTCTCAGAAGGACTTGAACTTATGGCAGCAAAGGTGGATGGAGTTCTTAGCGTCCTACGATTTCGAAATAACATACACCCCTGGCAAGGGTAACGTGGTGGCAGACGCCTTAAGTAGGAAAAGGTTGTCCTTGAGCCTATTGTTTGTTGAGCGGCAAAACATAGAATTCATCTCTATGTTTGACTTTAGACCTTCCATTGACTTTATACCCGGTTTGCTAGCATCCTTGGAGGTCAGACCTACGCTTTTGGGACGGATTGGTGAGGCACAGCGAGATGATCCACAGTTGGTTGAGTTAGTAGAAAAGCTCAAAAGAGGGGAGTCATCAAGCCATCTCCGTAGGTATACCCTGGATGATAAGGGATGGTTACGTAGGGATAGTAGACTTTGTGTACCTCGAGACGAAGGTTTGAGGAAGGCTATTCTTGATGAAGCACATCATTCGAAGATGACCATTCATCCCGGCGGGGACAAGATGTACAAAGACATGAAGCGAGTTTTCTTTTGGGCCGGTATGAAGAGGGATGTGGCCGAGTATGTTGCTAGATGCTTGGTGTGCCAACAAGTAAAAGTGGAGCAAAAGAAACCCGGTGGGTTGCTTCACCCATTGGAGGTTCCACTATGGAAGTGGGAAAGTGTCTCGATGGACTTTGTGGATGGATTGCCAAGATCAAGGAAGGGTAATACGGGGATTTGGGTTATAGTAGACAGACTTACTAAGAGCGCCCATTTCATTCCCGTGAAGAGTAAGAGGACTGCTCCATGGTTAGCTTCTGTATACGTTCGAGAGATAGTTCGTTTGCATGGTGTTCCTTCTAACATAGTAAGCGACCGTGATCCTATCTTCACTAGCGAATTTTGGAAGAGCTTGCAAGAGGCGGTAGGGACTCAGTTATGTTTGAGCACCGCGTATCATCCTCATACGGACAGCCAAACTGAGAGGGTGAATCGCATTCTAGAGGATCTTTTGAGGCTATGTATCCTAGACTTTGGGGGTACATGGGAAGGGCATCTTCCGTTGGTAGAGTTCGCATATAATAACAGCTTTCAATCTAGCATTGGCATGGCACCTTTCGAAGCTCTTTATGGACGACCTTGTCGTTCACCTACATGTTGGTGGGAATCTACGGATAAGATCTAACTTGGGCCCGATATGATTAGAGAGACTTTGGAAAAGATCGACTTGATTCGAAGGAGGATGAAGACGGCGCAAGATAGGCAGAAATCTTATGCAGACAAAAGGAGGACAGATCTTGAGTTTGATGTTGGGGACATGGTCTTTATCAAAGTGTCTCCATTACGGAATGTTGTTCGCTTTGGGTCCTTTGGGAAATTAGCACCAAGGTTTGTAGGGCCGTTTCCTATTAAGGAGAAGATTGGACAGATGGCGTATAGAGTGGAGTTGCCTGAGAGACTTAGTGGTGTACACGACGTATTCCATGTGTCACATTTGAGGAAGTGCTTGCACGAGACTGCGGAAGTGGTAGAGCCGAGCTTGCTTAGAGAGGTGGAGATAGAGCGTGATGCGACGATTCGACGAGCTCCTACATGCATTCTTGGGTCGGAGATCAAGAAGTTAAGGAATCGAGAGGTCAGACTAGTCAAAGTGCAATGCGGAGATGATGAGAGCAACGCTACTTGGGAGACAGAAGCGAAGATGCGTTCGTTGTACCCTTTTCTTTTTTAGGGTATGTCTTTTAATTTCTCCTTTATCGCTTAGCTTGTACTTATCTTATCTTTAGTATGTCCTCTCGCTAGTATCTTTGACCTTTAGTTAGAGAAATCCTATGGTTGAAACATGTGTTTGAAACATCTTATGTATGATGGATGCATAGTGGATGCGAGTGTTTGCTAGTGGTTGCTCGTGGATGCATATACACACACTTTAGGCACTAGATCGGCTCAGTCACTTCATATTGCATATTGCATATATATGGATGTATTTAGTAAAATGGATGTATGAGGATTTTTTTATCATATGGATGCTGCATTCAAATGATGATTGTGCACGCATATAGAGATAATATGTAGCATTAAGGAACTTTAGCATACATAATGGACGCATGGCACTATCATGATTTGCATTAAGGAGGTCAACTGAATTAGTGGACCGCCTGATTTTGCATTAGATATGGACATATACACACACTGTGCATTTAAACATGAAAGCATTAGAAGTATATAAGGACAATGGATGCCTGTGTTTGATGGTTGAGTAGATGGATGATTGGATGTTAGGATATACATTCTTCTTGACTTGAAGATTTTGGGGTCGAAATCCTTTAAGGAGGGGAGAATGTAACACCCCGTAATTCTGTTAATATTAATATTCACAAATTAAAGAATAACTAATCTCAGACGTGAGAATTGTGGGAAACGGGTTATGCCATTGTGTTCGTCTCGAAATTCTGGTTGAAATAGAGTCTGAGTTTGCGTGATTTGGACTTCGTATGAAGGAGATATGGCCATTGGAAGTTTCAGAAAATTCAAAATTCGAAGTCAAACAGGCCAGGCGGGAAATTTCCCGCCCAGCACCCAGGTCGATTGGGGAGTCGACTGGGCAGTCGACACCCCCAGGACTAGGTCGACTACGCAGTCGACTTGGGTGTCGACCTGGTCCAGTCGGCCAGGTTTTGGCAGAGCCCAATTTTGAGCTGCTGATGTGTCTTTAGGGCTGAGTTGGCTAATTTAACGGTTCAGGTTAGTTCTGAGTTGATCTGACGGTCTAAATAAATCCTAAACTCTATATATACCTAGGTAGTCTCTCACTCTAAATTCACATGAAAGATAGAATAGCCGCCGTCATGCCGTCGCCATGGAACTCAGTGTAGTCGCCGCCAACTAAGAAGGAAGAAAGCTAATCTAAACTAATTCTATTCAACTCTAAAGGAAATCAAGACTCTCTTTCTTCTATAATTGTGAGTATGGTGATCTTAATAAGATTATTAGCAAACTAATTAGATTAAGATGTGATATGGATCATAAGAAAATGATGTGAATTGTCATATATGTTGTTGTAAACCTTATGCTATCATTTATGTTGTAAATCCTATGTTATGTGATGATGATATCCTATATGTTGTAAATCATGCTATGATGATATTATATATGTTGCAAGTTTCTATGCTAAGTTGCGATGTTACAAAGCCATGATGTTATTATGTTGTAGTTAGCTTATGAATCATGATGTTGATTATATATATTTGGGCTATGATGATTCACATGATAAATCACATGTACCTATGCAAGTTTAGATTTATTAGTATGTATAATCTCACATATTGTATGACATCTATTTAGATCTAGAATTATGACATCTATTTAGATCTAGAATTATGCTATGACATGTGTGTTAGATGCTAGTTCACACCATCATTATGTTGCATAAACCACATATGCAAGTTTATACATGAACTTGGGTTATGATCATATTATGTAAGTTGTGACATTTAACCAAACAAGTTGACACCTTTAGATCCATGACATGTGTAGTTTTATGCAAGTTTCACCCCTATTATGATTAGATCTATTTTATTTGTCTATATGTTGTGATCATTTATCTTTGTAACACCCCACGTCCATTAATGTCACTCACAAAGGGAATGCATTAACTTCCATGGAGGTTATAAGTGAATATAGAACAGAAAAATTACAACAAGACAAATAATAAATAGTACTTGGAAATCTAAAACTTCATTTTATTGCAACGGAAATTAAACATGTTTGTTACATCATAAAACCATAGATCATAACCAAGTACAATATCTATCTTCATAAAAACAAAATACATAATCCCATTACATAAATAGCCATTAAAAAGATAACAAGCTGGACTTTACTTCAACGGTCCAAGCTTTCCAAAGAGAGATGAAGCAATTCAATCAAACTCCACTAGAGCTGGGCCCAACCTGAGGACCTGGAGGGGGAAAAAGGATAGAAATAGAGGGGGTCAGACATAAAGTCTGGCGAGTATGATAATTCTAACAATACTATTATCAAAATAACTAGACTAAGGCATAAGCTGGAAGACAAGTAAATGTCTATGAACTCTTAGGAAGATAAAGATAGCGTTTAAGATAACGTTAAAGATAACGGTAAAGGCACACCTAATTACTAACGAATGATTACTACACTGCACCACACATTACACCAGTCACCCTATTGTTTGATCCCACTTGCTTCACACAGAAACTTTATAAATAGCCTTACGTACCCCTAGCTAACTACATAGGTGCCGTCTGCCCCTATCTCCACTAGGTGTACCCCACTACCCACTTTCGATCGGCTCCCTACTCGTAGATACCCGTGCTGGCCCCACAGTGGGGTGTATCACTCCCCTAAAGTGGCAACCCGATACAACTTGAGAATGCACGGCTTATACCTACACGATGCAACAACGTCTTACCTACCAGCCCGGGTCCACACACGCATATGAAACCCGTTGGACTTGCGTTGCCACCGCTCCCCGTTTTGGCCTCTTACAGTCAAACCCTGCATGCGTGTCCCGTCCTCGACTTGGGTCGAGGCCACAAAGATATGTTTGGGATACTGGTCGAAATGGGCCCCCATAAGCTACCCACCTAAGCTTGTCATTAATATATCCCACTTAACACCCTTAGTCATGTTCATTTACATGTGTGTTTGGTTAAGTCTTACTAATCGTATTTCACCTGCCACTAAGGGCACCCACTAGATTCCTCATGCCACCCAAGGCACCTACTTAACCCCCATGTCCCACCTTACATGTTTATCTGGTTAAATATTTCTTAATTCATTCAGGCCATAACCTCATAAAGACCTCTCACATTAGACTGGCATTTATGGCAGCTGGATTTGCCGGGCGGGTCCGGGCAGTCTTACACCGTAAAAGAGTCTAACCTCGTGTCTTTACAACCGTTATGCTTTAGTTTAGGCCTAGGACCTCTCACATTGGGCTGACATTTGTGACCACTGGATTTGCCGGGCGGGTCCGGGCAGGTTTACGTCACAAACGAGTCCAACCTCGTGTCCTAAGCATTGATTAACACTTAAAATCTTTTACCCCAGTTTTAATAATTCCCTATTCAAATTATTAATTAAGTCAACTTTTAATGATGTCCATAATTGACTCAATTATGGCCATCCACTTATGGCATGCAAAATCATATCAATTGCACCCCAACTTTTTAATATTAAATCTTTAATATTACCCCTATCCCACGTTTATACGTTCGCTTGTTCAACGCATAATATAGGCTAGACTTGTATAGTCTAACACCTAGCACAAAGATAAATTATCACAACATATAGACAATTAAAATAAATCTAATCATAATAGGGGTGAAACTTGCATAAACTACACATGTTAAGGATCAAAAGGTGTCAACTTGTTAAATGTCTCAATTTATATGATATGATCATAGCCCAAATCTATACATAAACTTGCATATGGGGTTTTTAGGCAACATAATGATGGTGTGAACTAGCATAGGATATCACATATGTCATAGCATAATTCTAGATGTCATAATAGATGTCTTGGTATATGTTCATAACTTTTCTAATCAATCTAACTTGCATATGTGACTTGTCATATAGATCAACATAACCCAAACATGATGATTTAATTAATATGAACTAACTAGCATAGATGGTAACATCATGGCCTTTTTAACATGTAGGATTCATCACAATTTAGCATAGAAACTTTCAACATACATAACATCATCATAGCATGATTTACAACATATAAGATATCATCATCACATAACATTGGATTTACAATATACATGATAGCAAAAGGGGTTTACAACAACATATATGATAATTCACATCATCTACTCATAATCCATTCATAACTCAACCTAATTAAAATGATAATAATCTTGTTAAGATCATCATACTCACAATTTAGAGAAGAAAAGAGAGAGTTTTGCTTTGCTTTAGGGTTGAGAGAATTAGAATTGAATTTGCTTTTCTTCTTTCTTAGTTGGCGGCGGCTCCATTGATTTCCATGGCGACGGTAACTATTCTATTTTAATTAGGTTTAGGGTTAGCATTAGGATGTATTTATAGGTGTAGGAAGTTATTTAGGACCATTAGATTAACCCTGAACCATGAGAACCAATCAAATGCAAAATCTGCATTTGAGCGAATCGGCCCACGGGTTGACAGCCAAACACCTTGGATTAACCCCTAGTCGACCCAGCGGGGCTTGGGTCGACCTCAAAAATGGGCCGGTTCGGTTATCCCCCCACCCAATTCGCTGTTTTGAACTTTTTCGCATATTTATTTATTTAATTATATATATATATATATATATATATATATTTCTCCGCGCAACCCATTTCACTTAATTCTATTCTAAAAATTAAGTATACTTTAATTTGTGAATTTTAATGTTATAAAATTACGGGGTGTTACATTCTCCCCTCCTTAAAGGATTCCGTCCCCGAAATCTCCAAGTCAAGAAGAATGTATATCCTACCATCTAATCGTCCATCTACTCAACCATCAAACACCAGCATCCATTGTCCTTAAAAGACTTCTAATGCTTTAATGTTTATATGCACAGTGTGTGTATATGTCCATATCTAATGCAAAATTAGGCGGTCTACTGATTTAGTCGACCTCCTTAGTGCAATTCATGATAGTGCCATGCGTCCAATATGTATGCAAAAGATTCCTAATGATACATATTAATTCAATATGCGTGCATAACCATCCACCCGAATGCAGCAACTATATGATAATACAACCATTATACATCCATTTTACTAAATACGTCCATATATATGCAATATGCAATATGAAGTGACTGAGCCGATCTGGTGCCTAATAGTGTGTGTATATGCATCCACGAGCAACCACTAGCAAACACTTGCATCCACTTTGCATCCACCATACATAACATGTCTCAAACACATGTTTCAACCATAGGATTATCCTAACTAAAGGTCAAAGATACTAGCGAGAGGATATACTAAAGATAAGATAAGTACGAGCTAAGGGATAAAGGAGAAATTAAAAGACATACCCTCAAAAAGAAAAGGGTATCGTGAACGTGTAACACCCCGAATTTCGGTTAATGCTAAAATTCACTAATTACAGAATAAATAATCTCAGATGTGGGAATTAGGGGAAACGGGCTGCGTCATTGCGTTCGTCTCGGAAAAATACGCGAAATAGAGTCCGAGTTTTCGAAAATCGGAGTCCGTATGGCCCAGTTATGGCCCGATGAAGTTTGCAGAAAATTTGAAACTAAAAATAGATTTATAATTTAAAGTCAGATTTTAAAAATAGAGCAGGCGGGGCCAGGCGGGAAGATTCCCGCCCAACCCATGTCGACAGGGCTGTCGACAGGCCTGTCGACAGGGGTGTCGACATGCCTGTCGACTTGCCTGTCGACCGGGTGGCACCGTCCATTGAACCTGGGTGCACCAGGTTGCACCAGGTTGGGTTTCAGGCTGGCTAGGAGGGCTGGTTCTAGAGATTTCCTAAATCTAAGGGTCCTAATCTAATCTAGGGTTAATCTAAGGGTCTAAAATGCAACCTAATCCTATAAATAAGACCCTAACCCTACCCTAATTCATTCATAATTAGATCTAGTAACTAAACTATGGCAAAATGAAACTTGATCATGGCCACCACAAATCAATGAAGAGGAAAGCAAGCTAATCAACCTCCAATCCATTTTAAGCGTCTTAATCTTCTTCATTTGGAGTGCAAATTGCTAGTTGTGAGTTTCTATGGCTTTAATAATCAATTGTTAAATTGATTATGGTAGGATGTGATAAGACATGGCTATGTTTGTGGATAAATGTATTTATGCAAGTTTGTATGATATGTGATTTGCAAGTTTTATGTTAAATGCAAGTTTAAGGCCATGTTTTATGATGTAAAACACCATGTTAAACATTTATGCATATGTGACATGTTATGCAAACTATATGTGAGAATATATGCAAGTTATGCATGTGATTTTATGCATGCTAAGTAGTTGGTGTTATGCATGTTAAATATTTGAAGTTATGCATGTGATTTTATGCATGCTAAGTAGATGATGTTATGCATGTTAAGTATTTGATGTGATGCATGCTAAGTATTTGATTGTATACATACTAAGTATTGGGTTTTATGCATGACAAGTGTTTGGGGTTTATGCAAGTTAAGTGGTGGGTTTATGCATAATAAGTATTTGATTTCATGCATGATAAGTAAGTGGTTTTATGCATGCTAAGTGTTTGGTATTATGCATAAATCATAACATGCAAGTTTACCCTTTTAAATATGATGCATACATATGCAAGATGATACCCTTATATGTTATGCATGTTTATCCTCCTTTAAGATGCAAGTTCATATGCAACGTGTTATGCAAGTTATGTGTATAAGATTATGCAAGTTATGTGCATGATGCTATGCAAGTTATGTGTATAAGATTATGCAAGTTATGTGCATGATGCTATGCAAGTTATGTGAATGCTTATACGCAAGTTCAACATGTTATGCAAGATATGTGTATGATAATATGCAAGTTCATATGCAACGTGTTATGCAAGTCATGTGTATGATGATATGCAAGTTTGGGGTTAAATGTAGTTGGGTTAATATATGCTCATATATGCAAGTTGACATCCTCTTAACCCATGACAAAGTTATATGCTAAGCCCATGATATTTGTGACGGATCTTCCCCTTTATTATGTCATGAAGTGAGAACGATTTACGTGGGGAACGATGGGGTTGGAAAATATGTTAATAAATGTATGATTGGGTATGATTAAGCATACCATAAAAATAAATTACCATAAGTGGGAATTTACCTATTGAGTTAGGTCTACCCCATGGGAATTTACCTATTGAGTTAGGTCTACCCATGTTATGGAAAACTTGATATTAATTAGGGATAATTAATTGTGGGGGTGATTAATTAGGCGTAATTAATCAACTAAGACACGAGGTTGGACCCTTTTGTAGCGGAAGTCTGCCCGGAACCGACCGGCCATCCAGCGGCTACAAATGATTGGCCCAATGTGAGAGGTCTTAGCCATAAATTAAATACGTGATTAAAGTAAAGACACGAGGTTAGGCTCTGTTATGACGTAAGACTGCCCGGACTCTACCGGCTTAACCAGGCGGTCATAACAGCCAGTCTAATGTGGGAGGTCTTTATGGGAGATCACGGTCTTAATTAACTAAGAAACACTTAACCAAATTAGCATGTAGTGGGACATGAGGGTTAAGTGGGTGCCTTGGGTGGCATGAGGAAACTAGGGGGTTGCCTTGGGTGGCAATAGAAAATACGATTAGAATACTTAACCAAAGTGGAACATGTAATTAAACATGATTAAAGGGTTAAGTAAGTGCCTTGGGTGGCATGTGGGAATCAAGTAAGTGCTTTGGGTGGCATGTGGAAATCTAGTGGGTGCCCTTAGTGGCAAATTGAAATATGGTTGATGACTTAACCAAACCTTAACATGTAAGGGGGCATGATTATAAAAAAAAGGGGTTAAGTGGGATGCACTAGATTAAACGACAAGCTTAAGTAGTAGCTTGTGGGGGCCCATTTCAACCAATATCCCAAACGTATCTTTGTGGGCTCGACTCAAGTCGAGTGACGGGACACGCATATTGGGCTTGACTATAAGAGGCCAAAACGGGTTAGCGGTGGCAACGCGGGACCAACGGGTTTCATATGCGTGTGTGGGCCCGGGCTGGTTGGTAAGTCGTTGTTGCATCGTGTAGATATAAAGCCGTGCACCGTGATATTATCTGGTAGCCACTTTAGGGGAATGATACACCCCAATCGTGGGACCAGCACGGGTATCTACGGTAGGGAGCCGATCGATGGGTAGTAGTAGGTACACCTAGTAAAGATAGGGGCAGACGGCACCTGTGTAGGGGTACACGAAACTACTGGGTAAGATTACTAGGTACACCTAGTGGATGTAGGGGCAGACGACACCTACATGGTCAGTTATACACCTAATGGATGTAGGGGCAGACGGCACCTACGTGGTCAGCTAGAAGTACCAGAAACTACTAGTTATATTTTCTAAGACTTTAGATGGGATCAACCTTTAAGTAGGAATTACTCTTGGTGGGTAGAACTGGTGGGGTGCAGTGTAGGAATTACCCTTGGGTGAATAAGTCTGGGGTGGTGTAAGAATTATCCTTGGGTGGATAAATGCGTCTTTTCGGTTATCGTAATACATCCGGTGTTTAGTTGGCTACTTAGTGTAGTCATTATCCCCAGAGGTACCGTACCTTATTTATGTCATACCCTAATTACTTTAATGGTTGTATTGTTAGGGTTATAGGACTCACTCAGACTTATGTCTGACCCAGTTGTTTTTATCTTTTTCCCAACCCTCAGGTTATCAGAGTGGGCCTAGCACTAGTGGGCTTGGATCAGACCGCTATATCTATCTTTTGGGCTTGGATCGGAGAAGTAAAGCTCGGTTTATCTTTCCTATTATGGCTATTGTCTATGTAGTGGGATTATGTACTTCTATTTTATCAAGATGGATATTATGTACTTGACTCTTGTTATGGTTCGGTGATGTAACCAAACATGTTTTTACTTTCCGCTGAAATGAAATGATGATTTAAATTTTCAAGTATTACTTATATCTGTCTTGTTGTAATTTTTCTGTTCTATATTCACTTAAAATACTCCACCAATGTTATGGCATTCCCTTAGTGAGTGATCGTAGCGGGTGTGGGGTGTTACAGAACGCATCTTCTCTTCTGTCTCCCAAGTAGCGTTGCTCTCATCATCTCCCCATTGCACTTTGACTAGTCTGACCTCTCGATTCCTCAACCTCTTGATCTCCGACCCAAGAATGCGCGTAGGAGCTCGTCGAATTGTCGCATCACGCTCTATCTCCACCTCTCTAAGCAAGCTCGGCTTTACCACTTCCGCGGTCTCGTGCAAGCACTTCCTCAAATGTGACACATGGAATACGTCGTGTACACCACTAAGTCTCTCGGGCAACTCCACTATATACGCCATCTGTCCAATTTTCTCCTTAATAGGAAACAGCCTTACAAACCTTGGTGCTAATTTCCCAATGGCCGTAATGGAGACACTTTGACAAAGACCATGTCCCCAACTTCAAACTCGAGATCTGTCCTCCTCTTATCCGCATAAGATTTCTGCCTATCTTGCGCTGCTTTCATCCTCCTTCGAATCAAGTCGATCTTCTCTGAAGTCTCCCTAATCATATCGGGCCCAAGTAAGATCTTATCCGTAGATTCCCACCAACATGTAGGTGAACGAAAGGGTCGTCCATAAAGAGCTTCGAATGGTGCCATACCAATGCTGGACGGAAAGCTGTTATTATATGCGAACTCCACCAATGGAAGATGCTCTTCCCACGTACCCCCAAAGTCTAGGATACATAGCCTCAACAGATCCTCTAGAATGCGATTCACCCTCTCGGTCTGGCCGTCCGTCTGAGGATGATATGCGGTGCTCAAACATAACTGAGTCCCTACCGCCTCTTGTAAGCTTCTCCAAAATTCGCTAGTGAAAATAGGATCGTGGTCGCTCACTATGCTAGAAGGAACACCGTGCAAACGAACTATTTCTCGGACATATACAGAAGCAAACCATGGAGCAGTCCTCTTACTCTTCACGGGAATGAAATGGGCGCTCTTAGTAATTCTATCTACTATAACCCAAATCCCCGTATTACCCTTCCTCGGTCGCGGTAATCCATCCACAAAATCCATCGAGACACTCTCCCACTTCCATAGTGGAACCTCCAATGGGTGAAGCAACCCACCGGGTTTCTTTTGCTCCGCTTTTACTTGTTGGCATACCAAGCATCTAGCGACATACTCGGCCACGTCTTTCTTCATGTCGGCCCAAAAGTAAACTCTCTTCATGTCTTTGTACATCTTGTCCCCGCCGGGATGAATGGTCATCTTCGATCGATGTGCTTCGTCAAGAATAGTCTTGCTTAGGTCATCGTCTTTTGGTACACAAAGTCTACCGTCCCTACGTAACCAACCCTTATCATCTAGGGTATACCTACGGAGATAGCTTGATGACTCCCCTCCTTTAAGCTTTTCTACTAACTCAACTAATTGTGGGTCGTCTCGCTGTGCCTCGCCAATCCGTCCCAAAAGCGTAGGTCTGACCTCCAAGGATGCTAGCAAACCGGGTACGAAGTCAACGGAAGGTCTAAAGTCAAACATCGAAATGAATTCTAAACTTCGCCACTCAACAAACAAAGGACTTAAGGATAATCTTTTTCTACTTAAGGCGTCTGCCACCACGTTACCCTTGCCAGGGGTATAGGCTATTTCGAAGTCGTAGGACGCTAAGAACTCCATCCACCTTTGCTGCCTTAAGTTCAAGTCCTTTTGAGAGAATAGGTATTTTAAAGACTTGTGGTCAGTGAATAATTCGAATTTCTCACCAAGAAGATAATGACGCCAAGACTTAAGCTCGAAAACAATAGCGGCCAATTCTAGGTCATGTGTAGGATAATTTTTCTCATGCGCTCTCAACTGCCTTCCACCATAGGCTATTACCCTACCCTCTTGCATTAAGACTGCGCCTAGTCCTGTCCCACAAGCATCAGTATAAATGGTAAACGGCTTACTCCCGTCTGGCAATACTAAGACTGGGGCTGAAGTCAAAGCTCTCTTCAAACGTTGGAACGCATCATCACAATCTACGTCCCATGTGAAAACTAGGTTCTTCTTCGTCAAGTGTGTCAATGGAGCTGATATCTTTGCGAAGTCTTTGATAAACTTCCTATAGTAGCCAGCCAATCCCAAGAAACTTCTCACTTCGGTAGCATTTTTAGGGACCTTCCAATCTTGGATGGCCACCACCTTCGCGGGATCCACGGCTATCCCTTCTTTGGAAACCACGTGCCCCAAGAACCGTACTTCCTTCCTCCAGAAGTGACACTTAGAAAATTTAGCCTTAAGGCTATGCGCTCGTAGGGTCTCCAACACTTCCCTAAGATGTAGGGCATGCTCTTCTTCATCCTTAGAAAAGATCAAGATGTCATCTACAAAGACTACCACGAATTTGTTAAGGTACTCCCTAAACACCCTACTCATCAAATCAACAAAATATGCTGGGGCGTTTGTCAAACCGAAGGGCATCACTAGCCATTCATAGAAACCGTCCGGAGTCCTAAAGGCAGTCTTGTCTATGCTGTCCTCAGCCACTCTCAACTGATGGAACCCAGTGACTAAGTCCAACTGCGAAAACACTGAGGCGCCAACTAACTGATCGAAGAGATCGTCAATCCTCGGCAGTAGGTGTCTGTTCTTCTTAGTAAGTTTATTAAGTTCTCTATAGTCCACACACAGTCTAAGGGACCCATCCGCCTTCGTGGAAAATACTACTGGAGCACCCCACTCCGATATACTTTGTCTTATGAACCCCTTCTCAAGCAACTCCTTCACTTGCTTATCGAGTTCCCTCCTTTCACGTGGAGCCATGTGGCGTACTGGCAAAGATACTGGTTTCGCATTATCCACAAGATATATTCGAAAATCTATCTCCCGCTTCGGAGGCAAGCCCTTCACCTCCTCAAACACATCCGAATATTCTCGGACCACTCTAACAGATCATAGATTTTCCTCAGACGCATCAAGCGATTCTAGATAACTTACCATAACCGAATTTATGGGATTACAAAAGATTTCGAGAGTGTTGCCAAGGCGAGTCACGAGCCTAACTACTCTCCTTTCACAATCAAGAACGGCCCCATTTCTGGATAACCAATCCATTCCTAAAATCAGCCCATAGCCCGTGAAGCCCAACACATAAGCATCACATCTAAATTCAACGCTAAGTATGGAAGATTTCAAATCCAAACACATCATGGACAAATAAGCTGAGCCCCCTATTGGATTCGAAACAACTAAGGGATCCTCTACTAAACTGGTGTTTAAGTGCAGTGATTCAACTAATGACGTAGAGATAAACGAATGCGATGCGCCCGAATCGAATAGGGTACGAACAGGATGATCAAACAGAAAAACTAAGCTTTCAACAGAAATGGTTCTACCTCGTTCTTGCAGCGGTGGGACCGCGAGAGCCTGAACTTGTCCCCTTGCCTGCCCTGGTGCTACAAGAGCCTGCACCTGTCCTCCCGAGGTAGCTCCTGCCCTCTGCCCCTTCTTTGGGCAGTCCTTCACTAAATGTCCCGCATCGCCACAATGAAAACAGCCTGTCTTCTTTTTCTTTCGGCAATCCTTGCTGAGATGGCCTGGGGTTCCATAGTTAAAGAACTTCTTCTTTCCCTTGCCATTATTGTCTTTTCCACCCTTCTTGTTTTGCTGTTGTGGTTTCTTCTGATCCCCCTTCTTCTCGGGTGCCTTATCAGCTTCAGCGCTTTTCTCCTTATGCATGAGCGCCATTTCTACTAACTTCTCAAAGGTGACCCCATAGGGATGTGGGTCATAGCCAACCCTTGCAATGGTTCATTCAAGCCATTCACGAACCTTAGAGCCTTCTTCTCCGGCGTGTTTACTAAGTCCAAGCCAAACCTTGCTAACTGATTAAATTTATTGACATATTCTTTCACTGATGAGCTTCCTTGCTTCAATGTCAAGAACCTTTCCATATATAGATTTTCTTCCGCCCTTGAGAGAAACTTCGCCTCGAACCTACGTCTGAAATCCGCCCAAGAGTCAACAGGACGCTCCCCATTAGTGACCTCCCACCAAAACGAGGCCTCTCCCTTCATCAACCAAGCTGCTAAACGAACTCTCCTCCCTTCTTCTACTTCAAAGATTTCTAGCAATTCTTCCACCTCCTTAAGCCAATCTCTAGCTTCCACAAACGTTTCTGACCCTTGAAATGGTTTTCCACCCGTAGCCTTGAATTCCTTGTACGTCTTTGCAAAAGTATCTACGCGAGGAGGAGGAGGAGGAGGAACGGGTGCAACTGGTGGTGGAGGAACATTGGCTAGACCTGCAGCGGCCCTAGCCTCCAATAGCCTCTTATACCATCCTGGTATCGTTACACCGTCGGGTAGATTAAGATCTTCAGCCATGCTGAAACGAAAAAGTAAAGATTCAAAATGGAGAATTCGAAAGATAAAGATATGTGGCTATTGGGGATTATGTTTTTCTTAAAAACTTTTCTCTTTAAATTTCTCATTAAAACATGTTTTTGAAAACACTTCTTCCAAAAATAACTATTTTTCTAATGTATTTTTATCTGTTCTGGTAACCTTAAGCTCTGATACCACGTGTAACACCCCACGTCCATTAATGTCACTCACAAAGGGAATGCATTAACTTCCATGGAGGTTATAAGTGAATATAGAACAGAAAAATTACAACAAGACAGATAATAAATAGTACTTGGAAATCTAAAACTTCATTTTATTGCAGCGAAAATTAAACATGTTTGTTACATCATAAAACCATAGATCATAACCAAGTACAATATCCATCTTCATAAAAACAAAATACATAATCCCATTACATAAATATCCATTAAAAAGATAACAAGCTGGACTTTACTTCAACGGTCCAAGCTTTCCAAAGAGAGATAAAGCAATTCAATTAAACTCCACTAGAGCTGGGCCCAACCTGAGGACCTGGAGGGGGAAAAAGGATAGAAATAGAGGGGGTCAGACATAAAGTCTGGCGATATGATAATTCTAACAATACTATTATCAAAATAACTAGACTAAGGCATAAGCTGGAAGACAAGTAAATGTCTATGAACTCTTAGGAAGATAAAGATAGCGTTTAAGATAACGTTAAAGATAACGGTAAAGGCACACCTAATTACTAACGAATGATTACTACACTGCACCGCACATTACACCAGTCACCCTATTGTTTGATCCCACTTGCTTCACACAGAAACTTTATAAATAGCCTTACGTATCCCTAGCTGACTACATAGGTGTCGTATGCCCCTATCTCTACTAGGTGTACCCCACTACCCACTTTCGATCGGCTCCCTACTCGTAGATACCCGTGCTGGCCCCACAGTGGGGTGTATCACTCCCCTAAAGTGGCAACCCGATACAACTTGAGAATGCACGGCTTATACTTACACGATGCAACAACGTCTTACCTACCAGCCCGGGTCCACACACGCATATGAAACCCGTTGGACTTGCGTTGCCACCGCTCCCCGTTTTGGCCTCTTACAGTCAAACCCAGCATGTGTGTCCCGTCCTCGACTTGGGTCGAGCCCACAAAGATACGTTTGGGATACTGGTCGAAATGGGCCCCCACAAGCTACCCACCTAAGCTTGTCATTAATATATCCCACCTAACACCCTTAGTCATGTTCATTTACATGTGTGTTTGGTTAAGTCTTACTAATCGTATTTCACCTGCCACTAAGGGCACCCACTAGATTCCTCATGCCACCCAAGGCACCTACTTAACCCCCATGTCCCACCTTACATGTTTATCTGGTTAAGTATTTCTTAATTCATTCAGGCCATAACCTCATAAAGACCTCTCACATTAGACTGGCATTTATGGCAGCTGGATTTGCCGGGCGGGTCCGGGCAGTCTTACACCATAAAAGAGTCTAACCTCGTGTCTTTACAACCGTTATGCTTTAGTTTAGGCCTAGGACCTCTCACATTGGGCTGACATTTGTGACCACTGGATTTGCCGGGCGGGTCCGGGCAGGTTTACGTCACAAACGAGTCCAACCTCGTGTCCTAAGCATTGATTAACACTTAAAATCTTTTACCCCAGTTTTAATAATTCCCTTTTCAAATTATTAATTAAGTCAACTTTTAATGATGTCCATAATTGACTCAATTATGGCCATCCACTTATGGCATGCAAAATCATATCAATTGCACCCCAACTTTTTAATATTAAATCCTTAATATTACCCCTACCCCACATTTATACGTTCGCTTATTCAACGCATAATATAGGCTAGACTTGTATAGTCTAACACCTAGCACAAAGATAAATTATCACAACATATAGACAATTAAAATAAATCTAATCATAATAGGGGTGAAACTTGCATAAACTACACATGTTAAGGATCAAAAGGTGTCAACTTGTTAAATGTCTCAATTTATATGATATGATCATAGCCCAAATCTATACATAAACTTGCATATGGGGTTTTTAGGCAACATAATGATGGTGTGAACTAGCATAGGATATCACATATGTCATAGCATAATTCTAGATGTCATAATAGATGTCTTGGTATATGTTCATAACTTTTCTAATCAATCTAACTTGCATATGTGACTTGTCATATAGATCAACATAACCCAAACATGATGATTTAATTAATATGAACTAACTAGCATAGATGGTAACATCATGGCCTTTTTAACATGTAGGATTCATCACAACTTAGCATAGAAACTTTCAACATACATAACATCATCATAGCATGATTTACAACATATAAGATATCATCATCACATAACATTGGATTTACAATATACATGATAGCAAAAGGGGTTTACAACAACATATATGATAATTCACATTATCTACTCATAATCCATTCATAACTCAACCTAATTAAAATGATAATAATCTTGTTAAGATCATCATACTCACAATTTAGAGAAGAAAAGAGAGAGTTTTGCTTTGCTTTAGGGTTGAGAGAATTAGAATTGAATTTGCTTTTCTTCTTTCTTAGTTGGCGGCGACTCCATTGATTTCCATGGCGACGGTAACTATTCTATTTTAGTTAGGTTTAGGGTTAGCATTAGGATGTATTTATAGGTGTAGGAAGTTATTTAGGACCATTAGATTAACCCTGAACCATGAGAACCAATCAAATGCAAAATCTGCATTTGAGCGAATCGGCCCACGGGTTGACAGCCAAACACCCTGGATTAACCCCTAGTCGACCCAGCGGGGCTCAGGTCGACCTCAAAAATGGGCCGGTTCGGTTATTCCCCCTCCCAATTCGCTGTTTTGAACTTTTTCGCATATTTATTTATTTAATTTTTAATTTTATATATATATATATCAATATATATATATTTCTCTGCGCAACCCATTTCACTTAATTCTTTCCTAAAAATTAAGTATACTTTAATTTGTGAATTTTAATGTTATAAAATTACGGGGTGTTACAATCTTTGTGCTATGAGTTAGACTATTCGAGTCTAACGTATATTTTGCGTTGAATAAGCGAACGTATAACATGGGGTAGGGGTAATATTAAGGATTTAATATTAAGAAATTGGGGTGCAATTGATATGATTTTGCATACCGCAAGTGGATGGCCATAATTGAGTCAATTATGGACATCATTAAAATTGGAATTAATTAATAATTTGAATAGGGATATATTTAAAACTGGGGTAAAAGATTATAAGTGTTAATCAATGCTTAGGACACGAGGTTGGACTCGCTTGTGACGTAAAACTGCCCAGACCCGCCCGACGAATCCAGTAGTCACAAATGTCAGCCCAATGTGAGAGGTCCTAGGCCCAAATTAAAGCATAACAGTTGTAAAGACACGAGGTTAGACTCATTTATGGTGTAAGACTGCCCGGACCCGCCCGGCGAATCCAGCTGCCATAAATGCCAGTCTAATGTGAGAGGTCTTTATGAGGTTATGGCCTGAATGAATTAAGAAATACTTAACCAGATAAACATGTGAAGTGGGACATGAGGGTTAAGTAGGTGCCTTGGGTGGCATGAGGAATCTAGTGGGTGCCTTTAGTGGCATTTGAAATACGATTAGTAAGACTTAACCAAAAACATATGTAAATGAACATGACTAAGAAGAGGGTTAAGTGGGATATACTAGTGGGGACAAGCTTAGGTGGATAGCTTGTGGTAAGTAATTGGGGGCCCATTTCAACCAGTAACCCAAACGTATCTTTGTGGGCTCGACCCAAGTCAAGGACGGGGCACACATTGTAACACCCCGTATTTTTAATGTAATTAAAAATGTATATATATCCATAGATAGGATTAGTATGGTGATATATAATGAAAATTAATTAATATATGAAAGAAAGAAAGGATTGGTTGCATGCGATGTAAATATGTTGCATGCACTGATTTGCAAACATAATGCATTAACACTAAAAGAAAAATAAAAGAAAAAGATTCATGCATTGGTTTAGTTTAAGTATTGTAACTAACATGAAAAAGAGAAGTAAGGAGAGAACAATAATTATCATTGTTCTAAGACTTATTAACAAAAGACTTTGTTGCTCAGTTGGTTAAGGCATTGGATTTGTAACATGGAGGTCGGGGGTTCGAACCCTGACGACAGCATAATTTTTATCTCTGTTTTAAAGAGAGCCAACTGAACATGCAAATATATGTACATATACAAAATCAAAATTTGAAAGGATAAGAACGTACATATAAGGAAATAAAGAAAATATATGTATATGCATGAGAATATATATATATATATATATATATATATATACGAAAGATAAAATTTAAGATAAGGCTATAGTAAATGAAATATGGCAAGAATTAAATAACGGTGCAACATCGTTTGAATTTTGAAAATAAAATGAAAGTTGTGCGTATATATATATACGTGTAAAATGGTCGTTAAAGGAATTGTATACATATAAGAATATTTCATGTGAATAAAACAGTTAAATAAATTCAAGAAATTCAAAAGTTCGAAAATCAAATTTCTACGCCAAAACAATTCAAACATTCGAAATTCAAATTTCTGCGCCAAAACAGCTTGTGGGACCCAATGCTGACTTAGCACTGCATGTACGATAAGATTTGGCTAGATTCATCTGTGAACCTAGACTATTTTCTTAACTAGGTTCAATGCTGACTCAGCGCTGCATGTACGATAAGGTCTTGAGCAGCTATATAAACACCCCTAGGCCTATTGTAATCTTCACTAAAGTTCATGGCAACGCCATGGCTCTACTCTAACTCATATTCTTCTTCTTCCTCACTAAATCTCTGATCTATTCTTCTCTCCTCTCTCCTCACAAAACAATTCTTAAATTTAAAAAGAATTAGATTGAGGAATTCTGTTACTACGAACAAAATAAAGGGGAGATTCAAGTATTGCACAAGAACATAAAAGAAATCCAGATCTGAAATTCAAGCTATGCAACACAAAAAGGAGGAAAATCAATCCAAGATCTACGGATTAAAGCACAAAAATCATTGTGAGTGGAATTATGATAAAATTTTGTATAATAGTATTACTATCGTTCATCATTTCCCCAGTTATAATTTCAATGCAAAAATTTATGTTAAAATAATTGTTCCTTTATTCTCTTGCCCTTTTTATTTTTGAGATCTAGGTTATCTCGAACCTAGATGAAATCTTATTATGTATACATACGGTTGAAATATGAAAATATTGGGGCATAACTTATTTTATGCGAGCGAAGAACATAATTCGTAATTTTGGGGTTCGTGGCATAACAATTGTTATCTCATATATTAGGCATAATCTATTTTATACAGTCAAGGAGTGTAATCTATAATGTTGGATTTAAGTAAGTTTGACACAATTATCATTGGATATGGATTATATGAAATTAGGTATAATTGGACATTGGAAATTTACATGTTTGGGCATAACCTGGAATGGAAGGATTTGTGTATGATTTGAAATATGGACATAATTATATTGCAATATTAAATTTATGCAAATTGGGAATAATTCTAATTGACTATGGTTGTGGTATAATTTAATATGAATAAATTAGTATGAACAGCATGTAATTTGATAACATTGATTTTATGAAAGTGAGTATTATTGGATATTTTGGATAATTGGAATATATATATATATATATGAAATTAGCATATTTGGGTAGGAATTACATGGAATTGATGAAATTGCCTATAATTGGAAATTTGTAATTAAGGCTAATTAATATGTAATTAGTGACAAGTTGGAATAGGCAAAATTGTAAACATGACTATATGTTGAATTGGAAGCACATAACATGAAAATTGGGGTTCGGATGAAATACGATGTTAATGAACTTTTGACACGAGGTTAGGCGCAATTGTGGTGTAAGACTGCCCGGAACCGCCCGGCAAATCCAGCCGCCACAATTGGACGTCTAATGTGAGAGGTCAAAGGCATGAATTGTAGGCGTAACGGTTGGTGACACGAGGTTAGACCCGCTTTGTGGTGTAAGACTGCCCGGAACCGCCCGGCGAATCCAGCAGCCACAAAGTGTTCGGTCTAATGTGGGAGGTCATGCACCGTTCGTCATAATGAATGAATTAAGGAATACTAACCATAATAAGACATGTGGGTAACATGGGTATGGTTAGAGGGTTAAGTGGGTGACATGTAAAATAGGACATGTAAATATGGACTTAACCATAGTAAGACAAGACATGTAAAACATGTAAATGTGGACTTAACTATAGTAAGATACGTAAAGTAAAACATGAATAAGGTGGACTTAACTGTAGTACAACATGTGTAAGATATGGATACAATAATAAAAGAGGTTAAGTGGGACATGGGCACATTTAAGACATACGTACATAATGCTTAACCATAGGGACCCGTTATGACATTACAAATTAATTGAATTGGGTAAAGTTTAAGTAGCGGGTTAAGTAAAAGGAAGGGTTAAGTC
Source organism: Allium sativum (assembly GCA_030737875.1). Taxonomy (NCBI): domain Eukaryota; kingdom Viridiplantae; phylum Streptophyta; class Magnoliopsida; order Asparagales; family Amaryllidaceae; genus Allium; species Allium sativum. The sequence goes on from CM060911.1 coordinate 196,467,886, forward strand.
AAACCTAAAATTAACGACACAGTAATGGGGGAATGATAACTACCTATTATAAACTTGAATTAAAAATGTAAAACTTGTCCTAGGGACAAGGGAAGATTATGACTTAAGATATAATACAACACTTGAAGGGTGGGACGACTTATACTATGAAATAAGTTAATCTAAGTTGAAAATGTAGGAAAACACCCGTACGCTATCGTTTGATAAAGAAAACTTAAGTCATGTTTGAATACATTGAAAAACCTTAGTTAAAAAGGAACTAAGTAACGAACCTTAGTTGAAAAAAGAACTAAGTAACAGAAACTAAGTATCAAACCTTGGTTAAGAGAACCAAGTAATAAACCTTAGTTAAGATAACTAAGTAACGAGAAAGAGAACTAAGTAGTAAACCTTAGTTAAGAGGGCTAAGTAGTAAACCTTAGTTAAGAAACCGAACGATTCAGGAAACTAAGTGGTAAACCTTAGTAAAGAGAACTAAGTACTAAACCTTAGTCAAGAAACTCAAGTAGAACACGAGAAGGAGCGAACGTCCGTCTGATCATGAAAAAGGCTCCAACTTCCTGGGTTACGAAGCACACAGCTTCAAGGGGACGTGAGGGTACTCTTGGTATCCCTCTGTGAGAATGCAGATGATCCGCCTGGGCTCACAGAGGTTAAGGTCTGCGTTAGAAGAACCAAGAGTATGCCTTGGTTGCAATATAGGGCAACCTAAAGACTAGGATGGACCAGCGTGATTCGGCGAGACAAGTGGCCCTGTGATAGCGACTCGTCGTCTACCTACCATCTTGAGTCAGTCGAGATACGTAAAACGGAAAGGCGGAGAACTCCAAAAGACCATATACTTGCTATTTAGTTATGGGTGAGGTTGGCCAATAGGTTTGTGGGGCATAGGGGGGCCTGCGTATAGTTCTCATTTTTCAAGGCGTGCCTTTCATTAGTTGAGGGAGGGGTCAAGTGGGACCATAGCCACTGGAAAAATAGACCTTAGCATCTGCATCGGCAGATAACTTAAAGCTCCCGACCGAGTTCCGTGTTTCTTGATTAGCCCTGCCATGGGACTCGGGCCGCACATATAGAGGACATGTGCAACTAGATATCTAGCACGTTTACGATACGATTGGGACGTCAAGTCTAGGAACACTTATCACTCTGGGTAGTGTGTTCTAGACTAAGGGGCATCGTTCGATAGGTAGCATAATCCCTAGTTGGACCTAGGTCGCATAAACCCTAAATCCGAGAAGCGTTCAATAGGTAGCATAAACCCCAATGACCCTGGGTAGCGTAAACCCTGGTTGAATCTAAGAAGTGCTCGATAGTATACCTTAGATTAGATATAAATGATACACGGAATCTAGCAAGATCGAGAGCGGCAGTCCAAACGATTTCAAGAATGGTGGCACTACACTAAAGTAGTATATATTTACATGATGAAGCCCGTACGACATACGACAAGGGGCTGTATATATACATGGAAAAGGATTAGACGAGTTGGGGGTATCTACATATACGTTGTATTAGGTTAACCTACTAGTGAGACATGAGTATAGCCTAGAGGGCTAATATCGCGAATAACCTAATAAGCAAGAAAATATAACTGAACGGTATATGTAGTATTACACAGAAGTTTATTATAAGTCCACTCGCACAGAACTTATGTTCTGACCCCCTCCTCATTACATACTTCCAGGTTAGGTTCAAGGCAGAGATGGTATAACTATGGATACTGGTTAGACAGTATGGTATACAAGGTAAAGCTATTTTTGAATATATTATATTTAAATTCCTTCCGCTGTGAGATGCTTTACGAGTTCTGACATATTTCTTTTTATCTGTCTTTTTCTGCAGGATACCAGAGCACCCAACTCGGGTCTCGATGGATCGAATTTGAAAAATTCGGTCTGTCGAAATTCAGGTTGTTACACGCATACTGGGCTTGACTATAAGAGGCCAAACGGGTTAGCGGTGGCAACGCAAGTCCAACGGGTTTCATATGCGTGTGTGGACCCGGGCTGGTAAGTAAGACGTTGTTGCATCGTGTAGGTATAAGCCGTGCTTCCTTAGGCTGTATCGGGTTGCCACTTTAGGGGAGTGATACACCCTACTGTGGGACCAGAACGGGTATCTACGAGTAGGGAGCCGATCGAAAGTGGGTAGTAGGGTACACCTAGCGGAGATAGGGGCAGGCAGCACCTATGTTGTCAGCTAGGGGTACAAGAAGTTATTTATAAAATTTCTATGTGAAGCAAGTGGGATCAACCTTTAGGGTGACTGGTGTGGTGCAGTGTAGCAATTATTCGTTAGTATTAGGTGTTCCTTTAACGTTATCTTTATCTGCTCTTCCATAACCAATAGTTCATAGACATTTCCTTGTTTTCCAGCTTATGCCTTAGTCTAGTTATTTTGATAATAGTATTGTTAGAAATATCATACTCGCCAGACTTTATGTCTGACCCCCTCTATTTCTACCTTTTTCCCCCTCCAGGTCCTCAGGGTGGACCCAACTCTAGTGGAGTCTGATTGAATTGCTTATTCTCTCTTTTGGAAAGCTTGGACCGCTGAAGTAAAGTCCATCTTGTTATCTTCTTTAATGGCTATTTATGTAATGGGATTATGTATTTTGTTTTATCAAGGTGGACATTGTACTTGACTCTGATTTATGGTTTTATGATGTAAATAACATGTTTAATTTCCGCTGCAATGAAATAAAGTTTTAGATTTCCAAGTACTACTTATTATCTGTCTTGTTGTAAATTTTCTGTTCTATATTCACTTAAAACCTCCATGGAAGTTAATGCATTCCCATTGTGAGTGACATTAATGGACGTGGGGTGTTACAGTAATCTTTGGAATATAACACATAAACAGACAACAACAGAACATAAATAAATAAATACACCAGATAATGAACAATAGAATATACTGGATAAACGAAACCATCAGAGTTACACAGTATACAGGATCATACTTAGCACAAATACAGTTCAGCTATACATAAATGTCTACAGCGGAAAAACAAACATAATGTACAATAGGAGATGAACAACATAAAAAGAGATAAATAATAGAATCCATCTTCAGCTCCAGCTATCCGGATAAAGCCAGCTAAAAACTGAATACAAGGCTGCCCGTGTAGAAAAAGGGGCACCCGAGTTTGAAAGTGAAACAAACTACGAGTCAGTCATGGGACTGGTATGAGAAATCTACTTAACACATTTAAATGATGGCTAATCACAAGACCACGCCACTTTCGTGGAATGGTTTTACTCCATCGGATTGCCAGTGCTTTAAAACAAATAATACTTTTAAACATCGCAATGCTTTTTATAAAAATGAAGCCATTATAAGACTCAGTTCCCATCACACAATGCAACGCAAACAGGAGGATAAAGTTTTTACCTTATAACGGCCAAAATATGCTTGATACGAATAAAACAAAAGCATTTGATACTACTACTAGTGTTTATATGTTTCAAAAGCAATTTCAAATCATAAGTATCAATCATAGACGGCATTAATGCCCCATACCACTATGTCGCCATATATAGGTATACAATCAAAACCGCACAGTCCCGTATTTGGAAATTGGATTTCCGTCATGAACCAAGGCAAAAGATAGTCCTTACCGAATTCGAGACAATTTAGCCCATGTCTCAGGCACAACCGCAACCGTACCTTGGATCGTCAGGGCCAGTCCACACAGAGTGGATTATAATGCCTGAAAAATGCGTTCCTCCACCCTTTGGGGCGTAAATGAGCCAACGAATGACTCCATCGGTCCCGGATCGACCGATATAACCGAGGCGCCTCGCAACAGTAACAACCACATAAGTCAAACTCGTCAGGGCATGTAAAACCACTGACGCCACTTCTAGCTAGAAAGAAAATGCACGTCCCCCCTGAGGTCCTCTCCCGTTTCTGGTTCATACCGGGGTGTGAGGTTCGCAAATTCACGTTGTACACAAAGCTACGCCACACAGGCGGTGCTTTGATCCTTACCAAAAGACTTTGCTTTTCAACAGAAGCCTTGATCACTGCATCGTAGCATGCCACACAGGCAATTCACACCGTGCAACTGGTAGCTATCAATCACACAGAATAAATTCCAATGTCAGACACACTGTCCATTTGCAAGTCCGTTCTGGGTCTGAACGAAACTGGAGGCACTATATACCTCGCAAACCCATCGATCTCCACGTACACTACTCATTATCCATATTTCGGGATGCCTCCCAATCAGGACATCAGTTACCATCCAAACGAGGTGAAGATTTCTGGTCTTCAACCACCGTCTTCATCTTCGATTTCTTATCGTCGATTCAGTTATTCAGAATGGGATAAACCCGGTCTTTCTGAGCAACTCACGTATATAATAAACACGTGCTACACAAACGCTACATACGCATCATTTCAATTCATTAGTCACCTACCGTCAATCAGTAAGAGAACGATTTCCCAAATATTAACCCCGAAGGCCGAAACCAACATCAGATCAAAATCCAGGAAACCATTCGACTTAGCTAACCTTCGGTTAATTTCTAAATTTCACATCCATATCGTTTATAATATTTTATAATGATTTATTGCTATTTTTATTTATTTTAAAATGGCCAATTTATTCAAACGACGCTTCGGGCCATAACGCGGCCGTGGCGCTATTTTTCTTCAGATTTGATTTACACATATCTGAAAATCTAACCGTTGGATCTTCACAAAATTTACATCATTAGAAAGATCTTTTTAAAACGAATCCAACGGTTCCAGTTTCGGGAAAATCCGACGATCGGATCTCCCGGTATAATCGTTTGAAGGTTCGATTTCAAAATACGAACTGCAGCGTCGTTATTCGATTTAATATAATAATATATATATATAAAAATAAATATAATCGATTATGTCGCTGTTTTTCTTTAGATTTGAATTAAACATTCCAGACAATCCAACCGTTGGATCTTTACAACGTTGTTGCCATTGGAAAGAAATTTCCAAAACGAACCCAACGGTTGTGGTTTCGGGAAAATCCGATGGTCGGATCTCCCGCAGTAATCGTTTGAAATCACGGTTTCAAAATACGAACTGCAGCTTCGTTATTCGATATATTTCGATTCTATTTATATATATTTCGATTCTTCGATTTCAAAACTATATTCTTTTCATACATTTGATAAAAATGATATTTTTATCCAACATACATTCACTTCGATACTTCACTATTTTTAACAATTCATATATATAGTGAAAATGTGATTTTTATTGTAAATCGATTCATTTCAAAACCCGACTATTTTATATAGTTAATATAGGTGATAAAAATAGGATTTTTATTATAAAACAATTTATTTCAAAACAATTTCAATTCAACACATGAAGGTTTTCTATTCAACAGACGAATATAATTTCAATACAGGAAAATAATTCTAACACATGAATATTATTCAAAATTTCGGTAGCATAACGGCAGGATAGTTAAAACCGGGACCGTCCCTAGTACGGCTTCTCGCTCTACCTTAAAGCCTCGCAGCTTTTGACAATGGGGAATCATGCATCTAGTTCGTACGCAGGCGGCATGCATATTTGTTCATTTCCACAAACTAATCCTATGTGGTTTCAACCAAATATTTCTCAACCACAAACGGGTATTTTTCAACCACAAACAATTTCAATCAACCATTCGCTATCAATCAATTTTCACACCAATCACAACCAATAAATATCGTCCATGGTTTGTGGACGAGGGGCGTGTATATATATATATATATATTTATATATAGCATTTCACTTCTATTTCAACACATATATAATTTTTACAATGCATATACAACTTATACATCGAACGTACAACTTATACAACACTTCTACAAGAGGTGTACAATGCTTATATAACTCATACATCGATTATATAATTTATACATTGTCGTTTTCCATATCGTTTCGTCGAATTCTGAGACCGTTTGAAAAATGGCCCATTTCTGGTCTATCCAATTTAACTTTAATTGACCGAAACACGTTTTCCTTTGCCACGCTCACATACTAGCTTCAAAAATTATGAAATTTGAAACCTAGCAATAACTTCACATCCCGGATCCAACAAAAGTGGTTTCGTCGAATTCCGAGGTCGTTTGCAAAATGGCCAATTTCACGGGCTATATAAATTCCATAGCGACCTTTCAGAAAATTCATTTGGCCATAACTTTTGCTTTCCGCTATGAAACTTCGATTTTTCAGATTCTTTAGAAAGTTATTCACTAACGGATTTAAATATTTTTGGTTTCACTCAAATCCGTTTTGTTTTGCACCCGGTACAGTCAGTCAAAGTTTGAATTCAAATTTTGAAACTACCGCGCCATTTCAGGCATTGTTTATAATTAGAATTAATTATATTCCTTTTCAATTGTCGATTCAAACTCAGTTTTTATCTTTATTATTTAAAATATTTATTTTAAATATTTAAAATCCACTAAAATAGCCAATTTAAAAATTTTTAATTGGTTCAGATTTTCCGGGTCATTACAATCTCCCCCACTTAAAACTTTTCGTCCCCGAAAAGGAACAATGTCAAAAGTGGTTTGATTAATCAACTCTGCGTTCAATCTGGCTTCCATTCTCCAACTTTTCAGTTTTTGAGAAATTTCAAATTCTTCAAAAATTTGGCTAACACCCGGAATTTTCGAAAAATTTCGCCATAACCTCCTTTGTAAGGGGAGGGGTTTGGAAATTTATTGGGCCATATTAGGTACCCAATAAATCCTATATAGCATACACATATTTATAGTGATATATTCAGGTGTTTACAGGGGAGCGTGTATAGATAATAACTCCAAAGAATAAATTCTCGTCACCCTGTCAAAGCCTGAGGGAGTGTGTATTTTAATTGCTCCAGAGGATAAATCCTCGTCACCTCATCCCGTGTGGGAAATATATAGTCCATGTGCCGTATCTAATGACTAGAGAGACGTGATTATTGTCAACTCCAGACCCGTGTGGGGTTTTTATAAATCTGGCAATTTATCGTTACAAATTTTATATGGTCATATCAGTCATCAGTTCAACCTGTAATATATAGTCATCGCCATACAAGCCTCTCGCTCATATGGTAAATCTTCCACCTCGTCACACAAGCTCCAAATGCTTATGTGGTATATGATGAAGTATGTCTATCTTCAGAAGTATGCCATGTAGTGTAGTTCAAAATTAATTGTTACTATCCTATGGCGACGTTTATTATTACACACAGAATAACCAGCACTCCGCATCCAATGGCATTCACAGGAGTTGATATAATAATATTTCGCATCCAACTCATTAAGGTTTACCTATTTTTCGGGCACGCAAATAAAATCTTTACTCAACTGCTATCCATTTTCCTGTTCAAACATATATAATGCACAAGTATATATTTCTATCTATTTTCTAATCAGTTCTTTGTGTGATTTAATCGAATAAATTCTACCATTAATTCTATTATTGATTAAATTAACTATCGTTTCGATAATTTAATTAATCAAATCTACTATCACACAACACAAACAACAATCAAATTGTTTTTAACTTTTTTTTTAAAAATATACTAATCAATTTCTACACCCTTTTAAAATCATTCAGACTATAGAATTAAAAGTGCACATCCATGGAAAGAAAATAACAACAGAGTAGAGAACTAATTGGTAATGCAAAGTATGGTAAATGTACCTTACACCGGAGTCAATCAGAGATATCTACTCGACACTTAGGATAGGCTTTCTGAATGCTCTCCTCAGTTTCCGAAGTACAATCTCACGGATCTCCACTCCATTGCACTTTGACTAAGTGAACCTTCTTGTTCGTCAGTTCTTTGGTTTCTTTGCCGATGATCTTTAGCGGCTCTCTTCTCACAGCCAATTCTGGGGTAATTTCAATATCCTGTTGAGCTGCTTCTTCCACGATCAAGTCTGGATCATGAACGTGCTTTCGAAGTTGAGATATGTGAAATACATCATGTACTCCCAGCAACCAATCAGGCAATTTAACCCTATAAGCGAGAGTTCCAATCCGTTCAAGAATAGGAAATGGACCAATGAATCTGGGTGCCAACTTCCCTGTTTTACCGAACCGGTTAACTCCTCTCATCGGCGATACTTTCAAATATACATAGTCGCCAACAACAAACGATATATCTCTCCTTCTCTTATCGGCATAGCTTTTCTGGCGGCTTTGAGCGGCGAGTAATCACTTCTTAATAAAGTCGACTTTGTCGGCAGCTTCTCGGATCATATCTGGGCCCAACACAAGTCTATTACCAGGTTCGACCCAACAAGCAGGAGATCGGCATGGTCTACCATACAGTGCTTCGAATGGCGACATTGTCAGGCTCGCCTGGTAGCTGTTGTTATATGAGAATTCAGCCAAATGCAGATGGTCTTCCCATGATCCACCGAAATCTAGAACACAAGCCCGCAATAGATCAACTAGTATACGATTCACCCTCTCAGTCTGACCATCTGTCTGAGGATGATAGGCGGTGCTTAGGTTCAGCTTTGTTCCTAGCTCTACTTGAAATGCCTCCTAGAATTTTCTAGTGAATATTGGATCTCTATCACTCACTATACTGATCGGCACTCCGTGTAGTCTAACAATTTCCTTGAAGTATATCTACGCCAGACTCTGAGCAGTTCTGTTTGATCTGACAGGTATGAAATGGGCGGTCTTCGTGAAGCGATATACGATCACCCAAATACTGTCATTTCCTTTTCTGGTTCTGGGCAAACCATCAATGAAGTCCATGGAAATATGTTCCCACTTCCAGCCTGGAACGTCCAGCGGTTGCAACAGTCCAGCCAGTTTCTGTTGGTCACTTTTGACTAGCTGGCAAGTAGGGCATCGGCTAACATATATTGAAATGTCTCTTTTCATAGCCTTCCACCAGAATGTTCGCTTGAGGTCGTTATACATTTTGGCCACACCAGGATGGATACTCAGCTTGGATTTGTGACTCTCGTCTAACACTTCCCTTTTTAGCTCAGGGATGCCAGGAACACAAATCCTTCCTTTCAATCTCAGGATTGCATCGTTATTTATTTGAAAACACGAGGGTTCGCCTTTTTGAATCCTTTTGATCATATCCTTAATAAAGTTATCCTCCTTCCGAAGAATAGATATTTTGTCAATCAAGGAAGTCATAATAATAAAGCTGGCGATCATTACATTCTTTCGGCTCAACGCGTCGGCCATGACATTGGCTTTCCCTGGAGTGTATAGAATCTCAAAATCATATGCTGCAAGGAACTCTAGCCAACGTTGCTGCCTCAGATTCAGGTCTTTCTGAGTGAACAGATACTTCAATGACTGATGGTCTATATACAGCTCGAATTTCTCACCCAGAAGATAGTGTCTCCAGATTTTCAAAGAGAATACGATAGCCAACAACTCAAGATCATGAGTTACGTAGTTCTTCTCGTGCGGCTTCAGCTGACGGCTAGCATAAGCAATCACTTGACCCCTTTGCATTAACACTGCGCCAATGCCTTCTCTAGAAGCGTCAGTCCAGACTTTCAAGTCCTCATTGCCATCTATTATTGTTAACACTGGAGTAGTTGTCAGTTTTAATTTCAGCTCCTGGAAAGCTTCCTCACATATCGGAGTCCAATTGAATCTCGAATGTTTCTTAGTCAGTTTTGTTAAGGAACTAGATGTCTTCGCGCAATCCTTAATGAATTTCCAATAATAACTGGCTAACCCGAGAAAACTTCTAACTTCTGTTGGCGTACGAGGCTGTTTCCAATTCTGAATAGCAGTGATCTTACTGGGATCTACTGAAATTCCTTGCTTTGACACTACGTGGCCAAGAAATTTGACTTCTTCTTGCCAGAATATACATTTGGAAAACTTTTTTTTAATACATTCCTTCTGAGGATTTCCAGAACCTGTTCCAAATGTTTTTCATGTTCGGCCTTTGATTTAGAGAAGATTAGAATATCGTCAATAAAAACCAAAACAAATTTATTTAGGACTCCTCTGAACACTCTATTCATCAAATCGACGAAGTAAGCTGGAGCGTTACATAAGCCGAACAGCATTACTATCCACTCATAGAATAAGTCTGGGCCTCTGAATGCGGTCATACGAACACACTCTTTGGCAATTCAAAGTTGATGGAAGCCTGTAGCTAGGTCCATCCTTGAAAATACCTGTGCTCCATTTAGACGATCCAATAAATCATCGATTCGCGGCAATGGATATTTGTTCTTTATGGTCTGCTTGTTCAAATCATGATAATCTACACATAGCCGTAGAGTACCGTCAGATTTTGGGACAAACACCACTGCAGCACCTCAATCAGAGAAACTAGGCCTGATCAGACACTTCCATACGAGCTGTCGTGTTTGATCGTCTAATTCCTCTTTCTCTTTCAAGGACATTCTTCGAATAGCGTGAACTACCGGCGTTGCATTCGGGATTAAAGCAATTTTGAAATCTATTTCTCTCTACGGAGGTAAGCGAACAACTTCTTCAAACACATCCGCATAATTCTTGACGACAGGAATATCCTTTATGAGGTCGGGAATATTCTCTGTGACTTCAGGGATATTTTCTATTTGAGCAGGAGAAACATCCAACACTGCCCAGAAATCTTTTCTATTTGAATTTTGGCCTTCACAGGGAATGGTTATATAATCACCTGATTTTATCTTTGCCTTAATGACTCTGTCAGCGCATTTAACCTCAGCTTCATACATGGTCAACCAGTCTAACCCCAAGATAAGATCGAACTCTGTAAAATTCATGACGACCGCAATGGTAGGGAACCGATAACGAGAAAAAGAAACCGACACTCCACAAACCCAACTGAGATCGATGGAACGCCCGACCGGATTTTGGACAGTCATTGGTTCTTTGAGCTTCTTCAAATTCAAATCTAGTTTCTTAACTGCATTCTTGGCAATGAAGCTTAATGATGCGCCTGTATCAAACAGTACTTTAACAGGAATGTCTTTGACAGTAAGCGTGCCTTCTAAAACATCTGGCCTTTCCTGAGCAGACGAAGATGCAGGCACTTCTGCTACTTCATTTACCTGATCTTCTTTGGTTGTTTTTAATAGCTGGCACTCTTGTTTTACATGACCAAACCGATGGCATTGGTTGCATCTTTTACTTTCCAGGAGCTTCTTGTCGGATTTAAACCCATCATTCTTTTGTTTCTTCAGAGATTTGCACTTTCCTTGCAAATGCCCTTGCTTATGGCAGTTATTGCATATGGCAGTCGTTGCTGGTTCTTTTTCAGATCTGGCCCTTTTTCGATTGACTTTGGGCTTGTTACTGGCCTCAGACATCGTACTGGCCTCAGGATGATCAGTTTTAGGCTCACCTTTCTTACTTGAGCTGACCTCTTCTTCGTAAGGCAACATACCTTTCTTGTCGAGATCACATACTGGTAAGCCATGTATATCATTTCAGAGAAAGGAAGTTTCACATTCCTCATCACACTATTCTGATATTTTCTTTGCAGGCCATGAATAAACCTCAGATTTTTCCTCTTTTGATCTTGAATCAGATGAGGAGAAAAGTGAAAAAGTTCGTTGAATTTCTTATGATATTCTGGGATGGTCATATCACCTTGTATCAGATAAGAAAATTCATCACATAATCGCTCGGTTGCTTCGGGAGGAGTAAATCTTTCTAGGAAAATCACTTTGAATCTATCCCAGGTGATATCACCTTCTAGATTATCTTTAATAACCGAATCCCACCAAAATAAAGGTTCTTCTTTGAGTGCCCAAGATGCCAGTAATCTTTTCTGATCATCTCTCAGCTTTAAACCTTCAAAGATTTTCTCTACAGAACGAATCCAAGCTTGTGTTTCCATAATGGACTTTTTGCCTAAGAATGGTGATCCACCCAGATTTCGAAATCTCTTGAATAGAACTTCTATATTTGATTCTGACTGTGGGAGCACAACTGGATCATTAGCTGGTCGAGCCATACGATTATTTCTTCTGTTCCTGTCACTCATTTTCTAGTGCATCTGCAATTAGCAGACAAAGTGTCAGGTCAACAGAAAAGATATTGCAAAACACAGAGACAAATACTTCAAATGTAAATGTGTCTACTAGGGTGTATTTCATTCTGCTTTACTCATACTAGGATATTACTGATCCCATCTGTATAGAGTTACCCGTCCTAGAACACTACTGGTTCTATTTCTGATGAGTTCATTGATATGTTATATTCCAGAACTTAGCTTAATCAAGGCTCTGATACCAAATGAGATGACCCCAAACCCCGTACTGAAGGCGGCAAGGGTAATCTTTGGAATATAACACATAAACAAACAACATCAGAACAGAAATAAATAAATACACCAGATAATGAACAATAGAATATACTGGATAAACGAAATCATCAGAGTTACACAGTATACAGGATCATACTTAGCACAAATACAGTTCAGCTATACATAAATGTCTACAGTGGAAAAACAAACATAATGTACAATAAGAGCTGAACAACATAAAAAGAGATAAATAGTAGAATTCATCTTCAGCTCCAGCTATCCGGATAAAGCCAGCTAAAACCTGAATACAAGGCTGCCCGTGTAGAAAAAGGGGCACCCGAGTTTGAAAGTGAAACAAACTACAAGTCAGTCATGGGACTGGTATGAGAAATCTACTTAACACATTTAAATGATGGCTAATCACAGGACCACGCCACTTTCGTGGAACGGGTTTACTCCATCAGATTGCCAGTGCTTTAAAACAAATTATACTTTTAAACATCGCAATGCTTTTTATAAAAATGAAGCCATTATAAGACTCAGTTCCCATCACACAATGCATCGCAAACCGGAGGATAGAGTTTTTACCTTATAACGGCCAAAATATGCTTGATACGAATAAAACAAAAGCATTTGATACTACTACTAGTGTTTATATGTTTCAAAAGCAATTTCAATTCATAAGTATCAATCATAGACGACATTAATGCCCCATACCACTATGTCGCCATATATAGGTATACAATCAAAACCGCACAGTCGCGTATTTGGAAATTGGATTTCCGTCATGAACCAAGGCAAAAGATAGTCCATACCGAATTCGAGACAATCTAGCCCATGTCTCAGGCACAGCCGCAACCGTACCTTGGATCGTCAGGGCCGGTCCACACGGAGTGGATTATAATGCCTGAACAATGAGTTCCTCTACCCTTTGGGGCGTAAATGAGCCAACGAATGACTCCATCGGTCCCGGATCGACCGATATAACCGAGGCGCCTCGCAATAGTAACAACCACATAAGTCAAACTCGTTAGGGCGTGTAAAACCACTGAAGCCACTTCTAGCTAGAAAGAAAACGCACGTCCCCCCTGAGGTCCTCTCCCGTTTCTGGTTCATACCGGGGTGTGAGGTTCGCGAATTCACGTTGTACACAAAGCTACGCCACACAGGCGGTGCTTTGATCATCAGCACAAGACTTTGCTTCTCAACAGAAGCCTTGATCACTGCATCTTAGCATGCCACACAGGCAATTCACACCGTGCAACTGATAGCTATCAATCACACAGAATAAATTCCAATGTCAGACACACTGTCCATTTGCAAGTCCGTTCTGGGTCTGAACGATACCGGAGGCACTATATACCTCGCAAACCCATTGATCTCCACGTACGTCTAGACGATCACCACTCATTATCCATATTTCGGGATGCCTCCCAATCAGGACATCAGTTACCATCCAAACGAGGTGAAGATTTCTGGTCTTCAACCACCGTCTTCATCTTCAATTTCTTATCGTCGATTCAGTTATTCAGAATGGGATAAACCCAGTCTTTCTAAGCAACTCGCGTATATAATAAACACGTGCTACACAAACACTACATACACATCATTTCAATTCATTAGTCACTAACCGTCAATCAGTAAGAGAACGATTTCCCAAATATTAACCCCGAAGGCCGAAACCAACATCAGATCAAAATCCAGGAAACCATTCGACTTAGCTAACCTTCAGTTAATTTCTAAATTTCACATCCATATCGTTTATAATATTTTATAATGATTTATCGCTATTTTTATTTATTTTAAAATAGCCAATTTATTCAAACGACGCTTCGGGCCATAACGCGGCCGTGGCGCTGTTTTTCTTCAGATTTGATTTACACATATCTGAAAATCTAATCGTTGGATCTTCACAAAATTTACATCATTAGAAAGATCTTTTCAAAACGAATCCAGCGGTTCCAGTTTCGGGAAAATCTGACGGTCGGATCTCCCGGTATAATCGTTTGAAGTTTCGATTTCAAAATACGAACTGCAGCGTCGTTATTCGATTTAATATAATTATATTTATATATATATAAATATAATCGATTCTGGCGCTGTTTTTCTTCAGATTTTAATTAAACATTCCAGACAATCCAACCGTTGGATCTTTACAAGTTGGTGTCGTTGGAAAGATATTTCCAAAGCGAACCCAACGGTTGCGGTTTCGGGAAAATCCGATGGTCGGATCTCCCGCACTAATCGTTTCAAATCACGGTTTCAAAATACGAACTGCAGCTTCGTTATTCGATATATTTCGATTCTATTTATATATATTTTTTGATTCTTCGATTTTAAAACTATATTCTTTTCATACATATGATAAAAATGATATTTTTATCCAACATACATCCACTTCGATACTTCATTATTTTTAACAATTCATATATATAGTAAAAATGTGATTTTTATTGTAAAACGATTCATTTCAAAACCCGACTATTTTATATAGTTAATATAGGCGATAAAAATAGGATTTTTATTATAAAACAATTTGTTTCAAAACAAGATTATTTTATACAGTTCATATAGGTGGTAAAAATAGGATTTTTATTATAAAACAATTTATTTCAAAACAAGATTATTTTATATAGTTCATATTGATGATAAAAATAGGATTTTTATTATAAAACAATTTCTTTCAAAATATGAATACCATTCAACACATGAATTTCAATTCAACGAATGAATTTCGATTCAACACATGAAGGTTTTCTATAGTTTATATATATAGATAAAAAGGTGATTTTTATATTTAAAACACGAATACCATTCAACACATGAATTTCTATTCAACGAATGAATTTCGATTCAACACATGAAGGTTTTCTATAGTTTGTATATATAGGGTAAAAATGTGATTTTTATTGTTAAAACAATTTATTTAAAAAACGAATGCCATTCAACACATGAATTTCAATTCAACGAATGAATTTCTATTCAACACATGAAGGTTTTCTATAGTTTGTATATATAGGGTAAAAATGTGATTTTTATTGTTAAAACAATTTATTTAAACAAGAATGCCATTCAACAAATGAATTTCAATTCAACGAATGAATTTCTATTCAACACATGAAGGTTTTCTATTCAACAGACGAATATAGTTTCAATACAGGAAAATAATTCTAACACATGAATATTATTCAAAATTTCGGCAGCATAACGGCAGGGTAGTTAAAACTGGGACCGTCCCTAGTACGGCTCCTCGTTCTGCCTTAAAGCCTCGCAGCTTTTGACAATGGGGAATCATGCATCTAGTTCGCACGCAGACGACATGTATATTTTTTCATTTCCATAAACTAATCCTATGTGGTTTCAACCAAATATTTCTCAACCACAAACGGGTATTTTTCAACCACAATCAATCAATTTCAACCACAAACAATTTCAATCAACCATTCACTATCAATCAATTTTCACACCAATCACAACCAATAAATATCGTCCATGGTTTGTGGACGAGGGGCGTATATATATATATTTATATAGCATTTCACTTCTATTTCCAACACATATATAATTTTTACAACGCATATACAACTTATACATCGAACGTACAACTTATACAACGCTTATACAAGAGGTGTACAACGCTTATATAACTCATACATCGATTATATAATTTATACATCGTCGTTTTCCATATTGATTATAAATTAGAAATCTCACTTTGGGTTCCACTCCACCAAAAATAGCAGAAGGCTTAGAAAAATATGCGGTCTCTTCTAGAATGTAGAAGACCGAGTCCACTGTCTCTTGTTTCACTGAATTTCGTCAACAAATGAAAAAGATATGATTTTTACAGTGAAATCATAAACGGTAGCGCTTATAAAATGCTATAATATAGTTTAATATATATAAACTGTTACCTCTTTGTTTGGTTCGAAACTAGGGTTGGGAATTTCGCGAAATCCGTGAAGCTAGAGGACGATCGGCCTTCGCAGCGTCGAAGGGCTAGGAGAGAACTTCGCGCGCGTAGGGGAGTGGGCCAGCTCGGTGGACCCTGGTGTTCGTGGCGGCGGCCTGAAACGCTCGACTTCGAGCTGGCGGATCTTGCTGACGGCTGAATGAAGAGGGGCGAGACCAGGTCGGATTTGAAGAGGAGGGAGAGCTGGACAAAAACCCTAACCGGCGGAGGGGCTGAAAGTGGAGGAGGCAGTCGGAATCGGAGCTGGAAAGTTTGAAGAGCTTTCTGCCTTCAATCGCGACTGTCGGGGAGAGAGAAATGGATTTTCCTTTTTTTTAATAAAAAATCTGATTGGCCGGGAGGTTTTAAAAAGGGGTTTTCTGACACAACCTCCAATCCAAACCCAACGACTGTCGTCCCAAGTGTTTTACCCCCATTCCGAACACAATGGGATATGTTTCGTAGGCCCATTCAATTGTTTCAGTCAGTTTTCGTTCAATTTAAAATATATAACATTCAATATTCGATTTGAACGTACATTTCAATTTGCTAGGGCCACAAACTGATTCGAAAAATTCCAAGAAAATAAATCTAGCTATGTTTTGACGATACGGTCCCAACAAAACAAGTTTCATCGAATTCTGAGACCGTTTGAAAAATGGCCCATTTTTGGTCGATCCAATTTAACTATAATTGACCAAAACACGTTTTCCTTTGCCACGCTCACATACTAGCTTCAAAAATTATGAAATTTGAAACCTAGAAATAACTTCACATCCCGGATCCAACAAAAGTGGTTTCGTCGAATTCCAAGATCGTTTGCAAAATGGCCAATTTCACGGGCTATATAAATTCCATAGCGACCTTTCAGAAAATTCGTTTGGCCATAACTTTTGCTTTCCGCTATGAAACTTCGATTTTTCAGATTCGTTAGAAAGGTATTCACTAACGGATTTAAATATTTTTGGTTTCACTCAAATCCGTTTTGTTTTGCACCCGGTACAGTCAGTCAAAGTTTGAATTCAAATTTTGAAACTACCGCGCCATTTCAGGCCTTGTTTATAATTAGAATTAATTATATTCCTTTTCAATTGTCGATTCAAACTCAGTTTTCATCTTTATTATTTAAAATATTTATTTTAAATGTTTAAAATACACTAATACAGCCAATTTAAAAATTTTAAATTGGTTCAGATTTTCTGGGTCGTTACTGTTCTTTATAACTTTGTTAGGACACTTTTAATGTTGAGAGTCCTACTCATAATTGGAATTCTTTTATGATGTACTTGTGGACTTCAAAGTGTAGATATTTCATGGTATCTTAGATGCAACATTTTGATCTATAAGATCAATTATAGGTTAGTTTTCAAGAATAACTTTATAGAGTTAGAAGCCTTGTGATTTAAGTTTTATTCTTTTAGCATGTGCTACACCTCTTTATTTTTTAGTTGTGAATATTTGGAATAAAATGTTATACCCGTGTTCTTGGAAGTTTTTAATGTGATAAAAATTCTGGAATGAACCCAGATTTGTAATGGTGATCTCTAATACATGGAATTCCAATATAACTCTTGGACATGGTAATAAAAAGTTGGCAGTTTTGATGAACTTTTGTATAATACATGATATGCGAGTAGAAGTTTTAGTTCCAAAGTGAAATTCAAATGAAGCTGGTGTAGTTTTATAACTGACGTAATTTTGTCTACTGTAATATGGTCTGATTGTTTTCTGCCTTCCATATAATCCTCTCTTTTTTATTGAACAGCTTATAATTATTTAGTTTCTAACATAATTTCTCTATGATATGTTTATATTCTGCGAAAGGATGCCGATTCAAGTGAGTCACAGGTTTTGTCAACAATTATTGGTGTGAGACTTTCAATTATATCTCTAAATTTTCTAGTAATAAACCGGTTCAAATATTATCAGTTTGGGGTTCAGGTAGAATAATACTTCTTGATTATGATATGCATTAAGTTATATAGTTTTAACTAATCGCTAGACCATGCAGTCACTTAGTGTGGATGAAAAATGAAATGGGGCTTCATTTGCATCAACGTTACGAAGAAATCGTTTACACGATCATGGATCCAAGTCTTTTTTTTAAATTATTATGATTCTTTGATCTTCATCTATGTCATTCTTTTGTAAAGGTCTTTTTTTTACTTATTTACTCGTACGAACTTTTGTATCGGCTTGTCTCTCTCTATATACATACATTTACAGTTCAAATTCTAATTGTTTGGTTTTCTCGATTTCAGGTACCTGTTGTGAATAACAAAGTTACAGAGCTAAATGGGATTCTTTTACTCATGCATTCGTAACATTTCGTGAATTGATTATAAAATGTGCGCAACATTATTTATGGTACAAGTTTGGATAACTGACGTAATTTTCTGGTATACCCCATGAATATTTTCTAACATTCCATATACCAATACCGATTATTTAATAGAAAGCTATGTTTATCCCTGCTCCGTCTGTTCTAAGTAAACAGAAGTCTCCAATGGATTGACAACAGGCATGCACACTTGGACTCTCTTTAATTCTTCATTATGAAAATTTATTGTAAATACTAACCATGAAAATGTATGATTATGCACATTTGGATACTTATGTATGTTGTGGATGTTTGAATGCGTATGTATCTTGGGGATTTTTGAATGTGTACGTATTTTATGGTTGTTTAATAAGTCATGTTCAAAAGTGTATGTGTTTGTGTATTACGTTGTTGTATAATTGGAGGAAAAATTATGGGTAGGTCTGGAATATTATGATACAAATTAGGAACAAATGGTGGCGAGGAAAAAATGCCTCGAAATATTATTTTTATTTTTAGCATTTAAAAACCACTACAAATCAATGGTTATAGTAATCAAGAAACTTGGGGTGGCGTTCACTGAACGATACAGAAAAGATAAGTGACCGCAATTATAACAATATCCTAGTGAAGAAACCTTTTTGGTGGCATTTTATGGATGTTGTAAAAATAACATTCGTATCATTTAAAAAATGCTATTAAAAATAAATATTTAGTGGTGTTATAAAAGGTGCAACTTGTACTCAATGATTTTTACTGGCATACTTTCTCGTAACGATTATCGAAACACCACCAAAAATGCTTGGTAGCGGTTTTAGGGCGCTACAAAAAATCAATTTTCTTGTAGTGTATTAAGGCTAAAATTCTCATACTCCTCATCTATGACGATGGATGATCACAGTCATCAAAGATCTATCATTGGTACCCACTCTAGGAGATTAGCTGCTTCATTTAACATTTTGTCAATAACGGGCACTCCTAGGGCTGGCATTGGGTGAGACCCTGGTTTTGTTAGTTGTCTGTTTTCTTGGGGCTATCTTGTCTTGTGTTGTTCCCTTATTTTTTCCAGTTATTTATCTTCTGTTGTTTTCTGTTCCCTCCCCCGGATCTTATGTTGGTTGGTTGTTTGCAGATCGCTTTTTTAGATGCTGGATTGCTTTGGTAGGCTTTTCAAGTGGGTCTTGTCACCAGTCTCATGCAGAAGCGGCTCTGGATCTGGGTACAGCAGAAGACTTGCTGTTGGACCTTCTTCTTGGCCACCGTCTTGTGGTTCGTCCCTCCTCTTGTGGTTCGTTCATCCTCGTCTCCGCTGGAGCGATTGGATGATGTTATGGACTCCGCCGCGACAGGAGGTGTCTTGGTTGGCTCGGGACTAGGCTCGTTTTGGAGGCTATTACATCCTGGCCTTGGAGTAGCGTCTTCGTTTTTTCTTTGTTTCTGTATTTGTTTTTGCTGTCTTATTTTGTCATCCTTGTGTGTGCACGGATTCGCTAGTTCGATATCTGTTTTTGTGAACCATTGGAGAAAGGCTTGTTTCTCCGTTTTTGGTATATATTATATTTCATAAAAAAAATCTGGGCCTCAACTTCAACTAGAAAGTTGTTTGTCATGGTGAGGCGGAGGAGTTGATCTATATGGGTTTGATAAAGAAGGAATAGGAAAAGGGAATTTAAATTAGAAGTTGTTATAGTTTCCAGGTTTGTTTAAAGTACATATGATGTTGCAAGGATAGTGGTTTGCATTTATATGGAGGAGGGTTTCCACTTGAAGATAGCATAATGGTCAGCGTTAACCTATAATGACGACATTAGTAACTTAGGCGGTTACTTGGAGGTGCTCATTCTAGAGCTAGGGTCAGTGAGGTGAATCAAGGGTGGCACCATTTGGGTCGTCGGAGTGGGGGGAGGGGGGTCATCTGGTGGGTTATGGTAGTGTCTGGTCACCTAATTTGTTCAGTGGTGTACAAGAAGGTGGTAGGGCAATTTCTAAGAAGACCAAAGTTTTTGAAGATAAGATTTAAGTTTAAACCATCTTAGTTTAGTTAATGAAGTAATTAAGTAATTTAACCAATTAGCTAATTAACTAAACATTTATTAACCCATAATTAATTCGTTTGAGGTCCAAATCAAGCATGGTCTCTTGCGTTAGGTTCTTAATGAAACTATCTGCATATTGGAAATTGATTGGTAGAGACTGGAGTTATTGAACTTCATGCTAAGATCGAACATCAAAAAATCTATATCGTTCGATTTTAGATCGACCTGAAAATACAAAAGCGTCAGTTGGAATAATGGTGAGTTAAACTGACCTTTTTGGTTAGTGAGCAAATTCTATAGTAGATAAAAATTATTGATTGGCTTCTTAGATCTTCATTACTAGATGTTGATTTGGATAAATTATCAAAATTTAAAGTGGATTAATATATGACCAGAAATGTTAGATTGAACAAATGGTAACTTTTCTAAGTACTATTACGATAGAAAAACCTTACCTAAATGAAAGTTTCAAGTCATTAATTACCCTTAGGGCTGGAAATTAGAACCGAGAGCCAAAAAACCGAACCGACCCGACCCGACCCGAAAAGACCCGGACCGGAACCGAACCCGATAGGTCTTGAGTCGGGTCTAGGCGATGAAAAATAAAATAAAGACCCGATAAAACCCGACCTGAATTGACCTGACTCAAAAGACCCAACAAAAAAACATTGAAATATATGTATTTTTAGTGTTGCTACCCAACAGATCCCGACCCGACCCGAAGCTTGCGTCGGGTCGGGTCCAGATTTTGAAAAATGTATGGTTTATACCCGACAAAACCCGACCTGCCTAGACCCAAGACCCGATGGGTCGGGTCCGGGTTTATCGTATTGGGACTAATTGCCACCCCTAATTATCCTTTTATGATGTTTAAAAGGTAATTAATTATTTTATTTTATTTTATTGGTAAGGCTGGTGGGGTTGAATGGTCCCCTACCATTAATTTACTTATTTTTGATATATAAAAGTTAATTATTTTATCAATGTACAATAAATAAATAATTTTTATATTAATAATGTTAATGTTAATAATTATTTATTTAGAGTTATTTAATTAATTATTTTGTTAATGATTTTTAAATATTATTGATTTTTTTGGCAAGGCCGACCGGTTTTTATAATGTCCTGTAAACTTATTATTATAACAAATAATAATTACAATATAATAAAGGATATTACTCTATTGCCAACCTACTAGATTCAATTTTTTTAGTGGATCTTCTACTAGATCTAAACTAGATATAGCGCTGGAGCTAGACAATACACATAGACTACAATACTTTTCACACTTCATGCAGGGTGCAAATCTCATATAGATCCTCACATAGGGAGTCAATTACATATGCCAAAGCAAAAAAATACATAATGTAAAGGAAAACACCAAATATAGGGAAAGCCTATACAAAAAACACTTGGCCTCAACAAGTACAATCTTCAAATAGACTAGCCTGAACCATCGAAAGGAAAACTCACATCTTTGCAAAGTTACAATTTCCAAAAGGTAAAAACGACACAATGTACGTAAGGAACATCATGTTGGAAGTGAATAAGTGGATGTGGCAAAATCACTAAGTCCCACATCGGGAAAAATTGTGCCTTAGTCCAATACATATACAAAAGCTTGATATGTTACATCAAAAGAAAGAGGAAGAGAGAGTGGCAATGAAATAGCATGAACAAAGCATGCATATATTTAATATTAAAATAAAAAGGTCAAAGATTAGGGCCTTGGGCCTTGGGGCTCTTGGGGTCTCGTGATCGTATGGGGCCTCCGGGTAGCGCCGGACCTGCTTGCGCTGTTCAAACGGCTATTTTTTAACACAGCTGCACAAATGCCAATGGAACTATCTGTTGGTAAAGGGTCACAACCTTTCCAACGGTCGTTGCCGTTGCAATTCTAACAGTGACAACCTTTCGCGAGTGGATACCTGCTCACATCCTATTTAAAGGGCAGCCAGACGAAGTTCCAGATCAACTGGTTTTTTCTGCCTTCTACCCTTCTTCCTCCAACACTCTGTTTTGCAAAATACAACTACCTTGAGTTCGTCGTTGCTTCGCCTGCAGCACTACACGGCGAAGTTGAATCCGTTTTATCTTGGGAATCGATTTGCTCCGAAGCCCTTAAGTGCTACGAAAGGAGCGCAAATACGATTTAAGGAAACAGTCGATTTGGATTGGACTCGGATTACTGCATTTTCTGATCAACTGCGACGGTATACTTCCCTCACTTTCTGTTTCTGTTGCATTCATATTGCAAAGTTCCCAGATTATTTTTTATAATCTGCAGATTACTGTATCGACACAGTTTTTGCTGACGTTGGTTCTAATAATCTTAAATCGTATTTTTTTTTTTGCTTTATTGCATTGCACATGTGAATATGGTAAAACAAACTAATCCTTCTGCACCAGTGCTGACTGCAACTCAGCTTCCGCCTGTTTTCCCACCGGTGAGTCTATCCCATGGTGAAAAGCCTGAAAAATTTATGGGGATAGATTTCAAAAGGTGGCAGCAAAAGATGTTGTTCTATTTGACGACTTTGGGCCTTGCGAAGTATCTGACGGAAGATGCTCCAACGGTGGCTGAATTGGAACCAGATGCAACGAAGGTTGAATCCCACAATATCTGCAAAAATGCGGATTTTATGTGCAAGAATTACATACTTAATGGCTTGGACAATTCTCTGTATAATGTCTACTGTACTGCTGCGACTTCCAAAGTACTATGGACTGCACTCGACAAGAAATACGAATCTGAGGATGCAGGAATGAAGAAGTTCATAGCAGGGAAATTCCTCGACTTCAAGATGATTGATAACAGGACTGTTATCAGTCAAATGCAAGAACAGCAAGTCATCTTTCATGTGTTAAATGACGAAGGAATGACACTCAGCGAATCATTCAAAGTGGCTGCTGCAATTGAAAAACTTCCGCCTTCATGGAAGGATTCCAAAATTACTTAAAGCACAAGCGCAAGGAAATGACTGTTGAAGAATTAGTGGTTCGATTGAGGATTGAGGAAGACAACCGAAAATCAGAGAAAAAGGGGTCCTTCAACACGACAGCAAAGGCGAATTTAGTTGAAGAAGAAAAGCCCAACAAAAGAAAGCGTGAAAATGGTCCTAATAAAAAGGCTAAAAGGTTTAAAGGTTCTTGTCATAACTGTGGAAAGAAAGGCCACAAGGCAGCGGAATGTCGCGGAAAGAAGAAGAAGTCTGAAGCAAATGTGGCTGAAGTTTCTGATGACATTTCTGACATGGACTTGTGCGCGGTAGTTTCTGAATGTAAACTTGTTGGCAACAACAAGGAATGGTTCGTGGACACCGGGGCTACTCGCCACATTTGTGCAAATAAATGGATGTTCACGACTTACAAAGTTGCTACCGAAGAGGAACAATTGTATATGGGCAACTCGTCTGCATCAAAAGTTGAAGGAAAAGGAAAGGTTGTGCTCAAATTGACTTCTGGAAAGGAACTTACCTTGAGCGATGTCCTTCACGTTCCAGACATCCGTAAAAACTTGATTTCTGGATCGCTTCTTAGCAAGCATGGTTTCAAACTCATATTTGTGGCTGATAAATTTGTGTTATCTAAAAATGGGGTGTATGTGGGAAGGGGCTATGTTAGTGATGGCTTGTTTAAAGCTAATGTAACTACCATTGTATCGAAAGATGATATGAATAAAGTTGAATCTTCTGTTTATATCGTAGACTCTTCTAACATTTGGCATTCTAGATTAGGGCATGTTAACCTTGAAACATTGCAAAAATTGATTAATCTAGACTTTATACCAAAATGTAACATAGACTCCAGCTATAAATGTCAACTGTGCAGAAGAAAAAATGACTAGAAGCTCGTTTCATCACATTGAATGAGAAACCGAACCTCTAGAATTAATACATACTGATGTATGTGATTTGAAAATGTGTCAAACTAGAGGTGGAAAGAGGTACTTTATCACATTCATTGATGGTTATACTAGATATTGTCATGTATATCTCCTTAGAAGTAAGGACGAAGCAATCGACATGTTTAAACAGTATAAGGCAGAAGTTGGGAATCAACTCAATAAGAAAATAAAATCTTTAAGAAGTGATAGAGGAGGAGAATACGAGTCTCCATTTGAGGAATTTTGTGCTGAGCATGGAATTATACATCAAACTATAGCTCCGTATTCTCTTCAATCCAACGGTATAGCCGAAAGGAAAAATAGAACTCCCAAAGAAATGATGAATGCCTTACTAACTAGTTCTGGATTGCCAAATAACTTTTGGGGAGAAACTATTCTTTCGACAAATCACATTTTGAATAAAATACCACGAAAGAAAACGTCTAAGACTCCCCATGAACTTTGGAAAAACAGACCACCATCCTACAAATACTTAATAGTGTAGGGATGTCTTGCCAAAGT
Organism: Allium sativum; assembly: GCA_030737875.1. Classification (NCBI taxonomy): domain Eukaryota; kingdom Viridiplantae; phylum Streptophyta; class Magnoliopsida; order Asparagales; family Amaryllidaceae; genus Allium; species Allium sativum. Next base: position 196,492,846 of record CM060911.1, read on the forward strand.
GGAAATTCCAAAACTGAAAAAGGTCAAAATAGGACCAAAAACTATAGATTGCATATTCATTGGATATGCTCATAATAGTAGTGCATATCGATTTTTGGTGTATAAATATGAAATTAATGACATTCATGAAAACACCATTATCGAGTCTCGAAATGCAAGATTCTTTGAACACGTTTATCCTCTAAAAACCTTTATTGAAACAAGTGTTCAAAAGAGGCCAAGAGATCCAGAAACTCCTGAGGATAATGCTGATCAAAGAAAAATGACTGATGAAACTGAGATAGAGGAACCGAGAAGGAGCAAGAGACAAAAGATCTCTAAATCCTTTGGACCTGATTTCTATGCATATATGATAGAAATTGAACCTCTAACTTACCAAAAAGCAATGTCATCTCCCGATGCTCCTTATTGGAAAGAAGCCGTCAATAGTGAAATAGAATCCATTCTACAAAACCATACGTGGGAACTAGTGGATCTCCCTAAAGGATCAAAACCACTAGGATATAAATGGATATTTAAGAAGAAACTAAAGGCTGATTGCTCAATAGACAATTATAAAGCAAGACTTGTAATAAAAGGATTCAGACAGAAGCAAGATCTAGATTACTTTGATACATACTCTCCAGTTACCAGAATAACATCAATCAGGATGCTTATTGCAATTGCATCTATATTGAATTTGGAAATACACCAAATGGATGTGAAAACTGCGTTTTTGAACGGTGAACTGGAAGAAGAAATATACATGCAGCAACCAGAAGGGTTTCTAAGCCCAGGAAATGAAAATAAGGTGTGCAAATTAGTAAAATCTCTTTATGGCCTTAAACAGGCACCAAAACAATGGCATGAGAAATTTGATAAAACAATGTTATCAAATGGATTCAAATAAATGAATTAGATAAATGCGTCTATATAAAATGTATAGATGCTGGATATGTCATTGTTTGTCTCTACGTTGATGATTTACTAATCCTAGGAAATAATAAGGTTACAATAAAATCTACGAAGGACATGCTATCCTCTAGATTTGATATGAAGGACCTTGGAGTGGCCGATGTAATCATGGGTGTGAAAATTATAAAAACACCACAAGGATATGAATTATCTCAGTCGCATTACATTGCCAAATTACTTGAACGTTCAAGCAGTATAATATAACCATTGCAAAATCACCAGTGGATATGAACCAAAATTGGGTAAAGAACACCGGTGATGGAATATATCAGCTTGAATACTCTCGTATACTAGGAAGTATTATGTACGTCATGAATTGTACTAGGCCTGATATTGCATATGTTATAAGCAAGTTGAGTAGATATACCAGTAATCCTGGCAAACATCACTGGAAAGCAATAATCAGGGTCCTAGGATATCTAAAGTACACGCAAAACTATGCATTGCAATATGAGAAGTATCCTTCAGTAGTAGAAGGATATAGTGACGCCAATTGGATAACTGGCTCAAATGACACAAAATCCACAAGTGGATATGTTTTTACACTAGGAAATGGAGCAATCTCTTGGAAATCATCCAAACAGACTTGCATAGCAAGGTCGACAATGGAATCGGAATTCATTGCTCTAGATAAAGCCGCAGAAGAAGCAGATTGGCTTAGGAGTTTCTTGGAAGATATTCCGAATTGGGAAAACCCTGTGCCTCCAATATATATACATTGTGATAGTCAATCTGCTATAGGAAGGGCAAATAGTACATTGTATATTGGTAAGTCTCGACATATTCGTCGTAGACATAAAACCATAAGACAACTTCTCTCTAATGGAGTTATCACTATAGACTATGTAAGGTCAAAGGATAACATAGCGGATCCACTAATCAAAGGCTTTCCAAGAGAGAAAGTTCAAATCTTATCGATGGGAATGGGTTTAAGACCTATGAATTAAAAGTTTTCTAAAACGGAAACCCTACCTAGTTGACTGGAGATCCCAAGATCTAGGTTCAAAGGGACAACTAAGTTTAAGATACACTTGATGGCACTATTAAATTCAAACCACTCCTATGATAAGTCAATGCACTACCCGTCGGAGAATAAGGATAAGCATGACTTTTAATGATGTCTAAACTGTGGTGTTACAAAGAACCAAGTAGGGTATTATGGGATACTCTTTATAGAATCACCTATGTGAGTGCGAAGGCACCGCTTCAAGAAGAATTGTAAGGTCAAATTCTTCAAAGCACTCATGAAACCAAGACGGTGTTCATGGCAAAAAAGAACACAAACAAAGAACCAAGGAGTTAAAGAAATTTATCATGTGTTATCGTTATAGACTTACACAAACGGCTTACAGTTCAAAGACAATCTAGTCCACTTATTCGCCAGTTAGTTATAACGATAAAACACTTGGAAAAGTTCAAGGGCTCTATGCTACTTTTACCGATATGATAAATATTCCACAAAAGCTCAGAACAGATTAAACAACCACTCACTCATGTGGGGGATTTTTGGAAGTGAATAAGTGGATGTGGCAAAATCACTAAGTCCCACATCGGGAAAAATTGTTTCTTAGTCCAATACATATACAAAAGCTTGATATGTTACATCAAAAGAAAAAGGAAGAGAGAGAGGCTATGGAATAGCATGAACAAAGCATGCATATATTTAATATTAAATTAAAAAGGTCAAAGATTAGGGCCTTGGGGCTCTTGGGGTCTCGTGGTCGTATAGGGCCCCCGGGTAGCGCCAGGCCTGCTTCCGCTGTTCAAACGACTATTTTTTAACACAGCCGCACAAATGCCAACGAAACTATATGTTGGTAAAGGGTCGCAACCTTTCCAACGGTCGTTGCCGTTGAAATTCTAATAGTGACAACCTTTCGCGAGTCGATACCTGCTCACATACTATTTAAAGGGCAGCCATACGAAGTTCCAGATCAACCGGTTTTTTCTGCCTTCTGCCCTTCTTCCTCCAACACTCTGTTCTGCAAAATACAACTACCTTGAGTTCGTCGTTGCTTCGCCTGCAGCACTACATGGCGAAGTTGAATCCGTTTTATCTTGGGAATCGATTTGCTCTGAAGCCCTTAAGTGCTACGAAAGGGGCACAAATACGATTTAAGGAAACAGTCAATTTGGACTGGACTCGGATTACTGCATTTTCTGATCAACTGCGACGGTATACTTCCCTCGCTTTTTGTTTTTGTTGCATTCATATTGCAAAGTTCCCAGACTATTTTTTATAATCTGCAGATTATTGTATCGACGCAGTTTTTGCTGACGTTGGTTCTAACGAATCACTTCCTAATTGTTACTGCATAGAAGAGAGATAAGGCCTCACCAAGCAATAGACAAGGGCAATCTTCACATCATCGCACAATCACCGTACCAACGTCGGAGACATGGACAGTCACAGTGTCGCAACCAAGAAAAAACTCCATCCCAAATCACGTTTAAAATTTTCCTTAATCAGAATGTCACAAACACCAAGAGGAAGGGCCAACTACAAAACAAAAATAGCTACACAGAGTCGTGGCCATCACAATCTAATCCATTGCACTGACACAACACGTGTTATTGATGGCATGGTAAATAACCGGGGAAACACACCACGAAGAAAACATAACCAGATTAGAGCCTCGCTTACAATGCTGAACATGGCCAGTTGCGTCACGAATAAGCAACAAGCCACGCATCACCAAAACCTCCACTCAAACAAACAAAAACAGATCCGACAATTACAAAACAACACTCCAAATCCTTTCTAACACAGACGCGGATCACAAACAATAAAAACTCGTAGTCAAAACATTATAGCCACTGGAAATCCAACTCCATAAAATTACTAACCCTTAGCAGTTGATAACAGTCTCGTATGAGGGATGGAATAGCTGTAGTAGATCTTGAAGGTATACCGAGCTACCACGTAAGATCCAAATTTTTTGTCTCATCAGAAAAGTAAGTTGGGGTGAGATGATCACTAGGCGATTTGGATATGAATAGAGACGAGGCAATTTAGAATAGAGAGCTGCTGCACAGAATCAGGCATGAAGAAGCTGAATCTGACTAGTGTGGAGAAAGAGAGAGAAAGAGAGAGAAAGAAAAAAGGTAACAAAAGGAAGGAAGGAAAAGAAAGAAAAAAGAAGAAGCAAATGAGAGGAGGATCCAGTTGCCATTCCCAATAGTTTACAGAGCTTAAATTTTATTAATTTAGTTTTTCAAATGATATTTTAGTTAATTAATTGTTTATAAATAACATGTAAATTTAGAACTGTTTTATTAGTAATGCTCAAAAGATAATTGATGGTTACTTAATTAAAAATAATTTGAAAGCTACTGATTGTCCATAATGATGTTTTAAACTAACAATTGGTTATTAATTATGTTTTTAAAATTAATAATTATTTAATAATGATTCTTTAAATATTATTATTTATTTTAGTAATAGTTATTAATAATTAGTTATTCTATTAATGATGGTTAAATGTTAATAATTTATTTATTAAAGATTTTTTAAATTCAAGATTATTTTATTAATGTTATAAAGTTAATTACTTGTTATAAATATTCGAAACTCAATAATTATTTATTTAAAGTTAGTCAATTATTTTATTATTGATATTTAAAGGTTACTAATTGACTTAAGTAAAAGGTTTATAGATAATAACTGGTTTTTAAAAAAAGTTCCTTTATAAATAATATCTTATAAAGGGATTTTGTATAATATTTCATGAAAGAGAATTTACAATAATAATTTATTAAAGCAACTCTATTTAAAGTTTTATAAAGGATTGTTATAAAAAAAATTCATGAAAAGGAAATTAAAATATAGAGTGGACTAAGGATTTAATGAAGAAATCTATAAAAGGATTCGAGATTTGATTTCTCTAAATGGATCTTATTATTTTGGAAGCATGAATATTTGCTCCACACTTAACACTGAAGGAGTAATATTTCGATTTATTCTTATCTTTGTTTCTTCTTAAGTAACCATTGGTCTGATCCATTTTATGTGATGGTGAAATCAAAAATACTTTATAGTATTTTATGAATATACTTATACTAGTGAGATAAGCATATAATAAATACTCTAAACATAGTTTTACAAATGAAATATTTATTTAGAACGAGGCTTAGTGACGGCTATGTGCAAAAATTAAACCTCTTGATTGTTGTTTCTTATATAGTTGATTAATAAACAACTAAATATTGATTTTGGCCATTTTTAAATCTAGAAATATGTATGATAAATGATGAGGAGAACTGCTCCCTTAAGCGAATAGGCAGTACACTTCGCTCTTACGTGTTGTCTATTTATTTCCAAAAAAAAATGGAGTTGAATTAACAAGAAACTATCTATTGTTATTTCAAAGCGAATGGGATATGATTTGTTATATGAAAACCACTTCAATCGATCTAAAATGTTTTGAATAGATATACCTTAAAGATGAAGCCTTTTGAAATGCCATGAATATTAACTATTGATCTTGAGGGTGATTCCAAATGGATGTAACAGTAGTGGCTATCCGAAACAAGTTAATATGGATGAACGCTAGCATTGCATTATTGCTTGAAGGACAATGTTATCATTCTAAGTGAGAATTACTTGGAGGAATAAGGCGATCGTTACCTCATAAAACCTTACACCTGGTAAATGAATAAACCAGGGGATAGTCACAGGGCCTATGTGAGTTACTTCCATAGGATATGATTTTCATTGGATCTAGAGTCAATATCTATGTATTTTTCAGGATCCACTATGGTTGGTAACCAAAACCAAAGGATGATCATATTCGGTTGTATCCACTAATAAGTATGGTCGTACCTAACTATTTGAGGTGCAATGTGTTGTAGCATTCTCTACATTATATCTAGAGGTGTACAAATTCGGTGGTTAACCCTTACACCTTCATATTTAGTGTCTATTCACCGATATAAGACATTAGACTTGATTGTATACCTATTTTTCTAGAATTTAATAGTCTAACTATTTCAACTATGTTCAGTATACTTATTACGAATTCTAACATTACTAAAATATCATATGATTTTCTAGAAAAAGTGTTTTGGTTATTATAAGGTAAAAACCTATCCATGTTCATATGCTGCTTGATTTTATAATATGCCTTTATTTTTAAAGGTTTTATAAGTTAATACATCAGTTTCTTGTGATTTGAGTTTTCTCACGCCGGTTTACCAAACAAATTAGGCATTATTTTCTTACAATGCTCGAATCATCCCAAGTATATTTTCCAGATTAGCTGGATCCTTGGTAGCATTTGAAAGGTGAGCCGGATGACCTTGGCGTACTTGCGCACTTACGTTATTTTCTATTGCTTTGGTGTTGTTATATTTATTAGAACTTGTAAGGACATATTGTTATAACAGTCAATGTTGGTTATTGGTCAGTTAGATATTTGTTTATAAATTACAATTTTCCTCTATGTAAAAATCATTGTTTTATTATATATTAATCACTATTTTTTATGAGATTTTATTTTGTTTCTTTTCTTTCTTCTCACAAAATGATCTGTTTTCCAGACACTTAAATGATCAACACACAAATGCCGAGGATGTAATGAGTATCTTTTCTTTAGTTGTAAGACAGGGGATCATTGCATATGCCACAGCACCTGCTAAGTGACGTGTGCATGTTAATATTTAAAATGCTTTATATTGATCGCTAACTAAATTAAATCCTAAGAGTCACGCAAAATATTCCATTTACACTTGATTTAATTAATTAATTAATTATTGTAAATTAATTAATATTTATGGAATACCAGTTATAAAATTTTATTTGTTGCATATCAAGGAATATGAAATAACATGTTTATAATAATTATAAATATATCGATCATATGCGATATTAATGTGCATTTAAATAATATTTAAAATTGCTTAGAATATTGTTTTGACTTGGACCTGATTTTAAGCCCATTTATGCATGATATTTTTGCCTATAGGGGACTTGATTAGGGCGACCATATGATGGCAATTAGAGATAATTTTCAATAATTAAAACAGTGGACATAGTAAGAGCGGGATTCAAGGATTCCACTTTTCACTCTCTAGACTTCTTATTTATGTGTTACCTCTTTACATAATTTTTTTAGTTACTTCGGTTCTTATTTCTCTTTGAATTTTTAGCTAACGATCCCCTTCTCTAATTATGAAAATCCATAGATAAAGTAGCATCAAAACACTTTCGTTCAATAATCGAGGTCACGTAGTTTGGGAGCTAGTAAATTCTGATTTGTGAATGGATTCAAGGGGGTCAATTCGAAGTTTCAACATGCATGCAAGGGGTTTAACGAGAGGAATTTCTCTTTTTTATTCTGTTATATCACATTGATATATATCATTTATATGATAAGATGTTCAATATACTAAGAATCTTGCATATTGAAATGCTACAACAAGTTGTTTGTTTGTTTTGTATAATTATATCTATATAAATAAACTCATTAGCTTGATTATTAGATTCTCATGACTTGTAAATAAAAAATGTTTTTTATGTATAAATAACAATATTGAATTATATGATTAACAAATATTCACGTTTAAAAGATTAATATTATATGTATCATATGCTTAAAAAAGTTGAAAAAATTATTTATCTATAAAATACATCCATCTAATTATTAATAAATAAAAAGTTTATCATTTTGAATAAGTATATTAAATATCTGTTTAACCTATAGCTGTTTATGTAATTTGTATATTTGTTTAAATATATTACAATAATAAACTATTGCATAAAAGCAATACAATTGTTAAGAAATATCCTTTTTCTTCTCAAACCTTCCCACGATTGAATCACAATTTTTTTTGAAGTAATGGTAGAAACCTCAGAAGTTTGTATTTTATATGTGGATATCATAAACAAAGAGAAAAGGATTCCAAAGATCTAGTTCAATGCTTTAGATGTGGTTTTTTTTCATGAGAGTTTTTCTTGTTTTTGGAAGAAAGTTTTCGATATTTCTTCCTTGTTAGGGCTTTCGCTCTTGAAAATTTTCTCTTTTGCATAAAGATTTTAATGTTAAATAATATTTATTGCCTACTTTTCAGTATAAATGGAGAAAGGTTTACATTTGTTTGATAAATTGCCCTAAAATTTTGATGCTTTGAACTCTACTGCGATGTTTAGTCATAAGAACTTTTTGGGTTTGTGAAAATGTTTGGTTTATCCACCATTACCAAAGCAATTGAATTCCAAATAGCTGTTAGAATTTGTGATACAATATTCCCATTGCTAAAAATTAGAATATATTATTTATGGTGATACAATATTTCCATTTAGAGAAGTTTTGGGAAATATTGTTGATTTGGGAATATAATATTTCCAATTTGCAGAAAATTTGGAAGATATCAAAAATTTATTGATCTTTTATTTGTAAAAGCGATAGGCAATAAATTACCTACATAAGTGGAAGGATTTAAAGAAGGTTTCTTTTTGGGATAGTGAAGTAAGGAATTAATTCCCTAATTGGTTGGTTAAACAAGGAAGCCTATCAGGAGAATTGGAGAATTAATTAGGCATTGATTTATATCATAAATCAATTACTTCAACCCCAAGCATTGATCCTTATATAAGGATAGGGATTAGTTGATTGTATTATCATCTCAAAAATGTGAGGTGTATCATCTTTAAAAGTTCTTCTTCCCTACTATCAGTCTTGTAATTTTTTCTTATTGAGAAAAATAATAAAATCTCCTCTCCCCAATTGGACATACACTAACAAGATGTTAGTGGAACCACAATAAACCTCTTGTGTTATTTCTTTTATTGCTTGATCAGTGATTGTTTTGCTGATGACTATCTTTGTTTGTTTTGCCTCACCATCAATCTGTTCCTATTCGTCTTTTTCCCAAAAATTGGTATCGGAGCTACCAGGTTGATTGAGAAAGAGTGTTAGGCATTATGGCAGGAGATAAGGAGAATTCAGCAATTGTATCAAGGCCATATATCATAGGGACATATATGGCAGCAGGATCTCAGTTAGCAATAGAAAGATGGAATGAGGATAAAGACTTCGAGAAGTGGCAATGGAGGATGAAAGCTGTTCTGATGAGAAACAATGTTCATCCTGTGGTATTTGCTCCTGAGGAGTTGACGGATGATATTTCAGACGTGGAAAGGAAGGAGATGGAACGTTGGGCATTTACTACTTTACAATTGGCAATGGGATAAAATGTCATTTCAGAGAATAGTGGTGAGACTACTGCTAAGGACATTTGGACCAAGTTGGAAAAACTCTATTTAAATAAGTCACTAACCAACCGTCTGATTTTGCTGAAGATGTTTTTCACCATGCAGATGAGAGAGGGTACTTTAGTGAAGGCACATCTTGATGTGAAGGTACGTAGGTCTTCTATATGAGGACTTGAAGGATCAGATGAAGGGGTTGAGTGAAGGTAGAGGAGGAAGTAGTATGGAAGCCTTATTAGCTAGTATAGAGAGAGGGGAGAAGAAGAAGAAGAAAATAAACTCAAGAAATGAGAAGCACTGTACTTGGAGAGTCAAGGGTTGGAGCCTACAGTTCTCGTGGAAAGATGTCAAAGTTAGGCATACGAGAAGGGACTTTGAGTTTCTGCATAGGAAGAAAAAGATCAAAGGGGAAAGCTTCAACAAGTTGGGATTTTGCCAAGAGGATGTGCTTGATAAGCGGAAGAAGGGATCGTCTGAAGTTGGTCAGAGATCAAAGGAGAAAGCCGTTGATATGCATAAGTCTTTGTAGACTGCTAAGTTTGGGCGTTGCTCGAACTAGAATTGCTATTCGAAATGCTAGGTGCCACGTGATGGCACGGTGTGGGGAGAGGGTTGAGATTGTTCATGGAGACGTTTGTTTTCATGGTGAAGATTGATAGGTCTTACTGGAAGGGGTAACTTTGTACACTTTGTTGGAAGGCGGTTGCTTTGCCGGAGTTTGTTGACAAAGTGCAATGGATGATGGCCATGCCGAAGCTCATTGGGGAGAGTAACCATGGTGTCTTATCCGAGAAGATGCTTAGAGTAAGAGGATGTAGGTGGAGTTGATATGCTTTCAAGGAAATATAGTATAAAGGTGGAGATTGTTTGAATTTGTGATACAATATTTCCATTTGCGGAAGATTGGAATATATTATTATGGTGATAAAATATTTCCATTTAGAGAAGTTTTGGGAAATATTGTTAAATTGGGAATATAATATTTCCAATTTGCAGAAGATTTGGAAGATATCAGAAATTTCTTGCTCTTTTATTTGTAAAAGGGATAGGCAATAAATTACCTACATAAGTGGAAGGATTTAAAGAAGGTTTCTTTTTGGATAGTGAAGTAAGGAATTAATTCCCTAATTGGTTGGTAAAACAAGGAAGCCTATCAGGAGAATTAATTAGGCATTGATTTATATCATAAGTCAATTACTTCAACCCCAAGCATTAATCCTTATATAAGGATAGGGATTAGGTGAATGTATTATCATATCAAAAATGTGAGGTGTATCATCTCTAAAAGTTCTTCTTCTTCCCTACTATCAGTCTTGTAATTTTTTCTTATTGACAAAAATAATAAATTCTCCTTTCCCCAAGTGGACGTACACTAACAGACGTTAGTGGAACCATTATAAACCTCTTGTGTTATTTCTTTTATTGCTTGATCTGTGATTATTTTTCCAATGACTATCTTTGTTTGTTTTTCCTCACCATTAATCCGTTCCTATTCGTTTTTTTCCAACAAGAGCATGGGTTTCATTTTTGTTTAGAACACTAAACTTTGATAAAATATTTTTTGACAGCTATTCTAGAGAGAAGGTAGAGGGACAATAGTTGTTTGGTGAAATACTCAGTCATTTCGATGCCAATAATTCCATTGTTAAACTCAGTTTTGAAATTGTTTCTACTTTTGGTTCTGAGATTGGCATGAATTATGTGAATAAATCTATTTTTTCTATTGGATATGTGTAACAACCCGTAAAATCTGGGCCAGTTTGAAATTTTTATTTTGGCAATTTTAGCGAATTTTGAATATTTAAAATGAATTATTTTAAATAATATCGACGAGAAATTTATTTCGAATATAATTCAACGTATATATATTACGCGTCGTCATTATATATAAAAATTTATATATAATTATAAAAGAAATTGAAAATGGCGCGGTAGTTCGATAATTCGATTTCAAACTTCAATTGAATGTACCGGGTGCAAAACAATCCGGATTTTAGTGAAACCAAAAATGATAGGATCTAATTGATGATATCTTTCCAACGAATCCGACAAATCAAAATTTCATAGCAGGAATCAAAAGATATGTCCAGTTGAAAATTCTGAATAGTCGCTATGGAATTCAGGCCCTTAAAAATGGACATTTTGCAAACGACCTCGGATTTCGACGAAACCAGTTTTGTTGGGTCCGGGATGTGAAGTTATTGCTGGGTTTCAAATTTCATAATTTTCTGAATCAATATGTGAGCGTGGCTTAGGAAAACGTGTTTTGACCATTTCATTGGATTTTAATCGACTGGAAATTGGCCATTTTTCTAACGGTCTCAGAATTCGACGAAACTAGTTTTGTTAGGACCGTATCGTCAATACGAAGCTAGAAAATATTTTTCTGCCATTTTTAGAATTCGTATGAGGCCTCGGTAATTTGAAATGTGCGTTTAAAATTCAATATAGCGATTTAAATGTAAATTAAACGAAAACTGATTCAAATGGTCAAATCAGCTTGCGATACATATCCCATTGTGTTCGGAATGGGGGTAAAACGCTATGGACGACAGGCGGTGGGCCTCGTTTAGAGGTCGTATGAAAAAGTCAACTTTTTAATAATTAAATAAAAAAAAAAATATTCTCCTTTCCTATACCCAGGCCCCCCCCCCGTTCGAATTCATTCCACAGAAAAAAAAAAAAGAAGAGTCAAGGTGATTGGATAGCTTTCAGTGAGAACTCCTCACTCAAATTCTACTTTTCTAGTTATATATATATATATATATATATATATTCTAGGATGCAGACGGTGCTTATTAGAAGCACCCGACACCCGTCCACAGACCATGGACTTGTTTGATTGGTTGTGTAGTCGGTTAGATTATTTGATTTGGATTTGATGGTTTTGGTGAAATTTAAATTGATATGATTGATGTGTGAATGGCGTGGGCCTTCACTAGACCGGGGATAAGGCTAGGCCTTGTCCCGTTTCTAGTATCGTGCCGTTATGCCGCCGAAATTTTCTAAAATATGTTAGAAAAATAAAAATATCATTTTTATTGAATAAATGAATTGAATAGAAATTCATATGTTGGAATAAAATGTTTTATCGTTAAAAATATAATTTTTAACGTGAATATGAAAATAGTGAAGTGAATAAATAAATATTCATTTACAAACCAGATGGTTTGTTTATGTACACTTATTTGAATGACATTGATTGGGATGATAAATTTTACACATCGCCCAACTGCACAACTAAAATATGCATTTGATTGTTTGAAACCCCACACGGGTGTTGGGATGAAATTTGAAGTTCACTCATCCTGATTGATTAAATATGTCGATCGATTGATTGACAGGCTGTTATAAGCGTTAGATATCTTTATTTGATGCTTATACAGTGTAGTGCACTTTGGTTGATGGTTGATCATTTTTCAATGTTATTATATACATGTGTTGTGTGAAAATCCATATAATTAATTTTATATGGTAATTGATTGGGCCTCATTCCAGTTTAGAAATGGAAATATTTGAAATAGAAATATTTGAAATAGAATATTTGAAAATAGAAATTTATGAAGCCGTGTTGATTAGATTGACGCCATTTTGACGTGAACGATATTTATATCGACTTTATTCATTTTAAAAATGAATATTGAAAAGTGAAAAGGAAATCGACGATTTCGAAATGAATTGAATTGAAAACGATTTCGAAATGAATTGAATTGAAAACGATTTCGAAATGAATTGAATTGAAAACGATTTCGAAATGAATTGAATTGAAAACGATTTCGAAATGAATTGAATTGAAAACGATTTCGAAATGAATTGAATTGAAAACGATTTCGAAATGAATTGAATTGAAAACGAATTCAAATTGAATTGAAATTTGAATTGAATAGAAATGAATTTCAAAACGAATCTATAAAGAAGAATTCAATTGTGATTTGAATTGAAAAGGAAGTTGAAAATGTTTTTGAAACGAATTCAAAACTATTTATATAATTCGTTTTAAATAGAAATCGACGAAGTATATATTATATATATAATATAATGGCCTGAATAGAACGCGCCGCGCCGCAGCCGTTCGTGAATTTCGACCATTTATTTCAAACGGACATTACGGGAGATCCGACCGTCGGATTCTCCTAAAACCGGAACCGTTGGGTTCGTATCGAAAAGATCTTTCTAACGAATGTGATAAATTAGAAATCTAACGGTTGGATTTGGAATTATGTCCAAATCAAATTGGAAAAAGGTCGCTATACGTGCAGTTCGATGGCCATTGGTGGAAATCGACTGTACGGGCCTTGATAAAATTATTAAAAATAGTAATAATTTGTGTAAAATCATAAGAAATGATTTGTGAAGATTTGGGATGAAAAACTCCATATTTGAAAAGATAAAAATAGGTTTTTATCGAAATGAACTAGTTTTGAACTAGAATTATAATTCTATTTATTTTTAAATAAATAAATTGAATTTGAAAAGGGTTCTAAAAATAACCAAAATTTCCAATGATTGCATTGGAGTGGATTTGAATCGAAATTGTCTTCGGAATATTTCGATGTTGGAATTCGTGATTATACAGGTGTTGTTATGGAAATTTGAAAGATATATATTTATATCGTTATTTCCAACACGACATTTGTTAGTCGTAGAATTCGATATTGAATATAAGCCGATATATTTTCTATTCAGAGCCTTGTATTGAATATCGAATGTGATTTTGGGTTGTCGTGAACGGTATCTTCAATAATACAGTTCTTAGACCTAAAGGAGTTAAGAAAATCAGAAACTAACTGGAGATTAGTTAAGTTGAATAGTTTCCGAGGTATTGATCTGATGTTGGTTTCGGCCTTCGGGATTAATACTTAGGGAATTGCTCACTTGCTAATTTACAATTAGGGACTGATTGAAATGTGATGTGATTTTGGGTTTATCGTGAACCATGTTTTAAATGACACTGATTCTTTAACCCAGTCACAGATTAAAACTAAGTGGAGTTTTAATGAATCTTTAATTAGATTGAAATAATCGAAATGGAGTATCACCAGTTTTGCTCCAGGCGATAGTTAAATCTTTAATTAGATTTGAACGTGAAATGGTAATTGAATTTACCGATAACACTGTGGTGTTAGATATGAAGTATTACCAGTTTTACTTCATGGGATAAATAGGTTGGGATTGGGAAATTAAAACCAATGATTACTTCGGTAAGGTTCGTTAATCTCGACTAGTTGAATCGAAATTCAAAAGAAGAATAAATTCAAGAAATTTATCTTGGATAAAATTAATGGGAATATTTCCCTATGAATGTGAAATTTAGAAACTAACTGTCGGTTGGCCAAGCAGAATGGTTTTCTGGATATTGATCTGATGTTGGTTTCGGCCTTCGGGGTTAATGTTTGGGGAATTATTCTCTTGATTAATTTACGGTTAGTGACTAATGAATTGGAATGAGGCGTATGTTGTGTTTGTGTAACACTTATTCAAAATATACGCGAGTTATTCGGAAAGACCGGGTTTATCCCATTCTGAATAACTGATACGACGATAAGTCGAAGATGAAGACGATGGTCGAAGACCGGAGGTCTTCACGTCGTTTGGGTAATTACTGATGATCTTGATTGGGCTGTACACCCAAGAAGATGGAAACAGTTAGTGATCGTCCAGACGTACTTGGAGATCGATGGATATGCGGGGTACTAGGTGCCTCCGGTTTCGTTCAGACCCAGAACGGACTTGTAAATGGACTGTGTGTCTGACATTGGATTTTAGTCCGTGTGATTGATCTCTATTAAATATATATCTGTTTGGCGGCGGAGAATTTATTCTCTTGCTTAACGCCCTTCTCTGAGACGTACGAGCTCAGGGGTTATATATTGATGGATATCAAACGCATGGAGTGAATTGCCTGTGTGGCATGCCTAAGTGGCAATTGATCGAGGCTTCTGTTGAAAAGCAAAGTCTTGTGGTGATGATCAAAGCACGGCCTTTGTGGCGTAGCTTTGTGTAACGTTTTCTTCGCGTGTTTCACACCCGGTATGAACCAAAAACGGGAGAGGACGTCAGGGAGGGCATGCGTTTCTTTCTAGTTAGAAGTGGCGTCAGTGGTTTTACACGCCCTGACGAGTTTGACTTATGTGGTTGTTGCTGTTGCGAGGCGCCTCGGTTATATCGGTTTCGGCCGATGCTTCTGGTCGGCTGACGGACCAGACTTACACCCCACAGGTGGGGAGACGCATGTTCAGGCATTTTAATCCACATCGGTGGACCGGCCCTGAGGATCCAAGGGCCCACCTGTGTCTGGGTCCTGAGACACGGACTAGAGCGTCTCGAATCGGTTGAGGACTATCTTTTGCCTCGGTTCATAGATGGAAATCCAATTTCCAAATACGTGACATTTGCGGTTTTATTTGTAAACCTATATATGGCGACATGATATATGGTACCCATGCCGCCTATGATTGATACTTATGATTTGAAGTAGTTTTATACACTATGCACTTATAATAGTATCAAACGATTTGTTTTCAACGTATCAAGCATTCTTTGGCTGTTATAAGGGAAAACCCTATCCTCGACTGCGTTGCATTGTGTGATGGGACCTGGGTCTTATAACAGCTTCATTTTTCTTTATTTAGCATTGCGCTGTTTGTTTTATGCACTGGTATTCTTGGGAGGAAACCCGTTCCGTGTTATACGGCGTGGTCCCTTGATTTACCTAGCTTTAAATAAAGATTAACTGTTTTAGTTCTCACACCAGTCCCATGACTGACCTGGAGTTTATTGTTTTAACCTAAACTCTGGGTGCCCCTATTTTGACACGGGCAGCTAGTAGTTTCGGTTTTGCAGATTTATATTCACAGGATCCTGGTTTACAGCTGGAACGATATCCGGAAAGCTTTGTATCCGTATATCTACTTCTAGTTGTGTATTGTATTATTTTTCCGCTGCTATGTATTTAAATGTAATTTAAATCTCTGATATTTCTGTGTAATATTCGTTTATACTCTGTATATTCTTGTAATCTGATGCATTGTTGTAATATACAATGAAATGTTCTTCTGTATGCGTTCTGGTTTGTCCTGTTCTCAAACGATAGGGCGTTTCGAACGGTCTGGGTCGGTTTAGCGACTGGTTCGGACCGAGCGAAATTCCCTGCCGTCACAGTTGGTATCAGAGCTTTGGTTTACAAAGCTCAGAGAACAAGGCACATTAGAACCATACGAAAGAATTCATCAGATATTGGGTTAGAAATATCCAATGAGAATGACTCGTTAGAGATGGGATCAGTAGTATCCTAGGACGAGTGTGAAGAGTATATTTTTGAAAGTGAAAACAAATTTTTGTTTTGAAAATTTAAATCAATTATTCGTATTTGATTATCTATTTATATTGATGTGGACAATCCAGTATATATAGATTTTGCGTATACGTCTGATCCGCGTATATTCGAAATTTTAATATACTGGATAGATATAGAATTACACTCTAATCGCCCGGAGATGATTTTGATGATGGAGCTCCATCATTAGAATTTATGTTCGAGTGACGAAAGTGGTCTTTCTATATATTTCCTATTGACTGGTGTGAGAACCAAAATTAGATAGGGCCTATTGTTGTGATTTGGCATCAAAAATCTGATTTTTGACTATATATCAAAATTATGAATTTGAAACGTTAATCCACTAATTGATTGATGTTTGTGTTGTTTGTTTAATTGTTTGATAATTTTGAACCATTATGCCTAACTGAATCAAATATTGACTTGTATTGAAATTTGGTCGCATTTGCTTGCATATCATGTATATCATTGAACAGGTCATAGCAAGGAGGCTAGAGCCGAGAATAAAATTTGTTT
Source organism: Allium sativum (assembly GCA_030737875.1). Taxonomy (NCBI): domain Eukaryota; kingdom Viridiplantae; phylum Streptophyta; class Magnoliopsida; order Asparagales; family Amaryllidaceae; genus Allium; species Allium sativum. The sequence goes on from CM060911.1 coordinate 196,509,861, forward strand.
GCCCGACAAATAGTTACATGTTTACTACATAATTTCCTGTTTTGTTTGGGTGATGATGATTTTGTGAGCCTATTGGCTAGCCGCTTGGCTTTTTCTTTTTCTTTTTGAGATCTGAAGGACCGGGGAAGCTATTTGAAATTCCCCGATGCTCCCGGTGCAGGGGAGGTTATGGCGAAATTTTTCGAAAATTTAGGGTGTTAGCCAAATTTTTGAAATTTTGAAAATTCTCAGAAACTAAAAAGTTGGAGAATGAAAGCCAGATCGAACGTAGTGTTGATTAATCAAACCACTTTCGACTTTGTTCCTTTTCGGGGACGAAAAGTTTTAAGTGGGGGAGATTGTAACAACCCGTAAAATCTGGGCCAGTTTGAAATTTTTATTTTGGCAATTTTAGCGAATTTTGAATATTTAAAATGAATTATTTTAAATAATATCGACGAGAAATTTATTTTGAATATAATTCAACGTATATATATTACGCGTCGTCATTATATATAAAAATTTATATATAATTATAAAAGAAATTGAAAATGGCGCGGTAGTTCGATAATTCGATTTCAAACTTCAATTGAATGTACCGAGTGCAAAACAATCCGGATTTTAGTGAAACCAAAAATGATAGGATCTAATTGATGATATCTTTCCAACGAATCCGACAAATCAAAATTTCATAGCAGGAATCAAAAGATATGTCCAGTTGAAAATTCTGAATAGTCGCTATGGAATTCAGGCCCTTAAAAATGGACATTTTGCAAACGACCTCGGATTTCGACGAAACCAGTTTTGTTGGATCCGGGATGTGAAGTTATTGCTGGGTTTCAAATTTCATAATTTTCTGAATCAATATGTGAGCGTGGCTTAGGAAAACGTGTTTTGACCATTTTAGTGGATTTTAATCGACTGGAAATTGGCCATTTTTCTAACGGTCTCAGAATTCGACGAAACTAGTTTTGTTAGGACCGTATCGTCAATACGAAGCTAGAAAATATTTTCTGCCATTTTTAGAATTCGTATGAGGCCCCGGTAATTTGAAATGTGCGTTTAAAATTCAATATAGCGATTTAAATGTAAATTAAACGGAAACTGATTCAAATGGTCAAATCAGCTTGCGATACATATCCCATTGTGTTCGGAATGGGGGTAAAACGCTATGGACGACAGGCGGTGGGCCTCGTTTAGAGGTCGTATGAAAAAGTCAACTTTTTAATAATTAAATAAAAAAAAATATTCTCCTTTCCTATACCCAGGCCCCCCCCCGTTCGAATTCATTCCACAGAAATAAAAAAAAAAAGAGTCAAGATGATTGGATAGCTTTCGGTGAGAACTCCTCACTCAAATTCTACTTTTCTAGTTATATATATATATATATATATATATATATATTCTAGGATGCAGACGGTGCTTATTAGAAGCACCCGACACCCGTCCACAGACCATGGACTTGTTTGATTGGTTGTGTAGTCGGTTAGATTATTTGATTTGGATTTGATGGTTTTGGTGAAATTTAAATTGATATGATTGATGTGTGAATGGCGTGGGCCTTCACTAGACCGGGGATAAGGCTAGGCCTTGTCCCGTTTCTAGTATCGTGCCGTTATGCCGCCGAAATTTTCTAAAATATGTTAGAAAAATAAAAATATCATTTTTATTGAATAAATGAATTGAATAGAAATTCATATGTTGGAATAAAATGTTTTATCGTTAAAAATATAATTTTTAATGTGAATATGAAAATAGTGAAGTGAATAAATAAATATTCATTTACAAACCAGATGGTTTGTTTATGTACACTTATTTGAATGACATTGATTGGGATGATAAATTTTACACATCGCCCAACTGCACAACTAAAATATGCATTTGATTGTTTGAAACCCCACACGGGTGTTGGGATGAAATTTGAAGTTCACTCATCCTGATTGATTAAATATGTCGATCGATTGATTGACAGGCTGTTATAAGCGTTAGATATCTTTATTTGATGCTTATACAGTGTAGTGCACTTTGGTTGATGGTTGATCATTTTTCAATGTTATTATATACATGTGTTGTGTGAAAATCCATATAATTAATTTTATATGGTAATTGATTGGGCCTCATTCCAGTTTAGAAATGGAAATATTTGAAATAGAAATATTTGAAATAGAATATTTGAAAATAGAAATTTATGAAGCCGTGTTGATTAGATTGACGCCATTTTGACGTGAACGATATTTATATCGACTTTATTCATTTTAAAAATGAATATTGAAAAGTGAAAAGGAAATCGACGATTTCGAAATGAATTGAATTGAAAACGATTTCGAAATGAATTGAATTGAAAACGATTTCGAAATGAATTGAATTGAAAACGATTTCGAAATGAATTGAATTGAAAACGATTTCGAAATAAATTGAATTGAAAACGATTTCGAAATGAATTGAATTGAAAACGATTTCGAAATGAATTGAATTGAAAACGATTTCGAAATGAATTGAATTGAAAACGAATTCAAATTGAATTGAAATTTGAATTGAATAGAAATGAATTTTAAAACGAATCTATAAAGAAGAATTCAATTGTGATTTGAATTGAAAAGGAAGTTGAAAATGTTTTTGAAACGAATTCAAAACTATTTATATAATTCGTTTTAAATAGAAATCGACGAAGTATATATTATATATATAATATAATGGCCTGAATAGAACGCGCCGCGCCGCGGCCGTTCGTGAATTTCGACCATTTATTTCAAACGGACATTACGGGAGATCCGACCGTCGGATTCTCCTAAAACCGGAACCGTTGGGTTCGTATCGAAAAGAGCTTTCTAACGAATGTGATAAATTAGAAATCTAACGGTTGGATTTGGAATTATGTCCAAATCAAATTGGGAAAAGGTCGCTATACGTGCAGTTCGATGGCCATTGGTGGAAATCGACTGTACGGGCCTTGATAAAATTATTAAAAATAGTAATAATTTGTGTAAAATCATAAGAAATGATTTGTGAAGATTTGGGATGAAAAACTCCATATTTGAAAAGATAAAAATAGGTTTTTATCGAAATGAACTAGTTTTGAACTAGAATTATAATTCTATTTATTTTTAAATAAATAAATTGAATTTGAAAAGGGTTCTAAAAATAACCAAAATTTCCAATGATTGCATTGGAGTGGATTTGAATCGAAATTGTCTTCGGAATATTTCGATGTTGGAATTCGTGATTATACAGGTGTTGTTATGGAAATTTGAAAGATATATATTTATATCGTTATTTCCAACACGACATTTGTTAGTCGTAGAATTCGATATTGAATATAAGCCGATATATTTTCTATTCAGAGCCTTGTATTGAATATCGAATGTGATTTTGGGTTGTCGTGAACGGTATCTTCAATAATACAGTTCTTAGACCTAAAGGAGTTAAGAAAATCAGAAACTAACTGGAGATTAGTTAAGTTGAATAGTTTCCGAGGTATTGATCTGATGTTGGTTTCGGCCTTCGGGATTAATACTTAGGGAATTGCTCACTTGCTAATTTACAATTAGGGACTGATTGAAATGTGATGTGATTTTGGGTTTATCGTGAACCATGTTTTAAATGACACTGATTCTTTAACCCAGTCACAGATTAAAACTAAGTGGAGTTTTAATGAATCTTTAATTAGATTGAAATAATCGAAATGGAGTATCACCAGTTTTGCTCCAGGCGATAGTTAAATCTTTAATTAGATTTGAACGTGAAATGGTAATTGAATTTACCGATAACACTGTGGTGTTAGATATGAAGTATTACCAGTTTTACTTCATGGGATAAATAGGTTGGGATTGGGAAATTAAAACCAATGATTACTTCGGTAAGGTTCGTTAATCTCGACTAGTTGAATCGAAATTCAAAAGAAGAATAAATTCAAGAAATTTATCTTGGATAAAATTAATGGGAATATTTCCCTATGAATGTGAAATTTAGAAACTAACTGTCGGTTGGCCAAGCAGAATGGTTTTCTGGATATTGATCTGATGTTGGTTTCGGCCTTCGGGGTTAATGTTTGGGGAATTATTCTCTTGATTAATTTACGGTTAGTGACTAATGAATTGGAATGAGGCGTATGTTGTGTTTGTGTAACACTTATTCAAAATATACGCGAGTTATTCGGAAAGACCGGGTTTATCCCATTCTGAATAACTGATACGACGATAAGTCGAAGATGAAGACGATGGTCGAAGACCGGAGGTCTTCACGTCGTTTGGGTAATTACTGATGATCTTGATTGGGCTGTACACCCAAGAAGATGGAAACAGTTAGTGATCGTCCAGACGTACTTGGAGATCGATGGATATGCGGGGTACTAGGTGCCTCCGGTTTCGTTCAGACCCAGAACGGACTTGTAAATGGACTGTGTGTCTGACATTGGATTTTAGTCCGTGTGATTGATCTCTATTAAATATATATCTGTTTGGCGGCGGAGAATTTATTCTCTTGCTTAACGCCCTTCTCTGAGACGTACGAGCTCAGGGGTTATATATTGATGGATATCAAACGCATGGAATGAATTGCCTGTGTGGCATGCCTAAGTGGCAATTGATCGAGGCTTCTGTTGAAAAGCAAAGTCTTGTGGTGATGATCAAAGCACGGCCTTTGTGGCGTAGCTTTGTGTAACGTTTACTTCGCGTGTTTCACACCCGGTATGAACCAAAAACGGGAGAGGACGTCAGGGAGGGCATGCGTTTCTTTCTAGTTAGAAGTGGCGTCAGTGGTTTTACACGCCCTGACGAGTTTGACTTATGTGGTTGTTGCTGTTGCGAGGCGCCTCGGTTATATCGGTTTCGGCCGATGCTTCTGGTCGGCTGACGGACCAGACTTACACCCCATAGGGTGGGGAGACGCATGTTCAGGCATTTTAATCCACATCGGTGGACCGGCCCTGAGGATCCAAGGGCCCACCTGTGTCTGGGTCCTGAGACACGGACTAGAGCGTCTCGAATCGGTTGAGGACTATCTTTTGCCTCGGTTCATAGATGGAAATCCAATTTCCAAATACGTGACATTTGCGGTTTTATTTGTAAACCTATATATGGCGACATGATATATGGTACCCATGCCGCCTATGATTGATACTTATGATTTGAAGTAGTTTTATACACTATGCACTTATAATAGTATCAAACGATTTGTTTTCAACGTATCAAGCATTCTTTGGCTGTTATAAGGGAAAACCCTATCCTCGACTGCGTTGCATTGTGTGATGGGACCTGGGTCTTATAACAGCTTCATTTTTCTTTATTTAGCATTGCGCTGTTTGTTTTATGCACTGGTATTCTTGGGAGGAAACCCGTTCCGTGTTATACGGCGTGGTCCCTTGATTTACCTAGCTTTAAATAAAGATTAACTGTTTTAGTTCTCACACCAGTCCCATGACTGACCTGGAGTTTATTGTTTTAACCTAAACTCTGGGTGCCCCTATTTTGACACGGGCAGCTAGTGGTTTCGGTTTTGCAGATTTATATTCACAGGATCCTGGTTTACAGCTGGAACGATATCCGGAAAGCTTTGTATCCGTATATCTACTTCTAGTTGTGTATTGTATTATTTTTCCGCTGCTATGTATTTAAATGTAATTTAAATCTCTGATATTTCTGTGTAATATTCGTTTATACTCTGTATATTCTTGTAATCTGATGCATTGTTGTAATATACAATGAAATGTTCTTCTGTATGCGTTCTGTTTTGTCCTGTTCTCAAACGATAGGGCGTTTCGAACGGTCTGGGTCGGTTTAGCGACTGGTTCGGACCGAGCGAAATTCCCTGCCGTCACAATATGATAAGGTGTTTGGCAAGAATGTTTTTGGTTTGGGTTGTTGTAGTTATCACAAGTCTTCAAATGATAGTTTATTATGTTAACCTGAGAATTAGGCTAACACCCAAGATTAACATGAAATCACCAATCTATAAGACAGCAAGAAAGGATCAGTAGTAGGTAAGCACCAAAAGTAAAACAGACAAGAATTTTATAGTGGCTTAATCTACTCCAACCTACGTCCATTTCAATTAATATCCAATAAGTAATATACTAGTTGAATCTCTCCAGATCTCGACTAATTAGCCTATAACTAAATTATCTTATATTTGAATACGTATAATAGAGATGAGAATTGAAGATGTGAAGGTGATCCAGTAGAGTAGCGGCATCCCCAAAAAGATCCAAAAGATTCTTTTTCATTGTACAATGTCAAATATTTAGAAGTGATCAGCAGGTGTTTCACTAGAAAACTACTTGCAGTAGAGTCCAGAAGCCGACCTGGATCTCCACCATAAGGTACGAATTGAAATAGGTCAATTCTATGACCCCATACTAAGTCATGGGGATGACTCTGTGCTGAGTCGTGAACTTAGCCAATTTTTTTCTTTTTCTCCTTCAAGCCATCTTCCCATCTTGTAAGTGTGCCCTCTTGTCTAATCTTGAGTCATTCTGCGTTGGTTTGATCATCCACCTTCATAGTACTTCATGTCCATACAATTTTGAAGTAAGTGTCACCTATATCTCATGAAATAATTACTTAAATAACATGAAACCACATTACAGCAATGCAATAGAGCAGGGGATTCATTCAATAAAGTCAGAGGAGTCATTACTTAAGCATACATAACTTGGTACCGAGTCATAAAGATGACTCAGTGTCGATTCATGGACTTAGAGCAATTTGGTACAAAATTTTCAAAGCATGTTTGTACTTGTCTTCTAAGTGATTCCTCTAATTTTCAAGTGAATCTGAAGCTGTTTGGATCCTCTAAATCTAGTTAAACCTGCTTTGATTCAAAAGCGGGTAAACATTCATCCTCAAAGTATGCCTTTTGAATGTAACGTATGCTTTGCACAAGAACAAGTTCCAATAATCCTAGACTAGTGATTGAGCACTTTGGCTGCTTTCTAGTCTAAGCGCTTACCTAATTGATCAGCCCCATTTAGTATTTAATTTGCTTATGTTTGGGTTAACTCTCTGATTAATCCAAATAAGATAAAGCCCCATTCAAGGAAGAGATCTTCGACTAAGCCCACTAAGATTTAGTCCCACTAAAGGTAAAGCTCTATAGAAAAGCTGACCAAGACTTAGTCACGCATAAGACAAAGCTCTCCAACAAAGAAAACGAGGACAAAACAGTAACAATTGTAGTTAGATCTTTGGCTTAGTCGATCAGAGCCAAACAATAAATTTTGGTCAATCGTCTGACATTCCGTTTCTTGGGTCAAAGTTGTTCCCTATTTGCCAGAGAAGGACTTTACAACAACTAGCTTAAAGGTATTCCAATCCTTGCAAATGTTTTGCATCAAATACGAGGAAAAGCCTTTCTGATATTCCGTTATCTAATATGAACTGCGGTCTCTCTGCACTTTTATATCGATTACTCCGGAATATTTTATCACTTAGGCATGCAATCTCTTCGAATTGTTAAGTTTCTTAAGTCAAGAAAAATATTTCTCTTGACCATTTTATATTCAAATATTAGTTGGAAGATCACCACTCTTTGGTGGGAATTTTTTGTTCCAAGTGTTTAAACAAAAGCAAATAAGTAGAAACTCCAAGACAACCTTTTTGGAAATCCATTGATTGCATGCCTAGGGATTTTGTTAGTTTTCGAACATGTGTAAACAATTAAAGGTTATCATCCTTATTATCGCAAGAAACTAAAATAAGAGAGCCAAAAGAAGGGAGTGAGAGACGAACCTTCACTATGTCCATCCCATCATGCGATTATGGGTCTCAAACCAAATCCCTGGTTATTCCAAGTTGTAGGTGGCGACTATTCCAACAACATCATTATAATTGAATTCCTGATGTATTGTTGCTATTGATAGCAACCGATAAACTCCTTAATCAATTCAAGTGGAATCCTATAATCATTTGTATTATGCCCATCCTACTCATGGAACAGGTCATACTATCCAACTTACCGCTCACATTATGTGAGCTCTCTCTACTCATTGGCCTTTGATAGGGTAGGCGACCCTAGAATCCAAGTAAACGCACTTTGGGGTTTGGTTCAAGTCCATGTAAAAGGAGAAATTCGGTTCCCTCCTTTGCCTCTTGGCTTCTCTTGGTTCCCTATGGCCATTAACATTTCACTTCTTCCCTTAACCCGTCTTAGTATTATTTCGGGAGTTCCTCCACCTTCCACAACATTAACTATACAAAAGGATATGTTTCTTTATCTTTTATGTCCTCTTGCCTTAGCTATATTTTAGCATCACGATATATTTCAGCTAAATCTAATTGTACATCCCTCTCTAAAGTCACCTTGAATTCTGTTTTGCTAGAAATTGTTTCTATCAATTTAATTGATGGATCCAACCTATGCACTCCGACCACCATTGCATTAAACATGTTCTGATAAGTAATTTATCTTTCGTTAGGCTTGTACTTCACATTAGAAAGAGATATCACATTCTTTGGTCTTGAAACATGCAGTCTAAACTTCCTCAAGAATTAATCCACTAGATCAGTCCATGAACGGACAGATCTGTTGTCTAGGTGCCTGAACCATGTTATAGCTAAATAAGTTAAGTGAGAAGTAGTGGCCATCTCTTACTCCAAAACACCAAGAACCTCCAAATGTTTCATATAACTTAGTATATAAATCATTGGATCTGACTTCCATTATGAGTAATCAATAGTTGGAAGCTTGAAACCATAGGTATACCCACCAATCCAAATGTTAGAAGATTTTTTTTTTCATATTCCAAGCTTTAATATAGCAGTCCACCTCTAACCATCCTCCTAGACATATATGTGATCTAATTCAAGTTGTTTGAAATAAATCTCATCCATAACAACATCTTAACACCTCAATCTTGCAAAGCATTTCTAAGACATACTCATGCACATACTCCTCATATCTTTTCCTGTTTATGTCTTGAACTACAATTTCCATTCTACCTTGAGCACAATTCGTCCTAGGGAATTTGGTACACACTCTTCTGTCCATGATCTTCTACATTAAGATCTACATTCCTATTCCCAACACTACTAATCCCAAACGAGACTACAACAACCTCAGCATTAGCTATTCCATCATTGGTTGTTCAAACCTTGCATCTAAGTAAAGCTTCTCCTGTACTAGGTTGAATCTGATTTGTTCCAACTTTTTGAGATATTGGGAGCATGCTTCCATTTTGATCTCCTCTATCTCATGTAGCTTCTACAATGTCTCTAGGATCTATATCTTTAACTCATATGGCACTAGTATCCTCTTGCTGCCTCGTCCTTTGAAAGAACCCCTCTTTCATCTCTTGATATCTATATAAGATACCACCTTATATCTATTTCACCATCCTTTCCATAGCTTCTTTAACAACATAGCTTGACCTTCTAGAATGTGCAGATACTTCCCAGTAGCCTCCATGCTCAAAATGACTTCCTTCAACCCTAGGTCTAGCTTTAGTTTTTGTCATCTTCTCCAAAATTTCAAGTATCTGTCTTTTTTCTTCTCTTTTTAATGATAAAACAATAAATTAACACAGAAGAAGATTTCCGACTCAAGGTAAAAATATTAAAAAAATAAAAGATATGGGTCATCGAAAAAGGTAAACATTAAAGCACTATGACCTACAACCTATGCCTATTTAAATCAAGGCAGAAAACCTACGCTATCCATATTTGAAATCGGTTCGGAGATAAATGAACCACAGAACAGCCATCCGTCTAGCGATACCCAAAGAAAGATGTGCACAACACCTCAAAATACCCGATTCAGAATCAAGGGTGCAAATAAGCTTGATTTTCCAAATTGTTCTTGTGACGATGCTCCAAAGCATAGTTGCAAATGACTAGACCGTATTTAAGGCTCATAACCTGACCAAATTTAGAGAAAAAATTACTCCATAGAACAATCGCCACTAGAGCAGATGCGAGAAAATCCATCTAGGATAGCTAGCCATAGATAGGGGAGTTGGAATGCCTGAATCCTTTAGAGCAAGAACAGAGTCAAAAACAAAAGTAGACTCGGAAGAATACAAAACAAGTTGAGAAGTATATTCCGAAGTGTGTTGAAGTTAACCGTTTGATACAACTGGTTTGAAGTTACCTGTTAATGTGAAAGTTATGCATGCATGGAAGGAGCATAAGAATTTAAAACTAAATAATCTTGCGTTAAATATATTGCTTTGGTAAATTTCACATAAGGAGACCTCTGTGCAGAGGCAATGGGTGGATTGGAAAGATCATTAGACAATTCAACAACTTGCGTGTGAGTACTAACCGAATCAATATGAGAAGCCAAAGGCAAGCCCAGAGCAAAAGCCTAACCCGCTTGAATAGCGAAGGCCTGCTGTGAAACTAGGGAAAAAGTATCTCAATCATGATGAGTGCGACCATCAGCTTGCATAAGAGAGAATGACTGATCAGTAGGAGCAGAAACCAATAACATGCCAGACCCTGCCAGCTCAACTGGCTTATGTTGGGCCATGGTCTAATCCCGAGAGGAAGAATCCGCAGATGGAAAGACTAGAGCAGCAAAATATTGAGTAGGAAGAACTTGAGCCCAAGACCCACAGACATGCACAATCACATGTGTACCAACAATAGATGCACAAGAGGATGCAACAACATCAATGGCTAGATTCGCATGGCCCGTTTCACCATTGCAGGAGATTGAAGAGCCAAACTAGAGGAGTCAACTAGTGTCGATTTCGGAATCCAAACACGAGGATCTCAATGCAAAGATTAGAAGAGTGACCAAAAGCATAGCACTTTCCACCATATGGTGGTCTATACTTGTATGCCAATAATACAACCATTATTTTCCCACTGCAAAGATAAACATAAACACTAGCTGCGAAGTTAAAAGGGGTTGTGATGTTTATCCACTAGAACTCTAGGATAACCTATTTTCAAGGCTTATTTCAAAATGGAATCAATCTTTAACAAAACACCCAAAACTCTATTCGTAACAAAAATAATTTCTTAATCCTATAACTCCCCCGGGAGGTGAAGCTTAATCCAAATCAAAAGGGAGTTGAAGACGCCCTTCTCATAGCTTAAATCGGATAGCCACTTTTTAAATAGAATAAGCTTCGAGCTGACTAAATAGGGTTCACCTTACAGGATTCTCTCGAAATCCACAACAATCTCAAATCTAATCAGAAATTGACCATTTCTCCTAGCGAAAAGCTTAATAGCTTTTTTCCTTCTCTTTCTCAGTGAAAGCACCAAAATGTTAACCTAAAATTAGATTAACAACTAAGATTAAAATTAAATAAATAACCATGAAGTTAGAAGTATAAATCAATAGAAAATAAACACCAAAAGTAAAGGAATGCAAGATTTTTATAGTGTTTCATCTTACTCTAGCATATGTCCACTTTCGCCAAAATTTTATCATAATTATACTAGTTCGATCTCTTCAAATCTCAACTAGTTATCCTAGATCTAAGTTACAAGTTATTTGAGTATAATTATAGCTTTGGGATTTGAAGAAGTGAAGATGAGCCATCAGAGTAAGGATGCTTTCAGTAAGATCCAAAAGAACATTTTCCACTTGTAGAAGGACTAGTACTTACTAAAGAATCAATGGGTATTGGGCTTGAAAACCACTTATATTAGAGTTAAGAAGCCGACCCAAGTTCCCACATGAGGTACAACATGAAATGAGTCAATTCTATGATTTGGTACCGAGTTACGAGATGATTGGGTGTCGTGTAATAGATTTATCATATTTCTATGCGACTTGAAATTTGTTAATTCTATGATTTGGTACTGAGTTACGGATATGACCAGATGTCGAGTTATAAATTTATCATATTTCTGCACTTTCCCTTTTAGGCCATCTTCTCGCCTTCTACTTGAGTCATTTGTTCCAATTTTAAGTTGTTTTGAGTTAGTTTGATCATCTATCTTCATAATACCTCAAGTCCATTTAGTTTCGAAGTACGGATCAATTATATCTCACTAAATCCTTATCTGAATCACAGGAAGCCACTTAGGAGTAACGCAATAGTGTAATCATTACTTGAGCATTTGTAACTCGGTACCTAGTCCTAAAGATGACTCAATGCCAACTCAAGAACGTAGAGCCATTTGCTATGAAATTTTTCGCCTTGTTTCTAATTGTCTTCCAAGTATTTCTATCCAGTGTTAAGTTAATACAAAATTTCTTGAATGCTCTATATCTCATTAAAGCCTCTTTGATCTAACCATAGGTAAACATTTGGCCCTTAATGTATACTTTATATTTGATGTGTGCTTTGCCTAATAACAAGCTCTAATAATCCTAGTCTGACAGTACTCTAGCACTTCGGCTGCTTTACAATCTAATTTCTTGTCCAATCCAATTAGTTTAATTTTTTTTCTTTTGGCCACATGAGTTTGGACTTAACTCTCAAGTTAATCCAAACCAAGACTTAGTCCAACTTAAGGTAGAGCCCTTTAGCTAAGATTAATAAAAATTAGTCCCATGTTAGCATCAAAATGGTCAAGAACCCCTCAAATAGTCCAAACAATATAATAATCATAGTAATCCAAGAAGTAGTAAGTGAACATGATAATTTATAGTGGTTCAACAATGTTCCTATGTACACTATAAGACAACCCAAGTTTTTAGGGTACCCGGGGCATACTATTTATAACTTTTATGGAATTTAATTTATAAGGAAGAAAAAGTTATAAGTTTAAAAGCCAAGCTCTTAAAATCTAGTAAGAAGGGTGAATCCATAATCTAGGTTTTATTAGAAACTGTGTGTACTGGATTTATTGAATTCAAAAATGAAACTGTGTGTAATGGATTTATTGAATTCAAAAATAAGGTAATAAAGGAATTTATTCCAACTTGTGTTTGTTAAGCAAAGTTAATAAAATAATAATAATGTTGGTGAAATCTTATAATTGTGTTTAACAGATTTAATGTAATAATTAGTAATTATTACATGAGTACACTTTTTGGTTATAAAAGAAGATAACAAAAAATACAAAATATTGATTCAAAATTAATATTTAAGTAGGTACTTTGTGTAAAATAAGGTATTTGGGGAAGGGGGAAATACAATAAATTATGTGGTAAATTAATAAATATAAGAGTGGAAATTAAGATACATAAGTATAGATAAGTTAATGTGTTAATATCCATAAATTTTAATGTATAGTATACAATGAATTTTGGCGTGAATTTGTGTTTCATGAATATAATTGAGTTATACGCTAGATGTAAAAATATAAATATTGGTGAAAATCAGCACTCATGTGCCAAAAATAAATCTAAATATGTTGATATATATTAATTATGCCAAAAATTTGTGTTTGATGCAAATTTAAACTAAATAGGTACATTTTACGCATAAACTTCTAAGTTGTACCATTTGTTTGTGAAATATAATTTAGTGTCAAGATATGTTAATTAGTGTTCAAAAATGGGTTTATAAACGTTATAAATAGGTTGTATAAATTATAGTGAGACCAGGTTAAGTGTTTTGATGTTAAAATGGTAAAATGCAAGACTAACAAGTTAATTATTATGAAACATAATTCTAAATTACATAAATAAGGTTTGCATTAAAGCCTAGCCAAAAAATAAGGTTTGGACTAATTCTGATGGCCTAAACAAAGTGTTAATGGCCCAATTAGGATTTAACCAAGCCCAAGTCTTGGAATTTATATTGTCAAGAAAAAAGGTATGACACTTCTTCTCTAAGAAAACTTTCTCCTTTCTTCTTTCTAAGGCTTTTTACAGAGAAACAAAAATTCCCACTTTCTTTAATTTTGAAATCCCAATCCTCCTAACCTATATTAGAGACAAAAAGGAGAATGATAGTCTCTTCCCCTGCTATAGAGATTAAGCCACAACAGGGAATCAATCATCTCAAATCTAAGTGATTGCAAAAATTAAGATATAATAGAGTTTCTTATTGCATGTCAGCTAATAAAAGTTTGTAGGTTATAAGGATATCCACGCTTCAACTTTGCAACCAATTTATCCAAATTTCTATGGGATCCATGCAAGGTAAGTTGATACACTCACACATTCAAGCTTAAACTTATTGCAGGTTCAAAAATTTTGTTTTTGAGTCTCAAATCATAGTTAGAGTTAAACTCCCTAGTGAAATTAGTAATTAGTGAATTAACGGTATGACTTGAGATTTTAGACTTTGTTTTTCCCTTCTTTCTTTATTGGTTTTGTGTAATTGTTGTTTCATTCTACATTTGAGATATCCCTTTTCATAGAGTCGAGTCCGAACTCTGTAGGGTAGCAAAAATAGTGCTAGAAATTGGATATGAGAAAGTTTTGGATATCTGGGAAAATTCGCATCTTGTGTCGACAAATGTGTCGATGCACCCTAGGGGTTGTGTTGGCATAGTGGTATTAATAGGCCTTGGAAAATAATTTTCTTGCATGTTGATCTTGCCTTAGGCTTCTAGTATGTTTTGGGGCTTTCTTACGTAAATACTTGTTTGTTGTTAAGGCTAAATCATGGCGATGATAAATCTTATCATCCACATGTATCTTAAATTGGAGAAATTTTATGTGATTTTCATTATGGATACTTTGAGCTAATATCATGTGTTTCTGATGAAGTTTTAGCGAGGCTTCGATCCTATTTTTAGGATAAGCCAAAATTTTACAAAAATTCATTGTTTGGATTAATGAGTTTCGTATTGATTTTGAGTGTTGATTCTTTGTGAATTTTGTGTGTTTCTTTATGACAACACGACTGTGCAGTTTGTAACACCTCGTAATTTTATAACATTAAAATTCACAAATTAAAGTATACTTAATTTATAGAAGAATAATTAAGTGAAATGGGTTGCGCTATTATTTTCGTCTCAAAATTTTGGGTCAAGATAGACATTTGGTTTGCATAAAACGGATAACTTATGAAGAAGTTATTAAGCCATGAAGTTTGTATGCATATGAGAGAAATATATATATATAGATATATATAAAAAAAATATTCAAAAAAAAAGTTCAAAACAGCGAATCGGGAGGGGGAATAGCCGAACCGCACCATTTTTGGAGTCGACCCTAGCCCCGCTGGGTCGACTAGGGGTCGATCCAGGGTGTTTGGCTGTCAACCCGTGGCCCGATTCACCCTAAGGGCTGATGTGGCATCTGAGTGGTCCTGATGGTTCTGCTAATCCCTAGGTTAATTCGACGGCTCTTATTAATTTAAACTTCTATAAAAACACTCCTAAACCCCTAACCCTAATCACATTAATTCATAACAAGAGTCGCCATGCCTTCAATGGAGAATCTAGAGTAGCCGCCATACATTTTCAACCCTAAAGCAAGATAAAAGCTTGAATCAAAATCAAATCAAATCTAAATAACGATTAGTCTACATCAAAGGCGAGCAATTCAGTTTCAGAATATAGATCCCAGAAAGACAAGACTATTCTTTTTAATTGTGAGTATGATAGCTTTCACAAATTAATTAATTAATTTAATTATGATAAGATATAATTGGGATTATGAGAATATGATTTTGAATCATGTGATGTAAATTATATGTATGTTTGTGGTGTTGAATCATATGTTAGTTCTTATGTGAATCTTATGCAAGTTGGATCATATGTTAGTTCTTATGTGAATCTTATGCAAGTTGAATCCTATATCTTATGAAAGTTTGTGATGATTGGATCATATATTCATGTATGAATCTTATGCAAGTTTGGGTTGTTAATATATATGTGAGACATGTATATGCATATGCTAGTTTATGTGACATTAAACTTTACGTCTAGATCCATATGCAAGTTTACATCTTTATGTTTAGACCCATATGCAAGTTTACATCTTTACGTTTAGACCCATATGCAAGTTTACATCTTTATGTTTAGATCTATATGCAAGTTTACATCTTTATGTTTAGATCCATATGAAAGTTCACACCTTTATGTTTGGATCTATAGAAGTACGTAAGTTATGCAAGTTTATGCCCATTACCTATGCTAGTTTTGTACCATATGCTAGTTTAAATGAAATTCATATGCAAGTTATTGGCTTTGTAATCTTATGTCATGATCCTTAGATCTATTTTATGTGTTATGTGATGTTGCTTTTCTTTTTATAAGTTAGACCATTTGCGAGTCTAACATATGTCATATGAAAATGTACGAATAGCGTGGGGATGATGGGATAATATTGAATATACATAAATTGTGAATTGGCATAAAATGGCCTTAAAAGACATATAATTAATTTGAGACATTAATTGGCATAATTGGTATTTATGGACATAATTTGAAGAGAATTATGGACATAAATAAATTTGGAATTTATTGACAAATTTGAATAGGGATATCAATCCAATTTGGGGTTAAATAAAGATGTGTAATAATTAACTGCCTAAGACACGAGGTTAGACTCTTTTGTGGTGTAAGACTGGCCGGATCCGCCCGGCAAATCCAACAGCCACAAATGCCAGTCTAATGTGAGAGGTCAAAGGCACGAATTAAATGCGTAACAATTGTAATGACACTAGGTTAGGCTCGTTTGCAGTATAAGACTGCCCGGACCCGCCTGGCAAATCCAGCAACTGCAAATGTCAGCCTAATATGGGAGGTCTTTAAAAGGTTACGGTTCTAATGAATTAAGTAACACTTAACCAGATAAACATGTGGTGGGACATGGGGGGTTAGGTGGGTGCCTTGGGTGGCATGTGAAATTAAGTGGGTGTCTTAGGTGGCATGTGAAATACGTTTAGATGCACTTAACCAAGAATGAAACATGTAAGAAGACATGAATAAGAATGGGGTTAAGTTGGGAAACCTAAGTGGGGACCAAGCATAGGTGGAATGCTTGTGTCAAGCATGGGGGCCCTTTTCAAACCAGTAACCCATTAAGAATCTTTATGAGCTCGACCAAAGTCGAGGACGGGACACGCTTACTGGATTTGATTGTAAGAGGTCAAAACGGGTTAGCGGTGGCAACGCAAGTCCAACGGGGTATGTGCGTGCGTGGGCCTGGGCTGGTAGGTAAGACATTGTTGCATCGTGTAAATATAAGTTGTGCATCTTTGATGGTATCGAGTTGCCACTTTAGGGAGTGATACACCCCACTGTGGGACCATCACGGATACTACGAGTTATGGAGCCGATCGAATGAGGGTAGTGGGTACAACTAGTGGAGATAGGGGCAGACAGCACCTATGAAGGCAGCTAGGGGTACACGAAACTACTATTATCATTATTAAGTTCTGTAGGCGGGATCAACTTTTAGGGTGACTAGTGGTGGTGCAGTATAATACTTATCCTATAGTGATTAGGAACGAGATTAACGCCAGACTATTCCTCTTATTTGCTTTGTCATGTCTGTTTCATGATCATATCTTATCTTACTAGTTTGTGGCTTATCCTAGTTACTTTAATAATTATATTGTTAAAGTTATTATACTCGCCAGACTTTATGTCTGACCCCCTTGTTTTCACCTCTTTTCTTCCTTTTCCCCCCAAGGTTCTCAGGGTGGGACTAGTACTAATGGAGCTTGACCTCGGATCTCTTTCTCTCTCTTTTGGAAGTGCTTGGATTGCTGAAAGTAAAGTTCAGCTCATCTCTTTTATGGCTACTTGTGTTGGGGTTTGTGCTTTTTATTTTATGTACTCTGAAACAATTTATCAAGATGGATATTAAGTGTACTTGGTTTATGAAGTTGTTGTAATCAAACTATTTCTCCATTGTAATAAAAGTTGTTTTAAAATTTTCAAGTACCATTATTTATATCTGTCTTGTTATATTCTGTTCTATACACTAAATACGCTCCATGGAAGTTAATGCATTCCCTTTGTGAGTGACATTAATGGACGTGGGGTGTTACACGTGGTATCAGAACTGAAGGTTACCAGAGCAGATATGAATTTTGAATAACTATTTTTCAAAAAGCATTTTATAAAGAAATACTTTCAAAAGTATGCTTTAAGGAAAGTATTTTCACGAGAAAAGTTTGTTTTAAAAACATAACCCCCAAGAGCCATATATCTTTCTTTTGAATTCTCCATTTTGAATCTCTTCATTTTCTTTTTAGCATGTCTGAAATTCCCGAGGGGATACCAATGCCAGGATGGTTTAGAAGGTATCTGGAAGTTAGGGCCAATGTCGCAGGCCCATCAAATGCTCCTCCCCCTCCTCCTCCCCGTATTAATACTTTTGCGAAGATATGCAAAGATTTTAGGGCAATGGGCGGGAAACCTTTTCACGGATCAGAGACGTTTGTTGAAACTCGAACTTGGCTTAAGGAGGTGGAAGATCTATTTGGTATTTTCGAAGTAGAAGATGGAACGAAGGTCCAATTGGCTGCTTGGTTAATGAAATACGAAGCCTCGTTTTGGTGGGAGGTCATGAACGGAGAGCGTCCGGTGGAGACATGGATGGATTTCAAGCGTAGGTTCGAAATGAAGTTTCTCTCACGATCAGAAGAGAATTTATATATGGAAAGATTCTTGGCGTTAAAGCAAGGGGATTTATCAGTAAAGGAGTACGTCAACAAGTTCAATCAATTGACGATATTTGGCTTGGAATTGGTAAACACAAATGAGAAGAAGGCCCTGAGGTTCGTTAAAGGTTTGAATGAGCCGCTACATGGGTTGGCGATGACGACGATGACCCACATTTCGATGGGGGCTACCTTTGAGAAACTGGTTGACATGGCGCTTATGCATGAGGAAGAGAAAGGTGCGAATGCTAATAAGGCACCGGAGAAGAAATGAGACCAGAAGAAGCCACAACAGTAAAACAAGAAAGGCGGGAAGAACAATAATGGCAAAGGAAAGAAGAAGTGCTTTAATTATGGGACACCAGGCCATCTGAGCAAAGACTGTAGAAAAAAGAAGAAGACTGGCTGTTTCCACTGTGGAGAGGCAGGTCATCTAGTTAAGGACCGCCCAAGGAAACAGGGGCAAGGGAAAAGAACTTCTGGAGGGCAGCTTCAGGCTCTCATGGCATCAGGGCTGGCGAGAGGGCAGATTCAGGCTCTCATGGCACCAGGACAGGAGAGAGGTAGAAACATTTCCGTTGAAAGTTCAGTTTTTCTATTTGATCATCCTGTTCGTACTTTGTTTGAATTCTGGCGCTTCACATTCATTTGTATTTACTTCGTTAGTTAGAACACTGCACCTAAATACTAGTCTAATTACGGATCCCATAGTAGTCTTAAATCCTGTTGGTGGGTCGGCTCATCTTTCTATGATTTGTCGGGATTTGAGAGTGTCTATCTTGGGCATTGGGTTTGAATGCAACGCCTTCGTTCTTGGCTTCATGGGCTACGGCTTGATTCTAGGCATGGATTGGCTAGCTAGATACAGTTCCATCCTAGATTGTGAAAGAAGGGTAGTTAGATTGTTGACTCGTTGTGGAAAGACCCTCGATATTTCTTGTGACCCTAGAGGTCCGGTAATGCTTAGCTATCTAGAATCCCTTGACGCATCCAATGATGATTTGGAATCTGTTCGTGTGGTCCGTGAATATAGTGACGTCTTCGATGAAGTTCGAGGTTTACCCCCGAGGAGCGAGATAGACTTTCGAATATACCTACTAGATAATGCAAAGCCAGTTGCATTACCAGTGCGCCACATGGCTCCGAGAGAGAGAAGAGAATTCAGTAAGCAAGTGAAAGAATTGCTTGAGAAGGGGTTCATAAGAAGAAGTATTTCAGAGTGGGGTGCTCCAGTCATTTTTGCTACAAAAGCTGATGGTTCACTTAGATTGTGCGTGGACTGTAGAGAGATGAATAAGCTAACAAAGAAGAATAGGCATCCATTGCCGAGGATAGACGATTTATTCGATCAGTTGGTGGGTGCTTCAGTTTTCTCGCAACTGGATTTAGCTACAGGGTTTCATTAGCTAAGGGTGGCTGAAGATAGCATCGATAAGACTGCCTTTAGAAATCCTGATGGTTTCTTTGAGTGACTCATCATGCCTTTTGGTTTGACGAATGCACCCGCATACTTTGTTGACTTAATGAGTAGGGTGTTTAGGGAGTTTCTAAACAAGTTTGTGGTAGTCTTTGTAGATGATATTCTGGTTTTCTCTAAACATGAAGAAGAGCATGCCCTACATCTTAGGGAAGTCTTAGAGGTCCTACGAGCACATTAGCTAAAAGCTAAGTTATCCAAGTGCCATTTTTGGAGAAAAGAAGTGAGGTTCTTAGGACATGTGGTCTCTAAGGAAGGGATAGCTGTGGATCCCGCCAAGGTGGTGGCAATCCAAGATTGGAAAACACCTAAGAACACAACAGAAGTAAGAAGCTTTTTAGGGCTGGCTGGCTATTATAGGAAGTTCATTAAGGACTTGGCGAAGATATCAGCCCTTCTCACTCGATTAACGAAGAAGAATTTGAGTTTTACTTGGGACGTTGACTGTGACGATGCTTTCCAACGTCTGAGGAGGGCTTTGACGACAGCTCCAGTTTTAGTTTTTCCAGATGGGAGTAAGGCATTCACTGTATATACTGATGCATGCGGGACAGGGCTTGGCGCAGTTTTAATGCAACAGGGAAGGGTGATATGCTATGGTGGAAGACATTTGAAAGCCCATGAGAAAAATTACCCTACCCACGACTTAGAGTTGACGGCCATAGTTTTTGCCCTTAAGTCATGGCGTTATTATTTGCTTGGCAAGAGGTTTGAGTTATATACAGACCATAAGTCGGTAAAGTACTTATTCTCTCAGAAGGACCAAAACTTGAGGCAACAGAGATGGATGGAGTTTTTGGCATCCTATGATTTTGAGATCGCATATACCCCTGGCAAGGGTAACGTTGTAGCCGACGCCTTAAGTAGAAAGAAGTTAAATTTAAGTCCTTTGTTCGTAGAGCGGCAGAGTTTGGAGTATATATCTTCCTTTGACTTCAGACCCTCTATCGATTATAATCCGGATTGTTGGCATCGTTAGAGGTGCAACCTACACTTTTGGGTTGAGTTGGAGAGGCATAGCGAAACGACCCACAGTTGGTTGAGATAGTAGGCAAGCTTATAGGAGGGGAATCCTTGAGTCATCTTGATAGATATGTTATAGATAAGAGAGGTTGGCTACGTAGAGATGGAAGACTTTGCGTACCACAAGATGAGAGTTTGAAGAAGGAAATTCTTGAAGACTCACATCGCTCTAAGATGACCATACATCCCGATGGTGATAAGATGTATAGGGATATGAAGCGAGTTTTCTTTTAGGCTGGAATAAAGAAGGACGTGGCCGAGTTCGTTGCTAGATGCTTAGTGTACCAACAAGTCAAGGCGGAGCAAAAGAAGCCTGGAGGTTTGCTCCATCCCTTAGAGATTCCGCTTTGGAAATGGGAAAGCGTTTCCATGGATTTTGTAGATGGGTTACCAAGATCAAGGAAGGGTAATACGGGGATTTGGGTAATTGTAGACAGACTTACCAAAAGTGCCCATTTTATTCCCGTTAAAAGTAGAAGGACCGCCGCGTAGTTAATGTAACGTCCCAGATTTTTGGCCATTTATATTAGAATATTTAAATCAGTTTATATATTTTATTTGAAATATAATGGATTTTTAATCGTATTTATTTATTAAAATAGAGTTCGAATATATATATATATATATATTAATTAAACGAGCTCGAAACGTCGCGGTAGTTCGAAATTTTCGATTTGAACTTTGATTGGATATACAAGATCCGATATAAGTCGGATTTCTGTGAAACGAAACAAGTTTGAACTGATTTGATTATATTTTTTAATGAAAGAGAAAAATCGAAATTTCATCTTATAGATTTCAAGTTACGTCCAATTCAAATTTTTAAATAGTCGCTATGGAATTCGTTTTTAAATTATAACGATTTATTTATATTAAAGGATTTTTATAAAAATGGAATGTCATTTGAAAACCCAAAACTTTAACTATTAAGTTTGATTCTATACGGTTTGAAATTTAAGTAGTTTGTTTTAAAATATACAATGATATTAATTTATTTTCTTTAATTTTAGCTATTTAAATTTGTTTCATATTGTAGTGAGATTATATGAGGTTTAGGATAATAAACCAACCTTAAGCTGAATGTGCACAGATTAAATCGACAAAGGATAAGAATAAAACACGAGTATACCATACTTGTCGAATAAATGAAAATGTCGCCTATATACTGTTGAGTCAAGGAATTCAAGATGTTTTGATCAATGACAAGGAGAAATTCAAGATCGACAAAAAGAAGAGATTCGATGGTATTCAATGTTAGAGGTTGATTATTTAGTGTTTAGTTGAGTTATATTTGTTAAAATCTATCCTTGAATAATCATATACCTCAATGTTTTTTGAATATATATATGTGAATATATGTATGCACATTCATTGTGCATACTGCCTGAAACCGGTCGACCGGTTTCATTCTGGACGGTCGACCGTTTCTGAGCAGAATGCACAATGAACATGCACACATGTATATCACGTATATATATATTCAAATACCAGTCTACTGGTCATTTTTTACCAGTCCACTGGCCTACGAACTGAAGCCATCTTTTCGAATAGACACCCTATTTCATCAATGGTTATGATCCTTTCTTTTCACCAAAAATCATCTCTATTCATTGCTTCTCTTCACCAATGATTACATCCCTCCATCCTCTATAAAAGCAACATGAAATCGTCATTTTAATCACAACAATTCTTTCTATTCTTGCTATCTAAGTGCTGATTTCGTTCTTACTCTTTAAAAGCACTCAAAAGCTCACTATTCACATATATCGTTATTTGAATCCTTGAATCTATATATTATTCTTTAGATTCAAACAACGATATCATCTTCCAAATCTTCATAATATCAAAATCATATTTGAGGATAAGATTATAGGAAGGTTGTACAAGAATTGACAAATTCATGTTATTAAGAACACACATTGTCAAACTACAAGTTTATATCTTGTTTGAAGTCCTCGGTGTTGTAAGAGGCGAGTTGTCAAGTCCTCGTGTTGATAGAGGCGTGAAATCCCGTTCGACTGCTCGGGTGTTGTGAACCTGTTTTCCTCAGGGTTAAGTGAGGATAGTGTTTTGTGAAATTCCAGATAGGAGATCTGGCACTGGACGTAGGACGGTGCTCTGAACCAGTATAAAAATCCCTGGTGTGATTTTTCTATTACTACATTAACTTATCTGTGATATTGCTACTGTGAGATCTTTCTTAGTATATATCATATATTCCGCATATCCATATTACTGATCCTGCCTAAAGTCGTCTATCGACACTTTCATATACATGAACATACAATCGAAAGGATTTTCAACAATCAAAAGGATATTCAAACTCAATCCTTTGTATAATTCCTATATTGGACATTACAAAGAAGATTATTGTATAAACTGGAATTTGTACCATCAATACAAATACGAAAGCAAAACTGGACATTACAAAGGAGAACAAAGTATATACAACGGTATCGACAGGTGCAAATACAAGGGAAATTATACAATGGCAAAACACAATAGGAACACATATACAATATGAACCCGAAACCAATACAGTACATAATATATATATATATATATGATGTTATCTACATGTTCAAAAATACAAAACACAAAGAGAAAAAATCAACGTTTGTGAATCAACTCCTGCCATATCTCGCCCTTTCCAGCACCAGAGAATCCATCATCTAGATCAGTTTTGATCTGCGGAAAAAAAACCCATCAAAAGGTGGATTTCATAACAGAAATGAATAGCAAAAGAAAAGATAAATTAATCAGAACATGAGCAGCTAGAAGGAAATATAGCTGAACAGCTATATATAATATGAACAACCATAAAAAATCAATAAACAAAATCAATGTGTATCTTCATATGCATACAGGCTGAGTGAACAAGACAGTGAACAGCAAAGGGAACAACTACAAAAGGTACAGGAACAGCTAGGGACAACACATTGAACAAGCTAGTGAAAACAGGTATGTACATATTTTATATACACCAACCGTACAACAAATCAAAATAGAAGAAAAAATACAGAAAAAATCCATTTTGAAATTACTGTTTATATACATTGAAAAACACAACTTGAATCGACAATACAGTTCGAATCTGAATTGATTTACACAACTCATAGCCGAAATCTATCCAGGTTCGATCAAATCCATTTTGAACAGATCAATAGTGCTATAAAACCCAATACCAAATCTCTTTCCACTGCTAACCATCACGTAACATCACTATCAATACACGAAAATTTACAAAAGGGAAATGGCCTAAGTTTTTCAGCTAGATTTCCTAGTTAAGTTACTGATGGACGTTGAACTCATCTAAACCAAACCGCAACTATATATACTCGTATTCACTCATAAAATTTTCAAGAACAATTCGAACCAAAGAAAGAAAGAAAAAAATGCAGCAATATAAAAATAAAGTAGGAAACTTAGCTTAAGAGGAAGGAGGTCGTTTCGTTCTAGAGGATTGAGGTTGATGGATGAATAGTGGTTACTTCGGGGTTCGGTGGGACAACAGCTAGGAGGAGAGGGTAGGGACTGGAGCTTGAAGGGGTGCGAGGCATCTTCGTTGTTGCGGAAGAACAGAGAAGGCGACGCCATCAAAATAGGGGATTAGGGTTTTCTTTTTCCTTGATTTGGGAAAGTTTGAGGCGGCTGATGAATGGAAATAAAGGATCGGTGGGAGGATTTAAGGAGCAAACGGTAGTAGGCTTTGGGCCGGAGAATTCAAGGTAAAGGCCAACTTTTAATTCAAAGTAAAATCAATGTTTTTAATTAAATTATTTATAAACATGTTTGAATAATTTCACGATCATACGATGTCAGATTTTGGCGCGGTCAGTTGCGTTGGGACCGTGGAGACGAGTACTTCGAGATGGAGCGGGTCTAGTCCGAATCTAAAGTGACTGGAATTTCTATTCGAATTAAACGTCAGTCTAATGAAAACCAGACTATTTATCGTTATATTTAAATCAAAGTGAGTTAAACTCACTCAGCTTTTCCCATTTATATTTTATATAAATTGGGTTTTTAATTTGCATGTTCTGGTTGTTAATGGTTGACTGTTTGCTAGTGATATCTATTTATCGTTGATTAAATTTCTGAAATTAAACGGCCATTTAATTTCAGTAAAACACCAATCGTGTTGATTTGACCCAAATAAAGTAATTTCCTTTGATGGGTCACGTTTATAAACACATTTGAAATTGGTTGAATTGTTTGAATTGGCTGTTAGTTGTTTGATGATCGTTATAGAAATAATCAGTCAAATAAAAAGAAATGGATGATTATTATTGATTGTTGAACCTTATTTCAACATCGGTTCTGATGTTAACCAATAAATGGGATGAGTTGAGTAATTGGCATCACCTGGCTTATAAATCAATCGATTTATAAAAAAATGAGTTTTTTCCGATAGTGAATCGATAATATTTGAATACAAATACATTTTATAATGAAAATAGATTTTGAAAGTATTGCAAGGTTATTTAAAAGGGAAATAAATCTTAAATTATTTATTGTGTGAAATGGTTTTTATAAAACAAATTTCTTATGTTGATAAGAATTATAAACGAAGGAGCAGGAAACACCTAGCGGTTAAGTATTTGATTGATCGTGAACGATTAAATAAAGTTATTTAAATTAATTAATAGAATTGGTCTTGTTGACTGAGTCGACCGTTTTGAGTTCGATTTTGAAATAACTTAACGAATAATTGGTTAACCTCAGTACGAGTTTAAAAAGGAAATTTATCATTTATCCTAGTAAATAAAGGAGTTAATTTGAAATGATTAATGATGAGGTAAATAATCTATTCTTAAATGTAATACATTTAAGTAACCAAGTTTGAAATGAAATATGGTCGAATGTTGGGAAAAAGCTAGAAATGAGTTTTATTTGAGCTCGAGTCTTATAATAAGGCAATAAAGAGGTTTAAGTGGATACATAGCGTAAATGAAAGGTTTTTAACTTAAAGTTGGAATTAAGTAAAGGAGATAAAGATGTAAAGGGTATATATATAACCTGGAATTTATAAACGAGGTTCATAAATGAATATGAGTTAAACGTCATTTTAAAGGGGCAATCCTTAATAATGATATTAAGTTAAATCAATGGATTCAAAAAGGGAATGTCCTGAAAGAAAGAGGATTGAAAAAGGGTTTGATCTGAGCATGATAAGCAAGGCTGGAAATAGGATTGTGATAATTCGATTTATGAAACAAAGTCATTTGAATAGATCGGGAGTGAATAAAGAAATGTTTAGTAAGGAATTATTTAATTATCGAATTAAGTGACATTAATTATAATTATATTTTAACAAGTGGGATGTGTCAATTCTTGAATTACAACTCGTATTCGTCTGACAATAAGAACGTTGTTGGTCAAGGTCTGAGAGGTAGTTAAAATACCCCAACTTGAATGACTGCGGGATTGTCCAAGGGTGATTCTTGTTGGTAATGTCAGGAATGGGTGATAAGATTTCCAAAGTAAAGAAAATGATATGAGATGATATTTTCCCTAGTAACGAAATTAAAAGGAGATTGGGCGATAAATTTTAGAAGCTGAGTAATGCCAAATACTAGACCAGTGGATCTATTTTTATGATTTCATGGATGTTTACTTGATAATTAAATAACCGACTATCAAGTCTGACCCTTACGATTGTTGGTATGGAAAGACCGGGATCGAATGTATATTCGAAAACCATTCCAACCAACAAAAACGAATATAAAGAAGATATCAAGCGACGATCGAGATGGAGCATGTGAAGACCATAGATCTTCATGAAGCGGAAGAACCACGTAAAATCTCTGATTCGACCCGGAGATATACTAGGGTTCTGTCGTGGTTGGGATCTGTGGATTGCAAGGACTACTCGCTACTGATCCTTGGGGTGATTCCTACATTGGATGCAGTATGAGAGTACCTTCGGTTCATCCTTTTCCTGGATGACTTGTATGGACGGATGTCTGGCAGAGTATTTCCAAAGGAATTACATGAGTTGATTTTCTTCAAACGTACCATAGTTGATGGCAGAGAAATGGTTACTCTCTAGCGAAATAAACTAGAATATTTTTGTGGACGTCAATTAAGTGTGATCTGGTGGATCTGACAATGTGGCATTCAAAGTGTATGATGACCAGATGTGTTCTGACCTCAAGCCTCATCAATCGGGAAATCACAAAAATCGGGCAGGCAGCATGGCTATGTGGGTTGCTCCCATTAGGGTGTATAATCACCTATCTAGAGAAATTCCTTTTGTTTCTTATTCTATCGATTCTGCCCATTTGGGAACGGTGGTTTGAGTCCAACCGTTGGTGATATACATTCGATACACTCAAGCGAAATGAGTGGTCAGTCATGTGAGGGCCAGGTTGCAAGACGTTCTTGTTGAACCCAGTGTATTTGCCTCTAGAGATACACGATCGGCAAGTGGTCCCATACCTTGTCAAGGTCGGAATCCAATTTCCAATAAGTGCCTACAGTTTTGTTTGTATATATATACGTGGAGCGTGAGATGCAAGCGTTCCACTAGATTGATATTTACTTGTATTTAGACACTAGTATAATATCAGAAAAGATATTGATTTCGAAAACTGTTTTGGGTTATCGTAAGGTAAAAATCGTCCGTGTTTATGTGTGGATTTGGTCTTACGATTATCCTTTTCTTCCGAAAGGATTTTAACTTTAAAATCAAGTCGTGTGATACCCTAAATGTTGTGCGAGTTTTTCTCACTCTGGTCCACCAGACTGGCCCGGTGTTTTGTAAATGCTCGGGTTAGACCGAGGTGTACAGGTTCAGGTTATCAGGTACTGAGAAGTCCAGAGACGAGCTGAAGATGTCAGATGAAAAATATTCCGCTGTGTGATTATATATATATGAGGACAGACTATCAAAACTGTCCAGATGTGTGTTGTACTCTGATATTGTAAGTATTTTTAAAAGCTCTCAATAAAGATTATTTCTGTATTATATTTTGTTCCGCTGCGATGTGAGACTCTATGTTGGTTCTTCTTCTTCTTCTATTCTAGTATTTCTTTCTTTCTTATCTCACCCTCTAAATTCTTTCTAAACGTTCCAGTGTTTTCGGTGCTTGGAGGGTCGACATGAGTTATGTTAAGGGTATTTATGTCGATTTTCAGGGCCAAAATCCCAGGGTCATTAAGTGGTATCAGAGCTATTGGTTGAGTAGTAACCTTGGCTTTGTGGCATAACTCAATAGAGATGGGGTTAGTAACACCCTAGATTGAGTTTGAGTGTATATATATATATATGAGAGCGTATTTGTAAAATTCTATATAAAGATGTTTTGTATTGTGTTATTTGACTGGTTCAAGTGTTGAGAAGCATTGAACTAGCGAATGGATACGATATTGTTTTATAAAGAGGGTAAATGAAATAATTTTACCAAATGTATATTTTATATAGAAAAGGAAATTATTTTCTATATTATAGTAATGTGGGTTGTTTGTTTGTTCTGATTGATTTGATTCAAAATCAAATTTGAATTTTGAAATAAAGTTGAACTGATTAGAAAATCAATTCGTAAATCGAATCAGATATGAAGGTGAAACTGAACCTGGTTAAGTGAATTTAACCAGTTGGGTATAATAAGAAAATGTATGATTGGAAAGCAGGAGATAAATCCCGTTATAGTGGATTGAAAACAAGCTTGGGTGGTGAAGTGGAAACCCGAAATTGTCTAACCCAGATTATTATTTGCATTATAAGTGAAGTAAATACAGAGTCCTGAAGGCTGTGGAGATGATTTGGTTATGCAGACTGCAAATGCAGACGATAAATTGTTGCTTGATACGCTTTGGAAGTTGGGATTTGAGTTGGAATGCTCGACCAAAAAGGTAAACCTTAATATTATGGGTTGAGCGATTAATTTTATACCTGAGTGGGTTGCCACTTGGATTTTGAATTTTCTTTTCGAATAAGTTGAGGCCCAGAGTGGCAATTGTAATCGTACTGATTGAGCCATGCAGAGAAGGTGCTGGCAAAATTTTAGAAAATTTTTAATTCAAAAATAATGAATTTAAAATCCGATTCGGAATATTCTTCTTACTTTGCAATTTCGAGGACAAAATTATTTTAAGGGGGGAAGAATATAACGTCCCAGATTTTTGGCCATTTAAATTAGAATATTTAAATCAGTTTATATATTTTATTTGAAATATAATGGATTTTTAATCGAATTTATTTATTAAAATAGAGTTCGAATATATATATATTTATATATTAATTAAACGAGCTCGAAACATCGCGGTAGTTCAAAATTTTCGGTTTGAACTTTGATTGGATATACAGGATCCGATATAAGTCGGATTTCTGTGAAACGTAACAAGTTTGAACCGATTTGATTATATTTTACTAATAAAAGAGAAAAATCGAAATTTCAGCTTATAGATTTCAAGTTACGTCCAATTCAAATTTTTATATAGTCGCTATGGAATTTGTTTTTAAATTATAATGATTTATTTATATTAAAGGATTTTTATAAAAATGGAATGTCATTTGAAAACCCAAAACTTTAACTATTAAGTTTGATTCTATACGGTTTGAAATTTAAGTAGTTTGTTTTAAAACATACAATGATATTAATTTATTTTCTTTAGTTTTAGCTATTTAAATTTGATTCATATTGTAGTGAGATTATATGAGGTTTAGGATAATAAACCAACCTTAAGCTGAATGTGCACAGATTAAATCAGCAAAGGATAAGAATAAAACATGACTGTACCATACTTGTCGAATAAATGAAAATGTCGCCTATATACATGAACATACAATTGAAAGGATTTTCAACAATCAAAAGGATATTCAAACTCAATCCTTTGTATAATTCCTATATTGGACATTACAAAGAAGATTATTGTATAAACTGAAATATGTACCATCAATACAAATACGAAAGCAAAACTGGACATTACAAAGGAGAACAAAGTATATACAACGGTATCGACAAGTGCAAATACAAGGGAAATTATACAATGGCAAAACACAATAGGAACACATATACAATATGAACCCGAAACCAATACAATACGGAAAAGAAAAAAAATATATATGATGTTATCTACATGTTCAAAAATACAAAACACAAAGAGAAAAAAATCAACGTTTGTAAATCAACTCCTGCCATATCTCGCCCTTTCCAGCACCAGAGAATCCATCATCTAGATCAGTTTCGATCTGCGGAAAAAAAAAAGAACCCATCAAAAAGGTGGATTTCATAACAGAAATGAATAGCAAAAGAAAAGAGAAATTAATCAGAACATGAGCAGCTAGAAGGAAATATAGCTGAACAACTATATATAATATGAACAACCATAAAAAATCAATAAACAAAATCAATGTGTATCTTCATATGCATACGAGCTGAGTGAACAAGACAGTGAACAGCAAAGGGAACAACTACAAAAGGTACAGGAACAGCTAGGGACAACACATTGAACAAGCTAGTGAAAACAAG
This sequence comes from Allium sativum, assembly GCA_030737875.1. Lineage (NCBI taxonomy): Eukaryota > Viridiplantae > Streptophyta > Magnoliopsida > Asparagales > Amaryllidaceae > Allium > Allium sativum. Next base: position 196,540,228 of record CM060911.1, read on the forward strand.
TATGTACATATTTTATATACACCAACCGTACAGCAAATCAAAACAGAAGAAAAAATACAGAAAAAATTCATTTTGAAATTACTGTTTATATACATTGAAAAACACAACTTGAATCGACAATACAGTTCGAATCTGAATTGATTTACACAACTCATAACCGAAATCTATCCAGGTTCGATCAAATCCATTTTGAACGGATCAATAGTGCTATAAAACCCAATACCAAATCTCTTTCCACTACTAACCATCACGTAACATCACTATCAATACACGAAAATTTACAAAAGGGGAATGGCCTAAGGATTTCAGCTAGATTACCTAGTTAAGTTACTGATGGACGTTGAACTCATCTAAACCAAACCGCAACCATATATACTCGTATTCACTCAAAAAAATTTCAAGAACAATTCGAACCAAGGAAAGAAAAAAAAATGCAGCAATATAAAAATAAAGTAGGAAACTTAGCTTAAGAGGAAGGAGGTCGTTTCGTTCTAGAGGATTGAGGTTGATGGACGAATAGTGGTTGCTTTGGGGTTCGGTGGGACAGCAGCTAGGAGGAGAGGGTAGGGAATGGAGCTTGAAGGGGTGCGAGGCATCTTCGTTGAAGCGGAAGAACTTCGTTGTTGCGGAAGAACAGAGAGGGCGACGCCATCAAAATAGGGGATTAGGGTTTTCTTTTTTCTTGATTTGGGAAAGTTTGAGGCGGCTGATGAATGGAAATAAAGGATCGGTGGGAGGGTTTAAGGAGCAAACGGTAGTGGGCTTTGGGCCGGAGAATTCAAGGTAAAGGCCAACTTTTAATTCAAAGGACAATCAATGTTTTTTATTAAATTATTTATAAACATGTTTGAATAATTTCACGATCATACGATGTCAGATTTTGGCGCGGTCAGTTGCGTTGGGACCGTGGAGACGAGTACTTCGAGATGGAGCGGGTCTAGTCCGGATCTGAAGTGATTAGAATTTCTATTCGAATTAAACGTCAGTCTAATAAAAACTAGACTATTTATCGTTAGATTCAAATCAAAGTAAGTTAAACTCACTCAGCTTTTCCCATTTATATTTTATATAAATGGGGTTTTTAATTTGCTTGTTCTGGTTGTTAATGTTTGACTGTTTGCTAGTGATATCTATTTATCGTTGATTAAATTTCTGAAATTAAATGGTCGTTTAATTTCAGTAAAACACCAATCGTGTTGATTTGACCCAAATAAAGTAATTTCCTTTGATGGGTCACGTTTATAAACACATTTGAAATTGGTTGAATTGTTTGAATTGGCTGTTGGTTATTTGATGATCGTTATAGAAATGATCAGTCAAATAAAAAGGAATGGATGATTATTATTGATTGTCGAACCTTATTTCAACATTGGTTCTGATGTTAACCAATAAATGTGATGAGTTGAGTAATTGGCATCACCTGGCTTATAAATCAATTGATTAATAAAAAATGAGTTTTTTTCGATAGTGAATCGATAATATTTGAATATAAATACATTTTATGACGAAAATAGATTTTGAAAGTATTGCAAGGTTATTTAAAAGGGAAATAAATCTTAAATTATTTATTGTGTGAAATGGTTTTTATGAAATAAATTTCTTATGTTGATAAGAATTATAAACAAAGGAGCAGGAAACACCTAGCGGTTAAGTATTTGATTGATCGTGAACGATTAAATAAAGTTATTTAAATTAATTAATAGAATTGGTCTTGTTGACTGAGTCGACCGTTTTGAGTTAGATTTTGAAATAATTTAACGAATAATTGGTTAACCTTAGTAAGAGTTTAAAATGGAAATTTATCATTTATCCTAGTAAATAAAGGAGTTAATTTGAAATGATTAATGATGAGGTAAATAATCTATTCTTAAATGTAATACATTTAAGTAACTGAGTTTGAAATGAAATATGGTCAAATGTTGGGAAAAAGCTAGAAATGAGTTTTATTTGAGCTCGAGTCTTATAATAAGGCAATAAAGAGGTTTAAGTGGATACATAGCGTAAATGAAAGGTTTTTAACTTAAAGTTGGAATTAAGTAAAGGAGATAAAGATTTAAAGGGTATATATATAACCTGGAATTTATAAACGAGGTTCATAAATGAATATGAGTTAAACGTCATTTTAAAGGGGCAATACTTAATAATGATATTAAGTTAAACCAATGGATTCAAAAAGGGAATGTCCTGAAAGAAAGAGGGTTGAAAAAGGGTTTGATCTGAGCTTGATAAACGAGGCTGGAAATAGGATTGTGATAATTCGATTTGTGAAACAAAGTCATTTGAATATATCGGGAGTTAATAAAGAAATGTTTAGTAAGGAATTATTTAATTATAGAATTAAGTGACATTAATTATAATTATATTTCAACAAGTGGGATGTGTCAATTCTTGAATTACAACTCGTATTCGTCTGACGATAAGAACGTTGTCGGTCAAGGTCTGAGAGGTAATTAAAATACCCCAACTTGAACGACTGCGGGATTGTCCAAGGGTGATTCAAGTTGGTAATGTCAGGAATGGGTGATAAGATTTCCAAAGTAAAGAAAATGATATGAGATGATATTTTCCCTAGTAACGAAATTAAAAGGAGATTGGGCGATAAATTTTAAAAGCTGAGTAATGCCAAATACTAGACCAGTGGATCTATTTTTATGATTTCATGGACGTTTACTTGATAGTTAAATAACCGACTATCAAGTCTGACCCTTACGATTGTTGGTATGGAAAGACCGGGATCGAATGTATATTCGAAAACCATTCCAACCAACAAATACGAATATAAAGAAGATATCAAGCGACGATCGAGATGGAGCATGTGAAGACCATAGATTTTCATGAAGCGGAAGAACCACTTAAAATCTCTGATTCGACCCGGAGATATACTAGGGTTCTGTCGTGGTTGGGATTTGTGGATTGTGAGGACTACTCGCTACTGATCCATGGGGTGATTCCTATATGTAGTAGGAGAGTACCTTCGGTTCATCCTGTTCCTGGATGACTTGTATGGACGGATGTCTGACAGAGTATTTCCAAAGGAATTACATGAGTTGATTTTCTTCAAACGTACCATAGTTGATGGCGGAGAAATGGTTATTCTCTAGCCAAATAAACTAGAGTATTTTTGTGGACGTCAATTAAGTGTGATCTGGCGGATCTGACAATGTGGCATTCAAAGTGTATGATGACCAGATGTGTTCTGACCTCAAGCCTCATCAACCGGGAAATGACAAAAATCGGGCAGGCAACATGGCTATGTGGTTCGCTCCCATTAGGGTGTATAATCACCTATCTATAGAAATTCCTTTTGTTTCTTATTCTATCGATTTTGCCCATTCGAGAACGGTGGTTTGAGTCCAACCGTTGGTGATATACATTCGATACACTCAAGCGAAATGAGTGGTAGGTCATGTGAGGGCCGGGTTGCAAGACATTCTTGTTGAACCCAGTGTATTTGCCTCTAGAGATACACGATCGGAAGGTAGTCCCATACCTTGTCAAGGTCGGAATCCAATTTCCAATAAGTGCCTACGGTTTTGTTTGTATATATATATACGTGGAGCGTGAGATGCAAGCGTTCCACTAGATTGATATTTACTTGTATTTAGACAATAGTATAATATCAGAAAAGATATTTATTTCGAAAACTGTTTTGGGTTATCGTAAGGTAAAAACCGTCCGTGTTTATGTGTGGATTTGGCCTTACAATTATCCTTTTCTTCCGAAAGAATTTTAACTTTAAAATCAAGTCGTGTGATACCCTAAATGCTGTGCGAGATTTTCTCACTCTGATATTGTAAGTATGTGTGTTGTACTCTGATATTGTAAGTATTTTCAAAAGCTCTCAATAAAGATTATTTTTGTATTATATTTTGTTCCGCTGCGATGTGAGACTCTGTGTTGGTTCTTCTTCTTCTTCTATTCTAATATTTCTTTCTTTCTTATCTCACCCTCTAAATTCTTTCTAAACGTTCTAGTGTTTTCGGTGCTTGGAGGGTTGACATGAGTTACGTTAAGGGTATTTATGTCGATTTTCGGGGTCGAAATCCCTGGGTCGTTACAGTTAACATCTGTTTACCTTTGAGAGATAGTTCGTTTGCACGGCATACCCTCTAGCATTGTGAGCGATAGAGATCCCATTTTCACAAGCGAATTTTGGAAAAGCTTACAAGAGGCGGTTGGAACTCAATTATGCTTAAATACCGCTTATCACCCTCAGACGGACGGCCAGACCGAGAGAGTAAATCGGGTTCTAGAAGACCTTCTGAGACTATGCATCCTAGACCTTGGAGGAACATGGGAAGAACACCTTCCACTAGTGGAGTTCGCCTATAATAATAGTTTTCAGGCTAGCATTGGCATGGCACCTTTTGAGGCTCTTTATGGACGACCGTGCCGATCACCTACATGTTGGTGGGAATCCACTGATAAGTTTTTGCTTGGACCCGACATGATTAGGGAGACTTCGGAGAAGATAGACCTGATTCGATAGCGAATGAAGACGGTGCAGGACTGACAGAAGTCATATGCAGATAGGAGACGAACCGATCTTGAATTCAATATTGGGGACATGGTTTTTGTTAAGGTGTCACCATTGCGAAACGTAGTCTGTTTTGGATCAGTAGGGAAGTTGGCACCGAGGTTCGTAGGACCCTTTCCTATTACGGAGAGGATTGGGCAGATGGTGTATAGAGTAAAGTTACCAGAGAAGCTCAGCGGAGTTCATGACGTGTTTCACATTTCGCATTTGCGTAAGTGTTTGCACGATACGGCGGAAGTGGTAGAGCCGAACACGTTCGAAGAAGTGGAAGTAGAGCGCAATGCCACGATCAGACGAGCTCCTACACGCATTCTCGGATCGGAGGTCAAAAAGCTTCGCAACAAAGAGGTCAAGTTGGTCAAAGTGCAATGAGGAGATGATCAAAGAGACGCGACTTGGGAGATGGAAGATAAGATGCGTACGCTATACCCTTTCCTTTTTGAGGGTATGTTTTAATTTCTCCTTTTTCTACTGCTTTTTTGACACTTGTCCAATCTTTTAGTATTATCTTTGCGATGACATCTTCGATCTTTAGTTAGGAAGAATCCTATGGTTGCAAACATGTGTTTGAGACATGTTATGTTTGGTGGATGCAAATGGATGCAAGTGGTTGCTAGTGGTCGCTCGTGGATGCATGTACACACACATTAGGCACTAGATTGGCTCAATCACCTTCATGTTGCATATAAATGCATGTGCATGTCTAAATTAATGGATCTATAATGGTTGTGTTATCTTATGGATGCTGCATTTTGATGAATGGTTGGGCATACATGTAGAAATAATATGTATCGATAGGATTCTTTCGCATACATAATGGATGCATGGCACTATCATGATTTGCATTAAGGAGGTCAACTGAATCAGTGGACCGCCTGATCTTTGCATTAGATAAGGAACATATGCACACTTTTTTGCATAAGTTCAAATAGCATTAGAAATTTCTTTAAGGACAATGGATGCTTGTGGATGATGGTTGAGTAGATGGATGATTTGTTGGTAGGATACATTCTTCTTAACTTAGAGATTTCGGGGACGAAATCCTTTAAGGAGGGGAGAATGTAACACCCCGTAATTTTATAACATTAAAATTCTCAAATTAAAGTATACTCAATTTTTAAAAGAAGAATAAAGTGAAATGGGTTGTGCTATTATGTTCGTCTCAAAATTTTGGGTCAAGATAGACATTTGGTTTGCATAAAACGGATAACTTATGAAGAGGTTATTAAGTCTTGAAGTTTGTATGCATATGAGAGAAATATAAATATATAGATATATGTAAAAAAAAGTTATTCAAAAAAAATTCGAAACAACGAATCGGGAGGGGAAATAGCCGAACCGCACCATTTTTGGAGTCGACCCGCCCGCTGGGTCGACTAGGGGACGATTTAGGGTGTTTGACTGTCAACCCGTGGCCCGATTCGCCCTAAGGGCTGATGTGGCATCTGAGTGGTCCTGATGGTTCTGGTTATCCTTAGTTTAATCCGATGGCTCTTATTAAATTAAACTTCTATAAAAACACTCCTAAACTCCTAACCCTAATCACATTAATTCATTACAAGAGCCGCCATGCCGTCAATGGAGAACCTGGAGTAGCCGCCATACACTTTCAACCCTAAAGCAAGATAGAAGCTTGAATCAAAATCAAATCAAATCTAAATAACGATTTGTCTACATCAAAGGTGAGCAATTCAGTTTCAGAATACAGATCCCAGAAAGACAAGACTATTCTTTTTAATTGTGAGTATGATAGCTTTCACAAATTAATTAATAAATTAAATTATGATAAGATATAATTGGGATTATGAGAATATGATTTTGAATCATGTGATGTAAATTATATGTATGTTTGTGGTGTTGAATCATATGTTAGTTCTTATGTGAATCTTATGCAAGTTGGATCATATGTTAGTTCTTATGTGAATCTTATGCAAGTTGGATCATATGTTAGTTCTTATGTGAATCTTATGCAATTTGAATCATATCTCTTTATGCAAGTTTGTGATGATTGGATCATATATTCATGTATGAATCTTATGCAAGTTTGGTTTGTTAAAATATATGTGAGACATGTTGTGACGAAAAAGGAATCTCGCTCGATCTGGACCAGTCGCTAAACCGACCCAGACCGTTCGAAACGCCCTATCGTTTGAGAATAAGACAAACCAGAACGCACACGGAAGAACATTTCATTGTATATTACAACAATACATCAGATTACAAGAATATACAGAGTATAAACAAATAAATATTACACAGAAATATCAGAGATTTAAATTACATTTAAATACATAGCAGCGGAAAATAATACAATACACAACTAGAAGAGATATACGGATACAAAGCTTTCCGGATATCGTTCCAGCTGTAAACCAGGATCCTGTGAATATAAATCTGCAAAACCAAAACTACTAGCTGCCCATGTCAAAATAGGGGCACCCAGAGTTTAGGTTAAAACAATAAACTCCAGGTCAGTCATGTGACTGGTGTGAGAACTAAAACAGTTAATCTTTATTTTTAAAGTCAGGTAAATCAAGGGACCACGCCGCTAACGCGGAACGGGTTTCCTCCCGAGAATACCAGTGCATAAACCAACAGCGCAATGCTAAATAAAGAGAAATGAAGCTGTTATAAGACCCAGGTCCTATCACACAATGCAACGCAAACCGGGGGATAGGGTTTTCCCTTATAACAGCCAAAGAATGCTTGATACGTTTAAAACAAATCATTTGATACTATTATAAGTGCATAGTGTATAAAACAACTTCAAATCATAAGTATCAATCATAGACGGCATGGGTACCATATATCATGTCACCATACTAGTTCTACAATTAAAACCGCAAATGTCACGTATTTGGAAATTGGATTTCCATCTATGAACCGAGGCAAAAGATAGTCCTCAACCGATTCGAGACGCTCTAGCCCGTGCCTCAGGACCCAGACACAGGTGGGCCCTTGGATCCTCAGGGCCGGTCCACCGATGTGGATTAAAATGCCTGAACATGCGTTTCCCCGCCCTTTGGGGCGTAAATGAGCCAACGAATGACTCCATCGGACCCGGATCGTCCGATCAAACCGAGGCGCCTCGCAACAGCAAAAACCACACAGGTGAAAAGTATATAAATGTCAGGGCTGGTAGGTCACTGACACCACCCTAGCTAGAAAGAAACGCATGCCCTCCCTGACGTCCTCTCCCGTTTTTGGTTCACAACAGGGGTGCGAAACTCGCGAAGTAAACGTTACACAAAGCTACGCCACAAAGGCCGTGCTTTGATCATCACCACAAGACTTTGCTTTTCAACAGAAGCCTCGATCAATTGCCACTTAGGCATGCCACACAGGCAATTCACTCCATGCGTTTGATATCCATCAATATATAACCCCTGAGCTCGTACGTCTCAGAGAAGGGCGTTAAGCAAGAGAATAAATTCTCCGCCGCCAAACAGATATATATTTAATAGAGATCAATCGCACGGACTAAAATCCAATGTCAGACACACAGTCCATTTAAAAGTCCGTTCTGGGTCTGAACGAAACCGGAGGCACCTAGTACCCTGCATATCCATCGATCTCCAAGTACGTCTGGACGATCACCAACTGTTTCCATCTTCTTGGGTGTACAGCCCAATCAAGATCATCAGTAACTACCCAAACGACGTGAAGACCTCCGGTCTTCAACCACCGTCTTCATCTTCGACTTATCGTCGTATCAATTATTCAGAATGGGATAAACCCGGTCTTTCCGAATAACTCGCGTATATTTTAAATAAGTGTTACACAAACACAACATACGCCTCATTCCAATTCATCAATCACTAACCGTAAATTAACAAGAGAATAATTTCCCAAATATTAACCCCGAAGGCCGAAACCAACATCAGATCAATATCCAGAAAACCATTCTGCTTAGCTAACCGACAGTTAGTTTCTAAATTTCACATTCATAGGGAAAGGTTCCCATTAATTTTATCCAAGATAAATTCCTTGAATTTATTCTCTAATCTTCTTTTGAATTTCGATTCAACTAGTCAGAATTAGCGAACCTTACCGAAGTAATCATTGGTTTTAATTTCCCAATCCCAACCTATTCATCCCATGAAGTAAAACTGGTAATACTTCATATCTAACACCACAGTGTTATCGGTAAATTCAATTACCATTTCACGTTCAAATCTGATTAAAGATTTAACTAACGTCTAGAGCAAAACTGGTGATACTCCATTTCGATTATTTCAATCTAATTAAAGATTCATTAAAACTCCACTTAGTTTTAATCTTTAACTGGGTTAAAGAATCAGTGTCATTTAAAACACAGTTCACGATAAACCCAAAATCACATTCCATTAATTATCGGGTTAAAGAACGAGTGTTATTTAAAACACTGTCCACGATAAACCCAAAAATCAATATCAATTCAATTCCAATTAAATATTATTTAATTGGTACACTTCATTAAATCTAAATAAAAAAGATTTAATCTTTTCTCAACTGGGTTCAAGAACAGTGTTAGTTAAGACACCATTCACGACAAACCCAAATCACATTTGATATTAAATACAAGGCTCTGAATAGAAAATATATCGGCTTATATTCAATATCAAATTCTACGACTAATAGATATCGTATTTGAAATAACGATAGATGTATCTATATCTTTCAAATTTCCATAACAACATCTGTATATAATCACGAAATCAAACATCGAAATATTCCGAAAACAATTTCGATTCAAATCCATTCCAATGCAATCATTGGAAATTCTGGTTATTTTCAAAGCCATTTCAAATTCGATTTATTTATTTAAAAATAAACAGAATTATAATTCTAGTTCAAAACTAGTTCATTTCGATGAAAATCTATTTTTGTCTTTTCAAATATGGAGTTTTTCATCCCAATTCTTTCTAAATCATTTCTTATGATTTTACACAAATTATTACTATTTTTAATAATTTTATCAAGGCCCGTACAGTCGATTTCCATCAATGGCCATCGAACTGCACTTACAGCGACCTTTTTCAAATTTGATTTGGACATAATTCCAAATCCAACCGTTAGATTTCTAATTTCCAATATACGTTAGAAAGCTCTTTTCGATACGAACCCAACGGTTCCGGTTTTAGGAGAATCCGACGGTCGGATCTCCCGCAATATCCGTTCGAAGTCAATGGTCGAAATTCGCGAACGGCCGCGGCGCGTTCTATTCAGGCCATTATATTATATATATAATATATATAATATATACTTCATCGATTTCAATTCAAAACGTGCTTTATAAATCGTTTTTAAATTCATTTTCAAAACGGTTTCAACTTCCTATTCAATTTCAAATCAAAATTGGATATTCCAATATAAATTCGTTTTAAATTCATTTCAAATTGATTTCAATTCAAATTGATTTCCATTCAAATTGATTTCCAATTCAATTTCAATTCGTTTTCAATTCAATCTCAATTCGAATTCATTTATATTCAATTTCAATTCAAATTCATTTCTATTCAATTTCAATTCGAATTCATTTCTATTTAATTTCAATTCGAATACACTTTTCTATTTAATTCAAAATTTCATATTTTGAAATCACTTTCGATATTCATTAAAATGAATAAAATCGATATAAATATCGTTCACGTCAAAATGGCGTCAATCTAATCAACACGGCTTCATATATTTCTATTTTCAAATATTCTATTTCAAATATTTCCTTTTCAAATATTTCTATTTTAAAATTGGAATGAGGCCCAATCAATTACCATATAATGTTAATTATATGGATTTTCTACAACACATGTATATATCAACAACGATGAATAATCAACCATCATCCAAAGTGCATTCTACACTGTATAAGCATCAAATATAAATATTCAACGCTTATAACAGCCTGTCAATCAATCGATCGACATACAACTAAACAATCGGGATTAGTGTACGTCAAATATCATCCCAATACCCGTGTGGGGTTTCAAGCAATCAAACACAGATTTTTATTTGTGCAGTTGGGCGATGTGTAAAATTTATCGTCCCAATCAATGTCCTTCAAATAGGTGTACATAAACAAACCGTCCGGTTTGTAAATGAATATTTATTTATTCACATTCACGTTAAAAATTATATTTTTAACGATCAAACTATTTTATTCAACCTATGAATATTCTATTCGGTTCATTTATTAAATAAAATATTATCTTTATTTTTCTAATTTATTTTTAGAAAATTTCGGCGGCATAACGGCACGATACTAGAAACAGGACAAGGCCTAGCCTTATCCCCGGTCTAGTGAAGGCCCACGCCATTCACACATCAATCAATTCAATTTCGTTTCACCAAACAATTCAATTCAAACCAAATAATCTAACCAACTACACAACCAAACAATTAAACAAACAAGCCATCCATGGTCTGTGGATGACGGGTGTCGGGTGCTACTAAACACCGTCTACATCCTAGTATATATATATAACAAGAAAAAGGAATTGAAGAGTGAGAAGTTCTCACCAATAGCTATCCTATCATCTTGACTCTTCTTTTATAGAAATCTTCGCCATTCTCGCTCTTCGTCACTTTCGTCGCCCGTAGCCACTACATATGTAAAAATCGAATTTTTACTTCGCTATTCAATATATAAAAATCGAATTTTACTACGATGTTCAATATATAAAAATCACATTTTTACTATGATGTTCAATATATAAAAATCACATTTTTCTATAATGATGCTTACATCTATATAAATTATATATATAAATATATTTTCAAAACATTATATATACAAAGATCATATTTTGACCTTTCTAAAAATGTTATCTTTTCAATGTTAAAAATATTATCTTTTCATCTCATCTTCATTAGTTTTTTAAATCAAATAAAAAAAAAAATCTTTTTTTATAAAATAGAAAATCAGTTCTTTCTCTATGAAAGATATAATCTTTTCATTATAAAAATATCGCATTTTTATATAAAAACTGAAATTAAAAATAAGGGAAAATAAATCACCTTTTTCTCGCCAAAATGGTTCTCGTTGAAGGCAGGGGGGCTCTGGGTTTCACCGGAGGAGATGGACGGCGGTCATGGGGTGATCGGAGGCGCGTGGCTGACCTGGGGTGATCACGACAGATGGGGGATTCGCGGTTGGAGGGTTTGACGCTGGGGAGGAGTTGTGCGACTTAGGGTTTGGGCTAGGGGTCCTTGGGCTGCGTGCGATACAGAGGAGGAGGGGGATCGTCGGGGAGGAGGTGAAGAGGAAGGAGGCGGTGGGTGCGCCGCCTTGGCGACGGTGGAGGGCGCCAGTCGCGCTAGGGCGCGACTTTTTTATTTTATTATTTTTTGTTTTTCTGAATTGAAAATATCGGGGGGGGGGGCAGAGTATAAGGAAAGGAGAAAGGGGAATTTTTTTATTAATTAATTAATTTAATTTCTCTCTCCTAAGTTGACTTTTCATACGACCTCGAAATCGAACCCATCGCCTGTCGTCCACTGCGTTTTACCTCCATTCCGAACACAATGGGATATGTATCGCAAGCTGATTCGGTCGTTTCGATCAGTTTCCGTTGAATTTACATTTAAATCATTATATTGAATTTCAAACGTACATTTCAAATTACTGGGGTCACATACTAACTCTAAAAATTCTCGAAAAATATTTTCTAGCTTCGTATTGACGATACGGTCCTAACAAAACTAGTTTCGTCGAATTCTGAGACCGTTAGAAAAATGGCCATTTTCCAGTCGATTAAAATCAACTTAAACTGGTCAAACGCGTTTTCCTTTGCCACGCTCACATATTGATTCGAAAAATTATGAAATCTAAAACCTAGCAATAATTTGACACCACGGATCCAACAAAAGTGGTTTCGTCGAAATCCGAGGTCGTTTGCAAAATTTCCATTTTTAAGGGCCTGAATTCCATAGCGACTACTCAGAATTTTCAACTGGACATATCTTTTGATCCCCGCTATGAAATTTTGATTTTTCGGATTCATTGGAAAGATATTATCAAATAGATCCTATGATTTTTGGTTTCACTAAAATCCGGATTATTTTGCACCCGGTACATTCAATTGAAGTTTGAAATCGAATTATCGAACTACCGCGCCATTTTCAACTCTATTTATAATTATATATAAATATTTATATTCTAACGACGATTCGAATAAATATATACGTTCGAATTCTATTCAAAATAAATTTCTTGTCGATATTATTTAAAATAATTCATTTTAAATATTCAAAATTCATTAAAATTGCCAAAACAAAAATTTTAAACTGGCCCAGATTTTCCGGGTTATTACAATCTCCCCCACTTAAAACTTTTCGTCCCCGAAAAGGAACAAAGTCAAAAGTGGTTTGATTATTCAACTCTACGTTCGATCTGGCTTCCATCCTCCAACTTTTCAGTTTCTGAGAATTTTCAAATTTTCAAAAATTTGGCTAACACCCTAAATTTTCGAAAAATTTCGCCATAACCTCCCCTGCACCGGGAGCCACGGGAAAATCCCAAAATTGCCATATAGGCCTTCTGATCTCAAAAAGAAAAAGAAAAAGCCAAGCGGCTAGCCAATAGGCTCATAAAATCATCATCACCCAAACAAAACAGTAAATTATTGTAAACATGTACCTATTTGTCGGGCAAACAAATTTTATTCTTCGGCTCTAGCCTCCTTGCTATGACCTGTTCAATGTAAGTATAGGTATATGCAAACAAATGCGACCAATTTTCAATATAACTCAATATTTGGTTCAATTAGGCATAATGGTTCAAAATTATCACACAAATAAACAAACAACACAAACATCAATCAATTAGTGGATTAGAGTTTTCAAATTCATAATTTTGATATATATAAAGAAAATCATGTTTTGATGCCAAATCACAACAATGTGTTCTAGCTATATTAGTTTTGGTTCTCACACCAGTCTAATGGAAATATATAGATATTACACCTTCGAAACACGAACATAAATCTTGGTGATGGAGCTCCATCATCAAAATCATCTCCGAGCGACTAGAGTGCGATTCTATATCTATCCAGTATATTAAAACTTCGAATATACGTTCATGACGCGTATATACAAAACCTTTATATATTGGATTGTCCATATTCAAAATAAATAAATAATCAAATACGTTTTAAAATGATTTAAATTTTCAAAACAAAATTGTTTTCATTTGAAAAATATACTCTCCACACTCGTTCTAGGATACTACTGATCCCATCTCTAACGAGTCATTCTCATTGGATATTGCTAATTCAATATCTGATGAATTCTTTCGTATGGTTCTAATGTGTCTTGTTCTCGAGCTTTGTAAACCAAAGCTCTGATACCAAATGTGACGAAAAAGGAATCTCGCTCGGTCCGAACCAGTCGCTAAACCGATCCAGACCGTTCGAAACGCCCTATCGTTTGAGAATAAGACAAACCAGAACGCACACGGAAGAACATTTCATTGTATATTACAACAATACATCAGATTACAAGAATATACAGAGTATAAACAAATAAATATTACACAGAAATATCAGAGATTTAAATTACATTTAAATACATAGCAGCGGAAAATAATACAATACACAACTAGAAGAGATATACGGATACAAAGCTTTCCGGATATCGTTCCAGCTGTAAACCAGGATCCTGTGAATATAAATCTGCAAAACCAAAACTACTAGCTGCCCGTGTCAAAATAGGGGCACCCTGAGTTTAGGTTAAAACAATAAACTCCAGGTCAGTCATGTGACTGGTGTGAGAACTAAAACAGTTAATCTTTATTTTTAAAGTCAGGTAAATCAAGGGACCACGCCGCTAACGCGGAACGGGTTTCCTCCCAAGAATACCAGTGCATAAACCAACAGCGCAATGCTAAATAAAGAGAAATGAAGCTGTTATAAGACCCAGGTCCTATCACACAATGCAACGCAAGCCGGGGGATAGGGTTTTCCCTTATAACAGCCAAAGAATGCTTGATACGTTTAAAACAAATCATTTGATACTATTATAAGTGCATAGTGTATAAAACAACTTCAAATCATAAGTATCAATCATAGACGGCATGGGTACCATATATCATGTCACCATACTAGTTCTACAATTAAAACCGCAAATGTCACGTATTTGGAAATTGGATTTCCATCTATGAACCAAGGCAAAAGATAGTCCTCAACCGATTCGAGACGCTCTAGCCCGTGCCTCAGGACCCAGACACAGGTGGGCCCTTGGATCCTCAGGGCCGGTCCACCGATGTGGATTAAAATGCCTGAACATGCGTTTCCCCGCCCTTTGGGGCGTAAATGAGCCAACGAATGACTCCATCGGACCCGGATCGTCCGATCAAACCAAGGCGCCTCGCAACAGCAACAACCACACAGGTGAAAAGTATATAAATGTCAGGGCTGGTAGGTCACTGACACCACCCTAGCTAGAAAGAAACGCATGCCCTCCCTGACGTCCTCTCCCGTTTTTGGTTCACAACCGGGGTGCGAAACTCGCGAAGTAAACATTACACAAAGCTACGCCACAAAGGCCGTGCTTTGATCATCACCACAAGACTTTGCTTTTCAACAGAAGCCTCGATCAATTGCCACTTAGGCATGCCACACAGGCAATTCACTCCATGCGTTTGATATCCATCAATATATAACCCCTGAGCTCGTACGTCTCAGAGAAGGGCGTTAAGCAAGAGAATAAATTCTCCGCCGCCAAACAGATATATATTTAATAGAGATCAATCGCACGGACTAAAATCCAATGTCAGACACACAGTCCATTTACAAGTCCGTTCTGGGTCTGAACGAAACCGGAGGCACCTAGTACCCTGCCTAACCATCGATCTCCAAGTACGTCGGACGATCACCAACTGTTTCCATCTTCTTGGGTGTACAGCCCAATCAAGATCATCAGTAATTACCCAAACGACGTGAAGACCTCCGGTCTTCAACCACCGTCTTCATCTTCGACTTATCGTCGTATCAATTATTCAGAATGGGATAAACCCGGTCTTTCCGAATAACTCGCGTATATTTTAAATAAGTGTTACACAAACACAACATACGCCTCATTCCAATTCATTAGTCACTAACCGTAAATTAACAAGAGAATAATTTCCCAAATATTAACCCCGAAGGCCGAAACCAACATCAGATCAATATCCAGAAAACCATTCTGCTTAGCTAACCGACAGTTAGTTTCTAAATTTCACATTCATAGGGAAATGTTCCCATTAATTTTATCCAAGATAAATTCCTTGAATTTATTCTCTAATATTCTTTTGAATTTCGATTCAAGTAGTCAGAATTAGCGAACCTTACCGAAGTAATCATTGGTTTTAATTTCCCAATCCCAACCTATTCATCCCATGAAGTAAAACTGGTAATACTTCATATCTAACACCACGGTGTTATCGGTAAATTCAATTACCATTTCTCGTTCAAATCTAATTAAAGATTTAACTAACGTCTGGAGCAAAACTGGTGATACTCCATTTCGATTATTTCAATCCAATTAAAGATTCATTAAAACTCCACTTAGTTTTAATCTTTAACTGGGTTAAAGAATCAGTGTCATTTAAAACACAGTTCACGATAAACCCAAAATCACATTCCATTAATTATCGGGTTAAAGAACGAGTGTTATTTAAAACACTGTCCACGATAAACCCAAAAATCAATATCAATTCAATTCCAACTAAATATTATTTAATTGGTACACTTCATTAAAACTAAATAAAAAAGATTTAATCTTTTCTCAACTGGGTTCAAGAACAGTGTTAGTTAAGACACCATTCACGACAAACCCAAATCACATTTGATATTAAATACAAGGCTCTGAATAGAAAATATATCGGCTTATATTCAATATCAAATTCTACGACTAATAGATATCGTATTTGAAATAACGATATATGTATCTATATCTTTCAAATTTCTATAACAACATCTGTATATAATCACGAAATCAAACATCGAAATATTCCGAAAACAATTTCGATTCAAATCCATTCCAATGCAATCATTGGAAATTCTGGTTATTTTCAAAGCCATTTCAAATTCGATTTACTTATTTAAAAATAAATAGAATTATAATTCTAGTTCAAAACTAGTTCATTTCGATGAAAAACTATTTTTGTCTTTTCAAATATGGAGTTTTTCATCCCAATTCTTTCTAAATCATTTCTTATGATTTTACACAAATTATTACTATTTTTAATAATTTTATCAAGGCCCGTACAGTCGATTTCCATCAATGGCCATCGAACTGCACTTACAGCGACCTTTTTCAAATTTGATTTGGACATAATTCCAAATCCAACCGTTAGATTTCTAATTCCAATATTCGTTAGAAAGCTCTTTTCGATACGAACCCAACGGTTCCGGTTTTAGGAGAATCCGACGGTCGGATCTCCCGCAATATCCGTTCGAAGTCAATGGTCGAAATTCGCGAACGGCCGCGGCGCGGCGCGTTCTATTCAGGCCATTATATTATATATATAAGATATATAATATATACTTCATCGATTTCAATTCAAAACGTGCTTTATAAATCGTTTATAAATTCATTTTCAAAACGATTTCAACTTCATATTCAATTTCAAATCAAAATTGGATATTCCAATATAAATTCGTTTTAAATTCATTTCAAATTGATTTCAATTCAAATTGATTTCCATTCAAATTGATTTCCAATTCAATTTCAATTCGTTTTCAATTCAATCTCAATTCGAATTCATTTATATTCAATTTCAATTCGAATTCATTTCTATTCAATTTCAATTCGAATTCATTTCTATTTAATTTCAATTCGAATACACTTTTCTATTTAATTCAAAATTTCATATTTTGAAATCACTTTCGATATTCATTAAAATGAATAAAATCGATATAAATATCGTTCACGTCAAAATGGCGTCAATCTAATCAGCACGGCTTCATATATTTCTATTTTCAAATATTCTATTTCAAATATTTCCTTTTCAAATATTTCTATTTTAAAACTGGAATGAGGCCCAATCAATTACCATATAATGTTAATTATATGGATTTTCTACAACACATGTATATATCAACAACGATGAATAATCAACCATCATCCAAAGTGCATTCTACACCGTATAAGCATCAAATATAAATATTCAACGCTTATAACAGCCTGTCAATCAATCGATCGACATACAACTAAACAATTGGGATTAGTGTACGTCAAATATCATCCCAATACCCGTGTGGGGTTTCAAGCAATCAAACACATATTTTTATTTGTGCAGTTGGGCGATGTGTAAAATTTATCGTCCCAATCAATGTCCTTCAAATAGGTGTACATAAACAAACCGTCCGGCTTGTAAATGAATATTTATTTATTAACATTCACGTTAAAAATTATATTTTTAACGATAAAATTATTTTATTCAACCTATGAATATTCTATTCGGTTCATTTATTAAATAAAATATTATCTTTATTTTTCTAACTTATTTTTAGAAAATTTCGGCGGCATAACGGCACGATACTATAAACAGGACAAGGCCTAGCCTTATCCCCGGTCTAGTGAAGGCCCACGCCATTCACACATCAATCAAATCAATTTCGTTTCACCAAACAATTCAATTCAAACCAAATAATCTAACCAACTACACAACCAAACAATTGAACAAACAAGCCATCCATGGTCTGTGGATGACGGGTGTCGGGTGCTACTAAACACCGTATACATCCTAGTATATATATAACAAGAAAAAGGAATTGAAGAGTGAGAAGTTCTCACCAATAGCTATCCTATCATCTTGACTCTTCTTTTATAGAAATCTTCGCCATTCTCGCTCTTCGTCACTTTCGTCGCCCGTAGCCACTACATATGTAAAAATCGAATTTTTGCTTCGCTATTCAATATATAAAAATCGAATTTTACTACGATGTTCAATATATAAAAATCACATTTTTACTATGATGTTCAATATATAAAAATCACATTTTTTACTATGATGTTCAATATATAAAAATCACATTTTTCTATAATGATGCTTACATCTATATAAATTATATATATAAATATATTTTCAAAACATTATATATACAAAGATCATATTTTGACCTTTCTAAAAATGTTATCTTTTCAATGTTAAAAATATTATCTTTTCATCTCATCTTCATTAGTTTTTTAAATCAAATAAAAAAAAAATCTTTTTTTATAAAATAGAAAATCAGTTCTTTCTCTATGAAAGATATAATCTTTTCATTATAAAAATATCGCATTTTTATATAAAAACTGAAATTAAAAATAAGGGAAAAAAATCACCTTTTTCTTGCCAAAATGGGTCTCGTTGAAGGCAGGGGGGCTCTGGGTTTCACCGGAGGAGATGGACGGCGATCATGGGGTGATCGGAGGCGCGTGGCTGACCTGGGGTGATCGCGACAGATAGGGGATTCGTGGTTGGAGGGTTCGACGCTGGGGAGGAGCTGTGCGACTTAGGGTTTGGGCTAGGGGTCCTTGGGCTGCGTGCGATACAGAGGAGGAGGGGGATCGTCGGGGAGGAGGTGAAGAGGAAGGAGGCGGTGGGTGCGCCGCCTTGGCGACGGTGGAGGGCGCCAGTCGCGCTAGGGCGCGACTTTTTATTATTATTATTTTTTGTTTTTCTGAATTGAAAATATCGGGGGGGGGGGGGGGGGGGGGCAGAGTATAAGGAAAGGAGAAAGGGGAATTTTTTTATTAATTAATTAATTTAATTTCTCTCTCCTAAGTTGACTTTTCATACGACCTCGAAATCGAACCCATCGCCTGTCGTCCACAGAGTTTCACCCCCATTCCGAACACAATGGGATATGTATCGCAAGCTGATTCGGTCGTTTCGATCAGTTTCCGTTGAATTTACATTTAAATCATTATATTGAATTTCAAACGTACATTTCAAATTACTGGGGTCACATACTAACTCTAAAAATTCTCGAAAAATATTTTCTAGCTTCATATTGACGATACGGTCCTAACAAAACTAGTTTCGTCGAATTCTGAGACCGTTAGAAAAATGGCCATTTTCCAGTCGATTAAAATCAACTAAAACTGGTCAAACGCGTTTTCCTTTGCCACGCTCACATATTGATTCGAAAAATTATGAAATTTAAAACCTAGCAATAATTTTACACCACGGATCCAACAAAAGTGGTTTCGTCGAAATCCGAGGTCGTTTGCAAAATTTCCATTTTTAAGGGCCTGAATTCCATAGCGACTACTCAGAATTTTCAACTGGACATATCTTTTGATCCCCGCTATGAAATTTTGATTTTTTGGATTCATTGGAAAGATATTATCAAATAGATCCTATGATTTTTGGTTTCACTAAAATCCGGATTATTTTGCACCCGGTACATTCAATTGAAGTTTGAAATCGAATTATCGAACTACCGCGCCATTTTCAACTCTATTTATAATTATATATAAATATTTATATTCTAACGACGATTCGAATAAATATATACGTTCGAATTCTATTCAAAATAAATTTCTTGTCGATATTATTTAAAATAATTCATTTTAAATATTCAAAATTCATTAAAATTGCCAAAATAAAAAATTTAAACTGGCCCAGATTTTCCGGGTTATTACACATGTATATGCATATTCTAGTTTTTGTGACATTAACCTTCATGTCTAGATCCATATGCAAGTTTACATCTTTATGTTTAGACCCATATGCAAGTTTATATCTTTATGTTTAGACCCGTATGCAAGTTTACATCTTTATGTTTAGATCTATATGCAAGTTTACATCTTTATGTTTAGATCTATATGCAAGTTTACATCTTTATGTTTAGATCCATATGAAAGTTCACACCTTCATGTTTGGATCTATAGCAGTACATAAGTTATGCAAGTTTATGCCCATTACCTATGCTAGTTTTGTATCATATGCTAGTTTGAATGAAATTCATATGCAAGTTATTGGCTATGTAATCTTATGTCATGATCCTTAGATCTATTTTATGTGTTATGTGATGTTGTTTTTCTTTTTATAAGTTAGGCTATTTGCGAGTCTAACATATGTCATATGAAAATGTACGAATAGCGTGGGGATGATGGGATAATATTGAATATACATAAATTGTGAATTGGCATAAAATGGCCTTAAAAGGCATATAATTAATTTGAGACATTAATTGGCATAATTGGTATTTATGAACAAAATTTTAAGAGACAATTATGGACATAAATAAATTTGGAATTTATTGACAAATTTGAATAGGGATATTAATCCAATTTGGGGTTAAATAAAGATGTGTAATAATTAACTGCCTAAGACGCGAGTTTAGACTCTTTTGTGGTGTAAGACTGCCCGGACCTGCCCGGCAAATCCAGCAGCCACAAATGCCAATCTAATGTGAGAGTCAAAGGCAAGAATTAAATGCATAACAATTGTAAAGACACGAGGTTAGGCTCGTTTGCGGTATAAGACTGCACGGACCCGCCCGGCAAATCCAGCAACCGCAAATGTCAGCCTAATGTGGGAGGTCTTTATAAGGTTATGGTTCTAATGAATTAAGTAACACTTAACCAGATAAACATGTGGTGGGACATGGGGGTTAAGTGGGTGCCTTGGGTGGCATATGAAATTAAGTGGGTGCCTTGGGTGGCATGTGAAATACGATTAGATGCACTTAACCAAGATTGAAACATGTAAGAAGACATGAATAAGAATGGGGTTAAGTGGGGAAACCTTAGTGGGGACCAAGCATAGGTGGAATGCTTGTGTCAAGCATGAGGGCCCTTTTCAAACCAGTAACCCATTAAGTATCTTTGTGAGCTCGACCCAAGTCGAGGATGGGACACGCTTACTGGATTTGATTGTAAGAGGTCAAAATGGGTTAGCGGTGGCAACGCAAGTCCAACGGGGTCATGTGCGTGCGTGGGCCCGGGCTGGTAGGTAAGACGTTGTTGCATCATGTAGATATAAGCCGTGTATCTTTGGTGGTATTGGGTTGCCACTTTGGGGAGTGATACACCCCACTGTGGGACCAACACGGGTATCTACGATTTAGGGAGTCGATCGAATGGGGGTAGTGGGTACAACTAGTGGAGATAGGGGTAGACGACACCTATGAAGGCAGCTAGGGGTACATGAAACTACCATTATCATTATTAAGTTCTGTAGGCGGGATCAACTTTTAGGGTGACTAGTGGTGGTGCAGTATAGTAATTATGCTATAGTGATTAGGAACGAGGTTAACGCCAGAATATTCCTCTTATTTTCTTTGTCATGCCCACTTGTTTCATGGTCATATCTTATCTTACCAGTTTATGCCTTGTCCTAGTTACTTTAATAATTATATTGTTAAAGTTATTATACTCGCCAGACTTTATATCTGACCCCCTTGTTTTCGCCTCTTTTCTTCCTCCCCCCCCCCAGGTTCTCAGGGTGGGACTAGTACTAGTGGAGCTTGATCTCGGATCTCTTTCTCTCTCTTTTGGAAGTGCTTGGATTGCTGAAAGTAAAGTTCAGCTCATCTCTTTTATGGCTACTTGTGTTGGGGTTTATGCTTTTTATTTTATGTACTCTAAAACAATTTATCAAGATGGATATTAAGTGTACTTGGTTTATGAAGTTGTTGTAATCAAACTATTTCACCACTGCAATAAAAGCTGTTTTAAAATTTTCAAGTACCATTATTTATATCTGTCTTGTTATATTATGTTCTATACCCTAAATACGCTCCATGGAAGTTAATGCATTCCCTTTGTGAGTGACATTAATGGACGTGGGGTGTTACACTGTTAAAGCACTTAGCGAACTTAATGCAGTGGAGGTCCGAAAAGTTATAGTGGGGATAAAGCAAGGAAATAATATGATATAGTGGATAAGACATATAGCTTGTTCTTAATGTTCTTATGAATACATAAATTATAATTAACTGAAAAATTAATAATCAATTTAACTATAATTAGTACATTCTTTATTCTAAATAAAAACATATGCAAATATCTATAAATAAAGGTAAATAACTATTTAACCTAGCGAAATTCAACAGAGTATTAGAGTATTTTTATTTTCAAAAATAAATATAAAAAAATTCGATTGAAAAACCTAATATCATAACTTTATAATGTATAAATATCATTTTTTAGTTCATTTCTTTCGTCAAAGATATAGCAGGAATAACGTAAAATAGCGAAAATAATGGGATATATCTGCAATAGCAGAATGTAGTGGGACTTAAAGTGGAGCGGCTACATCATAGGCAATTTGGGAAAAGCGTAGCGGCACTAATCTGCTATGGGATATAGCTGGGTTATAACAGGAAAATAACAGGGCATTAACTACACAACACCGTGCACATTATTACGATTGTTTCAAAAAGAATATATGTATACATATATTTTTAGATTTGAGACATATAAAATATTCCCTGTTTTGGTTTAGAAAATTAAATTGTCTCAAGGAAATAGTAAAAACAATAGTTTTCTAACTATAAAGATTTTTAAGAAATAAAAATATAAATCATTTTATAAAACCAATTTTCTTAAACCAATTATTTTCAGTATAAAAAATTACATGTTTTTACACACTTTGAGAAAGCGAGGTTGTGATTTAAACGATGTAATTAATCGCGTGGTATGAGACACATGGATTAATTATTTTGGTTAATTCCTAGGTCGACGATTGAAGATATTTGATGTTTTCTAGTCTGAAGTGGACTGACCTATAAAGAATTGAGTAGTGAAAACGTGCGGTATGAGACATATTATTTTCATTATTTGGATTACTATATGGGTGTCTATGATGCACTTTGGTATTTGTGTATGCCAGTTTTCGCTTTGGGGGAAGTTAGAGTTGAAGTGAGTCTTAGATGCACATTCACTTAACCAGAGGCTCAAGACACACCCGATTAGAGGGAACGTAATGATCAACGCCTTAATATGTGCATAGTACTTAACATAAGAAAGGGGAGTTCATTTTTGAAGCACGTGCGATGGATATTTTGGATCCATGTTGTAATTTTGGGGATTTTGATGTTTGTGGTGCTTTGGATCCATTTTTTGGTGATATATGATGATCAATATCCATTATAGCCTCATGGATAATTAGATAATTTTTAGATTTTTGATATCTTTTGTAATGTTAAACACTTATGTGTTTATTATACACAATTTTTAGTATTTTTTTAATGACATTTTTGGTGTATGTGTTCGTTGACTTTGGGTATCAAAAGATGGTATATGTATTTAGCTCAAACCTAACACTTATTGACTGTAGTAAATTTTCTATGTTGGTCCTATGTCTTACAACTCTAAATTTTAATTATCCCAATTTGGAATTTGGATAATCTGTATCGATGGAAATATCCAAGTTTGTGTTCATGGTGTTCACGAGTAATCTGAGTATAAACTCGTGAATTTATATTTTATGAAATCTAATGTTCTGAGTTATTATATTCCTTTATAATAGAATGGGATTTTCTTTTTTGTGTTTTTGAGATTATGAGATCCCTTTCCTTATGAAAATAAATTGTCCCTTAACTATAGTATTCATCACTTATCTTATCATACCTAGACTGGTCCATATATTTATACTCGAGTCAGATCGAGTTGTTACAGGTATATTTGTAGAATTGAGTTTGCTTCGCTGTCACTTTGAATTTATATTTTTATAGATATTTTATGAGTCTTATGTTATAGTATGTGAGTCACTTCATGTATATTTAATTGAGACTCTTTGTATTTGTATATGGTCTTTTGAACCATTCGAGTATGTACACATCTATTGTAATGATTCCGATGTCTGTAATTATATGTGATATGTTGTATGTGCTACAATTATACTGTATTCTGAATATAGTCCTTAGCCACCGTATTTTATATTAGACATGAGCTAAGTACGTCGATCCTCTTTAGATGGGGAAGAAAAATTTATACATCCAATCGTCGTATTCGATATTTGTTTAATACGAAATTCCGGATAGTAGCCCTTAATCAGGCCTATTCTCCGCACTCATAGACAATGTTATTTTGTAGTTCTCTTTATTCTGTGGGGTATTACAAAAATGGTACCATAGAAAAATTCAAAACGAAGTACAATGAACACGGAACATAACTAGAATAATACATGTGTTACCATAAGGAAGGATAACATTTGTGTTTACTTCTATCCCTTCATATCATTATCCTTAATCTGTTTTCTTAGGCATCCGAGTCTTTAGTGAATATTAGCCTTGGGAATACATCTAAGAAAGTATTTCATTCCATAGTATTCCATGAGTTGTTGAACTCTATTATCTGTGATCTATCATTTTAGACATTTCCATCCTTTTAAATTCTCTCGGTATTCATAATTTGGGTTTAAGAATTTAATGAAATTAAAACCCTATTCTTCTGAGTATAGTTAAAAATTGAGTTAATAAAATAATATAGGATGGGTAAGTGAATTAAACCCGAGATATTGAAAGTGAAACACGTTTTTGAGATAAAGAATATTAATTTGAGATTAATAAGAGTGGAATAGTATAAGAAAATGGATTATTTCGGTTGTGTTAAACTTAATGAATTTATAGGGGGGTTAAAGGGATGGAATATAAAAAACTAATTTTTGAGATTTTGTTTTATGCTGAATTATTTATTTAAAAATAAACCAAGAATATTTGTAAAGATAAACATAAAGTGTAATCTTCAGTAATCCCAAAAAATATGTGATTTTTAGTGTTGAACTGTCCGCTCGGTATTTTAAAGTGTTCTGATCAATACGTCTGATCAATGATATCAATAAGAAATTCTAAAATGCTTATACAAAATGATTGAGCATATTATTTTGTTGATAATAAACTAAATTTTAGGAAGGTGTTATGTTAAAAATTTGTGAGATTGTGTTAAACCACCATATTAGATGAGGATAATAGGAAGGAACGGTGAGGCAATAGCGATATTGTATCGACATTGCAGTCAAGAGACAAAAATAATTGCAGCAAAAAAGTGGTCTAATATTATTAGAAATGAACTAAAGAATTGCTAACTAGAAAATTTGTGTTTTGAGAAAATAAAAATAAACAAATATATTGTGATTTGTGAATGAAGAGTGTTTTAAAATTTGTAACTATCTTGAATATAAGCAATATTTTTGAAATAAATACTCTCGTAAGTGAGTCAAGTTATAGTTGCAGCCATCAAGTGGGCAATATGAAATGTTAATTTGCGAGGCTATCATATATTATAATCAAAATATTAGCCATTGTTCGGGGGAACTAATATATATATGTGTATATATATATATGTATATATACAAAAACTATTTAGATCTTCGCAATAGAAATGTGTTAAAAATTGCAACGACGCAATTTCTTAAAGGACGAGTTTGTAACAACACAGGTTTTTGGGGTACCCGAGGCAAACTGTTTGTAACATGTTTTGGAATTTGAACAATAAGAAAGAACAAGTTATGAGTTTAAAAGCTAAGCTCGTAAAATCAAGTAAGATAAGTGAATCCATAATCTGGAGTTTTGTTTGAAACTGTGTATATTGGACTTATTGATTTAAAAAATTAGGTAATAAAGGAATTTATTCCAACTTGTGTTTGTTAAACAAAGTTAAGATGATAATAATAAAGTTGGTGAAATCTTATAAATCGTGTTTAACAAACTTAATGGAATAATAACTAATTATTACATAACAACCATTTTCGGTTATTAAAGTGGATAATAAAAATACTAAACATGGATTTAGAATTAATTTTCAAGTAAGTACTTTGAATAAAGTAAGGTGTATGGGAAAATACGCTAAACTGTGTGGTAAAATAATAAATACAAGCATGGAAATTAAGAAGAAATAATTATTGACAAGTTAATGTGTTACAATACCATAAATTGCAATATATAATATGTAATGAATTTTGGCATGAAGTTGTATTTCATGAAAATAATTGAGTTGTACGTTAGAAGTAAAAATGTAAATATTGGTGAAAATTAGCACTTATGTGCCAAAATAAATCTAAATATGTTGATATAAGTTAATTGTGTCAAAACTTTGTGTTTGGAGCAAATTTAAACTAAATATGCACATTTTTCACAAAAAAATTGGAAGTTATACAATTTGTTTGTAAAACCTGAATTTAGTATCAAAATGTATTAACTAATGCTCAAGTTACGTGAAATGTTGTAAATATAAACGTTCTAAATATGTCGTATAAATTTTTAGTGAGACTAAGTTAAGCGTTTTGATGTTAAAATGGTGGAATGCAAGACTAACAAGGTGATCAGTTTGAAGCATAATTCTAAATTACATAAATAAAGTTTGGATTAATTATGATGGCCTAAACTAAGTGTTAACGACCCAATTAGGCTTTAAGCAAGCTAGATCTTATAATTTATGTTGTCATGAGAAAAAGTACGATACTTCTTCTCTAAAAAAACTTTCTCATTTCTTCTTCCTAAAGCTTTTTACTGAGGTAAAAAAAATGGCCACTTCCTTCAATTTTGAAATCCAGATCCTTCTAACCTATATTAGAAATAAAAAGGAGAATGAGAATCTCTTCCTTACTATAGAGGTTAAGGTACAACAGAGAATCAGTTTCTCAAATCTAAGTGATTGCAAAATTTAAGATACAGTAGAGATCCTTGTTGCATGTCAGCTAACTCAAGTTTGCAAGCCGTGAGTGTGTCCAAGTTTCAACCTTGCAACCAATTCAACAAAAAAATCTCTGGGATCCATATAAGTGTGTTGATACACTCATGCCTTCTAGATTAAACTTGTTATAGAATTAAACTTTGTGTTTCTATGTCTGAAATCGAAGTTAATGTAAAACTCCCTTGTGAAATTAGTCAATCAGTGAATTAATGGTCTAGATTACGCTTTGAGACTTTATTTCTCCTTACTTCTTTGTTGATTTTGTGCAATTACTGTTTCATTCTAGAGTTTAGATAACCCTTTTTGAGCATGTCCATTTTGAGTCGAATCTGAACTTTATAGGGTAGCAAAAATAGTGCTAGAAGTGGGAATTGGGGCAGGTTTGGATATCTGGGCTAATTCGCACCCTGTGTCGACACACCCTTGGAGTTGTGTCGACACATGGGTATTAATGCGCCTAAGAAAATAATTTTTCTGCTTACCGATCTTGCCTTTTTATTTTAGTATGTTTTGAGGCTTTCTTAAGAAAATAATTGTGTGTTGTTAAGGCTAAAACATGTCGATGATAAGTCAATTCAATCATCCACGTGTATTTTGAATTAAAGAAATTTTTAATGATTTTCATGATGGATATTGTAAGCTAGTTACGTGTGTTACTGATGAACTTTTGATGAGGCTTCGATCCAATTTTTAGGAAAGGCCAAAAAATTTCAAAAAACCATCCTTCGGATTCATGAGTTTCATGTTGATTTTAAGCATTTATTCTTTGCGAATTTCGCATGTTTCTTTGTGACACCAAACACGATTTTACAATTGTTTCAAGAAGAAAATTTCCTTATGTATACATATATTATTAGCTTTGAGACAAATACTCCTTCATTTTCGTTTATAAAATTAAATCCTCTCAAAGCAATAACAAAAACAATATTTTTATAAATATAATTTTTTTGGAGAAATATTCAAATTGTTTTCTAAATCGTTTTATAAATTCTGTTTTTTTAAACCAATTATTTTTCATATATAAACTCAAACGTTTTTGCACATTTCAAGAAAGCGAGGTTGTAATTTAAATATTGTAAGTAATCGCTTGGTATAGGACATGTAGATTAATTATTTCGGTTAATTCCAAGCTTGACAATTGAATATATTTGATGTTTTCTAGTGTAAAGTAGGCTAGCTTATAGTAAATTGGGTAGTGAAAATGTATGATATAGGATGTATTATTTTCATTATTCATACTACTGTTTGGGAGTCTTTGACACATTCTTTGTTGTTTGTGTGTGCCAGTCACTTCGAGTGAAGTTAGATTCGCAAGGAGTCATATATTCGTATCCATTTGACCGGAGGGTCATCATACACTCGGTCGGGGGAGGCGATCGTAGTGATAAACTCCTGAATACATGTATGGTACTTGGCATAAGCTCGGGAGGAGCTCATTTTTGAAGCACGTGCAATAATTTTTGATGTTTTGGATCCCTTTTTTTTTGGTAATTTTGATGTTTATGATTCTTTTGATCCATCTTTTGGCGATATACGGTGATGAATTTCCATTCTAGCCTCATGGTTAATTTGAGAGTTTTAAGATTTTTGATCGCTTTTGTGATGTTAAACTCTTATGTGTTTTCTTAATAAAAACTAAATATAATATAACAAAAGGAAGAACCTAGCCATTCTCCAACGGCTCATAGAAATAGTTTCTATAGGGATGGCTACAGAAACCATGCATACACACGAACAGAGGATACAAACTGGGAATAAGATACAGTACAAAAAAGAATGAGAAAACTCAAAAATCAATCGAAAGAGGTGAGTCTCTGCCTGTCGGTGACGAAGGTACTGTCAGTGCTCGACTCACAGCAGCATCCCATATAGCAAGCAACAAACAAAACTATAGCCAGACTTCGAGGTCCACAGGCCCTGGCAAGCACGTCCAAACAAGAGCTCCTAGGATCCGCTCCAAGAAGCATAGATAAATCATGCTCAACCATCTCCAGAGATCCCAAAGAAAACTGTTAGACACATAAAACCTATAAATCCAGGCCCTATATTACTAGCAAACAACATAAGCTCCAAAGGGGGTTGGGAGAGTTTGTAAATAGAGATGACAACAAGGAAAGGACAAAAATAGAAAAATCAACCAACACCCACCCTTGGAGGAGCGAGTACCAAAGAAATACCAAAATTACCGGCCAATCTCCCAGAGCAAGAGCCAATAACACCCCTGAAAGGCCTACCTCAAAACGCAAGGAAAACATCGTTCCTTACCCTCAGAATGATAGTAGGAGGATCCATTGGAACTTCGTCGTAAATTGCCTTATTCCGCGCGCACCAAATATGCCAGTAGATGAGACAAGGAATAAGACGAAAAGGATCGAACGAAGCGATGTACGACAGATGCATGTCCACCAGAGTCTCAGTAAATCCGTGAACGAGGTGGAATTACTCCGGCAATTCATCAAATTCCCGAAGTAATTCCAAACATCATTTGGTACATGAGCCTGAGAAGAACAAATGAACGATGGTTTTCGTAAAACCGGCATAACAGCACAAAACATTGGGAAATGATTGTGATGTTAATCCTCTACAGATTCTTATCCAATGGTAGCCCTGCATGCAGAGTTTTCCACATAAACAGAGAGACCTTAGGAGGAAGTCGTACATCCCAAATGAAAGAGAAAAGGTGTACTGTGGAGTCGGCGACCTCACCGAATTCCACGCCGCCTTGATCGAAAAGGGACTACCGTCCCAACCGGCTCCACCCCTATGTGAATCCGACAAAGCCTTCATGGATTGCATCCATTTCCATACCTCACTAGCGTACGATGGGACATCGGTGTAATTCGCATCCGAAAGCCTATGATACTTGGTGTTAAGGAACGTCGCCCAGAGCGAATCGTTAGCTCCAAACCTAGCCCACATCTTACAACCGAAGGCCATACAAATGCTTTTAGGGTTACGGAGACCCAGGCCTCCTTGACTTTCAGGATGGCATATGCTCTTCCAATAGATCCAATGGTGATGATTACCGTTGTCCTTGTTTCCCCAGAAAAAGGACGATGCCATCGAGCGGTAAGCGCGAAAGAAACAGGCCGTAGGTGTCATGGCAACAAAGACATGAGAGCCTAGTGAGTCGAGAACAGACTTAATAAGAACAAGTATACCTGCCTGAGAACGAAGAGTAGTATTCCAACGAATAACCTTTTCTCTTTCATTGTCGGTCAAGGGATCGAAAATGGCATTAAGCTTTCTGCCTTGGCACAACACTATACCGGGATAGGGTAACGGAAGGGAAGATACCTTGAATCCAGTAAATGTCTCGATCCAAGAAGACCTATCGGGGGATAGCCTTTCACTGGGACGAATCATCTTTTAGCAGTGTTAGTGAGTTGCCCCGAACATTGCTCGTAGTGCTGAATAAGACATATAAGGCGATGGATAGAGCGACGACTACCATTAGTAAAAATGATGATGTCTTCTATGAAAGATAAGGAAGATATAAGCGGGTAGACCATCGGAATGCCAAGCCTATGGATTTTCCTTGCTATAGTAAGTGAATACAATCCACGTATAAAAGCCTCAGCAACGATGACGAATAGAGAAGGGAGAGTGGGTCTCCCTAGAGAAAACCTCTTTCCGATTTGAAACGGCTATTGGCCGATCCATTAACGAGGACTGAACATCAACAGTTTGAGATCAGTCTCCATATAAGATCGATAAGAGCTTCTGGAAAACCAAAAGCCCGAATAACCTTGATGACGAAGAACCAAGACATGTGATCGTAAGCCTTAGACATATCCAGCTTAATGACCACATTAGAACCCCAGACCTGCCTATCGATCTGAGAGACCAGCTCCTTGGGTAAGAGGACGTTATCTATGATCAAACATCCTTTTACAAACCCAAACTACGACATAGAGTTAATACGTTCGAGAAACGTGCTAGTCTGAAAGCTAGTACCTTAGATATAACCTTGTTTGAAAAATTGCGTAAGCTGATAGGACAGAAATCCACGTAGGAGCTTCGGTTTTCGTGGTTGGGGATAAGAACCAAGTTGTTGGAAGTCTAGCCCAAAGGGAGATCTCCACCAGAGAAGAAATACTGAATAGCAAGGCAAAAGTCCGTCCGAATAATCAGCCAGACACTCCAGGAAAAGACCCCGTTGAAGCCGTCAGTCCCACTCGCACTGTCCTTACTAAGCGTAATTACACAAGCACTTATTTCCTTTGAAGTGGTGCGACAATGTCGGGACTATCCGAAAGGAGTACCAATCTAGGGATGAAGGAAAGAAGTGCCTGGCCAAAGAACGACACAGAAGGAGCTCAAAGAAAATCATGAAAGTGGGATAAGATAGTATCTCCGAGTTCACTCGTCGTCGAGGCCCAGGAGAGATTAGGGCATTGGATAAGGCGAATAGCAAGAAGATTATTCTTCTTACGGATAATGGAATGGAAAAAATTGGATTTCGTATCTCCTTTAACAATCCATTTGATCCTCGCATTCTGGAAAAGATAGTCATGCTCTATACGAAGCTCCGACGAGAAGGCCATTTGGGCAATCGCCCAAGCCTCCTTATTAGCAGGAGAGGGGTCCTCATCAAATACGCCTCAGCTAATACAAGCGATTCTTCGGCTACCCGAACACAATCGAAGATGTTGTTGAAAACAAGAACATTCCATGCGTTAAGGCAAGCCTTAATACGTTTCAACTTACGAGAAATACCACACACGGGGAACCCATCACAGGAGAGTTCCAGGAGTCTTCCACCACACCATGGGAAGTATGATGAGATCGCCACATGTTCTGGAACCAAAAGGAAGAAGGACCAGAGAGGAAAAGTGGAGAACCCCTCTGAATAATAGGAGCATGATCGGAGAAGGCACGATGCGTTTGAGAAATATGGAAGTTGAATGGAAGATTGAACCAATCCTCCATTCCAAAGACTCTATCAAGCCTAGATAGGATACGATTCATCCCGACTTGGTTACACCAAGTAAACACCGATACAACGAAAGAAACCTCAGAGAGAACCGAACTAACGATGAAGGCATTGAAATCCGCTCCCACTAAATGGCTAATGAAATTGCCTCCATGTTTCTCTGCTTGGTTGGCGATAACATTGAAGTCGCTACCCAAGACCGAAACCAAAAACCCCAAATCGGAAATAGCTAGAATATCGGACTAAAAGCCTATTCTCTCTATCCAATCGCATTTAGCGTACACCACCGAGAGTAGAAAAGAGTAGGAAAATACGAAAAAGAACAGGCTGCAGACAAAAGATGATCGGAGTTGAAAACAAGATGAAAGACCATATCTTTGGACCATAGGATCCAAATCTTGTCGGACACATTGACTAAGGATCCACTAAAGCCAAGAGACAAAACAGACATGGTGATCTCCTATGGTCCCAGGAAAGATTCCAGTAGAGTCACCAAGTA
Organism: Allium sativum; assembly: GCA_030737875.1. NCBI lineage: Eukaryota > Viridiplantae > Streptophyta > Magnoliopsida > Asparagales > Amaryllidaceae > Allium > Allium sativum. The sequence goes on from CM060911.1 coordinate 196,572,790, forward strand.
GACAAAATGCTTGGTAAGAATGTGCTTGAGTGTAGCCACCGATGCATCATTGCCTATACCATAAACATTCCTAAAGAGGAAATTCGCCGTCTAGGAAAAGGAAAAAAAGACAGACGCACTAAAGACAGAAAACACACCTCAGTTGGGGGAAGAAACTATCTCCCAACTCAAACAAGATACAACGTAAGACGAGTAGATCTAACGATCTGCTTAGACACCACAATAAGCCGCTCGTAGACTACGACGTAATATACGAGTAGACGAGCGAGCGGGAGCCTCTCTTGAACTAGAAAACTCCAAAGAAACCTATGGACCTAGAGCAGGTGGGTACGTAGCCGATACCCCTGCTCACGACGGACAAAAATTCTTAATAATTCGAGATAGTCTATCATTAATGATTGCTATCTCATCCTTACTAAGTAGAGGACAAAAGCCAGGGACAAAAGACACATAACTACAAGAAGGTACAGAAAGACACGCGGGGACAACATAAGCAGAAAAACAGAAGAAATAGAAAAGGATGTGGAGTCTCTCGGTTGAGACGACACCAATTTCTATGAGAACTATACCGAAGCTGAACTATCATCCGATTGACAGCTCCGCGTATCAGGCAAAGTTCTGGAGTAGGGCCACCCACATCTAACACGGGGCAGGTCTACACGAGTGCAAACCGAGGAAAAACGAAGCAACAATGCAGACAGATGACCAGGTGTACATGCTATCCCCATATAGCTAGTAGACTCGGTGCTAACTATAGGATGAGTACATACACTAATTCTAGGACGAAGTCCAAAGACAAACCCAAACCTCCTAACTAACTGTGGTGAACCTACCAAGGGGACCAACCGACAGTGATGAACCAAAGGAGCATACACTAGCAAGCCATTGTAAAGCTTGCAGTGTACCCAAAAAGGCCGACAAGCAAAGTAATATCCCAAAACGCGATAGACAAAGCCAAACGACAAACCAGGCAGAATCATGCTGCCAAAGCAGCAGGCCAACAAGAAAAAAAACCAACAAAGAACCCGCAATCCGAAAAATGGCACTAAACAGAATGATGTAAAAAAGACATAAAGGAGGAAGTAACACAATACCGACCACACATCAGCCTTCAGAAACAATCACAACCACCCACCACACAAACAAAAAAGATAAAGCAGACAAAGCAACATACACATGACCTGCCACCATCTCAACCGGAGTTGCGACTACGGTGGCAGGTAGCTCATGCAAACGCATGATTGGGCTCAAACCAACACCATCGACACACAAAAAAGTACCCAGTGGTAGAACCATTACAAACCGCAAAAAAAAAGAGGGAAAGCTACGAACCTGACTGGTGAAACAGTAATGTGACAGCTCAAATTAAACCGAGCACCTAAGATGCAAGATATCCACCGAAATACCTCAACCTCAACTGCACAAGGAACATGAGGATCGCACCCTAACCGGACAGACTCAGGGATAACTAGAGACATAGAGTTAGGGGTGGTGAAATCCTCCACCTCATAACAAAGATCTGCCAGCAACGAGTCAAACCGATTGCGCAAAACCAAGCCTTTAGGCCCCATCAAAGACGAAGGAGTCTTCACAATCAGACCTAACTCCAAGGAGGACAGAGTCGAAAGAAGGGGAGCATAGGAAACCAACCTCGTCTTCTTCAAACGTCCAAGAGACCTGCGACATCAAAGAATTCTTAGGCACTGCCCGAACCTACACTTAAGCGAATCAATGTTGCCTGAAGCAATCATAGAAACAAGTGAACTCCACTGGATGGCAAAGAGGTGGTTAAATCCCCTTTGATACCAGTCACTGCAGCATTAACGTCTCAAAAATCATTGCAGAAAATACCACCATAAGACAAGGAACCAACAAAGAAATCAGGGACATAGCAAATCGAAGGGACATGAGGCCACTTGAAGCGTAAATGAGGCACAAAAGAGGTGATCAAATCCTCTTTGGCTCGTTCACCTTTGCCAAAATCACTGTGCAGAGAAACCGATGGTTTGACCACACCAAGCCTCTACACAGTTGGAGGTGGTTGCAAGATCAAATCACCATTATAAAAAGGAACAAGCTCCATAAACAACCCTCAACATCTAGAAAACAATGCCTCGAAAATGCTGCAAAAGAGGCCAGATCCGAAACCCTAACCACCAACGATAAACACAAAAAAATTGGACTAATTTTTTTATCATTCTTTTGGTATATGTGTTTGATGACTTTGGGGTTTAAAAGATGATACATGTGTTTGGCTCAAAGCTAACAATTATTGATTGTAATAAATTTTCTATGTTGATCATTTGTCTCATAGCTCTAAATTTTAATTACCCCAATTTGAAATTTAGGTAATCTATATCGATGGAAACAACCGAGTCTGTGTTCATGGTGTTCACGAGTAATCCGAGTTTAAACTTGTAAATTTACCTTTTGTGAAATTGTTGTTTTAAGTTATTATATTCCTATATAATAGAAAGGAATCATCTTTTATGCGTTGTTGAGTTTATTTAAGATTATGAGATTCATTTCCTTATGAAAATGAATTGCTCCCTTAACGATAGTATTCTTCACTTATCTTATTATATTGATATGTTTAAGCTAGACAGATCCGTGTATTTATACTTGGGTCAGACCGAGCTTTTTCAGGTATATTTGTAGATTCTATCTTGCTTCGTTGTCCCTTTGGCTTTATCTTTCTGGACATATCTTATGAGTATGGTGTTAAATTATGTGAGTCACTTGATGTATATTTAATTGAGACTCGTTATATCTATACACGATCTTTTGAACTATTTAGGTATATACACATGTATTTTATGATTCCATTGTTTGTATCTGATTTATTCTGTGGTCCACTGTACTTGTACTATGTTCGAAATATAATCCTTAGCCACCGTAATTTATATTAAACATGAACTGAGTGTGTCTATCCTCTTTAGGTAAGGAATAAAAATCTATAAACTTAATCGACGTATTCGATATTCATTTAAGACGAAATTTAGGATGGTTGCCCTCAATCAGTCATATTCTCTTCTCTATTAAATAGTGTTTCTCTGTAAAGCTCGTTATTATGGTGGATCTTGGGGTGGGACGTTATATAAGTAGTTAGTTCGATAGAGCTTCCACGTAGTCCTTTTTTGAATGCCTAACTCCTCTATTTATAGTTATTGATTGGCTCGGATCGGCCTAAAATTCCATAGAAATCCAGTTTAGTGGAGGCAACTAATTCATAGGAGTGTAGTTCAGATTGACCACACTTATGTTTCAAATCGGTACCATTCTGAGGCTTCGGCTCAGTACAAAACCGTATCCATCAAATTTTGTGTGGATTGATCTGACCCGTATCCTTTTTTGTCCATTTCCTTTAGGTTTTTTCTTCATTCAATGCTAAACGACAATACCTCATTGATTTGATGTGTTGTAATCCATGTTGATCCCACATCAGGGAATCCTGCCAATCCCTCTTTTATGACACGAGCCGACGAATCCGGGTATGAATGATTATTCCTAGGTGGACACCAAATCCACATTATTCCATGTTTATTAAATTCTAACATTCCATCCAAGTGAATTCGTCTATCAAAAAATCATGTTATCTTCCATAATTGATTCCTAAGTAATTCGACTAAGGGTGGCAATTAGACCAGACCCGATGGACCCAGACCGGACCCATCGGGTATCGGTTCTAGGCGGGTCGGGTTATGTCGGGTCTGAACTATACATTTCTAAAATCTGGACCCGAGCTTCAGTTTGGGTTGGGCCAGTTCGGGTTCCATTGAATAGTAACACTAAAAATACATATATTTCAATGCTTTTTGATCTAGTCTTTCGGGTCGGGTTTGATTGGGTCTAAATTGTATTTTTCATCACCTAGACCCGACCTTAGACCTATCGGGTTCGGTTCGGGTTTGGATCTTGTCAGGTCGGGTCAGTTCGAATCTTCGGTTCTCAGTTCTAATTGCCACCCCTAAATCCGACCATCTTTCCAAGCTATCTGCCATGATGATTAAATAATTCATACATCCAAGTCCAAAGTGTAATTGCCTAGCAAAAAAGACAGTTAATACTTTCCCTCAAAAACGTATCTTGCTGCAAAATAATCTTTGAATCAACATAAATCCAAATTCCAAAGTCCAAAATCTATCCAAAAACCAAATTCACGATTACGCCAGATCATTTATGTAATCCATATGAATTATGATCTGAAACCAACATCCAAGATTTCCACAGCCAAATCCAAATATGTTGTTTCGATATGATATCCAAATCCATAACATCTCAAGGAAAATCCTTATTGAGCATAATCCATACTTGTAAACCTATCAAGAAACCCACTGCTAAGTCAACATGATCCTTGCCAAGTACAATATGTACTTGGGACCAATCAGGAAGGTTTTCCAATTCCAAACAAAGTGGCTCGAACCTTACCGAGCATAATCCGTACTCGACGACCATTAACTAATTAAAATTAAAATCTAGTTTTTGAATCCACACTTCATGAGAATAATTCATACTTGCAAAGTGATATATCTGAAGTTCAAAAAACTTAGTTTATTACAAGTCGAAAATGAAAAATAATGGTTCATCATCGTTTCAATGTGTGCCTAGGAACCAAATCATGTTCTCATACATGTGTAAGTGGCATAACCATTTTTGTTACAATTTTATTATATTAAAAACAAGTTCAATGGTTCGACATCAGCTAAGAGAATACCATAGGGACTAATTCCTATTTCTATACATGGTTAAGCCGACTTGGTCGTTCATGATCCAGATACAATCCATATCCTAAGTTGATGATGATTCCACTCGAACTACGTCCTGGATTGCTTCCATATTGTGTGCTCGGTGGCTACTCATGTTTCATCATTGCTATCCAATTCTGGACATACTACGCCAATATTCCACTACTAACGTTCTCTTCGACTGTATCCTTCAAATGTCTAAACTCATTTGTTTCATGTCTGTTGTTCAGCTTTTTGGTAAAACCCGTCACAACTCAAATTTTTACTAAGGATTGGCTCTCCATCTCCTAGGTCGACCTTCATCTAGGTAGATAAGACTTGGTTCAACCCAAAAAACTGTGTCTCAAGTAGAAACGTGCTCCCTCGTGCCTAGTTCAGACTTCAGAGATTGGGTCGGTCGATCTAATAAATCGACCCCAGTTACATTGACTTACGACATGCGTTACACAACAAATCCCAATTCTCAAGGTAACTTTGTTGGTCAACCCTAACCTATTCTACCTCCCTTGCTCCAAGTTTCAAGGTCCACATATGCCATGATTATCGAGAAGAACTATTCTCGAACATGAGATCGGGTCCCGTCTCCTACAGTAGATTACCTGGATCAAGCGACACATGGCTGAACTAGGATCAGGTTGCCGCCATGTGGCACATCGATCGACCTAGATTTTCACCTATAAATACCCCCTTCCAGAAATAGAAAAGGGAATCTATCCTCCGAAAAAAGTTTATAGCTGGGTTTCTTTAAATAACTCACTGTATCAATCTATCAAACAACACTGTAGCACAAGAATTTTGTGTATAAATCACTTCTTTATCGACCTTCTTTCAATTCAAGCAATTGTAACTTGTAATTGACAGTATAAACAAAGACGATAAAGTGGACGTAAGCTTGGCCTTAAGCCGAACCAATATAAAGTTGTTGTGTGCTCCCTGTTTTTTGTCTACTTTCTTGCATTCTATAATTGAGATTGTAAGAATACTTAGTGATTTGTGTGTGGATTATGCACTTTGGGGTTGATTGTTATAAGACCAACTTTTTAACGTCAACACTTTAGCTCGCCAAGTAGGGGCGAACGCGATCGCGATAACCTTCATCAGTTTCTAAGCTTGATAGGACTTGGATAGCTACTTATTGAAGAAAAATGGTGAAACTGAAGAAGGATGGAACACATTCCCACACTTAGGCCATTGGCACCATAGGCGCAGCAGACCCAGTAGCTGAGGCAAGCCTAGAGGCTTCCTTGCATGAAGGACCATCCCTATACTTGACTAGGGATGAGATGGATGGAATTATAGCTGAGCACAGATGGCACACCAGGATGAACTCCTTAAAAAGCAATAGGGGAAGATGGGCCCTTCCTTCGCTCGAATGGAGGGAAGGCTGAGTAACTAAGATTCACTCCCTGCAACAGGCGAAGCTAGGGCAACAGCTGATTTTCGGGTCGGTGAAATCCAAGCCCCAAATCGGTCTGAAGCTCTGCCACCACCCTGTTTGACCCAACCTCCAATTTAACCAAATACCGGATCGATGCAACCTCCGGGTCAACCCGAACATGGTTCGATGCAACCTTTGGTTCGACCTGGCATCTTACCGCAAACTGGACTTATGCAGCCTCCGACTCGACCTTGCCAACACGTTGACCTGAACACAGACAGAGGCAACAACCCTTTGTCTCTCCAAGATTGCAATACCACATCATCTCTATATGAAACAGAGGAAACCACTAATGTAAACCACTATGAGATTTCCCCGAACGGGGGCAACACCGAACCAAGAACTGGGAATTCTATTCTAGGTCGGTCCGATCTTATCGACATGGATATGGTTCGGCCAAATATGCATGCCAACCTAAGGACCTCAGATAATCTAGAACCAACAACCGAGGCCGGGGACTACCTTCACTCATCACTCGTGGATCACACTAGGTCGACCACGATTGTGCAAGGAATGCTTCCATCATCGGCTGAGCTTCGAGTTGAAGCCATCGGTGTAGAATTGGAATCGTGGAAACGACTTCTCAGAGACAACAACCAAATTGCTAGCATTATTAGACACTTCATCCGAGGCGCAACCTCTCATCATGACATGGACAATGTCCATCGTAGCCCTTTCATGTGAGAAATCAGGAACTCTCGTAACCTGCCTGACTTTAAACTTCCAACTTTTGAGTCGTACAATGGTAGGACGGATCCTTTCATACATCTTATGCGCTACATGCGCCATATGGAAGTATTATCGGCATCACTCAATGTCATGGCTAAGTGCTTCCCTCTTTATTTGACCAATATCGCTGCCATGTGGTTTCGGCAGCTAACATCTAAATCGATCAACAATGGAACATGTCAGTCACCCGCTTCATCGAGCAATTCAGGGTCCATGTATCATGGCCCAAGGGCGTTATATTCCTCACCTCGATAAAGCAGAGGTCTGAAGAGACCTTGCAGTCTTTCCTAGAAAGGTTTAATGCGGCTATAGCATTAGTACACCGACCGAAACCATGTATGGTACTCATGGCGACAATGGCAGGCGTTTTGGACAGAACAGTCTTTAAATTCTCCCTCCAAAGAGATCGTCCAAGAGATATCCCTTCTGGATATATATATATATATCGACATGCGAGGAAATCTTCCATTTCCTAAGCTTTACCAAAGGGAGCCAACTAAAAAAGGACGCGAGTCAGGAAAGCACTACATGTTTCATGATATGGCAGGTCTTGGCACCAATGGCTGTAGACACTTGCGTGATCTTGTTGAAGAACGGGTTAGACATAGAGAACTTCCCGAGTTTGTTAAGAAAATAACAACGTCCGCGACAGCTACCCTTCCATGCTCCTCAGAATGTTCTCATTCTCCTCAGAACGGGAGGGATCCCAAGTCAAGCAATCGCGACATCATCATTAACTGATCTGGATTAGATCATCCTGGATATTATACAATTCTTAGGATATAAGACATGTACTCTTGTTGATTTAGAATTTTTTAATAGCTGTGTCAACTCACGTAGTTAAGCTTTAACTCTCGGACATACCACATTGTTGACAATACAGCTATCCAACAAATAACTGGCTAAGTTGAAGTACACATGTACAGGGTTAGGATTTAATCCCAAGGCGTGTTATGGATTCAATCATAGACCAATTAAGATTTTTTTTGGTTTTGTTATAATTTATGGCATATATAAAACCTATTTTTCAGGTATGGATCATGTTTGACGAATGTAAGTGTCTTGTCAGGATTTGGCAAGATTCTCAATCAAAAACAGAGTATGGCTTATACTCATTTCCTTACCACCGGTATGGTTGATACCTAGAACCCTACTTATCAGGTTGTAACGAACATAATCCTATTTCGGTACGGGTATGGATTATACTATAATCAGACTCCTAAGCTTGCATTATACTTGGGAAAATCATACTACCTTGTCACTATTTGACAAGGAAATACCACTAAAGCTCGAATATGGTTTGTACTCGATTCCCCAGTATGGATTATACTCTAAGCATGGTTTATGCTCAATCTGGATTTCCAGGTGTCGCTTATACCTGAAGGGATGGATTACCTTGTCAGGATTTGGAAAGTTAAGTCAATCACTGCTTGAGTACAGTTTATACTCTAAAAAAATATCCAAGCGTGGTTTATGCTTGAAAGGGTTAAGCGACATCGTCAGGATTTGTCATGCTGATTTTCATAATCTCTTTACAGGTATGGACTACACTTGCAATCAAATTGGCTCGGCAAGGCTTTGGTTCATCTGGTTTCATTAGATACGATCGAACGATATCGTTGGTCTTTTGGTTTTCTTATAATATGGTTCGGTGTGACGATGGAATTCTGGATTTCTAAATATTAGGCCTATATACATTATTAATCTTCGGAAGATCCATAACACATCTTTCTTTAATAAGAAAGATATGTTATGGGGGAAGGGGGTAAAGTGCTGAACAACTTCTTGGTAAAGCTGTCATAACTCAAATTTTCACTAAGGATTGGCACTCTTCTCCCGTATCGACCTTCATCTGGGTGGATCAGAACTTTGTTCGACCCAAACCAACTGTGTCTCAAGTAGAAACGTCGTTCCTCAAGCCTGGATTAGACTTTAGAGATTGGGTCGGTCGATCGATCAAATCGACCCCAGTTACATCGACTCGTGTCATACGCTGCACAATAAAGCCTAATACTTAAGGCAACTTTATCAATCAACCCTGACCTATTCTACCTCCCTTTCTCCATGTTTCAACGTCTATGTGTGCCTTGATTATCGAGAAGAACAATTCTTGAATACGAGATTAGGCCCCGTCGCCTACAGTAGATTTCCCGGATCGAGTGACACGTGGCTGAACCAGGATCGATATACGCCACGTGGCACATTGATCAACTCAGATTTTCACCTATAAATATCCCCATTCCAGATATGGAAAAAGGGGATCTCTCCTCTGAAAAAAGTCTATGGTTGGGTTTCTTTAAATAACCCACCCTACCGGTCGATCGAACAACACTGCAGCACAAGGATTTTATGTATAAATCACTTCCTTCTCTACCTACTTTTAATTCAAGCAGCCGTAACCTGTAATCAATGGTATAAATAGTGATTATAAAGTAGATGTAGGCATCTTAACCCGAACCACTATAAAGTTGTTGTGTGCTCCCTATGTTTGTTTGCTTTCTTGCATTCTATGATTGAGATTATAAGAAAACTCAGTGTTTGTGTGTGGATTATGCATTTTGGGGGTTGATTATCATAAGACCAATTTTTGACGTCAATAATGTCCATCCATATTGTGAAACAAACAGTGCTTTCCATATGCTCATTCCTTCTCTATGGGCACCCTCTTAGCAGGCCTTCAATATGGAAGGCGTTCTTGTTCCCCTTACCGATCCTTTCTAAATTTTTATTCAAATCTATATAAGAAGAGAATTTTGGTTCTCACTGTTGCTTATTTGATCATGCATATCCATTCTCATCCTTTATCTTTCCTTTATCCTAGCCAAAACTTAATGGTCCTCCGTACTTATCCATATTTACTTACATGGCTTCTCAATCCGCCTTGCACCTTTTTACCTCAAAAATCTGTCAAATTAATGGTAAAATTCACTGCGATCACTGGGGGTCCCTTTCTAAAGAAGCCTTGAAATTTGTGATATCCAATACTCCAAAAACTATGCCTTCAATACCATCGACGAGTCCAATCGATCAACCATGTCCACCAACGTATTAAATCTTTATAAAAAAACTACAGTGTTTGTAATGTCCCTTGCTTCACAATAGTCACATTTATAACATTCTTGGGTCATGTAATATGGGCATGGAACTATCGCTTGAAACTTTTTTCAAATCCTCTCCAATTGCCAATAGATCCATTTTCCAACTACTCAAACCATAAAGCAGATATTTGATGGGAAGAGTGGGAAGCATTTAATCATCACATCCTCAGATTCCTATAGTGCTTCTATAGGCCTCATATATGGCATAAGTTGAATGTTCTGATCCTTCCTTTAATTACAAGCGTCCAGCACTAGAAACTTGAAGTCTAGTGGATTTCTAGAATTCCTAATGTTTGGAGTGAACAAACTCTAGTACACACAATCCAAATCCTGTTTAACTAATCCTCCTCTCAAAATTCATCAAATAATATATATATATATAGTCATGTCATCATTATCCAAAAAATGCCCACACTTATGTTTCATATCGAATCTAATCTAAAGGTTTGGACCAGTACCGATCCGGGTCCATCAAACTTAGTATGGATCGATCCAACCCTTATCCTTGTATACCCATTTCCTTTAAGTGTTTTCCATATATCGAACCCAGACCGTGACACTATACCGATCATATGTGTAGTAGTCCATGCCAGTCCGACATCAAGAGTCATATAGACCCCCCCCCCCTTTGATGAAATGACCTAACTCAATCCGGGTATGAATGTTATGTCTATCTGTATCTCCAATTAAAATATTTCCATGTTTTTTTCAATTACAATGTTCCATCCAAGTAGGATATCCGCAGATTCATTCTATCATCCATATTCGATTCTCTAGCATTCCGACTATCTCTCTGGGCTATCCGCCTAAATGGTTGGGTAATCCATATATCGAAGTATAAACACTCTGAATCATTAAGTTTCTTAAGTTAATGAGACAATCTCTCTGAGTTGTTTTATATTCGAATTTTTATGGGATAATATCAAATTTAAAGAGCCTATAGTGTTCCTACATCGATAGGTTGGTTTGTGGTCCAGAAAGGATGGTTCATGGTCTCTTTGGATCGATGATTGGTTTTTCTAATTGGTTTCTCCAGGACAACCATGGTCTTTCTGGGCTTTTCTATTCCAACATGCTCACTCTCTAATGAAGCTGCCCACCCCCGCACTCCAGCTTCACTTTCCTGTAGAATATATAGCGATGCCTATTCAATTCCTTGGTGTTCGATAAGGAACCCAATGATAGTAAGTTGGTCATGTTGCTCTCAACTTTGTCTATTCGGATGGAAAAATAATGTCATGAGCATCATGGAATCCCTTATTCTTACTCTTTGATGAAGGGACACGCATTTCGATCTCTAGCTTCGACCCTCCGACTAAAAGGTTTCTCTAGGTTGCATAATTCCTGTCGCTTGCTCTTCGACTAGGGGACTTTCACCATTGCCATGTCTCTTCAATTGGAGTTCCAGGATAATCTAGCCTTCCACCACTCTCCTATGGAACTATTCACTACTGTTTGGCAAAATATTTTGGTTTCAAATTTTCAAAGAAAAGAAAACAAGTAGAAAATCTTGGACAGTCATCCTGAACATCCAACTCAGAGCATGCCCAGAGATCCCTCCGGTTCTGGTACACGTGTAAGAGGTTCGAGGTTGCTGTACTAACTAATATAATGAAATAAAAAATAAAAATTAGAGCGCAAGAAGTAACAGATGAACCTACCGCATGTCCACCTCGATTATGGGATTAGGTTCACGTAGAAGATCCTTAGTTGTTCTGGACTAAAGATGGTGGTTGCTCCCACCAGATTATTTTCGGCAAACCCTGATGTATTATTGCACTTGATCTCTTCTGAAAGGATCCTCAATCAGTTCTCGTAGATGTCTACAATCATTTGTGTTGTTCCTTTTCATCTCATGGAATATGCAACACTTTTAAGACGTACACACACACTTTGTAGTCTCTCTCCTCATTCATCTTCAGTAAGAGATGTGTTTATAATATCCAAGGAAATCTGCTTTGCGTCTCGTTCAAATTTGTATAAGATAACACAGGCTCCCTTATTTTCCTTTTGTCTTTTCCATTCATCCTTCGGTGGCCATCAATGCTCTTCTTTCCTAATCTTTCTTAGTTTCAGCTTTGGGCGATCCACCATCTTCTATGTTATAAACTTCATCGAAAGCAAATTTGGTCTCTACATCCTACTATTGCAGGTGTCTTTTAGTTTTAGGATAGAATTCATCCAAATCCATCTTGAAATCTGTTTAAAAAACAACTATAGGAATTCTTACCATCAAGATAATTGATAGATTAGTTTACCCACACAGTCACCACTACATTAAACATGTTCGGACAACTACTTCGGCTCTCTCCAGATCTTTTCTTCAAACAAGAAAGCTTTATCATGTTTTTGGTCTTGAGACTGTGAGACATACATTTAAAACTTCCTCAAGAATTGATCCACTAGCTTTGTCGATGAATGGATATATCTGTTGTCCAATTGGAAATGTAGCTAGATGTGTTAAGTAAAGTAGAAAATAACGTCTCATCGCTACCTCCAAAGCTCAAGCACCTACATGTCTGATGTATCTCATAAGATAAATGGTTGGATCCGACTTCGTCATAAGTATCAACCATTGAAAGCTTGAAAGCCAAGAGAATCCTAGCATTTCGGATGTTAGAAAAAAAAATTAAATTCATGTTGACATCTCTAAATTTTGATGTGGTGACCACCTTTAACCACCCTCCTAATCTTTTATTCTATTTGTTTCAAGTTGTTTAGTATAAGTTCCTGACCCACAATAGCACCGCATTCCCTAGTGTTGTGCGGGCACTCCTAGGACATACTCAAGAACATACTCCACTTGTTTTTGCCTATTCAAATATTGATGTACAATTTCCATTCCACACTAAGCATTGTTGTACTAAGGGAATTACAGTACGTAAGTCTTCATTCGTTGTCTTCCATTATTTATATTATTTCCTACACCATCAGTCCTTGATGTTTCCACAATTACACCAACCTTACTATTCCAGTATTTGTTGTTCTAGTGTTGCTTTTGAATAAAGCTTCTCCTATACTGGGTTGAACGTGATCTATCCCATTTTATTGTTATTTGGTAAATGTTTCAATTTAAATTCTTCCAAATCCTACATGTTCTGCACTATCTCTAGGATCTTGATCTTGAACTCATATAGTTCTAGTAACCTCTTGTTGCATCATCCTTTAGAATAACACATCAACCATCTTTTATTGCCTAGCTATGATCCTATCACGAATCTCTCCCACAGTCTTTTCCATAACTGGTCTAATAACATAGATAGGTCTACTAGATTTTGAAGATGCTTCCCAACTGCCTCCATGCTCAAATATGAGATCTCCAATTTTCAAGCCATTTCATTTTATTTCTGGTTGAAAGAATCAAAATGTTAACACTGAAATTGGATTAACACTATGGTTAATGTGAAACCACCAACCTAGAAGATAGCAAGCATTTAAAAAAAGAAAATAAACTAAAAAATAACTAAAACACATAAAAATTATAGTGGTTCGGTGTACTTCAGCTTACATCCACTTAAATCAGTCTTCTATTAAGATTATAATTGTTGGATCTCTCTAGATCTCAACTAATTACCCTAGGTCCAAATTATAAGATATTTGACTATATTTAGCGGAGATGAGAAATGAAGAAGTGTAGGTGATCCAATAGAGTAGCGAGATCCGAGAAAGATCCAATAGATCCTTTTTTGGTTGAAGAACGCCCACTATTTATATTGAATCACTACAAGAAATTTGATTTTTTGTAGCACCCAAATAACGATACCGAGCATTTTTGGTGGCGTTTCGATAATCGTTACGAGAAAACATGCCACTAAAAATCATTGAGTATTAGTTGCACTTTTTTTAAATGCCACTAAATATTTATTTTTAATAGTGTTTTTTAAATGATACAGATGTTATTTTTTGCAACGTCCATGAAAGGTCATCGAAAAGGTTTCTTCACTATGATTTTGTTTTAACGGCGTTCACTTATGTTTTTTGTAGCGTTTAGTGAATGCCACCGCAAGGGTTCCTGATTTCTTTAACCATTTATTTGTAGCGGTTTTAAATGCTACAAATAAAAATAATATTCTATAGCACTATTTCCGTCAACATTTGTTCCCAATTGTATCATAATATTCCAAACCTACCTATAAATTTTCCTCCAATTATATAACAACGTTATACACAAACGCATACACTTTTGACCATAACATATTAAACAACCGCAAAATATGTACACATTCAAAGATCCACAAGATACATACACATTCAAAGATCCACAGCATACATAAGTGTCAAGACAAAAAGTATATTTTATCTCGACCCTTGTAACCATTCTTACGAAATATATTGTCATTTAAATCATTTTTTGAATATATTGCAGACATAGAATTTTTGTGAGTCTATCTATGTATGCCATAGGTGCATTTTCTTCCATAGTAGGAGTTCTAATCTATCACAAACTACTAAAAGACTGTTCATTTCGAAGCATAATCTTCTACGCTCAACTATTTTACAGTGTATCAGGAATGCTTGATCTATTCTTTGTTCTACGGTGGAATCGTAAGCTACATATACCTGACAAGTACTTGTTGACAATCACAAAGGTCTAAATGTGTATCCCTCTTTGCTCTCATTCAAGGTTTGCAAGCATCATGAGTTCGAAGTAGACAAACACAATTCAATCTTCTTTAGAGTTAGTCAATCAACTGCCAACCCTCTCTCTCGAAAGTCCCCTGTAACTGAAAGATTCATAGAACATGTACATGTTTACGAGAACAAGGTATTAAGCAAGCTATTTAATATGTAATTTTTAATTTAACTGCAATATACATCAGATAATTGTAAATGGTATAATACCAAATAACTTGATTTCCATTACACATCTAATAATATAAAATAAACTTACCATGACTACAGAAAAAAACCAAATGATAACTCATGTGTCATATCATTGGCCAGTGTCGCCACAGTATCCAAAACTAAGGATGGCATACAGTACCTAATCAAAACCACAGATTCTAACATAAATAGCTAACTAGACAAACAAGACTGCATGAAAAAGTCTTACATGCACAGAGTAATACACCAAGACTGCATGAAATGTTCCATATGTGATGCTACAATATCTAGACAAACCCAACCAAGCCTCCCAAGGGTAATGGCACTATTCTCAATAAGCGACTTGTTAAGACCCTATATATATAAAAAATTAGGAAAATGAGCCAGGTATTTGGGGTAAAATAAAGAACTACATGCATAAACAAGCTCACTTGAGGATTTTGAAGTAAGATATAACCGTCAAATCTACAGTACAAGTTTGGACTCCTTCATCTTTGAAATTAAGTAGTGACCGTGAGCTTCTCTTTGCTAGTGAACTCCTTCATCTTAGAAATAAATAGCAGAACATCTAAACCGACAAAAACATTAGCTGTTTAAACAAATATTTAAAAAGAGAAGAAAATTGTAATATGCAAAGCAAAATTGTAACGACCCGCATTCTACGCATCGGAGGATCGTAGAATATTTGTTTCTTTTTTGTACGAGGTCGTATAGTCGTGTAACTTTGGGGAATGACTATTGGAGCCATTTCCCATGTTCACGATTTTTGCCAATTTTTAAATGACCGTTTTGCCCCTAGCTGATCTTGTTTCAACCATAACTTTTGATTGGTAAGGAGTTTTGACCTAAAACCACTTCCATTAGATCTGGATGATGGCCGTAGAGTGGTCACATTAGCCAAACGGACTCTCCGTTTGGGAGATATAGCTAAAGCAAGGTTTAGAAGGTGAAAAACAGCTTAATGGACCTAATTAGGGTGATTAACAAGAGGGCCCATAACCCATTTCGGGATTAGGGTTATGGGGAGGCTGAGAACAGTTACGAAACGATTTTTATTTCATTTTTTCAGCCGCCTAAACATTTCTCTAACCCTAGCCATGGCCTCCACCTTCTAAAATCATTCCAAATCACTTCTAGTCACTAATTAATAAGATCTACATCAAATCAACATCAAATTAGAGGCAAAGGCTATTGTGTGCATTGCAATCCGTGCCATTTAAAGAATCATTTCAGATCTGAGTTTATATTGTGGCTAAGGTGAGTGATTTGCATTGTTTTTCACTAATTACGGCTAATTAGGGGTGATTAGTGATAACAAGCGAAATTACAACTCAGAAAAATTTGGAAAAATTTGTAAAATTCTAAAATATTATTTTAGGCCTCTGATAGAAATTTGGGCTAATTTGGATAAGTTTTGCTAATTGTATGCTTAAACATGATTAAGGGGAAAATATGGGTTTTGGGTATGTTTGATCCATATGAACATATTAAACCGTTGATTTGGTGTTTTTGGTCAATTATACATGTTGCTATGACTGTATGGTATGCTTTATGATTGATTAGAAAAGTTAAAAAGGTCAAAAACGCCGTCGTGTGGCGTAAAAACAGTCATTGGAAGTTGCAGGAAAAATATGCAGGAGCTAGACCAGATCGGATCGCCCCTACCCGAACCGACCCGCTCGAGGAGCACTCCACAACCCCGATCCGCTCACGCCAGGGAACCCCGGACCGGGAATTTTGCCATCCCCGAACCGAACCGCTTCTACTTGGTGACCACGAACCAAAGTGCCACAAGTAGACTGATCACGAACCGAGGAGCTCGATCAGCTTGGAGGAGTTGTCTTACACGAGCCAATCTGAAGCATGTAACCACGAGCCGAATCACCAAGGAAGCATCAGCACGAACCGACCCGACCTGGGGAGGAACTCATGACCCGACCCGAGCAAGGTTGATGACCATGGACCGAACGAGGAGAAGAGGACCGAACCGAATGGAAGCTTGTTTTTGAACCGATCCGGAGGAGACCAAAACCTGAGATGCAAAGGTAGTCCAAATGGAAAGTAGAGCTCAGGATCCAGTTGGGAACCAACGAGTTAACTTCCTGAGTTGGACTTTGCTGCGGGACGTGTGCAAAGGGGTTATCGACGTCAGTAGCTTTGATTCACCACCAGGACAGATGTTAGGCTATGGATCAATGCAGTGGGGTAGTTGTTACTCCATGGGGCAGAGTGATTGTAGCATGGCTATGAGCTAGTGCAGTGGAGTCGTCATGACTTCATAGGGCAGAGTGGACACAGCAAGGACTAGTGGCTATGGATCAGTGCAGTGGAGCCATCTTGACTCCATGGGGCAGAGTGATCATAGCAAGGATTTGGGTGATCAAAGCGGTGGATATCATATGTTTTACACACTGAGCGAGAGATGCGAGGATATTTGCTATGATTGATTGTTTGATATCACTATGACATGCACACCCCCACCCCCATATCATTACACCATATGTTAGTGTCGCCTTAGAGTATTATACATCTTGTTGTGCTAACTCTTTTGTTGTAGGTCCAGGTTCAGGTATGGTTTAGTATACCTGTTATTGTTTTGTTGCTTATCGCTCATACCAGACTTTTGTCTAACCCAGAGTTTTATGCCTCTTCTTATTACTCTGGGTGCTCTTAAACGGGAAGACTAGAAACAGGTCAGGTGATTATGCACGAGTAGCTGTACCGGAGACAAGCAGGTGGCTTCCACGTATAATATATATATATTCTTCTTGTGTCGTTGTCGATCACTACTTTGGGCATTAGTAGTGTACATTTATTTTTGCTTTAGAGACAATATGTTGGAGTTGTAATAAGCTGTATCTTGAATTTCGACTACTATGATGATTATGGTTTAGTTTTCAGCTTATGCACGGTCTCGCCTGTTTTATGTCAAGTATATTATTATTATATTTTATTCCATGCGCTGTGAGACATTCTGCAGGTTCTTTGTTAATTCACTGTATCCTTTCTTTTTCTTTCTTTGGCGACCGTCCCGTGCTAGTTGGGCATTGGCACAGCGCGTTAATTGGAAATGTCGGCTGGTGCGGGGCGGGTCGTCACACTTGGTATCAGAGCTCTAGGTCGCGTAGTTAACCTAGGGAAAGACACCAGGGAGGGATAACACGTATATGAGAGCGCGTATTTGTGATATTTTGGTTTTCAAAATAATATACATACATACATACATACATATATATATATTGTTAGTATATTTAAGGATGGAGTCGCACTGCACTGGCACCACTGAAGAGATGGTTAATCGTTTTCTCCTTACAGATTGAATGATGAGCCGACATACAAGGGTACAGGTAGCGGAGACAATAATGGGAATGCTCCTGATATGAGGACGATGTTCACTGACTTCATAAAAGAGATGCTTGGAAATGTGCAAGGAGAAGATCCAAATGCTGCAAATGGTGGTGGTGTAGCGGTGTCGGCGCCTAGGGCCGATTTCGCCAAGCTCTGTAGGACTACACTAATCTTGGTGGGAAGCCGTTCCACGGAACGGAATCTGCTATAGAAGTTCAGGATTGGTTGGATAGCTGTGAGCGTATCTTCGAAGACTTGGGTATCGAGGATGCGATGAAGAGAAGGCTAGCATCTTGTCAGCTGCAAGGACGGGCTATGAATTGGTGGAATGCTATTAAGGCAGCCAACCCTGAGGATCAAGTTACTTGGGATCAGTTTAAGGCCCGATTCAGTGATAAGTTTATCCCAGCTGCTCAGAAATCAGAATTGTTTAGGAAACTGGAGCTTAAGCAGAATGGTAGGGCAGTCTTGGAGTATATTGCTGAGTTCGATACTTTATCGAAGTATGGATTATCCCTTATTGACACTTTTGAGAAGAAGAATGAGAAGTTCATAACTGGTTTAGATCAGTACTAGGGAGAAAGGCTTATAAATCATATTGATGAGACTTTTGAATCGATTGTTGGAAAAGAACTGAGATCAGAGAGCCTTTATCCTAAGCCCAAGACTGAAGTCGATGTTGCATCTACAGAAGGGCCAAAGCCGCAAGCAAGCGGTGGAGGCAAGAATAATTCTCTGAACAAAAGGAAGCAGAACCAAACTAAGGATGGTCAGAAAAGGGGCAAGAAAGATGTTGAGTGCTTTAGCTATGGCAAGAAGGGCCGTTATGCTAAAGAATGTCAAGCAAAGCTTGCGGACAGGAAGTGCTTCAACTGTGGCCAAGTGGGACATCACAAGGATAAATGTCTGCAACCCCCTAAAGAGAAGCAGATTGTGAAAGCATATGCTCTTAATGCTGTTCCTTCTTCGTCGAATGCCCCAACTGCGATGGAGAAAGGAAAGAATGTCGTCATTCAAGGTATGCTTTCACCTGGTAGATAGGTTGGTATTGGAACCCGAGATAGTGGATAGACCTTTAGCGGTGACGAACCCGATTGATGGTTCGACTAGCCTTAGTATGATTTATCGAATTTTGGTCTTATCGAGTCATGGATGCATGTTGTTTGTGATTGCTTTGTTTTGGGCTTTACTGGATTTCGAATTATTTTGGGAGTCGATTGGCTCCAAAGGTACGGGGTGGTGGTAGACTGTGAGGGCTTTTTGGTGACAGTTAGAGCGGATGATGGGCGGAGGGTAGCATTTGGTGGTCTACCTAGTGATGGGGTGATGGATAGTTTTCTAAATTCCCTCGACATCCTGCATGATGAGTTGTCAGTTGTGCCCATGGCTGGCCAGTATCCGGACGTCTTCGAGGAAGTGACCGGACTTCCACCACATCAAGAGATTGAGTTTCGTATTGATATAGTGAAAGATGCCAGACCTATAGTGATGCCACTTCGTCGTATGGCGCCAAGGGAGCAGAGAGAGCTCGGGGTGCAAGTGAGCGATCTTTTGAAGAAGGGATTTATCAGAAGAAGTGTTTCTAAGTGGGGAGCACTAGTTGTGTTTGCTACCAAGGCAGATGGCTCCCTTCGATTGTGTGTGGACTACCGCGAGTTGAATAAGGTGACGAGAAAGAATAAGTATCCTC
The DNA here is from genome assembly GCA_030737875.1 of Allium sativum. Taxonomy (NCBI): domain Eukaryota; kingdom Viridiplantae; phylum Streptophyta; class Magnoliopsida; order Asparagales; family Amaryllidaceae; genus Allium; species Allium sativum. Next base: position 196,592,662 of record CM060911.1, read on the forward strand.
TACCGCGGATAGATGATTTGTTTGATCAGCTGAGTGGCGCGAGAGTGTTCTCCCAACTGGATCTCACGACAGGTTTTCATCTGCTTAGGGTGGAAGCTGAGAGTATAGCTAAAACGGCCTTTCGGACGCCGTCTGGATTCTATGAGTGGTTGGTCATGCCATTCGGGTTGACCAATGCACCAGCATATTTTGTAGATCTTATGAATAGAGTATTCCGAGATCAGTTGAATAAGTTTGTTCTTGTGTTCATAGATGATATCTTGGTTTATTCGAGGACGGAGGAAGAACACAAGGAACATTTGAGAGTAGTGATGGAGGTGTTAAGAAAACACCAATTGAAAGCGAAGTTTTTTAAGTGCCACTTCTGGAGGAGGGAAGTGAGGTTCTTGGGCCATGTTATTTCAAAGAATGGTATTGCCGTGGACCCTGCAAAGGTGGCTACGGTACAAGATTGGTCTACGCCCAAGAACATGACAGACATAAGGAGTTTCTTGAGGAATAGCTAGATATTATCGTAAGTTTATCCGTGACTTCTCTAAGATAGCAACACCGTTGACTCAGTTGACCAAGAAGAATCAAGCTTTCGTCTGGGACGAAAAGTGCGAGAATGCATTCAAGAGTTTAAAGGAAAAGTTGACATGTGCACCAGTGTTAGTCATTCCTAAAGGGAATGAAAAGATGACAGTGTATACAGATGCATGTGGTACCGGACTAGGTGCTTTATTGATGCAAGGGGGTAGGGTTGTAGCTTATGCTAGTCGATAACTGAAACCGCATGAGAAAAGGTATCCTACCCATGATTTGGAATTAGCAGCGATTGTGTACGCGTTGAAGTTGTGGAGACATTATCTCTTGGGAGAAAGATTTGAGTTGTATACCGATCATAAATCGTTAAAGTACCTTTTCTCCCAAAAGGATTTAAATCTTCGTCAGCAGAGATGGTTAGAATTCTTGGCTTCCTATGATTTCGATATCGCGTATACACCAGGGAAGGGAAATGCAATAGCTGATGCACTGAGTAGGAGACATGCCAGTTTAGGGGCTATGGTACTTGAGTGGAAGCAACTGGAGTATATCGCAGGGTACGATTTCAGACCAAAGTGCGAATTGGATCAAAAAATGTTAGCAAGTTTGATGATCAGACCCACTTTGATTGAGCGGATTGGTTCCAGTCAGAGGGACGACCCTAATCTATTGGAAATCATCTCCAAGTTAGAGATGGGAATCGATGAGGAGATAAACAAGTATGGGCTTGATTGAGAAGGATGACTTCGAAAGAATGGGAGACTGGTTGTACCCAATGTCAATGGATTGAGAGATGAAGTGCTTAGAGAATTTCATCACTCAAAATTAACTATACATCCTAGTGGTAACAAAATGTATCGAGACATGAAGCAGACTTACTATTGGGAAGGAATGAAAAGAGACGTTGGAAAGTTTATATCCAAATGCATGAACTGCCAGTTAGTTAAAGCTGAGCAAAAGAAACCTAGTGTTTGTTGCAACCATTAGAAATTCCAGAATGGAAATGGGAACAAGTATCAATGGATTTCAATGATGGGTTACCAAGGACTAGATCGGCCCATGATAGCATTTGGGTTATTGTGGAATGATTGACCAAGAGTGCAAGGTTTATACCCGTCAAGTCGAATAGAACAACATCTAAGTTAGTAGAACTGTATATGAAGTGGGTAGTGAGATTTCATAGAGTACCCAAAGGCATTGTAAGTGACCGAGATATGTTGTTCACTAGTGGATTTTGAAAGAGCTTATAAGAGACTTTAGGATCAGAATTGCACCTCAGTACCGCGTACCATCCTCAAACCGACGAGCAGACAGAGAGGGTGAATCAAGTATTAGAAGATCTCTTGAGAGCTTGCATATTAGATTTTGGTGGGTCATGGGATGACCATTTGCATCTAGTGGAGTTCGCATATAATAATAGTTATCAATCCAATATTGGTATGGCTTCATTTGAAGCTTTGTAAGGAAGACCGTGCAACTCACCGTCATGTTGGTTAGAAACTGGTGAGAAATTTGTGTTTGGGCCAGATGTGATAAGAGAAACCTCAGATAAGATCAAAGTTATCCGACAACGAATGAAGGCTGCCCAAGATAGGCAGAAGACTTATGCCGATAAGAGGAGAAGAGATTTAAAATTATCCATTGGCGACTTGGTGTTTGTCAAGATTTCTCCGTTAAAGAGCATGATACGATTTGGTAGGCGAGGCAAGTTGACACCAAGATTTGTTAGTCCATTCCCACTTCTCGAATAAGTAGGGAATTTGGTATATAAAGTTGAGTTGCCGGACAAGATGGCGGGAGTTCATAACGTATTTCATGTTTCCCAGTTAAGGAAATTCGTGCACGACACCGATGTGGCTATTTCACCTAATAAGTTGGATGATGTCGACGTAGAACCCGAGGCGATTGGGAACCGCAAGCCGATTCGTATTGCCAAGCACGGTACGAAGAAACTTCAAAGGAAAGCGATGAATCTAGTCATGGTTCAGTGGGGCGAGGATGAGAATGACTGTACTTGGGAGACAGAGGAGAGCATTAGGAAGACGTATCCAGAACTCTTTGCCTGATAAGATTTTAAATTGCAATTTAGTCTTTCCGATGCTAGGATAGGTTTGTTTTATGTGTTTGATTGTTTGTGAATTTCTGATAGGCATGCGGAACAACTTTTTATGTTTTTGGTTAAGGAATTTCGGGGGCGAAATTTCTTAAGGGGAGAAGAGTGTAACGACCCGCATTCTACGCATCGTAGGATCGTAGAATATTTATTTCTTTTTCGTACGAGGTCGTATAGTCGTGTAACTTTGGGGAACGACTATTGGAGCCATTTCCCATGTTCATGATTTTTGCCGATTTTTAAATGACCGTTTTGCCCCTAGCTGATCTTGTTTCAGCCATAACTTTTGATTGGTAAGGAGTTTTGACCTGAAACCACTTCCATTAGATTCGGATGATGGTTTACAATTCCGTAGAGTGGTTACATTAGCCAAACGGACTCACCGTTTGGGAGATATGGCTGAAACAAGGTTTAGAAGATGAAAAACAGCTTAACCGGGCCTAATTAGGGTGATTAACAAGAGGGCCCATAACCCATTTCGGGATTAGGGTTACAGGGAGGCTGAGAACAGTTAGGTAACAATTTTTATTTCAATTTTTCAGCCGCCTAAAACATTTCTCTAACCCTAGCCATGGCCTCCACCTTCTAGAATCATTCCAAATCACCGTCTAATCACTAATTAAGAAGATCTACATCAAATCAAGCCAAATCAACATCAAATTAGAGGCAAAGGCTGCTATGTGTATTGGAATCCATGCCATTTAAAGAATCATTTTAGATATGAGTTTATATTGTGGCTAAGGTGAGTATTTGCATTGTTTTCACTAATTACGGCTAATTAGGGGTGATTAGTGATAATTAGCAAAATTATAACTCAGAAAAATCTAAAAAAAAATTGTAAAATTCTAAAATATTATTTTAGGGCTCTGACAGAAATTTGGGCTAATTTAGATAAGTTTTGCTAATTGTATGCTTAAACATGATTAAGGGGGATTAAGGGGAAAATATGGGTTTTGGGTATATTTGATTCATATGAACATATTAAACCGTTGATTTGGTGTTTTTGGTCAATTATACATGTTGCTATGACTATATGGTATGCTTTATGATTGATTAGAAAAGTTAAAATGGTCGAAAACGCCGTCGTGTGGCGTAAAAACAGTCGCTGGAAGTTGTAGGAAAAATATGCAGGAGCCAGACCGGATGGGATCACCCCTACCCGAACCGACCCGCTCGAGGAGCACTCCACGACCCCGGTCCGCTCACGCCAGAGAACCCTGGACCGTGAAGTTTGTCATCGCCGAACCTAACCGCTTCTGCTTGGTGACCACGAACCGAAGTGCCACAAGTGAAATGATCACGAACCGAGGAGCTCGATCCGCTTGGAGGAGTTGTCTTACACGAGCCAATCTGAAGCATGTAGCCATGAGCCGAACCACCAGGGAAGCATCAGCACGAACCGACCCGACCTGGGGAGGAACTTACGACCCGACCCGAACAGGGTTGATGACCATGGACCGAACGAGGAGAAGAGGACTGAACCGAATGGAAGCTTGTTTCCGAACCGATCCGGAGGAGACCAAAACCCGAGATGCAAAGGTAGTCCAAATGGGAAGTAGAGCTCAGGACCTAGTTAGGAACCAACGAGTTAACTTCGTGAGTTGGACTTTGTTACGGGACGTGTGCAAAGGGGTTATCGACGTCTATAGCTTTGATTTACCACCAGGACAGAAGTTAGGCTACGGATCAGTGCAGTGGAGTAGTTGTTACTCCATGGGGCAGAGTGATCGTAGCATGGCTATGAGCCAATGCAATGGAGTCGTCATGACTTCATAGGGAAGAGTGGACATAGCAAGGACTAGTGGCTATGGATCAGTGCAATGGAGCCATCATGACTCCATGGGGGTAGCGTGATCATAGCAAGGATTTGGGTGATCAAAGCGGTGGATATCGTATGCTTTACGCACTGAGTGAGAGATGCAAGGATGTTTGCTATGCTTGATTGTTTGATATCACTATGACATGCACTCCCCCACCCCCATATCTTTGCACCATATGTTAGTGTCACCTTAGAGTATTGTACATCTTGTCGTGCTAACTCTTTTGTTGCAGGTCCAGGTTCAGGTATGGTTTAGTACACCTGTTATTGTTCTGTTTTGTTGCTTATCGCTCATACCAAACTTTTTTCTGACCCAGATTTTTATATCTCTTCTTATTACTCTGGGTGCTCTTAAACGGGCAAACTAGAGACCGTTTAGGTGATTATGCATGAGTAGCTGTACCGGAGACGAGCAGATGGCTTCCACGTATGATATATATAGATATTCTCCCTGTCTCGTTGTCAATCACTACTTTGGGCATTCGTAGTGTACCTTTATCTTTGCTTTAGAGACAGTATGTTGGAGTTGTAATAAGCTGTATATTGAATTTCCACTGCTATGATGATTATGGTTTAGTTTTCAGCTTATACACTGTCTCACCTTTTTTATGTCAAGTATATTATTATTATATTTTATTCCATGCGTTGTGAGACATTTTACAGGTTCTTTGTTAGTTCACCGTATCCTTTCCTTTCTTTGGCGACCGTCCCGTGCTTGTCGAGCATTGGCACGATGCACCTTGATTGGAAATGTCGGCTGGTGCGGGGCAGGCCGTCACAAAAATCATGAACCTACTAATGGATTTAAAGCAATTTGTGAATCCATATTTTGTTTAACTACATAAGGATCATACAGCTCTACATATATTCGTATTGTCGAGCCAGCTGACCATGTGCCCTAATAAAATAAAACAAAAAAAAGGCAGTAAGGGAGGTTATGTCGTGGGAAATTTTGCTATGTAAGCATAATTTGTGAATTTACTACAAAAACAGACTTGTTTCAAAGCCAATAACAAGTCTTTTTCTGTCACATATATCCCAAAAAAGTTGTTATGGTGCAATCGAAAACAGAGCAAAATAGCAGGATTTATTTTATAGGAAAACAACCAAAAAATAAACAAAACACGATTACAACTAAGGAACAACAGTAAATAATATGGCAACTTGGCACAGTACCTGAAATGCTAACATTATGTAAACAGATATAAAAATTGTAAATGAGAAGAATTAGATAAAATATAAGAAAAAAGAAACTTGGCACAGTAGCTGAATTCCATTAAATGTTCTATAATATTGATTACTCAATAAACTAGTAAGAGAAACCAACTGGGTTGTTCAATCTCACCCATCACTGCAAAAATAATAATTTCGAACATCCTATAATCATGTTTTATGAAGCATTATAACACAAAATAAAGGAGCATTATTATATTTCCCCATTTACCTGTGATGTACGAGAACTAAAGCTTTTCTCAATAGAAATATGTGTAGCAATCCAAGCAGAACCAGCAAGCATGCGTGAAGCGGACAAATATCAGATCTCATCATACTGCTAGATAAATCAAAAAAATAAATAGCAATGTTGGTTTAATATAAATTTTTCTCGATCTCGTTTATTATAAAAGCAGGCAAAATCAGCAAATATGATGACAACATAAAGTTTTTAGCATCTAATTAGCATTTAATGCATATACTACAAACTATTAACTTAATAAAAGAAATATTTATCTATCATTGTGCTAAAACACACACACAAAATACATAACGATTTTGAAAAAAAACAGGACATACAACTTTTGGATAGGGATACCTTTATATCCACATCCATATTAGTTTATCCAGGTTTCAAATATATCTCCTTTTCAGACACAAATGCGAACAGATTTCGAATTTTCAGGTATCCAATAATGGACTTAACAACATTCTAGTTCTTCTTCCATATAAGGGTATTATAAAACTAGAACTTCTACAACATGCAATTAAGATGGTTCAAAAGTGATCATGATCAATTGTCATCGATAAGTTCATACCAAGACATATCCGAAAATGGAAGCTATTTCATTCTTCACAAACTAATACAGTACATTAAAGCACTTACAAATAAATCAATAACATGCTTCAATTGGCAGCTTGTACTACATAACATGCATATGACAATTAACCATTCAAATTGCCTGTTATAAAATTGAGTCTTGTTTAGATATATAGTAAGACAAAGTTGGACAAATGCATGTGTCGTTGTATATGCATATATAATCAAATAACCAATAGTTCAAGCATGAGTTTCATTTCAAGCAAATTAGCTTTGAGATTGATGGTAACACGCATAATAACAGTGGATTTTAACAAAGCATAACTATGACTATTAACCAGAGTCTGACATGAAAAAATCAAACCAAGAAATTAATTAGTGTAATTTACCAGTTTCTTTGCCAACTCGGCCTCTTTCTTCTGATACGTGGATTCATTCCCAACAAATAAAGATGAATTGTTTGCATCAAACATGGTATCATCTTCCTCCCTATCATACCTACAGCATAATGCCAAAAAAGCATTAGAATGATAAAGAATTTAAAAAATCAGCCATATAATAAAGTAAAATTAAAGAAAATATACTAACTGAACTCAAGATAAAAACATTTATAAGATAGTCCAAAACCAGCAATTTAAAAATGTTAAATCACACACATATGCCCTAGGGGCTTTTCTGGGGGGAGGGGGGAGGGCGGACGGGGGTAATAGAAGACTAGTTGATATTCAAGACAATAGCTCCCGAGACTATCGAGGAGCCAAGTTAAGACATGAATCTGAAAACATGATGCTAGGATCACTACACCGGAAATGATGTTTCGCAACGGCTTTGAGCCGTTGCAAATTGATTTTGCAACGGTTCTAAGCCGTTGAGAAATCTGGGGTTGCAAATTTTTGCAACGGCTCATAGCCATTGCAGAATTCGTATTTTGCAACGGATAATAGCCGTTGCTATTTTTCCTTATGCAACGGCCATAGGCCATTGCAAATTATTATTTAGCAACGGCTTTTAGCCGTTGCTGATTGATATCATTTATAAAAAAACAATTGTTCTTTTTCCTTCTTTAGTACTTCCTATTTAGTACAAACCTTTACAGATTTGACATAACACCACAAAAGACAGACCAGTAAACTGAATATTTCAAATAGATTCAACATAACGACCAAACTTAACAAAAAAAACTCAAGTTCAACAATATATACCATTACAAATTTTAAAGTTCTAACAGTTTGCAGCAACAAAAGTAATATTACCGTGCATTCCGAAATTCAATAGCAGTAGCCAAAATAATATTAATGTATGTTTCAACTTCACCACAATAATATTACAATATTAATCGTACATATATATATACCATACATCACTGTTGCTTCTTCTTTCTTCTTGAGAGCTTGTTTATGGCGCAATCATCACCTCCCTGCATACAAGAATTTTTAACAATGAGATTAAACTAGATTGCAAAAAATGGCAAGACTGCAAGAATTATATAAGTACAATATTATCTAAAAACTGAAATTAAAATGCTCCTGATAAACTCACCCAAAATTTGTGACACGTTGATAGCTAAGGAATTAGTATTATTGGACTTGTCCAGATCCCAAAAAAATAAAATCTACTATTACAAAAATCATTTGGTAGAGAAGATAGGTGTGAGCTTGTCATAGAGGGAGCCAGAACATGTATCTTATAGTACTAAACTAACACATCACCAATGCCGATTTTTTTTTTTACTAGAAATAAGCCTACTTGTATTGTGATGGCTTGTTGATGTAATTTATATATTGAAGTCAGTAGATGTAAAAACAGTTATAAAAATTGATCATGTGATAACTGCACTTCAATGTACAGTAAGAACCGTTAAAGTTGATCCAACCACTTTGCAAACTATTTTGCAGGTTCATGTGCCTTTTTATTTGAAAGCAAAATAACTTATTTAGTTAAATCTCAGGGTACAACAACCACATGGTAGCAGATTAGGAATTTAGGCAGGGCATAAACATCTATTACTATTTAATACTATACTGAAACAAACGGGACTCCAGTTTGATTTATATTAGTATAAGACTAACACTCGCAATGAGTTCAGAATTTTCTATGGTGACTTCATTAATTTGCATCGGCGTATTTGAAATGACTCAAGTCCATTTGTTTATCTCTTTTTATAGTGACTTGACTTTTGCATTTATTAAAGTTTCATGCTATTCTCATATCAGTGAGACAAGTTACTAACTATTGTATTACATTGGTGGCTTATCCTATAAGTATGCTAACAATGTATGTTGGTGATGACCGACTCAGAGTCTAGGTCAATTCTGAGACATTTCCTAGGTTATTATTGAGCCAATGCCTCAGATTAACAATAAGGAAACTACCGCAAGCCAATGGCCAAATTGCCTCAGTTTTAACTGAGGCAAAGCTAAGACCATCCCCTGATCAGTTTTACTTGAGGAAATTACCTCAGTTACAACTGGGGTTTTATGGCTTAGTTGAATATGCTAGGAAACTTTCATTTAACATACTTAATAATCACTGTAACTCTTTTGGTTCGCTAATAATTTACATGCAATGTTTTTTGTAAGGCTATTATTTAGCTCTAAAAATATCAAAAGAAGAGCATCGTTGCACTCCTTGTTCGAGTATAATATGAGTATTTTATTTTGTATCTATACTGAAATATTGGTCAGGGGTCAATATGCAATAGTTGAATTTATTGGTCAGATTTGCTTTAATTTTATTATCAATTTATTGGTTTCTGAACCACTTCATAATACCCATGCATCATCACCAGCATCCAATATTACTCTACTTGGAAACTTATAAACAGTAGGGGACAAGTAAAGAATATAAGAAGCAAGCTAAGGATATTAAGAATAAAAATATGTTTATGGTTTTATCCACTGAAGAAGGCGACTTACTAGTTAATGAAACAAATGAAAATGCAAACCCTGTGATAGAAGAACAGATTGAAGCTTTAACGAGGCACCAGAAGTCTCCTCAGAAGAATCTAAACCACTTCAGAATATTGGTAAAAATTTGAAGCTCCTACAGAAGCAAAGGTGCCAATCTGATATTTTTACATACATAGAAGATAATTAGGCATATGTATCTGAAATTGCTCAATCAAATATCAAGAACAATCGAACTACAAGTAAGAATCGTTCTCCTCCTGAAAGAACAATGTTACGCAAAAGGAAATTGTAGATAAAAATACATAGGGCGATCTGTAGCTGAAAACAAAAATCCAATGGTGGAAACAAGAATACAAACTAGATAATCAAGTGCAGCTAATTCGATTTGTGTGTTCAAGAAAAGCAAAAGGAAATCACTCAGGATTAAGATGTAGCAGCAGCAGCTGCCTTCTTCCTTCGAGCAGCTTCAGTGTTACATATGTATAAAACTGGGGACAAATTCAATTTCATTATCATACTTGTCACGGTGTTGCAAATCATTAGATCAACATATATGTTAAGTTTGTGTTATAAATTTAGGTACCAAGAATTTTGATTTCCTAGTGTAAATTTCAGAGTGTAAGTTTCATGGTTGAGGCTATATGACTAACATGAAACCCAAATCATATATAAATATGAAGAAGTGGTTTTAAGCCTACAATTATGACTCAAACAGTGATCATAAGCAAGCATTCAAATAAAAGCTATAAATTCAAATTAGAAATTTATAGTTACAAATACTATCAGAAAATGTGAAATTTCATAGTCAATCCATGCTTACCTAATTTTGTTGCGGTACGTTGTCCTTAAGTGAAATACTACGACCTAGTCTCCTATAATAAGGTAGGTGCTAGTGTAGATATTGGGTACTATTGATTTACTTAAAAAGGAACTATTGTCTCGATAATAATACATCATAGAATAGTTCAAAACAATTTTTTTTAATAACTAATTTATGATAAAAATATTAGTTACTAGATTTCAAACAACAACAACTTCTTTAATATGAATGTTAGCATTCAGATGATATTAGTACTCTATAAATAGTAATTCATGGAATAAGTTAATAGAATAAAGATAAAAAGTTATGCTCTCTATATAATTATGATTTTCGGTTGATTTTAATTTTTTCAATGAGAGTAGATACTGGAAAGTGTGAATTTGTGGAATTTTATGAAACTTGTGACCTATAGATTAAGAATGGAATAAAGGATAAGCTGATGTTGTCTACCGCACAACAACTAATAGACGTTAACATCTTGAATTTAACCTTTTTTTTTTTTTGTTCCCAGCGTGAAACGTACCTAAACCCATGATTTTACTGGGTTTACGCAAAGGCCACCTTACATCTACTCCGAAAGCTACAATCCCTTTGTCTTGAAAACAAACTTTTGATTTGACGATGAACTTCCGACAACACTTGTGTATATCTTAGCTTTATATATCTTTTAAAAATAGAATCTTAACAATTAAAAAAGAATTATATATTCAAACTCTATTTCTACACATATTAACAAATCTTAATATCACTTACAAGTAAATTCTACCATGTAACATTCTTTATATCATTTTTTTATTAATTAACAGCACAAATAAAAATTAAAACTTATAAAAAGTTAAATATTTTATCTTAAAAAAAGTTCCAGACTAATTACACATGATTTCAACGTAAAAACATAATCAAATATCCGCGTAAATCAAGCATTAAACAAGTACAATTTCTAAAGAACGCGCAAATATACAATTATTACAAGCAAGTGTAGGCCTACTATGATCCACGTTAAGAACAATATTTACTATTGCATTTTTCTACATGCATTAATATGACAGGAATTAGAATAGATGAACAGTGTAGCACCCCATAATGTCCTGATTTCAACCACAATTTTGGTTTCTCTCAAGGTGTATAAAGAATAAATGAACACTTGACTAAAAATTGATACTTAAAAGAAGCTTACAAAAATGTTTGGTTACAGCGTCCTCTCAACATATAAAAAATATATGAATTTTTCTGTGTCCTCTTATTTCACTACTCTTATGTTAATTTAACCTTTTCTCCTATATCAACGGTTGCTGTAAAAAAAATTAAACATAGAATCAATGACATGCATACATAGTTAATACATTGGGCATCCATATTTTTTAAGGAAAACACGTAGCTTCCATATCAATGTGAAAACAATTATTTAAAATGCCATATAAAAGGGCATAAAGTTAGTACATGGTACACATGCCATTCAATTGTCAATAATATAGCAATTTATATTAATTCTTATAAATATAAATTAAATGGTAACTTATCCATTTCAAAGTTGATTTAAGTTTCATTATGGACCTATTTAGTATTAATAAGAGTCCCTTTAAATAACGCATTTAAAATTAATGAAAATTCAACAATTGCACTTATTCAGAATAAAATATAGTAGTAGTATATCGCTCCTTTGATACCCTTAAATGCTAAAAAAGTTATTTAGGATAAAAAATTCTTAGTTCTCATTTATTTTAAGCCTCTTTATCCTAAAATAGCCAGTAAAGCATACAAATTGATTCATCATGATCGCAATCTTAGGATCATCCTCAAATAGTCAGCAAAGCATACAGGCTGACTCATCATGGAAAAGCTATCAATGTTAAGATCATACAGCTTGTGAGAGTCCACGGCCTAAAATCAATATGTGTTGTTATTAATTACAAAAAATAAGATATTATTATGGAACAGAAACATGGAAACGTTGAATGAGCACATTCATAGTTATTGAAATAATTATTGTAACCACCATGTCATCAATTTATATGAATAAAATTTGAGAAATTGGGCTACATACCATTTATAGGCAACATGCAAAGAAATTATATGATATTTTCATTATGGAAGTTTCATGATTGTATACATCATGACATCAACCCTGAAAATTTTCTAATTTTTTTTTTTTTTTTTTTTTTTTTTTTTTTTTTTGTAAACGTCAATTGATAATTGTAGAAACGTTTCTTATCTTTGTTCACATATAACATTGGAAATTGCTGTATGTGAATTCATTTATTCAACAGGTAACTACTCGATATTAATATTAAATGCATACGTCAATAGTCATGGTTTTCAAAGTTAAAATCAATTAAAAATGTTATTAAGATATGTTATAAAAGTAATCATGTTATAAACCATTAGACATTGTAGGTGGGGTTTGGCAGGTGTCCGGTATGCATCAGTTGACCAACTAACACTATACACGAGGATGTTACAAACATAATGCCTAAAAAGGTAAATTCCACGTGCGTCCAATAAAACATTTCTTGAAAAACTTGTGTGCCACACTGATTACCACAATCGCTTACAATGTTAGGTTAGTCTTAAGAGAAATTAGTGGCTCAGTCAATAACATTAGTGGACTCTTTAAGCTGAAAGTTGAAACATATCAATTAGTACTGGTGGAATAACGTTAAGATATATTATGAAATAAAAATATACTAATATACTAATAAAAATATACTAATATACTAATAAAAATATACTAATATATACTAATAACGTTAAGATATTTTATCAAATTAAGAAGGATCATAGAAACTAAATTAGGGCAAATATACTAGGTAGTTTAATCAAAATTACTGTCGAATAGATCTATCATTTTATGTCAAAGATACTAATATATGCGACATATAATTATCATGCTACTATATGACTATGAATCATGCACCTTGTATTCAACATAGTAAATTATGACGTTAGATTGAATATGAACTACGTGTTCAGAATTATAATGAGAAATTCTTACATTAAACAATGTTTTCAACAAACTTTATGTGCATAATTTAAGAGTTAAATAATTAATGAACTTTATGCACATAATTTAGGAGTTAAATATTCGATATGGTTTCGAAGTGATTACACCACAAGTTCAAAATGCAATATGTTTGCCAATAGACCACATGGTACCTTATATTTGGTTAAATATATGGTACCAACTATTAAAATGGCAACTGGACTGAACTATTCTGATTCTCTACTAATTTTTACAGTGATAAATAAGTCATCATTTTAATTTAAAAAGTAAAAAGACCTATTAATGTACTGCAATGCTGTAAGGACTAAAGACTCACCCCACCACAACGAAGAACACCCGCATTGTAGACACCACTGAAACCGGGCATAAACAACCACCGGTTCCTTTCTGCATTTGGCCAAGGCATCTGATCCTCATTAAACAATGCAAAAATATACATCTCAAACTTTTTACCAGGTAATGATGGTGTCACCTTCCCATTATTGTACATATATCAACTCACCTGGTATGAAAGGTGATGCTTTTCTTCCTCTTCTATCTCTAACTCGACTTCTGGAATTGCTGATTTACTGGATATCTATGGAAGAAAAATACAATAATTTATTCAAAAATTAGCGATGTAAAGAGACAATTTGTGAGGACAAGTTCTACAGGCCAATTTGCAAAGGCAAATCTTATGATATTCAAGGCATAATATACAATTTAGTTGTACATAAAAAATAAATAGATGAGCTTTTGTTTTAGTGCAGACGAAGAAAGATCTACCCAGATTTCTTTGTCAATTTAAATTGAACACCTCCAATATAATTGAGCTATTTCCTTAAGCTTTTCAGCCCGTCGTTTCTTATGTTTTCATAGAAGTCATTTTCAGGTGCTGACGAATTCTCACCTTTATTTTTCTTCACCTTTTCCTAATTTCGCTCACGGTGAGACCACTGTTATACAAACAACTAACCAAGAATCAAAAGATCCACTTTTTGCGCTAAATAAAAATCAAATAAAACCAAATAACGAACCTCTTTACAATTTCCAGATCAAAGCAGCAGTGGCCATGGGACCATCAGCAATAAAACCCTAGGAGACAGAAATTAAAGGTATTGAAGAAGAAGGAGAAAGCAAAAAGGAAACTGTGAAGAAACATTGAGCCTCATTCTTTAACTCTCCTTTTGATTAGCGTAGATGGAAGGAAGCTTGTCATTTGAGAAGATGGGATCTAAGGATGCTGCCGTAAATGGGAAGTTTTTCGATCTGTAGGGCCGGCGTGAATCTAAAATGGAGGTGGAAAAACGAAAGCGTACACTACGCTGGGGACAGATGGGTGTATCTAAGGGCGTATTAATTTAAGAAGTGTTTTGAGCCGTGGCATAATTTAGAACGGGTGATGACCGTGGTATAACAATTTGCAACGGACTTCAGCCGTTGCTATTTCGCAACGGTCCTAAGTCGTTGCAAATCTTCCGCACTTGGGGGTTGCAAAATAGATGATATGGTGTAGTGGATGCTAATATAATTAAATCCTTATAGCTAAAGTTTCAAATTGCACCAAACAGACAAGGACTGTACCAGAGAACGAATGATAACAAGGAGCTGCAATTTGAATGCCCTCAAACAATTACAGCCAAAACATAAGAGGATGAAAGGAAAAAAAGGAATACGAAAACTAAATTGCAAGTATAAACTAGCTACTAACATGGAAATTTTGGGATTCAGATATACAAAAATATTTGAGAATAATTCTAGAGTATATTAAAAAACTATGGCGAGCTAAACTATACTTGCACCCAAAAAAGAAAAACCAAACTCTGGCAGACTATATTGTCCTTAAACCCAAATCATTTACTAGATGTGGAACTTACATCATCTAGATAGATGAATTTATAAGTCGTAGGTAAGGTTATTAGCCTACGAATATCACATAGAGAACTATGTTTTATAGTTATATATCTTGCAACAGAAACCTGCGTTACTAGTTAAAACTAGTTGCATAAAAAAAGATAAACAAAATCATTCACAAAATATAGGAGTGTTCATGACTTCATGAATGAAAGCAAAAGATATACCTACTGATCGAGGTTTTCTACCATCATGCCACAAAGACACTAAACACAAATCAGGATTCAGGGGAAACCCCCAACAACGTTGGGGAATATGATGGAATTTGATTTTGCCTAGACATGGAATGAATGCCATGATTTTCACTATGTGGAGTATTCTCCCAATCCCACCTGCTTTCATCTCAATCAGATTGAGCTAGAACAGATATGGACTATACATCAGTAAGTTTACTAAGGATTCGAATGTGATTATATAACTAGGACGTACAAGGGGATGCCCACACATACAACTATAGTATGAAAAAAAGCAGAAGCTAAAAAAGCGGGGAGAGGGGGTGGATGTGTACACATATGCAAAAGAAAGCCCAGATGTCATTTTCAGCTCACAGCCTTATTTATGTAAGCTAATATTTGTGTTGTTGGACTCCTTAGCTAGACTCAGTTAGTTGTTTCCCAACCCAGTAAATTAACCTGAACTAGAGTTTTTTTTCCTTACAAAAGTTAATTTTAACAACTGTATATAAGCATAAACAACTAATAAAAGATATTTTTCCACGGAAAAAAAAAAAAAAAACCTGGTTTCATATCTGCTTTTCTTTCTTCCGTTATCATAAGATGAAAAAGGAATTAATCTTATTTATATTCATCTCTTATATGATATGAACTTCCCCTGGGTGTACCCTTCTACCATGATCACAGTTGATCTACTATCCTGAGTGCCCATTTTAGAAGTTGTCTACAAACGTAAATATAAAAGTTATTTGAGGAAGAAAAATGAAATAAAAGCAATGCATATTTTGTTTCCTGATACCCTTCCTATTCTTGCTTGCCGCCTTCCATGTTGATGGTTCCTAACACAAAAACAGCAAAACCATGAACCTCTAGATCTAAGAATTCAAGAAATTGGTCTTGTTTTACATATATAATCTTATAACCAATAATATGCACATCAATTAGTATACAAAGAGAGCGTCGAAATTGTGACCTTGTCACTCCAAGGTACACAGAAGCACCTTGCAAGAAACCGATGCTTCTTCTGCAACATAACAAAAGAACTATAAGTTATGTATTATGTATTTGTAAGTACATTGAATCATCAATGGTTCAGTGAAGTGCTTGATTCCCAGTTTGGTTAAAATTTGAGGATTAGAAGTGTAATCTTTCACCTTCTTAAATGAGCTACATACTCCTGCATGCTCATATTTTTCATTTCTTCCAGTTTTGATTTGTAGCTATCCAACTACAGGTGACCACATTCATCATAAGCACCGCCTTCTTAAAATAAATTCATAGTTGGATAAAAATAAAATAAAAACATAAGCTATGTGTTCAACATACAGGAAAATTGATATGAGTAGAAGGACCCCAATATTTCAAAGCAGCCAAATCATATGATCTGCTTCTTTTTCTCTGATATCATAACCACCTAAAAAACACTAATTCATGTTATTATGTTTACACAGAAATACTATTTTTTTAATTTTGTCTAGTAAAAGAAGATAATGTAAAACGTACAAAGATAAACTGCACAGTAATGCAGTTTCCATGAGAAACACGATAAAACAAGCATGTTAGAAACATTTATAAACATCCATATTTAACATATCATTAGAATGATCTTCTAATTTACATTCTCTTCTTTTTCTAATCTGCCCCTCTTTTTTGCAGCTATTATCCCAAAGATGAGCCTCATGTATACCGGTCCATCTATGTATGTCATGACAAAAATCAAAATCGAATTCTAGCAAACGTAAAACAACCACATTTTCAAAACTTCTTTTAACAAATCTCACCTGGTAACACCTCAATTTGTCAAAAGACTCATGCAGTTGGATTATACTGTATCTTCACTGCATCACTCATCTCAATTTGTGCTTCTTTTAGTTCTGATGGGGACTTCGCTATGTCTTTTGACTGTTCAAAAATTGCAAGGGTGCTCCCTATTATGCGTTGGAGTTGAGAACGATGAAAATAAAATAGAGTTCGATCGAAGTGAGCTGCTAAACAACCCCAAACTACCTTGACCTAGGTTTTTCTCTGTTAGCCCCCTCTCCACAACCATTAAAATATTTGAGAATGACGAAATAGAATTAAATCAGATCAAAATCATTGAAAGTCAAACCTATTTAAAGTTTACATAGAAATCTCGAGCAACATATGTTATCTGATTAAAACAGCAGAAAACGTAGAAGAGGTTAGTACGATGAACGATTTTGATGTTGTTGAGCGGAGTATGATGGAGTTGACAATGATAGGAGGAAAGGTAATCGATGAAATTTCTTCGGCAGATCGATTTAAGGGAAAGGGAACGAAGGTTAAAAAATTCAAAGTACGAAGGAAGAGGAATAGAAAATAGTTGGCTACGTTTACTTTGGACCATGTGTCAGATCGATCTTAGCCATTGATTTGTACAAAATCTAATGGTTTTGAGTGGATTGTGAAGCCTGTTAATTTGATTATTAATAAGATCTGTGGTTCCGATTTATCGGGCACATGGGAACACCCAAGTTGGATACAGAACAATTCATCTCATTTTTTGTTAGGTCGGAAAGAAAAATGTTTTTTGTCGCGTCCACATTGTGAGTGAAAACACATTTACTTGCATTTGCAAATAAACGCCACTTTGCAACAAAAAAAATCAATATTCTTGTAGTGAATCTATGAGTATTAGGCTAGAAGACCAATTATAGAAAATTCTAGAAGCCAATTCAGGTCTCTACAATAAGGCCCGATAGTCAATTCTATGACTTAATACTGGGTCAAAAAGATGAATCTGTGGTCAAAAACTTAGCATATTTTTGAACTTTCTCTTTGGGTCACCATCCCACCGTCTTGTTGAGTGAGTTGGTCTAACCTTGAGTCATTTTGAGTCATTCATATCTCACACAGTCCATATCTAAATTGCACAAAACCTATTACCAGCAATGCAATGGAGTATATGAGTCATGCTATGATGTTAAAAGAGTAGTTACTTGAGCCTACATGACTGCTACCGAGTCATAAAGAAGATTCGGTACCAACTCTTAGATTTTGAGCCATTGGCTATAAATTTTCCCGAACTTATTAATTTTTTTCTTCTAAGTACTTCCTCCAAGTTTGTAGTTAACATGACCTCATTTTGATCCTCTAAATCTTGTAAAATTTTCTTTGTTCCAAAAGCAAGTAAATGACTTATAGCTCTTTAAATTGGTCAATGGTGTTTTAATGAGTGTTGATTCTTCTTTGTGTAATTTTTAGATTGTATGTTATGGAATACTTCTACGTTGATTTTAAATATGGCTCTACAATCTTCTTGTTTGAGTAAGATATTTGATTTGAAAGACAACTTGGTTGTTGCTAATATTAGATCTTTAGTCTAGGAGAGTAACGATTTCTCTATTATTAAGATTCATCCTAAAGCTAGAAAGCTTTCGAAATTTATTTTTAAACCATCCTAGTATAATAGTCTTAAGGCTTTTTCTTTTGCTAAAGATAAAGGTTAGATTGACGCTATTCTTTCTGTTAAGAGTTTGGGAAGTGATAATAATGAGGCGATCAGATTTTCAAACTGTATTTGGATAAAAAGAAGAGTTAATCTTTGATTGCAACAATGTTGTTATTATCAAGGAGAACATTAATGTTGGTTTGGCTAATCTCCATTATTGCAGTCATGTTAAGAAGCCTTTGTCTCTGTTATTTGATTTTGGTTGTCTATGTACAACTGAGAGAGATAACGATAGTTTTTCCTTCCATAAGCTTGGTGAGGGTTAGCATGACATGGTTATAGGCAAAGTATTGAAATATGAGTTAAATTTTCAAATAGTAGTGGATTGTAGGCTTGTGTATTAGGAAATAAGGGATCTTAGGTTAATTGTTTAAACAGGAGGTTGTGATATTGTATCAGCATACACACATTTTTTCATGTTTACAATTTAACTTTATGGGTTTTAAGATGCAGGAGATAGAGGGGTCTGATGTGTTTGTGAGCAAATATGGTTCTTAGACTATTATAGATCGGTCCAAGCCCTTTGACGCTCTTTCAGTTGGTTTTGTATAGGGTATGCATGAATGTTCATTGAAGAAGATTTATAAGGAAGTACAACACCCGACACCCATTAACATCCCCAAAAGTAGGGTTATGTCAAGAAATATGGAGTGTTATAGAAATAAAGGAATATATGATAGAGACTAAGATTCACAAGACAATAAAATAATAAACACAACAGAAAACATTTAAATTGAAAACGTAACTTTTATTTCAAAACAAAATATCCAATTTAATCATAAATCATAAAGCTACCACATGTCTCGTGAAAATAAACCTTGGTCTCATAAATTAGAGTACAACACAAGATCATATTCTCATTCAATGTAAATAGTACAACTCAAGACAATTGAAAAAAATAACAAAGTTGAACAGTACATCAAAATAGAACTGGAGTCTCCAAACATGTTTGAAAACCACGATGTCAGCAACAACCAACCCTGCGAGCCTAGGGCAAAGAAAAAGGAAGAGAGAGGAGTGGGTCTGACAATAAGTCCGGTGGATGACGTAAATACTAACATGATTGATTAATATAAAGAAATAGACTCAACAATACTTCTAGTGTAAATAGGGTAAAATGTACGTGCACGACTATAGAATATTAATATATTATGAGATATAATTGAACTGATTGTTCGATCGTTTGCACTTATTTAACTACTGAATATAAGAAATATAATTAGGATAATTTCTTAATTCTACCAAATGATCATCTTTTCTTACCTACCATCTCTTACCATCGATCGATTAATAATATTCTTATGTTTACAAATCTCTTTCCAAAGAAAAATTTAAGTTGCAGGTCCATCTCGGTTAAGAGAGAACCTAGAGGAAAAATGATTTATGCTATGAATGAAAAGCTAGGCCTAAGGTCTTATTTATAGAGAAGTTTAGGGATCTTAGGTCATCAGGTCTGGAGATTTAATTTGCTCCAGCCACATCATTCAACTAATTATAGCCTTTAGATTTCTTTGCAAATGGACCAGATCAACCTATGGTGTATTTAAAAACTCATAATTTTCGTTCAACACGCACCTAGATGAAAATTCATCCAGGTTGCAAGGTAGGTCAACCTATGGGTCTATCCGGCACTTCTTTGGGTTGACCCATACAGGTTTTTTTCTTTCTTTCTATCTTAGTTTATTGATTTCTAATTATCCTTAAAACCTGCTTCTTTAATAACATCTTCATACTAGCTCGGTTTTCGACAAGTTATGCAAGTAAATTGCTCAGAAAATTACCGCAGACTCAATGGTGCAACTCCATAGCAAAATTCTTACAATTTCACAAACTTACTATTTTCTTAATTAACTCTTTAATCGATTATTATTAATAATTTTTAGGTTGTTACATTTTCTCCTCCATTAAGGATTTCATCTCCAATGTAGCCAAAAAAAGAAGAATACAATAAGTAATTACAACTGGTATGTACATCCATCTACTCAATTGATGTGCACATAAATAAGCATATTTTTACTCAACTGATGTGCAAATAAATACCCACGTACCCGCCTAACCCAATTTCCTCAAACCTACAATTAGGAGCTAACGCATAAGTTAAAGGAGACAAATGGCTTCAAACACTTTAATGAATGATTAGTGGCTAAAACTTGGAAAATTCTACACATAAAAGGGGTATTTTGGGTAGTTCTCAAAAAAGTGGATTAGGGTTTTAAGCTTGTTTGAATACCTACATTTTTCATGTAAAGAAAGAATCCTCTCTTTAGTTAGTTTTAGTTTAGAGGATCAAAAAAATAAAAGCTCTCTTTCTTTCTTTCAAGACTTTATAGCCATTTTCCCTATTATGTAAATTTCTTTTTTATGTAATTTAATTTTATGTTCATTTAAATTTTTGTCATTTACTTTATGCAATTAGCTTAGTTTAATTTATACAAGTAGATTATCTCTCTTTTTACTGTAGTTAGCTTGCATTTTCTTCTTGTTTTTTGTTTCATGTTAAACGCTACATTTTTTGAAATGATAACAAATATGAAAGGCCAAAACCACTACAATTTAAGTCTCTTAATCATGTAAATTCAACATTTTAATATTTTCGATCTCTTTTTATGCTTCATGTAGATGGTTGAAGTGGTTAAATTTTGTTGTTTTAGTTTTGAATTTCATAGCATATATTGTTGACACCAAATAGGCTATACTTAGGTAAACAAACCACAATTTACCTCTTCATCTACATATGACATTGGTAACGAAGTGATTTAAAATCAAAATTTAGTGATATATATTTCTAATGAATAGTTAATAAATCATGCTTACAATAGATCTTATTTTCATTTCATTATCAATTTTCATGAGGTGAAAAGTGGTTTAATGGTGTTGACACCAAAAAGTGGCATAACACCCAAATGGAGATAATATAGAAAACAAAATAAATAAATATAAATGAAAATGAGAGGAAATGCAATCATACACAAAATTTATTATGGTTCGGCGTTAATGAGCCTATGTCCACTTTATAATCTCATGATTATCTTTAAAAATTGAGTACAAATGATGGTTTAATGGCTAAACCCGAGTACAATGCACTAGCAATAGACAAAATGACTAGAGAATGGTGTAAATTCCTCTTTTTGAAGTTTTGGAGGGCTAGTTATAGATGCTATAGTTCTCGGGTCGACTAGGACATGTGGCATCCATCCCAGGACTATAGAAATAGGGGTGAAGCCTTATTCTCTTGTGAAACGGCTTAGCCTACGTAGACATGGACAGGTAGTTGACATGGAGTTCTAGGTGAAGAGGAAGTGGTCAAATCGAAGCAGGAGCAGGTCTTTAGGAAGATATTCATATGCAGGAGCATGTCTTTAGGAAGATGTTCATATACAGGAGCGAGCTCGACTTGACACAGTCAAACTGAAAGTTGTTCGACCCGGGGATGGATCATCTAGCTGGCTTCGTGCTAGTTTATCCTCTTTGACCCGAGTCCTGTTTGACCGGAGAGTTACACCAAGCCAAACTTTCAGTTGTTGCTTCTATATAATGTACGGTGGGACCGACACCGACCATGGAATGGGTCGAGCCGAATAAGGATTGAGCCAGGATGAAGGCTTTCTGGTGAGGGTTGTCTAGAATTTCTAGTATATCATGGTCTTAATGGCCTTGCCAAAAGGTTGGTCAACACTTTGCCCCCTAAAGTTCACCGCGTCGTAGACGGGATATGCTTTGTAATCTATCGAGTAGAAAATCCATAGAAGTCATTCAGTCTGTTAATGGTGATAAAGAACAGTCATGTCCCTATGATATGCCATTGTACTCGGATTATCTTGCCTATATGAATAGCTCGTAATTCATTGTGTCAAATCGTCGGCTCCCATGTGTTATAACACACTAGTTCTTGCCAAGCAATGTCATCATCCTGCAATGGTTAAGCGCATAGTCAAGTCAGACCAGGCGATTATGTACAAGTTAGTAAGAGTTGCTACTGGGATCACACAAAAGTTTACATTGATCAAAATCATTGAAATCTTGAAGCGGTAAAGAAGTAGCTTCAAACCCAAACTCCCTGGTCGGTAATCGAGCCAAAATTAGATCCTACACGTCCAATTCGACCCATCTCGGGTCGACAATGCCGATCTAGGCTATTTTTTCCAGGAACTGTCTTTTTAAACCAAATACGAAGAGTCTCTTCGTTTTACTATATAAGGTTGGCGTATACCACACTATTTTACTTGTACTCTTTACAGCTTTTCGAGTCGAACCTGCTCTTAAGTCACGAAAACTCTAATTCACCTTCAATTCATTCATTCAACTCTCAAGTTTTCAATAATCTTAGTAGGTTTGATTTGTTTAACTTGTGCTTTAACTCTAATTCCATACGCTTTAAGCCGCAAATCTATACCCCTTTTCTTTTCTTGGTTAACCCTAATTTGCATCTCAAAAGATGGAATTCGTTACTGGTGGAGGCTGCCTTGAGGCGTATGGTGATGAGGAGATGGAGTTGATGGACGGAGTCAAGGAGGAGCAACTGTGAGCTCGGGTCATGGAATCAAACTCGAGGTTTTGAATCTGGGGAATTGGGGAAGATGATGATAAGGTGAGGCTTCCAGCTGGTCCTGCGAAGTCCAGTAGGCAAGTAGATGGATCCACAAGACCAACCATGGAAAGAGGAAAATAGAGTTGAGGTTAGGTTAGCCAAGCATCGAACCGAAGGTCATTGAAGTGAAGATGAGCAGCTGTTCGGTCCGATCGAGCACAGTGGCCGATCCAAAAGTCTCTAGGTTGGAGCAGTTTTCGGATCGATGAAAGGGCAGGTCGACCCTAAAGGGATTGATCCAAAGGGAATGGCATGTGTTAGAGGAGGTATGTGGGAGCTCAGGTTGATCATTCGGCTAGTCGAGGCGAGCCTTGAGAGTCATTTTCACATTCTGGAATTGATTAAACTACGACTAGTCGAGTCCATAAAGATCGACCAGGGGAGTGTCGACCTGGGGTCATTCAACCCGAACCTTAAGACCTAGTTTCATAGCAGTCTCGTTTAGCTCCACACCTTCATACTTAACGACGATTAATGAACCAACTTCACTCATGAATCTGGACGGTTAGGATAGTTCCTTGGACTGATTATGTGAACTTTGACATTACATACAAACATGAACCCATCCGGACTTATGCATATTACTGTCTTTAATGTTTCTTCAATTATCTCTGTACATCCCCACTGCCCGCACTTGCACTAGTACATACTGGAGGGTGACTGTTTTAATTTTAAAACCAATGATCTTTCTCAAATAGCATAACCAACATGATTGGAAGATATGATATCAGAGGATCGGGAGCTGGCAGGGGAAAATTACTTCCTCCCAGCCTAGACATAGAACCTGGCTCTTCCACAGAGTCAGATCCTGATCCTAAATATGAAATCCAGCCTCATGACCAGGAGGAGAAGAGGAAGTTGTGATGTGGTAGTTGCTTAAGAGGGAGCTCCTGATGCTCCCGTTGAAGATGTAATCTTGGGTACTCCTAAAGACTCCTGTCCTTGTACCATAGACGAGCAAAAATTGAAGAGGTTAAGTATGAAACACAGAATCCCCTAGTGAGAAATTTAGATTCCTAAAGAACAAGAATTTCCTCACAATCCGCTTGAAGACTTCATGGGGTGAGCCGACAGATGTGCACGGTCAGGATCATTTCTACTTCTCAGATGCATGAAGTTGGCGCTGATGCACCTTTATCCCATCGCGTATGCCAACTTGCTTTCGTTGTATGTCTTATACATAAAGTATATACATCAAGCTCCAACCTTCGAAGACATAGTTTTATGTTTTCAACTTTAAACATTAGGACGTCCTGACTCCTTCATTTCTTTTCTTTGAGGCTGCTCGTAGGAGAAAGATCGTTGAGAATGTGCCGAGAAAAGTGGAGGACATTAGGCCTGAGTAGTTCTATACTTCTCAATAGCCAGGATGCGCCCGCAGATGGCTCAATTGCAATAGGCATTGAATCTCACCTTATTGTTATGTTAACTACATGAAAAAATTTCTAATATCTGTTACTTCTTACAGGTACCAATCCAGTGAAATCCATCGGCCAAGTGTTCCACGAGCGTTTGGCTACTCTACTAAGCGTCTCCATGAAAGATCGGAGTGTTAAAAGATGCCTCACAGATGCACTTCTTCATCATTATCACCTCCTCAATGTCAACCAGACTCTCGGAGCTGGTGGAGGTCAAGCCCTACCAATCGTCATACCTCCAGTAAGCGTGCGCCCAATTGGGGAGCCTTCGGGTATGACTGCCAACGTGGCCCCAGTCGAGGGGCAAGTGATTCTACCCTAAGTCAAAGGATCTGTGGTCACCATGACCTGATCTCCAAGCAAGATGAAGAAGGTCGCTAAAAGAAGGAGGAGAATTATTACGTAGGTTGATCTTCCTGGGTCCGATTAGGATCCCACGAAAGGGGAGAAGGAACAATCTCCCGAAACGTTAGTTGAGAAAGAGTCACATAGTCCCCAACTGAAGGGTTTGGCTATAAAGAAGGAAAAATTCCCATCCTGGGAGCGGGGGGGGGGGGTCAATAAGAGGAAGCAGAGTGGCCATATCAGGAATTAGAAGATTTGGATCTCCTACATACTATATTTTCTCCTCAGAATTTGGATTCCGCCTACTTCTACCCAAAATCTAGGGAGGATACAACTCCTATAATGGCCAAGGAGACAATGGTGACAAGCCAAATTCCAGGTTTTAGTCTGTCTTTGGGGGGAGCACTAAGACATACACAAGCATTGCACATTACAACACTTTTCCCGCTTACTTATGCCAACGGATAATCCAAGCTCTTTATTTAATTATAGGTCCCATGAAGAGAGGAGGGAAATACTATGATCGATTTGGTGCCAATCTAAATAAAACTAGTTCAGTTGGTCTGACTTCCTCCCAAGAAAGGAGAGATTGAGAACATGACGAGAGGCACGCTCGTAAGAGAGAAAAGAAAGAGCATAAACGAGAGAGGCATGAGGAGGATCAAGAAAAGGTAGAAAAGGATAAGAAAGAGAAAGCGAGGCAGAGAGCCCATGAGAAATAAATTAAAAGAGAAATGAGTTGTTCCACCTCCCACTCTCATGAAAGGCCTTTTTCCCGGGGTGATGGTAAGACCACCAGCGAACAATCTCAAACCAAAACCTCTCACCAAAAACTCACTGTCACCCTCCTCAATAGTCACAGTCAATTGCTTTACGAGGTTGAGATCTGCCTACCCCTACCAAGCGTATAGACAAAAGCCCTCAACTGTTAGTCTCGTCTCCCAGAAGTAAACCCCTGTGGAAAGGGTCAAAGAACTTAAGAAAGCTTCCCCCAACATTACTTCGCTCTTATAAAATTTGTCCCCAACTAGCAACCTTTTTCAGAATCCTTTGGCAGTCGGGTCAGGTTAGATATTGATTTTACTTCGACTTAATATAATGAAATGTCCATATATTCAAGAAGCTTGTCTAAAGTAATAAGGAGTACAGACATCGAGATCGAGGGAATGAAGCTAGAATAGGGCTTCAAAAAGAGCATTCTTGAGCATACGAAGAAAGAGCTAACTGAGCGCGAAACTAAACTAGATGCCCTCAAAGAGCAACATAGTAAAACTCAAGAAGAGTTTGATGGTCTTCGTAATCGATTTGAGACCGAGCTTAGCCACTGTCGCTCCTAACAAAGTAAGCTAAGGACGATCTAAAACCGGTGAGTCAGCAATGTGAGTCCCTTGATGCCGAGAATGAGTCTCTGAGGAATGATAAAGGGTTAAGGGAACATGAGGTTGAAATTCCTAAAGATCAGCTCTCCACCTCCGAAGAGGCTCAAAAGAGGACAGAGGAGATTAGTCATACTACTCTTGAAAAGCCTTTAAATCCCAACTTCAGCACGAAATAGAAATTCAAGGGCTTAAGGCAGATCATGCGACGAAGATAGAATAGATGCGTTAGGAATTTGACCGAAATATGATCATGTTTTACGCTCGAGTTCTATATAACCGGTACATATCTTGGGCCCTTGACTATCCGTAATGTCGGCCAACAACCGGGAGGTGTTTATGGAAAAGGAAAAAAGGGACATTGTTGGTTCATGGTGAACGAAGAGGCGTTGAAAGCCCAGTTTCTGAGAGGCAGTGAACTGGAGGTCCCGTCTAAGGAAAGGCAGTCATTGAAAAGGAGGAGGATGCCAAGAGGTACAGGCTTAGATGGGAAACAACAACGGAAGGGGAACCCAGTGCAGGTAAAGGTGATGTCTCCCTACACAGTCCATCAGTCAATCTACTCCCCTCGTGGATCCTCCTACAGATGAAGCAATTATTCAACCTCCTCCAGCCCAATCATCAGGAACAATAGAAGAGTACAACCCAGACGAACCAAGTCTGATCCTAAGAAATCCTCTCTCTCCTCTTTAAGAAGCTAGGACTCTCGATACTCCCAAGGACATCTCTGTAGAGGGTATATCTCTTCTCTCTCCTCAATTCCAGAAAATGATTATATCTCGTCGCCCGGCGGATGGGCCTCCGGTCAGGAGACCTATTATTCCACCAGGACCGATCATTTCTCTTCCTACTTTAGGTACACCTACATAGAAGACTACTTTCAAAGATGAGATGAAAGTAACAGAAGTGCAGCAAGTGCCTCCTACTGGAGGCACAGATAAAGATAAAGAAATGAAAAATGCCTTGAAAGGGTTAGACAGCAAGGTCTCTCATCCGGAAGAAGATGACGTAGTGTACATTGGGGAATTTGGCAAGACAGGACCTCTGACCCTTGCGAAGATGAAAGCGAGAGATAAGGGTAAGCTTATCCTCCTCAAATTTGAATCAAGTTATGAGTTTCTTTTGGTCAAACCATTTCGAGTCATTGCTCCCTCTGTCACAAATCCGGCAATCAAGGAAACCCCTACTTTTGTCTCAGCCATATGGAATAAGAAGAAACATGATGTGTCTACTTCCTCAATCGAAGATGCTCTTACCTATAAGTCTAAGAAAAGAAAGTCAATAACTATTGAAGAGATTGTTGAGCTGTTATGGCTGCTTCCCTCTTAACATCACGAATTTCATTTTCTCGGTTTTCTTTTCTCTTCTTTGCTCTTCTCTCGTCCGCTAATTTACATCTTCGCCTCTGCTTTCTTTCTGTATTTAGGGATTTGGTCTCTCTTGGTTGTTTGAGGTTTGATCGTATTCTCTAAGATTATGACTTTGTCTTCTCACTTTGGTGAATTTGTGGTGTGTCACTCCATTCTAAAGCTCCGCCTCTTGCCAAGATAGCTACCTCGGTTCTGGCTGTCGTTCCTTGTCCACTCTCCATTGGTTGTCGTGCCTCGGTTTGATCGTATTCTCTAGGATCATGACTGTTGCGGTGACATTGGCTCTCTTTTGTGTGAAGTGAAGCCTTCACATGTCAAGACTTCTATAATAGATTGCAAAGGCTGTGTTGAGCATGACGTTGATGGTCTAGAAGGCTATGGGGCTATTTGGCATTTCTGAGAAGGAGTTGTTGACGTGCGAGGTGGAATTTCTTCATGGACGTAGTGGGTCTGCTCTTTACAGTTTCGGGGTTCATGGGGTTGATTGCGCGCTCCCGATGTGCTGCGTTACTTTGGTAGTAGTTCAGGTCATTTCAACCGAGCTTTAACGTGGGTTCTACCTTTGTTTCAATGCGCAGGTACGTGCTAGCTACTTTGTCTCCTGTTTTGATTATTCGCAGTGGGTAGTTTTCTTGGATGTGTGTTTGTGTGTTTTCTTGAGCCCTGACATGCTTGTTCATGTGCTCCCTCTTACCATTGTCAATCATTCGGACTCAATGGTGGTGGATTATGTGTGCGTGGGTATTGTTGGATGTTGGTTTGAGTACTGCCGGTGGTATGCGGTTTCTTTGCATGGGGTATTCTATTTGGTTTATTACCACTCCATCGATTGGTTGGTACTTCTTTGTCAATATCTTTGATATTTTGTTTTGGCTTTGTTCTTTTCCCTTGCATGACTTGTGGGTTGCTATCGGCCACGATTCTTTGTGGATAGTCATTTTGACCGACTGGCTTCGACTCATTTTGCGATTGGTTGTGGTTTTCTCGGTATTAGCGGTCCTTGTTGCCCCTTGGTTTTCATTGGCACACGGCAAGCTTACAGTGGCTTGTTTGTGTTTGATTTGGATCCTTATTCTGCTATTCGGACGATTGGTTGGTGTGTCTTTGTCCATGAGATTGGAACTAGGTTTTGCGTGTGTACTCTCCATATAGTTAGCACAAGTACTGCTAGCTATATGGGGAGTGCATGTACCTAGTCTACATTTAGCGATGTCAGTTGGATCGTTGTCCTTATCATTGGTTAATGCTCGTCTAGAGTATTCCTTTTTCGGTTTTTAGCACCTCGGCTTTAAAACTTTACCTCCTCCGCGGGGATGTCAAACCGATGACAGCTCGGCGTCCATAAAGTTCACACAACAACCGATGTTGTCTTCTATGTGCAACTCCACATTTTTTTTAGTGCTTCTTCTGTTTCTGCTTTTGCTGATCCGGTGTGCGCTTCTTTACCTTCTAGTCGCCCCTTTTTTTGATGCTTCGTTTTCTCCTCTCCTTCTTAGTAAGGAAGAGATAGCGATCATTAATGATCGCCTATCTCTACTTACCAAGAATTCTTGCCCTTTGCATTCACGAGTGTTTAGCGAGACAATCGATCGATCCTCTACCCGGTCATCGTGTTGTAGTACTCGATCGGGTCCCCACACTCCTTGCACTATTCGTAAATGCTCTATAGCAGAGTCCGAGCAGATCGTTAGATCTACTCGACACACGCTATATTTTATCTGAGATGTGGTTTGATTCTCTGCTTGGTGGTCTGTAGCTTCTTACCTGTTCGTCGTCTTGGTGCCTCTTCTTAAATGGCGACTTTTTTCTAGAACATTAGAGGTACAGGTAACGATGCATCGATGGCTAGGCTCAAACGCATTATTAAGGAGCATTCTATCAGGATGGTGGCGCTTCTGGAACCTTTTGTGGGTCTAGAGGATTCCATCAAGTTGGCTCTATATATTGGCTTCGGTGATGACCTAGCCAATGTATCCAACAATATATGGATTCTATGGTCCAAAGATATGGTTGTTTACCCTATATTTGATTACGATAAGCTTTTTTCATTAGTCTTCTTGCTTCCTTCTTTTTCTCCGTCTTTTCTATTTTCGGTGATCTACGCTTAGTTTGATAGAATGGAGAGGTTGGCCATGTGGTCAGACATTCTAGCTCTATCCGGTTTGGGCTTTTCAGCCTCAGTTGTAGGGGGTGACTTTAATGTTGTTGCCTGTTAAGCTGAGAAATGGGGAGGCAATGTTGTTAACCACTTTGCGGTAGCGAGCTTTAATGCCTTCATCGTCAGCTTCCACACAGAGCGAGGTCAAAGACACTATCCTGTCCCACTTCAAGCCTTTCTCGGTGTCCCTTCAATGTCAGCTTCAGACCCAGCTCTGCTTGCTTTCATTTCTAGATTAGTTCTGCCTTCCGATAGCTCTGACCTTGTCAAACTCCTTTCTCGGAGGAAATACATGCATACATATTTGCTCTAAGCAAGGATAGTGCAGACGGCTTCAATGGGGCCTTCTTCCGTAGTGTATGGCCGACTATTTTGGCAGACTTTTGTCTTGCTGTACAGTTCTTCTTTTCCGGTAGGGTCCTTCCCATGGGCTGGACTTCCACCAATTTGGTGCTCATTCCCAAGTTCAAAATACCCCTCTCTTGCATGGATTTTCACCCAGTCAGCTTGTGCAATTTCACCAATAAGGTTATCTCTAAGGTCCCAACCTCTCGACTAGCACTAGTTCTCGAGCGTATTATTTCCTTGTCTCGGGATGGGTTTGTAAAAGGACGTCTGATCACTGATAACATCCTTTTAGTCTAGGAGTTAGTTTCTTAGATCGATAGGAAGGTCCGCAGTTCCAATGTGGTCATTAAGTCTGATATGGCCAAGGCTTATGATCACATGTCTTGGTTTTTCATTATCAAGGTCCTTAGGGTTTTTGGTTTTCCAGAATCCCTTATCGATCTTATCTGGAGGTTGATCTCCAACTGTTGGTTTTCCATTCTCATCAACAGATCAGTTAACGGTTTTTTCAAGGCAGGAAGGGGTCTTCGCCAGGGAGACCCTCTCTCCCGTTCTCTTTTTGTTATCGCTACAGAAGCTTTCGTGCGTGGCTTGTATTCACTGACGATTGCAGGGAAGATTCATAGTTTTGTGATCCTTAACAGATGCCCTCTTATTTCCTCATTATCTTTCGCTGATGACAATATCATCTTCACCAATGAAAGTCATCGCTATGTTCGACGTCTTATTGGTCTTCTTTTACAATATCAGACTTACTCAGGGAAACTTGCTAACTCTGATAAAAGCTATTTTGTTCCTGCTAAAGATCTGCCCTCGTCCAGATCCTATTGGATTGAGATCTTCACTGGTTTCAAAGCTGCCTCTCTTCCCTTACCTTATCTCGGTGTAGTACTATACTGAGGCAAGAAGCTTAACACTATTTTCGATCCCCTAACCGACAAAGTTAGGTGAAAGGTCATTTGTTGGAATGCGACTCTTCTCTCCTAGGTGGGTAGACTAGTTCTCATTAAGTATGTTTTAGACTCGATTGGATCTCATGTCTTTGTGGCTATGACTCCTAGCTCCTCTTTCTTTCAATCGATTCGCTACTTGGCATCGTCATTTTTCTAGGGGAATAAGGACAATGCTAATCACCACCATTGGATATCGTGGAATGTTATTTGTTATCCCAAGAGTGAGGGAGGCTTGGGCCTCCGCAACCCTAAGGATTTCCGTACTGCTTTGCTTGCAAGCTGTGGGCAAGGTTTGGAGCGAACGACTCCCTTTGGGCATCGTTCCTCCATGCTAAGAGCCAGAGGCTTTCTAGATCGAATTACAAAGATTCCTCGTCATACTCTAATGAGACGTGGAAACGGATGCAATCCATTAAAGCGATTTCAGATTCTCATGGAGGGGGAATTGTGTGGGACGACAACCCGTTCTCGATTTCGGCTGTGTGGAATTCCTCCAAATCCTCGCTTCTACCTCTTTTCCTTTATCTGGGATGTTTGTATTCCCCTTAAGATTTCTATTTGTATATGTAAAACCATGCATGATGGTCTTCCAGTTGATGAGAACCTTTAGAGGATAGGCATTCCTTTAGTTTCCTGGTGCAGGTGCTGCAACTCTGCTTCGTTGGAAACCAGTGTTCATTTGCTTTTCCTTGGCACAAGTGCCAAAGCTGTATGGAATTATTTTGGGAACATAATGGGTTGCCAAAGTAATGCCGCTTCACTTGTTGATTTTCTGAGTGCCTGGTGATCAGGCATCCCAGGGAAGTTTGTTCGTTCGATCCTTTTCCGTCTAATTCCTTGCCTCATCTACCGGCATGTATGGTGCTCGTGGAATAAGGCAATGTTTGATGATGTGCCTATGGATCCTCCTACCATTATTCTGAAGGTAAGAAACGATGTTTTCCTTGCATTTCGTGGTAGACCATTTTGGGGACCAGTTGGCTATCGCTCGAGGACTCTGGCTAGTACTTTTGGTGTTACTACAGTATGACACACTCCCAGTTAATTATTAACCATTTCCTGCTTCTCCTTGATGTCTCCACATGTTACACCCGTCCCCCCTTTTTTAGATTATATGTTGTTTGCTAGTATTGCAGGTCCTGGTTTTACAAGTTTGGGATGTCGGCTATACTTGGACTGGATTTACTTGGTTTTGAGGAGCTAGTTTCATGTGGAGGCTTATCAGAGTCTTTTGGAGCTTGTTGAGTCTGTCCTTGTTTGTGTCTGTGCTAGAGTAGCCTTGTAGACCAGGTTTTTCCAACACTTGATTTCCCCTACTCAGGGTTGATTGGAAGTTTCATCTGTCACTTGCGGAGCAGAGGTGTTTTCCTTGTTGGCTTAATTCCTATAGCGGGGCCGCCTGACTTGGATCCTTGATTTTATTAGTGGGCCCACTGGGGAGGCTAGTTGCATAGCTAGCTGTGATTCCTCATTATCAGAGGTATGGGAAGTTGATTTTTCATGTATAGATTATTTGGAGTGCAGATCTGGGGAGTCTTTTCCTTCTCTGAGATGTTCTGTTCTTGTTGTATTTTATAGTATTAGAGAGACTATTATAGTTTGTAGGAGTAGATTTACTTCACTTTCGGGTGGTGGCCTTGCTGGAATTCGATAGTGAAGTAAGATGGGAGGTTGTTTGTCCGGAGCTCTTTTATCTATCTTTCTATACATACATATAGTCTTTCCCGAGTAGATTATATTTTGGTTACCTGTCAGAAATGTTGGTAGTTTTATGGACCTTTTGTTCCATTATATAAATATTCTCTTAAAAAAAAGAGAATGTTGAGCTGGCCGACCAAAAGGAGAAGGAGCTAGAGAAGAGGAAGAAAATTGATGATAAGTCATCTCGGGCTTAATCAACTTGTCATTTGTATTGATTTAGGCCCTTTGGATGTTGTTGCGAGTGCAACCCTCGTGTTTCTACTTGTAAATATGTATATAAAATCTAGTTTTGTGTAAATGAAGCACTGTTTCCTTTGAATAAATAATGTTATATGTCTGCAAGTTTATATATTGCTTTTCATTCAGTGTACTCGCAATTTAGACATTATAAAGTTAATTAAATAGTTAACTGGACACATAGAAGTATAATTTATATTCCTTCAATTAAATTTGAATCACAAGTCATGTTAGAGTCATGTTCAAAGTTAATTTATGATTCTATACCCTTTCTCCTAGTGTTGGTAGGGATTTGGGTATGTCAATTTGGACGTCCGATCCATAAATGTTTATACTCCCATTCCAAGTCGAGGACACAGAGTTAGTATGGACGTCGTGGATCGTCCTTTATACTCTCCCATATTGGATTTGGGCTAGAGTCATAAGTCAAGTGGCCATGCGTTGAAGCACGCGATTCATTTTATATTCTTTCCTTATTCATTGGGAGTTAGGGACCGAGTGGTCGTTAGTCTTGGTGTATAATCACACTCATCCTTAGTTTATACTCTGTTCCAAGCTCTAAGGAATGGAGTTAGTCGGACAAGTGGTCGGTTCACACTTGCTCAGGCATCATTCCATTATCCCCATGTCAAAGACAAAGGTAACCATCAGGATGGTCGGATCACATCCCCGTAGTTTATACTCATCCCGTCGAGACGTGGAAAAGAGTTAAAGATGTTTTAGGCATCATTTCATCACTTTGGTACCAAACGTTGATTTGCCTTGTCAAGCGTGGAAATCGAGCTCAAATTTAGTCAATCCAAGTCCAACTAGTCACGGAGTTGGGTCAGCTCGTCAAAATGTGAGCTAATGAATGTCATTTGCGGGTTTGTTACACCCTTCATTCATTCCTTGGCATAGGTCGGCCGAATCACAACACATAGCCAAAGTAATAGACATGGTATTGGAGCAAGGAAAAGAGCTTTTATTTACGAACAATAATAAATGGCAAGATCCATCTTATTACAATGCTAAGAATAAATGAAATAAATAAAATAGTAGAAGTCTAAGAAAGATAATGTCGTAGATGCTTAACATTCCATGCTCTTGGAGTGGATCGTCATCAACAGTCATTGGCATGAAGGTTCCATTATCAAGCCTTTGTTGGATGTCGTAAGGTCCTTCCAACTTCGGGCCTATCTGAACTGGGGATGGGAAGACTCGTGTCAAAATAAGGTCGCCAAAATTAAATGTTTTGAATCATACCTTCTTATTATAGTATTGGGTGTCTCATTATCTATGCTCTACAACATGCAAGTTAGCCTTTTCTCTCTTCTTGTTGATCATGTCCAGTAATACTAAGAGAAGTTCTTTGTTAGTAAGTGTAACACCCCGAATTTCAATTAACACTAATGGTTAGTAATTAAAGTATAATTAATCTCAGACGTGAGAATCAGGGGAAACGGGCTGCGTCATTTCGTTCGTCTTGGAAAAATACGCGAAATAGAGTCCGAGTTTGCGTAAAACGGTACCGTATGAAAGAGATATGGACGAACGAAGTTAGGCAGAAAAACCCGAAACAGGCCAGAAATGCACTGGCGCACTTGTGAAGTGCGCCAGCACAAAAATACACTGGTGCACTTGGGAAGTGCGCCCATGTCGGGACAGGAAACCTGCACAGTTTCTAGAGAGTTCTGTGGTTGGGTGCACCAGTTTGGGGTTTGGGCTTGGTCTTAGGGCTGGTTTCTGGAAGGTTCCGAAATCTAAGGGTCCTAATCTAATTTAGGGTTAATCTAAGGGCCTAAAACACTCACCTAATCTATAAATACACCCTAAACCTACCCTAATCCATACTAAAAATAGAATTGAGGGCTACATGCCGCCAAATTAAATCTTAGAAGGAGCCTCCACTAATTTATGAAGAGGGTTGCAAGCTAATCACTCTCTAATCAACCTCTAATCCATTCTAAGCATCTTAATCTTCTTCATTTGGAGTGCAAATTGGCTAGTTGTGAGTTTCTATCACTCTAATGATCAATTGCTAAACTAAGTAGATGAGATATGATGAGATCATATGGTTTTGTTTGTGGATTAATGGGTTTTAAGTCATATGACATGATGTTAGTTTGCTAATGTATGTGGGTTATGCAAGTTTTGTGCTTTGTGATCATATGTTAATATGCAAGTTACATGTATGATAATATGCAAGTTACATGTATGATAATTATGCAAGTTGTATGTTTCTTCATATGCAAGTATGTAACATGTTATGCAAGTTCATATGCAAGTTTATGAGTTCATATGCAAGTTATGTAACATGTTATGCAAGTTCATATGCAAGTTATGTGACATATTATGCAAGTTCATATGCAAGTCATGTATTTGTTAATATGTAAGTTTATGTAACATGTTATGCAAGTTAATATGCAAGTTATGTGACATGTTATACAAGTTAATATGCAAGTTATGTGACATGTTATACAAGTTAATATGCAAGTTATGTGACATGTTATACAAGATTATATGCAAGTTATGTGACATGTTATGCAAGTTCATATGCAAGTTATGTGTTTGTTAATATGCAAGATGGCACCTTTGAAACATGTTCATACATATGCAAGTTGACACCTTTTATATGTGTTATGTCATGAGAACGAAATTACGTGGGAACGATGGGGTTAATTAAATGCATATGTTAATAAGATTGTGTGAAATTAATATAATTATGCATAACATAAAATAAATGAACATAGTATGGGAATTTGCTTATTAAGTTAGGTGTACCCATACTATGTGTTGGGAATTTGCCTATTAAGTTAGGTGTACCCACACTTTGGAGTTGGGAATTTGCCTATTAAGTTAGGTGCACCCATATTCCTAAAATAAACATGATAATTAACACAAATTATGGGGGTGATTAATTAGGAGTAATTAATCGATTAAGACACGAGGTTGGACCCGTTTGTAGTGTAAGACTGCCCGGAGTTTACCGGCTTAACCAGGCATCTACAAATGACGGTCCAATGTGAGGGGTCTTAATCATAAATTAAATACGTAGCAAGGGTAAATGACAGAGATTGGACCCGTTTGTAGTGTAAGACTGCCCGGAACCTACCGGCTTAACCAGGCATCTACAAATGACGGTCCAATGTGAGGGGTCCTTTACACGGTTACGGTGTTAATCAATTAAGAAACACTTAACCAGATAAGCATGTAGTGGGGCATGGGGGTTAAGTGGGTACCTTGGGTGGTATGTGGAAATTGCTAGTGGTTGCCAATACAAAATATGATAAAATACTTAACCAAAATGAAACATGTAATTAAACATGATTAAAGGGTTAAGTGGGAAACACTAGTGTGTGGGCCAAGCTTAGGGGGATGGCTTGTGCTGGGGGCCCATTTCAACCAGTAACCCATACGTATCTTAGTGGGCTCGACCCATGTCGAGGACGGGACATGCATACTGGGCTTGACTATAAGAGGCCAAAGTGGGTTAGCGGTGGCAACGCATGACCAACGGGTTTCATATGCGTGTGTGGACCCGGGCTGGTAAATAAGACGTTGTTGCATCGTGTAGATATAAGTCGTGCACCGTTAGTTTTATCAGGTTGCCACGTTGGGGAATGGTACACCCCACGGTGGGGCCAGCACGGGTATCTACGTTAGGGAGCCGATCGAATGGGGAGTAGTGTGTACACCTAGTGGATTGTAGGGCCCCGTGGCGTCTACTTAGTCACCTAGGGGTACGCGAGAACTATTAAGTTAATTTTATAAGTCCATGGGTGGGATCAACCTTTAAGTTAGGAATGACTGGTGTGGTGTAGTTTAGTAATTTACCTTTGGAAGGGTAGATGCGTCTTTATCTTTTATCTTAGTTTAGTTGACTGCTTAGTGTAGCCATTCATCCCCATTAGTTACCGTATATCAGTTTATGTCTTCTCTGGTTACTTTAACGATTGTATTGTTAAAGTTATAAGACTCGCTCAGACTTATGTCCGACCCTGTTGTTTTTATCTTTTTCCCAACCCTCAGGTCCTACGGTGGATCCTAGCAGTAGTGGAGCTTGATCGGATTGCTGTTCCAGTCTTTAGGAGCTTGGATTGATGTAAAGCTCCAGTTACCCAGTTATCTTTTCTTTTGTCATGGCTATTGTATGAGAGTGGGATTATGTACTTCTTTATTTTGATGGATATTGTACTTGACTTTTATTGTGGTTTTATGATGTAACCAGACATGTTTTACTTCCGCTGTTATGAGATGATGTTTTAAATTTCAAGTACTATTTATATCTGTCTTGTTGTAATTTTTCTGTTCTATATTCACTAAAATACTTCACCGATGCTATGGCATTCCCTTAGTGAGTGACCATAGCGGGAGTGGGGTGTTACACGTGGTTTCAGAGCTGAAGGTTACCGGAACAGATAAATTTTTGAGAAAAATATTTTTTTTTAAATAGTAAAGGTATTATTTTTGGAAAAAAGTATTTTCAAAAACATGTCTTTTAAGAGAAAAGTTTTTGAAAAAGAAAAGCATAATCCCCAATAGCCATATCTTTATCTTTCGGAATCTCCTTTTTGAATCTTTCCTCTTTCGTTTCAGCATGGCTGAAGATCTTAACATCCCGGAGGGCTTAGTTATACCACTATGGTATAGGAGGTTACAAGAGGCTAGGGCCGCGGCTGCGGGTCCAGCCAATGCTACTACACCAGAGGCAACCGCTCCTCCTCCTCAGCCTAGAGTGGATAATTTTGCTAAGATTTGCAAGGAGTTCAAGGCTATAGGAGGAAAACCTTTTCTAGGTTCAGAGACTTTCGTAGAGGCTAGAGATTGGCTTAAGGAAGTGGAAGAGTTGCTAGATATTTTTGAAGTGGAAGAGGGAAAGAAAGTCAAGTTGGCGACTTGGTTAATGAAGGGAGAGGCCTCATTCTGGTGGGAGGTCACTAATGGAGAACGCCCTGTTGACTCTTGGGCAGATTTCAAGCAAAGGTTTGGGGCTAAGTTTCTCTCAAGGGCGGAAGAGAATCTGTTTATGGAGAAGTTCTTGAATTTGAAGCAAGGGAATCTCACGGTGAAAGAATATGTCAACAAATTCAATCAATTAGCAAGGTTTGGCATAGAGTTGGTGAATACACCGGAGAAGAAGGCTTTGAGGTTCGTTAGAGGCTTGAACGAACCATTGCAAGGAATAGCTATGACTCACATTCCTATGGGGGCCACCTTTGAGAAGCTTGTCTACATGGCACTTATGCATGAGGATGATAAGAGTTCTAAGGCACTAGAGAAGAAGGGGGATCAGAAGAAACCGCAACAACAACAACAAGGCAAGGGTGGAAAAGGCAATGGTGACAAGGGGAAGAAGAAGAAGAAGTGCTTCAATTATGGGACCCCAGGCCACCTCAGCAAGGATTGTCGCAAAAAGAAGAAGACCGGTTGCTTTCATTGTGGTGAAGCAGGACATCTTGTGAAGGACTGCCCAAAGAAGGGGCAGAAGACGGGGTCTACCTCAGGAGGTCAGGTGCAAGCTCTTATGGCACCAGCTCAGGCAGGGGGGCAAGTTCAGGCTCTCTCAG
This sequence comes from Allium sativum, assembly GCA_030737875.1. Taxonomy (NCBI): domain Eukaryota; kingdom Viridiplantae; phylum Streptophyta; class Magnoliopsida; order Asparagales; family Amaryllidaceae; genus Allium; species Allium sativum. The sequence goes on from CM060911.1 coordinate 196,631,462, forward strand.
TTCCACCGATTCAGCAGAGAGGTAGAACTATTTCCGTTGAAAGTCTGGTTTTTCTGTTTGATCATCCAGTTCGTACTTTGTTTGACTCTGGCGCATCGCATTCTTTTGTCTCATCATCGTTAGTTGAGTCACTACACTTAGACACCAGTCTAGTTGATGATCCCTTGGTTGTTTCAAACCCAATTGGGGGCTCCATATATCTGTCTATGATATGTTTGGGTTTGAAGATTTCTATACTTAGCGTTGAGTTTGGATGTGATGCTTTTGTATTGGGCTTCACGGGCTATGGGTTGATTTTGGGCATGGACTGGTTATCCAGTAATGGTGCCGTTCTTGATTGTGAAAGGAGAGTTGTCAGGCTTATGACCCGCTTGGGTAATACTCTCGAGATCTCTTGTAATCCCATGGAATCTGTTTTGCTAAGTTATCTTGAATCGCTCGATGCTTCGGTCGAGAATTTGCGTTCTGTCAGAGTGGTCCAGGAATATCCGGATGTGTTTGAAGAGGTGAAGGGTTTGCCTCCGAAGCGGGAGATAGATTTCCGAATTTATTTGGTGGATAATGCCAAACCAGTGCCTTTACCAGTGCGCCACATGGCTCCTCGTGAGAGAAGAGAACTTCATAAGCAAGTAGGGGAGTTGCTTGAGAAGGGGTTCATAAGGCGAAGTATATCGGAGTGAGGAGCTCCAGTAGTGTTTGCCACGAAGGCGGATGGGTCCCTCAGACTTTGTGTGGATTATAGAGAACTTAATAAGCTCACGAAGAAGAATAGACACCCATTACCGAGGATAGATGATCTCTTTGATCAGTTGGTTGGCGCCTCAGTGTTTTCGCAGATGGACTTAGCTACAGGGTTTCATCAGTTGAGAGTGGCGGAGGACAGTATAGAGAAGACTGCTTTCCGAACTCCGGATGGTTTTTATGAGTGGCTTGTGATGCCATTTGGGTTGACAAACGCCCCTGCATACTTTGTTGATCTGATGAATAGAGTGTTCAGAGAGTATCTGAATAAGTTTGTAGTGGTCTTTGTGGATGACATCTTGGTCTTTTCCAAGAGTGAAGAAGAGCATGCCTTACATCTCAGAGAAGTGTTGGAGACTCTTCGAGCACATAGTCTTAAAGCTAAATTCTCTAAATGTCATTTTTGGAGAAGAGAAGTGCGATTCTTAGGGCATGTGGTCTCTAAGGAAGGGATAGCTGTGGATCCCGCAAAGATAGTATCTATCCAGGATTGGAAAGTTCCTAGAAATGCTACCGAAGTAAGAAGTTTCTTGGGGTTGGCAGGATATTATAGGAAGTTCATCAAAGACTTCGCGAAGATATCAGCCCCATTAACCCGCTTGACGAAGAAGAATCTGGTTTTCTCATGGGACGTAGATTGTGATGATGCTTTCCGACGGTTAAAGAGAGCTTTGACCACCGCTCCAGTTTTAGTGCTTCCAGATGGGAGTAAGCCATTTGTTGTTTATACCGATGCTTGTGGGACAGGATTAGGCGCAGTCTTGATGCAGGAGGGAAGGGTAATAGCCTATGGAGGGAGGCAATTGAGAGTGCATGAGAAGAATTACCCTACCCATGATCTAGAGTTGGCCGCGATTGTTTTCGCACTTAAGTCTTGGCGCCATTATCTTCTTGGTGAGAGATTCGAGTTGTTCACTGACCATAAATCATTGAAGTACTTATTCTCTCAGAAGGATTTAAACTTAAGACAACAAAGGTGGATGGAGTTCTTAGCATCCTATGATTTCGAGATAGTGTATACCCCTGGCAAGGGTAACGTGGTGGCGGATGCCTTGAGTAGAAAAAGGCTATCTTTGAGTCCATTGTTCGTGGAACGGCGAAGCTTGGAGTTTCTTTCTTTGTTCGACTTCAGACCTTCTGTTGACTTTGTACCTGGTTTGTTAGCATCCTTGGAGGTTAGACCTACTCTTTTGGGACGGATTGGCGAGGCTCAGCGAGACGACCCACAGTTGGTTGAGTTGGTAGAGAAGCTTATAAGGGGGGAGTCGTCCAGCCATTTGGGTAAATACACCATAGATGATAGGAGATGGTTGCATAGAGACGGTAGACTTTGTGTACCGCAAGATGAGGGTTTGAAGAAGGCTATTTTGGATGATGCACATCGTTCAAGGATGACTATTCATCTCGGTGGAGACAAAATGTACCAAGACATGAAGAGAGTTTTCTTCTGGGCCGGTATGAAGAAAGATGTGGCCGAGTATGTGGCTAGATGCTTAGTGTGCCAACAAGTTAAAGCGGAGCAAAGGAAACCCGGTGGGTTGCTACACCCATTGGAAGTTCCGCAATGGAAGTGGGATAGTGTCTCGATGGATTTCATCGATGGGTTACCGAGATCGAGGAAGGGCAATACGGGAATTTGGGTTGTGGTAGACAGACTTACCAAGAGTGCCCATTTTATACCCGTGAAGAGTAAGAGGACCGCTCCATGGCTTGCTTCAGTCTATGTTAGAGAGATTGTTAGATTGCATGGCGTACCATCCAGCATTGTGAGTGATCGAGATCCTATCTTCACTAGTGAGTTTTGGAGAAGTTTGCAAGAGGCGGTAGGGACTCAGTTGTGTTTGAGCACCGTATATCATCCTCAGACGGACGGTCAGACCGAGAGGGTGAACCGTATCTTAGAAGATCTCTTGAGGCTTTGTATCTTGGATTTTGGAGGTACATGGGAAGAACATCTTCCTTTGGTGGAGTTCGCATACAATAACAGCTTTCAGTCTAGTATTGGCATGGCACCTTTCGAAGCTCTTTATGGAAGGCCTTGTCGATCTCCTACATGTTGGTGGGAATCTACGGATAAGATCTTGCTTGGGCCAGATATGGTTAGAGAGACTTCAGAGAAGATTGATTTGATTCGAAGAAGGATGAAGGCAGCGCAAGATAGACAGAAATCTTATGCGGATCGGAGAAGGACGGATCTTGAGTTTGAGGTTGGGGACATGGTTTTTGTCAAAGTATCTCCGTTGAGAAATGTTGTTCTCTTTGGGTCCGTTGGGAAGTTAGCACCGAGGTTTGTTGGGCCGTTTCCTATTAAGGAAAGGATTGGACGGATGGCATATAGGGTGGAGTTGCCCGACAGACTTAGTGGGGTTCATGATGTATTCCATGTATCACATTTGAGGAAGTGCTTACATGAGACCGCAGAGGTGGTAGAGCCGAGCTTGCTTAGAGATGTAGAGGTAGAGCGTGATGCGACGATTTGACGAGCTCCTACTTGCATCCTTGGGTCAGAAACTAAGAAGTTGAGGAACAGAGAAGTTCAGCTAGTTAAAGTGCAATGGGGAGATGACGAAAGTAATGCTACCCGGGAGACGGAAGCGAAGATGCGTTCTTTGTACCCATTTCTTTTTGAGAGTATGTCTTTTAACTTCTCCTTTATCGCTTGTCTAGTACTTATCTTATCTTTAGTATATCCTCTCGCTAGTACCTATGACCTTTAGATAGGGTAAAACCTATGGTTGAAACAAGTGTTTGAAACATGTTATGGTTGATGGATGCATGTGGATGCAATTGTTTGCTAGTGGTTGCTCGTGGATGCATATACACACACATTAGGCACTAGATCGGCTCAGTCACTTCATGTTGCATATCGCATAAATGGATGTGGTAGTTAGATTGATGGATGTATCATGACTGTGTTATCATGTGGATGATGCATTTTTGTGTATGGTTGTGCACGCATATAGAAATTGTATGTGTCAATAGGGTTTCGCATACATATTGGATGCATGGCACTATCATGGTTTGCATTAAGGAGGTCGACTGAATCAGTAGACCGCCTGATTTTGCATTAGTATACGGACATATACACACACTTTCTGCATATGTTCATACATCATTAGAAGTTTCTAAGGATAATGGTTGCTTGCGGTTGATGGTTTAGTAGATGGTTGTTTGGTTGGTAGGATACGTTCTTCTTGACTTAGAGATTTCGAGGACGAAATCCTTTAAGTAGGGGAGAATGTAACACCCCGAATTTCAATTAACACTAATGGTTAATAATTAAAGTATAATTAATCTCAGATGTGAGAATCAGGGGAAACGGGCTGCGTCATTTCGTTCGTCTTGGAAAAATACGCGAAATAGAGTCCGAGTTTGCGTAAAACGGTACCGTATGAAAGAGATATGGACGAACGAAGTTAGGCAGAAAAACCCGAAACAGGCCAGAAATGCACTGGCGCACTTGTGAAGTGCGCCAGCACAAAAATACACTGGCGCACTTGGGAAGTGCGCCCATGTCGGGACAGGAAACCTGCACAGTTTCTAGAGAGTTCTGTGGTTGGGTGCACCAGTTTGGGGTTTGGGCTTGGTCTTAGGGCTGGTTTCTGGAAGGTTCCGAAATCTAAGGGTCCTAATCTAATTTAGGGTTAATCTAAGGGCCTAAAACACTCACCTAATCTATAAATACACCCTAAACCTACCCTAATCCATACTAAAAATAGAATTGAGGGCTACATGCCGCCAAATTAAATCTTAGAAGGAGCCTCCATTAATTTATGAAGAGGGTTGTAAGCTAATCACTCTCTAATCAACCTCTAATCCATTCTAAGCATCTTAATCTTCTTCATTCGGAGTGCAAATTGGCTAGTTGTGAGTTTCTATCACTCTAATGATCAATTGCTAAACTAAGTAGATGAGATATGATGAGATCATATGGTTTTGTTTGTGGATTAATGGGTTTTAAGTCATATGACATGATGTTAGTTTGCTAATGTATGTGGGTTATGCAAGTTTTGTGCTTTGTGATCATATGTTAATATGCAAGTTACATGTATGATAATATGCAAGTTACATGTATGATAATTATGCAAGTTGTATGTTTCTTCATATGCAAGTATGTAACATGTTATGCAAGTTCATATGCAAGTTTATGAGTTCATATGCAAGTTATGTAACATGTTATGCAAGTTCATATGCAAGTTATGTGACATATTATGCAAGTTCATATGCAAGTCATGTATTTGTTAATATGTAAGTTTATGTAACATGTTATGCAAGTTAATATGCAAGTTATGTGACATGTTATACAAGTTAATATGCAAGTTATGTGACATGTTATACAAGTTAATATGCAAGTTATGTGACATGTTATACAAGATTATATGCAAGTTATGTGACATGTTATGCAAGTTCATATGCAAGTTATGTGTTTGTTAATATGCAAGATGGCACCTTTGAAACATGTTCATACATATGCAAGTTGACACCTTTTATATGTGTTATGTCATGAGAATGAAATTACGTGGGAACGATGGGGTTAATTAAATGCATATGTTAATAAGATTGTGTGAAATTAATATAATTATGCATAACATAAAATAAATGAACATAGTATGGGAATTTGCCTATTAAGTTAGGTGTACCCATACTATGTGTTGGGAATTTGCCTATTAAGTTAGGTGTACCCACACTTTGGAGTTGGGAATTTGCCTATTAAGTTAGGTGCACCCATATTCCTAAAATAAACATGATAATTAACACAAATTATGGGGGTGATTAATTAGGAGTAATTAATCGATTAAGACATGAGGTTGGACCCGTTTGTAGTGTAAGACTGCCCGGAGTTTACCGGCTTAACCAGGCATCTACAAATGACGGTCCAATGTGAGGGGTCTTAATCATAAATTAAATACGTAACAAGGGTAAATGACACGAGATTGGACCCGTTTGTAGTGTAAGACTGCCCGGAACCTACCGGCTTAACCAGGCATCTACAAATGACGGTCCAATGTGAGGGGTCCTTTACACGGTTACGGTGTTAATCAATTAAGAAACACTTAACCAGATAAGCATGTAGTGGGGCATGGGGGTTAAGTGGGTACCTTGGGTGGTATGTGGAAATTGCTAGTGGTTGCCAATAGAAAATATGATAAAATACTTAACCAAGATGAAACATGTAATTAAACATGATTAAAGGGTTAAGTGGGAAACACTAGTGTGTGGGCCAAGCTTAGGGGGATGGCTTGTGCTGGGGGCCCATTTCAACCAGTAACCCATACGTATCTTAGTGGGCTCGACCCATGTCGAGGACGGGACACGCATACTGGGCTTGACTATAAGAGGCCAAAGTGGGTTAGCGGTGGCAACGCATGACCAACGGGTTTCATATGCGTGTGTGGACCCGGGCTGGTAAATAAGACGTTGTTGCATCGTGTAGATATAAGCCGTGCACCGTTAGTTTTATCAGGTTGCCACGTTGGGGAATGGTACACCCCACGGTGGGGCCAGCACGGGTATCTACGTTAGGGAGCCGATCGAATGGAGAGTAGTGTGTACACCTAGTGGATTGTAGGGCCCCGTGGCGTCTACTTAGTCACCTAGGGGTACGCGAGAACTGTTAAGTTAATTTTATAAGTCCATGGGTGGGATCAACCTTTAAGTTAGGAATGACTGGTGTGGTGCAGTTTAGTAATTTACCTTTGGAAGGGTAGATGCGTCTTTATCTTTTATCTTAGTTTAGTTGACTGCTTAGTGTAGCCATTCATCCCCATTAGTTACCGTATATCAGTTTATGTCTTCTCTGGTTACTTTAACGATTGTATTGTTAAAGTTATAGGACTCGCTCAGACTTATGTCTGACCCCGTTGTTTTTATCTTTTTCCCAACCCTCAGGTCCTACGGTGGATCCTAGCAGTAGTGGAGCTTGATCGGATTGCTGTTCCAGTCTTTAGGAGCTTGGATTGATGTAAAGCTCCAGTTACCCAGTTATCTTTTCTTTTGTCATGGCTATTATATGAGAGTGGGATTATGTACTTCTTTATTTTGATGGATATTGTACTTGACTTTTATTGTGGTTTTATGATGTAACCAGACATGTTTTACTTCCGCTGTTATGAGATGATGTTTTAAATTTCAAGTACTATTTATATCTGTCTTGTTGTAATTTTTCTGTTCTATATTCACTAAAATACTCCACCGATGCTATGGCATTCCCTTATTGAGTGACCATAGCGGGAGTGGGGTGTTACAGTAAGTGGGTCATAATATGTCGTCTTATGAGAGGGGACTTCGAGCTCTATCGGGATGACTGCTTCAGAGCTGTAAGACAAGACGAATGGATTATGGCCAGTCATAAACTTATGGGTTGTATGATAAGCCAAAAGGGCTAATGGCAGTTAATCAACCCGTTTGTCTTTGGCTCGTTCCAACCTTTGCTTCAATATGGATTTGATGATCTTGTTCACAACCTCAACTTGTCCATTTGATTGCGGGTATGCAACCGTCATGTACTTCTTCTCGATATAGTATTGTTGGTAGAATTCTCTAAATTCTGAGTTGTCGAACTAGATCCCATTATTAGTTATAATGGTCCTGGAAAGACCAAATCGACATAGTTTCTGACGATAAAGTTGATTACCCGCTTTGTTGTGATCGTGGTCAATGGCTTGGCATCAGCCCATTTCGTAAACTAGTCCACGGCCGCGATCGAATACTTTGCTGCATCCTTAGAGATTGAAAGACTTCCAATAATTTCCACTCCCCATACAACAAATGGCAAAGGACTAACCATTTGGGTGAATTGGTTTGGCAGAGCTCTTGGAATGTGAACAAATCTCTGACACTTGTCGCAATGTTTGAAATAGTTAGTTGCATCTCGGCCGATGGTAGGCTAGAAGTAGTTGTACTGCGACACCTTCTTTGTTAGGGTCCCCCCCCCCGGGCGTGAGCGCCGCATTCGCCTTCGTTCACTTTCCGCAACACTCGTTTGGCATCGTCGGCGGCCACAGACTAGAACATAGGAATCAAGAATCCTCTTCTATAAAGCATACTTCCACGGATGACATACCTCGAGGCTTTACGCACGAGAGCTCTCTTTTTATTCTTTCTTTCCAAAAAAATTCCATGTTAGAGGAAATTCTCAATGGGGACCATCCCGATTCTCTCTCAATTTTGGCTTCCAAGGCTTGATTAATTTCCATATGGTCTATGCTTGGAGTGTCTAATGTCTCAATCAGAACCATTTCTGCTTCATTTTGGGCATCAGAACTAGCCAGTTTAGCCAATCTTTCAGCCTTTTGATTCTCTTCCCTTGGAATATGTGAGATGCTACGATAGTCAAAATCGTCCACCAACTCTTCCACTCACTTGAGATAGGAGGCTAGTCGTTCCCTTTAGTTTGGTACTCTTTCCAAACTTTAAATACAATAAGTTGTGAATTGCAGAAAATGTCCAATGCCACTACCCACAACTCCTTCACAGCTTCAGCCCAACAATTGGTGCTTCATACTCGAAATCATTGTTGGTAGTGGGAAAGTCTAACTTCAGGGCATAATAAATTGATTGTCCCTCGAGAGTTAGTAAAACAACACCGATACTAGAACCTCGATCATTACAAGCCCCGTCTGTGTATAACTTTCGTGTGTCCAGTCTTGCTTTGACATTAGGAAGATTGGGATTGCCCCTTGGAATTTCATCCTCGAGAGTCGTAAACTCGGCTATAAAGTTTTCCAATTCTTGTCCTTATATAGACTTTCATGGAAGAAAGGCAAGATCGAACGAACTCAGCTTGATGTTCCATTTGAGTAACCTTCCAGATGCCTCAGATCGTTGAAGGACTTGTCGTGGAAGTTTATCGTTATACATTTCGATAGGTTGAGCCTGAAAGTAGTCGTTGAGTTTTCTCGAGGTGATCAACAAACTATAAGTGAGTTTTTCGATCTTCGAGTAGATGCGTTCCGCTCCCTTCAACTTTTTTCTTACGTAATAGACTGGACAGTGCATCCGGTCTTCTTTGGGGACTAAAGATGAACTGATAGCATATATGGACACTACTAGGTACACAAACAAGTCCTTATGGTCGACTAACTTAGACAAAATAGGTGGCCTCTCCATATGATTAAGAAGGTTCAGAAAATCTTTGACACAATCAAGAATCCAAGCAAAGTTGCGCTTCCTTTTCTTTATTAATTAAGTCAAAGAAGGGAATGCACTTCTTGGTTTCACTAGAAACAAATCTGACAAAAAATGCAACTTTTCCTATTATGCTCTGTACGTCTTTGATATTCTGAGGTTCTTGAATACCCTTGATTGCTTCAATCTGTTCGGGGTTAATTTCAGTTCCTTGAGAGCAGATGATGAAATCCAAGAATTTCCCTGAAGCAACACCAAAAGAGCATTTAAAAGGGTTGAGCTTTGTTCCATATCTGTAGAGTACACTGAACTTCTTTGTCGTGTCGCGGACATGGTTAGTTGATTTCCTTGACTCACTAGCGTGTCTTCTATATATACCTATGTTGTATTTCTGATTTGATCATGGAACATGCGGTTGACCAAGCGTTGATAGCTTGCTTCCGCACTCTTCAGTCCAAAAGGCATAATCACGTAGCAATACAACCCGAGAGCCGTAATGAAACTAGTATGCTCCTGGTCTGGGACTTGCATCGCAATCTGGTAATATCCCGAATTAGCATCCGTGAATGAGAGAATCTCATGCCCAGCTGTTGAGTCGACAAGCTGATCAATCCTAGGAAGCAGAAAGTTATCCTTAGAGCACGCCTTGTTCAAGTCCCTAAAGTCGATGTACGTTCGCCACTTCTCGTTGGCCTTCTTTACAAGCATTGGGTTTGATATCCACTTGGGGTAAGTCGCATCTCGGATGAACCCATTATTCTTTAGTCTTTTGACCTCTTCCTTCAGAGTTGTCGACCTATCATGGCCAAGTATGCACTTTTTCTGCTTTACTGGGATATGCTTTGGGTCGATATTTAGTGAATGAGTCATGATGGACGAAGATATCCCATACATGCCAGCATGGGTCCATGCAAACACATCCAGGTTCACGTGAAGAATTCAGTCAACTACCTCGCCCAGAGGGGGTCTAGGTAAGATTTGATTTTCAAGACCTTGGTCGGCTCATCGTTATCGATCGAAATCTCCGTTGTAGTTTCATTAAGAGTCGCCTTTTTACATCTCGGCTCTTCGTCATCCCTTAGATCAATATTCTCGGGATAGCGACTAGATGGTCTTGGCTGGGATGTTTTGTTCATTTTCTATGATGCTTCCTACTTTATAGATGGAGGATTATCTTCGGACTCCTTGTTTTCCTTATCACGGACTTCCTTTAATTCCGCTAAGTAGCATGCTTGTCCTGCTACTTGATCTCTCCATATTACAGTAACTCCTGCTTCAACCGGAAACTTTTGGAGCAGACACTAGGAAGCTATGAAAGATCAAAATTCTGCTAGGGTCGGTCGGCCCAAGAAGGCGTTGTAAGGAGAGTTTATGTCCATCACAAAGAACGAGAGGATCTGCACTCTCTTATGGTCCCTCTTACCCAACTATACCAACAACTCAATCAATCCCACCGGTCCATTAGTTGAGCCATTGAAGTCGCGTATCTTTCCTTTACATGGCTTTAAGTCTTTGGCCTCTAACCTCATCTGGTCATAGGCTCATTTGAATAGAATATTTACGGAACTCCCGCTTTCTACAAGGACTTTCCGTATAGTACATTGGTCGATGTTGGCCGTAATCACCAAAGGATCAATACTTGTGGTCTTCACCCCTTCCGATTCTCTATCACGGAAGATAATATCGTTTACCATGGTCTTCCTCTACTTCACAGGACCCGCTGCTTCACGATTACTGCACTCTCCAACATACAAATTCTTTGTGGCATTAACATATAGCTCTATGATTCGAGCATTGTGACCTACCGGATGCGGTCCTTCGAAATTGGTATTAATAACAATTCCTTTATTTTCTACTTGGCGGTGGCTCTAGAAGCCGTCTGACCTTGTTTGGAGGTCGAGGTCGCTACCTCATGTCCCACGGGTTAACTTTGTATTCGTTGAACTTTCCTTCTCTAATCATCTTCCCGATGATATCCTTGAGATGATGAACCTCATTAGTCGTGTGGCCGTAGATTTCATGAAACAAATAAAACTTTCCAGTTTCACGCTCTTTCCCTATGGATTCCCACGGAGGTGGTTTCTTGTACTTCATCGTGTTGCATGTGTCAATATAGATGTTTTCCAACATGTCATTCAACATTGTATAGATATCAAATGTTTGAAATCAAGGTCGCTTTCTAGCATCCCCATTTTAGCCATGGCCTTCATTATTGTTCTTTTGTTGGTTATTATTTCATTTGCCACGATTTCCAACGTTCACCTCGACCTTTCCAGAATTATCTCTGGACCGCTTCACAACCACGTTGCTTTCAATTCCTTCCTTCGACACACCACTTGGCTTCCATCCCCGATTCATCTGTCCGACTTCTTGTCGTAGATGCACATTGCCCTTTTCATAGAACAATCTGATAGTCGTAGAAGGTTTTCTGAAAAATACTTCCCAAAATTTGTTTTCTTGTCAGCTCCATCGATAATTTCCATCAAGATTGTTTCAAAATTAGGATTAATCACTTCATTTATGGTTGTATTGAATCGGTTAAGGTAATCCCTCAGAGATTCTCCCGGAGTTTTCTTTATTGCAAAAAGGGTCATGACGTGGTTTGACTTGGTGGCATGAAGACGGAACTAATTAGGAACTTCTCACTCAAGTATTTGAAGTTCGGGACTGACCCTGGAGGAATCGCATGAACCACATGAGCATCATCCCGTCAAGATATATTGGGAAAGCTTTACACTTAACTGCATTTGGAGGATCAAGAATATAAAAGCTCTTTCTTTCTTTCATGGCTTCTTAGCCATTTTCCCTCTTATGTAGTTTTCTTTTTTATGCAATTTCTTGTTCTTTTAATTCTTTACTTTATGAGGTTATCTTAGTTTAATTTATGCAAATAGATTTGCTCTATTTTTATTCTACTTAGCTTGCATTTTCTTATTGTTTTTTTATTTCATGTTGAATGCTACAATTGTTGAAATGATAACAAATACAAGAGGTTAACCCCTACAATTTAGAGGTAATGAAGTTCTCTTAATTATGTAGATTTAGTTATTTGATATTTTTGATCTCTTTTATGCTTCAGATAAATGCCTGAAGTTGTTATTTTTTTAATGTTTTGAATTTGATAGCCTATATTATTGACACCAAATAGGCAATCCTTAGATGAACAAAACACAAATTACCTATTCATCTAATATTATATTGGTAATGAAATGATTTAAAATCAAAATTTGATGATCCATATTTCTAATCAATAGTTAATAGATCATGCTTAGAATAGATTTTATTTTCATGTCATTGTCAATTTTCATGAGAGCTGATAAGTGGTTTAATGGGTATGTTAAAATTTGATGGTTTATTTTAAGCTAATTAATAGCATATATAAATCATACTTATGATAAGCATGTCAGTTAAATACACTAATAATCGCAAGAGAGATCATAATTTCATGTTTGCTGATTTATGTGATCCAGTGAGTAGATTTACTTCTAAATTATCATTTTAATATCTAATTTAGTTGTTAATTTTAGTTAGCTAGCATCTTTCGATTTTGGTTTTGTTAACGTGAGGAATAGTCATGGATTCAACTCACGCCAACCCTCGAATGTGAGTGCTTTGTGAACATAGTAATCCAAATTCAAAATAATGTAATGCAGGAGACCACAATTTTTTATAGTGGTTCGGCACTAACGCCTACGTCGCCTTCATAGTAATCATTCATCATATAAATTCTGATTAAAAAGTTGTACAAGTTCGCACAATATTTAAGTTCAAAGCATTACAATAGAATGACAAAATGTATGTTAATTTTGAAACCTTGACTAAAATGCCCTTTATCTTCTTCATTTAATTAAAATTGTGTTGGCTTGGTCAACTATGTCCGGAAAATAGCATCAACGTTCAAGGAATGCAAAAATGTCTAATTCAGTTTGAAAGCAGTGTAATTCTGCTCCTAGATGTCCAAGATTGATGGAAAACGTTTGTGCAATGTTTTAATGGTCCATGCCATGTCCAATGTTCATGGAGAAGAAGGTGGTTGTCATTAATGATGTTTAAGAGCTCTAAAGAAGTCCAAAATTCCCAGGGAAAAAAGATCCTTATGAAGGCCAATAGTTGAGTAAGTTAGGTAGGAGTAGATAAATTTTGTGACCTACTATCATAAAATCGCATCATACAGAGACCGCACACGAAAAATCACATCATAAGCATCGTCGCATCCAAATAATCACATCCTCGCACTTGTGCCAGATCGACACGTGTGGACATCGAGGTTTTGGTTGATCCGCTTGATGTCTAGGGCTTGCCAGTTCCGCTTGGCATTTGCCAAGCCAAGCCACCTCACATATCTAACATCAGAAATCTTGCATCATATCACCGAGTGTGCAGCGTGCCAAGTCCAGTTTTCCCCCGATGCGATCCCTGATTTAATCGCATCCTACATTTTCCAAATCACCGCCTTTCCAAGATGTCAAAATCGCATCATGCTGGATGCGATGCACGATCGGGGGTTTGTGAGCCGGGGCTGGAGACGATGCGAGTAAATTGCATCAGATGTTGAATGCAATGCGGAGTGACCAAGATGCTTCGCCAGATTGAAATCCATGGCATATGCAGGGTGAAAATGGTGATCTGGCCGAGTTCTCAGGGGATTTTCAATGTGCCAAATCTGATGATCGACCAAGTTTTACAATGTGATCAACCAAGGTGCAACACGCGTTTTCTCGTGATTCGACCATGTTTTCCATCGTACCAAATGCTATATTAGCCACTTTTACCAGATTCATTTCTTTTTGTGCGACGAGCTTTGCCATATGATCTGGCTGACGCGCTCGACCATTTTAAGCTAATCGGACAGTGTTGATCACGTATTTTCACTATGCTAACTTTTCCGAGTCCAACGACGATGATTTCACGAATCGACGTCATTTCTAATCCTTTTTCCAAAAACATCGCGACTTCGACACAATCGCTTTTTGTTTTTTAATGATGTTATTGATATGTGATGGCTTCGACCAACAAGCGTATCAACATTTTGTCCCCCAAAACATATCTTGTTTGATCGAAGGAAGGTGTGTTTTGTGAGAAAACCAAAAATACAGAAATCCATGATAACTTAGGATCATATTATTTATGAGTCGGAAAACCAGAAAGCTTGAACTTTGGCGAAGGTTGATGATCGATTTGGATTGTATTATTCAGGAATCCCCGATCACCTGGAATCGCATTGATAGCAGTCAACGATCACTTGGGTTAGAAATCCGTTGGAAGCCGACGATCACTTTGGATCATTTAGAGATAACAGGAATAGCCAGAACATCCAAGGGATTGGAGGGGTATAATAACCTGCAAAGAAAATAAATACAAATAACCATTTGTGGGTGATCTTGCCGTGTCACCGACAAGGCTGCCACATGCCATCGTATTTTTCTAAGGAAATCTTATCGAGGCAAGACAACCAAGGAATGCAGTGCGTTCAAGGTGATCTTACATTGGTAAGATGACCAAGGCATGTATTTTTGGTCCAAGGTGATCTTACATTGGTAAGATGACTAAGGCATGTAGTGCGCTCAAGACGATCTTACATTGGTAAGACGACCAAGGCATGCAATTAAAAGAAAATTAAAGTTTTGCAATCCGTTTTTAGATTTCATACTCCGCAATCATTTGCCTTGCGAAGCAATCTTACTAAAGTCATAAAATTTCGGATTTTTTAGTAAAACCGAAAGGAATACTTAACGATTAGTCATTCGTAAAGTGCATGCTTAAGAATATTTGGTCCCGTACATAGGTATGCAGACTTAGCCGTTTTTGATTTCAAATTCATTTGTGAAGGGGACTGGATGGTTTATTGATTACTACGAGCATGCTTAAGGACATTCGGTCCTATTTATGGGTAACGATCTTTGCCATCGCAGTTCAAAATTAGAATTTTCCCAAGGCGATCTTGACGAGGCAAGATGGCCAGGAGCTGTAGGTGGGTTCAAGGAGGCCTTACATTGGTAAAACATCCAAGAAATGACATAAAATCCATTTCACTAATAACCAGACAGTGTGTTGTCGAGTAAAGAGCATGCTTCGGGATTATAACTGCTCCTTTGCATGGCAAGGTCGACTCAACCATTTACATTCAATAGAGCCAAAATAGATAAAACCAAAGGGTCGGAGCCCAGATATCCATAGTTGAGAAGACCAAGTGAGATAATACATGGGGATGGAGAAGTCTGAAACCCAGAAAATCATAAAATAAGAAAGTCATTAGTGGGAAGCCCATTATTTGAGAGCCATCAATTCAGAGGACCAGAAGACTGGAAAGCCAGAATCTGCAAGTCGTAAGAAACTGATGCCTTAGGGACTTGCATCTAAGACATCAGAGCCAGTGAATAGTTTAGTTGATAACAATGTCGTTGGGATGATTGCTAGTCCTAGGCCTGTCTTGATTCCTTTGAGGGGACTATGCCTGTCATGGCACCACAACCCCGGTTCGATCGAACCGTGTCAACTCTCCCCTTCTGATATGTTCTTCAATAGCATTCCTAAGATGCTGACATTTATTTGTATAGTGACCATCGTTGTCATGGAATATGCAGTGTTGGGTGGAATCTCTTTTTATTTGATTGGGCTCCCAAATGGGAGGCTTTGTGAAGGGAGCAGTAGGATGAACCTCTTGATAAATCTCCTCGAGACTGTAAGTAAGTCCCGAGTAAGTTTGGAACCTAGGTTGTCTCCAAGCTCTATTACGATCATTTCTCAAGGGATGATCAATCCTTGAAGGAGGCTGGTTAGCAGCAGAATCTTTAGCCTTTCAGAATTAGATGGCTTCCCGCATTTAACACTATTAACATCGAGAACCTTTGGTTGTCAGTTCTCGCATCCATTTCTTGAAGGAATCCTTTAGATTCAAAATAAAATTCTTTAGGATCCCTTGGCGGGTCCCGGTGTAGTGAAGTCTTGAAGTCATATTTATCCAAAACACTTGATACTGAGCCATCAATACCATAGAATGGTCGGTTCTGTTGGCCGAGGCCATTGCAGCGTTAAACTGCTTCAAGAATTTCCATAGAGTCTCGCTGGACTTCTGCCTAACACCATTAAGAGTCATCATGATTTTCAGATGAGCTATGTTGACTCTAAACTATTCCACAAATATGGTAATCAAAGCATTCCAAGAAGCAATAGAGTTTTCCTCCAGTTTCCTAAACCACATTGCACCTATATCTATTAAGAAACGTGAAAAGCATTTAACCATGACATTTTCTAAGGCAGAGAGGACTTCCATGTGTCGGATGTATCTTATCAGGTGAGCGGTTGGATCATTGCGACCATCATAGTGTTCCAGGATCGGCAGCTTGAAATCTAGTGGGTTACGAGAGTTCCTGATATCCAAAGAAAGCGGATTACAAGTAACACAATCCAAGTAAGAAGAAGAGGCACCGCCTTAAGTGAATCGATGGATGACATTCGCGATCTGAGATCCATTACCAAAAGCAAGAAGCTGATTCAAGTTATTCAAAGCGACATTGGTGCCCCTAGTGTTTGAGTCCAAGTTAGGAATCCGTTGGTTGAGAATAATATCTGTTAGATCAAAATTTGGCTCTAACACCCAAATTGTTCTGATTCGTAGGGAATTATAACTGAAAAATGAGAAAAAAGCAGAAAAACACACACGGTTTATAGTGGTTCGGTGTTAACGAGCCTACGTCCACTTTATATGCTATTGATTATACTTTGGATGCTAGTACAACCAATGATTTCTCTCAAACTCACTCTTACAATTACGATTTCTCTCAGTTATCTCGAAGTAAATCTGGTATGAAATAGAGGTATGACAGTAATGGTGGAATCAATCCTTAAAACTGCAAAAAGATCCCGAAAAATGCCAAGCTCTTGGCTTTTTATACCGATTTCTAGTGACGGATCGCGGTCATACGTGGCCCACATCCCGAAGATCTTGGACCGGTTCGTAGCTTGATGAAGAATTAGTCAAATTAGCCGTTGTGGACAGGTGTCGCGATCTCCTTAAACATCGGATCGTGGATGACCAAGTCCGTGGCCATCATCGTGTCTTTCAGCTCGGATCGGATCGCGGTTGACTTAGTCAAGGTCTTCACGTGGTGGTTCGTGGGATCTGATCGGATCGTGATCGTAGCTTGATGAAGAATTAGTCAATATGACAGTTGGTGACAGGTACCGCGAGATCCTTCATTTGCGGATCATCTTGGACTTGGTCATGGCTCCACGGCGTCTTCTGGAATTGGATCGGATCGTGCTGACGCAGGTGGTTCGGTTCGCGCTAGCCAGTGGCGATCCAAGGGGTGCGTAGCGATCCGATATGGGTTGAGCGATCGCGAACAGATTTCTGAATACTGAGAGGAATGGAACTTCGCATTTTCTTCTTGTATGTGAAACTTGGTGGCTTGGTCAAAAAGCTAGCCAACATTTTGCCCCCTCGAAGTATGTTTTATCGGGAATGGAACATGCTTCGAAATCGCAAAGATATTTTTTCATAAAATGATGCAAACCAGTGGTCACGCCTGTCTGAAATGTCGTATAACGTCGAGGAGTCGTATCCTTTGACAAGTATAAATCTCCAATTAATTCTTCTCTCATTTCCTTGTTCATTAGATAATTCATTTCTGGAATCTTTGGAGACCTCACTATCAAATTCGCCAGTTAAACTTCTGAATTTTTTGCGAATCATTTCAGAATTTTCACTTCGGTACGTGGTTTGTCGGTTCGGATCGCTTCAGCTCACCACGGTCTGTGGGGCGAAACGCTGGATTCGGTCAGACGTGAGTATTAGGGCTTCGGATCATGATGGGCTTTTCCCCGAAGCATGTTGGGCTTTGGCTCGCAGTCCATCCATCTCCGCGATTCGAGTAAGACAAAAAGAAGAAGACTAACGGTCACAGGTTATGGCTATATAAATTTGGATCCGCTTCTTCTTTTCCCTTCTCCTTCTTTCGCCGCCGCCGGCTCTCTAAAACCCTAATTTTTTAATCCTCCGATTACCCAATTGTTTTCATTGTTTTGAGAAAGGTAATTATGCTCGAAAAAGTTCTTATGTGATTTCGCTCTCATTTATCTTGGATTTTTACTGAATGGAGAGGAGAGAGTGTCGTAATCCGTAGTATTCGAGGTTATGGAGGTTGATGAGGCACCATAAATCTCTTCATTCGAGTTCAAACATGGATTGGAAAGAAGAAAATGAAGGAGGAGGAGCTGATAAGCTCGAGTCGCGGGTGAGGTTTAGATTCGCTTCGTGGTGACAGAGGAAGGGTTGGAGAAATGACGGAGTATCAATTTAATAGGCGATCGGATCGTGAGGGTGAAGAAGAATCGGTTCGTGGGGGCAGGAAACAAAATGGATCGTGGGCGAGGCACCGGTTCGGGTCGTGGTAACGCTGGTGTGAAGCCGGTATCTAAGTCAAGTGGTGGATCGGGTCGCGGCTAATCTGTAATTCACAGGAGGAGGGAACGGATCGTGGGTAGTCTTTGCGATCCGCTCTAGTTTCGCGATCCGACACTCTTCCATGATCTGGCGAATTCGCTGCGAGTCCCTACTTGTCTCGCGAACCGATCATGCGACTCGAACCCTTCTAGGCGATCCGAGTGATACGATGAACTTGTTAAATTCTCAATGCAACTTAATTCTATCATACCAATGGACAGTTAGGTTAGAGCCTTTGAGACGAACTTTCTGGACTGACCAACAGCATAACTTGATAGCACATTACGACCAATACCTTGCTTATGTAGCTATTCTTTATGCTTTTCTCCTATGTATGCACAGGCACACACTTGCACTTACACACACGGGGGACGGGTAATTATATTCTTATTTCTTATGTTTACTCGTCTAAACAGTAATGTCGGATAACCGTTCCCCTTCAAGATCTGATACATAGATGGATCCCAAGATGTCTGAGCACCACAACCCCGAGGTTCTTCCAATTAATCCAGAGGGTGAGGATTCTGGATCCGAATATGAGGTAGAAACATAATCGGATCCATCTGAGAGTACCTCGCTTGATGAGGAGTCTGAAATAGACGACCGAGCTCCCGACGAGATTCCTGGTGCACTAGAAATAGAGAAATTCACTAACTCTTTAGCTTCCAAACTTGATGACATAAAGCTTAAGAAAATTTGCTTGAAACACGGGATCCCCTGGGATGACGTGAGGACACCTGGTAGCGAAGATAGACCTCATCTGGCTCCGGAGGGGTATATGACAGTTAGCCGACTCATGTGTTGGGTAGGCGCTATTCCTCTGTTTCCTCCAATTGTCATTGAAACCTTAAAACGATTGGGTATTGCTCTGATGCAGCTTCATTCCAATGCCTACGCAGCCCTATACACTCTATACATCGCATATGCAGAAATCCTGCAAACTGAGGTCACGTTTAAAGATTTGAAATTCTATTACCTTTTCAAGCATCGCTCTACGGCAACCCCAAATTTTTCTTTCTTCGAATCGGTAGCAAATAGGAAGGTCTTATCTGACGGTTACAGCAACATAGGGGATCCCAAGGCCGATTGGTTCTATATAAAGAGACGGGCTGGGTGTGCAAGAAGATGGCTTAAATCAAGTAAATTTTAAACCTTTGAATGAATAACCTGTTTAAGAAATCGAAGCGCTAACATGCTTCTTTTCTCTATGTAGATCACACCTTTCCAAAGACGGAAGGCTCGGTGTACAGTAATCGACTATCCCTTCTTCTGAAAAGCAAATCCGACTTCCTAAAGATCAAGAAATTTATTACTAACGAGAATCTTCACAAGCACCGCCTTCTGGATATAAGGTTTGGACTTGGTGCGGGTGGCAAACCTTACAAATACGTGCCCCCGACCGAGGGAGAAGGAACGTCATAGGCAGTAGAGACAACTAAACTTCATAAGAGTCCTTCGCCGATAATTAACCAGGACGACGAAGATTTAAATGTATATTGAGGAGATGAGGCCCGCGCTGACGAGTCTAAGGAAATCCCAGCCTCTCCGAGGGGTTTCCCCTCAAGGGCCTCTCTACCGGTTGAACCTGCCGCGATGATTTAACAGAGGAGCAGTTATTTAAAGAATTGAGCAAGATTCCTATACCCGACGATGTATATACATAGGAAGACTTCGAAGGGGAGCCATTTTTCCTATTTCTGAGAAAACAACTGTTCCAGTTGAAGAACGAGAGACTACCCAGACGAGCCTAACTTCGGGCCCTAGTCTGTTAGGGGGAATTATATGGGATGCACAAATCACATGCACTGTTTGACCCCACACTTTTATACCAACAGTATTCAAGGTTTTAATATGTACTTGTTTCTTTTGCAGGAAAGATGTCTCGTAAACGATCTTATTCCTATCACTCTCTTCGTGAAGGCACACCTAGTCTTCATCCACATCCTGAGCGTGCTCGTAGCAGCAACCGAGGGGGAGACAACCATTGGTCCCGGGATTCTCACAAGCCTCCTTCTTTACGGTCCAGATCTCCGTCAAAACAAACCTCTGGAAAGCCTCCCAGCCATCCAGTGCCACCTACAGGGGGAAAACAACTTCCCAAAGACTTAACTCCTCCGAAGAGCGCACCATCTCACAGCAGATCATCCAAAAAGCACCATGAGCCTAAGGATAAAAACAAGGATCCAAACAAGGATTCTAAGAAGGAGAGAATTGACATTGTCCCTTCCAGCCAACAAAGTTTGAGTGTCCCCGGGGCACGAGACTATATCCACGGTCCTGAGACTCAGGCTAAGCTGGAAAAATTATGAGAACAGTTCCCCGATATCTACTTCGAAAGGATGATGTTCGTTCCAACTCTGGAACCAGTCCCTGGGAATTGGGATACTGAAGTCATCGGACACGTTCACCATGTAGCCAAGCAATATGAGGCGATGAAGAAACATGCTGTCAATCTTTCAGACGTCATCCGAACGTTAGAGATGGAAGCGCATAGGTCCAAAGTGAGGATAGATAACAATGAAAGGGCCAGGGTGAAAATGGAAAAGGACTTGGAAGGTGCACAATCTTTGCTTGCCTTGGCTCAACGAGATGCTAAAAATTACAAGACAGAGCTGGAGGAGGCCAGGAAACATTTTCATAATGAGCTCGATTCTAACAACAAAGAGCGTGCGTCATTGAAGAAGGAGGTGGAAGATCTCAGGATGGTCAACACCGAACTGAAAACAGCACAGGATCATTTCGAAGCTGAAAAAGCTGCTTGGGAGAAAGAAAAGGCAAGCTTGAAAGATAGTTTAGCTCTGGCCGAAAAAGAGAGGGCGATTCTGAATGATCAACTCGCGCGTGCAGAGAAGCGCGCGATTCTTGCTGAAAATAATGTGGAAAGTGCCATTGAAATGGCTACTGTTTCTAATGAAAAGCTCCTCGAGAGAGAGAAAGATATTGAAGGATTTGAAGAAATGTTGTTTGACTTCCTTGGCCAGGTCATCAAGACCCGTAAAATCTCTTGGATCCCGGACTACCATATCACTTTAGCCAACATATGGGATGCAATCGTCCAGAGCGAGAAACAATGATTAGGAGTAGATGAGATTGATGAGAATGAGTTGATGCAGATCATTCTTAGGGATAACGAACCTGAGGATTTAGAGAAAGGCAGACGCCTACTCCAAGAAGAGATTGATAAAGAGAAAACTCAGGCCAAGGGCAAAAATAAAACTGAAGAAGGCTCGAGCTCAGCTGCAGAGCTCAAGGTCTCCAAAATTGAGGAATACAATCCTGACGATCCATTGATTCCTCTAGGTCCAACTCCTCCAGCTATTGGAGGTTCTGCTGCTAGCTTGGATGGAGGATTGGCGGAAGGTATCTCTATATTTTCTCCGCAATTTGTCAAAGCAATTGTCACTTGTCGCCGTCTTGCCGGACAATCAACTGAGAAAACCGCATTCTCTCCTAAAATAATATTTGTTTCTCATGATACAGGTGGCGGGCCAGTTGATAAGGATGCTGAGAAGAAGACAGAGGCAGAGAAGGTTGACATCCCGCCAAGTGTTAGTGCTGATGTCCCCCTAGATGCTGAGCCAATCGAGGCTTGGAGAGATATGGACGGGCGCCACGAAGGCGATGAAGAGGAAGTCGCCATTACCAAAGAAATCAAAGGCGATGATGAGGAAACCTTGGATGAACAACATGCTGAAGAGGAGAAGCAGTTGCTCCTTATGAAAGGGGAACATGATCCAGTATATGTGCCCCCTATTTCCGAGATCGATCCCAAAACTGGGTTGGTCGTAAGATTTTCCTCCTGATCAATAACTTCACAACTAGCCTCTAAATCCTCTAGTTCTTCTCCAGAGCCTCTTATTGATAAGAGGAAGAGGAAAAAAGGTGATCGTTCGGATGTTGATAAGGAGGAGTCGGGGAAGCAGAAGAAGTGCAAGAAGCCCACATAGCCCCCTCCCCCCCAGCATGAATAGGATGCAGATATTAGTTCATATTTTGTCCTTAGGATTTTTAGGCTTTCCACTGGCCATGAAATGTAATTGTGAGAATGGCCCTCACTTTTGTTTAGGCTCCTCTTTATCTTGTAAGCTTGCAGTTTATGAATGAAAGTTTATTTCTTTTGCGTCATCGTGTACCTGCATTCAATAAACTCTTCACACTTAGTCACAATTCATTTGACTATAATCAAGTTGAAATTATATTACAAATCCTTCAAGCGACAGAAAAAATTTAAAAATTTCTATGCACGTTGCCCCCTATCCCTGAATACGGGAACTTGGAATTTTTAGTAGGATTATAGTCCTTGAGGCGCCAAATCTCTGGTACCTCTATACTTTCCCGATCCGTCAGCGGGTTAAAGTTCGAACTCGTATCATGATCTGCTCACCGATCCTTCAGCGGGGCAGAAATTCTGGGGGCGCTGAGTCTCCAGCATCCTTCTCAGCGCTTAATCATAGACGCTTTTATACTCTCCTGGCGGTCGCCATGGTTAGAGTTCGAGCTAAGCCGTTCGGTCGCTCCCTGATCCTTCAGCGGGGTAAGAGCTCTTTCTCAGCGCTTAATCATAGACACTTTTATACTCTCCTGGCGGTCGCCAAGGTTAGAGTTCGAGCTCAGCTGTTCAGTCGCCCCCCGATCCTTCAGCGGGGTAAGAGCTCTTTCTCAGCGCTTAATCATAGATGATTTTATACTCTCCTGGCGGTCGCCAAGGTTAGAGTTCGGTCAAGGCGGTTCTTATCATGGTGCATCGCCTTGCCATGTGGACGTTATTTTCTCGTCCTTTACGTTTTCTCTCGGCTCTGGAGAGTTAGAGTGCAATCAATGGTGTGATTCACTTTATTGCACCTTCATCGTTCTGGCTGCGGATTACTCTCCATTCTGATGGAAGGCACTTAGAACTACACGTTTCTGTGATCGCTGTATGATTATACAGCAAACTTTATAAAGATAGAAGAGAAGATAAATAATAGTGCAAATAAAGGTAAACGACACACAATATTTTTATAGTGGTTCGGTCAAATCGTGACCTACGTCCACTTTATAATCCTTTGCTCAAGACATTGGACTATTCTGGGCAAGTCATGCCTTTTATATGGTCCTGTGAAACAAAAGGATAAATCTGATGACTTTACGTCAGATAAGGCCGTAAATGTTGGGCATTCCACAATCTGGGGATTTCTTCTCCATCTACGGTTGCTAGCTTGAAGGTTCCATTATCAAGCTTTCGTAGAACGGAGTATGGTCCTTCCCACTTCGCACCCATATGAGTTGGGGGTGGAAAGACACGCTTCAGAACCAAGTCTCCGGGTTCAAAGGTTTGGGCTCAAACTCTTTTGTTGTAGTATCTAGCGACCTGTTGCTTGTGTCTCAAGGCACGCAGGTCTGCTTCATGACTTTTCTCCTCTATTGTATCTAGAGATTCAAGGAGCAACTCGCTATTAGTCATCGGATCGTAGTAAGTGACTCGGTGAGATGGTACTTTTAGCTCAACCGGGATGACTGCCTCTGCTCCAAAAGCAAGAGAGAAGGGAGTATGGCATGTCGCCAATTTTTACGTTGTCCTATAGGCTCATAATGCCAAGGGTAATTCATCGACCCACATGGCTTTGGCCTGCTTCAATCTTCTTTTTATAATGGACTTAATCACTTTATTTGCTGCTTCGACCTGTCCGTTCGACTGCGGATGTGCCACAGAGGTGTATCGTTTCTCAATGTGGTACTTCTGGCAGAAATCCCTAAACTCGCTCTATCAAAACTGGGTTCCATTGTCAGTTATGACGATCTTCGGGATCCCAAACTGGCAAATAATGTTTCTAACAACAAAATTAATCACTCGCTTGGTTGTGATTGTAGTTAATGGCTCAGCCTCGACCCATTTGGTGAAGTAGTCAACAGCTACAATAACGAACTTTGCTCCGCCCTTTGCTATAGGGAGGCTTCCGATGATATCAATTCCCCATATAGCGAAAGGCCATGGACTCGCCATTGTCTTTAACTGGCCAGGAGGTGCCCTGGGAAGTTTTGAAAATCTTTGGCATGCATCACAACGTCGTGCATATTTTGCCGCATCTTTGTTTATGGTAGGCCAGAAGTAACCATACCGCAACACCTTTTTTGCCAATGTTTGTCCTCCAGTATGGTCACCACATTCACCCTCATGTACTTCCTGCAGTACACGCTTGATGTCGTCATGGGCTATACACCGGAGAAGAGG
This sequence comes from Allium sativum, assembly GCA_030737875.1. Taxonomy (NCBI): domain Eukaryota; kingdom Viridiplantae; phylum Streptophyta; class Magnoliopsida; order Asparagales; family Amaryllidaceae; genus Allium; species Allium sativum. Next base: position 196,655,986 of record CM060911.1, read on the forward strand.
CATCGAAAATCCCTGTCTGTACAGGACTCCGCCATGCAGAACGTATCGGGAAGCTTTACGGATTATTTTACGCCTCTCGCTCTTCTTGGTCGGAAGCGTTCCATTCATCAAGAAATTCTTTAGAGGGGTCATCCATGACTCCCTTTCTGGCTCAGTCTTTAGTATCGGAACAATTTCCATCTGACCTATGCTAGGGAACTGAAGAACTTCAACTGGGGCTAGCCCAGCATCTTCAGGATCGTCGGAGCTAGCCATCTTCGCTAACTTGTCCGCCTGTTGGTTCTCTGACCGCGGAATATGGGATATACTATAGTGATAAAAGCCAGTCAGCAACTCCTTCACTTTCTCCAAATACGAAATCAATCTTGGGCTCTTAGCTCGGAACTTTCCAGTGACCTGATTTACAACCAACTTGGAATCACAAAATATGTCCAGCTTCGTGGTCTCTAATTCCTTTGCGATCCTCAGCCCGGCTAGCAGGGCTTCATATTCGGAGTCGTTGTTAGTGGCGTAAAATTCCAACCGGATAGCATAGGATATCAGTCGTTTCTCAGGACTTTCCAGCACCACTCGGGCACCGGATCGTTTATCATTCCTAGCACCATCAATATACAATTTCCATGCACTAGGATCGAGAAGTAATTTTGGTAGGTCAGCCTCTTCGTTTACTATGTCATCCTCCGGGACAGTAAATTCTGCTATGAAATCTGCCAGCACTTGCCCCCGTATCGATCGTCAGGGCTGAAAATTCAGATCAAATTGACTCAACTCAATGTTCCATTTGAGCAGTCTTCCAGAAGCTTCTGGTCTCTGTAGAACTTTCTTGAGCGGATGATCAGTGTACACGGTGATAGGATGAGCTTGGAAATAATGTCGAAGCTTCCTAGATGCAATCAATAAACTGTACGCCAGCTTTTCTATCCTCGGATAATTGCGCTCAGCTGCCGCCAATTTTTTACTCACGTAGTACACTGGCCTTTGAACCTTGTCTTCTTCTCTCACTAATGCCGAGCTGATCGCGTGGGACGACACTGCTAAGTACACGAATAAATCCTCGTGGTCCACTGGCTTAGACAATATCGGAGGCCTCTCCAGATGATTCAACAGGTTCTGAAATGTTTCTATGCAATCAGGAGTCCATTTAAAATTGCGTTTTCCTTGCTTTATCAATTCAAAGAATGGAATGCATTTGTCTGTCACTCTAGAGATGAATCTGCTTAATGCTGCTACTTTCCCTGCAAGGCTTTGCACATCTTTGATTTGTCTAGGCTCCTGAATGCCTTTGATTGCTGCAATCTGTTCTGGATTAATCTCAATCCCGCGCGAGCTGACAATGAATCCCAAGAATTTCCCGGAAGCAACCCCAAATGAGCATTTCATTGGGTTGAGTTTCATCCCATACTTTCAAAGGATACCAAACATCTCTGCCAAGTCTGCAGTGTGATTGGATGATTGTCTGGACTTAACCAACATGTCGTCAACGTATACCTCCATCGTTTTCCCAATCTGGTTATAGAACATTCTGTTCACCAACCGTTGATATGTAACGCCTGCGTTCTTCAAACCAAAAGGCATTACCACGTAGCAGTATAATCCCAGATCCATAATGAAGCTAGTGTGTTCTTGATCTGGAACATGCATAGGGATCTGGTTATATCCTGAATAAGCATCCATGAAAGAGAGAAGCTCATGACCCGCCGTTGAATCTACCAATTGATCAATTCTGGGTAACGGAAAGCTATCTTTTGGGCAGGCTTTATTCAAATCCGAAAAATCAATACACGTACGCCACTTTCCATTGGCCTTCTTTACCAAAACTGGATTTGAAATCCAATCTGGGTAGGTTGAGTCTCTGATGAATCCGTTACTTCTTAACTTTTCAACTTCTTCTTTCAAGGCTGCGGACCTCTCTGGACCCAGCATTCGCCTTTTTTGTTTTATAGGGGGATGCTCTGGGTTAATGCTCAATGAGTGGCTCATGATTGATGGAGATATCCCACACATGTCCTTGTAGGTCCAAGCAAATACATCCAAGTTATCTTTTAGGAAATCCGTCAGCTCTTTAGCTTGAACGGGATTCAACTGGGATCCAATCTTCAGGACCTTCTCTGGGTCACTATCATCGATCGGTACAACCACAGTCGTTTCGTTGGGAGCCGCCATTCTGCCCCCAGTCTCTTCATCCTCTCTGGGATCTATATCCTCGGGCAGTTCTCTGGGCGACTCACCCATAGCCATTCTCTTTAATTGCTATGACGTCTCCTCCTTTGTGAGGGAAGAAGTGTCTTTAGTTTCTAAATCTCTTCCTTTACGGAGTAGCTTTAGCTCTGCAATGTAACATGCTCGTGCAGCAACCTGATCTCCTCTGACTATGCCAACACCAGCTTCCGTAGGAAACTTCAATAACAAGCACCAGTGGGCTATACAAGCTCTAAACTTTGCTAGGGCCGGTCGGCCCAAGAAGGCATTATAAGGCGATTCAATACCCAAAACCACGAAGGGAAGAATTCTCACTCTCTGGCGTTCTCCTTCCCCAAGTGTTACCGGTAGCTCTACATATCCCATTGGAGCAGTTGAAGCTCCGTTAAATCCACGGATCCATCCTTCACACGGATTTAAATCTTTCAATTCAAGGTTCATTTGATCGAACGTCTTTTTGAATAGAATGTTGACTGAACTCCCGTTATCCACTAAAACTTTATGGACAGTGGCCGGGCCAATAGGAACGGTGATTACAAATGGATCTTTGGTTGGAGCGTGGACTCCAATACTCTCTCGGTTGCGGGAAATGACGTCATCTGACATCATCTTTTGTTGTTTTACTGGGACATTATCCTCAGGGTTGCTACACTCTCCTGCCTCAAGATGCTACTTTGCTGCGTTTACGTACTGATCCATCGCCTTGAAACTACGCCCGGCTAGGTGAAGCCCTCCGATTATGGTATTGATAACAAGATCCTTTCCTTTTTGCTGGACAGTTGGCCTGGCAATAGGTTGATTCTGGTTTTGGCTCGGGGTCTGAATAGCTTCCCCCTATCTCTAGGAGTCACCCGGTACTCATCCAACTTCCCTTCTCGGAGCAGCCTCTCAACTACGTCTCTCAGATGGCGGCATTCATTTTTAGAGTGGCCATGAGTCTGATGGAAGAGACAAAACTTCCCTGTCTCACGTTCTTTCTCCGTCGAATCTCTTGGAGGAGGTCTTTTATGTTGGAGAACGTTGTACGAGTCTACGAATATATTCTCCAAAGTATCATTTATTGGCGTATAATTTTCGAAAGACCTGGGACGGGTCCTTCTCTGGGAGTCGTTCCCCCGATTTCTCTTCCGATTATTGCCATTACCATTGTTTCCTGACTAGTGGCCGCCGCCCTGGTTTCGGTTTCCCACATTGACTTCAACCTTTCCCGAGCTGTCTCCGGTTTGCTTGATGGCCACATTACTTTGGATTTCCTCCTTATTTGCCATTTTCATCTTCCGGTTAGCATATACCTCCTCCTGACGTAAGCGTACGTTTGCTTTCTCGTAGAACAATTCTCTAGTATGAGGTGGCTTACCGGCCAGGTATCTCCCAAATTCAGTATCCTTATCTACCCCATCAATTAGGGCTGCTACAACAGTTGGCTCATAGGGATCCTTGACTTCGATGGCGGCTAGGTTGAAACGATCCAGATACACCCTCAAGCTCTCGCCTGGTCATTGTTTGACAAGGAACAGATCAATCACACTCTTTGACCTCTGTGCACAAATGCGGAACTGTTCCACAAACCTAAGCGAGTAAACCATAATAATGCTACATCCTCTAGGAATATAGGGAATGCTTTGCACTTTACAACGTCAGAGGCTGCGGCAGCGGTCATTGACCAAGAATATCTCATTAGATGTTGGATTGGATCAGATCTACCCGCTTAACGGTTCATCTGAGGCATGTTGAAGCGCCTCAGGAATGTTACGTCTAGAATGTCATCAGTAAAAGGGGTGTGACTGCGGTCAATTCCCCAATCTTCATTCCTTTGTCCACGGCTATCCGCCAGGATTTGATGGACCATAGCTGCAACATTTGCACTGGTCATCGGAGGCTCGGGATCAGTGCTTCTCGCTCAGTGGAATTCTCTGATCTCTCTTCTAGGAACATCCACGAAGTCCGGAGCTCGGATTGGGCTTCGTTGTCCCCTGTTACCATGAGTATTTGTACGGCGAAGGGGCTGAGGTGGTCTATTCTCAACAGGATTATCCACAACTCGAGCTCTAGGAGTTGCGGCACGATTATTCAAGTTGCAGTTTGAGGGTCCTACACCAAGTGTCTCTTCCTCTCGTGATGGCAAGGTTCCAAATCAGAGCTGCTCTATGTTTTCAGCCCTCTCATACGGTCGCCGCGGAGGTCTTGGCGATTCCTCTGACGAAGAAGAGTATTCTGGGGTGAGTGGGTGAATTGGGAGTGTTCTTTGTGTTGCGAAATCATCGATCCTTCTATCCACAACAGTTAAGTTCTGCTGTAGTACAGAGCTTTGCTGCCTTTGAGCAGCTAATTCATCAAACAGCCTATCCCGCATTTCAGAGAAGCGAGAGAGATCTCCTTCAGTGACCAGAGCAGAGGGGTCATATTGATCATCAACATTTTCTCTTATGCGCAGAGAACTTGAGCCAGGTCGAACAGAGGTACCAGGACGGGAAGAGTGAGTCATAACCTCCTTTCCAGGTCGAGTTGTAGTCTGGTCATCACTTCGGATCGCAGTGGACCTGTGTCTGTGGCCCGTAGCACCCCCCCGGGGTCAGATCGTGGTAACATTAGGGGGACGGTTTTCGGTGTTGTCTCGGGATCGAGTGACGACCCCTTCATATGTTCGGTTCGCGCCGCCCTCAATTCGGATCGTGGCGCCCCCTTCAAACTGGTTCGTGACGCCACGTTCGGGTCGGATCGTCCCTATGTCTCCGCGATCCGCGAAGCCCTCCTCAATCTGCTCATGTACACTTCCTTCAACTACTTCATTCGCGACTTCAATCACCTGCGAAGCTCGTACTTCCTTAGACTTCTTTCCGGCCATGATATCAGATGCCGCTGAAATCTTCAAAAATCTAAACAGTGAAGTTTCAGGACTGTTTCCTTCGGACTTGAATATCCAAACAACGGAGCAACAATCCAATATGCCGAGAAATCAATTCTCAGTGAAAGCATCAAAATGTTAGATCAAAATTTGGCTCTAACACCCAAATTATTCTGATTTGTAGGGAATTATAACTGAAAAATGAGAAAAAAGCAGAAAAACACACACGGTTTATAGTGGTTCGACGTTAACGAGCCTACGTCCACTTTATATGCTATTGATTATACTTTGGATGCTAGTACAACCAATGATTTCTCTCAAACTCACTCTTACAATTATGATTTCTCTCAGTTATCTCGAAGTAAATCTGGTATGAAATAGAGGTATGACAGTAATGGTGGAATCAATCCTTAAAACTGCCAAAAGATCCCTAAAAATGCCAAGCTCTGGGCTATTTATAGCCGATTTCTGGTGACGGATCGCGGTCATACGTGGCCCACATCCCGAAGATCTCGGACCGGTTCGTAGCTTGATGAAGAATTAGTCAAATTAGCCGTTGTGGACAGGTGTCGCGATCTCCTTAAACATCGGATCGTGGATGACCAAGTCCATGGCCATCATCGTGTCTTCCAGCTCGGATCGGATCGCGGTTGACTTAGTCAAGGTCTTCACGTGGTGGTTCGTGGGATCTGATCGGATCGTGATCGTAGCTTGATGAAGAATTGGTCAACATGACAGTTGGTGATAGGTGCCGCGAGATCCTTCATTTGCGGATCATCCTGGACTTGGTCATGGCTCCACGGTGTCTTCTGGAATTGGATCGGATCGTGCTGACGCAGGTGGTTCGGTTCGCGCTAGCCAATGGCGATCCAAGGGGTGCGTAGCGATCCGATAAGGGTTGAGCGATCGCGAACAGATTTCTGAATACTGAGAGGAGTGGAACTTCGCATTTTCTTCTTGTATGTGAACCTTGGTGGCTTGGTCAAAAAGCTAGCCAACAATATCCGGTTGAATTCCAACCTGAGGGGCCACATCGGAGGCAATCCTGACTCCCGGAACTGTGGGAGCACTACCATTCAAAGATGCACGCACTGGCGCTTCAACAACATTTCCAACAGCAGATTCCACGACTTGTCCAACCAAAGCGTCGCGGGCAGGGGCGACATCGGGATTAGGGGTGCACCCAAGTGTAGTGGGACTAGCACCGTTCTGAGGAGCTGGGTCGGCCTGCTGGTTAGTGTGCGGGGCTCTCCCAAGTCCTGAGTTGTGGGCGGAGGAACATTGGTACTAGTTCCAATAATGCCTGCTTGACCAGTCGACCTCGAAGCACTTCTTATCTTATCCTCAATCCAGGCAAGAAAGGTATTGAAAGATTCTTCCTTTTGCTCGGGTTGAGCATTCAAATCTGTAGCCAAGTTCTTAATCATTCCATCAACGTCTTCTCGAGTGACGTAGTTCGATGGAGGTCCAGTCAAAGAAAGTTCTTGACTTTCTCCTCCTTCTGTACCTTGAGCTTCAGTGATAGCATCAAGCTTCTTACGCTTAACCATGATGAGAAGCAAGTAACTAAGTCACAGTCGGAGACTGAAACTAGAAACCAAATCCGAGAATGTAATCCAAAGCAGAGGTCAAAGCTGTGTATCCCCTTCCTGGCACGCCAAAGTGTTGATATGGGGAATTGTTGTGGATTCAGCACACACCAACCCTTAATCCGATCCATTGTTTTGCCTTGATCCGATCCCCAATGCGTACACCCCATGTCGACCGAATGCTCACAAAACCATACGAAACTCCAGCTAATCCTAATCGAATAATTAATAATACTATCGGGCAATGATCAATCAACATTAATGGTGAAGAATGGAGTTTTGATGACAACAACCTTATTTCAATATTAATTGTTTATAAAATATATACTAACACTTTTGTATAGAATATATATATAAACATGTGATGGATTTTTATACAGGAAATATTACTAAAGACTTTACAGTTTAAAGATATTAGATATCTAGAGTTCAGAGAAATTTCAAGACTGATGAGTACTCAAGATTTCAAGAGTTCAAGACTAATATAGTTATAGAGTCTAGATTATGTAAGACTATAAATAGCACTCCAAATTCAAATTCAAATTCTTTTTTTCAAATTTTGTTTTCAAATTCTATCTTCAATCCTCTCTATTTTATTTTCTATCTTTTCTATTTTCCTTTCTTACTTTACTTTTGTTTCCAAACTTAAGTTCTTTATTTATATTTTTATACTTTATATTTATATAGTTTTAAACTTTATAATTTTATAAATATGTTTATATAGTTTATATTTATGTTTTCATATGATTTCCTACTTTACAATATTAATTTATAACACTATATTTTAATTCAAGTATTTCCAGAATTATATTTAGATCAAAACACTTGGAAAATTCTCAAAAATTAAATTTATATAAAACACTATGTCGACATATAGCTGTCATTTTTTCAATTTTGAAAGGAAGTGTTTTTTCACTAATTGTGACGGTTCTCAAGCATTGCAACCTTTCACACACTATAAAAGGGCTTGAATTCGAATTTTTAATTATCACTTCTTCTCCAATTTCACTCTACTTCATTACACCATTAATTCTGGTCATTTTTATGACTCCTACAACAATACTCTACCAAATTCAATTTTATTTTCACTAATCTTCTTCTCTCTACACTCTCTACTCATCACTCTCTGAGTCAATTGCTATTAAAGAGTTATAAGGTTGTTTGTAATTATTTGGGTTGTATTTTGGGTAAATGGTGGTATCCCTTGTAGTCGTAAAATCGAGGAGGTTGGAATCGGTGGTATCTCTTCCAGCTGTGAAATCAAGGAGGTTGTTATTGGATTTTGATATAGTAATAAAACTATACGTAATCCATAGTTGTGTGGGACTGGATGTAGGGGCAATCTGAACCAATATAAAATCCGATGTGTTCTTTCCGTTTTTGCATTTTTTTCTATTTATTTTGTATCGGTGTTTGATTCTGTGTTAGTGATTGTGTCTGTGGTGTTTGATTCATATAGTTTATCACATATATTTTAGATTTTGTTTAAATTCTCAAAAACACTATTCACCCCCTCTAGTGTTTGTTTTGCCTTAACGATCCTTTCCGCAATCCCTAACAGTTGGTATCAGAGAAAGGTTTCTCAAAAAGTTCATAATCTGATTTTTGAAAATTTTAAATGGAAAATTTTGAACACTAATTTAAATTCATGTCTTGCATTGGTATTAGATGAGTCTGCATTCAATTTTATTGAAATATCAAGTTATCATGATATGATTTCTCAAAAAGTTTAAATGGATATGTCACAGAATCATCATGATATTATTTCAAATTACAATTTTATATTTTGAAGAGTCACTTGATTCTTTGAAAACTTATGTTGTTTTGCAGGGAAAGAGCTATGTCTTATGACTATTGGCCGAAAGATGCCAAGATGATTATTCATCAATCAAGAAAAGAAGAGTTTATGAAGAGATATGAATTTTGGGGTTATAGTAGTTGAAGTGTCCCTTCATTCAAAATTCACAATTTTGGAGCCAAGTTGGTTAAACTACTAAATCATTGATCCCATCATCAAATTCTGGAAGTCGTAAATATGATTCAGATTTGTCATCAAGCAATGGAGAGCCAGAAACTGGATATTCAAATATATGTTTCACGGAAATTCAAAATTCAGAAAGTATTAAAGAAATGGATCTAAAAACCGTGTATGCCTTAATTAATTTTTAAATTCTTTTTGGTTGAATGGATGTTTTGTTTGCTTTGTTTTGTTTTCCCTGCTTTGAATTTGAAAAATAAACTTTAAAATTCAAACTTGAAATTTAAAATTCAAATTTGAATTTGGAATTTTGAATTTTGAAATTCAAAATAATAATAAATATAATAATAAATTTTGGATGTTTGTTAGGATTAATATTATTTCAGGAAATAGTTGAACCTTAAATATAAATTGATAATTTAAAAACAAGAGTCACAAAACCATATGTTCTTTAAAATTATGCGTGTATGTCAACATACATAAATGAGCATGTTGACATATGTTCCAATAAATTCAAATTTTGAATTTTCAAACTTCCCTCCATCTTCTCAATAAGTAAATGACAGTTCAGATTCTGTTTATTAATTTTGTCTGTCTACATATTTTATTATATCTTGTTTCAAAAAATATATAAAGTATATAAATTAATAAAATTATATAGATTGATAATATGATATACAAAATTAATATAATTTTTATATTGTTATAAAATATAAAATTATTTATCTATTATATATAGTTTAAACATACATAGTTTAACATATATATTTCTGCATATGATTTCATAATAATTTTGGGTTATATTATCACAAATACTATTTGTAACTTTATACAAATTTTGATCTTTTTTAAGATTTATAAAAACTTGTATATTTAACTTAATATTTCGATATATATATATATATATATTATTTTATGTCTTAAATATTTAGTTTAAATATAAGAAGTTATAGATTTATAGTTTAATTTATATTCAAATTTCATAATTTTGTAGTAACTATAGAATTATTTTTAAAATTTTAACATATAAATGGTTCCTTAGCAAATTAACATATTTTAATTTCTAAAAGTATAAATTTAAAATTGATTTGTATCAAAAGATTGATTTATATTTCATAATAAATTAAATTTTAAGTCTTTTTTAAAAATAGTTTTTATATATACAATTATGACTACATGTTTACTTTATATGATACAATTCTATATTCTCTTTAAAAAGATCTTCAATTTTTACTATATTAAAGAAGCATCCTACTAAGATTATTTAACTCCACATTTCTCATAGAATTATTTTAAATATTTTATTATATATTATGAATACCATAAACTTTTATCTTTACTATCCTTTCAATCTCTTTCATAAGTATCATTAACCTGAGTCTAGAAATTAATATATATTATCCTTTTTAAATTCAAATAATTTATAATATATATGCATAATAGTTAGATAGTACTTTGAATATATAGATATAATTACCAAATCATTCTGCATACTATCATTACACATCTTATTTCATATCATACATCACTATTATAAATTACAGTACATCTCAAATTAAAATCATTCGTATCACAAATTGCATTGCATCCAATATATCACTTCATATAGATTTGCATATGACATAATGCATTATAACCAGCATACTGCATTACATGTTAACTTTAACTCCACACATTACAAGTATATAGTATGAAAAGTTTTTATCTAATTAAAAATTTAGGATTATTAATCAAATACATAACATATTTACTTTATCTTGATTGACTTGTTTGGCTTGGTTGAATTGATTGACTTATTTGGTTTGTTTGATTTGTTTGATTTAAATAACTTGATTGACTTACTTGGCATGGTTAAATTTACATAGTGGTTGATAGGTTTGTTAGAAATATACTTATCCATTTGTAGTTGATAGGAGCTTTATAGGTTTTAGGATAAATAGAAGTTACAAGAAATGTTTGTTTTCATGTTTGATTAGATGTTTTGTGACAACAAAACTTAAATTGATTAATTGATTGGATTGAATTACTTTACTTATATCATAATTTTAAGGATATCTTATCAGAGTTATTTCTAAGACTAGATTAAGGTCTTATTATAGTTTTATGGGAATTAGAGTTTAGGATAGGTTTAGTCTTGTATTAAATTAAGGGGGAGTTTTAGAGTTTCTAAGGATTAGTTGAAGGTTCTAGAATACTTTGGTTGATTTAATCATTTAGATTGATTGTTTGAATTTCTTATTTGCTTGAATTGTTTGTTTGAATTGCTTGTTTGAATTGATTTACTTGTTTGAATTGATATTAAGTTGTTTGCTTAGTTTATTATACTTTTATTTAGTTTATTATACTAGCATAGTCATAATTTTAGGGGGAGTTATAATATTTTAGGTCTAGATCATAGATTTAGAAGGAGATATAAGGAAATCATAGAATCACAGATAGTTAGAAACATTTATAGCATAAATTTAGGGGGGGTTATTTATACTAGTTCTTTAGAATAGAATCAAATATTATTGGATAAGTATAGATAGATATAGGATTTAGGGGAAGTATGTTTAGAATTTCTTTTTGATAATGACAAAAGGGAAGAAATTATAAAATATAGACATAGTTTATAGGATTCATATAGACAGGGGGAGTATTAGAAGGATCACCATTAACAAGTATATACAGGTATATATTTTATAAACAAAGGTTGTCATCATCAAAAAGGGGGAGATTGTTGGAGAATGGAGTTTTGATGACAACAACCTTATTTCAACATTAATTGATTATAAAATATATACTAACACTTTTGTACAGAATATATATATATACATACACATATGCAGGATTTTTATACAGGAAATGTTATTGAAGACTGAATAGTTTAAAGATATTAGAGATTCAGAGTTCAGAGAAATTTCAAGATTCATGAGTATTCAAGATTTCAAGAGTTCAAGATTAATATAGTTATAGAGTCTAGATTAAATAGCACTCTAGGTTCAAATTCAAATTCTGATTTTCAAATTCTGTTTTCAAATTCTATCTTCAATCCTCTCTATTTTATTTTCTTATCTTTTCTATTTTCCTTTATTACTTTACTTTTGTTTCCTTAAGTTCTATATATTTATATTTTCATACTTTATATTTATATAGTTTTAAATTTTATAATTTTATAAATATGTTTATATAGTTTATATTTATGTTTTCATATGATTTCCTACTTTACAATATTAATTTATAACACTATATTTTAATTCAAGTATGTCTAGAATTATATTTATATCAAAACACTTGGAAAATACTCAATAATTAAATTTACACTAAGCATATGTCGACATATGGAAAACACTATGTCGTCATATAACTGTCATTTTTTCAATTTTGAAAGGAAGTGTCTTTTCACTAATTGTGACGGTTCTGAAGCATTGCAACCTTTCACACACTATAAAAAGGGCTTGAATTCGAATTTTTAATTATCTCTTCTTCTCCACTTTCACTCTACTTCATTACACCATTAATTATTATCATTTTTATGATTCCTACACCAATACTCTGCCAAATTGAATTATGTTTTCACTAATCTTCTTCTCTCTACACTCTCTACTTAGTACTCTCTGAATCAAGTGTTATTGAAGAGTTATAGGGCTATTTGTAATTATTTGGGTTGTATTTGGAGTAAAATGGTGATATCCCTTGTAGCCGTGAAATCAAGGACGGATAATCAGTGGTATCCCTTGTAGCCATGAAATCAAGAAGTTTGCAATTGGATTTTGATATAGAAATAAAACTCTACGCTATCCAGCATTGCGTGGGATTGGACGTAGGAGCAATCCGAACCTTTATAAAATCCGGTGTGTTCTTTCCTTTTCTGCATTTTTATTTCTGTTTCATCTGTGTTTGATTCTGTATTAGTGATTGTTTTTGTGGTGTTTGATTCATATAGTTTATCACATATATTTTAGAGTTTATTTAAAGTGAATATTAGGCTCACATCCCTATTTTGAAACTTAATTAGGCTCACATCCGGTCATAAACTTATTATAAATTAGGTCTCTGTTTTCAAAACTTATAAAATAATAATTAAAAAAAATAAAAAAATTCGTAAATTAGTAATAAAATAAATTATGCATTATACAAAAAATTCAGTTCAAAAAACAACAAAAATCATGTCAGAAAGAAGAAAACAGCAAAATTACAGAAAAAACTGCAGTTAAATGCATAATATTATGCACCTTTTTGAGTTTATTGCATGCATATGTGCAATTATTACAGTTCTTACAGCGCCTAGATTTAACTGCATATTTCAGTTCATTTTTATTTGCATCCAAATGTGCAAATATCTCAGAAAACATGCACACATGATGTATAGGATAACATTTTTGTAGGGACCTAATTTATAAAAAAAAGAAAAGAAATTTAAAATTAAAACCCGCCCCTATTTTCTGAGTTCCGCCTTTTTTAAATAAAAAAATGTGCGGTACTTCATAAAAAAAAATTCTAAAATCTGGAAATAATTTCAGGATTCCACGGAAATCAAAAAAAAAAAAAATAGTTGCATACATTTATGCAATTATTACAGATAATTACATATATGTATGCAACTTTTCCGTAAGCTGTGTTTGGTTTGGAAATCTGAAAATAAACCTACACAAATGTGTGCAAGTATTTGAAATATTTGCATACATGTAAGCATGTATTTGCATGAATACAAATCAACGAAGATGAATGTAGTGAAAAATAAACACGGATGTATGCAGGAAAATGATATATCTGCATACTATTATGCATTTAACTACAATTTTTTTTTTTTTCTGCTTTTTTGATTTTTGACGCCTTGTTTGATGGTTTTTTGTTCTGAATTTTTTAGCGTTTACATGTTTTATTTAAATACGAATTTACGTGATTTTTTTGTATTTTTTTAATATTTTTTTGATGAATTTTCAGAAAATAGGGACCTAATTTATAATAAGTTTATGACCGGATTTTTTTTATATTTTGAAACTTAATAGGGACCTCTAAAAAACGCACCCTTATTTAAATTCTCAAAAACACTATTCAACCCCTTTCTAGTGTTTGTTTTGCCTTAACGATCCTTTCTGCAATCCCAAACAATTAATAATCACGAAACATTCACATCAAACTCACCAAACTATGTTAAAACAATAAACGAGTCAAATAAATGGATCTAACATATTATTAACACATGTATTTACTGATTTAGGTTGCTAGATTAGACCATATGGTGATTCAAATTGAAAACATACTTACATCGATTAGATTTAGGTGAAACAATTTGAACTGATGAAAATAAGATCAAACTACCCATATACTCAATTGAATCTACATGAGAGATGATTATCACTCACCAAATCTTTAAATTAGCTTGAAATCAATGATCTACAAATCAGAACAACGAAGAACGATCTGCGAATCAATCACTTTGATGCAATTTATCTTTCTTCGATGTTGATCTTCAATCTACTAATTTAGATCCATGAAATTAGTGGAGTGGAGAGGTATTTGATAGGAATAGGGAGAATCTCAAACCCCAACCAAATAGAGAATGAAGAAACAAAAATATTCTCCATGCCTCTAACCCCCTATTTATAGCCAACTAACCAGCCCAATAATGGGTCATACCAAATCAGTCCACTAATGACTAGTTAGCTTGTCCAAAAATTATGTAGCGCTAAAATAACAATTTCTCCCAAACCGCTGAACCAAATCTTTGATGTGACCACCCTGCGGAACTGTAAACATCATTTCCTTTCCAATAAAATCAACCTAAGTACCTAAATCGATCTGAGTCAAAAATTATGCCATGTACAAAACTGACAAAGGAAAAGTGGTCATAAATAAAATTGATAAAAATTATGGACGAGTCTCACATCCCTAAAACAATATATTAAAATGTGAGAATGACCCGACCTGGAATTAAATAAAAATATTTTACGATCCTCCAGTATGTAAAATGTGGGTCGTTACATTCTCCCTCTTTGGGAATTTCTCCCCCGAAATCCTAAACAAACACAAGCAACCAGAACAACTCTACATGCCTATCATCCTTGATCAGTCAATTTTACCATACAGACTATCATCCTTCAAGCCATGTATCCATAGCTTTAACCTAGCATGCGGAATTCTAACAACAATAGCACAAGCTACAATGGTGCAAGGTGAAACGACATTAATGGTTCATACCAATGAAGAGTTTTGGATGGATCGTCTTCATACTCCCTTCCGTTTCCCATGCACAATCTTCATCATCCTCACTCCATTTACCTTGACTAGCTTAACCGTCCTCCTCTTAAGTTGTTTCATGTCATTCCCTACAACACGAAGTTGGTTATGAGGTCTCATAACTACGGACTCGACTTCTAGGTCTTCATACTATTCTGGAGATACCACCACATTTGAATCATCCATACTCCTGTAGAAACGACACATGGAAAATATTGTGCACATTCGACATCTTCTCGGGTAAATCCAATCTATACGCAAGCTTTTTAATCCGCTCGACTATCGAAAATGGTCCAATGAAGCTTGGAGCTAAATTTCCTTTGCTTTTGAATCAAACAACATTCTTCAAAGAAAAAATCTTCACGAAAACCATATAGCCAACATCGAACTCCATGTCTTTTCGATGCTTATCAACGTAGCTCTTCTGACGATCTTGGGCTGCCTTCATTCATTACTAAATGATCTCGATACAATATGAGGTCTCTCTTATCATCTCAGGCCCAAGTATCAACTTATCTCCAGTCTCTAACCAACATGACGGAGAATTACATGGTCTACCATACAACGCCTCATATGGCGCCATCCCATTGCTCGATTGGCAGTTGTTGTACGCAAACTCAAATAAATGTAGATGGTCTTCCCACGATCCTCTACAGTCTAATACATAAGCCCTAAGGAGATCTTCTAGTACTCAGTTAACCATCTCGGTTTGACCATCAGTTTGGGGATGATTAGCCGTACTCAAACACAACTCGGTTCTCAAAGTCTCTTTCAAACTCTTCGGACATCCACTCATGAACAATGGATCTCGATCACTCACTATGCTCTTCGAGATACCACAGAATCAAACTACCCATTTAATATAAAGCTCATCCAACTTCGATGCTTTCCTAGTTGATTTGACAGTAATAAATCTCATGCTTTTGGTCAAACGATCAACTATGACCCAAATTCCTTTGTTTCCTGCACTAGTTCTAGGTAGTCCATCGATAAAATCCATCGGCATATGCTCCCACTTCCACTAGGAACCTCCAATGGCTGAAATAATCCACTCGGCTTCTTCTGTTCAACTTTCACCAACTGACAGTTCATACACATAGAAATAAATTTACCAACATCCCTCTTTATCCCTTCCCAGTAATAGGTTCGCTTAACGTCTTAATACATCATGTTACCACTATGATGAATCGTCAACTTCGAGGGATGATAATCCCTCAGAACCTTATCTCTCAATCCATCAATATCTGGAACAACCAATCGTCCATTCTTTTTGAGCCAACCCTCTCGATCAACTTCGAATTCCTTATCCTTTAGTTCCAACTTCTCGATAATCTCGACAAAATTTACATCAAGATTTTGGCTCTCACAATTCCTTTCAATAAGGGTAGGTCTTATCGACAAGCTTGCCAACATCTCAGGCTCTAACTCGCACCTAGGCCTGAAATCAAATCATGCCAAGTACTTAAGGTGTTTCCATTCCGAAAACATCACTCCCAGACTTGCATGTCTTCGACTTAACGCATCGGCCACCGTGTTACCTTTACAAGGAATATAGGTTATACCAAAATCTTACGATGCTAGAACCCCTAACCATCATTGGTGCTGAAGATTCAAATACTTTTGGGGAAAAATATAATTCAATGACTTGTGATCTGTAAACAACTCGAATCGAACTCCCAACAGGTATTGTCTCCACATCTTCATAGCAAACACAATCGCTGCCAACTCCAAATCATGAGTCGTATAATTCCTTTCGTGCGGCCTCAGCTGTCGACTTACATAGGCCACAACTCTATCTTTTTGCATCAGTACTGCTCCAAGTCCTGTACCACAGTCATCAATGTATACCACTATCTCTTCATTCCCGCTTGGAATGGTCAAAACAGGAGTACTCGTCAATCTCTCTTTCAGGATTCCGAAAGCTTGCTCACACTTCGCATCCCATGTGAACACTTTGTCTTTGTTCGCCAATCCTGTTAATAGCTGCCTTAGAGAAATACTTGATAATATGACGATAATAACCTATCAACCCATGGAAATTCCGAACATCCATCATATTCTTAGGTTTATCCCAGTCCTGGATTGCTTCCACCTTAGCGGGATCCATCTGTAACCTCCTGTTTTTTTAGCGTATAATAATTAATTTAATTAATTAATTAAATAACGATCTAGAGATTTAAATGGTCGTTTAATTAAATAATATTGAATATTTAATTAATATAAATAACTAATATATTTAATTACGAAATAGTCGGAATTAGTGAATTGACAATATTGTGTGAATTGGACAATTTAAAATATATAATTCAGTTTATGATTGAATTATATTAACGAATTTATTTATAAAGGTCAGTTGAACATATTAATTTATATTATAATTATAATCGTGCTCGAAATGGCGTGGCAGTTCGTAATTTGGCAATTCGAACTTTAAACGAATATACAGAATCCGTTTTAAGCCGGATTTCTGTGAAATAAGAAACGTTCGGAGCTGGTAAAGTATATTTTTCCAATGGAAGAGAAAAATCGAAATTTCATTGTGTAGATTTTGATTTATGTCCAAATCAAATTTTAAAATAGTAGCTATGGAATTCCTTCATAATTTATATAACGATTTATTTATATTATAAAAGGAATTTAATATAAATCGAATATCGATATAACTAGGAACTTTGAAATATCGAGTTATAAATCTCGATATATTTATTTTGGAGTTGGATAGTATTCTATGTGAATATATGCGATAATATTTATTTATTTATATTTAATTTAATTATTTTTAAATATATTAATATTTAAAATGGTTTATTTAGAGCTTTAAAAATAGCCAATTTTGCAAATGAACTCCGTTTTCAACGAAACCAATTTTGTTGGATCCGAAATATTAAATTATTGTTATATTTCAATTTTCGTGATTTTGGGAGTCAGTATGTGGCCGTACGAGATTTTAATCTGAAAAATAGTCAATATGTTGACCAATAAAAACACGTGTGAGCAAACGGAGTCGGAATTTGACGAAACAAGTTTTGTTGGGTCCGTAATGTCAAACTCTAGCTGCATGTCAATTTCCATGATTTTTGGATATTTTATGTGATCATGGGGATTTTTAGAATCATAAATTGGTTAAAATAAAATATAAAAATGAATAAAAAATAATTTATCCTATCCTATAAATACCCAACACCATCTAACCCTAACACATTTCTTCCTCTGTCAAAACTAGGTCGCCGCTTCCTCTTTCATTTTTACAGTAAAAATCCATCTTTGAAAAATCCAAACAAATCCAAACAAAATCTAGAAATCGAGAGAGATATATATTTGAATTCAACATCCAAGGAGCTTCGATCTGGTGCTTGTTTGATAGGGTGCAATCCAGATTTGGGGTTGGCGAGTTTCAATAGGAAGCTAGGGTTCAAAATAGCAGGAAATTGAAGCCTTAATCTTCGAATTGGAGTTTGGATTCAGTTTTAAGGGATGGAGACGCAGCTTAGTGCAAATTTTTGTGGGATTCGGTATCAACTTTTGTCATGCGTTTCACTGGGATGGATGGCTGAAGGCTGTCGACACAAAATGTGGAGGGAGCGCGAGCTTCATGAAATTGGGATGGTGATGTAGAGATTCGAATGACGTGAAGATTGGATATGGTTTCATGTGTTTTTTTGAGAGATGGAGGAGATTGGATTGGGTGAAGTTTGGGAAATGGTGGAGGAATCGGTTTGGAGCTGCTGTATATGGAGTTAGGGAATAAGGCTATACAGTTGTGGGCTCTATTCGGGTGTTGGGCTAAAGTAATTAAAGAGTAAAGCCCGTTTAAAAATTCAAAACCCATGTTTATTTAATTTAAATGTTTACAAACTTCTAATAACCAAAACTTTGTCATAATAAAACGAAATTCAGTGAAATTGATCACGTTGGGATCGTATGGACGTGGGCTTCACAATGAAACTGGTTGGAGTGATTTGGAGCTCGTCTCAATTTATGGCAAAATAAAACGCCTGAACCAGTCCGACGATCGAATATCGTTATTTAACGATAATCAGCCAAGGTGAGTAAAACTCACTAACTCTGTTTAAATTATATATTTATAAATATAATCTAGTACTGATAAATGGTAATTAATTTCTATGTGATGAATTTTTGGTTGAATTGTTGTTTGATTGGTTGAAATTACAGTTAACGATATACACACATATCATTAAACAAACATTTATTCTGTTCGTCAAAATATGTTATATTGAATTGGAATTGATATGCATTATACTGTGTAACATCTGTGGATGCAGAGAAACTGGTCAGAGGGATCCAACTGGATTCCTCAACATTTATTTTACTGTTTTTCATATATTGTGATATATGATGTGATATATAATCTGTTGTTGATTATGTGTGTTTGGATGATATTGATCATTGTTATACAGTAAGTTAAATACCATAAGGAATACTGGAATGTAGAAACGAAATTTTCAAAGTGTATATTGAAAATGAAATATATTTATATAAAATCAAATGAATTTATAAAAAAGGAATTTCAAAGTGGATACTGAATTTAAGGATTTTATAAAATCAATGGATTTTATAAATAGAAATATTTATATGAAATAAAATAGAAAAGGAATTATTTCGGAAATATATGTAAAACAAATAGAATTAAAAAGGAAATATTGGTAAAAGCAATAGAATTGAAAAAGAAATATTGGTAAAACCAATAGAATTGAAAAGGGAATATTTGTAAAATAAATAGAGTTATAAAAGGAATTTAATTGGAAAATAAATAGAATATTCTAAAAAGGAAATATTTATATGAAATAAAAAGGATATTATAAAAAGGAAGTATTTTATAAAATGAATAGAATTTTATAAAAGGAATTATTTGGAAAATAAATATTAAATGGAAATCTGTTTTTAACATATAAATGAAAAAGATTAATTTAAAGTAGAATTAATTAGAAATCTGTTTTTAACAGATAAAATGGAGAAGATTAATTTATAAATAGTGATTTATAAAATAAGTAAATTATTTATCATTGGATAAATTGGATATAAGTCTGAAATTATATGAAGAAGTAGAAATCAGATTTAACACTGATATTTTAAATAGAATGTGAACTCAGTATTTATAAAAGGAATTATAAATGAGATTTAAGTGTTAGAAATAAAAAGGAGATTTCGTATGAATAATTCCATAAATAAAAGTATAAATATAATTTGGAAATGGGATATTATTTAAAAATACGAAATCAAACTTAATGGATCATATAAAGGGAATTTTCACACTCGATGCGAACAACGGATTAAAATAAATATTTTATAAATTAAAACATTTTAAAGGAAAATTAGGATTTGAAAAAGAAATTCAAATAGGAATTTTAATAAGATAGGGATTAGAGTTAATCGAATATTAATTATTGGAAATAGAGTTAATCGATTAGAGTTAATCGAATATTAGTTATTCGAATTAGTGTTAATCGGATTAGAGTTAATCAATTAGAGTAAATCGAATTAGAGTTAGTCGAACATTAGTTATTCGAATTAGAGTTAATCGAGTATTGGTTATTCGAATTAGAGTTAATTGAATAAGAGTAATCGAATATTAGTTATTCGAATTAAAGTTTATCAAATAAGAATAGTCGAATATTAATTACTCGAAGAGAGTTACCAAATATAGTTTATTTAAAGAAGAGAGTTATCGAATATAATTTATTCGAAGGAGAGATTATCGAGTATAATTTATTCGAAAAAGGGTTATCGATTATAGTTATTCGAAAGAGAGTTGTCGAATAGAGAATATTCGAGAGAGAGTTATAAGTTGGAATTTGATTATATCAAATTCGGGAAAGTACTATTTACTTTCCAGGTTTTAAATCAAGATTTATTTGTTTAATAAATCATTTATTTATTTATTCAAATTAAGAAATAAAAGTTATATTTAAGTTATTATATTTCGGAGGCATGGGATTTTAACACTATAGTTATAATCAAATGATTTCTGTAAAAGAAGTAGATTCGTAAATAGAATCCGAGAGTTACGTAGGGAAGTTTGTTGGAGATTTAAAATATGGACTTTGTTTATTTCGAGGTTAGAAATTTTGTTCAGTTAAGGTTTGAGAGGTAGTTATACCCCAACTTGATTGACTTCGTTTTTAACTAAGGAATGGTTAAGGTTCGATAGTGTAGGTTAGTTAATTGAATTTAGTTAATATGTGTTAGTGGCTCGAGTTGGCATAGCGATGTTTTTATTTAAAGATCTATTTAAATCCAATGAAGGAGTTTTGGAAATATTTTTCTAATAAAAATCATAAATGTTTTCTAATATAGGAAATAAGAAATGGAGTAAATATGGAAATGTTCTAATGAGTTATAACATATATTTTCTAAATTTAGAAAATAAGAATTTACGAATATATGGGATCGGAAATGGGGAAATGAATAATTGAATGACAAATTAAATTAAAGGGGTCAGTGTTGATTGATGATTGATTGGTAAGGTTTTCATTTGGAAATAAAACCGTTGTTTGCACACATGTTTTCCTTTGATAGTTAAATACCGACTATCAATGTTTTGACCATTTCCGTTGTCAATCGGAGAGACCAGGATCAGATTTATTATCTGAAAACCACTCCGTATGGGCGATAGCGTTGCGAATCAAATACGATGAAGATAATTGAAGACGGAGTTGTTCAAGGGCTGTTCTGGCGATCCTAGGCAGAAATTGCCTAAGATGGATTTACAGAATAGTACCTTCGATTTGTCCAGTCCCAAGACAACGTGTATGGATGAATGTCTGACAGAGTATATCTAATGGATCACGTAAGTTGATCGCTCCACGTTTGGTGGCAGAGGGATTCGTTTCTCTTAGCTTTATACCCATGGTATTTTTGTGCAAATCAATTTGTGATTTGGCGGGTGTGGCATTCAAAGTAAATGAATGTATGATCTATCAAAAGATATGTTATGCCCTCAAGCCTCATCAACCAGGAAATGAGAAAAATCGGGCAGGCAGCATGGCTATGTGGGTCTCCCCCATTAGGGTGTGTTGTCACAATCTAGAGGATATTCATATTTTTTTACTTCTTTTCGCTTCTGTATCTCGTGGGAACGGTTATGTTGCTAGCAAACTTAGGCGACAATATATTCGATACACTCAAGAGAAATGAGTGGTCGGTCTAGTGTGGCAGGTTGCAAGACATTTTTGTTGAACCCAATGTATTCCTCTCTAGAGATACACTATCGGGAAGTGGTTCTATACCTTGTCATAGTCGGAATCCAATCTCCAATAAGCGCCTGCTGTTTTGATTGTATACTATATATACATGGAGCGTGAGATGCTAGTGTTCTGCTAGATTGTTAATTATTTGTGATTAGACATTATTATAATATCAAAAAGGTATTGATTTCGAAAAATGTTTTGTGTTATCGTAAGGTAAAAACCATTCGTATTTATGTGTGGATCGGTCTTATGATTATCTTTTCTTTTGAAAAGGATTTTGAAAAGTTAAACAAATGTTTGGAGTTTGCTCACACCAGTCCCATGACTTACCAAGAGTTTATTTTGTTTTTGCTTTCCCTAGGAGGCTTCAGTAGCATTTTATAGCTACTGTTTATTTCCGCTGTGATGTAAGCGTTGTGCTCTAATATGCAAATACAAATTTGTGTTTCAATGTTACTTTGTATACCATATTTTGTTCATTCCGCTGTGAGATTCGTGTTACTCTGATGTTGTGTTCTTCTTCTTCTTCTTCTATTCTAATAGTTCTACCTTATCTATTCTCACCCTCTAACTTCTTTCTATTAACTATCCGGTATTTCCGATCCTTGGATAGTCGACATCGAGTTTATGTCGATAAATAGTATCGTGAAAACCTGGGCCGCTATGCCATTTCTAGAAACAACATGGCCTAAGAATCTCACTTCTCTCTTCTAGAAGTGAAACTTCGAAAATTAAGCTCTCAGCTAATGCTTTCGCAAGATTTCCAAAACAACTCGCAAGTGCATTGTAACAACCCGAAATTTTAACGACACTAAATATGATGAATTAAAGAATAATTAATGTGAAATTAACTATTAACAATGAATTAAGTAAAACTTAATTAAATATTCATAAATAAGTAAAACAGATCATGCCATTGTGTCCATCTCGGAATTCTGGTCAAGATAGACACCAAGTTTGCGTAAAACGGACTTCGTATAAAGAAGTTATTAAGGTTTGAAGTTTGTATGCATATAAGGAGAATATATATGTATATAAATATATATAAATTAAACCAAAATTCAAAACCAAAATATTCGGCGTGCAAACAGGGAATGGGCCGACCATTTGGGGTCGACCCGAGACCCTACTGGTTCAACCCAGGCTCTTGGGGGTCGATCCCAGGGTCGACCGAGGGGTCGACACCCATGAAGTTGGGTCGACCCCCCCTCTGATCTGGGTAGAATTCATATTTCGAATGTGGACTTGTTTGTAGCTTAGTTTGTTAGTTCTAGACTATAAAAAGAACCCTAAACCTTGGTTTTATTCATCTAAAAAAATCGTGGCAATGGCCGAGCTCTGCTGCAATGTAAATTGAATGGCCTTTTCTTCTCCAAATCCAATTCAGCAAAGATTATACAAATTCAATGATTGCTGCAACAAAAAATTCAATGTGTTCTTCGCAGTAATTTGGATACATTTCCTTAGATCTATTCACTGTGAGTTCATGTTATTTTTAGATCTAAATATTTAACTGATAATCATAAAATGTATATAAAAATTGGATATTGGATATATGCCTAAACAATTTCTGTTATGACATAATCATTAGATCTGCCTTTATATGTTCATATTGTCACCATGTCAAATCTTGTCATAATATGCCTATTCAATTTTTGTGCCTATTTCTATTAGTTTATTACTGATTCTATATTGTGCCTATTTTTGATTCTCTTCTCTTCCTTTTTCCCCTTTATTTTTATATACTCAAGCTACCTTCGAGCCTAGGCCTAACGCTGAAATTTGCGAACATGCGAAATTGGGAACGATTGGGAAAGACATAATTTGGGGCATAATTGGTATTGGAAAATATGAATATAAATTTGGACATAAAATTTGGAAATATACGAATATGGATTTGGGAATATATATTGTGTTGGATAATGTGAATATGAATTTAGGCATACATTAGGAAAAATGATTTGGGCGTAAATTGGAACATATGTCAAAAAGGATTTGGCATATGATTTGGGCGTAAATTGGAATATATATAAAATATGATTTGGGCGTAAGTTGGAACATATGTAAAATATGATTTGGCATATGATTTGGGCATAAATTGGAATATATGTGAACATGAATTTGGGCATAACTCATGTTAAAATATGTGAATGCGAACTAGGGACATAAATTAGCAAATATGCGGATATGGATTTGGGCATTATATATATATATATATATATATTGAAATTGAAATTGGGTAAATTTTTATTCCAGCCTTTTAAGCCGGCTCGGCCCAAATGTTACAAAGCCCGCAACTGCTTCGGGTACACATAATACAACCAAATGAAAACTTTTCGTTCATTCTAGATTCTCTGCAAAAGTAAACTAAAATTTCCCAATTGGCAAAATTAGGGCATCGGTTAATTTTTCATGGCGGCCGCAGATTCTCTCTTCGCCTTCCTCCAGTCACTGCCCTCCGGTTCCACTTCTCCAATTGCAATAATTCTTGTGTCGTTGCAGTGGCAAAAAACTTCGGTTTGATTCTGTCAATGATTATTGCATTTTCTCTATTAATCGCCGCTGCGTTTGCTAACCCATCCTTTTCTTTTTTTCTTGAAAGCACGTGTGTTGCGTTCTCTCCATGTCTACTACACTGTGGTTGCGAGGCCAACCTTGCCAACCTCTATCATGAATTGCGACATATTACTCCCATCGTTCAGGTAGTTGATTTCTTCCTCTAAGCTTCCAATTTGTTCGGTATTGGAACATTTTAATTTTTGTATAGCCCATAGCCTTCTGCTATACTGACATTAAAAAAAGGTGGTTTAGAGTTTCCCTTTCTCTCTTACACGGATAGCATGTGTCTTCGTCTATGATCCCCCAGCTATGTAATCTTTCTTTTGTAGGAAGTCTGTTAAGAATAGCTTTGTATAGGACTTGAGACATTTTGGGTTGGCAGGACCTTGACCAAACCACTTTGCTCTAGGGTACCTGTTCGTGCTCATGTCTAATGCTTTCCCAAACATTTTTAAGGATAAACTTTCCTTCAGACCAAATCCACTCGTCTTGAGCTTCGTTAGGGTTAATGGATTTTTCAGCTAGTTCATTTTCCAAATTACGAGCCACCAAGTTGTTATTGCAGTTCCATATGTTGTTTAGTATGATTGTGCTTACATTAACTGTTGGTGCACCATTAGCTGAAAAGCTATCCCACCCATGTCTGTCAATTAGACTTTGACCATTCAACCAAGGGTCATGCCATAAATCTGTTGTATCTCCATTTGCAATCTCTCGATGTATTCTGTATTTCAACTCTTGTCTGAATTTCAGGCATGTCTTCCAAATAATTGATGAGTTGCTATCGATGGGCGAGGTCCATAAATTGCTTTTGTTGTATCTAGCCCTCATCCAAACAGCCCATAAATTATTTAAAGAGATTAAATTCTAGGACAATTTAAGCCCATAGGCTTTCTTGAGCTCAAATAAATTTTTCAAACCCACTCCTCCCTCTTTCTTAGGCCTACATAAGAGCTTGTAGCTGATTTTGTTCATACCACCCTTCCAAATAAAATTTGCACAAACTGTATTAATTTTTGCTATCGAGCAATTGGGATTTGAAAAGTTTGGATCCAAAATCTGACTTTTGAAGTGATAACTGTGTGCACCAGTTCCACTCTCCCAGCAAATGACAGAAGTTTTGATCTCCATCCCTGTAGTTTATCACGAATACCATCTACCAGTTTGCCACATTCAGCATCTGTAATGGTGTTGTTAGATTGAGGCACCCCAAGTACTTTACTGGGAGAGTACCCTCTGAAACACCCATTGTTTCTAGAAATTCATTTTTCCTTCTGCAGAATTTGTTGAAGTAGCATTTAGTTTTGAGGTCATTTACCTTGAGTCCCACCCACTTCTCCATGCTGTGAAAGATATGTTTCAAATGGGTAATTGTTGTTATGGAGGCCTTAAACACCACTAATAAATCATCAACATAAACTAGATGGGTGACCAGTGGTTGGTGATTGTAAATTGGCAAAATCAGGCTTTGCTCGGTATCCAATTCCATCTATAAGGTGAACCACTCCATAGCCACTACGAACAGGTATGGGGACAGTTGGTCTCCTTGTCTAATTCCCCTTGTGCTAGTAATATATCCCTTAGGAACCCCATTAGTTATGATTTATGACTTAGGAAAAGGGGCATATTGTGCATAATGAAATAAGAATTAAAAAAGGGCATGAAAATCTATATTTGGAATAGGGAAATTTATTAATATGAATATGCCTAAAATAATGGAGCGGTAGTAACACTTAGACATGAGGTTAGATTGCACTTGTGGTATATGTCTGCCCAGAGCCGCCCGGCATATCCAGCGACCACAAGTGGCTAATCTAATGTGAGGGGTCTAATGCATAGCAGCACCATGATACGTGGTTAAGTCTAAACTTGTGGTTTAAGCCTGCCCGGAGTTGCCCGACATATCCAACATCCACAAGTGGTTGACTTAATGTGAGAGGTCTGGGGCATTAACTTGTATGAACATAAAAGATAAGATGTTTAGGCTTGTCCTAAGGACAAGTAGAAATTATAACTTAGGTTATAATAAATGGAAAAGGGAATAGAATAACTTATGTAAGGGGATAAGCTGTACTTAATTGTAAATTAAGTTATTTACAAGAATAAGAATCTGAAATCTACGGATTAGGACAACATAAGTTATATTGGTTAGGAGAGAAACTTATCAGTGGACCTTAATTAAGAGAACTAGGTAAATAAGTAAACAACGCTAAGTTGTAGTGACGGTGTAAAATGGAATTATGATTAAATGAGAAAGAATGGGGGAAAATTATAAAATGATATAAGTTATATTTAATCATAACTGATAAGGGGCATGTTAAAAAGGAAGCATGTAAAATGAGACATACTTAATTACACAATAAGTAAGAACATGTTATTGTGACTATGGAATCAGACGATGAAAATATAAGAGATTGTAAAATACAATAACATGTTGTAGGCTTATTAATGGGTCAAGTTATATAACTGAAATTAATAAGCAAGAGAAATTTGGTAACTTGAATAAGAAGTCAATGTTAACGGGGATAGCCAAGTTAAATGGAAACCTGGTGAGGTAAAGCAAGCGCGTAAAAGAATGTTTAGACAAAGGGTCTAATGACACATTAAAATGAGGCGTTGGGACTAGTCCGTACGTTTGAGGGTGAATAACCCAATAGGGTAGATCATCGTGGTGTTATCAGGCATAAGGAGAGCACACGTTCAACTGATTATTCTGGCAGCTCCGAAGGACTGGAAGGGGAAGCATGCGGCTTCCTGAGATACGTAAGGTGCTCCAGGTAGTTTTCTGTGCAGTGGCAGATGATTAGGTTGTGCCTGCAGAGGTTGGATCTGCGCGTAACTACTAGGTGGGTGGGCCTTGACTGTAAAAGTAGCTATGCAGTCAGAATGTTGTAACACGGTGATGTTAGGGTGACTCGGCGGTTGCCTCTACGGGGAGGTGAAGGGTCACGACCAACAAGGATAGCAGATCGTCGGATACACATCATCGGCAACCAGTGGAATATGAAAAGAATAGAGCTAAAACCGATAGACCATTTCACCTTTCACTATCGGGGTACAGGTGGTTGAAGGAAGACGCCAAATGGATATTTATGTTGTTAGCTATTTGGGGTAGTCGTTTTGCTCTTGTAGTCTTTACTAGTTGAGGGAGGGGCTGAGGTAGGGCCATAGCCACTATAAAAAACAAACCCTAGGAATATCTGTATTTTGAGGCTCTTAAAGGCGGGCCTGTACGGGTTTGGAAAAGCTCCCGACTGAGTTCTGTGTTTCTTGTATCACCCTGCCACGAAACTCGGTGCACATTAGAGGACGTGTGGTTGAGGCATCGAGCTACAATTACAGTACATACGTGGGACAATCTAGATACATGCATGACTACTTTGGGTAATGTATCATAGACTTGAGGACGTTACTCCGAAATGAAGTCTGATTCGATCGATGGTGGCAGTCCGTACGTTTACGTATCATAGTAATGGCAGATATATGTGAAACATAACATTTTTATATAGACATATGTATGTCACTCTGGCGTAGGATAAGGGACTGTGTACTTTTCTGTGGTATTACGAGGGAGACCGTGCGAGTGGAATACCATGGTATGTACCTCAATATTGAGAGGTAGCTACATATATACAGTATAGGTTAATCCACTAGGAAGTAAATGGGTATGGCGTGTGTATAAGCGTTGAGTGTTGTTAACCCAAATTACCTAAAAATCAAGAAAATGAAATAGAACGGTATTTGTGGGGATCATTCTGTTTCAGAGATACTAGTATTGGTGCAGTGCAGAGAAACATATTTAAGAAGCGCAGTATATTCTGTTCAAACTTATCTTGCTCAGTTCACACTTGTCCTTGTTATTGTTATCTTGTTCTTCCACTTTTTATATACCTGCCATGATACTTTTGTTTATTTATATTTAAAAGTAACTGGACTCGCCAGACTTAATGTCTGACCCTTTTCGTTTCCTGTTCTCTCTCTTCTGTTTCCCTCCTTCCCCCATGCCCCCTCCCCCCAGGTTCTGAGGGTGGATGTGCTTAGAGTTGATTTGGATTCTTTCAGATTAGCTTGGATTTTGGATATTGGTTTACTGCTTTGACTTCTTGTCAACTTTCTTATGGCTTCGCAAGGGAAATACGGTTTTATGCTTTTGTACTCTGATATTTTTGGCAAGGCGGATTATTAATGTAATTAGTTATTTCAAACTTATGATGTAAACTCAGTATTTGGGACCATGATGTTTTGATTTAAATAAAGTTTTTAATTCCGTTGCTATTTTGCATGTTTGTCTTGTGATACTATGTTATTATTTACCTTTAATGCTTCACGAAACTTAACGCATTCTATATAGAGTGACATTAACATACGTGGGGTGTCACATGTGATATCAGAGCATATGGTTATAAGAACAGAGAAAATATTTTGAAAATGGTTTTCAAAAAGGTCTCAAAAACAAAGTATTTTAAAATGAAAAGTCGGTTTTTGATAAGTATATTTCCCAAAGCCATAAATATCTTCTCGATTCTCCGCTTGATTCCTTTTCCTTTTTGTTCAGGGAACCGTTTCTTCCCGAAAGGGTATCCCCATTTCGGCATGGTTCCGAAGGCATGTTAAAACTACGATACATGTCGAAGGGCAAAGAAATGACCAACCTCCATCTGTAGCCGCAGTAGTTTCACCTACGGCTTATTTTCTCTCAAGCCTCATAAGGATTTCTGTGCGATGGAGGCAACTTTCAAGAGACTTGTTAGCATGTTGCACAAGGATGGTAAAAAGGAGAATAAGGGAGTTGGGGCTAAGGAGCACCGCCCAAAGATGAAAGAAGAAAAGACGAAATACCATAATTACGGAATGGTGGATCATCTGAGAAAGAATTGCAAAAAGAGGAAAGACATTTGTTACCACTTTGGTATGGCAGGACACCTTATTAAGGAGTGTCCAAAGAGATAAGGAGAAGGCCAAAGGGCAGGAACTTCTAGAGGGCAAGCTAATGTTCTCATAGCTACAGGACATGATAAGGGTAGGAAAGTTTCCATCGAAGGTTTGATTTCTATTTCTGATTATCCTGTTGGGATTCTTTTTCTGGCGCTTCACATTCTTTTATATCTGATCATTTAGTTGAGTCTCTACACCTAGATACTAATATGGTATTGGATCATGTTATTGTCTCAAACCCATTGGAGGTATGGCTCATTTATCGAGGATTTGTCTGGGTTTGAAATATCTGTGATAGGCGCCGAGTTTGATTGCGATGCATATGTTTTCATGAGATACGATTTGATTCTAGTGATCAAGTGGTTAACCATATATGGAGCCATTCTAAATTGTAAGAGGAGGGTCGTTAGACTTCTGACTTGCCATGGAAAGACTCTCGAGATTTCTTATGTCCCCAAAAGGATCTGTCATGCTTAGCCTCGTAGAACCTCTTGATATATCTATCGAAGATTTGCGATCTGTACCAATAGTTGTGAGTATCCTGACATTTTGATGAGGTTCGAGGTTTACTCCCGAGGCATGAGATTTGTTTGCGCATATACTTAGTGGACAATGCAAAGCCAGTTGAATTGCCTGTGCGACATGTGAATCCTAAAAGAAAAGAGGGAACTTTGTAAGCAAGTAGGGGAGCTACTTGAGAAAAGGTTTGATAGGTGAATCATATCGGGATGGGAAACCTATTAAAGACAGTCCTCGAGGAAGCCCATCATTCTAAGATGATTATTCATTCAAGAGGCGATAAAATGTATAGAGTTCGAGGTAGTGGAGCCAAACTAACGAGAGGAAGTGAAAATAGAGAAGGAAGCAATGATTGGATGAGTCTCAATTTGAATACTTGGATCAAAGGTTAAGAAATTGTGCAACAAAGAAGTGAAGCTAGTAAGAGTGAAATGGGGAAAGGGCCATGAGAACGCTACTTGGGAGGCTGAAGACTAGATTCATGCTTCATATCCTTTCCATTTCGAGAATATGTTCTTAACTTCTTTTTTCCAAGCTTTGAATCAATACTTGTATATACCATTTGAATATCTCCTATCGATCGAGTCTTTAGGTAGAAAATAAACGAATGTAAACATGTGTTTGAGACATGTTATGTTTGATAGATGCAAGTGTTTTCTAGTGATTGCTCGTGGATGCATAAACACACAATAGGCACTAGATCGGCTCAATCACTTACGTATTGCATATAAACGTGTGTACATTTTAAATTTTTATGGATGAAAATGGGTATATCGTTACATTGATGTTGCATTCAGATGGATGATTGTGCACACATATAGAACTTACATGGATTAGGATGATTTGCGTACATTTTGGTTGTATGGAACAAACATATATTGCATTAAAGAGGTCAACTGAATGAGTAGACCGCTTGATCTTTCACATTAGTTTACGGACATATATACACAGTATTGCATATATTCATAAAATAATTAGAAATTCCTTAAGGACAATGGATGCCTATGATTGCTAGATGAATGTATGATTGTTGGATGTTGGGATATACGTTCTTCTTAACTTAAAGATTTCGGGGATGAAATCCTTTGAGTAGGGGAGAATGTAACATCCTGAAATTTTAACGACCCTAAAGATGATGAATTAAAGAATAATTAATGTGAAATACACTGTTAACAATGAAATAAGGAAAAATTAATTAAATATTCAGAATATATTCAGAATTAAGTAAAATGGACAATGCCATTACGGCTGTCTCGGAATTCTGGTCAAGATAGACACCAAGTTTGCGTAAAACGGACTTCATATGAAGAAGTCATTAAGGTTTGAAATTTGTATGCATATAAGGAGAATATATATACAAATTACGACGCGCAAACAGGGAAAGGGCCGACCATTTGGGGTCGACCCAAGTTCCTGTTGGGTCAACATCGGGGTCGACCCAGGCTCTTAGGGGTCGACCCATGCTCTTAGGGGTCGACCCAGTGTCGGCCCGCCCCTCCCCCCTCCCCCGGGATCTCGGCAGAATTCATATTTTGAATGTGGACTTGTTTATGACTTAGTTTGTTGGTTCTAGGCTATAAAAAGGACTCTAAACCTTGGTTTTATTCATCTAAAAAAATGTTGGCGATGGAGGAGCTCTGCTGCAACGTAAATTGAATGGCCTTTTCTTCTCCAAATCCAATTCAGCAAAGATTATACAAATTCAACGTGTTCTTCGTAGTAATTTGGATCCATTTCCTTAGATGTGTTCACTGTGAGTTCATGTTATTTTTAGATCTAAATATGCCCAAACATGTTCTGTTATGACATAATCATCAGATCTGCCTTTATATGTCCATATCGTCACCATGTAAAATCTTGTCATAATATGCCTATTCAGTTTTTATGTCTATTTCTATCAGTTTATTATTGATTCGTTATTATGCCTATTCTTGATTCTCTTCTCTCCCTCTTTTCCCCTTTATTTTTATATAGCCAGGCTACCTTCGAGCCTAGGCCTAACGCTGAAATATGCGAACGTGCGAAATTAGGAACGATTGGGAAAGACATAATTTAGGGGCATAATTGCTACTGGAAAATATGAATATAAATTTGGGCATAAATTAGGAAATATATGAATATGGATTTGGGAATATATATCGTGTTGGATAATGTGAATATGAATCTAGGCATGCATTGGAAAATATGATTTGGGCGTAAATTGGAACATATGTAAAATAGGATTTGGCATATGATTTAGGCGTAAATTGGAACATATGTAAAATATGATTTGGCATATGATTTGAATGTAAGTTGGAACATATGTAAAATATGATTTGGCCGTAAATTGGAATATATGTGAGTATGAATTTGGGCATAACTTGTGCTAAAATATGCAAATATGAACTAGGGGCATAAATTAGCAAATACGCGAATACGGATTTGGGAGTAATACACACACACACAAACACACACACACACACACACACATATATATATATATATATCTTGATTTATGACTTGGGAAAAGGGGCATATTGTGTAGAATGAAATATGAATTAAAAAGGGGCACATTGTGTAGAATGAAATATGAATTAAAAAGGGGCATGAAAATCTATATTTGGAATAGGGAAATTTATTAACATGAATATGCCTAAAATAATGGAACCGTAGTAATGCTTAGACATGAGGTTAGATTGCACTTGTGGTATAAGTCTGCCCGGAGCCGCCCCGCATATCCAGTGACCACAAGTTTTTAATCTAATGTGAGGGGTCTAATGCATAGCAGCACCATGACACGAGGTTAAGTCTAAACTTATTGTTTAAGCCTGCCCAGAGCCGCCTGGCATATCCAGCATACACAAGTGGTTGGCTTAATGTGAGAGGTCTAGGGCATTAACTCGTATGAACATAAAAGATAAGATGTTTAGGCTTGTCCTAGGGACAAGTGGAGATTATAACTTAGGTTATAATAAATGGAAAAGGGAATAGAATAACTTATGTAAGGGGATAAGATGTACCTAATTGTAAATTAAGTTATTTACAAGAACAAGAATCTGAAATCTACGGATTAGGACAACATAAGTTATATTGGTGGGGGGAGAAACTTATTAGTGGACCTTAGTTAAGAGAACTAGGTTACTAAGTAAGCAACGCTAAGTTGTAGTGACAGTGTAAAATGGAATTATAAATGAGAAAGAATGAGGGAAACTTGTAAAATGATATAAGTTATATTTAATCATAATTGATAAGGGGCATGTTAAAAAGGAAACATGTAAAATGAGACATACTTAGTTACACATTAAGTAAGAATATGTTATTATAACTATGGAATCGGGCGATGAAAATATAAAGAGATTGTAAAGTATAGACCTTGAATTACAGTCTAGAGAATAACATGTTGTGGGCTTATTAATGGGTTAACTGAAATTAATAAGCAAGAGAAACTTGGTAACTTGAATAAGAAGTTAATGTGAACAGGCATAACCAAGTCAAACAGAAACCTGGTGAGGTAAAGCAAGCGCGTAAAAGAATGTTTAGATATAGGGTCTAATGAAACGTTAAAATGAGGCGCTTGGACCCATCCGTACGTTTGAGGACGAATAACCCAACGAGGTTAGATCATCGTGGTGTTATCAAGCACGAGGGGAGCGTACATTCGTCTGATTATTCTAGCGGCTCCAAAGGACTAGAACGGGAAGCACACGGCTTCTTGAGATACGTAGGGTGCTCCTAGTAGTTCTCCGTGCGGTGGCAAATGATTAGGATGTGCCCGCAGAGGTTAGGTCTGTGCGTAGCTACTAGGTGGGTGGGCCTTGACTGCAAAAGTAACTATTCAGTCAGAATGTCGTGACGCGGAGACGTTAGGGTGATTCGGCGGTTGCCTCTACGGAGAGGTGAAGGGTCACGACCAACAAGGATAGTAAATCGTCGGATACCCGTCATCGGCTGCCAGTGGGATGCGAAAAGACTAGAGCTAAAACCAACAGACCATTTCACCTTTCACTATTGGGGTAGGGAGGGTTGAGGGAAGACGCCAAATGGATGTTCAAATTGTTTGTTATTAAGGGCAGTCGTTTAGCTCTTGTAGTCTTTACTAGTTGAGGGAGGGGCTGAGGTGGGGCCATAGCCACCATGAAAAACAGACCCTAGGAATATCTCTATTTTGAGGCTCCTAAAGGCGGGCCTGTACAGGTATGGAAAAAATCCCGACCGAGTTCCGTGTTTCTTATATCTCCCTACCACGGAACTCGGTGCACATTAGAGGACGTGCGATTGAGGCATCGAGCTACAATTACAGTACATATGTGGGACAGTCTAGATACATGCATGACTACTCTGGGTGATGTATTGTAGACTTGAGGGCATTACTCCGGAATGAAATATGATTCGATCGATGGTGGGAGTATGTATGTTTACGTAGCATAGTAATGATAGATATATGCGGAACGTAACATTGTTACATAGAGATCTGTACATCACTCCGGCGTAGGATGAGGGTCTGTGTACTTTTCTATGGTATTACGAGGGTGACCGTGTGAGTGGGATACCATAGGGTGTACCTCAGTATTGAGAGGTAGCTACATATATACCATATTAGGTTAAGCCACTTGGAAGTAAATGAGTACAGCGTGTGTATAAGCGTTGAGTGCCATTAACCCAAGTAACCTAAAAATCAAGAAAATGTAATGGAATGGTATTTGTAGGGATCATTCTTTTTCAAAGATACTAGTATTGGTGTTGTGCATAGAAACGTATTTAAGAAGCGCGGTATATTCTCTTCAAACTTATCTTGCTTAGTTCACACTTGTCCTTGTTATTGTTATCTTGTTCTTCCAGTTCTTATATACCTGTCATGATACTTTTATTTATTTATATTTAAAAGTAACTGGACTCGCCAGACTTTATGTTTGACCCTTTTTGTTTCCTCTTCTCTCTCTTCCATTCCCTTCCCCCCAGGTACTCAGGGTGAAGTGCTTAGAGTTGATTTGGATTCTTTCAGCTTAGCTTGTATTTTGGATATTGATTTAATGCTTTGACTTCTTGTCAACTCTCTTATGACTTTGCAAGGGAAATATGGTTTTATGCTTTTGTACTTTGGTATTTTTGGCAAGATAGATTATTAATGTAATTGGTTATTTCAAACTTATGATGTAAACTCGGTATTTGGGACCATGATGTTTTGATTTAAATAAAGTTTTTAATTCCGCTGCTATTTTACATGTTTGTCTTGTGATATTATGTTCTTATTTACCTATAATGCTTCACGAATTATAATGCATTCTATATAGAGTGACATTAACGGACGTGGGTTGTCACATGCATCTTATGATATTCCTCATTCCGGGAGCAAAACAGAATATCATCCATGAACACAAGCACGAACTTGTTTAACTATCCCTGTATCCCCTATTAATAAGATTAACAAAATACCCTGGCGCATTAGTCAACCCAAATGGCATCACCAACCATTCGAAGAAACCAGATGGTGTCCAAAAAGCTGTTTTTAGCGCACTATACTTTGCCACCCTCAACTGGTGGAATATCGTTGCCAAATCCATCTGAAAAAACACCTTAGCCCTGTGAAGCTGATCGAACAAGTTGTCTATCCTCTGCAGCGGATACTTGTTCTTCTTGGTCACCTTGTTTAGCTCATGATAATCAACACAAAATCTCAAAGATCCACCAGCCTTGATTGCAAACACAATTGGTGCACCCCATTCGGATATACTTCTTCAAATGAATCCTTTTCCCGAAAGGTCACGCACTTGCACCTCTAACTCTTGTTTTTCCTTAGGCACCATCCGCCTAAGAGGCATGAAGATAGGTCTAGTACTTTCAACCAAATCGATCCTGAACTCAATCTCGCGATGCGGCGGCAACACTTTGACCTCCTTAAAAACGTCATCGAACTCACTAGCGATCGGCACAAATGACAAGTCTTCCCGTGGAATCACAAGCGAATATAAATAGCTCACGAAGACCCCATTTTCTGGCTTACATCGAATCACAACCATTTTCCCTTCCACATCCCCGACTGTCACCTCAAGCTTCTCGATATCCACCTTTTTTGGCATACGTCTTGAGCCGATCCATACCCAAAACAATCTTAAACCCAGCGGAGTTCAAAATAAAGCAATCACACACAAAGGAGCAACCAAGACTCGATAACACTAGACCACGACAAATCGTACATAAACTGGATGAACCCCCAACTAGATTAGTCACGAAAAATGGTCTATCACAAATCTCGGGTTCCAAACCCAAGCGGCACGCAAGCTCATTACAAATGAAAGACTGGGGTACTCCAGTATTAAACAACACTCAAACTGAAACATATTCAACATAATAATACCTCGAACGATGACACTCTTCCCTTTCTCCTCTACCGTAGGAGCCCTCGAAGAAGATGGCACGATTTCCAAAGAATACGCCATCACAATTTACTTTCCTTTAGCTGGTTCTGGACAATGCTTCTTATTATGCCCAGGCTTCCCACAATTGAAGAACTTCTTCTAAGCTTTCAAATTCTTACAATCCTTGGAATAATGTCCCTTCTGCTGGCAGTTAAAGAATATCACCTCGCTTTTCTTCTTCTCACCATCTTTTCCTTTCTGTTGCTGTTGCTTGCTTTTCTTGTTATTACCACCCTGTTGTGGTTTCTGATCTTCCTTAGCTGCAACAACAGTCTCTTCCTTCGGAAACAAACTCTCATGCCTTAGAGCTTGCTCCACGATTTTCTTATAAGTATCATCCAACTGATTATCCAGCTGATTCCCAAGATATTTGTCCAACCCCATGACAAATTTCATGTTCTTCTTGTAAGGAGTCTCAATATACGAACATGCATACTTGGACAAAGCTTCAAAATCAGAAATATACTTCAACACCGGTCTACCGTTCTGCTTTAGCTCAACAAATTTTTTGAACAGAATAGACTTCTGAATGGTAGAAATGAACTTCGTCTCAAACTTGACCTAGAAATGATCCATCTCATCTTTTGGGGTCTTTAAAGTGATGGTGTTCCATCGATCCATAGCTCTGCCCTGTAGTTGTCTCGATGCAAGTTTCCTCTTAGTCGCATCATCAATTCCCAAGTCTCCAAAAATCCGAGTGCAAGTATCAAACCACCCTTGAACCTCTACAGTTGGCTCTGTCCCTTTAAACGATTTCCCTTCTAGAGTAGTGAAATCTTTGCATAGCTTCGCGAAGTCCACAACCCTAAGCACTTGCAATGAACCCCCACATCTACAGCGGCTATCTCTAGAGTGGGTACCTTCCACATAATCGCTGCCATCATGATCTCAAACATAGCTGGGTAATCTGGTATATCATCATCACCCCTCCAGGAATAGTCTCCTCCCTAATGGTATGTCTCGACATTCGATGAGTCATTCTAAATCTGAAAAATATAATGATTAGTTCACACATGAGAATACTGCAAAGGGAGTTCAAGCACTATTATACTATACACTATAATATAGTATATATCCATCAAAAATCCACAAATACGTCTCTTATATGTCATTGTGCCTTCGAACTTCGGCTAAAATCAATTAACCAGAGCTCTGATACCAAATGTGAAGACCGCCCATAATTCCTGCACTTAGCAAGAGGCATAATGCGCTAAACGACGTACCAGGCAGGTATGGACGATAATCAGGGTAGAATAACACACGCAGAACCTGTCGTATAACTCATAACGTAAGGATAAAATATAATAGAACTTTACAACAGGCAATGATAGTGAAAAAAAATTGAGCAGAATATTAATCTTTTTATATCATCATGAAATACCCATATATCACTGGAATACATCTACAATCTATACAAAATGGCTCACTGCAAGGCACTCAAAGAATACATCAAACAGCGGGAAACAACAATAGTAGATAGTAGAAAATAATACGCCATCCTCCTACTCGTTGTCAGTCAGCAGCATCGTCCACATTAAGATCTACTACCTATCACCTGTTATTTAGTCGGCCCATTCATCAAATGAATGAACAGTCAAAGGTAATAAGAGGGAGACATAAAACCTTGAGTCAGAAAATAATCTTAATGAGCGATAAAACAACTATCTAACATCATCGATAATGTATATGAGAAATAGGAATATCAATCAACTAATCTACCAACACATCAGACAAGAACTCAAACTGTCTCCTCCATATCCGACAGTGATAGCCTTAACAACAATCAGAAAGAAACAACCAGTACATTCATGGAAACTAGTTATCAAGCGTATATACCATCCTAATCGAACTCGACATCTCCCAAGCACAAGAACCGAAGGCCTAAACCAACATCAGACAAGCACTCAAGAGATATCTCCGACGACATTGGACAATCTACACAAGATGATACAAGCAAAACAATCATCATACATAACCCTGGCTATCAATGCCTATCCTGCTTTGAAATGATTGTTAATTGTATGACTGAGCGACCTTGCCATTTGTTAAGGGCTAATGGTAACCCAGATTCTAGTCAGACTAATGCACGTCACACGTACATTTGTCTCCCTGAGACAATTAGGCCCATCATGACCGCCCAAGGTATTCAACTAGCATACTTCTAGTCTTTTGTGTTCCCCTATTACACTCTTGCTTTGAGTCCACTAGAACCTATGACAACGATAATTTCTCAGCCTTTGGTATCTCTTGCCATCCAACTTGATGACTACTCATAAGCTCAAGCGACTTCTCGAGCAACCATTACCCACGATCTCACAACTTTGAGTTGTCTTCACATTCATTGCATTTTTACGATCAACGAACACTTCATAACACTTTGAATATTCCGTCTTGAACTAGGTTTGAAGTAACGACCATTATCGAACCAAAAACATACTTAGTTTGGTCGATATTCTGTTCATGGAGTTTCAGCCTTTGTTGTGAATAACATTCCACAACGTTCATTTTTCTTCTTACATCATTTCTCAAACGTTGTCGTACCTCTCATTGATCCATCATCAATCGATGCTCCCCTTGCCCGATCACCTTTTCTCACGTGCGCACCCATCTGATCCACACAACCGATCTTTGCGCGGCCCATCAGTTCATAGCATTTCCAAAACGTTGTCCAGAGTTGCCTGATCCATTAGATTCGCCCTTCGAACCATTAATTAGCGCACGCCCGATCCACCGGATTTTCAAGTGCTTGATCCATACCAGTTTCGTGACTGATCCATCATTATTTATAGCTTTATTGAAAAAGCCATGATCCATCAATGTGGTTGATCCGATCCATGAATAAAATTATGTTGAACCATCGACTTGCATATGCCCAGTCCAAGCATTTGATGTTTCCCGATCAATCAAAGGTTGAGCCCGATCCGTCACTACAGCAATTCAGAAAAATGCCGTCGATCCACCAATTTACACATCGTCCGATCCAAGTCCAGAAACCTTCCGATCCGTCCAAAAGTATGGTGCTGAGCCATCATTTTCCCCTTGATTCGATCCATTGTTTTGCCTTGATCCAATCCCCAATGCATACACCCTATCTTGATCGAATGCTCACAACACCAATACAACCAACTCCAACTAATCTTGATCGAACAATTATTAACACTATCGAGCAATGATCAATCAACATTAATAATCACCAAACAATCACATCAAATTCACCAAACTATGTTAAAACAATAAACGAGTCAAATAAATGGATCTAAACATATTATTAGCATATGTATTACCGATTTAGGTTGCTAGATTTGATCCTATGGTGATTCAAATTGAAAGCATACTTACATCGATTAGATCTAGGTGAAACAACTTGAAATGATGAAAATAAGATCAAACCACCCATATACTCGATTAAATCCATGTGAGATATGCTTATCACTCACCAAATCTTTAAATTAGCTTGAAATCTGTAACGTCCCGCATTCTACGTATCGGAGGATCGTAGAATATTTATTTTATTTTCATATGAAGTTGTATGATCGTGTAACTTTGAGGAACGACTATTGAGGTCATTTCCCATGTTTACGATTTTTTGCCAAATTTTAAATGACTGTTTTGCCCTTGGAAAATCTTTTTTCGCTTATAACTTTTGATTGGTAAGGAGTTTTGACCTGAAATCACTGCCATTGAATTTGAATGATGGTTTACCTTTCTGTAGAGTAGCCACATTAATCAAACGGACTTATACTTTGGGAGATATGGCTGAAATAAGATTTGAAGATGGAAAAACAGCCTAATCGGGCTTAATAGGGTGATTAGTAGCTACGCCCATAACCCATTTCGGGATTAGTGTTATGGAAGGGCTGAAATGTGTTAGAGAATGGTTCCTTTTCATTTTTCTAGCTGCCACAAACATTCCTCTAATGCTAGTCATGGCCTCCAACTTCCAAATCGCCCTCTAATTGCTTTTCTAATCACTTATTAAGCAAATCAACATCAAATTAAGGTGGATTAGCATCAAAATTGAAATAGAGTTGCTGCAATACATAGGAATCCATGCCAAATCAGTGGAGTTTTCAGATCTATAATTTATTTGGGGCTAAGGTGAGTGTTTAGCATGTTTATTCACTAATTACGATTTATTAGGAGTGATTAGTGATAATTAGCGTAATTATACATCGGAAAAACATGGAAAAATATGCATAAATTCTGAAATATTATTTTATGTTATTGATAAAATTTTGGGTTAATTTGGATTAAGTTTTCTAATCCTATAGTTAGATATGGTTAAGGGGAAAATCACATGGTTAAGGAGAAAATCATGGTTTTGGGCATGTTTGATCCAAATTAAAATATGGAATTATTGTTTTTCTACATGTTACTACTATTGTGATTGCATAGGAAAGTTAGAATGGTTGAAAATGCCGTCGTTTGGCGAAATTAGCTTACCGGAAAAACTACAGGATTTAGGTTCCTGAAAGGGGCATGCTTCACGAACTGCCCAGGAGGACTTCAGTTCCTGAAGGGGGTATGTCTCATGAACCTCTCCAAGATCATGGTCACGAACCGCTCCAGATCATGGTCATGAGCTGGGGGGATCACGAACCGGGGGTCATGAGCCAAGGGGGGTCACGGACCGACCTGGTGGAGGACCACGACCCGAACCGAGATGATGACTCTGAACCAAACCCGATTCAAACTTCTACCACGTGACGACAATTGTGAACTCTTCTGAAGATCAACAACAATC
Organism: Allium sativum; assembly: GCA_030737875.1. Classification (NCBI taxonomy): domain Eukaryota; kingdom Viridiplantae; phylum Streptophyta; class Magnoliopsida; order Asparagales; family Amaryllidaceae; genus Allium; species Allium sativum. Next base: position 196,697,179 of record CM060911.1, read on the forward strand.
TAACCAAAACACAAGGTACAAAGGAAGTCCAAATCAGAAGTTATTACTCAGGATCCAGACGGGAACCAATGAGTTAATTTCTAGAGTTGGGCTTTGCTGCGGGATGTGTGCAAAGGGGTTATCGATATCTATAACTTTGGTTCACCATTGAGAGAGGGGGCATGTAGACGAACAAGAGCCATGGAAGTGTGGACTGGTTGACCCTCAGCCTAGATCCAGGGATGTGTGGACTGGGTAGGGTTATTGACTATAGACCAGGGAAGTATGGTCATAGCAATGGTTGTACGGAGTGCGACCGTCATGGCCCTAGTAGATTCGGTGATCAAAGTGGTGGATAATCGTATGCTTTACGCACTGAGTGAGAGATGTGAGGATTATTGCTATGTTTGATGTTTGCTATCACCATGACATGCACACTTCCACTTTACACTCTATGTTAGTGTTACCTTAGAGTATGGTACTTCTTGTTAGGATAACTCTTTGGATATAGGTCCAGGTCAGGTATGATCATTTATACCTGTTATTGCTTTATCCAGTTATAGACTTGCTATCGCTCACACCATACTTTCGTCTAACCCAGAGTTTTGCGTCTCTTCTTATTACTCTGGGTGCTCCTAAACGAGCAGACTAGAGACAGGTTAGGTGGTTATGCACGAGTAGTTATCCAGAGACGAGTAGGAGGCTTCCAAGTACTATATACATATATTCTCCCTGTGTTGTTGAAGGTCACAACTTTGAGCATTAGTAGTGTACCTCTTTTATTTCCTTTCAGAGACAATATTTTAAAATTGTAATAATTGGATATGAAGTTGTGTTTTGGATTCCGCGACTTTGATGGATATGGTTTAGTTTTCAGCTTATGTACTGTCTCTCCTGTTTTATGTCAAGTTAGGTCACTGTTATTTTTTATTCCATGCGCTGTGAGATATACTATTGGTTTTTCGGCAAGTTTCAATCCCCTTTGGCAATCGTCTCGTGCTAGTCAGGAATGAATGCAGCACATCTCGGGGAAATGTATGATTCATGGGGGCAGCCGTCACCCTTAGTATAAGAGCCTAGGTTGCGTAGTTTAGCCTAGAGGAAGACATCAGGGAGAGATAGTATACGTATATGAGAGCATGTATTTGTAATATTTTGGTTTCCAAAAACTATATAAATACACTATTAGTATATCTAAGGATGAAGTCGCACTGCACTGGCACCACTAAGGAGATGGTTAATCATTTTTTTACAGATTGAACGATGAGCCGAAACACGAGGAGTACAGGTTTAGGGATAAACAATGGGAATGTCCCTGATATGAGGACGATGTTCACTACCTACATGCGAGAGACGCTTAAGGATGCTCAGGGAGCAGCTCCTAATGCTGCTAACAGTGGTGGTGCAGTAGTGCAGGCTCCTAGAGCCGATTTCGCCAAGCTTAACAATGATTATACTAGCCTTGGTGGGAAGCCCTTTCATGGAACGGAATCGGCTACGGTGGTTCAAGATTGGCTGCATAGTTTTGAGCGCATCTTCGAGGATTTGGGGATCGATGATGCAATAAAGAGGAAGCTAGCATCATGTCAGCTTCAAGGACGGGCAATGAATTAGTGGAATGCTATTAAAGCGCCTACCCCAGAAGATCAGTTTACTGGGGATCAGTTTAAGACCCGCTTCAGCGATAAGTTTATTCCAGATGCTCAGAAATCAGAATTGTTCAGGAAGTTTTTGGAGCTTAAGCAGAATGGTAGGACAGTCTCGGAATATATTGTTGAATTAGATACCTTGTCAAAATATGGATTATCTCTTATCAATACTGTCGATAAGAAGAACGAGAAGTTCATAACTGGCCTAGATGAGTACTTGGAGGAAAGGCTTATAAACCATATCGATGAGACATTCGAATCTATTGTGGGGAAGGCATTAAGATCAGAAGCCTTTACCCTAAGTTAAAGACCGAGGTTGCTATTACATCTGCAGAGGAGCCAAAACTGCAGGCAAGCGATGAAGGCAAGAAGAATTCCCAGAATAAGAGGAAACATAACTAAACTAAGGATGGTCGAAAAAAGAAGTAAAAAAATGATATGGAGTGCTTTAGATGTGGCAAGAAGGGCCACTATGCCCATGATTTTCGAGCAAAGCCAGGGGAAAAGAAGTGCTTCAACTGTGACCAAGTGATTCAAATGTCCATAACCCCCTAAGGAGAAGCAGATCATGGAAGCATATGCTAGCAATGTTGTTCCTTCTTCATCGAGTGACCCAACTGCATCACAGAAGGGAAAGGGTGTCATTACTCAAGGTATGCTTTCTATTTATGATGTTCATGTTCGAGTGTTGTTTGATACCGGGGCTTCTCATTCCTTTGTATCTAGTGACTCGGTAGATTAGCTGGAATTAGAACCCGAGATTATCGATAGACCTTTAATTGTGACGAACCCGATTGGTGGTTCGACCAGCCTTTGTATGATTTGTTGAAATTTGGTCTTATCAAGTGATGAATGCATGTTTGCTTATGATTGCTTTGTTTCGGGCTTTACTGGGTTTGGAATTATTTTGGGAGTTGATTGGCTCTAAAGGTATGAGGTGGTTGTTGACTGTGAGGGGTCTTTGGTGACCATTAGAGCAGATGATGGGTGGAGGGTGGTATTTGGTTGCCTACCTAGTGATAGGGAGATGGCTAGTTTTCTAAATTCCCTCGACATCCCAAGTGATGAGTTATCAGATGTGCCTATTGCTAGCGAGTATCGGACATGTTCGAGGAAGTGACCGGACTTCCACCACAATGAGAGATCGAGTTTCAGATTGATTTAGTAAAAGATTCCAGGCCTATAGTGATGACACTTCGTCATATAGCGCCAAGGGAGCAGCGAGAGCTCGAAGTGCAAGTAGGCGATCTTTCGAAGAAAGGGATTTATCTGAAGAATTGTTTCCGAGTGGGGGAGCAACGGTTGTATTTGCTACTAAGGCCGATGGTTCCTTTCACTTATGTGTGGACTACCGCGAGTTGAATAAGGTGACTAGGAAGAATATGTATCCTCTCCACGGATAAATGATTTTTAGATTAACTAAATGGAGCAGGAGTATTCTCCCGGTTAGATCTCACAATAGGATTTCATCAGCTCTGAGTAGCAGCTGAGAGTATACCTAAAACGGCATTTTGGATGCCGCCTGGATTCTATGAGTGGTTGGTCATGCCATTCGGGTTAACTAATGCACCTTTATATTTTATGGATCTTATGAATAGGGTTTTTAGGGATCAATTAAATAAGTTTGTTCTCGTGTTCATGGATGATATCTTGGTTTACTGGAGGATAGAGGAAGAACACGAGAAACATTTGAGAATAGCGATGGAGGTGTTGAGGAAACTCCAATTGAAAGCAAAATTTTCTAAGTGTCACTTCTGGAGGAGGGAAGTGAGGTTTTTGGGCCATGTTGTTTCAGGGAATGGTATTGTTGTGAATCCTGCGAAGGTGGCTACGGTGCAAGATTAGTCTACGCCCAAGAATGCAACGGACATAAGAAGTTTCTTGGGGTTAGCTGGATATTATCGTAAGTTTATCCAAGACTTCCCCAAGATAGCAACGCCGTTAACTCAATTGACCAAGAAGAATCAAGATTTTGTTTGGGACAAAATGTTTGAGAATGCATTCAAGAGTTTAAAGGAGAAGTCAACATGTGCACTAGTATTAGTTATTCCTAAGGGAAACAAAGAGATGACGGTATACACGGATGCCTGTGGTACCGGACTAGGTGTTGTACTGATGCAAGGAGGTAGGGTTGTAGCTTATGCTAGTTGGCAACCGAAATCACATGAGAAAAGATAGCTTACCCATGATTTGGAGTTGGCAGCGATCGTGTTCGCATTAAAGTTATGGAGACACTATCTCTTGGGAGAAAGATTCGAGTTGTTTACCAATCATAAGTCATTAAAGTATCTTTTCTCTCAAAAGGATTTGAATCTTCATCAGCAGAGATTGTTAGAGTTCTTGGCTTCATATGATTTCAATATCGCATACACACCCAAGAAGGGAAATGCAGTAGCTAATGCATTATGTAGGAGACATGCCAATTTGGGGGTTATGTTTCTGGAATGGAAGAAAATGGAGTATATCGCAGGATATGATTTTGGACCTAAGTGCGAAGTTGATCCAGAAATGTTAGCAAGTTTGACGATTAGACCCACTTTGATTGAGCGGATTGGTTTTAGTCAGAGGAATGATCCTAACCTATTAGAAATCATCTCTAAGGTAGAGATGGGTATCAATGGTGAGGAAATGAACAAATATGGGCTTGACAGAGAAGGATGACTTCGAAAGAATGGGAGACTAGTTGTACCCAATGTTAATGGATTGAGAGGTGAAGTGCTTAAAGGGTGTCATCACTCGAAATTGACTATACATCCCGGTGGTAACAAATTGTATCGAGACATAAAGCAAACCTACTATTGGGAAGGGAAGAAGAGAGACGTTGGAAAGTTTATATCCAAGTGCATGAATTGCCAGTTAGTTAAAGCCGAGCAAAAGAAGCCTAGTGGTTTGTTACAACCGTTGGAAATTCCCGAATGGAAATGGGCATAAGTATCAATGGATTTCATCGATGGTTTACCAAGGACTAGATCATGTCATAATAGCATTTGGGTGATTGTGGATCGACTGACCAAAAGTGCAAGGTTTATACCAGTCAAGTCGAATAGAACGGCAGCAAAGTTAGCAGAACTGTATATGAAGTGGGTAGTGAGATTTCATGGAGTACATAAAGGTATTGTGAGAGTTCCATTATTTACTAGTGGTTTTTAGAAATGCTTACAGGAGGCTTTAGGGTCAGAATTACATCTCGGTACCGCATACCATCCCCAAACCGACGGTTAAACAGAGAGGGTGAATCATGTATTAGAAGATCTCTTAAGAGCTTGTATATTGGATTTCGGAGGATCATGGGATGACCATTTGCATCTAGTTGAGTTCACATATAATAATAGTAATCAATCCAGTATTGGTATGGCTCCATTTGAAGCTTTGTACGGAAGACCGTGCAATTCACCATCATGTTGGTTGGAGACTAGTGAAAAATTTGTGCTTGGGCTAGATGTTATAAGAGAAACTTTAGATAAGATCAGGGGTTTTCAACAGCGAATGAAGACTGCCTAGGATAGGCAGAAGAGTTATGCTGATAAAATACGAAGAGATTTGAAATTCTTCATTGGCGACTTGGTATTTGTTGAGATTTCTCCATTGAAGAGTGTTATTTGGTTTGGTAGGAGAGGTAAATTAGCACCATGGTTTGTTGGTCCAATTTCAGTTCTCGAACAAGTTGGGAAATTAACGTATAAAGTTGAATTGCATGAAAGATGGCGGGAGTTCACAATGTATTTCATGTTTCTCGGTTAAGGAAGTTCGTGCACGACCCTGATATGACTATTTCACCAAATCAGTTAGATGATATCGAGGTAGAACCCAAGGCAGTTGGGAACTGCAAATCGATGCGTATTGTTGAGAACGATACGAAGCAACTTTGGAGGAACACGATGAAACTAGTTAAGTCCAGTAGAGTGATAATGAGAATGACTATACTTGGGAAACAGAGGAGAACATAGGGAAGTCGTATCCGGAACTCTTTGCCTAGTAAGATTTTAATCGCGATAAAGTTATTCCCTTGTTAGTAAATTGCATGCTAGGATAGGCTTGTTGTGTTTACTATGTATTTGATTGTTTGTAAATGGTTGATAGGTATGCGACACACCATTATTTGTTTTTCTTGGTTGAGGAATTTCGGGGGTGAAATTTCTTAAGGGGAGAACAGTGTAATGACCCGCATTCTACGTATCGGAGGATCGTAGAATATTTATTTTATTTTCATATAAAGTCGTACATTCGTGTAACTTTGGGGAACAACTGCTGAGGTCATTTCCCATATTCACGGTTTTTGTCGAATTTTAAATGACCGTTTTGCCCCTGGCAAATCTTGATTCGCTTATAACTTTTAGTTGGTAGGAGTTTTGACCTGAAACCACTTCCATTGGATTCAATATGGTTTACCTTTCCGTAGAGTGGTCACATTAATCAAACAGACTTACCGTTTGGGAGATATGGCTGAAATAAGAATTGAAGATGGAAAAACAGTCTAATCAGGCTTGATAGGGTGATTAGCAGCTAGGCCCATAACCCATTTCGGTATTAGGGTTATGAGAGGGCTGAAAGGTGTTAGAGAATGGTTCCTTTTCATTTTTCCAGCTGCCACAAACATTCCTCTAACCTTAGTCATGGCCTCCAACTTCCAAATCTCCCTCTAATTGCTTTCTAATCACTTATTAAGCAAATCAACATCAAAGTAGAGCGAATTATCATTAAAATCAAGATAGAGTTGCTGCAATGCATAAGAATCCGTGCCAAATCAGTGGAGTTTTCAGATCTATAATTTATTTGTGGTTAAGGCGAGTGTTTAGCATGCTTATTCACTAGTTACAGTTAATTAGGGGTGATTAGTTATAATTAGTGAAATTATACATTAGAAAAATCTAGAAAAATATGCATAAATTCTGAAATATTATTTTATGTTACTGACAAAAATTTGGATTAAGTTTGCTAATCCTATAGATAGATATGGTTAAGGGGAAAATCATGGTTTTGGGCGTGCTTGATCTAAATTTAAATATGGAATTATTGTTTTGGTTGATTCTACATGTTACTAATGTTGTTTGGAATGTTTTGGGATTGCATAGGAAAGTTAGAATGGTTGAAAACGCCATAGTTTGGCGAAATTAGCTTGCTGGAAAAACTACAGGATTTCGGTTCCTATAGGGGGTATGCTTCACGAACCGCCCAGGAGGACTTCGGTTCCTAAAGGGGGTATGTCTCACGAACTGCTCCAAGATCATGGTCACGAACCGCTCCAAGATCATGGTCTCGAACCACTTCAAGATCATGGTCACAAGCCGAGGAGGTCACGAACCGGGGAGGGGAGGGTCACAAGCCAGGGGGTGTCACGAGCCAGGGGGTGTCACGAATCGACCTGGTGGAGGAACACGACCCGAACCGAGATGATGACTCCGAACCAAACCAGATTCAAACTTCTACCAGGCGACGACAATTGCGAACTCTTCTAAAGATCAACTACAATCTAACCAACACCCGAGATGCAAAGGAAGTCCAAATCCGAAGTTATTACTCAGGATCCAGACAGGAACCAACGAGTTAATTTCTACAGTTGGGCTTTGCTACGAGACGTGTGCAAAGGGTTATCGATATCTATAACTTCGGTTTACCATTGAGAGAGGGGGCATGTAGACGAACTAGAGCCAGGGAAGTGTGGACTGGTTTACCCTCAGCCTAGAGCCAAGGATGTGTGGACTGGGTAGGGTTATTGACTATAGACCAGGGAAGTATGGTCATAACAATAGTTGTACGGAGTGGGACCGTCATGGCCCTAATAGATTTGGTGATCAAAGCAGTGGACAATCGTATGCTTTGCGCACTGGGTGAGAGATGTGAGGATTATTGCTGTGTTTGATGTTTTCTATCACCATGACATGCAAACTTGCACTTTACACTCTATGTTAGTGTTACCTTAGAGTATTGTACATCTTGTTGGGCTAACTCTTTGGATGCAGGTCCAGGTCGGGTATGATCACTTATACTTGTTATTGCTTTATCCAGTTATAGATTTGCTATCGCTCACACCAGACTTTCATCTGACCCAGAGTTTTATGTCTCTTCTTATTACTCTGGGATCTCCTAAACGAGCAGACTAGAGACAGGTTGGGTGGTTATGAACGAGTAGCTGTCCGGAGACGAGTAGGAGGCTTCAACGTACTATATACATATATTCTCCCTGTGCTGTCGAAGGTCATGACTTCGGCCATTAGTAGTGTACCTCTTTTATTTCCTTTTAGATACAGTATTTTAAAGTTGTAATAATTGGATATGAAGCTATGTTTTGGATTCCGCTACTCTGATGTATATGGTTTAGTTTTCAACTTATGTATTATCTCGCCTTTTTTATGTCAATTTACGTTACTATTATATTTTATTCCATGCACTGTGGGATATACTACAGGTTCTTCTGCAAGTTTCAAACCCCTTTCGGCGATCGTCCTGTGCTAGTCAGGCATGGATACAGCGCATTTCGGGGAAATGTATGATTCATACGGGGCAGCCGTCACAAAATCAATGATCTACAAATCCGGATATCGATGAACGATCTTCGAATTAATCACCTTGATGTGATCTATCTTTCTTTAATGTTGATCTTCAATCTACTAATCTAGATCTATGAAATTAATGGAGTGGAGAGGTATTTGATTGGAGTAGGGAGAATCTCAAACCCAAACCAATTAGAGAAATGAAGAAACTAAATTAAATTCCATGCCTCTAACCCTCTATTTATAGCCAACTAGCCATCCCATTAATGGGCCTCACCAAATCAATTCATTAATGACTAGCTAGCCTGTCCAGAAATTGTGTAGCATTAAAACAGCAATTTCTCATTAACCGCTGAACCAAATCTTTAATATGGCCAGTCTACAGAATTGGTAACATCATTTCCTTTCCAATGAAATCAACCTCGGCACCTGATTCAATTTCAATCAAAAGTTATGCCCTATACAAAACTGACAGGGGAAAACAATCTCAAATAAAATTGATAAAAATTATGGAAATGTCTCACATCCCCGTAAACAACATATCAAAATGTGAGAATGATCCGACCCTCATGGAATTAAATAAAAATATTTTATGATCCTCCGATACATAAAATGGGGATCGATACATGACTCGGTCAACTATGTCCGGAAAATAGCTTCAATGTTCAAGAAATCCAAAAATGTCCAATTCAGTCCAAAAGCAGTGTAATTACGCTCGCAGATGTTAAAAAGTTGATGGAAAATGTTTGTGCAACATTTTAATGGTCTATGCCATGTCCAATGGCCATGGAGAAGAAAGTTGTTGCCATTGATGATGTTTGAGAGCTCCATGAAGTCCAAAATTCCCAAGTGGAAAAGATCTATATGAAGGCCAAGCATGGGTGTATTTATAGTTGAGTGGGTTAGATAGGAGTAGGTAGATTTTGGGACCTACTATCATAAAATCGCATCATACGGAGATGACATACGAAAAATCTCATCACAGGCCTCGTCGCATCCGAAAAATCGCATCCTGGCATGCTTGGGGTGAAAAAATCGCATCCTGGCACTTCTGTCAGATCGCATCACCAAAAACACGTGTGGACATCGAGGATTTGTCTGATCCGCCCGATGGTTGGAGCTTGCCCGATCCGCTTGGTATTTACCAAGCCAAGGCACCTCACATATCTCGCATCACAAATATTGCATCGTATCACCGAGTACGTAACATGCTAAGTCCAGTTTTCCACGATGTGATCCCTGGTTTTATCGCATCCTACATTTGCCAGATCACCGCCCTTGCCTAAATGCCAAAATCGCATCATGGTGGATGCGATGCGCGATCGAGGGTTTTAGAGCCGGGGTTGGAGGCGATGCGATGAAATCGCATCAGATGTTGGATGCGATGCAAGGTGGCCATTGCCAAGCCGCTTTGCCAGATTGAAATCCATGGCGTGTGCACTATGAAAATGGTGATTTGGCCGAGTTCGCAGGTGATTTTCAATGTGCCAAATCTGATGATTGATCAAGTTTTCCAATGTGATCAACCAAGGTGCAACATGTGCTTTCTCGTGATATGACCGTGTTTTCCATCGTGCCAAATTTCCCAATTTTACCAGATTCAAATTTTTTTTGTCGATGAGCTTTGCCGCATGATATGATCGATGCGCTCGACATTTTGAGCTGATCGGGCAGTTTTGATCACGTATTTTCATTGCGCCAGCTTTTCCGAGTCCATCGACGATGATTTTACAAATTAACGCCATTTCCAATCCTTTTTCCGAACACGTCACAACTTTGACCAAATCACTTTGTGTTTTCTGGCGATATTATTGACATGTGACAGCTTCGACCAAAAAGCATGTCAACGGGTTTAATTTGACCGAGTGGAAATAAAATTAAAAATTTCCCTACGGATCGAACTGAACTCTCCGTGTAATAAATTGCAAATCGTGCGCTTGTAGTTATTATTTCGATATTCACATGATGGATTTCTAACCAAATAGAAAAATCTGAAACGTTGAACATCAACCATTAACCATAGCATCCGTTATCCTTAAGTTTACTAATGTGATTTATGTTATTATGCAGTAGTGTAATGCATACATCCCCAACTAATGCATAGGCGGTCTACTAATTCAGTCGACCACCTTTCCTTTTTATGCCAATATATGCTCGTGTCATGCATCAAAATGTATGCAAAAATACTAATGATTACTAATAGTTCTACATGCATGCTACAATCATTGTCCATATGAAACCATCATATGATAATCATCCATTTATAACAATCACAAGATAAAGTAAAAATGCACACGCATCCATATGCATATGCTTGGCATCCTAACTTCTCAATCTCTAATAGTGCCTTGTGTGTGCATATGCGTCCATTTGCATCCATTAGCAAATACTTGCGTGCACCATACATAACATCTTCTATTAACATGTTTACAACCACTCCTATCATCCGTAGGTTATATCCTAAGAAATATTCATTCATACAATATGAAAGACAAACCCTATTCAAAGGGATGACAAACGATGGGAAAATTCAAAACATACCATCTAAAAGAAAAGGATAGGAAAGATGCATCTTTATTTATCTTCCCATGTCGCTTCCTCTTCACTATTGCCCCATCAGATTTTCATGAGCTTAGCCTTCTTATTCCGCAATTTTTTTATCTTACGCCCCAATATTTGAGTAGGCATATGAAGAACTGATGCATCTCGCTCGATCTTCACCTCATCAAGTTGATAAGGCTTAACTACCTTATTAGAATCATGTAAGAACTTCCTTAAGTCAAAACATGAAATACGTCATTACTCCTGCAAGTCTCTCTAGTAGTTTTACCCTGTACATCATCTTCCCTAATCTAGCCACAATAGGGAACAGTCCTATGATTCTAGGAGCAAGCTTACCAACTGAACCAAATCTCACAGCATTACTTAATGGTGACACCTTAATGAAAAACAGATCTCCAACCTCAAACTCCACCTGTCGATATAATATTTTTGTCTATGTTGAGTCGTCCTCATCCTCTTTCTTATCAGCTCAATTTTCTCTGTGGTTTCCCCAAGCATATTCAGTCCAAGTAGTAGTTTATCAGTCATTTTCCACCAACATAAAGGCGATATGAATGGTCTTTCGTAAAGTGCCTTAAAAGGAGCCATCCTTATACTTTTCTAGAAGCTATTATTGTAGGCAAACTCTACTGAGGTAGTAGATCCCCCAAAGTACCTCTAAAGTCCAAGATGCATTACCTTAATAAATCTCAAGGAGTTTATTCACCCTCTTAGTCCGTCCATCGGTCTGAGGTTGATAGGCCATACTCAATCTAAGATGAGTCTCTAGTTCCACTTCTAAGCTCCTCCAAAACTTAATCATAAAGAATGGGTCTTTCTCACTCATTATATTGAAAGTTATACCATGGAGCCGAATAAACTCTCTGATGTTGAAGAAGCTAACCAAGTCCTTGTCCTCTTGCTCTTGACTAGAATGAAATGGGCGTTCTTCATCAGTTTGTCTACTACAACACAAATACTAGTGTTACCCTTTCTGGATTGAGGCAAACCATCAATGAAATCCATAGATACACTCTCTAACTTCCGTCGTGGCACATCTTATGGCTGGAGCAATCCACCAGTTTTTGTTGCTCTGCATTATCCATTTGTCAAACCAAGCACTTCTCCATATACTCAATGACATCCTTCTTTATCCTAGTCCAATAGAAAACTCTCTTCATGTACCTATATATTTTATCATCACCAGGATGGATGATCATCCACAAATGGTGATTCCTCAGCTAATACCGCACTTACCGAGTCACCAGTCCAAGGGACGCGAACCACCTATCTCTCCGCAGCAAACCCTTACCATCAAGAAAAAAATCAGTGGAGATGGCTAGAATTTCTCCTCTATCAGGACGATAAAAAATCCTGACAAACTCTGGATCCTCTTGCTGCCTCGAGCTAATCTGCTCCATTAAAGTATGTTGAACCTCTAATTATGCTAATAATCTAGGTGCAAAATACGTTGAGGGCTTAAAGTCAGAGAAAGAAAGAAATTCCAAATTCTTCCACTCAAATAAAAAAATGGGCTCAAGGTCGCCCTCTTCTTACTCAAGGCATCCGCAATATATACCTTTTACCAGAGTATAAGTTATCCTGAAATCATACGATGCTGAGAATTCCATGTAATGTTGTTGCCTCAGATTTAGATCCTTCTGCGAAAAATGATGCCTCAAGGACTTATCGTCTATGTAGAGCTCGAACTTCTCGCCAAGCAGATAATGCCTTCATAACTTGAGTGCAAATACAATCGCAACCAACTCCAAATCATTAGTAGGGTAGTCTTCTCATAATATTAAGTTGTGTACAACAGTAACTACTACCCTACCTTCTTACATCAATACTGCATCAAACCATGTCCACATACATCGGTGTATACTGTAAACATCTTTGAACCATTTAGAAGCATCAAAACTAGTGCACTAGTAAGAGCCTTCTTAAGTCTCATAAAGGAATCCTCGCATTATACATTCCACACGAATACCAAATCCTTCTTAGTGAGGGGGGTAAGCGACACTGAAATACATGCAAAATCCTCAATATACTTTATGTAATATCCTATAAAAACTATGAAGCTCCTTACCTCCATAGCTTTCTTAGGGTTCTTCCAATCCTATACCGCCATTACCTAGGTGGGACCCACAGCTAGTCTTTCAGTAGAAACCATGTTCCCTACCGATAATGACTTTAAAAACATTTATTCAACTGATGTTCCCAAAGAGTATGATGAACCTCTCCTAAGTGTAAGGCATCCTCCTCCTCGCTCCTCGAGAATACCAAAATATAATCAATAAAAACCACCACGAACTTATTAAGAACACCCCAAAAGAAAAAAATGAACTAATCAGACATATCGTTTAGGGTAAAACTTGTCAATGGCGACAGCCAATAGGAGGTTTCTTTTTCCAATCTTTCTTCTTGATATCACCACGTCTTCCTCCTTATTAATCTACCTCTTCGTCCTCTTTTCTGGTTCTCTTCCCTTTTTCCTTTTCTTCTCCTGTCGACTGATTTCATTATGCGTGAGCTTTACCCTAAACCTAATCTCCAATTTCATATCCACCTGCTTTCTTTCGTCCCCTTTTTCGCACTATCCTGCTGAATATTCTTCCTAACTATTTTACTTGTCTCGGTCACTGGCTCTTTTCTTTGGTGTGGAGTCGTAGACTGTTACTGGCAACCCCACTGCTCTGCTGCACTTATGTCGAGATTTGGTTTCTTCGGTAACCGTATCTGCTGATGCTCCGGTAGGCATAGTGGGATTCAATAGTACGCTGTCTATGTTCGTCTTGCTGAGGATGTGGAGTAACTTGTTTCAACGCGGAGTCTGTCTTTGGTATTTTTTTGATCAACACCTTGCTTTTGTTTCGCGACTCTTCAGGCTTTTCTGGCATGACTTTACTGTTATTAACCAAGTATGCAATGAATCTTAGTGCCTCTACTCTTGGTGAGCACATTCCAATGGTATCTCTTATTGGCTTGAGCTTGGACTCTGTGAGGCACCTTCAGTTTGTCTCGATTATTTTTCTATGGGTATTTCGTCTTGTTGGCTCGGTTCTTGGTTACTGTTATGAGTGGTTTGGTACGGATGGGAGTGTTTTTACTTTTCTTTATAGTGTGCATGTTTGCAGTGTTATACTGCTAGGTATTCATGAATCCGATTGTATTTGGTTGGTCCTTGCTTTGTTGGGGTTCGTCGTCAACGTAGGCTATCTACAAGATGCTTTGGCGTTGACATTAGCTAATTTGTATGGTGGTGTATTTGACTTTATGAATTCTCTCCGATCAAGTACAATTTATTTACATAGGCTGAAGGGTAATGTTTCAACGTATTGTCCCATCTCCATGTCCTTTAGTGAGAATCTTTTGATGTCCTTTTTTGAGATGGTATGGCAACTAACAGGGAAGTCGTGCATTTTTGTGTGGCTCTAGATGTCCGAAAGTGTGGGATAGCTTCTGTCCTGTGTACTTTTGTTCATGTAATGGTCTGTTACATTGTTCATAAGCATATTCTTAAATGTAACAGTGAATGTAATATCACTACCTACGTGGAGTATGAAATTTGATTGTAGTCCAGTAAATTGACTAGCTTCAGTGCAGTAAGCTTGATAGATAGAGCAGACGGAACACTATAAACTCCGTAGGCGTTGGATAAACTACCTTAAAAACCGAATTAGTTGATTGTAACCAAAATCACCTGTACTATACTGTGTTTTATTATTGGTTATAATAAAAAGTGTTACGGATCACTACAAAAACCGGTCGGCTATGCCAAAAAAAACATACCAAAAGAATATGCTCATCAGATATACAATATATACTATAACATTTGTTTTCCCAAATGGCATGGATGACCACTCGAAAAATCCAATGGGTGTTCGAAAGTCCGTCTTGTCAATGCTATCATCTGCCACCCCAAGCTAATGAAAATCAATGGCTAAATCTTACTAAGAGAATACAGAAGCGCCAAACAATTGGTCAAATAAATCTTCTATTCGAGAGAGTAGGTAACAGTTCTTCTTCATGAGCTTGTCCAACTCTCTGTAATCCACACAAAGTCGGAGATAACCATCCGCCTTTCTAGCAAAGATGACTAGCGCTCACTACTCGAAGATACTTTGCCTAATGAATTCCTTCTCTAACATATCACCCACTTGCTTACTCAACTCGCTTCATTCCCTCGGAGCCACATGTCGTATGGGAATACTGACTTTTCATTCTCACTAAGGTATATCCATAAATCTATCTTTCTCTTAGGAGGTATCCCTTTCACCTCCTCGGAAACATCCAGAAACTCTCATACTACAGGAACTAAATCGATATTGTTATAGATGAATCAAAGGAATAAAGAAAGCTCAACATAACAGACCCTCACATATGGTAAGAAATCTCGAGGGTCCAACAACTAAATGTCCCTAATTGAACAACCCTCCTCTTGCAGTCCATAATAGACTTATACATGTCTAACTAATCCATTCCTAGGATCTTCCCATACCCTTAGATTTCAAACATATAAGCATCACAATAAAAATTTACACCCAACATCAAACTTTTCAAACCCCTGCAAATCATAGATAAATGTGCCAATCCATCTATAGGGTTTGAAACAACTATGGGATCGGTAACTAAAGAAATGTCCAAGTGAAAACAGTCGACCAAAGAACTAGATATAAAAGAGTGAGATGCCCTTAAGGAAAAGAGAGTAGAAATGGGAAATTCAAAAATAGAAATCAAATCTTCTACCATAACTTTTCTACCTCTTCCTTGTCCAGTAAAAGCTAGAACTGCCTCTAAGACCCATACCTTAGCTGCTGGCGCACCAACCCTTATCCCATCCTCTGGGGATAAGATGTCCGGGTTGATCACAAGTTTAGCACTGTCCTCTCGACATAGTTGTCTTGGAGTCCTTGATGTAATAACCCATCAGTCCACAACCATGGCACTTTATGTCCTTCTTGATCAATCCTTCCTGAGATCCTCCGGCATTCATCTTATTTTTCCGCCATTGCTTCTTTGATCCTGTAGTCTTAGGACCTTCTTCCTTACACTCTTTAACCTCTTCCATCGTATCCTCGGACATAAGAGTCATTTCCACTGACGACTCAAATGTCGCTTCCATTGGTACATGTGTCAGCACCATCCCTTGAAGTGGTTAGTTCAATCCTATCGAGTACTTGACAATATTCAGATGAGTGTATGAATTAGATCCATCTGAAACCTCGATAGTTTACTGAATTGATTAATATATTCCTTTATCAAGAAATCTTCTGACTTCAGCCTAATAAAACTTTCTAGCTCGATACCCTTCTCATCCTATGTCAAGAATATCCTCTCAAAATTTACCTCTGAATT
The DNA here is from genome assembly GCA_030737875.1 of Allium sativum. Taxonomy (NCBI): domain Eukaryota; kingdom Viridiplantae; phylum Streptophyta; class Magnoliopsida; order Asparagales; family Amaryllidaceae; genus Allium; species Allium sativum. The sequence goes on from CM060911.1 coordinate 196,713,197, forward strand.
TGGCCTAACCAATCTCTCCTCCCTCAGCCTTAACTATCTCCCACCAATATGATACCTTCTCCTTCAACTGTTAAGATGCCAGCTGAACTCTCTAACAATCCTAAAATCCTAGTAATCCAAAAATCCGCTATGTATTCCTTATCCAAGTGAGTGCCTCAAAAAAACTTTTCATTCTAAAGATCTACCACTAAGATTGGAGAAAACCTCGCAATTCTTAGAGAAGTCAATAGCTACTGGTGGGTTAGGAGGAACCAGAGAAGCGGGGGCTAGACCTAGCGTAGACCCCAGAGATTCAACCGGTGTCATAGCTTGAAGGTATTCACGAAATCAACTGAGAACAGAGACATCATCAAGAAAATTTAGGAATCCTCCATACTAGGCAGAAGCAAATGAAGATTAGGGATCGAAAGAATTGGAGAAAGGTTTGGATTGGACTTTGAGGGATTTGCGAAAATGCAAGAAGATTCGTAATTTTAAAAAAATTGCAGACATCGCAACAACTATACCAAAATATTGCAGGATTTATGCAATATTTCTGATTTCTTTAAACATTCAAATTCAATGTCTACACTTATTTAATTATCACATTATTGTATAAAAATTATCAAAATATGACGAACATTGCATACAAATGAAAATATATCATTTGCAATAAATTGCAGAAAAAAGAAACTATACGGAAAAATTGCAGGCATGTCTGCGGTTTTTCTATACACTGAGGCATGTCTATAATACATTGTAGAATAGGTGCAAATATGTCTGCACTTATTCACAATAAGTTCATACATTTTTGCACCCGTTGCTTTTCCTTTTTATTATCTCAAATACACTATGTGTGTAATTGTAGATATATCTGCATTTATTCACAATAAGTGCATATATTTCTATAATTTTTTTTACCAGTAATCTTTCGTTGATATTTATATTTTATTGAATATTTTTTAAAGTAGCAGCAAAAAAAAAAACGGAAATGTGTTGCTATAGTAAAATAAGGTCTGCTTTATATTGAAAGTTACAGGAGGAGCCTCTCTAAAATAAGTTTCATTTAAGGGATGTGTCCCTAATATGAGTTTTAAAAATTGGATTTTTTAGAATGTTTGGATGATTCTTTTACTGAAGATGAAATTTTGAAAGCTATAAAAGATACGCCTAATGATAAACTTCATTACCGGATGGTTTTTTTGCTTTATTTTATGAAGCTTCTGAAATGGCTTAAAAGACGATATAATTAAAATGATAAATGAATTTTATGATGGCTCTCTATTGTTGGCTAGGTTCAATTTTGCAAATGTTAAGGCTGACTAATTAATTGATTTTAGACCTATTTCGTTATTAAATTGTTCTTTTGTTTTTTCAATGGTTTCAGCTGATATATTGAATATTAAAATGAGTGAGTTAATTGAAGATACTCAAACTGCATTTATTGAAGGTAGATATCTCACTTCTATTGTTGCACCCATTCCGGAATGTATTATCTATTACTGTAAAAATAATACTACTTATGCTCTTTAGAACTCAATTTCGATATTTCTTTTGATTCAATTGATTATAATTTTCTTAATGATATTATTGTCTATGAGTTTTAGTGTTAGATGTGTAGATTAGAATATGTCATTACTTAAATTTGGTAACTCTAGAACTATGGTCAATGATATTGTAGGTAATAAGGTTCAACCAAAGCAGAGTCTTTGGTAAGGTGATAAATAATCGTGATTATTTTCCAATTTAGCGGCCGATGTTTTCTTTAGAATTATTAGATCGACCACAAGTAATAGGTTATTAGATTTTATATGTTATAAGGTCACTAGTTATATTCTTTAATTTGTTGATGGCACTGTGACCATTATATTACATTTTTCCCATGTATATTATTGTAGTTAAATTCATTTTATATAGTTTTGAACTTTTATTGTTTATCAACTTATATCATATGATCACAAAATAATTATATTTATTCTATTTAAGGTTGTTTGACTCTGTAAGTTTGGGATAGGGTTCTTGGGCGTGTTAAACAATTCTACAATTTTTCAGAATTTTTATATGATCATTGTGACCATATTTCCCTTGTAAATCTTATTACCTTTATAACTTTTGATAGGAGCGTAATTAGATGCTCTTACATATTTCAACACCTTAGGATGGTGGTTTCATTTTCCATAGAGTAGTCATATAGGATAATCGGAGTAGTGGTTAGGTAGTTATAGTAGTTTTAAAAACTACTAGCTAGAATTTATATGCGATTAGTATTCTTAATTAGGAGGCCTATTAGTCTAATTATCGTAGCCTATAAATAGAAGTTAGAATAATGATCTAAATAGTTTCCCTCTCTTTCCAATCAAACCCAAAACCCTATCTTTGCCCTAGGTGTCCACTTGTTTCACTGGATTTCATCCTTAATCATCTCTGGTTGCAAATTAGAGATTAGATCTTGGATTAGAAGATTGTACACATCATTCTGGTTCCTTCAAAATTCAGTTTGCTACTATTTGAATTGAATATACACTAGATCAGTATAATTTTTGTTGGTGAGTGATTATGCTAGATTTGAAAGATGAGATATTAAATTGATTAAATCTAGATAAAATTTCAAAATTAACCCTAAATTTGACTTGATTATTCATATTGTTTATGGATTGGCTAGACCTTATATCATATATGCATGTAAATCCATGTTTTAGATAGATCTATGCTTAAACAGGTATTGCTTATTGAATGCGATGATTTGAATGTATGAACAAAATGAAATTGTACTATTTGAATTTATTAAATTGGACATTATACTTGATTTTTTTATTAGATTTGTGATTGCATTGGTAGTCGGATTGGAGAATCGAGCATATCAAAAGCTAAGTTCATTGGAATCACATGTATTTTTGAGGATAAACTTTGTAGAAAGGTAGAAAAGAGCTAAAAAAATTCACAAGACAAATTAAGTTATGAATATGACTTAGTATTAAGTCATATCTATGGGCATCGAGTTATATAAGTAATAACCCAAGAATTTAATAATAAGTTTAATTAAGAAATTAAGAAATTAAGTAAATAAGAAAATAAACTTATATAAATATCCAAATTTAGCTATGTAAGTTTCATCAATGAGTTTAAGGAAATTTTTTGGATAATTTTCTTATACAATTTGTCATATTCCAACCAACGACGTAGAAGTTATGAAAGAATTCATAAATTAGAACCAATAATGTGTTATATATAATATATAATGCCTCACATGTCGACTACCACCACGACAATGCGACCATGGGTGGTCGACCCCCCAGGTTAACAGTCGACTGCCCAAATCGGGACATAATGCTAGAAAGGTGTGTAACTGAAAAGATGGATCATAAATTTGAAATTTGGACATTTGGATTTGATTTTCTGGAAAGTTAAATTAGATATGACCTAAAATTTATCTATGGCCAAACTTAAACCTAACGGCTAGACATTAGGTTGTGGTATGGCAGCCCTGGATCTGGCTTAATCCAGTGGCCCAAGATCCTTAAGTAATCTAATAAATAGAGCTTGGCCTGACCCCCTCATTCCACACATTCTCCTTTTATACCCATGTTTCCCTTTAAATTTTCGGAGATTGAAACAAAAATTAAATATTTTTTGTGAAAGAAGATAAAAACTAAAATACTAAAAGTCCTGGGGAAAGAGGACCGAAAAGGTCCATAAATCGTTAGATTTGGATTATGGGTAAGTGGAAAGATACTAAAATTTCAAAATCAAAAATAATAATTATATAGGTTTAAAAGTAGTTTAAAGTATACATATTGGTTTTTAGTAATTTACAGTTAAGTATAGTTAATATTTTATTTATAGCTAAATATGATTAATAGTTTTATTACAGTTAAGTATAGTTAACTTACAGTTAATTTACGCGTATTTAGTAGTTTTTAATTTTCTAATTTTAGATTATAAAATCGGTTTTGAATCCATTTAACTCATGTGAAAAATAACAGAAAAGGAGAGAGGTTTTACGTAAAAAGGATTTAAATAGAACATGTAGAATTATCAGAAAAAATTAACGTACATGTAATTTTGAAAGCAGAATATTAACTGTTATAAAAAGTTGTAACTAAAGTAAGGAAACAAGGTTTAAACAAGCAGTTGAGTTATAACATATGTGACAGGATTGAGAGACTGGCCCTGTAGTCTGATAATCACTCTCTTTCTAATTTGGGTTTTTCCGTTTCTGTTTTGAGTGGCGACTTCAATGTTGTCGCCAGCCAACAAGAAAAATGTGGTGGCGACGCTGTTAATCGTTTGGGGTTGCGGATTTCAATGCTTTCATTGTCAGCTTGGGTCTTTCTGGAGTTTCTTTTATCGGATCAGCGTTTACTTGGTGTAATAACCAGGAAGGTCCAAATAGGATTCTCTGTAGGCTGGACAGAATCTTCGCCTCTGAAGGGTGGTTCAGCCTACCATTCACAATTTTTATTTCCCATCTGCATCGTACCTTCTCCGATCATGCCTCTATGATTCTTAGTTGTTCCCACCTTTCGCTCTCTGGTCCGTCCTCCTTTAGATTTCAGAGTGTGTTGAGATCTTACCATTCTTCCCACGGTGTTGTGGAAGATCCTTGGAACTCCCCTGTGACTGGTCCTCCGTGTGTGGTGTTTTCTCGCAAGCTGAAGCATCTTAAGACTTGTCTCAAGGCATGGAATCTGCTTGTTTTCAAGAATATCTTTGACCGCGTTTGCACGGCTGAAGAATCTCTTGTTCTAGCAGAGGCGTCCTTTGATGAGGAACCCTCTTCTGCCAACAAAGAGGCATGGGCGTTAGCCCAGCTTTCCTACTCGTTGGAACTTCATATTGAACAAGACCGTCTTCGCCAGAAAGCGAAGATCAAATGGATTGTTGAAGGAGACACGAATTCCAGGTTTTTTCACCCGCCCATTCATAAGAAGAAGAATCTTCTCAACATCCTTTAGATCCACCGCCCTGATCTATCCTTGGCTACTACCCCGGATGAAGTCAAAGATACTATTTTGTCTCACTTCCAGTCCTTCAATAGTTCTCCTTCGGTCTCGGTCTCTGACCCATCCCTTCTTGCTTGCATTCCTAGACTGATCCTCCCATCGGATAGTCCCGACCTTGTAGCATCGCCTTCCTCGAAATAAATATGGGCAAGCATATTATCTCTGAGTAAGGACAGTGTGAGTGGTCTGGATGATTTCAACGAGATATTTTACAGGAGTGTGTGGCCAGTTATTCAAGCGAACTTTTGTCTCGCCATTCAGTCCTTCTTCTCTGGCGGAGATCTCCTTGCGGGTTGGACCTCCACCAACTTCGTCCTCATCCCTAAATGCGACCACCAAGCAATTGTGCGGATTTCCAACAGATCAGCTTGTGTAATTTCTCAAACAAGTTCATCTCTAAGGTTCTAACCTCCAGGTTGGCGTCATTTCTCGAGCATCTTATTTCTTTTTTGTAGGCTGGGTTTGTTAAAGGACACTTGATCACCGATAACGTCCTTCTGACCCTAGAGCTGATTTCTCAGATTGATAAGAAGGTTCATGGTTCTAATGTCGTCGTTAAGCTTGATATGGCTAAGGCTTACGACCGCATGTCGTGGTTCTTCATCATCAAGGTTCCGAGAGCTTTCAGCTTTCCAGAACGCCTTATCGATGTTGTTGGAAGGCTTATATCAAACTATTTATCTTTCATTCTCATCAACGGATCGACCACCAGTTATTTTAGGTTCGGGAGAGGTATTCGTCAGGGAGACCCCCTCTCATCATCTCTTTTTGTCATTGCTACCGAGGCTTTCGTTCATGGTTTACGCTCCCTAACGATAGCTGGGTAGATTCATAGGTTCGACATGCCGAGGGGTTGTCCTCTTATCTCTCCCTTATCTTTCGCTAACGACATCATCATTTTTACTAGTGGTAGCCGTCGTTCTGTTTGTAGCCTATTGGGTTTTATTCGGCAATATGGGAGATGCTCGAGGAAACTCATTAACTTTCCAGTAAGTTGCTTCGTGGCCGCGAAAGACTTATCTCTGGTTAGATCGTCCTGGATTGATACTTTCACCGGTTTCAAGGCGGTCTCGCTTCCGCTTTCTTATCTTGGTATTAAATTATATTGAGGTAGGAAGCTCAACACCATCTTCGATCCCCTAACTGAAAAAATTAGGGGAAGGATAATAAGGTGGAATGCTACCCTCCTCTCACAGTGTAACACCCCACATTCGTTAAGGTCACTCACAAAGGGAATGCATTAACTTCAGTGGAGCGTCATAAGTGTATATAACAGATAAATTACAAAACAGGCAAAATTTTTAAATAGCGGAAAATATATAAAACTTTTACTTCATTGATAAAACAACAGCTTGGTAAAAGATTCTTTTCCAAAAACAAAACACCCTTACCCATTACAACAAAGCATCTATCTTGTTTAACAAAATAAAGAAGCATAAAACGACAATGATATTCCCCAATAAAGCATGAGCAAGCCATAGCAGTGGAGAAGAGAGTCCGAAGCAATATATCGTCTATCTTTGAGCTTGGAAAGAAAACTGAGCTAAGTGGTAATATTCCCTCCCAATGAACCGGGGGGAACGGAAGAAAAGAGAGAGAAACAAAATAGAGTCAGACATAAAGCCTGGTAAGTCCAGTGATTATTCAGCATGTAAACAGGTAAAAGGATCATGATATGAATAAACTGGATACCATACCATAACTATGATAATAAGCGTAGCAAGACAATAAATGATGATCGTTAGACAAGGTAAGATACACTGAATGCGCTTTGGTTCTTTCTCTGATTTCCTATTTTCTCTACACCACCCAACTAGCATCCTAACTAGTGTCTTTTATAAAACGATTCGTATTCCCTACTAGTGTACCAACTAGTATCCTGTGAAAAAGGATCTATATCCCCTACTAGTGTCCCAACTAATATCCTGTGTTATAAAATAAGGTGATCCCAACCCCGCAATTATGGAAGCCATCAGGTGTACATCTAGTATGAGGATCTTACCTCAACCAGCCTAATTTCCATGAAGATGTTAGATGTACCCTTACTACCCAATCGATCGACTACCTACTTGTAATTAACTTTCCTTGTGTCTGTGTCAATTGGCCCTCTCTAGCGTGTAGATACCCTGTGTTAGTCCCACCATAAGGTGTATCAATCCCTATGATAACAACCCGACACAAATTCTAGATGCACATTGTATACTACTGATGCCCAGTGCCTGCTTTTCCACTCCGGAGCACGTGCACGCCCATACTCCGTCGGAACTATACTGCTGCACCCCATGCCGCTATTTTGACCGCTTATAATTAGCCTAGTAATCCTGCCCCACCCTGCCTAGTTCAGGGTACCGTGATACATCTATGTGGGTTACTGCTGAAATGGGTCCCCGTTACTAGGGTCTCCTTGGTTTATTCGTATACCCCCCAAATTGGCTAAGTGTTATCCATCTATTCAAGTTAGCTTAACCCATCCACACGTCATGTAATGTTGGTTAAGTGTTTCGGATTAACTTAACCCTTCTCATTCATCATGTTGTAATTGGTTATGTTTTTTCTATTAACTTAAGCCTATTCATTCATCATATTATATTGGTTAAGTGTTTCCCATTAACTTAACCCCACTCGTTCATTGGTTAAGTGTTAACTTAACCCTACCACCGTCATGTTACATTGGTTAAGTGTTGCCTTCTTTTGTTACTTAACCCTACCACTTGTCATGTTACATTGGTTAAGTGTTGCCCTCTTGTGTTACTTAACCCAATCACACATCATGTTATATTGGTTAAGTGTTGCTTTGATTAACTTAACCCTACCATTCTTAGCATGTTTGTTTCTTAGCTTTAATTTATTCATTAAAGCACCAACCTCTCACATTAGATCTATATTGTTGCAGTCGCTGCATGTGTTGGGCGGTTCCGAGCAGCCTTACACCGCAACTCAATCCAACCTCAGGTTTTTGGGCTTAAATGCGCTAACCTCTCGCATTAGATCTATATTGTTGTGGTCGCTGGATGTACCGGGCGGTTCCGGGCAGTCTTACACCGTAACTCAATCTAACCTCGGGTTAGGCATATTCATCTTTAGCCAATTTACATATTTGTCATATGTGTCCAAATCTATGTGTCAAAGTTTCCATAAGTCTAGCCAATATTAGTTTATGCCACATTCCCATGCTATGCCCAAAATTTACTCAATTAAATTATACCCAATTTTCCCCGCGTTCTAATCGCACGTACAACGAGATTCAATCTAAGTTCCGAATGAACTTAGTATTCACAAAAGCAAGTAAAAAGGGGGAAATAGAGAAGGGGCATAAGAATTGACATAAGGAAAAATAGGCATGTAAATATGTACCCAATTCAAGAATCATGTTTCAATATTGTACATTAACAATAGAGGTAATTAGGAAGAAGGACAAACTTTGCCAAAAAATTAGGCTGAAGAACACTGAGTTTTACTTTTAGTCTGAAGGACAAACTTTGAATCAAAATTAAGCTGAATGAAAATGCTAAATGTAATTAGCATTATATTCAGTTATTTACACTATACAAAAATGCTAGTTTTAACTTGCATTATTCAGTTTTACACTGCAGAAAATGCTAATTATATTTAGCATTGTCCTTCAGTCTAATTTTTTTCAAAGTTTGTCCTTCAGCCTAAAAATAAAATTTGACGTCCTTCAGACTAATTTTTTTCCAAAGTTTGTCCTTATGCCTATTTTCCACTTAACAATATGTGTAGACAAGATAACCAATTTACACCATAGGTATAAAGATTGGATAGAATTGGACTTAAGAGAATCACTAATTTTTATGTACAACATGATAAGTCCCATTATTTTAATCGCGATAGTCTCATAGGCATAGGATGTACAACATGATAGGTTCCATCATATCAATCACAACAGTCTCATAGGCATGATAGGTTCTATTATGTCAATCCAACAGTCTCATAGGCATGATAGATTTTATTATGTCAGTCACACCAGTTTCATAGGCATGATAGGTTCTATTATGTCAGTCCAACACTCTCATAGGCATGATAGGTTTTATTATGTCAGTCACAACAGTCTAATAGGCATGATAGGTGTCATTACATCAATCCCAATAGTCTCATAGGCATAAGCAATTCGGATTTGACAAAAGGATGGGCACGAATCAGAATTAGGCATCGTTCTAGATCCGATTATTATGGTCATGATTTCTATTAGATGTTTAAATCTAAATAATAACTAAACTTATAGAAAAAGGATGGATCTTGTATTTTTGGGATCTAATTTCTGAATTTGTTAAGCTATCCTTTGATGTAGACGTTTGATTTGAAGTTCTTCTAATCGATTACTAGTTTGGATTTGATTTTCTAGTTTGGAGAAGATGAAGAAGGCTAGACTAGCTTGTAGACGAACAGCATGACGGCACCATAGTTTTAGGGTTATGAGGTTAGGGTTCAGGTTTAGCTACGTATATGTAGATTTCTAGGATTAATTCTAGCCTTTAGATTAGTTTAGAAGTAACCTGAGCCACACAGCTCGAAGACAGGTCATCCAACAAATCATAAAAAGACACGTCATCACAGAACACTCCAGAATGTTGTGCTGTACGGCCCTCGGTATGGGCATACTTAGCAGGTGCACCAGTGCAATTTTGTACCGGCGCACTTCACAAGTGTGCCAGTGTATTCTGGCATGTTTCCATTTTTTCTGCCCAACTTCGTTCGTCCATATCTCCTTCATACGGCATCCGTTTTATGCAAACTCGGACTCTATCTCAAGCAGAATTCCGAGTCGAACACAATGGCGTAACCCGTTTTCACCCAATTACTATATTAAAGATTAGTTATTCTTTAATTATCTCTCATGTCCCATTTTAAAATTACGGGGTGTTACATTCCTCCCTACAAGGATTTCATCCCCGAAATCTTCAAGTCAAGAAAAATGTGTATCCTACCATCCAGCAGTCATCTACTCAACCATTCAATCACAGGCATCCATTATCCTTAAAGAGGTTTCTAATGCTTTCATGATCATATGCATAGTGTATGTATATGTCCTTATCTAATGCAAAATCAGGCGGTCTACTGATTCAGTTGACCTCCTTAATGCAATTCATGATAGTGCCATGCGTCCTTTATGTATGCAAAAGAACCCTATTGATATATATCATTTCTATATGAGTGCACAACCATATATTCAAATGCAACATCCATATGATAACACATCAAGTTTCAATCCATATATATATATATATATATATATATATATAAATCCACTCATGCATATGCAATATGGAAGTGACGGAGCCGATCTAGTGCCTAATGTGTGTGTATATGCACCCACGAGCAACCACTAGCAAACACTTACATCCACTTGCATTCATCAAATATAACATGTCTCAAACACATGTTTACATCCATTGGCTTCTACCTAAGGATTGTTGATAGGACCGAGAGGATATACTTAAAGGATAAAGACTAGCATGCAAATAAACTTTATAGAAAAAGAGAGATCAAGGGTATACCCTCAAAAAAGGGTATGATGCGCGTATCTAGTTTTCATCCTTCTAAGTCGCGTCTTCTTGAGCTTCACCCCATTTTGCTCTGACTATCTTAACTTCACGATTGTGTGGCTTCTTAATTTCTGTTTTCAAAATATGAGTTGGAACTCATTTCACTATCACCTCTCGTTCCACCTCTTTTCCTTCTAGTGTACTCGGGACTACAAATTTTGCTGTGTCATGCTACCATTTCCTCAAAGGGTGTTCGAAATTCACCAGAGGGTATTCCATGTAGAAGAACTATCTCTTGAAAATAAACAGATGCTAACCATGTTACCAAGTGTATTTATTAAGGTGATTAGAGGTCTCTTCTCTACTTAACTTATACATTGCGTCAACTATCTAAGAATCTTTTCTTTGTGAAGTCCCTATTTGATCCAAAAGCGTTGGTCTTACTCCTAGCGATGCCAATTACTAACTTAACCGAAGGTTTCAAAAATCAAGGGTTGATATGTATTCTGAACTTTTCCTTTTCACATAAAGAGGACTCGAAGTCAACCTTTTTCTTCTTAAGGCATCCGCTACGAGCTTACCCTTCCTTTTCACATCAAAATGGCGCCTAGTCCCGTGCCGCATGCATCCATGTATACCGTAAACCTTTTACTACTGTAAGGTAAAAGTCAAAACTGGGGTCGTTGTAAGAGTCCTCTTCGATTGTTGGAAAGCGACATCACAATCAATATCCTGAGCAAATGTTAGATTCTTCTTCGTTAATCCAGTAAGTAGGTCTAATACCTTCGCAAAGTTCTTAATAAACTTCCTATATTAACCCGCTAGTCCAAGAAAGCTTCTTACTTTTGTTGCATTCCTTGGGACCTTTCAGTCTTGCACCATAACTACTTTTGCAGATCTACTGCTATCCCTTCTTTGGACGCCGCATGTTCTAGAAACCTTACTTCTTCTCTCCAAAAATGACACTTTAGGGAACTTTGCCTTAAGTTGATGTGCTCGAAGTGTATCCATGACTTCTCTTAAATGCAAAGCATGTTCTCACTCGTTCTTTGAGAAAATCAAGATATCGTCCACGAAGACTTCTACAAACTTATTAAGGAACTCCCTAAACACCCTACTCATTAAGTCATCAAAATAAGCGGGTGCATTCATCAAACTGAAAGGCATGACGAGCCACTCAAAGAAACCGTCAGGGGTCCTAAAAGCAGTCTTGTCTATACTGTCCTCAGCTTCTCTTAGCTGATGAAACCCTATAGCCAAATCTAGATGGAAGAAAACAGACGCACCTACAAGCTGGTCAAACAAATTATCTATTCTTGGAAGTGGGTGCCTCTTTTTCTTAGTCAGCTTGTTTAATTCTCTATAATCCATGTATAAGCGAAGTGAACCATCCTCCTTAGTAGAAAACACTACTGGTGCACCCCATTCAGAAATACTTCGCCTAATAAACCCCTTCTCAAGCAACTCTTTAACTTGCTTGCTGAGCTCCTTCCTCTCCCTAGGAGCCATGTGTCGTACGGGTAATGCACTGGTTTGTCATTATCAACCAAGTATATGCAGAAATCTATTTCATGCTTTGGGGGTAAACCCTCATCAAAGAGATCGAGATACTCACAGACTACTTGAACGAATTGCAAATTATCAACAGATGCATCAAGAGATTCTAGATAACTAAGCATGACAGAATCCTTACAGTTGCACGAGATTTCGAGGCTATTACCGAGGTGAGTCAAAAGTCTAACTACCCTCCTTTCACAGTCTTGGATGGCACCATGCCTGGCTAACCAATCCATCTCTAGAATCGAGCCATAGCCCGTGAAACCAGGAACAAAAGCGTTGCATTCAAACCCAACGCCCAAGATAGACACTCTCAAATCCCGACAAACCATAGATAAGTGAGTCGAACCACCAATAGGATTTGAGACTACATTAGGATCCATAACTGGACTAGTATTTAGGTGCAGTGTTTCAACTAACGAAGCAGATACAAACGATTGCGAAGTGAAAGAGTCAAACAAAGTTCGAAGAGGATGGCTAAAAAAGGAAAATCAAACTTTCAACAGAAATGCTTCTATCTCTCTCCTGTCCTGGTGCCATGAGAGCATGAACCTGTCCTCCAGAAGTAGGTCCTGTCCTCTGTCCATGCCCTTGTCCTTACCTCCTTGGGTAATCTTAAATCATATGTCCTGCCTCGCCGCAATGGTAACAACCATGCTTCTTCTTCTTCCTACAGTCCTTAATTATATGGCCCGTTATACCACAATAAAGACACCTTCTTTTGTTACGAGGGTTAATTATTCTTTCCACTTTCTCCTTTACCTTCTTTGTGGATTAAAGCCATATCAACAAATTACTCATCCTTAGGTTGTGTTCCTCAGCCTAAACTTCCTCATCGACCAAGCAGCTAGCTGAATTTTCCTTCCATATTCTATCTTCAAGATACCAAACGAGTCCTTCACTTCCTTGAGCCAATTTATAGCCTCGACAAATGTCTCAGTCCCATGAAAAGGTTTTTCGCCCATTGCACCGAAGTCCTTCCATATCTTAGGAAAGGCATCTAAACGCGGAGAAAGAGACTCAAGAATGATAAAGGAAGAGACTCGAAACAAAGAATCGAAAGATAGATATATGGCTTTTGGGGATTATATTTTTCATAATAAATCTTTCTCTTGAAAATTCCTTCTTTGAAACATGTTTTAGAAAACACCCCTTTGTAAATATGCTTTTGAAAAAACTTTTATATATTCTGGTAACCTTCAACTCTAATACCACGTGTAACACCCCACATCCGTTAAGGTCACTCACAAAGGGAATGCATTAACTTCAGTGGAGCATCATAAGTGTATAGAACAAATAAATTACAAAACAAACAAAATGTTTAAACAGCAGAAAATATATAAAACTTTTACTTCATTGATAAAACAACAGCTTGGTAAAACAGCTTGTACAAAAATTGTTTTCCAACACCAAAACACCCTTACCCATTACAACAAAGCATCTGTCTTTTTTAACAAAATAAAGAAGCATAAAATGACATTGATATTCCCCAATAAAGCATGAGCCAACCATAGCAGTGGAAAAGAGAGTCCAAAGCAATACATCATTTATCTTCGAGCTTGGAAAGAAAACCGAACTAAGTGGTAATATTCCCTCCCTATGAACCGAGGGGAACGGAAGAAAATAGAGCGAAATAAAACAAAGTCAGACATAAAGCCTAGTAAGTCCAGTGATTATTCCGCATGTAAACAGGTAAAAGGATCATGACATGAATAAACTGGATAACAGACCATAACGATGATAATAAGCATAGCAAGACAACAAATGATGATCGTTAGACAAGGTAAGATACACCGAATGCGCTTTGGTTCTTTCTAAAATTTCCTATTTTCTCTACACCACCAAACTAGCATCTTAACTAATGTCTTTTATAAAACGGTTTGTATTCCCTACTAGTGTCCCAACTAGTATCCTTTGACAAAGGATCTGTATCCCCTACTAGTGTCCCAACTAGTATCTTGTGTTATAAAATAAGGTGATCCCAACCCCGCAATTGTGGTAGCCTTCAGGTGTGCATCTATTATGAGGATCTTACCTCAACCAGCCTAATTGCCATGAAGATGTTAGATGTATCCTTACTACCCTATCGATCGGCTCCCTACTTGTAATTAACTTTCCTTGTGTCTGTGTCAACCGGCCCTCTCTTGCGTGTAGATACCCTGTGTTGGTCCCACCATAAGGTGTATCAATCCCTATGACAGCAAACCGACACAAATTCTAGATGCACAGTGTATACTACTGGTGCCCAGTGCCTTCTTTTCCACTTCGGAGCACGTGCACGCCCATACTCCGTCATAACTACACTGCTGCACCCCTTGCCGCTATTTCGACCGCTTATAATCAGCTTAGTAATCGTGCCCCACCCTGCCTAGTTCAGGGTACCATGATACATCTATGTGGGTTACTGCTGAAATGGGTCCCCGTTACTAGGGTTTCGTAGGGTCTATTCGTATACCCCCAAACTGGCTAAGTGTTATCCATCTACTCATGTTAACTTAACCCATCCACACATCATGTCATGTTGGTTAAGTATTTCTTATTAACTTAACTCTTCTCATTCATCATGTTCTAATTGGTTAAGTGTTTTCTATTAACTTAACGTTGTTCATTCATCATATTATATTGGTTAAGTGTTTCCCATTAACTTAACCCCACTCGTTCATTGGCTAAGTGTTAACTTAACCCTACCACTGGTCATGTTACATTGGTTAAGTGTTGTCCACTTGTGTTACTTAACCCTACCACTTGTCATGTTACATTGGTTAAGTGTTTCCCTCTTGTGTTACTTATCCCTATCACACATCATGTTATATTGGTTAAGTGTTGCTTTGATTAACTTAACCCTACCATTATTAGCCTGTTTGTTTCTTAGCTTTAATTTATTCATTAAAGCACCAACCTCTCACATTAGATCTATATTGTTGCGGTCGCTGGATGTGCCGGGCGGTTCTGGGCAGCCTTACACTGCAATTCAGTCTAACCTCAGGTTTTTGGGCTTAAATGCGCTAATCTCTCATATTAGATCTATATTGTTGCAATCGCTGGATGTGCCGGGCGGTTTTGGGCAGTCTTACACCGCAACTCAATCTTACCTCGGGTTAGGCATGTTCATCTTTAGCCAATTTACATATTTGTCATATGTGTCCAAATCTATGTGTCAAAGTTTCCACAAGTCTAGCCAATACAAGTTTATGCCACATTCATGCCCAAAGTTTACTCAACTAAATTGTACCCAATTTTCCCCGCATTATAATCACACGTACAACGAGATTCAATCTAAGTTCCGAATGAACTTAGTATTCACAAAAGCAAGTAAAAAGGGAAAAAATAGATAAGGGGCATAAGAATTGACGTAAGGAAAAATAGGCATGTAAAGATGTACCCAATTCAAGAATCATGTTTCAATGTTGTACATTAACAATATGTGTAGACAAGCTAAGCAATTTACACCATAGGTATAAAGATTGGATAGAATTGGACTTAAGAGAATCACTAATTTTTATGTACAACATGATAATTCCCATTATTTTAATCGCGATAGTCTCATAGGCATAGGATGTACAACATGATAGGTTCCATCATATCAATCACAACAGTCTCATAGGCATGATAGGTTCTATTATGTCAATCGAACAGTCTCATAGGCATGATAGATTTTATTATGTCAGTCACAACAGTTTCATAAGCATGATAGGTTCTATTATGTCAGTCCAACACTCTCATAGGCATGATAGGTTTTATTATGTCAGTCACAACAGTCTCATAGGCATGATAGGTGTCATTACATCAATCCCAATAGTCTCATAGGCATAAGCAATTCAGATTTGACAAAAGGATAGGCACGAATCAGAATAAGGCATCGTTCTAGATTCGATTGTTACAGTCATGATTTCTATTAGATGTTTAAATCTAAATAATAACTGAACTTACAGAAAAAGGACGGATCTTATATTCTGGGATCTTATATCTGAATTTGTTAAGTTATCCTTTGATGTAGACATTTGATTTGAAGTTCTTCTAATCGATTACTAGTTTGGATTTGATTTTCTAGTTTGGAGAAGATGAAAGAGGCAAGGCTAGCTTATAGACGAACAGCATGACGGTACCATAGTTTTAGGGTTATGAGGTTAGGGTTTAGGTTTAGTTATGTACATATAGATGTCTCGGATTAATTCTAGCCTTTAGATTAGTCTAGGAGTAACCAGAGCCACACAGCTCGAAGACAGGTCATCCAGCAAATCAGAAAAAGACACGTCATCACAGAACACTCTAGAATGCTATGTTGGACAGCCCTCGGTATGGGCGCGCATGGCAGGTGCGCCAGTGCAATTTTGTACTGGCGCACTTCACAAGTGCGCCAGTGTATTCTGGCCTGTTTCCGGTTTTTCTACCCAACTTCGTTATCCCATATCTCCTTCATACGACATCCATTTTACGCAAACTTGGACTCTATCTCAAGCAGAATTCTGAGACGAACGCAATGGCGTAACCCATTTCACCCAATTCTTCTTCTAAAGCTTAATTATTCTTTAACTATCTCTTATGTCCCGTTTTAAAATTATGGGGTGTTACACATAGGCTAGCAGACTAGTTCTCATTAAGTCTGTCCTTGACTCTATGGGATCTCATATCTTTGCAGCTATGACTCCCACTGCTTCCAAGCTTTTCGTTCCTTGGTTTCATCCTTTTTTTGGGGTACCAAGGACAATGTTGAACGCTACCATTGGATCTCTTGGAACTTCGTTTGTCGTCCCAGAAGTAAGGGAGTCTTGGCCCTTTGTAACCCTAAGGACATTAGTTCGGCCTTGCTTGCAAGCTTTGGGCAAGGTTTGGAGCGAACAACTCCCAATGGGCAACATTTCTCCATGTCAAATGCCATAGGCTGGCCGGTACGGATTACACTGGTGTCCCATCCTACGCTAGTAAGATGTGGAAACAGATGCAATTCGTGAAGGCCTTAACGGATGCCCATGGGGATGGAACCAATTGGGACAGTAGCCCGTTCTCGCTTAAAGAGGCATGGAATTCTGGTCGGACTCCTGGTCCACATCTCCATTTGTTCTCTTTCATTTGGAATGTCCATATTCCTCTGAAGATTTCTCTGTTTATATGGAAAACCTTGCATAATGGTTTACCAATAGATGAGAACCCTAAGAGAATCGGCATCCCATTCGTGTCAAGGTGCAGGTTCTACAACTCTGGATGCTCTGAATCCGCCTTTCACTTGTTGTTCTCTTAGGATTGTGTGAGGTCTGTTTTGAATTACTTCACAAATCTAATGGGTTGTCGAGGTAATGCTACCTCCCTTGAAGTACTACTGAGATTCTGGTGGTCCACCATCTCAGGAGAATCCTTGCAATTAATTCTTCTTCATTTAATTCCTTCTCTTGTATGCTGGCACATCTGGTGCTCGCAGAACAAGGCAGTATTTGATGAAGTACCTATGGACCCTCCTGCCATTATCCAGAAAGTTAGGAACGATGTGTTCCTGTCTTTTCGAGGTAGACCCTTCAGGGGAGTCATCGGCTCCCACTCTGCGAGATTGGCTGTTACCTTTGATATTTCATCGGCAGCAGCCACTCCCAAGGCAGGTATTGGTTGATTTTTGCTTTTTTCTATTTATGGGTTCTGCTGCTCTTACACTTTCGCACATTCCCCCTTTATATCTTCTAGTGTTTGCTAGTTGTGCAGATCCTAGTTTTCAGGTATTGGATTTGGGCTGCTTGGAGCTGGATGGAGATTTCAATACTTCTTACCAAAGGGGGTTCTGGAGCAGATGAAGCTAGAGTTACTAATGGAGCAGGAGTTCTGATGCTTCCCCCTATATCGCTTGCTACCTAGGATATGATAGTGCTAATGGAGCTGGAGGATTAGGAGGCTTCCCGCCAATAGTTTAGATTTCCTTGCCTTTTCCAGTCACCATTTTTTGAGGGCTCGTCAGTTGCTCTAGCTTTATTTTCACTTTCCGTGGAGATTAGGGTTTTCATCATCGCCTTCCGCCTTCCTGTCCATCTGTTGTTGTCTCTTCCGCCTTGACCGTTGTTTTGCTTGCTCCTTGTTTAGTATGCATGTTGGTTTATTGAGTTGTATTTTGTTCTGTTTTTTTGTTGATCGTGTGTGTGTGCATGGTTTTTGCTCTCTATAGAAACCATTTTTGTGAGCCATTGGAGAATGGCTAGATTCTGCCTTTTGTTATATTTTATTATATTTACTTAAAAAGTTATAACATATGTTATAATAAGAAAAAAATAGTATTATTATGATTGTAGCTCAAGATAGATAAATGCATATTTTATTCAAATAGTGTCTGTCGTGAAAAAGTAAAGAACCTAAAAAGGCTAGAAATATCATAGTAATAGAAAACAACATAGTTGGGCCAATCCCAAAGATGAATGAGATATTTGTCGACGTGGAAAATAAGCGACTCATAGTTTTACCTAGCTTAATTTTGGGGTGCATCCCAACAACGAACAAATATGCACATTGATGCGAAAAATAAGTATACAATAGTTAAAGACTCTACCATGGGCACCGAGCAGGGAGCACGATTAGATATTTGTTTGGGATCCTGTAACACCCCAAAATTTAATACACTATAATCATATTGTAAAGACAATAAAATGGAAATTACTTAATTAAATATTCAGAATTAGGTAAAACTGACTTTACCGTTGCGTTCGTCTCGGAATTTTGGCTCAGATGGATCCCAAGTTTGCACAAATCAGATAATGTATGAAGAAGATTATATATAAACATATTCAAACCAAAATAATTAAGCGCAGGCAGCAAAAGTCGTGGGACGATCCGACCAGCATTTGGGTCGACCCGTGGGTCGACTCAAAGCTAAGTGGGTCAACCCAGTAGATCGATGGGTCGACCCACCCGTATGCAGGGCTGGTTCTGAGTTTTTCACTTGGACTGTTTTGTCTGCTTGGTTCATTTTCTGACTCGGCACTACATGTATTACTTAGATTGAAAACCTAATATCTAACAGTTAAGAATTAGCTCTATTAATCTATAAAAAGGGGCTCTCTCTCATTTTATCTACATACAATTATTCTTCACCTCTCTTTGCCTTCATGACATATTCTAAATTAAATAATAAAATGGGGAGACGCTGCTGAAATCTAGATTAACAAAGAAGATTCAAGATATGTGATTAACCTCCAACCCTACAATCAACATACAATCTTTTCTACAATGACACACACATATACATACATACATACATATATAAGGAGATATAATCTCATCTTCATGAAGACCCACTGCGGGTTTCATATTATTTTCAAATCTGATACCTATAATTATATAATGACAGTAAATAAAAGTGGATCTAGAACATACAGTACCTGCAAGTTATACTTGTTCTTATACCTGTTATTCGTCTATGCCGTTGTTACAATGATATAAGTTCTTTTATTGTCAGTTGACTAATTAGTTATGCATATCCATCTTCCTTTTCCCTATTTTTGCTATTTTAATTTATTTCTAGTCTTGTGCATATGCTTATTTTATACAGTTTGATTTGGTTCTATTCTTCTCCTTCGAATTTTCCTTTTTATTTACATTAAGCCTAGGCCATTAAAAGCCTAGGCCATGTCCGATTTAAGATTTCGTATAGTTAAAATTGGGATAATATGAAATGACAATGAAAAGGGGAAATTTGGGGATATTGTTAAATTGAGGACTATTTGATTGTAATTTGGGAAAGGGATAATATGCATATACTTGTACTTGTTGTAAATTGGGAATGTAATAAAAAGGGATAATATGCATATACTTGTACTTGTTGTAAATTGGGAATGTAATAAAAAAGGGATAACATGCATAAACGTGTACATGTTGTAATTTGGTAATATAAATTGAAAGGAATAGTATGCATATGTATAAACATGTTTAATTTGACTTAATATAGACATTAAGTAAAGAATATGTTAAAATCATGTACGCACTAGATGTAGGTTAGGTAAACTGAATTCCTATAGTAATTATATACATCTGGGCAGGTGATGTTTTAGGAAAGGGTTGTACACACATAATAACATGTAATATTGCAACCATGCTTATGAATGAACCTAAACCTGCTAGGTTAAACCTGATTATTAATAAGCTACTTATTCTGCTGTTGTATCGGGTTTTGGGGACTCTTAAACCCAAGTTACTTGGGGGCACCAGCTTAGGGGGTTTTGGCATGTGTCAATCTTGTTGTGTGGAGCCCATATCAATCAGTATCGCTATAGGTATTTTGTTAGAGGGCCTCGCAGTAGGTAGGGGCCAGGGCATACTTTACTAAACTGGATAGTAAGAGGTTCAAACGAGGAAGGTGGGTACTGGCGCATTTCGGCGGAGTCGTGAGCATGCATGGGTCCAATTATGGAAATTAATTCATTTTAACACCAGTAAATAGGTCTGTGTTATATAAGTTGCTGGGTTAGCGAGTGATACACCCTAACTGTCGGGGCTGACACAGGGTATTTACGTAGTAGGGAGCCGATTGCATGGGTAGTGATTAGGTAACACCTAATCCTGTTATGTAATTAGGACAACACCTAATCTTGTTGTAATTCTGCTGTAATCCTACTGTTTTTGTTAAGTAATTAGGTTAACACCTCATCCTATTCGTGTTGTGTAATTTTGTCAATGCCTAATCCTGTTATACAAGTATTGGTGCCAAGGTTTTATATCTCGGATATGGTCGCATTTCATCTTGGGGGAGATCTCGGACGAGATGAGTCTAACTTGGGAGTTCGTCTTGGATTTTCATCTCGGGTCTGAAAGTTCATATCGGAACAATCTCGGGGTACATGATATGTTAAAAATAATATTTTAACAAAATAATTTTTGTGAATACTATCAGAAATATAGTAACATAAACTTAAAATGCAAAATAACTTTATTGTTCTTTATTTTGCGAAAGATCATTCATACTATAAATCGTAATATGCTTAAAACAGGAATATTGTTAGACAGGAAACATTAAAAGGATCCAAAACATTAAAAAAATCAGCATAATTAGACCATAAAATATATAATTTCATAAGTAACATGTATGTAAAAAGACGAGTATAAAAATCATAAGCATTGTAAAACATATACGAACATACAGTATAGTCATTTAACATGAAAAATGTAAAATAACAAAATATTGATATGGCTAAATTTGAGTTTTGTAATTATAGTTCAAGTTCAGGCATAAATTTAAATTTTAGCCAAAAAAATTAAGATCTCGGACGATATTCCAGTATTTTGTCTCGGTCGATATATCGTTTGATATTGCAATATCTCAAGCGATATATTTGAAGGGAGATTTAGAGTGATATCTGCTATTTTGTTTCGGAAGGAGCCCAAAACGAGATCTCGGGCGATATTTGTGAGATTTGAAACAGTGATTGGTGCAGAAACCTGTTTTAGGGATATAAATGAGAAGCTTTACTGGATCACTGTTTATCCTATTGTTTTGTTTATCTTGTTTACCTGTTGCCTTATATGATATTGTACTTTCTCATCTATTCTTGTTTATCTTTCTTAATATCTCTATTTTATGCATATTTGATAATCACCGGAACTCGTCAGGCTTTATGTCTGACCTTTTTGTTTTTTCTTCTTTCTCTTCCTTGCCTCCCCCCCAGGTCCTTAGAGTGGCAGTACCCCTCAGTGATTAAGACTTTCTCTTTCAGCTTGGATCTGGACTTTCTCATGTGTACCGCTTTGATTTACTTTCTACTATGTTATGGCTTGCTATGAGGGATATGGTTTTATTTTATTGCACCCTATTATTTTAAATTATGAGACAAATTTGAGATTCTTGTTTTTATGATGTAACTGGTTTGATGATGTAACCTGTTTTGAACAAGGTTTTACTTTAATTTAAAGTTGAATTTTTTTCCGCTGCTTACTTTATATATGTCTTGTGAATTTCTGTACTGTTTACCTATTACGCTTCACGAAACCTAATGCTTTCTTTTATGAGTGACATTAATGGATGTGGGGTGTCACATTTGGTATCAGAGCCCAAGATTACAAGATCAAAGGAAAAGTTTAGAAAAAAATTGTTTTCAAAAGGAAAGTATATTCAAATAAAAACTTGTTTTTGGAAAAACATATCCCCTTAAGCCACATTCAATATTCTCTAGATTTCTTGTTGAATCTTTTGTTTCTTCTCTTTTCAACATGTCTAGGGCACTTATCTTCCTAAGGGCATTCCACTATCGACATGGTTCTGTAGGTATCTAGATGCTACGACACCTGCCGAAATTCAAGAAGATGCACCACCCCCAGCGGTAGTTGCAGTAGCTCCATCTCCACAAGTAGATAAAGTTTCAAAGCTTTGTAAGGACTTTTGCGCTGTGGGAGGAAAACCGTTCTGTGGTACCGAGAGCTTTGTTGAGGCGTGAAGTTGGCTTAGAAAAACAGATAACATATTTAGTGTTTTTGAGCTTGACGATAGGAGGTGGATACAGTTGGTCTAATGGAAACTAAAGGACGAAGCTTCATACTAGTGGGAGGTGACACATGCAGGACAACCAGTAACTACTTGGGATGATTTTAGACAGAGATTTGATATGAAGTTTGTATCTCAGGAGGAAGAGGGATTACAGATGGAGAGATTCTTGGCTTTGAAACAAGGGGGCATGTCTGTTAAGGATTATGTTAATAAGTTAAATCAGCTGGCGAGATTTGGTCTGGACTTGGTGAATACACCCTATAAGAAGGCACTTAGGTTTGCGAGAGGTTTGAATCAACCTCTCCAAGGACTTGCATTATCTCATATACCGATGGGGGCAACCTTTGAGAGGTTGGTTGACATGGCTCTAATGCACGAAAATGGCAAGGATGAAAAGAAAGAGAATAAGGATGAGGAGACACAGGCTAAGGGCGAGAAAAAGAAGTAGTGGCCCAAAAAGGGAGCATAAAAGAAAGGAGGAAAGCCTGACAAGGCTCAAGTCAAGAAAGATATCAAGTGTCAAGGCTGCGGAGCTCTGGTCATTTCGTGAAGGACTATAGAAACATGAAGAAAGCCTGCTTTAATTGTGGTCAAGTGGGACACTTCACTAAGCAAGGGAAAAGCGCAGGATCTTCTGGACAAGTACATGCTCTTGAAGTTAGTGGACCTGAGCGAGGTAGGAAAGTCACAGTTGAAGGTTTGATTTCCCTTTTTGACTATCATATTAGAATCCTCTTTGATTCTGGCGCTTCTCATTCATTTATATTTAGTTCTGTAGTAGATAGTCTACACCTTAATACTAGTATAGTCTTTGATTATGTAGTGGTCTCAAACCCCGTAGAAGGTATGACTCGTTTATCGATGATACGTAGGGGTTTGAGAACTTCTGTCCTGGGTGTCGAGATTGAATGCAACGCATGCGTGGTGGGCTTTATGGGCCATGGTTTGATTCTAGGAATGCATTGGCTAGCCATGTATGGTGCCATCCTAAACAATGAGAGGAGAGTGGTTAGGCTTTTGACTTGTCAAAGAAGAACTCTCAAGATTTCGTGTGACCCATGGATGTCAGTTATGCTCAGTTTCCTAGATTTGCTTAATACTTATGTTGATGATTTGCGATCAGTACCCATTGTCAGAATTATCCGACGTGCTTGATGAGGTTAAGTTATTACCTACGAGGCATGAGATAGACTTTCGGATTTATTTGGTAGAGAATGCAAAGCCAGTCGCTCTACCGGTGCGCGACATGGATCCTAGGGAAAGGAGGGAGCTCAGCAAGCAAGTAGGGGAGCTATTCAAGAAAGGATTTATTGGGTGAAGCATATCAGAGTGGGGAGATCCATTCATCTTTGAAACTAAGGCAGATGGCTCACTTTGTATATGCGTGGATTATAGAGAGCTAAATAAGCTCACCAAAAATGATAGGCACCCGCTTCCGAGGACTGACTTGTTTGATTAGCTAGTAGGCACATCAGTTTTCTTGCAGATGGATTCGGCCATGGGATTTCATCAGTTGAGGGTGGCAGAGGACAATATCGATAAGATTACATTCAGAACTCCAGACGGTTTCTTCGAATGGCTGGTTATGCCTATTGGGCTAACCAATGCGACCATATATTTTGTGGGCTTGATTAGTATGGTGTTTAGAGAGTTTCTGAACAAGTTTGCGGGGATCTTTGTGGATGATATTCTGATCTTCTCAAAGAATGAGGAGGAGCATGCCCTACACTTGGGATAGGTTCTAAGCACTCTCATATTGCATCAGCTCAAGGCAAAATTTTCTGAGTTTCACTTTTGGAGGAAGGAAGTAAGGTTCCTTGAGAATGTAGCCTCCAAGGAGGGGATAGCAGTGGACCCCGTCAAAGTCGTCGTAGTCCAAGATTAGAGGGCTCCAAAGAATGCGACGGAGGTGAGAAGTTTTCTAAGGTTTGCGAGCTATTATAGAAAGTTTATCAAGGACTTTGCAAGGATATCAGCCCCACTCACCCGATTAATGAAGAAGAACTTAGATTTTTCATGGAGCATTGATTGTGTGGATGCCTTTCTGAGATTGAATAGGGCTCTAACAACAGCCTCAGTTCTGACTCTCCCTGATGGAAGCTATATGTTTACGGTCTACACAGATGCTTGTGGCATAGGACTTTGTGTCGTTCTGATGCCAGAGGAAAGGGTAGTATGCTATGGTAGTTGAGAGTTCATGAGAAGAACCATTCTACCCATGATCTAGAGTTGGCTGCAATGGTGTACTATATAAGAAGATTATATATTGACATATTCAAACCAGAATAATTAAGCATAGGAAGCAACAGTTGTAGGATGACTCGACCAACAATGGGTCGACCCGTGGGTCAACTCAAGGCTAAGTAGGTCGATCCGTGTGTCGACCCAGTAGGTCGGTGGGTTGACCCACCCGTATGCAGGGCTGGTTCTGAGATCCGCACCTGGACTGTTTTTTTTTTTTTTTTGCTGTGTTTGTTCACTAACTCAGCGCTACGTGTATGACTTAGATTGAAAACCTAATATCTAATGGTTGAGAATTAGCTCTGTTAATCTATAAAAAGTGTCACTTTCTCATTTTATCTACATATAACTATTCTTTACCTCTCTTTTCCTCCATGACATATTCTAGATTAAATAATAAAATGGGGAGACACTGCTGAAATCTACATTAAGAAAGAAGATTCAAGATCTGTAATCAACCTCCAACTCTGCAATCAACATACAACGCTGCATACAACCTTTTCTACAACGATATATATATATATATAGAGAGAGAGAGATACAATCTCTTCTTCACCAAGACCCGCTGTGAGTTTCTTGTTATTTTCAAATCTGATACCTAGAATTATATCATGAAAGTAAATAAAATTGGATCTAGAGCATACAATACCTATAAGTCATACCTGTTCTTGTAGCTATTATTCGTCTATGCTGTTGTTACAATGATATACGTTCTTTTACTGTCAGTTGATTAATTAGTTATGCGTATCTGTTTTCCTTTTCCTTATTTCTGTTGTTTTAATTTAATTCTAGTCTTGCTTATACGCCTATTTTATACAATTTGATTTGGTTATATTCTTTTCCTTCTATTTTTCCCTTTCTATTTACTTTAAGCCTAGGCCATGTCCAATTTAAGATTGCGTATAGTTAAATTTGGGATAATATGAAATGACACTGAAAAAGGGGAATTTGGGCAAATTGTTAAACTGAGGACTGTTTGACAGTAATTTGGGAAAGGGATAAAATGCATATACTTGTACTTCCTGCAAACTGGGAATGTAATAAAAAGGGATAATATGCATAACCTATACTTACTGTAAATTGGGAATGTAATAAAAAGGGACAATATGCATAAACTTGTACATGCTGTAATTTGGGAATATAATTGAAAGGAATATTATACATATGTATAAACATGTTGAATTTGACTTAATACAGACACTAAGTAAAGGCCATGTTAAAATAATGTAAGTACCAGATGTAGGTTAGGTAAATTGAATTCCTACAGTAATTATATACATATGGGCAAGTGTTAGTTTTTGGAAAGGGTTGTGCATACATAATAACATGTAATATTGCAACAATGCTTATTAATGAACCTAAACCTACTAGGTTAAACCTGATTATTAATAGGCTAAGAGGTCCCTTGTTCTGTTGTTGCATCGGGTTTTGGCGACTCTTACCCTAGTTACATGGGGGCACAAGCTTTCAGGGTTTTGGCTTGTGTCAATCTTGCTATGTGGAACCCAAATCAGTCAATATTCATGTTGGTATTTTGTTAGAGGGCCTCGCATAAGGTAGGGGTTAGGGCACACTTTACTAAACTGGATAGTAAGAGGTTCAAACGAGGAAGGTGGGCACGGGCGTATTCCGACGGAGTCATGAGCGTGCACAGGTCCGATTAGGGAAACTAAGTCGTTGTAACACCAGTAAAAAGGTTTGTGTCAGATAAGTTGCTGGGTTAGGGAGTGATACACTCTAATAACCGGATTTGACACAGGGTATTTACGTAGTAGGGAGCCAATCGCATAGGTAGTAATTAGGGTAACACCTAAACCTATTATGTAATCAAAATAACACCTAATCATGTTGCTTTTGTTAAGTAATTAGGTTAACACTTAATCCTGTTCCTGTTGCGTAATTTGGTCAATGTCTAATCCTATTATACTAGTATTGGTGCAGAAATCAGTTTTAGGGATATGAATGAGAAGCTTTACTCTATCATTGTTTATCTTGTTGTTTTATTTATCTTGTTTACCTGTTGCCTTATATGATTCTGTACTTTCTCATCCAGTCTTGTTTATCTATCTTGATATCTCTATTTTATGCATATTTGAAAACCACTGGAATTCGCCAGGCTTTATGTCTGACCTTTTTATTTTCGCTTCTTTCTCTTCCTTTCCTCCCCCAGGTCCTCAAAGTTTGTGTACCCCTCAGTGATTAGGACTTTCTCTTTCAGCTTGGATCTAGACTTTCTCAGATGTACCGCTTTGGTTTACTTTCTACTCTTTTATGGCTTGCTACGAGGGATATGGTTTTATATTATTGCACTTTGTTATTTTACATTATGAGACAAATTTGAGACTCCTATTTTTTTTGATGTAACTGGTTTGATGATGTAACCTATTTCGAACAATGCTTTACTTTAAATAAAAGTTGAATTTTTTCCGCTGCTTACTTTATATCTGTCTTGTGAATTTCTATATTGTTTACCTATTGCGCTTCACGAAAGTTAATGCATTCTCTTATGTGCAACGTTAACAGACATGGGGTGTCACAGATCCCATCCTAATGGTGAATAGACATGTACGCCAGTGCTTGAAATAAGTAACCTAAGAGAGAGAAAACTATCAACAATTTGTTCTAATGATGACTGGGCATGCAGGTATCAGCGCTAGAAATAAGACATTGTGGGTTCTTGAATTGGTAGATAGATGTTCATATAAACAGATATGCAAATGACTTCAACGTTGGAAATAAGAAACCACAACAGCTAGGGTGGCTTGTCCTAACGATTTGGGTTTAGGAAAATTACGATTTGATGTAAGGGGCACCGACTACCATGCTAGGTTCATGGTAGAGAGTAGTAGGCTGATCATAGGGTAGAACAAGGAATCATTCCTTAAGAATTACTTCACTTATATAGTAAGAATTTTAGTGCAAGTAATCATCGTAAGTAGTCATCTTAAGAAAAACACAAACACTAAACCCTTGTAACACTTGGAACGACTTGTGAGACTATTATCTCTTGGTTTTTTGTTTTTTTGGTAATCACTTTTCATTCACCAAGCTTTCATATCTGGTCCATTCTTTTTTCCTTTTTCCTATATTAAGCTCATAGGGCAATTCTTGATTTTGGACAGTTTGGAGTGCATCTAGAAAGTTCCAATTTTTTCTTTATGTACTTGTTTCATCTTTATCCTTTTATTCAGTTCAGTGGTTTTGGATTTATTTGGGGATATTTTATGTACTTAGGTGTGGTTTTATGAGACTAAGGTCGTAGACATTTTGAGAAATGCTAGTTTTGAAGTAATGGTGTTATGTAATATTGGCTTTATGAGATTCCCTTTCATTATGTTAACTGTTTTCCCTGTAAATGTTTTTATTATGTCTTGTAATCTTAGTCTTCGTAATGTTTTAGTTATATCATGGTGCTCCATGCTCTTGACATGACCTGAAAAAGGTAGTTGAAGGTCAAAAGGTGTTACATTTGGTATCAAAGCCAGGTTTCAGGATTCCTAAAGCTAATTTTAAAAAAATAAAATATTCACCAAAGAAAACAGTTTTCAAAAGAAAATTATTCTAAAAAGTATGAAATGTTTTATAGAAAAACCCCTCAAATTCAAACTCCCTTTTTAGATTCTTTCCTACCATGTCTAGACCCTTATCTTTTCCCTTGCATATAATGGTTGACGCTCTAGGTCTCCCCAATATTGTAGGCATTACGATCCCCGCATGTTTCTATAGATACTTACTGGCTCCGGTGCCTTTGGAGCTTCAAGTAAATGTGCAAGCTGATGCATCTACAAGTGCAGCCCCCTCTCGTCCATCTGCCACGGTTGGTTTTTCTAGCTATGTAAATATTTCGCCAACCTAGGAGGAAAGACTTTTGATGGGACTAGGTCATTTATTGATGCATGGGTTGGATTAAGGATTGTGAGAATATTTTTAGATTAATAAGGTTGGAAATAGAGAGAGGAAGCAGTTTGCCACTTGAAAGATGAAATTAGAGGTGCTATTATGGTAGAAGGTGCGCGAAGCAGAGGTGGAAGACTTGGGTTGGGATGGCTTCTGAAGAAGGTTTGTGAGAAAGTTTCTATCTCAAGCAAAGGAAGAGGCTCATTTGAAGAGATTATTCAATCTTAAGTGAAGGATATGTTGATCAAGAAGTATATTAATTAGTTCAATAAGTTGTTAGGTTTGGTTTGGAGCTAGTCAGCACCCTACACGAGAAGGCCTTGAAGTTTGCAAAAGGGCCGAACCAACCACTTTAGGGGTTGGCACTCAGTTATGTACCCATTAGAGCTACATTCAAGACATTATTTGGGATAGCCCTTATGGAATTGGTAGGAAAGAAGGAAGTTCCAAAGGTAGCTGCTAATAAAAATAATTTTTAGAAAGATAAAACGAATAAAAAGAAGGTTGGAGGACCTTAGAAAGGTCAGATTCCAAAAGGAATTAAGGTGTAATACTTATAGACATTACGCTAGACATTGTAATGGGTTGTATGAAGGGAAAATGTTGTCCATGTAAGCAGCTGTGGAAACTCAATAATTTCTGCTTTCATAGGATGAGGCTACACAGAGAGATGGCGCTCAATCAACATGGGTTCAGGCTTTTGAGGATGCCCCATCCACTAATGGAAGACATGATAAAAGTAAGAAATTTTGTGTTGAAGTTTTTCTTTCTATTTTACGTTTTCCTACTCATTCTTTATTTGATTATAGAGCATCACACTCCTTTATCTCTAGTATTCTAGTTGATTTTTTGCACTTAGGCATATCTCTATTTATAAGTCTGGTATTAGTTTCAAACCCATGGGAGGATCGGCACACTTATCTATGATATGTTGGGGGATTGTAAATCATGATTCTAGGTGTAAAATTTGATTGTGATGCATGTGTCGTAGGTTTCCTGAGATATGGGATGACATTAGGGATGGATTGATTAGTCACATATAGGGTTATCATAGACTATGAGAAAAAGGTCATCGGATTACGTACTTGCAATGGACACGACCATGAAATTTCATACGACTCGACAGGATCTTTTATGTTGAGCTATTTGTTTTCCCTGGATGCATCCTCATATTGGATCAACTCAGCTCTAATAGTTTGAAATTTTTCTTAATGTTTTTGAGAAGTTGGAAGGGCTACCTCCAAAGAAAGAGATTGAGATTAGGATATAACTTACTGATAATGTCAAACAAGTGGCATTACCGGTGAGACATATGGATCCTAAATAAATGAGAGAATGAGCAAGTAGACTAGAGAGCTAGAGAAGGGTTTCATTAGGAGGAGTACCTTAGAGTGGGGGAGCACTTGTCATCTTTGCTACAATGGTGAATGGTTCCCTAAGGATATGTGTAGATTATCCAGAGTTGATTATGCTTACCAAGAAAACCATTACCCGCTTCCTCATAACCATGATTTTTTTTTAACCAGTTGGTAGGGTCCATTATATTCTTCCAATTCGATCTAGTCATTGGTTTTATCGGTTGAGGTTAGCGGGGCATAGTATTGATATGACTGCTTTTTGAATGCTCGAAGGATTCTTCGAGTCATTAGAAATGCCCTTCAGACAAACTAATGTTATAGCGTATTTTTGTAGATTTGATGATTAAGGCATTTTAGGATGTCTTAAGTAAGTTTTTTTTTTTTTCAATGATGGCATCCTGATTTATTCGAGGAGTGAATATGAGCATCTTATACATTTAAAGGAGTTCCTCGGTACCTTCTGAGCGCATAAGCTAAAGGCGAAGTTCTTTTAATGTCATTTCTAGAGAGAAGAGGTGTGGTTCTTGGGAATATAGTTTTTAACTAAGGATTCGTCGTAGATGTCGCCATGATGATAATATAACAAGAATGGAAGGTCCCCGAGAATGATACAAAGATTAGAAGCTTCCTTGGCCTCATGGGGTTATTATCAAGAATTTATCAAAGATTTTGCAAAGATCTTCGTAACCTTGACCCCATTGCCAAAAAGAATCTGGTTTTCTCTTAGGATGAAGATTTCGAAGATTCCATTATAAATTTAAAGAGAGTGCTTAGTAATGCATCAATGTTAGTGCTTCTAGATGGTACTAATCCCTTTACAGTATACGCTGATGCATGTGGTATCGATCTTGGATCAGTGCTGATGTAGAAGCGAAAGGTATTGTGTTATGGTAATAAACTTTTGAAAACTCACAAAAGGAATAACCCAACCCACGACTTAAAGTTAACCTCCATCATGTTCATGCTTAAGTATTAGAGACATTATTTTCTTGGTGAGAGGTATAAGTAGTTTACAGATCACAAGTCGCTGAAGTACTTTGTTTCTCCAAAGGATTTAAACTTAATGCAGCAACGGTGGATCTAATTCTTTGCATCTTACAACCTTGAGATTTCATGTAACGACCCGCATTCTACTTATCGGAGGATCGTATAATATTTGTTTTATTTTCGTACGAAGTCATATGGTTGTGTAATTTTGGGAAACGACTATTGGGGTCATTTCTCACATTCACGATTTTTCTGAATTTTAAATGACCCTTTTGCCCCTAGCAAATCATGTTTTGCCTATAACTTTTGATTGGTAAGGAGTTTTGACATGAAACCACTTCCAATGGATTCGGATGATGGTTTCCCATTCCGTAGAGTGATCAACGGACTTACCGTTTGGGAGAAATGGCTGAAATAAGACTTGAAAATAGAAAACAGCCTAATTGGCTTTATAGGGTGATTAGCAGCTAAGCCCATAACCCATTTCAGGATTAGGGTTATGGGAGGGCTGAAATGAGTTGGAGAATCATCTCCTTCCAATTTTCTATCCGCCACAAACCTTTCTCTGACCCTAATCATGGCTTCCATCTTCCAAATTTCTCTCTAATCACTTTCTAATCACTAATTGATCAAATCTACATCAAATCAAATCAGATTAACACCAAATTAGAGTTAGAGCTGCTGCACCACTTTAGGATCCGAGCCAAATCAGTAAAAGTTTTAGAACTAACATTTATTTTTGGATAAGGTGAGTGATTTGCATATTTATACATTAATTATGGCTAATTAGGGGTGATTACTGATAATTAGCGAAATTATACATCATAAAAATATGGAAAAAAATATGTAAAAATTCCAAAATCATATTTTATGTCATTGGTATGAATTTGGATTAAGTTTGCTAATCCTATATTTAGATATATGAAATCATTGTTTAAATGTTTTTGATTGATTCCACATGTTACTACTACTGTTTGGTATGTTTTATGATTGCATAGATAGTTAGAATTGTTGAAAACGCCATCATTTGACGAAGTTAGCTTGCTGGAAAAACTACAGGGTTTCGATTCTTGATGGTGACCACAGTCATGAACCACCTTGAGTAGAAGGGTCACGAACTGCCTTGACCAACAGGGTCACGAACTGCCTTGACCAACAGGGTTACGAACCGCCTTGACCATGAGGGTCACGAACCGCATCGACCAGGAGGGTCATGAACCGCGTCGACCAGGAGGGTCACGAAATGCCACGAGCTGAGGGTGACCACGAGCCCATGTTGAGCACGACCTCATGGTGACCACATCCCCTATGGTGACCACGAGCGATGGTGATCACGAGTCGATGATGAACACGAACCGAGCCGTGATAGTGACCCCGAACCAAAATGGATTTGAGCTTCTACCAGGTGACGACGATCGTGAACTCTTCTGAAGACCAACTCCAATCCGACCAAAACCCAAGATGTAAAGGAAGTCCAAATGGGAAGTTATTACTCAGGATCCAGATGGGAACTAACGAGTTAACAACTAGAGTTGGGCTTTGCTGCGGGACGTGTGCAAAGGAGTTATCGATATCTATAACTTTGGTTTACCATTCAGAGAGGCGGGGGACATGTAGACGAACCATAGCGAAGGCTGTGTGGACTGGTTGGCCTCTAACCTAGAGTCAGGGTTGTGTGGACCGGATAGGGTTATTGACTATAGGCCAGGGAAGTGTGGTCATAGCAATAGTTGTACGGAGTTGGACTCCGTCATAGCCCCAAATGGATTCGATGATCAAAGCGGTGGATATCGTATGCTTTACACACTAAGTGAGAGATGTGAGGATGACTGCTATGTTTGATGTTTGCTATCACCATGACACTCATACTTCCATTTTACACTCTATGTTAATGTTTACCTTAGAGTATTGTACATTTTGTTGAGCTAACTCTTTGGTTGTAGGTCCATGTCAGGTATGATTATTTATACCCGTTATTGCTTTATGTAGCGGTATGGATTTGCTATCGCTCACACCATACTTTTGTCTAGCCCAGAGTTTTATGTATCTTCTTATAACTCTAGGTGCTCCTAAACGAGCAGACAAGAGGCAGGTTAGGTGCTTATGCACGAGTAGCTGTCCGAAGACGAGCATGAGGCTTCCATGTACTTTATATATGTTCTCCCTGTGTTGTTGATGGTCACTGCTATGGGCATTAGTAGTGTACCTCTTTTATTCCCTTTTAGGGACAACATTTAAAGTTGTAATAATTAGATATGAAGGTGTGTTTTGGATTCCGCTACTCTGATGGATATGGTTTAATTTTTAATTATCTGTACTGTCTCGCCTTTATTACATCAAGTTATGTTATTATTATACTTTATTCCATGCGCTGCGAGATATACTACAGGTTCTTGATGATTCATCATTTCAACCTTTTGACGATCGTCCCGTGCTAGGTGGGCATTGGCACAATGCATTTTAGGGAAATGTCTGATGGCACGGGGTGGCCGTCACATTTGGTATCAAAGCCTAGGTTGCATAGTTTAACCTAGGGGAAGACATCAGGGAGAGATAGTATACATGTATGAGAGCGCGTATTTGTGATATTTTGGTTTTCAAAAACTATATATATATATAAGTATATATATATATATACTATTAGTATATCTAAGGATGAAGTCGCACTGCACTAGCACCACTAAGGAGATGGTTAATCTTTTTCTCTTTACAGATTGAACGATGAGCTGAAATACGAGGAGCACGGTTACGAACCCCACATTAGGAGTTGAAGGAGGAGTGGGTTCAGGGGAAAATAATGGGAATTCCCCTGATATAAGGACGATGTTTACTTCCTTCATGCGAGAGATGCTCAGGGAGCGGTTCCTAATGCTGCTAATGGTGGCAGTGCAGTAATGCAGGTGCCTAAAGCCAATTTTGCCAAGCTCAGCAAGGATTATACTAGTCTTGGTAGGAAGCCGTTCCATGGAACAGAATTGGCTATGGAGGTTCAGGATTGGCTTGATAGTTGTGAGCGCACCTTCGAGGATTTAGGGATCGATGATGCAATGAAGAGAAAGTTAGCATCGTGTTAACTTCAAGGACGGGATATGAACTAGTGGAATGACATTAAAGCAGCTACTCCCGAGGATCAAATTACATGGAATCAGTTTAAGACTCGCTTTATTGAAAAGTTTATTCCAGCTGCTCAGAAATCAGAATTGTTTAGGAAATATTTGGAACTTAAGCAGAATGGTTGGGCAGTCTCAGAATATTTTACTGAATTCGATACCTATCAAAATATGGATTATCTCTCCTCGATACTGCCGAGAAGAAGAATGAGAAGTTCATAACTGGCCTAGATGGGAACTTGGGGGAAAGACATATAAACCGTATCGATGAGATGTTTGAATCTATTGTGGGAAAGACATTGAGATTAGAGTGCCTTTACCGTAAGATGAAGACTGAGGTCGCTATTACATCTGTAAAGGAGCCGAAACCGCGGGGAAGCAGTGAAGGCAATAAGAATTCCCAGAATAAGAGAAAACAGAACCAAACCAAGGATGGTCAGAAAAAGAAGAATAAGAAAGATATCGAGTGCTTTAGTTGTGGCAAGAAGGCCACTATGATAGAGACTGTCGAGCGAAGCCAGGGGAGAGGAAGTGCTTCAATTATGGCCAAGTGGAACATCTCAAGGATAAATGTCCATAACCCCCTAAGGAAAAGAAGATCGTGAATGTATGTGCTATCAACGTTGTTCCTTCTTTGTCGGATGCCCCAACTGCGGTGGAGAAAGGAAAGGGTGTCGTTATTCAAGGTATGCTTTCTATTTATGATGTTCCTATTCGAGTATTGTTTAATATTAGGGCTTTCCATTCCTTCGTATCTAGTGACCCGGTAGACAGGTTGGGATTGGAACCTGAGATTGTCAATATACCTTTAGTTGTGATGAACCTGATTGGTGGTTTGACTAGCTTTTGTATGATTTTTCGTAATTTGGTCTTATCGAGTCATGGATGTATGTTTGCTTATGATTTTTTTGTTTTAGGCTTTACTGGGTTTGGCATTATTTTGGGAGTTGATTGGCTCCAAAGGTATGAACGGAGGTAGACTAATGAGGGGTCTTCAGTGACCATTAAAGCGGATGATGGGCGGAGGGTGGTATTGGGTTGCCTACCTAGTGATGGGGTGATGGCTAGTTTCCTAAATTCCCTCGACATCCCGCATGATGAGTTATCAAATGTGCCTACTGCTGGCGAGTATCCGGACATCTTTGAGGGAGTGACTGGACTTCCATCACACTGGAAGATTGAGTTTCGGATTGATTTAGTGAAAGATGTCAGACCAATAGTGATGCCTCTTCGTCGTATGGTGCCAAGGGAGCAGCAAGAGCTCGAAGTGCAAGTAGGCGATCTCTTGAAGAAGGGATTTATTCGAAGAAGTGTTTCCAAGTGGGGAGCACCAGTTGTATTTGATACTAAGGTCGATGGTTCCCTTCGCTTATGTGTGGACTAGCGCGAGTTAAATAAGGTGACTAGGAAGAATAAGTATCCTCTTCCATGAATAGATGATTTGTTTGATCAATCAAATGGAGCAAGAGTGTTTTCCCAGTTGGATCTCGCGACTGGATTTCATCCGCTCCGAGTAGCAGTTGAGAGTATACCTAAAGCGACATTTCGGATGCCATTTGGATTCTATTATTGGTTAGTCTTGCCATTCAGGTTGACCAATGCACCCGCATATTTTGTGGATCTTATAAATGGGGTTTTCAGGGGGTCAATTAAATAAGTTTGTTCTTATGTTCGTGGATGATATCTTGGTTTACTCGAGGACAGAGGAAGAACACAAGGAACATTTGAGGATAGTGATGGAGGTGTAGAGGAAGCACCAATTGAAAGAAGAATTTTCTAAGTGTTACTTCTGGAGGAGGGAAGTGCGGTTCTTGGGCCATGTTGTTATAGAGAGTGGTATTGCTGTGGATCCGACAAAGGTGACTACGGTGCAAGATTGGTTTACGTCCAAGATGCAACAGACATGAGAAGTTTCTTGGGATTAGCTGGATATTATCATAAATTTATTCAAGACTTCTCCTAGATAGCGGCACCATTAACTCAGTTGACCAAGAAGAATCAAGATTTTTCTTGGGATGAAAGGTGTGAGGATGCATTTAAGAATCTAAAGGAGAAGTTAGCATGTGCACCAGTGTTAGTTATTCCTAAAGGGAACGAAGATATGATAATATACATGAATGGTTGTGGTACCGTACTAAGTGTTGTACTGATGAAAGGGGGTAGGGTTGTGGCTTATGCTAGTCGGCAACTGAAACCACATGACAAAAGATATCCTACCCGTGATTTGGAATTGGCAGCGATCGTGTTAGCATTGAAGATATGGAGACATTATCTCTTGGGAGAAAGATTCGAGTTGTTTACTGATCATAAGTCATTAAAGTATATTTTCTCTCAAAAGGATTTAAATCTTCGTTAGCAGAGATGGTTAGAGTTCTTGGCTTCGTATGATTTCAATATCGCATACACACCCGGGAAGGGCAATGCGGTAACTGATGTATTGAGTAGGAGACATGCCAGTTTGGGGGCTATGTTTCTTGAATGGAGGAAACTGGAGTATATTGCGGGATATGATTTCAAACCTAAGTGCGAATTGGATCAAGAGATGTTAGCAAATTTGACAATCAGACCGATTTTGATTGAGCGGATCGGTTCCAGTCAGAGGGACGATCCTAACCCATTGGAAATCATCTTCAAGGTAGAGATGGGTATCGATGGTGATGAAATGAACAAGTATGGACTTGATCGAGAAGGATGGCTTCGAAAGAATGGGAGACTAGTCGTACCCAATGTTAATGATTGAGAGATGAAGTGCTTAGAGAGTGTCATCACTCGAAAATGACTGTACATCCCGGTGGTAAAAAAATGTATCGAGACATGAAGTAGACCTACTACTGGGAAGGGATGAAGGGAGACACTGGGAAGTTTATATCCAAATGCATGAATTGCAAGTTAGTTAAAGCCGAGCAAAAGAAGCCTAGTGGTTTGTAACAACCGTTGGAAATTCCCGAATGCAAATGGGAACAAGTCTCAATGGATTTCATTGATGGTTTACCAAGGACTAGGTTAGGTTATGATGGTATTTGGGTGATTATAGATCGATCTACCAAAAGTGCAAGGTTTATACCGGTCAAGTTGAATAGAACGGCAACTAAGTTAGTGGAACTATATATGTAGTGGGTAGTGAGATTTCATGGAATACCTAAAGGTATTGTGAGTGACCGAGATCCGTTATTTACTAATGGGTTTTGGAAGAGCTTACAAGAGGCTTTAGGGTCAGAATTACATCTCAGTACCGCATACCGTCATCAAACCGACGGTCAAACAAAGAGGATGAATCATGTATTAGAGGATCTCTTAAGAGCTTTAATATTGGATTTTAGGAGGCCATGGTATGACCATTTACATCTAGTTGAGTTCGCATATAATAATAGTTATTCCCTTATTAGTAAACCGCATGCTAGGATAGGTTTGTTGTGTTATTATGTAGGTTTGCTTGTTTGTAAAGGCTGATAGGCATGCAGGCCACACTACATGGTTTCTTGGTTATGTAATTTTCGGTGCGAAATTTCTTAAGGGGGAGAGTGCAACGACCCGCATTCTACGTATCGGAGGATCGTATAATATTTGTTTTATTTTCATACGAGGTCATATGGTCGTGTAACTTTAGGAAACGACTAATGGGGTCATTTCCCACATTCACGATTTTTGCTAAATTTTAAATGATCGTTTTTCCCCTAGAGAATCTTGTTTTACCTATAACTTTTGATTGGTAAGGAATCTTGACCTGAAATCATTTTCATTGAATTCGGATGATAGTGTCTCATTCCGTAGAGTGGTCACATTAATCAAACGGACTTACCGTTTGGGAGATATGGCTGAAATAAGATTTGAAAACGGAAAAACAACCTAATTGGACTTAATAGGGTGATTAGCAGCTAAGCCCATAACCCATTTCAGGATTAGGTTATGGAAGGGCTGGAAGGAGTTGGAGAATCATCTCCTTTCATATATTTTTTGCCGCCACAAACCTTTCTCTAACCCTAATCATGGCTTCATCCTCCGAATCTCTCTCTAATCACTTTCTAGTCATTAATTGATCAAATCTACATCAAATCAAGTCGGATTAACACCAAATTAGAGTTAGAGCTACTGCACCACATTGGGATCCGAGCCAAATCAGTAAAGGTTTCAGATCTAACATTTACTTTTGGCTAAGATGAGTGAATTGCATGTTTATACACTAATTATGGCTAATTAGGGGTGATTAGTGATAATTAGTGAAATTATACATCAAAAAATATGGAAAATTTGTAAAAATTCTAAAATCATATTTTATGTCACTGGTATGAATTTGGGTTAATTTGGATTAAGTTTGCTAATCCTATAGTAAGACATGGTTAAGGGGAAAATCTGATGGTCAAGGGGAAAATCATGGTTTTGGGTATGTTTGATCTAAATTAACATATGAAATCATTGTTTTGATGTTTTTGATTGATTCTACATGTTACTACTACTGTTTGGTATGCTTTGGGATTGCATAGGAAGGTTAGAATGGTTGAAAATGCCATCGTTTGGCAAGTTAGCTTGTTGGAAAAATTGCAGGGTTTCGGTTCTTGATGATGACCACGGTCACGAACCGCCTTGACCAGGAGGGTCATGAACCGCCTTGACCAGGAGGGTAACGAACCGCCTTGACCAGGAGGGCCACGAAATGCCTTGACCAGACTGTGCAGTTAAAGCGCTTAGCGGTTTTAAAGCAGTGGAGGTGCAAAAAGGTGTATCGGAGATAAAGCAGGGAAATAGCGGGGATATAGCGGAGGTACAAAAAGTTTCATTAGATATAAAACCAAATATTTAAAAATTAATTTATCATCTTTATCACATTATATATGTAGAAAAAACTAATATTAATCAATCTTGTATAACAAAATCATGGAATATTATAGTTATGCATGCTAAATTTGATGAGTGTAATTGGTTATTACCATATATTAGGCACTTATGCCTTAAATTTAGTCCTTTACGCTAACGTTACCGAATCTTTTAAAAATCGAACTAGTTAAATCAACCTCTATATGTTAATATTGCTAAAGCAGATGCTAAAAAGACTCGATGTAGCAGATGTAGCGGAACATAGCGGGGTTAAAAGCGGATCTACTGTTCATCAGCGCTAAATTGAAATAACATAGCGGTTGAAGAGCACTGTGAGCTATAGCGTGGATATTGCGAGGCTTTAGCGGGGCTTTAACTGCATAGTGACCCAAAGGGCTACGAACTGCCTTGACCAGGAGGGTCACGAAACGCCTTGACCAGGGTCATGAACTGCCTTGACCAGAAGGGTCATGAACCGCCTTGACCAGGAGGGTGACGAACCGCCTTGACCAGAAGGGTCACGAACCGCCTTGACCAGAAGGGTCACGAACCGCCTTGACCAGAAAGGTCACGAACCACCTTGAGAGGGTCAAGAACCACCTCAACCAGGAGGGTCACGAACCTCCACGAGCCGAGGGTGACCAAGACCCCATGGTGACCACTACCCCAGGGTGACTACGACCTCATGGTGACGACGAACCCATTGTGACCACGACCCCTATGGTGACCATGAGCGATGGTGATCACGAGACGATGATGACCACAAACCGAGCTGTGATGGTGACCCGAACCAAACTGGATTTGAGCTTCTACCACATGACGATGATCTTGAACTCTTTTGAAGATCAACTTCAATCTGACCAAAACCCGAGATGCAAAGGAAGTCCAAATGGGAAGTTATTACTCAGGATCCAGATGGGAGCCAACGAGTTAACTTCTAGAGTTGGTCTTTGTTGTGGGACGTGTGCAAAGGAGTTATCGATATCTATAACTTTGGTTTACAATTGAGAGGGGTGACATGTAGACGAACCAGAGCTAGGGCTGTGTGGACTGGTTGCCCCATAACCTAGAGCCAGGGCTGTGTGGACTGGGTAGGGTTATTGACTATGGGCCAGGGAAGTGTGGTCATAGCAATAGTTGTACGGAGTTAGACTCCATCATGGCCCCAAATGGATTCGGTGATCAAAGTGGTGGATAGCGTATGTACGTACCAAGTGAGAGATGTGAGGATGACAGCTATGTTTGATGTTTGCTATAACCATGACACTCACACTTCCATTTTACACTCTATGTTAATGTTTATCTTAGAGTATTGTACATCTTGTTGTGCTAGCTCTTTGGTTGCAGGTCCAGGTCCGATATGATTATTTATACCCGTTATTGCTTTATGTAGTGGTATAGATTTGATATCGCTCACACCAGACTTTTGTCTGACCTGGAGTTTTATGTCTCTTCTTATTACTCTGGGTGTTCCTAAACGAGCAGACTAGAGGCAGGTTAGGTGGTTATGCACGAGTAGTAATCCGGAGAAGAGTAGGAGGCTTCCACGTACTTTATATATATTCTCCCGGTGTTGTTGCTGGTCACTTCTTTGGGCATTAGTAGTGTACCTCTTTATTCCCTTTTAGAGATAGTATTATAATGTTGTAATAATTGGATATGAAGCTGTGTTTCGGATTCCGCTACTCTGATTGATATGGTTTAGTTTTTCAGCTTCTATACTGTCTCGTGTTATCCATAAAATATATCACGAATATGTTTAGCTAATTTGTGAAGAGACAGATCAGAACACGCCCGGTCGGTTAGCAGGAAACAAGAACCGGTCGGTCTGAGGAAAAAACATACTGGTTGGCCTAAGTTTAGGTGCACCGGCCGGTATCAGACAGTTCCACCAAGAAGGAATAACACAACTTGACCCAGCAAAGAGGCACCAATCAGCCAGAATATAAACACACACCGGTCGGTCTGAATCCAAATACGCTGGTTAGGCAGTCACAAATCCAGAATAGAGCAACCTCATGTGAAAGGATAGAAAAGCTCACCCACCGATCGGCTAGAACCCATCCATACTGACCGGTCACCCCTGGAACATTGCGCCTCTCTCAATCATTACAATACCGGTCGGCCTAGAGATAGACAACCGACCGGTCATGATGCAGAACCCACAGCAATTCATCCGCACATAGAAAGGGGAAGGTAAACTGACCGGTCAGTGCTATTTCTGACCGATCGGTCCTTTGGACAACTATTGCCAGCCTGGCTTCCAGACAGTTATTGCCAGGCTGGCCAGTGGCAATTCCATAAATAAAGCATGACCGACCGATGGCTCTGAAGGCTATATCACTCCATTTCTCCACTCCTATAAATAGAGGTCCAACCCCACTTTGATGGGGGGAATATTTTGGAGACACCGAAGGGCTGCTAAGTCCAATTCTCAACGCTTACTTAGTGATTTCATCATCTCTAATCATCTCAAAGTGAAGATCCAACACAAAATCCATCATGAATATGCGGGAATTCATTAAAGTCTACATGGAAACCTAGATCCAATCTACCATTGGCCGTATTTGAAGATCCTCGTTGATATTCTTAATCAAGTTCAAAGAAAGTGTAATAATGAATGTAATGGAGGTATTTGCTTGCTTTGTAACTCTAAATATAGTAATGAAATCGCCATTCAAAGTGGATGTAGATCACATGTGATCGAACCACTATAAAATGTTGTGTCTTCTTTTACTTGCATTTTTCTTGGAAGTGGCATCACATCTCTTATTCTAAAGTACATTGTGAAGTACCCTTGGTGTTGATCCCAATTTTGAGATCAACATTTGGCGCCCACCGTGGGGCCACGTCCGCATCTCCCACCTCATTTCACAAGATTGAACGCCTTGAAATTGAAGTTCTAAACTGCATCATCCTTCGAAATCATGGTAAATATAAGAAGACCATAAGTAAAGATGTCAACAATGCCGATAATGCCATTAATGAGACTACGCCACTTACAAATTGTTTCGAGGTTGGGGAAAATTCAGAAAACGGAGCCGGTGTAACTAGAAATGAATTAAAAGCTGTTATTGCCAACGTAAACAACCGAATGGATGTCTCTACTAAAATGATGATGGAGAAACTCGATGCCATTCTTAATGCTCGATCAAATCCAGTTCCTCCAAAGGTGCATGTAGATCTCGAAGGAAATGATAAATCGCCCGCCATCGATCATAACCACAATAACGACATGGAAGACGGTTATGATGTGGCAGGCAACAGAGATGAAGCTAATATCGAAGAATTGAGGCCAAAAGCTAAAAATCATTCCAAAGTAAATGCTCGAAAGATCGCTGACCCAATCACGGGGGCATCCCCTCGTAGAGAAGGCAAAGCACCGAGACTCTCTAATCGAGATAATATGCCTAGACAAACATTGGGTAAAGAGCTTAGCTTCACAAAGCATCATGACACAGAGGAATACATCTCGGATATGATAGAACGAGTCATGAAAAAGAATCAAGCTAACAAAGACGATGAAAGAGAATGGGACTTCTCTCCCGATAGGACTCCGTTCACCGAAAGAATCCTCGAAGCAGAATGTCCAAAGAAATATAGTCCTCTGACTTTGACTCTGTACAACGGTCTCATTGATCCCAACTATCTAAGTACGAGTGGCATATGAGCGCTGCTAAAGCGACCGATGAGATGAGATGCACATGTTTTCCTCTCTACCTAGAAGGCGCTACATCATTATGGTTCACAAAGCTACCGCCTAAATCTATTGACCGTTTCTCTGATCTAATCAAAAAATTCAAAGAGCAGTTCCGCTTGTATGCTACCAAGGACAAGGATTCTATAACGCTCTCTTCCATGAAGCATATGCCTGGGGAAACTGTCAAAGCCTTCCTCAATCGATTCAATGTTGCCTTGTCTGAAGTAAGGAATCCAGAGCCATGCATAATTCTCATGGCTTTACTCGACGCTATAGACAAGACAAGCGAGTTCGGGAAGTGGATAAAAATGAAGGAACCAACTACGCTTGACAAGTTCTATAAGAAAGCGGAAGAGTACATGAGGGTGGACGATAATCCTATACCCCTTCAAATCATTGATGGTAACCAACTCTCAGAAGCTCCTAAGGGTGCTAATGTTCAACCTGATCAGAAGAGTACTCAAGGACAGAAGCAAGCCAACAGCGGAAACGACAACAAAGCCAATAGAAAGTTCCGTCCTTTTGACTCATCTAATCTAACACCTCTGAATGATACTCCTGAGAACATTTACCTTGCCACAAAGGATGCAGAAGATTTTCCAGAGTCTCGGCCAATAAAAATGAATGATCGTCTGACCAAATCCGGAAAATTTTATCAGTACCATAATCATCCAGGCCACAACACCAACGAATGTAGGCAGCTGAAATCATTGATCGAAGAGTTGATTAAAAAGAACCATTTGCAACAATATGTGAAAAAATTCTAAGGATGCAAACCCTTCTACGGTGACCCAGGGGCAGGGAGCATCAAATGACCATTCCGGTCCAAACAACGTAGCTTCTTCTCACACTATGCCGAGGCTGATAATCAATTAAGGACCGTGGATGATCTAATATCTATGACTCGGAATAAACGAACATTATCACATTTACTTTACTCTTTGCAGCGATTTACTTTCTTGTAAATAGTCTGTGATGATTTACTTATATTGTACCAAACAATAGCACTACGGATGAAGTATTACTTGCTTTTATAAATCTCTGACTTTCTGGAATTATATGAAAATTTGCTAACATATGATTTTTCATTATAGGCTATCCGACGAGCGTCTGCTTTCTCACAACCCGACTAAGTGAGACAACTCCGGTAACCCTGATTCAATGGTAGACCGAGAAAGTCCCAATAAGTCAAACGCTTAATAGAGCAGCAAGCAGTCCTGGATTCAAAACCTCATCCCCCAAAGGTTCACGGGAGTCTAGGGCACCTCAGTCGGGCAATGATCACTTATCAAAGTTAAGTGATTCCGTCCAATGAATGAGGTTCGCTCTGCTGATCGATGCAACCTTAACCTTTACCTCATGGTTCATGGAGGTCCAGGGTGCTTCAGCCGGG
Source organism: Allium sativum (assembly GCA_030737875.1). NCBI lineage: Eukaryota > Viridiplantae > Streptophyta > Magnoliopsida > Asparagales > Amaryllidaceae > Allium > Allium sativum. Next base: position 196,757,185 of record CM060911.1, read on the forward strand.
CAACGATTACTTACCAAAGGTAAGTGAGCTCCGACCGAAGGCTGACACCTGCTCCATGGATCAACCTTAACCTTTACCTCATGGTTCATGGAGGTCCATGATGCTTCAGCCGGGCAGTGATTACTTACCAAAGGTAAGTGAGCTCCAATCAAAGGCTGACACCCACTCCATGGATCAACCTTAACCTTTACCTCGTGGTTCATGGAGGTCCCAAATGCTTCATCCGAGCAGCGATTACTTACCAAAGGTAAGCGAGCTCTGACCGAAGGCTGATACCCGCTCCATGGATCAACCTTAACCTCATGGTTCCTGGAGGTCCAGGATGCTTCAGCCGAGCAGCGATTACTTACCAAAGGTAAGTGAACTCCGACTGAAGGCTGACACCCGCTCCATGGATCAACCTTAACCTTTACCTCATGGTTCATGGAGGTCCAGGATGCTTCAACTGGGCAGCGATTACTTACCAAAGGTAAGTGAGCTCCGACCGAAGGCTGACACCCGCTCCATGGATCAACCTTAACTTTTACCTCACGGATCGCGGGAGTCCAGGGCACATCAGTCGGGCAGCAATCACTTACCAAGTTAAGTGACTTCGATCGATGACTGATGTTCGCTCTACGGATCGATGCGATCCCACCTAAACCTCACGGAAGTTCGCACTGTGAAACAATTCAATTGAAGAAGACAAATGATGGATTAAAGATGAACCCCCAAGCTGGGGCACGAATATCAAGGCTTCTCAATAGGAAGCGAATAGCAAATCACAGATACATATTTCTCTATCTTAAAATAACGTAGCTAATTATCAAATGTCAATAAAAATTCAAATTCAAACCAAAATGACGTACTTTGACAAACAGTGTTCGATAAGTTTTAAAATTGTAGAATAAAACGAGTTTGCAAAGATACTTCATTTGGTTCATTATAGGAATTCACCACAGCCAAACAGCTGATCTGTTTTAGATATGGGCAATCAATGACAAAATAATTAGCCTAGAAATACGCGGTGTTTTTGTTGTTGCAAAACAGGTTGTGATGATGAAAAGACCCGAGTTAAAGCTGGGGCAATCACACTTCATTACAACACTTTTAGCAATAAAATTCCGGTGTTTATAGTCAAAGTGCAATACGTTGCTAATGGACAGTGACACTGGTCAGCTTCAAGTGAAAGATGACCGATCGATCATTGTCTCCAACAACCGATCGGTCATTGTCTCCAACAACCGTTCGGTCATTGCCTCCAACAACCGATCGGTCATAAACCGATTGGCCAATTGATCATAGATATCAACAGGCTAGTTTTAAATGTAAAGTGCAAGGCACGTCAAGTGAAAACACATGAAAGAAAATGAGCTGAGAGCTAAGTAACCTAACTAATTAAGCATTGATCGTTGTGACCAACATACCACTACCATCAAAATGAGTCAACAAGCACAGTCATAGCAGTCACAGCAGTCATAGTAGCCACAGCACTCACAGTATGTCAACATAAACTAGTATAGAGATTAAAGGCGAGGACCGAAACTCGCTTAACTACAACCGGTCTAAAGACAGAGTTGATAAAGCTAAAAGCAGTCAAGTACCAAAAGGGGAGAGCTACGCATTCAGGTACTTTCGAGGCCTTCCCACCTTCCTTTTCATTGGAACAGAGCCCAATGGTGAAGCATCAGAAGCTGGCCTCTTACCAGATGAATCCGGAAGCTCGACATCTCCCTTGGGAAAGGGAGCAACAACAGCATCCCGGTCTCTCAAGGCATGGATAAGTTTCGCCTTATCAGCTTCCAGAACCGCAACGCGCTCAAGGTTCTCTCAATGGAGTCTCTGTAGATCTCCAGCCAATGTGTGCCAGTCCTGAAGCTTCCTTGCGGTCTGGTCTTTGAGCAAATCCATCTGTCTCTCAAACTGATATAGGGTATCCTCCATGCTACTGAGCAGTCTAGACTTGGCGACAACAATGTCACTGGATGTCACTTGACGATCAGAAGGGGACACATCTAGGTTGAGGGAAACCCCTGTAAGTTCCAGCATGGGAGTCGTCTGGCAAGTTTGGCATTGCAGGCTCCTAGAGTATAGCGAGGCCTGTTCATAATTGTCTGAAGTTCTGGATAAGTAGGGCTGACGAATAAAGGAGAGTTCACCGAATGTAGACCAGTTGTCTGACTTTCCAGATCAAAAAACCTCTTCATGCTAAGCTCTTCGGGAGATGGTTCCATCCTGCGTGAAAAGGTAAGTACTCAAATACTTTTTGTCATCTTCCTAATCATTAAAATGAACAAGGATAAAAGAGCAACTGAATGGCCTCCAGAGACAACCGATCGACACATTGGGATATACCGACCGGTCAACCAAACCTCTAAAAGTTTGGTATACCGATCGGTACGCAAAATATGTTGATCAATTGTCTGAGCTATCTCAAATCAGTTGTTCATTTCGTAAGCATTTAACGACAATGAACAACTTGAGTTCTTTGCTTTCCAAGGAATAATCAAGGCTTAAGTTGCCTCTTAAGTGTCAAATTTATCCAAAGGCTAGGGTTTTTTCAAAAATTGCTAACTACAATTAACAAGTTTTGCATTTAATCAAATGTGTAGAATCAGGTCTTTGGCAAAACTTTGGGCGAAACAAGAGATCAAGCATACAGAATCGGCTAAATACAAAAGCAAATCAAAATAAGTTTTTGGCTTAGCTAGCAACATGATCAAATCGTTTCCCCGTGACTCGATCCTACACTAAATGGCGATTCTATGATCAAGGCAGTAAGAGCACTTCAAATTAGATCAACGAGGAATAAAATGAAAATAAAAGAGTACCTGGCGGCTGAGAATTCAATTCGAAGCTCGAAGGACGGAGAAGGATTAACGGGGAATATAAAAGAAAAAGAAAGCTCCGTCTTTGGGTTTTTTCGATCAGGATTTGTATGCCATTAATTTTCCTTAAAGAAGAAATGAAAATAGTGTGGAAATGGCCTCTCTAAGGGCCACAATATATAAAAGTGCATTGGGAAGTTCAACAGACATGAGAGAGAAAAGTCACATCGGTTAAGTGCTAAGTCAAATCCGCAAATCCCAATAGAGAGGCACCGATCAGCTAGAGATCCCACTGATGCTCGCCTCATCTTTATCTGCATGAATACGCAGGTCGACCCATCAAATTCTTTTGGTTCAACATGCTTTATCCATTTACTAGTATAATGATCAAAATCCATTGTTTCATAATGAGAATGTTTATTTCGAGGTCCACAATTTTATGAAGATAAAGATTGAGAACCTCGAGGGGCAAATGTTATCCATAAAATATATCACGAATATATTTAGCTAATTTGTGAAGAGACAGATCAGAACATGCCCAGTCGATTAGCAGGAAATAAGAACCGGTTGGTCTGAGGAAAAAACATATTGGTCGACCTAAGATTAGGTGCAATGGTCGGTATCAGACAGTTCAACAAGAAGGAATAACACAACTTGACCCAGCAAAGAGGCACCGATTGGTCAGAATATAAACAGACATCGGTCGGTCTGAATCCAAATACACTGGTCGGGCAGTCACAAATCTAGTACAGAGCAACCTCATGTGAAAAGATAGAAAAGCTCGCCCATCGATAGGCTAGAACCCATCCATACCGACCAGTCACCCCTGGAACATTGCGCCTCTCTCAGAACCTCGAGGAGCAAATGTTATCCACAAAATATATCACGAATATATTTAGCTAATTTGTGAAGATACAGATCGGAACACGCCTGGTCGATTAGCAGGAAATAAGAACCGGTCGGTCTGAGGAAAAAACATATTGGTCGACCTAAGTTTAGGTGCAACAATCGGTATCAGACAGTTCAACAAGAAGGAATAACACAACTTGACCCAGCAAAGAGGCACCGATCGGTCAGAATATAAACAGACATCGGTCGGTCTGAATCCAAATACACTGGTCGGGCAGTCACAAATCCAGTACAGAGCAACCTCATGTGAAAAGATAGAAAAGCTCGCCCACCGATAGGCTAGAACCCATCCATGTCGACCGGTCACCCCTGGAACATTGCGCCTCTCTCAGGTATTACAATACCGGTTGGCCTAGAGACAGACAACTGACCGGTCATGATGCAGAACCCACAACAATTCATACGCACATAGAAAGGGAAAGCTATACCGACCGGTCAGTACTATTTCTGATCGATCGGTCCTCCAGATAGCTATTGCCAGGCTGACTTTCAGACAGCTATTGCCAGGCCGGCCAGCAATTCTGTAATTAAAGCCTGACCGACCGGCGGCTCTGAAGGCTATATTACTCCATTTCTCCACTCCTATAAATAGAGGTCCAACCCCACTTTGATGGAGGGAAGATTTTGTAGACCCCAAAGTGCTGCTAAGTCCAATTCTCAACGCTTACTTAGTGATTTCATCATCTCTAATCATCTCAAAGTGACGATCCAACACAAAATCCATCATGAATATGTGGGAATTCATTAAAGTCTACATGGAAACCTATATCCAATCTACTATTGGCCATATTTGAAGATCCTCATTGATATTCCTTAATCAAGTTCAAAGAAAGTGTAATAATGAATGTAATGAAGGGGTTTGCTTGCTTTGTAACTCTAAATATAGTAATGAAACTGCCATTCAAAGTGAATGTAGATCACACGTGATCGAACCACTATAAAACGTTGTGTCTTCTTTTACTTGCATTTTTCTTGGAAGTGGCACTACATCTCTTATTCTCAAGTACATTGTGAAGTACTCTTAGTACTTTTGGTGTTAATCCCAATTTTGAGATCAACATCTCGCCTGTTTTATATCAAGTTATGTTTTTATTATACTTTATTCCATGCGCTATGAGATATACTATAGGTTCTTGGTGATTCATCGTTTTAACCTTTTGACGATTGTCCCGTGCCAGTCGGGCATTAGCATAATGCATTTTGGGGAAATGTATGATGGTATGGGGCGGCAGTCACATTTCATATACCTTGGGAAGGGGAATATAGTAGAGGAAGCATTGGGCTAAAAAAGAACAACCCTGAGCCACTTATTCATAGAGAGGAATTTGGAGTATATTTCCCCATCCGGATTTAATCATTCCAGGTATTTTACTCCTGGATTACTTGCAGCATTATAGAGATTTAGACCACTTTTATATATCGGATTGGTTCGAGATAAGAAGAGGACATGGATTTAGCAGACATTATAGATAGGAGTGGTAGAGAAAAGTCCTTCAGATATCTGCAATGCTACTCTATAGACTTTAAGGGAGGGTTGAAAAGAGATGGGAGGTTGTGTGTACCATGCATATATGAGTTGATGAGTGTGGTATTATCCGAGGCACAACACTTGAGGATGGCCATCCATCCTGATGGTGATAAATGTATAGAGATATGGAGCATATTTTCTTTTGGCTCGACATAAAGAAGGATGTGGCAGAGTTTATATCCAGGCATTTAACCTGCAAAAAAGAGTTAGGGTAGAGCAGAAAAAGCACAATGGACACCTCCAGCCATTAGATGTACGCTAATCAATATGGGACAACATCTTAATGGACTTTGTAGATCTATTATCCCCGATCAAGGAACGTGAACATTAGCTTATGGTTTATAGTAGACATGCCGACTAAAGTCCACTTTATACCAGTCCGAAGAAAGAGATCGGTTTCATCTTTAGCTTCCCTTTATATTAGAGAGGTCGTTCAACTACATGGAGTTCCCTCCACTGTAATCTGCGATAAGGATCCAATTTCCATAAGCGAATTTTGGAAAAGTGTGTAGGAGGCATTATGGATACAGTTGAGTTTGAGCACGGCCTATAACCGTTAGACTGATGGTCAAACAAAATGGGTGAATAGGGATTAGAGAATCTTTTGAGAATATATATTCTTGACTCTGAAGGAACTTAGCAGGAGCATTTACCTTGGTAGAGTTCGCGTATAATAACAATTTTCAAGTAAGCATTGGAATGAATCCTTTCAAGGCTCTCTATGGAAGCCCATGTAGATCGCCTTCTTGTTGGTGGTAGATCGCGAATAGACATCTATTCAGAGCAGACATGACTCGGGATACTTCAGAGATGATTGATTTGATTAAAAGGATGAATGCGACCCAAGATAGGAAAAAGTCATGACAATAGGAGGACAAACTTGGAGTTCATGGTTAGGGATTTGGTCTTCATTAAGGTGTGACCACTAAGAAATGTTGTGAGATTTGGCTTGGTGGGGAACTTACCCTTAGATTCGTGGGACCTTTTCTCATCGTTGCAAGGATAAGGAAGACGACATATAAGGTGAAGCTACCGGAGAGGTTGGATGGCGTGCATGACATATTTCATGTCTCCAACTTGAGAAAGTTTTTGCATGATTCGACGATAGTATTGGATCCCAGCCAACTAGAGGAAGTCAAGGTTAAAGAGTCCTTAGTCCATTGTGTTCCTACCCGAATTATAAGACATGACGTTAAGGGATTCCAAAATGAGGGGGTTCGGCTTGTCAAGATTCAATGAGAGGATAATGCAGAGGAAGCTATTTGAGAGGTCGAGGAGAAGATTTGTGCATCATATCCTTATCTTTTTTAAGGGTATGACTTTAAATAATCTATATTAAATCATTTTCCATTGATTGAAATCTTTCTTCTTACATTATGAAGGTAGATCTAAGGATTAAGCTCATGGATGGTAGGAATGGATGTTAACACGTTACTAGAATATGTTATGTACGATAGATACAAGTAGTTGCAAGTGTTTGTTAGTGGATGCAAATGGATGTATGTACACCATTGGGTACTATTGTTTTATGATGATCGGCTAAGTAGGTGCAAAAAATCATATGCATATAGATGTGTGCCTGCATTTTATTATATATATCATGGTTGCCATAAATGGATGATATCATATAAATGTTGCATATGGATGATGGTTGTAGCATGCCTATAGAACTATCAGTCATTATTAGGATTGTCGTATAAATTTGGACGCATGATACTAGCGTATTTGCATTAAAAAAAGGTCGACTGAAATAGTAGACCACCTAATCTTTTGCATTATTAGAGACATACATAGTATATGATTGCATAACAACATAATTTGTATTATCAATCTTAAGGAAAATGGCTGTGATGGATTGTGTTTGAGTAGGTAACTATAGATTTTAGTTACAGTCATTAATTATAATTTTTTTATCCTTAGAGATTTCGGGATTGAAATCCTTTAAGGAGGGGAGAATGTAACACCCCAAGATTTTATTAATAAGATTAATTAAGAAATTAAGAAAAAAAACTTATATAGGTTTCCAAAATTGGCTATGGAAGTTTCACCATTGAGTCTATCATGATTTTTTGGTTAATTTTCATACATAACTTGTCTTAATACGATCTAAGAGGATAAATTATGAAATAATTCAAAAATAATAATTAATAAGGTTACATATAACAAAAAATATAACGACTCATGGGTAGACTGCCACCAGAGCAAGTCGATCACGGGGGGATGGGGGTCGACCATTGGGGGTTGACTGCCTTGGGCAGCGGCGGACCTAGGATATCGATACCTAGCCAAGTATGTAACCAAAAAGATGGATCTGAAAATTTAAAATTTAAATGTTTGGATTTCATTTTTCAATGTTAGATTAGTGATCAGATTTAACCTAAAATTTATTTAAGACCAAATTTAAACCTAAGAGTTAACGTAAAGACTAGAAATTAGGTTGTGACATGGCAACCCCAGATTAGATTTGGCTGAATCCAATGGCCCAAGATCCTCAAGTAAACCTTTAAATAAATCATAGCATGACCCTATGTTCCACACATTTTCTTCGTCCTATATACCCAAGTTTCCCTCTGAATTTTCAGAAGTTGAGACAAAAATAAATTATTTTCTGGGGAATGATGAGAAAAACTAAAATATTAGAAGATTTAGATAAGGGGGATCGAGGAAGGACAAAGGACGTCAGTTTAGTACCTTAGGTGAATAAAAATTTACTACATTTTTAGAACCAGAAAAATTAAAGGCATAGATTTAAAAGTAGATTTAAGTTTGTATTTTTTTAATGATATATAGTTTAGCACAATTAATAATTTAATTTATAGATAAGTACTATTATCAGTTTTATTTACAACTAAGTATAGTTAATTTACATGTATTTAATAGTTTGTAATTCTGTAATTTTAGATTAAAAAGGAAATTTTGAATCCACTTAATTAATGTGAAAATAATAGAAAAGAAGAGGTTTCACATAAAATAAGTATGAGTAGAAAATGCAGAATTATTAAAGAAAAAGTGAACATACATGTAATTTTGAAAGTAGGATATCAACTACTATAAAAGGCTATAAAAGAAGTAAAAAACACAAGTCTTTAAACTTGTAGTTAAATTATAACATTTGTGTTAATAAGAGAAAAGGAGAAAAGAACATTATTATTATGATAGTAGTTCGTGATAGATAGATACAAATTTTTCAGGTAGTGGGCATCATGAAAAAGTAAGGAACTTACAAAGATTAGAAATATCATAATAATAGAAAACATTATAGTTAGGGCTTATTCCAACAGCAAACTATATATCCGCCAATGAGAGAAATAAGTAACCCATAGTTTTACCTAACATAGTTTGGAGGCCCGCCCCAACGACGAAATGACACGCTCGTCGGCATGGAAAATAAGTGGCTAATGGTTGAAGAATTATCCGTGGGGGATGATCATGGAGCGCGACTAGATTTTGTTTGGGGGTCCATCCTAATGGCGAACAGACACACACGCCAGTGTTAGAAAAAAGAAGCCTAATAGAGAAAGAACAGGAGGCAGTGCATCCCCACGATGATCGAGAGTGTAGGCATCGGTGTTAGAGATAAGAAGTTGTGGGTTCTTCGGCTAGCATATAGATGTCCATCTAAACGTATATGCAAACAACTTCGAAGTTGGAAACGACAGACCACAACAGCTAGGGTGGCTCATCCTAATGATCCATGTCAGAACGGATTCTGATTTGGCATAAGAGGTATTAACTACCATGTTAGGTTCCTGATGGAGAGTAGTAGGCCGATCACAAGGTAGAATAAGGTATCATTCCTAAGCAGTACTTCACTTCTATAGTAAGAATTTTAGTGCAAACAAATATTCAAAGTAACCACCTTAAGGAAGCACGAACATTAAATCCATGTAACACTTAGAACATCTTTTGAGACTATTATTCCTTGGTTTTTCTCTTTCTATAGTTATTTTCATTCACCGGATTTTATGTCTGGTCCATTCTTTTCTCCCTTTACCCTCATTAGGCTCACACGGTAGTGCTTGATTTGGATAGCATGGAGCGCATCTTAAGAGCTCCATTTCTTCTTCACGTACTTGTTTCATCTTTATCCTTTTATTCAGTTCAGTGGTCTTGGATTTGTTTGGGGATATTTTCTGTATGTACTCTGATATGGTTTTATCAGACTATGGTTGTAGATATTTTGAGATATGTTAGTTTTGTAGTGTGGCATTTTGAAATATTGGCTTTATACTGTACCTTTTTATTAATATTAAATGTTCCACTATACATGTTTTATTTTATGTATTGTGATCTTAGTCTTTGTAAATTTTTTGTTATACCTAGACGATCCATGGTTCTTGACATGACTCGAAAAGGGGTGTGTTAATGGGTGTGGGATGCCATAATATAGAAGCAAGTGATGGATCAGTGATCTTCAGCGATGGCTGAAGTATGCTTCCAGGAATGGTTCTATGGCTTGGAGTTGAGGATAAGCTAAGGATTAAAGGGTATGATGAGACATCTTCTATGACTTGAACTTTAATGCTTGAAAGAGAATGCATAGATGATATGCGTAATAGCTCGGGATTTATGGCATTATTGATGAAGGAACTAGTGGATGGAAGAGACCAAAAGGAATTTGGCATAGACTATGACTTGGAGACAAGTAGTATCTATTACTCAATACTGAGTCATATAGGAAGCTCTGATGAGGTAGCGAATCATGAGGAAGGCTACATAGTTGTAGTGAATCATGTTGGAGGTACTAGCCCATTCACATCAAGTAGGATGATGATGTTATAGCATAACAACTTTGGTTGGTGGCTCATGTTGGAGTATGAATTGAAGTTTGTAACTTAGATGGACGATGTAATGGATAATGGATCAGATTTAGTGAGTAGGGCTTGTTGTCCATAATAGAGTTGGGAAGGCTCAGATGCTATAGGTGTGTCAAGGAATCGTTGATAACTTGGGGTTTCCCGATTGTACTCAAAGTAGGGGTATGAGATAGTGGGGATGCCCATTAACTTATAGAAATGTTGGTATACCCTAGACCATTGGAATGGGTCTAGTGTATAACTTCGGGTCTATAAGGCACATGCTGAGTTTCAAACTTTCAAGGAATAAGAGTACAACAAGAACAGAGATTTTCTGTTGGTCCCTGGCAAATGAAAATGGATATATGAGTTATTATATATTCAAGGCTTTAGAGGGTGACATCAAGTATTTTCTTGATGATTGTTATAGTTGCTCACTTCTAGGTAAGTTATCACCTATAGGTATTGGAGAGGGGCACCAGAGATAGGACCGGGGATTATAGTTGGTTATAGGGATAGTTATGTTCTTCCACTATCCAATACATAATATTCTTTATTATTATTTTTAAGTAGCATATTTTATCTTATCTTATAGGTTGACTCTGTAGTTGTAGAGATAGGTCAGGTATAGTTCTCATACCTTTTTATTTGAATATTTTCCTGCATATCTTTTGAGATTCATTTATCTCTCATCCATGACTATTGTCTTACCCAAGGTTTTATGTGTTCTTTCATATTTTCTTCGATGGTCTAAAATGATTAGACCAGATGATAGGTCTTGGTGACCAAACTGCTAATTAGAGGGTGAGCTGAAGAAGCTATGATGTACTATATTCTATCATATGATTGTTTTCCGTTGATAGTGCTATAACGCTTGGACATCGCTCCGGTTTCATAATTATGTATCTTGAGGGTTGTTGTAGCAAGGAGATGATGGTACACTTTTCATATGATAATTGTACAAACTAAGTGATTTTCATTGAGATAATATTTCACTGGTTATGGCTCAATATTCTATTGCATATATATATATAATATTTTATCTATGCATTATGAGATATACGATATGTTTTTTTTCTTTTATTTCTTCCTTGATGATCGAACTGGCACAGTTTAGCATATTATTATGTTATTTGATACAGATGGTATGAGGCAGTCATCACAATCTGGTTTATAGATCAACTTCGACAAGAACTCGGTACAATTGTTAAATAACATAGATAATATTAAAATCCAAGTGGCAATTACTCTAAATTGTAGAAAAATGAAATTCCATATAGATATACATGATTGTTGGAACCTAATAATAGGTAATATCATTAATAGGTTATTTAATAGGAATTGCAGGTACGTATCAACTAGAAAACATAGTAGTGTTGATTAATTTTGTTTTATCTGTTAGCCATTTATTATACGTCATTTTACCCTTTTCTTAAATGGGTTATTGATAAAACTGATAAAATCAGAATAGATTTCTTATGGAGTAGGGTTAATCCTAATTGTAGGTCTAAATGCTTGGTTAACTAGGAATTGTTTTGTAAGGCTAAGATAGATGGGAGGGTTAGGTATAATAAAGTTATATAACTTAGTTTTTTCTTTATTAGGTAGTTGGATTTGGAAATGATAATAACGAAATTTGTTATGAAAACAAATAATCTTGAATTAATGGTGTGGTGATTCTTATAATTTAAATCATATTACAATTAATAATACAAATATGTCCCCTTTTGAAAATAAATTATAATAAATTTGGATATTTTGTATGTTATGTACTAATATTATTGTTTATTCCGATAATAACACTTCTTTTTGACATGATAGGTAGATTTCACTCATTCCACTTAAAGTGGAATTCAAAAAATTACATGATATTTATGGTTTCAAGAATGTATTGTTTTTTACTATTTATATCCCAAATTGTAACATTCCTTGGGAATTTAGCTTTAATCGTATGTTAAAGGGTATTACTTAGAAACTTTGCTTTATTATATGCTAAATTAGAGCTTTATAATAATAATAATGAAATATATTAAAAATCTGATGTTCAGATAAGAGTAAGAAGTATACTTCTCATTCATTTCACAAAAATTTCAAAAATCGGGTACTAAGTCGAAAATATTTAAGGATCTTTGGAAAGTCAGTGCTCCACCAAAATATAATAGGGGTTTTTACCCTCAAGAACAAAAGGAACAAAAAATTGTTCCATAAGGACAAGATTTAGTGTAAAGGACAAAATTTTGCCAATTTGTCCTTATGAAACACTTTTTTTGTTCATTTTGTCCTTCAGGGTATTTTCCTGAATATAAAATTCATATGCGATTAATTTTGCATAGGAAGATAAATACTATTGAACTTCTTAAAACAAAACAAGAAAAATGATAAAAACTTTATTTTTGTAAGGATGAAATAGAGAATATTAGATCAGTTACATTTTGAATGTTTTATAACTAAATTAGCTTTAGAGTCTTAATTTTTTATATTAAAATATTAACTGTAGACAATTTAATTTTGAAGTATATAAGGATGTTAATAGGTTTTTATTTGTGTCTATTTTCATAATAATATATTGGTATATTTAGTTTGAAAGAAAATACCATGCATTTGACAACTTTAGCACTGATTAAAATAATTTAATATATGTAATTTCTCTATGTTATTTTAATTTGCTTTCAAATCCTATTTACAAACTAAGATAAAAGTCAAAATTTCAAAATTCGTTTTTGGAAATAATAATAAAAAAAAAATTAACATGGATTTTAATTTTAAAACGATTTAAATGCAAAATCAAAAGGAAATGCATTATAGATACGGCTGAGAGCAAAATTTGCAAATATTTAATCAGCATAATTCAATTTTATTATTTAAATGAGCATATATATAAGTGTTGTAAAAATCCTTCTAAGTTCTCGTTTAGACCTTTCCTAGACACTAGACTAGCCTTACTGTTATCTATTTGGCTTATCCACGGGGATGAGACTTACTGCGTTATTCAAGTATATAAATAGAATTAAAAGAAACTGCTTTGCACGAATTTAGACTTGGTTCCTATTATAAGCATCAAAATTTTAAACCATGCACTTTTTCCTTCACGATTGATTCCAAAGATGTCCAAAATCTATAAAATCTCATTTTGGATTAGTAAGTAATAAGTAAATACTAAAATTTTATGCAAAATGCCCAAGTTTATCAAAAAATATTCTTATGTTGATCTCTGATTGATTCTCGTCTAAACAATTAATCTCTAGTCCATGCTTTCTACTTAGAGTACGCCTGGTGTTTTTCTGCAACCTTGGTATGTATTGTATAAATTAATATAAACTAAAATATTACGTTGTTAAATTATTTGTGGCTTCATATTAATTTATATATATATATATATATAATATGTATGTTTGTATATGTTAAAAATATATTTTTATAGCCTAATTATATATATATATATGTGTGTGTGTGTGTGTGTGTGTGTGTTTACATTGGTATATATAATTTTAAATGTTGTTTATATAATTTGTTCATAACTAACATTTATTTTATATAGAACATGGATTGCTGACACAAAATTAAATACACAAGTCATGTAATGTTGGATTTGTTTCTCTTTACATAAGAGGTGGAATCCATGGGGAGATCCAATAGTCCACAATTTATGTATTAAATTTTATGTCATTGATTTGTGTTTAAATCGACTTTCCCTACACACACACACACACACACACACACACATATATATATATATACATATATATTATTAACCGACCTTTTGGTCCAGTTCCCAAAATCACGCAAGACACGCTCGATTCAGCATATCGCGTGATATTACAGCACAGAGGCGTTGCCAGTACTAGAAGACCCGAGTATGGCCCCCAGCAGAATGTCGCATCCCTTGAACACGACCTCATCAGTATCCATTCACAGCCGAGTCGGAGGCGAGCCGTGCTCCGAGCCGAAGGCGAGCCATCCAGCGGGTTCGGGCACAGCGCTGGTGGGGGTCCGGGGCCCCACAGTCCTAGCGGCAATCAACCTAACTGATTAGGTCGAAACTGTGGGCACCGCCGGATCCATCTGATTTCCGCCAACAAGTGTTTTGCCTAGAATCCCCAGATCGGCTCAAAGTCAGGATTCAGGCAACAACTTCCGCGAACCACGCTGCTCCTCCAAACATTGCCAAACAAAGGCCTCGCAGTCCGAACCGTTCTTGAGCCGAGGCCTCAAATCCTAAAGGAATCACGAGTCTCGAAGCACCCGATCCTGCGGTCCACACGCACCCTGAAATGCGAACTACGCACCCCGTAGGTGCGAAATTTCGCACCCAGCTCCGAGTTCGGAATTTCGAACCCAGCCCTGGGTTTGAAATTTCGAACCCAGCGGGCGCAAAATTTCGAACCTACCCTGGGTTCATAATTTCAAACCCAACGGGTCCGAAATTTTGAACTCCGCCCCGAGTTAGAAATTTTGAACCCAGCCCCGGGTTCGAAATTTCGAACCCAGCGGGTGCGAAATTTCGAACCCAGCCCCGAGTTTGAAATTTTGAACCCAACAGGTGCGAAATTTCGTACCCAGCCCCGGATTCGAAATTTTTCATGCGGTCCCTTTTTTGCCTACTCCTACCTAATCCTACCTCCCCCCACTCCAATAAATAGCCCATGGCCTCACACTTCAAAGGGGTTGGATTTTCTTCACTTGAGACCTTCCTAGAGCTTCATGAGTCCCATTAATGGCATCTCCTATTTGAGGAAGAAGGAGAATTAGATATTACTTTTCCCAAATACCTAGCATATGCAATTATGAAAGTGAATGTAATGAGCATGGCTCTACCTTGTAATTCTTGAGTGATTAATAAAAGTTCAACATCCTTCCAAAGTGGACGTAGGCCTAATCCGTGGTCGAACCACTATAAATTCTCATGTCATTTACTGCTTTCTCTTACTTAGTCTTGCGACCAAATTAACTATTCCTAGTAATAGGAATCTTTGGTGTTTACGACATTTTTTGCTGTCAACATTTGGTGCTTTAACTGAGAACTGAACTCAAGATTTGCGTCTTTCTTCCGCATTATCATCTCGACTTCAACGAGCTTAAGGTTCCTTTGAGTCCGCTTACGATGGTAAAGAAGTCAAAGAACGCAATGGTCGGCTCTTCAGCCGTAGCAAAGTCCGGTACATCGCAACAACCTCAATCGGTAGATATCTCAGTCACTAATGAAGACATCCCTCCTATTATGGACACTGAAGCGCTCGCAACTCAAACTCAAATCCGCGTGCTTAATGAAAAATATGAGAACACGGCGGTCGAGCTAAATCAAGCATTAAGGAATAACATCGACCTTATGCAACAACTTCAAGAGAGTCAGCACATCGTCGCTCGACTTCAATTACCTCGGAACAACGCTCGGCCCCGACTAACTATCTCGGAAACTTCCTCTTCCGAGTCGAGGGGCCCACACCAAAGGAGGAGGTTCAGCCTCATCAATAATGTCGACACTCGTACCAATGCCCTCGATAACGGTAACGGTCATGCCAATGGCAATGGGAACAGCCATGGCGACCGAACTACAGTCACATATAGCAAGGGGGCACAGTACCGAGACTACCCTCGCAACAAAACTCCAGAACCTCGTCAAAACCCATGGGTTCCCATTGCGGATCCCTGTCTAACCTACCTCCCCGACATGGTCTGAAGGATCATGAGGGAAACGCGAGGAAACGTGCATGATTCATGGGAAGCGCACGTTAGGCGCAACCCCTTCACTAGAAGGGTGAGTGAAGCGGAATGGCCGCAACGCTTCACCATGCCACAGATGCCACTCTACGACGACATCACTGATCCCTGTGCCTTCCTAAATCGATATGAATGGAAAATGGACTCGAGCCGGGGCAACGATCTAGTCAAATGTAAGTGCTTTCCTGTCTTCTTATCAGGAACTGCTCTACTATGGTTCTCTCGCCTCCCACTTGATTCCATTGACAACTTCGGCCTGGTAGCGACACAGTTGGTCAAACAATTCAAGATGCATATTCCAACTCCAAAGAATGCCCTCGCCTTGTCCAATTTATACCAAGGACCTGCCAAGTCCCTCAAAAGCTATCTCTCCCTGTTTAATGTCACCCTTGTAGAGGTTGAGGACCCAGATCCTCACACCATACTCTTCCAGCTAGCGAAAGCATACTTCCCACTTCCGAATTTGGGGCACGGACTGATCGGAAGTAGCCAAAGAGCCTCGACGCTTTCTATGAGAAGGCGGGGCAGTACTTGTGTCAAGAAGAAGCGAGACGAAACCAACTCTCCAGGGCCGGTCTTACCAACAATCCACACGCGAATACCATAAATGACAACGTCAAAGGGAAACAGATGGCGAAGCTCTTCGATAAGGACAAGGGGGCAGGTCCATACAAACAAAGGCCGAATAATGGTAGGCAAGGCATCCGCAACAACGGCCAGGTTCCTACGGAACCAAAGAAGCCCGACCCTCACCAGGTATACAAGATCTACACCCCACTAAATAAAGACTTGGAAACAATCTATCGGGAAACGTGCAACACGCTTCGATACAAGAAACCATACAATAGGGAATCCACTAATCATGAGAAGAATACGACAATTATTGTCGATACCACGACATGTACGAGCATAATACCAATAATTTCCGTCAATTCAAAGACGTGATCGAAAGGCTTATCCGCAAGAGGCTCCTTAAGCAGTACATCCAAAAAGCATCATGGCTCTCACTGGCATTAAGCAGAATTTCAGCAAAACCTAATGCTAACCACGTTGGCTGCAATTGACGCTGGTACCTCTCACCAGCCCCTAGCGGCAGAGGACCCGCCGGAAATGGATCTTCTTTCACTTGTGGACTCCGAAGCTCCTGCGACTCAAGCACAGATTCACATGCTTAATAAGAAATATGAGAATGCATCTCTCGCGCTAGACGTTGGAGATTAACATCAACCTTATGCGCCAACTTCAAGAAAGTCAACACATCATCATTCTACTTCAGCTTGCTCAGAACCGCGCCTACTCGCGGCACACCGCATCGGAAATTTCTTCTTTCAAAGCCAAGGGCCCACGTCGAGCAAGAAGTTCAGCCTCATTAAAAACATCGTCGTCCGCTCCAACACTCGCACGGCGACAGTAACGGCAGCGGAAATGAGATGATGATCGAACCATCATCAGTTACAGCCAAGGAACACAGTAGCAAACCAGGTTCGAGTAACCAACTTTCTACTCGAAAGATCCCAACTGTCGCCACTTACAATCAGAGTCCCACTCTTCCAGCAGCTCGTCAGGCCAGAGTACTTTCGGACCAGGGTGCACACCAGCTCGCCCAACCTCGACAGCCAGACCATCCATGACAGGGAAGAGGGCGAGCTGGAGGTGTACAACAGAAGATGTCGACAGGTGGAACTCCCGAAATTCGTCAAAACTAACGGGCTCCATTAGAAAATCCACCTTTGGCATATACCCCAAACGTGGTCCGAATAATCATAAAAAATATGCGAAGAAACGCCGACCACTCAAGAGAAACCCACTTGAGGCGTAATCCTTTCACTAGGATCGTACATAAAGCTGAGTGGCCCTGACGTTTAAACGCCACACGTGGCATGATATGAAGGCACGACTGACCTCTAATCTTGGCAATGTCAGAGTCATCATCAGAAATGGAACGCGTCATCCCGGCTGTCCCCGGCTTTGACGCTCGAGTCTCCGCTAGCCGGACTCAAATTGCTATGAGTCCAAACTTGTCACCTATGCTTCTAGTATCCAACTGGGCCCAAGCTCACTTCAACCAACTTCCACATAATCATGAAATCGAAGTTGGGGACTCATAGATTGCCGAGTACCTTCCGTCAAGGAGGCGTGCTAGACTCCAAAGTCCTCGGCTAGATCATGACCTCTATAATGCGACAGGATCCCAACCTTTGATTATTGCTGACACGACCCGTGGAATCGTGAGGGAACCACGGTGGCATACCCGCGACGTCTGCAAAACCAATACAAGGCATAACTCATTCGTGTCAGCCACCCTTAATTCCGAATGGCGCAAGCGCTTCAACATATTGACACTCACCCCATATTTAAGGAAGCCATGATTTCTGAATCTTCGTTAGCCTCGACAAATGGCACGTAGGTTCATTACATGTCGCCCGCGCCATAAAGTCCAAATGCTTCCCCGTCCTTATCCAAGATGGCTCTATCAGGGTTCTCTCGCCTTCCACCATGAACTATCCCAACTCTCGACTAACTCGCTAGGAGATGGGTCACGCAGTCCAGGATGCACACCGTAATGGCTAGAGATATTCTTTCAGTCTTGAACATTTACCAACGCGCCCGTAAAACCCTCAAAGGCTATCTCGCAAGATCCCACACCGCCTTGACTGAAGTTGGGAAACCTACTCCTCGACTCGCACTCGTCCAGCATGCAAATTGCATACCACCTAGTTCCGAACTTAGAGAATGGACCAATCAAAAGCAATCCAAGATTCATGAGGTCTTCCGCGCGAATGCCGACTACTTTCTATGTCGGAATTTAGCATAAAGGAATCAAACTCCTACCCTCAACATCCTGCCTCGTGACAATGCTCAAAGCTCCAACAACTCTAATTCCATCGCTCTGTGCGGTCTATCTCACGTCGGCAAAGGTAGGCGCAACAATAAAAGGCAGCTCCTATGAATTCCTTCTTTCAATAGCTATACTGCTTTCAGGGACACCACCGGGAAGATCTACCTCGCAACATGCAATCCCCGACTAAGCAAAAGGCCAAGATCTAAAAGTACGACGAGCACACCAAGGGACTCTACAGGATATTATCGGTTCTACAACATCCGCGGATACAACACAAACATGTTTCATCACTAGCAGAACGACAATGAGGAACTCATCTGCATCGGAACTCCGACCCGCTCGACGCTCATCAAAGACTCCCACTGCAAGGGGTCTCAAAACCACTCGACGCTCATCAAGGGTTCCCACTACGTGGGATCTTCGAGCCACTCGAGGCTCATCAAGTATCCCCACTACATGGGATCTCTGAGCTACTCAGCGCTCATAAAAGATTCCCATTAAACGTGACATCGACCAGCAATTAATCCCTCAAGATCGTCCACCCACCTCGTCAGGACTACAACTTCCATGATGCAGATGACTTTAGGTTGTCATCAGGGATACCAGTTTGCAATTCCTCCCTACCTATACCTCCCTTATTGGAAGCAAAACAAAAACTAAAGGCAAACTTTCTCCTATAAAAGACATCTACTTTTTGTTGTGTTGTGTCCATTTTTGTCCTCCATACGGCGCTCCCGACCCCCCTCCAATCAGTAGGGGGCACGCTGAGAAACATTATCGGAGAAACGTTCGGAAGTAAGCCCGAGAGTTCCAGTCCTCTGTCATCCCTACGATCATCCTCTAAGATAAATCCATCCCCGAGGTTATCATTGGAGATATCGGCCATCGACTCATTAACTCCATCAGCTCTCCCATAAAAAAAAGAGGTGAGAGAGATGATTCAATTTCATAAAGAAGGCATACACATTAACAGATCAAAAAACAGGAACTCAAGTGCAATTGCCGACGGAAATGTCTGTTGGTTAAAGGGTCACAACCTTTTCAATAGTCGTTACCGTCACAATTCAAACAGAGTCGTCCATTCACGGATAGATGCCTCATTCCAGCCTATGTACATATTGGCCTGCAAAAAAAATGAAATGAAAACGCAAAGCAAGGCCACTTCTCCAAGACACACCTCCTCTTTGTTGTATCATAACCATCCTCCTCCAACTAATACTCTGGCAACTTGGGGCATGTTTGGAAGCTCAGCCAAGAGCCTACACAAACGCACATCGGCGGCCTCGCCTTCAAACATGCCTTTCCTCCACCTGCAAGCCTCGCTCCTCGGTAGGAAGGCCCATACTCAAACAACGGAAGCTCCGCGATGGAACTGTCAAACTCTCAACCATGGATGGAGCCGAACTCCCAAGGGCATGGAACAACGAACATCTCCACCTTTACTTTACATAACTTAGTGTATAATCGATTCACGCCTTCCAAAGATGTTTTTCCTTTCCTGCAATTCGACTCATTGTAAAGGCCACTAATACCAGAGTTATCCACAGAAATGATGTTCAGTTTCCTACCTCCCTTCCATGTTTACTCCATGCATGACATTCATCACGTGTTTGATTAATCCTAATGAACAGCTTGCGTACAAATATTCGATCGCCGCATCAGCGCCCCGAGCACCGGAGCCGATGCCGCCATCCGAACCTCGATCCAACACTGAGACTAAACAACACTGGCTACGTCCAGCACCCCGAGCAAGGGAGCCGGCAACGCTACTCGAGTCGCTGGCCCACGGCGCGACCGAGTATAAATAACCACCAACTCGAACCTTGGCCCCGTGCTGAGACCGAGGATAAATCGTTCTGCGCCCAAGTCCAGGCGACTTGGTGCCGCCACCCAACGGTCGACTAAGAATGATGAAAGTCTCTCTTCACTGGTTACAGCTACCAGTTGAATCTTGGTGCAGCACCAAGACCGACCTTAAATCGTTTCTCCCCGAAGCCCTAAAGGCTTAGGTGCAGCTTATGACCATGATCGGACCCTACGGACTGATGATCGGAGCTTTTTTATGTCGGCGAATAAACGATGCTTGGCGGCTTGCCCCAACCCGATGAACGACGGGAGAGCCACCTACTAGATGGACCGAACAACGCGACGTCATACGCCTTCGCTACACTTGGGATTAACCCCGGGCAACCCAAACACAACAGGCGCTCAGCCTAGCTTCACAAACTATGGGTTTCCTTAGTTGAGGGAAACTTACTGGAAGTCTATGCTCTATCACACCCCTCCGGAATAATTGACCCGGAGCACGGTACACAATCATACCCATCTGGAATAATTGATCCATAGTGCAGTACACAATCGCTTTTTTGTTAGGTGTAACGATAACTATGCTTATGCAAGTATGGACGCTTGAAAACATAAGAAGAACATCCAAACACTTAACACAAATTACGATCTTTACTAATTTTTATTTCATTTTCACACACACACACATTAAAACAGGCTACATGTCTAACATCTTTTCTCTTTGATGACAGGGTGTACATGAATACTACACCATGTATTTAAGAACCAAAAGCGAGGATTCTTCACAAGAGTAACAGATTCGTAAGACATCGATGCGTGCCTCCCTCCATTATCCTTGTCGCTTGTAATTATTGTAACTTCCCCGAGAGCAATACATGGAAATGGCATAGGGACAATGTCAAAGGCGAGGACCAATGCAGCCTGGGTTTTCTTCCTAAGTCTTCTTGGCGCCCGACTCCTCTCTCTTCTCAGCATCTTCGGCGGTCTTCTAATCAGCTAGCTCCCTGGCCTGGAGTCGTATAATTGCATCTGCTTCGAGTTTGCTAAGGGTCCCCCTCGCCCTCTTTTGGTAGGCAACATCAACGGTTTTCCTTTTTCCTAGCCTACTCAGAGGCCCTCTCCTTCACCACCTCAATATCAGCCTACTTTTTTGCCACCGCAGTGGCAGATTTCTCTTCAGCACCCTGCCTTTGCCCAGGCATCTGGTACGACAACGTCATCCTCTCCCTCTTCCCCTCCGGATCCTCAAACTTTGCCACCAGTCGAGCTTCCTAATCTTCCACCTTAGCTTGCATCGCTTGCACACTTACATCAGCTACGCCCGCCGCATGAGCACTTCGGTCAACTACAAATTCTCCTCCTCCGGAGAGACTCATATAAACATGGGATCCCGGAGCCGAGGGTTCTCCTACTTCTAAAGATTGATCCCATTGTAACTCCAACTGGGACTCGGATGCTTTAGGAAGAATGGGGGCAAAACCTGATGTCGCCTCCACTGCGAGGGGGGCTTCCTAGCAAAAGAAGCAACTATTTGACTCTTGAGGGTTCATCGCCTTCATCCTCTTTAGTCAATAAGTGGGGGTAGTTCCCCACTTATCCTTGCACTAGCTTACTCATCGCAGGACCGGAGGAGGATCCACACCAGCTTCTGCGTTGGTATTTCCATCATCACAACCTTCGGGACAACCATTCCAAAGAGGAACATGCGCCTCGCCATGAGGATGATTCAGACCCCAAAAGCTCGGGTCTTAGAAACTTCTAGCCTCCCAACAATACCAGGCAGACCAGGCGTCGAAGCCCAAACCAAAGGATAGAAGGAGAAATACAACCATTAGTTCCCCGAGGGATGGGAGAATTTAGACAGTTCTCAGTATGCGAAACAAAAAATTCATATTTCGATGCAAGTTCTCGAGTTTCCATGGTCGGTTCATTGGATTCCCAAAGTCCCAACGTCTTGCCAGGAGGCTCCTACTTAAACACAACGTGAAGCTGACTCACGCCCCTCGATGCAACAACTTCCTACCTACAAGCACATCAGAACGTGGGGACGACACCTAGTTCTAATAACTATGGCAGTGATTACCGATAACCATCAACACCATTCTCGGGTTGGAAAAGGGTTACAACATAATTGGGCTGGAACTAACGACTCAACCGTATGATTACATCTTATGTGCACATCTGAGTAGTCAGCCCAAATAAGTTCATTTCCATGATCATTCGCGCACCAGTTGTGTTACGTTCAACTTTAATTACAAACCAAACATGAAACATTGAGCAACAATCTGAACTTGCTGACGTCGAGCAGATTCTAGCGGATACCTGGGATTGGGGGCAACCCTCTATGGATCGTCGCACCGGCCTGGCAATCATAGGACCCGATCAGATCCACTTCAGTCCCTGCACTAGCGTCATCTTCACAGCATCCCTTGGCACCATCATCTTAAGAGCGCCTTCACCTCACAACGAAGGCAATCTAGAGCCAGAGTCCAAGCCCTGGAGGCTTTTCGGCTTCCCATCAGTTCCCAGACTCCACGAAAAGTAGGCACTCCAAAACATGATGGCAACTTTTAGACTCAACAACTAGCGCCATGGCCATCATCAACCGCCAGCGCAACGCCTGAGTCAAGATGCAACTGCATCATGGTTGGGCTATTGATCGGATCCCGAGACTAACAACTCAACTATATGTCGACATCCCAAATAAGCATTCGAGCTGACAGTCCAAGCGAGCCCACCCCTCAAGGACCACGTTGCGAGACCAAAATCACTGATCACTGTCTGCTCATCGGGCGCCATGCAAATGTTTAATTTTACAAGCCCAAGCTTGGAGCTAAGAGTAAGTCTTTAAAGTGCGAAGTTATGCATCGTGCTCCCACGCACTTGCTAAATTATCACGTCCCTCATACCGACTTCGACCTCTTGAAAAAGCAGGAGGGTTTATTAAGTGTCCGGGATACGAAGCCCACTCCCGTATTCACACATACTTAGCGACCTTTATCTGAATTCCTAATTCTGTTTCCCAAGATCCACCGCTCCACATTCTTGAGTGCCAAATCTGAAAGCCCTCTTACTTTCCATATCCCTCTTCCCTTCTCCCGAAAACCTAATGACACCTCGAACGTCCAAAGTACAAAAGAAGTATTTTGGCATCCTTCATGCCTTACAATGATTTTCTATCTGGAGAAGAGAAGAAAGGAAGCAACTACCATCATAGGATCAGCATACCCCCAAACGAATGTTCCGGGATCGGAATTCGGGATCGTACACCAAGCTGCGATCGTATTTCAAAACTCTAACTACCAAGTCAATTACCACTCGACGACCACTTGTGTACTCACCAATGCTCAATCATCAAAGTGCACGCGCCCATCATTTGCGTCCGACCTCGCCTCAAAGGAAAACCTATATGAATACATGCCACGACATATGACAAATATTGTCCTAACAATGGCATTCGCGTATATGAGTTGTCGAAACTTTGATCGATTGAACTAGCTCGGAACATTGAACTACCTTGGGTTCACAAATCCAAGTGATTTAGCCGATCCTCAGACATTTCGAAGGCTAAAATTGCACAATCGCAAGCCCAGGACGTATAATTCACCTCCATGCTACCTATTCCAGCTCAGATCGCATCAGACAAAACCACGTGCAAACTCGTAATCGCATACGCGATAATGGCCTGATGACGAGCCGTTTGCACTTCAACGCAATCGAGAGTCGGCAACTAACATTTATTGTCTTTAATCTACAGGAACTGAATGCCTTGGATAGGTTCCAACTCAAGCAAGTCAAAACTCTTAACAATGTTGGAATCCTAAGCTCATACCAACATATTCCGACAAGGCGTCCCAACCACTCCAAAACAGTGTGTTCTCGATACACAACCCAAGAGGAAGGTCATAACCTATCGCCAAGCACCGCATGGAGATGTTTGCGCCCATACTAGACTTATCTCACTTCAAAGCATGCCCCGTTAACACAGAACATACTTTGAAGGGGGCAAATGTTAACCGGCCTTTTGGTCTAGTTCCCAAAAGTATGCAAGACACGCCCGACTCAGCATATCGCGTGATATTACAGACCAGAGGCGTTGCTAGTACCAAAAGACCTGAGTCTGGCCCCCAGCAGAATGTCGCATCCCTCGAACGCGACCTCCATCAGTATCTGTTAGCAGGCAAGCAGGAGGCGAGCCGTGCTCCGAGCCGAAGGCGAGCCGTCTAGCGGGTCCGGGCGCAGCGCCAGTGGGGATCTGGGGCCCCACAGTCCCCGCGACAATCGATCTAACTGGTTAGGTCGAAACTATGGGCACCGCCCGATCCATCCGACTTCCGCCAACAAGTGTGTTGCCCAGAATCACCAGATCGGCTCAAAGTCAGGATTCAGCCAACAACTTCGGCGAACCTCGCCGCTCCTCCAAACGTTGCCAAACAAAGGCCTCGCAGTCCGAACAATTCCCGAGCCAAGGCCACAAATCCTAAAGGAATCACAAGTCTCAAAGCGTCCGAGCCTGCGGTCCACACGCACCCCGAAAAGCGAATTTCGCACCCCGCAGGAGTGAAATTTAGCACCCAGCTCTGGGTTCGAAATTTCGAACCCAACGGGTACGAAATTTCGAACCCAGCCCCAGGTTCGAAATTTCGAACCCAACGGGCACGAAATTTCAAACCCAGCCCCGGGTTCGAAATTTTGAACCCATAGAGTGCAAAATTTTGAACCCAGCCCAGGGTTCGAAATTTTACATGTGGTCCCCTATTTTTACCTACTTCTACCTAATCCTGCCTACCCCCACTCCTATAAATAGCCCATGGCCTCACACTTCAAAGGGGTTAGATTTTCTTCACTTGAGACCTTCCTAGAGCTTCATGAGCCCCATTAATGGCATCTCCTATTTGAGGAAGAAGGAGAATTAAATATTCATTTTCCCAAATACTTAGCATATGCAATTATGAAAGTGAATGTAATGAGCATGGCTCTACCTTGTAATTCTTGGGTAATTAATAAAAGTTCAATATCCTTCCAAAGTGGACGCAGGCTTAATCCGCGGCCGAACCACTATAAATTCTCGTGTCATTTACTACTTTCTCTTACTTAGTCTTGCGACCAAATTAACTATTCCTAGTAATAGGAATCTTTGGTGTTTACGACATTTTTTGTCGTCAACACACACACACACACACACACACACATATATATATATATATATATACATATATACACGCATGTATGTATGTATATGTGTATATATGTGTGTGTGTGTGTATACACATACATACATACATACATATTTAAACGACAAATCAGATATGATATGAGTTAATTTGGTTGTTGCGATGTAAATCTTAGCATCTATACATGTGTATGCCAAAATATGAATGTTTTATTATGTTGTATGCTATGTTGTAAAAATTATTTTAGGTTTTTTCTTAGGTGCTAGGTTAGATTTACCATCAAGATTTTTGATTAATTTGTCTAGATGAGACTTTTAATATTATACAAGTGTATAAATATGTTTATAAGTACTATCTATGCTCTAATTTAGGCTGCATGCCTTTTATAAGAATTAAAATGTTGTTTCTAGTCATTTGCATCTATGGTTCTTTTCAAATCCAACCAAATCAATAATATTCTACTGAGCATTAGTTTCTTTTTTTTTTCTTTTTTCTTTTTTTGCAAGGAAAGCGGGGTTGAGTGGACCTCTACCACATTTATTAAAAATAAGAAAGAGCATACAAGATACTCAGCAAAAGACATGCCGAGAGCTACACACATAGATACAAACTAAGCACGCAAACAGGACACAAATTACAACAACTTAAGCAGCCAAGAACCCAAGAAGGGACTGTCAAAATTATGAATAGGAGAAGACAAATCGCTCCTTAAATGAAGCTTCAGAACAGTCCAAAATTCATTACCACTTCTCTTCTTGAATTTAAAGGCTCTTAAATTTCTTTCCTCCCAAATCATCCTTGCAAATTTTTTTGATACAAAGAATGAATAGGACATGTGTATTACTCCTCCGTTTAGTTGACTATCTGATGTAATGCCATTGAGATATAGAATTATCAGGATGTGTCGTTACACCAAAAAAACAGTAGCAGTCTCTTCCATATGTCAAAAGAATATGTACTTTCAAAATATAAATGATATATTGATTCATCCGCAGTTTCACAAAGTAAGCACTTCCCATCCACTAGCATTCCCATCTGACGCAGCTTGAGTTTGGTTAGCAAAGCACCATTAATCACCTTCCATAACATAAAATTCTCCCTAGGAATTGCCGCTTTACTCCAAACAATCTCGTGCCACTCGCAGTCAGGCAACAGTCCTAGGTTAATAAGATTAAGGTAAATATTTTTAACAGAATGAGGGGAACCTTTCCATGTAAGAATTTATGCCGAACTGTAAGAAACGGACGGGATAAGGTCATGGCATAATATACGTGCATGGGAATTGGCAAGAAATGGAAGGACTACTTTCCCAGTAGCAAGGAAATTTGTAACATTAGCAGCTCTATTAATTTCAGACTGAACGATGCAATCGTAACCCAACTACTTCGAGAGGATAATACCATTTGACATCCAAGGATCGTCCCAAAAAGATACTCTACATGAAGATGAAATGTTGTATTGTATAAAAGGCAGAAATTTACATCGCAACTTCAAAATGTTCCTCCAAACCCAGCTACAGGAGGATGGAAGAATTAAAAAAAGAAGTAGAAAATAGAAGAGCCCAGATTCTAAATGAACAAATTCAAACTCGAAAAGGATCTTTCCGATTCTCGAAGAATGGGGGCATTTACAAAATACCGTCTCAATTTATCCTATTTCATCAGATCCGGGATGTGATATGGTTCCGAAAGATGAACCAGATATGGACCGTTCGAATAAGATTTTATTCTTAAAAAAAATCCATTTTGGGATTTATTTCATCTATTCCATAACCGGAACAAAGGGGGATACACGTTACACCACGATTTTGAATCAGAAGAGAGATTTCAAGAAATGGCAGATCTATTCGCTCTATCAATAACCGAGGCGGATTTGGTGTATCAGGCTAGGACGGGGAGCGTGCGCGCTGGATAATCCGCTTTCCATTAACCAGAACTTACGATTATTAACATAAAATATCTAGCACCACTTAACCCACAAGCTATCAGAGCAGGATATAAAGTTGTGAAAATGAGTACTGATTGCCGCATAGTTCCATTGTTGCAACGATAATAAGCCAAGGCCCCCTTTGTTCTTCGGAAATTGCGTTTTGAGGAAGGCACACGGGACTGGCTTCCTGCCGTGAATACTTCTAGTCCAAATAAAACATAGCATTGCGGACGTAATCATCGAAATGAGCTTCTTAGGAAGAATAAAAGCTCTTGCCCAATAAACTGATATGGAGAAACCAACGCTACGAACTAAAGCAAGGCATCCAGCTTGCGACAAAAATTTATTTGCCTAACAAGTAAGAGATGCCGTAATTTTGTTGTAGAGCGACATGCAATTGGCTTTGGTCACTCTGGACGAACAAAGAGGCATCCCAGATACAAAGACCCCTTTACGAGAGGACACATATCGAGCAAAGAGTTCAGCCAAGTCGTGCTTGCATCAGAGATTCCAAAAAAAATTACTTGAGATTTTACAGAGTTTAACTTAAGACCAGTCATGGAATAGATATCATTTAGGGTTTCGATGATGAAATGCATGGAGGAGTCCTCTGGTTTGGAGAAGACCATAATGTCATCGGCAAATAAAAGTGTTGAGATAGAGTTATATTTGCTTTTGGGGTGATATTTAATTAAACCATGCTCAAATTTCTCTTTGAATAAGCAGGTCAACAACTCCATAACAATAATGAAAATATAAGAAGATATCAGATCCCCCTGGCGAATTGCTTGTTTGCTCTTGAAAAAAACCAGAGCTTCTACCGTTGTACACAAGCGAGAAACTTGGGGTAGACATGCAGGTATAAATCCATGCTACAAAAGTTTTGGGGAAATTCATTCTAGCTAGAATCCTGACAATCGAGTCCCATTGCACGTAGTCATATGCCTTGCTCAAATCAAGCTTCAACATTGCAGCTGGGCTTGCATTAACATTACCGTAACCCTTAATCAACTCGTGGGTTAAAAACACATTATCCAGGATACTTCTTTCAGGAAGGAACGCCGACTGATTATTGGAGATCAAGTGAGGAAGAACTTTGAGAAGTCTATTGGCCAAGATTTTCGAAATGCACTTGTAAGTTACATTACAGCAAGCGATAGGCCAATAGGAAGATACCTTCGATGCATGCTTAATTTTTGGAATGAGAACCAGGTTAGTAGCGTTCATTTCTGACAACAATCTGAATTTGTCGAAGAAGTTATGGAAGGCTTTATAAAAATCAACAGCAATAATATCCCAAGAAGATAGGAAAAAATTAACATTAAATCCATTCGGACCTCCACTGGATTTTTTTATTCTTTGAAAAAAGTGCTTGCTTTATTTCATCATTCGTGACTCTAGCCACAAGACAATCGGAATGGCTTGTAGTTAGGTAAGGTAGACTAACACCATCAATAAGGTATAAATTCGGACTAAAGTTACTGCCATTACCAAGAAGTGAAGTGAAGTAATTTAACAAGGCAGCATCAATCGCATCAGGGGTGTCATGAGTCAATCGCATCAATCCACTGAGTATTAGTTAACATGTAGCAAAAAACTAAAATATTATTTAGAATGTACTAGTTTGTCAAAAAAGTCCTAATTTTGACTAATCCTTGATTAATCTATCGTACATGCTAACTACCTCGCGATGTTTATAGCATTGATCGTATGCACACAAATATGTGTATATGATATATGTGTGTATACATATACACACATACATACACATATAATACATATTATATAACTAAAAACTTTGCTTATAAATTCAAATAAAATATTAATTTTATTTAACATAGAATTTTAAAAAGTCATAAATAAACTAGACTAGATTGGTCCGTTAAAATAATTCCAAATAGGTATATGATCATTTAACTATTCCATTGGAGGCCGGACAAGTTCCAACCATAAGTAAATAAGAAAGTGGTTGTTGATGAAAATTGGACCATTCATTGTAACCCATTAAATTGCATCCAGTGCATCCGTAAATAGTTCAATCTTTTTGTTCTACAACAACGAATCAGATTAAGCTTGTTCCATCATCCAATATATCTAGAAAATGGCTGGGATAGCAAATTGTTGCACGGTTTAATATTTACGGTTATTATTATAACAACTATTGTTATTTTAAATAAAGTTGTAACCAAAGTATGAGGTACCGTTTGATTTTTGGAATGAGAAGTCCACATTTGCGTCTGCATCGGACACGTCCGACGCGTCGACGTGAGACCAACCGCATTTGCTCCTTCCAGCTGAACGCTACAAAATCAACTGTTCGGTTTGCCCGTTCAGTCCCTTCCCCATTTTACAAAATTTACCCCTTTTGTGTGTCCCTTCCAGATAAAATAAAAACGCATTCCCCTTTCATTTATTTTCTCCTTCCCAACCCTTTCCAAATATCATTTTTTTTTTAAATCAAACGCACCCTAAGTCGCTCTAGGTAATAGGTTAAGAGCATCTCCAATAAGATTCAGGCCTTGGATATTATAACACGTAATATTCAGCTGAATATTACGTGTTGTGCCCAATAATTAAAAAAAAAAAAATCTTTGTGCGCCTATTTAATCGGTTCATAATGTTAATTTGACATTTTATGCCGTTGCGAGCCTATTTAATCAGCTCGCGACGTTGTGAGCCTATTAAATCAGCTCGCAGGAAAGAAAATTAATTTGGCTTTTCTGTTGTTGCGAGCCGATTAAATAGACTCGCAACGTCGCGAGCCGATTAAATAGGCTCGCAACGAAGCGAGCCGATAAAATCAGCGTGCGGGGCCAATTCCGAATTTAGAATTGACCTTGTAATATTTTGCTGAATATTACGACTTTGAATCTCGGTTGAGATGAAAAAAAGGTGTATATCCTTAATTCTAAGCCGCAATTAGCATCTATTGGAGATGCTCTCACAATGTTTCCGTGTGATATCAATTATATTATTACATCGCGGTACTTATATTGCATATCATGGTTTTGGGACTACTGATATGACATCTTAATTGTTGTCCACGGATTAAAATATAAAGATAGGTCTGTTGTTGCAATCTAATCTTCATCATCATCATCTAAACAATGATAATTATGGGGTGACTATCAATCAGTATCAGCTTATCAGCCTTTAGTTAAACAACTTTACAAGCTAAAATAATTTAGTTTGCCACATTTATGTTTTATGCATTAATCAATTTAGTTTGCTCTTGCTTTCTTGCGTGATGCGTCCCTAGGCTTTATGTGCTATATTCTTATTGTCTCTACTTGTCATCTTGTAGGATGATAGAAACTATGTGTTTAAATTTTTATATGTAACATTTCTTCTGATGATTAATTGGCGTTGTCGCATGTTCTGAATGATTTACCTTACCTTGGAATCACATAGTATTTAATTTTTAATATGAATAAACTTAATCTATAGCTAATTGCCTTTCTGTTTTAGCTTCAAAGGCACCATGAAAGTTACCTTTTAGACCGCTAGAAGTTATTTTTAATGTCATTGAAAAGCCGGTTGTATTAGTAATTTTACTATCCTTTTCTATTTTATTTTATCTTACCGCTAAAATATGTTGAATGAGCCTAACAACAATTACACATTTTTCTCTTAATTTTACCAGAAAAAATGGATAGACCAAAAAGAAAAAAAATAAATAAAACATAAAATATTGCTAATATTCCAATCAGAAGTCAGATTTGTTGGCACTAGTAATATTTTCACATCTAGTATGAACTTTATTGTGTCGTGTGTGGGTTTCTAGCTTAATACTAAAATTTGTGCTAAGAGAGAACTATAATTTGGAGTAATCAAAATAGCAAATGAGGTATTAATTGAGCTAAAACGAGTGTTTAGTCAAAATTGTTCCGTTAGCATCGCATCGCACGCTTCCGACGTCAACAACCCAATTTTGATTCATTTGGTAAACGGGCTAAATACCACGTTTTGGGTTTGGATGCTCGAACGGCAACTAGCCACGTCGGCAGGAATAATAACTTAAACCAGCCAGGTATTGGGAATGCTTCTAAAGTATAATTACTTTAAAAAAAAAGTAAAGGCATGACCAAAAGTAGTGTGTAAAATCAAACGCACATTGGTCTGATATTCAATGACATGGAATCCAAAAGGGGAAACAACAAGCAACAAATACCATGAAGCAATATCATGTTTATAAACCAACACAAGTCACTTCTTCTATCTATCACCTACTTATCTGTATAGGTTCTGTATGCCACTCAAATTCTGCTTCTTCTTTTTTTTCCCTAACTTTTTTTCTGCCTAAATTATTTACACCCTCTAACAAAAGCATTGCCAAACTCTTTCAGTTATTATGGTACGTTCCCTCTATGAAATCAGGGCGTGTTGCCGGATGTTTTGGCCAAGGAGAGTGTGAAGTATAACAGTACCAGAGTACCCATGCTTGATCTGCACAAGAAAAATATAGGGATTAGAAGTTATCCGGAACTAGTGGTGTGCATGCGGCATTTGGATTTTGGAGTGACATTGAACATTCATTTATAAATGATTTCCACCACAATTTACAATTTAATTAATAGAGGTAGTGAAAAAAAGAAAAAGAAAAAGAAAAAACACAATTATTAGTTATATAAATGTTACAGCCATAGTTTTCACAAATGTAGCGTGACTCAAACCGTGATGATCCAAGAGTCAATGTTTTGATGGTTCAACATTGTCAAACCATTAAAACTATATCTTTCTTTTTTTAGAATTTATGCATTTAGTAACAACTTATTGTTAAATTTAGTGATACAAAATCACAAAATGATTGGAACAAATTTGCAAAGAATGGAAAGTAAATATTTTTATAATGTGAATGCATTGATTGCATTTGATGAGGTGGTAGAGAAATAAATGAAGAGATTAATTTCTTCCATCTATGCTAAAAAAACGAATTAATTTACTTTCTATGTTTGCACATTTTTTGTTATGGCAATTCGCCTCCATTATATTATTACCATATGTTGGTAATTTAATTGATGATTCACATAGATTTGAATTGACTATATATTGAGGGGTAGACTTTAGTATAAACCCATCCTGGCCTGGAACCAGTAATCCCCAATGGTGTCTCTTCTTGTTAAACCTGATTGAGGTTTGGATATGTAAACTCTTATTTTGTAATCTCTTGTAATTCTCTCATGTAAAATAAAATCTCTCTCTGTTGGACTTGACGTACACAATCTCGAGAATAGTGGAACCAGTATAAATATTGTCTCTTTGTTTCTCTGCTATAGTTATTTACTATTTTGTTGATGTAATAGAATAATTGCTATCAAATTAGATTGATGTTCAATTGGCAAATCTAGATCCTATTTATTGCGCTTCCGCATATGCTCAATTTTCATAACAGATTTCTTCTTAATATCTTGCGTTGTGGGACAATCCTCCAATTCAATCCACGCACCCACTCCATTCCAATGTGAGCCACACCTAACAATCTCCACCTTGGCGAGTATTGCTCAAGTCACCTTAGAGTTACACCTTGAGTCCTCTTCACAGTTGGTCAGGTTGCTACCCCGAGTTCTCATAAGCAGTGGCGTCAGGCTGCTTTTTACCATTGTATCTCCACCTTGACGAGCATCCCATGCTCAATCCCCTTTGAAGCCATGCTTCGGTCATGCTACACATACCGGTCCCCTCGAACCATGGAGCTCTGATACCATGTTGAGTAGGGCTGTTACGGTAATGGTAAATTTACCATTACCGTACCGTTACCGATAAATCGGTAACCGGTTACAAAATTAAACGGTATACCGATGCATTCGGTACGGTAACGGTAATTTTACCGTTATGAGCGGTAAAGTACCGGTAAAAAAATAAATATTCCGACGGTAACGGTAAATTACCGTTAACCCAATTTGTTTATATTCAATGTAGAAAGTGGAGCTAAGCTACTAATAAGGGTATCCCACCAGTTGTTCCTAATAATCATTATTTAGTACCTTCATTTGGCTCTCTAAGGCAAGTTCATGCCTAAGCAATCTTTTTTATAATTTTATTTATGTAACCATGTATGTGTTGCTGCTGTCACTTTGCTGTCTGTTATTCTATATTGTCATTTTATGTCTTTATCAACTTATTTAGTTAATAATAACAAACTCAGACATGCATGCTGAATTGCTGATACTGCTGTCATTTTATGCACATCTCTAAACATATAACATGTTCATTTTACATAGGCAAAGTAAATATTTATACTATTTTTAGAAAACGGTAATTTACCGTTACCGACGAAACCGTTACCATTGTAACGGTATACCGGTAGAACGGTTACCGGCGTATCGGTAACGGTAACGGTAAGCATTTTTGATTTACCGGAAAAAACGGTACGGTAACGGTATTTGCATAATGGTAACGGTAACCGTTACCGTAACAGCCCTAATGTTGAGTTTCGGCATTCCCTGCGTACCGTACGCGCTTCACCGTGTCTATCGGAGTCAACGGTCGAAGTCTCCTATGTTGGCGTCCCGATTGAACATCCCATCGTCTCCCATATATGGTATTGGTGGCATGTAACAATGAGGATTCCTTTTGTTACAATAAGTGCTTCCTAATACCAAATTATATGCCCGATGGAAGACGATGAGGAATGTTCAATCGGGACGCCGGCATAGGAGACTTCGACCGTTGGCTCCGATAAACACGGTGAAGCGCGTACGGTACGCAGGGAATGCCGAAACTCAACACTTATATGTAGTAAATTTAAAAAAAAATGCAACAACTATGAACTATATATGACCTTAAATTTTTACAACTAAATTTATATATTGTTGTAGTGCATAATTATATCAATACAACTACATTGTGTACACAGTAAAGCAGCGCACAAGATAGACATTTAATGACGATAAACTTATTGAATTTTCCAGTGATATATGAGAAACTAGTAACGGTGGAAATTGAAGTAGTCGAATGTGTTGACAAATTTTAAAACGATGATGATTTTTGTAATATAGATTTATTTTCTTATGATTAATACAAGTGATGGGAATGAGATATAATTACATGGTGAGAATGTAAAAGAAAAATAAAATAACCGTTGTTCAACTGTCTAAAATCGATGGTTGAACCGCTAGTTTTAAGGTCCGATCGATATTCGCGGACAATCGAGGTCTGATTGAATTCTAGGTCGTAGTGATCTATGATTCAAGGTTATTTGAGATCGGACAGTGGTTGGGTAGAATAATGAAAACACTGGTTACAACTATTTACAATAGAAACACTGTACTTGCTGCTCTAAAGACACGTTCATAGCATTTGCTTGCAATTAGAAATTTGCGCTTCCGCTCCATAATGTATTTTTCAATGAAATATCCGGAGCATACCACTACCAGAACAAAAGTCGGTTCCAGTATTAAATAAGGGGAAAGTCTATTTAAACTCAATTGGTGACACAATGAATCTCCACCACTCTATTCCCTCATGATTTTCATCTTTCCACGTAAAGACAAAATGATTCAAGGACTAATACTTTGTGTTTCTCAATTTATGTTTAATTATATGTTCAAATAGCTATCCCCTGAATAACCATTAATTTTATTGAGTAATTCAACCTCAACAATGAACCCCTTTCTCCTATGTTTATAATGGTGGATGAATATATACGCTCATGATTGCAATTCGCATGAAGAAGAATTAACCTTTACCTGATAGTTATCGCGCATTATGATTTATGTCAGTAGAAGTGTTAATTATGCTCTTCAAACAAACACTATAATTTTATTCCTTACAACTGTGATGAAATTAGTAAATTAGTAAACACTAAAATTAGTGAATAGTCCATGAAATCATTTATACTATGTTTTTGATAAAACCATAAATAAGCAGTTATGACCAAAAACTTAGGTGGGAGGTTTGCAAAAAAAAAAAAAGAAAAAAAAAAAAGAGGAAGGTTTAATTTTCACCGACTAGTCTTCAGATTTTCAGTCAAAAAACGGCCGTAAGCCCTCTATTTCCAAATGATAGTGTTCCATGTGCTTATTAAACTCTAATTTAACATCCTTTTGCTTTTCATCAGCAATTTTGTTCAGTTTAATCTAATGGTAAATATACAGTGGAATACTCTTTTTGATGACAGATGTACCGCTTGAATTCAAATTTCAAACCATGACTTAAAATTTTGGATTTTCAAAGCACATTAATTTAAGAATTGTCCGATTCTGGACTTTCAAGTGCGATAAGAGGGTGGGTAGCTATTCAAACAAACATCAACGCTGTAAAATATGGCAAAACCTTCATGGATCATTGGATTGAAGATATAAATTTCACTCTCGGGAGAATTAATAAGACATAATACTTTAGTTTATTAAAGTTAACTGTTAAGACATTATTTAGCGAATCAACTTCCTGATATTGGCCCATTTTTCTATCCCCACGTTTCTCTTTCCCATTCTGTATTAAACTTGACTCCTAGTTCATTACTTCTTTTTGTAGTACTCCTGCTATAAACCATCACTGGTAGCTGTTTATAACAACAGTGACTGAAAGTGGTTTTCGAAACAAGTCATATGGATGGCCATGCCAAACGTATAAGGATGCATAATAAACTCACTTGTACAAAAAGACTACATAACATCCAAAAATGAAGACCTTGTACCATACATATTAAATGCAGTATCCCTACTTGCCATGTAAAGTTACCCAACATCTTCTTGTCATTTTGAGAAACAAAACCAATCAAGAGAGTGACACGGGAATGAGTAGGACAATCAAATTGCACCCAAGTTGCCTCAAAACTATTGTATTTGACGTATGTACAATACTACAGATTCTCTGATATCTACTTATAAAGAAAGAAGAGAACAACAATGCATGTTCATTACACAAGGTGTCGTGTTCATCTGACTGGAAAAGTTAAAGAAAAACTAAATGAAAGAAGATGACATCAATTCAAATCCCTCACTTAAGCATTACGTTGCCTCCTAATTTAGAAAACAATAGTGGGCCCATCAAGAGTGGGCCTGATTATAAAACAAGCCCACTGGTAGCCACTCTTACAACGACAGCAGATTTTTCATAGGTGTGAAAGATAGTAGTTACAAAATGTGCCGTCCACTATAAAAAGATGCCGCAGCGACCTATCAATGCACTACACATATGATCTAAGGTTCCATTTCCTTCACCAATCGTTGATGGGATGTAATAGTGCAAACCCCTATCAAGTTCATGGATAATAACAGTCATTTGGTCCAAACAAATCATAAACCACAAGTTAACACGGTTGATGCGTTATCATTTAACTAATTAGAACAAAAACTTATAAGGCACCTGTGCCCCTAACTGAGATTTCTTGGGGGCATATGGAGACAGATAATAAGAGGATGTGATAGGTTTAAGGTTGGACTTGAAGTTATTGTAGCAAAACAAACCTTCAAATATTAGGTAAATTCATAGACTTTATGTTGGCCACTTCCATTGTAAGTACAGTGACTGTTTAGAAAGGTCTTACGTTGGGAAAGGCTCTATCATTTCATGATACTTAATCATATAGAATACCAAAATCTTGTTAGCCATATGAAACAATCAACCAAGTATTCTACGCGTGCCTGGGTAAATTATTTCTTTAATAGCATCCTAGAAGATTGTTGTAAAATCAAGTGTGTGTTTCACATATTACGAAAGCGATCTTGGTTTGAAATCAAATCAAATTGTAATAAGTATGAACAAGAATCTATTCAAGGGTTTGAGCCATCTTCTCTGCTTAAAATCCAAAATGGACAGGTGACAGGAAACAATAGCATCAATTTCGAAATATGAAACTAGCTCAATGTATGTTCTGAACCAAAAATGAAAAACATGAGCTATAAGCGCTTGAGCTCATAATCCTTAGGAACTGTGAGCTTGTAAGGCTCAAGATAAATATTTTTTCCAATTGGTATAATGTAATGTTAGGTGTTAACATTTCAATAACTCAACAAAAGGCACTAATTTACATCCCACTTTCCTCTTTTGGTCACCACACATTTCTGTTCGGCGGTGAACAACCAAGCAACTTTCACATCATTCGGTCCTAAACGGCCGTTGCTTAGTGTAAACTTGGGTGAACTTGTCGTTCAGCCATGAACGACCGAACGTGGGTGGTGGCCGAAAGTTCATAGTGGGGTGTGAATAATAGAACACTAATTCAAACCTACCTGATAAATGACAAGTCCTTAATAAAAACTTACAGTGTGGCAAAAATGAGCAAGACTCTCCTAGGTTGAAGCCATGGTGCCGAAGAACGCCTACTGCTCCCTAGCCGCCTAAATTTTCCAGCAGCAGACGGGGATGATACACGCGATACTGCAACCGCGTCCTCTAGTCTAGCCATGTGTACTGCTATGGAGTGCTTCTCTTTCTCATGTTCTTCCTGCTGGGGCCCATCTCCAGTACCTGTGCATATTTCTCCCTGTATTAAATAATTGTTCGTTCCCAAGAGAGCAGGTGAACAAAAAAAAAAAACGTACGACTGTTATTTTAACGGATGACACGAAAATGTTGTTTTCAGACTCTAAATTTATCTTGTCTAGGTGAAATGTTCTTTTATTTTATATCTGAAAGTGTCAATTTTCTTTATTATGTTTGATAGTTGTGATAGCAGTACATATTAGGTAACACCTGAATGCAGAAAACGTCAAATAACTTGAATATCAGAAGTTGTAAAATATCAAACATGGAATTTTTCCTTTTTATCCTTTTGACTAGCAAAAACTTCCTTACACTTAATCAATTGATCTACAAAATCTTCAGAAGGTACTAGTCTTTCTAGATAAAAATTATTTTAAAAATGATTTATAATTTCATCTACAAAAGTCTATTAAACTTTATCAACAAAAATGTAAATATAACTTTTCCGAAAATATCTTTTTTTTCCTTTTTTTTTTTTTTTTTTAATAATTGTATTAGCATCAAATAGCAGATGATACGTAACTGATTTTCAGTTTTATCATTTTGATCAACT
Organism: Allium sativum; assembly: GCA_030737875.1. Classification (NCBI taxonomy): domain Eukaryota; kingdom Viridiplantae; phylum Streptophyta; class Magnoliopsida; order Asparagales; family Amaryllidaceae; genus Allium; species Allium sativum. Next base: position 196,795,675 of record CM060911.1, read on the forward strand.
TAAATTTCAGTTACGTTATAATTAACTTTACCTCCAAAATAAGCAAAAATAATTTGATCATGTCCTTGCACTAATCAGTTTAAAATTATTTTTAGTATACAGGACTCCTGTAAATTTTAAGAATTTGCAACAGCTTTAAAAATCTAATACAAGCAAAGTTTGGGGGCCGACTGAAAAAGTATGCACTCACCATTGATGGAGTCTCCTTGCATCGTCTCCTTCTTCCTGGCTAAACTTTTCTAAACAAATTTTAAAAGAAAAGGAAAATCAGAATTAATCAATCCATTTAATTGCGAATAAAAAGATCGAAGAAAAATAGTGATTCTATACCGAAACACGGGGACTAAAAGTTTCTTTATCAGCAAGACTTGCTATGTTTAGAGCGATGAAATCGGAGGTCGGCTCTGCTTCATTAGTAGTAGAAGAACTCATTGCGTAGACCTGAAATCGGAACAGAAAATTGAAACTCAATTGATAAAATATGAAAATAAGGGGAGTGGTGAAGGAGAAAATTTACTTGGTTTGGAGTTTCCGCCATTAAAATTTGGAAAAGTGAATTATAGGTTTGGAATGAAGTGCAATTCGCTGTTTAAAACGCAGTTTTCTGATTAAAGGGACGGGGAAGTTTATGGAAAGCGGCGGGCTTCTTCTTTTTGGATTTTTTTTCCCATTATTCTAATTTTGTTTTTATGCCACTTTACAAGAATCTATCTCTCTACGGTTAAAACATACACTTTGTCATGATTATGGTTATCATAAACATCCACTAATTCTCTTTACTGTCATATTACAATTAGGAATGTAAAACCTAATAATTAGTATACTTATTTATAAAATTATTCTAACTTTTACCATGTCATTTTAGATACAGATTCATATATTAGTGTATATATTGGTCTACTAATTAATTAGGCAATATGTGAACTTTTATAAATTCATTTAACAAATATTTGTATATATTGGTCGACTATCTAATTAATTGATTTGAAACATGAACTTTTATAAATGCATTAAACTAATGTTTATCATTGATAAGTAGGATTCATTCTTTATTTTCAATCTTAATGGAGAAAAACTCTTATTAAAAAAATTCTTGAAAAGTTCTAGTAAAAGTTTCTAATAAAAATATGTATTTTAAACTGCATATATGTATATGTATCTGTATGTGTATTTGTAACACCTTTGATGTAACACTTTTTGCTATGGACGTGAACTTCCCAATATATCTTTTACGCTATTGCTTTGGAAATAATCTTGCAAATGTAAGAATTGGTCTTACACTTTGAAATTCATCATGTAGCTCTAAGGCTAAATATGTTCATACAAATTAACTGATTAATTCCTTTGGTGCCACATTTTTTAGTCTACATTAACTTTCCAAAATTGGATTTTACCCTTGGTGTCATACAAATAAACTATAATATTCATTTGTATTGGTATTTTCGAAATAATCTTGGATTTACTACATGCAAAAATGGATTTTACCCTTCAGAATTATCACCGAACTTTAAGATTGAATGTATCGATACAATTAACTGATTGAATAATCCAATTAGTATGCATTTATTGCATGCATTAATTTTTCCTTTTAACTACTATATAAAATATGCTATAAGATACATTACCGAGCACTAAGATTAAATATATCCATACAAATTAAATCAATACACATTAACTGCATGCATTATTCATTCTCTTCACCTGCTAAATAAAATATGCATTTTTTGCATGCATTAGTCTTTATTTTAGCCCACTAAAAATCCAGCGTTATTCACTATTTTAAAACAATTTCGAGTTTACTACGTGCATGAATTTCTCTTATCCTTTAAAACTCATCATATGGCTCTAAGATTGAATTATCTATATAAGTAACCCTATTAAACTTATCACATATATCTAAAATTAAATATATACATACAAATAAATTAAGTAAATCAACCAATATATATTAATTGCATGTATTAATATATACTTTTACTCAATAAATAATCACCCATGGGTGATTCACCCTCTAAGCATAATCTCGTATTTATTGTATGCATTTGACAAATGTATTTCCTTCGGAGTAAACATAAAACTGGTAACATTACTTCTAAAACGTTCACTCAATTTTGGCAAGGCCAACCGGTTTTGTAGTGGACGATCGACTTTTCATTATAACACAGGAGATAGACAAGTTATCTATCTGATACAGATATCTTACACATTAAAAGCCACACAAAAAGTAAAGACCAGAAAAAAACTAGACTATCACCACACAGGGTGTGACTTTGACACTATAAAATGCAAAATCACGGAAATTACATTAAAACCTTATAATAACCCGGAGGCTAATTCCAAGCAGTCTCTTTCACACTATGTCAAAATGCAGGCAAGCACTACAAGGAGAAATACCCAGTAAGCTACTGAAAGCAGTCCAAATTAAGATCACAAGCAAACTATATAACCACCCATTGTTGAATATAACAATATGATTTTTGTTTGATGATAACAAACATATATATTATTCTATAAATGTGTTTGTATTTGTACTATTCTATTTCATCCAATACAGGAATAAATATTTATTTTTGAATAAAATTCTATTGCACAAAATATAATATTCAAATAGTTTTTTAATTCAAAAAAATATATTATTCAAACATTTGAAATAGTACAAACTTCTAACTCCACTATTGTACATTTCACTAATATAATACATTCAATTTCACTTTTTACATTGATTTTCACTACAACACTTTATTCAGTTGATTGTACATATATACAACCTCATATACAGACTCACTCATACACTGACACATTTTGTCTTCAGTTTGCTTCCGATTCAGTTCAGTCACTTGCATACCTGTCATAGAAACACACACAGTAAACATGAACAAATAGATTTACACTCTAGCTAATATGAATTTATTATAAATTTTATTTGCCTTAGAATTTTGGTGTGTTTCTCATCATATTTTTTGACTTAGTCTGATATGCACATACATTTATATTGAGTCTAAACTGCTTAAGATATTCATAGTGATTCACTGTAAATACCACAAGGTAGATTATATATCTAGTGCCCGCAGATCAGCCTCAACACAGTTATAATGGTCTGCTGATCAAGACCAGCCTCAACTCACATTTGTAGTCCGGATCCAAGATAGAAATATCAATCATGCAAGACACAGTGACAAAGAATCATATTTACCAAGGAAAAGAAATTGTTTGCAAATATACATATGTACATTTGCATGCATGGAAACAACTCCAGCATGATCAATCCAAAACGACGGATGCATAAGCCAAGAATCAAATGGCATCACACACCAATACAACATCAACCAACAGTTCAAATCAAGGGTTTTCAAAATGAAGTCAACAAGTCAGTGACATGCACAAGTGTATACCAGTTCACTGATATAAAGATGGTGAGGACATACACAAGAGTACTGATAAGGCACCAGACCTTTTTTTTTTAAATTGGTACCTTTTATTACCAATCATATACTTACATTATATGCCTCATCAAAACCTTGTAACCCCCCTACTGGGTACTTTACAAGAGAAAAGAGCACATATAATTTCCATATATTGAACTGTTATTATACAACAACACAAATCAGCTGGCATCATATAATTCGATGCCCCATCTCTGTAAAAATTCCACATTGTAATCTGAACGAATAGTTTGAGACCCATTGTTACAAACCAGAAGCACCGATTCCTGTTCGATATGCCATAGCTTGGTCAACTATGAAGCCTGTTGATTCTTAAAGATCCTTGAGTTGCGTTCTTTCCATATGTGATACAATGATGCTGTGAGAACTCCACAGGCAATATCCCTTAACTGATCATGAGAGTTGAACTGATACTGAATATTCAACACGTCCTGATGAAAGGAGCTAAAGGTGCTTGAAGAAATGCCAAGCTTAGAACGGAGAATACTCCAAATGGATGTAGAAAATGTACACTGGAAGAAAAGGTGTTCCACTGATTCCACTGCTTCATTGCACAAAACACAGGTAACATCATCTACGATTCCAAAACCAGCTAGTCTGACTTTAGTATTCAATCTATTCAAAATTGCTAAATAAGTGATAAAAGCCATCTTGTGACTGTTCTTCGAATGCTAGACTACCGGATAGTATGCTTTAGGTTCTTATTTGTCTCGAACGTAATCCCACGCCCTGTGAAAGGTAAAAGCGCCACCTTGAAACCATTCATAAAAATCTGTGCATAAGTTATATTAAGTTTAACATTTGAAATTGGTTGAGAAACTTCCCTGGTAGCCGAATGTAATACAGGTTGTACACGACTATCAGCAATAATATCTAAGAATTTCTCTAAGTTGTTTCCAATCATGGAGAACCTATGAAAACCAAGAAGATCGACCAAACATTTAGAATTAATCCATGGTTCAAACCACAGCGAAGTGGTTGAACCATTGACTAACACTTTATCAAAGAGTTGAGTCCCTGTCGACCGTAAGCACAGTAGAGCCTTCCATGTGCATGAAGCGTTATTGTCCATTGGCATAGACCAAAAATGCTTATTAGTATAATATTTCGAATGCATCCAACGACTCCATAGATTCTTTTTGGATAGAAAATTCCATAATAGTTTGATCATAGAAGCCTTTCTTAAATCAGAAAAGGACTTCAGACCAATACCCCCCTCTTTCTTTGGTCCACATAGGTTTGTCCAGTTAATTTTGTGCTGAGACGCTCCACAGAAAAAGTTAGCACAGAGCATATTAATTTTATCTAGAGTAACCTTAGGAAGATGGTAAACAAAACTCCAATACAAGATGATGGGTATTAGAACATAATGAATCAGTTCTGCGCGACCAGTTAGACTCAAGTGCTTAACATGCCAGCCTTGTATTCTATCCTGGATCTTATGTATCAATGAAGTAAAATCAACATAGTGTAAATAATTTGAAGATAAAGGCATGCCGAGATATTTGATTGGCAAAGTACCCACTTCATAACCAAATATATCAGTAATTTGCGGAGTGTTTAGAGCATGTGAACTAAAAAATATTTTAGTTTTTAGAGCGTTAACATTAGACCAGCATATGTACTAAGCTTACCAAAGATAGGTTTCAATGTAATAGCTGAAGTATTAGTGCTTTTACCAAAAACCAGGAGATCGTCTGCATAGAGAAGATGTCTAATTTGCGGTTCAAATGTACGGACTGGTGAAAATGCCTTCATACAATGACTGAAATATTCCATTGCAAAGAAAAATAAATATGGGGATTATGGGTCTCCTTGCCTGACGCAACGTGGAGATGTAATAAACCCTTTCAGCACCCCGTTTAGCAAAATAGAAAATGTTGCCATCGAAATGCATTCGAAAATAAGGTTAATAAAATGTGTAGGAAACCCTATAGAATGCATAATAAAACAGATAAGCTCTCTATTAATCATGTTGTATGCTTTGTGTAGATCCACTTTAACACAAAATTTACGAACACCTGCTTTTTTGAAATCTTTGAGAAATTCGTGAGCTAATAAAATGTTATCGCCAATGTATCTTCCAGGAATGAAAGGCACTGGTTTCGGGAAATGATATGCTGCATTAACGGCTTCATTCTTGCACAGAGGACTTTGCTGACGACTTTGTAAAACAAGTTACAACATGAAATTGGGCGGTAGTGTGTAATGTCAAAGGGCCGATCAATTTTGGGAATTAGAGTAACAAAGGTATGATTTATTCCTTTCGGCAATTTACCAGTATTAAATATGTCTTCAACTGCGACGAGTAAATCCATCTGAATCTGGTCCCAATGTAGCTTAAAGAATTTCGAATTAATCTCGTCGGGACCTAGGCAAGAATCATCATGAATTAAGAAGAATGCTCTCTTAATTTCCTCCAGAGTGATGGGAGCCATCAATATTGATTTACCAGCAGAATTAATAGTAGCTATAGGTTCAAAGTCAGGGAATTGATTGGTATTTGAACTAAGTCGGTAAAGTAGGAGATAGCCTGGGCTTCTATTTCATCTGGTTTATATATTAATTCACCATCTGCAGAGAGCAATGCTTTTATATTATTTTGATGTTTGCGGAATGACATTTTAGAGTAGAAAAACTATGAGTTAGTGTCTCCCTGTTGGAGCCATAACACTTTTGCTTATTGACGTAAACCCCAAAATTTTATACTCTGTTGTGTCATATACACATGCTTTGCTTGCATCATTTGATCAAATAGGTCTGTATTCTATGGATCTTCGTCAACAGCAGCCTCCAAAGTATGAAAATATTGTTCTGCTTCTATCAACAAAGAGTCATCCTTAGGTTGGAGTTTATTCCATTTCTTTAATTCTAATTTACATGATTGGAGTTTATGTTGGAAGTTATAACTCATTGACCCCCAAGTAAAAGACTACCAGCCTCTGTGGAAACACTCATAATAATCGGGATATAAAAACCAATCATTCCAATACCTAAAAGGGTAGCCCTTGGTTTATAACGTTGGAACAAGATGAAATAACAATGGGTTGTGATCACTGGATTCTTGTGAGAGCGAGAGTGCTCTCATGTTGGTAAATTGATGAAGGTAGGAATGATTCACCAGAAATTTATCTATATTATTTGCAATGCCCCTCCTCTGCTAAGTATAGTTGAAGCCTGCAGCCTTGATTTCCATAAGCCCGGCTTGCTGTAGGAAATTTTGAAACGTCCGAATTTGAGAGAAAGGGATTGGAAGGCCTCCCTTTTTGTCAGTAGGAGTAGAACTATGGTTGAAATCTCCCATCAAAACCCATGTTTCAGATATGTGATGAGATTGAGTAATCAAGTCTTGCTATAACGTTTCTCTATCTTGATAATTGTTACTAGTGTAGATAGCCGTAAACATGCAGTGAAATCCACTATAGTTAGATAAAGAAGCAGTGAGAAACTGAGAAGAAAATGAATGAATATTCACTTGCACACTGTTGTACCCACAACAATAGAATATGACCTGAAACAGGAGTGTAATTAGTATGATAATGAGACCAGTTTGATGGAAGTTTAGTGGACAGAGTAGATAAGTTAAATGCATTTAATTTATTTTCAACTAGACCCACTAAAGTGGGTTTATATGATGTTAGAAGCTTGAAAACATCACTTATACGCTGTGATGGATTTATTCCTCTAACATTCCATGATATAAATGTCATTTAATAGTAGTTGAACTCCTTGTTATTCGTTTAGGAGGAGTAGCATGTTTCCGAGAATTGGATGAAGTAGGAATTTAGCACTCTTCAAATAGTCTGGATTTTTGTCAACCAAAAAGGACACGTCCATTTTATCAGAGTTTGGTGGATCCTCAGTAATGACATCTGCAACAGTTTCTAAGTCATATGGAAATAAGGATCCAGGCAGCTCAGAATCCAGGAATTGAAGATCATCCTGCGCTAGTACTTCCTGTGTCACTGTTTCTGAAGTGGAAGCATGATCAGCAGACACACATGGTTGAGAAGTAGAAGCAACTGAGTGTGTAACATAACGAGGTACCCATTTTGGTTTTGTATGAATGTCATGAACACTGTCCTTATGTCCAAATTTCTTGCACTGTTTGCACATAAAAGGAATGTATTCATATTAAACTTGAATTTATTTTTTCTCTCCAGTATGTAATAAAATAAGATCAACTTTGGGTAAATCAGATTCAACCGTAATCTCCACTAGCATTCTGGCATATCGAGTGAAAGATTTTGAAGCAGTTTTGTTATCACAGACGATTGGTTTGCTAATGAAACTAGAGATAATAGAGAGAGCATTCAAAATCCACATTTCCATGTCCAATCCATGCAATTGAATCCAAACGTGTACCTCATTTACATTAAATTTATCAAATTTATAACCGGGTACCTACTTATCAACTAACAGTAATCTCCCATATAATGAATACGTTGTGGTTCGCATAACTTTGTTGAAATCAGATTCCTGCATGAATTGGACACAGAAACAGGAACGAGGAGCATGATGAATGTGGATGTCACCCATTGGTTTTCAGGCTCTGGAGATAAATTCCTTCAACCTAATGAATGACAGTTGGAACTCGATGGGGTGAAGAACAACAGTATTCGCCCAAACCTCTGATGATTGCTGGATGACGTTTTTTGGAAGAAAAACGTAACCACTAGAAGGCAGAGTGTAGGGTAGAGATGATGGCAAAGCCGATGAACTCTGGTCAAAAACAGCCTCAGCATATGTAGGGGGTTTGGAAGATGTAGCATCGGAGGTGGTGGCCGAAGCAGTTGTCAATGGGGTTGGCGGTTGTGAGGTAAAAGAAAATGGGTAGTTGTTGGAACCGTCCGCCATTATCAGTGTTATCATTTATATAAATATATTATATTGATATACACACACACACATGCAACTCGACATGGCAGATGGATGCAACAAGCATGGGTTACACAAATGCAAGTGTACATGGCAACAGGGTGTCACACAAAAAAAATGGGCAGAGGATGGAACTAATAATGCACACATCAAATACATGTGCAAATGCAAACTCATTTTCACAGCAAGAGTATGCACAAAGGCATGGCCAAGCAAACCATACAATGGTGAATGCACAAAATACATGGTGCAGTATGAAAAAAGGCAAAAAAAAATAGATGGGAGGAAAAACCAATATGCATGTGCAAATGCAAGACAAAAGGGAATGAAAATATATGATATGCAAGAATTTCAGGCAAAATTTTATATTTGGCAATAATACATCAGAACTTAAAGAAATTGGGTCGAGCAATATAGGAATGCTTCTGCATGGTACAATCATGCAAAAGTAATGTTTCCAGATTTAAAGATTTCAACATGAATGGATTCACATTTTTCAAATGCTTTCCATTTAAATCGCAAGCATAATTTTAGGCATGAAAATCATTCCAAAAATTCCAGAAGTCAAATAACATTCACTGCAATTTAATAAAGCAACAACCATGCATTATCAAGGCCGAGTCTATCGCATGAAATCATAGGTTAAGGGTTTCTAAACCCTATATATCACCATTTTCATCATCGGCATGTATTGAAAACAAGAAGCAATTTTGAGTAATAGAAATTAAAATAAAAAGAACTCACGAGGGTTTTCCATCAGGAGTAAGCCCAAACCGGATCAATCGACCATGAGTAAAAAAAAATCAAAAGCCATCATAGAATTAATATCAATCAGAGATAGTAGAAGTCGCGATTTGATTTGGGAGCACAAAACCCTAATTCGAAGAGGGTTGGCATTGAAGTAGAAAAAGGAAACTAACATTTGCTTATTCAAGAGAAAAGAACACAAGGGGGACCAGCCACATTATATTTCAAAAGGGGTTTAGTGTTTGTTTTTTAAAGTTGTTTTTACATTTTTTTGTAATCGTTCGAATGTTTTCTAGTTTTCTGTAAACTAGGAATATTAGTTACAGGGTTTGTAGCTAGGAAAAATCTGACCTTGGAGAAAATCTGATCCTGGGAATAAAGATCAGTAGAGAGTTTTGAGTGTGGGATTAGAATAGTTGGGAGTAGGTGTCACGTGTTTACAGCGAATTCTAAGCGTAAAGATTGTTTTAATTCTAATAGAAAGCTTGGGAATGCAGTAGTAGGCAGGGGATTGCCAAAGTTGGTTAAAATCTACATCATTTATTTTCTACATTTATTTACCATATTGTGATCTAAGCTGTGATATTTTTTTATATTCCTCAAAACTGCAATAATCCATATTCACCCCCTTCCAAGGCTAATATAGATCGTACAAGTGGTATTAGAGCAGGTATTTTTCATTAACACTAGAATCATGGTTTTTCCTAGTTGTCAGTTTAGCGAGGGTCAGTCCAGTAATATTCCAACTATTTTCCATGGAATAGATATTTTTAAATTGGAAATCAAAAATCGAATTCTATTTAAAATATGTTAATTCTGAATGTTGGAGTATTATTGAAAATATGGGTGATATGCTAGATAAGAGAAATAAAGTTACCAATGCTCGTGCTATGCACATTATTTATTCTTATCTTAATATTGGTCGGTTTAATCATATCTCCCGTTGTTTAACTACACAAGAAATCTGGAATACACTTGATGCGATGTATGGTGTATACGACAATAAATGATTAAAACCCTCAAAGATCAACTCAAGTTTAGAAATAAGCATAAAAGGATATACGAATGAAGAAACCGATGATGATAGTAATGTAGACTCAACAGACGATGAAATAGATTATTTTTCATACAATGATTTAGTTCATCTTTGTTATGATTTAACTAAAACTTTTGATAATCTCCAACGGAAAAATAAACTTCTAAAATCTAAAAATCAAGAGTTGATTCACAAAAATAATGTGTTGGAATTAAAACTTGAAAAATACGACTGCAAATATTGTATGAATTTGAAAACTGATTTAGCTCATGTCAATGAAAATTTTCAAAAGCTTAAAAAACAAATTATGAGTTTAAAACAAAAGGAGGATGAACGAATTTGTAAAAACAATGTTTTGCAAAAGGAGTTGGATAACATTAGTTCAAAACATAATTTTTTTGAAAAAGAGAATTTGTTGAAACTAGAATCATTTTTGAATGAACTTGAAATTGAAATTGAGAGAATCAGAAATCTCAAATGCAATAAGTGCATGTCTTTTCAAAAAGAGTTAATTGAAATAAAAGAGAATTTCAAGTTCCTTGGAAACGAAAACAGGTTTTTGAAAAACAATAAGATTGAGATTTCTAAAATAAATCAAGATTTGGAAAAAGAAATTGAAATTTTCAAGAAATTTGAAAAACTTGATTTAGAATGAATTTGAAATTGAGATTTCTGAGTCTAAAGCAAACATTGAAAAGCTGATAAATGAGAATAACTTGTTGAAATTTGAAGTCAATGATTTTGAATTGAAATTTAAGAAATTTTCAAATAGTCAAAATTCTTTGAATTCTTTATTAAAAAATAATTTCTTATTTGAAAACAAGAAAGGATTTTGATTTGGAATTTCAACTAAAAAACAAAATTCTCAAAAGTTCTTGATTTCTTCGAATTGCTTGTATTATGGAAAGGCCGACCACAATCAAAATAGATGTTTGTTTAATAGCGATCCACTTAAACAAATGAGGTTCCTAAGATTTAAAAATTCAATTGTGACCAAAGTTAAGCAAATTTGGGTTCCTAAAGGCACAATGATAAGTTCAAAAGGATTGTTATTTCAGCAAGCTTGGGTACCGAATATCATGAATAAAGTTAGGAGTGGTTTTAGAAATTTTGTTAGACCACTCGATCCCATAAATACTTAGGTACTGGAGGACGACTGAAGAATGACTTTCTAAAAGAATCAAAGATTTTTCCATATTTGAACTGAAGCTATTTCACATATGTTCCTTAGCCATGATTATCGAGTTAGAGAATCCATATCTATATGATAAATCAGATATGGTCTCTAAACTCATATCTGTTTTGTTTCTATTCTTCCTATTATTCTTCTTTTTGTTCTTCTTGTTATCCTCCCTTTCTGTTAATACAAATTCGCTTTGACACAACTACAGTATTTTTGGCACTTGTTGAGTTTCATAACTTCAAATTGAATTTTTTTATTGTCTGGAAATTAGATTTATTTATCTAAAACTCTATGTTTTTGATGATTTCCAAATTGTGAACTTAAATTTATAAATAATTGCAATTGTTTTGAAGTTTGATTTTTTGATTGATTTCTGAATTTCTAACAGTGCTGAAGTATTCTTATCATATCTTGAACACTGTTATTCAGAATTCTAAAACTTTTTGATGATCTGAAAAGCTACTGAAATTTCACATATCTTTGCCGTTTTTGAGTTTCTTCTAATTCATTTTGGAAAGGCTTGAAAAACTACACTCACTATAACACACTACTAATTTTTATGTTATGATAATTTCATTGTTCTTTTGGATGGGCTTGACTATTTTGTTTTTCGAAATCATTTGTGACTGATTATATATTGAATTTCATGTGTACCATTTTTTTTGGACTTGATTTTTGAAAATAAATTTTGTTAAGTGATTTCAAATAACTTGTTTTGATTTGAATCATTAATTGTCTTGGACTTGTTGTAAATATTCTGAAAAAATTCTCTTGTGAATCTTGTTTTGAGATTGATAGATTGCTGCTCTGATAGATGAAATTGAATTGATTTTTTTAAACTGATTTTCATCTTGTATAGTTCCTTTTAGATTCCCTCTTGATATTGATATTTTCAAATTTAAAATTGTTTTTGATTATTCGTTCAAAAATTAAAATTATTGGCCAAATTGTACTATATTTAAAACTCATCAAAATTATTATTAGATTAATGAAATTGTGATGAGTTGTGACTATAGTATATTTCCATAACAAGAGGATATTTTATTTAAATTCTCATGATGTTTGAACATATTTCATAATATCTTTGAATTGGTGCTTATTTCATGAACATCTTCTTTTTCTATCATCTTTCTATCATTCATCATGGTTTTGTATAATGTGGAGAGTTTAATTTTTTCTTACATCATTAAAGGAAGTACAATTTCAAAATTTGTAATGGAAATGAGACTATAGTATTATTGAAAATAAGAGAGAGCGGAAAATTTTCAAAAATCTGGTACGGTTGAACATATTTTATAACATGATTAATTTAGAAATTTATTTCTCGACTATCTCCATCTCTACCATATTTTTATCATTCATTTTGGCTTTATATAATAAGGAGATTTTATACAATAAGTGGTTTTGTAATCTCATTTATAAAAACCTAGATATGGGCATGCATGGTTAGAGAATACTTATAATTTAAGTTGTCACTGACCTCATTTAAAAGTCCTATGGTTATGCGTGGTTAGTGTGCTCTTAAATAAATGAAAAAAGGAATAAAATTGCGTATATATGAAATCCTCCTCGTCATTTAAAAACTGACCTATCAATCCATTATTTGAATTGTGAAATGTGTTACTATTTTATGTTATATTATGATTTTTTGGTTGATAGTCTTGGGATTTGCGATAATTTGATTTTTTTTCTCTTGATTTGAGTTTATATATATAGTCCAATTCCTTTACTATTTTGTGCTTAATTTTAAAAATCTATTTGAAAATAACTAGAATTCATATGTTTTATAACTCTCTCCATTTTATAAAATCCATCGTAAATCCATCATTCTAAATTGTGAAATTTGCCACTAATTTGAAGAATATTATGTTTTTGTTTGATTACATGAGGTTTACGATATACATTCTCCATCTTGATTTGAATTTATATTTCTAGTCTATATTTCATCACTATTTCGATTTCTATATCCTTTTGATGATAACAAAAAGGGGAGAATGGTTAAGATTTTGATGATGAGTGAATATTTCATGAATATTTTAATATTGGAAATTCAATTATTTTCATTCTCACTCATATGCACATATTTGGGGGAGTACATTTGTAGGGGGAACATACATATAGAGGGAGTACTGCACTTCACTGTTAAACACATTTATCTTTTTCAAAATCTTATGTATATGTTTGCCATCATCAAAAGAGGAGATTGTTGAATATAACAATATGATTTTTATTTGATGATAACACATATATATTATTCTGTAAATGTGTTTGTATTTGCACTATTATTCTATTTCATCACATACAGGAATAAAAATTTATTTTTGAATAAAAAGCTATTGCACATAATATAATATTCAAACAGTGTTTTTATTCAAATAAATATATTATTTCAACATTTGAAATAGTACAAACTTCTAACTTCACTATTGTACATCTCACAGATACAATACATTCAATTTCACTTGTACATTGATTCTTCACTACAACACTCTATTCACTCAGTTGTACATATATACAGACTCACTCATACACTGACACACTTTGTCTTCGGTCTGCTTCAGATTCTGTCCAGTCACCTGCATACCTATCTCAGAAACACACACAGTAAACTGGAACAAAAATAGATTTACATTCTATAAAATATGAATTTATTTTAAATTTTATTTACTTCAGAATTTCGGTGTGTTTCTCATCATATTTTGACTTGGTCTGATATGTATATACATTTATATTGAGTTTAGACTTCTTGTGATATTCACGGTGATTCACTATAAATGCCACAAGATAGACTATATATCTAGTGGTCGTAGATCAGCCTTAGCACAGCTATAGTCGTCTGCTGATTAAGACTAGCCTTTACTCACATTTGTGATCTGTTGATCTTGACTAGCCACAACACATCGTATAGTGGTATGCTGATGTAAATATAAAAAATAATTTCACATGCACGATACATGTATACACATGCATGTGTATGTATATACACATATATATTGATAATGTACATATGAACTACCAAGCATGCAAGACACAATGTCAAAGAATCATATCTACTAAGGAAAAGAAAGTGTTTGCAAATACACATATGTACATTTGCATGCATGGCAACAAGTCCAGCATGATCAGTCCAAAACAATGGACGCACAAGCCAAGAATCAAATGCCATCACACACCAATGCAACATCAACCAACAGTTCAAATCAAGGATTTTCAAAATGAAGTTAACAAGTCAGTGACATGCAAAAATGTACACCGGTTCACTGATACAAATAAGGCGAAGACATAAAAAACACATGGGCCAGCAAGGATACACGGGTTAACATAGAGCATTTTTTTAGCTTGAGCCCATCAATACAAGTGCTTAAGAATAGTGCACAAACACAAGACAAAGATGGAATGACACTACAACAAAGTGGTGCATGAAAACAAGTACAACAAAAATGGTAGCATGGTTATTGCAAGCAACAAGTACAAGGCTACAAACAAGCATAACATAGGTGGCAAGGGTAGCAGAAAGCACTCCAGAGTGCACAAAAGAATCACAAGGGAGTGTGTACATATTCAAAATGGCACGTTCATATATTTGGTTACGGCAATGACACCACAATGGCTCAGCAATTACAAGACAAGTTCTGGTGCAACATGAATCAGGAAGCAAGATAAAGCAACTACACGTGCAACACATAACAACATGATCAAACACGTGTGGCATGCAAAAAGGTACAGTAAACATGTACACAACATAACACGTGGGGCAGTAGTTTTAAAGAGTGAGGCAAGCACAAGCAAGCACAAGAAGATTCAAAGGCTCATAAACAAGTAGAAATGGCAGTTTACACTAGGGTAGTAACAAGGCACCCAACGTATATATACATATGCAACTTGATATAGCAGATGGATGCATCATGCATGGGTTGCAAAAATGCAATTGTACATGGCAACAGGATGTCACACAAAAAAATGGACAGGGAACGGAAATAATAATGCATACATCAAATACATCTGCAAAGGCAAACTCATTTGTATAGCAAGAAAAGCCAATATGCATGTGCAAATGCAAGACAAAAAGGCATGCAAATATATGCTTTGCAAGAATTTCAGGCAAGAATTTATATTTGGCAAAAATACATTAGATTTTTTAGAAATTAGGTCGAACAATACAGGAATTCTTCTACATGGCACAGTCACACAAAAGTAATGTTTCCAGGTGTAAAATTTTCAACATGAGGAAATTATATTCTTGTCAAGAATGGATTAACAGTTTTCAAATGCTTTCCATTTAAATCGCAAGAAAAATCTTTAGGCATGAATATCATTCTAGAAATTCCAAAAATCAAATAACATTCACGACAATTTAATCAAGCAACAATCACACATTATCAAGGCCGAGTATATCACATGAAATCAGAGATTAAGGGTTTCTAAACCCTATACATATCACCATTTTCATCGTCGGCATGTATCGAAAACATGGCAACAATTTCGAGTAAGAGAAATTAAAATAAGAAGAACTCATGAGGGTTTTCGATCATGAGTAATCCCAAACAAAATCAATTGACCAAGAGAAACAAAGAATCAAAACCCATGAGAGAATAAATTTCGATCAAAGATAATAGAATTCGCGATTTGATTTGGGAGCACAAAACCATAATTCAAAGAGGGTCGACATTGAAGTAGAAAAAGGAAGACGACATTTTCTTATTTACGAGACAATAACACAAGGGGGGCTGGCCATATTATATTTCAAAAGAGGTTTTGTGTTTTTTTTTCAAGTTGTTTCTACATTTTTCGTAATTGTTCGAATGTTTTCTAGTTTTCTGTAAAGTAGGGATATTAGTTACTGGGTTTGTAGAGGAAAATCTGATCCTGGGGATAAAGATTAGTGCAGGGTTTTGAGTGTAGGATTTGAACAGTTGGGAGTGGGTGTCGCGAGTTTACAGGGAAATGTAATCGTAGAGATTGTTTTAATTCTAATGGAAACCTTGGGGAATGCAGAATTAGGCGGGGTTTGCCGAAGCTGGGTAAAATATATGTCATTGGTTTTCTACATTTATTTATCCTGCCATGATCTGAGCTGTGATATTCTTTATATTCCTCAAAATTGCAATAAACCCTAAACACCCCTTCTAGGGTTAATCTAGATACTACACCCACAACACGGTAGTGTCCAACCCAGCACCCAACAAATTGCAACCACAAAAGGAACTGAACAACTTCACATCCTACAGCACCAAGCCATACAGCACAACCAAACTCACCAGACACCAACAGTTCACCCTCAACAAAAATCGCTACGATAGAGGCTCTAAAACTCAAGACAATGCACTCACAAAACAAAAAAACATCACCCAAACTCTGTCAATACTCATACAATAGACCAACCAAATCCATACGCACTCAACCCCAAACAAAATGCTTACCAGATCGGAATACGCCAGCCACACCACCAGCTTGTTGAACAAGTCAATCCATAGCCAATGGCTTGCCTTTCGGTGGGAAGTTCCAATGCAAACCTAATGGGAAGCAGAGGAGCAATATGCGGAAGACGCAGTCGCAATAGGTTGCATGAATAAAATCAAAGGAAGGCAACAATGAAACTATGAGAAACTCGAACAAGCTATAGAGGAAAAACACAGGGTTCAACTAGGGTTTTTCTCAAATGGTTAAGGTGTTAGGAAGGCAAGGCAAGACGTGGCAAGAGGGAGAATACGTAAAAAGTCTTTATATAGTTGGTTTTTAAACTATAAAAAAGGTATAAACATTTTCTCTTTCTAAAATAAGTAGATATTTTTTTTTTGGAACTTGGTTCAATTACTAAAAAAATATGCAGTAAACGAGGACTAAAATATGCATATTGTTATAAATATATACAATGTTTTCTCTTTTCAGTTTATGGTAATAAAAATTATTACATATTTTTAGTTAATACGTTTTATGAAAACATTGAATTTTTTATTATGGAATAAAAGAGAAAGATTATTCGAGTAAAGCAATCATTTTGGTATCTCAAACTTTTAGTCCATGACCTTTGTAGACTATATTATCTTACCACTTGAGTTACTCATCCTTGAAGAAAGCGTTAAATTTTAATAATGTATATTCATCATTTATATTAACTAATGGATAAAATTATGATACATTGACTATAGTTTTTCCCTTTTGTATATTGTTATATTTTTGGGTAGACATTAATTACTCGTTGAAAAGTTTTCTTGTGAGTTAAACTAGCTGGAGTATGAAACAGTGGTTTAAAAACTTGTTATTAATTTAATTTAACGTATTTAACATAGCAGTATAATTTGTAACATTCTTATAATCAACTTCAAGTTATTAAATAAATATCTTATTTATCACTTTAATAACAAATTACTTACTTTTGTTGTTTGTATTAGCTGCAAGGTCTTTAAATGCATAAAAGTTAGATAATATGTTACTATTACACCTTTGAGATCGTAGATTATAACATCATACTACTTAAATTACTCATCCTTGATGAAAGCGTCAAATTTCAATAACGTATATTCCTTATTTATTGTAAAAGCCTGTGTTTTTGGGTGCCCGAGGTTAACAGATTATAACATATTTATAATTTTTAAGTCTAGTAAGTATAAAATATGAGTTTAAGAGCCAAACTCGTATAATAATTCAAGATGAGAAATAAGGAATTTTTGATACACAAATTTGTATGCATTGAAATAAATTAAATTCATTTAGAATTATAAGAAAATTTATTCCAATCCATGTTTATATATTATATTTTGATGATAAAATAAACATTGAAAGTATGAAATATTGATTGGTAATCAATATTTAAGTGAAAAAAATATTTTGTGTTCGTTTTAACAAAAAATTAATAATATGTGAATATGTGTTTGGTAAATATAAGTTGTTGAAATTATAAAATGAACCAGAAGCTGTGTTTGAAATCCATGTTTGGAAATGATTAAATAATTTTATAGAGTAAAAAATACACTGTTTAATTGTACTAAGTTGGAATAAGTTGTAAATTTATTGTCAAAGTGAATTTTAGTGAAAAGCAACGTTTGTAGGGTAACATCAAGTATAAATGAAAATGTAAAAAAGTAAATATTAATGAATATCACTATTCATGTGCCAAAATAATTTTTAATAGGATTATACAAATTATTTGTGTCAACCAATGGGGTTTGTACAATTCTAAAGTTTGATAATGTAAGATTTGTACATAATAGTGTAAATTGTACAATTTGGTTATAAAATATAAATCTTATGCTAATTTTTTTAATTTTCATTTTAAAAAGCAATAAAAATGTTTTGGAAGTGTTGTATAAAATTTTAGTAAAGTTAAATAATGTGTTTTGATGTTAGAAGGGAGAAAACTAGTCATGTGTTATGTTGATAAGGAAAATTTTGAAACACACTGATTTTATAACACTTGAGTTAACTGGGTATTGGATGGGTAAAAATACAAGCCCAAAACTTTTTTGGGAATTGTCTACAGAGGGAAAGGAGAATGGTATGACACTTTATTTTTCTCACCACTTCTTCTTCCTTCCTTCTACTTCTTGAGACAAAAAAAATCCAAGGCCACAATATGAAATCAAAAACAAAATCCCTTCTCAAATCATGATTGTAAAGAAGAAGAGTGGGAGTTGATTCATCAACAAATCAATCTAGGCAAATTATCTTCTCAATATATTTACTGGAATTGGAAAAAAAAACTTGCAGTAACTTTTTTGATGGGGCATATCGTTGTTTCTTCCTCAAGGCAAGTATCAGGTGCTTAAGCTCTCAACTTGCCACCGATTCGGCCAAAATATCCCTAAACCAGACAAGGTGAGGGTTCCCTCACATATTCTATTTTGAATTTATGTTTATTGATTTATTGAGTTGGGATTTGATCTAAAATTATTGACTGTAACTTGAATTTATGGAAACTGTGCAAACATGGTTCGAGCCCATGTTTGCGTTGTTGTATCTTTTCTAATCCTTGATGGATTTCGGTGATGTTTATTTCAGTTGATAGTCAAAATTATCTTTATTGTGCATGTCAAATTTCATGTGAATCTTTTAAGGTAGTTTAGACCTTTGTTTGTTGCCTATAAAATGAACCCAAGAGATTCAAATAATCCTATAGCAAAATCACGTCTTGTGTCGACACATGAAGCACCTATGTCAATACATATGACGACATAGCTAGTCATTTGTCAATATAGCCAGGGAAAAACACCCAGTTAACTTTCTTGTGTCAGTTGATGTATGCACCCATTTTCAGTGCAAGTTTTGCATGTTTTTTTAACTAGATTTTAATTCCCAATCCAAGTTTATATTCTTGATATTCCATGTTATATGTGATAAAGTATCAAACCATGCAATCCGTGTTTAATTTAGCATGGTTTTAGTAGCGTGTTTGTGTGAAAAATTTTAGTATTCCGCATCACTCTATTTAACTGCCAATCTATGTTTCATACTGTTATTTTTGGCTTGCTTCTGCTATGAAGGAGCCTAGAATTTTTTGTATCTGTTGTTTTTATTTTAATGAATTATTAATGATTCATTCCGTGTTGATTACTTTGTGATTTCGAGAACACGCCCATATTTTTCTAATTATTTCCAAAAGTGTATTATAATGAATTTCTGTCATAATAAGGGAAATATTTTAAAGCGATTTCTATATAAAATATATTAATTTTAATATATTTCTAAATTTATAAAGAGATTCGGAAATTATATTCTCGTTATATTTTGCAAAATAAACTTGACCTTTCTATAAAATATTTTCTTATATAAAACCACACAATTTTACACCCTTCGAGAAAGCAAGGCTTGTATCTAAACAATTTAGTAAAATGTGTGGTATGGGACACACAGGTTTATTTTTTTCGGTTAGTTCCAATCTTTTCTATTTGAAGCTATTATGATTACCGTGTTTCTTTTCCATATGTGGAATTGACTTGCGGGGTGTAAACCGATAGGTGATAATGTGCGGTATGGAAAGCGGTCTGTGACACATTCTGTGGTAATTCCAGTACTAGACCTTCAGTTCATCTATGTTAGGTTTTGGAGCCAATCTATTTTTGACCTTCAGGTCGTCTATGCAAAGCTTTTGAGCCATCTGTGTTTGACCTTCGTGTCATATATAATGGTACCAAATTTGTGATATAATACTTGGCAAGCTTCGGCCATCTGTGATTTGCATGTGCGGCTTAGCTTCGGCTGGCCAATGTGAGTTGGATCCAAATCTGTGTTATTTCTGTGTTTTGTATCCTCTTATGATTTCACCATTTTTGAGAAGATATATATATATATATATATATATATATATATATTGAGGAGCATTCCGGGGCACCCATGTTTTGCAGCACCCCTTTAGTACCCCTATCCTACCATGAGCTACACTAATCCAAATCCAACAAGATTTTATAGATATTCGATCCACATATATATTATCATCTATCCAAAATTTGAGCTTGTTCCAACATTCGTAACATTTTCAAAATCT
The DNA here is from genome assembly GCA_030737875.1 of Allium sativum. NCBI lineage: Eukaryota > Viridiplantae > Streptophyta > Magnoliopsida > Asparagales > Amaryllidaceae > Allium > Allium sativum. The sequence continues at coordinate 196,816,443 of CM060911.1, forward strand.
TAGCTCAATTATTCACCATTCAGACATTTATTCAAACCATTAAATTTTAACATCAAATATATTATTATGCAAATGTCAGAATAAGCTAATTTTGGATAGAAGATAATATATATGGATTGAACATCTACAAAATCTTGTTGGATTTGGATTAGTGTAGCTCACGATAGGATAGGGTGCTAAAGGGGTGCTGCAAAACAGGGGTGCCTCAGAATGCTCTTCATATATATATATATATATATATATATATATATATATATAGCTTAGTGCTACCCATGGATTTCGTGAATATAGTGATTTTATTATCTTTATTGATCTTGTAAATGGGTTCCTATGTTTGAGATTTCTATGACATGAACTCTTAATTGAGTTCCATGGGTTTTATGATTTCTATGATTTAAACTCCAAATTGAGTTCCTGAGCTCTGTAATTTCAGTGTTTTTTGTGATTTTTGAGATTTCTTTGAATTATGAGTCTTCCATCCTGTGTTTATGTGACCCTGAATTATAATTATCTTGATTTTCAAAAACTGGGTAGTCCGTGTGGATGGAAACATCTAAGTCTGTGTTCATGGTGTTCACGAGCAGTTGGGGTATAAACTCATGAATTTATCTTTTTATGGAATTTGTTATTCTGATTTATCCTATGCCTTTCCAATATAAAGGAATCATTTTTCCGTGTTCATGAGTTTATCATGATTATGAGATTCCTTTCCTTATGAAAAGGAATTATTACCTTAATGACAGTATATTTCGTATATTATATTATACTGGTATATTCAAACTAGATTGATCCATGTATTTATTGCTTGGTTCAGAACGAGTTGTTTCAGGTTTTAGTTGAAGTTGATCCATGGTTAGCTGATGCATTGGGATATTCCTTTGGAGCTATTACCTTAATTGTGTAGGCGTGTATTCATATCATTGTACATTTATTCTTTTGAGACTTGTATACGCATATGGTTTATGCAAGCCATTCAAGTATGTAGCACATGTATCTATTGTATTTTGTTGTTGTACCTATATGTATTATATTCTGTGATCCGTTATCTATGATATGTTGTGATTTGTTCGGAATACGACCCGTAGCCATCGTAGTTTTATATTAGATGGAGTACGTCGATTCACTCGAGGTAGAAAAAAAATTATACATCCAATCGGCTTATCCAGTGCCCGGCTAATACAAGAATACCGATGGTCGCTCCTACCCATCCCTATTATTGGCCCTAACATAAGGTATTATTTGTTAATGTTCTTTATTAGGGTGGGTCTTCGGGTGGGGCGTTACAATTTGGTATCCGAGCAAAATTCAGGACAAAGTACGACAAACACGGAACAAAACTGGAATAGTACATGTGTTACAACATGAAGGATAACACATGTGTCTAGTTTAGCACTTTTATTGTTATCCTTAACCTATGTTCTTTGTCATTTGTGTCTTGTGTAATTCAAGCTTCTGGAATACGTCTAGGAGCGTATTTCATTCTGTAGTGTTCCGTAAGTTATATCCTGTCATATGCAGTTTATCTTGGTAGGAATCTCCATCCTATTAAATCCCTTCAATGTTTAAAATCTAGGGTTTAATTTTTTTAATGAAATTTAAACCCCGTCCTTTCATGTCTAGTTGATCGTTGAATTAAATGAGGTAATTTGGGATGGATGAATGAATTAAATCCAAGATAGTATAAGAGAAACTCATATTGGGATAAAAGTGTAATGATCTAAAATTAACCAGAGTGTGCAACGGAAACAAGAATTGTTTTGGCTATGCTAAAATTTAATAATTCTATAGTGGGATTAAAGGATGGTAAATATTGATGATTAAGTGTTTGTTAAGAATCAATCGACTAGTGAAAATAAATCAAGTGAATATTTAGCGAAATGTGATGTTGGGTTGTTTTTAAGTGAATAAAGCAAGAGTATTGGTGATAGTGAAATTATAGAGACTGTAACGACCCGGGGAAAAATCCGACGCTCGAATTTTCGACAACAATACATAAGCCCGTATTACTTGCCAAAAACCCAAGTATCGAACCCCATATTGTCAATAGAAAGAAATTAGAGGATGAGAAAAGAAAGAAAGAATATTAGAATAGAAGAAAGAAGAAGAACATATTATAATCTTACAGCGGAACAGATAAAATATAATATAACAAATCTCTTTATACAAAAGAAAAACTGGATACACATACCAATCATCAGAGTACAACATACATCAGACACAGCAGAAAAATAACTTCATATAACTAGCGGTGAAGCCTCCTGCTTCCACTTCCTGAAAACTCCAAGCGAAACCTAACCTGGAACATACTCGGTCTGACCTGAGCACATTTGAAGCAAAGCAAAATACACCGGGTCAGTTTGGAATACTTTCAGTGATAAATTCACAAAACACACAACTTGTTTAACTTTGGAAAATCCTTTCTGAAATCAAAGGATAATAGTAAGACCAGCCCACACATAAACACGGATGGTTTTTACCTTACTATGCCCCAAACCATTTTTGAAATCATAACTTATTCTGATATTATCATAGTGTCTAAATACAAATAAATAACAATCTAGCAAAACGCTTGCATCTCATGCTCCACATATATAGTATATAATCAAAACCGCGGGGCGCATATTGGAGATTGGATTCCAACCTGACAAGGTATGGGACCACCTGCCGATCATGTATCTCTAGAGGCGAATACACTGGGTTCAACAAGAACGTCTTGCAATCTGGCCCACACATGACCGACCACTCATTTCGCTTGAGTGTATCGAATGTATATCACCGACGGTTGGGATCAGCAACTGCCTCCCGAAAAGGGACAGCATCGAATATAGATTAAAGAAGCAAATGAAATTTCTCCAGATAGGTGATTATACACCCTAATGGGAGCGACCCACATAGCCATGCTGCCTGCCCGATTTTTGTCATTTCCTGGTTGATGAGGCTCGAGGCTATAATTTATCTTTAGAATATCTGGTCACCATTCACTTTGAATGCCACATCGTCAGATCCGCCAGATCTCACTAATTGATGTCCACAAAAATACTCTACGGTTAGCTAAGATAAGGTGTACGGCCTTCTCCGCCATCAACAGAAATACATTTGAAGAAATCAACGTATGTGACCCCTTTGGAAATACTCTGTCAGACACTCATCCCTACAAGTCATCCAGGAACATGATGAACTGAAGGGACTCTCCTACTGCATCTCATATAGGAATCACCCCAAGGATCAGTAGCGAGAAGTCCTTGCAATCCGTAGATTCCAACCACAACAAAGTCACAGTTTATCTCTGCTTGCAAGGCAGAGAATCTTAGTGCTTCTTCCGTTTATGAAGATTTACGGTCTTCAACGCTCCGTCTCGATCTTCTTCTAATATCTTCACGTATTTGTTGGTCAGAATGGTTTTCGAATATAAATTCGATCCCGGTCTTTCCATACCAACAATCATATTGGTCAGGTTTGATAGTCGGTGATTTAATTATCAAATAACAAATGTGTGAATAAAACGAGTTGTTGATTCAGTACTTGGCACTGCTTGGCCTCTTGAAAATATATTTAACAAAATAGTTAATAAACTTCTAACCTTCCAATACATTAGAAACATTTCACTTAATTTCATTATATTATAACAAAACTATTTTAAATGTTTTATAACCATATATATATATATACATATTATTTCCTTCGTAAATTTCGAGGTATTTCTTCAAAACCCTTAGCCCATTTTCTTATATTCAATCATCTCGATATATACATATATATATATATACTTAATTGTATGAAACAAATTACCAATTCTATATGGTTAAGGTAAATGTCGACTATATAGTTTAAAACCAAACTTTCATATTTATATTGAAACCACTATTGTATTAATATTTATAATCAAAAATCTCGCACTTATGTTCATTACATCTCATATGGAATACCATACTAATTTCAACACCTTTTACTCGTTTCAAACCAATACCATTCCTCGACAATAATGAAGCCGTTCAAGTTGGGGTATTTTATTTACCTCTCAGACCTTGATCGACAACGTTCTTATCTCAGAATGAATACCAGTTTGTAACTTAAATCCTTATAAAAATCTTGTTTACCATCTCGATTTCAAATATGGTTTTATAAACCGTTTCTTACATTTGAACTCTTTGTTCGATAATCTCTTTACTTAATTCTTTTAATTAAGTGAATCTTCACTAAAACGTAACTTTGAACTTGAAATATTATTTCACTTATGCCTTTGGTTTTAAATGAAATCCCACGTCCAATAATCAATTTCCATTTATTCAAGCATTCTTAAAATAAAACTTTTACTTGGATTCCATAAATAAATCTGCTTATTTCCTTCTTTACAATAAAACCCCTTTAACTTGGATTTTATTTCAAAAATTCATTTATCAATATTTAATACCAAAGCTCTTGTATGTTATTTACTTTATGTTTGAAATCCTTGCTTCAATTTCCTTATTTCGCTTAATTCAGTCTTTTAACATTTAAGTCATCGTTCTGGTTTAATCCTTTTTAATCCTTAATTAAATTTCTTCCAAATCACCTTTACTAACCCGTTTAACATCCTATAATACTTAGCTTAGATCTAATTCAAATCATGCCCCTTACTAACCTCACAACCTTGCCTGGTTTAACGACCCCTTTTTAATATTCACACCTCACTCTATTACAATGTATTAACCATCTCCCTTAAAAGGTTCATTTAAATTGAATTTACTTTACTTAATTTAACAATTAATTAAAATTTTATTTAAATCTCCACATTCACTTACCAATCCCATTTACAATTCTCATTTGAACACTCGGATTTATAGCCCCTTTAAATAACTTCCTTTATGATCTTGTTTAAAATATATATTTATAAACTTCTTATTTAATTACTTAAATAAAATAACTGAAAAGTTCCAATTTAGTTATAAAATAATTTATAACTTTAAAACTATGTCAATTCACTGAACGGTAAACCGACGTCTGAAACAACACATTTTAGGCCATTCACTGCCAATTACCCAATCAACACTGTCGACTTATTTTAAACACAATACAGGTGAATATTCATTCAACCATCACTTTCAAACAGGCTTTTCTACCATATGGGGTTCAATCAGTTCAGATATCAACAATATAAAACAAACAAACAAACAACATATATAATATTTGAGGAATCCGGTCGGATCCCTTCAACCTGTTCTTCCCTGCATCACAGCGCGTTATACATAATAATATATGAAATAAATTTCAATCATCTATAAATTTAAAACGAAGAAATATAAAGGACAGCAACCAATCAAATAACAACCAATAACAGCCAATCAACCAATTTATACTTTTGACGGTAAATTATTTTTTAATATGAATTTACCACATCACTGGATTCCAGAACGTGTGGGAATTAACTCACCAGGTTATTCGGTTGGCGGTTGACGCGTTTGTTCCTTTTAATTTCAGTCGAGCGTTTGAAATTATCTGAAATTTCAACTGCGTCAGATCAGTGCCTAGTCAGCGCCATTACCTAGGCCTCGTCCCTGTGATCCCAACGGATCTAGTTTCGTCAGATTTCGTTATCGTATGAGGAAGTTACACTAGTTTAAAGTTTGAATAAATATACGATTATTAATTAACTAATTTATATTCTAATTAAATAATTAAAATCCCATTACCTTAATTACCTACCACGTCATCATGGGAGGAAATCAAAAACGCGTTTTCTTTTCTTCCTTCAGCTCTAACCCCGATCGCTCTCTTCTTCTTCAAATATGAAAACCCGATACCCACGTTTCAACCCAACCACCTCCTGTCCATCGTCGCTGGAAATGCCTCCGACCACCAGCGCCGGTCCTGACCACACCACGTCGAAGCTGCCCCTCTCCAGCTCCACCGCCACGAACGCTGACCTCCGGCAGTGCCTCGACCGCCCTGATTTCTCCTTTCCCCCAATTCAGTTCATCCCCAAAATCACACCACCTCAGGCCGTCGTACCAGGCCGCACCACCACCGTTCTGACCATCTCCCAACCCCCTTCGGTTTGCTTCAGGCCACAACCCCCCTCGACAACCACATCGCCGGGAAAATGGCCAAAACTAATCACAACTTTCAAAAACAACGCCAAAAGTACCCCTCCGTTCATCTCCTCGCCACGCCTTCCACCGACCACCAGAGAACCCGAGACCACCGCCAAATTAAAGCCTGGACTCCCCTCTTTAATTCCTCCAATGTCCCATCACCTCAAATCAATCCAATCGTTGTAATTTTGGCCAAGAACGAAAACTGATCTTCTCTGTCCATCGCGATTTCTGGCCACCTCCGACCACGATAGGTCCCCAACTTTTTACAGTAGCTAGGTATCGCCCCGATCTACCACTTTGCTGTTGGAACCCCCTCGAATTCATCACGGATTTAAAGAAATAAATTAAAATGTAACCGAGGGCTTATTTACAAATATGTGGAGGCTGGAAAATGGTTGGTCTGATTTAGGCTGAATAATAGGTGTATTTATAAATGAAATAATATTATTTTAAGTTGATGTGACGAATGATATTGACTAACAATTTTTATTTCGTGTCTATCGCAATTTCGAACGTTGTTTATTCGCTTCTGTGCTCACATACGAACCCCGTTCGAGATGCTAATGGACAGCATAGTATAATTTGACGATACAGTCCTAATGAAACGTGTTTCGTCGAATTCCGAGTTCGTTTGCTCAAATGGCCCTCATTCACGTTCAAATGGTCGTTTTTATTTGTATTTTATTTTGCCACGCTCACAAAATAACCCCGATTGACGCTCAACTTGAAACCTAGCAATAATTTACTGTTGCGGTCTCAATAAAATTTGTTTCGTTGAAAACGAAGGTCGTTTGAATAAAGGCCCTTTTATAACTGTCCAATTCAAATGAAATAAACAAATTTTAAAGTACCTCAATATAATAATATTAAAATATTATAATTGGCCATACCTGACCAGAATATCATATACCACTAAAATAAAATTGCTCGGGTTGAGTTTGAAGCCAAATCGATATTATAAATATTTAAAAACCCCTTTATTTAATATAAATAACGACAAAATTTATAAAGGAATTCCACAGCGACCTTTTCAAAATTTGATTTGGACATAGAATAAAATCTACGCTATGAAAACTGGATTTTTCTCTTTCATTAGAAAAATATCGTCAAACAGATTGGACGTTTCTTGTTTCGAGAAAATCCGACTCATTTTGGGCCCTGCACAGCCGTTTAAAGTTCAAAACGCCAAATTACGAACTACCGCGCCGCTGCAGCTCGTTTTATAATTAAATTATAAATTAAATGTTATAACGTCGTTTTATAAACGAAATCGTTGTTATAATTAAATATAAACCACATTAAAACCATTTTAAATCGCCCGTTCATGTTATACTTCAATTTCAACATTTTCCCAATATTCTGGAAATAAAATATTATTATATTATTAATATAATTTAAATATTTAATTTAAAATGGTCAAATCCCATTATTTAAACTCAAATCAATATTTTAAATAAATAAAATATTTCAAATAAATGGCCAGAAAATATGGGACATTACAGAGACAACCATGCATAAACTAAAAATCTATGATTATCTTTTGTGTTAATTGTCCGTTAAATATTTTAAGAGTTCTAATCGGTACGTCTGATCAACGATATCAATAAGAATTTCTTAAACACATAAACGAGGCAAGCACATTATATTATGTAATAAATAAATTTTGGGAAAGAATAATGGAAAATAAAACTGAGAATAGTGTTAAACCACTAGAAGGGATGATAATTGTAGAAGAGTTGGCAAGGGAATGATGATATTATATCAACATTGTAGCCAAATAATGGGGAAAACAATTACAAATTTGATGGTTTAATATTATTCAAAATGAATTAAAAGGGGTTGTTAAGTGAAAATTTATGTCTTAAGAAAGACTTAAGTGAATAAATATAGTGTATTGAGAAAAAAGCTGTTTTAAATGGGTAACTATCTTGAATATGAGTAATATTTTGAAATGCACACTTTCATACTTGAGTTGAACGGTAGTTGGAGCCATTGAGTTAGTGATAAAAAGGTAAATGCGAGGCTGTTTGATATTTCAATTAAAGCAATAACCGTTATTTGAGGAAAAAAAATGATTGTATTTGATGGCAAGAAAGCGTCTATTATTGATTTGAAATTGAAAATAACGAGTGTGTATTTTGATATATTCTATGTGAAAGATATGTTATGATGAATTAAATCTTATTTGTTTGCTATTTGGAATGAGAATTAAAACCTTCAGCAAATTATATAAAAGAAGTTGTAATATCAAGTTTTGCAATCTAAATAGGTCGGAGAAGATTATATAAATAGTCTCAAAAGATGTGTTTGGATACTCTAATGGAAAACCTCAAGGGAATAAAAATTGAGATGTGTGGTTAAAATTTGAAAATGAAATATAGTAACCTAAGTAAATTGGGAGAACACAATTTCTTTAATGGGAGGAGTTTGTAACAATCTAGGTTTTAGGGTACTCAGGGTTAACAGTTTAAAATGTGTTTTGTAATTTTAAGTTTGGGAAGTATAAATTATGAATTCAAGAGCCAAACTCGTATAACAATTCATGACGAAAAATAAGAAATTTATGATTTATAGAAATTTATATGTATCGGAAAAATCTAATTCATTTAGAAATATAAAAAAATTTGTTATGATCTGGGCTTGTGTATTATATTTTGATAATAAAATAAACATTGAAAATATAAAATATTGATTGATAATCAATAAGTGAAAAATATATTTTGTGTTTATTTTAACAAGATAACTAATAATCGTTACTATCAGATTTTAGTGCCAAAACAAGATTGAAGTGAAGGGGTATCAGAGCAGAATCAATATCAAGAGAGTGTTTAGGAAGCATCAAAACAATTGGTACTGAAAGCAAGTAGAGGAAAGTTTTATTCACGTGCTATCGGTACAAACACAAGCCAAGCAATCTTGGTACCGCTATAAGGAGGATGGCAGCAAGGCAACACTGGAAGCAGCATGGGAAGAATGAGAAATCAAGAGTTCCTACAATACCGCCACCAAAAGCCATCAACCTGGTATTAATTCTGAAAGCATGCAATCTGACACCGAAGCAAACGATGGCACGTAGCTAAAGGCATATGATTTGTTACCAGGATGCGAAACCACAAAAAGGGAAGCATGAGACCAAGTTGGGTCAAAGATGAAGGCTTTCGATACCAATTTACTTAGTATCGATACCATCACTAAGAGCCAATTCTAAAGTCATCAGAGGAGATACTGAAACCCAGTTTTCGCAAAACTAACACCAGATCCATAGATAGTGAAGCAAGCTGAAGGAAGAAAGGTCATCCACACTAGCATGCTTCGTGTCGAGGCCAAAACCAGAAGTCACTAACATAAGACAAAGTCCAGAATTGGATGTCGAATGAGGGTTTATCACCAAAACCGAAAGCAATCGAAAGAGGCTATCAATACCAATTTTCTTGGTATCGATACATTATATGGAAGCAATACTTGAATCACAAGTCACTATCGAATGAGACCAATATCCTACAGCAAACATCAGACCCGATAACAAAGACCATAAGTGAAAAGCAGGTCGAAACCATAGCCGGCACCGAAAGTGACCAATATGGTCGATACCCGGTTTTATTGTCGAATGCGAAAGCGGCTTCCACTGTTACCAGAAGGGGGCCCAATTTGTCTATAAATAAGACCTCAGGGGTCTCATTTTGGGGTACTTTCTCATTCTCAAACCTATAATCATTTTCATAGTGAGTAAACCCTAATTTCTAAATCGATTTGGGGGGGTTTACTTAGAAACTTCTATGTACTCAATAAAGAGAGAATAAATGCTTACGATCTATTTCATGCTTTTCTTATGACTAAAACCATGTATTTCACATTATCTTCCATTATTGAACCTCATGCATAAGATTATTTACCAAAGTGCCTTTCTGCAAGCTGTATAGCATAAGCCTAATTACCGAAGCACCCTTCTACAAACCGTTTAGTTTTCTAACTTGCATTGTGCTTAGGTAACACTTATCTGAAGGTAACTATTGGTCCTTGAGTCTCGTAAGCGTGATACTCACCTCTTTGAAGGAAGAGTAACTAATCTTTGGGCTTAAGACCTTGATATCTAGGAAATGTTGATCTAACTCAAGCTCGTAGGAACTAAACAATCCCTTTGGTTCCCTTAGGTCCCTATACTTAGACCTAATTTCAGTGTTAAAAAAAATATCGTAAACACTTTGGCACTAGAAGGAGGGCCTGACCCCCCAATCCTTTGGATAACCTTACCACATTCCTAACTGTGTTGTTCCGTCCTGGATTGGACTAAGCTTTGAAGAAGCAAGAATATGAGCAAAGGGTTACGACAAGGATCTTATGAATTTCGGATGACTACATCAAGCATTAGTGATCCAAGAATTATTGAAGAACAAAAGCTAAGAATGGAAGCTTTAAGAATCATGAGTAAGAGAAGGGAAGTAGGACAATACAATACTGACCATTGGAGCACTAACCCTTTCCACATAAGACCAACCCCTATCTTTTCGCTAAGTGGTTCCATAACAACAGAGTATAACCTATTCTTCTATCTTAGAGAAGCTATCCATAAACAAGCTAAAGGAACCATATTCGAACAAGGAATAATGGAAGATTTCAACCACTTCACCTACAAAGGGTCTAAAAGAATTGCGTTTCAATCTCAAGATACCTTGAAAAGAAGGTTCGAAGATATGAATGAAGCAACAAGGATAAATAACAAAAGGGCTAAGTTTCAACAGGAAAGGAAAAACTTTGAGTCAAGGCTACCTAAAGAGTGACACCTTACCACTTTAATCGGAAATACCTACTTCCTAACCAAACATAAGCTTAACTTTTGGCCACTGGTAAGGAAGAAACCCAAGTACGAAAGGAAACTAGGAGGGCCTTACTTCCACTACCATACGATGAATGGACATGTGACTAATCACTGTCGAGTCCTAGAAGGGATGATTATCTAATTCTATAATCAAGGCCAATTACAAAGTTTTTCAAAAGGATCAAACTAAGCTTGAAAATGTCTTCTTGAAGAAAGAGTACCTACATAGCTAGGGGTATGAAAACCCTCTCGAAATGGGTCACACAAACTACAATAGTTAAAAACCCTTGTCACCACCAAGATGGCCAGGCAAGGCATCTCCCGAAGGGAGGTGGAGTGTAAGCCTTTAGCAGCGTCCAAATCAGAAAGGGCCAGGTTAAAGCATCAAAAAGCGTAAGCCTCCGATCCACGCCAGAAATGGTCGGGACAGGGCATCTAAATAAGTACGCCCTGCCTCTGCTTGTAGAAGAGTACACCCCTGCCTCTGCTTGTAGAAGAGTACGCCCTTGCCCCTACTTGAACTAAGAATGTCCTACATTTGCTCATAGAAGAGCATGCCCTACCTCTGCTTATGTTCTTCATATCCCGCGGATGGGAACAGAAATCCTTATCCGTGTTTACGATGGCCAGGTTAAGGCACCCTTCGAAGTGGGTGGAGTGTAAGCCTTTATCAAGCTTACAATGGCCAGGGTAGAGCATCAAAAGAGTAAGCCCTTAGCCGCTCCTATGATGGCCAGGTTAAGCCTTCTAATCCCTTTTCACCACATACGATGGCCAGGGTAAGTCCTTGGGCCCTGCTTGAGAATAAGTTAGCCTAGCGCAGCGGAAGCGTGGTGGGGCCATAATCCTTAGGTCCTAGGATCAAAACCTGGCTCTGATGCCAAACTGAAACGACCCAAACTCGCCCTTACGGGAAATCCCGGATTGAGTTGAGAACACGGCAAATCAGAACACAAATAGAAGAACATTTCATTGCTATTACAACAATTTACATCAAAGTACAAGAATCAGAGTATGAATAAATATTACACATCAGAAATATCATAGATTAAAATAATCTACATAGTAGCAGAAAAATAATACATAACATCACTGGAAGAAATACGTAGATACAGAGCTTTCTGAATATAGCTACAGCTTTAAACCAGGATCCTGTAAAAAGAATTCTGCAAAACCAAAACTACTAGCTGTCCGTGTGGAAAATAGGGGCACCCAGAGTTTAGGTTAAAACAATAAACTCCAGGTCAGTCATTGGACTGGTGTGAGAACTAAAACAATTATTTAAAACTTTACTTTAGAAATAAAGTAAATCAAGGGACCACGCCGTATAACAGAATGGGTTTTCTCCCAAGAATACCAGTGCATAAACAAACAACACAATGCTCTTTTGAAAAATAAGTTATTATAAGACTCAGGTCCCATCACACAATGCAACGCAAGCCAGAGGATAGAGTTTTACCTTATAATAGCCAAACATGCTTGGTACGTTTAAAACAAATCATTTTGATATTACTATAAGTATATAGTGCCAAAATCACTTCAAATATAAATGTATCAATCATAGACGGCATAGTATCCCATGCTACTATGTCGACGTACTAGGCTCTATAATCAGAACCAAAATGTCACGTATTGGAAATTGGATTTCCGTCTGTGAACCAAGGAAAGGGATTGTCCTACCGAATTCGAGACAATGTAGCCCGTGCCTCAGGATCAGAACGCATCGACCCTTGGAGTGTCAGGGCCGGTCCACACTTACGTTAGTGGATTATAATTCTTGAAAAATACGTTTCCCAGCCCTATAGGGCGTAAATCTGGTTAGTATGTCGACCATGTCATCCATCGACCACGTAGTGACCAATATATCCAAGGCGCCTCACTATCCATCAAATAATATGCAACATCCACATGAGTAAAATGTCTAGGCTCCATACCATGACACCACTCCTAGCTAGAAGGAAACACATGTCCTCCCTGAGGTCCTCTACCGTTTCTGGTTCACAGCGGGGTGTGAGGCTCGCGAATTAACGCTATACACAAAGCTATGCTATTTAAAGCCGTGCTTTGATCATCAACCATAAGACTTTGCTTTTCAACAAAAGCCTTGACCATTTGCATCTCAGCATGCCACACTGAAAATTCACGCCATGCGACTGATGTCTATCAATATATAACCTCTAAGCTCGTACGTCTCAGAGAAGGGTGTTAAGCAAGAGAATAAATTCTCTGTCACCAAACAGATATATATTTAATAGAAATCAATCACACAGAATAAAATCCAATGTCAGACACACATCCATTTACAAGTTCGTTCTGGGTTTGAACGAAACTGGAGGCACCATATTCCTCGTCCCATATATCAATACAGGAGAGAGGTCCCTGCATATCCGGTCGATCTCCAAGTATGTGTGGACGATCACCACTTATTACCTTGTCTTAGGTGTACAATCCAATCTAGGCATCAGTAATCGTCCAAACGATGTGAAGATCTACGATCTTCAACCACCGTCTTCATTGTCGACTTTTCGTCGTATCAATTATTCAGAATGGGATAAACCCGGTCTTTCAGAATAACTTGCGTATCTTATCAATAAGTGCTATAAAAACACAACATACGCCTCATTCCAATCCAGAGTATTCTTTTATTCAAATATTCTTTTCACAATTTAAACCAAATTAAGGTTTTCCAAACTAGTCGGGATTAGCGAACCCTACCAAAGTAATCATTTATTATGTTTCCCAATCCCAACCTATTCATCCCATGGAGCAAAACTGGTATTGCTCCATATCTAACACCATGGTGTTATTGGTAAAATTAATTACCATTTCACGTTCAAATCTAATTAAATATTTAACTATCACTTGGAGCAAAACTGATGATACTCCATTCTCGATCATTTCCCAAATTTAATAATTTAAATGATCACATTCACATTTCAATCTAATTAAAGATTCGTTAAAACCCCACTTAGTTTTAATCCCCAAAAATTATTATATAATGATTATTCAAATTTAGGAAATAAACCCTGTCTTTAACTGGGTTAAAGAACCAATGTCATTTAAAACACAGTTCACGATAAACCCAAAATAACATTATATTAACTATGGAATCTTCATGGAAATCAAGTCAATATATAATCGATATAAATTTACGTATCAGACTAATAATATAAATGGAATAACGGCTAAACCTTTAAAATTCCATATATAGTATCGGTCTTCCTTCACGGAAGCTTATCTCGATTAATACCAAATCGAATTCCATTCCATTCCAATTTATTTTATTAAATTGGAAAACTTTACTTTGGAAAATTTCCACTAATCTTAATTAAAAGATTATAAATTCCAAATCATATTCTTCACTGTTAATTGGGTTAAAGAACAAATGTTATTTAAAACACCGTTCATGACAAACCCAAAAATCCAATTCTTTTATTCAATTCCAATTAAATATTAATTAATTGGAAAACTTCACTAAATCTTAATTAAAAGATTTATTCTTTTCTCAACTGGGTTCAAGAACAGTGTTATTTAAGACACCATTCACGATAAACCCAAAATCCAATTTGATATCAAATACAAGGCTTTGAATAGAAATTATATCGGCTTGTATTCAATATCAAATTCTGAAACCAACACATATCGTATGGGGAATAACGATATATATATATATCTTTCAAATTCCTCCACAATATCCGTATAGTCACGAAATCCAATATTAAAATATCCCGAAGATGATTTCTATTCAAATCCATTTATTGGAAAATTCTAGTTATTTTAAAACCATTCACAAATCCAATTTATTTATTTAAAAATTATTGGATTTCAAATCTAGTTAATAACTAGTTCATTTAGATAAAAATATATTTTTATCTTTACAAACGTGGAAATTTTCATCCAAATTCTTTCCAAATCATTTATTATGATTTTACACAAATTATTAATATTTTTAATAATTTTATTAAGGCCCTTTCAGTCGATTTCCATAAACGGTCATCGAACTGTACTTACAACGACCTTTTCCAAATTTGATTTGGACATAATTCCAATTCCAACCATTCGATTTCAAATCTCTTATATTCGTAGGAAAGCTCTTTTCGATATGAACCCAATGGTTCTGATTTTAGGAGAATCCGACGGTCGGATCTCCCGTAATGTCACTTCGAAGTCAATGGTCGAAATTCGCGAACTACCGTGGCACGGCACGTTCTATACAAGCCATTAATATATATATATATATATATATATATATAATATATTTAGTTCAAAATGTATTTTATAAATCCGTTTTAAAATTAATTCCCACTTTCACTTCAACTTTAAATCAAATTGAATTCTCCTTATCATTATAATATTTAAATGATAATATTTTCAAAATATCAGATTTTGAAATAATTTCCTTTTCGATATTCATATAAAAATGAATAAATCGATATAAATATTGCTCGCGTTAAAATGACGCAAATCTAATCAACACGGCTTCACACATTTCAATATTTTCGTGTCCATCCCAAATCGGACATCAAAATCATATTTTAATCCTTTACAGAATATTATTTTAAAATATTCGTTATTCCTGAATTGGAATCTGACTCAGTCAATTACCATATATTTTATTTATATGGATTTCATACATCACATGTATACAACAATAATGATAGACAATCATTAAAAATTTATACAACATCCAGAGTGCATTTTACAACTGTTTAAGCATTAAAATAAATAAATAACGCTTACACAATCTGTCAACCCATCGATTGACATACCACTAATTATTGGGATCAGTGTATGTCAAATATCATCCCAATACCCGTGTGGGGTTTTCAAACAACAAATACTGATTTTTATTTGTGCAGTTGGGCGATTTGTAAAATTTATCATCTCAATCAATGTCGGTTAAATGGGTGTACATAAAAAAATTGTCTGATTTGTTGATGAATATTTATTTTCATTTCAGGAGAATTTTATGCCGTTCATATATACATTAAAAATTATATTTTTAACGATAAAATATTTTATTCAACAAATGAATATTTCATACAGTTTATACATTCAATAAAAATGATATTATTATTGTACAAACATTTTATTCAATACATGAATATTTTATATAGTTCCTTTATACAATAAAAATGATATTTTTAATGTTTAAATATTTTATTCACAATCAATACACAATCAATTTTACAACCACAATCCAAATTTCCATAATATAATCCAAACAAACAACCATGGTTTGTACAATAAATAGTGTCGGGGGCTTTTAAGCCCCGTCTGCATCCTGGTATATATTTAACTGTAAAATAATTAGAGTGAGAAGGAGTTCTCACATTAGGATCCCCTCAGTCAGTCTTTATTTTTGAATTTCTGAAATTCTGAAATTCTGTTTTATATTTATTAAAATTAAACTGGATGTCTAATTTTATCAAAAACTGTAACTAGCCCCTTTCCTATTCTGGTCTGTTCCATGTTGTGGATCTCAATTTTTCGATTCCAACGGATCTGAAATCACGCGATTCCGTGCTCGTATGAAAAAGATACGATGATTAATACATTAAATACACTAATGATTAATTAAAATATAATTAATTTACTAATTACATCATCAACCCTACGTTAATCCCGTCCTCGTCTTCGTTAATTTCTAGATAAAGCTCGCCACCATCAGCTTCAAATTGCGTGTCACCAGAGCCAGCCGCCGTCGATCGGCCATCACCTCGCGATGCGCCGCCGCCTGCCGCACCCTCAGCCGCCACGTTAGCCAACTCGCTGTACCCTCTGCCTCGAAAAACGAATCCAAACCCACTAGTTTCTGCGGCAAAATTCGAGAAATCCATGCGATTAATTTCAATCTCCACCGTTCAATACACTAATCTCTTCGCCCTCTTCAATTTTGTCTTAGAAAGTTTTGATTTTTATTGAATAGATTAGAAGAAATTTCGAGGAAAAATATTGATCGATTCTGGCCTTTCATCAGAAGAGCGGTGGCCTGGTATAATGAGATAGGGTTTGGCCAATTAGATTATTTATATATGATTTTTTATATTATTAAATTCTAATGTTATTTGTTTTCAATCCGAACTCCAAATCAAACCCAACGACTGTCACCCCTAACTAAATACCCTCATTCCAGACACAATGGGATATGTTTCGTAAGCCAATTAGACTGTTTTCATCTATTTTTCTTTAAATTAAAACATAAATCAATATATATTGAATTTGAGCGCACATTTTAATTTACCGGGGCCACATACTGACTCCAAAAATCCCCAAAAAATAAATCTACTATGTTTTGATGCTATGGTCCTAACAAAACTAATTTCGTTGAATTTGGAGGTCATTTGAAAAATGGTCATTTTTCAATTGATTAAATTCAAACTGAAATTACCAAACGCGTTTTAATTCACCACGCTCTCATATTAATTCTAAAAATTATGAAAATTGGAATCTAGCAATAATTTGACATTCCAGATCCAACAGAAGTGGTTTCAATGAAAACGGAGGTCATTTGCAAAATGGCTATTTTTTAGGGCTATATATTATATTTAAAAATATATAAATTTCATAGTGACTATTTTAAACTGGACATAGCTTTCAATTTATATTATGAAATCTCAGTTTTTCACACTCGTTAGAAAGATATAATTAAAAAGATTCAAATATTTCTCGTTTTACTGAAACCCGATTTATTTTGAATCATATACGTTCAATTGAAATTTAAAATCGAATTTTCAAACTACCGCGCCATTTCAGGCTCGTTTTATAATTAAAATAAATTTATATGTTCTAACTTCGATTTAAATAAATTTTTAGTCGTTATTATTTAAGATAAATCATTTTAAATATTCAAAATTCATTAAAATAGCTAAAATAAAATTTTTAAATTGGTTTTGAAAATCCGGATTGTTGCGTACATCCTCTGCTTACATCTAATCCCGAGGAAAGGGAACAAAAGTGCTGGAGGAGCATTCAAAGCACGTAGTCGCCTCTGCTTATAGAAATACCCCCACTGGAAGGGAATAAAAGTACGTACAACCTCTGCTTTAAATCGATAAGCTTGGAATTGGTATAAAAAATATCAATAACCAAATCTGGGTTTGATTCGGGACTTCTATTAATTTTTAGAAGAGGAATTCTAGCCTTCTATCAAATATCTGAATCTGGGTTTGGTTCGAGACTTCTATTAATTGCCAGAAGTGGAATTCTGGTCTTCTATCAAATACTCAATTCTGGGTTTGGTTCGGGACTTTTATAATTGCTAGAAGTGGGATCTGGTCTTCTATCCCGAATCTGAGAGTGGTTCAGGACTTCCATTAATATCAGAAGTGGATTGCTGGTCTCCTATTACAAATACCGAAATATGGGCTACATAACTCTCATCTCCAAAAAGAAAGTTTTTGGATCTGTACTCAAATACCCTAACCTGGTGTAACACCCCGCATTTTTATTATAATTAAAAATGTACAAATATGTATATATGCATAGATAGGTAAATAATGGTGATGTATAATGAAAATTAATTAATATATGGAAGAGAAGAAAAATTAATTCGATAACAGTGTGCGTAACGGAAAAGATAATAAAATAAGGATACTTAATTTAAACATCATGAACTACGTAAAACAGACATCACCATTGCGTTCGTCTCGGAATTCCGCTGGAATAAAGTTCAAGTTTTCGAAAATCGGACTCCGTATGAAAGAGTTATGGCCTTCGGAAGATTCAAGAGAAATTCAGAAATTAAATAGTAAAATAACCCAGACAGGTCGACCTAGAGGTCGACCTACCCCAGGCAGGTCGACCTGGAGGTCGACCTCCCCTAAAACAGGTCGACCTCCCCCCCAATCTGGGCAGAATTCATTTTCTGCACCTGGACGCGATTTCTGACCTGATACGTTGACTAAACAGCTATATTATGACCCTTAACCCATTCTTTTTCTTCACCCAAGCCTATACGATGCCATGGCTCTGTTCTAACTCAAAATCTTCTTCTCCAAGAGATTTCTAGATCCACTTTCTTCCACTTTTCTCTTCAAAACATCTATTCTTAAAATTAAAAGTTTAGAATCAAGACAACCTCCAAATTAAAGGAAAAAAGGGATTCAAATCCGCAATTTACACTACGCAAGGAGGAGAAATTCAGATTCACAACTTACGCTGCGCAAAGAAATCAAAGATATATCAGATCTATGGATTGGAGCATAAAATCAATCAAAGTTAAATCAAATCCATGAATTGAAGATGAAAAGCAAGGTGAGTGAAATTACAATAAACTTGTTGCATAATAGTATTATTATCGTTCGTCATTCCTCAGTTATAAATTCAATTCAAGATTCATGTTATAATAATTGTTCTTTTATTCTCCTTCCCCTTTTTATTTTTGGATCTAGGTTATCTCGAACCTAGACGAAATCTTATTATACATACGTACGATTGAAATATGGGAATATTGGAGCATAATTTATTTTATGCAATCAAGGAATATAATCTGTAATTTGGTGATTGTGGCATAACAATTATTATTGCAAATATTGGGACAATTGGCGAATTGTATATTGGGATTATTCAATGAAATAAAGTCGAATTGGGAATTTTAGAGCGTATTTCAATAATGAATCTTTGGGTATGTTTTGGAAACATGAATCTATGCTGAATAGTGCGCAACTATGAATTCCGATTTATAATGTTAACCTGAAATTGTGTAAATTTAATTGGAATTATTGAATATGGAATGGGATTGGGAAGAAGTGATTTATTTCAAAACTAATATTGCGGGATTGAGGTTTTAAACTATAAGTTTAAATTTTGGGTTTTGGGAAAAACGAATCTAAAGGTAAGAATCCTAAGTTGATAAAGGAACAGATAAAACTTAGCTTATGCGATTATGAGACCTCTTATGTGATTATGAAACCTAACTCATAACCTGAAATTGATGCTTAACATTCTCATAAAAATTGTTAATTGGATAAAGACGAAACATGACTAACTCGAGGTTAGAATGAGTTTTGCGGTGTAATTTTGCCCGAAACCGCCCGGCATATCCAGTGGCCGCAAACAATAGGGTCTAATGTGAGAAGTTAGTCACAACGCGCTAAAACCCGAGGTTAGATTGAGTTGTGGTGTAAGACTGCCCGGAACCGCCCGGCACATCCAGCAACTGCAACAATAGGTCTAATGTGGGAGGTTGGTGCATTAATAATCAATTAATGCTAATGACACATGCTAGTATGGTAGGGTTAGGTTAACAACACTTAACCAATTTGACATGATGCGTGGGTGGGTTAAGTCATTATGAACTGATAGACAACACTTAACCAAATTAGTGGAACATATGAGTAGTCGCATGAGCGGGAAGGTAGGGTTAAGTAAAACTTGACATATGGACAAACTTAACCAACACAGTAATGAGGAATGATAACTAGCTATTATAAACCAGAGTTGCGGTAATGTAAAATTAAATAATAGGTAAACTTGTCTTAGGGACAAGGGAAGATTATGACTTAAGATGTAATACAAGACTTGAAGGGTGGGACGACTTATACTATGAAATAAGTTAATCTAAGCTGAAAATGTGGGAAAGCACCCGTACGCTATCGTTTGATAAAGAAAACTTAAGTCATGTTTGAGTTCATTGGTAAACCTTAGTTCGTGAACTAAGTAAATAACGATAAAGGCAACCAATTGTTGAACCTTAGTTAGAGAACTAAGTAAATAAAGATGAAGTTAACCAAGTGTTGAACCTTAGTTAGAGAACTAAGTAAATAATGATGATGGCAACTGGGTAATGAACCTTAGTTAGAAAACTAAGTAAAATGGCAACCGAAGTAACGAGCCTTAGTTAGAGTACTAAGTAAGCAACGGTAAAGATAGCTAAGTAAGTAAACCTTAGTTGAAGAGGACTAAGTAATAAAGCTTAGTTAAAGAGAAACTTGGTAATTAGAATTGAAGGACAACATAAACGAGGATAACCAAGTTAATAAAACAAAGCAAGCGCGTAATCAGAAGTTTAGACATAAGGTCTAATAGTACGAAAGGATAAGGCGCTTGGAGCGTACGTCCCTCTGATCATATAGAAGGCTCCAACGGACTGGGTTACGAAGCACGCGGCTTCGAGGGGACGTGAGGGTACTCTGGGTATCCCTCTGTGAGAATGCAGATGATCCGCCTGGGCTCACAGAGGTTAATGTCTGCGTAAGAAGGACCAAGAATATGCCTTGGTTGCAATAATAAGGCAACCTAAAGACTAGGATGGACCAGCGTGAGTCGGCGATAACCAGTTGGCCCTGTGATAGCACGTCGTCGGCTACCTACCATCTTGAGTCAGTCGAGCACGAAAAGCAGGAAGGCGGAGAACTCCAAAAGACCATATACTTGCTATCTAGTTATGGCTGAGGTTGGCCAATAGGTTTGTGGGGGCATAGAGGGCCTGCGTACAGTTCTCATTCTTGATATTCTTGGGTGCCTTTCATTAGTTGAGGGAGGGGTCAAGTGGGACCATAGCCACAGTAAAAACAGACCTTAGCATCTGCATCGGCAGATAACTTAAAGCCCCCGACCAAGTTCCGTATTTCTTGATTTGCCCTGCCACGGGACTCGGGTCGCACATATAGAGGGCATGGGCAACTAGATATCTAGCACGTTTAACGATATAGTTGGGACGTAAAGTCTAGGAACGCATATCACTCGGGGCAGTGTGTCCTAGACTAGAGGGCATTGTTCGATAGGTAGCATAAACCCTAGTTGGACCTAGGTAGCGTAAACCCTGGTTGAACCTAGGAAGTGTTCGATAAAGTAAACCCTAGTTGGACCTAGGTAACACTCGATGGTAAACCCTAGTTGGATCTAGGTAGTATTCGATAACAGAATCTAGTAAGACCTAGGTTGGCAGTCCAAACGCTTACACAACAAAGGAATGGTGGTTTTACGCAGACGTAGTGAGTATATATATATACACACATGAAAGCCCGTACGATGTACGACATTGGATAAGGAACTGCGTACATATGACAAGATGACACGAGTTGGATAAGGGGCTGCGTACACATGAAAAGAGGACACGAGTAGGGGGTAACTACATATACATTGTATTAGGTTAATCTACTAGTGGATGGATAAGTATAGCTTAAAGAGCTAACATTGTTAACAACCTAATAACCAAGAAAATGTAACTGAACGGTATATGTAGGATTATACAGAAGTTTATTCTAAGTCCAGTCACACAGAACTTATGTTCTGACCCCCTCCTCATTACATACTTACAGGTTAGGTTCATGACAGAGATGGTATAGCTTTGGATACTGGTTTAGCAGTATTGTTACTGAGGTAAGGCTTTATTTGAATATATTATACTTTATTTCCTTCCGTTGTGAGATGCTTTACGAGTTCTGACATGTTTCTTCATCTCTGTCTTTTTCTGCAGGATACCAGAGCACCCAACTCGGGTTTCGATAGATTGGATTTTTGAGAAAAATTCGGTCTGTGGGAATCCGGGTTGTTACACCTGGGTCCCAAGACTGGAATTCTCCTTTCCAAAAAAAGTTTTGCCAACAATGCTTGAGATGGAATCTCAAGATCTATACTTTAATACCATTTGACGAAAGGTTATGAAATCCCACACCTCACAGGGAGATTTCTTAAACTCATTACACATGAGTTTCCATTAGTTATGAGAAATGCAAACAAACACCATACATCAGGTGGTATTTACACAATTTACAAGTTTATTCATAAAGTTATTTCATTAATTGTCATAGTACAAAAGTTAGGCATCAATATTACAAATGACTTAATAATATTGCACCTCCTTATACTTGGATAAAGGAGAATTAATGATGTGACGAATCACAATACTCAATAGCTCGTTAAGCTTTCGTCTCTTTTTACTAGACTCATCAAGGCCATCCAAGGGTTTGACCTGAAGTTTCAAGGCCCTATTGAAAGCATTACACATGGATCTTAGAGTCATGTTTTCCTTCACTAAATCAAAAACTTTCTTTCATAAGTTGTGTCTCTCCTCCTGCATTTGCCTAATTCGGTTGATGTAATAACTAATATGATGAAATGTGTCCTTATTGAACTTTGTGTCATAATAACTTTTCATCTTAGCTATCACTTTTTTGCGCTACACAGAACAATCGATTCATTTATCCCAAGAGGAAGGTTTTTCAAGTAAAAATATTTGTTTGAGGCTGAGGCTTCAGGCTCCGCCGAGACTTTGGAAGGTTGAGACACGGTCATTATAGGAATATACCCAGAGGCAAATCCCCAAACTTTACAACTTGTGTTTGCGTTGTCTAACTCGATTTCTAAACAAGCTATCCATTGATATAATCACCTTAACTCTTCATCAAAATCGATAGATGGTTTGGTATTTATGTATTTCTTTGAACCAAGAATGGCCCTATCTTTTTCCTTTAGTTGGCTTTTTAAGGCAGCCATTCGTTTATTCAAATGTTTGATGGTCAAGTTTTGAAGTAAAATTGTTTTTTCTTGGGACATAACAACCAACTCTCTTAGAATATCGCTATGCTCTGAATCGTTAATGATACATCCCTGGTTTGGGAACCCTCAAGTTGATCTTTCTATTTACAGAAAGAGATGTAGTAATACGTAAAATCTTGCTTTATAATAACACCGACATATTATATTTTTTTGGGAAGGTCTATTACACAAACATTACTCAAGAAAGCTTTAAATTATTTTGATATCACACATGTCAAAGATCACAAAATTTGATCATGCTTATCAGTACATCTATTGTCTATGTTACATATCAATTCGGCATGTTTACTCTTAAGTTTTTTTTTAAAATTACTTCTTGTTCATCACCCAAAAAGTCAAACAGAAGTTGAGGGTATTTCGTGTAAATACGCCTCTGTTCTCCTAGGAGATGATCCCTTTCAAATTTATATGATGGTTTCCTTGAAAATTCCCTTTTCAATCTAGACGATGAATGACAATTGTAACAACCCCAATTCCAATAGACCAATTTTTTTTCATAATTCCAATCTATCGAAACTCGGATTGGTTTGCTCTAGTATCCTACAGAAAAGACAGGGACATGAAATATGTCAGAGCTCAGAAAATATCTCACAGCAGAATGGATAAAATATAATATAAATCAAAGTATAGCCTTACCGTATGAATAATACTGCCTAACCAGTATCCAAAGCAATAATATCTCATGTCTCTACCACAAATCTAACCTGCTAGTATGTTATGAGGAGGGGGTCAGAACACAAGTTCTGGTGACTGGATTTAAACTATACACTTTGGATAATCCTACATATACCGTTCAATCATATTTTCTTATTTATTAGGTTACTCGGATTAACAACACTCAAGGCTTACACACACGTCATACCCGTTTACTTCCCAGTGGATTAACCTAATACAGTATATGTGTAGCTACCCCCAGTATTGAGGTACACCCCATGGTACCCCACTCGCACGGTCCCAAGTGTAACACCATCGAAATATACGCAGTCCCTCATCCTACATCGTAGTGACGTATGGATAACAATATTACATTCCGCATATATCAATCATTACTATGCTACGTAATCGTACTGATTGCCACCTTTGTTCAAATCAGAATTCATACCGGAGTAATGCCCTAGAGTCTACGATACACCACCCAGAGCCGACATGCATGTATCTAGACTGCCCCCATACATATCTTCAGTTGTTGCTCGATGCCTCAATTGCACGTCCTCTAATGTGCACCGAGTTCCCTGGCAGGGCGATACAAGAAACACGGAACTCGGTTGGAAGCTTTTTCATACCTGTACAGGACCGTCTTTAACGAGCCTCTATATACAGATATACCTAGGGTCTGTTTTCATGGTGGCTGTGGCCCCATCTCGGCCCCTCCCTCAACTAGTAAAGACTACAAGTGATAAGTGACTTCCCCTACGCAAACAGTCTAAACATCCATGTGGCGTCTCCCCTCAACCCCTTACCCCGATAGTGAAGGGTGAAATGGTATCTTAGGTTTAGCTCTAGTCTTTCCTCATCCCACTGGCTGCCGATGACGGGTGTCCGACGGTCTACTATTCTTGGTGGTCGTGACCCTCTACCTCCTCGTGAGGCAACCGCCCAACCACCCTGGTGTCACCATGTCACAGCATTCTGACTGCATAGCTACATCTACAGTTAAGGCCCACCCACCTAGTAGTTACGCGCAGACCCAACCTCTGCGAGCAAAGCATACGACATATGTCTCGGCATAGAGGACTACTAGGAGCACCTTACGTACCTCAGGAAACCGCGTGCTTTCCCTTTCAGTCCTTTAGAGCCGTTAGAACAATCATATTAATGTGCTCTCCCCTCGTGCCTTATAACACCTCGATGATCTACCCATTGGATTATTCACCCTCAACCGTATGGACTGGTCTAAGGGCCTTACTTTAGCATGTTGTTAGACCCTATGTCTAAACATTTTTCACGCGCTTGTCTCACCTCATCAGGTTTCCAGTTAACTTGGTTATTTCAATCCATATTGAATTCTTATTCAAATTACCAAGTTCTTTTGCTTATTAATTTTAGTCATACAAGTTAATCCATTTCAGTTTATTAATAATACTACAACATGTTATTCTCTAGATTGTGGCCCAAAGTCTGTAATCCACAACCCCTTTATATCTTTTTGTTGATTTCATCATTACAATAACATGCTTTACTTAATATGTAATTAAGTATATCCAGTTCACATGTTTTCTAATTAACATGTCACTTACCATTTATGATTAAATATAACTTATTTCATTTCATAAGTTTTCCTCATTCTTTCCCATTTAATAATAATTCCATTTTACATTGTCAATACAACTTATCGTTGTTTGCTTATTAACTAAGGCCCATTAATAAGTTTCTCTACCTGTTTATTATAACCTATGTTATAATTTCCTCTTGTCCCTAAGACAAGCCTAAACATTCTTATCAATGGGTTTCAGACTCCCAAGCTTACAGATCACTTAATTTATAATTAAGTATAATATATTCCCCCCTTTCTTAACTAGTTTCAAGTTTTCCCCTTTACTGGTTACTTAATTTATAATTAAGTTCCCCTTAACTCAATTTACCAGTTATCTCATTTCCTTACTAGTTTATTATAACCTAAGCTATAATATTCACTTGTCCCTAGGACAAGTCTACATATTATACAACATTTTCATTAATGGTATTTATTTATAACAGGTTATTATCATTCCCCTTTTAAACCATTTACCGTTGTAAACCATTATTCTTCATTCAATGTAATATACATTCCTTATTATATTAAGGAAAACACTTCATGTACCTTATCAGTTTGATACAAGGAATCAATTATTTACTTTCATAACGTATTCCCATCTAAATTCGTGGTAGCATGTAATTTCTTTACTTTTCTTTATTTACCGTGGCTTACTTGCAACAACGTTCTCAGAAATAGGTCATTTAGGGAAATACATCACTTTTCCGTCTTATTACACTAACTCAGTTCATTACATCCCTTCCTTTCTTATTTTTTGAGTTAGAAATTTAATTACCATAATTGCCATTTATTCATATCTTGTTATATATATGTATGTATGTATATATATATATATAAGCACTAGACCTCTCACATTAAGCCTACTCTTGTGGATGCTGGATTTGCCAGGCGGGTTCGGGCAGACTTCTACCACAAGTTGGCTTAACCTCGTTCTTAGCACCATTACATGTTTTTAATTTTTCACTTAGGCCTCTCACATTAGGTTCAACATTAGTGGCTGCTGGACATGCCGGTTGGGTCAGGGAAAACTTCCGCCACTAATGCAACCTAACCTCATGCCATAAGTGCTGTTACAATTTCTAATTGTAATCCTAGGCATATTCATCTTCATTTATTCAATTCTATGTATATAATCATACACCCATTATAATTCACACAGATAAGGGCTTTGGTATACAAATGGAACAAATCAATATGTGATACGAACAGTGGTAGTTACTGCCAATATTTTTAACAAGTCTATAACATATAAACATTTCCAACATTTCAACTAATCTTATATATGAATTTTCAACCATTTATGTTCATATCAGATTACGCCTCCAAATTAAAGTTTCAAAACATAATATATGTTATGTTACAAAATCCCATTTCAAATTATGCCCCAAATCCCAATATATGTCGCGTGCCTTCCAACATGTAATTAACTTTACTTAAAATAACATGTAGTTCTCCAATAGTGTATCATTTACCCAATTCATAGGTTCATAAAATGGATCTATACAATGGTATTCATTTTTCTTAAACATTTAAGTAAATGTACATCTCAACATATTAACTAGTTGAACATATTATACATTTTAGTGCAGTAATGCATTTCATCAAATTAAACCTTCCAATATGTTCATTATGGGGAATGCCAAACGATACAGGTACTATTATTCAAAAAGTATATTTTAAACCCACTCACCTTTCATGCTTTCCCCAATTTTGATCTGATCTGTTCTATCATCCGTGGTTTCCCCTTTTTCCTTTTGTTTGATTCACAGCCTAACGACCATGGATTTATTATTTCATGAAAAGAGAAGGGAAAGAGAAAGAATTTAAATAGATTGGTTCTAGAAGTTTACCTTGCTTTCATGATTCAATAATCTTTTTAGTAACGTTAATTCCCTCTTCCAGATCTGAATTCATAATTCTCCTAGGCTAACATTTTAATTTTCAGAATAGATTTGAGAAGGGAGAGAGAGAGTAATGGCAGCGTTCCAGTGTAATCATCGAATTATGAGGCTTAGGGTTAGGTCTAAGGTCTTATTTATAGGTGTATGGAGCAACCAGGACCCTCAGATTTGCCCAAAAGCCATCCGAATCATCAAAATATCACAAAACCCTAATCTGCCAAAATCTTCCGCAGGTGGGTAGACCCACCCTTGAGGAGGGTCGACCCCGGTGTCGACCCACCCTTGAGGGGGTCGACCTACCTGGGCGGGAAATCTGCCGCCTTTTGAAATTTTGAATTTTCAACCGATTTTCGAATTTCTGGGCTCATTTTTAAATTTTTGAACCTAATATATGTATATATATATACATTCTCTTCTTGCGCGTATACAAACTTCAAACCTTAATAACTTCTTCATACGGTGTCTGATTTACGCAAACCAGGTGTCGATTTTGGCCAAAATTTTGAGACGGACGCAATGGCGCAGTCCGTTTTACTTAATTCTGAATATTTAATTAAGTTATTCTTATTTTATTATCTTACACTAAAAATACGAGGTGTTACATTCTCCCACCCTTAGGAAGTTTCATCCCCGAAATTTGATAAGGGTAAAATAAATTAACCCCTCGCATAATATACATCCGTCATGTGTGCATCCAATTTTTGCAAACATTGTGCACTTGTGCAAAGTGAATTACAACATCATAATGCATGTATGCCTAAGCGGTACCTCCTATGTGTATGATTTTTTTTCAAAAATCCTTTTAAAATATGATGCTCACATCCTAAATATACTGGCAGTTCTGCATGAATGCAATATTTTGAAAATCAAAATGCTTTTTCATCCAAATTTTCCCACACTCTTACTGAGCAAGAGCATAGTTCATCCAATTGTTGCATCAATAATCCTACCAACCAACTTTATTTTTCGAATTCAGAAAAATCTAATTCTCTGAATTCGATTTCTTATGTTATAAAAAGGTGGAAAACGAAAAATTTCACATCTTCCGTTTTTCTTTTATATACCTTTTTTCCACCGTACTTGGATTCTATGAAACTATTATAAAGATTCTCCTATTTTACTATCCAAGCACAGCCTACATTAGAAAATTTTCTTTTGTTACTGACTTTCTTTTTCATCTTATCTTGGAAAGTTTTATCTTTATCCATTTTTTCTCATAATTTTCCATTTTTGTTGCTTTATTGAATTTTCTGTTTCCTTTTTAGTTGTACTATTTTTATTTTCTTAGCTTATTTAATCATCTGATCTTATTTTACATTTAAATAAGCTCCTAGTCTTCCAACTAAAACAGGAGAACAGACACCCTACACAGCTACTTCTAAGGCCAAGAATCTTGGGACTATATCCCCCTCAGTTAGAAAAGTCCAAACTATGGGATTCACAATAGGTTTAGGTGTTACCCTTACTACCCCACAAAAACAAAGCAATGGAATGATCCCAACAGAAATTTAGTAATGGGTCTTACCCTTAATATGGAAATTAGCAACGGGATCTAAACACTTACTTGTCCCCTTTTTTTTCTATCAAGTAGTCGCCACTAGTCCTAACTGTGTACCAACAATTATTTCAGGCAACATCCTAGGCTTTCCAATGCTTACGCATTCTACAAGAACTCACTATTATTGCTAGATAATTCTCGCTATTTACTTTATAGCCTCAAACTTTTCCCGTCTTTCCTAGGCACTAATCCTTGCCTACTCCATATTTTTTTTAAAAACATGGTTTGGCCCTTTTCCTTTCAAAAATTAAAAGTGTCAAAACTTTATTTTCCTCATGAAAACTTCCTTTTGCCAAACCATAAAAACATGTTATTTTAAAAATGTAAATCATCTTTTTTTTCAAATCACAAAACTGGAGTAGATACGGACAACTATTTTCTCCATCGGGTTTATGACTTGTTCTTACCTATAAGGTCGATTTAGTCTCTTACTACAAGTTGCAAACATCCAATCTATTCTTAATTTCTACACTTATTTTGTCCACCCAACAAAATTATCTTGTCAAAATTTATCCAAAAAGGATTGTCATAAGAATAAAGATTTAAAATCTTTCTTTATTAAAGATTCTTGTATGAAATATAACAAGAAAACTAGCGAGCTATACATGCTCTATATTATGCACGTTTTATTGAGAGAATTTTACTTTAAAACTCAATATGTACTTATTTACATATTTTAAAACTATAACTTTTAAGATTAAAACTTGAAAACACCATAAACCATTTCCCAAAACTTATATAATTTCAAGTTCTTAAAAGTTAACAATGGGGTTAGAATCAAAGCGGGTTTCCAATTTTTCTAGGCTTTCCTAGACACTCCCCAAGGTCAATTCTCTCAACTATATATATTCCTAATCCATTTTGTTTTTCTCTTTTTAACCTTTTCCAATTTATAAGGTTTTACTGCCAAACCTACTAACCCAAAATACTAATCATATGGGATTCACTTTCCTTTCATACAAAGTATATTGTACACTATCCACCTGAATTACCTAAGGGTCTCAGATTTCCTTATTCATTCCTTTAGTGTACAAAACAAGCATCCCATTTCTTACCATATTATACTCTTTCTATTTAATGGGTTCCTCTATGGATCTAGGTATATATATAATATATTTATATTTAAAAAATACAAATACGTTCACTCATTATTTATATAGGAACCCTAAACCTAAGCTCTGATACCAGGTGTAACAACCCCAATTTCAATAGACCGATTTTTTTTTATAATTCCAATCTATCGAAACTCGAATTGGTTTGCTCTGGTATCCTGCAGAAAAGAAAGAGACATAAAATATGTCAAAGCTCAGAAAATATCTCATAGCGGAATGAATAAAATATAATATAAATCAAAGTATAGCCTTCCTGTATTAATAATACTGCTTAACCAGTATCCAAAGCTATAATGTCTCATGTCTCTGCCACAAATCTAACCTGCTCGTATGTTATGAGGAGGGGTCAGAATACAAGTTCTGGTTACTGGATTTAAACTATGCACTTTGGATAATCCTACGTATACCGTTCAATCATATTTTCATATTTATTACGTTACTTGGGTTAACAGCACTCAAGGCTTGCACACACGTCGTACCCGTTTACTTCCCAGTGGATTAACCTAATACAGTATATGTGTAGCTACTCCCAATATTGAGGTACACCCCATGGTACCCCACTCGCACGGTCTCCAGCGTAACACCATCGGAATATATGCAGTCCCTCATCATACGTCGTAGTGACGTATGGATAACAATATTACGTTCTGCATATATCTATCATTACTATGCTACGTAATCGTACTGACCGCCACCTTTGTTCGAATCAAAATTCATACCGGAGTAATGCCCTCAAGTCTACGATACACCACCCAGAGCCAACATGCATGTATCTAGATTGTCCCCCATACGTATCTTCAATTGTAGCTCGATGCCTCAATCGCACGTACTCTAATTTGCACCGAGTTCCATGGCAGGGCGATACAAGAAACACAGAACTCGGTCGGGAGCTTTTCCATACCGGTACAGGCCTGTCTTTAAAGAGCCTTTATATACATATATAAGTAGGGTATGTTTTCATGGTGGCTATGGCCCCACCTCGGCCCCTCCCTCAACCAGTAAATACTACAAGAGCTAAGCGACTGCCCCTACGCAAACAATCTAAACATCCATGTGGCATCTCCCCTCAACCCCTTACCCCGATAGTGAAGGGTGAAATGGTATCTTGGGTTTAGCTCTAGTCTTTCCACATCCCATTGTCTGCCGATGACGGGTGTCCAACGGTCTACTATCCTTGTTGGTCGTGACCCTCTGCCTCCTCGTGAGGCAACCGCCGAACCAACCTGGTGTCACCACATCACAACATTCTGACTGCATAGCTACATCTGCAGTCAAGGCCCATCCACCTAGTAGTTACGCGCAGACCCAACCTATGCGAGCACAGCCTAAGACATCTGTCACCGCAAAGAGGACTACTAGGAGTACCTTATGTACCTCAGGAAACCGTGTGCTTCCCCTTCCAGTCCTTTGGACCCGTCAGAAAAATCAGATGAATGTGTGCTCCCCTCGTGCCTTATAACACCTCGATGATCTACCCCGTTGGGTTATTCACCCTCAACCGTACGGACTGGTCTAAGCGCCTTACTTTAGCATGTTGTTAGACCCTATGTTTAAACATTCTTTTACGCGCTTGTCTCACCTCATCAGGTTTCCAGTTAACTTGTTTATTCCAATTCATATTGAATTCTTATTCAAATTACCAAGTTCTCTTGCTTATTAATTTCAATCATACAACTTAATCCATTTCAGTTTATTGATAAGCCCACAACATGTTATTCTCTAGATTGTGGCCCAAGGTCTGTAATCCACAACCCCTGTTATCTTCTTATTGATTTCATCATTACAATAACATGTTTTACTTAATATGTAATTAAGTATATCCAATTCACATGTTTTCTAATTAACATGTCACTTACCATTTATGATTAAATATAATTTATTTATTAAGTTTTCCTCATTCTTTCCCATTTAATCGTAATTCCATTTTACATTGTCAACACAACTTATCGTTATTTACTTATTAACTTATTTCTATTAACTAAGGCCTATTAATAAGTTTCTCTACCCGTTTATTATAACCTATGTTATAATTTGCTCTTGTCCCTAAGACAAGCCTAAACATTCTTATCAACGGGGTTCAGACTCCCAAGCTTACAGATTACTTAATTTATAATTAAGTATAATATATTCCCTCCCTTTTCTTAACTGGTTTCAAGTTTTCCTCTTTACTGATTGCTTAATTTATAATTAATTGTCCCTTAACCTAAGTTATAATATTCACTTGTCCCTAGGACAAGTCTACCTATTATACAACATTTTCGTTAATGTTATTTATTTATAATAGGTTATTATCATTCCCCTTTTAAACCATTTACCGTTGTAAACCATTATTATCATTCACTGTAATATACATTCCTTATTATTTTAAGGAAAACACTTCATGCACCTTATCAGTTTGATAGAAGGAATCAATGATTTACTTTCATAACGTATTCCCATCTAAATCCGTGGTAGCAAGTAATTTCTTTACTTTTCTTTATTTACTGTGGCTTACTTGTAACAACGTTCTCAGAAATAGGTCATTTAGGGAAATACATCACTTTTCCTTCTCATCACACTAACTCAGTTCATTACATCCCTTCCTTTCTTATTTTCTGAGCTAGAAATTTAATAACCATAATTGCCATTTATTCATATCTTGTTATATATATATAAGCACTAGACCTCTCACATTAAACCTACCCTTGTGGATGATGGATTTGCCGAGTGGGTCCGGGCAGACTTCTACCACAAGTTGGCTTAACCTCGCGTCTTAGCACCATTACATGTTTTAATTTTTTTCACTTAGGCCTCTCACATAATGTTCAACATTAGTGGCTACTGGACATGCCGGTAGGGTCCGGGCAGACTTCCGCCACTAATGCAACCTAACCTCATGTCATAAGTGCAGTTACAATTTATAATTGTAATCCTAGGCATATTCATCTTCGTTTATTCAATTCTATGTATATAATCATACAACCATTCAAATTTACACAGGTAAGGGCTCTGGTATACAAATGGGACAAATCAATATGTGATATGAACAATGGTAGTTACTGCCAATATTTTTAACAAGTTATAACATATAAACATTTCCAACATTTCAAATAAACTTATGTATGAATTTTCAACCATTTATGTTCATATCAGATTGCGCCTCCAAATTAAAGTCTCAAAACATAATGTATGTTATGTTCCAAATTCCCATTTCAAATTTTGCCCCAAAATCCCAATATATGTCGTGTGTCTTCCTACTTGTAATAAATTTTATTTAAAATAACATGTAGTTTTCCAATAGTGTATCATTTACCCAATTCATAGGTTCATAAAATGGATCTATACAACGATATTCATTTTTCTTAAACATTCAAGTAAATGTACATCTCAGCATATTAACTAATTGAACATATTATCCATTTTAGCGCAGTAATGCATTTCATCAAATTAAACCTTCCAATATGTTCATTATGGGGAATGCCAAACGATAGAGGTACCATTATTCAAAAAGTATATTTTAAACCCACTCACTTTTCATGCTTTCCCTAAATTTTGGATTCGATCCGTTCTATCATCCATGGTTTCTGTAACACCCCAAATTTTCTGTTAAACTGTATAATAACAAATTTAAGTATAATTAATTCTTAATGAAAGAATTAAGGGAAACGGGTTTCACCTTTGCGATCGTCTCGGAATTCTTCTTGAGATAGAGTCCGAGTTTGCGTGAATCGGACTCCGTATGAAGGAGTTATGACCTCCGGAAGTTTCAGAATTAAAATTAAAATTCAAACAAGTTCAAAACGAAGTTCAAATTTCAAAATCAGACCCAAACTGGGCTGGGCGGGAAAATTCCCGCCCAGGCACCAGGTCGACCAGGGGCTCGACCAGGGTGACCAGGTCGACCATAGGGTCGACCTGCCCAGTCGACCTGGTTTGGCCCTGGCTGGCCTAGTCGCGTTCTGGTCGATTTCTGAGGCTTGGCTGTGTCACTAGGGCTGACATGTCGCATTTTGGTTGGCTCCTTTCGAAGTGAATGGTCTAGATTCGTCTATGATCATCTGATGGCTCAAATCAATCTGAAATTCTATAAATACAACCTAAGACTCCAACCTAAATTCACATAAGAAATTAGAGACGGAGCCGCCATACTGTCGGTAGGAAATTGAGAGGAGCCTCCACTTGTAGATAAGCTTAGAGACGATCCAAATTAGAGTTAAAACACGAATCAAATCAACGTTAGTCTACCAAAAGGAACGCATCTCAATTTCAGAACTCAGAATCTAGAATTCAAGTTCATCGATCGTTGTAAGTCTAGTTACGTTTGAGACGTGAATTGGAAAAAAACGTGATTTGATATAAATTGGAAATTGGAATCACATTATGTTATATAATGTTTATGTTGTATAATGTTAACAATGTATATATGTTGCGATGATTTTTATTGTGAATGGAATTGGGATGTTTGTGGTATAAATTGATGTGATGTGGACCTGTTTAACATTTGTAATTGAAAACAACATCACTTGCAAGTTTGTGGTTAATATTAGAATTTACACCTTTATGTTTATGTGGTTAACATGGATTGTATACATTTTGCTAAGTCCAAGTTAAGACTTATATACACATGTTCTATGTTAAGACCGTTATGCCAACATGATTAAAATCCTTGTATATATATATTCTTATGCTCATTTCAAGTTGTAATTGGATCCATTTGGGTTACGCAATTAATACAAGTTTCATGTTGAAATAAGCTACATGATTTGAGTTAGTTCACATCTTTGTGTAAATACCAAAATTTGACATTTTTATGAACATGTAATAACCTTGTCACATGCTAGTTTTGTGTTTGAAGTTATGCCTAGATAAATATGGTTAGGCCTATGTTTATGCAAGTCAAGATTAGGCCATTTTATGTGAAACCTATTTAGATTTAGTCATTTTGCAAGTTCACCCCTATTATGTTCATAATGGCTATGCCAAAATGCCAAGTTCACACCTATGACATTCATGATGATCATTTTGCAAGTCCACCCCTATTAGGCTAAGAGTTGTTATCCTAATATTTAGACGGGGTAACGTTGGGTAAAATGGGTAGGAAAATTTCATAAAAATATATGAAATTGGCATGTTTGTCATATGCCAAAAATTGGTGGTATTTAAAACGGTATAAATCCTTATACCAAAAATGTTAAACTTGGAATGTGGGCCATAACCTTTAATGGTTAACAAATTTACATATAACAAGTAATAAAGACAAGTATGTAAATTTAGAAAATACGAATGTGCTTAACACGAGGTTGGATTGAGTTGTGATGTAAACCTGCCTGGACCCGCCCGGCTGTCCAGTAGTCACAACAATACCTATCCAATGTGGGTGGTTAAGAATGGAGCCCAGTAAGCACCCGAGGTTAGACTGAGTTACGGTGTAAATCTGCCCGGAACCGACCGGCACATCTAGTAACCGTAACAATATCTGTCTAATGTGAGTGGTCGGTGCTTTAAGAGGCTAAGGACATATGGTAGGGTTAAGTTAACTAAAACACTTAACCAAATTCAACATGTTAACAAGAATTGATGGGTGGGGTTAGGTTAATACAGACACTTAACCACTTAACATGTTTGACTAGAAAGCCCTAGTAACGGGGACCCATTTCAGTAGTAACCGAAATTAGGTATCATGGCACCCTGAAACTAGGCAGGGTGGGGCACGATTACTAGGCTGATTGTAAGCGGTCAAAAGCGACGGCGGTTGGTGCACAGTGTGGGTTCTAACGGAGTGCGGGCGTGCACACACTTCGGAGCAGACAAACAGGGCACTGGCGCATCAGTAGTATAACCTATGTATTCTAAGGATTGTGTCGGGCCGCCACCCTGGGTCTTGATACACCCCATGGTGGGACCAGCATAGGTATCTACAATCATTGGGGGCCGTAAGACACAGATGATTATGCGAGTAGGAGCCAATCTTTTGAAAAAGGGGATCACTTTACCCTCAGCACGGGGTGCCAGTTCAGAACTAATACATGTAGGTGCAGAGATAGAGTGTGGGGTGCGATAGGATATTCGATTCAAACTGCTTTATCTTAGTTTATGATGCTTTCCTATTTACAGTTTATACCTATCATGCCTTTATTCTTATTCACATATTGAAGAGTCACTAGACTTACCAGGCTTTATGTCTGACCCTATTTTATTTCGTCTTCTTTCTTCCGTTCCCCCCCAGGTCCACAGGGAGGAAACAACTCAGCTTAGTCAGACTCTTTGCAAGCTTCAAGATAGTAGATGTACGGTTTGGACTCTCTTACTTTGGCTATGGCTGTTGGATACAATCATGGGGATTTATGCAGTTTTAATTATGTTTTATGCTTCTTTATTTAATAACCAAGACAGAAATGATGATGTAATGTTTTGGAAGTGTTATGTGACAGTTATGGAAGTGTTTTGTATGAACAAGTATTTTATGAAATAAAAAGTCTGTTGTTTTCCGCTGCTTATATATATACATGTGTTTATATCTCTCTTGTGTTTATCTGTGACTTTTACTTACAAACCTCTACCAAAGTTAAGGCAGTCCCTTTGTGAGTGACCTTAATGGAGGATGGGGTGTTTCACTTGGTATCAGAGCATAGGTTTACCAGACCAGATAAAAGTTTTTGAAATTATTCTCAAAAGAGGAGTTTAAAGAAGCATTTTTCAAGAAAAAGTTTTGATATTTTAAAAGGCATAATCCCCCAAATCCATATGCACTATCTCTCTATCCTTCGTTTTGAATCTTTCCTTTTTGTTTCAGCATGTCTGGAGGTCTTAACCTTCCAGAAGGGGTACCGATACCCGGCTGGTTTGGGAGGTACCTAGAAGCTAGGGCCAATGGCGCGGGCCCATCAGACATTCCTCCTCCAGTGGCAGCGGTTCCTCCTCCTCCTCGTGGAAATGCTTTTGCAAAGACATGTAGAGACTTTAAGGCTATGGGTGGAAAGGACTTTTATGGAACTGAATCCTTTGTAGTAGCAAGAAACTGGCTATAGGAGACCGAGGATCTTTTTGTCATCTTCGAAGTTGACGACAGGCAAAAGATACAGCTAGCAGTGTGGTTGCTTAAAGATGAAGCGTCTTATTGGTGGGAGATCACCAATGCTGAGAGGCCAGTGGAAACATGGGAAGATTTCAGGACGAGATTTGAGATGAAATTCCTCTCCCAAGCTGAAAGAAGCCTGCAAATGGAGAAGTTCCTAACTCTGAAACAGGGAAGTATGACAATCAGGGAGTACGTTAATCAGTTTAATCAGCTAGCCAGATTTGGGTTGGACTTAGTAAACACCCAACACAAGAAGGCGCTCCGCTTCGTCAAAGGTCTGAATGAGCCTCTACACAGCCATGCTATGACCCATGTATCCACGGAAGCGACTTACGAAAGCTTAGTGGACATGGCATTGCTACACGAGGAAGACAAGGGCAAGAAAGAGACTAAGGTGGAAGAAAAGAAGGAAGGTTTACAGGCTAAGAAAACAGACTTCAAGAAAGGCGGGAAGAACAACAAAACCCGTGAAAAGAGAAAGTTCAACTTATGTGGCATTGTGTGAAAGACTGCAGAAAGAAGAAGGCGAAGATGAGTGGTGGTTGCTTCCATTGCGGAGAGACTGGGCACTTGGCTAAGGACTGCCCAAAGAAGCGGGGGCAGGGACAGAGGGCTGGATCCACTTCAGGGGGTCAAGTTCATGCACTGGTGGCGCCTCCACAGGAACGAGGTAGAAATATTTCTGTAGAAAGCTTAGTTTATCTTTATGGTCACCTAGTTCGCACTCTCTTTGATTCTGGTGCATCACACTCCTTTATTTCATCTGCTTTTGTAGAATCTCTGCACCTAGACACTAGTATGGTAGAAGATCCCTTGGTTGTCTCAAATCCAATTGGGGGCTCGGCTTATTTGTCGATGGTTTGCTTGGATTTGAAAATCTCTATTCTAAGTGTTGAATTTAGATGTAGTGCCTTTGTTTTGGGCTTCTCAGGATATGGATTGATCTTAGGCATGGACTGGTTATCCAGTAATAGTGCCATTCTTGATTGTGAGAAAAGAGTGGTTAGGCTCTTGACTCGTCTCGGTAACACTCTAGGAATTTCTTCTAATCCCTTGAATGCTGTTATACTTAGTTATCTAGAGTCGCTTGACGCTTCTGTTGAGAATTTACAGTCGGTTAGAGTGGTCCGGGAATATCCGGATGTCTTTGAAGAGGTGAAAGGCTTACCTCCGAAGCGGGAAATAGACTTCCGCATATATCTTGTTGATAATGCAAAGCCCGTGGCTCTTCCTATTAGACACATGGATCTAAAGGAGAGAAAGGAGCTCAGTAAGCAAGTTAAGGAGCTTCTTGAGAAGGGGTTTATAAGAAGGAGTATCTCGGAATGGGGTGCTCCAGTGGTGTTCGCCACCAAAACAGACGGTTCACTACGTCTTTGTGTGGACTATAGGGAGCTAAACAAGCCGACTAAGAAAAATAGGCACCCTCTTCCCAGAATCGACGATTTGTTTGATCGGCTTGTAGGTGCGTCGGGTTTCTCCCAACTTGATCTAGCTACTGTGTTCCATCAGCTAAGAGTAGCTGAAGATAGCATCGATAAAACGGCGTTCAGAACCCCAGACGGTTTCTTCGAATGGCTTGTCATGCCTTTCGGCTTGACAAACGCACCTGCTTATTTCGTAGACCTAATGAGCAGGGTATTCATAGAATTCCTCAATAAATTCGTGGTGGTCTTCGTAGATGATATCTTGATCTTCTCAAAGAATGAGGAAGAACATGCTCAGCATCTGAAAGAGAACATGGAAACTCTTCGAGTTCATCAGCTGAAAGCCAAATTCTCCAAGTGCCACTTTTGGAGAGAAGAAGTAATATTTCTTGGACATATAGTGTCCAAAGAAGGGTTGGCGGTGGACCCCGCGAAAGTGGTGGCAGTGCAAGATTGGAAGACACCAAGAAATGGAACCGAAGTCCGAAGCTTTCTTAGGCTAGCAGGTTTTTACTGAAAGTTCATTAGGGATTTCGCGAAAATCTCAGCTCCACTCACAAGGCTAACAAAGAAGAATCTAGCATTTGCTTGGGATTTGGACTTTGACATTGCTTTCCAATGCCTAAAAAGGGCTCTTACAACAGCCCCAGTTCTAACTCTGCCTGACGGAAGCAAAATGTTCACAGTATACACAGGTGCATGTGGAACGGGACTAGGTGTTGTTCTAATGCAAGAAGGGAGGGTAGTAGCTTATGGTGGGAGGCAATTGGAGGTTCATGAAAAGAACTACCCAACCCACGATCTTGAGTTGGCCGCCATCGTCTTTGCACTTAAGTCTTGGCGCCAATATCTCCTAGGTGAGAAGTTCGAATTATACACTGACCATAAATCATTGAAATATCTCTTCTCGCAGAAAGATCTTAACTTGAGGCAGCAAAGGTGGATGGAGTTTCTTGCCTCGTATGATTTTGAAGTTTCCTATACTCTCGGCAAAGGCAACGTAGTAGCAGACGCGTTGAGCCGAAAGAAACTGACCTTAAGCTCTCTCTTTGTGGAAAGGCAAAGCTTGGAGTATATAGCCAGTTTTAACTTTAGGCCCTCCTCGGATTTTGTACCAGGTTTGTTAGCATCTCTCAAAGTACGCCCTACTCTCTTGGACTCAATAAGGACTGCACAACGTGAAGACCTTCAGCTTGTTGATGTGATTGATAAGCTTATTAGGGGTGAGACTTACAGTCACCTCAATAGGTACTCCATCGATGATAAGGGTTGGCTGAGGCGAGATGGAAGACTGTGCGTCCCACAAGCAAGGGAGTTGACAAAGAAGGTTCTCGAGGAAGTACATCATTCCAAGATGACAATACACCCAGGCGGGGACAAGATGTACAAGGACGCAAAGAGAGTTTTTTATTGGAGCGGCATGAAGAAGGACGTGGCAGATTTCGTTTCCAAGTGCGTGACTTGCCAACAAGTCAAGGCGGAACAAAAGAAACCTGGAGGACTGCTTCATCCTTTAGAGGTCCTACAGTGGAAGTGGGATAGCATTTCAATGGACTTCATTGATGGACTGCCTAGGTCAAGAAGAGGCAATACTAGCATTTGGGTAATAGTGGATAGGCTTACTAAAAGCACCCACTTTTTACCTGTCAAGAGTAGAAGGACTGCCTCATCTCTAGCATCTCTTTATCTCAAGGAAATAGTTCGAATCCATGGGATACCCTCCAGCATTGTTAGTGACCGAGACCCTATCTTCACAAGCGAGTTTTGGCGGAGTCTGCAAGAAGATGTAGGCACACAGTTATGTTTGAGCACGGCCTATCACCTCCAAACCGATGGCCAGACGGAAAGGGTGAATAGAGTATTGGAGGATCTTTTGAGACTATGCATTTTTGACTTTGGAAGGACTTGGGAGGATCATCTTCCTCTAGTGGAATTCGCCTACAACAACAGCTACCAAGCCACCATCGGCATGGCGCCCTTCGAAGCCTTGTATGGAAGACCGTGCAGATCACCAACTTGTTGGTGGGAGTCTACAGATAAACTTATACTTGGGCCGGACATGATTCGAGAGACTTCAGAGAAATTGGACTTGATACGAAGAAGAATGAAGACAGCCCAAGACAGACAGAAATCCTACGCCAACAAAAGAAGGACCGACCTTGAGTTTGAGGTTGGGGACAGGGTTTTCCTTAAGGTATCCCCTTTAAGGAACGTCGTTCGCTTCGGATCCCCAGGAAAGCTAGCACCAAGGTTTGTAGGACCGTTCCCTATCATCTAGAAGATTGGGAAGGTGGCCTATAGAGTAGAGCTACCTGAAAGGTTGGCTGGAATTCACAACGTCTTTCACGTTTCTCATCTCCGGAAATTTCTACATGAATCTGTGGAAGTGGTGGAGCCAAGCATTCTAGAAGAACCCGAGGTAGAACGTGAAGCAACTGTAAGGAGAGTTCCAACTCGAATCATAGGAACTGAAATCAGAAAGCTACGCAACCGCGAAGTAAAGCTCGTCAAAGTTCAGTGGAGCGACGCCGAGGAAGACGCGACTTGGAAAACCGAGGACAGAATACGCGCGGCTTACCCTTTTCTTTTTGAGCGTATATCCTTGATCTCTCTTTTTCCTTAAGTTATGCTTTATCTATCTTTTTAGATATATCTCCTCGATATTATCCTTTATCCTTAAGTAGGAACCCTTTGGATGTAAATATGTATTTGGAACATGCTATGATTGATGGCTGCAAGTGGTTGCAAGTGGTTGCTCGTGGATACATATACACACACAACTTAGGTTTTAGATCGGCTCGGTCACTTCATACTGCATATGCATAAATGTATTCATATTTGTATGTGGTTGAAACTTGATATGTCATCATATGGATGTTGCATTTGTATAAATGGTTACGCACTCATGTAGAATCATAAGTAAGGACAAATTTTTGCATACATAATGGATTCATGGTACTTACATGATATGCATTAAGGAGGTCAACTAAATCAGTAGACCACCTGATTTTGCATTAGATAAGGACATGTACACACACTGTGCATATAATCATAAATCATTAGAAGTCTTCTAAGGACAATGGACGCCTGTGTTTGATGGTTGAGTTGATGGACGATTGGATGTTAGGACTTACGTTCTTCCAGACCTGGTTTGGCCCTGGCTGGCCTAGTCGAGTTCTGGTCGATTTCTGAGGCTTGGCTGTGTCACTAGGGCTGACATGTCGCATTTTGGTTGGCTCCTTTCGAAGTGAATGGTCTGGATTCGTCTATGATCATCTGATGGCTCAAATCAATCTGAAATTCTATAAATACAACCTAAGACTCCAACCTAAATTCACATAAGAAATTAGAGACGGAGCCGCCATGCTGTCGGTAGGAAATTGAGAGGAGCCTCCACTTGTAGAAAAGCTTAGAGACGATCCAAATTAGAGTTAAAACACGAATCAAATCAACGTTAGTCTACCAAATGGAACGCATCTCAATTTCAGAACTCAGAATCCAGAATTCAAGTTCATCGATTGTTGTAAGTCTAGTTACGTTTGAGACGTGAATTGAAAAAGAACGTGATTTGATATAAATTGGAAATTGGAATCACATTATGTTATATAATGTTTATGTTGTATAATGTTAACAATGTATATATGTTGCGATGATTTTTATTGTGAAAAGATTTGGGATGTTTGTGGTATAAATTGATGTGATGTGGACCTGTTTAACGCTTGTAATTGAAAACAACATCACTTGCAAGTTTGTGGTTAATATTAGAATTTACACCTTTATGTTTATGTGG
The DNA here is from genome assembly GCA_030737875.1 of Allium sativum. Taxonomy (NCBI): domain Eukaryota; kingdom Viridiplantae; phylum Streptophyta; class Magnoliopsida; order Asparagales; family Amaryllidaceae; genus Allium; species Allium sativum. The sequence continues at coordinate 196,858,936 of CM060911.1, forward strand.
TTAACATGGATTGTATACATTTTGCTAAGTCCAAGTTAAGACTTATATACACATGTTCTATGTTAAGACCGTTATGCCAACATGATTAAAATCCTTGTATATATATTCTTATGCTCATTTCAAGTTGTAATTGGATCCATTTGGGTTACGCAATTAATACAAGTTTCATGTTGAAATAAGCTACATGATTTGAGTTAGTTCACATCTTTGTGTAAATACCAAAATTTGACATTTTTATGAACATGTAATAACCTTGTCACATGCTAGTTTTGTGTTTGAAGTTATGCCTAGATAAATATGGTTAGTCCTATGTTTATGCAAGTCAAGATTAGGCCATTTTATGTGACACCTATTTAGATTTAGTCATTTTGCAAGTTCACCCCTATTATGTTCATAATGGCTATGCCAAAATGCCAAGTTCACACCTATGACATTCATGATGATCATTTTGCAAGTTCACCCCTATTATGTATAAGTTTACACCTATGACATGTTATGTAGATAGATTTCTTTATGCAAACTGTGTGCGCTAAATTAGGCTAAGTTTTTAGCCTAATATCATATGTTAAAATCATGCGAACGAAAATTAGGCTAAGAGTTGTTAGCCTAATATTTAGACGGGGTAACGTTGGGTAAAAAGGGTAGGAAAATTTCATAAAAATATATGAAATTGGCATGTTTGTCACATGCCAAAAATTGGTGGTATTTAAAACGGTATAAATCCTTATACCAAAAATGTTAAACTTGGAATGTGGGCCATAACCTTTAATGGTTAACAAATTTACATATAACAAGCAATAAAGACAAATATGTAAATTTAGAAAATACGAATGTGCTTAACACGAGGTTGGATTGAGTTGTGATGTAAACCTGCCCGGACCCACCCGGCTGTCCAGTAGTCACAACAATACCTATCCAATGTGGGTGGTTAAGCATGGAGCCCAATAAGGACCTGAGGTTAGACTGAGTTACGGTGTAAATCTGCCCGGAACCGACCGGCACATCTAGTAACCGTAACAATATCTGTCTAATGTGAGTGGTTGGTGCTTTAAGAGGCTAAGGACAGATGGTAGGGTTAAGTTAACTAAAACACTTAACCAAACTCAACATGTTAACAAGAATTGATGGGTTAGGTTAATATAGACACTTAACCACTTAACATGTTTGACTAGAAAACCCTAGTAACGGGGACCCATTTCAGCAGTAATCCAAATTAGGTATCATGGTACCCTGAAACCAGGCAGGGTGGAGCACGATTACTGGGCTGATTGTAAGCGGTCAAAAGCGACGGCGGTTGGTGCACAGTGTGGGTTCTAACGGAGTGCGGGCGTGCACACACTTCGGAGCAGACAAACAGGGCACTGGCGCATCATTAGTATAACCTATGTATTCTAAGGATTGTGTCGGGCCACCACCCTGGGTCTTTATACACCCCATGGTGGGACCAACATAGGTATCTACAATCATTGGGGGCTGTAAGACACGTATGATTATGTGAGTAGGAGTCGATCTTTAGAAAAAGGGGATCACTTTACCCTCAGCACGGGGTGCCAGGTCAGAACTAATACATGTAGGTGCAGAGATAGAGTGTGGGGGTGTGATAGGATATTCGATTCAAACTGCTTTATCTTAGTTTATGATGCTTTCCTATTTCCAGTTTATACCTATCATGCCCTTATTCTTATTCACATACTGAAGAGTCACTAGACTTACCAGGCTTTATGTCTGACCCTATTTTCTTTCGTCTTCTTTCTTCCGTCCCCCCCCAGGTCCACAGGGAGGAAACAACTCATCTTAGTCAGACTCTTTGCAAGCTTCAAGATAGTAGATGTACGGTTTGGACTCTCTTGCTTTGGCTATGGCTGTTGGATACAATCATGGGGATTTATGCAGTTTTAATTATGTTTTATGCTTCTTTATTTAATAACCAAGACAGAAATGATGATGTAATGTTTTGGAAGTGTTATGTGACAGTTATGAAAGTGTTTTGTATGAACAAGTATTTTATGAAATAAAAAATCTGTTGTTTTCCGCTGCTTATATATATATGTGTTTATATCTGTCTTGTGTTTATCTGTGACTTTTACTTACAAACCTCCACCAAAGTTAAGGCAATCCCTTTGTGAGTGACCTTAATGGAGGGTGGGGTGTTTCAGTTTCCCCTTTTCCCTTTAATTTGATTCACAACCTAACGACCATGGATTTATTATTTCATGAAAAGAGAAGGGAAAGAATTTAAATAGATTGGTTCTTAGTTATTTACCTTGCTTTCATGATTCAATAATCTTTTTATTAACATTGATTCCCTCTTCTAGATTTGAATTCATAATTCTCCTAGGCTAACATTTTAATTTTTAGAATAGATTTGAGAAGAGGGAGAGAGAGTAATGGCAGCGTTCCAGCATAGCCATCGAATTATGAGGCTTAGGGTTAGGTCTAGGGTCTTATTTATAGGTGTATGGAGCAACCAGGACCCTCAGATTTGCCCAAAAGCCAACTGAATCGTCAAAATATCACAAAACCCTAATCTGCCAAAATCTGCCACAGGTGGGTAGACCCACCCTTGAGGGGGTCGACCCCGGTGTCGACCCACCCTTGAGGGGTCGACCCTTGTGTCGACCCACCCTTGAGGGTGTCAACCCACCTGGGCGAGAAATCTGTCGCCTTCTGAAATTTTGAATTTTGAACCGATTTTCAAATTTCTGGACCCATCTTTGAAATTCTGAACTTAATATATATATATACATATGTGTGTGTGTGTGTGTGTGTTCCTCTTGCGCGTGTACAAACTTCAAACCTTAATAACTTCTTCATACGGTGTCTAATTTATGCAAAACAAGTATCGATTTTAACCAGAATTTCGAGACGGACGCAATGGCGCAATTCGTTTTTCTTAATTTTGAATATTTAATTAAGTTATTCTAATTTTATTATCTTACGCTAAAAATATGGGGTGTTACAACAACCATCTTCTAAAATTAGATCTTTGCCAAAAATAATGTTCTTCCATAATATGAAAAGGAAAATCAGTAGTTATGGATAAGAGAAGTTATCATCAAAAGTACTCATTCATTATATTTAATTTTACAAGTATTTCTCATGTTCATACGATGTTGACCTTTTAAACAACCCAGTGACAAATCTATCTTTGTTGTATTTAAGCTTCTCTGGGGGTAAGTCCCTGGGAATGGAAAGAATCCATGGTAGGTTCCAGCACTCCCCAGGGTGAAGATCAGTCCCAAACTCATCTAAGCAACGTCTATGAAAACGACGAAGTAAGCCACCACTATGCTCTCCTAAGAAGGTGAAGTCTGTTGTCGGAAATCAATTATAAACCTTATACAAAAATTCTATCAAAATATCCCTGTCCTCAATCAGCATCCAAAATAAAGTCATCAACTCCTTATTTTCTTCAAGAGTCGCCTCCCTTCGAACTCAGCTGCTCTCAATCTAAGAACAGCTTCATATTCTTTGTAAAACAAAAGTTTAGAAGCACTTTTGTTGAGATCATGATATCTTTGTGATAAGGCATTATAATCTTTCAATAATCTTTTATGCTCTAAACAAGAAAAAGTAAATTCCCTCTATTTCCTATATAATTCCGCTTTATATTTTGAACAAGACTTTTCCTTGTCCATATAACATTACAGAAAATTAATTACCACAAGCTCAAGAAGAAAAGAAATACTTCAAAAGCGAAACAGATTAGGGAATATGCTTAAATTCGTCGACTGGCAGCGAAGTTCTACATGTAGCAGTTGGGGATATTGAATACACCCGGAATTCTGAGCTTTATGTTACTCCGAACCATGCCTAGGATCAGAGGGGTCAGGGGCATCCCAATCAGCTGAGAAATAAGAATGTCAGGTTCGACAGGTTGCTCTTTCCCTCTCAGTTCATAAAATCCTCCTTCCTTGGTTAAAGACTCTTTTGGATCTGGAGCAGTACAAGTGCCCAAAAGATCAGAATTTATTCCATCCAAACCTTGTTAGCTACCAGAATCAGAAGGTGGATCACCATCACCTTTATCAGAGCCACCACAATGGCTCTTGTCGCCGAGATCGAAGTCATTGTCATCACCATCTTCGCCATCATCATCAACAACTATATCTTCCTCTTCCCCATCGAAGTCATCGGGCAAGTCCTCTATAAACCTGAGACCCTCGAGCTTTGTCTTATCTTTCTTCGGGATTTCAACTCCCTATTTGGCTAAATGAATCCTTTCCGTAAAACTACTCCGGATAGAGGGGGTAATGGAAGGGAACTCAATCTCATTACATTTTTGGAAGTTATTGGAAAATGCAAGGAAAAGAGCATCTTCGTAGTATTCCAAAGCAACATTTGGAAAATGAGTTTTCAAAAAATCAGAAATCCTATTTTTGGCTTCATGAATTATTCACTTCATGTTAGTAACCTTTTCATCTCTCTTATTTAGTTCGTCGGCATGGTCAACCACCATTTCCGCCTGCCTACTCTTAAGAGTGGAAACCTGATCAGATAGATTTTTTTTAGCTTGTCTTTCTTTTTCAAGATTTGACTCTGCTTTCTCAAGAGAAGCCATCAATCTCTCACACTCATCATCACTCTTCTGCTTCGCTATAATCAAGGAGTTAACTTTAACTTCCAGGGAAGTTTTCTCTTCTTGAAGCTTAAAAGCCTTGGAGGAAGTTGAAGAAGCTATTCCTCGGAGCAAGAACCAACTTTTGGTTACCTAAAAAGAGAAAGACCAAATCAGCCTTTGTGCGGGATCAAAAACGAAAGAGGAACTAAGAAGGATGGGACTGTACCTAAAGTTGTTGCTTGACAAGAGATTGGCAAAAATTCTCTAAGTCCAAAGATGTGGAGGGCAATGGAACATTAGAAACTTCGGCAAAAAAAAGAGCGAGTCTAACAAGTTCATCAAAATCCAAGGTCAGAAAGGGTGGCCTTGCGGACTAGCGTGTTGAGAAGATAAAGGTGGGATTAGATCATGTTCTCTCGTATCTGATGCACTTGGAAGGTTTGACGTCGAAAGACCACCCACAAACTTGCTTCTAGGAGTCACCTTAAGGGAAGAAATGATATCAAGAGCAGCTTCAGCAGCAGAAATTATGGGTCTAGAAGTCCCCTTCTCAGCAGTTATATCAATAACATCTTCGCTGGAAGGGATGGAGGTATCAACCCTTTGTCTTTTAGACGACGGTTCGACAAGGGATTCAAATAGAATCTTCTTAGCAGCAGAATCAGACTGAGATAGAACTTCCGAAGAAGATGTGTCTTCAGGAGTTTGGGTATCTGATAAAAACAAGCTATGTTAGGAAAGCAAGAATAAGAAAGCTATTGTGTGAATATTTGAATTCCTTCTAGGAAAAGAGAAAACAACCCTACCTGAAGTACCCAGAAATACGGGGATGATGCATTGAACGTACCGAAAACCAAAGATAATTGCTTAGCGCTAGAAAAGTGGATGGATGATTGCCCCAGAATCTTCTACCTGGGAGGAAAAAGGCCATATTAACGAAGATTATTCAAAGTTAGTTGAATAGATTGGCGTCCCGATCTTTAAGACGCCTCAACAGCTCAGGCTTTTCCGTCCTTCAAACTCATTTTCCTGGTGGTACGATCTAAAAGAAACAAAGTCAAATAAAGCATAGAAATGGCATAATCATTTTGTAGGAGCAGAAGGCTTACCAAGATCAGCAAAATTTCCTGAAATGCCGATAGGGCACCTAATATAGAAGAATTAATTATCCCAAGGTTTAGACTTGTTAATGTTACCACTAATCAACTTCTTTATGGATTTCGCACCTAAGATAGGTGAATACGCTCCTTTGAAAAAACGTAACTAGTGATAATAAGGTTAGAGATGAGGGAAGCCTGCGCTAGAATTTCAAGGAATAAGAGGAGAGTGTAGGTATTTGGTGAAAACTGGATTGAACCAATTCCTAAATCATGCAAAAGCCTAGAGATAAAAGTCGGAAAGGGGAAGAAACTCCCAACCAGATGGGGATGGAAGTACATGCAAAGTATCCCTCTGGCTGCTTCTGGATGGTATCTTGGTCAGTAGTAGGAATGGCATATATTCTAGACATTCCAAAGCTCCCGAGAATAATATTCACTTCATCTTGGGTATTGATAAGAGATAGTTATGGAACGAATAACCGCTTCGCTCGAGGGTGACAGAACCACCATACTTTGATTTGCCAGTATCCTTCTTATCAGACATGATGCTGCCAGATGATATTATTCCATGACACGTATTAATACCATATTTCTAGAAACTAGTATGAGTCATTCATAAGTTTGCAATTACCATAAAAAAATGTTATAATTGGAAATTTGGTAGACCCATGAATGTTGAAACATGGCAAAAATTATTAGAATCAAATTCTTGACAAAAACTCATGTATATAACAATGCACTTTGCATATAGTTAAGTATTTGATAATGATCATACAAATTACAATTTGGTTTCGGTTTCGGTGTCGGGGTAGTTAAAGTCAAGATAACTAAAAACCCTGGTGTCGATCTAGCCGAAACAAAGTGTTTAGGTATCGATACCGAAAGCATAACTAAAAGCAAGAAAAGCTTAAGACCCTGTACCGTTGAAGTTAAAATCAAAGTATTTTAGTGTCATAACCTCCAAGTTTTATCGATACCAAAACAAATGAAAAGCACATCTTTTGATAACACTTTTACATTGTCTCGATACTAATTGAATCGAAAGTAAAGGGAAACATAGGTGTTGTTGTCGGTAAACCGAAACTAAGATGAATCGACAATGGATTGATGTTAAATTCATCGATACCAAAATCATAATGTCATTTCTATAGTAAAAATTAACCTTCTATATGATAATTTTTGCATTTTAGACCCTAAAAAATGTGTAGAGGAGATAGAAAAACCTATACTATCCGCCATTAATGACTGGTTAAGCCTTTCCTATTTTCTGAATTCATTCTTAAAATGTAGGAATCCTGATCGGTTTCATAATCAAGCTGGGGATACTTTTTTCGAACTCTAATGTAGATCGAATAAAATACTTAAAGAGAAAATTGGGTTTGAACTTCTGAAAGAACTTGTAAAAGTCATGAAGGACAGTAATCTTGTTTGAGCGTTGCTTCTTGTAGTTGAAAAAATGTAAAGGAAGAAAAAAGACCTTTATACCAAAGTTCTTTTGAAATCTTAGCCGCACAAACAAGATCTAATCAACGAGCTGATCAGTATAACAATACCAATAGGCGGGAAGTTAGAGTATAGTGCAAAAGTCAGAGTTCGACTTGAAAAGTCAAAAATACCACTTCACAAGGGGTAAAATGTTACTATCGGATTTCGGTGCCAAAACCAGATTGAAGTGAAGGGGCATCAGAGCCCAACTAGCATCAAGAGAGTGTTTTAGTACCGAAAGCAAGAAGAGGAAAGTTTGATTCACATGCTATCGGTGCCGATACAAGCCATGCATGCTTCATACCGATACAAGAAGGATGACAACAGGGTGGCACCGAAAACAACATGGGAAGAATGAGCAATCAAGACTGGCTACAATCCTGCCACTGAAAGCCATCAACCTGGTATTAATTTCGAAATCATGCAATCTGACACTGAAAGCAAACGATGGCAAGTAGATGAAGGCATACGATTTGGGACACAGTAGACAACTCTCTTAGAATATCTCTATGCTCTGCAATCGTTAATAGTTCATCCCTGTTTTGGGAACCCTCAAGTTGATCTCCCTATTTACAAATGAGATGCAGTTATACGTAAAATCTTGTTTTAGAATAACACTGAGATATTATATTTTTCAGGGAAGGTCTATTACATAAACATTACTCAAGCAAGCTTTAAACTATTTTGATATCACACATGTCAAAGATCACAAAATTTGATCATGCTTATCAGTACATCTAATGTCTATGTTACATATCAATGGCATGTTTACTCTTAAGTTTTTTTTTAAATTACTTCTCGTTCATCACCCAAAAGGTCGAACGGAAGTTGAGGGTATTTCGTGTAAATACACCTCTGTTCTCCTAGGAGATGATCCCTTTCAAATTTATACGATGGTTTCTTTGAAAATTCCCTTTTCAATCTAGATGATGAATGACAACCATCTTCTGAAATTAGATCTTTGCAAAAACAATGTTCTACCATAATATGAAAAGGGAAATAAGTAGTTATAGATAAGAGAAGTTATCATCAAAAGTACACATTCACGATATTAAATTTTACAAGTATTTCTCATGTTCACACAATATTGACCTTTTAAACAACTCAGTGACAAATCTATCTTTGTTGTATTTAAGCTTCTCTGGGGGTAAGTCCCTGGGGATGGAAAGAACCCATGGTAGGTTCCAGCACTCCCTAGGGTGAAGGTCAGTCCCAAACTCATCCAAGCAACATATATGAAAACGACGAAGTAAGCCACCCCTATGCTCTCCTAAGAAGGAGAAGTCTGTTGTCAGAAATCGATTATAAACCTTATACAAAAATTATATCAGAATATCCTTGTCCTCAATCAACATCCAAAATAAAGTCATCAACTCCTTATTTTCTTCAAGAGTCGCCTCCCTTTGAACTCAGCCGCTCTCAGTCTTAGCGCAGCTTCATGTTCTTTGTAAAACTTAAGTTTAGAAGCACTTTTGTCGAGATCATGATATCTTTGTGATAAGGCATTATAATCTTTCAATAATCTTTTATGCTCTAAACAAGAAAAAGTAATTTCCTTCTGTTTCCTATTTAATTTTGTTTTATATTGTGAACAAGACTTTTCCTTATCCATATAACATTAGAGAAAATTAATTACCACAAGCTCAAGATGAAAAGAAATACTTCAAAAGCGAAACGGATTAGGGAATATGCTTAAATTCGTCGACTGGTAGCGACGTTTGTAACACCCCGAATTTCGGTTAATGTTAAAATTCACAAATTAAAGAATAACTAATCCCAGATGTGGGAATTAGGGGAAACGGGCTGCGTCATTGCGTTCGTCTTGGAAAAATACGCGAAATAGAGTCCGAGTTTGCGTAAAACGGGTACCGTATGAAAGAGATATGGACGAACGAAGTTAGGCAGAAAAACCAGAAACAGGCCAGGAATGCACTGGCGCACTTGTGAAGTGCGCCAGAACAAAAATGCACTGGCGCACTTATGAAGTGCGCCAGTACAAAGATACACTGGCGCACTTGGGAAGTGCGCCCGTGCCGAGCCAAGAAACATGCACAGTTTCTAGAGAGTTCTGTGGTTGGGTGCACCAGTTTGGGGTTTGGGCTTGGTCTTAGGGCTGGTTTCTGGAAGGTGCCGAAATCTAAGGGTCCTAATCTAATTTAGGGTTAATCTAAGGGCCTAAAACACTCACCTAATCTATAAATACACCCTAAACCTACCCTAATCCATACTAAAAATAGAAATGATGGCCTCATGCCGCCAAATTAAATCTTAGAGGGAGCCTCCACTAATTTATGAAGGAAGTTGCAAGCTAATCAACCTCTAATCATCATCTTCTTCATATTTAGCAACTAGTTCTACTTCATAAGTTTGCTAATCTTGGCTTTGGTGAGTTTCTATCACTTTAACATCAATTGCTAAAGTAAGTAGATTGGGTGTAATGAGACTTATGGTCTTAAATGCGGATTAGTGAGTTTGAATCATTTGTAATGATATGCTACTCTATGTTTTCCTATGTTTATGCATGTTTAACAAGTGGGTTTATGCATGTTTAATAAGTTGGTTTATGCATGTTTAATAAGTGGGTTTATGCATGTTTAATAAGTGGGTTTATGCATATCTAATAAGTGGGTTTATGCATGTTTAACAAGTGAGTTATGCAAGTTCATATGCAAGTTATGTGTATGATGTTATGTAAGTTATGTGTAGGTTGTTATGCAAGTTCATATGCAAGTTATGTATATGCTTAAATGCAAGTTTAACATGATATGCAAGTTATGCATGCTTATGCAAGTATGTGGATGCTTATGCAAGTTATGTATATGCTTAAATGCAAGTTTAACATGATACGCAAGTTATGCATGCTTATGCAAGTATGTGAATGCTTATGCAAGAATGTGAATGCTTATGCAAGTTATGTGTATGCTTAAATGCATGTTTAACATGTTATGCAAGTTATGAGAATGCTTATATGCAAGTTCAACATGTTATGCAAGATATGTGTATGACAATATGCAAGTTTGGGTTAAATGTAGTTGGGTTAATATATGCTCATATATGCAAGTTGACATCCTCTTAACCCATGATAAAGTTATATGCTAAGATGTGGTTAAACCCATGATACTTGTGATGGATCTTCCCTTTATTATGTCATGAAATGAGAACGATTTACGTGGGGAACGATGGGGTTAATAAATATGTTAATAAAAGTATGATTGGGTATGATTAAGCGTACCATAAAAATAAATTAACCTAAGTGGGAATTTACCTATTGAGTTAGGTCTACCCCATGGGAATTTACCTATTGAGTTAGGTCTACCCATGTTATGAAAAATGTGTAATTAATTAGGGATAATTAATTATGGGGGTGATTAATTAGGTGTAATTAATCAACTAAGACACGAGGTTGGACCCTTTTGTAGCGGAAGTCTGCCCGGAACCGACCGGCCATCCAGCGGCTACAAATGATTGGCCCAATGTGAGAGGTCTTAGTCATAAATTAAATACGTGATTAAAGTAAAGACACGAGGTTAGACCCTTTTTATGACAGAAGTCTGCCCGGAACCAACCGGCATATCCAGCAGTCATAAAAGATGGTCTAATGTGAGAGGTCTTTATGAGGTCATGATCTTAATTAATTAATTAAGAAACACTTAACCATAGTAGCATGTAGAGGGACATGAGGGGTTAAGTGGGTGCCTTGGGTGGCATGTGGAAATCTAGTGGGTTGCCTTGGGTGGAAATAGAAAATACGATTAGAATACTTAACCAAGTGGAAACATGTAATTAAACATGATTAAAGGGTTAAGTGGGATACACTAGATAAGTGACAAGCTTAGGTGGGTAGCTTGTGGGGGCCCATTTCAACCAATATCCCAAACGTATCTTTGTGGGCTCGACTCTAGTCGGGTGACGGGACACGCATATTGGGCTTGACTATAAGAGGCCAAACGGGTTAGCGGTGGCAACGCAGGATCAACGGGTTTCATATGCGTGTGTGGACCCGGGCTGGTTGGTAAGTCGTTGTTGCATCGTGTAGATATAAAGCCGTGCACCGTTGATATTATCAGGTGGCCACTTTGGGGAATGATACACCCCATTGTGGGACCAGCACGGGTATCTACGGTAGGGAGCCGATCGCTTGGGAGTAGTGGGTACACCTAATAAAGATAGGGGCAGACGGCACCTATGTAGGGGTACACGAAACTACTAGGTAAAATTACTAAGTACACCTAGTGAGATAGGGGCAGACGGCACCTATGTAGTGGGCTAGGGGTACACGAAACTACTGGGGAAATTTTCTAAGTCCTTAGGAGGGATCAACCTTTAAGTAGAAATGACTGGTGTGGTGCAGTGTAGTAATTATCCTTGGGTGGGTAGATGCGTCTTTACAGTTATCTTAGTTTATCCTAAGTCTGCCAAGCTGCTTAGTGTAGCCATTCATCCCCAGACATTACCGTAGGTCAAGTTTATGTCTTCTCTGGTTACTTTAATGATTGTATTGTTAAAGTTATAGGACTCGCTCAGACTTATGTCTGACCCCGTTGTTTTTATCTTTTTTTTTCCCAACCCTCAGGTCCTACGGTGGATCCTAGCAGTAGTGGAGCTTGATCGGATTGCTGTTCCAGTCTTTAGGAGCTTGGATAGATGTAAAGCTCCAGCTACCCAGTTATCTTTTCTTTTGTCTTGGCTATTGTATGAGAGAGTGGGATTATGTATTTCTTTATTTTGATGGATATTGTACTTGACTTTTATTATGGTTTTATGATGTAACCAGACATGTTTACTTCCGCTGTTATGAGATGATGTTTTAAATTTCAAGTACTATTTATATCTGTCTTGTTGTAATTTTTCTGTTCTATATTCACTAAAATACTCCACCGATGCTATGGCATTCCCTTAGAGAGTGACCATAGCGGGCGTGGGGTGTTACACGTGGTATCAGAGCAAAGGTTACCGGAACAGATAAAATTTTTAGAAAGCTATTTTTCTAAAACATTTTTGGAAGAAATATTTTCAAAGACATGTCTTTTAAGAGAAAAGTTTTTGAAAGAAAAGCATAATCCCCAATAGCCATATCTATATCCTTCGAATTCTCCGTTTTGAATCTTTCCTTTTTCGTTTCAGCATGGTTGAGGATCTTAACTTTCCGGAGGGTGTGACGGTACCAGTATGGTATAGGAGATTGATGGAGGCTAGGGCCACCACTGCGGGTCCAGCAAATGTTCCTCCACCAACCGTAGCACCCGATCTTCCTCCTCCCCCTCCTCCTCGCACGGATACTTTTGCTAAGACTTGCAAGGAATTCAAAGCTATGGGAGGGAAACCTTTTCAAGGATCTGAAACTTTTGTGGAGGCTAGAGATTGGCTTAAGGAGGTGGAAGAGTTGATAGATATCTTTGAGATGGAAGAAGGAAAGAAAGTCAAGTTAGCTGCTTGGTTAATGAAGGGAGAGGCCTCATTCTGGTGGGAGGTCACTAATGGGGAACGCCCTGTTGACTCTTGGGCGGATTTTAGGCAAAGATTTGTGGCCAAGTTTCTCTCAAGGGCGGAGGAAAACTTGTATATGGAAAGATTCTTGACTCTAAAGCAAGGAAATCTCTCGGTGAAGGAATATGTCAACAAGTTTAATCAATTGGCAAGGTTTGGCCTAGACATGGTGAATACACCGGAAAAGAAGGCTTTGAGGTTCGTGAAAGGCTTGAATGAACCAATGCATGGGTTGGCTATGACTCATATCCCTATGGGGGCCACCTTTGAGAAGCTAGTTGACATGGCACTCATGCATGAAGAAGAGAAGGGTCCCAATGCTAATAGGGCACCCGAGAAGAAGGGAGATCAAAAGAGACCTCAGCAACAACAGCAAAATAAAGGTGGGAAAGGCAACGGTGGCAAGGGCAAGAAGAAGAAGTGTTTCAATTGTGGGACACCTGGCCACCTAAGCAAGGATTGTCGCAAGAAGAAGAAGACTGGCTGCTTCCACTGTGGCGAAGCAGGGCATTTAGTGAAGGATTGCCCTAAGAAGGGGCAAAGGACGGGGTCTACCTCAGGAGGACAGGTGCAAGCTCTTATGGCACCAGGTCAGGCTAGGGGGCAAGTACAGGCTCTCGCAGTCCCACCGATTCAGGAGAGAGGTAGAACTATTTCCGTTGAAAGTCTGGTTTTTCTATTTGATCATCCTGTCCGTACATTGTTTGATTCAGGCGCATCGCATTCGTTTATCTCATCATCATTAGTTGAGTCACTGCACTTAGACACCAGTCTGGTAGATGATCCCTTGGTTGTTTCAAACCCAATTGGGGGCTCCACTTATTTGTCCATGATATGTTTGGGTTTGAAGATTTCTATACTTAGCATTGAGTTTAGATGTGATGCTTTTGTGTTGGGCTTCACGGGCTATGGGTTGATTTTGGGCATGGACTGGTTATCCAGTAATGGTGCCGTTCTTGATTGCGAAAGGAGAGTTGTTAGGCTCATGACCCGCTTGGGTAACACTCTCGAGATTTCTTGTAATCCCATGGATTCTGTTATGCTAAGTTATCTTGAATCGCTTGACGCTTCGGTCGAGAGTTTACAATCTGTTAAAGTGGTCCGGGAATATCCGGATGTGTTTGAGGAGGTGAAGGGCTTACCTCCGAAGCGGGAGATTGACTTCCGAATATATCTGGTGGATAATGCTAAACCTGTATCTTTACCAGTGCGCCACATGGCTCCTCGTGAGAGGAGGGAACTCCATAAGCAAGTAGGGGAGTTGCTTGAGAAGGGGTTCATAAGACGAAGTATATCGGAGTGGGGTGCTCCAGTAGTATTTGCTACAAAGGCGGATGGGTCCCTCAGACTTTGTGTAGACTATAGAGAACTCAACAAGCTCACAAAGAGGAATAGACACCCATTGCCGAGGATTGATGATCTTTTCGATCAGTTGGTTGGCGCTTCAGTATTTTCTCAGTTGGACTTAGCCACGGGGTTTCATCAATTGAGGGTGGCTGAGGATAGCATAGACAAGACTGCCTTTAGGACTCCGGATGGTTTCTATGAGTGGCTGGTGATGCCATTTGGGTTGACGAACGCCCCTGCATACTTTGTTGATTTGATGAGTAGGGTGTTCAGGGAGTTCCTTAATAAATTCGTGGTGGTCTTTGTGGATGATATCTTAGTATTTTCTAAGAGTGAAGAAGAGCATGCCCTATATCTTGGGGAGGTATTGAAGACTCTTCGAGCACATAGCCTTAAGGCTAAATTCTCTAAATGTCACTTCTGGAGGAAGGAGGTGCGGTTCTTGGGGCACGTGGTCTCCAAGGAAGGGATAGCTTTAGATCCCGCGAAGGTAGTATCAATTCAGGATTGGAAGGTTCCGAAGAATGCTACCGAAGTAAGAAGTTTCTTGGGGTTGGCGGGTTATTATAGGAAGTTTATTAAAGACTTCGCGAAGATATCAGCCCCATTAACCCGCTTAACGAAGAAGAATCTTGTTTTCACATGGGACGTAGATTGTGATGATGCGTTCCGACGGTTAAAGAGAGCTTTAACCACTGCTCCAGTTTTAGTGTTGCCAGATGGGAGCAAGCCATTTGTTGTCTATACCGATGCTTGTGGGACAGGACTAGGCGCAGTCTTAATGCAAGAGGGAAGGGTGATAGCCTATGGTGGAAGGCAGTTGAGAGTGCATGAGAAAAATTACCCTACCCATGATTTAGAGTTGGCCGCTATTGTTTTTGCGCTTAAGATTTGGCGCCATTATCTTCTTGGTGAGAGATTCGAATTGTTCACTAACCACAAATCATTGAAGTACTTTTTTTCTCAGAAGGATTTGAACTTGAGACAGCAAAGGTGGATGGAGTTCTTAGCATCCTATGATTTCGAGATAGCGTATACCCCTGGCAAGGGTAACGTGGTGGCGGACGCCTTGAGCAGAAAGAGGTTGTCCTTGAGTCCATTGTTTGTGGAACAACGAAGCTTGGAATTTATCTCGATGTTTGATTTCAGACCTTCCATTGATTATGTACCCGGTTTGCTAGCTTCTTTGGAGGTTAGACCTACTCTTTTAGGGCGGATTGGAGAAGCACAGAGGGACGACCCACAGTTGGTTGAGTTGGTGGAGAAGCTCATAAGGGGGGAGTCGTCCAGCCATTTGAGTAGGTACACCCTAGACGATAGGGGGTGCTTGCGTAGAGACGGTAGACTGTGTGTACCGCAAGACGAGGGTTATTCTTGATGATGCACACCGTTCTAGGATGACCATTCATCCCGGTGGGGACAAGATGTACCAAGACATGAGGCGGGTTTTCTTCTGGGCCGGTATGAAGAAAGATGTGGCCGAATATGTCGCTCGATGCTTGGTATGCCAACAGGTGAAAGCGGAGCAAAAGAAACCTGGTGGGTTGCTTCACCAATTGGAAGTTCCGCAATGGAAGTGGGATAGCGTCTCGATGGATTTTATTGACGGGTTACCCAGATCGAGAAAGGGTAATACAGGAATTTGGGTGGTGGTAGACAGACTTACTAAGAGCGCCCATTTCATACCTGTGAAAAGCAAGAGGACTGCTCCATGGCTAGCTTCAGTATATCTTCGAGAGATAGTTCGATTGCATGGGGTACCCTCTAGCATAGTGAGTGATCGAGATCCTATCTTCACTAGCGAGTTCTGGAGAAGTTTGCAAGAAGCAGTGGGGACTCAATTGTGTTTGAGCACCGCATATCATCCTCAGACGGACGGCCAGACTGAGAGGGTGAATCGTGTTCTAGAAGACCTTTTGAGGCTTTGTATCTTAGATTTTGGAGGTACATGGGAAGAGCATCTTCCATTGGTGGAGTTCGCATATAATAACAGCTTTCAGTCCAGTATTGGTATGGCTCCTTTCGAAGCTCTCTATGGAAGGCCTTGTCGATCACCTATATGTTGGTGGGAATCTACGGATAAGATCTTGCTTGGGCCTGATATGATTAGGGAGACTTCTGAGAAGATTGACTTGATTCGAAGAAGGATGAAAGCAGCGCAGGATAGGCAAAAATCTTATGCGGACAAGAGAAGGACGGATCTTGAGTTTGAAGTTGGGGACATGGTCTTTGTCAAAGTGTCTCCGTTACGAAATGTGGTTCGCTTTGGATCTGTTGGGAAGTTAGCACCAAGATTCGTAGGGCCATTTCCTATTAAGGAAAGGATTGGACGGATGGCGTATAGAGTGGAGTTGCCCAACAGACTTAGTGGTGTACATGATGTATTCCATGTGTCCCATTTGAGGAAGTGCTTACATGAGACCGCAGAGGTGGTAGAGCCGAGCTTGCTTAAAGAAGTGGAAGTAGAGCGTGATGCGACTATTCGACGAGCTCCTACCCGCATCCTAGGGTCAGAGACTAGGAAATTGAGGAATCGAGAGGTTCAACTAGTCAAAGTACAATGGGGAGAAGACGAGAGCAACGCAACTTGGGAAACGGAAACGAAGATGCGTTCATTGTACCCGTTCCTTTTTGAGGGTATGTCTTTTAACTTCTCCTTTATCGTTTGTCTAGTACTCATCTTATCTTTAGTATCTACCTTTGACCTTTAGATAGGGTAAACCTATGGTTGAAACATGTGTTTGAGACATGTTATGGTTGATGGATGCAAGTGGATGCAAGTGGTTGCTAGTGGTTGCTCGTGGATGCATGTACACACACTCTAGGCACTAGATCGGCTCAATCACTTCATATTGCATATTGCATAAAATTGTGTGTAGGAAGCTATATTTATGGATGTATAATGATTGTGTTATCATATGGATGATGCATTTTGGTGAATGATTGTGCACTCATGTAGATATTGTATGTGTCGATAGTGTTCTCTCGCATACATAATGGATGCATGGCACTATCATGGTTTGCATATGATCATACATTAGATAGGGAACATATACACACACTTTTTGCATATACTCATACATCATTAGAAACTGTTTTAAGGACAATGGATGCCCGTGTTTGATGGATTGAGTAGATGGTTGTTTGGATGGTAGGATATGCATTCTCCTTAGCTTAGAGATTTCGGGGACGAAATCCTTTAAGGAGGGGAGAATGTAACACCCCGAATTTCGGTTAATGTTAAAATTCACAAATTAAAGAATAACTAATCCCAGATGTGGGAATTAGGGGAAACGGGCTGCGTCATTGCGTTCGTCTCGGAAAAATACGCGAAATAGAGTCCGAGTTTGCGTAAAACGGGTACCGTATGAAAGAGATATGGACGAACGAAGTTAGGCAGAAAAACCAGAAACAGGCCAGTAATGCACTGGCGCACTTGTGAAGTGCGCCAGAACAAAAATGCACTGGCGCACTTATGAAGTGCGCCAGTACAAAGATACACTGGCGCACTTGGGAAGTGCGCCCGTGCCGAGCCAAGAAACCTGCACAGTTTCTAGAGAGTTCTGTGGTTGGGTGCACCAGTTTGGGGTTTGGGCTTGGTCTTAGGGCTGGTTTCTGGAAGGTGCCGAAATCTAAGGGTCCTAATCTAATTTAGGGTTAATCTAAGGGCCTAAAACACTCACCTAATCTATAAATACACCCTAAACCTACCCTAATCCATACTAAAAATAGAAATGATGGCCTCATGCCGCCAAATTAAATCTTAGAGGGAGCCTCCACTAATTTATGAAGGAAGTTGCAAGCTAATCAACCTCTAATCATCATCTTCTTCATATTTAGCAACTAGTTCTACTTCATAAGTTTGCTAATCTTGGTTTTGGTGAGTTTCTATCACTTTAACATCAATTGCTAAAGTAAGTAGATTGGGTGTAATGAGACTTATGGTCTTAAATGCGGATTAGTGAGTTTGAATCATTTGTAATGATATGCTACTCTATGTTTTCCTATGTTTATGCATGTTTAACAAGTGGGTTTATGCATGTTTAATAAGTTGGTTTATGCATGTTTAATAAGTGGGTTTATGCATGTTTAATAAGTGGGTTTATGCATATCTAATAAGTGGGTTTATGCATGTTTAACAAGTGAGTTATGCAAGTTCATATGCAAGTTATGTGTATGATGTTATGTAAGTTATGTGTAGGTTGTTATGCAAGTTCATATGCAAGTTATGTATATGCTTAAATGCAAGTTTAACATGATATGCAAGTTATGCATGCTTATGCAAGTATGTGGATGCTTATGCAAGTTATGTATATGCTTAAATGCAAGTTTAACATGATACGCAAGTTATGCATGCTTATGCAAGTATGTGAATGCTTATGCAAGAATGTGAATGCTTATGCAAGTTATGTGTATGCTTAAATGCATGTTTAACATGTTATGCAAGTTATGAGAATACTTATATGCAAGTTCAACATGTTATGCAAGATATGTGTATGACAATATGCAAGTTTGGGTTAAATGTAGTTGGGTTAATATATGCTCATATATGCAAGTTGACATCCTCTTAACCCATGATAAAGTTATATGCTAAGATGTGGTTAAACCCATGATACTTGTGATGGATCTTCCCTTTATTATGTCATGAAATGAGAACGATTTACGTGGGGAACGATGGGGTTAATAAATATGTTAATAAAAGTATGATTGGGTATGATTAAGCGTACCATAAAAATAAATTAACCTAAGTGGGAATTTACCTATTGAGTTAGGTCTACCCCATGGGAATTTACCTATTGAGTTAGGTCTACCCATGTTATGAAAAATGTGTAATTAATTAGGGATAATTAATTATGGGGGTGATTAATTAGGTGTAATTAATCAACTAAGACACGAGGTTGGACCCTTTTGTAGCGGAAGTCTGCCCGGAACCGACCGGCCATCCAGCGGCTACAAATGATTGGCCCAATGTGAGAGGTCTTAGTCATAAATTAAATACGTGATTAAAGTAAAGACACGAGGTTAGACCCTTTTTATGACAGAAGTCTGCCCGGAACCAACCGGCATATCCAGCAGTCATAAAAGATGGTCTAATGTGAGAGGTCTTTATGAGGTCATGATCTTAATTAATTAATTAAGAAACACTTAACCATAGTAGCATGTAGAGGGACATGAGGGGTTAAGTGGGTGCCTTGGGTGGCATGTGGAAATCTAGTGGGTTGCCTTGGGTGGCAATAGAAAATACGATTAGAATACTTAACCAAGTGGAAACATGTAATTAAACATGATTAAAGGGTTAAGTGGGATACACTAGATAAGTGACAAGCTTAGGTGGGTAGCTTGTGGGGGCCCATTTCAACCAATATCCCAAACGTATCTTTGTGGGCTCGACTCTAGTCGGGTGACGGGACACGCATATTGGGCTTGACTATAAGAGGCCAAACGGGTTAGCGGTGGCAACGCAGGATCAACGGGTTTCATATGCGTGTGTGGACCCGGGCTGGTTGGTAAGTCGTTGTTGCATCGTGTAGATATAAAGCTGTGCACCGTTGATATTATCAGGTGGCCACTTTGGGGAATGATACACCCCATTGTGGGACCAGCACGGGTATCTACGGTAGGGAGCCGATCGCTTGGGAGTAGTGGGTACACCTAATAAAGATAGGGGCAGACGGCACCTATGTAGGGGTACACGAAACTACTGGGTAAAATTACTAAGTACACCTAGTGAGATAGGGGCAGACGACACCTATGTAGTGAGCTAGGGGTACACGAAACTACTGGGGAAATTTTCTAAGTCCTTAGGAGGGATCAACCTTTAAGTAGAAATGACTGGTGTGGTGCAGTGTAGTAATTATCCTTGGGTGGGTAGATGCGTCTTTACAGTTATCTTAGTTATCCTAAGTCTGCCAAGCTGCTTAGTGTAGCCATTCATCCCCAGACATTACCGTAGGTCAAGTTTATGTCTTCTCTGGTTACTTTAATGATTGTATTGTTAAAGTTATAGGACTCGCTCAGACTTATGTCTGACCCCGTTGTTTTTATCTTTTTTTTTCCCAACCCTCAGGTCCTACGGTGGATCCTAGCAGTAGTGGAGCTTGATCGGATTGCTGTTCCAGTCTTTAGGAGCTTGGATAGATGTAAAGCTCCAGCTACCCAGTTATCTTTTCTTTTGTCTTGGCTATTGTATGAGAGAGTGGGATTATGTATTTCTTTATTTTGATGGATATTGTACTTGACTTTTATTATGGTTTTATGATGTAACCAGACATGTTTACTTCCGCTGTTATGAGATGATGTTTTAAATTTCAAGTACTATTTATATCTGTCTTGTTGTAATTTTTCTGTTCTAAATTCACTAAAATACTCCACCGATGCTATGGCATTCCCTTAGAGAGTGACCATAGCGGGCGTGGGGTGTTACAACGTTCTATTTGTAGCAGTTAGGGATATTGAATACACCCAGAATTCTGAGCTTCATGTTACTTCGAACCATGCCTAAGATTAGAGGGGTCGGGGGCATCCCAATCAGCTGAGAAATAAGAATGTCAGGTTCGGCAGGTTGCTCTTTCCCTCTCGGTTCAGAAAAGCCTCCTTCCTTGGTTAAAGGCTCTTTCGGATCTAGAGCAGTACAAGTGCCCAAAAGATCAGAATTTATTCCTTCCAAACCCTATGAGCTAGCAGAAGGTGCATCGCCATCATCTTTATCGGGGCCATCACAATGGCCCCATCGCAGAGGTCGAAGCCATCGTCATCACCATCTTCACTATCATCATCAACAACTATATCTTCCTCTCCTCCATCGAAGTCATTGGGCAAGTCCTCTATAAACCTGAGACCCTCGAGCTTTGTCATATCTTTCTTTGGGATTTCAACTCCCTATTTGGCTAACTGAATCCTTTTTATAAAACTACTCTGGATAGAGGGGGGCAACGGAAGGGAACTCAATCTCATTACATTTTTGGAAGTTATTGGAAAATGCAAGGAAAAGAGCGTCTTCGTAGTATTCCAGAACAACATTTGGAAAATGAGTTTTCAAAAAATCAGAAATCCTATTTTTGGCTTCATGAATTATTCACTTGATGTTAGAAACTTTCTCATCTCTCTTAATTAGTTCGTCGGCATGGTCAACCACCATTTTTTCCTTCCTACTCTCAAGAGTGGAAACCTGATTAGATAGAATTTTTTTAGCTTGTCTTTCTTTTTCAAGATTTGACTCAGCTTTCTCAAGAGAAGCCTTCAGTCTACCACACTCATCATCACTCTTCTGCTTCGCTATAATCAAGGAGTTAACTTTATCTTCCACGGCTATTTTATCTTCTTGAAGCTTAATAGCCTTGGAGGAAGTCGGAGAAGCTGTTCCTCGAAGCGAGAACCAAATTTTAGTTACGTAAAAAGAGAAAGACCAAATCAGCCTTTGTGCAGGATCAAAAATGAAAGAGGAACTAAGAAGGATGGGACTGTACCGAAAGTTGTTGCTTGACAAGATTTTGGTAAAAATTCTCCAAGTTCAAAGATTTGGAGGGCCGTGGAAAATTAGCAACTTCGGCAAAAGAAAGAGCGAGTCTAACAAGTTGATCAAAATCCAAGGTCAGCAAGGGTGGCCTTGCGGACTAGCATGTTGAGAAGTCATTCTTTTATTTCGGATAGCCAGAAGATGGGAGAGGAAGCTCAAACATAGAGAGAGGGCATGAAGTCGAGGAATTTATTTTATGTACTCTGCGATTTTCTATTTCATTCTTTTCTTGAGCTAAGAAATGATTGATTTCGACTTGACATGTTTATCGGCTTGGAATGCATCTAACCTATGGCGGAGCAAAAGGTCTTTATCTGGTTTGGCTCGGGAAAAGGTGTCCGGATCCCTGGGGAAGAGGATCAAGTTGGCCCTTGCGAATAGCTTGATGCACTATCTCCCTTCAACCCTTTGCTTTGAGCGAAATGTGGCAAAAGGAAGGAAAATCCATGGACCAGCCCCATCGTCTCCACCCCGTAGGAACTACGAGATCGCCCCAAGGACGCCTTCGGCATCCAGGGGTCACGGACCGACCATAGACCCTGTTCAATAAGTGGAACGCATTAGCTGTCCACTCTCCGGTTGGGCAGTAAGGTCCGGAGAAGGGAAATCACTCGTTCTTAAAATAAAACCAGCATTCTTAAGACCAAAGAGCCTCGTCTACGTCTAGGAGATTAGTCTCGGCAGCGGGAGCCGGCAACAAGCGTTGGGAGTTCACACCCCTATTATATCATCATATTGATATGGATAGGGTACGGCCAATAGAACATCAGTAGGGTGCCCTCATGTTATATCACTACCTGGAATAACTCCCCTCAGACTAAAGCCGTGAGCACTCTCCTTCAGCCTGAATATCGATGCAGGCAGTGGAAACGGTTCTTATATCCCGGCTTAGGCCGAGCACTATGGTTGAATTGCTAGGGGCAGCGGGTAATAGGAATGACTCGCGTAACGCCAACCCTTAGGCTTTCTTTGTATAAAGGTGAGAAGATAAAGGTAGGATTAGATCATGTTCTCTCGTATCTGATGCACTCGGAAGGTTTGATGTCGAAAGACCACCCACAAACTTGCTTCTTGGAGTCACCTCAAGGGAAGAAATGATATCAAGAGCAGCTTCAGCACTAGAAATTATGGGTCTTGTAATCCCCTGCTCAGCAGTTATATCAATAACATCTTCGGTAGAAGGGATGGAGGTATCAACCCTTTGTCTTTTAGATGACAGTTCAACAAGGGATTCAAACAGCCTCTTCTTAGCAGCAGAATCAGACTGAGCTAGAGCTTCTGAAGAAGATGTGTCTTCAAGAGTTTGGGTATCTGATCAAAAATAGCTTTGTTAGGAAAGCAAGAATAAGAAAGCTAAGGCATGAAAATTTGAATTCGTTCTAGGAAAAGAGAAAACAACCCTACCCGAAGTACCCAGAAATATGGGGACGATGCATTGAACGTACCGGAAACCAAAGATAAGTGCTTAGCAATAGAAAGGTGGACGGACAATTGCCCCAGAATCTTCTGCCTAGGAGGAAAAAGGCCATATTGACGAAGATTATTCAGAGTTAGTTGAATTAATTGGCATCCCGATCTTTAAGATGCCTCGAAAATAATTTCAACAGCTCAGGCTTCTCCGTCCTTCAAACTCGTTTTCTGGTAGCAGGATCTAAAAGAAACAAAGTCAAATAAAGCATAGAAATGGCATAATCATTTTGTAGGAGCGGAAGGCTTACTAAGATCAGCAAAATTGCCTGAAATGCCCTTAGGGTACCTAATATAGCAGAATTGATTTTCCCAAGGTTTAGACTTGTTAATATTACCACTAATCAACTTCTTTATGGGATACGCACGCAAGATAAGTGAATCTGCTCCTTCGAAAAAAACGTAACTAGTGATAATAAGGTTAGAGCTGAGGGAAGCATGCGCTAGAAAGCTGGATAGAACCAATTCCTAAATCATGCAAAAGCCTAGAGATAAAAGTCGGGAAGGGGAAGAAACCCCCAACCAGATGTGGATGGCTGTATATGCAAAGTGTCCCTCAGGCGGCTTCTTGATGGTATCTTGGTCAGTAGCAGGAATGGCATCTATTCTAGATATTCCAAAGCTCCCGAGAATAATATTCACTTCATCTTGGGTATTGATAAGAGATAGTTATGGAACGAATAACCGCTTCGCCCGAGGGTGACAGAACCACCACACTTTGATTTGCCAGTATCCTTCTTATCAGACATGATGCTGGCAGGTGATATTATTCCATGACACATATTAATACCATATTTCTAGAAACTAGCATGAGTCATTCATAAGTTTGTAATTACCATAAAAAATTGTTATAATTGGAAATTTGGTAGACCCATGAATGTTGAAACACGACACAAATTATTAGAATCAAATTCTTGACAAAAACTCATGTATATAACAATGCACTTTTCATACAGTTAAGTATTTGATATTGATCATACAAACTACAATTTGGTTTCGGTGCCAGTGTAGTAAAAGTCAAGATAACTAAAACCCCTGGTGTCGGTCTAGCCGAAACAAAGTGTTTAAGTATCGATACCGAAAGCATAACTAAAAGTGAGAAAATCTTGAGCCCCGATATCGATGAAGTTAAAATCAAAGTATTTCTATGTCAAAACCTCAAAGTTTTGCCGATACCGAAACAAATGAAAAGCACATCTTTCGATAACACTTTTACATTGTCTCGATACTAATTGAATCGAAAGCAAAGGGAAATAAAGGTGTTGCCATCGGTAAACCGAAACTAAGATGAATCGACAATGGATTGATGTTAAATTCATTAGTACCAAAATCATAATGTCATCTTTACAGTAAAAATTAACCTTCTATATGATAAATTTTTCATTTTAGATCCTAAAAAATGTGTAGAGTAGATAGAAAAACCTATACTGTCCACCATTAATGACTGGTTAAACCTTTCCTATTATCTGAATTCATTCTTAAAATGTTGGAATCCTAATCAGTTTCATAATCAAGCTGGGAAAACTTTTTTCGAACTCTAATGTCGATCGAATAAAATACTTACAGAGAAAAACGGGTTTGAACTTCTGAAAGAACTTGTAAAAGTCACGAAGGACAGTAATCTTGTTTGAGCATTGCTTCTTGCAGGCAAAAAAATGTAAAGGAAGAAGAAAGACCCTTTATTCTAAAGTACTTTTGAAATCATTGCCGCACAAACAAGACCTAATCAACGAGCCTGATCAATACATAAATACCAAAAGGCAGGAAGTTAGAGTACGGTGCAAAAGTCAGAGTTCGACTTGAAAAGTCAAAAATACCACTTCACAAGGGGGGAAATGTTACTACCGGATTTCGATGCCAAAACCAGATTGAAGTGAAGGGGTATCAGAGCGCAACTAGCATTAAGAGAGTGTTTCAAAAGCATCAAAACAGCTAGAACCGAAAGCAAGAAGAGGAAAGTTTGATTCACATGCTATCGGTGCCGACACAAGCCATGCAAGTTTGGTACCGATACAAGAAGGATGGAACAGGGTGATACCGAAAACAACATGGGAAGAATGAGCAACCAAGACTGGCTACAATACCACCACCGAAAGCCATCAATCTGGTATTCATTTCGAAAGCATGCAATCCGACACTGAAAGCAAACGATGGCAAGTAACTGAAGGCATACAATTTGGTACTAGGATGCGGAACCACAAAAAGGGAAGCACGAGACCAAGTTGGGTAAAAGCAGAAGGCTATCGATACCAATTTACTTAGTATCGATATCGTCGCCAAGAGCCAGTTCTAAAGTCATCAGAAGAGATACCGAAACCCTATTATCACAAAACCAACACTAGATCCAAAGATACTGAAGCAAGCTGAAGGAAGAAAGCTCATCCACACTAACATGTTTAGTGTCAATGCTAAAACCAGAAGTCACTAATACAAGGTAAAGTCTAGGATTGGCTATCGATTAAGGGTTTAGCACCAAAACTGAATGCAGCCGAAAGAGGCTATATCGATACATTATATGGAAGCAGTACCTGAATCACAAGTCACTATCGACCGACACCAATATTCCAAGAGCAAACCAGATCCGATAACAAGGACCAGAAGTGAAAAGAAAGTCGAAACCAAAGCCGACACCGAAAGTTACCAATACGGTGGATACCCAGTTTTATTGTTGAATCTGAAAGCGGCTTCCGCTGGGTGCTACCATAAGGGGGCCCAATTTGTCTATAAATAAGACCTATGAGTCTCATTTTGGGGGACTTTCTCATTCTCAAACCTTGTAATCATTTTCTTAGAGAGTAAACCCTAATTTCTAATTCGATTTGGGGATTTTACTTAGAACCTTATATGTACTCAACAAGGTGATCAGTAAATAGGGAATAGATGCTTACAATCTATTTCATGCAGTTCTTATGACTAAAACCATGTATTTCACATCAGTTTCCATTACTAAACCTCATGCACAACTTATTTACCAAAGTACCTTTCTGCACGCTGTTTAGCATAAGCCTAATTACCAAAGTACCCTTTTACAAATCGTTTTGCTTTATAACTTGCATTGCACTTAGAGAACCCTTATACCAATGTACCTGATGGTCCTTGAGTCTCGTAAGCGTAATACTCACCTCTTTGAAGGAAGAGTAACTAATCTTCGGGATTAAGACCTTAATATCTAGGAAATGGTGAACTAACTCAAGCTCGCAGGAACTAAACAATCCCATTGGTTCCCTTAGGTCCACGTCCTTAGATCTAATTCCGATGTTGACAAAAAATATCGCTAACAATAATATGTGAATATGTGTTTGCTAAATGTAACTTGTTGAAATTATAAAATGAACAAGAAGTTGTGTTTAGAAACCATGTTTTGAAATGACTAAATAAAATTATTGAGTATCAATTAAGTGTTGAATTATGTTAAATTGGAATAAATTGTAAATCTGATGTTAAAAATGAATTTTAGTTAAAAGTAATGTTTGTAGGGTAAAATCATGTATAAATGAAAATATAAAAATGTAAATATTGATGAAAATCAATATTCATATGCCAAAATAATTTTTAATATGATTGTACAACTTATTTGTGCCAAGTAATGAGGCTTGTACAATTCTTGAATTTGAAAACGTAAGATTTGTATACAATAGTGAAAATTATACAATTTGGTTGTAAAATATAAATCTTATGCCAAATGTTTTAATTTCATTTTAAAAAGGATTAAAAATGTTTTTGAAGCATTGTATAAAATTTTAGTAAAGTTAAATAACGTGTTTTAGTGTTAGAAGGGAGAAAATTAGTGTTATCATGTGTTGCATTGATTAACACTTGAGTTAATTGAGTATTGAGGGTAAATATATAAGCCTAAAACCTCATTGAGAATATTCTTGAGAGAAAGGAGAATGGTATGACACTTTTTTTTCTCACTACTTCTCCTTCCTCCCTTCTTCTTCCTCGGACAGAAAATCCATAGCTACTATATGAAATCAAAAACATAACCCTCCACCAAATCATGATTATAAAGGAGAAGAGTGGGAGCTAATGCATCAACAAATCAATTTAGGCTAACCGTCTTATCAATCTATTTGTTGGAATTGGGAAAATGAAACCACAATAACACCTTTGGCAGTGCATGTCATTAATTCTTCCTCAAGGTATGTTTCAGGTGCTCAAGCTCTCATCTTGCCACCGATTTAGCCAAATCTCTCTCTGAACCAGTCAAGGTGAGGATTCCCTCACACACTCTAGTTTGAATTTCATGTTTATTGATTGACTTGAGTTGGTATTTGATATAAAATTGTTTACTTTAACTTGAATTTGTGGAAACAATGCAAACATGGCATTAGTCCATGTTTGTGCTACCATATTTTCTCTAATCCTTGGTATTTTTGTTTTAGTTCATGACCAGTATATCTATAGTGTGCGCATCAAATTTCATGTGAATCCGAGGTAGTTTAGACATATGTTTGTTGATTGGAAAATGAACCCGTGAGGTTCAAATGACCCTATAGAAAAATTGCATCCTGTGTCGACACATATGTCAACACAGGTGGCCCCTATGTGAACACAGCCTAGTAAAAAATCCCAGGTAACTTTCTTGTGTCGATTGACGTGTGCTCCCGTTTTTGATGCAAATTTTGCACGTTTCTTGACCATATTTTTGTTGCCTGATCTGAGCTTATGTTCTGAATATTCCGTGTTATATGTGACCACGCATCAAATCAAGCAACCCGTGTTTATTTTAGCATGGTACTAGTGAAGCGTTTGTGCAAATTTTTTGAGTACTCATCATTACTCTATTTAACTGTCAATCTGTGTTTTGTGCGACTATTTTTGGCTTTCTTCTGCTACGAAGGAGCCTAGATTTTTCGCGAATCCGTTGTTGGGTTTTAAAGGACTTCTAATGATTTGTTTTGTGTTGATTACTTTGTGATTCCAAGTAGACTTGAATATTTTTCCAATTAATTTCAAGTGTGTTTTAAAATGAATTTCTATCATTATAAGGAAAATATTTCAAAGCGATTTCTGTATAAATTATATAATTTTAATTTGTTTCTAAATTTATAAAGAGTTTTTTTCTTCGCTATATTTTCCAGAGTAAACTCGACCTTTCTATAAAGTGTTTTCTTATATGAAACCACACTATTTTGCACCTTTCAAGAAAGCAAGGTAGAAATCTAAATGATTTAACAAAATCGTGCGGTATGGGACACATAGGTTTATTATTTTGGTTAGTTCCAGCCTTTATGATTACCGTATTTCTGTGTTTCTTTCCCTAATGTGGAATTAACTTGTGGGCTGTAAACCAATAGGTGGGAATGTGTAGTATGAGACGCACGATTATCACTTTTCGGGTTACTATCCAAGGGTCTGCGACATGTTCAGTGGTGATGTCAGTATAGACCTTCGGGTCGTCTGTATTAGGCTTTCGAGCCAATCTATGTTTGAACTTCATGTTGTCTGTGCTAGCCTTTCGACCCATCTGTGTTTGATCTTCGAGTCATCTAAAATGGTACCAAATGTGTGATATAGTACTTAGCAAGCTTCAACCTTCTATGATTTGGACGTTTGGCTTAACTTCGGCTGGTTGATCTGAGTTGGATCCAAATCTTTGTTGTTTCTGTGTTTGTGTTCTCTTATGGTTTCACCATTTTAAAGAAGATTTACATACATATAGCTTTGAGAAACCTGTGGATTTCGTGAATATGGTGATTTCGTTTCTGTATATTGAACTCTTAATGAGTTCTTATGTTTGTGATCTCTGTGTTATGAACTCCTAACTGAGTTCCATGGGTTTTGTGATTTATATGATTTGAACTCTTAATTGAGTTCCTGAGCTCTGTATGTGATTTATATGAATTCTTAGTCTTTTATCTTGTGTTTATATGACCCTAAATTTTAATTAACCTAATTTTCAGAATTTGGGTAGTCCATGTGGATGGAAACATTAGAGCCTATGTTCATGGTGTTCACAAGTAAATGTAGTATAAACTCGTGAATTTATCTTTTGTGAATTTTTTTATTCTGAGTTATTTTATGCCTTTCTAATAGAACAGAATCATTTTTCTGTGTTTATGAGTTTACTGTGACTATGTGATTCCTTTCCTTATGAAAAGGAATTATTATCTTAATGATGATGTACTTTGTATATATATTATACTTATATATTCAAACTAGACTGACCCGTGTATTTTTCGCTCGGTTCAGACCGAGTTCTTTTAGGTTGTAGTTGCGGTTGATTTATGGTTAACTGATACATCGGGATATTCCTTTGGAGCTATTATCTTAGTTGTCTAGACGTTATTCATATCATTGTACATTTATTACTTTGAGACTTGTTGTATATGCATATGGTTTTTGTAAACCATTCGAGTATGTTGCACATGTATTTGTTGTATTCTATTGTTGTATTTATATGTATTTTGTTCTGTGATCTGTTATTTGTGATATGTTGTGAATTGTTCTGAATATGACCCATAGCCACCATAGTTTTATATTAGATGAATTGATTACGTTGAACCACTCGAGGGAAGAAAATAAAATTTTATACACACAATTGACATATTCAATACTCGGTTGATACAAGATTATAGATGGTTGATCCTAACCAGCCCTATTCTCTGCTCAAATAAACAGTATCATTCGTTAATGCTCTTTATTAGGGTGGATCTCGGTGTGGGACGTTGCATTATGTTATCTAACAGATAAAAATATCATATCTTGACTATAATTTTTCACTTTTATATTTTGTTATCATTTTAAGGTAGATGTTGATTATTTATTGAAATTTTTTCATGTGAATTAAAATAATTGAAGTATGAAGCAGTGGATGGAAACATGTTATATATCTAACGTACTTAAAATAACGATATTATTAGTAACATTCTTATAATCAACTTCAAGTTATTAAATAAATACCTTATTTATCACTTTAACATAATAAATTACCTACTTTTGTTATTGATGTTAACATTAATAGCTTTACATGCATAAAAGTTAGATGATATTTTACTAATAAACCTCCATTTTTAAATACATTTTGGAGGAACGAGGCTAACATGTAGTGGGTTAAATGAGTGAATTTCCTAAAGAATCCCAATTTAAATTTTTGTTAAGCTTATGAAGTTTAGTTAATTTTATATCCAACCTAAAAAAAGTAAATAAATTTTTTATTTTCATTAATATATTGATAAATAATGTAGTGATCACATAGATCATATATTATGAAAAATACGCATTACAACATTATAAAAAACAAAACCATAACCCAAATAAAAAACTAAGAAACTACATCATAAACAAACATCATCACATACCACAACATAGACATTACAGCAAACCTAAACAACACTACATAATGTCAGTCTTCAAAATTTGTCCTCTCATGTCCTCTTCCATGGAATTAAAGTTAACTCTCCCCTCTGATTGGTGGAAATCATATGGGTCTCTCTGATTTCCACCAATCAAAGGGCAGAGTTATTTTCACACTTGTGTCAGAAGGAGTGTGAACAAACTCATGCTCTCTTCTATGTCCTTAACCTCGAGCACCGTAATTCCAACCTACCCACAAAACTTTCCAAAGACCTACCGGCTGATCCTCCCTCTTCAATCGCCGCCTCCGATCCCACTTCCTCTAGATCCTTTTGACCTAACTATTCTCGATCCCATTACCACTGACTAATTGATTCCCATTCCCTTCCATCCTCCTCCTCATTCTAATGATAATCCCACTGGTAATCCAAGGAAATGGTCTTCGTTATTGTTTGTTAAGCCTAGGAATGATAGAGAGTTTGCCCCTCCCCCGATTACTCTCAAATTTGCTAACAAGGCAATTGAACCAACTGTCGAAATCTTACAAGCAACGAAAGAGCAATGGAATGGATCTTGGACAAACCCTTAAGCTACACTACCATAATCTCGCATTTGAAGAAGCTATGGAAATCTTCTGGTGGAAGTAAGGTTAAATCGAATGGTACAATCTTTTCCTTCCTCTTATCTAATGTTGACGATAGGATTAAAATTGCATGTGCTGATCTTGTGATTATTCAGAATAAAAATATTTATAGTGAAACGATGGGACATAGAATTAGGCAGTGAAGCTAAATTCGTAAGAAGTGTTCCGGTTTGGATCAGAATGAGAAATATCCCGCATTATGCACGGACAAAAATTGGCATTAGTTGGCTGGCGACTAGTGTAGGAAAATTCTTGTGCATGGACACAAGTACAACAACAGAAAGAATTGAACACCTGGAATATGCAAAATGCATGGTAGATGTGATTCCTAACTCTCCTCTACTAATTGAATTTCCGGTGAAGATGTCGAATGGATCTGAACAAGTTGTAACTGTGCATTACTTGTGGCAACCGTAAGTTTGTGATGCTTGCAAGGTATTTGGGCATTTGACGGTGAATTGTAAGAGTGGTGATGTTGTTTTTCCTATTCCTAGTGGTGGTTACCCAAGTGGAGATAGAAACAGCTTGAACTTGGGTGTTAACTCGGCTCCTGTTAATCTCGAAATGAATAAGGCTATAATTACAGGATGTGGTCAGAAAGATGGTGAGAATAAGTTAATGTATCTCAGTGTAGACAAACGATGGGAAGGTACAAAGAGGAGATATGTTTGGAGAAAGGTCTTGAACAGTAAGGGAAATGTTATTGGAGCGATGTTCGGTAGTAAACACTATAGGACAATGCCAATTCAAAAGGTAAATGCTCTTGACATGGGGAACTTGGTTGCAAAGTCCAACAAATATGTTGGTAATCTGGGAATTTAACCTTTTAGTTCAAGTGACAGCATGAATGCCTTTGAAGGACCGAATAGTTTTGGGATTTTATAACAAATTGAAGAAGGTGGTGAGTGTAATGTTGCTTTATATGACACTCCAAAGAATAAATGTGATACATCAATGCTGTTGGAGTTGCTGCTCAGCGTCACACAGGACTTGAAGAAGGGGAAATTGCTCGTATTGATGCCATATTGACTAAGGCCTTCTCCAATGTCACTGTTGATGCTAGTGGGTTGTTAGTTGGTAGTAATAGTGACAAATTTGGAAAGGAAACAATGAAAAAAGAAAGTTTGAAGGAGCAATGTGATTCTGGTAGTGTTGAACTCGTAGCACCTAAGTCTGGTAATAAGATTGATATTGTTGTTGTAAATAGTCCGACAACTGATTGTAGCTTTAGGACACAACCTGAAGCGCTTGATGATTTTCTTCTTCAAAATTTCTGCTTTAGGAAAAATTGGGAAGATAACGTTAAGGTTCACGAAAACAATGATCGATATGTCCTTGTGTCTCGTGATGATGGCTTCACTGAACTCAACGTCATCACTTACCGAATCTCAGCGAATCTAGCCAGTGGCAAGCTCAATGGTGATGAGAACATTGCTAATCATGAAGGCTTAGAGAAAATGCTTAAGGATTTTAATGCATTCCGCACCAAGATGAACTGTAAAGTGATGGGTTAAGGCAAGCAAGTTGCTTATCTAACAAAAGACCGAGCCCGGGTTAGAACTGCAAAATAAGCACATCCAACATTTTAGGAGCCCATGTCTTCAACCAAAGCCAGGTGCAAGCCGTGACTCGGGCGCGGAAGCAAAGGTCGGTTATTCGCATCAGAATGAAGTTGAAACAAGACAAGTCGTTCGTCTAACATAAGCAGGGGCAACCATATAGCACACCCATACAGAAAAATGGCACGGTACAAAGATGGTGAAGGTCGAACGTTCTTGGGCCAAGAGGTAAGTCATGCAAGATACGAAGAAGAATTGATTCCAGTTCCATGCTCTGCTCTTATAAAGTCGCTCGACCACAAGTACGATCTTAGTCTCCCACTCGTTTCGCAATCAAAAGAATCAGATAACTATTCACCAACCACCAGATATAGCCGCACCCTATGGGCATTGACTAAAGTCACCTACTCGACTACTCAAAACAGTCTCTCCCGTAAAGTTTCTCGCACATGACAGCTGGATACAACTACAGACAGCTGGCAATAACCAGGCAGTGGTGTTTTAGTAATTGTTGGCTGAAGCGATCTGTCACTTGCATATACGAACTTCAGCTCACTTTTCCGAGGAGGCTGACCTATAAATAGGCCATGGCTGCCAACATAAAAAGGGGGCGAATCTTTTTGGGAACCACGAAATACTACTAAATTCTATCCTCAATCATCCCTTAAACAGATGGATCATCTTCTCCATTCAAAGGTTCATCACCAATTTGGCCATGGCGCTTAATACAACCTTGTAATCAGAAAATCGAAGACATCCTCCTTCTCAATCATTCATCCGTCCTTCTCCTCCTCAAACTCTACCATTTTCTCATAAAATCCCAGGACTGATATGTATAAATGAGAGTATGTTGAGTGAATATAGAGATGTATGAAGAAAAAGAGTTGATGTATTTTGTAATCTCCATTTTAAGAATGCAAGTAATCTTCATAGTGGATGTAGGCCTGTCACAAGGCTGAACCACTCTAAATCTCATCTCTATTTTTCCTTATTCGCATTTTTACTATCAATTGTTATTAAGTACGACTCCATTTATTTTCTTACCGTATCGGTGAAGTACAATTCTAGTACCTTTGGTGTTTGAGCTATTTTTTGGTGAAAACATTTGGCGCCAACTGTGGGGCCGTATTTGCATCTCTCTCCATTAAGGTCCGACAAGATTCTCTAAGAAAAACTGTGCTTGAAATCATGAACATGCCAAAGGAAATTGCTGACGAATTTGACGACATCTTCAACGTCATCACATCGCCTACCATCCACTCCGAAGCAGAGAAACCATTAAAGTTTGAAGCAGCCGTAACCAAGGGAGAATTGGAAGAAGCAATGATAGGGATAACGAGTCAAATAGCTATTGCAAATGACGCCGTGATAAAGAAGATTGAGTCGATGCTCGTCATTCAGGCCACTACCATAAAAGCCGCGCTAAGTGCCACTGACCTTCCATTCGCTCAAGCGGTTCATGCGAACGAGACAGAATTTTCTAATGAACGAGAGAATTCTACTCAGAAAACTACATATCATGTTAACATGGACCATGGAAAAGCTAGAATACCTATGCGTGATCGTTCCAATGACATAACCCCACAACAGGTAAATGATCCCATCGAAGGGGCGTCTCTCTCGGAAGAAAGCTTAGATACCTCATTTCCAAATCATGATTACGTGCCCAGGCGAAGATCTAGTAGAGAAAAAGGCATTTGTTCCATGGATAGGAGTGAAAAGAGAAAATATATCTTAGGAGTGGCAAGAAAAATGTCGAGAAGAAGCAACGAAGGAAGAACTAACCGACCTAAAAAGAAATCGTGCTTTTTTAAGAGTTCTGAACTTACCCCCGTCAATGACACCATAGGGAATATCTTCATGGTCACTAAGAGCACTGAAAAGTATCCAGTTCCAGAGCGAATGAAAATCATAGATGCCACCATAAAATCAGGAAGGTTTTGTCAATTCCACAACCAATCAGGACACGATACCGATGAGTGTAGGCATTTAAAGTCATTAATTGAGGAGCTGGCCAGGGAGAATAATTTGCAACAATATGTGCAAGACTGTGGATGTTGTCCCAATTCTCTACGAACTAAGGGCAGCGAGCTTTGAGGAAATCGCCCAAATCAATCCGAGGCCAACGCTTACTTGAGATCAGTAACTAGAGTTCTGAACGAGCGACCTCCATTATCTTGTTCCATCTCATTACTTCATCTTGCTTTATTACCCAAGAACTAGTAGTTATTTTGCTCTATTATATTACTTAATGTACTCTTGTAAGCATCAGATAATGATTCACCTGCTTTATATTAAATGAATGTTTGCAGGTTAATGATTAGGTGCTTACTTAAGATGACATACTTATGAGTTCATACTAAAAGCCAATTTCTCAAATGTAGGCATGATATAGAGGCAATCGCTCATCTACATCTAAACCATAATGGAAGATTCCCAAAAGCGTGTTTCGAGGAAAAGCAATCTGAAAAGCAAGGAGTATCTTGTAAAGTAAAGCAAAATAAGTAAGCACATCGCCTCAAGAAAAGGTTGTACTTTGATGCTACAAAAGGCACCAAATTCTCGGTAAGTGTCCACTAAAGGAGTTGGCATCAGGCTTTAAGAAAGGTACAAGGGTAATATTAAAATTTTCCCATGAATAAAACACCTAGGCTAGAAACACCAGTTCTAGTGCCGGAAAGACCGGCAAAACATGCTGGAAGGACCAGCACAAAGCAGAAATCCTAGCCGAAAGGGGGTATCCAATTTTGTTCTTTGTTGTTAACCAAGTCAAACAAAGTCAAGATTGGATTACAACATTGAAACCCAAGACCTCCCTTGGGGCACCCAAAAAAAACACATAATGACCTCGTGTGTCTTTCTTTATTTAAAAACCTAGTCCTTGAAAAAAAAACTTGTATAGCCAAGTTAGCAGGAGATGTAGTTGAACATCAATTCAAAAGTCATGAACTGATCAATTGAAACCGTGACTAAAATTAAGAAAATCTATGAAAATTATAAAGAGCTTTGGTATGGGGATATCACCTTGTGTAAAAATCAACAATGCCCATTCAAGACATACCACAGACTCGTTATAACGTTACCCCGAAAAATTAACGAACGATAAATTCGCGCGGCGGACGAAAATAATTCCTCATGAAGTGTTGTCACTCATAAAAGCAAAATGGTAAAACTATTATAATACCAAGCGATACAAACGTGAGTGTGCGAACGTAAAAATATTAAGCGAGGGCTGGCACTCGCATATACAACCAGTCTAAATGCGTAACAAATAAAAGGGAACAGATTGAAATCAGAGTACAAAAGTCATAAATGCTGTTGCTAACAGAGAAGCACAGGATGGATCGACTGCTTGACATTCATCTCTTACTAATCTGTTTACACAAAAAACTATCGGAAAAGGATAGGTTAATGATTCTGGACTACTTGCAAATTGGTTTCCTTTTGCATACCAAAGTAGACACAGCCTTGCTATTCCAAATCCTATCCTCATCTTCCGGATCTGACACATCAATTAGTAATGGTAAAGGTGTGACGCGAGGGTTAGTGCTGGTGGATATTAAGACAGAATCAACAACGACGGTTTGAACAGTAGTACCACAAGCAGGCAAGGGAGGCGGCGAAAGCACACCTGGTGCAAGTGAATAACAAGAACGAAACTCAGCAAACCCAGGTGAAGAAGTAAGGAAATCCAAATCCAGGGCAGACTGGTAGATATCAATTTTACCTGGGGTTATTGAGTATACAAGGTTGACCTCGTAATCGTTCACATTTAAGAAGTGTTGTCATGACTTGCGCACAATTTAACAGCATTTTCTTGAATTGAATGCTCGGTAACAGGGTGAATTTCGGCAACATCTAGGGCAGAGTGACCCACAGAAGGAATATGAGAACTCGAAACTTCAATCCCAATGGAACTGGATGGGTCACAAGTAATGATAACACCTGGATCTTTTCCCCTAGAAGATTGAGCTCGCTCCTTCCTCAATATCTTCCTGCCCTCAACCAATGCCCTACGATCTTCACCTTCCAAGAGCTTCTCTAGAAGGTATTCATCATCAGCATTATTGGAATATAGAAGCACCTGTTCCCAGACCAGGGCCGAAGTCCGAGGAAATTCCTTGTTCAAATAACTTAGACTTCCACGACTCATGACACTGCAAATATAAAATTGGAACAAAGTATTGCCAGTCCTGATTCTGGCTTCGTCAAGTTCTTTACGCAACTTGATTTTTCTTTCTTCAAGAGTTCTAACGGTCTCATTTTGAGAAGCAATCTTTCCCTCGAGAACCATTCTCTCTTGCTTAGAAGAAGTCAGAGCCTGTCTTTCTAAGGCTAGGTGGCACTCGACAAGTTCTTGAGCAGACTGGGCTTCTCGAAATCGCCTTCGCACAACCTCCAGCTCTTTCCTAAGCTCATTGTTTTTGGCCTCTAGGTTGCTCACTTTGATGTTCCCACTCTTTAAAGAGGCAATTTAAAATTCTTGAGATTTGACCAAGTGAACCAGTCCAGCTTTATCATTTTCTAAGATATCAATATGGTCAAGGTGCTGAGCATTTAGTCTTTGAAACTCATAACCAAATTTGGCCCAGTGTTCTAACCGTTTGTCAACATTATTCATGGCCAAATTCAACTGTGTTTCGAGCTAATCCTTAGCAGGGTTAAATTGAGCAATCATACAACTCTTTATGGTGTCTAGACTATTAACAGCATCCCGCCTGTCATCTGGATGTAAATCTTACATTCCCCGTAGATCCCAGCCACCGAAGCGATCCTTAAGTATTGAATTTCTGGGTGGAACCTTATAAGAGAGCGGTCGCACATCATTTGAATTTGAGCAGAAGTCGGGATGATGGATTGTTCAGGGGATTAAAGTGATGAGGAACACTTCTGAATCTCATTCTTGCCTCGGTCGATCCTAACTTTTTTCCTTTCTTCCCTTTATATGAGGTATTCACCCTTATTGTCTTTCATTAATTTCTTTGCACAATCAGGTCCTCCCCTCCTGAAAGAATCGGTCGCTGGGAGGTCAGGGACATGCTGGGTCTAAGAATTTAAAGATGGTTGGGAGCGTTTCAAATGGCGAGAAAGGCGAGATTGTAAAAGTTTTTGTGGATCGGTAAAACCAGCCTGATAGGCGAAACTGTCCGATAGTGAATGTCCCACGTTTATACCTAAGGAAAAAAACAATTATTTTAACAAGCAATCAAAAATTATGAGGGTTATGAGAAAGAAAGCATGTTGTGCGGGTGATAATGACAAACCGGTTTCAAGGGGAGTTGTTAAGTCAGAAGCTTTCCCAGGATGCTGACTAGACTCTCGAGTTCTTTCCATATCGGTTGTCACAGGACCAAAAATCATAATGTCACCCTGATCAAAGTAATTGATAGTATCTAGATCCCTTGGGCCTCCGGCAGTTCCTGCGAGACTCCCTTCTTGAGTAATAAAGGAAGCGGAGTTTTCAACGATCTTTTCGGAAATAATACCAGCCTCTGAGCCATCCATATTCTCGTCTGCCCCCTTATCATTCCCTTCAGTGATCAAAGGTGAAGATTGGCTACTACCATCACGGGTTAAGCATTTCCTTTTAGTAGGAGGTTTGCCAATGGAACGTTGAGGATGGGCCAGATTTTTCTTAAAAGATCGTGTAGGATGAGTCAGCCAGTATTTGTGAAGGTTTTCCTCTGAAAGCAATGCCTGCCTACTTCTTCCAGTTTTATCAACAACCACCAAAGAATTAAGGAGAGCTTGGTCTAGAGTAAGGATCGCAACAGAAGGGATCACTGCAAAATCAGAAAGGAAGTCGAATGAGAAAGAAAGAGAAGTAAAAATTCCTGGGAAAAGGTGTAATTACCTCCCTCCATCCATCGCCCGTAGAACCTACAAGGGCACCAGACGTAGAAATATTGATCCGGAAACCCCTTGGCACCATCCGTCAAGTCGGTAATAATTTTTCCGTGCCTGGCTTCCATGAAAATGAAAGAAGGACCATCCTCTTCCCTCCTTTTAAAAGCATATAAAGAACAAATGTTTGCAAACGTAGGTTCTTGCTGCCGGATTTTTATGAAAAGTATGTACAGCCCACGCAATATTTGGTACCCACTGGGATGCAACTGATATGGGGCAATGGCCAGTTGCCGCAAAACGGACTATAAGTAAGGGTTAAAAGGAGGAATTGCCCCACTAGACAACATATGATAATTAACTGTCACATACCCAGGAGACAGACGATCGGCCAAATGTTCTTTCTTGGAAATTTGGCATCGTCTTTTGAAAACCCAAAGCGGGCACACATCTGTAAGTATAGATCAAAAGAGAGTGTCGATTTACGACAACCAGAAGGCACCCCTTCCAGAAAGCGAGGTTGAGGATAAATCTGGCTAACGTTCAATTCAGAACTAGCGGCAGGGGCTACTTCAATTGCCTCACCCAAACCCTTTTGTTCTCCAGACATGACAGTTTCGCTGAGGTTTCGACTGAATTGGTGTTTAGTTTGCATTTCAACACAGACGAGTATGCTCAGAAAGTAAGCTACAACTTCAGTTGCTGATAGTTAAAAAAAAAGCAACTCTGGGCAGATATGCCTTTCGAATAAAAATCATCAGTCACACCCAGCAATAGGATTTACTGGTAATATAATCACATGAAGGAAGAATCACAAATTCAAAGGTACGAGAAACACAGGCTTTGGTCTGATCAATTACAGAGAATTACCGGTCGCATATGTTAAAAGAATACTAGCAGCAGTAAAAGGAAGAGGAGCAGAAATATTTCCATGGCATAAGTACTTCATCGGACATCTAGTAAAGGCGTAGGGGATTGGAAAATGTCGTTTCAAAGGCATTTTAGTAAGCAACTTGCAGGCATCCTGTTGAAATTAAAAAAAAAAACAAAGGGTTTTTTGTATATATCAGAACTGCCAAATGATTTCACATGAGATCCAAGCATATACTAAGTCAAATCGACATTTTCCAAACACCACAGCCGTACATGTTCAAGTGATTTGGTCTTTCTTTTACCAACAGGGAACCTCTTTACGAAACCAAGCGGATTAACTCAAAGTCAGGATTTAAAAGAAGAAAATTCACTTACAAACAAATAGATATATTCAATTTGGAAGAAGGAGTGATGTAGCTGGAAACGAAGTTGAAAAACTTCAACTAAAAAGATCAGGCAAAATAATCAACCAAGCAGAGAAAATCGAAGTTTCGAGAGGAAACGACGGAGTCTTTTATAGTGGAATCACCATTAAAATGTGTTTATCAGAAGGATATAAGAAGCGGGAAAATGAAGAGGCGATATTTAAAGAAAACAGTAAGCTTGTCAGGTGTCCGTGTGTAGACGACTGTAAAAGTGTTTAAATTTTGAAAACATAGGTTGTTGATAAGAGTGCCTGTTTTACAGAAAATTGGATTAAATCCACCCAATGGTGCTGTATCTCACTATTTCGAAGCTTATAGTAAAAAAAACTACAAGCTTCGAGGGGAAAATGTTTATTCGTCAAAAGACCGAGCCCGCGTTAGAATTGCAAAACAAGCACTTCCAACATTTTAGAAGCCCGTGTCTTCAACCAAAGCCATATGCAAGCCGTGACTCGGGCGTGGAATCAAAGGTTGGTCGTTCGCATCAGAACGAAGCTGAAACAAGACAAATCGTTCGTCTAACATAAGCAGGGGCAACCATATAGCACAGCTATACAGAAAATTGGCACGGTACAAAGACAGTGAAGGTCGAACGTTCTTGGGCCAAGGAGGTCAGTCATGCAAGATACGAAGAAGAATTGATTCCAGTTCCATGCTCCACTCTTATAAAGTCGCTCGACCATACGATCTTAGTCGCCCGCTCGTTTCGCAATCAAAAGAATTAGTTAACTATTCACAACCACCAGATATAGCTGCGCCCGAAGGCCATTGACTAAAGTCACCCACTCGACTACTCTAAAGAATCACTCCCATAAAGTTACTCGTACATGACAGCTGAATACAGCTACAGACAGTTGGCAACAACCAGGCAGTGGTGTTTTGGTAATTGTTGGCTAAAGCGATCCGTCACATGCATATACGAACTTCAGCTCACTTTTCCGAGGAGGCTAACCTATAAATAGGCCATGGCTGCCAACATAAAAGGGGGGCGAATCATTTTGGAACCACGAAATACTGCTAAATTCTATCCTCAATCATCCCTTAAATAGATGGATCATCTTCTCCATTCAAAGGTTCATCACCAATTTGGCCATGGCGCTTAATACAACCTTGTAATCAGAAAATCAAAGACATCCTCCTTCTCAATCATTCATCCGTCCTTCTCCTCCTCAAACTCTACCATTTTCTCATAAAATCCCAGGACTGATATGTATAAATGAGAATATGTTGAGTGAATATAGAGATGTATGAAAAGAGAGAGTTGATGTATTTTGTTATCTCCATTTTAAGAATGCAAGTAATCTTCATAGTGGATGTAGGCCTGTCACAATGCTGAACCACTCTAAATCTCATCTCTATTTTTCCTTATTCACATTTTACTGTCAATTGTTATTAAGTACGGCTCCATTTATTTTCTTACCGTATCGGTGAAGTACAATTCTAATACCTTTGGTGTTTGAGCCATTTTTTGGTGAAAATACAAGTGGTTATTTCTAAATCAGCTCCAACTAGATTGTACCAAAAGCAAAATTCTTCCATCAAACTAGGTTTTTTTAACCCTCCTACTCTTGCTAACTCACCTCCAAGTGACCCAACATACATTGTAGTTAGGAAGAAACCTCTTCGACCTCAATTTCCCTTTATGCACAAGTTGCTTACCCCCCTCCCGGCACAAGGCTAGACCACTTGGTATCGAGCTTGGCGCTACTACTGCTGTGTATATTCATGGAGAGAAGGCACAAAAAATACTTGTCGTAAGAAGCATGTAAAGGGTGATGTTGAGGAACCAATTTGACAATGGCTAATGTCTTGTCGTTGGCTATTATGTGTTCTGGGGAGCATATAAAAGATAATTTGTGAAGTGCAATGTAATGTTCCCATATGTCATGAAACTATGTCGTAATGTTCTGATTTTATTTATCCTGATTCCCTACGTGGAATTTCTATGTAGCAGATATACATTCTTAGATATACATGCCATATATCTCTTGTACTTGTATTTTTATTATATTAATATATTAAAAGTGTTGCGCAGTACTATAAAAATCGGTCGGCTCTGCCAAAAAGATAAACACCACTATATCCCAAATATACATAAAAGATACAGCCTAATAGTTTATAAAATACCAGAATATACAAAATAATATTTTTACCCAAAATATCAATAAGATAAAAAGAAGTCCTAAACAAGAAGTTGTAACCTTCAAAAGCAAGATCCCCAATAATCATCAAGCACGGCCATTAGTACGCTTATTGAAAGTGATGCATATTAAGGACCTTAAGGCTAAAATAACACTAGATGCAGTTGACTAGTATTTTCTTATTTTTTTTGAATCTTTTGAGAAATCTTTTGGATTATGCTTATGAGTACGTGTATAATGATCACATGATCAATTAAAGAAAGAAAAAGTAAGTAAAGTAAATGCAGTCAATTAAAAAGGAAACAATGCACTGGATTTTATACTGCTTCGTAGTTACCCTACATACAATTTGGTATTATCAATTTAATTATACTTCTTAATTTCAAGGTTATAAGATGATACCTTATAGAATCTCGATATCATATTACATCCACCTTGATTTCCAGGCAAACAAGTCAGTCTCCATTTCTTTTTAGAAGGAAAAATTGAACCCAGCTCGATTCAGGGTCATCTAGTCACACATGTAGTGTTATTTGATTTGTTTTGATAAAGAATGCAAATATGGGCCTTTCGATCTTGATTACAACTACTTCTATAACTCAAATTTGCTCTCTGATCTTGATAGAATGGACATAGTTTTATGTAGAATCAATCAAGTATGAATTGACTTGATTTGGTTTAAAAATTGGCAAAGTATAAAGTATACATTTTTCAGAAAATTAGAGAGGAGAAAAATGAGTAAAGAAATATGAGAGAGCAAGTTATAAATATGTTTTTGGAAGAAGAACATACAATGGGTGAACTGAAATGATAGATGGTGAGTGGTAATGGAGAACAAATACTTTCGTTCAATTTTTAATTTTAAAGATACTGGTCACCATGTCGACATATACAACATGCCTATGTCGACTTCCCTTAGTGCATTTGAAAACTAACTTGCTTAGAAATTGTTTTGAAAACATAAAACTATATATAATAATTTGAAACTTTGTGAGATTATCTAAATATAGTTAATGTATATTTTAAACTTGGTAAAGCTTAAGAAATATTATTAAAATAATTTTGAAAAAAATTAAAACTAAAGTATTATATATATATATATTAAAAACAATATATAAGTAATAATTTAAACTTTTTAAAATATAAGTATCAAAACTATAACATCAAATAATAATTATTGATATTCAAATCTAAAGTACAATTAAAATCAAAGTTTAAAATATAATATAAAATCAAAGTATAATATAATCAAAATATAAACAAAAAAGCCAAAGTATAATCATTGAAATCAAAATATAATGTAAAAACCAATGTATAAGTATTTGAAAATTAAAATCAAAATAATAGTATAAGGTATAAGTTTTGTATTTAAATCTAAATTATAATAAGTGTAAAAGTGTTTCAAAGTAAAGATATTAAAACTTAAAATTCCTCCTGAAAATCTTTGAAAAATCATTAAAAAATCTTGGATTATTTGGAATCACCTTTGTTACTGGGTTTTGAAAATAGGAATACTTTTGAAATGATTTTGAAAATAGATTTTGAAAATAGAAATATTTGAAAATCATCTGGTCAAATAGATGGAGATTTAGATCAGATGATTTTAATTTGAGTTTTAACATTTAAAATAATCTAAGAATCAATAATATCTTGAAATGTTGAACTCATTAAAACGCATAAACTTTCAT
This sequence comes from Allium sativum, assembly GCA_030737875.1. Classification (NCBI taxonomy): domain Eukaryota; kingdom Viridiplantae; phylum Streptophyta; class Magnoliopsida; order Asparagales; family Amaryllidaceae; genus Allium; species Allium sativum. Next base: position 196,902,371 of record CM060911.1, read on the forward strand.
ACTCTGACTCTAGAATCATCGATCTGGGTCTACAATCTTGATACTTTATGGTCTTCATTATCACTACCCATCGAATATTCTGCACTATATACAATATATTGAAAGTGATGCGGATTAAGGATCTTGAGGCTAGGTTAACACTAGAGAGGAGGTAAATAATATTTTTTTGTAATATGTGAATCTTTTAGAAACCATTTACAATATGATTATGTGTATATATATAATGATCATAGAATCAAATAAATAAATAAATAAAATGCAAAAAAGTAAATGCAGCAAATGGAAGAACACACTGCGATTTTTATGCTAGTTCAAAGTTACCATACATCTAGTTTCATATTGTGTACGGTCTTTAATTAATATCAATAATTTACACTTCCAGATTTTAAGAAACACCCTCGAAAACTAAGACTTTTGGCCAAGCAATAGGATTTGCGGGTTATGAATCCATACCTACTTCATTTTCGGGCAAAAAAATATTTTCCTATTGCTTTTTACCAGGCGTAATCATACCCAACTACATTTATGGCTACCTAATCACACCTTTATCGATTTTGAGTAGTTTGTATAATGAATGCAAAATTTTATACGTCGATCATGATTAGAACTGCTCCTATAACTTGGGTTTGCACTTTGATCTTAATAGAAATGAAGAGAGTTTGATGTAGGATAAAATCAAAGAAGAAATAATTTGATTCATTTGGAAAACCGACACAATATAATCATAGAATTTAAGATTTTCAAGAGAGGAAAGGATAGAGCAAAGAAATATGATAAGAGTTAGTTATTTTCATTTCTTGAAGAAGGGTATATATAGTGGTGAAGGGATAAAGCTATAAGAGAAGAGATACCACGAATAAATGCTTTCTTTCAAATTTGAAAATTGAAAATTTTCTATTAAATGTCGGTATACATAATGACCACATGTCGACATGTGTTAGGCAAAATTTAAAACTAGTTTGCTTTGAAATTGATTTGTAAATATAAACTCATATATCATATTACGAAACTTTGTAAGACATTTAATAGAATAAATATTTATTTTAATCGTAGTAAAACTTAAGAAAACTTGTTAAAAATATTTCTAAAAATTTTAAGTAAAATCATAGTACTTATCTATTAGAATTATGTATAATCAAAATATGTTAAACTTAAAATAAAATTATCAAAATTATAATAGTATTAAATTGTAATTTGAAATCAAAACCTAAAGTATAATTTAGAACCAAAGTATAATAATAAAATTAAAGTATAATAAAAATTTTAAAAAAATCAAAGCAAATATAACGTATTCATATAAATTAAACTATAAGTTTATAAATGTTAAAGTATAAAAAACAAAGTACAATATAAAAGCTGAATTTAGTATTTTGAAAAGTATAAGTATTAAAATCAAAGTATAAGTAAAAATATAAATATTAAAATATAATAACAGTTATAAAAATATTTTATAGTGAAGTAATTTTAAAAATTGTAGAATTTCTTATTGAAAAATTCTTTGAAAGGACTATTTTGAAAATAAGGCAATCTTGAAAACCTTTTGTAAAGAGAATTTTAAAAACTCAAATTTGTTTTGTAAGCATTTTAGAAATAGATATTGAAAACAAGAATTTTATGAAAAATATTTTGTAAAAATAGATGGAGATCAAATAAGTGCAACCTGAGTTTTAACACGATTTCTAAGACTCTATAATATCCTAAAATCTTGAAACTCATTGGAACACCCTGCACCTCTTAGCATCCTCTAGAATAGGGTTTGCCAAGGAATGTGGGGGCATTGTTGGTGTAAATAAACTAATCAAAAAGACTAAGATTCACACGACATGAAAATAAATGCAACGGAAACATTTGAACTAAAACATAACTTTTATTTCAAAAGACAACTTTCATTTCAGATAAAATAGAAAGTCACAAAAACACATGTTTCATAAGAAATACCCAATCTCACAAAATATCAGAGTACAACATAAAAACAACCCTTTCAATGTTAGCAGTACGGCCAAACCCAAAAGAAGTAAAACAGAAGAAGAATACATAGTAACTAGATCGAGACTCCAAGAGTGATCCTTTAAGAAACCTAAACCAACCAACCTCGCTCCTATTAGTCCAATGGGGGAGAAAGAGGAGTGGATTAGACATAATGCCTAGTGAATGAAGTAATTGCTAGCAAGATTAAGCAAGATAAAGGAAATAGACTTAGCAATAGTTCTAGTGTCCTAAGGAAATGTGTATATGCACAACTCATTATAGTTTCTAATGAGATAGGATTATTTGTCTAATTTAATTTGAAATGATTTTTTGAATGTTTGAACTTTTCTACTATTCTAAAAATTTTATTAGGATAAGTTCTCCTTATTTCTACCATTTGATCAACTTCTTCCTGCTTAACACCTCATGATATCGTGCCACTGGTAAGCCTACACCTACCGGCAAAAGACACGAACTAGCGCATGGATGTAATAGCGAATTATCTACCCTAATCGATGTTCTGCGCATACGATCGTAGTCTGTACACATTATCTTAGTGCCCCTCTCTTTGACCCCTTATTTACCCTAATCAGCATAAGCTTGCCCGATCTTCCTGGGAACATCAGTCGTCGACTGAAAGGATATGCAATCGGTACTTGTTCTAACAAACAATATTCTACTTTGCACTCCCAACCCAATCTTGTTCTTTTGTCTTTTTATTATGATTTTTTAACATGTCAATACAGTTCTTAATTATCATAATAATCTGCTCATTTTTTGTTACTTTTAAAATTACAACTCTTGTCATAATTTACTGCAAATCCCTACAAATATGTATAATTCAGTCTAATTCCTTTTGTGACAGATCTACAATTTTTTCATGTGTTTATTGTAAATTTATTTTTCTTCTATTTAATCCTCATTTGCAGAGCTTACACTTCTATTTTATTTTTTATGCGCAAAAAGAGGATCAAAATCTATGTCTACAAACTATCATTTACAAATATAGGTACCTTTAGGAAAAAATGTAAATAATTGAAAAAACTAATAACTTAAGGGAATAAAATAATTATTAAGGAAAAGGAATGAAAGCCAAACTTGCGAAATTTAATTAAAAGAAACTATAAGAAAAATACTTACAAAAAATATTTATAAAAAATCTACTAAAAACTTTAAAAGAAACTACAAATATTAATTACCCTATTTCTTTAAATTACATAAAAGTCCAAATAATTACAACACTCACCTATAGTTCTTAGCTCTTACAGGCGCTGCCTTCCCAGATCTTGTCCTAAGGCTTATTATAAATATTTTTATTTTTACAAATCTCATCCTAGAGAAAAAATTTAGTTTTAGGTTCATCTCAGTTAAGAGAGAACACAGAGGGAATAAAATTGGGTTGTGAATGAATAGCTAGGTCTAGGATCTTGTTTATAATAGAGCTAGGAGATCTCCGGCTATCAGATTAGATGATTTAGTCTGGTTCAAACAAGTCACTCAACCACTCATAGCCTTCGTATTTTGAAAACAACGAACTAGATTAAATTAGAAATGTTAAAAACTTCATTCGGGTCGTTCCTGGATGAAATCTCGTCCAGGTAGAATCATAGATCGACCCCCTTCCTACATGGCTTGATCTATATACGGTCGGGCCGAGCTGTGTGTGTATTTTTCTTCTTAATTTCTCGATTCCTTTAGTATTCTGATTTCTAATTCTTTTGATAACTTTTCCATATTAACTCGGATTCTGTCAAATTATATATGGTAATTGCTCATAAAATTCCCATGGACTCAATGGTGCAATCCCCATGGCTAAAATATGACAATATCACAAGCTCGTTTATCTCTTCATTAATTATTATTACTTAAATATTTAATTTGTTACATTCTCCCCTCCTTAAAAGATTTCATCTTCGAAATCCAAGGACAGGAGAATGAATAAGCAATCAAAATCATTGACTGCATTCATCTACTCAAACATCATCCACTGCATCAATCGTCCTTAGATTTTCTAATGCAATTTATGTTATTATGTAATAATGTAGTGTGTAAGTCCCAAACTAATGCAAAAGTTTGGGTGGTCTGCTGATTCAATCGAGCCAATTTTTACGCAAGTATGCTCGTGTCATGTATCCAAATGTATTCAAATATAATAAAGATAACTGGCAGTTCTACATGTGTGTTACAATTATCGTTCATATGCTATTACCATATGATAATCAATCATTTATAACAAGCATGAAAATGAAATAAAATTGCACACATATCCATATGTGTATGCTTGATGTCCTAGTTTGTCAATCTCTAATGGTTCCTGGTGTGTGTATATGCATCCATTTAGATCCATTAGCAAACACTTACAACCACTTTCATGCACCACACATAACATGATCTATCAACGTGTTTGCAATCAATCCTATCATCCATAGGTTCATCCTAAAATCTACCCTTTTTAAGGATACGAAAGATAAGAACCTATTCAAAGTAAATGATAAAGATGGAATAATTCAAATTGTATCATCGAAAAGAGAAGGATAGGAAATACTTATCTTCTCCTACACCTCCCATGTATCTTCTTCTGCGCCGTCTCCATATTGGAATTTCATGATCTTGCGAGGCATTGAATACATCATGAACTCACACAAGTCTCTCTGGCAGTCTCACCTTGTATGCCATCTTCCCTACTCTAGCTACAATGGGGAACAATCCAACGAATCTGGGGATGAGCTTTCCTGTTGAACAAAATCTAACCACATTTCTAAGAGGTGACAGTTTAATGAAAACCAAATCACCAATCTCAAACTCTAAGTCCATCCATCTCTTGTTCGCATAAGCTTTCTGCCTGTTTTGGGCCATCTTATCCCTTTTCTTATTAAATCAATATTCTCGGTGATTTCCCTAACCATATCAGTCCAAGCAGCAATCTGTCTGTAGTCTCCCACCAACATGAACGTGATCTACATGGTAATTCATTAAGTGCATCAAAAGGAGCCATCCATATACTCGTTTGAAAGTAACTATTGTAGCAAACTATACCGAGGATAGGTACTCTTATCAGGCCCCTCCAAAATCTACGATGCATAGTCTCAATGAATTCTCTATGACTCTATTCACCCTACAGTCTGTCTGTTATTCTGAGGGTGATAGACCGTACTCAGTCTAATCTAGGTCCCTAATGCCTGCTATAGGTTTTTCCAAAACTTGCTAGCAAAGATCAGGTCTTTTTCGCTCCCTATATCAAAAGGTATACCATGAAGCCTAATAATTTCCTTTGATGTATTAAGATGCCAATCAAGCTATAGCCCTCTTACTCTTGACTAGAATAAAATGAGCTCTCTTCATCAGTCTATCCATAACCATGCGTATATTGGTATTGCCCTTCCTAGATTGGGACAAACCATCTATAAAATCCATAGACACACTCTCCTTGTGGCACATCTAATGTTGAAGCAATCTACCCGAGTTTTGTTGCTCTGCCTTAAATCTCTGACAAAACAAAGCACTAGGCCACGAACTCAGCAACATCCTTCTACAATCCGCTCTAATAAAACATTCTCTTCATGTCTATATACATATTATCACCACCAAGATGGATGGTTATCCTCGAGTGGTGTGCCTCCACAAGCATTGCACTCACCACGTAACTAGTGCAGGGATACAAACCTTCCATCTCTATGTATCCAACACTTACCATCCATGGAATATCTTGGAGATGCCCGGAGGCCTCTTCTCTAACAATACGATCAATAATATCTACGACCTCCAAATACTCTCGCAGCCTCTATGCAATTTGATCAATTAGAGTAGGCTGAACCTCTATTGATGCAAATAATTCAGGGTTATAGTCCGTAGAGGGCTTAAAATCAAAAGTAAAAATGAACTCCAAGCTCTCTTACTCTACAACAAAGGACTTGGGGATGACTTCTTCCCACTCTATGCATCCACAATCGCACTCTCCGTATCGGGTGTATAGGATATCTTGAAATTGTACGGTGCTAGGAACTCCATCCAATGTTCTCGCCTTAAATTTAAACCATTCTGCGAAAATAGGTACTTTAATGATGTGTAATCTATATGGAGATCGAATTCTCTCCGAGATGGCAATGCCTCCAAGACTTGAGTGCGTAAACTGTAGCAGTCAACTTCAAATCATGGGTAGGGTAGTTCTTCTCATGGATCTTCAATTGTCTACTCCCATAGCTTAATGCCTTCCCTTCTTGCATCAATACTGCCCCAGGGCCACTACCACATGCATCATTGTAAACTGTAAATGTATTAGAACCATTGGAAGTACCAACGCTAGTGCATTGGTAAGACCCCTCTTTAATGTCATTAAGAAATCCTCACAGTTTACATCATACATGAATACTAAATGCTTCTTGGTAAATCGGGTAAGTGGGGATGAAATCTTGGCTAAATCCTTGATAAACTTTCTTTAATACCCAGCCAAACCAAGGAAGCTTCTCACTTTAGTAGCATTCTTGGAGGCCTTCCAATCTTGCATCGCCACCATCTTGGTGTGATATATTTCCAACCCCTTTTGAGATCATATGCCCCAAGAAACCACCTACTCACGTTATAAACGACAATTCAAAATTTTCGCTTTCAACTGATGCACTCGAAGTATATGAAGAACCTCGTCAGAGTGACATGCTTTTCTTCTCTCTTAGAGAGTACCAGAATATCATCAACAATACCAAAATTGTTCATAACATCATAGAAAACCCTATATATGAGGTCTAAAATATATGTCGGAGAATTCATCAGCCCAAATGGCATAACTAGCCACTCAAAGGATCTGTCTAGCATCCAAAACGTTGTCTTATTGATATTTTCCTCTGCTACCTGAGTTGATGAAAACCCAAAGCTAAATCTAACTGAGAAAATTATGAAGCACCAATCAACTAGTCGAAAAGATCTTCTATCCGAAGGAGCGGGTAATGCATTTTCATAGTGAGCTTATTCAATTCTTGGTAATCCACACCAGATCAGAGAGAACCATCCACCTTTGAAGTAAAAATGACCGGAGATCCCCACTCTAAGATGCTACACCTAATGAAGCCCTTCTCTAAAAGCTCATTGATCTACTTACTCAACTCCTTTCTTTTCCTCGGAGCCATATGTCTAGCAAGCAATGCCATAGGCTTGCCATTTTCACTCAGATGAATCCTAAAATCAAACTCTTGCTTACGAGGTAGAACTTTCACCTCCTTGAACATGGCTGGGAAGCCTCTAACAGCTGGAACTGAATCAATATAATCTAGAGATATATCAAGGGAATAAAGAAAACTCATCATGAATGACCCCTTCAGGTCTCCAAAAATCTCAAGAGTCCGTCCATTGCAAGTTTTTAATCAGATAACCCTCTTCTCGCATTTCAAGATAGCCCTTATTAGCTAATTATTCCAACCCTCAGATCCCCATATCCCAAAAACCCTAGAACATATGTGTCACAATCAAAATCTACACCCAGTATCATAATCTTCAAACCCCTACAAATATTGATAAATTCAACAATCCCCTATGGGGTTCGAAACAACTATAGGATCTGAAGCTAGAGAAATACTCAAGTGAAAACAATCGACTAATGATCAAGCAATGAACGAATGTGATGCTCTCGAGCCAAAGAGCACATGAACAGTAAAATCAAAGAGGGTAATCAAACCTTCTACTGCGACTTTCCTACCACTGTCCTACACACTACTAAATAGAGTTGTATCTAAAGCCTGAACCTGAGCAACCTGCGCACTAGCCCTATGTGCACCACAAATTCTCCGAGGACAAGGTCTGCAAAGATGTCCAACTTGACCACGATTATAACACTTTCCTCTCATCGTATCCCTCTTGGAGTCCTCAACATAGTGAACTCCTATCCCATAGTTATGGCACTTATTATCTTTATGAATTTGTCCTTTTTGGGGACCCCTGATCTTTTTCTTATTCTTCTACTACTGCTTCTTTAAATCAGCTTCCTTAAGAATGTCATTAACCTCATCCTTTGTGACCTCAGATATCACGGCCATCTCTAAACTCGAATATCTCACTTATAGGTACATGCATCAATGTCAACCCTTAGAGGGGCTGGTTCAATCCCCTTACAAGCTTGAGAGCATTCTTGTGAGGTGTATTGGCCAAATCCAAATCGAAACCTTGAACTCGTTACCGATTGATGTACTCTTTCACAGAAAGATCTACATGTCTCAACTGAATGAACCTCTCTAACTGCAAATCCACCTCGTCGTGAGATAAGAACCTCCTTTTGAATTTATCCCGAAATATATCCCAAAGTATCACTCTTGCCTCAACCTTCCCACTTCCCACTAGTATGAAGCCTCCTCCTCTATCTACCAAGAAGCTAGTTGAACTCTATCTCTATCCACAAGCCGCATAGACTGAATTTCCTCTCTGTACTATGTAGCCAAATCTTCACCTCTACAAATGCCACGGTCCCAAAGAATGGATTACCCCTAAGATAAGAAAAATACTTGCAAAGCCTAGAAAAGTCATCTGCCACTGGTGGATTAGTAGGTGCTCCACCATCGGGTGCAAGATCCTACATACTCTCCTATGACTGGCCTGATGGTGTCATAGCCTGAAGATACCAACGGAAATATGCAGGAATCACGATCCTCTCAGGAAGATTAGGGGTATCTGCTATATCGTGCACAATAAAATATAGAGATTAATATTTGAAGGAATCAAAGGACGGTTATATTTGACTTAGAGGGATAAAACTTTTTTTTTGAAATTGCTTTTGGTTTTGGAGATATATTTTCTTTTAAAAATATTTTACTTTTAAAACAAATTTGTAGGAATCTTATAACCTTTAGGCTCAGATACCAAATGTAACACCCATACCCCTTAATGTCCCCTGGAATAGGGTTATGCCAAGGAATGTGGAGTTTTAAAGGTATAAAAAAAATCACAGAGATTAAAATTCACAAGAAATGAAAATATATACAGTGGATACATCAAAATTAAGATAAAACTTAGTACATCAAAAAACAACTTCCATTTCAGATAAAATAAGAAGTCACAAAAACCACATGTCTCATAAAAATTAGTCTCACAAAATATCAGGGTACAACATAAAAATCATCCCTTTCGATGTCAACCATAGAACCAAACCCAAAAGATGTAAGACAGAAGAAGAATACACCAGTAACTTGATTAAGTATCCAAGGGTGATCCTTTAATAAATCTAAACCAACCAACCTTAGTTTTGTGAGCCTAATAAAAGAGAAAAAGGAAGAAAGAGAAGCGGGTCAGACATAAGGCCTGGTGAATGAAATAATTACTAACATGATTAAGCAAGATAAAGGAAATAGACTTTGTAACAGTTCTAGTTCCTTAAGGAAATGTGTACGTGTAGAACTTATAATAATGTCTTATGGGTTGGGTTTATTTGTTTAATTTAAGCTGAAATAGCTTTTCGATTATATGCACCTTTCTACTATTTTTGGACATCTCACTAGGATAAGTTATCCTAATTCTACCCATCAATCGGCTTCTTCCTACTTACCACCTCGTGGTATTGTGCCACTGGTAAGCTTGCACCTAACAGCAAAAGACATGAACAAGCATACAGACCCAATAGCGAATTATTTACCCTAACCAATGTACGCACGCACGGTCATCGTCTGTATATACTATCATAATTCCCCTCTCTTTGATCCCTTTTTTACCCTTATCAGATAAGCGTACCCAATCTGCCTGAGACCATTAGTCCCCGATTGAAAGGGATGCGACCGGTACTGATCCTAATAAACAATATTCTTATTTGTGTTCCCGACCCATTCTTTTTATTTTGACTTCTTATTATGATTTTTAAATATGTCAATACAGTTCTTAATTATCATAATAACTGCTCATTTTCTGTTACCTTTAAAATTACAACTCTTGTCATATTTACTGCAAATCCCAACAAATTTGCCTAATTCAATATGATTCCTTTTTGTTACATATCTACAAATTTTACATGTGTTTATAGTAAATTTAGTTTTCTTCTATTTATTTCGTGTTTGCAGAGTTTGAACTTTTGTTCTATTTTTCATGCGCAAAAAGAGGACTAAAATCTATGCTAGTAACTATCATTTAACGATCCAGGCATTTTTTTAGAAAAACGTAAGTAACTGTAGAAAACTATAAATAACGGAAGGAAAATAAAATAATTAATAAGGGAAAAAAGAGTGAAAAACAAATATATAGAATTTAACTAAAAGAAACTGTAACAAAAGTATTGAACAATACTTATAGAAAAACTACTAAATATTGTAAGAAAAATTGTAAAAGAAACTAAAATCATCCATAACTCATTCTTTCAATTACTTAAAAATCTAAATAATAACAACACTCACCTGTATTCCTTAGTTCTAGCATGTGCGACCTTACGAGATCCCATCCCTAGGCTGATCATAAATATTTTTATTTTAACAAATCTCTTCTTAGAAAAAAGTTATGTTTTAGCTCTATCTCGGTCAAGAGAGAAACCAGAGGGAAAAGATTTATGTTGTGAATGAATACTAGGACCAAGCTCTTATTTATAGAGGAGCATGGAAATCTTAGATCGTTAGATTAGATTATTTAATATGTCCTAGACACGTCACTCAGCCATACACAACCTTTAGATTTCGCAAGCAACGAACCAAATTAAATTTAAAATGTTTAAAATTTTATTCGGTTTGTACTTGGATGAAATCTCATCTAGGTAGAAACACAGGTCGACCCCCAGCCTACATGTGTCTACCTATATAAGGTTGGGTCGACTTATGTATGTATTTTTTTTAATTTCTGAATTATTTTAATATTCTGATTTCTATTTTTTTATAACCTTTTCATGCTAACTCGGATTCTAAAAAGTTATGTAAGTAAATTGCTCAAAAAATTACCACGGACTTAATTGTGCGTCCCCGTGGTTAAATTCAAATAATTTCACAAAATCATTTATTTCTTAATTAATTCTTTTAATTAATTATTGTTACTTAGTTTTTTGGGCTGTTGCACTCATTAGATTTCATACTCTTGGATCAACAATCTAAATTCTCAATCCTGATACTATAAGGTCTTAATTATCAATTTTACACATAATATCTCGCAATATATCCTACATTATACAATATATATATATATATATGGATAACAATTATTACGTATTAAATATAAAATATTCATTACTTGAGGTTAATATAGTCAAAACTATCATCCATGGCATCCCCTTTTTGACGATGATAAGCATTTTATAAAATATCGCCTTAACGCCTCCTTAAATCCCCTTGAGTTCAATAACCCCCCTCTCAATCTATGTTCCCCAAAATCTATGCATATTTTATATTTTCTCTCCTTACATCAACAAAAACTTCAAATAACAATGACTTAATATATATTGCTAATTTGAACTATTTCAAACTCTCTACACATATGCCACATAAGTATGATGCTTATATAAACAAGATGATAAGAATAATATATTAGACTTGAAAAGTATGGCATAACATATCATGTATTTATTCTTAAATCAATGTTAGGATATGGACAGTAGGACTAGATTTGGATCTAATCTATAATTTTGGATTGTTATAAAAGGTAAGTGGATTAAATTATATATCTTTTATTATATTGATATGGTTGGCTCGTTCAATTGATCTGATAAAGATTATCACCTTTAAGTTGCTTATAGAAATTGGTTGATTTGAAGTTATTTATAATAAATTGTAAACATAAAGTTATTTGCAGTCATTTAGACTAAATTGTAAATTTAAAATCATTTGTACTTATAAGAAAATGCATATTAAAGTAGAGAAAAGATGTATCCATAAGAAAACTTGGACTTAAATGAAAAAAGAAAGTATTTAACTTTAATAAGAAACTATGAAAAAAAAATTATAGTAATTATCTAAAAATCGTAAAGGAGAATCAAAAGAAATTTACTTATAACCTACTATAGGAAACTTTTAATATTTTAGTTTGTTGGGAATAATATATTTCCATATTTCTGTTTCAAAAGGATATGATGAACATAGTTACAAGAAAAAAATAGAACCTAGAAAGAAAGTGGATAAGTACGAATTAGATATGGTTACTGTATTTTGTAATGTTTACCAAAGAGAAAAGAAAAGATATCTTGTAATAGTCATTGCATAAAAGTCTATTTTATAGTAAGTATGGAAATAAATTACAATATAACCCCAGTTGCCAACTTATCAAAACATGACTAGTTCCGAAAAATAATATTAAGTGTAGTGGAAAATGTAAAAATAAAGATAAAGACAAAAATAAAAGATGGTAACCAAGTTTCATACTTGGCAAAATAGAGAAAAGCCAAAGTCAAGAAACTAAAAGATGTAAAGATAGATAATGATAAAAAAAGATTTATAGCTATCCTTAATATATGTAAATAAGAAAATAACAGAATTGTATTATTATGAAAACTAGCTCATGATAGATCAATACAAATTTCTCTGGCAGTGGCTATCATGAAAAAGTAAAGAATCGAAAATTATTGAAAATGTCATAATCATAGAAAACAACATAGTTGTGGCATGTCCAACGACAAATAATATATACGTCAACTTAGGAAATAAATGACCCATCGTAAAAGTTTAGCTGGGGACCGTCCTAACAACGAATTAGACATTCATCAGTGCGGAAAATAAGTGACTCATAATAATAGAAAAAAGTAAGCAAGAATGAGAAAATAGTAAATTAAATGCATAAAGAAAGTAAGCTAGACATATAATGTAACAAAGAATTAGACTATGACAACCGTGTTGGAAAATGGAGTTTTGATGACAACAACCTTATTTCAATATTAATTGATTATAAATATATGCAAACATCTTTATCTGGAATATATATATATACGCACATATATGCATGATTTTATGTAGGAATTAATACTGATCAGACTGTACAGTTTAAGAGTTCAAGAGTTTTAGAGATTCAAGAGATTCATAATTCAAAGAAGATTTAAGACTCAAATTTCAAGTTTGAACTAACATATGTTGACATACATATGTGGCCATGTCGACATATAACCGTCATATTTTTAATTTTGAAAGGAAGTGTCTTTCACCATTTGTAACGTTCCAGAAGCTTGCAACCTTTCAAATCTTATAAATAAGAGTTGATTTCGAATTTTTAACCATTCTTCTTGTCCAACTTCATCCCTTTTCATTCCTCCATTATTATTTCATATTTTATGATTTCTGTAACAACAAGGAATTTCGCTCGATCCGAATCGATCGCTAAACCGACCACGACCGTTCGAAACCCCTGATTGTTTTGAGAACACGACAAATCGGAACGTAAACAGAAGAACAATTCATTGCTTATTACAACAATTCATCAGAATACAAGAATATACAGAGTATAGCCAAATAATACACATTTGAGAAATATCAGAGATTTAAATACATTACTGCAGCGGAAAAATAATACAATACACAACTGAAAGAGGTATATGGATACAGAGCTTTCTGGATATATTTCCAGCTGTAAATCAGGATCCTGTGGATATAAATCTGCAAAACCAAAACTATTAGCTGCCCGTCTCGAAGTAAGGGCACCCAGAGTTTAGGTTAAACAATAAACTCCAGGTCAGTCATGTGACTGATGTGAGAACTAAAACAGTTATTAATCTTTATTTTAAAGTTCGGTAAATCAAGGGACCACGCCATATGACACGGAACGGGTTTCCTCCCAAGAATACCAGTGCATAAAACAACATGGCAATGCTAAATAAAGAATAATGAAGCTATTATAAGACCCAGGTCCCATCACACAATGCAACACAAGCCGGAGGATAGGGTTTTACCTTATAATAGCCAAAGAATGCTTGATACGCTAAATTTCATCTTTTATTATTACTATAAGTGTATAGTGTCAAAACAATTTCAATCATAAGTATCAATCATAGACGGCATGGGTACCATATATCATGTCGCCATACTAGTTCTACAATCGAAACCGCAAAGTCACGTATTGGAAGTTGGATTTCCATCTGCGAACCGAGGCTAGGGATCTTCCTCACCGCTTCGAGACAATCTAGGCCATGTCTCAGGAACAGCCGCAACTGCCCCATGGATCGTCAGGGCCGGTCCACCGATGTGAATTATAATGCCTGAACACTGCGTTTCCCCGCCCTTTGGGGCGTAAATGAGCCAAATGACTCCATCGGCTCCACATAGTCACCGATATATCCAAGGCGCCTCGCAATAGCAACAACCACACAGGTGAAAATAATATAAATGTCAGGACTGGTAGGTCACTGACACCACCCTAGCTAGAAGGAAACGCATGCCCTCCCTGATGTCCTCTCCCATTTCTGGTTCACAACCGGGGTGTGAGGCTCGCGAATTAACGTTACACAAAGCTATGCCACACAGGCGGTGCTTTGATCATCAACCACTAGACTTTGCTTTTCAACAAAATCCTTGATTATTTGCCACTTAGGCATGCCACACAGGCAATTCACACCATGCGACTGATGTCTATCGATATACAACCTCTGATCCCGTACGTCTCAGAGAAGGGTGAAGTAAGGGAATGAATTCCCCTTTACCAGGCAAATGTATATTTAATAGAGATCAATCAACACAGAGCAAAATCCAATGTCAGACACACAGTCCATACAAGTTCGTTCTGGGTCTGAACGAAACTAGAGGCACCTTGTACCTCGCATATCCATCGATCTCCAAGTACGTCTGGATGATCACCAACTGATTCCCTCCTCTTGGGTGTACAGCCCAATCAATATCACCAGTAATTATCCAAACGATGTGAAGACCTCCGGTCTTCGACTACCGTCTTCATCCTCGACCCCACGTCGAATCAGTTATTCAGAATGGGATAAACCCGGTCTTTCTGAATAACTCGCGTAGATAATAAACAAGTGTTACACAAACACAACATATGCCTCATTCCAATTCAGAATATTATTTTATTCAAATATCCTTATACTTTGGGAAAGGTTCCCATTAATTTTATCAAAGATAAATTCTTTAAATTTATTCTTTAATCTTCTTTTGAATATCAATTCAAACTAGTCGAGATTAGCAAACCACACCGAAGTAATCATTTATTTTATTTCCCAATCCCAACCTATTCATCCCATGAAGTAAAACTGGTCATACTTCATATCTAACACCATGGTGTTATCGGTAAATTCAATTACCATTTCACGTTCAAATCTAATTAAAGATTTAACTATCCCCTGGAGCAAAACTTTGTGATACTCCATTCTCGATCATTTCAATTTAATTAAAGATTCATTAAAACTCCACTTGGTTGTAATCTTCCCAAAAATCAATATCAATGATTATTTAACTTGGGAAATCTTCATGGAAAACAAATCGATATATATGATCGATATAAACTTCCATATCCGACTAACAATATAAATGGAATAACGACAAAGCCTTTTAAATTCCATATATATTAGCAGCCCTCATCCACTGAAATTCACTTCGATTATCACCAAATCGAATTCCATTCCATTCCAATTTATTTTATTAAATTGGAAAACTTTACTTTGGAAAATCTCCTTTAAATCTTAACAAAAGATTTATAAATTCCAAATCACATTTCACTGTAAATCGGGTTCAAGAATGAATGTCGTTAAAACACAGTTCACAACAAACCCAATTCACATTCCATTAATTATCGGGTTAAAGAACAAGTGTTATTTAAAACACTGTTCACAATAAACCCAAAAATCAAATCCAATTCAAATCCAATTAGATATTATCTAATTGGTATACTTCATTAAATCTAAATAAAAAGATTTAATCTTTTTCTCAACTGGGTTTAAGAATAGTGTTAATGAAGACACCATTCACGACAAACCCAAATCCCATTTGATATTAAATACAAGGCTCCGAATAGAAAATATATCGGCTTATATTCAATATCAAATTCTACGACCAACAAATATCATATTGGAAATAACGATATAAATATATCTTTCAAATTTCCATAACAATATCTGTATAATCACGAAATCCAACATCGAAATATTCCAAATAAGATTTCGATTCAAATCCATTCCAATTCAATCATTGGAAATTCTGGTTACTTTTAAAACCATTTCAAATCCAATTTATTTATTTTTAAAAAAATAAATGGATTATAATTCTAGTTCAAAACTAGTTCATTTCGATAAAAATCTATTTTTATCTTTTCAAATATGGAGTTTTTCATCCCAGTTCTTTTCAAATCATTTCTTATGATTTTACACTAATTATTGATATTTTTAATAATTTTATCAAGGCCCGTGCAGTCGATTTCCATCAACGGCCATCGAACTGCACTTACAACGACCTTTTCCAAATTTGATTTGGACATAATTCCAAATCCAACCGTTTGATTTCTAATTTCTAATATTCGATAGTAATCTCTTTTCGATACGAACTCAACGGTTCCGGTTTTAGGAGAATCCGACGGTCGGATCTCCCGCAACGTCAATTCGAAGTCAATGGTCGAAATTCGCGAACTGCCGCAGCGCGGTGCGTTCTATTCAGGCCATTATATTATATATATAATATATATTTCGTCGATTTCAATTCAAAACGTATTTTATAAATTGTTTTAACTTCGTTTCGAAAACGATTTCAACTTCATATTCAATTTCAAATCAAAATTGAATATTCCATATCATCGATATATAAATGATAATATTTTCAAAACGTTATATTTTGAAATCACTTCCTTTTCTATATTCATTATAAAAATGAATATAATCGATATAAATATCGTTCGCGTCAAAATGGCGCATATCTAATCAACACGGCTTTATATTTTTCACTTACTTTTATAATTAAAATAAAATATTTATATTCTAACGACGATTCAAATAAATATATACGTTCTAATTCTATTCAAAATAAATTTCTCGTCGTTATTATTTAAAATAATTCATTTTAAATATTCAAAATTCATCAAAATTGCCAAAATAAATTTTTTAAATTGGGTCAGATTTCTGGGTTATTACAATTTCTACACTTGTACCCTGCTGATTTCAATCCTAATTATACAAAACTTCTTCTCTTATCACTCTCTACTCATTACTCTCTGAATCTAAGTGTTATTGAAGAGTTATAGGGTTATTATAATCGTTTGGGGTTGTTTGGGAAACGGTGTGCTCCTTGTAGCCGTGAAATCAAGGAAGGAAACGGTGGTAACCTTGTAGCTAGGGAAATCAAGGGTGTTATGGGAACTGTGGTAACCTTGTGGCCATAAAATTAAGGGTGTTGTACTTGGATATTGATATAGTAATAAAACTCTGCGCAATCCAGCGTTGTGTGGGACTGGACGTAGGAGTAATCCGAACCAGTATAAAATTCGGTGTGTTCTTTCCATTTCTGCATTTTATTTTTGTATTTGTGTTTGATTCTGTGATCATATCTGTGGTTTATGATTCATATAGTTGATCATATAAGTTTTAGATTTTCTTAAATTCCTTGAAAACACTGTTCATCCCCTCTAGTGTTAGTTTTGCCTTGACGATCTATTCCGCATTCCCTAACAATTGGTATCAGAGCAAGGTCTTTCAGAAGGTTCATAATCCTATTTTTGAAAAAATTTAAAATGGAAAATTTTGAAATGATTGTTGACACGAGTGTCAATTCATGTATTATATCAATGTTGAAAGAATCTACATTCAATTATGTTAAGAAATCAAGTGATCTATTGAAACGTTGTCTAATATAGGAAAAGATGTGTTATATGGCTTTTGAAAACTCAAAAGTTGAGAAGATGGGTGAAGTAGCTATTGAAAATTCAAATTTTGAAATGGTGTGTTACATGGCTGTTGAGAATTAAAATTTTGGAAAACAAATGGTGGAAATCAAAAAGGACAAATGGGTACTAGATAGTGGCTGTTCGAGACATATGACGGGAAATCCAGAAATTCTAAATAATCTAATCTATGAAGTTGGTGGGATGGTGAACTTCGGAGTTTACTCTAAAGGATACATTACTGGAATAAGCAATGTCATTAATTCTGAAACTCCTACTATTACTGATGTTTTATTGGTTAGGAATCTAAATACAATTTACTAAGTATAAGTTAACTTTGCGATAAGGGTTATAAAATAAACTTTGAAAAGGATAAATGTTTTATGTAAGATAGAAATTCAAAAGTAATATTTGAAGGAGATAGAAAGAAAAATATTTATATATTGAGCATGAAAATCTCCAACGATTATCTATGTCTTATGGCTAACACAAGTGACCCTTGGATCTGGCATTATAGATTTGGTCATATAAATTTCAAACACATCTCTAGGATTTCTAAATTAGATTCAATTAGAGGATTACCCAAAATGAAGTTTAAAGTTAATAGTTTATGTGATGCTTGTCAGTTCGGAAAATTAAAAAGAAGTTCATTCCAATCAAAAGAGGAAATTACGACCTTAAAACCATTAGAGTTAATTCATATGGATTTATTTGGTCCATCTCAAACCTTATCAATAAACCGCAATATATATGTTTACATAATAGCCGACGATTTTTCTAGATATACTTGGACTTTATTTCTTAAAAATAAAAGTGTTGCTTTTGATCAATTTTAAACTTTTTCTAAAAGTATTCAAAACTTATTATCACTAAAAATCAAAACAATACGTAGTGACCATGGCGGAGAATTCAAAAACGAAAATTTTTGTTATAAAAAGGGAATAACCCATAATTTTTCTGTCCCTAAAACCTCCCAACAAAATGGAGTAGTTGAACGTAAAAATAAGACGATGCAAGAGTGTGAGAGTACTATGTTATATGATAATAATTTACAAAGAAATTTTTGGGCTGAGTCAGTTGCAATAGCTTGTTATATTTTAAATAGAATATCAATCAGACCCTTAACTCATAAAACACCATATGAACTTTTGTATAATGAGGAACCAAAAATATCATAATTTTTTTATACTTAATACTAAAGAAAATTTAGATAAGTTTTGCTTAAAATTCAATAAAGGAATATTTATTGGATATTTAGAGAGAAGTAAGGCAAATAGAGTTTTTAATTCAAGAATCAATACTATACAAGAAACCTTAAACGTGTCTTTTGATGAAAATTATAAAAGTATAACACAACATAACGAAGATGAATGTGAAAATGAAGTTAATGAAACAAATCATGAAGATAGTCAACCAAATAAATGAATAAGATTACTAAGGGACCACCCTGTAGAAAACATCTTAGGAGATATTGAATATGTCGTAAGGACTCATAATCAATTAAATAATATGAGTAACTCTACATTTATTTCAACTATTGAACCTAAGAATCAAAGGAAGCATTTTCCAATGATTCATGGATCATTGCCATGCAAGAAGAACTGAATCAATTTACTAGGAATGATGTATGGGAACTTGTTCCTAGACCAGAGGATAAAACTATATAGGAACTAAATAGGTTTATAAAAATAAAATGAATGAACACTATGAAGTTGTAAGAAATAGAGCACAATTAGTAGCAAAAGGTTATACTCAAGAAGAAGGAATAGATTACGATGAAACTTTTGCCCCCGTAGCAAGATTAGAAGCAAGTAGGATATTACTAGCCTTTGCAAACCATAATAATTTCAAATTATATCAAATGGATGTTAAAAATGCTTTTCTAAACGGATTTATTAAAGAAGACGTATATGTAAAGCAACCACCTCTTTTTGAAGTTGAAAATTTACCAAATCACATATATAAGTTAAAGAAAGCATTATATTAATTAAAACAGGCTCTTGGGGTTTGGTATGATAGATTAAGAAATTACTTATTGCAATCCAACTTTGAAATAGGAAAACTAGATAGCACCTTGTTTGTTAAAAGGAATAATAAGGATGTACAATTAGTACAAATATATGTTGACGATATAATTTTTGGATCAATAAATAATAAGATGAATAAAGAATTTTCAGATATTATGACCCAAGAATTTGAGATGAGTCATATGGGAGAACTAATATTCTTCTTAGGCTTACAAATTCATTAATTACAGAATGGAATATTTATTAATCAAGAAAAGTGCGCAAAAGATTTAATTAATAAATACAATTTAACAACAACTAATGGGAGCCAACACCAATGGCAACTAATATAGCATTAAGTAAAGATGATACGTCTAAAGACGTTGATCAAAAATTATATAGAGGAATTGTAGGATCACTATTATATATAACCGCTGGTAGACCATATATTATGCATAGCTTATGTCTCTATGCAAGATATCAATCGCAACGTAAGGAAACACATGTAAAAGCCGTAAAACGTATTCCAAGGTATGTAAAGCATACATCATACTTTGGATTATTTTATCCAAAGGATGATTCATTCGACTTAGTTTCTTATTGTAACGCTGATTATGCGGGACGTAAATCTGATCGTACAAGTACTAGTGGAACATGTCATTTCTTAGGACATTCACTAGTCTCGTGGTTTATAAAAAGAAAAATACTGTATCTTTGTCAACAACTGAAGCAGAATATATCTCTGCTGCTTTAGCTTGTTCACAAGTAATATATATACAACAAACTCTAAATGAATTTGGATTAAATATAAATACATCACCAATATACTGCGATAATACAAGTGCTAAAAATATATCTAAAAACCCAACTCATCACTCAAGAACTAAACATATCGATATACAATCATAATTTTCTAAGAGATAACTTAAGTAAAGAAAAAATTTCACTCGAATTTATAGAAACACATAAACAAATAGCAGATATATTAACAAAACCATTAAGTATAGAAACGTTACTAAATTTAGAAGAGAATCAGGTATTTTTTCATTAAGTAAATTAGAATAATTAAATATATTAATATATATATATATATATATAAGAATAACTTTAAAAATCAGAAAAATAAAATAAAAACCATAAGTATGTCGACATACATATATCGCTATGTTGACATATGACTACCAGATTTTTAAAATTAATTCCAACAAAAAGTTAGTCATAATGACCATTTAAACTCTCCACTTCGAATTTTCTTCTTCATTCTCTTATTTCACTTCTGTAAAAAACTCAAAACCAAAAAAATAATGGCCTCCACCAATTATAACAACCAAATCAATCCCGAATAATCCGCTGGACCATCCGATGGTCCTTTCCAACGTTCTACCCTCTCACGCGTAATCAAACTAGAAAAGAAAATGGAATATACTCTTCAAATGCTTGCTGAAATTCAAGTGCTCCATATTCGGATGAGTCAATAGAAAAATAGACAAGGAAATATGATAAGGAGCCTTCATAAATTCGTAATGGAAAATCAAGCAAACCCAATCATCATTGAAGAAGATAATCAAGCAATGGAAGAAGAAGAGGAACCAGAAGAGGAGGAGGAAGAAATGATGGGAGAAGAGGAACCTGAGGAGATATAACAAGAAGTCACGGACGAGGAAGATCAAGTTGTATGCATGGGTGAAGTCTTATTTGATCAACATGGAAATATCGTTGAACAAAATGGGGATTTTTGTCTTCATTACCCAAATTGTCCAACCCATAAGTCTCCTGTCATTAAGAACAAATAGAATTTAGGTTTCTTTTAGTTCCTTTGCGATTATTCGATGTACTACGTGTTTGTGTAATTTGGTTTTGTGTATATCACTTGTATTGAAAAACAATGTTTAATATAATGTTTGCTTTATCTCTCATAAGTATTCAATTAGTTTGTTATATAGGCACGAAATTAGGGGGAGTCATATACATTAACTTACACACACAAATATCTTTGTATAGAATAATATAGTTTAGATAGGTATAAAAATTAAGGGGAGTAACTTACTTTAGTATAGGAGTTATTTAGATAGATATAAGATTTAGGGGGAGTATCTTTAAAATTTATTTTTGATAATGCCAAAGGGCGAGAAATTATAAAATATAGACTTAGTTTACATAGAATATATAGGATTCATATTAACAGAGGGAGTATTAGAAGGATCAACATCAACAGGTATGAATATTTTATAAACTAAGGTTGTCATCATCAAAAAGGGGGGCATTGTTTGAAAATGGAGTTTTGATGACAATAACCTTATTTCAATATTAATTGATTATAAAATATATACTAACATCTTTATATAGAATATACACACACATATATGCAGGATTTGTATACAGGAATTAATACTGAAGACTGTATAGTTTAAGAGTTCAAGAGTTTAGAGATTCATGAGATTCAGAATTCCTAGAATTTCAATACTCATGAGTAATCAAGATTTCAAGAGTTCAAGACAAATATAGTAATAGAGTCTATTTTATATGTCGGACTATGAATAGCACTCTAGGATCAAACTCAAATTCAAATTATGTTTTTCAAGTTCTGATTTTCAAATTTCAAATTCAATTTTCAAATTCTATTCAAATTTTAATTAAATTTTTCTATCTTACTTTTGATTTTAAACTTGAGTTTTAAAGTTTATAAGTTTATATATATTTATATAGTTATATACTTTCGTATACTTTATCTTTATCTTTATGTAGTTTTAAACTTTATAAATTTATAAATATGTTCATATAGTTTATATTTATGATTTCATATGATTTTCTACTTTATAATACTTATTTATATCACTATGTTTTAATCCAAAAATTTCCAAAGTTATATATATATATATTAAAACACTTGAATGATACTCGAATTTCAAATTTGAATTAACATATGTCAACATACATATGTGGCCATGTCGATATATAATCGTCCTATTTTAAATTTTGAAAGGAAGTGTCTTTTCACCATTTTTAACGTTCCAGAAGCATTGCAACCTTTCAAACCTTATAAATAGGGGTTGATTTCGAATTTTTAACCGTTATTCTTCTCCTTCTTCATCGCTCTCATTCCTCCATTATTATTTCTTATTTTTATGATTTCTATACTTATACTCTACCGATTTCAATTCTAATTATATAAAACTTCTTCTCTTCTCACTCTCTACTCATTAGTCTTTGAATCTAAGTGCAATTGAAGAGTTACATGGATGTTGTGATCATTTGGGGTTGTTTGGGAAACAGTGTGTTCCTGGTAGTTGTGAAAATCAAGGAAGGAAACGGTGGTAACCTTGTAGCTGGGGAAATCAGGGGTGGTGTGAAAACGGTGGTAACCTTGTGGCCGTGAAATCAATGGTATTGTACTTGGATATTGAAATAACAGTAAAACTTTGCACAATCCAGGGTTGCGTGGGACTGGACATAGGAGTAATTCGAACTAGTATAAAATCCTGTGCGTTCTTTCCTTTTCTGCATTTTATTTCTGTGTTTTTGTTTGATTCTGTGTCTGTGATCATATCTGTGGTGTGTGATTCATATAATAGATCATATAAGCTTTAGATTTTCTTAAATTCCTTGAAAACACTATTCACCCCCATTTAGTGTTAGTTTTGCCTTAACGATCTATTCCGCATTACCTAACAAACCACCCCATACCTTCTGCACCGAATGTTAAAGAATATGTGCTGTGAACCATTCCAGACCAATGTAGGATGACTGCGAAGGGAAAATAAATCTGAATAGAACCTATTGTATCTCATAGCACATGGATAAATTATAAAAATAAAATATACAACAGAATATATAGTAAAGAATGATAGAGAAGAAATCTCATCTCCAAATAAAATCCCAGAATCTGGTATGACAAGTCATCAATTTGGGTACATCAAGCCTTATTACAATTTCTTTCAAAGTACATAGATCAAATAAAGAAAATAGCAGATAGTTATATAGTAGAATAGTAATACATCAGTCTCTTTCTCATCATCGTCACCAAACCTGCTACTCAGTCTAGTCAAAAATATCGTTGATGAAAATCATAAGGTAATAAGAGGAAACATTAAACCTTGAATCATCTCAAAGTCTGGTATGAGCAAAAAATGACTACCAATAAGTATATTGTAAAGTATAAACTAGACAGTTCACATCTCACCTGCCCTGCCCTTGCAATCAAAGAGTTAGCATTGAATGACTACCCAAAATATGCCAATCAAATGGAGAATGTTTCTTCCTCTCCTACCAAATCTACGTCCTCCCTTCTCCAATCATTCGCTTCCGTTGCTCCTCCATCCATCGATCCCCCTCCATAACCGCCACCTGCTCCTCCTGACCCTGCTATAGCCTTTAATTTACCCCAATCCGTCATCCCTGCCAACCCAAACCCTCCGCTTGCATCTACCTCCAAACCAATTCCTCCATCCGTAGATCCATCCCTAGTATCCTCTGTTTCCCGGGCTTTGTCGTTCCCTGCAGCTTCGTCTTCGAACCCATCTTTTTCTGCCCCTGATACGAGCCTTCTTCCCCTAGCCAGTAATAAGGTAACCTCTTCCTCATGGGAATTTCTTCAAGAAACTTCTATTCGCAACAGTCAACGTACCTGGACTTCCATGTTCTCGCATCTACCTCATAATGTCGGGAAGTACGTACCCGTTGACATGTTTCCCACCTTCAGAGATGGGACTATGGTTCACACTGAAGATCTTGTTCTAGCTAGAGCTCAAGTTTGGCAAGATTCACTAGTTGATTTCTTCTTAGATGAACCTCTGCCATACACTGCTGGTGTGCAAAAGGTTTCCAACCATTGGAACTTGAAAGGCATGATGAGAGTTAAATCGGATGGTACCATTTTTCTATTTCAATTTACTTGTGCCGAAGACAGGGAGAAAGCTCTAATGGGAGATGCAATTACAATGAGGAGTAAATTATTTATAATCAAACCATATGATCCTATGGTATGTAAAGTTCATGGATCCATTAAAGCTGTTCCAGTCTGGGTTCAGCTCTACAACATCCCATTGTTTTTGTGGTCATTGTCGGGTATCAACTGGCTTGCTTGTAGACTTGGCAAGCTCATTTGTCTCGATGGGATGATAGAGAAAATTGACCGATTGCAATACGCAAAATGCTTAATTGAAGTTTCTCTGAACCATGAACCAGTGGATGATTTCTTGGTGACTACACCGGATGGAGGTACACAACGTATCATAGTTGAATACCTGTGGAGGCCTTTAGTGTGCACGATATGCAAGATTTTTGGGCACTCAACTTCTAGCTATGAAGGTAATACTCAAATGGAAAAGATGCAGGAGAAAACTATTGAGAAGAAAACAAGTTATAGTGTTCATAATGTTCCAAAACAAGCTAACAGCTTTTGAAATGTTAAGGTAGCTACCGCGCCAAATCTTTCAAGGAATAATGTTGCAAGCAAGGAGTACATTCCAAACGAAAGGCAAATACCATCCAAGGTGCAACCGTGGAAAAAGGTTGAAAGAAACAAGAAAAAAAATCAAATTCAAGCAATACGGAAATAAACCGACCTTTGGTGATTTCTAGACGACAACTAAGAAATCACAGTGGAAAAAAAGGAAAAATGCAGGATAAGGCCAACCTAATGGCAATATCGATGAAGGAAACGTGAATGTTCAAAGACATTATGTTCCTCAGAACATGAGCAAAGCAAAGAAATAGTTAAGGCGTATGAAATTGCCAGAGCACAACCATCCAATAACAAAGCTTTGTACACTTTCAATAATTTTGGAGCACTTTAGGAATTGGAAACCGTTAATCAAGTAATTGTAGCTGAGTGTGATAATAGAAGTAATGAAAGAATCCAAGTAGTTGAGAACCAAGAAAAAAATATTGAAAAGGAAACAATTGACATGGCCAGACTGCATGAAACTAGAGGGGGATCACAAAATGATGACATTTCTAATGAGAAAAGACAAGAAGAGGAAAGTGTAAAAGAGGGTGAAATCATAAATGATAAGCAAAGAGAGTCGACAAATGAAGTTTTGCAGCTAAATTCAGACCGTCATTCCAAAGGCAACTCCAATGTGCCTTGCAATAGTATCAATGTGATCCACACGCAAGTTACTTCTAATGATGAAGCATCGACTAATTTTCTTGATACTGGGTAGGTGAAAGTTTGTACTCCTAATGTTTTTCAAGATCACCACGAAGAGGTGAAAGCCCCTGACAAATATATTGAGCCTTTTAACTTCAACTGTCATTTGGAAGACCAATCTCAAGTCATTTTCAAAGGTCAACAACAGGATGCTGAAGAAGTTTTTTACGCAACCTCTATCAAATTTGAACCAGCTCTTACAACTCCAATGCCAGAGGTTAGTTTCCTAACGGATTGTCACTCTTATGCGCAGAAGGATAATGCTGACCTTTCCAAAAAGCAAGATATCATCGTTCTCTCAGATACTGGGTTGCTATCTGTTGTGAATTCTGGGTAAACCAGTAATATGAAATCTAGCACATCTGGACTGTATGCAAGCACATCCACGCCTCCTGGGCACGGATCCCCTACTAATTCTCACTTATATGAAATAGGAAAGAAATTTAGAGACATGCAAGGAATCAAAATGCCAAAATCGAACAAATTCCTTCCTGTTATTTCTCCTATGAAAAAACCTTCAGCGAATTATAAAGCATCCATGGTCCTTACCAGATCAAAAGCAAATAGTGCCAACAAACCCCTGGAGTTTCCTCAATGATACACAATTTATGTGTTCGGAATATTAGAGGTGCGCACGACGACCTCAAACTTGATCAGTGTAAGCTGCTAATTAGGAAATTCAACTTAGTGCCCTCGCTATTCTTGAGACGAAGCTCAATAATACACTTTCCTATCATGTTGCCAGGTATATTAACCCTATTTGGGTTATGATTGATAACTTAACTGATGCTAGCCATGGTAGGATTTTGATTATTTATGATCCTCTTATTCATAGACTCTCTAAAATTTCTTCTTCTAGTCAACATATTCGTTGTAATAAAACGCACATTCCCTCTTCCACTTCTTATTTTATTACCCTTGTTTATGCGCATAACTCTGTTGCTGCAAGAGAAAGTTTCTTTGAGTTGCTTCCGTCTCTTCAGCAGCACAATGTACCGTGGATAGTCGGCGGCGAGTTTAACTCTTCGCTCAAACTATCGTATAGGTGGTAATCAAGTTACATCAAATGAGATTAGAACCATTAACCTTTCAATTCGTAATTCCTACCTGATTGAAATCAACTTGTACGGGGCTGAGTTCTCCTGGAACAATAGTAAGCACGATGGTATTAGGACGTTCTCTCGTATTGACCATGCTTTTGGCAATGAATCCTCTCTTAGCATGTGGCTGAGTCTCTCGAATGAATTGCCCCTTCCAGTGTTATCTGACCATTCGCCGCAAGTTATTCATATAGGTGATAATTTGAGTTACAGGAAATATTGTTTCAAATTCCTCAATGCATGGGTTCTCGAACGTGATTTTATGAATACTGTCACTAATGTGTGAGCGGCTCCTTGTTTTGGTAATTCGATGTTTATTTTACATAAAAAAATCAAAGCGCTCATGGACTGTTTAAGAGCTTGGGGGAAAGGCAAGTTTGGGAGTGGCAGTTTGCTCTCCAATATCCTGTTAAGTGACCTCGCCCAAATTCAGAATCAAATGCTCAGCTACCCCAATGATCCCACCCTTGCTTATCTCAAGTATGATCTATCTATCAAACATATGCAAGCTCTCCACACTGAAGCACAAATGAAGAAACAAAAAGCCAGAATTAAATGGTTTAGCGATGGTGAAAGGACCATGACATATTTTCATGTTGTTCTCAAGGCCAAACAAAAAAGAGAAGACATCCACTCTGTGATTGACAACAATGGGCAGGTTCACTCTAACTCTTCTGATATTCAAGATGCTTTTGTTAATTATTTTTCTGACTTGTTTGGGAATGTTGATAACTTTGTCCCTAATATTGATGACATTAACCCATATTTGCTGCCTAAACTTAATGACATTACGTGTAACATGCTCATCACTACTGTTATCGCTTCTGAGATTAAAGATGCCATGTTTTCACTGAACACGAACTCGTGTGGTGGCCCCGACAGTTTTAATGCCAAATTTTTTCAACACTGTTGGTTTGTTGTAAGTCACGATGTTTGTAAAGCTATCAAACACTTTTTCTTGACTGATAAAATGTTTGCCTCTTATAATAACACTGTTATTGCTCTCATACCTATAGTTACCAATGCTAAACACGTACACGCTTTCAAGCCGATCTCGTGTTGCAATACAACGTATAAATGCATTGCTAAAGTCATAGCTAACAGACTCAAACATGTTTTGCCAAACCTAATTTCCCATAAACAATCTGCTTTTTTAGCCAATAGGAATAGCCTTGACAATGTTCTGCTTTCCCATGAATTAATTAAAGGATATAATAATAAGAACATATCCCCGAGAGTGATGTTAAAACTTGATATTCGAAAGGCTTTTGACACTTTGCACTAGAACTCAATAATTAGAATCCTTAGCTACATGAATTTCCCTGCTAAATTCAATGCATGGATCTTTGCATGCATAAGCACCGCTCACTTTACCATCAGTGTTAATGGATCTCCCATCGGTTTTTTTGAGAGTAAACAAGGGATACGCCAAGGGGATCCTATATCCTCTTACCTCTTCATTCCTGTTATGGGGTTATTAACTGGCATGTTAAATGAACTCGTAGATAAATATGTTTGCACTACATCCTAAATGCAAGAAACCCGCGCATTACTTCTCTTATGTTTGCCGATGATTTGAATTTTTTTTGCAAACCTAAAAATGCTACCTGATCAATATCATGTCCAATGTTGATCAATTTTACCACATGACTGGTCTGAAAGTTAACATAGATAAATCTAAAATTAGTGTGGCAGGAATTAATCAGTTTAGAAAGCAGCAAATTTTTGATTTAACTGGTTTGAAATAGAAGCACAATGAATCAACTAACCTCGTGTGCCTAAGGCTACGTCGAGAGTTAAGATGATTCAATGTCTTCCTCTTTTTGAGAAAATCACGCATACACTTGAATGTTGGTCTACGAATCACATGAGTCAATCGGATCGTATCACTCTAGTAAAGTCCTTGATCATTACTATGCAAGTCTATTGGGAAAGAACCTTTTTCTTCCCAATAAACTTCTTAGCTTGATCAAAACTGCGTTCATGAAATTTATTTGGAAAGGTAATATACATGCTAAGTTTTTAGCGCCAATTTCCTTTACTGTTCTTGAAAAACCTGTTAGCAAGGGGGGTTTGGGCATTATTAATATGAAAGTGTGGAATTTGTCTGCATTTGGCAAACATGTAAATGATATACTGTACATGAATTAAAGCCTGTGGGTTGTTTGGTCCTTTGAACATGTGTTGAAAGGGAATAGCTTTTAGGACATTAACGCTCTTCAAAGTTTAAGTTGGACTTTGAAGAGTCTCGTGCATTTGATAGAATTTCTGCTGCCTCATTTAATGTTTGGCAATGTGGCTTTTCAGCGTACCTTCTTCTGGAAAGACCCTTGGGTTGATTTCGGTGTGATCAATAATAATGAAATAACTTACTTCGACTTGTAATAACCTGGTGTCCTAGCTGATTGTCGTGTGGCCAATGTCATGGTAAACAATCGTATGTGTTTGCCGAATGTTTCGAATCAATACATGGATACACTATGGAACAAGATTCACGATAAAGACTTGCATGGTTTCAAGAACAGAGAGGTCATTTGGAACTGGAAAGGTGATCAGTTCTCCATTAAATCTTGTTATAATGTTTTACATGGTAATACAAATTTACTTGATTGCAAATGGCAACAAATGGTTTGGCGCAAAGATAACTCCTCTAAAGAAAATCTAATGCTTTGAAAAGTTATCCATCGTGCAATGCACACTAGAGACAAGCTCAGCATCTATGGTATAGAGATTGATAGGCGCTGCACCTTCTGTTTGGCTGATGAGTGCATTCTGCACCTTTATTTTGACTGCATTTTTACTGCTCGTATATTGGATGAAGCCTTGCATCAATAGGGGAAACTAGTTGTGTCAATACCATCCATCTTTGGGATAAGTTTCATGTTAAAGTCAAAGGCAAAAATCCAAAGGATAGACTGTACTGCTTTGTGCTGAAGAAAAAAATCTCCAACGTCTGGAAACATCAAAATACAAGAATTTTTGATCCGGTGAGTGCTATGAATTATGGACAGTGGAAAAGGCGCGTTTGGCATGATATTCAGGAGGGGATCAAATTTCTTAAATTTACTTTTGATCCCGGAATTTTTGGATAGTTTCTTTTATGCGTTTTGCATGCTGTACATATGTGTTTTGTTGTAGCTCTCTTAGTTCATTGATATGCCTTATTGCCTTTGTTCTTCTCCTTTTTAATTTTGTCTGTCCGTGCTACTATGTAATCTTTCTTGGTACGTCAATAAAAGTGGTAGGAGTCCACTTAACCCCGACGGCTTTGCCAAAAAAGAAAAGGAAAATGGGCACTACATAAAATAGGATTCCTAATCCCAGCTTCACTTCAATATCCAATGGTGATAGTCTACGAAAACAAAAAAAAGAGAACATTCAAAACAATTGTAACATCAAAATCAAATAATATCCTAATTATCACCGTCTAAACCCTTGAATACGTTGATAATCTATATGATCATCTTCACTTATGCCAAGGGCTAACGGAAAACACCAGTGCTAATCATACTACCGTAAATCCCATGTACTTTTATCTTCCTAAGACAACTAGATTACTACCCAAGCGATCCAAGGTACTCGACCATCCCTGTCCATCCTGATGGGCGTCCCCACGATACCTTTCTTCTAGCTCGCCCACAGAACACTCCTAGAAAATGATTATAACGACCTAGATTTTTAACCGTTAAATTAAACATTTAAATTAGTTTTAAATGTTTATTTGGAATTTAAATGATTTGAATTCAATGATTTTGAATATTAATTCAATTTGAATAATAAATTTAATTTCAAAATATTTGGGAATATGTTGGATTTGCATTATAATATGAATTCGGCAATATAAAATGATTTATTTAAGTTAGAGTTGAATTATATTAAGGAATTCATTTATTAAACGGCATTTGAACGTATGGTTTATAGTTTAATTAAAAATGAGCATGCAGCATCGCGGTAGTTCGTAGTATTATGTTTTGAACGTTAAATGAACATACATGGTCCAATATAAGTAGGAATTCTTTGAAATAAGAATCGTGTGGATCTATTGGATTATAATTTTCTAGTGAAAGAGAAAAATCGTTTTTTCATGTTGTAGATTTTGAGTTATGTACAAATCAAATTTTTAGAAATTCACTATGGAATCGTTTATAAATAATAACGATTTATTAAATAAAAAGGATTTTTAATATAATCGAATATAGTTTTAACTCGGAATTTAAAATGTCGGTTTTTATATTTTTAAGCTATATAAATTCTACCAGAATATATATTCGATAATAATAATTTATTATTATTATATTGAATTGATTTATAT
Source organism: Allium sativum (assembly GCA_030737875.1). Lineage (NCBI taxonomy): Eukaryota > Viridiplantae > Streptophyta > Magnoliopsida > Asparagales > Amaryllidaceae > Allium > Allium sativum. Next base: position 196,933,640 of record CM060911.1, read on the forward strand.
CGATTTATTTTAGATTTTTAAAAAGAGCTCTTCTTCAAATGACCTCAGATTTCAACGAAACAAATTTTATTAAATCCGTAATGACTAAATATTGCTCGATTTCTAGTTTTGCGCCAATTAGAGTTGTACTGTGAGTGCACATAAATTTAAATGTGAATAAATCGATAATTTAACAAAAACTAGCGCCATTTGGGAAAACGGACTCGGATTTTGACGAAACAAGTTCCATTCAATTTGGAATGTCAATCCATAACATGATGTCCATTTTCATCACGAATGAAGTTCGTTTGTGATCATACAAATAAACAAATGTCGAACGGAAATGACGATAGGCACGAGTTAATAAAATAATAATAATCCGAAATATCGTTAGTTTCTTTTAAAGAAATACCATTAGCCTCTTCAAGATAAAATAATATAAATCTCTTCTGTATAATCACACAAGCCTTAACCTTGAATTCCCAAATCCAACAGTTGCGATTTTCATTTAAATTCATTTTCATACTTTAATTTATATCTCCGAAACCGTAGAGAATTGGAGGAGGTCGTCAACTAGGAAGTTGGAGAGGAGAGGGAGACGTATCGATAAAATTTTGTGGCCAACGGTGGTCTGAGGTGGTTGGAATCGTTGAAGATAACGAAAAAAGGGAGTTTTGTATTTCCTCGAAATTCGTGCGGTGTAGTCACTTTCAGGTGATATGGTCTGAAGGAGATACGTAGAAGGGAGAGGGGTGGAGATTTTGGTGGTGGAGCGGTCATCTCCGGCGGTCGGAGGAGGTTGCTATGGCGAGTTGATCATAGGTTGTGTTTTTTTGTCATTATGGTTGTTTGTGGAGGTTTTCTGATCACTGGAGGGGTCTAGGAGTCCTGAACCCTGAAGCAAAGTGGAGCGCGGGTAGATGGCGATGACAATGGCAGTAGTGGCGAAGTGTATGGCGGTTGGTGGTGGCAGAAAATTTGAGGTGATCGTAGGGCTATTCGAGCCGATTTCTGGGGTGTTGGGTTAGAATTAGTGCCCGTGCTTCCAGGTGAGGGGGAACCTAGGCGGGGCGGAGCTCGAGGGACGATCAGTGGGAACTCCAGTGAACTAGAGGTGGCTGTGGCGTGAAGACTTGGAGGGAAGCAGGGTTCGATTTTTGTATACAAAGGAAATAGAGGAAGATGCAGATGCTTTAGCCGCTAACGATGTGATTAGGAGGTAATTAAGATGGTTAATGAATAATTAATTATATTAATAACCATTTCATTCGTATCAACCTTGTATTTGTTATAACTTTTTCATACATGCTCAGAATTGTGCGAAATAGGATCCGTTGGGGTTATGATAATGAATACTACACTGCTGAGTTGATTCGGAAGGATTTGGAAGCAGTCGGTATTTCATTTAATTTTTAATGTTTGTTTAAAATTAATAGAAACAACCTGAATTCATCGGATTTTCGAATCGAAAACAAATGTGAGTTAACTCACTCTTTTAGGAATCCTATGATGTGATAAAATTCTTATAATTTTAATCTATCGTTGATAGTATAAATTGGACGTTTGAGTGCCTTAGATGTTATTTGTTTGTTATTGATTGACGTTAATTATATTTAAATAAATTAAATGCATTCAATTAAAATTCCAATTTCATATTAATTATTTAATTGTTATTATGAGCTGTGATTCAAGGAAGAACCGGTTGGAAGAATCCAACTGGTTTCCTCAAATATTATGTATGTTGTTTGTATTCATATTATTTATATATGAACTATTTAACCCTAGTGACGTTTAAACCTGTTTGGATGTTGGATGTTTAATTGAAATTCTACATTGTTGTGCTTTTAATCAATAAGCGGTACTGATTAGGGGATTAGCAGCAAATGGCCTAAAATCCACCTTTTTAAGACGTTAATTCGCCGTCAGGCGAATCAACATATATAAAGTTATAAATTTTGATTTTATAACTAAAGCAAAGTTAAATTTTATTTTATACAAAAATAGAAGTTCTATTAATAAATTAATATTTTATAGTTGATTTTATAGTTGATTTTATATAGTGAATACAAATGATTTATTTTGATATTTTTATAAGTTTATAAGCAATGAAGTCAGAATTTAACCTGAGGGTTAACAATTTGGAAATATTGTTTTGAGAAACCAATCGAGCGATGTTGTTAAACTAATTATATTATTAATTAATTCAAGAGGAAGAAATAATTGAAATCAGTTAACGAGTTAACTGATAGTTTAAAGTTGACCAAGTCAACTGTTTTGATTGAAACTAATTATTAGATTAACATGTCTTCAATTAATCTAATGAAATGGTTTAATAAATAGTTGTTTAAATTTAATAGGATTCTTAGAGTATAATTTATCATTTATTAACGATGTTTAAAGATTTCTGATAATCAGTAATGTAGTCGTCATTATTTAATAATTCAAATAAGTGGTTAACTACCTTATTTTTAATGAAGTAAACTAGTTCTACTTCGGTAAAAGATGAAGTTAATTATATTTAGAGTAGTTACATTTTAAATGAAGTTTATTTAAGAAGTAATTGAGTATGTAATGAGATTTAGTTAATTTTGAAGGAATTTATGAAAGGATTTTATAATAAAATCCGAGTTTCATAAACAAAGCTATAAAAGAGATTTGAGCTAATGTGATAGTTTAAAATAATGTTGTATTTAATATTTGAATTGAGTAAAAAGAAGTTTACAAAGGGAATTCAATTATAAAATTCAAGATTTAGTTTTATTATATGATGTTAAAACGTTTTGGGTAAAGTATTGGTAAATGGGTTGTCGTAATACAATCCAAGTTATAAATGGAATTGTATAAAAAGTTACTTAATCAACGAATTAAGTGAAACTGGTTATGATCGACTGAGGTTTTCAAAAGTAAGGATATGGTTTATAAAACCATATTTTAAATAATATAGAAAATAAGATTTGATTGATATTTGAATTCGAACCATTATCTATCTCAAGATAAGAATGTTGTCGGTCAAGGTCTGAGAGGTAAATAAAATACCCTAACTTGAACGATTCCACTTTTGTAGAGAGATGGTATTAGTTTATAATGGTATAGGATGTTGAAATTAGCTTATTCTTTCCATAAGAGGAATATTGCAACTTATCTGCATGATTTTGAGATGTAAATAAAATTATTGGGTTTTAAAGTAAACAATGTATAATTTAACATTGTTTGGCTCAAATTTTAAATGTGATTATACCATTTGGTTAAATATTAGCATTATTTTCTAGATAATGGGAATAGTCTGGTTTGAAATAAACTTATTCTAAACAACAAGTAAATGGCGATGGTTTTTCTAAAGAAATTGAAAAGGGTTATATTCGGTTAGAAATGAAGGAAAATATTTGGAATGTAATTATATATTTCCATAAGAGTCAGTATTAAATTATAGTCTTCAAAGTTGAAGTTTGATAAAGACGTTTGGTTTATATAATAATAAATATGTCATTTAACATTGTTTCGGCTCGTATAAGAATTGGTAATTGGATTTATTACATTGAGTTAATAATATATATCGATATATCCATAGACAAGGAAATGGAAAAGGGTTTTTATGAAAATATAGTAATATTTTCAAAGTAAAGGGAATTAAGAGGAGTTTGGTAAATACATTATTCTTATGAATTAAGAATATAGTTATTGTTTCCAAATAACGGAAACATAGGTGATTTATCGAGGTAAGTAAATGAAATTTATTTTAAATCAATGAAACAATTTTCAAAGATCAATAAAGAGTTTTAAAAATGATTTTAAAAAATAAGGGCTTGAGCTGCTGACATACTTGACATTACTATTGTGATTGATTGTTAAAAACCCGACTATCAGTGAAATACATTATTGGACATTTAACGTGTTGTTTCGAAGAGACTAGGATGGGAAGTAGACCCAAAACCACTTCGAACCAACATTGCTTTGAAACTAACTTGTAGGGGTACGTATAAGTATACCCGTGAAGACTGTAGATCTTCATAAAACGGAAGAACTACTTATAATCTTTGACTATCTCCCGGAGATAGATTGTGATTTTGTTGTGTTTGAAATCTACGGATTGCAGTGACTACTTGCTACTGATCCTTGGGATGATTCCTATATAGGATGCGATAGGAGGGTGGCCTTCGGTTCATCCGTTTCCTAGACGAATTATATGGACTAATGTTTGACAAAGTATTTCTTGAGAGTCACGTACGTTGATTTTTACAAATATACCAAGTTTTGTGGCAAAGAAGGAAACTTCTTTTAGCATAACACCCATATTGTATTTGTAGATATCAATTAGTGATTTGATGGATCTGAGATGTAGCATTCAAAGATAATATGATGTTTTCAAAAAGTTAATCGTGGCCTCAAGCCTCATCAACCAGGTAAGGAAAGAAATCGGGCAGGCAGCATGGCTATGTGCGTCATTCCCATTAGGGTGCATTGTCACCATCTAAAGAAAATTATTTTGCTTCTTCTGTCATTTCTGTATCTTCCAGGATACTGTGGTTGCGCAACCGTAGGGTGATAATATATTCGGTACACTCAAGTTGAATGAGTGGTCGGTCATGTGTTGTGACGGCCCTCCCCGCACTAGCCGACATTTCCAATGAAAGTGTGCTATACCGATGCCCAACCAGCACATGACGGTCGCCGAAGATAGGAAAAGTAAGGGATTTTGAGCTAACATGGAACCTGTAGAATGTCTCACAGCGCATGAAATAAAATATAATAATAACATACTTTGACATAAAACAGGCGAGACAGTGCATAAGTTGAAAACTAAACCTCATAGCAGCGGAAAATCCAAATACAGCTTATGTTCCACATCATTATTATTACAACTTTTGAAAACTGTCTCTAAAGCAAATAAGGAAGGTACACTACTAATGCCCAAAGTAGTGACCAACAGCAACACAGGGAGAATATCTATATATATATCATACGTGGGAGCCTCCTGCTCGTCTCCGGTATAGCTACTCGTGCATACCACCTAACCTGTCTCTAATCTGCCCGTTTAAGAGCACCCAGAGTAATAAGAAGAGACATAAAACTCTGGGTCAGACAAAAGTCTGGTATGAGCGATAAGCAGCAAAACGGAATAATAACAGGTATACTAAACCATACCTGAACCTGGACCTGCAACCAAAGAGTTAGCACAACATACCGTACAATACTCTAAGGTGCCACTAACATATGGTGTAAAGATACGAGGGAGGGGTGTGCATGTCATAGTGATGGCAAACAATCAAACATAGCAACCATCCTCACATCTCTCACTTAGTGCGTAAAGCATACGATATCCACTGCTTTGATCACCCAAATCCTTGCTATGATCACTTTGCCCCATGGAGTCATGGCGACTCCACTGCACTGATCCATAGCCACTAGTCCTTGCTATGTCCACTCTGCCCCATGAAGTCATTACAACTCCACCGCACTGGCTCATAGCCTTGCTAAGATCACTCTTCCCCATGGAGTCATGACAACTTCACTGCACTGATCCATAGCCAATATCCGTCTTTCCGTGGTGAGTCAAAGCTATAGACGTCGATAACCCCTTAACACACTTCCCGCAGCAAAGCCCAACTCATGAAGTTATCTCGTTGATCCCTATTTGGATCTTGAGTAATAACCTCCCATTTGTACTTCCTTTGCATCTCGGGTTTTGGTCGAATTGGAGTTGGACTTCAGAAGAGTCATCGCGTAGAAGTAGCTTGAGTCTGGTTCGGTTCGGCTATACTGTGCTCAAGCTCCCTGTCTGGTTCGGTTTGAATACATCATCTTCAGATTTCTCGTTCGGTTCGGGTACTCTGGTTCGGCTCGGGTCTCCCCATCCGGTTCAGTTCGGATTCTCCATCGTGGTTTGGCTCATCTCCTTCAAATCCAGCTCCACTTACGTTGTTCCGATCCCGCTCCCTAGCTTCAGTCCGACCCGATCTCCATGCCCTTACTTCCGATCCGATCTCCACGCCCTTGCTTCCGATCCGATCTCCACGCCCTTTCTTCCGATCTGAACCCAACTCCAACTCTGATGAAAATGGCCTTCCTTCTTGCCAAGCCTCTTGTGCCAAGTTCCGATCCAAATCGAATCCCCTTGCTCAGTTCCCTTATCCGATTCAAGCCCCATACCCGATCCGATCCGGTCCGAAACTCTGCACATTTCCTGCAATTTTTCCAGCAACTGTTTTATGCCATACGACGGCGTTTTCGACCATTCTAACTCTTCTAACCAATCACAAAGCATACCATACAGTCATAGCAACATATATAATCAACCATAAACACTAAAACAACAATCTAATGTGTTGAAATGGGTCAAACATAGCCAAAAACCCATATTTTCCCTTTAATCATGTTTAAGCATAATTAATTATAGGATTAGCAAAACTTAACCGAACTAACCAAAATTTCTAACTGAGGCCTAAAACAATATTTCAAAATATATAAATATTTTTCCAGATTTTAACATGCATAATTTCATTAATTAACACTAATCATCCTAATTAACTGTAATTACTGTAAAAACAATGCTAATCACTCACCTTTGCCACAATTAAAACTTTAGATCTGAAACTCCTCTGATTTGGCCGAATACTAATGTCCAATAGCAGTCCAACCTTACTTTGGTGCTATTTCTCCTTAATTTGGTGAAGATTAGGCTAATACTTGATTAAAAAGTGATTAGAGGTGATTCTAGATGTTGGAGGCCATTGTTAGGGTTTCTATGATGTATGTGACGGCTGGAAAATGAGTAAAAACCAAAATCCCTAACCCTAACAGCCCTTAAATACCCCAAATCCCGAAATCCCCCTATGGGCCTAGCTGTTAATTACCCAATTAAGCCCGGTTAAGCTGTTTTTCACTTTCTAAACCTTAATTCAGCCATATCTCCCAAATGGTAAGTCCGTTTGGCTAGTGTGACCACTCTACGGAAAGGTAAACCATCATCTAGATCTAATGGAAGTGGTTTTAGGTCAAAACTCATTGCCAATCAAAAGTTATGGCTGAAACAAGATCAACAAGGGGCAAAATGGTCATTTAAAATTCGGTAAAAATCACGAACATGGGGAATGACCCCAATAGTCGTTTCCCCAAAGTTACATGACCATACAACTTCATATGAAAAAGAAATAAATATTCTACGATCCTCCGATGCGTAGAATACAGTTCGTTACATTCTCTCTCCCCCCCCCTTTTAAGAAATTTCATCCCCGAAATTCCTTAACCAAAGCATACAAAGGATCCCGTATTCCTACCAATCACTTACAAACAATCAATCATGCATAACAAACAAACAAGTCTATCCTAGCATGCGGAAAACTAAATCGCAATTAGAATCTTACCAGGCAAAGAGTTCTGGATGCGTCTTCCTAATGCTCTCCTCTATCTCCCAAGTACAGTCATTCTCATTCTCGCCCCACTGAACCTTGACTAGATTCACCGCTTTCCTTCGAAGTTTCTTCGTATCGTGCTCGACAATACGAATCGGCTTGCGATTCCCAACCGCCTCGAGTTCTACTTCGATATCATCCAACTAATCAGGTGAAATAGTCACATCGGGTCGTGCACGAATTTTCTTAACTGGGAAACATGAAAAACATAGTGAACTCCTGCCATCTTCTCTGGTAACTCAACTTTATATGACAAATTCCCAACTTGCTCAAGAACTGGGAATGGACCAACAAATCTTGGTGCCAACTTTCCTCTCCTACCAAATCGAATAACATTCTTTAATGGAGAAATCTTAACAAACACCATGTCACCAACGGAGAATTTCAATTCTCTTCGTCTCTTATCAGCATAACTCTTCTGCCTATCTTGGGCAGCCCTCATTCGCTGTTGAACGATCTTGATCTTGTCTGAGGTTTCTCTTATCACATCTGGCCCAAGCACAAATTTCTCACCAGTTTCTAACCAACATGACGGTGCGGTCTTCCGTACAAAGCTTCAAATGGAGCCATACCAATACCGGATTGATAACTGTTATTATAGGCAAACTCTACTAGATGCAAATGGTCATCCCATGATCCACCAAAATCCAATACACAAGCTCGCAAAAGATCTTCTAACACTCGATTCACCCTCTCTGTCTGTCAGTCGGTTTGAGGATGATACGCGGTACTGAGATGTAATTCTGATCCTAAAGCCTCTTGTGGGCTTATTCAAAATCCACAGTAAACAATGGATCTCGGTCACTCACAATGCCTTTGGTTACTCCATGAAATCTTACTACCCACTTCAAGTACAGTTCTGTTAATTTAGCTGCTGTTCTGTTCGACTTGACGGGTATAAAGATTTCACTCTTGGTCAATCGGTCCACAATCACCCAAATGCTATAATGGCCTGATCTGGTCCTTGGTAACCCATCAATGAAATCCATTGAGACTTTTTCCCATTTCCATTCTGGAATTTCTAATGGTTGTAACAAGCCACTAGGCTTCATTTTCTCAGCTTTAACTAGCTGGCAATTCATGCACTTGGATATAAACTTCCCAACGTCACTTTTCATTCCTTCCCAGTAGTAGGTCTGCTTCATGTCTCGATACATTTTGTTACCACCGGGATGTATAGTCAGTTTTGAGTGATGACATTCTCTAAGCACTTCATCTCTCAATCCATGGATATTGGGTACAACCAGCCTTCCATTCTTTCTAAGCCATTCATCTTGATCAAGCCCATACTCGTTTATCTCCTCATCGATGCCCATCTCTAACTTGGAGATGATTTTCAATAAGTTAGGATCGTCCCTCTGACTGGAACCAATCCGCTCAATTAAAGTGGGTTTGATCGTCAAACTTGCTAACATTTTTGGATCCAATTCGCACTTTGGTCTGAAATCATACCCAGCGATGTACTCCAGTTGCTTCCATTCTAGAAACATAGCCCCTAACTGGCATGTCTCCTACTCAAGGCATCAGCTACCGCATTGCCTTTTCCTGGTGTGTATGCGATATCAAAATCTTATGAAGCCAAGAATTCTAACCATCTTTGTTGTCGGAGATTTAGATCCTTCTGAGAGAAAAGATACTTTAACGACTTATGGTCAATAAACAACTCGAATCTTTCTCCCAAGAGATAATGTCTCCACAACTTCAACGCGAACATGATCGCTGCCAATTCCAAATCGTGGGTAGGATATCTTTTCTCGTGTGGTTTCAGTTGTCGACTTGCATAAGCTACAACCCTACCTCCTTGCATCAATACAGCTCCAAGCCCGGTACCACATGTATCTGTATATACTGTCATCTCTTCATTCCCCTTAGGAATGACTAACACTGGTGCACATGTCAACTTTTCCTTTAGACTCTTGAATGCATTCTCGCACTTTTTGTCCCAGACGAAAGCTTGATTCTTCTTGGTCAACTGAGTCAACGCTGCTGCTATCTTGGAGAAGTCTTGGATAAACTTACGATAATATCCAGCTAATCCCAAGAAACTTCTTACGTCTGTTGCATTCTTGGGCGTAGACAAATCTTGTACCGTAGCCACCTTCGCAGGGTCCACGACTATACCATTCTCTGAAACAACATGGCACAAGAATCTCACTTCCCTCCTCCAGAAGTGACACTTAGAAAACTTTGCTTTCAATTGGTGTTTTCTCAACACCTCCATCACTATCCTCAAATGTTCCTTGTGTTCTTCTCCTGTCCGTGAATAAACAAGTATATCGTCCATGAACACAAGAACAAACTTATTCAACTGACCTCTGAATACCCTATTCATAAGGTCCACAAAATATGCTGGTGCATTGGTCAACCCGAATGGCATGACCAACGACTCATAAAATCCAGACGGCGCCCGAAATGTCATTTTAGCTATACTCTCAGCTTCCACTCTAAGCTAATGAAAACCTGTCGCGAGATCCAACTGGGAGAACACCCTCGCGCCACTCAACTGACCAAACAAATCATCTATCCACGGTAGAGGATACTTATTCTTCCTTGTCACCTTATTCAACTCGCGGTAGTCTACACACAATCGAAGGGAACCATCTGCCTTGGTAGCAAACACAACTGATGCTCCCCACTTAGAAACACTTCTTCCGATAAATCCCTTCTTCAAAAGATCGCTCACTTGCACCCCGAGCTCTTGCTGCTCCCTTGGTGCCATACGACGAAGTGGCATTACTATAGTTTTGGCATCTTTCAATAAATCAATACGGAACTCAATCTTTCGGTGTGGTGGAAGTCCGGTCACTTCCTCGAAGACGTCTGGATACTGGCCAACAACGGGAATTCCTGCTAACTCGTCCTGCGGGATGTCGAGGGAATTTAGAAAACTAGCCATCACCTCATCACTAGGTAGGTTACAAGCAGTACCCTCCGCCCACCATCCACCCTAATAGTCATCGAAAATCCCTCACAGCCTACCACCACTCTGTATCTTTGGAGCCAATCGACTCCCAAAATAATGCCAAACCCAGTAAAGCCCAAAATAAAGCAATCACAAGCAAACATACATCCATGACTCGATAAGACCACATTACGACAAATCATGCTAAGGCTAGTCGAACCACCAATTGGGTTTGTCACCGCTAAAGGTCTATCGACTATCTCGGATTCCAATCCCAACCTATCTACCAGGTCACTAGATATGAAGGAATGGGAAGCACTGATATCAAACAATACTCGAACAGGAACATCATAAATAGAAAGTATACCTTGAATGAAGACATTCTTTCCCTTCTCCGCCGCAGTTGGGGCAATCGACGAAGAAGGAACAGCATTAATAGCATATGCTTTCACAATCTGCTTTTCTTTAGGGGGCTGCAGACACTTATCCTTGTGATGTCCCACTTGGCCACAGTTGAAGCACTTCCGGTCCGCTGGCTTTGCTTGACATTCTTTAGCATAATGGCCCTTCTTGCCATAGCTAAAGCACTCAACATCTTTCTTACTCTTTTTCTGACCATCCTTGGTCTGATTCTACTTTCTCTTGTTTTGAGAACCATTCTTGCCTCCACCGCTTGCTTGCGGCTTTGGCTCTTTTGCATATGCAACCTCAGTCTTCAACTTAGGGTATAGGCTCTCTGATCTCAAAGCTTTCCCCACAATCGATTCCAACGTCTCATCGATGTGGTTAATAAGCCTTTACTCCAAGTATCCATCCAAACCAGTTATAAACTTCTCGTTCTTCTTCTCGGCAGTATCTATAAGGGATAATCCATATTTCGATAAAGTATTGAACTCAGCAATATACTCCGAGACTGCCCTACCATTCTGCTTAAGCTCCAAGAACTTCCTAAAAAATTCTGATTTCTAGGCAGTTGGGATCAACTTTTCACTGAATCGGGCCTTAAACTGATCCCATGTAACTTGATCCTCTGGAGTAGCTGCCTTAATAGCATTCCACCAATTCATTTCCCGTTCTTGAAGTTGACGGGATGCTAGCTTTCTCTTCATCGCATCCTCGATACCCAAGTCTTCGAAGATACGCTCATAACTATCCAACCAATCTTGAACTTCTGTGGTTGATTCCGTTCCGTGGAACAGCTTTCCACCAAGACTAGTGTAATCCTTGCAAAGCTTGGCGAAATCGGCCCTAGGCGCCTGCACCACCACCATCAGCAGCATTAGGAACTGCCCTCTGAACATCCCTAAGCATCTCTCACATGAAGTCAGTGAACATCGTCCTCATATTAGGAGTATTCCCATTATTAGCTCCTCTACCAGTACCCCTCGTATATTAGCTCATCGATCAATATCTGTAAGGAGAAAACGATTAACCATCTCGTCAGTGGTGCCAGTGCAGTGCGACTTCATCCTTAGATATACTAATAGTATATATATAGCTTTTAAAAACCAAAATATCACAAATACGCGCTCTCATATATGTACTATCTCTCCCTGGTGTCTTTCCGTAGGTTAACTACGCAACCTAGAGCTCTGATATCAAATGTGAAGGCTCGCCCCACACCAGCCGACATTTCCAATGAAAGTGCGTTATACCGATGCCCAACCAGCACGGGACGGTCGCCAAAGAAAGAAAAAGTAAGGGATTTTGAGCTAACAAGGAACCTGTAGAATGTCTCACAGCGCATGGAATAAAATATAATAATAACATACTTTGACATAAAACCGGCGAGACAGTGCATAAGCTGAAAACTAAACATCATAGCAGCGGAAAATCCAAATACAGCTTATGTTCCACATCATTATTATTACAACTTTTGAAAACTGTCTCTAAAGCAAATAAGGAAGGTACACTACTAATGCCCAAAGTAGTGACCAACAGCGACACAGGGAGAATATCTATATATATCATACGTGGGAGCCTCCTGCTCGTCTCCGGTACAGCAACTCGTGCATACCACATAACCTGTCTCTAGTCTACCCGTTTAAGAGCACCCAGAGTAATAAGAAGAGACATAAAACTCTGGGTTAGACAAAATTCTGGTATGAGCGATAAGCAGCAAAATAGAATAATAACATGTATACTAAACCATACCAGAACCTGCAACCAAAGAGTTAGCACAACGTATCGTACAACACTCTAAGGTGCCAGTAACATATGGTGTAAAGATACGGGGGAGGGGTGTGCATGTCATAGTGATGGCAAACAATCAAACATAGCAACCATCCTCACATCTCTCACTCAATGCGCAAAGCATACGATATCCACTGCTTTGATCACCCAAATCCTTGTTATGATCACTCTGCCCCATGGAGTCATGGCGACTCCACTACACTGATCCATAGCCACTAGTCCTTGATATGTCCACTCTGCCCCCATGAAGTCATTAAAACTCCACTGCACTGGCTCATAGCCTTGCTACGATCACTCTGCCCTATGGAGTCATGACAACTTCACTACACTGATCTGTAGCCAATATTCGTCTTTCTATGGTGAGTCAAAGCTATAGACGTCGATAACCCCTTAGCACATGTCTCGCAGAAAAGACCAACTCATGAAGTTATCTAGTTGATCCCTATTTGGATCTTGAGTAATAACCTCCCATTTGGAATTCCTTTGCATCTCGGGTTTTGATCGAATTGGAGTTGGTCTTCACAAGAGTCATCACGTAGAAGTAGCTTAAGTCTGGTTCGGTTCGGCTATACTGTGCTCAAGCTCCCTGTCCGGTTCGGTTTGAATACATCATCTTCAGATTTCTCGTTCGGTTTGGGTCCTCTGGTTCGGCTCGGGCCTCCCCATCCGGTTCGGCTCGGATTCTCCATCGTGGTTTGGCTCAGCTCCTTCATTTCCAGCTCCACTTACTTTGATCCGATCTAGCTCCCTAGCTTCAGTCCGATCCGATCTCCATGCCTTTGCTTTCGATCCGATCTCCACGCCCTTGCTTCCGATCCGAACCCAACTCCAACTCTGATGAAAATGGCCTTCCTTCTTGCCAAGCCTCTTGCGCCAAGTTCCGATCCAAATCAAATCCCCTTGCTGAGTTCCCTTATCCGATCCGAGCCCCATACCGGATCCGATCCGGTCCGAAACTCTGCACATTTCCTGCAACTTTTCCAGCGACTGTTTTACGCCATACGATGGCGTTTTCGACCATTCTAACTCTTGTAATCAATCACAAAGCATACCATACAGTCATAGCAACATATATAATCAACCATAAACAATCTAATGTGTTGAAATGGATCAAACATAGCCAAAAACCCATATTTTCCCTTTAATCATGTTTAAGCATAACTAATGATAGGATTAGCAAAACTTAACCAAATTTTCTAACTGAGGCCTAAAACAATATTTCGAAATTTATAAATATTTTTCCAGATTTTTTACATGCATAATTTTGTTAATTAACACTAATTACCCTAATTAACTATAATTAGTGTAAAAACAATGCTAACCACTCACTTTTGCCACAATTAAAACTGTAGATCTGAAACTCCTCTGATTTGGCTGAATACTAATGTCCAACAGCAGCTCCAACCTTCTTTTGGTGCTATTTCTCCTTAATTTGGTGAAGATTTGGCTAATACTTGATTAGAAAGTGATTAGAGGTGATTCTGTGACTGAGTTTTATATAGAATGAATGTTAAGGCTTCTATGAGCAGAATTCAGAAGCATAGACTGAACAATCATATACGGATCCATAATGTAGGCATAAGGTAGTCCATCACGAATACAGCTTACATGTTTTCGTAGGCAGACTATAGAACATTTGTAGTGTGGGCAGCCATATGCAATCCACAAAAAATGTAGCTTCGGTGTTCCAGTAGCGAGATAGTGGAATCCCAACAAGGTGACTTCGAGTGGCACTATGGGTGGTTCCTAGGATGGAGGGGTCTAAGAGGATATATTTACATACGTATATACCTATTATTTATTAGGTTAGATCTACTTGGGAGTAGAAGGGTGCGATATAAGCGTAAAGAGAAGGTCTAAATGACATTAATAAACCTAATATAAATGGTAATAAAATGATATATTTAGTGTTGTGTATAAAAAGTATCTAATTTACTAGTCATCAGAACAATAGTTCTGACCCCCTCCTCAAAACAACCCGTAGGCTAGGAAGAAGGCTAAAGTTCGATCACTTAGAGACACTTGACTTGAAAATGTTGATATTTTGGAAAGTAATTACTTATGATTATACTTTTATAATATTTCGTTGTGATTTATTTACTTGAGCTCTGATATCAATATCGTTTTCATTGCAGGATACCAAGCAAAGTACTCATGCTTTAATGGATATGGGATTTAGCTTTGCACGAAAAATATATTGCTCGTTGAGGTACGAGAATTTACAGGATGGCCTATGCTTGGAGATGTTTTTCAAGTGAATATCAAAGTAGAAAATAATAGGTTAACATGGTTACGTGGGGAGGAATACCCCATGGTAGTCATTTGATATAGTCAATCATATTTTTAGTTTATCAGAGGTATAAGTCCATAGGTGGTATCAATCGGGGTATTTTCTTAATTCCTCTAGGAAATCTAAAGGGTTGATGGATAGCTAGGTAATTATGTGACAATAGAGATGGGAATTTGGGTACCATGAAACATAGCCACGCATGATTAGTGGGTCATTATAGGTCCAAGCGGTTAAGAGGGAAAGGACATGAGTTACGCCTCTGGACGTGAATCATTCTTTTGCTATTCAGACATTCGAGAGGGGTATGCAACACTGCATTATTATTAGAATGTTTTATTAGGGGAAATGCTAGTAACCCATATCAAAAGATAGCTTCCAAACTAGAAAAAGGTGGTCTGCAGGTGTAACACCCCACGCCCACTATGGTCACTCTCTAAGGGAATGCCATAACATCGGTGGAGTATTTTGAGTGAATATAGAACAGAGTAATTACAGCAAGACAGATATAAGTAATACTTGAAAATTTAAAACATCATTTCAATTGCAGCGGAAAATAAAACATGTCTGGTTACATCACAAAACCATAATAGAAGTCAAGTACAAATATCCATCCTGCTAAATAAAAATACATAATCCCAATACATGAACTGATAGCCATAAAAGAAAAGGGTAAGCTGAGCTCTACATCTAGGGTCCAAGCTCCAAGAGAGTAATAAAAGCAGCCTGATCAAAGCCCACTCGTGCTGGGCCCACTCTGAGAACCTGAGGGTTGGGAAAAAGATAAAAACAACGGGGTCAGACATAAGTCTGAGCGAGTCCTATAACTTTAACAATGCAATCATTAAAGTAATTAGGGTATGATATAACTTGGTACGGTGTGACTGGGGATAAATGACTACACTCAGTAGCCAATCAGACCTAGAATGAACTAAGATAACGATAAAGACGCATTTACCCACCCAAGGATAATTACTACACTGCACCACACCAGTCATTCCTACTTAAAGGTTGATCCCTCCCAAGGACTTAGAAAATTTACCCAGTAGTTTCATGTACCCCTAGCTGGCTACATAGGTGCCGTCTGCCCCTATCTTCACTAGGTGTACCCACTACTCCCAAGCGATCGGCTCCCTACCGTAGATATCCGTGCTGGCCCCACAATGGGGTGTATCACTCCCCAAAGTGGCAACCCGATACAACAAATGGTGCACAGTTATACCTACACGATGCAACAACGTCTTACCTACCAGCCCGGGTCCACACACGCATATGAAACCCGTTGGACTCGCGTTGTCACCGCTACCCCGTTTGGCCTCTTATAGTCAAGCCCAATATGCGTGTCCCGTCCTCGACTTGAGTCGAGCCCACAAAGAAACGTTTGGGATATTGGTTGAAATGGGCCCCCACAAGCTACCCACCTAAGCTTGTCATTTCTAGTGTATACCACTTAACCCTTTAATCATGTTTTAATTACATGTTCCACTTTGGTTAAGTATTCTAATCGTATTTTCTATTGCCACCCAAGGCAACCACTAGATTTCCACATGCCACCCAAGGCACCCACTTAACCCCTCATGTCCCTCTACATGCTAATATGGTTAAGTGTTTCTTAATTAATTAATTAAGATCATGACCTCATAAAGACCTCTCACATTAGACCATCTTTTATGACTGCTGGATATGCCGGTTGGTTCCGGGCAGACTTCTGTCATAAAAAGGGTCTAACCTCGTGTCTTTACTTTAACCACGTATTTAATTTATGACTAAGACCTCTCACATTGGGCCAATCATTTGTAGCCGCTGGATGGCCGGTCGGTTCCGGGCAGACTTCCGCTACAAAAGGGTCCAACCTCGTGTCTTAGTTGATTAATTACACCTAATTAATCACCCCCATAATTAATTACCCCTAATTAATTACACATTTTTAAGAATATGGGTAGACCTAACTTAATAGGTAAATTCCCAATTCCATAGTATGGGTAGACCTAACTTAATAGGTAAATTCCCAACTCCATAATGTGGGTAGACCTAACTTAATAGGTAAATTCCCAATTATGTCCATTCATTTTATGTTATGCTTAATCATAACAACTTTACACCTTTTTATAATCATGCATATTAACCCCATCGTTTCCCACGTAATTCGTTTACATAACATGTCATACATAGGGACAACCTTGCATATGTTATGCATGTCATAAAAAGAGACAAACTTGCATATGAACTTGCATATAAACTTGCATAAAACTTGCATATGAACTTGCATATGAACTTGCATAAAACTTGCATATGAACTTGCATATGAACTTGCATAAAACTTGCATATGAACTTGCCTAAAACTTGCATACGAACTTGCATAAAACTTGCATATGAACTTGCATATCATGTCATATCACAAAGGCAAACTCGCATATGTTATGCATATCATAAAAAGAGACTAACTTGCATATGATCTTGCATATAAACTTGCATAAAACTTGCATATGAACTTACATGACACATCATATCATAAAAAGAGGCAAGTTTACATATGAACTTATAACATATGACAACCACAACTTGCATAATCCACATTTACATCCATAGCCTCCTAATATCCTATCCTAATTAGTTTAGCAACTACTTGCTAAAGGCATAGGAACTTACCAAAACCAAGATTAGCAAACTTATGAAGTAGAACTAGTTGCAATAATTGAAGGAGATGATGATTAGAGGTTGATTAGCTTGCAACTTCCTTCATAAACTAGTGGAGGCTCCTCTTAAGTTTGATTTTGGCGGCATGAGGCCATCATTTCTATTTTTAGTATGGATTAGGCTTGCATTAGGGTGTATTTATAGGATTAGGGTGTGTTTTAGACCATAGGATTAACCCTAGGTTAGATTAGGTCCGTCAGATTTTAGGAAGTCTCTAGAACACAGCCCAGCCCTAGCCAGAAAACCAGACCTGGTGCACCCAGGCCATCTGGCTCGACACCCTGTGTCGACAGGCAAGTCGACAGGGCTGTCGACCTCCCAGTCGACAGGCCTGTCGACATGGCTAGGGCGGGAACATTCCCGCCTGCCCCGCTATTTCTAATATATTTTTTCTTATAATCTGAATTTGAATTTTAAATCTGTTTTTAACTTTAAATTTTCTGCAAACTTCATTGGGCCATAACTGGACCATACGGACTCCGATTCTCGAAAACTCGGACTCTATTTCGCGTATTTTTCCGAGACGAACGCAATGACGCAGCCCTTTTCCCCCAATTCTCACATCTGAGATTATTTATTCTGTAATTAGTGAATTTTAGCATTAACCGAAATTCGGGGTGTTACAGCAGGGCCGTTCGATGAATGAAAAAGGCAACAACAAAGTAAATCCTCAACTAAATTCCCATATAGCATGGGCAATAGGGTGCCCCGTTTGTTGGATTCAAATTATTTCTGATATGACGAATGACGTGCGCAGTACTCGCAAGGAGAGTGTAGCTTACTTGTACTCGTAGCATGCGATAGCGATATCGTGACATGGAGAGACCGTAGATCTCAATGAAAGTGATTGCAAAAGGTACTACAAGATTATATTTGGATCTGAGATGGACTAACGGAGACATATGCATACACACACACACACACACACACACACATATATATATATATATATATTAGATTAAATCTACTGAGAGTAGATGAGTGCTGGTTGTATGCAGTGATAGAGTCTGAACGATTTATATAACAAAAATGGTGGACAATGGGTATATGATAATGTTACATATAAAATGAATAATTTACCAATCACCGGAACAATTATCTAACCCTCTCCTCAAAATAACCTGTAGGGTTGGTAAAAGACATATACTGGTAATCTAAGATGGATTGGAGCTATTAGGAACACTTGATTTAAGTATAAATTTTCTGGCCCCTACTATTTATTATTATATTTTAAATTATTTCATTGTGAGTTATTTACTAGAGCTCAGATGAACATCTTTATTTATTTACAACTGTAACACCCCGAATTTTTAACGACACTAACAGAGGATAAATTAAATAATAATTAGTTTAATATTCATAATTAAGGAAAACGGACTGCGCCATCGCGCCCGTCTCGAAATTCTGGTCAAGATAGACGTTTGGTTTGCGTAAAACGGACACCGTATGAAGGAATTATGAGGGTTTTAAGTTTGTATACACGTAGAAAGAACATACATACATATATGAGTCACGTATGAGTCAGATATGAGTCAGACCCTATCCAGAACGGTTCGAAAATCAAAAATTCGTCAAGGCGGCAAATTTCCCACTCTAGGGGTCGAACCCCCTAGAGGGGTGTCGACATCGGGGTCGACCCCCCTTAAGGGGTGTCGACCTATGGGTCGACCCACCCACAGGGGTGTCGACACCCCTAGTACTGAGGTGGCAGTCGGTTTCAGAGGGTTCTGCAGCTATATATATGTGTCCAATTCTCCTATTTCTTCGTTGGAAATTATGGAAGCCAAATGCTGCCGGTGTGCGAACTTAGATGGATTCGTTTTCTTCAACAACATACAAAATTCAACTTTGCAAATCAAATCCAGAAATTCAAGATCCATTCTCCCTATTCCCTAAACCTAACGCAGTGAGTTTATAGTTGCTTTTAGGTTTAATAAATAATAGTAAATAGTGAAAAACTGTGAATTGGATATGTTGTAAACTACGAATCTATGCTATTGTTAAATCTTATACTATGTCATGATGGATCTATACCTTTAGACCCAATGCAATTGTGGTTATTCTATTATGTTACCTATATAGATCTTGACTCTTAACTATGTTACGGTGAATGTAAATCTGTTAATTTGGCTAGTTGCAACATTGGTTAGATCTAACTCTTTATGTAAATCACCTTTCACCTGTCATATTGCGATCAACTTAGATATGTTGTAAGTTGGACATGTGAACCCATATTTAGATCTAAACATGCTATTATGTCATTCTAATGGTGTTAGATCTTTTTTAACCTCTAGATCTGAATTATGTGGTCTAATTTATCACTTTGTGTTATCATGTTAGATCTAAACCAATTGGACATCTAAAAAGCTAATTTAGATCTTACTATGCTTATTGTGACATCGTAGTTATGATAGAATCAATTGACTGCCACCAGTTCATCAGTTTTATGTCCACCTTGTTATGATGTTAATTAGATGTCCATGCAGTATGTACGTTCACCTTATCATCATGCGAGTTTATGTTTATGCCAAGATGATCACTTTGGTTATATTCCCATTATTTTCCCTATTAATGTTTATGACTAAGCTATTGACTAGCCTAGACATGCCACCAGTTTATGAGTGCGCTAGTTAGGAAACAGGGGGAAAAGGGTTAATATTGGCATAATTTGAATATGAACATTTTTGGACATATAATTCAAATTATAGGGTAAAACAGGAATTAACACCTATAAAGGGAAAGGATTAATTAACTGATTAATTAATTAATCAATAATGGAATGTCTAGTAATTACAATTAGGAATTGTAATTGTACGTATGATACGAGGTTAGGTTGCATTAGTGGTGGAAGTCTGCCCGAACTCGACCGACATATCCAACAGCCACAAATGTTATACCTAATGTGGGAGGTCTAAGTACGCAAATACGAATCGAGCTAAGACACGAGGTTAGGCCCAACTGTGGAATAAGTTTGCCCGGACCCGACCGACATATCCAGCATCCACACGTTGTAGGCCTAATGTGGGAGGTCTAGCCCATTATAAACCATAAACAGACATGATAATAATGAATTGGACTACTTAACCAAATCTAATCGATAAGGATTGTATGATTATGAACTAAGGTTAGGGTTAAGTAAATTGATTAGAATAGTGGATGGGTTAAGCAAATTTGGAGGGGGTGGATAATATTTACATATAGGCCCACAATCTTAACCCGATAAGGTTATGTAATTAAAGTCACCTAGTGGTATACATAACTGGAGGAAAGAATAAAGTTATGTAATTAAAGACACCTTTTAGGGTAAGCATAACTAGTATAGGGCTATGTAATTAAAGACACCTAGTGGTATACATAGTAAGTGAAGAACCTAGTGGGGGATGCAAGACAAAGGGGAGAGCTTGTATCATATGGTATGGGACCCATTTCAGTTGGTAACCCAGAGTAGGTATCAAATAAAGTACTCTGTACTAAGCGGAGGTGGGCACACTTACTGACTGATTGTAAGAGATCTAAACATGGAGGACGATGTGGGTGGCGCAAACCGACCGGGCCATGTGCGTGCATGAGCCAGGAAGAGGGGGATAAGACGACCGTGACACCAGTAGATATGGGGCTATGCATATCAGTAAGAGGTTGCCACTGTAGGACGTGATACATCCTACCGCGGGGCCGGCATAGAGTATCTACGTAGTAGGGAGCCGATCGATTAGGGTAGTGGTTAGGGTACACTTGGATGTATGCCCTAAGTCTACCAACTTATAGTATAAGGGATCACCTCATTCTGGTTATACTAGTAATAGTGCAGAGTATTCATTAGAGAAGTGCATACACCTTACCTTGTCTACCTTGTCACACCTTCCATTTATGTAATGATATCTCTTATCCACTTTATATGTCTATCATGTTACTTTTATTTATTTACTAGCTAAAATTAACTAGAATCGCCAGGCTTTATGTCTGACCCTTTTGTTTCTCCATCTTTCTTCTGTCCCCCCTCCCCGGTTCTCAGGGAGGAAACACTCAGGCATAGTCAGGACTCAGATATCATCTCGCTAGGAGCTACTTCTGCTCAAGTTCATATTCCTACTATGGCTTAACTCTTTCAATTGGGGCATTATGCTTTTTATATTCTTATGTACTCTGGTGGTGCAAGATAGAAGTTGTTTTATTATAATGGTTTTTGTGACTTATGGCATTGTGGACCACGGTATTACAATTTATGTTTGAAACAAAAATTTTAATTTCCGCCGCTATCTTATTTATATCTATCTTGTAATTATTCTATGTCTGTTTACCTATAACGCTTCACGAAATTTAATGCATTCCCTTAGTGAATGACATTAACGGACGTGGGGTGTCACAACAACATAACAAATAGAAGATTCACGTTCTAATGGACCTGACTCTTTGATTTTTGCAAAAAATCATCCGACTAAGGTGCAGGTCGTCACATAATTCCGTGGAATCATTAGCTGGGTTTAGAATATTGGGATGCGAGACGAGCAAAGTCGCATAACAGAAGATTGCTCTTCACTAAGATGCTGCCGGTATTTATGTTTGCTTATTACAAATGTGATACGTCACCAGATATAGATTCCATGGGAAAAGACTATACGAATATAAGACCTTCCTAGGGTTAGAGATATTAAGTTATTTTCTAAGGATCCTCCCCATACCTAATTCACTAGTATTATACAGTCTTTTAATAGTGGATAAGTGTTGTAATGGATATCTCAAAAGAAGTTTGCTTCAGGTTTGGGGTATCAAACGATTGTTATAGTGTATAACTATCTTGTAATGAAAAAGTATTCACTAGCCTAGTAAGGTTCCAAGTGACATTAGATAAATAATAACTAGAAAAAGTCTTCCTTAGGTTAAGCTCTATATAATGGAGATTGACTTAGGATATATGTATTAAATGGTTAAATGTTTTCCAGACCCTTTTAATGAGGTACTAAGTGTGTCTCATAACTAAGGCTTTAATGGTAATAAATGTGTCATTGGCTAAGACCAATAGATGTACGATGATGATGCTAGAAGCTGGCTTCATATTGGAAGTATTAAGAGGTTGATAGACTTACGTCACTATTTTGTACCTTGTGAAATGGTAGGTAGATGAATTATGTTGGGTAAAAATATCATGCATGACATGCAAGGTTAAATCGATTAACCCTATAATACAGGCATAAAAACTAAATAGAAACCAGTTGGAATAAATTTATGTTTGGACATAATATGGATTTTCCAACCACTTGAACATTTTTATGATCCCCTCCGCGTTACAAACCATAGGATAGATATAGATGGACATGTTTCTAGAGCTAGGCATGATTGGTTGTTAGAGAAGCCTTTTTTCTCTAATGCTCGATATTGATGTGATGATTTGGCATCCAAGGATTACCATTAATTCCATAGTAGTTTAGATTTATTAATTTCTAATATGCTAATGCTTATTTGAAGGTACAAAATTCAATGAGCCTTGCTCTAATGTATATAAGTTCTGATTTTTGTTGAAACTTGGGCTCATTAATTATGATTTGTTTCATTTGATATCAAAACCTTGGTTAATTGATGGGAGGGATTTGGAGAAACCAGTAGAATTTCTATGTACTTTTCTGTCTATTATCATTATATTTTTATGCTAGTATCTAACGATTTCGACCATGTAGTAATCATAGTTCCACTCGACCCACTCCAAAGGAATGGATAGAGAAAAAATGAGTTAGAAGTAATGTAGTGTTAACAATTTTCACGTCAACTCTAGTTTACCCTATGGAGTGTTAGCGGTGCACATATGATAGTTTGGAAAAGAATAAGCATGACATATGGCATAATCATGGATACTGAAGGGTGTTCGACTAAATGATTGAGATCTAAATGTCGTGTGATTTTGGATTTTAATGATGAGTTTAAGCCGAAGACACACATTTACTCCAGATGTGTGGAAAATTGGAGTCCAAATGTTGTAATCGTTTGGAGTCAGTTCTAGCAACAATACATTTCTCGTTCACCTTTTTGTTGGCAAACCGGATTTTATTTGTAGAAATATAGCAAACTCTTTGGAAATGCCTGAAAATAGGAAAAAGATTTTTCAAATAATTTTACTTCTTTTCGAAATATATATTTGGGAAGTTATTATTTTATAATGTTTTTGAAATTCTAGTTTTCAAGTAACATGTATACTAATAAGTTTGGTCGTCTTAAGAGATTCTGGTCTAGAAAGCGGTAGGCTTTAGAACCTCAAAATATTTTTATACGTATATTAATAAAAATAATATTTTCGTTTTTAAGGAATTTTTAATAGAAAATAGTTTACTTTTGTAAATTAGTTAACAGAGCCAATATTTAGCTCAAGATTTTCTATTTATAAAAAAATAAAGTCTTCTCTTATAGGATGGAAAAATAGGAACGACGTTTGATTTTATTAGGGTATGTAGTTTGGAATGTTGTTGTGCCCACCAGTTAGAATAATATGGTATAGAGTACTGTGAGAATAATAATTAGAATATATTTGAATTTTTAGAAGTGTAAATGGTTGAGAAAGTATAAGATGTGACTATAGAGTTTTATGGAGGAAAGGTTCATAACTAAATAGTAGAGTTTGACTTCGTCTTGATGAGTGTAGGAATTTTTTGGATCATGTAGTCAAGAAGACAACACAAAATGAATATTTCTGTTATTATTTGTTTATTACAATCCAAATTTGGTCCATGTTTCGTCTATGTAAATTTCCCGAGAGGTCGATCCCCTTAGCCGTCAACAGGCGATGATCAATCCGTAACCGTGGAGCAGTCAATCTGTCAACGAGTTTTTGCTCAACCCAAACCTAGAACAGGATTATAAAAGTCACATCCAATTTTTCTTAGCCGCATTCATTTCCTTCCCATCCTTTCTTAAGCAGTCGAGCCTAATCTTCGCCTACTCCTCCAAATTTGGTGTCGCTCCCTCCATTCCTCACCAAGCGACGATTTTCTCCCCTCTCTAAGAAGCAATAGCCTCGCTTCCCCTTTACGCGAATTTTTACGCATTAGGTCTTTTCTCATTACCACTCTGGATCTAAACCCTACTTCTACCTATGACCACTTCTCATCTCTTGGCATTGCATGTACTGCCGATTATTTTCGATGCCCCCATGGTCTCACCCCTTAAGAGGCCTCTTGGCTAAACTAGAATAAGAAAAAGATTACCACTTATTTTGGCCTAAGAAATTTTTATTCCATCAACGACGACCTGTGAAGTTTGAAAATTTCTCAATTTCCGGGCTAGAGGAGCTATTATTTGTAGCATGACTTGCATTAATCCTCAACTTCAAGGCTACTAAGCGAGAATATTACCCATGCTGCATCTGACTTTTTTATGCTCGGTTTGTACAGAATTTGAAGGAAGGAAACATTTTGAATGTTTGAAGATGAAGGAGGTCTAGAATAATTTGATAACAAAGATTTCAATGAAATTTTGGAAATTTCCACCAAGTGCTAAGACTTGGATAAGAAAGAGATAATATTCCTCTCTATAGATACACTGTCGGAAGGTAGTCCCATACCTTGCCATTTGGAATCCGTTACCCAATAAGCGCCCATGGTTTTTGATTATATATTATGTATGTGGAACATAGGATGAAAGCGTTCGGCTAGATGATTATTATATTGTAGTTGATAGACACTACTATAATATCAAAAGAATTTTTGATATAAAGATTATCATTTCTTCAAAAGGATTTTTGAATGTTGAATCAAGTGTTTTGGATTCTCTTAAGGGAAAAACCCGCTCCGTGTTATACGACGTGGTCTTATGAGATATTGTTTATTTTCTCAAACTATTTTAAATTGTTTACTCATACCAGTCCCATGACTGACACGAAGTTTATTTTGTTTTGTTTTCCCTAAACTCTTGGGTGCCCAAATTTGTACGGGCATCCAAGTAGTCAGGATTTTTCAGATATACTTGGAGATCTTGGAGCAAGAGACTTCATGATTATATAGCTATTGGTATTTCCATTGTGATGTAAGTGTTATACTCTAATGATGATATGTATATACGAATGACAGATTTGTATTTAAAAGTTATGTTGTACACTATATTTTATTCGTTTAGCTGTGAGATTCATGTTACTCTGATGATGTCGTATTTATGTTCTTCTATTTTAAATTTTCTATCTTATCTATTTCTCACCCTCTATTTTCTTTCATTAATTATCCGGTATTTCCGATGCTTGAATAGTCAACATTGAGTTTATGTCGATTACCAAGGTCGCAAATCCCCTAGGTCGTTACAGTGGTATCAGAGCTGAAGGTTAAGTAATTACCTTGGCTCTGTGATGTGACTCAGTACAGATGGGGTTAGCAATACCCTAGATTGAGTTTGAGTGGATATATATGAGCGTATATTTTTTATTTGATATAAAAATTGTTTTATATTGTGGAGATTTATTGGTTGAGTTGTTTATGAGTTCTTGTCAATCAGTTTGATCCACTGTATTGGTAGGAGTTTCTAAACACTTGAATACGATGAACCGACACATTATGTTTTGAAAATAGGGTAAATGAAATAATTTTGCCCAAATTATATTTTGATATAAAGAAAATATGGATATTGGAAATATTATAGTTTATTGGATGTGTTGGTTGTTATTATAATCAGATAGGATTATAATTGAAATGATTATGTAAATAACCAATTAGAAATTACATAAGTGTGATATATGAAATCAGATGAATTGAATCTGAAATTAAAATCTGAATTAGAAAAAAAAATCCTAAAAATTGGAGAAGTGTTTGTAAATGGATTTGGATTAAATATGTAGTAATTTTAAAATCTTAGGAAATTTTAAATTGTTTTACAAGCATTATGAATGGTATTTTGAAATTGGTTTCAAAATAAAAATGATTAAGAAATGGTTTTGAAAGGTGATATGATATTAAACTCACTTCAATCGCTGGGAAATAACTCTGATGATTGCTGGCCACATCATCAGTGTTCATTTTCAAGTTCTAAGTGATGGATTACTACCAAAGATACATTTTTGAATTGTTTTGAGAAACAAGTTGCTTAAAATTCGAAAAGGAATATTTGGTTTTAGAAAAGCAAAACTATTTAAAATTCCCAGTAAGAGATTGTTTGAATTAAAAACAAATTATATAGAAATTTGTGAAAGAAAATTGGAATTAAAATAAATCCCGTTAAGTGCTAATTGAAATTGAATTGGATTATAATGATATTGAGACAAATTGGATTTATGAGATAGGAATTTGAAATGGTATTGGCTGGGGTAAGTTAAGAGCTTGGAATCGAGAATGGAACTCGAGTTTGGAATGGAATTTGGATTGGATATAAGCGATCAATTGAGTTGAGGATAAAATTGATTAGAATTTGATTGGGATGGCATTGATATATGCTAAATGGGTAGCAGATGGAAAGAATATAATGATATGCTTGACAAAAAGGTACAAGTTTATTTTTATATGATTTTGGTGATTTATGAGCCTATTTGGCAAGCCGCTTGGCTGTTTGATTTTCTTTTGGATTGGAGAAGGCCTAGAGAGGCGAGTTGTAGTTGCACCGATTGAGCCGTACAAAGGAGATGCTGGCGAAATTTTTCGCAGAATTAAGGTAATAGAAAATTTTCAGAGTTTTTGAAAATTTTAGTTAGTAAGAACAAATTAATAGTTTAATTGAAATTAAATTGGTTCAGTTAAAACTAAAGTTAATAAGTAAACAAATAATTTTTACCCAGTTAATAGGTATGTTTTCTACATTTGCAATTTCGATGACGAAATTATTTTAAGGGGGGGAAGAATGTAACGACCCGTATATTTACAATCGAATAACTTGTTTATTAATTAAACTATGGTTTGGTAATTTAAATGGTTTAAATTTAATAATTTTTATATTTAATTTAATATAAATAATTTAGTAATATATTAATTTTCGAAATAGTCAAAAATAGTAAAATTCGCCATGTTGTGTGAATCAGATGATTTAACTAATTTAATTCAGTTTAGAATTTAATTATAATAACGAATTTATTTATAAATGTCATTTGAACGTATAAATTATATTATAATTATAATCGAGCTCGAAATGGTGTGCTAGTTCGTAATTTGGCGATTCGAATTTTAAACGAATATATAGAATGCGTTTTAAGTCGGATTTATGTGAAATAAGAAACGTTCGGAGCTGGTGAACTATATTTTTCTAATGAAAGAGAAACATAGAGATTTCGTTGTGTAGATTGTGAGTTATGTCCAAATCAAATTTTTAAATAGTCGTTATGGAATTGTTAATAAACCATAACGATATATTTAATTTTAATTAAATATTGGTTTCGAATTTGGACCAGATATTTGAGACGTAGTTATAATTTAATTTTTATAATTTTACTGTAATTTTTAATTTGGAAAATAAGTCACTTTTTATTTGGAGTATTTTACACCCTATATCAACATTTTGGGGTTCACGAAATGAGTTAACTGGTCTATATTATTATATATTTGGGATCGTGACACATTGCTTGCCACAATGGTATTTGTATTTATGTTTGTGGCGGCACATACACGAATGAAGTGTTATATAATGAGTACACTAAACATTTTAGCTCAAACTATATTAAAATAAAAATATACATATAAAATTATTTTCTTTGCAACTAAGAAATTATACAGTCCATACTCGTACAACACTTTCCCCATCCATCCTGTAACAACCCGGAATTTCTGAACCAATTTAAAAAAAAAAAAATTTGATATTTTAATGGATTTTTAATATTTAAAATGATTTATTTTAAATAATAAAGACTAAAAATTTATTTAAATTGAAGTTAGAATGTATAAATTTATTTAATTATAAAACGTAGGTGAAATGGCGCGGTAGTTTGAAAATTCGATTTTAAATTTCAAATGAATGTACATGGTTCAAAATAAACCGGATTTCAGTAAAACTAGAAATATTTGAATCTGTTTAATAATATCTTTCTAATGAAGTTAAGAAACTGAGATTTCATAATGTAAATTGAAAGTTATGTCCAGTTTAAAATTCAGAATAGTCACTATGGAATTTATATATATTTTAATATAATATGTAGCCCTTAAATAGCCATTTTGCAAACGACCTCCGTTTTGGACGAAACCACTTTTGTTGGATCTGGAGTGTCAAATTATTACTAGACTCCAATTTTAAAATTTTTTGGAATTAATATGTGAGTGTGGTGAATTTAAACGTGTTTGGTCAATTCAGTTTGAATTTAATCAACTGGAAAATGACCATTTTTCAAACGATCTCCATATTCGATGAAATTAGTGTTGTTACGACCGTATCGTCAAAACATAGCTAAAATTAATTTTCTAGGATTTTTGAAGTCAGTATGTGGCCTCGGCAAATTAAAATGTACGTTGAAATCAATTTTGAATGTTATATTATTTTATATTTTAATTTGTACAAAAACTGATCAAAACAGTCGAAATGGCTTACGAGACATATCCCATTGTGTTCGGAATGATGGCAATTCGCTGGGGACGACAGTCAGTGGGTTCAATTTAGAGTTCGAATGAGCAACTAACTTTTAGGAATATTAAAATAATTAAATAATTATATATACCCCACGGTTTGGTCAAACCCTAAAATTTAAACCCACGGTCAAAATTAAAAACCCGCCCCCTTTTCCAAAGAAACCTCATCGCCCCTCTTTCCCCCGCTGCCGACCACGCCCCGCCCAACCGCCCCCTCCGCGCCACCGCCGCTGGCCTCAGACCCCGCTCCTCGCCTCCTCCTCTCTTCCCGCCTTCTAATTTGTAACGTAGCCTCTAAACCCCACCAAAACCGTGCCGCCGCCCCATGGCCGACCACCAGACCACCGCCGCACCACCCCCATCGCGTTAGACCTCTGGCGCCGCCCTCCCCTCAGTCCAACTCCGAATGTGGACCCCCCCCCCCCAATTCGACAAAAACCCCTTTTTATATTTTCTATGTTCGCGTTTAACATCCCAGATCTTCTTTAACCCATAACTCCCAAACCGAGCACTTCTAGCCAAGACTCCACCATACCAAAATCGAAGAACACGGTTTTCTCTTCGATTTGAGTATATGGAAGTCATGTTTTTGGATTGCGGAGTTGTTCAGAAACTGCGTCCAAAGTCTGCTGTCCAAATACTGGCTTTTCGCGATTATTGGCGAAATGCACCAATTTCGGAAGAAAGCCCACTAGGCGAAAGTCGTCCGAAATAGCGCGTTTAAGCTAGAGAAAAAGACGGTGTGAAGATTGGAGCTTGTTTGCAAATTCTGGAACTAGATCAGCAAATTAGAATGTCAGAAAACAATGACGGAGTGGATCCCAATGTGAGAACTCTTCACTCAAATTATTTTACAGTCAAATATATAGTAGGTTGCGGACAGGGCTTAGAAGCCCTCGACACTATTTGTTGTACAAACCATGGTTTTTTGTTTGGATTGTATAGTGGAAATTTGGTTGTGTGGAAAATTGATTGTATTGTGATGTATTGAATGTGATTGACTATTATGTATGTCGCGAGCCAGTATCAGGAGAGGGGTAGTGCTAGACATTACTTCGGTTTTAAATCACGCCGTTACAATGCCGAATTTTTCTGAAATAAATATTTATTCATTAAAAATATCATTTTTAATGTGTATATGAACTATATAAAATATTCATGTGTTGAATAAAATGTTTGAACAATAAAAATATCATTTTTATTGAATGTATGAAATGTATAAAATATTCATGTGTTGAATAAAATGTTTGAACAAAAAAATCACTTTTATTGAATGTATGAACTATATAAAATAGCCAATTGTTGAAATAAATATTTTATCGTTAAAAATATAATTTTTAACGTATATGTGAATGATATAAAATTCTCCTAAAATGAAAATAAATATTCATTTACAAATCAAACGATTTGTTTATGTACATATATTTAACTGACATGGATTGGGACGATAAATTTTACACATCGCCCAACTGCACAAATAATATTCAATATTTGTTGGTTGAAACCCCACACAGGTACTGGGATGATATTTGGCGTACACTAATCCCAATTGTTTAGTTGTATGTCAATTGATTGGTTGACAGACTGTTGTAAGCAGTAATTATTTATATTTAATGCTTATGCAATTGTGTAATGCACACTGGATCATAGATGATGGGTTATCATTGTTGTTGTATACATGCGTTACATGAAATCCATATAAATATATTATATGGTAATTAATTGGGTCTGATTTCAATTCAGAAAGAACGGATATTTTAAAACAACAAACATTTTAAAATAATATTCAGTAAAGGATTAACATGTGAATTTGATGTTCGATTTTGGATGGACACAAGCAGTGTTGATTAGATTTGCATCGTTTTAATGCGAGCAATATTTATATCGATTTTATTCATTTCTATAATGAATATCGGAAAGGAAATGATTTCAAAATCTGATATTTTGAAAATATTATCATTTAAATATTATAATGATAAGGAGTATTCAATTTTGATTTAAAATTAAAATAAAAGTGGGAATAATTTTTAAAACGAATTTGTAAAATACGTTTTGAATGAAATAGCTATTATATATATATTATAGTATATATATATATTAATGGCTTGAATAGAACGCGTCGCACCGCGACCGTTCGCGAATTTCGACCATTGACTTCGAACTGACATTACGGTAGATCCGACCTCGGATTCTCCTAAACCCGGAACCATTGGGTTAATATCAAAAAGAGCTTTCCAACGAATATAAGAGATTTGAAATCTGATGGTTGGATTTGGTATTATGTCCAAATCAAATTTGGAAAAGGTCGTTATGGATGCTGTTCGCTGGTCGTTATTGGAAACCGACTGTACGGGCATTAATAAAATTATTAAAAATATTAATAATTTATGTAAAATCATAATAAATGATTTGGAAAGAATTTGGATGAAAAATTCCATGTTTGTAAAGATAAAAATATATTTTAATCAAAATAAACTAGCTATTAACTAGAATGATAATCCAACGTTTTTATAGAAATAAATTGGATTTGAGAATGGTTTTAATCTAACCAGAATTTTCCAATGTATGGATTGGAATGGATTTGAATAGAAATCATCTCCAGAATATTTCGATATTGGATTCCGTGAATATACAGATATTTTGGAGGAATTTGGAAGATAAATATATATCGTTATTCCCCATACGATATGTGTTGGTCTCAGAATTTGATGTTGAATATAAGCCGATATAATTTCAGTTTAGAGCCTTATATTTAATGTCAAATCAGATTACGGGTTTGTCGTGAATGGTGTCTTAAATAACACTGTTCTTAAACCCTGTGTGACAAGAATAAATCATTTAATTAAGATTATTAGAGTTTCCAATTATATTTAGTAATTGGAATAAAATGGAATGTGAACTGGGTTTATTGTGAACTGTGTTTTTAGTGACATTCGTTCTTTAACCCGATTAACAGTGAAATGTGATTCGGAATTTATAAATCTTTTTATTAAGATTTAATGGAAATTTTCCAAAGTAAAGTTTTTAAATTTAATATATTAAACTGGAATTGAATGGAATGCGATTTGGTAATAATCGAAGTAAGCTTCTGTGGAGGAAGACTGTTAATATATATGGAATTTAAAAGGCTTCGTCGTTATTCCATTTATATTTACGGAAATTGATATCGATTATATATTGATCCATTTTCCAATGAAGATTCCATAATTAGTGGAATGTGATTTTGGGTTTATCGTGAACTGTGTTTTAAATGACATTGGTTCTTTAACCTAGTTAAAGACAGGATTTCATGTCTTACATTGTATTTCGAACTGTATTGTTGATCTCTGCTAAATATATATTTGTTTGGTAGCGGAGAATTTATTCTCTTGCTTAACACCCTTCTCTGATACGTACGAGCATAGAGGTTATATATCGGCAGAAATCAATGGTACGGTGTAGATTGTCGATGCGGCATGTTTGATTTCCCAAAGTAAAATAATCATTAATAATGATTGTTGGAAGATTAAAACTAAGTGGAGTTTTAATGAATCTTTAATTAGATTGAAATGTGAATGTGATAATTTAAATTATCAAATTTGGGAAATGAACGAGAGTGGAGTTCAACCAGTTTTACTCCAGGCAATAGTTAAATCTTTAATTAGATTTGAACGTGAAATGGTAATTGATTTTACCGATAACATCGTGGTGTTAGATGTGGAGTATTACCAGTTTTGCTCCGTGGGATGAATAGGTTGGGATTGGGATTAATAAATAAATGATTACCTCGGTAAGGCTCGATAATCCCGACTAGTTGATAAACCTTAATTTGGTTTAGAATTGATATCCAAAGGAAGATTAAAGAATAAATTTGAAAGAATTTATCTTTGATAAAATTAATGGGAACCTATCCCTAAAGATGTGAATATTGGAATAAAAGAATTTTCTAAATTGGAATGAGGTGTATGTTGTGTTTTTATAGCAGTTGATTATAAGATACGTGAATTATTCGGAAAGGTCGGGTTTATACCCATTCTGAATAATTGATTCGACGATAAGTCGACGATGAAGACGGTGGTTGAAGACCGGAGTTCTTCACATCGTTTGGATGATTACTGATGTCTTGATTGGGTTGTACACCGAAGACAAGGTAATAAGTGGTGATCGACCAGACGTACTTGGAGATCAACCGGATATGCTAGGACCTCTCTCCTGTATTGGATATATGGGACGAGGAATAAGGTGCCTCCGGTTTCGTTTAGACCCAGAACGAACTAGTACTTGGATATGTGTCTGATATTGGATTTAATTCTGTGTTGATTGATCTCTATTAAATATATATCTGTTTGGTGGTGGAGAATTTATTCTCTTGCTTAACATCCTTTTCTGAGACGTACGAGCTTAGAGGTTATATATCGATAGACATCAGTCGCATGGCATGAATTTTCAGTGTGGCATGCTGAGATGCAAATGATCAAGGTTTTTTTATTGAAAAGCAGAGTCTTATGGTTGATGATCAAAGCACAACTTTAAATAGCATAGCTTTGTGTATAGCGTTAATTCGCTAGCCTCACACCTCGGTATGAGTTAAAAACGGGACCGGACCGTTGAGAGTGCACGACGTTTCTTTCTAGCTATGGGTGGTGTCATGGTATGGAGCCCAGACATTTATATTTTTTTTACCTATGTGGATGATGGATAGCAAGGCGCATCGGATATATCAATCACTACGGAGCCGATGGATAGGTCCGATAGGACCAGGAAACGTGTGTCTAGGAATAATTAATCCACAAACGTAAGGGTGGACCGTGTGACACCCCGTATTTTCTGTTAACATTAAAGTAACAAATTAAAGAATACTTAATTTCATTTGTGAGAAATAAGGGAAACGGGTTATGCCATTGCGTTCGTCTCGGAATTCTGCTTGAGATAGAGTCCGAGTTTGCGTGAATTGGACTCCGTATGAAAGAGTTA
Source organism: Allium sativum (assembly GCA_030737875.1). Taxonomy (NCBI): domain Eukaryota; kingdom Viridiplantae; phylum Streptophyta; class Magnoliopsida; order Asparagales; family Amaryllidaceae; genus Allium; species Allium sativum. The sequence goes on from CM060911.1 coordinate 196,967,568, forward strand.
TGACCTTCAGAAGATTCAAGAATTTAAATAATAAAACCAGCCCGAAATTCAAAATTCGAATTCAAACCCCGAAGCAGGCTGGGCAGGAAATTTCCCGCCTAGAGACCAGGTCGACCAGGGGGTCAACCTGGGTCACATAGGTCGACCAGGGGGGTCGACCTGGGGGTTGACCTACCCCCTCGCCCAGATCTAAAATGTGATGATTCTGACTTGCTGCTGAGTCTTTTTTGACCTATTGCTGAGTCACTAGGGCATATGTGGCAATTCTGGATAACTCTATCTAGCCTGGACGGTTTTGATTGCTCCTAGGATAATCTAACGGCTCACATAAGATTAAACCTCTATAAAAGCAACCCTATTCCTCAACCCTAAATCACACAAATTCATTCCAAGGAGCCACCATGCTATCAAAGATCGTCCTAAGCTAGCCACCATTTCTTTTCAAACTAGGAAACAAGATTAAAGCTACGAATCGAAACTAACTTAGAGAATTGATAGTCTTCATAAAGGGATTGCTTTTCAGTTTCAGAAAACATACCCCGGAAAACAAGACTTTCTTTTGTTTGTAAGTCCTGTTATTATTTAGATCTGAACGATTAAAAGTTATGATTTGTAGTAAAGTGAAAACTAGAGTAATTCCTAGTTGTGAGATAACGACGATGCCGATTTATGTCTATTCTTGTAATGATTCTATCGTATATGATTGTGAGACTATTGTGGTTATTATGTTGATGTTAAACCAACAGTGTATTATGTACATTTGGTGACTTTTTCATGTTATGTAACATGCAAATTGTTAGACATGTATTATGTTTAGATCTACATTTAGATCTATGAAAATTGGAACCAAAATGAAAGTTTACATTTACATGCCTAATGGGTTTGTGTAATTCCATATGCTTAAGAATCATGTTTATTGGATCTAAAATAAAAGATCACATTCACATGCCTAGTTGAACATGTGTAATTCTATATGTTTGAGATTCATGTTTATTGGATCCAAAATAAAAGATCACATTTACATGCCTAGTTGAACTTGTGTAATTCTATATGCTTAAGATTCATGTTTATTGGATCCAAAATAAAAGTTTACATTTACATGCCTAGTTGGATTTGGGTAATTTCATATGTTTAAGACTCATGTTAATTAGATCCAAAAATGCAAGTTCACCTTTATATGACTAATTGGAATTGTGTAGTTCTATGTAAACTCCCATTTATATGCTTATGGTTCATGTTGATTAGGTTCAAAATTGCAAGTTCATAATTAAACATATATTTATTCTATGCCAAATTTATGTGACATATGTTGGATCCATATTATGCTTGTCTTGAATGCTACATGTTTCTTCCTTTTCCCCTCTTTATTTTGAGTTATGCTAAATTGCGAAGCCTAACATTCCATGAAATTTATGCGAATGTTTAGCGGGGGTAACATTGGGAAAAACATGAAGCTGCATGTTATTGGCATATTTTAAATGATTAGTGGCATTGAAATGGTATAATTTATGTACCAAAAATTTGAACATGATTTAGAGAGAAATTGGGCATGACTTGAATGAAAACAGTTTACATATAAATATAAAAGTTAAATATGTAAATTTAGAAAAAGACGAATATGCCTAACCCGAGGTTATATTGAGTTACGGTGTAAGACTGCACGGAACCGCCCGGCACATCCAGCAACCATAACAATATATATCTAATGTGAGTGGTTAGTGCATAAAGCCCAAAAGAACCCGAGGTTAGACTGAGTTGCGGTGTAAAACTGGCCGGACCCGACCGGCACATCCAGTGACCGCAACAATACTTGTCTAATGTGAGTGGTTGGTGCTTTAATGAATGAATTAAAGCTAAGACAGGAATGGTAGGGTTAAGTTAATTAAGGCAGCCCTTAACCAATACAACATGTTAACTAAACTGATGGGTAGGGTTTGGTTAATTTGAACACTTAACCATTTTAACATGTTGACTAGGAAACCCTAGTAACGGGGGCCGTTTCAGCAGTAACCCACATAGATGTATCATGGTACCCTGAACTAGGCAGGGTGGGGCACGATTACTGGGCTGATTATAAGTAGTCAAACCAACGGCGGGTGGTGCGTCAGTGTAGGTTCCGACGTAGTGTGTGCGTGCACTACTACGGAGTGGAAAAAACAGGCACTGGGCATTAGTAGTTATATACTATGCATCTTGAATTGTGTTGGGTTGCCACCATAGGATTTGATACACCCCATGGTGGGACCAGCATAGGTATCTACAGCCAAGCGAGACCGAATGACACAAGTGGTAAACGTATACGAGTAGGAGCCGATCGATAAAAAGGGGATCATTTATCTTGAACACATGGTGCTAGTTGAAACACTTGTAAAAGGGGTGCAGAGAAGTTGAGATGAGTGCGATAGCATATTCAGTCTTATTATATTATTTCTAGGGTGTTGTCCCAGATTCAGTTTATCCGTGTCATAATCCTTTTTCTTGTTTACATGATAAATAATCACTGCACTTACCAAACTCATGTCTTACCCATCTTTCTTTCATCTTTTTTTCTTCCGTTTCCCCCCAGGTCCACAGGGAGGAAACACTCTAGCTTAGTTCAGACCTTTTGCAAGCTTGAAGGGAGTAGATGTATTGCTTTGATTCTCTTCTCTTGGGCTATGGCTTTGGATACACTCTCAATGGGGATTTATGCTATTTTATTTTTGTTCTATGCTTCTTTATGTTTTAATCAAAACAGAGATTTTGATGTAATGAATTGGAAGTTGTTTTGAGTCAATTTGCTATAATGTTTTGTTATAAACCACGTATGAAATAAATTTTGTTTTTTCGCTGTTTATATGTCTGTCTTGTATATTATCTGTATCTTTTACCTATAATGCTCGATCGAAGTTAAGGCATTCCCTTTGTGAGTGACCTTAACGGAGGTGGGGTGTTTCAGTTGGTATCAGAGCAAAGGTTTACCAGATCAGATAAAAGTTTTTGAAAACTGTTTTTCAAAAAGAAGTTTAAAGAATCATTTTTCAAGAAAAAGTGTTGTTTTAAATTTAAAAGGCATAATCCCTAAAGCCATATGCACTATCTTTCTATCCTTTGTTTTAAATCTTTCCATTTTCATTTTAGCATGTCTGGGGATCTTAACCTTCCAGAGGGCGTGCCGGTACCTGGCTAGTTCAGAAAGTACCTAGAGGCTAGGGCTAATGTCGCAGGCCCAGCAGATGTTCCTCCTCCCCGAGCTGCAGCGGTTCCTCCTCCTCCTCCGCGTGCAAATACTTTCTCAAAGATATGTAGAGACTTTCGAGCCATAGGTGGAAAGAACTTTAATGGACCCGAATCATTCGTGGAAGCTAGGAACTGGCTCACAGAAACTGAGGATTTGTTTGTTATCTTCGAAATGGACGATAGGCAGAAGATACAGTTGGTCGTATGGTTGCTTAAAGACGAAGCCTCCTATTGGTGGGAAGTTACCAATGCTGAAAGACCAGTTGAAACTTGGATGGACTTCAGAATGAGGTTTGAAATGAAATTCCTCTCACAAGCTGAACGAAGCCTATAGATGGAGAAGTTCTTAGCTCTCAAACAGGGAAGTATGTCGGTCAAGGAATACGTTAACCAATTCAACCATCTAGCTAGATTTAGATTGGAGTTAGTAAACACTCCACATAAGAAGGCTCTCCTCTTTGTTAAAGGATTGAATGAGCCACTGCATAGCGTAGCTATGTTCCATATACCTATGGGTGTGACTTATGAGAGACCGGTGGACATGGCACTGTTACAAAAAGAATATAAGGTTGGCAAGGAAGAGACAAAGGTGGAAGTATCTCAAGATAAGAAAGGAGAAGGATCACAGAACAAGAAGACAGATTCCAAGAAGGGCGGGAAGAACAACGAACCACATGACAAGAGGAAGTATAATTTTTGTGGCATTCCTGGACATCTGATTAAGGACTGCAGAAAGAAGAAGAGGAAGATGGGTGGTTGTTTTCAGTGTGGCGAGACCGGACACATGGCTAAGGACTGCCCAAGAAAGCGAGGGCAAGGGCAGAGAGCTGAATCTACTTTTGGAGGGCAAGTTCACGCTCTCACAGAACCTCCGCAAGAACGAGGTAGAAATATTTCTGTTGAGAGTTTAGTTTGTCTTTTTGATCATCCTGTTCGTACACTCTTTTATTCTGGCGCATCGCACTCTTTTATATCTACTGCTTTAGTTGAATCTCTGCACCAAGACACCAGTATAGTAGAGGATCCCTTGGTTGTTTCAAATCCAATTGGGGGTTCGGCTTATTTATCGATGATTTGTTTGGATTTCAAAATTTCTATACTAAGCGTTGGGTTAAGATGTAATGCCTATGTTTTGGGCTTCGCGGACTATGGGTTGATTCTATGCATGGATTGGTTATCCAGTAATGGTGCCATCCTCGATTGTGAAAGGAGGGTGGTTAGACTTTCGACTCGCCTCGGTAACACTCTCGAAATCTCTTGTAATCCCATACATTCTGTTATGCTGAGCTACCTAGAATCGCTTGATGCGTTTGTTGAAAACTTGCAGTCTGTTAGAGTAGTCCATGAATACTCGGACGTATTTGAAGAGGTGAAGGGCTTACCTCTGAAGCGGGAGATAGACTTCCGCATATATCTCGTTGATAATGCTAAACCTGTAGCTCCACCCTTTAGACACGTGGCTCCGAGGGAGAGAAAAGAGCTCAGCAAGCAAATGAAAGTGCTACTAGAAAAGGGGTTTATAAGGCGGAGTATTTCCGAATGGGGTGCTCCTGTAGTATTCGCAACCAAAGCGGATGGTTCACTTCACCTATGCGTTGACTATAGGGAGCTAAACAAACTGACTAAGAGGAATAGGCATCCACTTCCAAGAATAGACGATTTGTTTGATCAGCTTGTAGGTGCATCGGTTTTCTCCCAACTGGATCTGGCTACCGGGTTTCATCAGCTAAGAGTGGCTGAAGACAGCATTGATAAGACCGCGTTCAGAACCCTAGACGGCTTCTTCGAATGGCTTGTCATGCCTTTCGGCTTGACAAACGCACCCGCTTATTTCGTTGACTTGATGCGCAGGGTGTTCTGGGATTTCCTTAATAAGTTTGTGGTGGTCTTCGTAGACGACATTTTGATCTTCTCGAAAAGTAAGGAAGAGCACGCTCTGCATTTAAAGGAAGTCATGGATACTCTTCGTGCACACCAGCTAAAAGCCAAATTCTCCAAATGCCATTTCTGGAGAGAAGAAGTGAGATTCCTTGGACATGTGGTGTCCAAAGAAGGGATAGCTGTGGAGCCCGCAAAAGTAGTTATGGTACAAGATTGGAAAGTCCCAAGGAATGCAACCGAAGTCCGAAGCTTTCTCGGGCTAGCGGGCTTTTATCGAAAGTTCATCAAAGACTTTGCGAAAATCTCAGCTCCACTTACAAGGTTGACGAAGAAGAACCTAACTTTCACTTTGGATTTGGATTGCGATGTTGCTTTCCAACGTTTGAAAAGGGCTCTAACAACAGCCCCAATTCTGACATTGCCTGATGGGAGCAAAATTTTTACCGTATACATAGACGCATGCGGTACAGGATTGGGCGCTGTCTTAATGCAAGAAGGCAAAGTTTGTTTGTTATGGGGGAAGGCAGTTGAGAGCACATGAGAGGAACTACACAACACATGACTTGGAGCTAGCTTCCATTGTTTTCGCTCTTAGATCATGGCGTCATTACCGACTAGATGAGAAGTTTGAATTGTATACTGACCATAAATCGTTGAAATACCTTTTCTCGTAGAAAGATCTTAACTTAAGACAACAAAGGTGGATGGAATTTCTGGCCTCATATGATTTCGAGATTTCCTATACCCCTGGCAAGGGCAATGTGGTAGAAGACGCTTTTAGTAGAAAGAAGCTGACCTTAAGTCCTATCTTTGTTGAAAGGCAAAGCTTGGAGTACATAGCAAACTTTGACTTTAGACCCTCCTCTGAATTTGCACCTGGTGTGTTAGCATCACTAGAGGTGCAGCCTACTCTTTTGGACTTAATAGGAACTGCGCAATGTGAAGACCCTCAACTAGTTGATGTGATGGAAAAGCTAATTAAGGGTGAGACTTCTAGTCACCTCAATAAATACTCCATCGATGATAAGGGATGGCTGAGACGGGATGGAAGACTATGCATCCCACAAGCAAGGGAATTGGTGAAGATGGTTCTCGAAGAGGCACACCATTCTAAGCTGACCATACACCCAGGTGGAGACAAAATGTATAAGGACATAAAAAGGGTTTTCTTTTGGAATGGCATGAAGAGGGATGTAGCAGAGTTCGTCTCTAAGTGCTTGATATGCCAGCAAGTCAAGGCGGAGCAAAAGAAGCCTGGTGGTTTGCTTCATCCTCTAGAGGTCCCACAGTGGAAATGGGATAGCATTTCGACGGACTTTGTTAATGGGTTGCCTAGGTCAAGAAGGGGAAATACCAGTATTTGGGTAATAGACGGGCTCACTAAAAACGCTCACTTTGTACCTGTTAAGAGTAGAAGGACTGCCACATCTCTAGCATCTATTTATCTTAAGGAGATAGTTCGACTTCATGGGATATCCTCCAGTATAGTGAGTGATCGAGACCCTATCTTTACAAGCGAGTTTTGGAGGAGCTTGCAAGAGGCTGTGGGCATACAGCTATGCTTAAGCACGGCCTATCACCCCCAAACCGATGGTCAGACAGAAGGTGAACAGAGTATTAGAAGACCTCCTGAGATTGTGCATCCTTGATTTTGGAGGGACATGGGAAGATCACCTTCCTTTGATAGAATTCTCTTACAACAATAGCTACCAAGCCACCATAGGCATGGCACCCTTCGAAGCTTTATATGGAAGACCATGCCGATCACCAACTTGTTGGTGGGAGTCTACAGACAAGCTCATACTTGGACCAGACATGATCAAAGAAACTTCAGAAAAAGTGGACTTGATTCAAAGGCGAATGAAGACCACACAAGATAGACAGAAGTCCTACACAGATAAAAGAAGGACCGACCTTAAGTTTGAGGTTGGAAACAGAGTGTTCCTTAAAGTATCTCCTTTAAGGAACGTCGTTCGCTTTGGATCCGCAGGAAAGTTGGCACCAAGATTTGTAGCGTCGTTTCCTATCATTGAGAAGATTGGGAAGATGGCTTATAGAGTAGAGCTGCCCGAAAGATTGGTTGGAATTCATAATGTCTTTCATGTTTCTCACCTACGGAAGTGCTTACATGAGTCTGCGGAAATTGTAGAGCCTAGCATTCTAGAGGAGATAGAAGTAGAACGAGAAGCAACGGTGAGGAGAGTTCCAACTCGTATCTTGGGAACAGAAGTCAAAAAGCTATGCAACCGCGAAGTCAGACTTGTTAAAGTTCAATGGAGCGACGTCGAGGAAGACACGACTTGGGAGACTGAGGCTAAGATACGTGCAGCCTACCCTTATCTTTTTTAGGTACATCCTTGATCTCTTTTCCATAAGTTTATGCATGTATCTACCTTTCTAGTATATCTCGTCGGTCCTATACTTTATCCTTAGGTAGAAACTAATGGATGTAAACATGTATTTGAAACATGTTATGATTGATGGCTGCAAGTGGTTGCAAGTGGTTGCTCATGGATGCATATACACACACATAAGGTGTTAGATCGGCTCAGTCACTTTCATATTGCATATGCATATATGTATTTGTATACGGATTTAAACTTGATGCATTATCATATGGATGTTGCATTTGTATGAATGATTGTGCACTCATGTAGAATTTATGAGTAGGAAAAATTGCATACATAATGGACTCATGACACTGACATAATTTGAATTAAGGAGGTCAACTGAATCAGTAGACCACCTGATTTTGCATTAGATAAGGACATGTACACACACTATGCATTCAGTCATGGAATCATTAGAAGTCTTTTTAAGGACAATGGACGCCTGTGTTTGATGGTTGAGTAGATGGACGATTTGATGGTAAGATATATGTTCTTCTCGACTTGAAGATTTCAGGGACGAAATCCTTTAAGGAGGGAAGAATGTAACACCCTAAATTTTTTGTTAACATTAAAGTAACGAATTAAATAATACTTAATTTCAATTGTGAGAATTAAGGGAAACGGGTTACGCCATTGCGTTCGTCTCGGAATTCTGCTTGAGATAGAGTCCGAGTTTGCATGAATTGGACTCCGTATGAAGGAGTAATGACCTTCAGAAGATTCAAGAATTTAAATAATAAAACCAGCCCGAAATTCGAAATTCGAATTCAAACCCCGAAGCAGGCTAGGCGGGAAATTTCCCGCTCGGAGACCAGGTCGACCTGGGTCACATAGGTCGACCTGGGGGTCGACCTACCCCCTCGCCCAGATCTGAAATGTGAAGATTCTGACTTGCTGCTGAGTCTTTTCTGACCTATTGCTGAGTCAGTAGGGCATAGGTGGCAATTCTGGATAACTCTATCTAGTCTGGACGGTTGTGATTGCTCCTAGGATAATCTAATGGCTCACATAAGATTAAACCTCTATAAAAGCAACCCTATTCCTCAACCCTAAATCACACAAATTCATTCCAAGGAGCCACCATGCTGCCAATGATTGTCCTAAGCTAGCCACCATTTCTTTTCAAACTAGGAAGCAAGATTAAAGCTACGAATCAAAACTAACTTAGAGAATTGATAGTCTTCGTCAAGGGATTGCTTTTCAGTTTCAGAAAACAGATCCCAGAAAGCAAGACTTTCTTTTGTTTGTAAGTCGTGTTATTATTTATATGTGAACGATTAGAAGTTATGATTTGTAATAAAGTGAATACTAGAGTAATTCCTAGTTGTGAGATAATGACGATGTTGATTTATGTCTATTCTTGTAACGATTCTATCGTATATGATTGTGAGACTATTGTGGTTATTATGTTGATGTTAAACCAATCGTGTATATGTAAATTTGGTGACTTTTTCAAGTTACGTAACATGCAAGTTGTTAGACATGTATTATGTTTAGATCTACATTTAGATCTATGAAAATTGGATCCAAAATGAAAGTTTACATTTACATGCCTAGTGGGTTTGTGCAATTCCATATGCTTAAGAATCATGTTTATTAGATCTAAAATAAAAGATCACATTCACATGCCTAGTTGAACTTGTGTAATTCTATATGTTTGAGATTCATGTTTATTGGATCCAAAATAAAAGATCACATTTACATGCCTAGTCGAACTTGTGTAATTCTATATGCTTAAGATTCATGTTTATTGGATCCAAAATAAAAGTTTACATTTACATGCCTAGTTGGATTTGGGTAATTTTATATGTTTAAGACTCATGTTAATTAGATCCAAAAATGCAAGTTCAACTTTATATGACTAATTGGAATTGTGAAGTTCTATGTAAACTCCCAATTATATGCTTATGGTTCATGTTGATTAGGTTCAAAATTGCAAGTTCATAATTAAACATATATTTATTCTATGCCAAATTTATGTGTCATATGTTGGATCCATATTATGCTTGTCTTGAATGCTACATGTTTCTTCCTTTTCCCCTCTTTATTTTGAGTTAGGCTAAATTGCGAAGCCTAACATTCCATGAAATTTATGCGAACGTTTAGCGGGGGTAACGTTAGGAAAACCATGAAGTTACATGTTATTGGCATATTTTAAATTATTAGTGGCATTGAAATGGTATAATTTGTATACCAAAAATTATGAACATGATTTAGAGAGAAATTGGGCATGACTTGAATGAAAACATTTTACATATAAATATAAAACGTAAATATGTAAATTTAGAAAAAGACGAATATGCCTAACCCGAGGTTAGGTTGAGTTACGGTGTAAGACTGCCCGGAACAACCCGGCACATCCAGCAACCGTAACAATATATATCTAACGTGATAGGTTAGTGAATCAAGCCCAAAAGAACCCGAGGTTAGACTGAGTTGCGGTGTAAAACTGCCCGGACCCGACCGGCACATCCAGTGACCGCAACAATACCTATCTAATGTGAGTGGTTGGTGCTTTAATGAATGAATTAAAGCTAAGACAGGAATGGTAGGGTTAAGTTAATTAAGGCAACATTTAACCAATACAACATGTTAACTAAACTGATGGGTGGGGTTAGGTTAATTTGAACACTTAACCATTTTAACATGTTGACTAGGAAACCCTAGTAACGGGGACCCGTTTCAGCAGTAAACCACATAGATGTATCATTGTACCCTGAACTAGGCAGGGTGGGGCACGATTACTGGGCTGATTATAAGCGGTCAAAACAACGGCGGGTGGTGCGTCATTGTAGGTTCTGACAGAGTGCGGGCATGCACGTACTCCGGAGTGGAAAAAGCAGGCACTGGGCATCAGTAGTTATACACTATGCATCTTGAATTGTGTCGAGTTGCCACCATATGATTTGATACACCTCATTATGGGACCAGCACAGGTATCTACAACCAAGAAGGCCGAATGACACAAGTGGTAAACGTATACGAGTAGGAGCCGATCGATAAAAAGGGGATCATTTATCTTGAACACATGGTGCTAGTTGAAACACTTGTAAAAGGGGTGCAGAGAAGTTGAGATGAGTGCGATAGCATATTCAGTCTTATTATATTATTTCTAGGGTGTTGTCCTAGATTCAGTTTATCCATGTCATAATCCTTTTTCTTGTTTACATGATAAATAATCACTGGACTTACCAGACTCATGTCCGACCCATTTTTCTTTCGTCTTCTTTTCTTCCGTTCCCCCCTCCCCAAGTCCACAGGGAGGAAACACTCCAGCTTAGTTCAGACCTTTTGCGAGCTTGAAGAGAGTATATGTACTGCTTGGATTCTCTTCTCTTGGGCTATGGCTTTGGATACACTCTCAATGGGGATTTATGCTATTTTGTTTTTATTCTGTGCTTCCTTATGTTTTAATCAAGACAGAGATTTTGATGTATTGAATTGGAAGTTGTTTTGAGACAGTTTGTTTTAATGTTTTGTTATGAACCACGTATGAAATAAATTTCGTTTTTCCGCTGTTTATATGTCTGTCTTGTAAATTATCTGTATCTTTTACCTATAATGCTCCATCGAAGTTAAGGCATTCCCTTTGTGAGTGACCTTAACGGAGGTGGGGTGTTTCAGACCGGCCTAACCATTCCAAGGGTTCACTACGGGGGATCCTGAGGCATTTGCTAGAGTGTCTAGAACCAGTGAGGAGCCATCCCTGGCCTCGACTCATAGATGGAAATCCAATTTCCAATACGTGACTTTTCGGTTTTTGTTGTAAAACTAGTATGGCGACATAGTACATGGTAGCTATGCCGTCTATGATTGATACATTTATATGTGAAATTGTTTCATACACTATACACTTATAGTAATATAAAAGTGATTTGTTTTAAATGTACCAAGCATGTTTGGCTATTATAAGGGAAAACTATATCCTCCGGCTTGCGTTGCATTGTGTGGTGGGACTTGAGTCTTATAATAGCTTCATTTTTTCAAAAAGCATTGCGTTGTTTGTTTTATGCACTAGTATTCTTGGGAGAAAACCCATTTCGTGTTATACGGCGTGTCCCTTGATTTACTTTATTTATAAAGTAAAGTTTTAAATAACTGTTTTAGTTCTTACACCAGTCGCATGATTGACCCGGAGTTTATTTTTTTAACCTAAACTCTGGGTGCCCATATTTTCCACAAGGGCAGCTAGTAGTTTTGGTTTTGCAGATTATTTCTTTTCCCAGGATCTTGGATTTATAGCTGGAGCTATATTCAGAAAGCTTTGTATCCGTGTATCTCTTTCAGTTGTGTAATGTATTATTTTTCTGCTGCTTTGTAATTTAAATCTCTGATATTTTTCTGATGTATATTATTTAATCATACTCTGTTATATTCTTAAACTCTAATGTAATTGTTGTAATAGCAATGAAATGTTCTATTGTTTGTGTTCTATTTGTCGAGTTATCAACTCAATCCGGGATTTCCCTTACGGGTGGGTTTAGGTCGTTTCAGTTTGGTACCAGAGCTTTGTTTTACAAAGCTCGAGAACAAGACACATTAGAACTGAATGGAAGAATTCATTAGAGATTGGATTAGTAATATCCAATAAGAGTGACTCTTTAGAGACAGGATCGGTAGTATCTTAGAATGAGTTAGAAAAGTATATTATTTATTATAAACAAATTTAGTTTTGAAAATTTAATCTAATTATACGTATTTGAGTATATTATTTTATTTTATTTTGGACAATCGAGTATGTGAAGATTTTGCATATACGCGTCATGAACGTATATTCGAAGTCTCAAATATACTAGATAGATACAGAATCACACTCTAGTCGCCCGGGCCTGATTCTGATGATGGCGTGCCGTCATCAGTATATATGTTCAAGCTTCGAAAGTGGGATATCTATATATTTCCAATTGACTGGTGTGAGAACCAAAATATAATTAGAATTACTGTTGTGATTTGGCACCAAAAAGATTATTTTTGAATATATTAAAGTTATGTATTTGAAAATTTAATTCACAAATTGATTGCAGGTTGTGTTGTATGATAATTAGTTTGACTAATTAAAATGTTGAAGCAATGAGAGAATAAAAGGTAAATTTAGCCAAATTGAATCAAATATTAAACTGAACTGAAAATTGGTTGGAATTGCATACATGTACATATATATATGTGTGAACAGGTCATAGCATGGAAGCTAAGAAGAGGAATAAAATTGTATGCCCGACAAATAGGTACATATTTACTATTTTCTTGGGTTTTGATGATTTTATGAGCCGATTGGCTAGCCACTTGGCTTTTTATTTTTATTTTGGATTGATGAAGGCTCTGTGAGACAAGTTGCAGTTTTAAAGGTCTCCTCGTACAAAGGAGGTTATGGCGAAATTTTTCAAAGATTTAGGGTGTTAGCCAATTCTTTGAGAAATTTGAAAATTCTTAGAAACTGAAAAGTTGAAGAAGGAAAGGCAGAATAAAAGTTGAGTTGATTAGTTAAACAACTTTCAGCTCCATTCCTTTTCGAGGACGAAAAGATTTTAAGTGGGGGAGATTGTAACAACCCGGAATTTCTGAACCAATTTAAAATTTTTATTTTAGCTATTTTAATTGATTTTGACTATTTGAATGATTTATTTTAAATAATGACTAAAAATTTATTTAGATTGAAGTGAGAACGTATCAATTTATTTTAATTACAAAACGAACACGAAATGGCGTGGTAGTTTGAAAATTCGATTTCAAATTTCAAATGAATGTACAGGATTCAAAATAAACCGGATTTCAGTAAAACCAGAAATATTTGAATCTGTTTAATAATATCTTTCTAACGAAGTTAAGAAACTGAGATTTCATAATGTAAATTGAAAGTTATGTCCAGTTTAAAATTCAGAATAGTCTCTATTGAATTTATATATATTTTAATATAATATGTAGCCCTTAAAATAGCCATTTTGCAAACGACCTCCGTTTTTGATGAAACCACTTTTGTTGGATCCGGAATGTCAGATTATTGCTAGATTCCAATTTTCTTAATTTTTGGAATTAATATGTGAGGGTGGTGAATTTAAACGTGTTTGGTCAATTCAGTTTGAATTTAATCGACTGGAAAATGACCATTTTTCAAACGGTCTCCAAATTCGAAAAAATTAGTTTTGTCAAGACTGTATCGTCAAAACATAGCTATAAATAATTTTTTTGGGTTTTTTGGAGTCAGTATGTGGCCCCGGTAAATTAAAATATACGTTGAAATCAATTTTGAACGTTATATTAATTTATATTTTAATTTTGATAAAAACTAATCGAAACAGTCGAATTGGCTTACGGGACATATCCCATTGTGTTCGGAATGAGGGTAATTAGCTGGGGACGACAGTCATTGGGTTTGATTTGGAGTTCGAATGAACAACTAACTTTTTGTAAAATTAAAATAATTAAATAATTATATATATATATATAGACACACACACCCCCTTGGTTTGGTCAAACCCTAAAATTTAAACCTACGGTCAAAATTAAAAACCCGCCCCCTTTTCAAAGAAACCCCGTCGCCCCTTTTTCCCCCACCGCCGGCTACACTCCGCCCAGTCGCCCCCTCCGCGCCACCGCCACCGGTCCCAGACCCCCCCTCTGTGCCTCTTCCCCACTTCTAATTTGTATCGTAGCCCCTAAACCCCACCAAACCGCGCCGCCACCCCCGACCCACCACCAGACCATCGCCGCACCACCGCCATCGCGTCTGACCTCCGGCGCCGCCCTCCCCTCTGTCCAACTACGACTGTGGAACCCCCCCTCATTCGCCAAAAACCCCTTTTTATATTTTCTATGTTCGCGTTTAATAGCCCAGATCTTCTTTAAACCATAACTCCCAAACCGAGCACTTCTGGCCAAGACTCCACAATAACAAAATTGAAGAACACGATTTTCTCTTCGATTTGAGTATATAAAAGTAATATTTTGGATTGCGGAGTTGTTCAGAAAACGCGTCCAAAGTCTGCTGTCCAAATACTGTCTTTTTCGCGATTTCTGGCGAAATGGACCAATTTCGGAAGAAAGCCCACTAGGCGAAAGTCGTCCGAAATAGCGCGTTTAAGCTAGAGAGAAAGACGGTGTAAAGATTGGAGCTTGTTTGCAAATTCTGGAACCAGAACAGCAAATCAGAATGTCAGAAAACAATGGCAGAGTGGATCCTACTGTGAATTCCTCACTCAATTTATTTTACAATCAAATATATACTAGGTTGCAGACCGGGTTCATAAGCCCCCAACACTATTTATTGTACAAACCATGGTTGTTTGTTTGGATTGTATAGCATAAGTTTGGTTGTGTGGAAAATTGATTGTATTGTGGTGTATTGAATGTGATTGACTATTATGTATGGTACGAGCCAGTATCAGGAGAGGGGTAATGCTAAACATTACTCCGGTTTTAATATCGCGCCGTTATAATGCCGAAATTTTCTGAAATAAATATTTATTCATTAAAAATATCATTTTTAATGTGTACATGAACTATATAAAATATTCATGTGTTGAATAAAATGTTTGAACAATACAAATATCATTTTTATTGAATGTATGAACTGTATAAAATATTCATGTGTTGAATAAAATGTTTGAACAATAAAAATATCATTTTTATTGAATGTATGAACTATATAAAATAGCCAAGTGCTGAATTAAATATTTTATCGTTAAAATATAATTTTTAACGTATAAGTGAATGACATAAAATTCTCCTGAAATGAAAATAAATATTCATTTACAAGTCGAGCGATTTGTTTATGTAGACCTATTTAACTGACATGGATTGGGACGATATATTTTACACATCGCTCAACTGCACAAATTATATTCAATATTTGTTGGATGAAACCCCACACGGGTATTAGGATGATATTTAGCGTACACTAATCCCAATTGTTTAGTTGTATGTCAATCGATTGGTTGACAGACTGTTGTAAGCGATAATTATTTATATTTAACGCTTATGTAGTTGTGTAATGCACTCTGGATGATGGATAATTGGTTATCATTATTGTTGTATACATGTGCTGCATGAAATCCATATAAATACATTATATAGAAATTGATCGGGTCTGATTTCAATTTAGAAAGAATGAATATTTTAAAATAACGAATATTTTAAAAAAATATTCAGTAAAGGATTAATATGTAAATTTGATGTCCGATTTTGGATGGAGACAAAAATATTGAAATGTGTGAAGCCGTGTTGATTAGATTGGCGTCATTTTAACGCGAACGATATTTATATCAATTTTTTTTAAAAGACAAAAGGAACTTTTATTATTTACACCAATTTAATTACATGCAATTATTCCAACGTAGTCTGCATCAAATGAAAATAAAGCATTTACAAAGCTAAAATCTTTATTAAGCTATGATGAGTCAGCTTGTAGAGCTGATCTGAAGTCAAAAAACCAATACCAAAAATGCGATTATTCCTCTCTCTCCAAAAACCAGCTACAAACTTTTTAAGCAGCTTGAGCAGGGTGCATGATTTCAAGGTTTTCCATCTGGTTGCTTTAAAGATGTTGTACCATTCATCACGGCTAGAAGAGGAAGGACGATGAAATCCACCAATAGCCAATAATCTCCTCTAACTCAAGTTCAAATAAGCGTATTCAAAAAAACAAGTGTGTATTCATTTCAGAAGCATTATTACAAAGAACACAAATATTGCCTGAAAGCAGTCCACAAGAGAAAAGCTTGCTTTTTGTATTAATTGCATTTGCCATTATCTTTCACAGTAAAAGATTATCCTTTGTCGAACTGCCATAATTCCAGATCCGCTTATACCAAGGAAAGTCATGACTGGTTGGAGTAAGAAGCTTATATACATATTGTATGGAATGCTTTTTCCTTGTCCAAAGGATTGAGTTTTCTGAAGGAAAACTGTAGTAATCAATAATATGATTCCAAAGTTCACGCAAAGCTACTGAACTACTATAAGGAAGTTGCAACAAATCATCATGAAAAAAATCACTGACTTCAGCTGAAAGAGGAATTCCAGAGTTGTGCATGACATTCACATCAACTAAATCACTGAGAATCAATCCTGGACATGCCCAAGGACTGTGCCAAAAGGATAAGCTTGGTATACATCTATAATTACATTGCATGAACTATTTGAACGTGCCTCTAAGCTTAAGGATAGATCTCCAACTCTAGCTGCAGCTTTGTGGGATAGGCATAGACCAGAAATTTTAATTACCAATCAAATTTGCATGAATCCAGCAAGCCCATAAACCTTTGTGTGTTGCAAATAATTTGTCAAAATAAAGAAAAATTTCTACTTGGTTCCATTGATAGAGATTGATTATACCAACACCTCCATTCTTTTTGTCACCGTGTAATTTTTGAAAGGCAAAAGGAATTAATTTTTTGGAAAAAGGGTCTCCATGCCAAAGAAATTTATTCATGGCATTTGTTATCATATCAATTAACTTTGTAGTAAGGGCATAATGTCTCATCCAATAAGTTGTCATTGCCATAGCAATGGATTGGACAATTGTCAATCTACCAGCCTGCGACAGTTTATAGTTCGGTCATTGTTGGAGCTTAGAAATGATCTTCTCATAAAGAGGTAAACAATGATGCTTAGAAAGTCTAGAGAAAATAAGAGGTAAACCCAAACAGAAAGCATTAGATGGTAGTTCAGAAAGACTAGAACATTGAATAATATCCATTTTTTCATGCAAGGATAACCTATTAAAATTTGAGATTTGCTAACATTAATCTGCAACCCAGTAATATTGAAAAACAACTCAAGTATGTTAAAGATGCATTGAATATTTTGTCTTGTTGGCTTAGTAAATATGATAAGGTCATCCGCAAATAGCAAATGAGATATAACTGGATTCTTACATTTTGGATGGAGTTGTAGGTTACCTTTCTGAATTTGTTTAAGAATCAAAGAATTAAGTAGCTCCATTATGACAATGAAGAGATGAGAAGAAATGGGGTCTCCTTGTCTCACACCTCTGGTTCCTTTGAGAAAACCATGTAACCTGCCCTTTCTCGAAATTGGATAATATGGTGATGAGATGCAAGTATGAATCCAAGCAATGAAGGGAACTGGAAAATTCATGCGAGACAAAATTGCCAGAACATGATACAGAGTCAAAAGCCTTTCTAATGTCTAATTTTAGCATACATCTCGGTGAAATGTTCTTCCTATTATAACCATGCAAGAGTTCCTGTGTAATCAATATGTTATCACCTATGCTTCTACCCTTAATATATGTTGATTGATTTGCTGAGATGATTGAAGGAAGGACGGACTGCAGTCTTATGGCCAAAATCTTAGAAATGATTTTGTAAAAGATGTTACAGCAAGAAATTGTTCTGTAGTCCGAAACAGAAACTGGATAATCTAATTTTGGAACTAGAGCAATGGCAGTAGATGAGAAACTCTTATGCAACTGGTTGTTAAGAAAGAAGAACTTTGCTGCACATGTGACATCATCACTAATAGTAGCCCAACATTGTTTAGTTGCAATATTAACTCACTTGCTTCCTCCCCTTATTCTCATTTATCATTACCTACTACTGTTATCTTTCCTCCTCCAATGTCAAACCAGGCTTCTCCTCATTAGTTAGAGAATAACACATCTAGAGGTAGTAAAAAGGTAAGAGAGGCAGGAAAAGGAAGGTTCCAAACTCTACTTCCTCTGGAATTGAAGATCCGAATGATGGGCAAGGATTTTTCCATTACTGATATTATGCCACAGTCCTCGCAAAATATTCCACCCAAACGACATACCAGGAAACATCCCACCCCCTTACTAATCCTACTGTTCAATAATGTCATCTAAAATTGCTTTTTGGAATGTTAGGGCCTTCATCTAGCCTCTAAACAAAGTGATGTTAAGGAGTTTATCAAACGTAATAATGTTCAGGTTATCTGCTTATCCGAGACAAAACTGGACCACAAACTAACTATCAGTGCTGCTGCTTTTATATGCCCTGGTTAGAAAATGGATCATAACCTTTTAACACTTTGGAATCCTAAATTATACCACTTAACAAAAGTTTTATCCACTGACCAACTCATTCATTACTATTGTCACCATTTACCATTGAGTTCGTCCTTCTTTTTAACCACTGTGTATGCTCAAAACTCGTTTGCTTTAAGACAAAATTTTCTGGATAAATTACCTTCGTTGAATGCTTATTCTAATCCATAGTTGATAGGAGGTGACTTTAGTTGCATGTTTTCCTGTCAGCAAAAATCCGGTGGTTCGCCTCTAAATGTCAAAGGCATTGCACCTCTCCGTCAAGCCTTAACTCTATCTAGCCTTTCTCCTATCAGTTGCTATGGATTTGAATTCACCTTGTCCAACATGAGAAAATCAGGAAACCCTACAGATTGCAAACTTGATCATGTTTTTGCTAATCTGCAATTTTTTCATCTTTGGCCTAAATCATTTTATCAATCTCTTCATTCATCCCTTTCTGATCACTGCCCATTACTTTTTCATTAGGGATTGGACAAAGCCATTAGCTCTGGTAACTTCTGTTTTATATTTTTTTAATTTCTGGACTAAACATGTGGATTTTTCCCATACTTTATTGCAGGCTTGGTCTCAGCATTTTGATGGAAATCCAATACAGAAGCTTATTTGCAAACTACGATCACTCAAATTTTCTCTTAAAGCATGGTCTGCATTTAAATTTGGTGTTGGTTCTCGTCAATCTTCTAAAATTAGACATGATCTGGGGAGAATTCAGGAGAAAATACAGATTAATCCCCACAACTTGGAGCTAATTCATAGTGAAAGTGTTTTGCAGTCGAGACTGAAGGAGGCTCTGGATTTTGTATTGAAAGCATCAAGACAAAGTTCACTCCTAAAGAGAGAGAAAGAGGCAGATAGAACACTTAACTCTTTCACAATTCTTTAAAGATTAGCAAGGCCAATAATTCAATTCACATGGTTAAAGATCAGTATGGCGTGATACATACTTCAGAGGAGAATATTAATCAAGCTTTTGTGAACTACTTCTCAACCATTCTTGCTTCTACAGCTACAAGAACGAATGTACTACCTCTTTTCACTATCAAGCTTCCTTTTCTTACTGATGATCAATCTATCAACATCATTAGAGCTATCACCAGTGAGGAAATTAAAGATGCAGTGTTCAGTCTTGATCCTAACAGTTGTGGAGGACCCGATGGATTTAATGCTACCTTCATTCAACAAAAAATTTATATCAATTTTATTAAATTTTATAATAAATATCGAAAAGGAAATGATTGCAAATTCTGATATTTTGAAAATATTATTATTTAAATATTATAATGATAAGGAGTATTCAATTTTGATTTAAAATTAAAATGAAAGTAGGAATCGTTTTTAAAACGAATTTATAAAATACGCTTTGAACGAAATAGATATTATATATTATATTATATATATATATATATATATATTAATGGCTTGAATAGAATGCGCCGCGCCGCGACCGTTCGTGAATTTCGACCATTGACTTCGAGTTGACATTACGTGAGATTCGACCGTCGGATTCTCCTAAAACTGGAACCGTTAGTTTCGTATCAAAAAGAGATTTCCAACGAATATAAGAGATTTTAAATCTAACGGTTGGTTTGGAATTATGTCCAAATAAAATTTGGAAAAGGTCGCTATGGATGCAGTTCGGTGGTCGTTATTGAAAACCGACTGTACGGGACTTAATAAAATTATTAAAAATATTAATTATTTTTGTAAAATTATAATAAATGATTTGGAAAGAATCTGGATGAAAAATTCCCCATTTGTAAAGATAAAAATATATTTTTATCAAAATGAACTAGTTATTAACTAAAATGATAATCTAACGTTTTTAAAAAAATAAATTGGATTTGAGAATGGTTTTAATCTAACCAGAATTTTCCAATGTTTGGATTGGAATGGATTTGAATAGAAATCATCCCCAGAATATTTCGATATTGGATTCCGTGACAATACAGATATTGTGGAGGAATTTGGAAGATAGATATATATCGTTATTCCCCATACGATATGTGTTGATTTCAGAATTTGATATTGAATATAAGCCGATATAATTTCTGTTTAAAGCGTTGTATTTAATATCAAATCGGATTATGGGTTTGTCGTGAATGGTGTCTTAAATAACGATGTACCTAAACCCGTGTGAAAAGAATAAACCTTTTAATTAAGATTATTAGAGTTTCCAATTATATTTAGTAATTGAAATAAAATGGAACGTCAATTGGGTTTATTATGAACTGTGTTTTTAACGACATTCGTTCTTTAACCCGATTAACAGTGAAATGTGATTTGGAATTTATAAATCTTTTTATTAAATTTAATGGACATTTTCCAAAGTAAAGTTTCCAATTTAATATATTAAATTGGAATTGAATGGAATTCAATTTGGTAATAATCGAAGTAAGCTTCTGTGGAGGAAGACTATTAATATATATGGAATTTAAAAGGCTTCGTCGTTATTCCATTTATATTATTAGTCGGATACGGAAATTGATATCGACTATATATTGATATGTTTTCCGATGAAGATTCCATAATTAGTGGAATATGATTTTGGGTTTATCGTGAACTGTGTTTTAAATGACATTGGTTCTTTAACCTAGTTAAAGACAGGATTTCATGTCTAACATTGTATTTCGAACTGTATTGTTGATCTCTGCTAAATATATATTTGTTTGGTGGCGGAGAATTTATTCTCTTTCTTAACACCCTTCTCTGAGACGTACGAGCTTAGAGGTTATATATCGACATAAATCAATGGTGCGGTGTAGATTGTCGATGTGACATGTTTGATTTCCCAAAGTAAAATAATCATTAATAATGATTGTTGGAAGATTAAAACTAAGTGAAATTTTAATGAATCTTTAATTAGATTGAAATGTGAATGTGATAATTTAAATTATCAAATTTGGGAAATGATCGAAAGTGGAGTACCACCGGTTTTACTCCATGCGATAGTTAAATCTTTAATTAGATTTGAACCGGAAATGGTAATTGATTTTACCGATAACACTGTGGTACTAGATATGGGGTATTACCAGTTTTGCTCCATGGGATGAATAGGTTGGGATTGGGATTAATAAATAAAAGATTACTTTGGTAAGGCTCGATAATCCCGACTAGTTGATAAACCTTAATTTGGTTTAGAATTGATATCCAAAGGAAGATTAAAGATTAAATTTGAAAGAATTTATCTTTGATAAAATTAACGGGAACCTATCCCAAAAGATGTGAATATTTGAATAAAAAAAGTATTTTTAATTGGAATGAGACGTATGTTGTGTTTTTATAGCACTTGATTATAAGATACGTGAATTATTCGGAAAGGTCGGGTTTATACCCATTCTGAATAATTGATTCGATGATAAGTCGACGATGAAGATGGAGGTTGAAGACTGGAGTTCTTCACATCGTTTGGATGATTACTGATGTCTTGATAGGGTTGTACACACAAGACAAGGTAATAAGTGGTGATCGTCCAGACGTACTTGGAGATCGACCGATATGTAAGGACCTCTATCCTATATTGGATATATGGGACGAGGAATAAGGTGCCTCAAGTTTCATTCAGACCCAGATCAAACTTGTAAATGGATGTGTGTATGGCATTGGATTTTATTCTGTGTTGATTGATCTCTATTAAACATATATCTGTTTGGTGGCAGAGAATTTATTCTCTTGCTTAACACCCTTCTCTGAGACGTACGAGCTTATAGGTTATATATCGATAGACATCAGTTGCATGACGTGAATTGTCAGTGTGGCATGCTGAGATGCAAATGATCATGGCTTTTTGTTGAAAAGCAGAGTCTTGTGGTTGATGATCAAAGCACGGCTTTAAACAGCATAGCTTTGTGTATAGCGTTAATTCGCAAGCCTCACACCTCGGTATGAGTTAAAAATGGGATAGGAACGTTGGGAGTGCACGGCGTTTCTTTCTAGCTATGGGTGGTGTCATGGTATGGAGACCAGGCATTTATATTTTTTACCTATGTGGATGATGGATAGCGAGGCGCCTCGAATATATCGGTTACTACGGGGCCGATGGATAGGTCTGATAGGACCGTGAAACGTGTATTTGGGAATACTTAATCCACAAACGTAAGGGTGGACCGACCCAACCGTTCCAAGGGTTCACTGTGGAAGATCCTGAGGCATCTGTTAGAGTGTCTCGAATCGGTGAGGAGCCATCCCTGGCCTCGACTCATAGATGGAAATCCAATTTCCAATGCGTGACTTTTCGATTTTAGTTGTAAAACTAGTATGGCGACATAGTATATGGTAGCTATGCCGTCTATGATTGATACACTTATATGTGAAGTTGTTTTATAAACTATACACTTATAGTAATATCAAAGTGATTTGTTTTAAACGTACTAAGCATGTTTGGCTATTATAAGGGAAAACTCTATCCTCCGGCTTGCGTTGCATTATGTGATGGGACCTGAGCCTTATAATAGCTTCATTTTTTCAAAAAGCATTGCGTTGTTTGTTTTATGCACTGGTATTCTTGGGAGAAAACTCGTTCCCTGTTATACGACGTGGTCCCTTGATTTACTTTATTTCTAAAGTAAAGTTTAAATAACTGTTTTAGTTCACACACCAGTCCCATGACTGACCTGGAGTTTATTATTTTAACCTAAACTCTGGGTGCCCATATTTTCCACATGGGCATCTAGTAGTTTTGGTTTTGCAGATTATTTCTTTTCCCAGGATCCTGGATTTACAGCTGGAGCTATATTCATAAAACTTTGTATCCGTGTATCTCTTTCAGTTGTGTTATGTATTATTTTTCCACTGCTTTGTAATTTAAATCTCTGATATTTTTCTGATGTATATTATTTACTCATACTTTGTTATATTCTTGTACTATGATGTAATTGTTGTAATAGCAATGAAATGTTCTATTGTTTGTGTTCTATTTTGTCGTGTTCTCAACTCAATACGGGCTTTCCCTTATGGGCGAGTTTGGGTCATTTCAGGCCTACTACATGAATAATCACCGTCAAAGCACAACTACTAAATTCTTAACTATTAAGTTTCTTAATATTATATAAATACATCATCACACCAGTATTTTTGTTATTTCCCGAAAGTGCCGCAACCTTCACTTGCAAATGAAAATCAAAATACAACTCAAATTATAGAGGAATTGCCTATGATGTATGGTTTAGTAGTTTATTACTTTTATTATTAAGCACATTAAGGATACATAACTATCCTTTTTAGCAAAGCATTTAAAAAATAAAACTATACATACACACGTTATATTGTTTTGCTCAGTCCTCTCACCGTCAACCATCAATGCAAACTCACGTCTTCTCTGCAAGCTTCACTACTTAGGGGTTAAGCAAAGTAGATATATAATATATTGTTTTCTTTGTCGCTAAGGAAAGTGTTGTATATATGGCCATCTAATGGTCATCTCGCTTCTGTTTCTTCTCTCCATTTTAAAATCCTCTTCTTAGCAAATTTATACCCATCGTCCTCTCCACTAAAAAAGAAGAAAAAGAAAGGAAAATTCAAAATCAATATAAAATCGACTACCACTTCCGTTTTCAAACCGCAGCTACATTTCATAAGTATATAACGAACGGTTCATATTCTCCTAAACAAAAAGAAACTTTATCTCCTCCACAAAGCATTCCTCGGCGAAAACGTGATGAATTGGTTGAAAACTGCATAGAAAACGAAGGGCGAAGAGTGACTGTTGTGTTATAATGACAGGTGACGCTTGGGTGAAGCCTACAGGGGTACGGTAGCTAGGTACTCATGCTGATGGGACATATTCGAAGACAAGCAGTAAAAGGGGCGTATGGGAAGTTTTTCATGGGTTTCATACGTGCTGGGAAGATGCGAAACCAGAACAGTGAAGGCTGCATTGCTTTAGGGTTCTAATATTTTGCAAGAGTGACAGATTGGCATGGTTTAGTGAGTTGCAGGGTATTGTTTTTTTTCGCATGGGAGAAGAAGAGGGGTGCGTGATGAAAATTTTGAGAAGAGGGTTTAAGGGGTACAACCGTACAGAGCATGGTGATTGGGAGTTTGAAAACAAAATGGATGTGGATGAGGCGAGGGAACGTAATATACAAATGTGAGGTAGGGGAGATGGTGCGAAAATGGTGTGAAAAAAATAGTGGAGCGAACTAAATAAAGATGGAAAAGTGATGAGAAGAGAAATAGTGGAATAGCAGTGAAGTTTTGTGAAGAAGTAAGGAAGCAGCGTGTAAAATGGGATCGACCATGGTGGAAAATTTTAACAAACGGAATATGTACATTACAGGAAGAAGGAGAACATTGTTCAAATGAGGTCGGTCTCAGTTTGTATGTGCGAGAATTTGAGGTAGAAAACTGAAGCGTGATTTACTCAGTTTAGAGAAGAAGGGACAAACGGTTAGTGCTTTCGTGGGTTTCAAAGGAAGGAAAGTGGGCTGAGAAAAATTGGAAAAGCCTAATCCTTATTTTAGTTAAGTTTAAATTAAAATTTTAATAGTGTACTAACTCTAAATAATTCGTATCTTGCTCATACATTAGCCAAACTTAACAAAACAAGATCCGTTGGGATCGTATGGACGAGGGCTACACCATGAACTGGCTCGGAGTGAACTGGAGCTCGTTACAATTTATAGCAAAATAAATAGTCTGTCTGAATCAACCGACAGTTATCATTATTTAACGATTACCGTCCAATGTGAGTAAATCTCACTAACTTTGCACAATTTATATTTTTATAACGTATTTTTAGAATTGATAAATGATGGTTGATTGTTGTGTGTTGACTGTCTGGATGAACTGCTAATTAGTTGGTTGAAAATATATAAATATATATATATATATATATATCGTTAATATTATATTGATTCTGTTCATTAGAATATTTCATACTGAAATGAAATTGATGATAATTATATTGTTTAAAATCTGTGGATGCAGGGAAACAGGTTTGAGTGATCTAACTGGATTCCTCAATATTTATAATATTGTTTTTTCATATATTGTGACATATGATGTGATTTATAATCTGTGATTGATTATGATGACACTGGTTTTGTTGTTGGTATTTAAAATACCAGAAGAAATACTAGAATGTAAACAGGGATTTTTCGAAGTGTATATTGAAAATAAAATATTTATATAAAACAAATAAAATGTTTATTTGGAAAAAAAATAGAATTATAAAAGGAATTTATTTGGAAAAATAAATAGAATTATAAAAGGAAGTATTTGGAAAATGAATAGAAATTTATAAAAGGAAATATTTATAAAATGAATAAAATCTAATAAAAGGAAATATGTGGAAAATAAATATTAAATGGAAATCTGTTTTTAACAGATAAGTGGAAAAGATTAATTTAAAATAGAATTAAATAGAAATCTATTTTAACAGATAAATTGGGAAGATTAATTTATAAATAATGTTTTATAAATTAAGTAAAATATTTATCATTGGATAAATTTAATATATAAGTCTGAATTTATATAGAGAAGTGGAAATCGGTTTCAACACCGATATTTGAAACAGAATGTAAACTAAACATTATAAATTTTTTTATAAAGGATGGAATATGAATTTAAAAGGGAAAATCTATTTTAAAAATAGAAATGGAATTTCGAATAGGCTAGAAATAAATAACTTGTTTTAAACAAGTAATGTGATTTATAAACAATGTTTATAAATGAAATAAAAATAATTATCAGTGGATAATTTGGATTGTGAATTCAATATTGAATTTAAAACGGGAAATTTAGAGTTGATTTAAAAAGAAAACGATGGAATTTATTCCGATGTTCGAAATGTGAATAGGATTAAAATAAAATCCATAAAGATTTGTAATTAGAATTCGAATAGGCCAAATGCTATAAAATAAATTATTTTTAGTAATTATATATTGAATAAATCATGATTTGACAAGATAATTAATATTCGGTTTGAAACCGATATTTTATAATCGAATATTAGTTATTCGAAGAGAGTTAATCAAATATTAGTATTCGAAGAGAGTTAATCGAATATTAGTTATTCGAAGAGAGTTATCGAATATAGTTATTCGTAAGAGAGTTATCGATATAGTTATTCGAAAGAGAGTTGATCGAATATAGTTATTCGAAAGAGAGTTATCGAATAGAGTTTATTCGAAAGAGAGTTATGCGTTGAAATTCGATTATATCGAATTCGGGGAAGTATTATTTACTTTCCGATTTTTAATGAAGATTTATTTTATTAATAAATTAATTTTTTACTTATTTATTTAAAATAAGGAATAAGAGTTATATTTTTAAGTTAGGTATTTCAGAAGTAAGGATTATAACATTTTCGTTATAACCAATGATTTATGTAAAAGAAGTGGATTCGTAAATTTGAAATCTGAGAGTTACGTAAGAATAATTTGTTAAAGATTAAAGTGGCGGATTTATCCATTTCAAGGTTAATAATGTCTATAGTTAAGGTCCAAGAGGTAGTTATACCCCAACTTGATTGACTTCATTTTTAACTAAGGAATAGTTAAGGTTCGATAACGAAGCTTGGTTAAGTGAATTAAGCAATGAGTTTTAATGGTTTGAGTTGGCATAGCGATGTTTTAATTAAACATCTGTTTTAATCCAATGAAGGAGTTTTGGAAACGTTTCCCAAATAAAAATCAGAAATGTTTTCTAAATATAGAAGCTGTGAATATATATATATATACATATATGCGAATGTTTTCAATTGGTTAAAAAGAAATATTTTCTGGAATATAGAAATAAATAATTATAATAGATGGAAACGTTTTCCGAGAATAATATAAGGCAAAACAGATTATATGAATATACGAAAACGGGAAATGAGGAAATGAATAAATTAATGATAAATTAATTTAAAGGTAAAAATGTTGATTGATGATTGATCGATAAAATTTCCATTTGGAAATAAGATCGTTGTATGTATGGATGTTTCCCTTTGATAGTTAAATAACCGACTATCAAAGTTTTGACGATTTTTCCGTTGTCAATACGGAGAGACCGGGATCGGATTTATTATCTGAAAATCACTCCGTATGGGCGTTAGCGTTGCGAATCAAATATGATGAAGATAATTGAAGACGGGGTTGTGCAAGAGCTGTTTTGGCGATCCTAGGTAGAAATTGCCTAAGATGAATTTACAGAATAGTGCCTTTGGTTTGTCCAGTACCAAGACAACCTGTATGGAAGAATGTCTGACAGAGTATACTTAATAGATCGCGTAAGTTGATCTCTCCAAATGTATTTACGTTTGGCGGTGGAGGAATTCGTTTCTCTTATCTGTATACCCGTGGTATGTTTGGAGAAATCAATTTGTGATTTGGCGGGTATGACGATGTGACATTCAAAGTAAATAAAGGTGTGATCTATACGTTGTGGCCTCTAGCCTCACAACCAGGAAATAGTATAAAATCGGTTAGGTCTCACGGCTAAGTGGTTAGCTGCCAATTAGGGTGTATTGTCACCTGATCTAGAGAAATTCCATTTACTTCTATAATCTATTTTGATGTTGTCCTTCTCGGGAAATGGTTGCCGATCCCAACCGTTGGTGATAATACATTAGGTACACTCAAGCGAAATAAGTGACCGGTCATGTCTAGCCTGGGTTGCAAGATGTTCTTGCTGAACCCGGTGTATTCCTCTCTAGAGATACACTTTCGGAAGGTGGTCCCATACCTTGCCAGTTGGAATCCATTACCCAATAAGTGCCCACGGTTTTTGATTATATATTATGTATGTGAAACGTGAGATGAAAGCGTTCTGCTAGATGATTATTATATTGTGGTTGATAGACACTATTATAATGGCAAAAGAATTTTTGATATAAAGATTATCGTTTCTTTCAAAAGGATTTTTGAATGTTGAATCAAGTGTTTTGGATTCTCATAAGGGAAAAACCCGTTCCGTGTTATACGGCGTGGTCTTATGAGATATTGTTTATTTTCTCAAACTGTTTTAAATTGTTTACTCATACCAGTCCCATGACTGACCCGGAGTTTATTTTGTTTTGTTTTCCCTAAACTCTTGGGTGCCCAAATTTGTACGGGCAGTCAAGTAGTCGGGATTTTTCAGATATACTTGGAGAGCTTGGAGCAGGAGGCTTCAGGATTATATAGTTATTGTTGTTTCCGCTGTGATGTAAGTGTTATACTCTAATGATGATATGTATATACAAATGACAGATTTGTATTTAAAAGTTATGTTGTATACTATATTTTATTCGTTCCATTGTGAGATTCGTGTTACTCTGATGATGTTGTATTTATGTTCTTCTTCTATTCTAAATTTTCTATCTTATCTATTTCTCACCCTCTATTTTCTTTCTTTGACTATCCCGTATTTCTAATGCTTGAATAGTCGACATTGAGTTTATGTCGATTACCAAGGTCGCAAATCCCCCGGGTCGTTACACCCCACTTCTTTCTGATTTGCCGGCAAGTGCATTCTCTCAAATTTTGAAGGTCAGTTGCGGCAATGGCATTATTAAAAGCTTTGGAAGTGAGCACGTGGTTGGGGGTATCAATACTTTACACTATGCTGATGATACTATAATTTTTAGTCATCCTGATTGTAAATATATTGTTGCTCTTAAATTTTTATTGTATGCTTTTGAGAGTTTATCAGGATTGAAAATTAACTTTCACAAAATCAGTGTGTACACTCTTGGTTGTAGTGAAGAGTTAAGAAGAAACTGTGTTGAGCTTGTCAATTGCAAGAACAAGTTCCCACTTAATTATTTCGGTATGTGCATTCGACCAAAGAAGTTGATGAAGAAAGATTGGCAACACCTCATTGAAAAAGTTGATGTCAGGCTGGCTATATGGAAAGGGAACTCTCTCTCAAGGGTGGAAAGGTTGGTTATAGTGAATTCGGTGCTCTCCTCGTTGCCTCTATATTGCCTGTCATTTTTCAAATGCCCTGGGTGGGTTATTGATAAAATCGATGCACTACGAAGGATTTTTTTTTGGAGACAAGGAGACTAAAAAACTTAGTTGCCCAATTAGCTAGGATCAGGTTTGTAAATCCAAAGATCAGGGAGGTTTGGGTGTGAATAACTTGAAGAATACGAACTCTTCCCTTCTCTGCAAATGGTTATGGGCAATGATGAGCAACAAAATAGTTTTGTGGAAAGAATGGATCGTTAACCCTTGTTATGATGGTAGATTTGATTGGAATCATGATTTTTCACACTGCTCTTTTTTCTGGAGAGAAGTTATGGATAATTCACACTAGATCAAGATGGGCACAAAATTTATTGTGCGAAGCGGAATCAATGTTTCATTTTGGTATGACAGTTGGCTACTTCCTATACCATTAAAGGATGAATTTGAAGAATTGTTTGGGATTGCATGCAACAGATTATCCACTGTTGGTGAATTGTACAATATGGAGGCTGTTAGATTTAAATGGAGATTAACATTTTACAGAATTATAATTGGAAATGCGCTTTAGCAGTTGTGTCAATTGTTCAAGTTACTTGAGAATGTTTTGTTATGTGAGGAGGATGATGAATTTGTTTGGAGATTGGATGGATAGAATAATGTTTTTCATGTTGGAAGTTTGTATAAGACAATGAACTTTGCTGGAAGAAGATGGTTGTGTTTTGATTACATATGTATTTTTCTACAGTTCCCACAAAAGTAAAGATTCATATATGGATGTAATGCATGGGAGGTTGAACACCATGAAGTCTTATGTCGGAAAGGTTTGAACTTAAATGGTGGCTGTGTTTTTTGTGATGTGGACGAGGAAGACTACATTCACTTATTTTGGCAGTGTGACTTTGCTTTCTATGTATGGACGAAATGCATGGTGTATCTTCATCTGGATTTGGAATAGGGAGAATTTATCAAAGATCAATTTAATTTTTGGCAATACATGTTTCCTTCTTTAGATAACACACCCAACCGTCATTTACTTGCTTTGTTAAACTTCTCTTACACTTGGATGTTATGGCATGAGCGCAACTGTAGAAAATTCAAATTCTTAAGACGCACAACTAATAAAATCATTTACATCATCCTTAAATATGTTTTCATGTGGGTTGGCAAAGAAAGATGCAAATTTGTGAGACGACCCGAAATCCCGTACTGACGGAGACAAGGGTTATCTTTGGAATATAACACAGAAACAGATAATAGCAGAACAAAATTAAGCTAATACACCAGATAATGAACAATAGAATATACTGGATAAAAGTAATCATCAGAGTTACACGGTATACAGGATCTTACTTAGTACAAATCAGTTCAGCTATACATAAATGTCTACAGCGGAAAACAAACAAAATATGTGCAATAGGAGCTGAACAGCATAAAAAGAGATAAATGATATAATCCATCTTCAGCTCCAGCTATCCAGAAAGAACCAGCTAAACCTGAATACAAGGCTGCCCGTGTAGGAAAAAGGGGCACCCGAGTTTGAAAGTGAAACAAACTAAGAGTCAGTCATGGGACTGGTATGAGAAATCTATTCAACACATATATAATATGGCCAATCACCGGACCACGCCACTTTCGTGGAACGGGTTTACTCCATTGGATTGCCTGTGCTTTAAAACAAATCTTTCTTTTAAACATCGCTATGCTTTTTATAAAAATGAAGCCATTATAAGACTCAGTTCCCATCACACAATGCAACGCAAACCGGAGGATAGAGTTTTTACCTTATAACGGCCAAAATATGCTTGATACGAATAAAACAAAGGCATTTGATATTATTGCTAGCGTTTATATGTTTTGAAAACAATTTCAAATCATAACTATCAATCATAGACGGCATTAATGCCCCATACCACTATGTCGCCATATATATAGGTATACAATCAAAACCGCACAGTCACGTATTTGGAAATTGGAATTCCGTCATGAACCAAGGCAAAAGGTAGTCCTTACCGAATTCGAGACTGCCTAGCCCGAGTCTCAGGATCAGAACGCATCGACCCTTGGATCGTCAGGGCCGGTCCACACGGAGTGGATTAAAATGCCTGAGCACTACGTTTCGCCGCCCTTTGGGGCGTAAGCGAGCCAACAAGTGACTCCATCGGACCCGGATCGTCCGATCTAACCGAGGCGCCTCGCAACAGCAACAACTACATAGGTGAAAAGTATATAAATGTCAGGGCTGGTAGGTCACTGACACCACCCTAGCTAGGAGGAAACGCAGGCCCTCCCTGAGGTCCTTTCTCCCGTTTCTGGTTCATACCGGGGTGTGAGGCTCGCGAATTTACGTTATACACAAAGCTGCGCCACACAGGCAGTGCTTTGATCATCACCACAAGACTTTGCTTTTCAACAGAAGCCCTGATCACTGCATCTTAGCATGCCACACAGGCAATTCATTCCATGCGACTGATGTCCATCGATATACAACCTCTGAGCTCGTGCGTCTCAGAGAAGGGCGTTAAGCAAAAGAATAAATTCTCCACCGCCAAATAGATGTATATTTAATAGGGATCAATCAACACAGAATAAAATCCAATGTCAGACACACAGTCCATTTACAAGTCTGTCTTGGGTCTGAACGAAACCGGAGGCACTAAATACCTCGCAAACCCATCGATCACCACGTACGTCTGAACGATCACCACTCATTATCCATATTTCAGGATGCCTCCCAATCAGGACCTCGGTTACCATCCAAACGAGGTGAAGATCTCCGGTCTTCGACCACCGTCTTCATCTTCGACTTTCAATCGTCGGTCAATTATTTGAAATGAGAATTAACTCGGCCTTTTCAAATAATTCACGTATATTTAGAATTTCAAATCAATTTATTTCAATGGTTAAATCATTCAACAACACCAATTTTGTTCTTTAATGTAATTTTCACACCAAACACATTCAACCATCAAATACCACATAAATCAAGCAAATTCAGTTTATTTCCATTCCATAACGTTTACAATATTTTATAACGATTTATTACTATTTTTATTTATTTTAAAATAGCCTATTTATTCAAAACGACGCTTCGGGCCATAGCACGGCCGTGGCGCTGTTTTTCTTCAGATTTGATTTACACATATCTGAAAATCTAATCGTTGGATCTTCACTAAATTTACATCATTAGAAAGGTCTTTTCAAAACGAATCCAACGGTTCCAATTTCGGGAAAATCCGACGGTCGGATCTCCCGGTACAATCGTTTGAAGTTTCGATTTCAAAATACGAACTCCAGCGTCGTTATTCGATTAAATATAACTATATTTATATTTATATATAAATATAATCGTTTCTGGCGCTGTTTTTCTTCAGATTTGAATTAAACATTCCAGACAATCCAACCGTTGGATTTTTACAAGGTTGGTGCCGTTGGAAAGATATTTCCAAGGCGAACCCGACGGTTGCGGTTTCGGGAAAATCGAATGGTCGGATTTCCCGCACTAGTTGTTTGAAATCACGGTTTCAAAATACGAACTGCACGGCCACGTTTCGTTTAATTTTATTTATATTTATATATTTATATAAATATAGTTCGTTCAACAATTTCAATATCGTTTTCACTTCAAATATTTCACTAACGCCTTAAAATTTTGGAAAATTTCGCCATAACGTCCTTTGTACGGGAGGGCTGGGAAAATTCCCAAATAGCCACACGGGCATCTCATGTCGAAAAGAAAAGAAAAAGCCAAGCGGCTAGCCAACAGGCTCATAAAATCATCACCCAAACAAAGCAGTAAATGTGTACCTATTTGTCGGGCACAAAATTTTATTCCTCTTCTCTAGCCCCTTTGCTATAACCTGTTCAATAAATACGCATGTACATATATACAGTTTTATCGTTTATCATTTTCCATTCAACTTCATATTTGATTTCCATTTGGTTTAAAAACACCATTCATTCTAATGTCGCATATATAGGCACAAATCATATCATTAGCTAATTAATGAATATTTCAACTCATATATATATTTATTTGAATGAGTGGCTATTTTTAACACTTCACATTTCAACGATTCATGTATATAATAAAAATGTGATTTTTATTGTAAAACAATTCATTTCAAAACACTACTATTTCATATAGTTTATATCGGTGATAAAAATAGGATTTTTCTTATAAAACAATTCCTTTCAAAACGAGATTATTTTACACAGTTCATATAGTCGATAAAAGGTGATTTTTATTATCAAACAATTTATTTCAAAATATGAATACCATTCAACACATGAATTTCAAATCAACGAATGGATATCGATTCAACACATGAAGGTTTTCTATAGTTTCTATATATAGATAAAAATGTAATTTTTATATTTAAAACGCGAATACCATTCAACACATGAATTTCTAATCAACGAATGAATATCGATTCAACACATGAAGGTTTTCTATTCAATGAATAAATATAGTTTCCGCAAATGAAATAATTCAAACACATGAATATTATTCAAAATTTCGGCAGCATAACGGCAGGGTAGTTAAAACCGGGACCGTCCCTAGTACGGCTCCTCGCTCTACCTTAAAACCTCGTGGTTTTTGAAAATGGGAATCATGCATCTAGTTCGCACGCAGGCGGCATGTATATATTTATTTCATTTCCACAAAACTAATCCTATGTGGTTGCAACCAAATATTTCTCAACCACAAACGGGTATTTTTCAACCTCAATCAATCAATATCCACCACAAACAATCCCAAACAATCATTCGCTATCAATCAATTTTCACACCAATCACAATCAATAAATATCGTCCATGGTTTGTGGACGAGGGGCGTGTGTGTATATATATATATATATAGCAATTCACTTTTATTTCAACACATATATAATTTTTACAACGCATATACAACTTATACATCGAACGTAAAACTTATACAACGCTTATACATGAGGTGTACAACGCTTATATAACTCATACATCGACTATATAATTTATACATCGTCATTTTCCATATTGTTTTTAAATTAGAAATCTCACATTGGGTTCCACTCCACCAAAAATAGCAGAAGGCTCAGAAAAATACGCGGTCTCTTCTAAAATGTAGAAGGCGTCCACACGGTCCCGATGTTTCCTGTTTCATCGAATTTCGTTAACATAGCAAAAAGATATGATTTTTCAAAGTTTGCAACGGTTTTAAACTGTTAAAATCAATTTTTAATTAAACAGCCGATACCTGCTTGATTTCTTCAAAACTAGGTTTTAATTTTTCCTTCGATCCGTGCAACTTGGAGACGATCGGAGTACACCACCTTGTAGTGCTTGGAATGACGCTCAGGCGGAGGTAGGTGGGGCCCACTTCGACGTAGGGAGGAGGACGCGGCGGTGGTTCGAAGTGCCAAACTTCGTGACGTCGGTTCTTCCAATCCACACAATGAAAAAATCCAAACTATATATGGATTTGAAGATCTTCTCGTGCTCTTCAAAATCTTCAACTGGAGGAGGGGCTAATTCCGCCTGGTTTGGTCGGAAATTGGATGGGAGCGGCGAGAAAGAGTTCCGCCGTCGATCGCTGCTAATCGGGGAGAGAGAAAACGTTATTTTTTTTATTAAATTCTTATTGGACCGTAGATTTTATAAGGGGTTTTCTGATGCGACCACCAATCTAAACCCAACGACTGTCGTCCCTAGCGTTTTACCCCCATTTCGAACACAATGGGATATGTTTCGAAGGCCCATTCGACTGCTTCAGTCAGTTTCCATTCAAATCAAAATATAAAACATTCAATATTTAATTTGAACGTACATTTCAATTTGCCAGGGCCACAAACTGATTCGAAAAATTCCAGAAAAATAAATCTAGATATGTTTTGACGATACGGTCCCAACAAAACTAGTTTCGTCGAATTCTGAGACCGTTCGCAAAAAGGCCCATTTTTGGTCGATCCAATTTAACTATAATTGACCAAAACACATTTTCCTTTGCCACGCTCACATACTAGCTTCAAAAATTATGAAATTTGAAACCTAGCAATAACTTCACATCTCGGATCCAACAAAAGTGGTTTCGTCGAATTCCGAGGTTGTATGCAAAATGGCCAATTTCACGGGCTATATAAATTCCATAGCGACCGTTCTGAAAATTCATTCGGCCATAACTTTTGCTTTCCGTTATGAAAATTCGATTTTTCAGATTCGTTAGAAAGGTATTCACTAACATATTTAAATATTTTTGGTTTCACTAAAATCCGGATTGTTTTGCACCCAGTACAGTCCGACAAAGTTTTAATTCAATTTTTGAAACTACAACGCCATTTCAGGCCTTGTTTATAATTATAATTAATTATATTCGTTTTCAATTGTCGATTCAA
This sequence comes from Allium sativum, assembly GCA_030737875.1. Classification (NCBI taxonomy): domain Eukaryota; kingdom Viridiplantae; phylum Streptophyta; class Magnoliopsida; order Asparagales; family Amaryllidaceae; genus Allium; species Allium sativum. The sequence continues at coordinate 197,003,329 of CM060911.1, forward strand.
ACTCAGTTTTCATCGCCATTATTTAAAATATTTATTTTAAATATTTAAAATCCATTATTTTAGCCAATTAAATTTTTTTAAATTGGTTCAGATTTTCTGGGTCGTTACAATTTCCCCCACTTAAAACTTTTCGTCCCCGAAAAGGAACAAAGTCGAAAGTGGTTTGATAAATCTACAATCACACAACACAACCAACAATCCAATCGCTTTAACCTTTCAAAAATATACTGATCAACTTCTATACTCTTCTCACATCACTCAGACTATAGAATTAAAAGCGCACATCTATGAAAAGAAAATAACAATAGAGTAGAGAATTGAATGGTAGTGCAAAGTAGGGTAAATGTACCTTGCACCAGAGTCAATCAGGGATATCCACTCGGCATTTAGGATAAGCTTTCTGAATGCTCTCCTCAGTTTCCCAAGTACAATCTCGCGGATCTCCACTCCATTGCACTTTGACTAAGTGAACCTTCTTGTTTCTCAGCTCTTTGGTTTCTTTGCCGATTATCTTTAGCGGCTCTCTTCTCACAGCTAATTCTGGGGTTATTTCAATGTCATGTTGAGCTGCTTCTTCCACGATCAAGTCTGGATCATGAACGTGTTTTCGAAGTTGAGATATGTGAAATACATCATGAACTCCAGGCAACCAATCTGGCAATTTGACCCTATAAGCGAGAGTCCCTATCCGTTCCAGAATAGGAAACGGACCAATGAATTTAGGCGCCAACTTTCCAGTTTTACCGAACCGGATAACTCCTCTCATCGGCGATACTTTCAAATATACATTGTCGCCAACAACAAAGGATATATCTCTTCTTCTTCTATCGACATAGCTCTTTTGTCGGCTTTGAGCGGCGAGTAATCGCTTCTTAATAAAATCGACTTTGTCGGCAGCTTCGCGAATCATATCAGGCCCTAACACAAGTCTATTTCCAGGCTCGACCCAACAAGCAGGAGATCGGCACGGTCTACCATACAATGCTTCGAATGGCGACATTGTCAGACTCTCCTGGTAGCTGTTGTTATAAGAGAATTCAGCCAAATGCAGATGGTCTTCCCATGATCCATCGAAATCTAGAACACAAGCCCGCAATAGATCTTCTAAAATGCGATTCACCCTCTCAGTCTGACCGTTTTTCTGAGGATGATAAGCGGTGCTCAAGCTTAACTTCGTTCCCAGCTCGACTTGAAATGCTTCCCAGAATTTGCTAGTGAATATTGTATCTCTGTCACTGACTATGCTGAGCGGCACTCCATGTAGTCTAACTATTTCCCTGAAGTAAATCTGCGCCAGACTCTGAGCAGTTCTATTTGATCTGACAGGTATGAAATGGGCGGTCTTCGTGAAGCGATCTACGATCACCCAAATACTGTCATTCCCTTTTCTGTTTCTGGGCAGACCATCAATGAAATCCATGGAGATATGCTCCCACTTCCAACCAGGAACTTCTAGTGGTTGTAACAATCCAGCCAATTTCTGTTGGTCGCTTTTGACTAGCTGGCAAGTAGGGCATCGACTAACATATATTGAAACGTCTCTCTTCATAGCCTTCCACCAGAATGTTCTTTTGAGATCGTTATACATTTTGGCCACGCCAGGATGGATACTCAGCTTGGACTTGTGACACTCGTCTAACACTTCCCTTTCTAAACCTGGGATGTCAGGAACACAAATCCTTCCTTTCAACCTCAAGGTCTCGTCGTTATCTATTTGAAAACACGAGGGTTTGCCTTTCTGAATCCTTTTGATCATATCTTTAATAAAATTATCCTCCTTCTGAAGGATAGATATTTTGTCAATCAAGGATGTCGTGATAATAAAGCTGGCGATCATTACATTCTTTCGGCTCAGCGCATCAGCCACGACATTGGCTTTTCCTGGAGTATATATAATTTCAAAGTCATATGCTGCAAGGAACTCCAGCCAACGTTGTTGCCTCAGATTTAGGTCTTTCTGAGTGAATAGATACTTTAGCGACTGGTGATCTGTAAACAGTTCAAATCTCTCGCCCAGAAGATAGTGTCTCCAGATTTTCAAAGAGAATATGATAGCAAATAACTCAAGATCATGAGTTACATAGTTTTTCTCGTGCGGATTCAGTTGACGACTAGCATAAGCAATCACTTGGCCTCTTTGCATTAACACCGCGCCAAGGCCTTCCCTAGAAGCATCAGTCCAGACTTTCAAATCCTGGTTTCCATCAATGATGGTTAATACTGGAGCAGTTGTTAATCTCAACTTTAGCTCTTCAAAAGCCTCCTCACTTTCCGGAGTCCTTTTAAATTTAGAGTGCTTCTTTGTAAGCTTCGTCAAGTGACCTGATATCTTCGAAAAGTCTTTAACGAATTTCCGGTAATAACTAGCCAATCCGAGAAAACTGCGGACTTCAGTGGGAGTACTAGGCTGTTTCCAATTCTGAATAGCTGTGATTTTACTTGGATCCACAGCGATTCCTTCTTTTGATACGACGTGGCCTAGAAATTTTACTTCATCTTGCCAGAATATACATTTGGAAAACTTGGCTTTTAATACATTCCGTCTCAGAATTTCTAGAACCTGTTCCAGATGCTTTTCATGTTTGGCCTTTGATTTAGAGAAGATTAGAATATCGTCAATAAAAACCAGAACAAATTTATTCAATACTCCTCTGAATACTCTGTTCATCAGATCGACGAAGTAAGCTGGAGCGTTACATAACCCGAACGGCATTACTAACCACTCGTAGAATAAGTCGGGGCCTCTGAACGCGGTCATTGGAACACACTCTTCGGCAATTCGAAGTTGATGGAAGCCTGTAGCTAGGTCCATTCGTGAGAATACTTGTGCTCCATTCAATCGATCCAACAAATCATCAATCCGCGGCAATGGATACTTGTTCTTTATTGTCTGCTTAATCAGATCACGATAATCCACACATAGACGTAGAGTACCGTCAAATTTTGGGACAAATACCACGGCTGCACCCCAATCAGAGAAACTAGGCCTGATCAGACCTTTCCATACCAGCTGTCGTGTTTGATTGTCTAATTCCTCCTTCTCTTTCAAGGACATTCTTCGAATAGCGTGAACTACGGGCCTTGCATTGGGAATCAAAGCAATCTTGAAATCTATTTCTCTTTGCGGAGGTAAGCGAACAACTTCTTCGAACACATCCGCATAGTTCTTGACAACAGGAATATCTTTGATGAGGTCGGGAATATTCTATGCAACTTCAGGGATAATTTCTATTTGAGCTGGAGAAACATTCAAAGCTGCCTAGAAGTCTTTTCTATTAGCATTCTGACCTTCACAGGGAATGGTTATATAATCACCTGATTTAATCTTCGCCTTTACGACTCTGTCGGCGCATTTAACTTCAGCTTCATATTTGGTCAACCAGTCTAACCCCAAGATGATATCAAACTCTTTAAAATTCATGACGGCTGCGATGGTAGGAAACCGGTATCGAGAGAAAGAAACCGGCACTCCACAAATCCAACTGAGATCTATGGAACCCCCAACCGGATTCTGGACAGTCATTGGTTCCTTCATCTTTTTCAAATTCAAATCCAGCTTCTTAGCTGCATCTTTGGCGATGAAACTTCACGACGCGCCGGTGTCAAATAGTACTTTAACTGGGATGTCTTTGACAGTTAGCGTGCCTTCTAAAACATCTGGCCTTTCTTGAATAGCTGAGGGCCCAGATGCTTCTGCTACTTCATTTATGTGTACTGTTTTGGACTTCTTAAATTGCCTGCAATCCTTTTCAAGATGGCCAATCCGATGACATTGACAACATTTTCTACTCTCTCGAAACTGGTTATCGGGATTAGACCCCTTCTTTCGTTTCTTCGAGGTTTTACACTTCCTAGTCAGATGCCCCTGTTTATTGCAGTTAGAGCATGTGGCAGTCGTTGCCGGTTCCTTTTCAGATTTAGCCATTTTTCTCTTGGCACTGGACTTCTTACTGACATCAGACTTTGTACTGGCCTCTGGACGATCAGTTTCAGACCCTGCTTTGTCACTAGAACAGACTTCTTCTTCGTCGCGCAACATTCCTTTCTTATGGAGATCTTCATACTGATAAGCCATGTATATCATTTCTGAAAAAGGAAGCTTCACATTCCTCATTACACTATTCTGATATCTCCTTTGAAGGCCATGAATAAATCTCAGATTTTTCCTCTTTGGGTCTTGAATTAGATGAGGAGCAAAGTGAGCAAGTTCGTTGAATTTCTTATGATATTCTGGGATGGTCATATCACCTTGAATTAGATAAGAAAATTCATCACATAATCTCTCGGTTGCTTCAGGAGGAGTAAATCTTTCTAGGAAAATCACTTTGAATCTGTCCCAGGTGATATCTCCTTCTGGATTATCTTTGATGATCGTTTCCCACCAAATTAAAGCTTCTTCTTTGAGCGCCCAAGATGCTACTAACCGTTTCTGGTCATCTCTCAGATGTATACGCTCAAAAATTCTTTCTACCGAACTCATCCAAGCTTGAGTCTGAATTATGGATTCATTGCCCGAGAACTGTGCTCCGTTTAGATTTCGATATCTCTTTAATAGAGCCTCTAGATCGGGTTCTGCATTTCTCCTGTTTCTGACACTCATTTTTCTAGTACTTCTGCAATTAGCAGATCAAGTGTCAGGTCACAGAAAAGAAAATTTTCAAACATAGAAACATAAACTTCAAGTGTAAATGTGTCTATCGAGGTGTAATTTCATTCTGCTTTACTCATACTAGGATATTGCTGATCCTATCTGTATAGAGTTACCCGTCCTAGAACACTACTGGTTCTATTTCTGACGAGTTCGTTCCAATGATATATTCCAGAACTAAGCTTAACCAAAGCTCTGATACCACGGTGAGACGACCCGAAATCCCGTACTGACGGAGACAAGGGTTATCTTTGGAATATAACACAGAAACAGATAATAGCAGAACAAAATTAAGCAAATACACCAGATAATGAACAATAGAATATACTGGATAAAAGTAATCATCAGAGTTACACGGTATACAGGATCTTACTTAGTACAAATCAGTTCAGCTATACATAAATGTCTACAGCGGAAAACAAACAAAATATGTACAATAGGAGCTGAACAACATAAAAAGAGATAAATGATAGAATCCATCTTCAGCTCCAGCTATCCAGAAAGAACCAGCTAAACCTGAATAAAAGGCTGCCCGTGTAGGAAAAAGGGGCACCCGAGTTTGAAAGTGAAACAAACTACGAGTCAGTCATGGGACTGGTATGAGAAATGTATTCAACACATATATAATATGGCCAATCACCGGACCACGCCACTTTCGTGGAACGGGTTTACTCCATTGGATTGCCAGTGCTTTAAAACAAATCTTTCTTTTAAACATCGCTATGCTTTTTATAAAAATGAAGCCATTATAAGACTCAGTTCCCATCACACAATGCAACGCAAACCGGAGGATAGAGTTTTTACCTTATAACGGCCAAAATATGCTTGATACGAATAAAACAAAGGCATTTGATATTATTGCTAGTGTTTATATGTTCTGAAAACAATTTCAAATCATAACTATCAATCATAGACGGCATTAATGCTCCATACCACTATGTTGCCATATATATAGGTATACAATCAAAACCGCACAGTCACGTATTTGGAAATTGGAATTCCGTCATGAACCAAGGCAAAAGATAGTCCTTACCGAATTCGAGACTGCCTAGCCCGAGTCTCAGGATCAGAACGCATCGACCCTTGGATCGTCAGGGCCGGTCCACACGGAGTGGATTAAAATGCCTGAGCACTACGTTTCGCCGCCCTTTGGGGCGTAAGCGAGCCAACAAGTGACTCCATCGGACCCGGATCGTCCGATCTAACCGAGGCGCCTCGCAACAGCAACAACCACATAGGTGAAAAGTATATAAATGTCAGGGCTGGTAGGTCACTGACACCACCTTAGCTAGGAGGAAACGCAGGCCCTCCCTGAGGTCCTTTCTCCCATTTCTGGTTCATACCGGGGTGTGAGGCTCGCGAATTTACGTTATATACAAAGCTGCGCCACACAGGTGGTGCTTTGATCATCACAACAAGACTTTGCTTTTCAACAGAAGCCTTGATCACTGCATCTTAGCATGCCACACAGGCAATTCATGCCATGCGACTGATGTCCATCGATATACAACCTCTGAGCTCGTGCGTCTCAGAGAAGGGCGTTAAGCAAAAGAATAAATTCTCCGCCGCCAAACAGATGTATATTTAATAGGGATCAATCAACACAGAATAAAATCCAATGTCAGACACACAGTCCATTTACAAGTCCGTCCTGGGTCTGAACGAAACCGGAGGCACTAAATACCTCGCAAACCCATCGATCACCACGTACATCTGAACGATCACCACTCATTATCCATATTTCGGGATGCCTCCCGATCAGGACCTCGGTTACCATCCAAACGAGGTGAAGATCTCCGGTCTTCGACCACCGTCTTCATCTTCGACTTTCAATCGTCGGTCAATTATTTGAAATGAGAATTAACTCGGCCTTTTCAAATAATTCACGTATATTTAGAATTTCAAATCAATTTATTTCAATGGTTAAATCATTCAACAACACCAATTTTGTTCTTTAATGTAATTTTCACACCAAACACATTCAACCATCAAATACCACATAAATCAAGCAAATTCAGTTTATTTCCATTCCATAACATTTACAATATTTTGTAACGATTTATTACTATTTTTATTTATTTTAAAATAGCCTATTTATTCAAAACGACGCTTCGGGCCATAGCACGGCCGTGGCGCTGTTTTTCTTCAGATTTGATTTACACATATCTGAAAATCTAACCGTTGGATCTTCACAAAATTTACATCATTAGAAAGGTCTTTTCAAAACGAATCCAACGGTTCCAATTTCGGGAAAATCTGACGGTCGGATCTCCCAGAACAATCGTTTGAAGTTTCGATTTCAAAATACGAACTGCAGCGTCGTTATTCGATTAAATATAACTATATTTATATTTATATATAAATATAATCATTTCTGGCGCTGTTTTTCTTCAGATTTGAATTAAACATTCCAGACAATCCAACCGTTGGATTTTTACAAGGTTGGTGCCATTGGAAAGATATTTCCAAGGCGAACCCGACGGTTGCGGTTTCGGGAAAATCGAATGGTCGGATTTCCCGCACTAGTTGTTTGAAATCACGGTTTCAAAATACGACTGCACGGCCACGTTTCGTTTTAATTTTATTTATATTTATATATTTATATAAATATAGTTCATTCAACAATTTCAATATCGTTTTCACTTCAAATATTTCACTAACGCCTTAAAATTTTGGAAAATTTCGCCATAACCTCCTTTGTACGGGAGGGCTGGGAAAATTCCCAAATAGCCACACGGGCGTCTCATGTCGAAAAGAAAAGAAAAAGCCAAGCGGCTAGCCAACAGGCTCATAAAATCATCACCCAAACAAAGCAGTAAATGTGTACCTATTTGTCGGGCACAAAATTTTATTCCTCTTCTCTAGCCCCTTTGCTATAACCTGTTCAATAAATATGCATGTACATATATACAGTTCTTATCGTTTATCATTTTCCATTCAACTTCATATTTGATTTCCATTTGGTTTAAAAACACCATTCATTCTAATGTCGCATATATAGGCACAAATCATATCATTAGCTAATTAATGAATATTTCAACTCATATATAAATTTATTTGAATGAGTGGCTATTTTTAACACTTCACATTTCAACGATTCATGTATATAATAAAAATGTGATTTTTATTGTAAAACAATTCATTTCAAAACACTACTATTTCATATAGTTTATATCGGTGATAAAAATAGGATTTTTCTTATAAAACAATTCCTTTCAAAACGAGATTATTTTACACAGTTCATATAGTCGATAAAAGGTGATTTTTATTATCAAACAATTTATTTCAAAATATGAATACCATTCAACACATGAATTTCAAATCAACGAATGGATATCGATTCAACACATGAAGGTTTTCTATAGTTTCTATATATAGATAAAAATGTAATTTTTATATTTAAAACGCGAATACCATTCAACACATGAATTTCTAATCAACGAATGAATATCTATTCAACACATGAAGGTTTTCTATTCAATGAATAAATATAGTTTCCGCAAATGAAATAATTCAAACACATGAATATTATTCAAAATTTAGGTAGCATAACGGCAGGGTAGTTGAAACCGGGACCGTCCCTAGTACGGCTCCTCGCTCTACCTTAAAACCTCGCGGTTTTTGACAATGGGAATCATGCATCTAGTTCGCACGCAGGCGGCATGTATATATTTATTTCATTTCCACAAAACTAATCCTATGTGGTTTCAACCAAATATTTCTCAACCACAAACGGGTATTTTTCAACCTCAATCAATCAATATCCACCACAAACAATCCCAAACAATCATTCGCTATCAATCAATTTTCACACCAATCACAATCAATAAATATCGTCCATGGTTTGTGGACGAGGGGCGTATATATATATATATATATTTATTTATATATAGCAATTCACTTTTATTTCAACACATATATAATTTTTACAACGCATATACAACTTATACATCGAACGTACAAATTATACAACGCTTATACATGAGGTGTACAACGCTTATATAACTCATACATCGACTATATAATTTATACATCGTCATTTTCCATATTGTTTTTAAATTAGAAATCTCACATTGGGTTCCATCCACCAAAAATAGCAGAAGGCTCAGAAAAATACGCGGTCTCTTCTAAAATGTAGAAGGCGTCCACACGGTCCCGATGTTTCCTGTTTCATCGAATTTCGTTCACATAGCAAAAAGATATGATTTTTCAAAGTTTGCAACGGTTTTAAACTGTTAAAATCAATTTTTAATTAAACAGCCGATACCTGCTTGATTTCTTCAAAACTAGGTTTTAATTTTTCCTTCGATCCGTGCAACTTGGAGACGATCGGAGTACACCACCTTGTAGTGCTTGGAATGATGCTCAGGCGGAGGTAGGTGGGGCCCACTTCGACGCAGGGAGGAGGACGCGGCGGCGATTCGAAGTGCCGAACTTCGTGACGTCGGTTCTTCCAATCCACACAATGAAAAAATCCAAACTATATATGGATTTGAAGATCTTCTCGTGCTCTTCAAAATCTTCAACTGGAGGAGGGGCTAATTCCGCCTGGTTTGGTCGGAAATTGGATGGGAGCGGCGAGAAAGAGTTCTGCCGTCGATCGCTGCTAATCGGGGAGAGAGAAAACGTTATTTATTTTTTTATTAAATTCTGATTGGTCCATTGATTTTATAAGGGGTTTTCTGACGCGACCACCAATCTAAACCCAACGACTGTCGTTCCTAGCGTTTTACCCCCATTCCGAACACAATGGGATATGTTTCGAAGGCCCATTCGACTGCTTCAGTCAGTTTCCATTCAAATCAAAATATAAAACATTCAATATTTAATTTGAACGTACATTTCAATTTTCCAGGGCCACAAACTGATTCGAAAAATTCCATAAAAATAAATCTAGCTATGTTTTGACGATACGGTCCCAACAAAACTAGTTTCGTCGAATTCTGAGACCGTTTGCAAAAAGGCCCATTTTTGGTCGATCCAATTTAACTGTAATTGACCAAAACACATTTTCCTTTGCCACGCTCACATACTAGCTTCAAAAATTATGAAATTTGAAACCTAGCAATAACTTCACATCCCGGATCCAACAAAAGTGGTTTCGTCGAATTCCGAGGTCGTATGCAAAATGGCCAATTTCACGGGCTATATAAATTCCATAGCGACCGTTCTGAAAATTCATTCGGCCATAACTTTTGCTTTCCGTTATGAAAATTCGATTTTTCAGATTTTTTAGAAAGGTATTCACTAACAGATTTAAATATTTTTGGTTTCACTAAAATCCGGATTGTTTTGCACCCGGTACAGTCCGACAAAGTTTGAATTCAATTTTTGAAACTGCAGCGCCATTTCAGGCCTTGTTTATAATTATAATTAATTATATTCGTTTTCAATTGTCGATTCAAACTCAGTTTTCATCGCCATTATTTAAAATATTTATTTTAAATATTTAAAATCCATTATTTTAGCCAATTTAAAATTTTTAAATTGGTTCAGATTTTCTGGGTCGTTACAATTTGTTGACTCAATTGATGCGAGAGTCCATGATCGCATTCGTGGATGTGTTGGAGATTAGCTTGGTGGATGTTGTGCTTCAAGGCTGATCAGTGCTGCCGTACTTAGTATATTTTTCCATGCTGATGTGTTATGTATTATGCTTATGTATTTTTTTGGCGCACTGATGTAATTCTCATGTTGTTGGTTTTTGCTGGTTTATGTAAATATTATGTACATATATGGACTATGTAAAAATGTACCACGGTAGTTGAATGATATATATTAAGGTGTGAATCAAATGATTCACTACCTTTTTACTTCAAAAAAATGAATGTCTAAGCTTAATTGGTACATGGAACATAGTGGAAGGGATAAAGGAATTGAACTCATTGAAATCCAACCAATTAGTTTTATACCAAATCAAATCAGAGATTAGTAGAAAGTTGTCAAATGAGATCAGCATCAAATCAAATCAAATTAGTATTGAAAATGAAACAAATATATGAGAATTAATTAACATTAAAATTTAAGAGAAAAGGTAACATGAAATAAATGTGATATAGCATGAAAGAAAAAAATTAACTTCATGCGAAAATGGAAATATATTAACGTGATTAACACTAATTTATACAAGTGTAAGCAATGCTAATGTCAACTATGCTTTAACAAAACAACTATGAAATAAATGGAAAAGGAATTATAGAAAAAGACGTACGTTAATTAACACAAACTCTTGATATATGTACAAACAAAATGGAAGTGATTCATATGTTTATAAATATAGATCTAATATTAAAATGGAATTGAATGTATATTATATTATCCAAATATCATGTGTAGAATAGCAGAGAATAAAAGAAAAGAAGAATAGGAGGATATACATGAAATTTCAAGACCATACCTTTTGTCCTGGTATAAATATTTGAACTAGTGCGGAAGATGAAGGTAAATGTGATTAGTTTAACAATTTTGTAGATATGATCATATGATGAAGCTAATATAGGAAAGGAAGAAGTACCTAACAAAAGTCTAAACATGCATATTTGGGAAATATCGATGTTAGCTTTTGTGTTTCTAAGCCATGCGCATGGCAAGACAGTTGTAGAAATGTAGTGATAGTGAAGAACCTGATAGCATTTATTGCTTGGGAATGGAGAGTCTTATGAATATAATTAATTTCCTTATATGCATGAATCTCTTCCTTATATCATAGGTAAAATAGCAGAGAATAAAAAAAGAGAGGATATATATGAATATAATTAATTTCCTTATATGCAAGAATCTCTTCCTTATATCATTAAACCTATTCCTTATATATCATGTGTAAAATAGCAGAGAATAAAAAAAGAATAAGAGGATATACACGAATGTAATTAATTTCCTTATATGCATAAATCTTTTCCTTATGTCATTGAATATATTCCTTATATATCATGTGTAGAATAGCATAAAATAAAATAAAAGAAGAATAAGAGCATATACATGAATCTCTTCCTTATATCAAAGAATAAGTGAATGTCTAACTTGAAAAGATCCGATATGGCAAACAAGAAAGCCATTGGTTACCGTAAGATGATTTTACTCAATTCACGTTGAGTACCGTAGTTTTAAGGGATGTTTACCATCTTTATTTATTGGCCATTTTCCATTTCTATCACTGTTTATGTATATTGTTATAGAACCTATGTGCACTACTGTAACACCCCGTAATTTTGTTAACATTAAAGAAGGTAAATTAAATAATAATTAATTTAATATTCAGAATTAAGGAAAACGGACTGCGCCATTGCGTCCATCTCGAAATTCTGGTCAAGATAGACATTTGGTTTCCGTAAAATGGACACCGTATGGAGAAGTTATGAGGGTTTTAAGTTTGTACACATGTAGAAAGAATATATATGCATATGAGTCATATAGGAGTCAGATTTGAGTCAGCACCTTATCCAGAACAGTTCGAATTTGAAAAAGAAAAAGAGGCGGCAGATTTCCCGCTCTAGGGGTCGACCACCCTAAACCAGTGTTGACACCGTGGTCGACCCCCCTTAAGGGATGTCGACACCGGGGTCGACCCACCCACAGGGGTGTCGACACCCCTAGGGCTGACGTGGCATAGTCGGTTCGGGGGCTGGCAACTATAAATAAAGGTCCATTTTCACTTGTTTTCTATCCTAAAATGCAATGGAGGCCAGATGCTGTCACTAATTCTATTCATCTTCTGCAAATCAAATTCTAAGATTCAAGCATAGATTCAGCATGAACTTCTTTTCTATCTTCTTAACAATCCAAACACTGTGAGTTGGTTACTTTTAGGTTTAAATGAATAAAAGTAAATTGTGAAAGACTGTGATTTGAATATGTTGTAAACCATGAATCTATGCTATTGTTAAATCTTATACTATGTCATGATAGATCTACTTCTCTAGATCTAATTCAATTGTGGTTATCCTGTTATGTCGCCATTGTGGATCTTGATTTGTAACTATATTGTGGTTAATGTTAATTTGTCAATTTGGACAGTTACAACATTGGTTAGATCTAATTCTTTATGTAAACCATCTTTCACCTGTCATATTATGGTCAATTAGATATGTTATAAATTGGACATGTGAATCCGTATTTAGATCTAAACATGCTACTATGTCATCCTAATTATGTTAGATCTGTTTTTATGTCCACCTTATAATTATGCTAGATCTGTTTCTATGTCCACCTTACTATTATGCCAAAAAATGTCTATGCCAGTATATATGTTCATGTCGCCTTTGTTAGAATGATCACTATTGTCATTTCTTCCATCACCTTTCCCTTTTTCTGTATATGCCTAGGCCACTTTCTAGCCTATGTACGCCGCCAAATATACGCGAATGCGCTAGTTAGGGGACGGGGGAAAATATTAGATTTGGCATAACTTGATATAGACATATAATCCATTATGAGTATAACTGGACATTTAGGCATAATTGGAAATTTGAATGTTAATTTGGTTATTAATTGGAGTAATGAATATGAATAAATTTGGCATAAAATCAAGTATGGACATAACTGGGAAAAAGAGACATAATTACCTTTAAAGACATAGGTAAGAATTGGATAAGAATGAAATGTCTAGTAAGTAAAATTAGGAATTGTAATTGCACTTATGACACGAGGTTAGGTTGCATTAGTGGTGGAAGTTTGCTGGACCTGACCGGCATAACCAACAACCACTAATGTTGAACCTAATGTGAGAGGTCTAAGTGCGCAAATACGAATCTGGCTAAGACACGATGTTAGGCCCAACTTGTGGAATAAGACTGCCCGGACCCGACCGACATATCCAGCATCGACAGGTTGTAAGCCTAATGTGGGAGATCTAGCCCATTATAAACCATAAATGGACATGGTAATAAATTGGACTACGTAACCAAATATAATCCTTAGGGATTATATGATTGTGAACTAAAGTCAGGGTTAAGTAAATTGATTGGATAGTGTATGGTTTAAGCAAATCTAGAGGGGGTGGGTAATATTTACATATAGGTCCACAAACTTAACCCGATAAGGTTATGTAATTAAAGTCACCAAGTGGTATACATAACCAGAGGAAATAATAAAGTTATGTAATTAAAGACACCTTTTAGGGTAAGCATAACTTGTAGAAATAATAGGGCTATGTAATTAAAGACACCTAGTGGTATATATAGTCAGTGGAAACCTAGTGGGGGATACAAGACAAAGTGGAGAGCTTGTATCATATTGTGTGGGACCCATTTCAGTCAGTAACCCGGAGTAGGTATCAAACAAAGTACTCCGTACTAGACGGAGAAGGGGCACGCTTACTGACTGATCGTAAGAGACCCAAACGTGGAGGACGGTGTGGGCGGCGCAAACCGACAGGGCCATGTGCGTGCATGAGCCGGGAAGAGGGGGATAAGACGACCGTGACACCTGTAGATATGGGGCTGTGCATATCTATGAGGGGTTGCCACTTTAGGACGTTGTACATCTTATTGTGGGGCCAACACAGAGTATCCACGGAATAGGGAGCCGATCGATTAGGGTAGTAGTTAGGGTATATTTGGACGTATACCTAAGTCTACCACATTGAAATCTAAGGGATCATCTCATTCTGGTTATACTAGTAATAGTGTAGGGTTATCATTAGAAGCATACACACCTTATCATGTCTACCTTGTCACACCTGTCATCTACGTGGTGATCTCTCTTACCCACTTTATATGCCTGTCATGTTACTTTTATTTATTTACTTGTTAAAAGTCACTAGACTCGCCAGACTTTATGTCTGACCCTTTTGTTTCTCCTTCTTTCTTCCGCTCCCCCCCCCCAATTTATCAGGGAGAAAACACTCAGGATTGACCATGATTGTGCTTACTTTTGCTAGAGCTGCTAATATGTATGGCTCAAGCTTCTATCCTTATTGCTATGGCTATATTTTGTTCTTAGGGAATTTTACTTCTTTTATGTACTCTGATATTTTTGAAGTACAAGACAGTAACTTTCATGTTGTAATGGGCTTTTATGTTTCAGACATGCGATGTTTTTTTTTTGGACCACGGTATCTTATGATAAATAAAGTTTTTATTCCGCTGTTATTCGATATATCTGTCTTGTAATATTTTGTGTCTGTTTACCTATAATGCTTCACGAAACTTAATGCATTCCCTTTGTGAGTGACATTAACAGACGTGGGGTGTCACACTTGGTATCAGAGCTGAAGGTTACCAGATTGGATAAAGTTTTTGAAAATTATTTTCAAAAAGGTTTTAAAAGAAAGCATTTTCAAAAAGAAAAGTCTATTTTGAAAAACTTTCCCCAAAAAGCCATATGTAATTCCTTCGGTCCTTTGTCCAAAACTCTTCCTTTTTCCTTTTTCAGCATGTTTGGGGAATAAAACATTCCTAATATCCCAGAGGGCATTACAATACCCGGATGGTTCCATAGGTATTTGGAGGCCACGGCACCTGCCGAAGGCCAAGGAAACGTTCCTCCCCCAGCTGCACCAATCATTCCTCCTCCTCGCCCTCCAAGAGCAGATAACTTCGCCAAGATGTACAAGGACTTCTGTGTTATGGGAAGGAAGTCATTCCATGGGAACAAGACATTCGTAGAAGTGCGGAATTGGCTCAAGGAGACCAAAGATTTGTTCGTAATCTTTGAAGTAGAGGATAGAAGGAAGGTTCAGTTAGCCGCCTGGCTATTAAAAGACGAAGCCTCATTTTGGTGGGAGGTCACCCAAGCTGGACGACCGGTGGAAACTTAGAAAGATTTTAGATAGAGGTTCGAAATGAAATTTCTTTCCCAAGCCGAAAGAAACATGCAGATGGAGAGGTTCTTAGCACTCAAACAAGGAAACTTGACGGTGAAAGAGTATGTGAACAAATTCAACCAGCTAGCAAGGTTTGGGTTAGAGTTGGTGGATACGCCGCACAAAAGGGCTTTGCGGTTTGCTAAAGGGATGAATGAACCTCTGCATGGGTTAGCTATGTCCCATATTCCAATGGGGGCCACCTTTGAAAAGCTTGTCGATATGGGTTAATGCATGAGGAAGACAAGGGAGAAAAGAAGGAAGCAAAGGCTGAGGAGACATCGCAAAATAGGAAGGTGTGGCGCAAGAAGGGGCAGCAGTAACAACAACAACAACGCAGAAGAAAGGAGGGAAGAATGACAAAGGCAAGGATAAGAGAAATAATCACAGTTGTGGGAAGGAAGGTCACTTGATCAAAGACTGTAAGAGAAGGAAGAACACTTGCTTTAATTGCGGAGAGGTCAGACACTTCGCTAGATAGTGCTCGAAGAAACAGGGATCACAGGGACAGGGCCTTCTGGAGGGCAGGTGCATGCTCTCCCGACTAGTGCTCCTAATAGAGGTAGAAAAAATTCCGTGGAAGGTTTAATTTCTCTTTCAAACCATCCTATTAGAACAATTTTTGATTCTGGCGCTTCACATTCATTTATATCAAGTTCTGTAGTTGAATCTTTGCACTTAATTACTATTATGGTAGTGGATCCCGTAATTGTTTCAAACCCCATTGGTGGTTCGGCTCATTTATCTATGATTTGTCGGGGTTTGAAATTATATGTGTTAGGCGTCGAGTTTGAATGCGACGCATATGTGCTCGGGTTTATGGGCTATGGGTTGATTCTAGGAATGGATTAGCTCACCATGAATGGTGCCATTCTGGATTGCGAGAGGAGGGTCGTTAGGCTTCTAACTTGTTATGGGAGGACCCTTGAGATTTCTTGTGACCCTCAAGGGTCGGTTATGCTTAGCTTCCTAGAGTCTCTTGATGCATCTATAGATGATTTGCAATCTGTTCCGGTAGTTCGAGAATATTCTGATGTTTTTGATGAGGTTCGGGGTTTACCTCCGAGGCATGAGATCAACTTTCATATATATTTGGTGGACAATGCAAAGCCAGTTGCATTGCCAGTGCGCCACATGGCTCTGAGGGAAAGGAGGTAGCTGAGTAAGCAAGTAGGGGAGCTACTTGAGAAAGGGCTTATCAAACAAAGCATATCTGAATGGGGTGCTCCAGTAGTATTCGCGACTAAGGCGGATGGTTCACTTCGTTTGTGTGTTGACTATAGAGAGCTGAATAAACTCACTAAGAAGAATAGGCACCCGCTTCCGAGGATTGATGATTTATTTGATCATCTTGTTGGTACCTCGGTATCTTCCCTGTTAGACTTGGCCACGGGGTTTCATCAGTTAAGGGTGGCAGAGGACAGCATGGATAAGACTGCTTTTAGAACTCCAGATGGTTTCTTTGAATGGCTGGTTATGCCTTTTGGGCTGACGAATGCACCCACCTATTTTGTCGATCTGATGAGTAGGGTGTTTCAGGAGTTCCTAAACAAATTTTTTGTAGTCTTTGTTGATGATTTTTTTATCTTCTCCAAAAGCGAAGAAGAGCATGCCTAACATTTGAGAGAAGTTTTGTAAACTCTCTGTGACCATCAGCTTTAGGCGAAGTTATCCAAATGCCATTTTTGGAGAAAAGAGGTAAGATTCTTAGGGGATGTGGTCTCCAAAGAAGGGATAGCTGTAGATCCCGCCAAGGTGGTTACGGTGCAAGATTGGCAGATTCCTAAAAATGCTGCAAAGGTGAGAAGCTTTCTTGGGTTGGCTGGTTACTATAGAAAGTTCATTAAGGACTTCGCGAAGATATCAGCCCCACTCACCAGGCTGACGAAAAAGAACTTGGCATTTTCATGGGATATAGTCTATGACGTTGCTTTCCAATGACTGAAGAGGGCTCTAACAACAGCCCAAGTCTTGCCCTTGCCTGACGAGAATAAGGTGTTTGCTGTTTACACCGATCCATGTGGTACAGGGCTTGGTGTGGTTCTGATGCAAGAAGGAAAAGTAGTATGTTATGGGGGTAGACAGTTGAGAGTTCATGAAAAGAACTAGCCCACCCATGATCTAGAGCTAGCTGCCATAGTATTTGTGTTAAAGACGTGGCGTCATTATTTACTTGGAGAGAAGTTTGAGTTATACACTGATCCTAAATCTCTCAAGTATCAATTCTCGCAGAAAGACCTCAGTTTAAGGCAACAACGGTGGATGGAGTTTCTAGCTTCTTATGATTTTGAGATTGCTTATACCGCTGTCAAGGGAAACATGGTGGCAGACGCACTAAGTAGGCAGAGGATGGCCCTGAGTCCTCTGTTTGTGGAAAGAAAGAACTTGGAGTTCATATCAGCTTTCGATTTTAGACCCTCCATCGATATTTTGCCTGATTTGTTTGCATCCTTGGAGATACGACCAACTCTTATGGACTAGATAGGAGCTTCGCAACAAGGTGACCTATAGATTTTAGACATCATGGAGAAGCTCAGAAAAGGTGAGACTTCTAGCCACCTCAGTAGATATGCCATAGATGAAAAGGGGTGGCTGCGACGAGATGGAAGGCTTTGTGTTCCTCAAACTAGAAGCTTGATAAAGGTAGTCGTAGAAGAAGCCCACCATTCTAAGATGACCATTCATATAGGCGGTGATAAAATGTACCGAGACATGAAGAGGGTTTTCTTTTGGGCTGGGATACAGAAAGACGTGGCCGAATTTGTTTCACAATGTCTAGTTTTCCAGCAAGTTGAAGCTGAGCAAAAGGAGCACGGTGGATTACTTCAACCTTTGGAGGTTCCTCAGTGGAAATGGGAAAGCATCTCTATGGATTTCATAGATGGTTTGCCTAGATTGAAGAAAGGCAACACCAGTATTTGGGTTGTGGTAGATGGACTCACTAAGAGCGCTCACTTTATTCCAGTTAAGAGTAAGAGGACGACATCATGGTTGGCAGCAGTCTGTGTTCATGAGATTGTTCGTCTTCATGGAGTTCCTTCCAACATCGTGAGCGATCGTGACCCCATCTTCACCAGTGAATTTTGGAGGAGCTTGCAAGAATCATTAGGTACATAGTTGTGTTTGAGAACCGCTTATCATCCACAGACCGATGGACAGATAGAGAGGGTGAATAGGATTCTTGAAGATCTTTTAAGGCTGTGTATCCTAGACTTCAGATGGACTTGGGAAGAGCACCTTTCTTTAGTAGAGTTTGCTTATAACAACAGCTATCAGTCCAGCATCGGCATGGTACCCTTCGAAGCATTGTACAGACGACCTTGTAGATCACCAACTTATTAGTGGGAATCTACAGAAAGATTATTACTTGGACCATATATGGTTATAGAAACGTCTGAAAAGATTGACCTTATTCGATGGCCGATGAAGACAGCTCAAGATAGGAAGAAGTCCTATGAAGACAAGAGAAGGACTTACATTGAATTCGAAGTGGGAGACTTAGTTTTTATCGAAGTATCACCTCTGAGGATGTGGTTCGCTTTGGATCAGTAGGCAAGTTGGCACCTAGGTTTGTGGGACCATTTCCCATAACCAAGAGGATTGGCCGAATGGCCTATAGAGTAAAGCTCCCAGAAAATCTATCTGGTGTTCATGATGTTTTCCATGTTTCCCATCTGTGGAAGTGCCTGCATGACACCACAGTAATTGTTGAGCCGAGTGTGTTGGAAGAAGTAGAAGTGGAATGGGAGGTGAAAGTCAGGCGAGTTCCTTCCCGTATTCTTGGATCAGAAGTTAAGAAGTTACACAATAAAGAGATCAAGTTGCTAAAGGTTCAATGGGGAGATAACCCAGAGGATGCGAGTTGGGAGACCGAAGACAAGATTTGTGCTTCGTAACCTTTCCTTTTCGATTGTATGTTCTTAACTCCTTTTTCAAAGTTTTATAAGTCCTTGTTTCTATCATTTGAGTATATCTTATCCATAGTATTTTTCGACCTTTAGATAGGAATTCTATGAATGTAAACATGTGTTTGAAACATGTTATGTTTGATGGATGCAAGTGTTTGCTAGTGGTTGCCTGTGGATGCATATACACACACATTAGGCACTAGATCGGCTCAGTCACTCTCATACTGCATATGGATGTGTGTGCATTTTCTTTTCTTTTATGGATGGAAATGGATGAGTTAGCATATGGATGTTGTACTTGGATGAATGAGTGTGCACACATATAGAGCTTACATGTTATAATAGGATTATCTGCATGCATATTGGATTCATGGCACTAACATACATTGCATTAAGGAGGTCAACTGAATCAGTAGACCGCCTGATTTTCGCATTAGTATTGGGACATGTACACACACCTTTTCATATGTTCATATAAGCATTAGAAGTTCTTAAGGACAATGGATACCAGTGACTGATCGATGAGTAGATGGATGGTAGGAAATGTATTCTTCTCAACTTGGAGATTTCGGAGACGAAATCCTTTAAGTAGGGGGGAATGTAACACCCCGTAATTTTGTTAACATTAAAGAGGACAAATTAAATAATAATTAATTTAATATTCATAATTAAGGAATACGGACTATGCCATTGCGTCCGTCTTGAAATTCTGGTCAAGATAGACATTTGGTTTGCGTAGAACGGACCCCGTATGGAGAAGTTATGAGTGTTTTATGTTTGTATACGCGCAGAAAGAATATATATACATATAAGTCATATAGGAGTCAGATTTGAGTCAGCACCTTATCTAGAACAGTTCAAATTTGAAAAAGAAAAAGAGGCGGTAGATTTCCTGCTCTAGGGGGTTAACCCCTTAGAGGGGTGTCGACACCGGGGTCGACCCACTCACAGGGGTGTCGACACCCCTAGGGCTGACGTGGCATAGTCGGTTCGGGGGCTGGCAGCTATAAAGTCCATTTTTGCTTCTTTTTTTGTCCTAAAATGCAATGGAGGCTAGATGCTATCAGTAGATGGACTAAACCTAATTTTATTCATCTTCTGCAAATCAAATTCTGAGATTCAAGCATAGATTCAACAACAACTTCTTTTCTATCTTCTTAACAATCCAAACACTGTGAGTTGGTTACTTGTAGGTTTAAATGAATAAAAGTAAATTGTGAAAGACTGTGATTTGGATATGTTGTAAGGGTGCATTTTTTACTGGTCCCTATTAAGTTTCAAAATTACGCTCACATCCGGTCATAGTTTATAATATAAACCTGCCCCTATTTTTGAATTCCATCCTCCTTTTTTGTAGGATCCGCATCCTACTTTCATGGTTCCGCCTGTTACTTATTTTGTTATACCTACTGCATATTCTTCCAGAAAAAAGTACGGCGGTGATTAAAAAAATTTCTAAAATCTAGAAATAAAAGCAGAAGTCCACGCCAAGAAAAAAAAAAGTTGCATACATGTATGCAAGTATTGCCAGTACTTGCATACATATATGCAATTATTGCTTAAATGGAATTATGCTAACGGTTTGCCTTCAGATATGTTGCACACATGTGTGCATGTTTCAGATTTACTTGCACACTTGAATGAAAATAAAAATGAACTGAGTTGTACTGTGATGAAATATTGCATATTTTTATGCAAGAATGATGCAATACTTGCACAGAAATATGCAAAAAAATCAAACGTGAATGCAACTCTGGAAATACTTGCACATATATATGCAAGAAATTGGAATTCTTGCACAACATTATGCATTTAACTGCATTTTTTGCTATTTTTTTGCGTGTTTTTTTTTGACTGATTTTTTTGTCGAATGCATAATTCATTTAAATAATAATTTTTGTATTTTTTATTAATTTTTCGCTACTTTTAAAAAATAGGGATCTAATTTATAATAAGTTTATGACCGTATGCGAGTCTAATTAAGTTTGATTTTAGGGATGTGTGCCTAATTTTCACATGTTGTAAACCATGAATCTGTGCTATTGTTAAATCTTATACTATGTCATGATAGATCTACTTCTCTAGATCTAATTCAATTGTGGTTATTCTATTATGTCGCCTTTGCAGATCTTGATTTGTAACTATATTGTGGTTAATGTAAATTTGTTGATTTGGACAGTTACAACATTGGTTAGATCTAATTCTTTATGTAAATCACCTTTCACCTGTCATATTTTGGTCAATTTGGATATGTCATAAATTGGACATGTGAATCCATATTTAGATCTAAACATACTACTATGTCATCCTAATTATGTTAGATCTGTTTTTATGTCTACAATATAATTATACTAGATCTGTTTCTATGTCCACCTTATTATTATGCCAAAACATGTCTATGCCAGTATATATGTTCATGTCACCTTTGTTAGAATGATCACTATTGTCATTTCCACATTATAATTATACTAGATCTGTTTCTATGGCCACCTTATTATTATGCCAAAACATGTCTATGCCAGTATATATGTTCATGTCACCTTTTTTAGAATGATCACTATTGTCATTTTTTCCATCACCTTTCCCTTTTTATTGTATATGCCTAGGCTACTTTCTAGCCTAGGTATGCCGCCAAATATATGCGAATGCGCTAGTTAGGGGACAGGAGAAATATTAGATTTGGCATAACTTGATATGGACATATAATCCATTATGAGTATAATTGGACATTTAGGCATAATTGGAAATTTGAATGTTAATTTGGTTATTAATTGGAGTAATGAATACGAATAAATTTGGCATAAAATCAATTATGGACATAATTGGGGAAAAGGGACATAATCATCTATAAAGTCATAGGTAAGAATTGGATAAGAATGAAATGTCTAGTAATTACAATTAGGAATTGTAATTGCACTTATGACATGAGGTTTGGTTGCATTAGTGGTGGGAGTCTGCACGGACCCGACCGACATATCCAGCAGCCACTAATGTTGAACCTAATGTGAGAGGTCCAAGTGCGCAAATACGAATCGAGCTAAGACACGAGGTTAGGCCCAACTTGTGGAATAAGACTACCCGGACCCAACCGGCATATCCAGCATCCACAAGTTGTAGGCCTAATGTGGGAGATCTAGCCCATTATAAACCATAAATGGAAATGGTAACAAATTGGACTACTTAACCAAATCTAATCCATAGGGATTGTACGGTTGTAAACTAAAGTTAGGGTTAAGTAAATTGATTGGATAGTGGATGGGTTAAGCAAATCTGCAGGGGGTGGGTAATATTTACATATAGGCCCACAAACTTAACCCGATAGGTTATGTAATTGAAGACACCTAGTGGTTTACATAACCAGAGGAAATAATAAAGTTATGTAATTAAAGACACCTTTTAAGGTAAGCATAACTTGTAGAAATAGTAGGCCTATGTAATTAAAGACACCTAGTGGTATACATAGTCAGTGGAAACCTAGTGGGGGATACAAGACAAAGGGGAGAGCTTGTATGATATTGTGTGGGACCCATTTCAGTCAGTAATCCGGAGTAGGTATCAAACAAAGTACTCCGTACTAGGTGGAGAACGGGCACGTTTACTGAATGATCATAAGAGATCCAAACGTGGAGGACAGTGTGGGCGACGCAAACCGACCGGGCCATGTGCGTGCATGAGTTGGGAAGAGGGGGATAAGACGACCATGACACCTGTAGATGTGGGGTTGTGCATATCAGTGAGGGTTTCCACTTTAGGACGTGATACATCCTACTATGGGGTCGGCATAGAGTATCTATGAAGTAGGGAGTCGATCGATTAGGGTAGTAGTTAGGGTATATTTGGACGTATACCCAAGTCTACCACCTTGAAGTGTGAGGGATCATCTCATTCTGGTTATACTAGTAATAGTGCAAAGTTATCATTAGAAGCATATACACCTTATCCTTCTTGTCACACCTGTTATCTATGTAGGGATCTCCCGTATCCACTTTATATGCATGTCATGTTACTTTTATTTATTTACTTGCTAAAAGTCACTAGACTCGCTAGACTTTATGTCTGACCCTTTTGTTTCTCCTTCTTTCTTCCGTTCCCCCCCCCCCCCAATGTTCTTAAGGAGGAAACACTCAGGCTTGACCGTGATTCTGGTTACTTTTGCTAGAGCTGCTGATATGTATGGCTCAAGCTCCTATCCTTATTGCTATGGCTATATTTTGTTCTTGGAGAATTTTACTTCTTTTATGTACTCTGATATTTTTGAAGTACAAGACAGTAACTTTTTTGTTGTAATGGGCTTTTATGTTTCAGACATGTGATGTTTTTTTTGGATCACGGTATCTTATGATAAATAAAGATTTTATTCTGCTGTTATTCTATATGTTTGTCTTGTAATATTCTATGTCTATTTACCTATAATGCTTCACGAAACTTAATGCATTCCCTTTATGAGTGACATTAACGGACGTGGGGTGTCACAACTACATAAACAATGTCTCGAAAGCAAATAAAATTCAAATTGTAAGTAAACCAGTGTCATTTGGGTAGGCCAAAAAATGTAACCAATGCGTACAGTCATTTACTACCAGTTTTACCAAAAAATGTGCCATACATGGATGAGTTGGCATGTCAAAAATATTTGAATTCATATTTGGCTAATTCCATTTATACACCAAAAATTTCTAAACATATACCAAAAATTGTAATAAACTACTATACGCCATATATTACTTTACATACACCGTTTCTTTTACTAAATTATCCATGTTCTCATCTTTTCCTTTCATCTTTCAAACCTAAAACACAATTACCTAAAATTAGAAATTCTTTGCATCAAATTGAGTAAAATTTAAAAAAATGAAATTTATTTCTTGTACTAAAATTTAACAAAATGAAATTTATTTCTTGTACTAAAGAAATTTATTACTGTTTGGTATGATTTGTGATTCCATAGAAAAGTTAGAGTGGTCGAAAATGTCGTCGAATGGCGTAAATAGCTCGTTGGAAAAGTTGTAGGAAATTGGTCAGATCCCCCCTTCACGAGTGGACTTTGCCATCATGACCCGACCCCTATGGAGGATCACGACCCGACCCCTATAGAGGATCACGACCCGCCTAGTTGGTCACGAGTGGAAGGTCACGAGTGGAAGGTCCCGAGTGGAAAGAAAGGTCGCGACCCAGAGAGCTTGACCACGAATTTTGCACCAAGAATCTATTGAACATAACGAACAGAGACTAAGGAACTGAATGTGATGAACCGGGCTGAAGGGGACCAAAACCCGAGATGCAAAGGAAGTCCAAATGGGAAGTTATCACTCAGAATCCAGATGGGAACCAATGAGTTAACTTCATAAGTTGGACTTTGCTGCGGGATGTGTGCAATGGGGTTATCGATATCTATAACTTTGATTCACTATTGATGGGCGGCGTTGACTATGGACCAGTGCGGTGGGGTCAAAGTTGTTTGGAGTCGAACTCCATCAGGACCCCTAAGGGCAAAGTGGTCGTAGTGAGGTTTGGATGGAGCTGGGCTCCATTATGGACCCAAATGGTTCTGGTGATCAAACGGTGGATATCGTATGCCTTATGCATTGAGTGAGAGATGTGAGGATGATTTCTATGTTTGATGTTTGCTATCACCATGACACGCACACTCCCATTTTCACACCATATGTTAGTGATACCTTAAAGTACTGTACATCTTGTTGTGTTAAATCTTTGGTTGCAGGTCCAGGTTCAAGGTATGATTATTTATACCTGTTATTGTTTATTTCTACTGCTATCACTCATACCAGACTTTTGTCTGACCCGGGGTTTTGTGTCTCTTCTTATTACTCTGGGTGCTCCTAAAACGAGCAAACGAGAGACAGGTCAGGTGGTTGTGCACGAGTAGCTGTCCGAGACGAGTAGGAGGCTTCCACATAATATTTTCATATATTCTCCTTGTGTTGTTGCTGGTCACTGCTTTGTGCATTAGTAGTGTACCTTTTCTATTTTTCTTTAGAGACAGTATGTTGAAGTTGTAATAATGATGGTTTAGATCATAAGCTGTATTTTGGATTCCACTACTATGATGGTTTAGTATTCAGCCTATGCACTATCTCGCCTATTTTATGTCAAGTACGTTGTTATTATATTTTATTCCTTGCGCTGTGAGATATATTACAGGTTCTTTGGTGATTCATAGTTTCAAACCCCTTTCATTTGACGATTGTCCCGTGCTGGTAGGGCATTGGCACATCGCATTTCGTAGAAATGTCGGCTGGTGCGGAGCAGGCCGTCACACTTGGTATCAGAGCCACAGGTTGCGTAGTTAACCTAGGGTAAGACATCAGGGAGAGATAGTATACATATAAGAGCGCGTATATGTGATATTTTGGTTTTCAAAAGCTATATATATACTATTAGTATGTTTTAGGATGAAGTTGCACTGCACTGGCACCAGTAAGGAGAGGGTTAACCTTTTTCTCTTTACAGATTGAACGATGAGCCGATATACGAGGAGTATGGGTTTAGGGGCCAACAATGGAAATGTCCCAGATATGAGGAAAATGTTTACTACCTTCATACGAGAGATGCTTAGGAATGTTTAGGGAGCAGTTCATAATGCTGCTAACGGTGGTGGTGCAGTGGTGCGGGCGCCTAGAGCCGATTTCATCAAGCTTAACAAGGATTATACTAGTCATGGTGGGAAGTTGTTCCATGGAATAGAGTCAGCTACGGAAGTTCAGGATTGGCTTGATAGTTGTGAGAGCATCTACGAGGATTTAGGGATCGATGATGCAATGAAGAGAAAGCTACACCGCGTCAACTTCAAGGACGAGCTATGAATTGGTGGAATGCCATTAAAGCAGCTACTCCTAAGTATCAAGTTACTTGGGATCAGTTTAAGACTCGCTTCAGTGAAAAGTTTATTCCAGCTGCTCAGAAATCAGAATTGTTTAGGAAAATTTTGGAGCTTAAGCAGAATGGTAGGGCAGTCTCAGAATATATTGCTGAATTCGATACCTTATCAGAGTATGGATTATCCCTTATCGATACTGCCGAGAAGAAGAATGAAAAGTTCATAACCAGCTTGGATGAGTACTTGGGAGAAAGACTTATAAACCACATCGATGAGACTTTTGAATCTATTGTGGGGAAAGCATTGAGATCAGAAAGCCTTTACCCTAGGTCAAAGACCAAGGTTGCTGTTACATCTGCAGAGGAGCCAAAGCCGCAGGCAAGCAGTGGAGGCAAGAATAATTCCCATAATAAGAGAAAACGGAACCAAACCAAGGATGGTTAGAAAAAGAAGAATAAGAAAGATGTAGAGTGTTATAGCTATAGCAAGAAGGGCCACTATGCCAAAGAATGTCCAGCAAAGCCAGCGGACAGGAAGTGCTTCAATTGCAGCCAAGTGGAACATCACAAGGATAAACGTCCACAACCTCCTAAAAGAAGCAGATCGTGAAAGCATATGCTATCAACGTTGTTCCTTCTTCGTCAAATGCCCTTACCGCGGAGCAGAAGGGAAAGGGCATCATTATTCAAGGTATGCTTTCCATTTATGATGTTCCTGTTCGAGTAATGTTTGATACCGAGGCTACCCATTCCTTCATATCTAGTAACCTGGTAGATAGATTGGGATTGGAACCCGAGATTGTCGATAGACCTTTAGTTACGATGAACCCGATCGGTGGCTTGACTAGCCTTTGAATGATTTGTCGTAATTTGGTCTTATCGAGTCATGAATGTATGTTTGCTTGTGATTTCTTTGTTTTGGGCTTTATTAGGTTTGGCATTATTTTGGGAGTCGATTGGCTCCAAAGGTGCAGGGTGGTGGTAGACTGCAAGGGGTCTTTGGTGACCATTAGGGCAGATGATGGGCGGAGGGTACTATTTGGTTGCCTACCTAGTGATGGGGTGATGGCTAGTTTTCTAAATTCCCTCGACATCCTAGATAATGATTTGTCAAATGTGCCTACTGCTGGCGAGTATCCGGACATCTTCGGGGAAGTGACCGGACTTCCACCACACCTAGAGATTGAGTTTCGTGTTGATTTAGTGAAAGATGCCAGACCTATAGTGATGCCTCTTCGTCGTATGGTACCAAGGGAGCAGCGAGAGCTCGAGGTGCAATTAAGCGATCGAAGAAGTGTTTCCAAGTGGGGAGCACTAGTTGTATTTGCTACCAAGGCCAATGGTTCCCTTCAATTATGTGTAGACTACCGCGAGTAGAATAAGGTGACGAGGAAGAATAAGTATCCTCTTCCGCGGATAGATGATTTCTTTGATTAGTTGAGTGGAGCAAAAGGGTTCTCCCAGTTAGATCTCGCGACAGGTTTTCATCAGCTCCGAGTAGCAGCTGAGAGTATACCTAAAATGACATTTCGGACGCCGTTTGGATTTTACGATTGGTTGGTCATGCCATTCGGGTTGACCAATGCACCAACATATTTTGGGATCTTATGAATAGGGTATTTAGTGATCAATTAAATAAGTTTGTTCTTGTGTTCGTGGACGATATCTTGGTTTACTCGAGGATAGAGGAAGAACACAAGGAACACTTGAGGATAGTGATGGAGGTGTTGAGGAAACACTAATTGAAAGCGAAATTTTCTAAATGTCACTTCTGGAAGAGGGAAGTGAGGTTCTTGGGCCATGTTATTTCGAAGAATGGTATTGTCCTGGACCCTGCGAAAGTGGCTATGGTGCAAAATTGGTCTATGCCCAAGAATGCAACGGACGTGAGAAGTTTCTTGAGATTACCTGGATATTATCATAAGTTTATTTAAGACTTCTCCAAGATAGCGACACCTTTAACTCAGTTGACCAAGAAGAATCAAGCTTTCATTTAGGACGAAAGGTGTGAGAATGCACTTAAGGGTCTAAAGGAAAAGTTGACGTGTGCACCAGTGTTAGTTATTCCTAAAGGTAACGAAGAGATGATGGTATACACGGATGCCTGTGGTACCGGACTAGGTGTTGTACTGATGCAAGGAGGCAGGATTGTAGCTTATGCTAGTCGGCAACTGAAACTGCATGAGAAAATATATCCTACCCATGATTTGGAATTGGCAGCAATTGTATTCGCATTGAAGATGTGGAGACACTATCTCTTGGGAGAAAGATTCGAGTTGCTTACCAATCATAATTCATTAAAGTATATTTTCTCTCAGAAGGATTTAAATCTTCTTCAGCAGAGATGGTTAGAGTTCTTGGCTTCATATGATTTCAATATCGCATATACACCCGGGAAGGGCAATGCAGTAGTTGATTCCTTGAGTAGGAGACATGCCAGTTTGGGGGCTATGTTCCTTGAATGGAAGCAATTGGAGTATATCGCAGGATATGATTTCAGACCTAAGTGCGAATTGGATCCAGAAATGTTAGCAAGTTTGAAATCAGACCGACTTTGTTTGAGCGGATCGGCTCCGGCTAGAGGGACGATCCTAATCTATTTGAAATCGTCTCCACGAAAGAGATGGGTATCGACGGAGAGGCATTGAACAAGTATGGACGAGATTGAGAAGGATGGCTTCGAAAGAATGAGAGATTAGTTATACCCAATGTTAATGGATTAAGAGATGAAGTGCTTGGAGATTGTCATCACCCGAAATTGACTATACATCCCGGTGGTAACAAAATGTATCAAGACATGAAGAAGACCTATACTGGGAAGGGATAAAGAGAGACGTTGGGAAGTTTATATCAAAGTGCGTGAACTGCCAGCTAGTTAAAGCCGAGCAAAAGAAGCCCAGTGATTTGTTACAACCGCTGGAAATTCCCGAATGGAAATGGAAACAAGTTTCAATGGATTTCATCGACAGTTTACCAAAGACTAGATCAGGTCATGATAGCATTTAGGTGATTGTGGATTGATTGACCAAAAGTGCAAGGTTTATACCCGTCAAGTCGAATAGAATGGCAATAAGTTAGTAGAACTGTATATGAAGTGGGTAGTGAGATTTCATGGAGTACCCAAAGGTATTGTAAGTGACCAAGATCCTTTGTTTACTAATGGGTTTTGGAAGAGCTTAAAAGAGGCTTTAGGGTCAGAATTACATCTTAGTACTGCGTACCATCCCCAAACCGACGGTCAAATAGAGAGGGTGAGTCGTGTATTAGAGGATCTCCTGAGAGCTTGTATATTGGATTTTGGAGTTTCATGGGATGACCATTCGCATTTTGTTGAGTTCACATAAAATAACAGTTATCAGTCCAGTATTAGAATGGCTCCATTTGAAGCTTTGTACAGGAGACCGTGCAACACATCATCATGTTGGTTGGAAACCGGTGAGAAGTTCGTGCTTGGACCGGATGTAATAAGAGAAACTTCAGACAAGATCAAGGTTATTTAATAGCCAATGAAGGCTGCCAAAAATAGGCAGAAGAGTTATGCTGATAAGAGGAGAAGAGATTTGAAATTATCCGTTGGCGACTTGGTATTCGTCAAGATTTCTTCGTTAAAGCATGTAATTCATTTTGGTAGGAGAGGTAAATTGGCACCAGGGTTTGTTGGTCCATTTCCAGTCCTCGAGCTAGTGGGGAATATGGCGTACAAAGTTGGGTTGCCTGACAAGATGGCAGGAGTTCACAACGTATTTCATCTTTCCCGGTTAAGGGAGCTTGTGCATGATTCTGGTATGACTATTTCACCGGACCAGATGGACGATATCGAGGTAGAACCTGAAGTGGTTCGGAACCGCAGACCGATTCGTATTGTCGAGCACGATACGAAGCAGCATCGAAGGAAGACGGTGGAACTAGTGAAAGTCCAGTGGGGTGATAATGAGCATGACTGTACTTAGGAAATAGAGGAGAGCATAAGGAAGTCGTATCCAGAACTATTTTCCTGGTAAGGTTTTAATAGTGATATAGTTATTCCCTTGCTAAGTAACCGCATGTTAGGATAGGCTTATTGTGTTATTATGTATGTTTGATAGTTTGTAAATGGCTGATAGGCATGCAGGGTACCATTGTATGTTTTGATTAAGGAATTTCGGGGGCAACATTTCTTTGGGGGGGAGGGGGGGAGTGTAACGACCTGCATTCTATGCATCGGAGGATCATAGAATATTTATTTTATTTTCATGTGAAGTCATATGGTCATGTAGCTTTGGGAAATGACTATTGGGGTCATTTTCAACATTCATGATTTTTGTCGAATTTTAAATGACCGTTTTACCCCAAGCGAATCTTGTTTCGCCTATAACTTTTGATTGGTAGGGAGTTTTAACTTAAAACCACTTTCATTGGATTCGGATGATGGTTTACCTTTCCGTAGAGTGGTCACATTAGCCAAACGAACTTACCTTTTGGGAGATATGGCTGAAATAAGGTTTGAAGATGGAAAAATAACTTAACCGGGCTTAATTGGATGACTAGCAGCTAGGACTGTAACCCATTTCGGGATTAGGGTTATGGGAGGGCTGAAAGTATTAGGGAAAACATTTCATTTCAGTTTTCTAGCCGCCATTTACCTTTGTCTAACCCTAGCAATGGCCTCCATCTTCTAAAACACCTCCAAATCACCTTCTAATCACATATTAAGCAAATCTACGTCATATCAAGTCAAAATAGCACCAAATCAAAGTTGGAGCTAGTGCTATACATTGGAATTCGACCCAAATCAGAGATATTTTCAGATCTGAGATTTATTTGTGATTAAGGTGAGTGATTAGCATGTTTTTACACTAATTATGCTAATTAGGGGTGATTACTGATAATTAGCGAAATTATGACTCAGAAAAATATGGAAAAATATATAGAAATTCTAAAATATTATTTTATGCCTCTGTTAGCAATTTGGGATAATTTGGTTTAAGTTTGCTAATCCTATAGTCAAAACATGGTTAACGGGATTAAGGGGAAAATCATGGTTTTGGGTATGTTTGATCCATATTAACATGTTAAGCCATTGTTTTGATGTTTATGGTTGTTTCTATATGTTGCTATTACTATTCGGTATGATTTATGATTTCATAGAAAAGTTAGAATGGTCGAAAACGCCGTCGTATGGCTTAAATAGCTCGTTGGAAAAGTTACAGGAAATTGGCCAACCCTTCCCCCCCCCCCCCTTCACGAGTGGAATTTGCCATAATGACCCGACCCCTATGGGGGATCACGACCCGACCCCTATGGGGGATCACGACCCGACCCCTATGGAGGATCACGA
Organism: Allium sativum; assembly: GCA_030737875.1. Taxonomy (NCBI): domain Eukaryota; kingdom Viridiplantae; phylum Streptophyta; class Magnoliopsida; order Asparagales; family Amaryllidaceae; genus Allium; species Allium sativum. The sequence continues at coordinate 197,034,840 of CM060911.1, forward strand.
CCCGCCTAGTTGGTCACGAGTGGAAGGTCCCGACCAGGAGAGCTTGACCAAGAATTTTGCACCAAGAATCAATTGTACATCACGAATGGAGACTAACGAACTGAATGTGATGAACCGGACTGAAGGAGACCAAAACCGGAGATGAAAATGAATTCCAAATGGGAAGTTATCACTTAGGATCTAGATAGGAACCAACGAGTTAACTTCATAAGTTGGACTTTGCAGCAGGACATGTGCAAAGGGATTATCGATATCTATAACTTTGATTCACTATTGATGGGGGGCGTTGACTATGGACCAGTGCGGTGGGGTCAAAGTTGTTTGGAGTCGAACTACATCAGGACACCCAAGGGCAAAGTGGTCGTTGTAAGGTCTGGATGGAGCTGGGCTCCGTCATGGCCCCAAATGGTTCTGGTGATCAAATCAGTGGATATCGTACGCCTTATGCACTGAGTGAGAGATGTGAGGATGATCGCTATGTTTGATGTTTGCTATCACCATGACACGCACACTCCCATTTTCACACCATATGTTAGTGATACCTTAGAGTACTGTACATCTTGTTGTACTAACTCTTTGATTGCAAGTCCAGGTTCAGGTATGATTATTTATACATGTTATTGTTTATTACTGCTGCTGTCGCTCATACCAGACTTTTGTCTGATCCAGAGTTTTATGTCTCTTCTTATTACTCTGCGTGCTCCTAAAACAAGAAAACTAGAGACAGGTCAGGTGGTTGTGCACGAGTAGCTGTCCGGAGACGAGCATGAGGCTTCCACGTACTATTTACATATATTCTCCCTGTGTTGGTGGTGGTCACTGCTTTAGGCATTAGTAGTGTACCTTTTCTATTTTACTTTAGAGACAGTATGTTGAAGTTGTAATAATGATGGTTTAGATCATAAGCTGTATTTTGGATTCCGCTGCTATAATGGTTAATGTTAGATCGAAATTTGGACCTAACACCCAAATTGTTATGAACAGTAGAGGATTTCAAATGAAGAACCAGGAAAAAGAAAATAACACTCAGAATTTATAGTGGTTCGGCGTTAACGAGCCTACGTCCACTTTATATATTATTGATTATGCTTTAAAAGCTAATACAACAATGATTTCTTTCAATATTTCAGTAACTTGACAACAATGGCGGATTCAGTACTCAATATTGCCAAAAAGCTCCCGAAAAATGCCAAGCTCTGGGCTATTTATAGCTGATTTTGTCAGGCGGATCGTGGACACGTGGCACGAATCCCGAGAGCATCGGATCGCATCGCCACCGTTGGAGAAACAGTAAAATTAGCCGTTGTGGACAGGTGTCGTGATCTGCTTGAAAATCGGATCGTGCAGATGGGGAGAATTGGTCCAGATGACGGTTAGGGACACGTGTCGCCAGATCCGTGCGATTCGGATCGCCAAAGACCAGCTCGCGCTTGAATGGGTCAGAGGGTTCGGCGTGCACCAAGGGATCGGATCGGTTCGCTCTGGGCAACAATATAAGTTTGGATCGGATCGCCTGGATGCGTCGTTCGCTGATGAGATGGGGGCGAGACGATGGTACGCGATCCAGTCTTGGACGAGACGATGGTACGCGATCCGACGGTGGGCGAGACGATGGAGTGCGATCCATTCCTTCATATTCTTGGGGAACGTGGTTTCCTGTTTTCCTCTTACGAATGATCCTGGGTGGCTTGGTCAAAAAGCGAGCCAACATTTTGCCCCCTCGAAGTATGTTTTATCGATGATGGAACATGCTTCGAAGCTATAAAATTGTATCTTCCCATCGAATCGCGGGCCACAAAACCCTTCTCTTTCTTCGATTCTCTCAGAATCCTTATTTCTGAATTTATCGACTCGTATCGCGGATTCGAGTCGCGAAATGTCAGCGAGACGTTCGTTCCGTTCTTGGGTGTGCACTTGGTCCTTGGAACGAAGCGGGCTCCCCCTCGAGTCATGGTGGGCTTTTGGTTCGCGGCCCATTAGTCTCTTGCGGATCGAATAAGACAAAGAACGGGAGACGAACAGTCGTCCCCTTTGCCTATATAAGCTGACCTTCCCCTCTTCACTCTCCTTCTTCTTTCCTTCTGCCGTATCGTTTCGCCTTAGCCATTGAGAAACGAACCCAACTTTTTCAAACTTTCGAAAATTCAAGTATTCTCTCAGTTTTTAGAAACGTAATTTCATAGAAAACATTCTCATTTGTAAACGCAGCACTTTCCCGAATTTTTACGACTGATTCGAGGGAGAAACGGCGGAAATCCGCAATTTTATGAAGAAATCACCAAGTTGCCATGGCCATCGGGCGTAGAGCTCGGAATTCGAGGATGGGAAGGAGAGGAGGATAACGAAGGAGGCAGAAGGAGAAGGAAAGCCGACTCGGATCGTGGTCAAGGATAGAAGACGAAAGCGAGTGGCGAGACGAAAGATCGAGGTGGCAGCAAAGGGACGTGTCGTGGGGGTCGCAACGGTTCGTGAAGGAGCGATCCCTTCGCCCGACGATTCGATGGGGGCGATCCCCCCGTCCTGCGATCCGAAAGGGGCGATCCCTCTGCTTCGCGATCCGACTCATAGCTGACGATACGAAGAAATTTCAGACTTTAATCAACGCCTTTTCACTATAAAACTCTGAACAGTTAGGATAGAGCCTTGACGTTGGACTTTCTGGACTAAATGACCTCATAATTTGACGGCATACAACGATTAATGCTTTGATGATCTTGATTACTTTCACGCTTTATTTTAAATGCACACACGAGTACACACACCAGCACTTGCACACACGGGGGACGGGTAGTGTTAATCTCATTGGTCATGTTTTCTCGTCCTAGCAGCAATGTCGAATGATCACTCTTCTTCAAGATCTGTAGCAGAAGCGGAGTCCGAGACTCCTGAACAGTACAATCCTGAAATTCCTCCAATCAATCCGGGAGGTGAAGATTCTGGATCTGAGTACGAAGCCACAGAATCAGATCCGACGGAAAGTACTTCATCCAGCAACGATTCTGAGACTAATGAGCGAGCTCCTGACGAGATCCCAGGCGCACTCGGGATAGATAAATTTTCTGATTCTTTAGCGTCCAAGCTTGACGAGATAAAACTTAAAAGAATCTGCTTAAGACACGGCATTCCTTGGGACGATGTCTTGACGCCTGGAAGCGAAGATAGACCCCACCTAGCACCGGAAGGGTATATGGCGATTAGTCGAACAATGTGTCTACTAGGAGCTATCCCTCCGTTTCCCCCGATTGCCATCGAAACTTTAAGACGACTAGGCATTGCTCCGATGCAGCTTCATCCAAACGCCTACGCATCTTTATACTCACTATATGTTGCATATGCGGAGATCCTGCATGCCGAACTTAAATTCAGAGATCTGGTATTCTTCTTTCTTTTCAAGCACCGTTCTTCGGCAACTCCAAACTTTTCCTTCTTTGAATCAGTGGCGAACAGGAAGGTTCTATACGATGGTTATAGCAATATAGGGGACCCTAAATCTGATTGGTTTTATATAAGGAAACAGGCCGGATGCTCACGAAGATGGCTTAAATCAAGTACACTTCGATCTTCTAATCGAATATCTTGCTTGAGGAGTCTAAGTATTAACATTTTTCCCTTTTTTTCTTTATCTTAAACAGATCATATCTTCCTGAAAACGGAGGGTCCGTTATATAACCATCGATTATCCATTCTCTCACAGAGCAGGTCCGACTTTCTAAGGATCAAAAAATGCATTACTGATGACAATCTTCACAAGCATCGTCTTCTAGACAGAAGATTTGGACTTGGCACTGGCGGCAAACCTTATAAGTATGTGCCCCCAACGGAAGGAGAGGGAACTTCGCAAGTGGCAGAGACAACTAAGTTTCGCAAGAGCCCTTCTCCGATAGTCATCCAAGACGATGAGGACCTGAACGTATACAGAGGGGATGAGGTCCGCGATGACGTGTCCAAGGAAATTCCTATTTCTGCTCCAATTGAAACCGTTGCTCCCGATGACTTGACAGAAGAGCAGTTATTTGACGAGCTGAATAAAATCCCTCTACCCGATATTGTATATACAGAAAAAGACTTCGGAGAGGAGCCTTTCTTCTCTGCTTCCGAAGAGGCGATCGCTTCAACTAGGGGACGAGAAACTGGTCAGATGAGCCTGTCCCCAGGCCCGGGTCTGTTAGGGGGAATTATATGGGATGCACACATCACACACGCTGTCTGACCCTGCACTATTATATCGTGGGTATTCAAAGTTTTAATATACTCTTTTCTTTTTTGCAGGAACGATGTCCCGCAGGAAATCTTATTCGTATCATTCTCTCCGTGAGGGCACACCCAGCCTTCTCCCGGATACTGAGCGCCCTCGCGGTCCTCCTCATAGGCCGAGCTCTTCGCAACCTCGATCTCCACCCAAATCAACCTCTACCAGGCCTTCGAGTCATCCGACAATTCCGTCCGGGGGAAAGACACTTCCAAAAGAGTTGACTCCTCCAAAGAGTGCACCTTCCCACAGTCGGTCGTCCAAAAGGCGTCACGAATCCAAAGATAGGGACAAAGATTCATCCAAAGAAACTGAGAAGGAGAGAAGTGACATTGTCCCCACCAGCCAACCAGAGTTAGCTGCCCCCGGGTCACGGGATTATGTCCATGGTCCCGAGATCCAGGGTAGGCTGGAAAAGTTGCAGGAACAATTTCCAGGCATGTTCTTTGACAGGATGGTCTTTGTTCCTGCCTTGGAACCGGTCCCTAAAAATTGGGATGATGAAGTTATCGGGCACATCCAGCACGCAGCCAGGCAATATGAGATGATGAAAAAGCACGCAGTTAACCTTTCGGAAGTCATCCGAAAACTCGAAGTAGAAGCACACAGGTCTAAAGCTAAACTTGAAAATAACGAAAGGGCTAGGACAAAATTGGAAAAAGACCTGGAAGATGCTCAGTCTCAGCTTGCTTTAGCACGGAGGGACGTTGAAAATTATAAGACTGAATTAGAGAATGCCAAGCAGCGCTTCCATTCAGAACTGGACTCCAATAGCCAAGAAAAAATGGCTCTAAAGAAGGAGGTTGAAGATCTCAAAATGGCCAATATCGAGTTGAAAACAGCACAAGGTCATTTTGAAGCTGAGAAGGCTGCTTGGGAGGTGGAAAAAGCGAGTTTAAAAGAAAGTTTGGCTCTGGCAAAAGCAGAAAAGGTGATCTTGAATGACCAGGTTGCGGACGCGGAGAGACGGGCAGCTCTCGCCGAAAAGAACGTTGAAAGCGCCATTGAAATGGCCACTGCCTCCAACAACAAACTCCTTGCAAGAGAGAAAGAAATCGAGGGGTTTGAGGAGATGATTTTCGATTTCCTTGGCCAGGTTCTCAAGACTCGCAACATCTCGTGGATCCCGGATTACCATGTTACTTTGGCCAACTTATGGGATGCCATTGTGGAGGGCGAAAAACATAGACTGGGGGTCGAAGAGATCAATGAGGATGAATTGATGAAGAGCATCCTAAGAGACAACGAGCCTGAGGACCTGGCAGAGGGTCGTCGCCTAATCCTGGCGGAAATGGAAAAGGAGAGAACCTTGGCTAAAGGTAAAAGCAAAATTGATGAAGGTTCCAGTTCCGCCGCGAAGCCTAAAACCTCCGGAGTTGAGGAGTACCATCCTGACGATCCGCTAATTCCTTTGGGCCTAACTCCCGTGGTTGTTGGAGCATCTGGAACTACTCAAGAGGGAGCATCTGCTGAAGGTATCTCTCTCTTTTCCCCGCAGTTTGCTAAAGCAATTGCGAATTGTCGTCGTCTGGCAGAACAACCAATTGAATTAGTAATGTGTATCTCTCGTAATGCAGGTGGCGAGCCCGTTGACAAGGGTGCTGAAAAAGAGAGAGAAGTGGAGAAGGAGGCTGCCCTGCCGGGTGCTGGTATTGATGTCTCAGAGCGGGTCGAGGTCACAACAGTAGAAGGAAGCATCCCGGCACCTAGCACCGATGTACCCAGAGACGCTGAGACTATCGAAGCTTTAAAAGACATGGATGGTCGTCATGTGGATGACGAAGAGGTCATTACCGGCACCAAAAAGCCCGATGATGATGATGATGAGGAACCTCTGGCCAGCCGAAAAGCCAGACAAGAGAAAGAGTTGGCTTCAAAGAAGGTGGGAGATGAGGCTTTGGACGTAGTCCCTCTTGCAGAATTCGATCCCAAAACTGGGATGATTGTAAAAATCCAGCCCAAATCCATCAGCCGGCAGCTTCACTTTGCAAACCCCGATGACATCCCGACTTTCCTTTCTGGCAGAAGCAAGAGGAAAGAGGTGGAAGAGGAGACTTCAGAGGAGTCGGATGTTCCCCTCATAGACAAGCGGAAGAGGAAAAAAGGGGATCCATCTGAAGCCGACAAGGAGAGGCTGGAGAGGCAGAAGCAAGAGAAGAGGTCGAAGCGTAAATAGGATGTTTGTTGTTTGTTGATATTTTGTCTTTTGGTTTTCCACTGGCCAGGAAGTGTAATTGTGAGACTGGTCCTCACTTTTGTTTCTAGGTTGTTTTTTCACCCCCCTTTTTTTTCAGTATACAAACAAAAGTTTATCTCTCCATGCATCATTGTGTACCTGTATTCAGATAAATTTTCCACGTTTAGTCATTAGCTAACTAATAATAACTACAAATCAGTCAATCAACAGATAGCCAAGGAAAATTTTCATGCTGCGTTGCTATTTTAAAATTCAGTATATGTATATGAGTACATGTGCTCCCAATCAGCTGCTATCATAGCGCCTGACAGGGGTTTACTTAAAATTGGTCAGCCTTGTTGGTAAGTTCCCCCCTTTTGCTGAGTATGGGGGACTTAGAAGATTTCATAGGATAATTATCCTTGTGGCACCGAATTTCCGACATCTTTCTCAGTGCTTAAATACAGACTTCTTTATACTCTCCTGACGGTTGCCAAGGTTAGAGTTTGAATTCAGTAGTTCAGTCGGTCCCCGATCTTTTAGCAGGGAAGGAGTTCCTTCTCAGCGCTCAATCGGAGACGCTTTTATACTCTCTCTCTCTGGAGAGTTAGAGTTCGAGCTCAGCGATTCACTCGCTCCCCGATCCTTCAGCGGGTAAGGAGCTCTTTCTCAGCACTCAATCGGAGACGCTTTTATACTCTCTCTCTCTCTCTGGAGAGTTAGAGTTCGAGCTCAGCGATTCACTCGCTCCCCGATCCTTCAGCGGGAAAGGACCTCTTTCTCAGCGCTCAATCGGAGACGCTTTTATACTCTCTCTCTCTGGAGAGTTAGAGTTTGCTTAGGCGGCTCCGATCATGGTACACCGCCGTCATTCGTGAACGTCATCCTCGTGTATTTTATACTCTCTCTCTACTCTGGAGAGTTAGAGTCACGGATCAAGCAATCTGCAATCATGCATGCTCATCAAACTCATCTTAGGTGTATACTTTAACCCATGTTCCGTGAATTAAAGCTAGTCGGACAAGCATTTGGAGCCTTTGCCAAGGATTTGGGTTCCTTCGATTAGTCTACGGGAGGAACAGTTGGCACCGGACTTCGGGTACCTGCATTATTCACATTGATTTTCATAAAAATAAACAGGCAAATAAATAAAGACGCAATAAAGGCAAACGACACACAGTATTTTTATAGTGGTTCGGTCGAATCATGACCTACGTCCACTTTATAATCTTTTGCTTTAAGGAATCAGACTATTCTAGGCAAGTCATGCCCTGTACATAGTTTTTAATCAAAGCAAAAGAATAAATTTGAAACTCTTATGTTAAATATGGCCGTAAATGTTGGGCATTCCACACTCTGGGGATTTCCTGTCCATCTACGGTTGCCATCTTGAAGGTTCCATTATCAAGCTTGCTCAGAATGGAGTAGGGTCCTTCCCACTTCGCTCCCATATGAGTTGGGGGTGGGAAGACACGCTTCAGAACCAAGTCTCCGGGTTCCCATGTTCGGGCTCGAACCTTTTTGTTGTAATATCGGGCGACCTGTTGTTTGCATCTCAAGGCACGCAGGTCTGCTTCATCCCTCTTTTCTTCGATCATATCTAGGGACTCAAGGAGCAATTCATTATTGGTCATTGGATCATAATAGGTCACCCGATGAGAAGGTACCTTTATCTCAACCGGGATGACTGCTTCCGTTCCAAAAGCAAGGGAGAACGGGGTATGTCCCGTTGCCAATTTATATGTTGTCCTGTAGGCCCATAGTGCCAAGGGCAATTCATCAGCCCACATGGCTCTAGCCCGCTTCATTCTTCTTTTCAGAATGGACTTAATTACTTTATTTGCCGCTTCGACTTGTCCGTTCGATTGTGGGTGCGCCACAGAGGTGTACCGATTCTCGATGTGGTATTTTTGGCAGAAGTTTCTGAATTCAGCACTATCGAACTGAGTTCCGTTGTCTGTTACTACAATCTTTGGAATCCCAAATCGACAGATGATGTTTCTCACGATGAAGTTGATCACTCGTTTAGTTGTGATTGTAGTTAGTGGTTCTGCCTCGACCCACTTAGTGAAATAATCTACGGCCACAATAGCGAACTTCGCTCCGCCCCTTGCTATGGGTAGACTTCCTATGATATCAATTCCCCACATAGCGAAAGGCCATGGACTCATCATTGTTTTTAACTGACTTGGAGGCGCTCTAGGTATCTTTGAAAACCTCTGGCATGCATCACATCGTCGCGCATATCTTACTGCATCCTTGTTTATGGTAGGCCAGAAATAACCATGCCGTAATACCTTTTTTGCCAAAGTTTGCCCTCCAGTGTGGTCGCCACATTCGCCTTCGTGGACTTCTTGCAGCACACGTCTAATGTCATCGTGGGCTACACACCGAAGGAGGGGCATGGAAAACCCTTGTCTGTAAAGAACTCCGCCTTGCAAAACGTATCGGGAGGCTTTACGAATCACTTTACGCCTCTCGCTTTTCTTGGTCGGAAGCGTTCCATCCATTAGGAAATTCTTTATAGGGGTCATCCAGGACTCCCTTTCTGGTTCCGTCTCTAGTACTAGGTCGATTTCCATCTGATCTATGCTGGGGGACCGAAGTACTTCAACGGGGGCTAGCCCAATCACTTCAGGATCATTAGAACTAGCCATCTTTGCCAACTTGTCTGCCTGCTGATTTTCTGACCGCGGAATATGAGATATGCTGTAGTGATCAAAATCATTCAATAGTTCTTTCACTTTCTTTAAGTATAGAATCAATCTTGCACTTTTAGCTTGGAATCTTCCAGTGACTTGATTCACAACTAACTTGGAGTCGCAGAAGATGTTCAGCTTTGTGACTTCTAGTTCCTTTGCAATCTTCAATCCGGCTATCAGAGCTTCATATTCGGAATCGTTGTTAGTGGCCTGAAACTCCATTCGGATTGCATAGGTTATCAATCGTTTCTCGGGGGTTTAAAGCACTATTCCAGCGCCGGATCTTTCGTCGTTCCTAGCGCCATCAGTATACAATCTCCAGGCATTAGGATCGAAAAGTAACTTTGAAGGTTCCACTTCTTCGTTTGCTATATCTTCTTCAGGAACAGTGAACTCTGCTATGAAGTCGGCTATCACTTGCCCCCGAATTGACCGTCTGGGCTGAAAGTTCAAGTCAAATTGACTTAACTCAATATTCCATTTGAGTAACCTTCCAGATGCCTCCGGTCTCTGTAAAACTTGTTTGAGTGGATGATCAGTGTATATGGTGATAGGATGTGCCTGAAAATAGTGCCGAAGTTTTCTGGAGGCAATCAGTAAACTATACGCCAGCTTCTCTATCCGTGGATAATTACGCTCTGCTGCTGTCAATTTTTTGCTCACATAATACACAGGTCTTTGGACCTTATTCTCTTCCCTTACCAACGCTGAGCTGATCGCATGGGATGACACTGCCAAATACACGAATAAATCCTCGTGATCTATTGGTTTAGATAGAATCGGAGGTTTCTCCAAGTGCCTGAGCAAATTCTGAAACGCTTCTATGCAGTCAGATGTCCATTTAAAGTGGCGTTTTCCTCGCTTTATTAATTCGAAGAATGGGATGCATTTATCCGTAGCCCTGGAGATAAATCTGCTTAGTGCGGCCACTTTTCCGGCAAGGCTTTGCACATCCCTAATTTGCCTAGGTTCCTGAATGTTTCTGATTGCCGCGATCTGGTCTGGATTGATCTCGATACCGCGGGAACTGACAATGAATCCCAAGAATTTTCCAGAAGCAACACCAAATGAACATTTGGTTGGATTGAGTTTCATTCCATACTTTCGAAGAATGCCGAACATCTCCGCCAAGTCAGTAGTGTGTTGAGAAGATTGCTTGGACTTAACCAACATATCGTCGACGTATACTTCCATTGTTTTCCCGATTTGGTTATAAAACATTCTGTTGACCAAACGTTGATATGTAGCGCCTGCGTTCTTCAAACCAAAGGGCATTACCACATAACAATATAACCCCAGATCAGTGATAAAACTAGTGTGCTCTTGATCTGGAACATGCATCGGAATTTGGTTGTATCCTGAATAAGCATCCATAAATGAGAGGAGCTCGTGACCTGCCGTCGAGTCTACCAACTGGTCAATTCGAGGTAATGGGAAACTATCCTTTGGACAGGCTTTGTTCAAATCCGAGAAGTCGATACACGTTCGCCACTTCCCGTTGGCCTTCTTTACCAGGACTGGGTTCGAAATCCAGTCTGGGTAGGTTGAATCTCTGATAAACCCATTACTCTTTAGCTTTCCAACCTCTTCTTTCAAGGCAGCGGACCTCTCTGGGCCCAGCATTCGCCTTTTTTGCTTTACTGGAGGATGTTTGGGGTCAATGCTCAAAGAATGGCTCATGATTGATGGGGATATCCCGCACATGTCCGCGTGGGTCCAAGCAAATACATCCAAATTGTTCTTTAAGAAATCCGTCAACTCTTCAGCAAGATTCGGACTTAACTGGGATCCAATCTTAAGGACCTTCTCCGGGTCACTGTCATCGATTGGTACATCCACAGTTGCCTCGTTGGGAGTCGCCATTCTGCCCCCGGGTTCTTGATCCTCTCTGGGATCTATATCCTCGGGCATCTCTCTGGGCAACTCTCCAACGATTATCCTCTTTGGTTGCTATAAGGTCTCCGCCCCCGAAGGGGGAGAAGTGCCTTTAGTTTCAATATCTCCTCCGTTGCGAAGTAACTTTAGTTCGGCAACATAACTCGCTCACGCAGCAACTTGATCCCCTCTGACGATACCAATGCCAGCTTCTGTGGGGAATTTCAATAACAAGCACCAGGGGGCTATACAGGCTCTGAACTTTGCGAGGGCCGGTCGGCCCAAGAAGGCGTTGTAGGGCGATTCAACATCCAAAACCACAAAGGGAAGGATTCTCACTCTCTGGCGTTCTCCTTCCCCAAGTGTAACTGGCAACTCTACATAACCCATCGGAGCGGTGGATGCTCCGTTGAATCCACGGATCCATCCTTGGCAGGGCTTCAAGTCTTTTATTTCAAGATTCATCTGGTCAAAGGCCTTTTTGAAAAGAATATTAACGGAACTCCCGTTGTCTACCAGAACCTTATGAACAGTGGCTGGCCCAATGGGTATCGTAATTACAAGTGGATCTTCAGTTGGAGCATGGACTCCGATGCTTTCTCGTTCTCGGAAAACGACATCATCGGTCATCATCTTCTGCTGCTTCACCGGGATACTGCCCTCGGGGTTGCTACATTCCCCCACCTCGAGGTGTTGTTTGGCCGCGTTGACGTATTGATCCAATGCTTTGGAACTGTGCCCAGCAAGATAAAGTCCTCCGATCATGGTATTGATAACAATATTCTTTCCTTTTTGCTGAGCAGTTGGCCTAGCAGCAAGTTGATTTTGATTCTGATTCGGGGCCTGCACTGCTTGCCCCCTGTCCCTGGGCGTTACTCTATATTCATCTAGCTTTCCTTCTCGAAGCAGCCTTTCGACTACATCCCTCAGGTGACGACATTCATTCGTCGAATGGCCGTGGATTTGATGAAAGAGACAAAACTTCCCAGTCTCACGCTCTTTCTCTGTCGACTCTCTAGGAGGTGGCCTCTTATTCTGGAGGACTTCGTACGCATCCATGAAGATATTTTCCAGAGTATCACTTATGGGTGTATAACTTTCAAAGGCCCTGGGACGAGTCCTTCTCTGGGAGTCGTTCCCTCGGCCCCTCTTCCGGTTGTTGCCGTTACCATTGTTATTGTTGTTACCTGGCTGGCGACCACCCTGATTCTGATTTCCGACGTTAACTTCAACTTTCCCCGAGCTGTCTCCAGTCTGTTTGATGGCGACATTGCTCTGAATTTCCTCCTTATCAGTTGTTTTAACCTTTCGGTTTGCGTATACCTCTTCCCGGCGTAGATGTACGTTGGCTTTCTCGTAGAATAACTCTCTAGTGTGGGGCGGTTTGCCGGCCAAGTATCTCCCGAATTCAGTGTCCTTATCTACTCCGTCAATCAGTGCTGCGACAATGGTCGGTTCATGAGGATCTTTAACCTCAGTGGTGGCCAAATTGAAACGATCCAGGTACGTCTTTAGACTCTTGCCTGGTTGCTGTTTGACAAGGAATAAATCGATCACGCTTTTTGTCTTCTGTGCGTAGATACGGAATTGTTCTACGAACTTCTCGCTCAGCTCCCTGAAGCTAGAAATCGATCTCGCCGGCAGCCGAGTAAACCATAACAAAGCCACGTCCTCCAGAAATATGGGAAACGCTTTACACTTAACCGCGTCAGAAGCGGCGGCAGCGGTCATCGACCAAGAGTATCTCATTAGGTGTTGGACAGGATCAGATCTTCCCGCATATCGATTCATTTGTGGCATGTTGAAACGTCTTGGAAAAGTCGCATCCAAAATATCGTCAGTAAAAGGAGTATGACTGCGGTCGATCCCCCAATCTTCGTTCCGCTGTCCGCGGCTGTCGGCCAGAATCTGGTGGACCATGGCTGCAACATTTGCACTGGTCAAAGGAGGTTCAGGGTCAGTGCCTCTGGCCCGACGAGGTTCTCTGATCTCTCTTCGGGAAGCAGCCACAAAATCCGGGGCTTGGACAGGGCTTCGCTGCCCCCTGTTATCATGAGTATGCGTGCGGCGACGGGGCTGAGGTGATCTGTTATGCACAGGACTGTTCACATCTCGAGTCCTGAGAGCCGTTGCTTGACCATTCACATTACGGTTTGGGGGCCCCGCCCCTAGCTCTTCTTCTTCCTGTGAGGGCAGGGTTCCGAACCGAAGCTGTTCTATGTTTTCGGCTCTCTCATACGGTCGCCGCGGAGGTCTCGGCGATTCTTCAAACGAAGAAGAATATACTGGGGTGAGTGGACGAACCGGTGATGCTCTTTGCCTTGCTAGCTCATCAAGTCTTCTATCCATAGCCGTCAAATTTTGCCGCAGGATGGAACTTTCCTGCCTTTGGGCAGCCAACTCATCAAACAACCTATCCCACATTTCGGCGAAACGAGAGAGATCCCCCTCGGTGACAGGAGCAGCAGGATCTTAGCGGTCATCATCACTCTCTCTTATGCGCAAAGAACTCGAACCGGGTCGAGCAGAGGTTCCGGGACGATAGGAGTGGGTCATAGGTTCTTTTCCAGGTCGAGTTGTAGTCTGACCATCAGTTCGGATAGCTGCGGTTCGTGGAGGGCGATTCGCTGCGCCCCCTGAGATCGACTCGTGGTTGTGGTACGCGGAGGCTGCGAGGTGTTACCTCGGGATCGAGTAACAACCCCTTCAGTGGCACGGATCGTCTCGTTCTCATCGACTCGGAACGTGGTGTCTTCGTCGGATCGGTTCGCCCCCTGCGCTCCGCGATCCAGTGTTTCTTCATTACCCAGTTCGTGCACACTCTCCTCAATCGTTTCGTTGGTCTGCGAAGCTTTAGATCTTTTTCCAGCCATGATATCCGAATCGCTGGAATCCTCAAAGAAGCGAATAGTGAAACTTTAGGACTGAGTTTCTCAGTGAAAGCACCAAAAATGTTAGATCGAAATTTGGACCTAACACCCAAATTGTTATGAACAGTAGAGGATTTCAAATGAAGAACCAGGAAAAAGAAAATAACACTCAGAATTTATAGTGGTTCGGCGTTAACGAGCCTACGTCCACTTTATATATTATTGATTATGCTTTAAAAGCTAATACAACTATGATTTCTTTCAATATTTCAGTAACTTGACAACAATGGCGGATTCAGTACTCAATATTGCCAAAAAGCTCCCGAAAAATGCCAAGCTCTGGGCTATTTATAGCTGATTTTGTCAGGTGGATCGTGGACACGTGGCACGAATCCCGAGAGCATCGGATCGCATCGCCACCGTTGGAGAAACAGTCAAATTAGCCGTTGTGGACAGATGTCGTGATCTGCTTGAAAATCGGATCGTGCAGATGGGGAGAATTGGTCCAGATGACGGTTAGGGACACGTGTCGCCAGATCCGTGCGATTCGGATCGCCAAAGACTAGCTCGCGCTTGAATGGGTCAGAGGGTTCGGCGTGCACCAAGGGATCGGATCGGTTCGCTCTGGGCAACAATATAAGTTTTGGATCGGATCGCCTGGATGCGTCGTTCGCTGATGAGATGGGGGCGAGACGATGGTACGCGATCCAGTCTTGGACGAGACGATGGTACGCGATCCGACGGTGGGCGAGACGATGGAGTGCGATCCATTCCTTCATATTCTTGGGGAACGTGGTTTCCTGTTTTCCTCTTACGAATGATCCTGGGTGGCTTGGTCAAAAAGCGAGCCAACAGTTAAGTTTTCAGCTTATGCACCATCTCGCCTGTTTTATGTCAAGTATGTTGTTATTATATTTTATTCCATGCGCTGTGAAATATTCTATAGGTTCTTTGGTGATTCATAGTTTCAAATCCCTTTCATTTGACGACTGTCCCGTGCTGGTCGGGCATTGGCACAGCGCATTTCGTAGAAATGTCGGCTGATGCAGAGCGGGCTGTCACAATTTTAAAATAACGAATATTTTAAATTAATATTTTGTAAAGGATTAAAATATGATTTTGATGTCCGATTTTGGATGGACACGAGAATATTGAAATGTGTGAAGCCGTGTTGATTAGATGTGCGCCATTTTGACGCGAACGATATTTATATCGATTTTATTCATTTTTATAATGAATATCAAACGGTGAATTCAAAATCTGATATTTTGAAAATATTATCATTTAAATATTATAATGATATGGAATATTCAATTTTGATTTGAAAATTGAAATGAAATTGAAATCATTTTAAAATGAATTTAAAATGAATATATTAAGGAATATTTAATTTTGATTTGAAAATTGAAATGAAAATTGAAATCGTTTTAAAACGAATATATTAAGGAATATTCAATTTTGATTTGAAAATTGAAATGAAATTGAAATCGTTTTAAAATGAATTTAAAACGAATATATTAAGGAACATTCAATTTTGATTTGAAAATTGAAATGAAATTGAAATCGTTTTTAAAATGAATTTAAAACGGATTTATAAAGGAATGTTCAGTTTTGATTTAAAATCGGAATGGAAGTGGAAATCGTTTTTAAAACGAATATATGAACGAATTCATAAAATACAATTTAAATTGAAATCGACGATATATATATATAATGGCCTGAATAGAACACGCCATGCAGCGACTGTTTGTGAATTTCGAACATTAACTTCAAATTGATGTAACAGGAGACCGACCGTCGAATTCTCCTAAAACCAGAAGCGTTGGGTTCATATCGAAAAGAGCTTTCCAAGGGATATAAGAGATTTAAATTTGAACGGTCGGATTTTAAGACATGTTCAAATCAAATTCAAAAATGGTCGCTATGGATGCAGTTCGGTGGCCGTTATTGGAAACCGACCGAAATGGCAATATTAAAATTATTAAAAATATGGGAAAATTATCTAAAATCATAATAAATGATTTGGAAAGAATTTGGATGAAAAACTCCATTTTTGAAAAGATAAAAATATATTTTTATCGAAAAGAACTAGTTAAAAACTAGAATAAAAATCCAATTATTTTTAGAAATAATAAAATAGATTTGTAAATGGGGTTTAAAATAACTAGAATTTTCCAACTAATAAATTGGAATGGAAATTATCTTCGAATAATTCGATATTGGATTCCGTGATTATACGGATATTGTTGAGGAATTTGGAAGATATATATATCATTATTCCCAATACGATATTTGTTGGTTTCAGAATTTGATATTGAATATAAGCCGATATAATTTCTATTTAGGCCTTGTATTTAATATCAAATTGGATTTTGGATTTGTCGTGAATGGTGTTTTAATTAACACTGTTTTTAAACCCCGACGAGAAAAGAATAAATCTTTTAAATAAGATTTAGAGAAGTTTAACAATTAATTTATATTTAATTGGAGTTGAATTGAAATTGGATTTTTGGGTTTATCATGAATAATGTTTTAAATAACATTCGTTCTTTAACCCAATTAACAATGAAGAGATGATTTGGAATTTATAAATCTTGTTATTAAGATTTAAGGCAAATTTTCCAAAGTAAAGTTTTCCAATATAATATATTAAATTGGAATTGAATGGAATTCGATTTGATAATAATCGAGATGAGCTCCTGTAAAGGAAGACCGTTAATATATATGGAATTTAAAAGGCTTTGCTGTTATTTCATTTATATTATTAGTCTGATACGGAAATTTATATCGATTATATATTGATGTATTTTCTGTGAAGATTCCATATGTAATGGAAGCGATTTGGGTTTATTGTGAACTGTGTTTTCAATGACACTGATTCTTTAACCCAGTTAACGATAAGATTGTTTTCTTAAAAGTTGAACAATCATAAAGTAATGATTTTTGATATTAAAACCAAGTTAGGGTTTTAATGAATCTTTAATTAGATTGGAATGAGAACAGGATAATTAAATTTATCGAATTCATGAAATGATCAAGAATGGAGTACCACCAGTTTTACTCTAGGCGATAGTTAAATATTTTATTAGATTTGAACGTGAAATGGTAATTAAATTTATCGATAACACTGTGGTGTTAGATATGGAGTATTACCAGTTTTTCTCCATGGGATGAATAGGTTGGGATTGGGAAATTAAATAAATGATTACTTCGGTAAGGCTCGACAATCCCGACTAGTTGATAAATCTTAATTTGGTTTCGAATTGATATCCAAAGGAAGATTAAAGTATAAATTTAAAAGAATTTATATTTGATAAAATTAATGAGAACCTTTCCCAAATGATATGAATATTTGAATAAAAGAATATTTAGAATTGGAATGAGCCGTATGATGTGTTTTTATAGCACTTGATTATTGATTATAAAATATGCGGGTTATTCGAAAAGACCGGAGTTCTTCACATCGTTTGGATGATTACTGATGTCTTGATTGGGCTGTACAAGAAAGACAAGGTGATAAGTGGTGATCGTCCATACGTACTTGGAGATCGACTGGATATGCGAAGACCTCTCTCCTGTATTGGACATATGGGACGAGGAATAAGGTGCCTTCGGTTTCGTTAAAACCCAAAACAGACTTGTAAATGGATGTGTGTCTGACATTGGATTTTATTCTGTGTTAATTAATTTCTATTAAATATATATCTGTTTGGTGGTGGAGAATTAATTCTTTTGCTTAACGCCCTTCTCTGAGACGTACGAGCTAAGATGTTATATATCGACAGACATCAGTTGCATGGTGTAACGACCCGCGTTCTACGCATCGAAGGATCAAAGAATATTTATTTTATCCACATACGAAGTCATACGATCGTGTAACTGTGGGGAGCGACTATTGGGATCATTTCCCATGTTCACGATTTTTGCCGAATTTTAAATGACCGTTTGTCCTCGGCGAGTCTTGTTTCGCCTATAACTATTGATTGGTAAAGATTTTTGACCTGAAACCACTTCCATTAGATTCGGATGATGGTTTACCTTTCTGTAGAGTGGTCACATTTGTAAAACGGACTTACCGTTTGGGAGATATGGCTAAAATATGGTTTGGAAGGTGAAAAACAGCTTAATTGGGCTTAATAGGGTAATTAGTGGATGGGCCCATAACCATTTCAGGATTAGGGTTATGGGGAGGCTGAAATCAGTTAGGAAACCATCTCATTTCATTTTTCTTAGCCGCCACTTTCATTTCTCTAACCCTATCAATGACCTCCACCTTCTAAACTACCTCCTGATCACTATCTAATCCAATATTAAGCAAATCTACATCAAATCAAGGCGGATTGGCATCAAATCAGAGTTAGGGCTGCTGTGTTGCATAGGAATTCGACCCAAATCAGTGGAGTTTCAGATCTAAGATTTTATTTATAGTTAAGGTGAGTGATTAGCACTTTTATTCACTAATTACGGCTAATTAGGGGTGATTAGTGATAATTAGCGAAATTATGACTCAGGAAAATATGAAACAATATGCATAAATTCTAAAATATTATTTTATGCCTCTGATAAAAATTTGGGTTAATTTGGATTAAGTTTGCTAATCGTATGGTTAAACATGGTTAAGGGGATTAAGGGGAAAATCATGAATTTTAGGTATGTTTGATCTAAATAACCTATATGCTTGATGTTTTGTCCTTGTTGATTGATCTTATATGTTGCTACTACTGTTTGGAATGTTTTATGATTGATTACTAAAGTTTGAATGGTTGAAAACACCATCATATGGTGAGAATGGACGAAAAATAGCTTGTTGGAAATGCTGCATAGATGCGGATCGGATCAGATAGGGGGATTGGATCGGCTACCCGAACCGAACCGAAACTTGGCATCTTCAAAAGTGTGTAAACGCAAGGGCAACAAGGAAGGCCCGACCCGAATCGAATTGGAGCAGGGGATCAGATCGGAGACGGAGGAGGGAACCGGATCGAAACCTGGAGATGGGGTACCATACGAACTGAGCCGAGGCAGGAGCACTATCCGAACCGAACCAGAGGGGGATGACTGAACGGAATAGAGCAAGGGTGACTGAACCGAACCGGGCATGTACTTCTATTTCTACGCGATGACTCTTCTGAAGACCAACTCCAATTCAACCAAAACCCGATATGCAAGGGGAGTCCAAATGGTAAGTTATTACTCAGGATCTAGATGGAAACCAACGAGTTAACTTCATGATTGGGCTTTGCTGCGGGACGTGTGCCAAGGGGTTGTCGATATCTATAGCTTTGGTTCACCACTGAGAGACGGATTAGCGGCTATGGATCAGCGCAATGGGACCGTTATGACTTCCAAGGGCAAGTGATCGTAGCTTGGCTATGAGCCAGTGCAGTGGAGTCGTCATGACTCAATGGGGGAAAGTGGACATAGCAAAGGATTAGTGGCTATGGATCAGTGCAATGAGGTCATTATGGCCCCAAGAGCAAAGTGATTATAGCAAAGGATTTGGTGATCAAATTGGTGGATATCGTATACTTTACGCACTAAGTGAGAGATGTGAGGTTGATTGCTATATTTGATGTTTGCTATCACCATGACATGCACATGCCCATTTTACACTTTATGTTAGTGTTACCTTAGAGTACTGTACATCTTGTTGTGCTAACTCTTTAGTTACTGGTCCAGGTTCAGGTATGATTATTTATACCTGTTATTGTTTTGTTTTGCCGCTATCGCTCATACCATACTTTTGTTTGACCCAGAGTTTTATATCTCTTCTTATTACTCTGGGTGCTCCTAAACGAGCAGACTAGAGACATGTTAGGTGGTTATGCACGAGTAGCTGTCCGGAGACGAGTAGGAGGCTTCCACATACTATTTACATATATTCTCCCTGTGTTATGACTGGTCACTACTTTGGGCATTATTAGTGTACCTTTTCTATTTTTCTTTAAAGAACTATTTTGAAGTTGTAATAATGATGGTTTGGATCATAAGCTGTTTTTTGGATTCCGCTGCTATAATGGTTTAGTTTTCAACTTATGCACTGTCTCGCCTGTTTTATGTCAAGTCATGTTATCATTATATTTTATTCCATGCGCTGTGAGATATACTACAGGTTCTTGGTGATTCATAGTTTCAAAACCCTTTTTTTACAACCGTCCCATGCTAGTCGGGCGTTGCCACAACGCATTTCGGGGAAATGTCGGCTGGTCTGGGGTGGGCCGTCACACTTGGTATCTGAGCCTAGGTTGCATAGTTAACCTAGGGGAAGACATCAGAAAGAGATAGCATAAGTATTTGAGAGCGCGTATTTGTGATATTTTGGTTTTCAAAAGCTATATATATACTATAAGTATATATAAGGATGAAGTCGCACTGCACTGGCACCACTATGCAGATGGTTAATCGTTTTCTCTTTACAGATTGGACGATGAGCTGATATACGAGGGGTACTGGTTCAGGGGACAATAATAGAAATGCTCCTGATATGAGGACGATGTTTACTACCTTCATGAGAGAGAAGCTTAGGGATGTTCAGGGGGCAGTTCCTAATGCTGCTAATGGTGGTGGTGCAACGGTGCAGGCGCCAAGAGCCGATTTCGCCAAGCTTAACAAGGATTATACTAGTCCTGGTGGGAAGCTGTTCCACGGAACGAAATCGGCTACGGATGTTCAAGATTTGCTTGATAGTTTTGAGCGCATCTTCGAGGATCTAGGAATCGATGATGCAATGAAGAGAAAGTTAGCATCACGTCAACTTCAAGGACGCGCTATGAATTGGTGGAATGCTATTAAAGCAGCTACTCCCGAGGATCAAGTTACTTGGAATCAGTTTAAGACTCGCTTTAGTGACAAATTTATCCCAGCTGCTCAGAAATCAGAACTATTTAGTAAATTCTTGGAGCTTAAGCAAAATGGTAGGGCAGTCTCGGAATATATTGCTGAATTTGATACTTTATCAAAGTATGGATTATCACTTATCGATACTGCCGAAAAGAAGAATGAAAAGTTCATAATTGGCCTAGATGAGTACTTGAGGGAAAGACTGATAAACCATATACATAAGACATTCGAGTCTACTGTGGGAAAGGGATTGAGATCTGAGAGCCTTTACGCTAAGTCGAAGACCGAGGTTGCTGTTACATCTGCAGGAGAGCCAAACCTACAGCCAAGTGATGGAGGCAAGAATAATTCGTAGAATAAGAGGATACAGAACCAAGCTAAGGATGGTCAGAAGAAGAATAAGAAAGATGTTGAGTGCTATAGCTGTGGAAAGAAGGGCCACGATGCCAAAGATTGTCGAGCAAAGCTAGCGGATAGGAAGTGCTTCAATTGCGGCCAAGTGGGACATCACAAGGATAAATGTCTGCAACCTCCTAAAGAGAAGAAGATTGTGAAAGCATATGCTATTAACGATGTTCCTTCTTCGTCGAATGCCCCAATTGCGGGAGAAGGGAAAGAATATCGTCACTCAAGGTATGCTTTCTGTTTATGATGTTCCTGTTCGAGTACTATTTGATACCGGGGCTTCCCATTCCTTCATATCTGGTGACTTGGTAGATAGGTTGGGCTTGGAACCCGAGATTATCGATAGACCCTTAGTTGTGATGAACTCGATCGGTGGTTCGACTAGCCTTAGTGTGATTTGTTGTAATTTAGTCCTATCGAGTCATGGATGTATGTTTACTTGTGGTTGCTTTGTTTTGGGCTTTACTGGGTTTGGCATTATTTTAGGAGTCGATTGGCTCCAAAGATATGGGATGGTGGTGGACTGTGAGGGGTCTTCGGTATCCTACGGATAATTCAAATCGAAGCAATTTGATGTCTCCTTTCTATTGAGCCTAAAATCTGTATTTCTGCAAATATGTCACGTCTTTCGGTGACCGTTAGAGCGGACGATGGGCGGAGGGTACTGTTTGGTTGCCTACCTAGTTATGGGGTGATGGCTAGTTTTCTAAATTCCCTCGACATCCCGCATGATGGGTTATCAGATGTGCTTATTGCTGGCGAGTATCCGGACATCTTCGAGGAAGTGAACGGACTTCCACCACACCGAGAGATCAAGTTTTGGATTGATTTAGTGAAAGATGACAAACCTATAGTGATGCCTCTTCGTTGTATGGCGCCAAGGGAGCAGCAAGAGATCGAGGTGCAAGTAGGTGATCTTTTGAAGAAGGGATTCATCCGAAGAAGTGTTTCCGAGTGGGGAGCACCAGGTTTATTTGCCACTAAGGCCGATGGTTCCCTTCGCTTATGTATGGACTACCGTGAGTTGAACAAGGTGATGAGAAAGAATAAGTATCCTCTTCCACGGATAGATGATTTGTTTGATCAGTTAAGTGGAGCAAGAGTGTTCTCCCAACTGGATCTTGCGACAATATTTCATCAGCTTCGAGTAGCAGCTGAGAGTATTCGTAAAACGGCCTTACGGACGCTGTCTGGATTCTATGAGTGGTTGGTCATGCCACTCGGGTTGACAATGCACCAGCATACTTTGTGGATCTTATGAATAAGGTATTCAGGGATCAATTGAATAAGTTTGTTCTTGTGTTCATGGATGATATGTTAGTTTATTCGAGGATGGAGGAAGAACACAAGGAGCATTTGAGGACAGTGATGGAGGTGTTGAGGAAACACCAGTTGAAAGCGAAATTTTCTAAGTGTCACTTCTGGAGGAGGGGAGTGAGATTCTTGGGCCATGTTGTTTCAGAAAATGGTATTGCCGTGGATTCTGCGAAGGTACCTACGGTACAAGATTGATCTACACCCAAGAATACGACAGATGTAAGAAGTTTCTTGGGGTTTGCTGGATATTACCGTAAGTTTATCCAAGACTTCTCCAAGATAGCGGCACCGTTAACTCAGCTGACCAAGAAGAATCAAGCTTTCGCCTGGGACAAAAGGTGTGAGTATGCATTTAAGGGTCTAAAGGAAAAGTTGACGTGTGCACCAGTGTTAGTTATTCCTAATGGGAACGAAGAGATGACGGTATACAAGGATGCATGTAGTACCGGACTAGGTGATGTACTAATTCAAGGAGGTAGGGTTGTAGCTTATGCTAGTCGGCAACTGAAATAGCATGAGAAAAGATATCCTACCCATGAATTGGAATTGGCAGCGATCATATTCGCGTTGAAGATGTGGAGACACTATCTCTTGGGAGAAAGATTCGAGTTGTTTACCAATCATAAGTCGTTGAAGTATCTTTTCTCTCAGAAGGATTTAAATCTTCGTCAACAGTGATAGTTAGAGTTCTTGGCTTTATATGATTTCAATATCACATACACACTCGGAAAGAGCAATGCGGTAGCTGATGCATTGAGTAGGAGACATGACAGTTTGGGGGCTATGTTTCTGGAATGGAAGCAACTAGAGTATATCGCGGGATACGATTTCAGACCTAAGTGTGAATTGGATCCAATGATGTTAGCAAGCTTGACGATCAGACCGACTTTGGTTGAGCGGATTGGTTCCAGTCAGAGGGATGATCCTAACCTGTTTGAAATCATCTCCAAGTTAGAGATGGGTATCGACGATGAGGAGATGAACAAGTATGGGCTTGATCAAGAGGGATGGCTTCGAAAGAATGGGAGACTAGTTGTACCCAATGTGAATGAATTGAGAGATGAAGTGCTTAGAGAATGTCATCACTCAAAGCTGACCATACATCCCGGTGGTAACAAAATGTATCGAGACATGAAACAGACCTACTATTGGAAAGGGATGAAGAGAGATGTTGGAAAGTTTATATCCCAATGCATGGATTGCCAGCTAGTTAAAGCCGAGCAAAAGAAACCTAGTGGTTTGCTATAACCACTGGAAATTCCTGAATGGAAATGAGAACAAGTCTCAATGGATTTCAACGATGGTTTACCAAGGACTAGATCTGGTCATGATAGTATTTGGGTGATTGTGGATCGACTGACCAAAAGTGTAAGATTTATACCAGTCAACTCGAATAGAATGACAACTAAGTTAGCAGAACTGTATATTAAGTGGGTAGTGATATTTCATGGAGTACCTAAAGGCATTGTGAGTGACCGAGATCTATTGTTCACTAGTGGGTTTTGGAGGAACTTACAAGAGGCTTTAGGGTCAGAATTACATCTCAGTACCGCATACCATCCTCAAACCGACGGTCTGATAGAGAGGGTAAATCATGTATTGGAGGATCTCTCGAGAGCTTGTATATTGGATTTCGGAGGGTCATGGGATGACCATTTGCATTTAGTTGAGTTCTCATATAATAATAGTTATCAATCTAGTATTGGTATGGCTCCATTTGAAGCTTTGTATAGAAGACCGTGCATCTCACCATCATGTTGGTTGGAAACCGGTGAGAAATTTGTGCTTGGGCTAGATGTAATAAGAGAAACATCATATAAGATCAAGGTTATTCAACAACGAATGAAAGATACCCACGATAGGCAGAAGGGTTATGCTGATAAAAGATGAAGAGAATTGAAATTCTCCATTGGCGACTTGGTATTTGTCAAGATTTCTCCGTTAAAGCATGTAATCGTTTTGGCAGGAGAGGTAAGTTGCCACCAAGGTTTTTGGTCCATTCCCAGCTCTCGAGCAAGTTGGGAATTTAACATATAAAGTAGGGTTGCCTGACAAGATGGAGGGAGTTCACGACATATTTCATGTTTCCCAGTTAAGGAAGTTCGTGTACGACCCTGATAGGACTATTTCACCAGATCAGTTGGATGATATCGAGGTAGAACCCAAGGTGGTTGGGAGTCGTAGACCGATTCGTATTGTCGAGAACGATACGAAGCAACTTCGAAGGAAGACGGTGAAACTAATCAAGGTCCAGTGGGGTGATAATGCGAATGATTGCACTTGGGAAACAGAGGAGAGCATAAGGAAGTTGTATCCAATACTCTTTGCCTGGTAAGATTTTAATAGTGATAGTTATTCCCTTGTTAGTAAACCGCATGCTCGGATAGGCTTGTTGTGTTATTATGTGTGTTTGATTGTTTGTAAATGGTTGATAGGCATGCGGGCCACCATTGTATGTTTTAGTTAAGGAATTTCGGGAGCGAAGTTTCTTAAGGGGGGAGAGTGTAACAACCTGCGTTCTACGCATCGAAGGATCATAGAATATTTATTTTATCCACATATGAAGTCGTACTGTCGTGTAACTATGGGGAGCGACTATTAAGGCCGTTTCCCATGTTCACGATTTTTACCAAATATTAAATGATCATTTTGCCCTTGGCGAATCTTGTTTTGCCTATAACTTTTGATTGGTAAGGAGTTCTGACCTGAAAGCACTTCCATTGGATTCAGATGATGGTTTACCTTTTCGTAGAGTGGTCACATTTGTCAAACGGACTTATCGCTTGGGAGATATGGCTGAAATAAGGTTTTGAAGGTAAAAAACAGCTTAATTGGGCCTAAAAGGGTAATTAGTGGATGGGCCCATAACCCATTTCGGGATTAGGGTTATGGGGAGACTGAAATCAGTTAGGAAACCATCTCATTTCACTTTTCTTAGCCGGCACTTCCATTTCCATAACCCTAGCAATTGCCTCCACCTTCTAAACTACTTCCTAATCACTTTCTAATCCAATATTAAGCAAATCTACATCAAATCAAGGCAGATTGACATCAAATCAGAGTTAGGGCTGTTGTGTTGCATAGGAATTCGACCCAAATCAGTGGAGATTCAGATATAAGATTTTATTTGTGGCTAAGGTGAGTGATTAGCACTTTTATTCACTAATTACAGCTAATTAGGGGTGATTAGTGATAATCAGCGGAATTATGAGTCTGAAAAATATGAAAAAATATGCATAAATTCTAAAATATTATTTTATGCCTCTGATAAAAATTTGGGTTAATTTGGATTAAGTTTGCTAATCGTATGGTTAAACATGGTTAAGGGGATTAAGGGGAAAATCATGAATTTTGGGTATGTTTGATCTAAATAACCTATATGCTTGATGTTTTGACCTTGTTGATTGATCATATATGTTGCTACTATTGTTTGGAATGTTTTATGATTGATTAGTAAAGTTTGAATGGTTGAAAACGCCTTCTTATGGCGAGAATGGACGAAAAATAGCTTGTTGGAAATGCTGCAGAGATCCAGATCAGATCGGATAGGGGGATCAGATCGGCTACCCGAACCGAATCGGAACTTGGCATCTTCAAAAGTGTGTAAATGCAACTGCAACAAGGAAGGCCCGACCCAGATCGAATTGGAGCAAGGGATCAGATCGGAGATGGAGGAGGGAATCGGATCGAAAACTGGAGATGGGGTACCGTACGAACCGAACCAAGGCAGGAGCACTATCCGAACCGAACCAAAGGGGGGTGAGTGAACCGAATAGAGCAAGGGTGACCGAACCGAACCGGGCGTGTACTTCTATTTCTACACGATGACTCTTCTGAAGACCAACTCCAATTCAACCAAAACCCGAGATGCAAGGGGAGTCCAAATGGGAAGTTATTACTCAGGATCCAGATGGGAACCAACTAGTTAACTTCATGATTGGGCTTTGCTGCGGGACGTGTGCAAAGGGGTTGTTGATATCTATAGCTTTGGTTCACCACTGAGAGACAGATTAGCGGCTATGGATCAGCACAATCGGACCGTTAAGACTCCCAAGGGCAAGTGATCGTAGCATCGCTATGAGCCAGTGCAGGGGAGTCGTCATGACTCCATGGGTCAAAGTGGACATAGCAAAGGATTAGTGGCTATGGATCAGTGCAATGAGGTCATTATGGCCCCAAGGGCAAAGTGAACGTAGTAAAGGATTTGCTGATCAAAGTGGTTGATATCGTATGCTTTACGCACTGAGTGAGAGATGTGAGGTTGATTGCTATGTTTGATGTTTGTTATCACCATGACATGCACATGTCCATTTTACACTTTATGTTAGTGTTACCTTAGAGTACAGTACATCTTGTTGTGCTAACTCTTTAGTTACAGGTCCAGGTTAAGGTATGATTATTTATACCTGTTATTGTTTTGTTTTGCTACTATCGCTCATTCCAGACTTTTGTCTGACCTAGAGTTTTATGTCTCTTATTATTACTCTGGGTTCTCCTAAACGAGCATACTAGAGACATGTTAGGTGGTTATATGAGAGTAGCTGTCCGGAGATGAGCAGGAGACTTCCACGTACTATTTATATATATTCTCCCTATGTTATTACCGGTCACTACTTTGGGCATTAGTAGTGTACCTTTTCTATTTTGCTTTAGAGACAGTATTTTGAAGTTGTAATAATGATGGTTTGGATCATAAGCTATATTTTGGATTTCGCTGCTATGATGGTTTAATTTTCAGCTTATGCACTATCTCGCCTATTTTATGTCAAGTCATGTTATTATTACATTTTATTCCATGCGCTGTGAGATATACTACAGGTTCTTGGTGATTCATAGTTTCAAAACCCTTTTCTTTTGATAACCGTCCCGTGCTAGTCGGGCATTGCCACAACCCATTTCGGGGAAATGTTGGCTGGTCCGGGGAGGTGGCGTGAATTGTCAGTGTGGCATGAAGAGATGCACTAATCAAGGGCTTTTTTTAAAAAGCAGAGTCTTGTGGTTGATGATTAAAGCACGACTTTAAATAGCATAACTTTGTGTATAGCGTTAATTCGCGAGCCTTACACCTCGGTATGAGTCAAAAACGGGATAAGGGACAGCAGGGAGAACATGACATTTCTTTCTAGCTATGGGTGGTGTCATGGTATGGAGCCCAGACATTTATTAAATTTTACCTATGTGGATGATGGATTGCGAGGCGCCTCGGATATATCGGTCACTACGGGGCCGATGGATAGGTCCCATAGGACCAAGAAACGTGTGTTCAGGAATTGTCAATCCACAAACGTAAGTGTGGACCAGCCCTGCAAGATCCAAGAGTTCACTACAGGGGATCCTGAGGCATCTTGCTAGAGGTGAATCGAATCGGTAAGGAGTACATCCCTTGCCCTGACTCATGATGGAAATCCAATTTCCAATACATAACGTTTCGGTTTTAATTGTAGAGCCTAGTATGGCAACATAGTAGGATGGGGTACTATGTCGTCTATGATTAATACATTTATATTTGAAGCTAGTTTTGACACTATACGCTTATAGTAATATCAAAATGATTTGTTTTGTAACGTATCAAGCATGTTTGGCTATTATAAGGGAAAACTCTATCCTCTGGCTTGTGTTGCATTGTGTGATGGGACCTGAGTCTTATAATAGCTTCATTTTTCGAAAAGCAATGCGCTATTTATAAACTGTTTTATGCACTAGTATTCTTAGGAGGAAACCCGTTCCGTGTCATACGGCATGGTCCCTTGATTTACTTTATTTTTAAAGTAAAGTTAACTAACTGTTTTAGTTCTCACACCAGTCCTATGGTTGACCTGGAGTTTATTGTTTTAACCTAAACTCTGGGTGCCCCTGTTTTCCACACGGGCAACTAGTAGTTTTGGTTTTGCAGATTTCTATTTTACAGGATCCTGGATTTACAACTGGAGCTATATTCGAAAAGCTTTGTATCCGTGTTTTCCTTTCAGTTGTGTTATGTACTATTTTTCCGCTGTTATGTAAATTATTTTAATCTCTGATTATTCTGATGTATATTATTTATTCATACTCCGTTATATTCTTGTACTCTGATGTAAATTGTTGTAACATCAATGAAGTGTTCTATTGTTTGTGTTCTGATTTTTCGTGTTCTCAACTCAATCCGGACTTTCCCGTATGGGCGAGTTTGGGTCGTTTCACTTAGCGTAAGGAAGATGATTATATTATATATCAGAAATGCAAATTCAGCAATGCAGTAGGAACGACGATGTGATAATATGCATGTGATAACAAGGAAAAAATTGTTGCTATGGAATTTCTTTTTCCATATCTTGTCGATAGCATTAACGATTTTATTTTTTGGTTCGGTTTCATTTCTGAAGATCGAAAATAAGCCTCACATGCATTTTGTGTAGGGGAAATTGTAGTAAATCCAGGACAAACAACTATACAATGAGTGGCATATACAATGGTAAGAATGTAAAATTATTCTCCAGGTTATATTTTTTACTCGGCAAAGGCGTGATGTTTAGGAAGCAAGATTTGATGCATAGATTTTTGGATGGTAAGGACTACAAACAAAATTGACTACACCACACTTTTGCTAGTAGGAGCATGAGGATTTTGGTGAAAATATTTTTTAACATCTACATACATATAGAAATGCTAGCATGAGCGTGTGTGTGTGTGTTGATTGTTTACATCATGTCTTCAAAAATGTTTTCAAAGAAATGCAATAATATAGGAGGGTCCAATTTAGAATTATCCTGCATACATATTCCTTTATGTTGCAATACATCATGCATATGTGCTTGTTTAGTTGCAAAATTGATTGTAAAATAATTGTTTTTGTATTTTAGAATAATTATGAGTTAGAAGCATGAATTAATCATTGGTATAATTTCAAGGAAAAAATTCTTTTAATGGAGAAGATTGTAATACCCTGTAAGTTTAAGGTTAACCATTCTATTATATGCAAAGTTTAATACTTGACCATTGCTATTCAGTTCTTTTATTTCATCTCAAACCAAATACTACCTTCTCTTAATTTAATCAATTTTTTTTTTATTTTCCTGCACTAAATTTGACACTTTACAATTGGCAAATTCTAATAGTCATGTATGTTTGCCTTCCTACCTTCACTCTTTCATTGATGGCATTCTCCCACGCATCATTGGATTAAAAGCATATACTCAATAATTCCTTTTACAATTAAGGGGAAAACCAGAACCCTCTGCTAATTTTCTTA
Source organism: Allium sativum (assembly GCA_030737875.1). Classification (NCBI taxonomy): domain Eukaryota; kingdom Viridiplantae; phylum Streptophyta; class Magnoliopsida; order Asparagales; family Amaryllidaceae; genus Allium; species Allium sativum. The sequence goes on from CM060911.1 coordinate 197,064,502, forward strand.
GTCAAGAAAAAAAACAAACTCAATATTCCAAATTGAAGGAAACCACCAAAATCCTTCATCTAATTTCTAGAATTCAGGAAAATACAAATATTTTGTTTCATCCATCAACTGTTTAGCCTCAAATGTAATGTCTTCATTGCCTTGAAATAAAATATCAAAGTCGAACCGTTGCCTTCTTTTATAAGATAGTTTTATTGATAATGTTAAGCCTAGATATTTTAATATTTATTTAGTATTTTACTACATTCTCCCTTTTTTCATTGGTTCATTGAGACTGAAACTAATATTGTTACCTATGGTTATAATATTATAAATTTTGAGTTTATTTTTTTAAGTAATTTATTTGCAATTTTTTAATTCACGTCGTAGGCTACAACTATTAAATATGTATTTGTTTACTTAAATTGAACACTTTGAATTTCATATATTTACAATTTTCATTTAGGTAGTCAAAAAATAAAGACCCGGTTATTCTCAGTTCCATAAACAAAAATAGATTCATCTTAGTCTTATTTCACCAAATAAAGTAAAAGGATAGTTTGATTAAAGTTCCTATTAAGTTTCAAAATACACCACATATTCTTATAAAAAAGTATGTAAGGTATGTCTCTAAAAAGTAGTTATCGAATAATTGCATAAACTTAAGCAATTATTCAGTGAATAATCTGAATAATTGCAAATACCTATACGATTGTATTAAAAAATTGTAGATATTTCTGCATTTATTCAATGAAAATATTCGCAAGTATCCATAGTTACTCACTTAAAAATTGCGAAATATCTACGGTTTTTTACTAAATAATCGCAAACGTTTATGAAATTTTGGACATAACTACATAAATATGTACAATTATTCACTTGATAATTGTATGATTACAAAATTTTATGCGATTGTACCAAAAAAACTGCAGATATTTCTGCATTCATCCAATGAAAATGTGCGGTGGTTTCCACAATTACTCATCAAAAACTTGCGAAAATTTCTATTGTTTTTTTATATTTGCAAAAAATTCTACAATTATTCACTAAAAATATTACAGAAATATCTGTACTTTTCTAATGAATAATTGCAAACGTTTATGCAATTTTTGGATATAACTACATAAAGTCTAGAATTATTCATTGAATAATTACATAATTGTATATTGTTATTCGGTAATTAAATTCTAGGGACATAATTTATAATATTTTATGAGAATTTTTTTAGTGGAAATTAGGGAGGCATCCCTATTTTCAAACTTAATTTCATGTGGCTCCCTATGTAAGTTTGCATGTATGCATTTTTTTGATTTTTGCGCTACTACATAATTCCAAGAAATTGAAAATATTCGCGGAATATTTCACGCTAACGTATTAATTTATCTCATATTTTTAAGGACTTCATTAAGGGAAAACCCTTTCTTGGAACAAAAGGATTTATCGAATTTCAGTCATGGCTATTGAAGTGTGACCGTGTAACAACTTGTAATTTTATCATTTTGTTGGGAATATTTAGTTATTTTAAAATATTCAACTTAATGGATTTTATAATTAAAATACTCTCTTTTAGTTAATAATAAATGACGTGAAAAACATTTTAAAAATTGGTTTACAAAAATATATCGTTCAAAGAAAAACAAAAAAAATGTGTCTGAAAGAATTTTTCGTAAAGACAGATTTTTAATCATGTAAAAGTTGTTATTAAAATTCCAAAATAGTAATAAAGCACAAATATAAGTTAAAGTAAACTTAGTTTATATTTAGAAAATTATTAATTAAGTAAAGAAAGTAAGGAAGTGATGTTAGGTAAGATTAAGTAAAAAGTAAAAATATAAAATGGAAAAACGTACTAAAAGTACAAGCACTCAAGTATATTACGTAAGAAGTGTTGACTTGTCAAAATTTTGGATAGAGAGAGATAGGGGAGCCAACGTGTTTTGTTAGGCAAACGAGGTGATGGAAGTGGTGATGTGTCTCTAAATGGTGGAGGGTATGGTACTTAAGGCTAAAATGGTAATTTTCGACGCTTATTTTATTTAAAACTATCTTTAAGTTTCTCTCTCTCCTCCCTCATTTCATTTTATACTTTTTGAAAATTTTCCTTCTTCTTGCATAAACTTTTCTTAGTTCTGAATACCTTTAATGGTTTCCAAAAATAGTTTCTATACTTTTTACTACGTGGACGATTTAGCTTATCGCCTTTGGGCCTTTGCACGGACTAGGACTCCTTTCATAGGATCTTTTTTTGAGCATTTCACTGCTTCAGTAGTCGTGTAGTTTTTCTTCTGTTATCCTTTTGTTATGTAGTCATTTTGGGATCCTTGATATTATGTTGTACAAATAGTGACTGGTCAGTTCAAACCAGATTAGTTTCCCTGTACACGTGCAGAGAACCTGTTTTTCTTCTTTCTATAATAAAGTGGTATGTCTACTATAAAAACGACTTGCCTTTATAAAAAAAATGTTCTTTTTATCTTGTACTCTTAAAAACTAGTTCTAAACACCTTATTCCTTCCTTTTACACGCTTTTCTCTTCAAAACAACCCCATACACCTACAAAACAGCCCTAGGCCAAAGAATGTTGAGCCAATGGTGGTCAAAATACAATTTTCTTTGTGGAAATGTTGAGATCTAGGCTTCTTTGTGAGCTTTTGAGAATTTCAGCTAGTTTGAGTAAGAAAGCTCATAATTTTACTAAAGTTTCAAACTTTAAATTTGTACTTTGGCTTATGCTTATGTTTTATTGTAATATCTTATGTTATTATAATGGCTGAGATGTTAATAGTTGATATATGCAAGGAAATTTCTTATCTATTGTTTGGTTTGGAAATTAAAAAAAATTAGCAAGCAAATTTCATTATAATTTGCAAGTTTATGTCCTTAACTATGGATTGATGTTCGGATATGAGTACTTATGTTATACTCATGTATATTAGTTATTGTAATCATATTTTAGTGTTGGAAATCTTGAGTCTTGAATTGAGACATTGATTTGAGATCTTTTGAGAATGAATAGAGCTTTTAAGATTTTATTTCAAAGCGAAGGAAGTTTATGAGCTAATTAGTTTGAAAATGTTTTCAAAATTCTTGCTTTTTTGTTGAAACTCTGTTGGAAAGTTTATATAAGGTTTGAGTACAAAAGAAATAATTTGAAGTTGTTTCATGTCAAAATCCAATTTTTGAAATTATGGATTTTGTAGTGATGGTCGCTATAAGCGCAGTTCGCTAAAACAAACTGTTTTTCCAATTTTAACTTGTTTTTACTTTAAGTATGTTTAGAAAATATTTTCAAAACTTGATTAAGTTTAGAAGATTAATTAACATTATTTAATTATTATTTATTTGTTTAATGATTATTTGATTAATTAAAGAGAGTAATTAGTATTTAATTACTAGTTAATTAAGGAATTTTGTACTTAAGTTTTATTTTAAGTAAGTTAATCACAATTCAATATTTATTAAAAGTTAATCCCTATTTAATGACATTAGTTAAGTTTTAAATATGATTAAGTAGGTTATTAAGATTTATTTTAATTATTTATTTAAATATTTTTTAATAAAGGTTTAAAAGTTTAGTCAATGTTAATTAAATTAAGTTTTAACTTAAGAACTTAATTAAGTTTCGTTTTATTACTAATTGAAGCCTAATGCTTGTTAAACTATTTAAAAATATTAAATTAAGTTTTAATTATTTAATTAAGGAATAATTATTATTTAATTAAGGAATAATTATTATTTAATTATTGATTTAGAAAGGATATTTAATAATTAATTATTATTTTAAAGGGTTAAATAAATGTTTAATTATTTATTTGGAAGGTTATTAATTATTTAAATATTGATTTGGAATTAAACGATTCAATGATTTTATTTAGAAGTTTATTTATTATTTAATAATGAGATAAATATTATATGATTGTAAGTAAGGACTTTTAAGTTGAATCTCTTATTTTCCAAGGATATTTGAAAAGATACTTTTATTCCAAGGGATCTCATTGTCAATTACTTTTAAATATCCTCATAGGTCAGGTATTATGTGACATTTGTTAGTAGAACCAAACACCATTCTACTATCAGTTCAAAATGAATTAAATATTAGGGATACTGGTTAGCAAAACAAAAACCCATTCTGCTAGTTGCTGAGTCGAATTTGGACATCTCTTTAACATGATAAATCACCCTCTTGTCACTATATTCCTCTGGACATGGTATATTTTAGTTGCTATTGACATGTTTTGTGATGATAAATATGTTTGGGCATCTATTAATATAATTCATCCTCATTCTACTATAACTTAGTTGTTAATTATGTTGGATATCTATTGGCAGTACAAAAACCCATTATGTTATACTGTTAACTTTGACATGTGTTTAGCAAAACAATTAACTATCTGCTATTAGTATAACTTGGTTAAGTTGAACCAAATTAGATAAGAACCATTGTGGTCTCTAAGCCTCTTTTGATTTTGAAATCAACAATCTATCTTTTTGAAATGTATAAGAGCTATTATCGTTTTGAATCATAATATTCAAGAGATATTTAAAAAATGATCTTATCAAAGACAATTTGTAATAATGTAATGCTTTAAATGATTGATAAAAATCATCAATTATTATATGGGTTTAGGATAATTTTAAAGAAAAATTCTTCAAAAGAAGTAACTTGTTTATTTAAAGGTATTTGGAATCTTTCCTTATAAAAAGAAAGGGAAATGGTAAATAACCAAGATATTTATCGAAAAGATATTAATAAATGAATCATTTTACTAAGTCTATTCGAGATAAATAGTTTTATTATAGTTAATTAATTTATTAACTACAAGATTCAAGTTAATTCAACTATCATAAGAATAAGCTTTAAGTTTAATATTGGACTTGAATTAGATTTGAAGTAAATAAGCTGATTTTGTAATAGAATTTACTTAATGAAAAGAATTAAGCAAAATATTTTGAGTGTGTTAAAGGAGATTTGAAATCTTATTAAAGATTCGGTTTATAGAAATTATTTTAGCGAATGTCATTTTGAATTTAGTTAACTTAAGTTGGATATTTAGAACTTGAGATAGTAAACTTCTATTATTTCAAGCATAAAAGTGATGTCAGTCAAAGTCTGAGAGGTAATAAAGTACCACAACTTGAACAGCTCCGCTGTTGTGCAAGGAATAATAGTTTGGGTCCAGAGTTGATTTTGGAAATTACATCATTATTTCCTTAAATGGTTTGTTACTTAAAAGACAAAGTCTAAGAAATTAAATTAGGTGATTTAGGGTTTTAGTAACTCATTAGCGGTGAATTAAAAATGAGAATATATCCTAATTGACTTTGAAATACATACTTATATTGGAGGATTAAGTATGTGAATGTTTCAAGAGAAGAGATCCGAAATTTAATTAATAAAAGATTAATTAAATGGGGCTTAGTGACTATTATGGGAAATAAATCTTTGATTATTTTGGGTGTGTCATTTTATAGTTAAATAACTGACTATCAAATCTGGATCTAAAATATTACTTTTGAAATATCTAGGGGAACCGCATGAGTTATACAACACAGTCATCCCTATTAATGATTCACTGTGCGTATAAACCTCGTTTTGTTCTCTTCGAACAAGCGATAAGAAAACCCATCTACGAATGGTTAGGAGGTGAACTACAATCTTGTCCTTAGCTGTTTATTTCCTAAAGAACCGGGGTTGTGTTTACTAAAAATTATCAGAAGTTTTTTCGAAGAGACCGAGATCGGATCAAGTATCCGAAAACCATTTTGTTCCAATTGAGCGACATGTGAAAGACATCGGGTATGAAGAATGCAAAGATAACTTCAAGACTAAAGTTGAAGGCATAGATCTTCGGAGCAGAAAGAGCTGCTTGTTGATGTCTATTGTTAGCTACCAGGACTATACTTGTAGCAATAGTCCTTATGTTATGGGGTTCTGCATGATGCAAGGATTTTTTTGTTACTAATCCTAGGGGTTATTCCCAAGAGGATGTGGTAAAAGAGTACCTTTAGTTTGTCATGTTCTTGGAAAATTTTTATGGATAGATGTCTGACGTTGCATTTCTTAGATCATGAACATTGATTTTTACAAATGTACATATGTTTGGTGGCGGAGAAGGAAACTTATCTTAGCGTAACACCCATCTCTGAGACGTATGAGCTCGGAGGTTGTATTTTTGCGAACGTCAATTAGTGATCAATGTAGTAGCGATGTGGTATCATAGGTGGGTGTATGTCATGAATGAAAGGTAAAAACGTAGTCTCTAGCCTCATCAAAAGGTAATGACTAAAACATGAGATATGCTTCAGGGATAAGTGGGTAGCACCCAAATAGGGTATTGTCACCACCCAATCTAGAACGGATGACCCTTTGATTTTTGTATATTGGAGTTGGTTGCTGATCACAACCAAGGGGGAGAAATATTCGGTACAATCCAAAGAGGGGTTGGCCGGCCTTGATTCATAGTGAGTCTATGCGAGTCTCTCGGTATGCTTATCTAGAGAGGTTCTATCTTGCGTGATACCCCAGTGCCCAGCCATTATATGGAATCCAAACTCCAATGAGTGATGTACAAACTTAGTTATACCCAAATATGTTAAAATGTGAGATACAAACATTTCAGCTACTTTCATATTTTATTGTGATTTTATAGACATTATTATAATATCGTAAGATTTTTTATAAAGTGTTTTTGCTATCGTAAGGTAAAAACTCGCTCGTGTTTGTGTGTAGCGTGATCTTATGAGATACCTTTTGTTTTCAAAGGTTTTTAGTATAAAAATCAGGTTGTTTGAGTTTACTCGTGCCAGACCCATGTTTGACCCGACATTTTATTTTCTTTCCCTAAAACTCTTAGGTGCTCAAATTTTTATGAGCAACTGAGTATTTCTGTTTCTCATGGAAGCATTTGGAGGAGCTTTGAGCAGGATGCTTCATTGATAGTTAGATATCCTAGGTTTCCATAGTATATTATGTACTTTATTTGATGTATAAGGACAAGCTGCTACAACTGTCCTAAGGTAGAATTATTCTAGTGTAACACTAATGTAGTCAGTTTTGAAGACTTTTAAAGTATTTTGTGATTGTTCTATGTTACCCACTGCGATTGTGAGATTCTATTATGTCTTCTTTTTCTTTAACCCATAATGATTTGGTTTTTCGACACTTAGATATTCGACATCTATCACGACTAGACGTCCTTGGGCCGCCAATCACTAGCCTTTCGTCCATCGATCCATTGAATTAAGATGGGTCGCGATCTATTTAGTAGTGATTTGATTAGGTATTTACATTTTTGATGCCTGGAGTGGTCGAGATGATGAAGTAAACACTGATGATGGTCATGGTCTGATGCAGAACTACGGGAGATGAACTCGCTGGTAGTGGTGTGGCTTGAAGGCGTCGGAGGTCGAAGCGGAAAGATGGAGAAGAAAGAAAAAGAAGGGACTGAGAGAGTAGGAGCGAAGGGAAAAAAGGAGCTTCGGACCCGACAAGGGAGATACGAAAATATTGGGGCATTCAGATCCAAAAGCGAAGGAGAAGAGAATGAATTTTCCTTACCATATAGGATCCGAAGTACTAAGATATGAAATCTGGAATTAGTGAGGGATTGGTAAACACGAGATACAAATTTGAGATGGAAAAGGAGATAATTTTCTAAGAGTAAGGATCCAAAAATTGATTTTTGGATCCATGAACTTCGATTTCCAAAACTAATATCTAAATGTGAAAATTTTGGATTGTTTCATAAGACTATCTAACTAGATCCTGAAGTTGTTCAAATACGACCGATTCTGATAATTTAATGATTGGTTTTGCGTCACTTTAGAGTCATGTGACATAAAATTTAACGATTGGTTTCGCGTCACTTCAGAGTCATGTTGTCATCGTTGAATTATCGTTTCGGTCAAATGCAGATATGAACAAATTCAACGTCGTAGAAAATCATCGATTGAGACATAATCGTATGATAAAGCATAAAACTAACTTGTGAACATATGATTGAACCTTCAATCCTGAATATGGTTTTCGATCCAGTCTCAATGTGATCTTACGATTTGATCCAAGTTCTACGAAGACGACCAACTATGACAGTCATTTCAGCTGTAAAACAGAAAATCATCATCGCATTCTGAAGTGTTTATTCTAGCTATACGAGCACGTATGACATTAAACGTTCCACGTTAGTTTACACAAACATTAGGGGCACTAATTTTATCGTGCAAACTATTGTGACTATTTCATAAATTTTGTAAATTATTGAAGCAAGAAGCTCTCGACGAATTCGGGATTCATAAGCTAATAGCAAAGAATTGAATTCGAGATCGAGTCATTCTGCAGACGGCTCGACCCCGTCGACTAATAACCATATAGCTTCTGAGGAATCGAGTCCCCCTCCCTAACAAGCAAGCCAACTAGAGAAACATAATCAAAAGGAGAATCCCAAGGAGTTGCAACAGGTAGATCAACGTGAGGATGAGTGAATTGTCAAGGGGAAACAAGAAGAGGCGGAAGCTAGCTCATAGGAGGCGGAAGATGAAGGCGACGATCTAGAAGGCGTTCGATTGGCACTGGACATGCGGGAGGATGCTGTTATTTTTTAGAATCCTCCAAATTCGGTCACCTCTTGAATCGATGAGTCTATGTCGGTGAAAATTTGCATGAGATATGGCATATCTCCAAATGATGTTCTGGCTCCTTGTTAGGACGACGGGGCACATGCACCCCTAGATGGATACACAACTTAGAATAGATATGTGTGTTCTGTTGTGTGTGTGCCTTCTTCGTGCATCTTCTTCTGAGATATGCTATACTTCATTTATTTGGTGCCAACATAGCTTCATCCGAATGGACATGCCTTTCTGCTTGAAACCTACCTCTTATATGTGGAAAACCTAGGTATGGAGCTGAACAAGGACGACATTAGACTTCTTTATTCATTCAAGCATCGTAGATTCTACCCCTTTCCCGTCCACCTTAAGGGCCAGCCAAATAGATCGATCATCCTGGGTTCTTAAGATAAACTAAGTTATTTTACGCACGATTGGTTCTACGTGCGATGCCCACCAGGATTCGCAGGTGGCGGCTAAGAGGTCGTAAGTGTGTCAACACTTATAAATTTTAATTTTAAGTTACTCGAGTCATAAGCACTAGACTAACTTAATATATGATTCGAATAGGCATTCCTTCAAGGCCAAGAAATCAGATGTATATAAATTGGTGTTAACCGCGAGAAATGTTGGAGAAGAGTTTCGTGACATTATGACCTTGATTTCTAATTATCATGTCCACACCCGAGAATTGTTGCCAAAAGGTCGCTCCGTTGGCCATAGAGATGAAGATGATGTCAAGTCTTGTAGAGTCGATGTGCCCATCGACGTGCATCCATACTTGCTCTATGTTGAGCAAGGGGAACCTGGAGCATAAAAGGAAGAGGAAGGCAAGGATGTAGGAAGTGATGAGGAGTCGATGGGAGAAGAGGATATTCCACCTACTCTCATTCTTTCTCCATCGATAGGGACAAGAACAAGAGAGGTCACTACATCTGATCTCTTACGACCACAACTGATACAGCTACATCCATGGAAGTTGAAGGACAGTACCAAGGCCTAGACAAGATTCCAATGGAGACCTCCACTTTTTGTTTAATTGATGCAAATATTGAAAGGTTGCTAGAAAGCTCTGAAATGATGTCCACACCACTATGCTCTAGGGAGATAAGTCCCTCGAGTAAATTGAAAACTGATCCGGCGGGAATTAGTAAACAGACTCATAAGCATTGCATGTCACGATAATTATTCATAAGCTAGTTGGTCTTTTCTAACTTGAGTTTTGTTTTACATAGGGACAATGGTTTGATAAAGCAATTAAGATAAAGGGAAAGATAAAAACAAAAGTAGGGATAGAGATATAGTCTGGGACAACTCTCGTTCTAAGCATCCCAAAGTATTTAAGGGTGTTGAAGGATATGCGTCACGCTACAAGCGCACTTTTGAATATAGTTGCGGTTATCATCAAAAAGATCCTTATCCCCAGCACCTCGAGCCCTCTCTGGCTGTCGTAAATCCCACCGAGCAGACTCTAGGAGTACGAGGCTATCTGCAGCTCCTTTACCTCCCCCTCACCCTCCTTCTAAAAGCTTGCCCCCACCACCTCCAGTCAAAGACACAAGCTGAGGTAAACTTGCGGAGTCTCGGTGACTATGAAGAAGTCGTAGTGCGGAGACAGAAGAGGAGGCAAAGAAGTTGAGATGGTGCCATAAGGTGTTAACATGACTCTGCAAGAGCGGGAAACATATTTGAAAAAGCATTTTCCTGAGAATTATTTTGATGAAATTGTTTAGTTATCACAAATGCGCCCAATCCCTTAGAATATTGATAAAAAATGATTGACAGGATTTTTGATGTGTATAACTAATATAAGATTATTTTGGATTACAGTAAGAAATATCTCTCCTGATAAAAAAGAATAATAATTAGATTGATGGGATGAAGCTTGAAGCCAGCGCTGATCAAGATAGGATCAAGACGAGAAAGAAAGAGATTGAAGAGATGAAAGTGCAGCAGAGTGGAGCTAATAAAAAGATAAAAGAGGTGACCGTAGAACTGTTCAAGCAAAGGAATAATATGAGGATGTATTGGTCATCCAGTCCACTTGGATCATAGCCCTCGAGAAGGACAACAAAGAGCTTATAAAAAAAATGGAAGACTGAGAACAGAGAACATGAATATCGAGTAGTTGAGGAGAGAAAACGAGAAGCTGAAAAGGCTATTGGAGGCCAAAAAGGCGGAAGTGGAGGAGGAGGCAAGGAAAGAAAACCAACTGTCAATGCATCAAACAGAGAATTATTATGATATGCTGAAGAAGTAAAGAGGGGGTTTGAGGCTAAACTCGAGGGACTTAGAGCCAAAGCCGCAAGGGTTGAGGCTATGGTTGAGCAGAAGACTGATTCACCTATCCTAGGACTTTATGCCCAATTCATCTGTCACTTTGATATCTCCTAGGTCGATAATTACGCAAGGATATTTGCTTTAACATCGAAGAGGTTCTTGGATGATAAGACTGCTTCACTAGATGATGAGGAAGTGGATGAGGTGGCATTGGCGGTAAATATTTAAGAGATGATGAGCGTCGAGTTCTGGAATAAGAAAGGCGACAGTTGAAGGAAGATGCTGAGGCAGAAACAGCAGAAAAGGCAACTAGGTTAAAAAGGGAAAGCAATCTTGATTGAGAGCGTCATTGTTGCTCATTCAATTGAAGGGTACTTCCCAAGTTCCAGTCACCTCGTCGACTGCTACTGGTGGCCCATACAACTAAACTACCACCCATATGTTCCCAATAGTCCTGGATTAGGCACCGATGGATTTATGTCGCTGATTGATAAAATGGAAACTCCCGATCTTGAAATAAAAGGTATTTCCACTTTGTCTTTAGTATTTGAGAAGATAATTAAAGCTTTTGAGGAGGATGCTCGACTTCGTACTGAGTTGCAAGCAAATAAAAGAAAACTAACATTGCTTCGTCTTCGACGTACAGGTACTCTTGGGATGGAGAATCCCCTTACTTTTGCGCCAACAACTCAACCAACACACCTTTGATCTAGAGGAATGCAAAAAAAAAAATATGAACTTGGACTTTGATGACATTGGAGCTTTCAAAGACAGAGAGCCAAGAGAAATTGAGCTAAAATGCTTGTAAGGATGGATGAATTGTTAACAGAAGGAGGAAATAAGGAAGAATAGGAGGCGTTATCATCGATGTCGGCGACGACTCAAGTGGGCTAAGCTTGAAAGAGATGACAGAAAAATTGCAGGTCGGTCTCGCCGTCAAGCAAGAAAAGGTAGAGGCTGAGAAGATGGCCAAATAGGTTGCTGATAAGGAGAAAACTATAATAGTCGATCCTCCTCCTCTACCATTGAAGGTGATCATTTCTCTGGGTCAGGAGGATATAATGGATAATTTAAACAAGAAGGTACCATAAAGAGCTTTGTAACCGACTCTGGCTAAGAGGAAGAAGGGAGGCAGTGGAATCAGCGGTAGTTCCAAAAAGAAGAGGAAGGATGAAAGTAGTAAAACACTGCCTTCGAAATTGGGTGGAAAGAAGAAAGGAGATTCTTCAAAATGAAATTTTTACACTTTTTTGGATGAGTATGTTACAAGTACAAACTCGCTTTTTCATTGGGATGATAACATTTTTTTTGTATCACAACACTGTAAATGAAATTTTGAGTTTTTCTTTCATTCTCCACGAAATTGTTTAAGTTTTAAGCATTTGTATACTTTCCAGCCATCATACTTATATGTCGTAACTCATCTTCATATTTGGACTTAAGTAGATTAACTGAAACTTCACTCCTGAGATCTCATTTTGGCCATGAACTTCGGTCGTGTGAAGTTTAATGTTAGTGATTCCATTCTCAAAATCTCTTTATTAGTCGTTGACTCAAGTCATATGGAATCCGGAGTTTGGAACATCGTTTGTTTGTCCTTTATACTCTTCGGTTTTCATTCGAATAGTTGATGCCGCTGTTTGTTTGTCTGTTTACAATCAAATCCAATTTATAAGGATTGTGGTTGGCCAAGTGAACTGTCGATATCATGTTCACTTCGGCTGAAGTTGTTGCTTTTAAATCTAGTAACTTAAGGGTTGGTGGTTGGACACTCGAGTCATGAGCATTGTGAGTTGTTTACACTTAGGGATGTAAATAGGTCGGACCAGACCAGATGGAGGTGTGTCTAAGCTCCGTCCTATAAGAGATTCGTACAGACACAGACCAAACAAGCATTAAGTTCGAACATTGTTCTTACGAGCCAAACAACGAATGGATAACGTTCAGACAATGGAAAAACATCGAACAGTTTGGATCAGACTGGACCCTGGTGCATCCAAGCTCTGACCTATAAGAGAATCAGACGGACACAGACCAAACACCTTATAACTTCGGACCGATCTAGACAACGGGCTGTCTTGTCCGATATACAACCGAACTTACACTTGGCCTTGTCATTTGTTTAAGGTTCGAGTTAGTTTGTGGGTGGTCGAATCGCACCTACATGGTTGTAGCCTGATGACAGATTTGAAGCAATGTCATGCTCTAAGGCGTTGTTTTTATTGTGTTGCGCTTGTGCATGAAAGTCGACCATATCACAACTAGCATATGCACATAATTGAAGCCAATAACATGAGGTACCGAGAGCCTTAATTAAAAAACTAAGGAAAATTGTGGGCAAAATTTACATTATTACAGTGTTGAACTGAAAACAAAGTACTAACTGAAATCAAAAATACATATGTTTTAAATAAAGGATTAAGTAAAGTAGCGACGACGGTTTTCGCTATTCCATGCTTTTGGTAGCTCGGCGCCATCAACGGTCGTTATCTTAAAGATTCAATCTCCTAGCCATCATTGAATGAAGTAAGGACCATCCCAACGAGGATAAAAACCGCTTGGTGTGGGAAATATCCTTTTCAAGACGAGGTTGCCAATCTCAAAATGCTTTGGACGAACTTTGGTATTGAAGTATCGGGTGACCCGTTGGCCATATGCAGCTACTTTGAGCCCAACTTCTTCTCTTTTTCCATCTAACAAGTCTAGAGATTCCACAAGGATGTATCTATTGGTTCGATGATCAAAACATGTCTTGTGATGAGATAGTACTTCAATATTAACTAGGATTCAACTTTCTTGTCATAAGATAGAGTGAATGGATTATGGTCAGTCGTTAACTTATGGGCAGTTCTATGTTCCTAAAGGACTAACAGAACTTAATCTACCTGCTCGCCTACGGCCATTTCAATACACATCTTTAGTATGGACTTAATGTTAATTGCTTGGACTTGCCCATTGGCTTGTGTATGGGAGATTGCTGATAGTCTCTTCTCGATGTGATGACGGCGGTAGAAATCTTTGAACTCAAAGCTGTCGAATCGGGTCCCGTTAGAGGAAATGATAGTTTTGGGGAATCCAAAATGTCATACGATGTTATAGACAAAAAAGTTGATTACTTTCTTTATTATGTGTTGACATAGGGAATTGGCTATTCCTGCACACCAATGCCCAAATGTATGTTTTAAAGCAAAAGAACAATCCAAATCCGAAGAGTAGAAAAATGAAAAGGGAGAACACGATTTTTATGCACTAACGCCTACGCCCACTTCAAAGTAATCATTCGTCATATAATTGTCGGTTACAAATGTTGTACGAGTTCGGACAATTTATGTACAAAGTTGTATAATAGAACAACAAGTTATTAATTCTAAACTTTAACCAAAATCCCCTTGTCTTCTTCGTTGAGTCAAAATGTGTTGAAATGTCCAAGAAATAGGTCCAATGTCAAAAAGTGTGAAAATATGTCAAAAAACATTCCAAAAGTCCAATTGAATGTCCAAAAGTTAAAGGAAAATGTTTATGCAATGTTTAGAGGTCCAAGCTATGTCCAATAGTCATGGAAAAGAAGATGAAAGCCATTAATGATGCTTGAAAGCTGCAAGAAGTCCAAAATACCAAATGAGAGCCAACCTTTTGAATGCTAAGCTTGGGGTATTTATAGATGAGTTTTGGAGGCATCGGGCCAAACTTTGTGTCCTGAGGGGATGAAATATTCATAGCCCGAAAAAATAGCCAAAAATTGTATTCTAGTGTAAAATATCACATTCCAGCAAAATTTGGAAAAAATGGTGATCAACACATGTCGATCACCTAAAAATAGTGATCGGCGTGGTTTTGGAGTGATCTATCACTTTCTAAGCCAATTGCTAAGTCTTTGATTTTGCATCACAAAAACCACGATCTGGCTGAGTCGCGCAAGCAAAAATGAGTGATCCGCACGCGTTTTCCAATTTGCCGGATTTTTGAGATTTTTTCGCATCCTGCCATGTCAAGGATTTCGCATCCCGATCCCATGTGTTGCACATGTGATTTCGCATCGAATCCCTATGTCGATCAAGGGATTTGCATCCCAAATCCGTGCCAAATTTCGCATCTCGGATTTCGACTTCCGAATTTACCAAAATCTGGACTATGACAGGCCTGATGCATGCATGCGATTTTTGGTGATCGGGTCATGTAAATCAGCAGTTTTTGAATGCCAAATCAGGAAAGTTGCCAAGTGGCTAATCCAAATTTTAGCCCTGATCTGCCTATATCGATCTTCTATTTTGAGGTGATTGACACGTGAAAAATCAGTTTTCGATGAAACCTTGCCGAATTGCCAGATTCTCATGAGTTGTGCAAGCCATTTTTGCTGGTCAACATGTGTTGCACACACTTTTTGAGTGATCGACACATTATTTTCCCAAATTCCAATTTTACCAAGTTTGATCGCGCCTTGAGTTGCACAAGCCATTTTGAGTGATCATGCCATGTCGATTAGCTGTTTTGAGTGATCAACACATGTTTTTGCTAAATACCGATTTTACTAAGTTTGATCGCGCTGTGAGTTGCGCAAGCCATTTTAAGTGATTGTGCCATACCGATTATCTGCTTTTGAGTGTGCAAAACTAGAATTAGCCAGAATCCACATATTTTTCCACGTGAGTTTTGCTGCATGATCGGACTGACACGCTAAGGGATTTTAAGCTTATTGGACTGAGTCAATCATGTATTTTTACCACGATGGATTTTTCGAGTTTATTAACGATAATTTCGTGAATCGACGCTATTTCTAACCTTTTCCGAATGCATCGCAACTTCAACAAAATTTCTTTTTGTTTTCTAATGACATTCTCGAGACTCGAGTGCGCAACAAACCATAATCTTGATGCTTGACTTCTTTACCAAAAAAGCTGGTCAACACTTTGTCTCCTAAAACATGTCTTTCTTGGTCGAAGGAAGATGCGTTTTGCGAGAAAACCATAAATCCAGAAATTCCAAAACCAAAACCCGGAGGAGTCCGAAGTGAACTTCCATAACCAGAAAACTAAAGAGCCACGATCGCGTCGGATCGTATTAACCAGAAAACCAAAGTCAATGAAAGCTGACGATCGCTCTGGATCGTTTCTTGAGAGATAGCCAGAATATTCGAATAACCAAAGTAGCCAGAAAATCAGGAAAACCCAAAATCCATAAATCCGGAGCAACTAATAACTAGATGAGTTCAAGGCGGCTTTGCCGAGGCAAGACGATAAAGAATAGCCAAAGTAGTCCAAGATGTCCTTGTTGTAGCTAGACGAACGAGGATAAGCCAGAAGGTAATCCAACGACTACTAAGGCCATAACTGAGCAGAAATCCGATGACCACTGAGATCGTAATAAAACAGAAATTCGATGATCATTGAGATCGTATTTAGAATGGAAATTCGATGATCGTTGAGATCACATTTAGATGGGACTCTGAAGATCACTGAGATCGTATTTAGAAAGGTCTGTTTAGTCCGAGAAGTTTGGGATCCATATGTAAGAAGCCATGGGCATGCTGAGTCTTGTTGGGGGCAAGTATGTACCTATAAAAAAGGATTTTGTACTTGGTAGACCAAGTTATGTGATATTATGTACTTGATGGGCTAGGTTGTTAAGATTCCCGTGATAAGAGGGTTAGGATAAGGAACTTCCATGCTTGGCAGATCGAGTAAGGTAGTTTTTATGTTTGGTAAACCCATTTGGAGAATCTTAACACTTTATAGACCCAATTTGGGGATTCGTGGACCAGAGTCCAAAGTTTAGAACCAGAGGTCAAAGTTTATGCTTGATTGATCAAAAAGGGGGGCTGGAGTCCTATTTTTATGCTGGACGGATCCATTGTGGAGCCGGAGCCCTATATTTATATTGGGAAAATCCAGTGTTGAGCCGGAGCCCTATGTTTGTACTGGATGGATCTAGTGTGGGGATGGAACCCTATGTTTATAGTGAACGGATCTAGTGTGGGGTCGGAGCCCTATGTTTATCCAATGTGGAGCCGGAGCCGTACGTTTATATTGAACAGATCGTGGGTGGAGCAAGAGCCCTACGTTTATACTGGACGGATCCAGTATGGGTACCAGAGCCTGAATACAATCTTTATTGATACCACTGAAGTACAACAGTCGATAGTCCAACCCGGAGCACGACAGGAGACTACAAGCTGGTTCTGCGTGTGTGGTCTAACATTGCCGCTTTGATTACATAGAAAGAAAGTAAAAAGGCGAGAAGGCGCCAACAACAAGAACAAACATAAGTAACGGACCAGAGTCCAAAAAAGCCAGAAAGATCCGTAGAGCCGGATCAGTTGATTATGAGACCCCGGGGGCATCCAGTTTTGCCCCTGTCCTGAGATGTAACGGGAGGTTGAGCATGAGGCACTTTCATTGTAGGATTCTGACATACTATGGTAGTTCGTCGTGCCTGACGTGGATCACGCAACTGCCTGCAGTGGTTAGTGTCGTGACCTAACAATTCATCAAAAAGATAGAACTTGTTAGAGCTTGCTTGATTCGAAGTCGGGTTCCTCTTGGGAGGCTTTTGAAAAGGTGTAGTTTTGTGGATGTCAAGATAAATCGTTTCCAAGCCTTGATTGAGTTTGATATATGTTAGGAACTTTGGCTCGAAGCAAGGCCGTGAGTTCCGATTATTCGAAGATTTACCCTTTCCTTTGTTGGGCATAGACGGCCCTGCACCTGCTGTAGAGTTGGCTTGATGCGTAGGTTTTTCATCGCCGGAGTCTTCCTCTCTCAAAAATCTTTTTTCTTCGAAATAGAATTTGACGATATCCGCAATGAGATTTTGAAGTCTGTTTTGTCCAGGATGTCGGAGACGGTAGCCATCAAAACTGCAGACGGGTCCGGCCTGTCGACCGAGACCACCGCCACGTTGAATCGTTCAAGGAATTTGCACAGAGTCTCATCTGATCTCTGCCTAACTACTGTCAAATTCATGACATTTCTTGGTTGGGAAATGTGTACTCTGAATTGCTCGACAAATTTCCCAACTAAGACATGCCAACTGTTAATGGATTCTGATTTCAACTATGTGAACCATAATGCAACAATATCTGTGAGATAAAGAGTGAAGCACTTTGCCACAACACTAAATGAAGTTGAATATAATTCCATATGGCGCATGTAGCGCATGAGATGAACATTAGGATCCTTCCTACCATCAAAAGCTTCTAACACCGGTAGTTTGAAGTCCAATGGGTTTTGAGAATTCTTATTTCTTGAGAGAAGCGGTTGTGAGTAACACAGTTCTAACTAGCATGGGTTGCCTCGCTATGGGCATAACTTCAAATGACATCACTGACTTGACTCTCACTGCCCTTGCTAAGAAATTGATTCAAGTTATGTAAATTGACATTGGTACCCCCAGCGTCAAGTCCAATATTGGCAAAAGGCCGAATGCCAAGCAGAATATCCGGCTCGATCCTGATTTGAGGTGCCTCGACTGGCATAAATCCAACATTCGGAACTATAGGAGTATCTATATCCAAAGCTGCGTGCATCGGCACTTGAGTGATGTTTCCCGTACCTGATCCTAAAACTTGACCGACTGCAACCTAAGCTGAGCCTTGAATGAGATTAGGGGTGTTGCTCCCTAGCCTAGTCGATCCTGTAGCTGTCTGCGGATTGGTGTCGACGCGGGGTTGTTCTTCTGGAATTCCCCTCAAGTCCATAGCTAACCTTTGTGGAACACTAGCACTGGTTCTGATCATGTTGCCTGGGCTCGACTGCCTTGTAGATCCTTCTAGTCGGGCGAGAAGAGTGTTCATAATAGCATCTTGTCAACGAAAATGCTTTTTCTATTGTTTTAAGCGAGAAGCGAGTTCCTTTGTTAATTCTTTGATGATTCCATCGATGTCGTCTCGAGTGATGAAGCTTGATGGTGTCTAGTCGAGGAAAATTCTTACTCTTCCTGTTGTTCGAAGATGAAAACAAAAGTCGAGAACTGAGGCAGAAGTTGCGCGCCCCTTTGCGCGCCAAAGTGTTGACGTGTGGAATTGGCTATTCGCGCATGCCAACTCCCAAGGGTATGTTTTATAGCAAAACAACAATCCAAATCCGAAGAGTAGAGAAATTTAAAGGGAGAACACAGCTTTTATAGTGGTTCGGCACTAACCCGACGTCCACTTCAGAGAAATCATTCATCATATAATTGTCGATTTCAAATTTTGTACGAATTCGGACAATTTCTGTGTATAAAGTCATAAAATAGAACAAAAAATAGTTTGTTAATTCCAAACTTTGACCAAAATTCCCTTCATCTTCTTTGTTGAGTCAAAATGTGCTGAAATATCCAAGAAATAGCTCCAATGTCCAAAAGTGTGAAAATATGTCAAAAAGCATGCCAACAAACCAATTAAATTCCCAAAAGGTAAAGGAAAACGTTTATGCAATGTTCATAGGTCCAAACTATGTATAATAGTTATGGAGAAGAAGTTGGTGGCCACTAATGATGCTTGAGAATTCCAAGAAGTCCGAAATATCGAAATGAGAACCAACCCCTGAATGTCAAGCTTAGGGGTATTTATAGGTGAGTTTTGGAGGCATCGGCCCAAACTTTGTATCCCGAGGGGATGCAAAATTCGCATCTCGAAAAAATAGCTAAAATTAAATCCTGGTGGAGAATATCGCATTCTGGCAAAATCTGGAAAAAAATGGGCACGTGTTGATCACCTAAAAATAATGATCGACATGGTTCTGGGGTGATCTGCCACATCCTGAGCCAATTACCAAATCTCTGATTTTGTATCACAAAAACCATGATCTGGCTGAGTCGCGCAAGCCAAAAGGAGTGATCCGCATGCGTTTTCCAATTTGCTTAATTTCTGGGATTTATCGCATCCCTTCCAGGGTAAGGATTTCACATCCCGATCCCGCATGTTGCACATGTGATTTCACATCGAATTCCTGTGTCGAACAAGGGATTTCGCATCCCAAATCTAAGCCAAATTTCACATCTCAAATTTCGCATCTCAGATTTCGACTCCCGAATTTGCCAAAATCTGGACCGTGCTAGGCCTGATGCGCACATGGGGTTTTTGGTGATTGTGTCATGCCAATCAGCAGTTTTTGAATGCCAAATCTGGAATGTTGCCATGCGGCTGATCCAAGTTTTTTCCCTGATCTGGCTGTGGCAATCGGTTGTTTTTAGGTGATCGACACATGAAAAAACAGTTTTTGACGAAACCTTGCCAAATTTCCAGATTTTGAGCCCATGAGTTGCGCAAACCATTTTTGGTGATCGACAAGTGTTGCATAACACTTTTTGAGTGGTAGACATATGATTTTGCCAAATCCCGATTTTACTGAGTTTGATCGCGTTATGGGTTGCGCAAGCCATTTAAGTGATCGTGCCATATCGATCAACTATTTTTAAGTGATCGACACATGAGTTTTCTAGATCCTAATTTTTCCAAGTTTGATTGCATCGTGAGTTACACAGGCCATTTCAAGTGATTATGCCATGCCAATCAGCTGTTTTTGAGTGCACAAAACCAAAATTTGACAGAATTCACATATTTTTCCACGATGATTTTTGTCGGCTAATCGGACCGACACGCTCAGGGATTTTGAGCTGATCAGACTGAGTCGATTGCGTATTTCTACCATGATGGATTTTTCGTATTTATTAACGATGATTTCATGAATCGACGCTATTTCCAACTTTTTTCGCACACGTCGTGACTTCGACCAAATTGCTTTGTGTTTTCTGATGACGTTCTTGAGACTCGAGTGCACCGCGAACCATAATCTTGACGCAATTGACTGCTTTACCAAAAATTTGGTCAACATCATGATTGTAGTAAGAGGCTCAGCTTCATCCTATTTAATGAAGTACTCAACTGCAACGATGACATAGCAAGCACCACTTTTGGTCATTGGTAGAGTACCAACGATATCGATTCTCCAAATGGCGAATGACCATTGACTGGCCATCTACATAAATTTTGTAGGTGGAGCTCTACGAATTTTGGAAAATCTCTAGAATTTGTCACACAATCGTGTGTAATTAGCAGCATACCAATCAATAGTTAGCCAAAATTAGACATTATGGAGAGTTTTCTTTGCTAGAGTTTGTCCCTTGGTGTGGTCACTACACTCTCCTGTTGTGTACTTCACATGACACTCGTTTGGCACCATTGTGGTCTACAAACCTATGTAATGGAACGGAGAAGCCTCTTTGATATAGTATCCCTTCTCGAATGATATAGCAAGATGTATTGCGGAGAAGTGAGTGTTTCTCATTGTATTTCTCAGGTAGGATTCCCTGTTGTATGAAGTCTTAAAAAGGAGTCATCCATGACTCCGGTTCGGGTATAAGCTCCATTGTTAATATCCAGTCAGTCTCCATCTGATCGATACATAGAGATTCACGTACTTCAACTGGGACAAGACCCACAAGTTGTGCATCCCTAAAATTTGCAAGCTTTGCTAGTGAATCTTCTTTTTCATTATGATCCGGAGGAATGCGAGTGATAGTATAGTGCTCAAAATTTCTAAGTACTTCCTTTAGTCGAGCGAGATAAGGAGCTAGCCGTATTCTTTTATCACGAAACTCTCCTCACACTTGGCATAAGATTGTTTGGGATTAAGATAATGGTTTTTATGACAACAACCTTTTTTAACTATTATACAAAATATTTACTAACAATTTTACTTAGATATATGTATATGTGTGTATATGTTGGATATATATATATATATATATGCAGGAATTGAAAATTAGGACTACACAATTTCAAGATTCAAGATTGTAGATTACAAAAAAGAAGAATTCAAGATTAAGACTCCTGAGTAACAAGAGCTTAAGGGTTCAATAAGTTGGAGGTATCAGGATAAGTAATAGAGTATAGAATTTTTGTTAAAACTCCATAATAGCGCTAAAATCTTTATTCCAGTTTTCTCATTGAATGAATTCCATTTTTGTCTTCTAAAATTCCTTTTTAACTTCAAACTCTTATTAGTATTTTAAAATATTTCAAAATTACTTCCTGTTTAAAAGAATATCTCTTGCCTTTTAGATTTCTTGTTACTAATCTAAATTTTAATTTAAATATTTTAGATTTTCTTATTTATGTTTTAGTTTTAATGTATATATGTTTAACATTTACTTGAATTTTAATATTTTTATTTCTTTATATTTATATTATGGTTTTATATATTTAGTTTCAAATTTCATATTTTTTTTTATAATCTAATATTAAATTTTGATGTCACTTTTATATATTATAAATATGTTGTTTATATTTTTACTTTATTATACTATTTTTAATATATATGAAAATAGTTTGTTTAACTTTCAGAATTACCTTGATTTATAAAGACATCATTTCCATTGTTTTTGAAATTTTATATTTTGAAATTGCGTAGGGGATGTCGACATAGTTGGTCACCCATGTCGACATGGTAGCCTTTTTTGAAATTCAAATTTCATAAGAATTGTCCATTCATTTAAGTCCTTTCCTGAACAGACATGGGAGTTGATTCCCTATAAATAGCCATTTAAAATCAATTTTTTAACCAATTTTCATTATCTTCCTCACTCCTTCTCCTCTCCATTTATCTTCTTAATTGTCAAGTTTTCATAACCAAACTCTACCAAAATTCAAAGAGAATCAAACTAGATCATCTCTAGTTTAATTATCTATCGCTCTCTATCAAAGATCTAAGTCCTATTCGGAGTTATAGGAATATTTGTAATCAAAGTTTGAAAGATCAAAGTCCTATCGAGTCTCTCTATAAACTATTACTGAAAAGGCGTAGTTGTATCCCATTCAAATCAATTGGGTGTTATTGTAGCCCATAAATCATTTAGGTGATCTTGTAGCCTGGTTAAATCAAGAGAGCTCGATATGCTAGAAAGTAGTTAGGGGTGGATCTTGCGACCCTGAAATTGAGGATTGTAATATGGAAGTTTATTTTAAAAAAATATGCTCAACCCGAAGTTGTGTGGGACTGGATGTAGGGTAACTCTAAAACATGTAAAATTACAGTGTATTCTTTCTTTTACTGCTTTTATTTATTATTTGCATCTACGATTGATTCCGTGACTGTTCCATATCTGTGATTTGCATTTAATTTAGATACATTCAAAAATATTTCAAGAAATTCATAAATTCCATTAAACACTTTTCACCCCCATTCTAGTATTAAGTTAGCCTTGAGATCTGTAATCCGCATTGCCAACAATTAGTATCAGAGCATTGGTTTTTCAAAATTTCATAATCTAATTTTTGAAAAGATTTTAAATGGAAACCAACTCTAGTAATGTCAACACTAGTAAATCTAATTCATTTATAGAGGGTCAGTCCACTGCTAGACCACCACCCTTTAATGGAAGTAATAATGCTTGTTGAAAATGTAGAATGAAGATATAATTACAATTTATAGAATTAGACACTTGGAACATCGCACAAACTGAATATGTTGAACCCACAACTAATTTTCCACAATGGATTGTTGAGAAAAAGGCTATTGAAAATAATAATTCAAAAGGCATGAATACTTTATTCTGTTCACTTGATAGAATTGAATTTAACAGGGTTTTTTGTTTGTAATTCTGCATATGAATTCTGGAAAACTTTGCAAGTTACTTACGAAGGAACAAGCAAAGTTAAACGAAC
Source organism: Allium sativum (assembly GCA_030737875.1). NCBI lineage: Eukaryota > Viridiplantae > Streptophyta > Magnoliopsida > Asparagales > Amaryllidaceae > Allium > Allium sativum. The sequence goes on from CM060911.1 coordinate 197,088,011, forward strand.
TAAGATATCTATGTCAACTATTCAATTTTAATAATTCAAAATGAACTCAAATGAGTCTCTCTAATTGTACTGCAGGTTTTAGGATATTGTGCATTCACTGATTGCCTTGGGAATGATATACTCAGAGGAAGACCATGTTAGAAAAATCTTGAATTCATTAATTCCAGAATGGGATCAAAAGACTTTAGCGATTAAAGAGGCCAATGATACCAGTACCCTGAAAATTGAAGAGTTAATTGGAAATATAATGTCATTTAAAGTACAAATGCAAGGAAGGAAAGAAAACAAGTCATCGGAAAAGAAGTCAATAACATTCAATACAATAACCGAAGATTCAAACTTAAATAGTGATGGAGATGAAAAGATATCATTGATGATAAGGAAATTTAGAAAATTTCTATAATAAAAGAAGATGAACAATCGCAGAAAGAATGAGTATAAGAATCTTATGAAAAATAATGAGATTCCAAAAAACATCAGATGTTAAATTTGTGATGAACCAGGCCACTAGAAAAGAGATTATCCAAGACCAGATAAATTGAATCATCCTCCAAATAACAATACATCTAAGAAAAGGTGAAGGTCATATACTACTATTCTAGACGATTCTAATTCATTCTCTGATGATGAAGAATAAGAGAAAAATAATTTAAATATATGCTTCAAGACTATTCATAACCCAAAAATATTGGAAATTGGATCTAAAAATAGGTATGCATTTATATTACTTTTGTTGAAATTGCTTGATTGAATGTTTGTTTGATTGCTTGCTTTGTTTGAAATTCCTTCAATTTTAAATTCAAAATTCATCATTTAAAATTTGAATTTTAACAGTAAAATATTATTATTTTAATAAAGTTTAATATTAAATATTGATAGTTAAGTATTATAGTATTTAATATTATCTCAAGAATTATATAAATTAGAAAAAAGGATATATATATATATAATATGAAATAGAATTGTAATGTCCTTTGAATAAATGGACACATGTCGACATGCCCCTATACCCATGTTGACATGCCTCCTGAAATTTTGAATTCAAAAATTTGAAATTACCTCCAGCTTTTCACCAACTCCAATGTATTGAAAAGGTATCTCTTGACCATAGAACATATCTATAAATTCTTTATTTATCTCTCTATCTTTATCATCACTTTTCACCGTTCATTCAAAATTCAATTTTATCTTCATTATCTTTTACACTTCATAAACTTCATCAATGGCTTCTTCAAGCAATCCAAGCACCATGAGGTTTAGCTTTTCTTTTAATGATCCAGAAGCTATCAAAGCTTAACTGATTATGTAAACTTTGGTAAATTAAATTCATACCGGTAAATTTTCTATTTTCAACAATTTTTCATCATATGAGCTTGAAACTTCCTTTGATCAAAATGTGATTCTTAGTTTGATTTACTCTAGGGAAAATGATTACGTGTGTTATCAAAATCTTGTAAAACTATTTCATGGAAATTTAAATCGAGGTTTTTACAAAGGAAGTGAAGGTGAAATTTGGAGTAGTGTAAAAGGCACTCAAGTTATTTTGGATTGTAAAATTTCAGAAATATTTTGGGATGTATGAGCATGGGACTGAATCTCTCAAGATTCAAAATTAATGAACATGACCACGATACTTTCCATCACATTTTTGGATGATATGACAATTTGAAATTCAAATATCATTATTTTTTTACCAATGGCAAAATCATAAATCTACTTCTTCAAAACACCATTGCATCTTGTAACGACCCAGAAAATCTGAACCAATTTAAAAAAAAAATTATTGGTTAAAATAATGGATTTTAAATATTTAAAATAAATATTTTAAATAATGGTAATGAAAAGTGAGTTTGAATCGACAATTGAAAACGAATATAATTAATTATAATTATAAACAAGGCCTGAAATGGCGCTGCAGTTTCAAAAATTGAATTCGAACTTTGTCGGACTGTACCGAGTGCAAAACAATCCGGATTTTAGTGAAACCAAAAATATTTAAATCTGTTAGTGAATACCTTTCTAACGAATCTGAAAAATCGAATTTTCATAGCGGAAAGCAAAAATTATGGCCAAATGAATTTTCAGAAAGGTCGCGATGGAATTTATATAGCCCGTGAAATTGGCCATTTTGCATACAACCTCGGAATTCGACGAAACCACTTTTGTTGGATCCGGGATGTGAGGTTATTGCTAGGTTTCAAATATCATAATTTTTGAAGCTAATTTGTGAGCGTGGCAAAGGAAAATGTGTTTTGGTCAATTACAGTTAAATTGGATCGACCAAAAATGGGCCTTTTTGCAAACAGTCTCAGAATTCGGCGAAACTAGTTTTGTTGGGACCGTATCGTCAAAACATAGCCAGATTTATTTTTCTGGAATTTTTCGAATTAATTTGTGGCCCTGGCAAATTGAAATGTACGTTCAAATCAAATATTGAATGTTATATATTTTAAATTGAATGGAAACTGACTGAAACAGTCGAATGGGCCTACGAAACATATCCCATTGTGTTCAGAATGGGGGTAAAACGCTAGGGACGACAGTCATTGGGTTTGGATTGGTGTTCGTGTGTGACAAGGGGTATTTTAGAAATTTTAAAAATATATAAATTAAAGAAAAAATACGATTGGCTGATATCTTTTCTCTCTCCCTGACATTTCTAAATCGCGAACGACGGAAGAGGGTTCGGAGCTTTCCCCCTCGTTTTCTCATCCTACACGCATCGATAGCCTTCGACCCAGTTGGGGTTTTTGAAGAACTCCCCTCAAGCTTCAAATCCATGGTCGTGGCACCCCCTCTCGTCTGGTGAATCGCGAGAACCATGCCTTCAAAGTCGCGGCCTTTCAACTGCCGCCGCCATTACCTGGGTCCACCGAGCTGGCCCACTCCCCCACGCGCACGAAGCCCTCTCCTAGCCCTTCGACGCTGCGAAGGCCGATCGTCCTCTAGCTTCACGGATTTCGCGAGAGATCGAAACCTAGTTTCGAACAAAACAGTGGAGGTTCGGCTGTTAATTATTTAAAACTGATTTTAACAGTTTAAAACCATTGCAAACTTCGAAAAATCATATCTTTTTGCTATGTTAACGAAATTCGATGAAACAGGAAACATCGTGACCGTGTGGACGTCTTCTACATTTTAGAAGAGACCGCATATTTTTCTGAGCCTTCTGCTATTTTTGGTGGAGTGGAACCCAATGTGAGATTTCTAATTTAAAAACAATATGGAAAACGACGATGTATAAATTATATAGTCGTACGTTCGATGTATAAGTTATATATGCGTTGTAAAAATTATATATGTGTTGAAATAAAATTGAATTGCTATATAAATATATATATATATATATATATACGCCCCTCGTCCACAAACCATGGACGATATTTATTGGTTGTGATTGGTGTGAAAATTGATTGATAGCGAATGGTTGCTTGGGATTGTTTGTGGTTGATATTGATTGATTGTGGTTGAAAAATACCCGTTTGTGGTTGAGAAATATTTGGTTGAAACCACATAGGATTAGTTTGTGAAAATGAAATAAATATATACATGCCGCCTCGTGCGAACTAGATGCATGATCCCCATTGTCAAAAACCGCGAGGTTTTAAGGTAGAGCGAGGAGCCGTACTAGGGACGATCCCGGTTTTAACTACCCTGCCGTTATGCTACCGAAATTTTGAATAATATTCATGTGTTTGTATTATTTTCATTTGCTAAAACTATATTTATTCATTGAATAGAAAACCTTCATGTGTTGAATCGATATTCATTCGTTGATTAGAAATTCATGTGTTGAATGGTATTCACGTTTTAAATATAAAAATCACATTTTTATCTATATATAGAAACTATAGAAAACCTTCATGTGTTGAATCGATATTCATTCGTTGATTAGAAATTCATGTGTTGAATGGTATTCACGTTTTAAATATAAAAATCACATTTTTATCTATATATAGAAACTATAGAAAACCTTCATGTGTTGAATCGATATTCATTCGTTGATTTGAAATTCATGTGTTGAATGGTATTCATGTTTTGAAATAAATTATTTGATAATAAAAATCACCTTTTATCGACTATATGAACTGTGTAAAATAACCTCGTTTTGAAAGAAATTGTTTTATAAGAAAAATCCTATTTTTATCACCTATATATACACTATATAAAATAATAGTGTTTTGAAATGAATTGTTTTACAATAAAAATCACATTTTTAGTATATACATGAATCGTTGAAATGTGAAGTGTTAAAAATAGCCACTCGTTCAAATAAATATGCATGAGTCGAATTAGCTAATGATATGATCTTTGCCTATGCATGCAACATTAGAATGAACGGTGTTTTTAAACCAAATGGAATCAAATATGAAGTTGAATGGAAAATGATAAATGATAAGAACTGTATATATGTACATGCATATTTATTAAACAGGTTATAGCGAAGGGGCTAGAGAAGAGGAATAAAATTTTGTGCCCGACAAATAGGTACACATTTATTGTTTTGTTTGGGTGATGATTTTATGAGCCTGTTGGCTAGCCGCTTGGCTTTTTCTTTTCCTTTTTGACATGAGACGCCCATGTGGCTATTTGGGAATTTTTCCAGCCCCTCCCGTACAAAGAAGGTTATGGCGAAATTTTCCAAAATTTTAAGGCGTTAGTGAAATATTTGAAGTAAAAACGATATTGAAATGGTTGAATGATCTATATTTATATAAATATACAAATATAAATAAAATTAAAACGAAACGTGGCCATGTAGTTCGCATTTTGAAACCGTGATTACAAACAACTAGTACGGGAAATCCGACCATTGGATTTTCCCGAAACCGCAACCGTTGGGTTCGCCTTGGAAATATCTTTCCAACGGCACCAACTTTGTAAAAATCCAACGGTTGGATTGTCTGGAATGTGTAATTCAAATCTGAAGAAAAACAGCGCCAGGATCGATTATATTTGTATATATATATAAATATAATTATATTTAATCGAATAACGATGCTGCAGTTCGTATTTTGAAATCGAAACTTCAAACGATTGTACCTGGAGATTCGACCGTCGGATTTTCCCGAACTGGAACCGTTGGGTTCGTTTTGAAAAGATCTTTCTAATGATGTAAATTTTATGAAGATCGAACGGTTAGATTTTCAGATATGTGTAAATCAAATCTGAAGAAAAACAGCGCCACGGTCGCGTTATGGCCCGAAGCGTCGTTTTGAATAATTGGTTATTTTAAAATAAATAAAATAGCGATAAATCGCTATAAAATATTATAAACAATATGGATGTGATTTAGAAATTAACTGAAGGTTGGCTAAGTCGAAAGGTTTCCTGGGTGTTGATCTGATGTTGGTTTCGGCCTTCGGGGTTAATATTTGGGAAATCGTTCTCTTACTGATTGACTGTTAGTGACTAATGAATTGAAATGATGTGTGTATATGTTAGTGTTGCACTTGTTTATTATATACGCGAGTTGCTCAGAAAGACCGGGTTTTTCCCATTCTGAATAACTGAATCGACGATAGCAAATCGAAGATGAAGACGATGGTCGAAGATCGGAGATCTTCACCTCGTTTGGATGGCAACCGAGGTCCTGATTGGGAGGCATCCCGAAATATGGATAATGAGTGGTGATCGTCCAAACGTACGTCGTGATCGATGGGTTTGCGAGGTATTTAGTGCCTCCGGTTTCGTTCAGACCCAGAACGGACTTGTAAATGGACTGTGTGTCTGACATTGGATTTTATTCTGTGTTGATTGATCTCTATTAAATATACATCTGTTTGGCGGCGGAGAATTTATTCTTTTGCTTAACGCCCTTCTCTGAGGCGCACGAGCTCAGAGGTTGTATATCGATGGACATCAGTCGCATGGCATGAATTGCCTGTGTGGCATGCTAAGATGCAGTGATCAGGGCTTCTGTTGAAAAGCAAAGTCTTGTGGTGATGATCAAAGCACCGCCGGTGTGGCGTAGCTTTGTGTATAACGAAAAATCGCGAGCCTCACACCCCGGTATGAACCAGAAACGGGAGAAGGACCTCAGGGAGGGCATGCGTTTCTTCCTAGCTAGGGTGGTGTTAGTGACCTACCAGCCCTGACATTTATATACTTTTCACCTGTGTGGTTGTTGCTGTTGCGAAGCGCCTCGGTTTGATCGGACGATCCGGGTCCGATGGAGTCATTCGTTGGCTCGTTTACGCCCCAAAGGGCGGGGAAACGTATTGTTCAGGCATAATAATCCACATCGGTGGACCGGCCCTGACGATCCAAGGCTTGCCTGCGCGCTTGCCTGAGACTCGGGCTAGGCAGTCTCGAATTCGGTAAGGACTATCTTTTGCCTTGGTTCATGACGGAAATCCAATTTCCAAATACGTGACGATGCGGTTTCAATTGTATATATATATTTGGCGACATAGTGGCATGGGACGCTCATGTCGTCTATGATTGATAGTTATGATTTGAAATTGTTTTCAAAACATATAAACAATAGCAATAATATCACATGCCTTTGTTTTATTCGTATCAAGCATATTTTGGTCGTTATAAGGAAAAAACTCTATCCTCCGGTTTGCGTTGCATTGTGTGATGGGAACCGAGTCTTATAACGGCTTCATTTTTATAAAATGCATTGCGTTGTTTAAAAGAATGATTTGTTTAAAGCACTGGCAATCCAATGGAGTAAACCCATTCCACGAAAGTGGCGTGGTCCTGTGATTAGCCATATTACATATGTGTTGAATAGATTTCTCATACCAGTCCCATGACTGACTCGTAGTTTGTTTCACTTTCAAACTCGGGTGCCCCTTTTTCTACACGGGCAGCCTTGTATTCAGGTTTAGCTGGTTCTTTCTGGATAGCTGGAGCTGAAGATGGATCCTATCATTTATCTTTTTATGCTGTTCAGCTCCTATTGTACATATTATGTTTGTTTTCCGCTGTAGACATTTATGTATAGCTGAACTGTATTTGTACTAGTAAGATCCTGTATACTGTGTAACTCTGATAATTACTTTTATCCAGTATATTCTATTGTTCATTATCTGGTGTATTTACTTAATTCTGTTCTGCAATTATCTGTTTCTGTGTTATATTCCAAAGATAACCCTTGCCACCGTCAGTACGGGGTTTGGGGTCGTCTCACGTGGTATCAGAGCTTTGGTTAAGCTTAGTTCTGGAATATAACATATTAACGAACTCGTCAGAAATAGAACCAGTATTGTTCTAGGATGGGTAACTCTATACAGATAGGATCAGTAATATCCTAGTATGAGTAGCAGAATGAAATAACACCTCGATAGACCCATTTACAGAGATGTATATGTTTCTATGTTTGAAAATTATCTTTTCTGTGACCTGACACTTGATCTGCCATTTGCAGAGGTACTAGAAAAATGAGTGTCAGAAACAGGAGAAATGCAGAACCCGATCTAGAGGCTCTATTTAAGAGATATCGGAATCTGGGAGGAGCACAATTCTCAGGCAATGAATCTATTATTCAAACTCAAGCTTGGGTGAGCTCTGTAGAAAGAATATTTGAGCGTTTCCAGCTGAGAGACGACCAGAAAAGGTTAGTAGCATCTTAGGCGCTCAATGGAGAAGCTTTAATATGGTGGGAAACAATCATAAAAGATAATCCAGAAGGTGATGTCACCTGGGATAGATTCAAAGAGATTTTCCTAGTAAGGTTTACTCCTCCCGAAGCAACTGAGCGATTATGTGATGAATTTTCTTATTTGATATAAGGTGATATGACCATTCCAGAATATCATAAGAAATTCAACGAACTTGCTCACTTTGCTCCTCATCTGATTCAAGATCCAAAGAGGAAAAATCTGAGGTTAATTCATGGCCTGCAAAGGAGATATCAGAATAGTGTGCTAAGGAATGTGAAGCTTCCTTTTTCAGAAATGATTTATATGGCTTATCAGTATGAAGATCTCCATAATAAAGGCATGTTGCGCGACGAAGAGGAAGTCTGTTCTAGCGACAAAGAAGATTCGGAAACTGATATTCCTGAAGCCAGTACGAGGTCGGAGGCCAGTGAGAAGCCCAGTGCCAAGAGGAAAAGGGCCAGATCTGAAAAGGAACCAGCCACGACGGCTACCTGCTCTAACTGCAAGAAACCAGGGCATTTGACCAGAAGTTGTAAATCCTCGAAGAAGCGAAAGGAGGGTGGGTCCAAATCCAAGAGCAAATTTCCTGTGACTCGGGAGTGCAATCTTTGTCATCAGGTCGGTCATATAAAGCGAGATTGCTGGCTGTTAAAGAAGACCAAAGAGGCTCAGGTAAATGAAGTGGCCGAAGTGCCTGCATCTTCGTCTGCTCAGGAAAGGGCTGATGTCTTAGAAGGAACGCTTACTGTCAAAAACATTCCAGTCAAAGTAATGTTTGACACAGGCGCGTCACGAAGCTTCATTTCCAAAGAGGTTGCTAAGAAACTAGATTTAAATTTGAAGAAGCTCAAGGAACCAATGACTGTCCAGAATCCGGTTGGGGGTTCCATTGATCTCAGTTGGATTTGTGGAGTGCCGGTTTCTTTCTCTCGTTATCAGTTTCCTACCATCGCGGTCGTCATGAATTTTAAACAGTTTGATCTTATCTTGGGGTTAGACTGGTTGACCAAATATGAAGCTGAAGTTAAATGCGCCGACAGAGTCGTAAAGGCGAAGATTAAATCAGGTGATTATATAACCATCCTTGTGAAGGTCAGAATGCTAATAGAAAAGACTTCTGGGCAGCTTTGAATGTTTCTCCAGCCCAAATAGAAAATATCCCTGAAGTTGCAGAGAATATTCCCGACCTCATCAAAGATATTCCTGTCGTCAAAAATTATGCGGATGTGTTTGAAGAAGTTGTTCGCTTACCTCCGCAGAGAGAAATAGATTTCAAAATTGCTTTGATTCCTAATGCAAGGCCGGTAGTTCACGCTATTCGAAGAATGTCCTTGAAAGAGAAGGAGGAATTAGACAATCAAACACGACAGCTAGCATGGAAAGGTCTGATCAGGCCTAGTTTCTCTTACTGGGGAGCAGCAGTGGTGTTTGTCCCAAAATCTGACGGTACTCTACGGCTATGTGTGGATTATCGTGATTTGAACAAACAGACAATAAAGAACAAATATCCATTGCCGCGAATAGATGATTTGTTGGATCGATTAAATGGAGCACAAGTATTTTCACGAATGGACCTAGCTACAGGCTTCCATCAACTTCGAATTGCCGAAGAGTGTGTTCCAATGACAGCGTTCAGAGGCCCCGACTTATTCTATGAGTGGTTAGTAATGCCATTATGCTTATGTAACGCTCCAGCTTACTTCGTCGATCTGATGAATAGAGTGTTCAGAGGGGTTTTGAATAATTTTGTTCTAGTTTTTATTGACGATATTCTAATCTTCTCTAAATCAAAGGCCGAACATGAAAAGCATCTGGAACAGGTTCTAGAAATTCTGAGACGGAATGTATTAAAAGCCAAATTTTCCAAATGTATCTTCTGGCAAGATGAAGTAAAATTTCTAGGCCACGTCGTATCGAAAGAAGGAATTGCTGTGGATCCAAGCAAAATCACAGCAATTCAAAATTGGAAACAGCCCAGTAACCCCACTAAAGTCCGCAGTTTTCTCGAATTGGCTAGCTATTACCGGAAGTTTGTGAAAAACTTTTCGAAGATATCTGGTCATTTAACGAAGCTTACAAAGAAGCACTCTAAATTCAAGTGGACTCCAGAAAGTGAGGAGGCTTTTGAAGAGCTAAAGTTAAGACTAACGACTGCTCCAGTGTTAACCATCATCGATGGCAACCAGGATTTGAAAGTCTGGACTGATGCTTCTAGAGAAGGCCTTGGCGCAGTGTTAATGCAAAGGGGCCAAGTGATTGCTTATGCTAGCCGACAGTTGAAGCCACATGAAAAGAACTACGTAACTCATGTTCTTGAGTTATTGGCTATGGTGTTCGCTTTGAAAATCTGGAGACACTATCTGTTGGGTGAGAGATTTGAACTATTTACAGATCACCAGTCGTTAAAGTATCTGTTCACTCAGAAAGATCTGAATCTGAGGCAGCAACGTTGGCTGGAATTTCTTGCAGCATACGATTTTGAAATTCTATACACTCCAGGGAAAGCCAATGTCGTGGCCGATGCGTTAAGCCGAAAGAATGAAATGATCGCCAGTTTCATCATTGCGACTTCGTTGATTGATAAGATATCGGCTCTCCAAGAAGACGACCAATTTATCAAAGGAATGAGTCAGCGAATTCGTGAAGGCAATGCTTCAGATTTTCAGCTAGACAGCGAAGGGATTCTGAGGTTAGAAGGGCGGATTTGCGTTCCAGAGATTCCTGAACTCAGAAGAGATGTGCTTGACGAATGTCACAAATCTAAGCTCAGTATCCATCCAAGTGTGAATAAAATGTATAATGATATCAAACGCACATTCTGGTGGAAGTCGTTAAAAAGAGACATCTCGATATATGTTAGTCGATGCCCTACTTGCCAGCTAGTCAAAAGCGACCAGCAGAAATTGGCTGGATAATTACAACCATTAGAAGTTCCTGGTTGGAAGTGGGAACATATTTCAATGGATTTCATTGATGGTCTGCCCAGAACCAGAAAAGGAAATGACAGTATTTGGGTGATCGTAGATCGCTTCACGAAGACCGCCCATTCCATACCTGTCAGATCAAACAGAACTGCTCAGAGTCTGGCGCAGATATACTTCAAGGAAATAGTTAGACTACATGGAGTGCCGCTCAGTATAGTCAGTGATAGAGATACAATATTTACTAGTAAATTCTGGGAGGCATTTCAAGTCGAGCTCGGAACGAAGTTGAACTTAAGCACCGCTTATCATCCTCAGACAAACGGTCAGACTGAGAGGGTGAATCGTATTTTAGAAGATCTATTGCGGGCTTGTATTCTAGATTTCGGTGGGTCATGGGAAGACCATCTGCATTTGGCTGAATTCTCTTATAACAACAACTACCAGGCGAGTCTGACAATGTCGCCATTCGAAGCATTATATGGTAGACCGTGTCGATCCCCTGCTTGTTGGGTCGAACCCGGAAATAGACTTGTGTTGGGTCCTGATATGATTCGAGAAGCTGCCGACAAAGTCGATTTTATCAAGAAGCGATTACTCGCCGCTCAAAGCCGACAAAAGAGCTATGCCGATAGAAGAAGAAGAGATATATCCTTTGTTGTTGGCGACTATGTATATTTGAAAGTATCGCCGATGAGAGGAGTAATCCGGTGCGGTAAAACTGGAAAGTTGGCGAACAAATTCATTGGTCCGTTTCCTATTCTGGAACGGATCGGGACTCTCGCTTATAGGGTCAAATTGCCTGACTGGTTGCCTAGAGTTCATGATGTATTTCATATATCTCAACTTCGAAAACACGTTCATGATCCAGACTTGATCGTGGAAGAAGCAGCTCAACAGGACATTGAAATTACTCCAGAATTGGCTGTGAGAAGAGAGCCGCTAAAGATTATCGGCAAAGAAACCAAAGAGCTGAGGAACAAGAAGGTTCGCTTAGTCAAAGTGCAATGGAGTGGAGATCCGCGAGATTGTACTTGGGAAACTGAGGAGAGCATTCAGAAAGCTTATCCTAGATGCCGAGTGGATATCTCTGATTGACTCCGGTGCAAGGTGCATTTACCCTACTTTGCATTATCATTTAATTCTCTACTCTGTTGTTATTTTCTTTTCATGGATGTGCACTTTTAAATTCTATAGGCTGAATGATTTTGAAAAGAGTATGGAGGTTGATCAGTATATTTTTGAAAGGTTAAAATGATTTGATTGTTGGTTGTGTTGTGTGATTGTAGATTTATCAAACCACTTTCGACTTTGTTCCTTTTCGGGGACGAAAAGTTTTAAGTGGGGGAGATTGTAACGACCCAGAAAATCTGAACCAATTTAAAAAAAATTATTGGTTAAAATAATGGATTTTAAATATTTAAAATATTAAATAATGGCAATGAAAAGTGAGTTTGAATCGACAATTGAAAATGAATATAATTAATTATAATTATAAACAAGGCCTGAAATGGCGCTGCAGTTTCAAAAATTGAATTCAAACTTTGTCGGACTGTACCGAGTGCAAAACAATCCGGATTTTAGGGAAACCAAAAATATTTAAATCTGTTAGTGAATACCTTTCTAACGAATCTGAAAAATCGAATTTTCATAGCGGAAAGCAAAAGTTATGGCCGAATGAATTTTCAGAAAGGTCGCTATGGAATTTATATAGCCCGTGAAATTGGCCATTTTGCATACGACCTCGGAATTCGACGAAACCACTTTTGTTGGATCCGAGATGTGAGGTTATTGTTAGGTTTCAAATTTCATAATTTTTGAAGCTAATATGTGAGCGTGGCAAAGGAAAATGTGTTTTGGTCAATTACAGTTAAATTGGATCGACCAAAAATGGGCCTTTTTGCAAACAGTCTCAGAATTCGGCGAAACTAGTTTTGTTGGGACCGTATCGTCAAAACATAGCCAGATTTATTTTTCTGGAATTTTTCGAATTAATTTGTGGCCCTGGCAAATTGAAATGTACGTTCAAATCAAATATTGAATGTTATATATTTTAAATTGAATGGAAACTGACTGAAACAGTCGAATGGGCCTATAAAACATATCCCATTGTGTTCGGAATGGGGGTAAAACGCTAGGGACGACAGTCGTTGGGTTTGGATTGGTGTTCGTGTGTGACAAGGGGTATTTTAGAAATTTTAAAAATATATAAATTAAAGAAAAAATACGATTGGCTGATATCTTTTCTCTCTCCCCGACATTTCTAAATCGCGAACGACGGAAGAGGGTTCGGAGCTTTCCCCCTCGTTTTCTCCTCCTACACGCATCGATAGCCTTCGACCCAGTTGGGGTTTTTGAAGAGCTCCCCTCAAGCTTCAAATCCATGGTCGTGGCACCCCCTCTCGTCTGGTGAATCGCGAGAACTAGGCCTTCAAAGTCGTGGCCTTTCAACCGCCGCCGCCATCACCTGGGTCCACCGAGCTGGCCGACTCCCCCACGCGCGCGAAGCCCTCTCCTAGCCGTTCGACGCTGCGAAGGCCGATCGTCCTCTAGCTTCACGGATTTCGCGAGAGATCGAAACCTAGTTTCGAACAAAACAGTGGAGGTTCGGCTGTTAATTATTTAAAACTGATTTTAACAGTTTAAAACCGTTGCAAACTTCGAAAAATCATATCTTTTTGCTATGTTAACGAAATTCGTTGAAACAGGAAACATCGTGACCGTGTGGACGTCTTCTACATTTTAGAAGAGACCGCATATTTTTCTGAGCCTTCTGCTATTTTTGGTGGAGTGGAACCCAATGTGAGATTTCTAATTTAAAAACAATATGGAAAACGACGATGTATAAATTATATAGTCGTACGTTCGATGTATAAGTTATATATGCATTGTAAAAATTATATATGTGTTGAAATAAAATTGAATTGCTATATATAAATAAATATATATATATATATATATATATATATATATATATACGCCCCTCGTCCACAAACTATGGACGATATTTATTGGTTGTGATTGGTGTGAAAATTGATTGATAGCGAATGGTTGCTTGGGATTGTTTGTGGTTGATATTGATTGATTGTGGTTGGAAAAATACCCGTTTGTGGTTGAGAAATATTTGGTTGAAACCACATAGGATTAGTTTGTGGAAATGAAATAAATATATACATGCCGCCTGCGTGCGAACTAGATGCATGATCCCCATTGTCAAAAACCGCGAGGTTTTAAGGTAGAGCGAGGAGCCGTACTAGGGACGGTCCCGGTTTTAACCACCCTGCCGTTATGCTGCCGAAATTTTGAATAATATTCATGTGTTTGTATTATTTTCATTTGCTATAACTATATTTATTCATTGAATAGAAAACCTTCATGTGTTGAATTGATATTCATTCGTTGATTAGAAATTCATGTGTTGAATGGTATTCACGTTTTAAATATAAAAATCACATTTTTATCTATATATAGAAACTATAGAAAACCTTCATGTGTTGAATCGATATTCATTCGTTGATTAGAAATTCATGTGTTGAATGGTATTCACGTTTTAAATATAAAAATCACATTTTTATCTATATATAGAAACTATAGAAAACCTTCATGTGTTGAATCGATATTCATTCGTTGATTTGAAATTCATGTGTTGAATGGTATTCATGTTTTGAAATAAATTATTTGATAATAAAAATCACCTTTTATCGACTATATGAACTGTGTAAAATAATCTCGTTTTGAAAGAAATTGTTTTATAAGAAAAATCCTATTTTTATCACCTATATATACACTATATAAAATAATAGAGTTTTGAAATGAATTGTTTTACAATAAAAATCACATTTTTAGTATATACATGAATCGTTGAAATGTGAAGTGTTAAAAATAGCCACTCGTTCAAATAAATATGCATGAGTCGAAATATTCATTAATTAGCTAATGATATGATCTTCGCCTATGCATGCAACATTAGAATGAACGGTGTTTTTAAACCAAATGGAATCAAATATGAAGTTGAATGGAAAATGATAAATGATAAGAACTGTATATATGTACATGCATATTTATTGAACAGGTTATAGCGAAGGGGCTAGAGAAGAGGAATAAAATTTTGTGCCCGACAAATAGGTACACATTTACTGTTTTGTTTGGGTAATGATTTTATGAGCCTGTTGGCTAGCCGCTTGGCTTTTTCTTTTTCTTTTTGACATGAAACGCCCATGTGGCTATTTGGGAATTTTCCCAGCCCCTCCCGTACAAAGGAGGTTATGGCGAAATTTTCCAAAATTTTAAGGCGTTAGTGAAATATTTGAAGTAAAAACGATATTGAAATGGTTGAATGAACTATATTTATATAAATATATAAATATAAATAAAATTAAAACGAAACGTGGCCGTGCAGTTCGCATTTTAAAACCGTGATTTCAAACAACTAGTACGGGAAATCCGACCATTGGATTTTCCCGAAACCACAACCGTTGGGTTCGCCTTGGAAATATCTTTCCAACGGCACCAACTTTGTAAAAATCCAACGGTTGGATTGTCTGGAATGTGTAATTCAAATCTGAAGAAAAACAGCGCGAGGATCGATTATATTTTTATATATATATATATAATTATATTTAATCGAATAACGACGCTGTAGTTCGTATTTTGAAATCGAAACTTCAAACAATTGTACCTGGAGATCCGACCGTCGGATTTTCCTGAAACTGGAACCATTGGGTTCGTTTTGAAAAGATCTTTCTAATGATGTAAATTTTATGAAGATCCAACGGTTAGATTTTCAGATATGTGTAAATCAAATCTGAAGAAAAACAGCGCCACGGTCACGTTATGGCCCGAAGTGTCGTTTTGAATAATTGGCTATTTTAAAATAAATAAAATAGCGATAAATCACTATAAAATATTATAAACAATATGGATGTGATTTAGAAATTAACTGAAGGTTGGCTAAGTCGAAAGGTTTCCTGGGTGTTGATCTGATGTTGGTTTCGGCCTTCGGGGTTAATATTTGGGAAATCATTCTCTTACTGATTGACGGTTAGTGACTAATGAATTGAAATGATGTGTGTATATGTTAGTGTTGCACTTGTTTATTATATACGCGAGTTGCTCAGAAAGACCGGGTTTTTCCCATTCTGAATAACTGGATCGACGATAGCAAATCGAAGATGAAGACGATGGTCGAAGACCGGAGATCTTCACCTCGTTTGGATGGCAACCGAGGTCCTGATTGGGAGGCATCCCGAAATATGGATAATGAGTGGTGATCGTCCAAACGTACGTGGTGATCGATGGGTTTGCGAGGTATTTGGTGCCTCCGGTTTCGTTCAGACCCAGAACGGACTTGTAAATGGACTGTGTGTCTGACATTGGATTTTATTCTGTGTTGATTGATCTCTATTAAATATACATCTGTTTGGCGGTGTAACGACCCGGATTTTTGGCCGATTTCTTTTTTTTAAATAAATATTTAGTATGGTTTTAAATATTGAATTTATAATATAAATGGTATTTTATTGGGTTATCGACTAAAAAATCGAAATACGAGAAACTGAAATAATTTAATTCAAAGACAAAATTGAATCGAAACAATTCAGTTTACAAATATAAACCCTGCATTGAATTATAACGATAATAGTGATTAATTATCGATGAATTTAAATTATTTGATATCAATTTATAGTTTAATCAGTCGGATTTAATTTAAATAGTCAGTTAAATTGGTATCTTTTCCAAACAAGCAAATTAGTCTTCGAAACATTTTCCGGTGTGTTTAGAATAGTAGTATAACCTTAAGGATGACAGTCGTTACACTAAAAACAGAGTTCGAAACCTACCAGTAATTTAAATTAAAGAAATTTCTATTTTCAAAATCAAAATAAATATAAAATAAACGGCCGACCTATACGCAGCCTATTCCCTCCTTCACATCGTGTTTTGTCTCCTACATCTAATATCATGGAAACAAGCTTTTAATGGATGGTACATTTTGCTCCCTCGCCGCGTCTATAAAATGAGCCATATACCTTTCGTTGTTTCCCACTTTCACAAATCAACAGAAAACATTTCAATCCCTTTCCATTTCATTTCGTTCTCTTTATAGTCAAAATCGAATCATTCCACCAAGAAGAAGAAAAAAAATCAAAATCTAAATTGGAATCAGTATCCGCGATTGAAACCAAGACCTCCTGGCTCTCGACTCAAGCTGGAAACGCTCGAGGATGGCTGCGACAATCAGTTCGAGGAGATTGTCAATGTCTCGTGGGTTTATTCAGAATTTGCAAAAGGGGATTTAGGGTTCTTTTTGGGTGCGATTTCGTTTTGTAGGGGTTCGATCACTTGTTTGGTGTTCGATTTGAGCAGCGTCGACCCAAGTTCGAACACTCGGTTTACAGAGAGATGGGGGAGATCGATTGTTTGTGTCTTCGAAGGGTTTTGAGTGGTGCGAGGTATGGTTGCTGATTAGGTTGAACGGAGAAGGGCTGTCATTGGAAGATGGTCTGTCTACATTGAAGTAGGAGGCAGTGAAGTGGCTATTGGTGATAGATGAGGAGATTATCTAAAGTGGAAGTGGCGGCTTACTGATGATGAAATGGTCGAACTGTGTGGATGAATGGAGGGGAGCGACAGTGGAAAAATGGAGAGGGCTTCGTCGATGGTAGCGACGATGGTAGGTGGAAGTAGTGAGGATGTCAGGTTCCGCAAATTTGAACCTGGAGGAAAAGAAAGTAGGAGGAGGCTGTGCGTGAAATCTCAGGTGGAAAACATGATTTTTCAAAAGGATATCACGATGATTAAGGGGTATACAAGATTATCAAACAAAGAAGGTCAAGTAACTCGTAACTGAGAATTCGCATAATCAGAAATCTAAAATGTATACAAGATTGTATGGAATGGAGTCAGTTGAGGAATTCATGGCTGCGGATTTCATGCTGAAATTAAAATCAGAACAGATCGAAATAAAAAACCCTGGTGAGTAAATCTCACTCAACTTTTATTTATAATTTATTTTTACTTCGTAAAAGTAATTGTTGTTGCTTGTTTGGATTTTTCTGCTTGTTTTATATATATTAGTTATTTAGGCTATATATATATATATATATATATATATTGGGTTGATTGATTGGTTGGATTCCCGCAGTCTCATTAGCGGATGCCCGCGGTACCATAGCGGATGATTACCCTATACGCCCCACGCTATGATTAGTGGATGACCTTCTATACCGCGATATTCTGCCACGAAGCAGAATGGGTATTATTTATGTGCTAACGTTTGTGGATGCAGGGAAACAGGTTGGAGGAATCCAACAGGATTCCTCAAAAAAAAAAATTATCTGTTTGCTGTTTGTTTGATTTCATATATATTCATATATGATGTGTTAAAAATCAAATGAATGAAAATTGGTTGATTTGATTGTTTAAAATATCACTGGGCTTGAATATTGATTTATAAAAATATCGCGGAAGGGATATTTGAGATTTAAAAGAGAAAATTCTATTTTTCTAAAATAGAATTTGAATTTAAAATGGAATAAAAATATTTAACTTGTTTTAAAAGGAATAAAACAATTAGTTCATTTATACACAAAGTTTTAAATGAAGTGAAAAGAATTATCATTGGACAATTCAAAAGTAAATTATAAGTGTGAATTTGTTAAGGGGAAATCTATTTTTCCAAAGTAGAAAATATTTATCTCAAAGGAAATTGGAAGCGATACTTTGTTTAAAAATATAAACAAGTAAAATAAAAGGGAATTTGAATAAAGAGAAATTTGAAAAGAAGTTTGAATATTTGAATTCAAATAGAATTTAAAAGAAGTTTTGAATATTTGGATTTCAAATAGAAACCCAAATGGAGTTAAATATTTAAATTCAAGTATGAATTTCAAATATAGGTATTCATATAAAAAAAGGATTTGAATATAGAAATTAAAGTGGAATTTAAATCAAGAAAATAAAGTATGATATTTGAATTCAACGAGATATAAATATGGTATTTAAATTCAAAAAGAATTTAAATATGGCATTTGAATTCAAGGAAAATTTAAATATGGAATTTGAGTCCAAGGAGAATCAATATGGAATTTGAGTTAAAAGGAGTTTTAAATACTTGGAATTCAAAAAGAGTTGGAATATTTGGGAATTCAAATTAAAGTAGAAATAAGGTTTGAATAATAGAAATTGGGAGAGAATTTGAGAATTTGAATTATATAATTCAAATGGAATTTAAAACATAGAATTTGAAATAGAATTCAAATAGAATTCAAATATGGGATTTGAGTATAGCAATTCAAATAGAATTTGAATAAATGAATTTGAATATAGAATTTCAAGGTAGAATTGTAATGAAATTTGAAATATCGAATTCAAGAGAATTGAATATGGTTTTGAATTTAGAATTCAAAGAAGAATTGAATATAAACTTCAAATATAATCGAAATAGAGTTTGAATATATAACTCAAATAGAATTGAATATGAAGTTTGAATAGAGATTTGAAATAGAAATTCAAGTATTGAATTTGAATATCAAATAGAAAAGGAATTAGGATTTGAAAATAGAATTCAAAAGTGAGATTGGAATTTGAATCAAGAAATTCAAATAGAGGAAAATGGAATTTGAATATTAGACATTCAAATGGAGTTAAAATGGAGTTGGATTCATTTTAACGAAAGTTTAAAAGTTTTTATATATAAATATAAATAAAACGAACTCGCCGCAGTGCTGCAGTTCGTAAATTGGCGATTCGAACTTCAATTGAATATACAGAACTCAATTGAAGTCGAAATTCTTTGAAACAAGAAACGTCATGACCGATTTGATAATAGCTTTCTAATGAAGGAGAAAAATCTGGATTTCATCGAATAGATTTTGAGTTATGTCAAAAATCAAATTTTCAGAAAAGCAGTGCCAGAACCATTATAAAACCATAACGGTTTGTTTAAATAAACTAAAGGATTTTAAAGAAATAAAAATCCGAATTTGCCATGAGAAAAATCCAGACTTGAGTTGTAAATTAATTACGAACTCAAGTGGTGTAAATGAGACGATTGTTGAAACAAAAATCAGATTTTTAATTATTGATTAGAATTGACTAATTTAAAGAAATTAGTTAATGGAATTTTAGAATCGAAATTTGGGCTTTGAATCAGACAGGGGGTGTGTAAATTCATATTCGAAATCGAATATGAAACTTGAATTAGAAATGACATTCGATTGTTGTATCAACAAATTAATATATATTTGAACGTGATATGTTCAAATAACAAGTGAAATAGGCTAAGAAGCTAATTAAAGAATAAATGGGCGGAACTGAATTCGAACGATTGGTTTGAGTTGAATTGAATTGCAAACAGGTGAACATGTGTAAGCAGGTTTGATATGAAGTATATGAAGATTTAAATTTATGTGCTCGACAAAAAGGTACATGTTTAATTCATATATGAGATTTTATGTGCCGTATCGGCAAGCCGCTTGGCTTTTTCTTTTTCTTTTTGAGATTAGAAGGACCGGGGAAGCTATTTGAAATTTCCTGATGCTCCCGATACAGGGGAGGTTATAGCGAAATTTTCCGGAAATTTAAGGAGTTAGAATATTTTTAAGATATTTTGATAGTTAGAAATCATTGTATCGACGTATAGAATTCGATAGGTAAGTGAATATAAAAATCGAATATTGGAAACAGAAAGGGAAATCTATAAATTGGAAATAGAAAGCGAACTTTATACATGTTTTAAAAATAAATAATTGGATTGTGTAGTGTGTTTATTCGAGGTTAGTGGTTTTGCCGTTTTGAAGTTGAGGATGTCTTCAGTAAAGGTCTGAGAGGTAAATTTACCCCAACTTGATTGATTTCATTTTTAATTGATAAATAGCGGAATCCCGCCTCGAAGAGAAGTGTTTGAAAAGAGTTAGTTGAATAAAATATTTTGGGTTGTTGTAACGATGTTTTACACAACATTCATTTTAAACCCAAGTGATGGAATTTTGGAAAAATAAAAGTAAATATTTCCTGAGTATAATTAAAATAGTCGGAATAGAGATAAGTGATTGTAATTGTTTTCAATTGCAAATAGAGACATTTTCTAATATATAGAAAATAAAAGAAGTTAATATTTGGAAACGTTTTCCAAATGGCATAAGAGGCAAGATGATTATTGAAAATATTTGGTTAACAAATATTGATAGAGAAAATGGAGAAGTGATTTAATTAATGAATATTAATTAAAGAGCCCAGTTATTTGTTTGATATGTTGGATGAACACTTGTTTTTATTCGATAGTTGAATCACAGACTATCGAAGTTTTTACCATCGTTGTCAATATAGAGAGACCGGTTGGATTATTATCCGTGAACCACTCTGTATTGGCAGTAGCGTTGCGAATCAGATTATATCAAGATAATCGAAGATGGAGTGATGTGCAAGGGCTTTTTCTATTAATAGAAATAGTGCCTTCGGTTTCGTTCATTCCCAGAACGAACGTAAATGGACGAATGTCTGACAGAGTATTTCCAATGATCAAATGGGTTGGTCTGTATAAATATATATGGTTGCAACGGATTTATTCCCTTAGCATAACATCCAGAATATTTGTGCAAACTCAACTAGTGATTAACGGATCTGACAATGTGGCATTCAAAGTGATTGTGCTATAAATGAATGGTAAGTATTCGTAGCCTCAGGCCTCAACAACCGGAAAAGGACAAAAATCGGCCAGGCAGCATGGCTCTGTGGGTCGCACCCATTAGGATGTATAATCACCTATCTAGAGGTTCATTTGATTTCTTATTCTATTCGATGTTGTCCCAGTCGGGAGACGGTTGCTGATCCCAACCGTTGGTGATATACATTCGATACACTCAAGCGAAATGAGTGGTCGGTCATGTGTGGGCCGGGTTACAAGATGTTCTTGTTGAACCCAGTGTATTCCTCTCTAGAGATACACTAGCGGAAGGTGGCTCCATACCTTGTCATGTTGGAAATCCAATCTCCAATAAGCGCCATGCGGTTTTTGATTTTATACTATATATGTGGAACGTGAGATGCAAGCGTTCTGCTATTTGGTTATTTATTTGAGGTAGGCATTATTATAATATCATTGGATTTTCGTATCAAAGTGTTTTGGGTTATAGTAAGGTAAAAACCGTCCA
Organism: Allium sativum; assembly: GCA_030737875.1. Lineage (NCBI taxonomy): Eukaryota > Viridiplantae > Streptophyta > Magnoliopsida > Asparagales > Amaryllidaceae > Allium > Allium sativum. The sequence continues at coordinate 197,109,698 of CM060911.1, forward strand.
TGTTTATGTGTGGGCTGTTCTTACTATTATCTTTTCTTTTGAAAGGATTTTAAAGGTTAAACCAATGATTTGAGTTTACTCACACCAGTCCCATGACTGACCCAGAGTTTATTTTGTTTTGTTTTCCCTAAACTCTTGGGTGCCCAAATTTGTACGGGTAGTCAAGTAGTCGGGATTTCACAGATTCAATTGGAGGAGCTGGAAGGAGGAGGCTTCACCAGTTAGCTGTAGATTATCGTATTTCCACTGTGTACTATGTTGTATCTGGAAACAGGTGTTTATAACTGTTCCAGAAATGACTGTTGTGCTCTGATGATGGTATGTATATAAAGTTACTGATTTGTATTTCAAAAGTTATGTTATACAATATATTTTATTCGTTCCGCTGTGAGTTTGTGATCTTCGTTTTTCTTCTATTCTAATATTTCTTTCTTTCTATTTCTCATCATCTAACTTCTTTCTAAAAATGATTCGTATTTCTGTGTAATTTGGGTTGGACGTGTGGTGTTTTTAGTCAACTCAGATAGCACGGATTTGCGGGTCGTTACAGTTGGTATCAGAGCTTAAGTTGAGCGAATACCTAGGCTTTGGTGGAAATGTGCTCATTAGAGATAGGGTCAGCAGTACCCTAGAATGAGTTGAGTGTATATATACGAGAGAGCGTATTTGTTAATTGATATAAAATTTGTTTTATATTATGTTGGCTTGTCTGTTGAGCGGTTTATGAATTCTGATCGAATCGTGGGACGCCACGAAGTCGATAGGAATTTCTGAACACTTGAACAGAGAAATTCAACATATGTTTTAAGGTGGGTAGATGAAATAATTTTGCCCAAATTTCTATTTTGGATATAGAAGGAATAATTTTCTGAACTTATTATATTATATGGATGTGTTGATTGTTAAGATTATAATCAAATGAGATTATAAAATTTGAATGGTTATATATAACCAAACAGAACTTGTATATGAATTAAATATATACAAATGAGATGAATTGAAATTGAATTCAAACTAGAAATTAGAATTAAGAATTCAAAATCCCGGGAAGTAGAAAATATTTTTCAAAGTATATTAAAATAATGTAGCTTTGTTCTAGAAGGATTTGAAAGAAAATCATTTTAGATGAATTTTGAAATAGATAAAGCACTGAACTCACTTCAGTGGCTGGGAAATAATTCTGATGATGACTGCAGCTTCATCAGGGTTCATTCTCGAGTTATAAGTGACGAATGGCTACCTTAGAAAAGTTTTTGATAGAATTTGTTTGAAAGAAAACAAGTGGTTTGAAAATTCAAATGTTTTGAATTTGAAATGGAAATAAATATATATGTGTATATTTATGTGATATCGAAAGAATTTGAAATGAAAAACCTGGGATTTGGATTCTGGAATTGGAATTAAACTTAAGCTAGTTAAATGGATTGAAGTGAATCAATCAACCAGAATCAATTTGAATAGGTTCATTGGAATATAGATTGGATAAATGGATTGATCGTAGATCATTCGAATCAAATGAAGGAAGACCAAAAGATTTGGTGGAATTGAATTTGTTGAAATATGAGGAGTTGAGTCTCAACATAAGTGAATTATTGAAAAGTAATGAGTTCGTACTATTTTTCCTACCTTAGCAATTTCGAGGACGAAATTATTCTAAGGGGGGAAGAATGTAACGACCCGGATTTTTGGCCGATTTCTTTTTTTTAAATAAATATTTAGTATGGTTTTAAATATTGAATTTATAATATAAATGGTATTTTATTGGGTTATCGATTAAAAAATCGAAATACGAGAAACTGAAATAATTTAATTCAAAGACAAAATTGAATCGAAACAATTCAGTTTACAAATATAAACCCTGCGTTGAATTAGAACGATAATAGTGATTAATTATCGATGAATTTAAATTATTTGATATCAATTTATAGTTTAATCAGTCGGATTTAATTTAAATAGTCAGTTAAATTGGTATCTTTTCCAGACAAGCAAATTAGTCTTCGAAACATTTTCCGGTGTGTTTAGAATAGTAGTATAACCTTAAGGATGACGGTCGTTACACTAAAAACAGAGTTCGAAACCTACCAGTAATTTAAATTAAAGAAATTTCTATTTTCAAAATCAAAATAAATATAAAATAAACGGCCGACCTATACGCAGCCTATTCCCCCCTTCACATCGTGTTTTGTCTCCTACATCTAATATCATGGAAACAAGCTTTTAATGGATGGTACATTTTGCTCCCTCGCCGCGTCTATAAAATGAGCCATATACCTTTCGTTGTTTCCCACTTTCACAAATCAACAGAAAACATTTCAATCCCTTTCCATTTCATTTCTTTCTCTTTATAGTCAAAATCGAATCATTCCACCAAGAAGAAGAAAAAAAAATCAAAATCCAAATTGGAATCAGTATCCGCGATTGAAACCAAGACCTCCTGGCTCTCGACTCAAGCTGGAAACGCTCGAGGATGGCTGCGACAATCAGTTCGAGGAGATTGTCGATGTCTCGTGGGTTTATTCAGAATTTGCAAAAGGGGATTTAGGGTTCTTTTTGGGTGCGATGTCGTTTTGTAGGGGTCCGATCACTTGTTTGGTGTTCGATTTGAGCAGCGTCGACCCAAGTTCGAACACTCGGTTTACAGAGAGATGGGGGAGATCGATTGTTTGTGTCTTCAAAGGGTTTTGAGTGGTGCGAGGTATGGTTGCTGATTAGGTTGAACGGAGAAGGGCTGTCATTGGAAGATGGTCTGTCTACATTGAAGTAGGAGGCAGTGAAGTGGCTATTGGTGATAGATGAGGAGATTATCTAAAGTGGAAGTGGCGGCTTACTGATGATGAAATGGTCGAACTGTGTGGATGAATGGAGGGGAGCGACAGTGGAAAAATAGAGAGGGCTTCGTCGATGGTAGCGACGATGGTAGGTGGAAGTAGTGAGGATGTCAGGTTCCGCAAATTTGAACCTGGAGGAAAAGAAAGTAGGAGGAGGCTGTGCGTGAAATCTCAGGTGGAAAACATGATTTTTCAAAAGGATATCAGGATGATTAAGGGGTATACAAGATTATCAAACAAAGAAGGTCAAGTAACTCGTAACTGAGAATTCACATAATCAGAAATCTAAAATGTATACAAGATTGTATGGAATGGAGTCAGTTGAGGAATTCATGGCTGCGGATTTCATGCTGAAATTAAAATCAGAACAGATCGAAATAAAAAACCCTGGTGAGTAAATCTCACTCACCTTTTATTTATAATTTATTTTTACTTCGTAAAAGTAATTGTTGTTGCTTGTTTGTATTTTTCTGCTTGTTTTATATATATTAGTTATTTAGGCTATATATATATATATTGGGTTGATTGATTGGTTGGATTCCCGCAGTCTCATTAGCGGATGCCCGCGGTACCATAGCGGATGATTACCCTATACGCCCCACGCTATGATTAGTGGATGACCTTCTATACCGCGATATTCTGCCACGAAGCAGAATGGGTATTATTTATGTGCTAACGTTTGTGGATGCAGGGAAACAGGTTGGAGGAATCCAACAGGATTCCTCAAAAAAAATATTATCTGTTTGCTGTTTGTTTGATTTCATATATATTCATATATGATGTGTTAAAAATCAAATGAATGAAAATTGGTTGATTTGATTGTTTAAAATATCACTGGGCTTGAATATTGATTTATAAAAATATCGCGGAAGGGATATTTGAGATTTAAAAGAGAAAATTCTATTTTTCTAAAATAGAATTTGAATTTAAAATGGAATAAAAATATTTAACTTGTTTTAAAAGGAATAAAACAAGTAGTTCATTTATACACAAAGTTTTAAATGAAGTGAAAAGAATTATCATTGGACAATTCAAAAGTAAATTATAAGTGTGAATTTGTTAAGGGGAAATCTATTTTTCCAAAGTAGAAAATATTTATCTCAAAGGAAATTGGAAGCGATACTTTGTTTAAAAATATAAACAAGTAAAATAAAAGGGAATTTGAATAAAGAGAAATTTGAAAAGAAGTTTGAATATTTGAATTCAAATAGAATTTAAAAGAAGTTTTGAATATTTGGATTTCAAATAGAAACCCAAATGGAGTTAAATATTTAAACTCAAGTATGAATTTCAAATATAGGTATTCATATAAAAAAAAGGATTTGAATATAGAAATTAAAGTGGAATTTAAATCAAGAAAATAAAGTATGATATTTGAATTCAACGAGATATAAATATGGTATTTAAATTCAAAAAGAATTTAAATATGGCATTTGAATTCAAGGAAAATTTAAATATGGAATTTGAGTCCAAGGAGAATCAATATGGAATTTGAGTTAAAAGGAGTTTTAAATACTTGGAATTCAAAAAGAGTTGGAATATTTGGGAATTCAAATTAAAGTAGAAATAAGGTTTGAATAATAGAAATTGGGAGAGAATTTGAGAATTTGAATTATATAATTCAAATGGAATTTAAAACATAGAATTTGAAATAGAATTCAAATAGAATTCAAATATGGGATTTGAGTATAGCAATTCAAATAGAATTTGAATAAATGAATTTGAATATAGAATTTCAAGGTAGAATTGTAATGAAATTTGAAATATCGAATTCAAGAGAATTGAATATGGTTTTGAATTTAGAATTCAAAGAAGAATTGAATATAAACTTCAAATATAATCGAAATAGAGTTTGAATATATAACTCAAATAGAATTGAATATGAAGTTTGAATAGAGATTTGAAATAGAAATTCAAGTATTGAATTTGAATATCAAATAGAAAAGGAATTGGGATTTGAAAATAGAATTCAAAAGTGAGATTGGAATTTGAATCAAGAAATTCAAATAGAGGAAAATGGAGTTTGAATGAAACACCCCACCTCCGTTACGGTCACTCTCAAAGGGAATGCCCTAATTTTGGTGGAGGTTTATAAGTACAAGTCACAGATATACAAGACAGATATAATAACACATATTTGTAAACCAGCGGAAGAACAACAAATTTCATTTCATAAAGTCAAATACGTGTTACAACAACATCCCTTCCAAAAACATAACGTAATACTTCATAATCTGTCTTGAGTACATTATTTTTAAAGAAGCATAAATAAAATATAGATAAACTGCCAAAGCCCCATAGTGAATTGTCCAAAGCCATAGTTCAAAACAGGAAAGTCCAAGCAATACATTTCTCTTCTTCAAGCTGGATGTTGAGGTTGATCAAGCTGCTGTGTTCCCTCCCTGAGGACCTGGGGGGGGGGAAACGGAAGAAAGAAGACGAAAGAAAAATAGAGTCAGACATAAAGCCTGAGTAAGTCAAGTACTACTTTGTCTATGAATAAAGAACTGGGTATGATAAGTAAAACAGGAAGTGGGCAAACACTATGAACTTGGTTAAGTTATCTAGGGTCGAATATACTATCGTACCCCATGTTAATCTCTGAACCCATATAAACTAGTTTCCAATTTGCACCCCATAATCAGGGTAGTGTGATCCATTCTACGATGATCGGCTCCTACTCGCATAGTTACATGTGTCTTACGGCCCCCGATGTCTGTAGTTACCTATGCTGGTCCCACCATGGGGTGTATCAAGTCCCATAGTGGCAACCCGACACAACCTTAGAGTGCAAAGGTATGCTACTGGTGTCCAGTGCTTTATTTTTCTGCGCCGGAGTGCGTGCACGCCCGCACACCGTTAGAACCTACACTGCTACACCACCGCCGTCGATTTGACCTCTTACAATCAGCCCAGTAATCGTGCCCCACCCTGCCTAGTTTCAGGGTATCCTGATACACCTTCTAGGGTTACTGCTGAAAAGGGTCCCCCCGTTACTAGGTTTTCTATCTCTAGCCAACATGCTAAGTTGGTTAAGTGTTTCCTAACCTAACCCCACCAGTCCGTTTAGTTTAGCATGTTCCATTTTGATTAAGTCTTTAGTTCACTTAATCCTAACCATCCTGACTCAGCCTTAATTGTCTTATTAAGGCCCTGACCTCTCACATTAGACAGGTATTGTTGTGGCTGCCTGTTGCCGGTTGGTTCCGGGCAGTCTTACGCCACAACTCAGTCTAACCTCGGGTCTTTGCTGGGCTCCATGTTTAACCTCCCACATTGGATAGGTATTGTTGTGACTACTGGACAGCCGGGCGGTTCCGGGCAGGTTTACATCACAACTCAATCCAACCTCGGGTTAAACACATCGTCTTTTCTACATTCACATATTTTGTCATTCTTCTTTATTTCTTATATGTAAATATTTGCGGCCCATTATTAAGTTAACGGTGTAAGGGTTACACCAATCATGGGCCCAACCCATACTTGATTTTGGGCCCTTCTATTTCATATTTTCATTCATTAATTCATTTTAACCCAACGTTGTTTTCCCCCGTTTTACACGTCCGTTCATATATATTGGGCTTAGCCTTTTTAAAGCCCAATTTAGCCATGCGAAAGGGGAGGCTTATGGCGTATACACAAAGAGGGGAAAGTGAGCGCATGAACTTGCATATGACGTTGGAAAATACATAATAGAAATTGGTGTACTTGCATAGTGGTGACATGTATTTTGGTCATACAACATAGGTAACATAAATCAAGGCATGTAAACTTGCATAGGTTTAACTACAACATGAACCTATATTCTTATTTAGGCATAATGTCAAACATAAGCATGGCCTAAATACTTCTAGCATAAACATGGCATATTGTCAAACATAAGCATGGCATAGAGTACTTCTAGCATAGGCATAACATAATTCAACTTAATCATGTTTTAAGCCTAATCACATAACGATGGTATAAACATACTTATGCATAAATATTCCTAATCATGGTGTTTTGCTTTAAACTTGCAAAAAGGGGATTTTTGAGTCTAAACTAACCATGTCTCACATATGTCATCATATAATTCTTTAAAACAAGATAGACTTAATCATAGATCTCAATTATGCCAAATATTATTCCTAGCCATATTCATAAGTTTGCAAAAGCATGACTAATACATGGTGTCAAAATTCCACATAGTTTCATATGAACTATAATAACCAAACTTGTTTCAATTACTTGCAAAATGATTTATACATAAAAACATACATCATAATGGCCTAATAACAAAGCCTCAAATTTGCATGAATTTAATCACATAACGATCATACATCATATAATGATTTATACACAATTTGCGCAATATCCCAAACGTTTATTTGCATAGAACTACCGCATGTAGTTCTTTATAATGAATACATAAATTTGCACAAATATAAATTACTTCCATTGCCACAATCCAAGCATACACATCAACACAGTTGTTTATTATACCAAAGTAATACTCTACTTACAATGGTTTGATGAATTCTCTAGTTTAGGGATTGAAGACGCAAATTCCTTTGTTGAATTGATTAGCTTTAGGTTGCTTTGAATTGCTTTAGGCCTTAGAACTTCCTCCCTAATCCTCTCTTTAGTTGGCGGCTATGCTTTGTCGTTCCTCAGCAACATGGCGGCTATTTTCTTAATTTTTAATGAATAGATTAGGGTTTAGTCTAGGGTTGTTTATATAGAGGTTAGGAACTAATTAGGACCCTTGATGTTGCTAGGTTAGATCATAGCCATTCATTAGGAAGAGAGACCAATAAAAACCCGCCACCTAGCCCTAATGACAAAGCAGACCACAGAAATTCGACCACACACCGACCTGGCCAGCCAGGTTGACTGGGCTCGACCAGGTCGATACCCCTGTCGACAGGGCTGTCGACAGCCCTGTCGACATGGGTAGCCCAGGTCGACAGCCCAGTCGACCTGGGTGGCTAGGCGGGTGTTTTATCCGCCTGGCCCACTGGGCCCCATTTCAAAATTATTATTTAATTCTGTTTGAAATTTAAATTTAATTCAAATCTTCCGAAGGCCATATCTTCTTCATACGGACTCCGTTTTTCGAAAACTCGGACTCTATTTCGCGTATTTTTCCGAGACGAACGCAATGGCGTAACCCGTTTCCCTTAGTTCTCTGATTTGAATTTGATTATACTTTAATTTATAAATTTCACAGTTATCGAATTTTCGGGGTGTTACATTCTCCCCCACTTAAAAGGATTTCGTCCCCGAAATCTTCAAGTGTAGGAAAACATATATCCTAACATCCAATCATCCATCTACTCATCCATCAAACACGAGCATCCATTGTCCTTAAAAGACTTCTAATGCTTCATGATCATATGCAAAGTGTGTGTGTACATGTACTTATCTAATGCAAAATCAGTCGGTCTACTGATTCAGTTGACCTCCTTAATGCGAATTATGTTAGTGCCATGAATCCATTATGTATGCAAACTTTCCTATCCTTGATTCTACATGAGTGCACAATCATTCAATACAAATGCAACATCCATATGACAACACATTATAGTTCAACCATATACGAATACAAACATATATGCATATGCAATATGAAGTGACTGAGCCGATCTAAAACCTAGATTGTGTGTGTATATGCAACCACGAGCAACCACTAGCAACCACTTGCAACCACTTGCAACCATTCATACATAACATGTTTCAATTACATGTTTTCATCCAAAAGGTTTCTACCCTAAAGATAAGGTCGGTACCTAAAAAGATAGATAAAAGCGCAACTTAAGGAAAAAGAAAGATCAAGGATGTACCCTCGAACAGAAAAGGGTAGGCAGTACGGATTCTAGCTTCAGTTTCCCAAGTCGCGTCTCCCTCGGCGTCGCTCCACTGGACTTTGACGAGCTTGACTTCGCGGTTGCGTAGCTTCTTCACTTCCGTTCCTAAGATGCGGGTCGGAATTCTTCTTATGGTTGCTTCGCGTTCCACTTCGGCCTCTTCGAGGATATTCGGCTCTACCACTTCAGCAGACTCGTGTAGACATTTTCGGAGATGTGAAACGTGAAAAACGTTGTGGACTCCAGCCAACTTCTCGGGTAGCTCTAATCTATAGGCCATTTTCCCAATTTTCTCGATAATAGGGAATGGCCCTACGAATCTTGGCGCTAGCTTTCCTGTGGTTCCAAAACGAACAACGTTTCTTAGTGGTGATACCTTGAGAAAAACTCTGTCTCCAACCTCGAATTCAAGGTCGGTCCTTCTCTTGTCGGCATAGGACTTTTGTCTGTCTTGGGCCGTCTTCATCCTTCTTCGTATTAAGTCTACTTTCTCTGAGGTCTCTCGGATCATGTCTGGTCCAAGTATGAGCTTATCTGTGGACTCCCACCAACAAGTGGGCGATCGGCACGGTCTTCCGTATAAAGCTTCGAAGGGCGCCATTCCTATGGTTGCTTGATAGCTGTTGTTGTAGGCAAATTCCACCAAAGGGAGGTGGTCTTCCCATGTCCCTCCGAAGTCAAGGACGCATAGTCTTAAAAGGTCTTCCAAAACTCTGTTCACTCTCTCCGTTTGGCCGTCGGTTTGGGGATGATAGGCCGTGCTCAAGCATAGCTGCGTTCCTACTGCTTCCTGCAGACTCCGCCAAAACTCGCTGGTGAAGATGGGGTCTCGGTCACTAACGATGCTAGATGGTATTCCATGGAGTCGCACGATTTCCTTGAGGTAAAGTGATGCTAGGGATGAGGCGGTTCTTTTACTTTTGACAGGTAAAAAGTGGGCGCTTTTAGTAAGCCTATCCACTATTACCCAAATGCTAGTGTTGCCTCTCCTAGACCTAGGCAGCCCATCGATGAAGTCCATTGAGATGCTATCCCACTTCCACTGTGGGACCTCCAGAGGATGTAGCAGTCCGCCAGGCTTTTTCTGTTCCGCCTTAACCTGTTGGCACACCATACACTTAGAAACGAATTCTGCCACGTCCTTTTTCATGCCGTTCCAGAAGAAAGTCCTTTTTATGTCTTTGTACATTTTATCTCCGCCGGGGTGTATCGTCATCTTGGAGTGATGTGCTTCTTCGAGAACCTTCTTTACTAAATCTTTCGTCTGTGGGACGCATAGTCTTCCATCTCGCCTTAGTACACCCTTATCGTCGATGGAGTACCTGTTGAGGTGACTTGAAGTCTCACCCCTAATTAGCCTATCAATTATTTCCACAAGCTGAGGGTCTTCGCGTTGTGCTGCCCCTACTGAATCTACTAAAGTTGGGCGCACTTCGAGAGATGCAAGCAAGCCCGGTACGAAATCGGAGGAGGGCCTAAAGTCGAAGCTGGCTATAAACTCTAGGCTTTGTCTTTCAACAAACAACGGGCTTAGGGTCAATTTCTTTCGGCTCAACGCGTCTGCTACTACGTTGCCTTTGCCCGGAGTGTAGGAGATTTCGAAATCGTACGAGGCAAGAAACTCCATCCATCTTTGTTGCCTCAAGTTAAGATCCTTCTGCGAGAAAAGATATTTCAACGATTTATGGTCAGTGTAAAGTTCGAACTTCTCACCTAGGAGATAGTGTCGCCAAGACTTGAGTGCAAAGACGATGGCGGCTAGCTCTAGATCGTGGGTTGGGTAGTTCTTTTCGTGCACCTTCAATTGCCTCCCGCCATACGCTACTACCCTTCCTTCTTGCATTAAGACGGCGCCTAGCCCTGTCCCACATGCATCCGTATAAACAGTGAACATCTTGCTTCCATCTGGCAGCGTCAAAACTGGGGCTGTTGTAAGAGCCCTTTTCAGCCGTTGGAAAGCAAACTCGCAGTCCAAGTCCCAATTGAATACTAGATTCTTCTTGGTCAATTTCGTGAGCGGAGCTGAAATTTTCGCAAAATCCCTTATGAATTTTCGATAGAAACCTGCTAGTCCTAGAAAGCTTCGGACCTCAGTTACATTCCTTGGCGTCTTCCAATCTTGTACCGCCACTACCTTAGCAGGGTCCACCGCTAACCCTTGTTTGGATACTATGTGCCCAAGGAACCTCACCTCTTCCCTCCAAAAGTGGCATTTGGAGAACTTGGCTTTTAGTTGATGGACTCGCAAAGTTTCCATGATTGCCCTTAAGTGCTGAGCATGTTCCTCTTCACTCTTTGAGAAGATAAGGATATCATCTACGAAGACCACTACGAATTTGTTGAGGAAATCTCTAAATACCCTACTCATCAGGTCCACGAAGTACGCAGGTGCATTTGTCAAGCCGAAAGGCATGACAAGCCATTCAAAGAAGCCGTCTGGGGTTCTGAAAGCCGTTTTATCGATGCTATCTTCAGCCACCCTTAGCTGATGAAAACCGGTTGCTAAATCGAGTTGGGAGAAAACAGACGCTCCTACAAGCTGGTCAAATAAATCGTCAATTCTAGGGAGAGGGTGCCTATTCTTTTTCGTTAGCTTGTTGAGCTCCCTATAGTCAACACATAGACGGAGTGAACCATCCGCCTTTGTAGCGAACACCACTGGAGCGCCCCATTCTGAAATGCTCCTCCTAATGAACCCCTTCTCTAGAAGCTCTTTAATCTGTTTACTGAGCTCTTTCCTTTCTCGTGGAGCCATATGTCTAACGGGCAACGCAACGGGCTTTGCATTATCTACAAGATATATGCGGAAGTCTATTTCCCGCTTCGGAGGCAAGCCCTTCACCTCTTCAAAGACATCCGGATATTCCCGGACCACTCTAACTGATTTCAAATTTTCAACGGAGGCATCTAGCGATTCAAGATAACTAAGCATAACCGCATACGAGGGATTACAAGAAATTTCCAAAGTATTACCGAGCTGGGTTAGGAGCCTAACAACCCTTTTTTCACAATCAAGGATGGCCCCATTACTGGATAGCCAATCCATACCCAAAATCAAACCATACCCCGAAAAGCCCAAAACAAAGGCACTACATAGAAATTCAACACTTAGGATAGAAATTTTCAAATCCAGACAGATCATAGACAAATGAGCTGGGCCCCCAATTGGGTTTGAAACAATTAAGGGGTCCTCTACCATACTAGTTTTTAGGTGCAGAGATTCTACTAAAGCAGACGAGATAAAGGAGTGTGATGCGCCAGAATCAAATAAAGTGCGAACGGGGTGATCATAAAGATAAACTACACTTTCTACAGAAGTATTTATACCTCGCTGTTGCAATGGTGGCGCTTCTAGCACATGAACCTGTGCCCCTGGGGTGGATCCAGTGCCCTGCCCCTGTCCTCGTTTCCTTGGGCAGTCCTTAGCCCTGTGGCCTGTCTGACCGCACGAAAAGCACCCACCATTCTCCTTGGCCTTCTTTTTCCGGCAGTCCTTTACTAAGTGCCCCACTTTGCCATAGAAATTGCACTTCCTCTTCTCTTTGTTGCCCTTTCCGCCCTTCTTGAAGTCTGTCTTCTTGGGCTGCAAACCCTCTTTCTTCCCTTGAGAGCTTTCTGCCTTGGTCTCCTTCTTGCCCTTATCCTCTTCATTCAGCAATGCCATTTGCACCAATCTTTCATACGTGGCTCCCATGGGTATATGGGTCATGGCCAAACTATGTAATGGCTCATTTAACCCCTTGACGAAACGGAGAGCCTTCTTATGTGGGGTGTTGACTAGGTCAAGCCCAAACCTAGCCAGCTCATCAAACTGATTCACATACTCTCTGACAGTCTTGTCTCCTTGCTTAAGAAATAAGAATTTTTCCAACTGCAAACTTCTTTCCGCATCTGAGAGAAACTTGGTCTCAAACCTTGCCCTAAAGTCCTCCCATGTATCCACTGGTCTTTCAGCATTGGTGACTTCCCACCAGTAGGAAGCCTCGCCCTTCAATAGCCACACCGCTAGTTGTACCTTTTGTCTATCTTCTACTTCAAAGATGATGAATAGGTCCTCCGTTTCTTTTAGCCAATTCCTAGCTGCTACGAAGGACTCAGTTCCATGGAAATCCCTTCCTCCCATAGCTTTAAAATCTTTACATATCTTAGCGAATGTGTTTCCCCGTGGAGGAGGTGGAGGAAAAAGTACTGCTGCGGCTGGATGATTCCCTTCAGCTGGAGGAGGAGGAACGGTAGGACCTGGCTGAGTGGCCCTAGCTTCTAAGAAACGTCTAAACCAACCAGGTATGGGCACCCCTTCAGGCAAGTTAAGTTCTTGGGACATGCTGAAACAAAAAGGATAGATTCAAAAGGAAGGATAAGAGATAATACCTATGGCTTTGGGGAGTGGACTTTGCCTCTTTTAAAATAAAATAATACTTTTATCTTTTAAAAATGCTTCTTTAAATTTCCTTTTTGAAAATAATAATTTTTTTCAAAACTTTTTATCTTATCTGGTAAACCTATGCTCTGATACCAAGTGAAACACCCCACCTCCGTTACGGTCACTCTCAAAGGGAATGCCCTAATTTTGGTGGAGGTTTATAAGTACAAGTCACAGATATACAAGACAGATATAATAACACATATTTGTAAACCAGCGGAAGAACAACAAATTTCATTTCATAAAGTCAAATACGTGTTACAACAACATCCCTTCCAAAAACATAACGTAATACTTCATAATCTGTCTTGAGTACATTATTTTTAAAGAAGCATAAATAAAATATAGATAAACTGCCAAAGCCCCATAGTGAATTGTCCAAAGCCATAGTTCAAAACAGGAAAGTCCAAGCAATACATTTCTCTTCTTCAAGCTGGATGTTGAGGTTGATCAAGCTGCTGTGTTCCCTCCCTGAGGACCTGGGGGGGGGGAAACGGAAGAAAGAAGACGAAAGAAAAATAGAGTCAGACATAAAGCCTGAGTAAGTCAAGTACTACTTTGTCTATGAATAAAGAACTGGGTATGATAAGTAAAACAGGAAGTGGGCAAACACTATGAACTTGGTTAAGTTATCTAGGGTCGAATATACTATCGTACCCCATGTTAATCTCTGAACCCATATAAACTAGTTTCCAATTTGCACCCCATAATCAGGGTAGTGTGATCCATTCTACGATGATCGGCTCCTACTCGCATAGTTACATGTGTCTTACGGCCCCCGATGTCTGTAGTTACCTATGCTGGTCCCACCATGGGGTGTATCAAGTCCCATAGTGGCAACCCGACACAACCTTAGAGTGCAAAGGTATGCTACTGGTGTCCAGTGCTTTATTTTTCTGCGCCGGAGTGCGTGCACGCCCGCACACCGTTAGAACCTACACTGCTACACCACCGCCGTCGATTTGACCTCTTACAATCAGCCCAGTAATCGTGCCCCACCCTGCCTAGTTTCAGGGTATCCTGATACACCTTCTAGGGTTACTGCTGAAAAGGGTCCCCCCGTTACTAGGTTTTCTATCTCTAGCCAACATGCTAAGTTGGTTAAGTGTTTCCTAACCCCACCAGTCCGTTTAGTTTAGCATGTTCCATTTTGATTAAGTCTTTAGTTCACTTAATCCTAACCATCCTGACTCAGCCTTAATTGTCTTATTAAGGCCCTGACCTCTCACATTAGACAGGTATTGTTGTGGCTGCCTGTTGCCGGTTGGTTCCGGGCAGTCTTACGCCACAACTCAGTCTAACCTCGGGTCTTTGCTGGGCTCCATGTTTAACCTCCCACATTGGATAGGTATTGTTGTGACTACTGGACAGCCGGGCGGTTCCGGGCAGGTTTACATCACAACTCAATCCAACCTCGGGTTAAACACATCGTCTTTTCTACATTCACATATTTTGTCATTCTTCTTTATTTCTTATATGTAAATATTTGCGGCCCATTATTAAGTTAACGGTGTAAGGGTTACACCAATCATGGGCCCAACCCATACTTGATTTTGGGCCCTTCTATTTCATATTTTCATTCATTAATTCATTTTAACCCAACGTTGTTTTCCCCCGTTTTACACGTCCGTTCATATATATTGGGCTTAGCCTTTTTAAAGCCCAATTTAGCCATGCGAAAGGGGAGGCTTATGGCGTATACACAAAGAGGGGAAAGTGAGCGCATGAACTTGCATATGACGTTGGAAAATACATAATAGAAATTGGTGTACTTGCATAGTGGTGACATGTATTTTGGTCATACAACATAGGTAACATAAATCAAGGCATGTAAACTTGCATAGGTTTAACTACAACATGAACCTATATTCTTATTTAGGCATAATGTCAAACATAAGCATGGCCTAAATACTTCTAGCATAAACATGGCATATTGTCAAACATAAGCATGGCATAGAGTACTTCTAGCATAGGCATAACATAATTCAACTTAATCATGTTTTAAGCCTAATCACATAACGATGGTATAAACATACTTATGCATAAATATTCCTAATCATGGTGTTTTGCTTTAAACTTGCAAAAAGGGGATTTTTGAGTCTAAACTAACCATGTCTCACATATGTCATCATATAATTCTTTAAAACAAGATAGACTTAATCATAGATCTCAATTATGCCAAATATTATTCCTAGCCATATTCATAAGTTTGCAAAAGCATGACTAATACATGGTGTCAAAATTCCACATAGTTTCATATGAACTATAATAACCAAACTTGTTTCAATTACTTGCAAAATGATTTATACATAAAAACATACATCATAATGGCCTAATAACAAAGCCTCAAATTTGCATGAATTTAATCACATAACGATCATACATCATATAATGATTTATACACAATTTGCGCAATATCCCAAACGTTTATTTGCATAGAACTACCGCATGTAGTTCTTTATAATGAATACATAAATTTGCACAAATATAAATTACTTCCATTGCCACAATCCAAGCATACACATCAACACAGTTGTTTATTATACCAAAGTAATACTCTACTTACAATGGTTTGATGAATTCTCTAGTTTAGGGATTGAAGACGCAAATTCCTTTGTTGAATTGATTAGCTTTAGGTTGCTTTGAATTGCTTTAGGCCTTAGAACTTCCTCCCTAATCCTCTCTTTAGTTGGCGGCTATGCTTTGTCGTTCCTCAGCAACATGGCGGCTATTTTCTTAATTTTTAATGAATAGATTAGGGTTTAGTCTAGGGTTGTTTATATAGAGGTTAGGAACTAATTAGGACCCTTGATGTTGCTAGGTTAGATCATAGCCATTCATTAGGAAGAGAGACCAATAAAAACCCGCCACCTAGCCCTAATGACAAAGCAGACCACAGAAATTCGACCACACACCGACCTGGCCAGCCAGGTTGACTGGGCTCGACCAGGTCGATACCCCTGTCGACAGGGCTGTCGACAGCCCTGTCGACATGGGTAGCCCAGGTCGACAGCCCAGTCGACCTGGGTGGCTAGGCGGGTGTTTTATCCGCCTGGCCCACTGGGCCCCATTTCAAAATTATTATTTAATTCTGTTTGAAATTTAAATTTAATTCAAATCTTCCGAAGGCCATATCTTCTTCATACGGACTCCGTTTTTCGAAAACTCGGACTCTATTTCGCGTATTTTTCCGAGACGAACGCAATGGCGTAACCCGTTTCCCTTAGTTCTCTGATTTGAATTTGATTATACTTTAATTTATAAATTTCACAGTTATCGAATTTTCGGGGTGTTACATTGAATATTAGAAATTCAAATGGAGTTAAAATGGAGTTGGATTCATTTTAACGAAAGTTTAAAAGTTTATATATATAAATATAAATAAAACGAACTCGCCGCAGTGCTGCAGTTCGTAAATTGGCGATTCGAACTTCAATTGAATATACAGAACTCAATTGAAGTCGAAATTCTTTGAAACAAGAAACGTCATGACCGATTTGATAATAGCTTTCTAATGAAGGAGAAAAATCTGGATTTCATCGAATAGATTTTGAGTTATGTCAAAAATCAAATTTTCAGAAAAGCAGCGCCAGAACCATTATAAAACCATAACGGTTTGTTTAAATAAACTAAAGGATTTTAAAGAAATAAAAATCCGAATTTGCCATGAGAAAAATCCAGACTTGAGTTGTAAATTAATTACGAATTCAAGTGGTGTAAATGAGATGATTGTTGAAACAAAAATCAGATTTTTAATTATTGATTAGAATTGACTAATTTAAAGAAATTAGTTAATGGAATTTTAGAATCGAAATTTGGGCTTTGAATCAGATAAGGGGTGTGTAAATTCATATTCGAAATCGAATATGAAACTTGAATTAGAAATGACATTCGATTGTTGTATCAACAAATTAATATATATTTGAACGTGATATGTTCAAATAACAAGTGAAATAGGCTAAGAAGCTAATTAAAGAATAAATGGGCGGAACTGAATTCAAACGATTGGTTTGAGTTGAATTGAATTGCAAACAGGTGAACATGTGTAAGCAGGTTTGATATGAAGTATATGAAGATTTAAATTTATGTGCTCGACAAAAAGGTACATGTTTAATTCATATATGAGATTTTATGCGCCGTATCGGCAAGCCGCTTGGCTTTTTCTTTTTCTTTTTGAGATTAGAAGGACCGGGGAAGCTATTTGAAATTTCCCGATGCTCCCGATACAGGGGAGGTTATAGCGAAATTTTCCGGAAATTTAAGGAGTTAGAATATTTTTAAGATATTTTGATAGTTAGAAATCATTGTATCGACGTATAGAATTCGATAGGTAAGTGAATATAAAAATCGAATATTGGAAACAGAAAGGGAAATCTATAAATTGGAAATAGAAAGCGAGCTTTATACATGTTTTAAAAATAAATAATTGGATTGTATAGTGTGTTTATTCGAGGTTAGTGGTTTTGCCGTTTTGAAGTTGAGGATGTCTTCAGTTAAGGTCTGAGAGGTAAATTTACCCCAACTTGATTGATTTCATTTTTAATTGATAAATAGCAGAATCCCACCTCGAAGAGAAGTGTTTGAAAAGAGTTAGTTGAATAAAATATTTTGGGTTGTTGAAACGATGTTTTACACAACATTCATTTTAAACCCAAGTGATGGAATTTTGGAAAAATAAAAGTAAATATTTCCTAAGTATAATTAAAATAGTCGGAATAGAGATAAGTGATTGTAATTGTTTTCAATTGCAAATAGAGACATTTTCTAATATATAGAAAATAAAAGAAGTTAATATTTGGAAACGTTTTCCAAATGGCATAAGAGGCAAGATGATTATTGAAAATATTTGGTTAACAAATATCGATAGAGAAAATGGAGAAGTGATTTAATTAATGAATATTAATTAAAGAGCCCAGTGATTTGTTTGATATGTTGGATGAACACTTGTTTTTATTCGATAGTTGAATCACAGACTATCGAAGTTTTTACCATCGTTGTCAATATAGAGAGACCGGTTGGATTATTATCCGTGAACCACTCTGTATTGGCAGTAGCGTTGCGAATCAGATTATATCAAGATAATCGAAGATGGAGTGATGTGCAAGGGCTTTTTCTATTAATAGAAATAGTGCCTTCGGTTTCGTTCAATCCCAGAACGAACGTAAATGGACGAATGTCTGACAGAGTATTTCCAATGATCAAATGGGTTGGTCTGTATAAATATATATGGTTGCAACGGATTTATTCCCTTAGCATAACATCCAGAATATTTGTGCAAACTCAACTAGTGATTAACGGATCTGACAATGTGGCATTCAAAGTGATTGTGCTATAAATGAATGGTAAGTATTCGTAGCCTCAGGCCTCAACAACCGGAAAAGGACAAAAATCGGCCAGGCAGCATGGCTCTGTGGGTCGCACCCATTAGGATGTATAATCACCTATCTAGAGGTTCATTTAATTTCTTATTCTATTCGATGCTGTCCCAGTCGGGAGACGGTTGCTGATCCCAACCGTTGGTGATATACATTCGATACACTCAAGCGAAATGAGTGGTCGGTCATGTGTGGGCCGGGTTACAAGATGTTCTTGTTGAACCCAGTGTATTCCTCTCTAGAGATACACTAGCGGAAGGTGGTTCCACACCTTGTCATGTTGGAAATCCAATCTCCAATAAGCGCCATGCGGTTTTTGATTTTATACTATATATGTGGAACGTGAGATGCAAGCGTTCTGCTATTTGGTTATTTATTTGAGGTAGGCATTATTATAATATCATTGGATTTTCGTATCAAAGTGTTTTGGGTTATAGTAAGGTAAAAACCGTCCATGTTTATGTGTGGGCTGGTCTTACTATTATCTTTTCTTTTGAAAGGATTTTAAAGGTTAAACCAATGATTTGAGTTTACTCACACCAGTCCCATGACTGACCCAGAGTTTATTTTGTTTTGTTTTCCCTAAACTCTTGGGTGCCCAAATTTGTACGGGCAGTCAAGTAGTTGGGATTTCACAGATTCAATTGGAGGAGCTGGAAGCAGGAGGCTTCACCAGTTAGCTGTAGATTATCGTATTTCCACTGTGTACTATGTTGTATCTGGAAACAGGTGTTTATAACTGTTCCAGAAATGACTGTTGTGCTCTGATGATGGTATGTATATAAAGTTACTGATTTGTATTTCAAAAGTTATGTTATACAATATATTTTATTCGTTCCGCTGTGAGTTTGTGATCTTCGTTTTTCTTCTATTCTAATATTTCTTTCTTTCTATTTCTCATCCTCTAACTTCTTTCTAAAAATGATTCGTATTTCTGTGCAATTTGGGTTGGACGTGTGGTGTTTTTAGTCAACTCAGATAGCACGGATTTGCGGGTCGTTACAGGCGGCGGAGAATTTATTCTTTTGCTTAACGCCCTTCTCTGAGGCGCACGAGCTCAGAGGTTGTATATCGATGGACATCAGTCGCATGGCATGAATTGCCTGTGTGGCATGCAAAGATGCAGTGATAAGGGCTTCTGTTGAAAAGAAAAGTCTTGTGGTGATGATCAAAGCACCGCCGGTGTGGCGTAGCTTTGTGTATAACGAAAAATCGCGAGCCTCACACCCCGGTATGAACCAGAAACGGGAGAAGGACCTCAGGGAGGGCATGCGTTTCTTCCTAGCTAGGGTGGTGTCAGTGACCTACCAGCCCTGACATTTATATACTTTTCACCTGTGTGGTTGTTGCTGTTGCGAGGCGCCTCGGTTTGATCGGACGATCCGGGTCCGATGGAGTCATTCGTTGGCTCGTTTACGCCCCAAAGGGCGGGGAAACGTATTGTTCAGGCATAATAATCCACATCGGTGGACCGGCCCTGACGATCCAAGGCTTGCCTGCGCGCTTGCCTGAGACTCGGGCTAGGCAGTCTCGAATTCGGTAAGGACTATCTTTTGCCTTGGTTCATGACGGAAATCCAATTTCCAAATACGTGACGATGCGGTTTCAATTGTATATATATATTTGGCGACATAGTGGCATGGGACGCTCATGTCGTCTATGATTGATAGTTATGATTTGAAATTGTTTTCAAAACATATAAACAATAGCAATAATATCACATGCCTTTGTTTTATTCGTATCAAGCATATTTTGGTCGTTATAAGGAAAAAACTCTATCCTCCGGTTTGCGTTGCATTGTGTGATGGGAACTGAGTCTTATAACGGCTTCATTTTTATAAAATGCATTGCGTTGTTTAAAAGAATGATTTGTTTAAAGCACTGGCAATCCAATGGAGTAAACTCGTTCCACGAAAGTGGCGTGGTCCTGTGATTAGCCATATTACATATGTGTTGAATAGATTTCTCATACCAGTCCCATGACTGACTCGTAGTTTGTTTCACTTTCAAACTCGGGTGCCCCTTTTTCTACACGGGCAGCCTTGTATTCAGGTTTAGCTGGTTCTTTCTGGATAGCTGGAGCTGAAGATGGATCCTATCATTTAACTTTTTATGCTGTTCAGCTCCTATTGTACATATTATGTTTGTTTTCCGCTGTAGACATTTATGTATAGCTGAACTGTATTTGTACTAGTAAGATCCTGTATATTGTGTAACTCTGATAATTACTTTTATCCAGTATATTCTATTGTTCATTATCTGGTGTATTTACTTAATTCTGTTATGCAATTATCTGTTTCTGTGTTATATTCTAAAGATAACCCTTGCCACCGTCAGTACGGGGTTTGGGGTCGTCTCACATCTCGATTGGGAAATTTCAATAACTCGACTATGAAAGTGTGAAAGGCTCTTTTTGTCGTTTATGGAAATTGTAACATTAATTGGACTCAACTTATTTTGGATGAGTATCGAGCCAAAAACTTTTCAATAAGTGAAAATACGTTATATTATGGAATTTACCTTACACGTATTTTCAATTTTTTTGGAGTTGATTTCAAAGGATTAGAGTTTGTTTCCAATATGGCCTTTAATTCAAGAAATACATCTCTTATGAAGATTCAGCTCGTGTGTTCAATCATATGAAACACTTACGGAAAAGGAGGAAAGGTTGGTTCATGAAACGGAAGAAGAAGTGGAAGGAATGTAAATCAAGGAAGAGGAGGAATAAGAGAATTCTTCCTTAAAAAGCATTGAATATCCCACTAGTGTCGCCAATCCATCTAAAAAGATTATTGTGAAGAATCAAGAGATTCTAAAAAGGTCATTTATTAAGAAAATGGAAAAGATCTCCATAAAGATGAACAAGTTCTTTAGAAAAGTAAGTCGCAAGCTTGTACTATCATCATCTTCACCATCTTACGTCGAATTCTAGTTTTATTTCCTTACCGTACTAGTTTCTATTCCTATCGTGTTTTAATTCCATTCTATGTATCATTTATATGTATCGTTATCTAAAATTATCAATGAAGGTCTTCTATTTCTATTCATTATCTCTAAAAAATCTCTGGAATGTTTATTATTATGTTAAGAATATTAAAATATAAACCATAACACAAAATAAAAATAAAAAAAATCAGAAATTTGTAGGACCCATGTCAACATGTACTCCTCCATGTCGACATCTAGCTGTCATATTTTCAAATTTTGTTTAAATTCAAAAATTACCTTAACCAACTAATATTTATTCAATTCTAACTCATTCCAGAGCCTATAAATACCTATTTCTTCCAGAAAAGTTATCTTTTCGTTTCTATTTAGTCTCCAATCATTATCTACTAATTTTATCAATATCATGGCTTCTCCCATTCACAATTTGAGTGAAATCTTTAAGGACACTCAATTCTTTCAAAAATATTCTTTCAATCATCGTTTGCAATCAACGACTCTTATAATTAATTCAAATGCAGATGATTAAAAATCAAGAGAAGCATTTCAGTGACATTCGATGGATAATTTCTACAATTAAAAAAGAAGAAGAAATACGATCCGAAAGGAACCCTTATAAAAGAAAATGAAGAATGGGATGCTTTAAACGCTGATCCAATCTTCAGAGAAGAAGGATGAGTAGAAGTTCCAAGAAACGTTTGAATTTATGTCTGAATTTGGTGCGTTATATATTTGGCATGTTTAAATTTGAATTGATTATGTGTGAAAACTTGAATTTGAATTGATTATAGATTCGATTTGATTGTATAAACATAATAGTTTGGTTTGGTTTGCTTAAATGATGGCTTGATTGATTTTAAAAGATTACCCTGGTTTAATCCTAATATTGCTTGCTTTATAATATTCGATGCATTGATCTAGTTATTCTTCCGTAAGCATGAGTAGTACCATAGTTTAAGAGGGAGTATTAGAGTCATTTTTAGTTTAGATCAAATTTTGTATTAGTTTGCGGAGGAGTATTATGGATTAAACATAGTTATATAGTTTTTGTCGTTGATAAAGGGGATAAATTATAAAATAGGTTAACATAGGCTTAGATTAAAGGGAGAGTTGGTAATTACATGAGGAGTGTTGGAGTTAGGGAAGTAATTGAAGAACTAGAAGAATGGTAAGTATATATTCTAGAGAAGGGTTGTCATATCAAAATGGGGGAGATTGTTAGGGATTGAGATGATGATTTTGATGACAACAACCTTTTTTAACTATTATATAAAATATATGCTAACACTTTTATCTAGATATACGTATATGTGTGTATATGAAGGATATGTATATATAGAGGAATTGAAAATTAAGACGGTATAGTTTTAAAATTCAAGATTGTAAATTACAAAAAAGAAGAATTCAAGATTGAAGACTCATGGGTAACAAGAGTTCAAAAAGTTAAAGATATCAAGATAAGTAATAGAGTCTAGATTTTTGTTAAAACTCCATAATAACACTAAAAAATATTTATCCTAATGTAGATGAAATCCATTTTTGTCCTTTAAAATCCCTTTTTAACTCAGACTCTTCTTAGCTTTGTAAAATGTTTCAAAGTTACTTCCTGTTTAAAAAAAATTGCCTTTTGCATTTCTTCTTTCTAATCTAAATTATAATTTAAATATTTTAGATGTTTTTCAATTATTTTTTATTTTATATATATGTATTTATTTATTTATTTATTTATTTTTACATTTACTTGAGTTTTAATATTCTAATTTTCCCATATTTATATCATGGTTTTATATCTTAAGTTTTAAATTTATTATATTTATATTTATAACTTTATATTAAGTTTTGATATCACCTTTATGGATTATAAATATATGTTTTAAATTTATATTTTTACCCTATTATACTATTTTAATATATAGGAAAATAACTTCCATAAATTCTAGAATTATCTTGATTTATTTTAACATCATTCCCATTATTTTCAAAATTTTAAATTTTGAAATTGCATAGGGGATGTCAACATAGGGGGTCACCCATGTTGACATGGTAGCCATTTTTTTCAAAATTTCAAAAGAAGTTTCTATTTGTTTAAAACCTCTCCTGAATATACATAGTTGTTGATTCCTTATAAATACCCATCTAAAGGCAAATTCTTTAACCACTTTTCATTATATTATCAATCCTTCTTTTTCTCTCCATTTATCTTCTTAATTTTCATGTTTCCATAACCAAACTCTACCATAATTGAAAGAGAATCAAACTGAATCATCTCTAGTTTAATTCTCTATCCCTCTGTCTCAAAGATCTAAGTGGTATTCAGAGTTATAAGAGCATTTGGAATCAAAGATCGGAAGATCAAAGTCCTATCGAGTCTCTCTACCAAATTGGCACTGAAAAATGTGGTTGTATCTCATTCAAATCAACTAGGTGTGATTGTAGCTCGTAAATCAATTAAGTGATCTTGTAGCCAGGTTAAATCAAGAGATCTCACTCTGCTCTAAAGCAGTTGTGGGTTGACCTCATGGTCCTAAAATCGAGGATTGTAATATTGAAGTTTATTTGAAAAGAAATCTACACAACCCAGAGTTGTGTGGGACTTGATGTAGGGTAACTCCGAACAATATAAAATCCCGATGTGTTCTTTCTTTTGTTATTTTTATTTATTATTTGCATATGTGATTAATTCTATGACTGTTTCATATCTGTAATTTGCATTTAATTTAGATACATCCAAAAAGATTTCAAAAAATTCATAAATTTCATTAAACAATATTCACCCTACTCTAGTGTTAAGTTAGCCTTATGATCCGTAATCCACATTACCAACAACGATGAATTGAGAATCTAGGAAGATTTGAATAGACTTTATATTCAAATATCTTGCAATTTTAAGTCCAATAATCTGGGATTCATATCGTTATTAGTTGAAGGGAAATCAAGTTTTAAGGCGTAACAAATCGAGTGTTCCTCAAGAGTGAGAAGCATAACTTCGATGCCAAAACATTGATTGTTAGAAGATCCATCCACGTATAATTTCCATTGAATGCTAAGTGGTTCACTACTTTCCGGCGGACAACGGGAATAGAAAATTCTGTAATGAAGTCCACCAAAGCATGTCCTAGGTTGAATCTTTGAGGGACAAATGTGAGATCAAACTGTCTGGTTTGATATTCCATTTCAAGGGTCTTCCAAACGCCTCAGGTCGCTGAAGTACCCTTTGTAGTGGATGGTCGGTATAGAATTTAATTGAATGAGACTTGGATATAAGTGCGGAGCTTCTGGAAAGTGATTAATGGGCAATATGAGAGCTTCTCAGTTTCGAATAATTTCTTTCATCTCCTGTTAATCTCTTGTTTATGTAATAGATGGGCCTTTAGATACGATTATCCTCGCGCACAAGCATGGAGCTGATAGCATGCACAGAAATAGCTAAGTAGACGAATAGATCTTCGTGATCGACAGGCTTAACAAGGACGGGAGGTCTTTCTGAGTGATTCAGTATGTCTCGGAATGTGGAGACACGCTCCAGGTCCAAGAAAAGTCGTGTCTCCCTCTTTTGATTAAATTGAAGAAAGGAATACACCGGATTATGTTGAGTACGAACATCTCCAATGTTCTTCGAAACTTTAATATTTCGGATTTCTTCGATTTTATCGGGGTTGGCTTCAATTCCCAACAATCAACATTGAAACCCATGAATTTTCCCGATGCAACGTCAAAAGAGCATTTCAAGAGATGAGTTTCATGCCATACTTGCAAAAAATATATAACATCTCTACAGGATCTTTGGTGTGGTTGTTCGACTATTGCGAATTCACGAGCATGTCATCCATATAAACTTCTATGGTTCTTCCAATCCGGTCCTTGAACATCCAATTGACAAGTAGTTGGTAGGTTGCCCCCACATCTTTAATCCGATGGGATGACAACATCGCAATACAGACCTAGGTATGTGATGAAACTACTATGTTCTTAGTCAGGAACGTACATCGAGATTTAATTATAACCTCGGTATGTGTCCATGAATGATAGGATCTGATAGCCTGTTGTTGAATCAACAAGTTGGTCAATCTTCGGCAATGGGAATCTCTCTTTTGGGCATGATTTATTCAAGTCGGAATAATCGGTGCATGTCCACCATTTCTCATTCGCTTTCTTCACAAGGATGGGATTAGAGATCTATTTTAGAGGGAATCATAGATAAAGCCATGTTAAGTAGCTTGTCCAACTCCTTTTTAAGTGTCGTCGATCTTTCTGGACCTAAGATTTGGCACTTCTATTTGATTGGGAAGAACCTTGGGTTGATCCCTAGGATGTGTCTTGCAAATTCTGGCCCAATGCCACACATATCGGAATAGGTCCAAGTGAACACATTATGGCCGGTCCATAAAAATCTAGCAAGTTCCACCCTTATAGTGAAGTTAAGCTACGATCTAATCTTCAAGACCTCAGTCGGGTCCTCGAGGAAGAATGGAACATCGATGGTGGGCTCAACTACGTTTGTTCTCTCATGGTCTATATCATCGTCTTTCCTGGGATCTAGTTCATGATAAAGATGACTATTCTGTCTGAGCCATTCCTCGGATGTTGGCTGTTACGTGTCAGCTTTCTTGGTGCAAAGAGTAGTCCCTACACCTTTTCCTTTCTTATGGTATAAGGCATCTTTCCATTCTACGAGGTAGCAAGCTCTCCCCATTATTTGATATCCAAAGATAATTTCGACTCTGTTGTCGTTAGGGAAGCACCATGGTGCCATGAAGATTCGAAAGTCCAAAAGAGAAAAATGCCCTAAAAACATGTTATAAGGAGAGTAAAGATCGATGACGACGAAGGGGATAATTTTGACTCGGTTGTGTTCCCCTTCGCTGAGTTATACCAGAAGGTCGACTATTCCAACTGGTTCATTTGAAGAGCCATTAAAGCTGTGGGTCCAGAATTTATACGATTTCATGTCCTTGGCCTCTAGCTCCATCTGGTCATATACTTTCTTAAAAAGAATAATGACAGAACTTCGCAAGTCTATGAGGATCTTCCGTACAAAGGCGGGACCTATACAGATCGAGATAACAAAGGGATCTATGGTTGGAGCTTCTACTTCTACGAACTTCGTTTCACAGAAGACAATGTCATTATCCATTGTCCTCTGGACATTGGCTGGCATGCATTCATCCGTTGCCAACCACTTTTCATATTTGGCATTTTTGATTGTGTTAACATATTCCTCCATATGTCTAAAGCTTTGATTTGCGGGGTGAGGCCTAAAGCAAATAGTATTAATGATGAAACTTCACTAAAGAGTTCTGAGATTGGACGAACCTGGTGTCATTTGTGGTTGTGCGTGTGCTGAGGGACCAAGTGCTCTATCTTATAGAGTTTCAGTTTGTTTGTATTGCTCGAGACGCCTTTCGCGTATGAGCTTCTCTATAGCATCTCAGAGATGACGACAATCATTAATGGTATGTCCATATACACCTCATGGAACCCGTGTGCCGGACTACTTCTCCTTTTTTGTGGATGTGCGCAGATTGGGTTTCTTATATTGGACCGAATTGCAAGTCTCCGGCTGAGAATTTAGTGGAGTATAGACACTGTAGGTGGAGACTCAATTTCCTTTCTTTAATTTATTCTTTTTGTGGCTGTCAAAGTTGTTTCCATTTTTGCCACTTTGTTTGGGATTATTAGGACTGTCCCCTCATTCCTTTTGGAGGTCTCTCCAGCTAGTTTAATGGTGACATTGCTTTATACAATGTATCGATGTGGATTATGGGGATGTCCATGTAATGCCATGTTCCTACGCGCTTCTTTCTAGCGTGAGTATCTGCCGACTTTCTTGTAGAACACCTCCAATGTCCTTGGAGGTTTTTGATCCAGCCATCTTCTGAACTCTGTATCTGAATGTACATCCTTGATCGGTTGTAGAAGCATAATATTTATTTATGGATCATCAACTTCCGCAAGAGGGTTATTAAATTTTTCCAAGTAACCCTTCAATGTATTGTCGGCTTTTCGAAATGTATTAGAGATCGTCAGGATTTCCTTCGGCATCATAGTGTGCATCTTGAACTTCTTTATCAGTCCTAGCAAGCTAATCATAAGAAGATATGGTTCTCAACATTAATTGAGAGAACCATAGAAAAGCAGCGCCTATGAGGAACATGGGAAATCATTTTCATTCCACTGCGTTGATGGCGCGAGATAAGTCCATATGCCACTCATATCTATTGATTAATTCCAAGGGTCGGTTTCCCCAAGCAAGCAGTAAGCTGTGGCACATTGAATCTTCTTGGCCATTCAATGTTTAGAATGACATAAGTGAAAGGATTGTGCCTCGTACTAGCTTCCCAGACATCGGTGGCGCCTCCTTATGTCTAATGTACAATCCTCCAGATCACAGCAACAATATTTGGAGGTGAGGTCTCCTCGTGTCACAACGGTCTTGATCTCCCTCCAGAGTGTAGAGCTTGCGCCATCTCCTCGGGGGACATTTATCATCACCATCGAGTAAGCCACATTACAAGCTAAGTTTGTAGGAGGTTAGGCATGAGTATTCTAGTTCTGGTTGACGATATGAAGTCCAAAAGCCCGATTCTCACAGTAGTGGCATGAGTTTGAGTTTTATGGGGCATGGTTCCAGTTCCTTAGTTAGAGAATGGACCAAGCCAGGAATGGGTAGGTTACCTCATTCCCTATTTTACGTTTCCTCTTGTGTCTTCGTGAGAAGTCGTTCTCTAATAGCTTAGGTTGCTTTGGTAGGATCTTGATGAAGAGCTTTCGAAGATGTAGTTCTTATTAGTAGAATGAACGCTTCCATCTCACTCTAGGTGAGTAATATCCCTTCGGATGGATTGTTGTAGCACCTCAATCGGTTCAAGTTTTTGGCGATCTACCAATTGATATCCCCTAGAGTGATCTCAAACTTCCTCATCAACTTGAACATCTAAGCATGTGTGACGGTGGCATCGGGGTTTGACGATGTAGCTACATGGTTGTGGCATGAACATTAGGATTAGGATTTCAGAAGCTTGCCATTGGAGCAATGCCAGTTAATGATCAATATGAGAAGTTCGAGCAATTATGGACCTAGTTTTCCTCACCATGATATCAAGCTTCGTATGTAGACTGCAGGAAAGTCTAAGGAAGTTCAGAAACTCAAATGGCTAGGGAGAAAGGGAAAATTGAGTTTTTCCATTTCTCTGTGAAAGCGCCAGAACATTGGCACTAATATTTGACACTACATCCAAATAGTTCAATGAATTTTAAACTAAACAAATGAAAATGTGGAAGAAATAACATAAATGAAGTAAAAGGAAGAGGCAACGATTTATAGTGCTTCATCGTAAGTCGGCATACATCCACTTTGGAAGTTTAATCACCTTATTACTGGAATTCACAAAGTACAACGTATGGTCGGTAAGACACCTTAGTAAGATAGTACAGAGAAGTAATAATGCC
The DNA here is from genome assembly GCA_030737875.1 of Allium sativum. Classification (NCBI taxonomy): domain Eukaryota; kingdom Viridiplantae; phylum Streptophyta; class Magnoliopsida; order Asparagales; family Amaryllidaceae; genus Allium; species Allium sativum. Next base: position 197,138,565 of record CM060911.1, read on the forward strand.
AAAAATAAAATTCCATATTTCGTCTGAAATAGAGCCGTACCCAGATCCCCGGAAGGGGGGGGGGTAGAACCTATCTATTTCAACGAGGAGAAATCTAAATTTCACTATTCTCATTATGAACTAAACTGAAAGGAGCTAGTATTTTTACAAGAAATCTCTAGCTAGCCTTCCTGCAAGAGGTTTTTTAAGACCTACCGTATTAGTATTAGATAGAAATGGTAACTCCAACGATTTCTTTGTCCTCAACGCTTACTATTTCCAGGAATTAGTCACTTCAACAATCTTTGATGGTTATACGAGTATCTAAAGTAAAAATGGCACTTGGCGCGATTATTGTGCTTAAATCATTTTTATGATTCCATAGATTGGAAACCATATGAATAATTGAAAAGTGATCCTATTTTTTTCATCGGATCCGGGTCCGGGTGAAGACCAAAGATCTTAAGTGACCAAAGAAAAGATAGGAAATCTGTCTTTTCTGAGTTGTCACCGTAATAAAAGAAATATTCTTGTGATAGGTCCTGTTCCAAGTCAAAAATATAGTGAAATCGTCTTTCCTATTCTTTCCTCCGACCCTGCTACAAAGAAAGACGTTAACATCTTAAAACACCCAATCGATTAGACTTGAGAAAGTTTTGTCGTTATTGTCGCAAACATGCGATTCATGGGGAAATAAAGAAACAGATCGAACAGAACATATGTATTGTATTATTTTTCAAAGGAACAGAAAAAATAAAGACACGGTTCGAGTCTTTAAGAACCTTCCGTTGGTCGAAGTATACTAGACCTCCCTGGAACAACGACCTCTTTAACGGCTTATTCGGTTGATTCAGGTAGTCATTCTATTCTTTTTTATGGAACAACATCTTCCAGGTAATCGATAGTATTTGCCATACTAGAGTGAACATCATTTAAAGCGTGCCAGAACGCCAGAAACACCATTGGGTTCGGTATGTGGGAAGAAATTAAGGCGACCTCTTCTAGAGGTCCACAAATCATAGGCTAGGCAACCTCTTCTAGAGGCGAGCGTAAGTAAGGTCCGAACTTTAATATATTAATTAGGTCCACACCTCTTCCGACCTTGCTTGAGTTGAGTCAGCTCCTAGCCTTCTTACCGGGACAGGTCAAGCCTGTTTGAACCTCTCCCGGGATTCTCAAGGGGAGACGAAGGCTCAAACACCCTTAGCAAGTGAATAGCGGGCAAAGGGAAGAGAAGCGGAGCACAAGCACGCGTTACTAAGTAAACGAATCATAGTAGATAAAAAGTTGGGCCATGCATGATGAGGAAGCCTGGTACGAGCAAAGGCAGAAAATAACACTGATTTTCCGGTACATAATTATGGATTGTATTAGTTTTTCTGGTAGCCATCCTTAATTATCTCATCTCTTGAACTTCTTTGGCATTTTCTCGACCCCAAAATGTCATTATTTCCCCCAATTTTGGATGGTTAAAACGTCCAATTCATAATCGGCAAATTTGTAGGTTCAGTTCCTACTGGATGCACGCCAATGGGAATGCTCAACAAGTCTACTGGAATTGGCTCTGTATCAATGGAATCTCATATATCATAGTTGTAGCTCGCGCTGGAGAGATCCAAAATAAAGGGAGCATACTACCCAAAGGCCCAAAATGTCAAAGTGATCAGATCGGTACCAATCCCCTCACTTAGGCATTTGGGGGATCAGAGTCCATGCTCCTCTTCCTTATGTTCTTCTTCGTCTTCAATTTTTGTTTGTCCTGGATCGGGCTTGTAGAAGTGGGACTATGATCAATCGAAGTTAGGAGTAGCGAATTTGTTAGAGTTGTGGAGTTTCATTGATGTTGTTTGCGGAGTTGCACAGATCTCTATTGTTTCTTGGGAGTTGTGTCGAACTATTGAGTTGTGCGAAGTTGATGCTCCTGGGGTTCCTACCGATCCCTATTGGGATTCCTACTGATCCCTATTGGGATTCCTACGTTAGTGATTGGGGACTAGTGGCTTCATTGTTTTATGATGATCAGACCATGTCGATCTTGTATTTTTGGTTGATCGGACTATATCGATTACATGTTTTCTGGAGTGATAAATCCATCCCCAGAGATGAGAAATCTAAGCATTTGGAGAGATCATGTGAATCGATCATGACATTTGAATGGATGGACAAATCCTAGAGGTGGTTGAGCTGACTTTTGATTCTCGAACCACTCATCAATCCTAATGTCTAGTCTAATTTTGTTCTAGTCTAGATTTCCTCTGATAACCCAGCCAAAAGGCTAGGTAATAGATATGTTCCTTTCTCTCTTTCTTTAATTGTTTATGTATAATTTATGTCAATGGATTTTTTTGTTCTTTTCAGTGGATTTAAGTTTTTGAAATCATCCACAAAATAGATTATTGTGTGTCATACTTTATTCAATAAAACTCTGATTTTGTACTATACAAGGAAGCATTAGAAAGAATAAAGAGGAAAAAATTATATAAATGGTATTTAGTCTTACTTTTAAACATATGATTTAATTTCAAATCGTTTATAATATCTTAGCAGAAACTGAATATTACCCTGTGTTCTTATTTCATGATTAAATTATAAAGAAGATCCATGCCTCAATAGTTATATAAACTAGGTCCTTGTCTATTTAACATCCCACTTGACAAGTAGTAGCCGATAATTATTAGTATTGCTAGCTTCTTCAGCCCTGTTGACGGCAAAAAATGTCGTAAACACCAAAGATTCCGATTACTAGGAATAGTTAATTTGGTCGCACAGACAAGAGTAGAAAGCAGTAAATAACACAAGAGATCTATTGTGGTTCGGCCTCGTGAGGGGCCTATGTCCACTTTAAAGCGTTGTTGGAATATTATTGATCACTCAAAGTTACAAGTGTGAGACCATCCCATTACATCTCCTTACATTCATCTTTATTGTAACGACCCAACTTTCCAGTACCTCGGAAGTTGTATCATTATTCAAGAAAATAAATAGATAGAAGAATAGAACTAAGAAAAGACATCAGAATCTCACAGCGGGACTTGGGACAATATATTAATAACCCAAAATATTACATATCATAAGTCAAGTACATTAGAGTACTAGATACATAGGGATACAGGTTACATCGATTACATAATAATCAGTCGTAATACTAACTTGCATAATGATAGTACATAACATCATAACTGAACCAACATTCGGATAATTATACATAACATAAGATAGATAAGCCAATGCTCCAGGGTCTGCCATCCTGCTACTCCAAAGTACCTTAAAACCTGGATCACTTGTCTACTCATAATAAATATTATGAGTACCCAAGAGTTTAAGGAAAACACAGAAAATAAACTCCGGGTCAGTTATGGACTGGTATAAGTAAACGATTTATAAACAAGTTTTAATAAATCATAATGATTCATAAGACTACGCCGTGAATACGGAACGGGTTTTTACCTTATGAGATCAAAACAGTTTGCATATTTAAACAGATATTATGATAATGTCTAGGGTGTCCACAAATAATTCATAATCAAGTAGAATGCTTTCATCTCACATTCTACTATGTAGTATACAAACAAAACCATTAAGTGCTTATGGATATTGGGTTTCCAACTATGACAAGGTATGGAATCACCTTCCGGAGGTGTATCTCTAGATACGAATACACGGATTCAACAAGAACATCTTATAACCCGGCCATACATGACCGACCACTCATTTCTCTTGAGTGCATCAAATGTATATCACCAACGGTGGTAGCAAGCCAACCGTTCCCCGAAATGGGTCAGAATCGATAGAATAAGAAACAAGGAAATATCTCTAGATAGGTGATGATACATCTTAATGGGAGCTACCCACATAGCCATGCTGCCTTCCCGATTTTTTGTCATTTCCGGTTGTGAAGCTTGAGGCTAAACCTACCTTGACACTCTTTTGATTTGCTTTGAATGTCACATTATCAAACCCGCTAATTTACTAATTGACTTCTTCAAAAATATATTACAAGTATAAAGCAAGAGAAACGAATTCCTCTGCCACTTATAACTACGTTTGAAAAGATCAATGTACATGATTAGTTAGGAATATTCTGTCAGACATTCGTCCATACAAGTTGTCTTGGGACTGGACAAACCAAAGGTACTATTCCGTACAACCATCCTAGGCAAATCTTTACCTAGGACTTATAAAATAGCCCTTGCACCTTACTCCATCTTTAATTATCTTCAGCGTACTTGTTTCGCAACGCTTATGCCAATACGGAGTGGTTCTTTGGATAATAATCCAACCGGTCTCTCCATATTAACAACGTTAAATGGTCAAACTTTGATAGTTTGTGATTTAACTATCAAATGAAAACACGTGTGTAAACAACAATCTTATTTACAATTGAAATTTCTATTGACCAATCATCATATATATATAGATATTCATATTTTCTATGTTTACGTATCACTATCCTTTCACATCAATCAGTCGCTGACTGTAATCATTAAGAGAACAACTTCCTAAGTATAAACCCCGAAGGCCGAAATCAACATCAGATGAATACTCAGAAAATCATTCGACTTATTAATTCTAGTTAGCTTCTAATTTCAGAAATTCCATTTGAATTCTTATTTCAAAAATTCACATTCCTTTAATATTTTTATTTCGAAAATATTAACTTAAACCATTTTATTCCATATCATGCTATACCGTGTGCGAAGCATGGGCTTAAAACCTTTCTCATGTAAAATTTTCTTTTATAAAAACCCGGAGTCAGAACGTTTGGATCTAATATCGACAGTTAATCCTTTTTCTCTTGATCTTCTATTATTTTATTTATCGTTTGACTCGATCTAATAAAATAATCATTTCCCTAATTTCAGATTTATAATCTACAACTTGATTTCTATTTACAAATGTCCGATAATAAGTTATATAAATTATCCCTAATTTATGAAATTAATTAAAGTCTTATTTATTTAATTATTTAATTAATTATTAAATGAACTAATTAAATAAATTCTAGAAATAAATTTCTAAACCTTTTTATATTTTCAAAAATAGTTCGACTTCTCAGATCCGCTCAAAATCACGTGATCTGCCTAGGCAGATCGCTCGTTTTTGAGTGATCTGGCAGAGTGCCAGATCTGGTGATCTGGCATGGCCGATCACTTAGAAAACAAGTGATCTGCACGGCGGATCACTTGATTCTCTAGTGATCTGGCCAAGTGCCATATTCAGTGGTCTGGCACAGTGCCAGATCCTTCAAAACATAGCGATCCACTGTGTGGATCACTACCAAACTGGTGCGTAAAAACCCCAAGTGGTACTACCACTTTTACTAAACTACCAGGTCCAAAATCACCGTCCCAATCCCTTGGATCACCATCATTTTCGTGTGCCAACCCCTCCTCTGGTAAGTACCAGGTCACACAATTTAAACCCCATCGGAGAAACTCCCCAACCCCATGCCTCAGGCCTCTAGGCTGCATGCGCTTCCAGCCGTGGCACGCCACTGACCAGTGGCGTCAGTCGCCACTGGTGCGGCGGCCTACCTCGCCGTAGGCAAGGTGCGGCTTTTGGATGAACTCGAGACAGCCATCTCGAGTGAAAACACCCCAAAAACCAATCCAAACACTAAATCTACACGTTAGAAAATTCCACTTGTATTTTTCTAGTGTTCTAAGATCTGTCACTGCCTTATATACTCGTTCGTTTGGATTAAAACGATGCATAACATTCATACTTGGCAAAAATCCATGTTTCGGCAAAACAGTTCGTTCTCTTGATCTACTACACTAAAAATTATGAGACTTATTTCTAAAATCATCATATTGGAGGTCGTACACCCTCTAACCCTGAATCTTGATTTTTGAACAGTTTTAATTTTCATGGTTCATGAGCTCTTACAGTAAATAAACATGTACAGGCTTCTGTAAGTATAAACACACAACTAAACTTAATAATGCATAGTGTACAGGTGTATGGACTTGCAGATGAGCATGAGTTTGATCCCGAACTACATATGCATTCATACAATAGAACATAGCAGTAAAAACAGTTCAACAGTTCATATGTAAGCATGGTGACAGTAGTTTAACAGCAGGCAGAATAAGGTCCAATAATCACATATAATACAGTTTCAGAAATGAATTGCTAGTATGTGAGTGTGAGATTTACTCACCGTTTAAACAGCAGGTGACTGGTTGTATTAATTCTCTTGTTCACCCTTATTTAGCTTGAATGTAGGTGTAAGGAAAATAGAGAATTAACAACCTATTTATAGGCAAACTATAATGATATTCTATTGCTTTAAGTTTATCCATAAATTAGCTTAATTCCTTAATATCTCTGACTCATATTCTGTACAGGTTTTACAACAGCAAATATAAATAGAGAATTTTGGTGAAAGCTAAGTCTTAGTTTGTTTTTCCTGCGCATGGCTTATGTGGAGTGTTCTTGTCCATACAATGCTTTCTAGTATCTTGACAAAAGCATTTAATGTTGTGTACTCCTTTTAGAAGGTCTTATAGTTTATGATATTATTTCTATGGATAAATTTCTTACGTGTGTCTTTGCTTGGCTTTAAGAATTCTAGCACATTCTTTTATTTAACTTAATTTAGTAAAGCCTTAGATCTTTGTTATCTTTGCATTTGATGCTTCTGCGTATTGCATGGTGATTCATAGCAAATAATATCCAAAACACTTATGTGTTTTAAGTCTTAAATCATCCTGTCACTATCTCATATTTTCCATACTTAGCTATAAAGTTTTAACTTATTTTAAGGCCTTTGTTTTGGCTTTGTAAATGAGTTATCAACATTAGTTTGTTTACTTATAACTGTATCGTTCATTTTTAAGTTCTTATACAAATTTGTTTTCGTCCAGAATTTCTGGGTCATTACTATCTTTCCCCCTTATAAAAATTTCGTCCTCGAAATTTGTAATTAACGTGTAGATTCAAGTTATAATTTGAGTTATAAATTATATCCATAAATTACCAACACACATCAACCAATTGTTATTTATCACAGTTATTTTCATAACTAAAATATATGTTACTACCGTTAGAAAACATTTCTATTAGTGCATTTCTATTTCTCAACATTCATCAGTTCCTGACCGTAAATTGATAATCGAATAACCCTCTAAGTATCAATCCCGAAGACCGAGATCAACATCAGATAAATACTTAGAAAATTATTCAACTAAACCAATCTCCAGTTAGGTTCTAATTTCTTAACTTCATCTTATCTCAAAAATATCCTGATTACCTTTGAAAAATTAATTCCAAATCATATATACTTCCTTAATTTGAATCGACTCATTCAAATATATTCATCTACTCTAAATTCTCTTTTTACTTGAATCCATATTCAATGATCTCTAGTTCACTTTACTTACCTTCGCTAAATTTTATACTAATTAATTCCTAAATTAGTTATCTTCATTTTCGGGACTCCTCAAATCTGATTTTATTCAAATCTTAAAATCCTACTTTATTATAAAAAGAATAAGGTACCTTCCATCACTTCTTCCATTTTCACATCTGCAGAGGTTGATGGCTTATCCATTAAAGCAAATACTGTTGGTTGCGTTCCTTTCTTTATAAGCGGACAATCTTTGATCAAATGTCCAGGCTGATGACACTTATATCATAAATACTGTCGGACAGAAGCGTTATCTGATTCCTGTGGTTCCCGCTGAGGTTGCTGTGGCTTTTCTGCTGCTGGCTTCTTACAAAACCTAGCAATGTGACCCTTTTCTTTACAGTTGTGGCATATGGTGTTCTTGAAACGCTCCTTAGCTTTCTCTCCCATCTCTCCTTTTCCCTTCCAGTTCGGATCAAGTTTCCTCTTCAAAGGATTCTCCTCACTGGCTTCTCCGGTTTGTGCCTTTGCTACAGTCTTCTTTGTGCTTAGTGCCTCATAACGGATTGCCATGTCGACTATGTCGATGAATGGACTCTTCATATGTCCAATCACCTTATCTTGTAAATTTTCTTTCAAACTAGCTATGAACATTTCGTTCTTCTTGAGCGAGGTATTGATCAGGTCTGGGCCAAAACAAGAAAGTGCGTTGAACTTATTCTCATACTCAACTATAGACATGTTTCTTTGTTTCAGATCGATGAAGTCTCGATACATTCGGGTCTTCCCAGCGATAGGTAAAAATTGTGCTTTAAACTCTTCTTTGAACTTTCCCTAGGAAAAATCATTCTCAGAAACGTTCGCAGACTGTGCATCCCACCAGATTGCTGCTGCTCCTTGTAGTTGCCATGAAGCCAAAAGTCGTTTCTGTTCATCATTCAAATTCTGCCCTTTGAAAATCCTCAACAAGATCTCAGCCATGCTTGAACTTCAATGAACGATTCGATTCCTTTGAAAACCTTTCCATCTAGAGTGTTATACTCCTTATAGATAGTTGCAAAATTCGTCCTAGGTTGAACTGGGATAACTTCTTCCACAGTTTCTACTTGGTTCTGAGTAGTGTTACGACCATTGGTATTGGGGGTTCCACTAGTTCGACCTCTTTGTCCACGGGTATTCATTCTTACTAACCTGAATATAACAGGTTGACATCAAAACTCGATCGGATATTAAGATACCTAATATATATATAACTTAAGTAGATCATTCCTGAGTATGTATATGTATATATATATAATAACATCCAACTTTTTAAAAATACGCTCTCTCAATACTCACCCAAAGCCTAGGTATATGGTAACCTAAGCTCTGATACCAACTGTAACGACCCAACTTTCCAGTACCTCGGAAGTTGTATCATTATTTAAGAAAAGAAATAGACAGAAGAATAGAACTAAGAAAAGACATCAGAATCTCACAGCGGAACTTGGGACAATATATTGATAACCCAAAATATTACATATCATAAGTTAAGTACATTAGAGTACTGGATACATAGGGATACAGGTTACATCGATTACATAATAATCAGTCGTAATACTAACTTGCATAATGATAGTACATAACATCATAACTGAACCAACATTCGGATAATTATACATAACATAAGATAGATAAGCCAATGCTCCAGGGTCTGCCATCCTGCTACTCCAAAGTACCTTAAAACCTGGATCACTTGTCTACTCATAATAAATATTATGAGTACCAAGAGTTTAAGGAAAACACAGAAAATAAACTCCAGGTCAGTCATGGACTGGTATGAGTAAACGATTTATAAAAAAGTTTTAATAAATCACAATGATTCATAAGACCATGTCGTGAATACGGAACGAGTTTCAACTTATGAGATCAAAACAATTTGCATATTTAAACAGATATTATGATAATGTCTAGGGTGTCTACAAATAATTCATAATCAAGTAGAATGCTTTCATCTCACATTCTACTATGTAGTATACAAACAAAACCGTTAAGTGCTTATGGATATTGGGTTTCCAACTATGACAACGTATGGAATCACCTTCCGGAGGTGTATCTCTAGATACGAATACATAGGTTCAACAAGAACATCCTGTAACCCGGCCACACATGACCGACCACTCATTTCTCTTGAGTGTATCGAATGTATATCACCAACGGTGGTATCAAGCCAACCGTTCCCCGAAATGGGTCAGAATCGATAGAATAAGAAACAAGGAAATATCTCTAGATAGGTGATGATACATCCTAATGGGAGCTACCCACATAGCCATGCTGCCTGCCCGATTTTTTGTCATTTCCAGTTGTGAAGCTTGAGGCTAAACCTACCTTGACACTCTTTTGATTTGCTTTGAATGCCACATTATCAAACTCGCTAATTTACTAATTGACTTCTTCAAAAATATATTACAAGTATAAAGCAAGAGAAACGAATTCCTCTGCCACTTATAACTACGTTTGAAAAGATATATGTATGTGATTAGTTAGGAATATTCTGTCAGACATTCGTCCATACAAGTTGTCCTGGGACTGGACAAGCCGAAGGTACTATTCCGTACAACCATCCTAGGCAAATCTTTACCTAGGACTTATACAATAGCCCTTGCACCTTACTCCATCTTTAATTATCTTCAGCCTACTTGTTTCGCAATGCTTATGCCAATACGGAGTGGTTCTTTGGATAATAATCCAACCGGTCTCTCCATATTAACAACGTTAAATAGTCAAACTTTGATAGTGGGTGATTTAACTATCAAATGAAAACATGTGTGTAAACAACAATCTTATTTCCAATTGAAATTTCTATTGACCAATCATCATCATATATATATATATTCATATTTTCTATGTTTACGTATCACTATCCTTTCACATCAATCAGTCGCTGACTGTAATCATTAAGAGAACAACTTCCTAAGTATAAACCCCGAAGGCCGAAATCAACATCAGATGAATACTCAGAAAATCATTCGACTTATTAATTCTAGTCAGCTTCTAATTTCAGAAATTCCATTTGAATTCTTATTTCAAAAATTCACATTCCTTTAACATTTTTATTTCGAAAATATTAACTTAACCCCTTTTATTCCATATCATGCTATACCGTGTGCGAAGCACGGGCTTAAAACCTTTCTCATGTAAAATCTTCTTTTATAAAAACCTGGAGTCCGAACGTTAGGATCTAATATCGACAGTTAATCCTTTTTCTCTTGATCTTCTATTATTTTATTTATCGTTTGACTCGATCTAATAAAATAAACATTTCTCTAATTTTAGATTTATAATCCACAACTTGATTTCTATTTACAAATGTCCGATAATAAGTTATATAAATTATCCCTAATTTATATAATTAATTAAAGTCTTATTTATTTAATTATTTAATTAATTATTAAATAGACTAACTAAATAAATTCTAGAAATAAATTTCTAAACCTTTTTATATTTTCAAAAAAAGTTCGACTTCTCAGATCCGCTCAAAATCACGTGATCTGCCTAGGTAGATCGCTCGTTTTTGAGCGATCTGGCAAAGTGCCAGATCTGGTGATCTGGCATGGCCGATCACTTAGAAAACAAGTGATCTGCACGGCAGATCACTTGGTTTTCAAGTGATCTAGCCAAGTGCCAGATTCAGTAGTCTGGCACAGTGCCAGATCCTTCAAAACATAGCGATCCACTGCGTGGATCACTACCAAACTGGTGCGCAAAAACCCCAAGTGGTACTACCACTTTTACTAACTACTAGGTCCAAAATCACCGTGCCAATCCCTTGGATCACCATCATTTTCGTGTGCCAACCCCTCCTCTGGTAAGAACCAGGTTTAAATCCCATCGGAGAAACTCCCCAACCCCACGCCTCAGGCCTCCAGGCTGCTGGTGCTTCCAGCCATGGCTCGCCACTGACCAGTGGTGTCAGTCACCACTGGTGCGGCGGCCTACCTCGCCGTAGGCGAGGTGCAACTGTTGGATGAACTCGGGACAACCATCTCGAGTGAAAACACCCCAAAAACCCATCCAAACACTAAATCTACACGTTAGAAAATTCTACTTGTATTTTTCTAGTGTTCTGGGATCTGTCACGGCCTTATATACTCGTTTGTTTGGAATAAAACAATGCATAACATTCATACTTGGCAAAAATCCATGTTTCGGCAAAACATATCGTTCTCTTGATCTACTACACTAAAAATTATGAGACTTGTTTCTAAAATCATCATATATGAGGCCGCACCCCCCTATAACCCCGAATCTTGATTTTTGAGCAATTTGAATTTTCATGGTTCATGAGCTCTTACAGTAAATGAACATGTACAGGCTTCTATAAGTATAAACACACAACTAAACTTAATAATGCATAGTGTATAGGTGTATGGACTTGTAGATGAGCATGAGTTTGATCCCGAACTGCATATGCATTCATACAATAGAACATAGCAGTAAAATCAGTTCAACAGTTCATATGTAAGCATGGTGACAATAGTTTAACAACAGGCAGAATAAGGTCCAATAATCACATATAATACCAGTTTCAGAAATGAATTGCTAGTATGTGAGTGTGAGATTTACTCACCGTTTAAACAGCAGGTGACTGGATGTATTAATTCTCTTGTTCACCCTTATTTAGCTTGAATGTAGGTGTAAGGAAAATGGAGAATTAACAGGCCATTTATAGGCAAACTATAATGATATTCTATTGCTTTAATTTTATCCATAAATTAGCTTAATTCCTTAATATCTCTGACTCATATTCTGTATAGGTTTTACAGCAGCAAATATAAATGGAGAATTTTGGTTAAAGCTAAGTCTTAGTTTGTTTTTCCTGCGCATGGCTTATGTGGAGTGTTCTTGTCCATACAGTGCTTTCTAGTATCTTGACAAAAGCATTTAATGTTATGTGCTCCTTCTAGAAGGTCTTATAGTTTATGATATTGTTTCTATGGATAAATTTCTTACGTGTGTCTTTGCTTGGCTTTAAGAATTCCAGCACATTCTTTTATTTAACTTAATTTAGTAAAGCCTTAGATCTTTGTTATCTTTGCATTTGATGCTTCTGCGTATTGCATGGTGATTCATAGCAAATAATATCCAAAACACTTAAGTGTTTTAAGTCTTAAATCATCCTGTCACTATCTCATATTTTCCATACTTAGCTATGAAGTTTTAACTTATTTTAAGGCCTTTGTTTTGGCTTTGTAAATGAGTTATCAACATTAATTTGTTTACTTATAACTGTATCGTTCTTTTTTAAGTTCTTATACAAATTTGTTTTCGTCTAGAATTTCCAGGTCATTACATTTATGCTAGATGATGTCATAATTAAGCTATATGATGTCATCCTTAGGGCTATATGATGTCATCTCTGAGACATGATGTCATTCTTCTCATATATGATGTCATAATTATCATATATTAAATATATTAAAAAAGGACACTTTTGCCCTTTTTCTTCCTCAAATGGGAGATGCCATTAATGGAGCTCTTTAGAGGTCCCAAGGTCTCAAATTCCAACCCCTTTCAAGTGTGAAGTCACGGGGTATTTATAGGAAAGGAGTAGGTAGGGGTTAGGTATTAGTAGGTAGAAATAGGGGACCACATGCATAAATTCGCACCTGGAACCTGCATATACGGGAAATTCGCACCTGAGCCCTAGGGCGCGAAATTTCGCACCTCGAGGGTGCGAGATTCCGCAACTTGAGGGTGCGAGATTCTGCACTTCAAAGGCTGCGTGGATAGGTGTTTGGGGGTGTCGTGATGTCTCTGTTGTGTAACACCCCACGTCCAATGTCACTCACAAAGGGAATGCATTAACTTCTATGGAGCGTTTTAAGTGCGTATAGAACAGAAACTTAACAACAAGACAGATATAAGCAGTACTTAAAAATTTAACACTTTATTCATTGTAGCGGTAAACACATAGGTTTGATTACATCATCAAAAACTAAAGACTAAAGTCAAAGTACATAATATCCCTCTTGACTAAATCGGAGTACATAAATTGAAAGACATAACCCCAACATAAAATAGCCATAAATAAGATAGGCTGAACTTTTGCTTCAACGATCCAAGCAACTTCTAAAAGCAAGAGATACAGCTGTCCAAATCAAGCTCCACTAGTGCTAGTTCCACCCTGGGCACCTGAGGGGGAAAAGGAAGAAAAGAGGTGGAAACAAAGGGGGTCAGACATAAAGTATGGCGAGTGCGATAACTTTAACAATATAATTATCAAAATAACTAGGCTAAGGCATAAGCTGGAAAATAAGGAAATGACTGTGAACAATTGGGTATGGCAGAGCAAGCAAAAGGAAATAAGATGAACAAAGATAATGTTAAAGGCGCACCTAGTCACTATAGGATAATTACTATACTGCACCACACCAAACACCCTAAAAGTTGATCCGGCTACAAAACTTTAATAATGATAATGGTAGTTTCGTGTACCCCTAGTTGCCTTTATAGGTGTCGCATGCCCCTATCTCCACTAGGTGTACCCACTACCCCCATGCGATCGGCTCCCTAACTCGTAGATATCCGTGCTGGTCCCACAGTGGTGTCTATCACTCCCCAAAGTGGCAACCCAATACCACCAAGTTGCACGGCTTATACCTACACGATGCAACAACGTCTTACCTTCCAGCCCGGGCCCACATACGCACATGAACCCGTTGGACTCGCGTTGCCACCGCTATCCCGTTCTGGCCTCTTACAGTCAAGCCCAGTATGTGTGCCCCGTGCTCGACTTGGGTCGAGCCACAAAGATACTTATGGGTTACTGGTTGAAACGGGCCCTCATTACTTGACACAAGCTATCCACCTAAGCTTGGTCCCCTCTAGTACATCCTACTTAACCCACTTCTTATTCATGTCCACTTACATGTTTTATTTTTGGTTAAGTGTTTCTAATCGTATTTCACAAGCCACCCAAGGCACCCGCTTAACCCCCATGTCCCACCACATGTTTATCTGGTTAAGTGTTTCTTAATTTATTAACACCGTAACCTTGTAAAGACCCCCCACATTAGACTGGCATTTGTGGCAGCTGGATTTTCCGGGCGGGTCCGAGCAGTCTTACACCACAAACGAGCCTAACCTCGTGTCTCTACAACTGTTACGCATTTAATTCATGCCCTTGACCTCTCACATTAGACTGGCATTTATGGCTGCTGGATTTGCCGGGTGGGTCCGGGCAGTCTTACACCACAAAAAAGCCTAACCTCGTGTCTTAGGCGATTATTTACACATAACTAATTATCCCCCAATTTGAATTAATTTCCCTATTCAAATTATCAATCAATTCCAAATTTAACTATGTCCATAATTGACTCAATTATGTCCATCTATTTATCATATGTAAAATTATACCAATTAACATCACAAATTAATTTTTATGCCATTTAAGGCATTTATTCCAATTCTCAATATTAAATCTTTTAATATTATCCCTTCACCCCACGTTGTATGTTCGTTCGTTTAATCGTGAAATATACGTTAGACTCGAATAGTCTAACTTATGGAATAAGGAGAAAACATCACAACATGCATAAAATAAAAACTAGATCTAAACATAATGGGTGAACTTGCATGTGTGAATAAGGTTTTTCACCTAAAACTTGCATAGGCCAAAGTCACAAACTTGCACAAAACTACATATGTCATAAAGCTAAATCTAAAGGTGTAAACTTGTTTAGGTAATAGTCACAAACTTGCATAAACCATGTATGTCATAGATCTAATCATAAGGTGTAAACTTGCATAGGCAATAGTCACAAACTTACATTACATGATTCATACTCCAAACATATATATATATATATATATCTGTGTGTGTGTGTGTGTGTACTTGCATATGTGATTTATGCAACATAAACTATGATGTAAACTTGCATCTAAACATGTAAATTAAGATCTATATGTAAACTAGGATATAGAATTTTGTATACTAGCATATAACTTACACATGTCTTAGCCTAAACTTTAGATCCAAGCTTAACACATAAAATAGATGTCATGAAACATGTAAGGTGGTATATAATTCTCATTAACTTGCATATGATTCATATCTAAATTAACCTCCTAACTTGCATATAGAATTATCAAGTTAAACTTACATATGATTTAACATATGAATCTGTTCCACAAATATAACCAAACTAGCATGTGAAACATCATTATGAATTGATTGTACATAAGCCAACAATTAACATAGAAGTACAAAATAGCATCACAGCTTTACAACATAGATAATAACATCATAGATTTACAACATAGATAATAACATAACGGTCAATGATTCACAACATAACCATATAATCCCAAATCATATCTCAACCTAATTAAATTGTTAATTATCTTATTAAAGAAATCGAACTCATAACTCAAAGAAGGTCTTGAGTTCTGGAATCTGAGTTCTGAAATTGATTTAGCTCGCCTTTGTAGTAGATTCGTTGTTGTTTAGATTAGAGTTGAATAGAATTGAATTGATTATATTTTCTT
Organism: Allium sativum; assembly: GCA_030737875.1. NCBI lineage: Eukaryota > Viridiplantae > Streptophyta > Magnoliopsida > Asparagales > Amaryllidaceae > Allium > Allium sativum. The sequence continues at coordinate 197,154,424 of CM060911.1, forward strand.
CCTCTCTAATTGGTGGCGGCTACTCTTGGTTGCAAGGTGATAGCATGACGGCCATGATTCTAATTTTTATTTGATTTTAGGGTTTGAGTCTACATGTGTTTATATAGAGTTTAGAATTAATTTAGGTCATCCGATAAACCCAGAATTAACCCCAGCCATTCAGACCAGATCAGAAACCCTAATGACTCAGCAAACAATCACCAAATCGTCATCTTTTAAATCTGCCCGGGAGGGCAGGTCAACCCCCAGGTCGACCCTCTGGTCGACCCGTGTGGGTAGATCGACCCCCAAGTCGACCCGGCCCCTGGCGGGAATTTTACCGCCTAGTCCATCTGAGTTTGAAATTTGAATTTTGAAATCTATTTTGAATTTTAGTGAAACTTCCGATGGTCATAACTTCTTCATACGAAGTCCAATTCTCGCAAACTTGGACTCTATCTCAGCCAGAATTCCGAGACGAACATAATGGCGCAACCCATTTCCCTTAATTCTCACATGTGAAATTAATTATTCTTTAATTTGTGAACATTAATATTAGAATTACCGGGGTGTTACATTCTCCCTTCCTTAAAGGATTTCGCCCCCGAAATCTCCAAGTTAAGGAGAATGCATATCCTAACATCCAAACATCCGTCTACTCAACCATCAAACACAGGCACCCATTATCCTTATAAAATTTCTTATGTTGTATGAACATATGCAAGAAGTGTGTGTGTATGTTCCTTAATCATTTGTCCCGCTTCGCCACAGTGGAAACAACCAGTCTTCTTTTTATTCCTACAGTCTTTGCTTGGATGGCCTGGTGTCCCACAGTTAAAGCATCTTTTCTTTCCCTTACCATTGTTGCCTTTACCACCTTTCTTGTTCTGTTGTTGCTACTGCGGTTTCTTTTGATCCCCTTTCTTCTCGGGTACCTTATTAGCATTGGTGCCTTTCTCCTCTTCATGCATAAGCGCCATGTCAACTAGTCTCTCAAAGGTAGCCCCCATGGGGATGTAGGTCATAGCTAACCCATGTAGCGGCTCGTTCAGACCCTTAACAAATCTCAGGGCCTTCTTTTCGGGTGTATTCACCAAGTCCAAGCCAAATCTCGCCAACTGATTGAACTTGTTGACGTATTCTTTCACTGATACATTCCCCTGCTTCAATGCTAAAAACCTTTCCATGTATAGATTCTCTTCAGCCCTTGAGAGAAACTTTGCCTCAAACCTACGCCTAAAATCCGGCCATGTATTAACTGGACGCTCTCCATTAGTGACCTCCCACTAAAACGAGGCCTCATCCTTCATTAACCAGGCAGCTAACTGGACTTTTCTTCCATCTTCTACTTCAAAGATCCCAAACAATTCTTCCACCTCCTTTAGCCAATTTCGAGCTTCAACAAACGTCTCCGACCCGTGAAAAGGTTTTCCACCCATTGCCCGAAAGTCCTTACATATCTTTGCAAAAGTATCAACACGAGGAGGAGGAGCATTTGCTGGGCCGGCGACATTTGCCCTAGCTTCCAAATACCTCCTAAACCATCCTGGTATAGGTATACCGTTGGGTATCTCGGGAATTCCAGACATGCTGAAACGAAAAAGGAAAGATTCAATACAAAAGAACCGAAGGAAAGATATATGGCTCTTGGGGTTATGTTTTTAAAATAGGCTTTTCTCTTGAAAATACTTTCCTTAAAATATACTTTTGAAAGTATTACTTTATAAAAATGCTTTTGAAAAACAGTTTTTCAAAATTCATATCTGTTCTGGTAACCTTCAGCTCTGATACCACGTGTGACACCCCACGTCCATTAATGTCACTCACAAAGGGAATGAATTAACTTCTATGGAGAATTTTAAGTGTGTATAGAACAGAAACTTAACAACAAGACAGATTTAAGCAGTACTTAAAAATTTAAAACTTTATTCATTGCAACGGTAAACACATAGGTTTGATTACATCATCAAAAACCAAAGACTAAAGTCAAAGTACATAATATCCCTCTTGACTAAATCGGAGTACATAAATTGAAAGACATAACCCCAACATAAAATAGCCATAAATAAGATAGGCTGAACTTTTACTTCAGCGATCCAAGCAACTTCTAAAAGCAAGAGATACAGCTGTCCAAATCAAGCTCCACTAGTGCTAGTTCCACCCTGGGCACCTGGGGGGAAGGAAGAAAAGAGGTGGAAACAAAGGGGGTCAGACATAAAGTCTGGCGAGTGCGATAACTTTAACAATATAATTATCAAAATAACTAGGCTAAGGCATAAGCTGGAAAATAAGGAAATGACTATGAACAATTGGGTATGGCAGATCAAGCAAAAGGAAATAAGATGAACAAAGATAATGTTAAAGGCGCACCTAGTCACTAAAGGATAATTACTACACTGCACCACACCAAACACCCTAAAAGTTGATCCCGCCTACAAAACTTTAATAATGATAATGGTAGTTTCGTGTACTCCTAGTTGCCTTCATAGGTGTCGCCTGCCCCTATCTCCACTAGGTGTACCCACTACCCCCATGCGATCGGCTCCCTAACTCGTAGATACCCGTGCTGGTCACACAGTGGGGTGTATCACTCCCCAAAGTGGCAACCCGATACCACCAAGTTGCATGGCTTATACCTACACGATGCAACAATGTCTTACCTACCAACCCGGGCCCACACACGCACATGAACCCGTTGGACTCGCGTTGCCACCACTATCCCATTTTGGCCTCTTACAGTCAAGCCCAGTATGCATGCCCCGTCCTCGACTTGGGTCGAGCCACAAAGATACTTATGGGTTACGGTTTGAAACGGGCCCCCATTACTTGACATAAGCTATCCACCTAAGCTTGGTCCCCTCTAGTACATCCCACTTAACCCTCTTCTTATTCATGTCCACTTACATGTTTTATTTTTGGTTAAGTGTTTCTAATCGTATTTCACAAGCCACCCAAGGCACCCACTTAACCCTCATGTCCCACCACATGTTTATCTGGTTAAGTGTTTTTAATTTATTAACACCGTAACCTTGTAAAGACCCCCCACATTAGACTGGCATTTGTGGCAGCTAGATTTGTCGGGCGGATCCGGGCAGTCTTACACCACAAACGAGCCTAACCTCGTGTCTCTACAACTGTTACGCATTTAATTCATGCCATCGACCTCTCACATTAGACTGGCATTTGTGGCTGCTGGATTTGCCGGGCGGGTTCGGGCAGTCTTACACCACAAAAGAGCCTAACATCGTGTCTTAGGCGATTAATTACACATAATTAATTATCCCCCAATTTGAATTAATTTCCCTATTCAAATTATCAATCAATTCCAAATTTAACTATGTCCATAATTGACTCAATTATGTCCATCTATTTATCGTATGTAAAATTATACCAATTAACATCACAAATTAATTTTTATGCCATTTAAGGCATTTATGCCAATTCTCAATATTAAATCTTTTAATATTATCCCTTCGCCCCACGTTGTACGTTCGTTCGTTTAATCGTGAAATATACGTTAGACTCGAATAGTCTAACTTATGGAATAAAAAGAAAACATCACAACATGCATAAAATAAAAACTAGATCTAAACATAAGGGGTGAACTTGCATGTGTGAATAAGGTTTTTCACCTAAAACTTGCATAGGCCAAAGTCACAAACTTGCAAAAAACTACATATGTCATAGATCTAAATCTAAAGGTGTAAACTTGTTTAGATAATAGTCACAAACTTGCATTTAAACATGTAAATTAAGATCTATATGTAAACTAGCATATAGAATTTTGTATACTAGCATATAACTCACACATGTCTTAGCCTAAACTTTAATTCCAAGCTTACACACATAAAATAGATGTCATGAAACATGTAAGGTGGTATATAATTCTCATTAACTTGCATATGATTCATATCTAAATTAACCTCCTAACTTGCATATATAATTATCAAGTTAAATTTACATACGATTTAACATATGAATTTGTTCTACAAATATAACCAAACTAGCATGTGAAACATCATTATGAATTGATTGTACATAAGCCAACAATTAACATAGAATTACAAAATAACATCACAGCTTTACAACATAGATAATAACATCACAGATTTACAACATAGATAATAACATAACGGTCAATGATTCACAACATAACCATATAATCCCAAATCATAACTCAACCTAATTAAATTGTTAATTATCTTATTAAAGAAATCGAACTCACAACTCAAGGAAGGTCTTGAGTTCTGGAATCTGTGTTCTGAAATTGATTTTGCTCGCCTTTGTAGTAGATTCATTGTTGTTTAGATTAGAGTTGAATAAAATTGAATTGATTAGCTTTTCTTCCTCTCTAATTGGTGGCGGCTATTCTAGATTGCAAGGTGATAGCATGACGGCCATGATTCTAATTTTTATTTGATTTTAGGGTTTGAGTCTACATGTGTTTATATAGAGTTTAGAATTAATTTAGGCCATCCGATCAACCCAGAATTAACCCCAGCCATTCAGACCAGATCAGAAACCCTAATGACTCAATAAACAGTCACCAAATCGTCATCTTTCAAATCTGCCCGAGGGGGGCAGGTCGACCCCCTGGTCGACCTGTGTGGGTAGGTCGACCCCCAGGTCGACCCCTTGGTCGACCCCCTGGTCGACCTAGCCCCTGGCGGGAATTTTCCCGCCTAGCCCATATGAGTTTGAAATTTGAATTTTGAAATCTGTTTAAATTTTAGTGAAACTTCTGATGGCCATAACTTCTTCATACGAAGTCCAATTATCGCAAACTCGGACTCTCTCTCAGCCAGAATTCCGAGACGAACACAATGGCTCAACCTGTTTCCCTTAATTCTCACATCTAAGATTAATTATTCTTTAATTTGTGAACATTAATATTAGAATTACCGGGGTGTTACATGTTGGCCCCTCTTTATCCTGTTTCCTTCACTCCTAAGCATCCCTTTCGGCTTTGGTTCCACGCGATGCGTTGTGTCGAGCGTGTCCTGTGTACTTTTGGGAACCAGACCAAAAGGCCGGTTAACATTTACCCCCCAAAGTACGTCTTATGTTGACATGATGTGCTTTGGATTGGTTGAATTAGTAATTGAGTTGCTGGTTTATCCTGTAAGTTAAAGGAAAACACATGTTAGTTGATAGGCTCGTTCGTTGTAGGATTGCGAGCGAGCCATTGCTGATATGGCGTCGTGCTCATGTTGCTAAGTGTTCGCAGTGCGTTGCCCCTGCGCATTCGTGGGGTCAGTATGCGCATGGAATACGTACACATGAGCGCGTGGCGTGAAGTTTCGAACCCGGGGGTACGGTTTTTTTTGTTGGGGTGGGAAATTTCGAACCACATAGGTTCGAAATTTCGACCCCAGTGGGTTCGAAATTTCGAACTCGTGGGTTCAAAATTTTGAACCCGTGGGCTCAAATTTCTTGGGAATGCGAAGGGACTATTTCCTTTTATTATAAATAGGCCCCCTTCTCATTTTCTTCTTCCATTGTTTTTTGCAATCTCGGCCGACATTTATTTCGAGCTTCGAAGCCTAATATTTTTCGAACTTAGACTTAGGTAATGTATGGGGTCGAGGCGCGAGGAGGAAGGAGGTCGAGGCGTTGAGGCTTGGCCAGAGTGGTTCGATGCGAGGGAGAGAGGGCGAAGGCCTGAACTAGGTTGGAAATTTTGACCCTATCGAGGTTCGAAATTTAGAACCTCTGGGGTTCGAACTGTCAAACCTTTGTGGGTTCAAGTTCCCGAAACTCCAGGGGTCGAAAATTTGAACCTGAGGGGTTCGAAGTTCCGGACTATTAGACTTCGGAGTTTCAAACATTATGGGTTCGAAATTCCGAACCTTGAAGGATTCGGATCCTCGACCCTTTGGGGTTCGAATTTTCGACCCTCTGGGGTTCGAATTTTTGAATCCTATGGGGTTCGAATTTTCGAACCCTGAGGCTCGGATTTTCGAACCCTTAGGAGTTCGAATCTTGGAACTTTAAAGCTCGGACTTTCGTACTTCGAAGCTTGTTGGAGCTTCTCTTGCCTATCGTGGTCTTTTGGTTTGCTGCTGGCCTAACTACTCTGTGCCACGCCTTGGCGGGGTGTCGTTTTTCTGGTTCAGTACTTCGATCACCTAACTGCCCACCCTTAGGTTTACACATCACATATTTTCTTGTGCAATTGCATGAATGCATATGATGGTAGTCGCACGGACAAGGACATGAATTATTCACATAGGATAGCGCATAAATCCGAACTGTGACTGAGCTATTGGACTGTTTGACTTTCCTACGTATATCTTAATCTTGCATGACACCACACACACATGTTAGCTTTCACCAACATGAGGGGTACAGGTTATTCCAATGCGATGTCTAATCCTAGTGTATTAAAGTATAGTTAGCTATGCAAACAAGATCGAAGACTGGGAAAATCCTGGAAGCTGAGGCTTCTTCGTCATCGTCACATTCATCTGATACTACCTATTGTGGTAGCTCGAGTGGCAGCGAGCTTGGGACTACCGAAGGATCTGTTCCTTCTCAATCGGCCAGTTCACCCGAAGTATCTGATCACATGGAACAAATTGAGAGGTTACATTCTCCTGTCATACATGAGGAAGTCGAGAATGTGGATATTATTAATGAAGATACCCTGCGGGCCCAGTGGCCCCGGATATGCTACTTGATGTCGTTATCTTGGAAAATTCGACGGACTCGGTACCGTCGCGCCTGGATGCTACAGCAGTCATGAAAATGGCGCAGAGGTTCAATATACTGTTAGGTGAGTCTCATGCACCGGGAGAAGGTGGAAGGGCTCACGCACCACCCGAGGGTTTAACTGCCTGGAATAGGTAAGCTTGTTTGGATGGGTGCATGCCCCGGCCAATGGTTTTATTCGGGATATTATGTCCTGTTTCCTCGTTGCACCTTCATAACTGCATCCAAATGCTTACTCGTCGCTCCTAGGCACTTACATTCTATACCGAGGGTATTTGAACGTGGAACCCACTAGAGAGGATATTCAGTATTTCTTCAGCATGAGGAGAACGTCTAGCAGATCGCCTTCCTAATGGTTTCTGGAAGCGACAGCCACCACCAAATTCTTTAGCGGGACGTGGCCCAAGCCATTGGTGTTCAAACAAGACAGGTTCTTTGTGCGTTGCCCTCCTGGATTTGCAAGGAGGTGGATTGAAGGGAGAAAGTCCTTTCAAACTTCGCTTCCAATTATAAAGTTCTTGGAGCCTGTATCTTATTATTATCCTTTTTTGATTGCGGTAGGAAATCCAGAGACACCCACCGGTGAAGATTATAGGAAGCGTCTCAATGCCTTGCGGGCGATTCCCGAGGAATTTCACAAAATGGAAGCTATAACAAGCCAAGAGCGCCTTCTCCGTGCGGGGTTGCTTCCTGACGATCGGGTTGTAATTAGGCCCGCAGTGGCAAGTGGTGCACGAAAAAAGGTGGTAGCAAAAGGCCTTGTGAGCCCTGATCAGAAAAGAAAGATGCCCTCTGTTGGGCCCCGACCAAAGAAGGTCGTCAAGTTCCAAGGAGACGTCGGTGGAGACGGGGCTCGTGGTGATGAGGCTACAGCTGGAGATGGGGGTCCATTGAATGTTCCCGTTCCAACCCCGACTGGAGGGACGGGGGAGGGAGAGTCGATTAAGTCATTGTCTCCAGTGGCTTCTCCTGGAGTTGCCACCCTGCTTGAGGACGAGCATCAGTTTGATGGCTTGAATAAACTTGACCTTGAAGTATCCCTGCGGCTGACTCCAGCCGTCATGGACGAATTAGCTCTTGCTGCGGAGGGGTTAACTCCTTCGAGCATATCACAATCTGGTCTGTTGAGAGAACACTTAGGGCATACACTCATTAACACAGCATAACATAGTAGCTTATCTGAGCATGCGACTTAATGGACTGTGTTTTGTTTCTTTGACAGGTGATATGGCTAGAGGACGCGGGGGACGAGGCTATGGTCATGGAGGCCGCCCATGCCGTAGGAATCCTTTCTTTGAGGGTTTTAGAAGAGGGACCAACTTGTACGACACTCCACCCCCGATTGGTTGCGGCAGTGAACACCGAGATGGGGATCGATCTCGACGGTCTCCGACTCCTCCTCCTCTTACTCCGATTCAAGTGCCCGAGGGATATTCCCAACTGAACTTGGGGGTTCTTGGCGTCCGTCTTCGACGACTCCTCCGCATACAGTGACTCCCGCACCCCTTCTAACTACAAGAGAGAGGGAGCTGCCACTCGGCCAACCAAGGCCGGAGAAAATGAACGTAACCGGGACGCGAGAATTAGCGGCCTCTGAGCAACAAGGGCTTTCTATGGAGGAACATAGGGCATGGTTGAAGATGACTTTCCCTCAACACTACTTTGACGAGCTGACGATCCTTCCAAATCTCCACCCGCACCCTGCTAGGGACTCCAGAGAGATCTGGATGCATGTGAAGGAAGCGTACCACCAGGCTGACGAGCTTACCGCCTATTCCTTTCATCTATTGGAGCTGATCAAGAGGAAGAATATGGAGCTCTTGAATCAGAAGTTAACTATCAATGCTGAGAAGGCCACCGTCGTTCATCTAAATGCGGACATTGGTGAGTTTACTTTTTGTATCGTTAGCACATTATCGTTCATTCCTGTATCTCTAAATGCTAACTCGTGAATCTCGTTGTTGTAGCTGAGATAAAGAAAGGGTATGAGGCACTCAAGAGGGAAGCCGATCACTCCCGCTCCATTTTCACTGAAACTATAGCCGATCTTACTACCCAGAACACGGCCATAAAGAGGGACAAGGCCGAGGTGGATAAAGTGTGTGCCGATCTGGAAAGGGAAAATGCGCGAGTTTTTGACCTCCAAAATGACAACAATGCTCTGAAAGCGGAAAACGACCGTCTGAAGCAATAGCTTGAGGATATGAAAAAGGCCAAGGAGGACGCGGAGGCCAGTAACCGTGATGTGCTGGGCATAATGGATGGACTGAGAGAGGCACACCTGAGAGAGGAGCTAGAGGATACAGAGTTCCGAGAGCAATCGTTTGTGGTGGAGGATATCCAAAACATGTATGTCAAGGTTTTGAGGTTCCATGGTCTCTCGTGGGTTGACGACTATCCCCGGGAACTAGCTCGGACTTGGGAGAGGTTGGTGTCGTATGAGGCCTTCTTGCGCGAAGTTGATGTGGGAAGTTTAGATTAGCGCCAACTCGCGATTGATCTCCTAACAGTCGAGGAGCGTGAGAAGTTGGAGGAGGGTAAGAGGTTGTTGCTTGAGGATGCCGAGAGAGAGAGGCTAGAGAGGCTCACTACCGAGAAGGGGAAGTCCATCATGACTGAAAGTGTTGTTGTAGCGGAGACATTTGCAGAAGTGAGCTCCTATCGACCACTGTCCCCTGAATCGGGCATGGTTAGGGATCCCGCAGCTTTAATTCGGGCTTCGACTGAGTATGACCCTGAGCACCCGGAGCTAGGAGAGACCGGATTCACTTTACCAACTGCCACAAATACCCCTCTTGCCATTTCTACACCATCCCCGCCAGGAGGTAAATTTCTTTTGCCATGCATCCCCGAGGATGATGTAATTACCAAATTTGCAGACTAAAAGGTTGTGTTTTCAATGTACAGCCCTTCATGGACCGACCATGACATCGGGCCCTGCCCCCGTGGTCCCAAAAACAACTAAATTTGGGCCAGGACCTGTGGCATCGCAATTTGGAGAGGGCGACGATCAACTGGATACCTACTCGGATATAAGGTTAACTCCCAACATGTATGAGAGCCTTATGGAGGAAGGAGAGGTAGTTGATGGTCAGAGTGCGGCTATCCGAGGCCCAGTTGAGGCTGATGTGTCGTCGATGGCTGCTACGGTGGAAACCCGAAAAGCCAAAATGTTGGCTAAGTGTGAAGAGGTGGAGGAGTAGCAAAGGCATGATGAGGCTGCCAGGAAGGAGGCGCTAATGAAGACCAGGCAGGATGTTGAGGCAAGAGCCGCAGAGACCGTTGGGAAGAGGAAAGCCGATGAGGAGGCCAAGAAGAAGAGGGGTGATGATGAGGCTCGGAAGAAGAGGGAGGATGAGGAAGCACAACAGAGGGCTATTGAGTCCCTTAAGATAACCAAGGCTGGTAGTGACACGCCGCATAGATCCCAGAAGCTTGCTGAGCATCGGGCTACTAGAGAGGCCAAGGAACAAGCTGAGCGAGAAGGCAAGGCAGTCCCGGAGAAGAGTGACGATATGGTCGGCCTCGCTGCGCGGAGTACCCTCGTGCCTACGCCGCATACCGCCGTTGTTTATATTACCGAGATCTCTAGCGGACAAGAAGCGTCTTTCGACTTCTCATGAGTCGACCACTTCTTGGAAGGGCCGAGGGGGAAGGAGCGGGTCTAATAAGAAGAGGCCCGGTGCAAAGGATGAACCGTCGAGTGCTGAATCTGCAAAAAAGCACAAGCACAAGAAAAAGAAGAAAAGACACGATTAGTGTTAGTTACTTAAGTAGAAGTTATTGTTTATTTTGGTAGTGTAGGCCGATAGTTTACGCGAGTACAGCCCTCGCTTTTGGTTTTTCATGACATGGTGTGGTTTTCATGTACACCCTGTCATCAGAAAGAAAGATGTTAGACATGTAGTTTGTCTTAATGTGTGTGTGTAGAAATGAAGTATGAATTAGTAAAGATTGCAATTTTGTTAAGTGTTTAGATGTTCTTCTTATGTTTTCGGGTGTCCCATACTTGCATAAGTATACTTATTTACACCTAACAAAAAAGCGATTGTGTGTCGCGCTCTGGGTCAATTGTTCCAAAGAGGTGTGATTGTGTACGGCGCTCTAGGTCAATTATTCTTGAGGGGTGTGATAGAGCGCAGTCTTCTAGTAAGTTTCCCTTAGCTCAGGAAACCCGTAGTTTGCGAAGCCAAGCCGAGCATCTGCTGTGTTTGGGTTGCCCGGGGTTAATCCCACGTGTAGCGAAGGTGTATGACGTCGCATTATGCGGTCCGTCTAGTGTGTGGCTCTTCCGTCGTTCATCGGGTTAAGGCGAGCCGCAGGTGTCGTTTATTCACCAGAGAAGAGAAGCCTGGATCATCAGCCCGTAGGGTCCGTCGTGGCCATGGGCTACCCCTTAGCCTTGAGAGCTTTGGGGAAGAAACGATTTAAGGGTCGGTCTCGGTGCTGCGCCAAGATTCGACCGGTACCTGTAGCCTGGGGAGGGATTTACATCACTCCCGCCTGGCTGTTGGGTGGCCCCAAGTCGCTTGGGACTTGGGCGAGGAACGATTTATCCTCGATCTCGTCACAGGGCCGAGATTCGAGTTCGTGGTTATTTATACTTGATCGCGCCGCAGGCCAGTGAATCAAGTAGCGTTGCCGGCTCCCGTGCTCGGGGTGTCGGTCGTAGCCATTGTGTTTTGGCCTTGAGGTTGGCTCGAGACTCGGACGGCAGTACCGACTCCGTGCTCAGAGGCCGACACGACAACGACTGTTTGAACGTAAACTAGTTGTTAGGATTAGTCAAACATGTCATGCGCGGAGTAAACATAAACAGGAAGAGTTGGGAAGTTGAACATCATTTCCACTAATAACTTTGGAAGTAATAGCCTTTACAATGCGTTGAATCGTTAGAAAACAAAACATTGTTGGAAAGCGTAAATAACTGTGTACTAAGTTATGTAAGGTAGCGGCAGAGATGTTCACTGTTCCATGCCCTTAGGAGTTCAGCTCCGTCCACGGTTGCGAGTTTGAAAGATCCATTGCTGAGCTTCCGTGGAGTATGGACCTTCCCAACGAGGAGCGAGGCCTATTGGTGAAGGGAAGACCCGTTTTAAGACGAGGTCGCCGACGTTGAGGTCCTTATGGCAGACCCTATAATTGAAGTATCGGGCGACTCGTTGCCGTTGAGCAGCGGCTCGGAGATCAGCTTTGTTCCTTTTCTCTTCTAGCAAGTCAAGTGATCCTAAAATTAAATCTTGGTTTGTCCTTGGATCGAAATAGGTGACTTAATAAGATGGAAGCTCGAGTTCAATAGGAATGATGGCTTCTGATCTGTAGGCGAGGGCGAAGGGAGTATGTCTGGTTGTTGTCTTGTGAGTGGTTCGGTATGCCCATAGGGCTAGTGGAAGTTCGTCTTCCCACATGCCCCCAGCCTTTTCCAGGCGCTTCTTAATGATGGACTTAATAACTTTGTTGACGCTTCGACCTGCCCATTGACTTGAGGATGAGCCACTGCCAAGAATCTCTTTTCGATGTTGTGCCGCTGGCAGAAGGCTTTGAATTTGACGCTCTCAAATTGAGTGTCGTTATCAAAGATGATAGCTTGAGGGACCCCATATCGAGTAATGATGTTGCATACAACGAAGTTGATCATCTTTTTGGTAGTAACCGTGGCGAGAGCTTCGGCCTCTGCCCAATTGGTAAAATAATCAACTGCGACGACGGCGTATCGGGCCCTGCCCCTGGCCATTGGAAGAGTTCCAATGATGTTGATTCCCCACATGGCGAAAGGCCATGGGCTAACCATTTGTGTCAGCTCTGTTGGCGGGGCTCTCGGGATTTTTGAGAAGCGCTGGCACTTGTCGCACTTGCGAGCATAGTCTACGGCGTCTTGATCGGGCGTGGGCCAATAATAACCATGTCTAAGTATTTTTCTAGCCGGGGTTTGCCCTCCAGTATGGTCACCGCACTCCACTTCATGTACATCAGTTAAGACTTTGATGACGTCATGATGGGCTACACATCTGAGCAATAGGACGGAGAAACCTCTACAGTAGAGAATCGCATCCACAAGAAGATAGTGAGCCGATTGGCGGGTGAGTGCTCGTCTTTCCTTGTAGCTCTCCCGAAGGGTCCCGTGTTGTAGGTAATTCCTGTTTGGTGTCACCCAAGATTCAGGTTCAGGTTCAATGTTTATGACTGCCTCAGTTTGAATTTCCTTGATACTAAGGGAGTTGAGCACTTCGACGGGGGCGAACCCCAAAAGTTGTGGATCCTAGGAGCTTGCTAGTTTGGATAGCGAATCGGCTTTTTCATTCTGTTTTCGGGGTATGCGAGTGATGACGAAGTGGTCGAGGTGAGTGAGTTATTCCTGAACCTTGGTTAAGTAGAGGGCGAGTCATTCCCCCTTAGCTTGATATTCACCTTGTATTTGACGCACGATGAGTTGTAGTCGGAGAAGATTTGGATTGTCTTTAGTTTAAGATCGATCGCGATTCTAAGTCTGGCTATCAAGGCCTCGTATTCCATGTCGTTGTCGGTAGCAGGGAAATTTAGTTTTAGCGCGTAGCATATTGGGCGTTCCTCGGGGGTGATGAACATGACTCCGGCCCCGGAGCATTTGCGGTTGAAGGACCCGTCCACGAACAATTTCCATTGAATACCGGGAGCTTCCGTGTTCTCTGTCGGGGTCTCCTCGGCGGAAGTGAAATCTACTATGAAGTCAGCGAGAGCTTGGCCGAGGATAGCTCGATGGGGAATGAATGTTATCTCAAACTGGCTCATCTTCATACTCCATTTCAGTAGCCGTCCCGATGCTTCGGGTCGCTGCAGGACCGGTCATAGTGGCTGGTCGGTGAAAACCTTTATAAGATGAGACTGGAAGTATAGTCGAAGTTTCCAAGAGGAAATGAGCAGGCAGTATGCCAGCTTTTCCATCTTTGGGTAATTTTTCTTTGCCCCTGTTAATCGTTTGCTTATGTAGTAGACGGGCCATTAGATGCGGTCCTTGAGGCGGATTAACATCGAGCTGATTGCCTGCGTAGAAATAGCCAAATAAATGTATAAGTCCTCATGGTGTACGGGCTTAGATAGGATAGGTGGTCGCTCTAAGTGATCTGGAAGTTCTTTGAATATGGAAATGCATTCTGGGGTCCACTTGAAATTGCGTTTCCCTTTTCGAAGTAAATCGAAGAAAGGAATGCACTTGTCGGTGGCCTTAGATATGAACCGACTTAAAGTGGCGATCTTTCCATTTAAACTTTGGACATCCTTGATGTTCTTGGGGATTTAGATGTCCTAAATAGCTTGGATTTTTTTTGGATTAGCTTCGATTCCCGAGAGTTGACGATGAAACCCAAGAATTTTCCTGAAGCAACTCCGAAGGAGCATTTCAAGGGGTTGAGTTTCATGTCATACCGACAAAGGATATCGAACATTTCAGAGAGGTCATGGACGTGATCGCTTGATACTTTAGATTTTACCAACATGTCATCCACGTACACCTCCATGGACTTTCCGATTTGGTTTTTAAAGAGTCGATTAACCATTCGCTGATAAGTAGCGCCAGCATTCTTGAGGCCGAAGGGCATGACGTGATAGTGGTAAAGTCCGAGGTCTATTATGAAAGAGGTGTGATCCTGATCGCGAAGGTTCATTGGAATTTGATTGTAGCCTGAGTAGGCGTCCATGAAAGATAGTAGCTGCTATCCGGTGGTTGAGTCAACAAGGTGGTCGATCTTTGGGAGTGGGAAGCTATCCTTGGGACACGCCTTGTTTAAGTCGGAAAAGTCAATACACGTTCGCCATTTGCCATTGGCCTTCTTCACCAATACTGGGTTGGAGACCCACTCGGGGTAATCGGCTTCGCGAATGAAATTGTTGTTGAGTAGGCAGTCTACCTATTCCTCAAGTGCTTTGGACCTCTCGGGTCCCAAGAAGTGGCGCTTCTGTTTGACTGAAATTGTTGTAGGATCGATACTTAGACAATGGCAAGCGATCGCAGGGTCGATGCCTTTCATATCAGAATGAGTTCATGCAAGCACGTCTAGGTTAGCCTTCAAGAAATCCACAAGATCTTCTTTGACTGCGGGATGGAGTTGCAATCCTATCTTTAGCACTCTTGATGGATCATCAGGGTTAACGGGAATATCCACTGTTGATTCGACCAGGGTAGCCCTTTCGTACTCGGGCTCTTCGTCCTTCCGTGGGTCGAGTCTTCGAAAAGATGGCAGTGGCGCCTGAGCCAAGGCCCAGACGTCGCTGATTGCTATGCCGAAATGGTCTTGGCGCAAGAAGGCGTAGGCATTGCTTTTCCCTTGTCCTTATTGCGCGCATTCTTCCATTCTATTGCATAACACTCTCTGGCACTTACTTGGTCGCCTCTGACTGTTCCAATACCATTTTCTGTTGGAAATTTCATTAGGAGAGACCATGGGGACATGCAGACTCGAAACTCCGTGAGAAAAGGGCGTCCAAGGAAAGCGTTGTAGGGGGAATCAATTTTCATAACCACGAAAGTGAGGATTCGAACCCGGCTTCGATCCCCCTAGCCTAGCTCCACAGGTAGATCGATCATTCCCACTGGGGAAGTAGAACCCCATTGAAGCCATGGATCATGGCACGACATGGATTTAAGTCATTTGTTTCTAACTTCATCTGGTCATAAGCAGCTTTGAAAATGATGTTGACTGAGCTTTCGAAATCGATCAACACTTTTCGGATAGAAGCGACACCGATCTGAGCTATGATAACTAGTGGGTCGGTGGTTGGGATTTCCACCCTAGTAGAATCTATTTTGCGGAAAACGATGTCGTCCCGCATGGTCTTTTGGAGCTTAGTTGGGACGGATTCGTTGGGTGCGGAGCAAGTTTCATAAGTAGCATGCTTTATTGAGCTAACATACTCTTCCATTTTTCGGAAGTTGTCATGTGTGGGATAAGGTCCGCCACATATGGTGTTGATTACGATCACACGCCTTGGGTTAGATGGACCTGGAGCTGCCTTGGCGGCTACCTGAGGTGTTGGTGCCTGAGGCTTTGAATTTGCTTTGGAAGAAAAAGGCTCTTGGACGTATTGCTCAAGTCGCTTTTCGCGGATAAGCTTTTCAATTGCATCCCTGAGATGACGATGTTCATTGGTATTGTGGCCGTATACGTCATGGTATCGGCAGTACCTTCCATTATTTTTCTCAAGATCGGTTGATTCACTGGTGCGCAGCTTCTTGTATCGCAAAGTGTTGCATGTCTCTAAGTAAATTATTTCCAGATCCTCGTTTAGCGGGGTGTATGTCTCGAAGGCTCGGTAAGGGTCGGGCATCCTTGGCTCGGTTGGGGCCTGATGGTTGTTCCGGCCATCTTGCCTACTACCATTCCCTTCTCGGTAGTTGGGCTAAAGTGTTCCTATGACTATGACTATGAGCATGGCTGACCGTTTCTTTGTGGTATTTTTTTCTTTAGAATATCTTGGACTTTATCCATTAACAATATGTAATTTATATAAATGCTTACAATGCATTTCTCATTTCTAATGTCTGAAGAAAAATAATTTGAGAGGAAGAGATAAAAGTTTTTGGAGAAGACAGTATTTTATTGTTTTTTTTTCTTGATTAATACATGATTGACATAAGACTCATTTTATACATGCATTTTCTATTTGAAAGAAGGATTTGGATAAGATCACAATAAATCCTTTCCAAACATGACCAAATAAGAAAAACATGAAACATAATTTAATGCAATATTAAACACATGCAATTTAATGCAAGTTTAATTTATTCCAACAATGTCTCCCCTAAATTAAACTTGCTTCTCACTTCCAATCTTTCTGCGTTTCTCCTGAAACTTTGTCTCACTTCCAATCCCCATGTAAACTTGGTTTTTTCAACTCGTACAAAAAAAATTTAGTTTTTGTATTTTACGTGCTTTGGCATAAATAAAGAAATCATCCAAGCTTTCTTTTTCCTTTTCTTCTTTTCCACCATGAAGATCTTCAACATGATTTCTCGAATCTTTGTTGCAGAGCTCCGTTCATCTCGTTTTTCTTCATTGCCATAAAATACTCCAAAAAGTAAGCTCATCAAATTCCATCTTGGCCCCGCATCATAAATTTTGAATGAATCATATATAATATCTCTCCATTCAATTTCTTCGTAAAATTCATACCTAAGCCCTTTCATTTTTGTTGTTTCTTCTTTTACCTTTTCTTTGTTCTTTATTTCTGTTTCTTCAAATGTTTGCTCATTCTTTAAATCACCTCTCATATTTTTAATTTTTTCTCCTTGATTGACGACATTTTCACCTTTATCTTCTTTGATTTTGCACCTTTTATAATTTGCATCATCTTTGCTGACATCATCTTCTTTGTCTTCATCTTTGATTTCTTCTTCAGCAATCATGCCTTTAGATACACATTTTCCTTCTGTTTTCTTCATATTTTGCTCATTGGATGCTTTATCAACAGCCTTGCAAACTTCATTTATGTCCTACTCCACTTTCTTAGATGTTCGGTGAATTTCCTCCTCAGTGTTATTTTTCTTGTCTTCCTCTTTTTCTCCAACTTGAGTATTTCGGTCAGTGACATTCACTTCAACATAAACTTGCATTAGTTTGTCGTTTCTTTTATCTTCAGCATTAACATCTTCGCTACTTCCAATCTTTTCTTCCTTATCAACAATCTTGTTTTCTTCAACTTCTTTGCCTTCATCTTCTTCATTCTTGTCCTTCTTTTCTTCCCTTTTTTTCTTGTCTTTCTTCCCCTTTACATCTTCATCTTCATTATCATCTTCTTCTTGTTTTCCTTTCTTCTCTGTTCCTTTCATCTTCTCTGCCTCTCTTGCTTTTGGTTTTTCCTCTGCTTCTTCTTCTTTAGAAGCTTTCTCTTCTTCCTCCTTTTTTAACGTGTTTTCTCTCTCCACCTTCTCCTTTTCTTTTACTTCTTCATCTGCCTTGTCAGCTTCTACATCGGCTATGTTAGCATCTTCAATAGCCTTTGCAGGTTCTACATCATCCATATTAGCATCTGTATCTGCCTTTTTAGCTTCGGTTGCTTCCTTTTCAGCTTCTTTTCTTTCATCCTCTTCTTCCTCTTCTTCGACCTCCTCTTCATCTTCTTCTTCTGCTTTTGTGTTATCCATTGCGTACACCTCTTTCAATAAATTCCACGAATCTTTTGCGAATTTTTCTCCAAGAATATATTCCACCCAACCACCCTCTTTATTGATTCACCAAAATATTGTTTACAACCGATCTTAGCTATCGTTAAACAAACACAACTTGAATCAATAACCTTATTGAGAAATAGGTAGAGAATATCTAATGGCTAAACAATTTGAGGAGAAAGATAATGAAGAACAATAGCAAATTTTTCCACCACATAATGAAGATATCATGTAGGCCTTTTATAGAGTAACTTGTCACCCAAATTATTCTCATATATCTCAAATATATCCTCATATATCTCAAATATATCTATTTGGATAAGCACCAAATAATCCTTGCCTTCATTTTCAAATATCCCACAAAAGTAGCAACAAATATCTCCACCAAAAATGGATCCACATAGAAAATTTGTTGCCTACAATTTTGTGATTTGTGTATCACAAATCTCAACACTCCACCTTGATACCAAATCACAACATCTCCTCCACTCAACACTAGCCAACTTAGCTCTCACTTTCAACCTTCTTTTCTCAATTAACATCATTACAAACCTCCACCATTGCCCACTAATGGTGCACCTCCCTCATCCGTGCACCACACCAATAGCGATCTTCAAAAGCGTTTGTAATACCACAAAGACCTCTATCTTGTCTTTGTGGATTTCACAACTCGACATCCGTCTTCCGTTTGACATGATCTCTTCATCTCCGGGATCCCTCGAACATCATCAACATCTAGACCCTTGTCGATACCATGATCCTCCACCTTAGGACCATCAGCAGTGACCATATTAACCTCTCCACCTTGCTGTGGACTAGGTTCTTCAACCGTCACCCACCTTCCATTGTTGACCACTGAACCGACCAAACTATATAGGTTTCCATCCTCCAAAACTCCTCGCATCATCACACGACCACCCTTCTTCACTCTCAAAACTCCACCTCGAGTCTCATAAGTGCAACCGCGGCGATCTAACTGACCGAGAGATATGAGGTTATGTGAACAAGTGGGTATGTGCCTCACACCGGCAACTTCTCTCTCCACTCCATCATGCATCTGAAACCTAACAGTTTCAACTCCACAAATTGGTAGCTCTACTCCATTGGTCGTCTTTATCATGCCAACACTCTTCTCATACGAAGAAAAACTTTTCACATCTCGACATATGTGAAAACTGGCTCCTGAATCCATCTTCCAAGGCTTCACAACACTAAATAGGACATCATATGAAGAATCGCCTTCGGTACCTTCAGCAAAGCCTGCCTGTGCCTCATCACTATTATTATCACCTTGCGCCTTCTTCTTCTTCATATCTCGTATATATGAATAGCAATCATTGCGCTTGTGGCCTTTCTTACCACAATAATGACAAAAGATAACACCTTTCTTCTTCCTTGTATCTTTACCTGAGTCCCTTGCTACCATCGCCTCAGTTTGAACCGATTTCAACTCCGACCCTTTTCTCCTTAGCTCCTCATTCAAAAGACTGCTTCGAACCGTTTCCAAAGAGATAGTTCCATTAGCATTGGAATTACTCAATGAAACAACCAAAGTCTCCCAGCTTTCCGAAAGAGAACTCATCAACAAAAGAGCCTGCAACTCATCATCAAAATTGACCTTCATGTTTGCCAATTGATTGATGACATCTTGAAACTCATTCAAATGCTCTGCAACAGACTTCTCCTCATCCAATCGAAGTTGCACCAACTTTCGAACCAGAAAAGCCTTGCTTGTAGCACTCTTTGACTCATACAGCGATATTAATTTGTCCCACAACGCCTTTGCGGATTCACAACTAGCCACATGGTGGAACACAGAATCATCCAAATATTGGCGAATCAACGCAATCGCCTTTTTGTCCATTTTCTTCCACTTTCCCTCATCCATATTCGAGGGCTTCTCCCCATTTCCATCAATGGGATCATGCAAATCATTGAGATATAGAACGTCCTCCATCTTCGGCTTCCATATACCCCAATTCTTCCCATTCAAAATAGTCATCTTCGACAACGTCATCATCTCCGACATCAAAAAATCAATTTTTTTTTCAATCCAACAAACACTCCAAGCTATGCGGTGATCTGAGCTCCGATACCAACTGTTGGGGTTTTGTGCGCAGCGGAAGTTTTGACAAAACACCCAAAAACAAAATGAATCTTTTTCACCCAATCACTTGAAGATGAATGTGATTGAATAACAAACAACAACACAAAAAAAAATCGGAAATATGAACACACGATATTCCACCCAACCACCCTCTTTATTGATTCACCAAAATATTGTTTACAACCGATCTCAACTATCGTTAAACAAACACAACTTGAATCAATAACCTTATTGAGAAATAGGTAGAGAATATCTAATGGCTAAACAATTTGAGGAGAAAGATGATGAAGAACAATGACAAATTTTTCCACCACATAATGAAGATATCATGTAGGCCTTTTATAGAGTAACTTGTCACCCAAATTATCCTCATATATCTCAAATATATCCTCATATATCTCAAATATACCTATTTGGATAAGCACCAAATAATCCTTGCCTTCATTTTCAAATATCCCACACAAGTAGAAACAAATATCTCCATCAAAAATGGATCCACATAGAAAATTTGTTGCCTACAATTTTGTGATTTGCG
This sequence comes from Allium sativum, assembly GCA_030737875.1. Taxonomy (NCBI): domain Eukaryota; kingdom Viridiplantae; phylum Streptophyta; class Magnoliopsida; order Asparagales; family Amaryllidaceae; genus Allium; species Allium sativum. The sequence continues at coordinate 197,174,896 of CM060911.1, forward strand.
TATCACAAATCTCAACATTAAAGTGGTAGAAAAATCCTTTATTTCTACCTTTGTTATCCTTGAGGTGTTTGACTAATGTATGTAACTATGCATATGTTATTAAAGGAACAAGTCTGCAGTTTGCGCATGATTCCATTGATATTATATTTCTTAAGTGTTTCGTTTGTACTCCTAGTTATATTTTATATGGTTATTACTTTATATAACTGATGATTTCATCTCTTGAATCATTTTAGCTGTTTTACATTTATCAATTGAAAGTTCATTGCAACTAAGTGTTTTCATCCACTTCAGGACGTCATTGATATTAATGTTGCATGAATTACCTTTTATTTTCATATTTTGGATATATTTTGTGGGCATTTATATCAATAAGACTGTATATTCCCGTCGTGGGGAAGTGATGGTTGGGGCGGTCGTCGATGCGTGACTAGAGTTTAATCGAAGTCAGAGCACTGTGGTGGTGATGTGAGGTATTTTCTTAGATCAACATGTCTTAAGGCAGCCGAGTTATTTTTGGTTGAATACCCATTTTTCAGTTCTGGTGATGCAAGGGACCATGAGGTATCTTTGCTATCTAGGATGGGCCATCTGGATTGGATATTCGAATTTGACACGAGTGTGTTTTCTATTTTGAGAAGAACAACGGATTGTGTGAATGACCTTTGTACTGATGTAGAAGTCAGCATGGACTTGTATCTTCTGCCCCTCTTTAGATGGATCCGTTCTCAATATTGTACAGGCGGTCAGGGGCATTTTGGGAACCTAGGAGATTTAATGCCTTGATTTTCTATTTATGCAACCCATAACATGTTGGAAAGTTGGCTTGGGCCTTGTTCTTTATATAACTACCATCTCTATTCCACTTTTGTTTCTATTTTTCTCTCAACTGATCTCTCTCTGAGTTTTAAAGTATAAGAGTTTCAAATATGAGTTATTTGAGCATGATGGAGTCTATACTGCTTCCAGGTTTCATCCGAGAGACGAAGAGCTTGTATGCGATTATTTAGCAAAGAAAAACAATGGTTCAGATAGCACTAATCATGGAGGTTTGTATGAAGAGTGTCCTGCGTTGGGTTTGTGTAGATTTGAACAAGTGTGAGCCATGGGATCTTCCTGGTGAGCTTTTCTCTCATGCAATATGATACTTATACATTACGCATGTTAGATATTCATTGTATAATACAATTTCTTTCTTGATAATAATTCGTATGCATCTGGATGATAACTGAATATAACTGATAATAAAATTGTTGTGTATGTATGATTATAAAGTTCAGTGTTACCCGTTGAAGGTCATCTCCTTGCTAATCATCAGTTCAGTAGTTAATACAATTATTCCCCTTTGCATGTAGTTCGTAATAATTTAGGTTGAACCTCTAGCTAGTGCAATAGCTGTTTATTGATTTTTGGGCTAGAAACATTGTATATTGACATTTAAGCACGTAGGTAGTTTATTTATTCATTATTAACAGATCTTAGAGGATAACGCTCATTATTCTGTTTTTATTTGTTATAAATGGTCTTTCTCTTGGAAAGTTATGTCCGATTAACTCAAAAAACGACATTATTGTTCGTTCATGATGAAACTGTCATCATTAGAAGTTCTTGATAAACATCTGGTAATAATATTTGTCACGCTAGTCTTCCATTATATGGTTGTGCAAGTCCAAAATATGCCATTTTCTCTGACTTGCTGGATTTTGTCCACATGCAACATACACATATTTTAGTTTTAAGGTATCATGAAGTCGCAAGAGAACATCACACAATGATCGAAAAATTGCTAGATTTCCATCGTTGTAGGCATGGTGTTCATACAGACAAATCTAGATGCATGTATAATGGCTGCTAAGGTAACAAATCTAGTTGCATGTAAATTTTAGTTTCCATGAAGTCATGAAAAAACGAGCATTCATACAGACAAGATTTATACAAAAGTCTTAACTTTTTTTGCATCTGTACATCTACATCTTGAACATGTAAAATTTATGCGCCTACAGAAATTGGCACTTTTTTAAGATGAGTTATCTAATATTAGTTAGAATATTTTTTCGGTGGGGACTTGGTCAATTATCTTTTGCTACATCATTAGCTGCACAATCTGCTGCTGATATAATTTAAGCTGGCACTAAAGAGTTGACGTCAAAGGTATTTTTACTTAGTTTTACCATTGTTCTTTTTGGAAAATAATTAAGTAAAACTGCGTTTTTTTTTGTTAAATTTAAACTAAAAACCTGTCCTTTATCACTTAATGTTTGGACTAAACCAAGTTTATACATTTATATATTATTGACGATTCTTAGCTTTTAGAAATTATTATTTTATTCCTACATAGGTTTAAGTTCAAATTTTTTTATTATATTAATTAACATGAAGTTATCATCTTTATCTACTTCAGATAATCTACCCTTTTTTAACTTTTTATTATTTGCTTGACTTGCAGGTGCAGAGGCAATCATTTGATTAGAATTTCAATTCAATTTTCCTACACGTTTTTTCAAGTGCTTGAACTTTAGATTAGTTATTAGGCCACTTTTTAATAGCAGACATAACTTATTTGTTGTATATATAGAAATTCAACTTCAGCCTCTCTGTTAATATTATATGCATCACCATTATTTGTTGTATCCACATACATTGAATTTGTAGTATTCATATTGTCTTGTGGATGATTAATTTGTTGTTTTGACAACTAAGATTTGACTAGACTACATCTTTGTTCCAAATTTATGGTTATTGAAAATTAGTCGGTATTGATAATTAATATTCGTATTTATGTTACAAAAAGTATCAGTTACATATTTATGGTTGAAACACTAATGTAGTGTTGCAGATTATCAAACTGCAACACTCGCCGGGTGTTGCAGATTATGAATTCTAAACACTCCCGAGTGTTGTAGATTAACAAATTAAAACACTCACGGAGTGTTGTAGATTATGAACTTGAAACACTCATTGAGTGTTGCGAGTTATCAACCTGAAACACTCACTGAGTGTTGCAGATTATCAAACTGAAACACGTGCTAAGTGTTTCAACTTATCAATTTGAAACATAATATTAGTGTTTCAAAAATTTGCAACATACAAATTTGCAACATCTAAAAAGTGTTTCTAAAATTTTTTGCAACATTCTATTACCGTTTCAAATTGACCATTTTGGTGTTGTGTTCTTTGGAGTTGGTATGTGCATCCTGAATTGCTTGACCAGCTGTGTCGCTAACTGGCTGAAGTTGTTAATGGAATCGAGTGGGAGGCGGGAGAACCATAAAAGAGCGGTTCCTGATAAGATGACTGGGAAACATATGCATTGGACAGGATCGTTTCCCCGACTCGAGTCCATTTGCCATTCATATCGATTTAGGAAGGCACATGGTTCAGTGATGCCATCGTAGAGTGGCATTTGCGGCATGCTGAAGCGTCGTGGCCATTCAACTTCATTTACCCTTCTTGTGAAGGGGTTACGCCTAATGCGCGCTTCCCATGAATCATGCACATTTCCTTGCATTTCTCTCATGATTCTTCGAACCATGTCAGGTAGGTAAGTTGGGTGGGGATCCGCCATTGGGACCCTTGGATTTTGGCGAGGTTCTAGAGTCCTGTTGCGAGGGCGCCTTCTATGACGGATGTTCGGATCGTCTTCCTCCATGTCCTCGGCATCTATGATTGGGTCTTGGTGTGGACGGTGAGGTGGAGCAAGGTGATGTGGTTCCTGTTCTTGAGGAACGCGGACCGTTGGAATAACGGGCCCATCATCCTGATTAGCGACCGTCGGGTTGGTCCAGGAAGAGGTTTGTTTGTAGGACCTGGTCCGCCGTTGATGATCAAGCGAGAGCGGTCTCGGTATTATGCCCCCTTACTATATGTGACGGTAGTTCGGTCGCTGATCCCGTTCCCATTGCCGTTGGCATAGCCATTGCAATTACCGTTGTCGAGGGCATTGGTGCGGGCGACGACGTTGTTGATGAGGCTAAACCTCCTCCTTTGATGCGGGCCCCTTGACTTGGAAGAGGAAGTTTCCAATATGGTTGGTCGGGGTCGAGCATTGTTCCAAGTTAGTTGAAGTTGAGCGACGATGCGCTGACTTTCTTGAAGTTGTCGCATAAGGTCGATGTTATTCCTTAATGCTTGATTAAGCTCGACCGCATGTTCTCATATTTCTGATTAAGCGCGCAAATTTGTGTTGCGAGCGCTTCGGGGTCCACACTAGGAGGGACGGTTTCATTAGTGGACGGGATGTCAGCCGGTTGAGGTTGTTGGGACGTACCGTCCTCGGCTGCGGCTAAAGAGCCGACCATTGCGTTCTTTGGTCGCTTTGCCATCGTGAGCGAACTCGATGGCAGGTCTAGGAAGGAATCTCAAGCTCGTCGGGGGTCGAGATGACAACGTGCGACAAAGGCACAAAATCTGAGTTTTCTCAGTGAAAGCACCAAATGTTGACGGCAAAAAATGTCGTAAACACCAAAGATTCCAATTACTAGGAATAGTTAATTTGGTTGCACAGACAAGGGTAAAAAGCAGTAAATAACACAAGAGATTTATAGTGGTTCAGCCTCGTGAGGGGCCTACGTCCACTTTGAAGCGTTGTTGGAATATTATTAATCACTCGAAGTTACAAGTGTGAGTCCATCCCATTACATCTCCTTACATTCATCTTTATGCTAGATGATGGCATAATTAAGCTATATGATGTCATCCTTAGGGCTATATGATGTCACCTCTAAGACATGATGTCATCCTTCTCATATATGATGTCATAATTATCATATATTAAATATATTAAGAAAATGACACTTTTGCCCTTCTTCTTCCACAAATGGGAGATGCCATTAATGGAGCTCTTTAGAGGTCCTAAGGTCTCAAATTCCAACCTCTTTCAAGTGTGAAGTCATGGGGTATTTATAGGAAAGGAGTAGGTATGGGTTAGGTAGGAGTAGGTAGAAATAGGGGACCACATGCAGAAGTTCCATCTGGAGCCTGCATATACGGGAAATTCGCACCTAAGCCCTGGGGTGCAAAATTTCGCACCTCGTGGGTCGAAATTTCGCACCTCGTGGGTGTGACATTTCACACCTCAAGGGTGCGACATTTCGCACCTCGAAGGCTACGTAGATAGGTGTTTGGGGGTGTCGTGAGGTCTATATGGGCACGATCCCTCTTCATCTTGTTTCCTTCGCTCCTAAGCGTCCCTTTCGGCTTTGGTTCCACGCGATGCGTTGTGTCGAGCGTGTCCTGTGTACTTTTGGGGACCGGACCAAAAGGTCGGTTAACAAGCCTTGGCTTGTTCCTTTTTATTACTCGGGGTCCGTGTTCCCAAGTGGGTGTGAGTTGAGTTTTTTTTTAGGTTTACCCAGATCTTGGTCGGCGGAAGACTAGAGCTTGGCTTTCTGTTTTTGTGAGCTTGGGTTTATGATCTTGGTAGGCTTTGTTTATGAGTTGGAGGTTGAGTTTATCGCTGCTTTTTCTTCTAGATTGGGTGGCTTCTGCTACTTTAGTATTTGGTTCTAGGCCACCTAGATGTTTCAGAGTTGGTTGTTCTCTTCCAGACTAGTTGACTAGTTTTGTGTGTAGTTTTATCGTGCTCTCATGGTTCTTTGAGGGCTAGCTCCCAGAGGCTATGCAGTGTTAGGCCTTTAGTCCTTTGTGTGGTGGTTCTGCTTCTATCTTACTGTTCTTGTTGCTTTTGTTTTCTTCTCCTGTTTTGTGAGTGACCGAGGGGTTTTTGCGTTTGTATTTTGTTTCTCCAATTTTTGCTTTGTGCCCAACTTTGTATTGTCTTCTTCAAAATCTATATTTTTGTGAGCCATCAAAGAAAGACGTTTTTTTCTCCTTAGTTCGTGTATATATGTGCTTTTTGGGGAAAAAAGAGTCGTTTTGACCGTTAAATCGTAGTTTTAATAAGCTTTGTAGTGATATTCATGTCGATATCTAAGAACAAAATTTCAAAAATCATAATTTTCTATGCAGTTTTTACTAAATAGAAGCTATGCATTTTTTAAACTACATACTTCTATGTAGTTAAAAAATTGCATAGTGTTAGATCCAAAATTGGGTCTAACACCCACGTTGTTCTGATCTATGAAGAATTATAACAAAAATATGAAGAAAAAGCAGAAAAAACACGAGATTTATAGTGGTTCGGCATTAACGAGCCTACGTCCACTTTATATGTAGTTGATTATATGCTGAATGCAAGTACAATCAATAGTTTCACTCGATCTCACTCTTACAATTATGATTCTCTCAATAATTTCAAAATAACTCTAAGTAGAAACAATGGAGCCCCAAAAAAGATCCTAAAAATGCCAAGTTCTGGGCTATTTATAGCTGATTTCTACAGACGGATCGCGGTCATACGTGGCACACATCCCGAGGATCTCGTACTGGTTCGTAGCTTGATGAAGAAATTGTCAAATTAGCCGTTGTGGACAGGTGTCGCGAGATCCATGCATCTCGGATCGTGGGATGACTCGGTCCGTGGCCATCATTGTGTCTTCCAGGTTGGATCGGATCGTGGTAGCTGGTACGGTTCGCAGAGGGGGGCGATCGCGATCCGTATGGCTGGTGTGACCTGGATTTGATAACTTCTGTATTTGAGACCCGATGGAGCACGTGTATCAATCTTGGTGGCTTGGTTCAAAAAGCTAGCCAATATTTTGCCCCCTCGAAGTGTGTTTTATCGAGGATGGAACATGCTTCGAAATTGCAGAGACATCTTTTCATAGAAAGATGTAAATCAGCCGTTGCGTCTGTCTAAAATATCGTGTTGCTTTGAAAAGTTGCGCTCTTTGACTAGTATAAATATCAGATTAAATCACCCATCATTTCTTTGTTTATCGGGAGATTTTCATCTTTTGAATTTTGGAGGAAGTAAAAATCAACTTATCGAGTACGTTTTCAAATTCTTGCACGTATTTTCACCTCTTTTGTTTCATAGTTGTTTTCGAGTTCAGTTCCGCGTGGTTCGCTACCAGAGTGGATACCACGCGCTAATCAAATGAAGGGATTGGATCGCTAGCCCCGATGGGCCTTTTCCAACGACCGCGGCCCGTGGGCTTCCATAGATCGAGTCGCGACAAAGAAAGGGAGACAAAGAGTCACCTCCTCCTCTATATAAATCGGGCCCCTCCCCATACGTTCCCTTCTTTCTCTTGCTATCGCCGCCGCCGCATATTTCTTCTCCTACCCAGACCCTACGCCGTGAATTCCAAAGAATTAAATCATTTCTTTGCTCAAATCGAAGAGGTAATTACGTTAGGAGTGTTTCCATGTGATTTCTTCTTCTCTTATCTTAAGTTTACACTGATTTAAGAGGAAAGGACGATGGTGTTTTGTGGTGTTCGAGGCTTGGGAGGCGACTTGGTTGATGGGTTCAGCAGTTTGAGTTCGGAGATGGAGGGATGATGAGGGAGAAACGAGGAAGAAGAAGAGGAGCGGGTCAGGTCGGATCGTGGGTGAGGAGGAAAGAGGAGAAAGATGAAGGAGAATGGCGAGGTAGTGGATCGTGGCGATGGCCAGGGAGCGGATCGTGGTGGGAGTAAACGGAAGGAGTAGGAGTTGGAGAGCGGATCAGATCGTGGTGGTAAGCTGTAAATAGTAGGGAGTTACAGCGATCCGAACCGGTTCCCGATCCAATGTGATGCACTTTCATGAGTTAACGCTTCTGCTGCGAATTGATGCCTACTTCACAATCCGCAGACATACCACGATCCGAACCCCACCACGCGATCCAGTGATGTACCACGATCCAAATACTGAACGATCCCACGAACTTGTTAAATAAACATTGTAGCTTAACTCTGATATATCAATGGACAGTTAGGTTAGAGCCTTTAAGACGAACTTTCTGGACTGATCAGCAGCATAATTTAACAATGGACAACTACTAATATCTCGATGATCTTGTTAACTTTTATGCTTTCTTCCTATGCATGCACAAACACACACTTGCATTTGCACACATAGGGGACGGGTAATTATATTCTAATTTCTCATGTTTACTCGCCTAAACAGTAATGTCGGACAATCATTCTCCTTCAAGATCTGAAACAGAGATGGACCCCGAGAGGTCTGAGCACCACAGCCCCGTGGTTCTTCCAATTAATCCAGAGGGTGAGGATTCTGAATCCGAATATGAGGCAGAAACAGAATCGGATTCAACTGAGAGTACCTCGCTTGATGAGGAGTCCGAAGTGGATGACCGAGCTCCCGATAAGATTCCTGGTGCACTAGAAACTGAGAAATTCAATGACTCTTTAGCTTCCAAACTAGACGACATAAAACTTAAGAAAATATGCTTGAAACACGGGATCCCCTGGGATGATGTGAGAACACCTGGAAGCGAAGATAGACCTCATCTGGCTCCGGAAGGGTATATGACAGTCAGTCGGCTCATGTGCGGAGTAGGCGCTATTCCTCCGTTTCCTTCAATCGTCATTGAAACCTTAAAACGATTGGGTATTGCTCTGATGCAGCTTCATCCCAATGCCTACGCAGCCCTATACACTTTATACATCGCGTATGCGGAAATCCTGCAAACTGAGCTCACGTTTAAAGACTTGAAGTTCTATTACCTTTTCAAGCATCGTTCTACAGCAACCCCAAATTTTTCTTTCTTCGAGTCGGTAGTCAATAGGAAGGTCTTGTCTGATGGTTACAGCAACATAGGGGATCCCAAGGCCGATTGGTTCTATATAAAGCGACAGGCTGGGTGTGCGAGAAGATGGCTTAAATCAAGTAAATTTTAAACCTTTGAATGAATAACTTGTTTAAGAAATCGAAGCGCTAACATGCTTCTTTTCTCTATGCAGATCACACTTTTCCAAAGACGGAAGGCTCGGTGTATAGTAATCGACTATCCCTTCTTCTCAAAAGCAAATCTGACTTTCTAAGGATCAAGAAATGTATTACTGACGAGAATCTTCACAGGCACTGGCTTCTGGGTATAAGATTTGGACTTGGCACGGGTGGCAAACCTTACAAATATGTGCCCCCGGCCGAGGGAGAAGGAACGTCACAGGCAGCAGAGGCAACTAAACTTCATAAGAGTCCTTCACCGATGATTAATCAGGACGATGAAGATTTAAATGTATATAGAGGAGATGAGGCCCGTGCTGACGAGCTTAATGAAATCCCAGCCTCTCCGAGGGATTCCCCCTCAAGGGCCTCTCCACCGGTTGAGCCTGCCGCTCCCGATGATTTAACAGAGGAGCAGTTATTCAAAGAATTGAACAAGATTCCTATACCCGACGATGTATATACACAGGAAGATTTCGAAGGGGAGCCATTTTTTTTCCTATCTCTTAGGAAACAAATGCTCCAGTTAAAGAATGAGAAACCACCCAGACGAGCCTAACTTCGGGCCCTGGTCTGTTAAAGGGGATTATATGGGATGCACAAATCACATGCACTATCCGACCCCACATTTTTATACCAACAGTATTCAAGGTTATAATTTGTACTTGTTTCTCTTGTAGGAAAGATGACTCGCAAACGATCTTATTCTTATCGCTCCCTTCGTGAAGGCACACCTAGTCTTCATTCAAATCCAAATCCTGCTTGCAGTGATAGTCGGGGAAGGGATAGTTATCAGCCTCGCGGCCCTCCTCAAACCTATTCTACACGATCCCGATCTCCTTCCAGGCATGGTTCCGGGAAACCTCACAGTCGTCCACTGCCACCGACTGAGGGCAAGCAGCTTCCTAGGGACTTAACCCCTCCAAAAAGTACGCCTTCTCACGTCCAATCTTCCAAGAAACAGCGCAAGTCAGAGGACAAAAATAAAGACGAGGGCAAGATCGTGAAGAAAGGAAAAGAAGCCTGGTCTCCCCTGACGATCACGACTCCGACAGTCTCGTTGCACGAGATGCTATCCATGGCCCCGAAAATCAGGCTAAATTGGTGTGCTTGCGCAAGGAATTCCCCGATAGTTTCTTTGTGAGGATGATGTTTATACCGGATCTTGAGCCGGTTCCCAGGGACTGGGATACCGAGGTGATAGGATATGTGTGCCATGTAGCCAAACAGTACGAGGTAATGAAAAAGCACGCTGTTAACCTTTCAAATGCCATCCGTTGCCTAGAAACGGACGCGACCAGATCCAAGGTGAGAATTGAGAATAATGACAGGGCCAGGAGCAAAATGGAAAAAGACTCGGAAGATGCACATGCCCGTCTGGCTTTAGCTCAGCGAGACGCAGAGAACTACAAGACAGAATTGGAGGAAGCTAGGAAGCATTTTCGTAGCGAGCTAGATTCTAATAGTCAAGAACGATTATCTTTGAAAAAGGAAATAGAGGATCTTAGAATGGCCAATGCTGATTTGAGGACAGCGCAGAGTCATTTTGATGCTGAGAAGGCTGCTTGGGAGAAGGAGAGAGCGGACTTGAAAAACAGTCTTGTGGCTGCCGAGAAAGAAAAGGAGGTCTTGAGTGACCAACTTGTTCAGGCTGAGGGGCGAGCGGTTCTTGCTGAGACTAACGCTAACAGCATTCTTGAATCGGCTTCCACCACTGCTGACAAGCTCGCCGAAGCTGAAAAAGAGATAGAAGGTTTTAGTGAGTTGGTATTCGACTTCTTAGGCCAAGTCATCAAAACTCGGGACATTTCTTTGATCCCAGATTATCATGTTACTCTTGCCAACATATGGGATGCAATTGTCGAGGATGAGAAGCAACGATTGAAGGTCAATGAGATTGATGAAGGCCAGCTAATGCAGAGACTCCTCAAAGGAAAAGAGCCTGAGGATTTGGAGGAGGGGAGACGCCTAATCCAAGAAGAGGTGGAAAGGGAGAAGACTAAGGTCAAAGGAAAAAAAAACTTGACGAAGGCTCGAGCTCAGTGGCGGAACCCAAGGCCTCTGAAGTAGAGGAGAATAGTCCTGACGATCCATTGATTCCTTTGCTCCCAACTCCTCCGGTTGTCGGAGCTTCTGTTGTAAACTTGAATGAAAAGTCAGCTGAAGGTATTTCCATATTTTCCCCGCAATTTGTCAAAGTAGTTATAACTTGTCATCGCCTTGCGGAACAATCCATTGAGGAGACCACATTTTCGTCCAAGTTAATAACCTGTGCTTCTCATAATACAGGTGACAAGCTGATTGAGAAAGATGCAGAAGAGAAGGCAGAGGCGGAGAAAGTTGATGTCCCTTCAGGCACGGATGTTGAAATTTCTGAGATCCCAATGCGAGCTGAGGGTGGTAACACGGTCACCATAGCACCTGTGGTATCCAGTACTGATGTTCTTGCGGATGCCGAGGTTATTGCTGCTTTGAAGGACACTGATGGTGGTCACGGTGATGAGGAGGATAACGTTGTCATTACGGATGAAGTCAAGGGCGATGGTGATGAAACCTTGGCTGATAGATAGGCTAAGGAAGAGAAGCAGTTGCTTCTTATGAAAGGGGAACAGGACCCAGTATATGTGCCCCCTATCTCTGAAATCGATCCCAAAACTGGGTTGGTCATGAGATTCTCCTCCTGATCAATAACTTCACAACTCGCCTCTCAATCTTCTAGTTCTTCGCCAGAGCGTCTTGTTGATAAGAGGAAGAGGAAAAAAGGTGATCGTTCAGATGTTGACAAGGAGGAGTCGGGGAAGCAGAAGAAGAGCAAGAAGCCAAAATAGCCCCCCAAGCATGAGTAGGATGCAGATATTAGTTCATATTTTGTTCTTAGGATTTTTAGACTTTCCACTGGCCAGAAAATGTAATTGTGAGAATGGCCCTCACTTTTGTTTAGCTATCTTATCTTGTATCCCTGCATCTTAGTAAATGAAAATTGATTTTTGTTGCCTTTAATTTAATATGCAATGCAGTGATTCCAAGTTCCTTGCATCTCTGTGCGACTTCCTGAGCAGCCAACATAATGGCATGAGGGGATGATTCGTCTTGGTCGACCTTGACTTTCATCCTCATCGTGATATGAACAGGAGTTTCCCTTCAAGACAGATCAGTCACATAAAAAAGGGGAACTAAACCTACGAACCTGCAATTTTAATTTATCGTATTAGCCACAAATATTTAAACCATAATTAATTGAAAATTAAATCGTGTATCGCATTAGCAAAATTTTAAAATTTATGTGCAGAGATGTGATGCGTGATGTGTGTGTATATGCCCCCAATCAATCATTTAATATGATGCCTGGCCAAGGCTTATTAATGATTGATTAGAGTCATGTGTGTTGCCCCCTATTATGAAAGGTGGCAAGGCGGTTTCATCATGGTGCACCTTCACGCCTTGCGGACGTCATCTTCGCGTCCTTTATACTCTCTCCTGATTCTGGGGAGTTAGAGTTTGATCGTGGGGTGATTTACTTTGCCGCACCTTGTGGTCCTCGATTATGGTTCCTCTTTCACCTTGTGACACAATGCATTAGATGTTCCAATATTGCTGCATAATCTGCGACAAACTCAAAAAACAACAATAATTTATATTAATCGAGATTAAGCAAATAGGTAATGGTGCAGTAAAGGTAAATAACACATGATATTTTTATAGTGGTTCAGTCGAATCATGACCTACGTCCACTTTATAATCTTTTGTTCAAGTAACCAGACTATACTAGGCAAGTCATGCCTTTTTACATGGTCCTAAAAACAAAAGAATGAAACGGACGATTTCACGTCAGGTAAGGCCGCAAATGCTGGGCGTTCCACACTCTGGGGATTTCGTCTCCATCTATGGTTGCTAGCTTGAAGGTTCCATTATCAAGTCTTCGTAGGATGGAATATGGTCCTTCCCATTTCGGACCCATATGCACTGAGTATGGGAAGACACGTTTTAGAACCAAGTCTCCGGGTTCAAAGGTTCATGCTCGGACTTTCTTGTTGTAATATCGAGCTATCTACTGCTTATGTCTTAAGGCACGTAAATCGGCTTCGTCCCTCTTTTCTTCGATCGTGTCCAAGGATTCAAGGAGCAACTCATTGTTGGTCATCGGGTCGTAATAGGTGACTCGGTGAGAAGGTACTTCTAACTCGACCGGGATGACCGCTTCAGTTCCAAAGGCGAGAGAAAATGGTGTATGGCCCGTTGCCGATTTATAGGTCGTTCTATAGGCCCATAGTGCCAAGGGCAATTCATCGACCCACATGGCCTTGGCCCGCTTCAATCTCTTCTTCAGGATGGATTTAATTGCTTTATTTGCCGCCTCCACTTGGCCATTCTCTTGCGGATGTGCCACAGAGGAGTACCTTTTCTCGATGTGGTATTTCCGGCAAAAATCTCTGAACTCGGTGTTGTCAAACTGAGTTCCATTATCCGTTATGACGATTCTTGGGATCCCAAATCGGCATATGATGTTTCTAACAACGAAACTGATCACTCGCTTGGTTGTTATTGTGGTTAATGGCTCTGCTTCTACCCATTTGGTAAAATAATCCACGGCTACGATAGCGAATTTTGCTCCGCCCTATTCTATGTGGAGGCTTCTAATGATATCAATTCCCCACATAGCGAAGGGACACAGACTCGTCACCATCTTCAACTGGCTTAATGGGGCCCTATGGATCTTAGAAAATCTCTGGCAGGCGTCACAACGTCGTGCGTATTTGGCTGCATCCTTATTTACGGTTGGCCAGAAATAGCCATATCATATTATTTTCTTCGCCAACGTTTGGCCTCCCGTGTGATCTCCACATTCGCCTTCATGTACTTCTTGCAATACGCGCTGAATATCGCTGTGAGCAATACACCGGAGGAGGGGCATTGAAAATCCTTGTCTATACAGGGCTCCCTCTTGCAACACATACCGAGAGGCCTTCTGAATTATTGCACGCCTCTCACTTTTCTTCGTAGGGAGCGTTCCATACATTAGGAAATTCTTCAAAGGAGTCATCCACGACTCCCTTTCAGGTTCAACATCTAGTACTGGATCAACTTCCATCTGATCTATACTAGGTTACTGTAAGACTTCCATCGGGACCAGTTCTGTATTTTCAGGTCTGTCAAAACTGGCCATTTTCGCCAATTTATCTGCTTTTTGGTTCTCTGCTCGAGGAATGTGGGATATGGTGTGATGGTCAAAACCATCTAGCAACTTTTTCACTTTTTCTAAATATGATATCAGCCTAGGACTTTTGGCCTGGAATTTTCCTATGACCTGGTTCACAACTATTTTGGAGTCGCAAAAGATGTCTAACTTCGCAATCTTCAACTCCTTTGTGAGTTTCAAACCAGCAATTAGGCTTCGTATTCTGAGTCGTTGTTAGTGGCGCGAAACTCCAATCTGAGAGCATAGTATATCGGCCGTTTTTCTGGAGTTTCGAGCACCACTCTGGCACCAGATCATCTATCGTTTTTTGCTCCGTCAGCGAACAACTTCCAGACACTGGGATCGAGGAGTAGCCTTGGCGGATCGACTTCTTCGCTTATTGTGTCATCTTCTAGGACGTTAACTCTGCTATGAAGTCTGCCAGCACTTGCCCCCTTATTGATCGCCGGGGTTGAAAATTCAAATCGAACTGACTTAGTTCAATGTTCCACTTAAGTAATCTTCCCGAAGACTCTGGCCTTTGAAGAACTTGTTTTAACGGGTGATTAGTGTATATAGTAATCGGGTGAGCTTGAAAATAGTGGCGAAGCTTCCTTGATGCAATCAACAAACCGTACGTAAGCTTTTCTATCCTTGGATAATTTCGCTCAGGTGCCGCCAACTTCTTACTCACATAATATACTGGTCTTTGCACCTTATCTTCTTCTCTAACCAAAGCCGAACTGATCGCATTAGATGACACCGCTAAATACAAGAATAATTCTTCATGATCTACGGGTTTAGACAAAATTGGGGGTTTTTCCAAATGATTCAAGAGATTATGGAATGCTTCAATACAATCAGGGGTCCATTCGAAGTTGCGCTTTCCTCGCTTTATTAATTCGAAGAATGGGATACATTTATCTGTAGCTTTGGAGATAAATCTACTCAATGCCGCTACTTTTCCTGCGAGGCTTTGCACATCTTTAATCTGTCTAGGTTTCTGAATATTCCGGATTGCTGCGATCCGGTCTGGATTAATCTCGATCCCACGAGAATTGACGATAAATCCTAAAAAATTCCCGATGCTACCCCAAATGAACATTTCAAAGGTTTAATTTCATTCCATACTTCCGGAGAATTTCAAACATTTCTGCTAAATCGGCAGTATGGTCGGATGATTGTTCGGACTTCACTAACATGTCATCGACGTATACCTCCATCGTCTTCCCAATCTGGTTGTAAAACATCCTATAGACCAATCGCTGATATGTAGCACCGGCGTTCTTCAAGCCAAAAGGCATCACTACATAGCAATACAATCCCAAATCTGTAATGAAGCTTGTGTGTTCTTGGTCTAGGACGTGCATAGGGATCTGATTGTACCCCGAATAAGCATCCATGAAAGAGAGGAGTTCGTGGCCAGCTGTCGAATCCACCAGCTGGTCAATTCTTAGCAACGGAAAACTGTCCTTTGGGAAGGCTTTATTCAGGTCCGAGAAGTCAATACAGGTGCACCACTTTCCATTGGCCTTTTTTACCAAGACCGGGTTGGAAATCCATTCTGGATATGTTGAGTCTCTGATGAACCCATTACTTCTTAGTTTCTCAACTTCCTCTTTCAAAGCAGTTGTCCTCTCCGGGCCAAGCATTCACCTTTTCTGTTTGACAGGAGGATGCTTTGGGCTGATGCTTAACAAATGACTCATGATCGAAGGAGATATCCCACACATATCCGAGTGGGTCCAAGCGAATACATCTAAATTGGCTTTCAAGAAATCAGTTAGCTCTCTGGCTCGAATAGGGTCTAACTGGGATCCAATCTTCAGGACCTTCTCTGGGTCTCCATCATCGATTGGAATATCCACAGTTGTTTCATTGGGAGTCGCCATTCTTCCTCCAGGATCTTCGTCCTCTCTGGGATCTATGTCCTCGGGCAGTTCTCTGGGAGACTCTCCCATAGTTATTTTCTTTAGTTGCTATAACGTTTCCTCCCTTGCCGGGGAGGAAGCGCCTTTGGTCTCTACATCTTTTCCTTTGCGGAGCATCTTTAATTTCAGTTGGGGAGTGAACGCCAATGCTATCTCTTTCGTGAAAGATGATGTCATCAGTCATTGTCTTCTGTTGTTTGACTGGAGCAATGTCCTCAAGGTTACTGCCTTCTCCTGCCATAAGGGGTTGTTTAGCTGCATTGACATACTGGTCCATTGCCCTAAAGCTATGCCCGGCCAGATGAAGCCCTCCTACTATGGTGTTAATGACGATGTTCTTCCCTTTTTGCTGAGTAGTCAGCCGGGGAGTAGGCTGGCTCTGATTCTGATTCTGGTTTTGATTTTGGCTTGGGGCAGATGAGGCTTGCCCCTTGTCTCTGGGTGTGACCCTATACTCATCGAGTTTTCCTTCTCGGAGTAGCCTCTCGACCAAGTCTCTCAGATGACGGCATTCATTTGTGGAATGACCATGGATTTGGTGAAATAGACAGAACTTTCCGGTTTCGCGCTCTTTGTCTGTCGACTCTCTCGGGGGAGGCCTTTTGTATGGAAGAACATTATAGGTATCCAAGAAGATATTCTCCAATGTATCATTTAGCGGTGTAAAACTCTCAAATGACCTGGGTCGAGATCTTCTCTGAGAATCATTTCCTTGGTTTCTCTTTCGATTATTGCTATTATTGTTTCCCGGATTGGCGACCATTTTCTTGATTTTTATTCCCAACATTGACTTCAACCTTTCCTGAGCTATCTCATGTCTGCTTGATGACCACATTGCTCTGGATATCTTCCTTATCAGTAGCCTTCCTTTTTCGATTAGCATATATCTCTTCCTATCGTAAACGGACATTAGCTTTTTCATAAAATATTTCTCTGGTCGGAGGTGGTTTGCCGGCTAGATATCTTCCAAACTCGGTATCCTTATCGACACCGTCAATTAAGGCCATCAACACAGTTTGCTCATGCGGATCTTTAACATCTGTGACTGCTAAATTAAAACGATCCAAGTACGACCTTAAGCTTTCGTCCGGTCGCTGCTTAATAAGAGACAGCTCAATCACATTCTTAGATCTCTGAGCGTGAAGGCAGAATTGGTTCACGAACTTCTCACTCAGTTCCCTGAAACTGGATATCGACCGAGCTGGCAAGCGGGTAAACCACACTAATGCCATATCTTCCAGAAATATAGGGAATGCCTTACACTTTATCTCGTCTGTAGCTGCGGCGGCATTCATGGACCAGGAATATCGCATCAAATGCTGGATTGGGTCAGATTTGCCTGCATAGCGATTCATTGTCGGCATATTAAAACGTCTCGGGAATGTGACCTCCAATATATCATCGGTAAAAGGCGTATGACTACGATCTATGCCCCAATCTTCATCCCTATACCCTCGGCTAGCTATCATGTTTTCCCTGATCATTGCTTCAACATCTGCCCGGGTCAAGGTGGACTCAGGATCAGCACTTCTTGCCCGATGGGCTTCTTCAACATTTCTTTGACGCGCAGCTACAAAGTCTGGGATTCGGGCGGAGCTTCCTTGCCCCCTGTTGCCGAGGTCAACTAAGCGACGAGCGGGGGGATTGGGTCGATTATGAGCAGGGTCAACCACGTTTCCATTCCTCAGCGGTAAAGCAGGTTCATTCAAGTTACGATTGCTAATTCCCTGGTTAAGCACTTCCTCTTCCCGAGATCGAAGTTGTTCTATGTTCTCAGCTCTTTCTAGCGGGGGCCAACGTCGGTTTCTTCGGGGCTCCTCAGACGAGGATGTGTGTTCCGGGGAAGGAAGACGGGTTGGTGAGGAAACCCTCTGCCTTATGAGGTCATCAATTCGCCTGTCCATAGCAGTCAGATTCTGTCGCAATACTGAACTCTCTTGCCGCTGAGCAGCTAACTCGTCAAATAATCTTTCCCACATGTCAATAATGCGAGAGAGATCCCCTTCAGTAGCCGGGGTGGAAGGGTCAAATAGGTTGCCAACATTCTCTCTTATACGTAAAGAGCTTGTGCCAGGTCGAGCAAATGTACCAGCACGGGAGGATCGAGCCATAACCTCCTTTCAGGGTCGGGTCATAGTCTGCTTGTCTTTTTGGATCGCAGGATCTTTACCTCGATGGCTCGGAGCGCCCCCTGGGATCGGATCGCGGAAGTGTTATGGGGACGGTTCGAGACGAGGTCATGGGAGCGTGTGGCAACTCCTTCAGCTGGTTGGGTCGCGATCCCCTCAACGGATCGGTTCGCCCCCTCCTCTCGGCGATCCGTGACCTCCTCCTCGGGCTGGTCGTGCACACTTTCTTCAATTACTCAATTTTCAGCTTCGTTCGCCTGCGAAGCTCGTACTTCCTTAGACTTCTCTCCAGCCATGATATCTGAATTTCGCTGGAATCTTCAAAAACTGAAACAGTGGAGTTTTGGACTGTTTTCTTTGGACTTGAGTATCCAAACAACGGAACAACAATCCAATGTACTAAAAATTCGTTCTCAGTGAAAGCACCAAAATGTTAAATCCAAAATTGGGTTTAACACCCAAGTTGTTTTGATCTACGAAGAAGTATAACTAAAATATGAAGAAAAAGCAGAAAAAACACGAGATTTATAGTGGTTCGGCATTAACGAGCCTATGTTCACTTTATATGTAGTTGATTATATGCTGAATGCAAGTACAATCAATAGTTTCACTCGATCTCACTCTTACAGTTATGATTCTCTCAATAATTTCAAAATAACTCTAAGTAGAAACAATGGAGATATGATAATGGTGGAATCAGATCTCTCAATTGCCCCAAAAAATATCCTGAAAAATGCCAAGTTCTGGGCTATTTATAGCTGATTTCTACAGACGGATCGCGGTCAAACGTGGCACACATCCCGAGGATCTCGTACTGGTTCGTAGCTTGATGAAGAAATTGTCAAATTAGCCGTTGTGGACAGGTGTCGCGAGATCCATGCATCTCGGATCGTGGGATGACTCGTTCCGTGCCCATCATTGTGTCTTCCGGGTTGGATCGGATCGTGGTAGCTGGTACGGTTCGCAGAGGGGGGGGGGGCGATCGCGATACGTATGGATGGTGTGACCTGGATTTGATAACTTCTGTATTTGAGACCCGATGGAGCACGTGTATCAATCTTGGTGGCTTGGTTCAAAAAGCTAGCCAACACATAGCATGCATGCAGTTTTTAACATACTTCTATAAAGGCGGTAGTTTCATATATGTCGTTTTTAACATATGTGAAATGCAGTTAAAAATGTACTACTTTAATGTTTTTTTGACTGCATTTCACGAATGCAATTAAAAGATGCATTATATATATATATATATATATGTGTGTGTGTGTGTGTGTGTGTGTGTGTGTATATATGTGTGTGTGTGTGTGTGTGTTTTGAGCAAGACTATTAATTGAATTTAAAATAAATGAGTTTTGGAGTTTTCATTTTTACATATTTGTAATGTATTATTTGAAAACTAATAAAATTTGTGATTTAATGGTGAAAACAATTTGATAATCCAATATTTCCAGAAAATGTATTTTATTTTAAAGATTGATGATTGACTTCTGTAGACTTCAAACAAGAGCGTCATAATTACAACCACGCGTAAAGACTTAATTTGCATAGATGACTAGGAATGAGTGTTTTTTATCTATTGAATAATAGTAAAGCAGAACCTTTTAAAGCTCTCTCATTAATTCTAGGACTTCTCTCTTTTCCCCTTAATTCTCACATATATGTTACTTTTAAATTATTTTATCATTTTACATTTATTTACTATTTCTCTCACATTATATTACTTTTTCTGTCATTTTAAATTTTGATATGACATTTCAAAATTTACACAATTATTCATTAACAATTAACTTTAAGAATTTTACATTTAATTCCACATGATATTTTAATTAATCACAAAATTCAAATGTAAGTATTTTAAATAAATTTATTTAGCTGATATTTTTTTAAAATACTAAAAGTGACAAAATTATGTTTTTTAGCTTTGCATGTCGACACTTCAAATTTTCTTTAATCATTTAAGTCTCTTTCAATTCTTTTCTAAAATTTTACATTTAATACCATATTTTACAATTGATTACATAATATTAAAACTATTTAAATAACTTTAGCAAACTATTTTTCATTGATTCGCCTAATAAATCACATCAAGTTTAACCATATCCATATTAACAAAAAAGAAAAAAAGAAAATGTATAAACACATCAATCACTTAACATAAATTATACACATAATTAATTATCACAAGTTCAAATTTGAACTCATTTACGTCAACATATGTATCATGTATTGCATTGTAATACTAATGTCAAACGCCTACATTTTAAAATTTATTTAATCATTTACAAAACACTTCACAATATCACTTAACATTGCACATCTAAGTCAATATATTGAAATGAATTATGTGATTTTGAATTTAGTAAGTGAATTCAATCAACAAATTATTGTTAATTCATCTAATTAACGCCAAGTATGATGTTTTAAAATGTACACTATGTTGATATTAACAAAAATGGCAAAATAAGGTTTTCTTTCAAATATAAAGTTAAATAAGTTAGACAGTTTAAATAATATATGTAAACAATAATAAAAAAAATTAATACATTATACAGTTTAATAAGATTTATACAATTTAATATATTATACAGTTTAATAATATATGTAAACAAAAATGGCAAAATAAGATTTTCTTTCAAATATAAAGTTAAATAAGTTACACAGTTTAAATAATATATGTAAATAATAATAAAAAAAATCAACATGTTATACACTTATCTCAATAGATTTATCATAGATTGAAAAAATAATTTCCGCTTTAAATACCTGCATTCTAACATTTATACAATTATTTGTTGAACTTCCTCAATTCTTTCGTGATATTTTATATTTTAATTCATATGTTTAAAATGCTCATGAAATCTTTAATTATATTTATTTAAATAATCTTTAGAGAATATATAGCCCATATTTCTATTATAGTTCTTAAAAATATACGCTATTTTTACTATGTATATTTGTATTAGAAAATGTAGTTTTCCATGCAACTATAAAGATGTATAAATAACATAGCATGAACTATGTATATCTACAATAATGACAAAGTTAATTTGTAAATAAGTTATGATTCATTTATATAAAGAATTTATCATATATTATATCATAACATTCTTTTTGAACATCAAGAATTCCACAATAAATTTATACATCTTTTGCAAAAAAAAATGCATTAGTTCTTTTTGCTATGTTATATAGTTAAACTAATTTCATAATTCTACATTTAACTTATTTAAACAAATTCTATTAAATAATATTTGATAGTTTATCAAATAGATTACTAATATACATCAATTTCAACATGTATATTTATATTAATAAAAATAAATTAAAAAATTCTCAAATGCACATACATATATGTTGTTTATGTAAGTTATAGAAGATAAACACACAAACCCAACACCCAACCCGAATAAGCCCAACTTTTTAATTGGGCCCAACCCTGCTGCCTCGCTGGATTCATTGCCTATTAATTTCTTCGGATTCCATCTTTGGAATCCTTAATCTGAAGCCAAGAGGATTTTCTTATGACCGATTTTTAGGAGTACTGAATCCGAATTTCGTCGGATATATCTCTACCTTCAAGAAGATTCTAACTTTGAGGTAATTATTTTGTTTATTTCGACTTTTGACTCGTTGCTGCTATGTTACTGGTTGACTTCAATTAATTCGATGGTTTGCGGTTGTCTGTTCATTCCGATTTTATATACTGAAAGTTCTGTTGATTTACCTAAAAGTCTGGATGTGAATTAGAAATATCACTCTTACTTATGGTTGTTAGTTTAGAATTTTAGTTTCAGAATTGATGAGTTCGTGATGTTATCAGCTGCCTAATATTTACAGTAAATCTGCTATTTAACTAATGTCATTTAAAAAAAAAAAAATAACCTTGTAAAGTGAAGCAAATCTTATATGTAGCTGTTAGACTGGTCAATCTTTTGTTATGTGATATGCACGGCAATATTGCTTTAGGGTTCATCTATTACACTGTCTGCTTAAATAAAATACTTTTGGTAAATAACCTAGCAAATCCGTAAAAGCAAATTATACCATGATGATATCTTAACTTAATTTCAGTATCAGCTAGATTTTTTTGGTTCATTATTATATTAATGTTGGGATTGTTAAAATGTTCAAATTGTCACATGATGTTAATGTTTTTCACTCAGTAGATTTGAGATGACGTTTGTTGGGAAATTGCTTATTCTGCAACTAGTATAGATGACAAAGTAACATTTCATGAAATCTTGTATAAGCATGCATATCCTAACCGAAAAGATGCGAATCAACTTGAATCCTGCTAAGTACTCAAATTTCTAGTTGATGATAATGTTTTTTTTTTCCTTTTTAAACAATTTTCTGGAAACATATTTTTGAATTGTCTTGCATTTGCTTTATTTCTAGGTCTGCAATAAGCTTAAATGGGAAACCAATCAAAATGTTTCCCAAGTGTAATTAAAAAAGATACATTGGATTGGTATCTTGGTTTGGTTTATATTGTAGCGGTTGCAGCTATATGGATTGCTGCAAGCTATCTTGTTCAGACTGTAGTAGATGAAGGAGTCTCTCCCTTTTTACTATCCTATATCTGCAACTCCTTGTTCTTGGTCTACATTCCTGTAGTTGAATTTGCACGCTGCTTTGGGAATTTGATTGGTTATGTTCGCTTTTGGCAATCAAATGCAAACAATGTGAAAAATGAAAATTCAGAGGATCCAGAAGTTGTCAGTCTTCTCAATCAAAAAGTTGAAAGTACTTCCGTATTAAAACAGAAAGAGTGGAGTCGGTCTCAAGTTGCTAAAGTCAGCTTGTTGATATGTCCATTCTGGTTTTTTGCACAATTTACCTTCAATCTATCTCTAAAATATACCAGTGTGACAGTACGTACTTGACATCCTTCTGCAAAAGTGAAAATTTGAATTTATCCTTATTTTAATGTCTTATATGCTGGAGGAGTTATGTCTTTTACTATTTGCACAACATTTGCGCGTTTTTTTTGGGGGGGGGGGGGGGGGGGGGGTGTTGCAAACATTTTTTGTGCATGTGGGGCATGTGTATTTTGGGGGGGGGGGGGTGTGCTGCTGAGTGTTCCATTGCACCATAAACAATACAGCCCCTAAATTCCCCCTGGTTTCCAAGACATCGCTTCCTGTCTTTCCAACCACTCATTCTCTCACATTCCCTTATTACTTAAACATAAAAGAGTGACTGTGCTTCAGATGCAAAAGGGGTGCTCTGAAAGAGGAGTGTTATATAACCCTCCACTATACACACATCATTTGCAATGCGAAATGAGCAAGGTCAAAGTTTATTAAGGATATAATACCGAAGTCTTCATTAGAGTTTACCAAATCATTTTTTTCTTGGTTCTCAATTTTTTTCAGATTTCAGCCTGAAATAATTTGCAATAACATGCCTGCAATTGAAGTCAAGGTTTTCAAAATTAAATTCAAGTTGTAAATCATAGAATTCAAACTTTAAATCGGAACGGGATTTAGATTGTAAATCATGGATTAAAAGAAATCTGTATTATAAAGTTTGCACACACTTTGAAATTCATTTGGATGTCTTAACTTCTACGTCTAACCCTAAAATTACATTTTCTATCTTGTTTCAATTTTATTTTGTTTGGAACTAATTAAGATCAAAATTGTAGATCCAAATAAGTGTACTGAGTATATAAATATCTATTAAATATTTTTTCTAATACTTGTATTAACTAGGACTGAATCGGAATATAAATCGAGTCATAAAGGAAGTGATTTGATTTGAATAAGAATTCAAATCGTAGGATTTTTAGATTTTTTACAACATTTTTTTAAATAACTTGTTACAAAATCATTATCTGAAGAATCATTTGGTTCCTACCATTTTTCAGATGGTACAGGCCCAGGCCATCTGAAATTCATCTTTTTAAGGATATTTGTTCGGTACTTGCAACTTTCGATATATTATTATGAATTTGGTTTGTAGGGATGTTGTTTCAGATGGTGTACATTTTATTTTATTTTATTTTTCAAACTAGACTGGAGCCCGTTTAAGTAGTGCAAGTGTAATTTCTTATAGTATAGCTACTTTAAATAGAGAGTTAATATAGAAACTAGAACTGTTATGGTAACGATAACCATTACCGATATGAGAAAATCCTTACCATGCCGTAACTACTAATAACCATTACCGATACTTTGCCATTATCGTTGGTAGAATATTCGTTGGTATACAGATACATACAACCGTTTAAATTTTATTACAATAATCTTTTAATAATGACGAAAATGTGAATATATTATTATTAATTCTAATCGACTGATGCTTATATAAAAGTTTTGAATTATTTTTGTTAATGGACAAAATTTTCTCTACTCATTACAAAATATTTACGACAACATGAAATAATAATTTAGCTAATCTTCAACTTTGAAATTAAAAAAGTCAAAAATTAAATATAATCATAAATAATACCATAAACATCTGTTTAAATATAATAATAAAGTTTTTGTCATTACGATTAATGAAATATTGAAATCAAATAAAATGAACATGACTGGTAAATTAACCATTATCACTTTTTTTGAAATTTCTTTACTGCTATATTTACCATTAATAATGGTAAATTTACAAGTTCCATACCAGTATATTGTTTTACCGATGTAGCTTGATATTGGTTGCTGATTGCTTGGTATTGGTATACAACAACAACAACAAAGCCATATATCCCAAACAAGTTGGGGTTGGCTAGATATGGAACCCAAAATTAAAAATAAGGTTCCATATCCATAAGAGTGGCTACTTTCCACACTCTAGTATATGTGTTATATGCTTTTAATATGTTTTAGAATATGTTCAGGCTTATAATATGCTTGAGAAAACAACCTAAAATTGGTAGAAACCTTATTATCAGCAAATCATTCTTCTTTCCTTCCCAATAATGTAAAATGCACAGGATTGCTAACGCATGTTTTCTTAATAATATTGCAGTCAAACACGATACTAAGCAGCACATCAAGTCTTTTCACTTTCTTGTTATCTTTGGTGTTCTTAGGAGAAAATTTTACATGGATGAAGCTAACCAGCATTCTTTTATGTATGGGAGGAACTGTTATAGTGAGTTTAGCCGATTCGAACATTGGTGTAAATGCTATTGCAACAAATCCTGTACTTGGTGACACGTTAGCTATAGTTTCTGCTTGTTTATATGCAGTCTACATCTCTCTTATTAGGAAAAAATTGCCTGACGAAAGAAAAGGAGAAGGAAAAGCTAGCATGGCTGAGTTTCTTGGATATCTTGGCTTGTTCAATCTACTGATATTTTTTCCTATTGCTTTGACATTGAATTTTACGAAGATTGAGGTCTTTAACAGGCTTACTTGGTCTCAGTTCGGCCTCATTGTTTCAAAAGGTTAGTATTTTATTTGGAGAAAATCTAATGGGACAAAATGAATTTTAATCGTTAGATTGTCCTTTGATTCCAAACTCATATGTAGGGTGCTAATTTTTTAGGAGTGTCCATTGCCCGTAATTGCCCGTCCGAGCCCATGGCTGGAAAACATCTGTTTGAGTCTGTTCGATTTTCATTTAAAACATGAATTAGGACAACAAAATTTATACATGTAAAAATCTCATTCAGTCTGTGTTCATTTGAATTCATCCGAGTTTCTTATAATTTAATATATTCACTATATTTTTCAAAATATTTATGACGATTGATTGGTTGGTTGATTGAGTAAAGATTCGTAAAATGCTTAAACTTCAGTACATAATGATAAAATAATGTAACTGGTACAACATCATTAAAAAAAAAACATAAAATGAGATGTATATAGTATATAGCAATGTCCGACCATGTCCATTCGAGTCCGTGGCCAAAAACATCAGTCCGTGTCCATACGATTTTATTCAGGACAGATAAATTTGTACGATCATGTCTGGTCAGTTTTCGGCCCGGTTTCATTTAGGGCAGATGTTGAATACATCTTCCTTTTGTCCAATTGATTTACACTCCTACACATATGTAAAGTCATTTAGGTAAATAGTTAAGATTTATTGTGTCATAGCCTTCCTTTTTTAGTTATAACCAATTCTCGCATGGTTTATATTCCAGTGGTCTTATAGTTTATCTGTCATACTTTCCCGTACTATACAAATCTCAAATTTACCCTTTCAATCTCGTTTTGTTGACTATGATTTAATTTTTAGTTTTTGATTCAAAACTAATTCAAATCGCAAATGAAAAAAAAAGTCATTCAATAACGCTTATATTTAAAAATATCAAGTTAAACATGAGCAGAAATAAAGATGAACCAAAATTCATAATTCATTGCTTCCAAATTCGAACCCTAAGTAAACGTAAATATGAGTAAAATTGTCAAGTGTTAGGATGCTGTAGATCAAAGTTCTAAACACCATATGTTCAATCTCTCGAGACATCAAAATTAGTGTTTGTTCGAATGAAGTATCAATTTTTTTTAATTAATGACATGAGTGAAATTCGAACTAAGATTTTTCACTAGGAACCCAAACATCATATTTATTTAAAAAAATGTAGACTATTACATGAAAATAAGAGTTGATGATTCATTTGATAAACTACATAAAGCAATGCTTTAGATACAAGTGCTCGTTTAGATTGCAATGTGAATCGTTTGAATTTTTTGTTCAGGTCAAAATTCAGTTTCAGTGTAAATTTACATTTTATTAGCTTTTCATGCCTGATACATGTTCATGTATATAGGTTTACTGGACAACGTTTTGAGTGATTATTTATGGGCAAAGGCTGTTCTTTTGACTACAACTACAGTAGCAACAGCAGGTCTCACTATTCAAGTTCCAATAGCTGCTTTAATCGATTCAATTTTGGGGAATCCCCCTCATATCCTGAATTATATTGGAGCTTTTGCCATCATGGCTGGATTTATTGGGATTAATGTTCCAGAAAATCCATCTTCTCAATCTCAAGAACGCGAGCAAGAAACAGATGAATCAACTTGCATCTCTTAGCTTTTGAGTTATCTGGTATGTTACACCAAATTAAAGTTAATATATTATTGTTATGTATATCAGAACATATTGCCTTTTTCTTTTACATATTTATAATTTGTATATATGTAACAGTGCATCCTTTTCTCATATTTATAATTTGTATATATGTAGCGATTGTCCATGTTTATTTCATCCTATTTTACACAATATATCCAGTGTAATAATCGTCTTTTGTCATTTGCATTCCGGACTGCAGATATGGTTGGAGAATTAAGTTTTGATTTGAAAAAATATTGTCTTTTTTATAACAAACATCCAATTTAATTAGAACTGCAGGTGATTTATCCTGCTTCCCTATTCTTCAAGTTTAGAAGGTATTCTCCTTATCTTCGCGATTATTCTGTATATTCCTAGTGTCACCATTCTGCTGCTACTTTTTTTTGCTTTCCAGCCTGCATTAGGCTTGGCTCTTACTTATGCTCAGCATACACCAACTCTTCATTAAACTTTATGTAAATATCATGCATACATATAAAAAAAAAAATCTTTGGTTATTTTGTTTATTCTATATATTACAATTTTGAAAAACTGATTTTATTACTTGTAGAAAATGAATAATGTTTACTTATTTACACTGATATTGTGAATAACAAACTTTTCTCAGGATTTTTTTTTTTGTAATATACAAATTAATAGCTGAAGTATATATACATACTTTTTGCTTCCTTGATTCTTTCCTTCCTTTCAAATTCCACCCAAAAGAACATATTCCAAGTTATATAGCTGTGCCTATCATCCACCATGAACCCATAAATCAGACATAGGATAGAAAAATCATGTCGTCCTCCACATTCCAATCCCCCTTGCAAACCCAACCACTCCAGACCCCTACCCACCACCCTCATACTCGTTACTACGCCCGCCGAGTCCGCGAAAGCCTCTCAACCCGCCTCGCGAAGTGTCTATGCTCCGTCTTCCTATCTCTCCTCTTCCTAGTAGGCCTACTACTCTTCATCCTGTACCTGAACCTTAGGCCTCACAGGCCCAGGTTCTACCTGAACTCGTTCACCATGACCCAGGCTGGGTCGCCGATCACCTTCAACGTATCATCCCGCAACCCAAACCCGAAGATTGGCATATTCTACGGCGAGATGTTTGGGTCGGTGTACTACTACGAAAGAGTCATAGCTTCTGGCTCTGTTTACCCTGCATTCTTCCAGGGCCCTAAGAACACCACCCTTATCAACGGGGAAATGGGTCCAGCTGAGGATGGGCCTGTGCTGAATCAGATATCAGGGGACATGAGCGTGGGCCGGGTCGTGCTGAGGCTGCAGCTGGAGTCCAGGATCCGGTTCAAGGTTAAGATGTGGGACACGCGTCATCATACGATGCATGTTAGCTGCGATTTGGCGGTGGGTTCGGATGGTAATCTCCTGCCTCAGTTCGTCGGTGAAAGATGTCCTATCTACTTCTGACTCCTGCGTGCTTCTTTTCTTGGCTCGTTTGAACTTAGTCTCCTTTTCTTCTTCTTTGTATTTACTTGTTTGTGTTATTTTTTTGTTTGAGAAGTAATATATGCATTTAAAAAAAAAAAAAAAAAACCTTATTAACATGTTTAATGACACTGATTGGACCAAAGTATATGATCATACCTGAACCTCTTAATGTTACCAAAGTATGTATTCATCCGCTTAAACTGTGCTAAGTATATAATCAACAATTGTCCTTGAATGTTTATATGCTGGGGGAACAAAGCGTTGGGCGCCAACAACGTTTTAGAGTCTAAGCAGGGTTGAACCCTGACCAAAATAAACGCTTGCTATATAATTTGATACAAATTAACTTGTAATTAATAGTAATAAAAATAGTAATGACATGTAATGAGAAACTATATCTCAGACGGTTTATTTTTATCATATAAGTTTATTGTCACTAAACTGGAAAGAGAACAAATCCTTTTATGGTTTACAATAGCAACAAAAATTACACATAATTAATTTTTGTTATAAAACAAACAGAAGAAGACGTTTTTATTTATTTAGATATCTATACAACATAAATGAACTCCCTATTTATACATTTTACATGTCCCAAAATTACAATAATATCAATTGTATTGATCGTATTCACTCTTATTATTTCAATATATTACAACACTACTTCTTGAATACGCGTATGCAAAGACGATAAGATAAATTGTTCATTAAAACCCTTTATTGAAAAATCATGTGGAAAAAAATCATAAATAAGGAAAGGAGTACAATTTTATCTCATTTTTAGGTAAAATGTTTACAATGTTACAATGAGGTTGATACTTCTGAATCAAAATAATGCCTCATTAAAAATTTTACTAACAAAAGCCAAATACAAAAAATACTAGTGAAGAAAAAAGTACATTATAGCATAATTTCATATACTCTCGATTCATAATGCATTGCTTAAATAGTTTGGCGATGCAGATTACGCATGCCAATTTTAGAAAACCATTTTCCTGAAATGATAATTTTAGAAGTGCCTTTGTGAATAGATCTGCTGGATTTTCTTAAGATTGGATTTACTTCACCTCTATCTTATTATCTCTTTATAGTTCATATATGAAGAAAAATTTACTAATAATGTGTCTCGTTCTATCACCCTTGACTTGCTTGAATTTGGGCTACAAAATTGTATTGTTTTCATAAATAATAGTTTATTCTTTTATAGTTGAGGGAAGTTGACACGTGCTTCGAATATACCCAATTAATGATCTTAACCAAATACATTCTTGACTTGCATCATGTAGTGCTAATATTTCAAAATAATTGGATGGCGTTGCTACCAACGTTTGCTTCGTAGGTCGCCACGAAATAACTGCATTGCTATTACTAAACACATACCCAGTTTGTGATATTGTTTTATGTGGATCGAAAAGGTAACCTGCATCAGTATAGCTAATTAGAATCAGATTATTACCTTTGTTAGAATAAAATAAGCTTAAATTTGTCGTCATTCCACAAAAATATCTCATAACATGTTTTACACCATTTCAGTGTCTTTTAGTTGGTGTCGAACTGTATCTTGCTAGAAGATTGACTGAGAATGAAATATTTGGTCTCGTTCATTGGGCTAAATATAACAATGCACCAATGACACAGAGATATAGTACTTTTGTATCAGATACATTTTCATCATCTTTTTTGGACAGTTGGGTCAACTTTAATATCTAGTGCCTGACAGTCATAGGCGTGCTAAGTGAATATGCTTTATCCATTTGAAAATGCTTCAAGATTTTCTCAATGTAATTTGACTGATGGATTAGTATGTCATTTGTACTATGCTCAATCTGTAGACCAAGACAATATTTAGTTTTGCTAAGATCTTTTGTTTCAAATTCCTTTTTAAAGTAATTTATTGTCTCATCAATCTCTTCAGGAACCTTAGTCAAATTTATTGCATCAACATATACCGTTAAAATAGCAAGTCTCTTTACCAATTTCTTTACAAAAACACATGGACAAATGATATAGTTTTTATATTCGGCTTTTATCAAATATTCACTAAGACGGTTATACCATATTCTTCCTGATTGTTTCAAACCGTACAGCGATCTTCTTAGTTTTGACGGGTATATCGGCTTTAATTTGCTCAGGCAACTTATATCCATCTGAGATTTTCATGTAAATATCAGTATCTAATTCGCTGTAAAGATAAGTTGTCATAATATCAGTCAATCTTATATCAAGCTTCTTAGAAACTACAAGGTTTATCAAATATCAAAATTCTATAACATCCATAATATGAGAGTATATTTCTTTAAAGTCAAAACCTGGTCTTTGTAGGAAGCCAAACGCAACAAGTTGTGCTTTGTATCTCACAAGTTCATTTTTATCATTTTGTTTTCTAACGAATATTCATCTATATTCTACTAGTTTAACATCTTTTGGTGTTTTCTCTATTGGTCTAAATACACCATATCTTTGAAGTGAATCTAGCTCAACCTAAATAACATCTTTCCATTTGGTCATTCGTGTCTTTTTCGACAATCGTTTATGCTATCATTATAATTATTCTCATTATAATCTTGGCTTTTGGTTATTCCAATAGCTATTGCAAATAAGAATACATCATCAACTATTATTTTACTTCGATCCCACATTTCTCCATAATTCGTATAAAATATCGAGATCTCACTATTATTAGGTACCGTTTTATTTTTGGAAGCTTCTATTATTTCTTTTGGGATAATAGTTCCTTCTTCAATTTTAGGAGAACTGAAGTTTTCATTTGATTTACCATTTGGATCATTTATAACCTCTTCAAGAAGTTTGTTAATTGTTGAGTTTTCGTTAGACTTTCTTTTTCTAGGCGCTAAATCATTTGAACCTGTCGGTCTTTCACGTTTTTGTCTTGCTTTAGATTCATTTGCTGCTATTGGTCCTTCTGAAATTCAATTCTAGCTGATACATTTGCGGCAGGAATGTGAGATTTAATTATTTTTGCAGCATCATTAAATGCATCTAGCATTTGATTTGCAATAGTCTGAATATTTGTACATCATATTTACATTGCATTTAGCATTTGATTTGCAATAGTCCGAATATGCAAAATTCTTTGTGCATCATATTTACATTGTTTGGTACGTGAAATTAAATGAAACATAGATGGATTATTCCATAATGTTTCACTCTATTCTATTGGAATGGTCTTTTCTCCCTCTAAGGGGGGTTTGGGGGGGGGGGGTTGACTCATCAAATTTACAGTTTGGAAATCTTGCAGTAAAGACATCACCTGTAAGAGGTTCAAGATAACAAATTATCGAAGGTGAATCAAACCCTACATAATTTCTCAACCTTCGTTGATGACCCATTTTAGTACAAAGTGGGGGACTAATGGGCACATGCACATCGCAACCAAATTTTCATAGATGTGAAAATTTGGTAGGATCCAGTTGGAAGTTGTGATGGTGAAAATTAATGATAAGGCATTGGTCCAATTTTAATCAATTTCGATGTATGCAAAATTTCATGTTCCTAAATTGAAATAGTTAGTTTTGATTGCATAAGCAACATGTCTTGCAATAAGTTGCAAACGTTTAATTAATAATTATGCCAGATCATTTTGAGTGTGAACATACATGTGACTAGGAAAGTGTGCTTGCAATTTAATTATTTGATGTACAACTTCAATTCCCAGTGATGGACAATAATCATCAAGTACTTGGGAAGTAAATTCTTCTGCAATATCTAGTCGAATTGATTTAATCTGATGATCAGGAAAGTGTGCTTGCAATTTAATTATTTGAGCAAACAATTTGGCAAATTCCATATTTCTTGTAGAGAGCAAACATACATGTGACCAACGCATTGATGCATCAATTAATGCCATAAAATACCTAAATGGTCCACATGCAAGATGGATTGAACCACATATATCATCATGAATTCTTTACAAAAATATTGGAGATTCAGAAGTGGTTTTACCGTATGAAGGTGGAGTAATAATTTTTCCTTGTGCACAAGGGGCACACAGGTAATCACTTGGTAAATTCAAATGATGTGATAAATCATGCTTATTTGAATCTTTAGGAATTTTGCACATTATATTGTTCTAGGATGACCAAAATGATCATGCCAAACGACTGATGTCTTTGTATTTGTGAGTTTTGGCTCATGCTTATAGAACGAGATTCAACTATGCCAATTTTTGCGAAGTATAATGATAATTCAGAGAAAACTCAGATTTTTCAAAATCTTATGAGTAGTTGCACTATCTAGAAAACATATATCACCACCCAAACTCTGACAGTCTATACCTGAAGAATTAAAGCCATTACAGTTAGTCCATTACTGAAATAACTTATAAACACAAATAAATGTTAATACTTTCTAAGACAAGAAGGATTTCAATTTTTTTTAATCAATATCCATCAGTCATATTATTTCAGCAAGTTCATATAAATAAAAAAATAAATAGATAAAATAAAATATCAAACTAACTTATTAATATATGCTTTAAAAAGTTAGTGCTGTCAATGGATATCCGAAATCCGTCCGTATCCGCATCCGAAAATATGAAAAATATCCGATATTCGAAAAGCGGATACGGATATCCGATATCCGAAATGCTTAGCGGATATGGATACGGATATGGCAATATCCGTATCCGATAAATATCCGTCCGTTATGAAAATATATAGTTTTGTATTTTTATATTTAGGTTATAGTAATTTATTATTTTATAAACAGATGGATAAAAAAAAGTAAGTAACAAAACACATTTAAATTAGTGTTGAATTTTATGTGATTGAATGTGCTATTGTTAAATCGGTATGTTATATCATTTATATATTATTTCAAAATTTTCAGCTATTGTTTAGTACCAAATGAAATATGCATCATATTGTAACTTACATATTTTTAAGTTCGGATTCGGATATTTTCAGATATCCGGAAATATCCGTATTTGCTAAGCCGGATACGGATATTTTCGGATATCCGAAAATATTCGCGGATACGGATACGGATATTATTTAGTAGGTATCCACCGGATACGGATACGGATTTTTATTTTCGGATACGGATACGGATACAGCACTATCCGCATCCGTTTGCATCCATTTACAGGCCTATAAAAAGTAATAAAACAAAAACCACACAATAAGCTTTAGGCTACTAATTGATCAACTCCGTCATATCTTCGGTCATTGCATTTAAATTTTCATCGCTAATGAATTTTTCATCATAATCTTCAAAGAAATCATCTAACTTCAAGTCGAAATCATTGGAAAATCTCTTAGTATTATTTGTCTCAATTTCCTTCGATTGTTGGTAGTTTTCAACTGTTTTCTTTTATGATCTATAAGTACGCGACCAATGATTAGAGCGTCTGCATCTATAACAAACTTCCTCACAATGGTTTTTATTTTCTGAAGCTGATTCGTTATTCTTTCCAAGCTCAATTTTCTTTTGTTGTCTTTTAAAATTAGTAGTTTTTTTACCTCTAAAACCACTATAACCACCTCTGTTGGAGTTATATCTACGACCACATCCTTTACCTCTTCCACGACCTCTTTCAAAGTGGAAAAAATATCATTAATATCTGGCAATGCAGCCGAACCAGTTGTATTGATGAGTGATTTTTACTAAGCAATTCATTATTTTTCTCAATACTTAATAAACATTCAGTTAGTTCAGAATATTTTATAAATGACGCTCTCTATATTGCTGCAGGAGTATATTTGAGGCATGAAATGTTGAGATGGTCTTTCCAACATTTGTGTATCATGTACCTTTTCTCCACATAATTTCAGTTTAGAAGCAATGTAAACATAGCAGAATTTTATTCCCTTACAAACTTAAAGCCTTGAAACCTCAGGTTTAACCACTCTTTCCATGTATTCAGAAGTATCACTGCCTTCTGGTGGTCATAATGATCCTTCAAGGATTTCCATAAGTAGAGAGGATTTTTTTCAATTAAATATTCTGTTTTGGGTTTGTCGTGGACGTGACATCCTAAAAATATTAGAGCTTTTGCTTTATTTTGATGAACATATTGTTTCCATTTTTAATGGCATTATATAAGCATTGAGATTGTAAATGGATCTCAACATCTAGTATCCTGGACAAGTAATTGTCTCTAGATAATGTGTTATAAAACAATTAAGAGCAGAAGAAATGAGGGAAAGAAGACATTTTTATTTATTTAGATATCTATACAACATAAATGAGCTCTATTTATGGACTCTACATGTCTCGGAAATTACAATAATGTCCATTCCATTTAGCGTATTCACCCTTATTATTCCAATATATAACAAAATTTTATATATAATGAAATTCATGCCATAGCTATAACTAAATATTTGTGTATTTATTAATCACGACATCAAAAACCATAATTATACTGAATAATTTAATCTTTTAGTTTTAGCGGAATACACAATATTCTAATTCAAAAATTATTTAAAACAGAATTTAAGAATTAATGGAGCAAAGAAAGTTCATATTTATGGAAAGTGAAAAGTTAAAGAGTACTTATTATTGTATATTTTTTTTTTTTTGGGATTGGAAAATTAATCAAGAAATCCTTGAAAAAACATGAAAATTTCACATTTATTTTGAATTATTAAGAAGAATATTAATTAAATGATCTTTTATGTATTTTGATATGATATATATACATAAATATAAACGATCACCGAAAACTACGGAAAGCCACTCATCTTGGAAGGTATAGGGCTACCCAGTCCGCAACCGCAAGCTTATACAGCTTATCGCAGTACCCCCTTGGACCTCCACTATACCGGGTATAATTAACTTGGGGGATAGTTGCTCAGGGAAGGTCTTGAATTCCTGACTTATTACCAGGTAGGAGCACGCCTTTCCACTGAGCTAAAATTTAAGTAACTATATATATATATATATATATATATGTGTGTGTGTGTGTGTGTGTGTGTGTGTGTGTGTGTTTGTGTGTGTGTGTGACTAACTAAAATTTAAACTCTATTAGAAGATGAAGAAATTCAATAAATGAACAAAATATTCAAGTCATTTTGGCCTAATTATAATACATTTAGTCTCAAAAAAGTTAAACAAAAAACAACTACCTTTTTAATGTCCTACGGAAACCTTAATGCTCAGACAATGCCTCAGACGATGGGCGGAGTAAAGCACCGAAGGAAAAGTGCAAAATGCTAGAATTATCAAGTAGCGCTTTAACAACGCTCATTGGCACCCCTGAAAGCATGGTTGGACATCCATCAAATACACCTTTGTAACAACCCACCCAGAATGAGCTTAAATTCCGACCCAAAAAAAGGTCCACCGGCACTTAGAGTCATTCTAAACGGATCGTTGGTTCCTATTATGAAATGCTAAAGACATTTATAACCGAGAAATCTAAACGAAATCAAAGTCTCACACAACGAAATGGATAAAATACAATATCTCAAAATAGATGTACAATAGAATTAAAACACCATAGATGTCAGATACAACGAGTCTCAGTAGATAGTAAGGTACATCAATAATAATCCCAATATATAATGATATTAATAATACCGCCATAAAATAACTAAAGCCTCCATCGTAGGACTCCACCTCTAAACATCACTAATCATCACTGATCCAAGCGTTCTCACCTACTAATCTGTTTATGTTAAGAGGAGGGAGCTCAGAACATAAAGTTCTGGTGAATGAAAAACATATAAATTTAGGAATGACTATTTCCTATATTTGGCAGTGAAATTTTTTCATGTTACATCTACGTAAAAAACATACACAACTAAGCATATGAGGCGGACATCCTTACTGTCACTTAAGACCTATATTTTGATCTAAGGGTGGACATCCTTACAGTCAATTAATACCCCACGAGGCGAGCTATACCTGGTCACTTAAGGCCATTACCTAATTTATTAAGGGTGGGTTCCTACTATCACTTAATACCCTATGGAAGACCCCTAGCCACTTAACACCTCATCCATAACGTCAACGTTATTAAAGTTATGTACTCTCCTTGTTGGTCGAGAAAGAGTAACAACCACTTAATACTAGGTTTAAGTAGGAACACAAATTCATTTAAGACCTTCTTGATGGACCATCTTGTTACTATCTAGCTCTCCTTAAGGGTGAACTCCTAGCCACTTAATACTTCTCTTAGATGGTTGTTCTTTTAGGCCTTTTATATAAATCATCCTTATGTCAACCTTTATTAAGCCCCAAGATTAGAAGCTGACATTACTTGAAGAACTACCCCACTTATACGCTGTTGCCTATTATGACTATTTAGCCCTTATAAGAGAAAGACGGACCCAATGACCACTTAAAACCTAAAAGGGTGGGTCCCATGACTTCGGTCAAGAACTAAGGAGTGAACCTTAGGAATAGATCTAATCGTAACCACATAATACCCGACAAGAGGTAGGTTAGTCACTTAATACCTTCTCGAGACATGCCTACTTCACACACAATACACACACTATACATCTTATATTAAACCAACCACTTGTAGATGTTGGATTTGTCGGGAGGTCCCGAGAGATTCCGAGCATGTTTCTACTTCAAGTTGGGCTTAACCTCGCATTTTAGTGTGCTAATTATAATGACCCATGAAACCTAGACCTCTCTTATTAACCAACCTTACTTGTAGATGCTAGATATGTCGGTTGGTTCCGGACAGGCTTCTACTACAAGTAATGTTTAGCCTCTTGTTTATGTGTCATTACTTGTAATTAAATCCATTAACTCACACACATACAAATACATTTACAAATTCCTATGGGGACATTCAAATTATATTTCCTCATTTAAATGTATTTAGTATGCAGTCTAATATTCATTAATATTACGCTAATTAAGCTATAAATAGATAGGCGTGAATTTAGCGTATGAGAATAACGACCTAATACGTTTGAAATGTCAATCCTAACAATCACAATTAAGGTATACAAGTTAATTTCCCTATCAATTTACATGGTCCAACAAGCATATTCTCAATTCATGAGAAAAGGGAAATAACAACACATATGAATAAAACTTGCAGCCTAGGCTTGAACAATTATTTAAATAATAAAAATATATGCAAGGTGTAATAAATCCAATTACATATGAAAAAGTATTGCTTTTGGCGTTGCTTCACCTTTTAATTTATATTGCATACAAAAATTTAAGATAATATATTGTAAATAATACATGAAAATCAATCTATTTAAAATAGATGTTTAAACCTATTAATTTATAATATACAAATCTTACGTTTTTATCACACAAACATATATGAACATTTAAAATAAGAATCAAGTGATCAGAACCAAAAACTAAGAATTTCACAACACCCTAAGCCTAACTTCTATTATTCAAATAACACAAACCCGATATATCACTGTTGATTGGCCATTTCAGCGATAAACAAAATATAGGATTTGGAGGGTTTGTAGCATTTTATTTTTGTTTAATCCAAATCCCATAAAAGCATAATAATCCAAATCCAAACTATAGAAGATAGAAAATAGAAACTAACAACGTTTCCACTTACAGTGATTTGAGATGGAAGAACAATAGGGTAGATGTAGAATCATATTTGGATTTAGCCTCCGAAATTGTGCTCCAATCCTTCTAATATATATATATATATATATATATATATATATATATATATATATAAAAGAATTAAAGCTCAGAATCTCGTATGTATATAACTAAATTCCAGAATTAAATCTATATTAATTTAGTATAGAGAGGATAGAATTAAGGTTAGAGGAACATAAGAGAATCCTAACCTTTTTCTCTGGAATTAGCAATGGAAGGACAATACGGAGGCGTAGAGAGAAATAAAAGTAGGGTTTAGAGTGAGGCTCGAGAGTCATATTTATAATCGTAAGTGTGAGTATAGACCGTTGGATTATTTAGATTTAATCTGGACAGTCTAACTGATGCAAATTATATAAAACTCCCTAGAAAAATACACATCCACCACCAATACTTCACCCAGGAGCATGTTGACCCCCTATATAGGAGGGCGGTCGACCCCCTTCTAGGGTTGAGCCAGGAGTATTTTTTTGAAACTTGGTACTTTATTTTATATATATATATATATATTTTGAAAATGGGTAAATTTTTATTTCAGCCCATAAAGTCGGCTCGGCCCAAATAGTACAAAGCCCGATCTGCTATGGGAGACATAATACATCCAACTGTTAACTTTTCATTCATTCTACAAGCAACTGCAAAAGTAAACAAAAAGTTCCCAATTGTCAAAATTAGGGCAGCAGCTAAATTTCATGGCGGCCGCAGATTCTCTCTTCCCCTTCCTCCAATCACTGCCCTCCAGTTCCACTTCTCCAATTGCAATAGTTCTCGTTCCATCGCAGTGGTGAGATACTTCGGTTTAATTATGTCAATAATTATTGCAATTTCTCGATTAATCGCTGCAGCGTTTGCTAACACGTCTTTTTCTTTCTTCTTGAAAGCACGGGTGTTGCGTTCTCGCCATGTCTGCCACACTATGGTTGCGAGGCCGACCTCTATCATCAATTGCGACATATTACTCCCATTGTGCAGCTGGTTGATTTCTTCCTCTAAGCTTCCAGTTTGATCAATATTGAAACATTTTAGTTTTTGAATGGCCCACAACCTTCTACTATACTGATACTCGAAGAAAAGATGGTTAATCATCTCCCTTTCTTTATTACAAAGATAGCATGCCTTCGTCTATGATACCCCAACTATGCAGTCTTTCTTTGGTAGGCAGCCTGTCTAGGATAGCTTTTTATAGGACTTGAGACATTTTTGATGGATAAGACCTTGACCAAACCTCTTTGCTCCAAGATACCAGTTCACGCTCATGTCTAATGCTCTCCCAAACATTTCTGAAAATAAATTTGCCTTCAGACCGCTTCCATTCGTCTTCGGCCTTGTTAGGGTTAATAGTTTTGTCTGCAAGTTCATTTGCTAAAGTGTGTGCTACCAAGTTATTATTGCAGTTCCAAGAGTTGTTTGAGGTAATTGAGTTCACATTAACTGTTGGTGCACCATTGGCTGAAAAACTATCCCAACCTTGTCTATCAATTAGACTTTGACCATTCAACCATGGGTCATGCCACAAGTCAGTTGAATTCCCATTGGCTATCTCTCGCTGAATTCTGCTCTTAAGCTCTTGTCTAAATTTCAGGCATGTTTTCCAAATTATTGATGAATTGTTGTCAATGGGTGAGGTCCAGAAGTTACTTTTATTGTATCTGGCCCTCATCCACACAGCCCATAAATTATTTGAAGAGATTAAGTTCCAGCCCTTAGGCTTTATTCAGTTCAAATAAATTTTTCAGTCTAACTCCTCCCACATTTTTGGGCCTACATAGAAGCTTGTTGCTGATTTTGTGCAAGCCTCCCTTCCAAACAAAATTTGCACATACTGTATTAATTTTAGCTATCGAGCAATCTAAATTTTGGAAAGTTTGTAGCCAAAATCTGACTTTTGAAGTGATTACAGTGTGAACCAATTCCACTCTCCCAGCAAAAGACAGTAGTTTAGATCTCCAGCCCTGTAATTTTTCACGAATACCATCGACCAGTTTACCACACTCAGCATCTGTAATAGTGTTATTTGACAGAGGCACGCCCAAGTACTTGACTGGGAGAGTACCCTCTGGAACACCAATTGCTTCTAGAAATTCATTCTTCCGTCTACAGAATTTGAAACACCCCACGTTCATTAAGGTCACTCACAAAGGGAATGCCTTAACTTCGATGGAGCATTATAGGTAAAAGATACAGATAATTTACAAGACAGACATATAAATAGCGGAAAAACGAAATTTATTTCTTACGTGGTTCATAACAAAAACATTACAACAAACTGTCTCAAAACAACTTCCAAATCATTACATCAAAATCTCTGTCTTGATTAAAACATAAAGAAGCATAGAACAAAAATAAAATAGCATAAATCCCCATTGAGAGTGTATCCAAAGCCATAGCCCAAGAGAAGATAATCCAAGCAATACATCTACTCTCTTCAAGCTTGCAAAAGGTCTTAACTAAGCTGGAGTGTTCCCTCCCTGTGGACCTAGGGGGGAAACAGAAGAAAAGAAGACGAAAGAAAAATGGGTCAGACATGAGTCTGGTATGTCCAGTGATCATTTATCGTGTAAACAAGAAAAAGGATTATGACATGGATAAACTGAATCTAGGACAACACCCTAGGAATAAGATAATAAGACTGAATACGCTATCACACTCATTTTAACTCCTCTGCACCCCCTTACAAGTGTTTCAACTAGCACCGTGTGTTCAAGATAAATGATTCCCTTTTTATCGATCGGCTCCTACTCGTACACGTTTACCACTTGTGTCATTCGGCTCCGCTTGATTGTAGATACCTGTGCTGGTCCCACCATGGGGTGTATCAAATCCTATGGTGGCAACCCGACACAATTCAAGATGCACAGTGTATAACTACTGATGCCCAGTGCCTGCTTTTTCTACTCCGGAGTACGTGCACGCCCGCACTCCGTCGGAACTTACACTGACGCACCACCCGTCGTTGTTTTGACCGGTTATAATCAGCCCAGTAATCGTGCCCCACCCTGCCTAGTTCAGGGTACCATGATACATCTATGTGGGTTACTACTGAAATGGGTCCCCGTTACTAGGGTTTCCTAGTCAACATGTTAAAATGGTTAAGTGTTCAAATTAACCTAAACCCACCCATCAATTTAGTTAACATGTTGTATTGGTTAAGTGTTGCCTTAATTAACTTAACCCTACCATTCCTGTCTTAGCTTTAATTCATTCATTAAAGCACCAACCATTCACATTAGACAGGTATTGTTGCGGTCACTGGATGTGTCGGTCGGGTCCGGGCAGTTTTACATCGCAACTCAGTCTAACCTCGGGTTCTTTTGAGCTTAATGCACTAACCTCTCACATTAGATCTATATTGTTATAGTTGCTGGATTTGCCGGGCGGTTTCGGGCAGTCTTATACCGTAACTCAATCTAAGCTCGGGTTAGGCATATTCGTCTTTTGCTAAATTTACATATTTACCTTTCATGTTTATATGTAAATTATTGTCATTCAAGTCATGCCCAATTTCTCTCTAAATCATGTTCATAATATTAGGTATATAAATTATACCATTTCAATGCCATTAATCATTTAAAATATGCCAATAACATGTAACTTCATGTTTTTCCCATCGTTACCCCCGTTAAACGTTCGCATAAATTACATAGAATATTAGGCTTCACAACTTAGCCTAACTGAAAATCAAGAGGGGAAAAGGAAGAAACATGTAGCATTCAAAACAAGCATAATATGGATCCAACATATGTCACATAAATTTGGCATAGAATAAATATACGTTTAATTATGAACTTGCAATTTTTAGATCCAATTAACATGAGTCTTAAACATATGAAATTACCCAAATCCAACTAGGCATGTAAATGTAAACTTTTAACATGAATCTTAAGCATATAGAATTATACAAGTTCAACTAGGCATGTGAATGTGAACTTTTAATTTTGGATCCAATAAGCATGAATCTTTAGCGTATAGAATTACACAAGTTCAACTAGGCATGTGATTATGAACTTTTATTTTGGATCCAATAAACATGAATCTTAAGCATATAGAATTACACAAGTTCAACTAGGCATGTAAATGTGAACCTTTTATTTTGGATCCAATTTTCATAGATCTAAATGTAGATCTAAACATAATACATGTCTTAGCCTAACAACTTGCATGTTACCTAACATGAAAAAGTCACCAAATTTACATAATACACGATTGGTTTAACATCAACATAATAACCACAATAGTCTCACAAGCATATACGATAGAATCGTTACAAGACTAGACATGAATCAGCATCATTGTTATCTTACAACTAGGAGTTACTCTAGTTTTCACTTTATTACAAATAATAACTTTTAATCGTTCACATCTAAATAATAACAGGACATACAAACAAAAGAAAGTCTTGTTTTCTGGGATCTGTTTTCTGAAACTGAAAAGCAATCCCTTGACAAATACTATCAATTCTCTAAGTTAGTTTGGATTCGTAGCTTTAATCTTGCTTTCTAGTTTGAAAAGAAATGGTGGCTAGGTTAGGACGATCATTGACAGGATGGTGGCTCCTTGCAATGAATTTGTGTGATTTAGGGTTGAGGAATAGGGTTGCTTTTATAGAGGTTTAATCTTATGTGAGCCTTTAGATCATCCTAGGAGCAATCACAACCGTCCAGACTAGATAGAGTTATCCAGAATTGCCACCTATGCCCTAGTGACTCAGCAACAGGTCAGAAAAGACTCAGCAACAAGTCAGAATCGTCACTGTTTTGGATCTGGGCGAGGGGGGTAGGTCGACCCCCAGATTGACCCCTAGGTCGACCCCTTGGTCGACCTATGTGACCCAGGTCGACCCCTTGGTCGACCTGGTCTCTGGGCGGGAAATTTCCCGCCCAACCTGCTTCAGGGTTTTTGAATTTCGAAACTTAAATTTGATTTTCGGGCTGGTTTTATTGTTTAAATTCTTGAATCTTCTGAAGGTCATAACTCCTTCATACGGAGTCCGATTTACACAAACTCGAACTCTATCTCAAGCAGAATTCCGAGACAAACACAATGGCGTAACCCGTTTTCCTTAATTCTTCCTCTGAAAATTAAGTATTCTTTAATTCGTTACTTTAATGTTAACAGAAAATATGAGGTGTTACATTCTCCCCTCCTTAAAGGATTTCGTCCCCGAAATCTTCAAGTCGAGAAGAACGTATATCCTACTATCCAATCGTCCATTTACTCAACCATCAAACACAGGCGTCCATTGTCCTTAAAAAGACTTCTAATGCTTCCATGACTGTATGCATAGTGTGTGTACATGTCCTTATCTAATGCAAAATCAAGCGGTCTACTGATTCAGTTGACCTTCTTAATGCAAATTATGTCAGTGTCATGAGTCCATTATGTATGCAATTTTTCCTACTCATAATTCTACATGAGTGCACAATCATTCATACAAATGCGACATCCGTATGATAACACAACAAGTTTCAATCCATATACAAATACATATATGCATATGCAATATGAAAGTGACTGAGCCGATCTAACACCTAGTGTGTGTGTATATGCATCCACGAGCAACCACTAGCAACCACTTGCAACCACTTGCAACCATCCAT
Organism: Allium sativum; assembly: GCA_030737875.1. Lineage (NCBI taxonomy): Eukaryota > Viridiplantae > Streptophyta > Magnoliopsida > Asparagales > Amaryllidaceae > Allium > Allium sativum. The sequence continues at coordinate 197,218,564 of CM060911.1, forward strand.
TATAACATGTTTCAAACACATGTTTACATCCATTGGTTTCTACCTAAGGATAAAGGATGAGATCGAGGAGGTATACTAGAAAGGTAGATACATGCATAAACTTATGGAAAAGAGATCAAGGATGTACCCTAAAAAAGATAAGGGTAGGCTGCGCGTATCTTGGCCTCAGTCTCCCAAGTCACATCTTCCTCGGCGTCGCTCCATTGAACTTTAACAAGCTTGACTTCACGGTTGCGTAGCTTTTTGACTTTTGTTCCCAAGATACGAGTTGGAACTCTCCTCACAGTTGCTTCTCGTTCTACTTCCTCTAGTATGCTTGGTTCCACCACTTCCGCAGACTCATGTAAGCACTTCCATAGTTGAGAAACATGAAAAACATTATGAACTCCTGCTAATCTTTCGAGCGGCTCTACTCTATAAGCCATCTCCCCAATCTTCTCAATGATAGGAAATGGCCCTACAAATCTTGGTGCCAACTTTCCTGCGGATCCAAAGCGAACGACGTTCCTTAAAGGAGATACTTTAAGGAAAACCCAATCTCCAACCTCAAACTCAAAGTCGGTCCTTCTTTTGTCTGCGTAGGATTTCTGTCTGTCTTGGGCAGTCTTCATTCTTCTTCGTATAAAGTCCACCTTCTCTGAAGTTTCTCTAATCATATCTGGTCCAAGTATGAGCTTGTCTGTAGACTCCCACCAACAAGTTGGTGATCGGCATGGTCTTCCATATAAAGCTTCGAAGGGTGCCATGCCTATGGTGGCTTGGTAGCTATTGTTGTAAGAAAATTCCACCAAAGGAAGGTGATCTTGCCATGTCCCTCCAAAATCAAGAATACACAACCTCAAGAGGTCTTCTAAGACTTTGTTCACCCTTTCCGTCTAACCATCGATTTGGGGGTGATAGACCGTGCTTAAGCATAGCCGTGTGCCTACAGCCTCTTGCAAACTCTTCCAAAACTCGCTCGTAAAGATAGGATCTCGATCACTCACTATGCTGGAGGGTATTCCATGGAGTCGAACTTTCCCTTTAAGATAAATGGATGCTAACGATGAGGTAGTCCTCCTACTCTTGACGGGTATAAAGTGAGCGCTTTTTGTGAGCCTGTCCACTATTATCCAAACACTGGTATTGCCCCTTCTTGACCTAGGCAAACCATCAATAAAGTCTATCAAAATGCTATCCCATTTCCACTGTGGGAACTCTAGAGGATGAAGCAAACCACCAGGCTTCTTTTGCTCCACCTTGACTTGCTGGCATATCAAGCATTAGAGACGAACTCAACTACATCCCTCTTCATGTCATTCCAAAAGAAAACCCTTTTTATGTCTTTATACATTTTGTCTCCACCTGGATGTATGGTCAACTTAGAATGGTGTGCCTCTTCGAGAACCTTCTTCACCAAGTCCCTTGTTTGTGAGACGCATAGTCTTCCATCCCGCCTCAACCAACCCTTGTCATCGATGGAGTATCTATTGAGGTGACTAGAAGTCTCACCCCTAGTTAGCTTATCCATTACCTCTACTAGCTGAGGGTCTTCACGTTGTGCGGTTCCTATTGAGTCCAAAAGAGTTGGCCGCACTTCTAGCGATGCTAACAAACCAAGCACTAATTCAGAGGAGGGTATGAAGTCAAAGTTTGCTATGTATTCCAAGCTTTGCCTTTCTACAAAGAGAGGACATAAGGTCAGCTTCTTTCTACTCAAGGCATCTGCTACTACATTGCCCTTGCCAGGGGTATAGGAAATCTAAAAATCGTAGGATGCTAAGAACTCCATCCACCTTTGTTGCCTCAAGTTAAGATCTTTCTGCGAGAAAAGGTACTTCAACAATTTATGGTCAGCATACAATTCAAACTTCTCACCTAGGAGATAATGGCACCAAGACTTAAGCGCAAAAACGATGGCAGCCAACTCTAGATCGTGGGTTGGGTAGTTTTTCTCATGTACTTTCAACGGTCTTCCACCATAAGCTACTACCTACTCTTCTTGCATCAAGATAGCGCCTAGTCCCGTACCGCATGCATCCGTGTATACTGTAAACATCTTGCTCCCATCAGGTAATGTCAGAACTGTGGTTGTTGTTAGAGCCCTCTTCAAACATTGGAAAGCAACATCGCAATCCAAATCCCAAGTGAAAGTTAGGTTCTTCTTCGTCAACCTTGTAGGTGGAGCTGAGATTTTCGCAAAGTCTTTAATGAACTTTCGGTAAAAACCCGCTAGCCCGAGAAAGCTTCGGACTTCTGTTGCATTCCTTGGGGCCTTCCAATCTTGTACCGCAACTACTTTTGCGGGGTCCACAGCTATCCCTTCTTTGGACACCACATGTCCAAGGAATCTTACTTCTTCTCTCCAGAAATGGCATTTGGAGAATTTGGCTTTTAGCTGATGCGCACGAAGAGTATCCATAACTTCCCTTAAATGCAGAACATGCACTTCCTCACTCTTCGAGAAAATCAAAATGTCGTCCACGAAGACCACCACAAACTTATTAAGGAACACCCTGCTCATCAAGTCAAGGAAATAAGCGGGTGCGTTTGTCAAGCCGAAAGGCATGACAAGCTATTCGAATAAACCATCCGGGGTTCTGAACGCGGTCTTATCAATGCTGTCTTCAGCCACTCTTAGCTGATGAAACCCTGTAGCCAGATCTAGTTGGGAGAAAACCGATGCACCTATAAGCTGATCGAACAAGTCATCTATTCTTGGAAGTGGGTGCCTATTCCTCTTGGTCAGTTTGTTTAGCTCCCTATAGTCAACGCATTGGCGAAGTGAACCATCTGCTTTGGTTACGAATACTACAGCAGCACCCCATTCAGAAATACTCCGCCTTATGAATCCCTTTTCTAGTAGCTCTTTAATTTTCTTACTGAGCTCTTTTCTCTCTCTCTCGGAGCCATGTGTCTAACGGGTAGAGCTACGGGTTTAGCATTATCAAAAAGGTATATGTGGAAGTCTATCTCCCGCTTCGGAGGCAAGCCCTTCACCTCTTCAAATACATATGAGTGCTCATGGACTACTCTAACAGACTGCAAGTTTTCAACAGACGCATCAAGAAATTCTAGGTAGCTAAGCATAACAGAATGTATGGGATTACAAGAGATTTCGAGAGTGTTACCGAGGCGAGTCGAAAGTCTAACCACTCTCCTTTCACAATCGAGGATGGCACCATTTTTGGATAACCAATCCATGCCTAGAATCAACCCATAGCCCGTGAAGCCCAAAACATAGGCATTACATCTAAACCCAACGCTTAATATAGAAATTTTCAAATCCAAACAAATCATTGATAAATAAGCTGAGCCCCCATTTGGATTTGAGACAACCAAGGGATCCTCTACTATACTGGTGTCTAGGTGCAGAGATTCAACTAAAGCAGTAGATATAAAAGAGTGCGATGCACCAGAATCAAAGAGTGTATGAACAGGATGATCAAAAAGATAAACTAAACTCTCAACAGAAATATTTCTACCTCGTTCTTGCGGAGGTGCTATGAGAGCGTGAACCTGCCCTCCAGAAGTAGATCCAACTCTCTGCCCTTTCCCTTGCCTTTGCTTTCTTGGGCAGTCCTTAGCCATGTGTCCTGTCTCGCCGCAGTGAAAACAACCACCCATCTTCCTTTTCTTCTTTCTGCAGTCCTTAATCAGATGTCCAGAAATGCCACAAAAATTACACTTCCTCTTGTCACAGGGTTTGTTGTTCTTCCCGTCCTTCTTGGAATCCGTCTTCTTGTTCTGTGATCCTTCCACTTTCTTATCTTGAGGTACTTCCACCTTTGTCTCCTTCTTGCCAACCTTATCTTCTTCTTGTAACAGTGCCATGTCCATCAGTCTCTCATAAGTCGCACCCATAGGTATATGGGACATAGCTACGCTGTGCAGTGGCTCATTCAACCCTTTGACAAAGCGGAGAGCCTTCTTATGTGGAGTGTTTACTAACTCCAATCCGAATCTGGCCAGCTGGTTGATTTGGTTGACGTATTCCTTAATCGACATACTTCTCTGTTTGAGAGCTAAGAACTTCTTCATCTGTAGGCTTCGTTCAGCTTGTGAGAGGAATTTCATTTCAAACCGCATTCTGAAATCCATCCAAGTTTCAACTGGTCTTTTAGCATTAGTAACTTCCCACCAATAGGAGGCTTCGTCTTTAAGCAACCATACGGCCAACTGTATCTTCTGCCTATCATCTACTTCGAAGATAACAAACAAATCCTCAGTTTCTTTGAGCCAGTTCCTAGCTTCCACGAATGATTCAGTTCCATTATAGTTCTTCCCACCCATGGCTCAAAAGTCTCTACATATCTTTGAGAAAGTATTTGCATGCAGAGGAGGAGGAGGAGGAACCGCTGCAGCTGGGGGAGGAGGAACGTCTGCAGGGCCTGCAACATTAGCCCTAGCCTCTACGTACCTTCTGAACCAGCCAGGTACCGGCACGCCCTTTGGAAGGTTAAGATCCCCAGACATGCAGAAATGAAAAAGGAAAGATTCAAAACAAAGGATAGAAAGATAGTGCATATGACTTTGGGGATTATGCTTTTTAAAATAAAAAAAACACTTTTTCTTGAAAAATGCTTCTTCAAACTTCTTTTTGAAAAACAGTTTTCAAAAACTTTTATCTGATCCGGTAAACCTCGCTCTGATACCAAGTGAAACACCCCACCTCCGTTAAGGTCACTCACAAAGGGAATGCCTTAACTTTGATGGAGCATTATAGGTAAAAGATACAGATAATTTACAAGATAGACATATAAACAGCGGAAAAACGAAATTTATTTCATACGTGGTTCATAACAAAAACATTACAGCAAACTGTCTCAAAACAACTTCCAAATCATTACATCAAAATCTCTGTCTTGATTAAAACATAAAGAAGCATAGAACAAAAATAAAATAGCATAAATCCCCATTGAGAATGTATCCAAAGCCATAGCCCAAGAGAAGAGATTCCAAGCAGTACATCTACTCTCTTCAAGCTTACAAAAGGTCTGAACTAAGCTGGAGTGTTCCCTTCCTGTGGACCTAGGGGCAGACGGAAGAAAACAAGACGAAAGTAAAATGGGTCAGACATGAGTCTGGTAAGTCCAGTGATCATTTATCATGTAAACAAGAAAAAGGATTATGAAATGGATAAATTGAATCTAGGACAACACACTAGGAATAAGATAATAAGATTGAATATGCTATTGCACTCATTTTAACTCCTCTGCACCCCCTTACAAGTGTTTCAACTAGCACTGTGTGTTCAAGATAAATGATTCCCTTTTTATCGATCGGCTCCTACTTGTATACGTTTACCACTTGTGTCATTCGGCCCCGCTTGATTGTAGATACCTGTGCTGGTCCCACCATGGGGTGTATCCAATTCTATGGTGGCAACCCGACACAATTCAAGATGCACAGTGTATAACTACTGATGCCAAGTGCCTGCTTTTTCCACTCCGGAGTACGTGCACGCCCGCACTCCGTCGGAACCTACACTGACGCACCACCCGTCGTTGTTTTGACCGCTTATAATCAGCCCAGTAATCGTGCCCCACCCTGCCTAGTTCAGGGTACCATGATACATCTATGTGGGTTACTGCTGAAATGGGTCCCCGTTATTACGGTTTCCTAGTCAACATGTTAAAATGGTTAAGTGTTCAAATTAACCTAACCTTACCCATCAGTTTAGTTAACATGTTGTATTGGTTAAGTGTTGCTTTAATTAACTTAACCCTACCATTCCTGTCTTAGCTTTAATTCATTCATTAAAGCACCAACCACTCACATTAGACAGGTATTGTTGCGGTCACTGGATGTGCCGGTCGGGTCCGGGCAGTTTTACACCGCAACTCAGTCTAACCTCGGGTTCTTTTGGGCTTAATACGCTAAACTCTCACATTAGATCTATATTGTTACCGTTGCTGGATTTGCCGGGCGATTCCGGCCAGTCTTATACCGTAACTCAATCTAACCTCGGGTTAGGCATATTTGTCTTTTGCTAAATTTACATATTTACCTTTCATGTTTATATGTAAATTATTGTCATTCAAGTCATGCCCAATTTCTCTCTAAATCATGTTCATAATTTTAGGTATATAAATTATACCATTTCAATGCCACTAATCATTTAAAATATGCCAATAACATGTAACTTCATGTTTTTCCCAACGTTACCCCCGTTAAACGTTCGCATAAATTACATAGAATGTTAGGCTTCGCAACTTAGCCTAAATCAAAATCAAGAGGGGAAAAGGAAGAAACATGTAGCATTCAAAACAAGCATAATATGGATCCAACATATGTCACATAAATTTTGCATAGAATAAATATACGTTTAATTATGAACTTGCAATTTTTGGATCCAATTAACATGAGTCTTAAACATATGAAATTACCCAAATCCAACTAGGCATGTAAATGTAAACTTTTAACATGAATCTTAAGCATATAGAATTATACAGGTTCAACTAGGCATGTGAACGTGAACTTTTAATTTTTGATCCAATAAGCATTAATCGTAAGCACATAGAATTACACAAGTTCAACTAGGTATGTGAATGTGAACTTTTATTTTGGATCCAATAAACATGAATCTTAAGCATATAGAATTACACAAGTTCAACTGGGCATGTGAATGTGAACTTTTTATTTTGGATCCAATTTTCATAGATCTAAATGTAGATCTAAACATAATACATGTCTTAGCCTAACAACTTGCATGTTGCATAACATGAAAAAGTCACCAAATTTACATAATATACGATTGGTTTAACATCAACATAATAACCACAATAGTCTCACAAGCATATACGATAGAATCTTTATAAGAATAGACATGAATCAGCATCATCATTATCTTACAACTAGGAATTACTCTAGTTTTCACTTTATTACAAATCATAACTTTTAATCGTTCACATCTAAATAATAACAGGACTTACAAACAAAAGAAAGTCTTGTTTTCTGGGATCTGTTTTCTAAAACTGAAAAGCAATCCCTTAACGAAGACTATCAATTCTCTAAGTTAGTTTTGATTCGTACCTTTAATCTTGCTTTCTAGTTTGAAAAGAAATGGTGGCTAGGTTAGGACGATCATTGACAGCATGGTGGCTCCTTGGAATGAATTGTGTGATTTAGGGTTGAGGAATAGTGTTGCTTTTATAGAGGCTTAATCTTATTTGAGTCGTTAGATCATCCTAGGAGCAATCACAACCGTCCAGACTAGATAGAGTTATCCAGAATTGCCACCTATGCCCTAGTGACTCAGCAACAAGTCAGAATCGTCACTGTTTTGGATCTGGGCGATGGGGGAAGGTCGCCCCCAGGTCGACCCCTAGGTCGACCCCTTGGTCGACCTATGTGACCCAGGTCGACCCCCTGGTCGACCTGGTCTCTAGGCAGGAAATTTCCCGCCCAGCCTGCTTCGGGGTTTTTGAATTTCGAAACTTAAATTTTTATTTCGGGCTGGCTTTATTATTTAAATTCTTGAATCTTCTGAAGGTCATAACTCCTTCATACGGAGTCCGATTTACGCAAACTCTGACTCTATCTCAAGCAGAATTCCGAGACAAACGCAATGGCATAACCCGTTTTCCTTAATTCTTCTTCTAAAATTAAGTATTTTTTAATTCGTTATTTTAATGTTAACAGAAAATACGGGGTGTTACAGAATTTGTTGAAGTAGCATTTAGTTTTGAGATCATTCACCTTGAGCCCAACCCATCTCTCCATATTATGGAAAATGTGTTTCAGTTGGGTAATAGCTGAAAAGGAGGCCTTAAACACCACTAATAAATCATCAGCATAGATCATATGAGTGACTAGTGGTTGATGATTATAAATTGGCAAAATCAGGCTTTTCTCAGTTGCCAATTCCATTTGCAATGTGAACCATTCCATAGCCACTGCAAAGAGGTATGGGGATAGTGGGTCTCCTTGTCTAATTCCCCTCGTGCTAGTGATATATCCCTTGGGAACACCATTGATGATGATAGAGTACGTAGGGGAGTTGAGGCAAAATCGAATTAGGTTTAAAAGTTTAGCAGGTAGGCCCATAGAGCTTAGCATGTGTATGATGAATTCTCGATTGACTCTATCATAGGATTTATGTAGATCAATTTTTAGACAAAGCTTATCTGCCCCTTTCTTATTGAATTCTCGAACAAATTCATGTGCCATAAGTGAATTTTCAGAAATGTATCTCCCTTTTATAAAGGCACTTTGGCATTGAGAGATTAGACCTGGTAGCACTAGATTTAGTCTATTGCAGATGATTTTTCTTAGCACTTCGTACACCACATTGCAACATGCTATTGGTCTTTAGTCTTCAATTCTGGTAGGGTTCTGCACTTTGGGTAATAGTGAAATAAAAGTATGATTTATTTCCCTAATAAATTCATTTGAATTTAAAGCCTCCTGATAAGCTGCTAACATAAGTTTTTTCAGTTTTTTCCAGTGCAATTTGAAGAAGTCTTCCCCCATTCCATCAGGCCCGGGGCTAGAATCGTTGTGGATGGAGAACAAAGCACTCTTCAGTTCCCCCTTGCTGATGTCACTACCCAGCAGCAACCTCCCCCAGCAGAGATTTGCCTTCTACACTCAATACTGGGTAAGTCTTCATCATATTCCCCATTAAACAGGTTAGTATAGTATGCAATAGCTGTATCTTCAAGCTGCTTAATCTGCTTTGAGGAATCTCCCTGTTCATTTAAACAATTAAGTAAATTGTTATAATGTTTTCTTTGCGACATTTTAGTATAAAATAATTTGTTGCATTCATCTCCCTGTGTTAGCCACTTTTCTTTAGCTTTTTGCTTGATTTCCAGTGATTTTTTTGATAAAGCTTCTTTAAGTTGCCTCTGCACTTCATAGAAGTCACTGTTCAGACCATCGTTAAGAGGGTCTAAGTCAAGTAGGCTTTGAATGTGTTTGAGTTGCAGTTGAAGTCCCTGAATTGCATCTCCCTCTTTTAGCCTTAATTTGTTCCATTCTTTCAATCTGATTTTGCATTGTTTTATAGCCATCACTAATTTGAACATGTTATTCCCTTCTGGAACATTGAAATTGATTGCATCATGATATCCATGAATAAGGTGCCAATGGTTAGCGTATCTGAAAGTCTTGCCTTTGATGTTCATGGCATCATTGAACCTTATAAACAGTGGGGAATGGTCACTTGTGGATGAGGCTAAGACAGTAGCGTTAAGCCCATTGATTTGGTTTAGCAAGTTTGCATTTGCAAGTGCTCGATCAAGTCTTGATGGTATTTTCTTGGCCTCACAACTTCTCCATGTATACTGCAGACCTGAATGGGGAATTTCTAATAATCCACTTGCTAATACGCAATTATTGAATTCAGAAACTTGGGATAGCTTGAGGGTAAGTCCACCTTTTTTCTCATTTGTATGTAGAACAATATTAAAGTCTCCTAAAACCAACCATGGTGACTGCATTTTCTTGGCAATTTCATTGATGGTTTCCATAACTGGACTCGTTCAGAATCCCAATTGCTAGCATATACAAATGAAATGTAAATGTCAAGTCCTCCAACATTAGTTGCACAAATAGTAACTTGTTTATCATAAGTCAAACAGGCACATTTCCAACACATCACATCTTAAAAAATGACAATACGGCCTTTTAAGGAGGTGTTTAGGTTATCACTAGTATGCCACTGGTCACCCTTACGGTTTTTGAAAAATACTAAGTTTTCATGCGAAAATTTGTTTTCTAAAGCCGCAATTGTTGAGGGCTTATACTTATACCTAAAGTTGTAGAGGTCTAATTGACGAGTGTCATTATTTAGACCTTTAACATTCCAGCATAAGATCGACATTATGATTTGGTGGCTTTGCTCCTTGTGACTGGAGCAGCACCAACCATGCCACTGGTAGCAACAACTTTCTTCTCCCTTTGTTTGAATTGTGCATTGTATTTGTTATTTACTTCAGTAAGTCCACTAAAGTTGGGTTCATATAAATTTTTTCCTCAGAATCATCTAGTTGAATATCCAACCGTTGAATATCATCTAGAGTCTCTGGTTCCTTATCCACCTCCACCACTTGACTGGGCTCCTCATGTTGATGAACTGGACATGAGTCATCCTCCACTGCCTGAGCCTGTGCCTGATTTTGATCTAGATCTGTACGAAATGTTGCAGATGCTTCAGTCTCCACCACATTAGGCAGTGGAGGAATTGTGATATTTGATGTAGATACTGTAGACATGCTGGCTTCATTGTGTACAACTCTTTTTGGCGAAGCCGGAATTTTGGAAGTGATAGCTTCAGGGGAATTAGATTTCCTTACCCACATTTTGTCCAGTGTAACTGTAGAACAGTATGTAAATGAATGCCCAAAACATTTGCAAGTGGTGCATCTGGGTGGGACAAACTCGTACTTAACTGACTGCTCATAAGTGTTTCCATGTTTATCGTAAGCTTTGGTGTATTTTGGAAGTTCTGAATCAGCTGTAATTTCAATCAGAACTTTAGCATAGCTGATTTTTTTGACCATTTTTGTGTTTTCATCTATTTCCAGTGGTTTGCCAATGATACTGGCTAATTTACTGATGCATCTAGCGTTCCACAACGCTAGATTAAGATTTGGGAATTTGGCCTAGATTGGGTACGATGTGAGCATCGCTTTTTCAAAATTAAAATCTGCCATCCATTTTCTCATAAATATGATTTTGCTATCCATGAACCATGGACCTCCTTTAAGAATTCTTTCGTAGTCGTCCTTCAGTTGAAACTTTATAAGAAAGAAACCATTTTCCCTTGGGTATACATCCCATGTCCCTTTGGGCTTCCATGTCCTTTTAATGTAGGCATTAAAGTAGACAAAATAAGGTCTTTTACCTGCCATGTAGACGTAAATTGAGCTTTCCCAAATCTTATTAGATTCAGCATAGCCCAGATCGTCTATGACTTGATATTTCGCGTCAACAGTTTGTAGTGGCTCAAAATACTGCAGGTCACCAGAGATCTTGATCTATGAATCGAAAACGTTTGCCCAGTTTTTAGGGTTTTGGTTGTTTGGCCTTTGAGCAACGCGTGGGGGTTGTCTGAGAATGTCAGCAAACGTTTGCTTCCCCTTGCGTCGGGCCTCCTGCCATCCATCGCCGTCGTCATCTTCTTTTTCTCCAGCTAGGGTTTCTGGGGGAATGGGCGTGGCCGCCATTTATTCTTCATATATATATATATATATACATATATACATATATATATATAAGATTTTACATCCTCAGTTGTACAACTCGAAACAAGTGATAGACTACTCACTCTGCAAAACTCACTCGTATTGAGACCCTTTACAAACTAAAGATATATAATCAATGGCACCATAAAGACAAACCTAACCCAGACTATAATAAAGACTATCTAAATGACACAAAAACCACATGAGACTCTTCTAGTTGCTGAGTTATCAACACTAAGTACTATAAGAAGAGCATAGTCCAGAATCCAGTAAATTATTCAACTCCTTGAATTTCTTTACCTTCTTCTTCTTTCCCTTGATTTTGCTTATCATCTTTGTCCACTTAGGGTTGTCAATAACTCCATCGTCTACATCTACCTGGGCATCATCCACTGCTTCGTCAGAACTAGCTTTGCTTGTCGTCTTTGATTTTGTCCTTATGTGTTTTACTTTATTATTGTCTCTGCTGAGGCTGTTAGTTGTCCCCATCTCATCAGCAATATCCATGGATTCCATATCATCATGGCCAACAGAATACATATTACTCTCATTCTGCAGTGTACTGGCCCTCTGAGCTTGCAAAGTATTGTCAAATTGAGCATGCAACTCTTGGAGGTACTGATTAGGAATGTTAGTGGGAACCTGAGCCTGTGTAGTATGTCCATTAGGTTCTATTTCCATACTGTTCTAATTTTCTGTCTGAGGAGCCTACTGGTTAGGAACCCAAACCTTTTTAAATTGAAACATACTATCAAAATGCCCAAAGAATTGACAATTCGAGCACCTAGGTGAATTCCATTCATATTCAACTGCTTGTCATATCAATTGATCATTTTCATTCAATATTGGAATATATTTGGGATATGAAAAAGAATTCGACACTTCCACAAGCACCTTAACAAAAGCAATCATTTAATTCCCTCAGCGAACTTGTCTAATTTTACGGGATTACCAAGAATTGATACAATCCTACTTATAGCTTCAGCTGTCCGGTAATTTAATGGCAATCTAGGAAGACGAACCCATATAGGAATAGTTTTAACATATCCTTACTAAGCTTCATTCCTATCGTCCATCTCATCATCATCATCAACCTCCTATTATGATAATATAGGCCCCTCACAATATCTTATCACAATCCTCTTTTCTATCAAATTTAATAATGTAGAAACCATCATCCTGAGAATAAGTACTAAACTCTCCTGATGGCTGCCATACCCTATGAATGTATGTTTTAAAGTAAAGGTAATACGGCTCGGCGTCGACAACATAAATAACTATAAAATTGTCCCATAGCTTTCCAACTTTCTGAACCAATTTCGTATATAATTTAGCACAATTCATATTATTGACATTCTTGGAATCATAATGCATAAGCAGAATATCAACCGCAAGCTGGTTACCTGTGACGATGTCCTCCCACACTTGGTTGGTAACTTGAGATTGTTGATATCCATTCTTTGGTCTCATCTAATCCAAATTGGATGAAATTGGCAGTGGCAGGCATGGCGCTTTTTCGATTGTTATTGTACCTCTGACCACTCTATCTTTCTTTCTAACTTTAATATTCTTTCCATCTTCCAGAGTAGGAAATTCTTGGCTGTTAAAAATTCCTTCCTACACATCGGCTATAGACTTTCCTTTTTAAGATGGTATAAAACCATTTAACATGCTAGGGTTTGGCCAGCATTGATTCTTTCCCAATTTTTGATTTCTTCTTGAAACAACCAATAGAAAATCTTCGGAATAAGGGTTCGAGACATGTGAAGTTGCTGCTAATTCAGAGTTTCTCGGTGAAACTACTAGCAAATTGGTGTTTGGAAAATCGAAAATATTTGGGAGGTTAGAGTTTAGCCTAATCCGATTGCGCTCCAAATCGCTGGCATGGATATTATCGTTGCATGTTTGAAAAGGAGCATCATCAACGGACTTTACTTTTGGCGGTGAAAGTGTGATTAGTTGTCTTTCAAGTGGATTTTTAGGGTTCAAATTAGGGCTTGGTAGGGGTTTGTGGAAGTGCCGATCGATAATTGTTGGGAAGAAGGCAGACACAGTTGTCAATTGTGGTTAGGAGGGTCGGGGGGAACTGCAGCAGGAGGAGACTAACTTGGCGGTGGAGAAAAAGAGAGATGGAATGGAATTTAAGGTATCAGTTTTCTGAAAATTTTATTTAGTAAACATCTAATTTATCCTTTTAATATTATTTGTCTGTTAATCACATCATTAACTCCGCTGCAAAGTCAAACTACATATCAGCTGGTTAAGTAAGTTCCTATTGTTTTTAGAGGACCTAATGGTGTCGTATTACATATCACTCGATACCCACTGAAGCTTACTTCAAGGAACTTCAAGATAGCATGAACGAAGTTAGGGTCATCCCATCATTGTAGTATTGCATTCGAATATAATTCGCTGCTTTCAAAATGAATCAAAACTAACATTTTTAATTTTTTATGACTGTCCAACATTCATATTGTAAGATGTAATGTTTGTCGAGCCAGGAGGATTTGATCCTCCTGTAATGTCATTTTCTATTGATTCTGAATTGATTGCTTTGATTTATTTCCTTATGTTGATTATCTTTGTCCCTTTTGCATATGAATATATACACACATAATCCTTTTGGAATATTCTTTTATCTAATATATAATTAATTATATTTTGGATTTATACAATCTATTTGAATTTCAAACCTTGTGTATTAATACTTATGCATAACTTGTTTTATTAATACCTTTTTCCTACGGACTCCCGTTTTCAGTAAATACAATATGAAAACGGATCGGAATCTCGCCACAAACGCAATAGAAATACTTTCGTGGTCCAAATCCCAATTATTCAAAATTCCATTTTCATCCCATTAATATATTTTTGAATATTATTATTTATATTAAATTAAATTACCTTATGTCTATTTTAGGTTTATTTTATGAGTGTTACATTCTCCCCCTATAAGAGATTTCGTCCCGAAATTTTTTAATGGGGAGAAGAACACAACTCGCTCTACCAACCATATTGTATACCCATGTTATTTCATAAACATTCATAACCCATAGTGATTATGAATCGCAGGCTTGCTAAAGTAAGCTCATTCTTGGCGTGTACGTGTGGTAAGTGATGTTATATATATGCAAAACACCCTAATATGTATATAATTCTACATGAGTGCATGGTGCATTTGCATTGCAACCATCTCCTACCATCTAATATACAAACCATAATGCAACAATAAATGGAAATTGGAGAGGTAATATTTCCCAAGAAAAGCTCTGGATGAGTTTGTCTAATCTTTTCTTTAGTTTCCTAGGTGCTTTCCATAGGGTTATCTCCTCTCTGTACTCAGACTATGCGAATAAATTGGTTGCGGAGTCTTTTTTTTCGTGCTCTATGATCTTTGTGGTGGCATGGGACAACCTAGACTCTAACTTGAAGCTCTCTAAGTCCCAAATATCATTTAGCACGAGCCCGAGGGATGAATCATGAAGGCATTTCTGAAGATGAGAAACATGGAAAAACCTTATGGACCCCCGATAAGCACTCTGGAAGATCCACATGATAAGCCAGTTTCCTAATTCTATCAACGATCCTAAATGGACCAATAAATCTGAGATTCAACTTCCCAATCTTTCCAAACTAGTCTGTCTTTATAAGAGGGGAAACTTTTACAAATTCCAAATCTCTAGCGCTAAATTTAGTTCCTTCCTCCTTCGATCCACGTATGACTTTTCTCGGTCCTAGGCAGCCTTTGTCCTCTGCTGAATCAAAGCGGTTTTCTTTGTAGATTTACAGATAAGGTCTGGTCCGAGTAGAATCTTATCGGTGGTTTCCTACCAACAAGTAGGCGATTTGCATGGCTACTCGTACAATGCCTCGTAAGGGGCCATACCAATCATAGCTTGGTTGTGAAAACTCTACCAAAGGAAAGTTGTTGCTCCCAAGCTCTTACGAAGTTGATGGTGCAGGCTCTATACAGACCCTCTTGAACTCTGTTGACTCTTCATCTGACCGTCGGTTTGCTGGTGATAGGTTGTACTCAAACTCAGCGTCGTTCCTAAAGCTACTTGCAGGCTCCTCCAAAATTCACTAGTGAGCAACGAGTCTCTATCACTAACTGTACTAGTCGGAATCCTATGCAATCTAATTATATCCTTGACATACAATTGAGCTAATAAAGTGGCGGTCCTACTCTTCTTGATCAAGATAAAATTGGCGCTCTTTGTTAATCGATCCATAATGACCCAAATGGCTTAATTTCCCTTCTGACTCCTTGGAAGCTTTCAATAAAATATATAGAAATGTGTTCTCATTTCCAAGTGGGAATCACTAAGGGTAACAACAACCCTCCAGGCTTACCTTGCTTCGCCTTAACTTTTTGACAATTCAAGCATTTAGCAACATACTCTGCAACATCCTTTTTCATTCCTTCCCATTGTAAACTTCTCATATCCTTAAACATTTTATCTCCTCTAGAGCGTATGGTCATCCTCGACCGACACTCCTTAAGAATTTCCTTTCTAAGGTCTCCACTCATAGGGATACAATGACGATTATCCCTTCTCAAACTACCACTACTATCAACATAATATCTATTGGAATGAGAAAAAGATTCTCCCTTAAAATATTTTCCTTTAATGACCTCAACTCATCATCACAATCTTGCTCACTCTTAATCCTTTCTATCAAAACTAATCTTACCTCCATAACTCCATGAAATCCATGAGCTACCTCAAATGGCAGCCGCAAATTGAAACTAGGAAGAAACTCTAATGGCTTCCACTTGGTGATCACACTAAGGGCAGCATGCCTTTGACTCAAGATGTCAACCATAAAATTGTCCTTCCCAAGGGTATACTAAATGCCAAAGTCGAATGATGCTAGATACTCTATCTATTGCTATTGTCGAAGGTTCAGATCTCGCCGAGAAAACGAATATCTAAGAGACTTATGTTCAGTGAAGAGTCGAACTTTTCTCCTAAAACGTAATATCTCCACATCTTTAGGGAAACTACAGCGACTAACTCTAAGTCATGGACGTGATACCTCTTCTCATGGTCCTAAGTTGTCTACTTACGTAGGGTCCTGCATAAGTACCGTTGCTAAACCAGTCCCACAAGCATCAATGAAAATTCTGAACATCTCTGTTCAATTTGGAATAATAAGGATAGGCGCACTTGTGAGATATTCCTTCAACCTTTCAAAGACAATACCACACTCCTCATTCCACACAAACTCATGATTCTTTTTCATCAACTGAGTAGAGGGGTTGCAATCCTCGTGAAGTCCTTAATAAATTTCCTGTAGTAGCCTGTTAACCCAAGAAAACTCCTGGCCTTCATCGCATTGCGGAGTATCCTCCATTTTTGAACAGCCTCTACCTTAGTGGGGACTATGGCTAATCCTTTACTCGTAACAACATACCCTAGAAACTTGACTTCTCTCTTCCAAAAGTGACATTTCGAGAACTTTCCCTTAAGTTGATTTTCCTCAGAATTCCTTGGACTTTTCTCAAGTTATCCTCATGTTTTTTAGTGTCCTTGGAAAATATAAGAATCTCATATACAAACACATCACTATCTTTGTAGTATGCCCCCAAAATCCCTTACTAGTAAAATCCACAAAGAAAGCAGAGGCATTCATCAAATCGAAGGGCACAAAGTCCCACTCAAACATTCCATTTGGCATCCCAAATGCGACCTTGGGCTTACTCTCTTCTGAAATCCTCAACCAGTGAAACCTATAGCCAGACCTAATTGAAAAAAGAATTGGGCACCTCCCAAATGATCAAATAGGTCATCAATCCTCGGTAAGGTGTATCTATTCTTCTTAGTCAACTTGTTGAGTTCCCTATAATCCGCACATAATCTTAATAACCCATCAGATTTTGTGGCAAACACTACTGGCACACCCCACTCAGATGTACTCCTTCGAATAAACCCTTCTTGCAATAGCTCAGAGATTTGTCTACCTAGCTCTCTCCTTTTCTTAGGATCCATATGCCTTAATGGAAATGCTACTGACATAGCATCCTTTTCATGGTCTATCCTAAACAAGATTTCTCTATGGGGTGGGATTCCTACGAATTCTTTGAAGACATTTGGAAACTCACACACAATCGGCACCGAAGATGGCCTTTCTAAATCAGATGATAAGGAATATAATAAGGCCAAATCCTTCATCCCAGTCCCATAAGGGATCTCTAAGCTATGACCCCCACAGATTCTCAAGCAAATCACTCTTCTATCACAGTTAAGGAAGGCCCCATATAATGATAGCCAGTCCATTCCTAGAACGAGACCATACCCCTCGAATTCAAGTACATATGCATTGCAAAAGAACTCAACATCATAGATGTCTAATACTAGGTCTTTGCGCATAAGCAAAAGTTGCATAGTCCCTCCGATAGGGTTAGACACCCTTATCATATGTCTTGCAAAGGACAAGGAAAAACTTAAAGAATCAACAATCTTTCTAGTAATGAAGGAGTCAGTTTCTCCCGAATCAAACATGGTACAAAAAGAAATTCCTACGATAGAAATTATACTTTCCAACACTAGTTGCCCTTGATCTCTATGGAGTTGACTTCGAATTAGCACTACCTCCAAGGCTTAGTTTTTCCCACTCTGTACTACTCTAGGTTTAGAGAAATTCCTTGTCAAGTTCCCATCCTCATGACAACTGAAGCATTTTCCTTTGAACTCTGGTTTTGCTAGTTTCACCCTTTAGTCCTGGGCCTTATGGCCCTTCCTATGGCACCTCCAACATACCTTGACCTCCTTCTTAAAATTTCCTCCTTTCTTCTTCTTAAGACAAAAGCTTTTCGTTTGTTCTTCCCAAAACTAGAGGCACCTTCCCCTTTCTCATTCTTAACTTCCTTTATTTCTCAGTCCTATACATGATACCTGTCTTAACAAGACCTTCGAACGTAGATCCAAACGTCACCTGAGCCAACAACATTTCCCTCTAGTCCCTTAACAAACTTAAATCCTTTGTTCATAAGGGTGTCCACCATCCCTCTCACAAATTTATATAACTTCGTAAATCTTGCTACATAATCTCTCAAACTTAACCCCCTTGCTTTAGTTGAATAAAGTTTTCCATCTGTAGGCTCATCTCAACATTAATTAAGAACTTAGTCTCAAAGAGGGTCCTAAACTCCTCCAAAGTAAACACTCTACCCATATTCTCTTCCTAAATCGTGTTCTACCATTATAGGGGTTCTCCCTTCAAGTGACAGGCCGCTACCCTATGCTTCAGCTGGTCGTCCCATTTGGTAGCCTCGAAGATCCATTCGCACTTGGTTATCCAAGCTTTAGCTTCAAGGAAACTTTCAGTTCCCAATGGCTTGCCTCCCAAACTCACGAAATCTTTGCAAAGTCGAGGAAAATTGAAGTCCTCTGCAACGGTTTGAGCTGTTGGTTCCACTGGGGCAGGATTGGAAGTAAGGACCTATTCCACAGTTCTATGGCACTATTGGAACAATTCGAGCAAGTACCGAGGCCTTTGCCCGGTTCCCCTGCCCGGGATGGTTATTAGCCATTTCTATTATCTAAAAAAGGAAACCCCTTCAGTGTACTTCCTAAGAAATTATCAAGGCCGAAAGGAAGAAAGATAAGGGTTGCCTAATATAAATGCATATGTTTTTGGGGGTATAGTACTTATATATATAGTTTTGAAAACCTTTTCAAATAACAAGTACATATCTCTTACATATATTTCCCCGTAATCGGGTAACATATGCTCTAATACCAAATGTAACAACCTATCCAAAATGGGCCTAAGTTCTGATGCAGAAAAGGCTCATCGAAACGTAGAGCCATACTAAATGGATCGTTAGTTCCTATAAGGAAATACTAAAGACAGATATAACAAATCAATCTAACCGAAATTAGAGCCCTACACAATGAAAGAGATAAAATACAATGTCTGAAAATAAATGTACCGTAGAATTAAAACACCATGAATGTCAGATACAATGAATCTCAATAGATAGTAAGACACATCAATTATTATCCTAATACATAGTGATAACAATAATATTGCCATAAAATAACTAAAGCCTCCATCGTAGGGCTCCACCTCCAAGCATCACTAATCATCATTGATTGAAACGTCCTCACCTACTAACATGTTTATGTTAAGTGGAGAGAGGTTAGAAAATAAAATTCTGGTGAATGAAAAGCATATAAGTTTAGAAATGACTATTTCTTATATTTGGCAGTGTAATTTTTTCATGTTTTATCTACAGAAAAAACATACGGAACTAAGCATATGAGGTGGACATTCTTAGAGTCACTTAAGGCCTATATGTTGATCTAAGAGCAGACATCCTTAAAGTCACTTAATACCCCACGAGGCAGGCTATGCCTGGTAACTTAAGTCCATTACCTAATTTATTAAGGGTGAATTCCTATTATCACTTAATTCCCAATGGTGGACCCCTACCTACTTAAGACCTCATCCCTAACGTCAACGTTATCAAATATATATACTCTCCTTGTAGGTCGAGAAATAGTAACAACACTTAATACCCGGTTTAGGTAGGAACACTTCATTTAAGACCCTCCTAGCGAACCATCTTGTTACTATCTAGCTGTCCCTCCGGGTGAACTCCTAACCATTTAATACTTCCATTAGACGGTGGTTCCTTTAGACATTTTATATAAACCATCCCTAGATAATCCCATACTAATCCCCTGGATAAGAAGCGGACATTACTTGGAGAACCATCCCACTTATATGTTATCATCTATCAGAACCATTTAATATCTTATAAGAGAAAGGTGGTCCCAACGACCACTTAAACCTAGAAGGGCGGGTCCCATGACTTTGATCAAGAACCAAGGAGTGAACATTAGGAACAAACCTAGTCCTAACCACTTAATACCTAATATGAGGTAGGTCAGCCACTTAATACCTTCTAAAGGAAGCCCTACTTCACACACAAAATATATATACTAGACATCTCACATTAAACCGACCACTTGTAGATGTAAGGTTTGTCGGGCAGTTACAGGCAGGCTTCTACTACAAGTTAGGCTTAACCTCGTGTCTTAGTATACTAATTATAATGCCCCATGATATCTAGACCTATAACTAGTCTTACTTGTAGACGCTGGATATGCCGGTTAGTTTCGGGCAGGCTTCTACTACAAGTGACAGTTAACCTCGTGTCTATGTGTCATTAATACAATTAAAGCCATTAACTCACACACATACAAGTATGCAAATAGTACGCATTAATAGTACGTTTAAATACGCGATAAATATATAAATAAATATGCGTGAACTTAGCGCATGAGAATAACGACCTAATACGTTTGAAATGTCAACCCTAACAATCACAATTAAGGTATGTAAGTTAATTTCCCTATCAATCAGCATGGTCCAATATGCATATTCTCAATTAATGATAAAAAGGGAAATAACAACACATATGAATAAAACTTGCAGCTTAGGCTTGAATAATTATTTAAATAATAAAAATATTTGCAAGGTTCAATAAATCCAATTACATATGCAAATGCCTTGCTTTTGGCACTTCTTTACATTTTAATTTATATTGCATACAAAAACTTAAGATAATATATTGTAAATAATACATTCAAACCAATCTATTTAAAATAGACATTTAAACCTATTAATTTACAATGTAAAAATCTTTCGTTTTTAGCACACAAACATATATGAACATTTAAAATAAGAATCAAGTGAATCAAAACAAAAAAAATAAGAATTTCACAAAACCCTAAGCCTAACTTCTATTGTTAAAATAACACAAACGCAAATATATCATTGTTGATTGACCATTTCAGCGATAAACAAAATATAGGATTTAAAGGGTTTGTAGCATTATATATTTGTTTAATCCAAATCCCGTACTA
The DNA here is from genome assembly GCA_030737875.1 of Allium sativum. NCBI lineage: Eukaryota > Viridiplantae > Streptophyta > Magnoliopsida > Asparagales > Amaryllidaceae > Allium > Allium sativum. The sequence continues at coordinate 197,239,616 of CM060911.1, forward strand.
GCATAATAATTCAAATCCAAACTACAAAAGATAGAAAATAGAAATTTATAGGGTTTCCTCTCACAGTAATTTGAGAATGAAAAATAACAGGATAGATGTAGAATCAGATTTAGCCTTTGAAATCGTGCTCCAATCCTTCTAATATATATATATATATAACTAAATTCTATAATTTAAATTTATATTAATTTAGAATACAGTGGATATAATTGAATTTAGAGGAATATAAAAGAATCCTAATCTTTTTCTCTAGAATAACAGTGGCAGAAGGAAAGTATGGAGGTGTAGAGAGAAATGAAAATAGGGATTAGGGTGAGGCTAGGGAGTCATATTTATAGTTGCAAGTGTGAGTATAAACCGATGGATTCCTTCTATTTAATCTGGATGGTCTAACTAATGCAAATTATATAAATCTCCCTAGAATAATACACATCTGCTACTACTTCACCCAGAAGGGTGGTTGGCATCGTTTATAGGATGGCGGTTTACCCCCAGGTCAACACCCCTCCTATAAGGGCGGTCTACTCACCTTCTGGGGTCAAGCTAGGAGGATTTGATCCTCCTGTAACATTGTTTTCTATTAATTCTGAATTGATTTCTTTTATTTATTTCCTTATGTTGATTATCTTTGTCCCCTTTGCATATAAATATATATACACACAAATTCAATTCCTCTTGGAATATTCTTTTATGCCAATATATAATTAATAATATTCCAAATTTATATATAACCTATTTGAATTTCAAACCTTATGTGTTAATATTTATGCATAACTTGTTTTATTAATATATTTTTCATACGGACTCCGCTTTCAGTAAATGAAATATGAAAACGGATCAAAATCTTGCCACAAACGCAATAGCAATACTTTCATGGCCCAATTACCAGTTATTTAAAATTCCATTTTTTAGCCCATTAATATATTTTAGATTATTATTATTTATTCTAAACTAAATTACCTTATGTCTATTTTAGGTTTATTTTACAGGGTGTTACACATCTTGTATTGAAAATTCAATTGTTTTCTTCCGCCAAGGATTTGAATCTTAGTGTTGTAAACAATAAAGAGATAGGCAACTATTAGAGAACAAATAGAGAGAAAAGATATGAGACTCCTTATTCATTTAAGATCTATATATCTAATACTACAAATAATCTTTGTTTATAGACTCAAGATATAAAATGAAGATTACAATTTTGTTCTTTTAACATATTCATTCTTACAATTTACATTATAACATTCTCTCGTAAATACGCATCTTTAAAATCTTGTATGATCATGCTATAACTGGAATATGTTCCACTCGAAAGATATACGATGACTGCTCCCCTGCATTACTATCTTGTTTTCTTATATATAATCGGTAGATATAGATGTTGTTTATTGCCTCATTAAAAGCTTCTGTTAGGAATTCTCAATGGAAAAATCCTTGAATGAGAAAAAATTCAACTTGTAATATCATAAATATCATCATATTAAAAAATTGATATTACTTCTAAAGAGTTTGACTTCGAGATCAATATAATGCCTTGTTGAAACCTTTCAAGCGAAACCCAACAGAAAAAAAAATCTTAATCAAGAAAACGAGTACAATGAATTTTGTAAAAAGTAGTTTGATACTAATGGATCAGATAATATCTCGTTAAAAACTTATTGAGAAGAACTTAGTGGGAACAAATTAGTGAAGGAATAATATAATATGTCATATTTCAATAATCTACTACAACAAATGATGTTCGAAACTTCTGCATCAATGTTATCACTCATTAAATATTTTATTGAGAAAACCCAGTGAGAAAAAGATTAGTGAAAGAAACATAATACAACTTATTATGACATATTTTAATACTTTATTGCATAAAAAAGAGTTCGATACTTTTAAATCAGTGCAATGCCTCGATAAAACCTTACAAAAAAAGAATCATTTCCATCTCTCTCTATGACAGTCACATCAATAAGACTTAGTGTCGCCATTACTACATCTCAGAGAAAGCTATTCATCGCAGCAACCTTGCTTCTCATCATGAAATAATTTTCTTTTAATGACAAATCAGTGCATAAAAGCATCATATCCTCTCCCAAGCCAATGCCTCTGATTGAAGAGTCATCGTATTGAATCGCCACTAAATGAACTATCATATCCTGAATCCCAAAATTTCATCATCATCCATGTCAAATTGGAAAGAGTGACCAATAACAATATTAATTAATATCAACCACTTCATAGTAATCGGTAACGACCACTCGGATTACGTATTTAACCAAAATTGGTTGAATACCAATCCAAGAAAAATGTCCGACATTCGTTGAGATATCCAGCTTGTCGCCAAGTCCATCCTCTATCTTCAGATCATTCATCAAGCTCCATTTTCAAATTCGTTGCCGATCTCCAATGCTGCTCCATCGTCAAATCCGTTGCCAAGCTCCAATGCTACTCCGTCGTCAAATCCATTGTTGAGATCTAATGCTGCACCGTCTATAAATCCGTCTAAGCGCTCTGAAGCTCCTTCAAGAAATATCTCCCTCGTTCGAGTCTACCATCCTTATGCATTCAATCGATATACCATGATGTGTGTATTCGGTCGGTAAGCACCTCAAACTCTAACGAACGAAATATTTCCTAATACTAGATCGCTTATGAATGGAGTTTTAAGTTAAACTAAGCAAACAAGTCTACCATGCAACTAATAGTCAAACAAATTTCTAAACTAGCATACAAACATCCATAATAGAAGTAATACATCAAATAGATACTATTTATAGCAATCAAAGTGATTTGCAAACAAGGTTAGGAAGAGCCGGTATTCGTTGGAGAAAACAGTTTGCTTTTCATTCCCTTTTTGTCTCCAATGAAGGAGACAAGGGTGGGAGTGATTCGCAAACCGCTTTCTCCGATGACGACCTCAAAGACACTACGTCGATGGTGACAGTTCTGAGAACTGGTGGAGGTCTGCCCCTGGGTCCGCTTTAAGATGTACCTCCGGTAGTTCTTCCTGATGTGCCTCCAACTGACTAGGAGGTGGTCAGGGCTCAGGTGGAGAAGGAAGGCCATGATGACACAAATACGATGTGTTCATTGGAGAAGAGGGTTTTCTTTTCATTCCCATTTTTTCTCTAATGATGGAGACAAGCTTGGGAGTGATTAGCAAACTAGCTTCTTCGATGACAACTTTAGAGACCACTACATTGATAGAAATTATCATTCTAAGTGCTCGAGTATTATACACTTTCTGAAAGTTGTACTCGTGTAAGGTGCCTCGGCGTTGCACTTAGATTCAGGTAGGTGGAAGCTCCACACTAGAGAAATTCAAGTCGTGTGGAGTTCGAGGAGACAGACTTCACTCTCATGACTCATTTTTGGTTGCTAATCTCGAGGCATTGTGAAGTCGGGATGGCACAATAGACCGCGGACTGAGTACGCAAGAGCGTAAGTAGGTCGGGCTAAATCCATTGAACTTAGTAATGGTGCCAACATACCGCCTCTTGAGTATGCCTGGGTGTAGGTAAGTGGGGCTAAGTCTGTTGGACTCAAATAACTTACACCCGAGATCAGAGGTAAGTGTGGTTGAGCTGGTTTAATTGTATTTGTGGTAGCGGTAACCACAGATGAATTTGGAAGGAGGAGACTAAGGTTTTGAGCATCTCAAAGAAGGATTACAACTATGTCAATTCTAAGACAACTTAAGCAACTTGTCGAAATTAAGATAAATAATCAATCCATTTCTGGAAATGAATACAAATAAGTTCATACGATGGGTAACTCAAGCAAGACGAGTCGTGTGGTGCCACATTGATATCTAAGTGTCTTATTTCTGATGTAGTCTTGCTAAGTTGAAAGGGTGATCCCGGGTGATCTAGTTGTTAGCCAAGGTCCTGGTCGGTTGAAATTCTTGGTGAGTGTTGGACGGCTTAGAAGTTTCATGTGAGGGACCTTGTGCGTACTATTCAAGCTTTCCCTTACGGATGAGCTTTTTGATGTTTTCCTTTAAGTGGTGACATTCGTTTGTGTCGTGACCGTGGACGTTGTAGAACCAGCAGTACTTTCTTGCTTCCCTAGTTTCATCCGACGACCTTCTTGGACTTGGGTTCAGACACTACAATTTTCGAGATAGATGTTTTCGAGGGAGTCGTTGAGCATAGTAGTTGTGGAAAGATGGAAGTCTAAGACGATTCCTCTTCTTGCTGCAAATACCTTTATTGTCTTTAGCTTGAGCAGGTTCATTTGGAACATCGAGACTGGGGTCGTTAGAGCTTTTAACTTCATCTCGAAGTATATTGTCGTAATAAAGAGCTCGATTCCTTTGCGCTTCTTCCTGGAGTAGGAAATTGTTTGCCTTCTAGTAGAAGATTTCCAAATTCTCTGGTTGCTTCCGGTCAGTCAACGCTCCAAATTGAGAATCTGGATAAATGCCTATGGTAAATTGGAATATGAAAGTATGGGGACTCGGGTCTTCAACATCCACCAACGTGTTGTCAAATCTTTTGAGATATCTTTTTAGGGTTTCCCCACATCCTTGAGAGATGTGCATATCAAATTAATTGTTTGATCAAACCCTTGGCGGGATGATTGAAGATTGAGATGGTTCTCGGTGGGAGTCGAGTGAACCATAAAAGGGGTACGTCTTCCAGAAAGATGAGGAAGCACTTGAATTTCATGACTTCTGTTATGTGAGTGGAATACATAGGCGATTCATATCGTTTTATGAAGTCTTAAGGGTCTGATTTCCCCAAGTAGCCTCTATCCATGGCATATTGAAGTGTTTAGGTCATTCAGCATTAAGCACATCTTTGTTGAAGTTGAAGGGATTACGTCTCGCACTGATTTCCTAGTCATCAGTGACATGTCCTCGAGATTCTTTTATTATGCTACAGGTTAGATTGGTGAGGATGGGAGTTTGGATCCCAGTTGGATTCCAGTGGTTGTGATCCAACTAGGGTGTGCGTTGCCTTGGACGTCTTCTCGGATGAACGTCATCTTCATCTAAAGAACCTTCAACCTTAGTTTTTGACTTTGTGGAGTTCGATAAGCAGGAACTTGGACCTGGTTTGTTGATCGAGGCATGGGTGCCAAGTTCTGTGTCGCTACAGGTTGATCCTTCCTAGCGAGAGGTTGAGCACTAATCCTTCAGTCGAGATTAGGCCCAAGCCGGGAATGACCGGGATGACGCATTCCCTGTCTAAAGGTGGTGTCGACACCATCATGGTTGATTTTCCGATGTCGACTTTGGTTATGGTGGAGAGGAACGAGAATAGAGCTTGGGGAGATGTTATTCAAAGGAGATTGAGCGCCCCTGTTCTCTTGAAGGCGAAGGATGTCTCGTCTAAAATAATCCTGAAGTTATTGCATCAACTCAAGGTTGCGCTTGATTTGTTTGCTGAGTCTTCTCTGTTTTTTCATCAACTTCTCACAACTTGGACAAAATTGAGTTTGGGTAACTGAAGCCCTAGGATTACAGGAAATAGTGATTTCCAAGTAGATCGTAACTTGGTGGGTTGGGGCTGTGGAGGGTTTTCTAAGTCAGCGTCAACTATACAAGGTTCGACCATAATAGTCTTTCCTTTGGTTACCATTATCGGTAAACTTTATCGGTAAGTCTACTTAGACCTAAGTAGTGCTTCCAAGTTTCGATTGACGAACGATAGGAAAGGTGAAGTCTTTAGTCTCTCAATTAAAGTACCAGAATATTGACATGCAAAAGTTGGCGCAACACCCAATGAATTCCAAGACAATGAAACTAACGTCTAGAATAGAAATAGTGCAGGAAAATAAATAGCCAGGCGTTTATAGTGGTTCTGCTCGTGAAGGCCTACGTCCAATTTGAATGGCTTTGCTCTTTTATTACGTTCTTTGTACAAGTTTACAATGGAGGGAACAATTGTTCCATGTCACTACAATGACAATGGTGGAAACCAGTTTTAGTATATCTGAAACGAAGGTAAGTCTTTTCTTCCTAAGATGCCTATGCAGCCCAAAATGGTCCAAGTTTCTAAAAAGATGCGCAGTTAAAGTGCTCAACGGATTCAATGCATTAGAAGCGCAAAAAGTTGTAGCGGGGATAAAGCGAGGAAATAGCGGGATATAGCAGATGAGTCTAAAGATCATATAAAACTTGTATTTGCTGCTTTAGAAATATATAAATGATAAATAAGTGGAAAATTAACATTCAATTTAACTTTAATTAATACATTCTTAATTTTAAATAAAAACATGTGCAAATATATGCAAATACATGTAAACTTTAATTTAGCTTGATTAAATTTAATAGAATGTTTTTTGAAAAATATAAGTTAAAAAATTCTATTAAAAAGAAAATTTTATAAATTTTATAATTTATAAAAGTCATTTTTCTAATTTATTTCTTTTATTATAGCGGAATATAGTTGAAATAATGCGATATATCGGGAATATCATAATATAGCGAGGCTTCAAGCGAAAAGGCTATTTCAAAGACTTTTTGGAAATAGCGTGGCGGTAGAAATCTACTACATGATGTAGCGAGGATATAGCGTGGATATAGAAGGTTAATAGCAGGGAATTAACTGCACAGCCAGGAAGTAACTTGCTTCTTATAACGGAGTGATGGAGTGTGCTTGAGAGGTTCTAGGAAGGTCTTCTTTTTCTCCTCAAAGTGTTCAAAGAGCTTGGAGCCCACCAACCTTCACGTTGCAGGTTGGAGGCTATTTATAGAGAAGCTGGAGGAAGTGAGATAAAAAGGAGTAGGTGGGACGTGGGTCCCACACCCACATTTCATACCCCGGGATCATACCGGTTTAGGTACTTAGCCTTTACCTTGAAGCTTTTCCACTTCATTGAACTCTGATCTTGTTGCTTTGTTGACCAACCCTCTTCATACCCTGCAAGTACCTCATCACTTTATATCTGGGAAGCACTTTATGACTTTATGTCCAAGAAGTTGGTTAAACCTTTTAGTTGCGCTCAGGATACGTAGAGTGGGTGGAGGCACGGGATACGAAATGACGTGGATGGAGCAGGATATAAAAAGATGTGGAGGTTGGTGTATGAAATGTGAGGGGTAGCAAATACCGACCCCAGTTGTTATGACTCGGGATACGAATTTGTGCTTGGTGTCAAAAATTTTAGGTGTTATTAAGGGACTTCATGATACAAAATCTTCATGGTGCTGAATACTGATCCCGAGTGTTTGGCTATATTTGCGCAGTTTCGTCGAGCCAGGACGACCATTCTTGTATGACTCCATCTACAATTGAGTCCTAAGTGTTTCAGCAATGCTTTTGGGCTATTGAACCACGTGCTGGGCCAAGTCGTGTGGGCTTGGATTGCTTTTGGTAGTCGAACCAAAAGGTTGGTTAACACGCCTTCAACGCAATAGCAGAAGGGTATGATTCTAAAAATGATGAAGAAGAGATTTCACTAGTGATAAGAAACTACAGAAAATTTCAAAAATATATAAAGATGAATTATTTCAAAAGAAATGGCAATATAAGTCAAGGAAACGATGGTCAAACTGATATCGAATGCTACAACCGTGATAAGTAAGGACATGTAAAGAAATTCTATCCATATCCGGATACACAGAAATCTACACCACATACTGATTTGTCCGATAAAAGAAAACGAGCATATACTACAATATCAATTATTCAGGTTCGAACACATCTTCAAGGGATAGCAATTCCGATTTAGAAATGGCTAACGTGTGCATCACAGCGGTACACAATTCAAATAGAAACAAAAACTGGAACTAAAATAGTTATTTATTTACATTAATATTTTATTTTCTTGATTGCTTTGGTTTCCAATTGATTTTTATTGCTTTGAACTTCTTCATTTAAAAACATGGTACTTAATTACAGAGAAGAAAAGTACAAAGGGTTGAGTTGGCCACAAATAACACGTATAAAAAAAATACTATACACAATAGAAGAAGGCTAACTCAAAACCAACAAAAACCAGACTTACAAAACAAAATACCGATAAAACCCAACTAGCTGAAAACTCTAGAACCAAAACCCCCCAACCAAGACAGGAAGGCCAAGTAAAGCAATTCCACAAACAAGATCATCTGAACCACAACTCTAACCACACAGGAGTAGCAAAGATCACTAGAGGGGAATCCAAAACGAGATCCTAAAAAGGACCTGAAGGACCAAGCCAACCAAAGAAGAAAACAAAGAAGCAAATAACTCAAACCAGAAAGGAAAGCTGTTAAATCTTAATCCAGGGATAACATGAGTTCCAGAAAATCAATTAGGCAGAAACAAAAACCCAAGATAAACTCCAAACAATAGCCAAGAACTTATCCATCAAAAGGAGACCCAAAAAGCAGAAAGCATACTAGTTGAAAGAATAGACATAACACTTCACCAAGGAAATGAAAAACACCAATTAATACATTCACCAAGAACAAAAGCAAACTTCTAATAGGAAGTTACAATAATAACAAAAAATGACCACTAAAAAGGATAAGAAAGTCACTTTTTTGAAATACCTCCAGCTAAAACCCAACTAGGATATCCATTCTCATCTTTAATTTTCATGGATTTTGACCTTTTTTTAATCTGAGAAACTAATTTAATCCATTTAGGATTTGTTTCAACCAATGGCTCACACTATAACAAAATGGATATTAGATAGCTATATGAAATAGTGTTCCTATCCAAGACGTGGCACACGCTCCAAAAGTTTAGGGTTCCAACGCTGTTTAGCAAGACCATTTCGCTTGCTAATGCTATTCAAATAATATAGGTAAATTTTGGTGTGCAAAGTAAAATTAATCTTTTGTCCAATTACTTTCCCAGTCGCATTCAACGAACATCGATCATTTCCAAATTGCTCTATCATTTCCTAAACTGGCTATTCAACAAAAACAGCATTCAAGGAAAACCGATGTCCCTAAATCGCCATTCCAAAATCGCTAAAATTTCTTGTCCTAACAACATCATCACTTCGCTCTAGTTAATCTCTTGTGTTCTTGTCGAACTTCACTAAATCATCGGAAATCGTGAAGGGCCCTACAGGTACTACTGGCGCTATCATATTTTTTTTTTACCGTTCATTACTATGATTCTTGAACCTTTTTATAAGTAGTGTTTAACTGAATGTAAGGGAAACAGTCCAAACATTGATTAAACAATGTATAAACTGTGAGTGCTTATTGAAAACCAATGGTGAACAAATATTCTAAGGGCCACCATGTGCATGAATTTGATTTTTATATATCATAAATGAAATTATTGTGTACTAACATAAAAAGTAGTTAGATTTATTAAGCTTAACCCTAGAGATATTTGCATTATTTGCATCGATTTATATATGTTTGGATCATGCAAAATGCATTTCAAACCTTATATTTTGTGTTACTAACCTTTAAACTATTAAGTTCTAATATGTTTCTTCTCTTTCTAAAGCTACTTGATGAACTATCCGAATCATCCATAAAAATGTCTTGAGAAATACTATTATTTATATAATGAAGGTCAGAATTAATTAGGTTACTAACCTTTGTTTGAATATCAGCAGCGATATCATTTGATGGAGAAGAATCATTCTTCATAACAACATCTTTAACGGTTGGGACAACAAGCTTATTTGCTTCTCCTACATCAATCACTATATTATTATTTACATTAGTAATAACATGCAGCTTCTCTTCAATAAGATTATCTTTAGTTTCTTCACTCTTCTCATGGATACAATCTGTAACAACCCGGAATTTTGACAATAAATAGTTATTTAATTAGAAGCTCAATAATATGAATTTCTACAAATGATGGAATTTAACCATGAAACTTTAACCATTGCATTCATTTCGGAATTATGGTCAACTTTCATGTTTGGAGTTTCGCGAACGGAGTTCATATGAAAAAATTACGGATGAAATACGGACTGAAATAAATAAACAGAATAATTAATATATAATACCTTTTATAACTAGCGCTCATTGGGCAAACCGGCCGTAGGACGGTCGACAACTTCCTAGGGAGCGGCCGACCGCTTCGAGCCTGTAGTGCCCAATGACGGCTAGGTTTTGAGGGGTATTCTTGTTATATTTTATAAAACGAATGGACATATATAACTTAAAACTAATCTAATGGTTCTAGGCTATTTCCACCCCTATAAATAAAGGTGTAGATCCTCATTCTTTTCCATTCAAATTTATATAGGAAACGGAGCTCAGCCATTTTTCTTCCTCTTCTAACCTAATATCTAAAATAAAAAAATATATCCATACATATCAAATCAGTTCAAATTCATATGCAATTGGGAAGATACATATATTCAATGGAAGAGGATGCTCAACGATAGATTCTTCCCTCTCTTCCCTTTTTCTTACATTTCTACAGATTTAGAATTTCCCCTTTCTAGATAAATTGTAGATTTTCAAGAATTTGGGGATTGTAGGCCTAAAGAGGTTCAAACTCTGAATTTGTAAGCTATGAGGTGAGTGGGAAATTTATATATACATTTATAATAATGTATTTATCTCGTTTGTAATAGATTCAATTTTTATGCCTATGGCTATCAGATCTGATAAATAAATTGTTGTAATTACATTGACACCCATCAGATATGGTTATAAAAAATATTAAAATTTGTGAATTATACATTGTGGTTATGCATAAAATGAATTGTAGAATTTCTTAAACTTGTCTACACCTATTCCTATAGTTATGTCATGAAATATATTGCAATTATGTATAGAATGTATTGTAAACATTGCATAACACTGTAGATCTGGAAATTTGTCCCATTAAACACAAATTAGATGTAGTTACAATCCAGATCTTTAGTTTAGTGTTGAAAAATAAAATTTGTGAATTTGGGTGAAAAGCTGAAATTGGAAAATTATGTGAATTCGGAAAGATATGATTGTTAAATTATGTGATTGTAATTGTACCTATTTGTATTCAATATTGTTGGGTTTTGTATTAATTATTGTAAATATGCCTTATTCTTCTTTTTAAACAAAAATATGTGAATTTACAAGAGGTATGACAAAAAAGATCTAAAAAGGAAAAGTGCTGCAAACATATGTACAAATATAGAAATAAATATTTATGCATGGTTTGCATCGAATATTCTAAAAATACATATAAACATATATATATTTCTTGTGAATTAAATTGAGTATATTCCACAAATTTGGCATAAGTTACAATAATTACCGTTAACACTCTTTTTGGAAGATTGGAAACCTTTTGGTAGGACTGAATGCAAAAAAGGAATGTTTGGTTATTGAATAAACCAAATCATTTAAATAAAAATTAATAATAATAATAAAAGATATATACGTTGACCGTACGAAAACATAAAATATAAATATATACATATTATCCATCCAAATCAGCGTAAAACTGTAAAACGTATATTGTATTGAATGTTTGAATAATATTCATTTATGGAATCATATATGTAAATTGTATTCCATATTAAATGAATATATTTGTGGTGACCATTTGTAGCAATCAATATAATTAATTGCTATAAATAGGACCGCAAATCAATAAATAACGATTGCAACCAATTGTTAAATGAGGAAAGCGAATAATGATAGGATAATAGTTACAATTCCTATTTTATTTAGGATAAATGTTGCACACCCCAATAAGGAAATTTGAATTATAATCGCAATTAGACACGAAATAAAGCTCACTTGTGGTATAAGCCTGCCCGGAACGGACCAGCAAATCCAGCAACCACAGGTATTCAGCTTAATGTGAGGGGTCTAATGTGTTAATATAAATGTACTAAGGCACGAGGTTAAGTTCAACTTTTGGTATAAGCTTGCCCGGAAACGATCAACAAATCCAGCATCCGCAAGTAATCAACTTAATGTGAGAGGCCCAATGCATGTATATATGTATGTATGTATGTATGTGTGTGTGTATATATATATATATATAACAGGCAACAAATAAATAAATAAAATTAGAAATGTCTGTTGGGGTACAACAAATAAATATATTCGGGACTGATAAAATAGGGATATTTCATTGTAATTAATGTCTTAGGAAAATTATGGTCGTTAGGCTCATAAGTGACATTAATTGTAATCATGGAAATTAAAGATAAATGGTTGCCTTAGGAAAATATGACGTTATGGTCATAAAGGGCAATAAACAAAGAAATGAGAAGAAAATGGGTGTCGAAAGGGGGATTAAATGGACATTGATTGTCATTTAAAAAGTAAGCCCAAATTAGGGAAGAAATCAAATAAATATCCAAGGGAAAGAGGGATATAACCTTCCTTATTTATGTTAATGAATATAAAACTAATAATTAAAAACAGAATTGGACTTAGTAGACTAATAATGTAAAATATTATTAGCCATATGAATCCAGGATGAAATAAAGTGTGTGTACACACACACACACACACACACACACATATATATATATATATATATATATATAAGTCTATTATGCGTGAAAATAGGCTAGTGTACTGCACCTTTAGAAGGTCTTAAGTGGATGACTTACTTTTTATCTAGTTTAGGTCTTAAGTGGTTAGGACTAGGATCCCTCCGAAGGTTTATTCCTTAGGGAGGAACCAAAGTCATGGGACTCACCCTTATTAGATCTAAAATAAGTCTTTGGGTTCTCCTTCTCTAAAAGTGGTTATGCATAAGCAGTAACGGAGTAGGGTAGTTCACGGTGGATGTCCACTTCCTCTAAAAGCTTGTAAGGGATAAACTAGGGACATGATTGGTATATGAAAGTTATGTGGACATTACATGCTTACGAACTGTCTAAGGGAAGTCTTAAGCGACATCGGTGTCCTGCCGAGTAATATCAGTTAAGTAGTAACTTTCGCAATACTAGTTCTCATGTTACAAGTGAGAGTATAGACCATAAGGACGTTGACGTACTTGGACGGGGTCTTAAAGGTCTAAGGTCCGCCTTAGGGTTATAAGAGATCATAAGAATCCACCTTTAATAGGGCCATAAGTGACCGAGAATGCCACCTCATTGGGTCTTCACCCTAAAGACACTAATGAGCGATTGACTAGGATTTCCACCTCATTAGTTAGATACTTGGTGTTTGTGTGAATCTTGCGGGTTGCATAGAAATACCTTGATATAGGTGACCTGTTAAAAATATGCGTAAACGTCCTATCTTAGTATTATACTTTGGGAATAATACCTTGGGAAGGGTAGTAGGGTCGTGCGTGAAACATTTACATGGTTAGGCTAGAATCACTGACCTTGATAGGCATACATCTTGGGTTGAACCAAACGCGATACATCTATGTACTATAATATGTGTTGTAAATTTCTTAGTCACCAGAACTTGTTGTTCTGACCCCCTCCTTATTACAACCTCCCAGGTTTCCTAGAGAAGGTCGAGTTCTCACAGGTGTTTAAGTATGGCTTTCGGTTCTCGTTCTCTCTCATGCTCGGTATTGACAAAGTGACTTACTTTGAAAAAGGTAGTTACTTGAGTTAATATTTGTTATCCTATTTTGTTTCCGCTCTGAGTTATCTTATCGTACTCTGATTATGCTCATGCTCCTTTATTGCAGGTACCAGATATACACGCTCCATGCTTGGATGTGTTTAAGTTTCAATTTTTGTCTAAATTTAGACGCAGAAAAGTGTGGAGTGATACATTTAGTATCAGAGCTTAGGTTAAATGATCAGGGGAACTAGTTATACTAGGACTCGTGAGAGAACGTAATTCGTTTTTTCTTTTCTATTTTGCTTCGAGTTTCTTACTCGGCTTTAATTTATTTCAACAATGAAATTAGTCGTGGGCCTAATAATATAAAATGGATTTTAAGCGACTTAGGGTTGAAATATGTTAAGTTTGGGTTTCAAGCCTATTCTGTCTTACCCTGCAATACATTGGCGATCTCTTTGTGAAGAGCAGGAGGACGGCATATGGTGGATCCCGTTGATTCTAATTTGGAGACTGGACAGAAATCTTGCTACAACCGACATAGTCGCGATTTCTAGTTTTTGGATTTGTTAGGTAGTTCCAGTTAAGACCATTACTCAATCCAAAACGGGGAAAGAGCCCATGTTAGTATGTCGTATCCATTTCGAAATTATAATTACAAGGTGTATCCATTTGTTACTTCATTGGATTTCCAAATCTACCTTTGTTGAAACATTCAATTGAGTTCTTGGCCTTGTATTCGAGAAAATTTTATTTTTTAAAACTATTTAGAAAATTAAAATGGGTTTCAATGGTTTTGAATGACAGTTTCAGAAAATGGTTATATAAAAGCCTAGTTTTGTAAAGATATAGTTTTTAAATTCTTAATCTATTCATGTTCCAAAATTATAGGGCTATTATGTAATTTTAATAGATATGATCTGGTTAGTAGGAAAAATGGAATTAGAAATTACAAGGAATATGCCACTAAACATGAAGATAATAAATATCTGTTCCTTGTGATTTTAGTGTCCAACTTCCTGTATATATTGGATAATATATTGAAATTATCACAATTAATCCTTTAGATTCTAAAGCTCTAATGTCTTTGAACACGAAAAGGTTTTTCCAGTTTGAAATATAAAACTGGAACATAAATAATAGTGATAATAAACTTGGTTTATAAATATGAAACCGTTAGTTTATAATATATCCTATTATTAGATAAGTTTTAATTTTTTCTTCGGAAAGGATAAGGAAAATCCTTCATTCGGATTTTTGGGGTATTTCATGAATCGTTTGTTTGTTGTCAGTTAGGTAAAGGGAAAATCTGTTTTAATTTATATTACGGATATCTAGGTAAATTATTTTGGACTTCTTTTGTTCATGGTGTAGTTGCAGCATCGTTGTTGAGACTATAAATCCTTGGAGTTGGTTCAGAGTTTAAATACGGTCTTTAAATACTACGGTGATGAGGATAATTATTTTCGGATCACATTAAATCTTAAAAGATAAAGCGGGACGATTAATATTTTAATCTAGCCTAATAAGGTCAAGGTCCAACCTCTGTCCAAAGCCCATTTGGTAGTTGACCGTTTAGTGCTACACTAGGATGGTCAATTAGTTGATGAGTTTTGGTACAACTTGGACCGAGGACTCAATCATAAAAGTTGCGACCAAATTACCCCCTTAACTTCCTTCTTTCATCCTTCCCTCCTCATCTTGCCGAACCATATTCTTATCCTTCTTGTCGTCGCCTCATCTCCTTATTTTTCGCGTTTGTTAGAGCATTAGATCCTTCCTCACTAGTACTCCAAGTTCTAATTTCTTCTCTCCGATCATTTCTTAGTCCATAATACCTACTTGCACTACTTGATCTTTATAGTACCATTTAAGCCTCATCCTTAGGTAGAGGTCATTTGATTTGGATTGGAATGGGCAAAAAGGTCTCACCGCTTTAGGGCTAAGAAATTTTGGTAAGGCAGTTGGACTTGCACCGGTCCATTGCTTGATATCTTAGAATAGGGTGGTTGTTTGTGCTGCACCCGCCTTTGTTATACCTTTTTTGAATAGGTTCCTTCGAAGGCAATCGTCATTTCAGAGAGGAAGATTAAGCTATCTTTTGATGGTTTTTCTAAGGAGAACCTCGATGAGGTTTTAGAGGAATCCGTGTTGAACGCGAACTTGAATGCTCTCTTATTTGACCGGCTTTGGATATTTTGCAGCAAATCTTTTTTCTGTCGGGAATCTATGTTTAAACTATCCATGTAGACGTGTGACCCATTTAGCACATCGTTTGGGAAGTTATGACTAGATTTGTCTCATGCTGCGGGAATTTAATCCTTTGCTTGATCGGTGGCCTAACCATCATTCAATGCCACATTATATTCGATTCAGCTTATTGTGTTTGTGTGTTGTCTCATGGAATTAGTTTCTGTAAATTCACATATCCACTTTGTCTTTAGACAATATTAGGTAGGTTTCCATGAGAAGCAGTTTTGTGGTAGGTTTCTATTCTCATCATATATTCTCTCCTAGAGAGATGGTGCTGCGGAAACCTCTAACAAAACCAACAGTGTTTGTAACACGAGGTTGAGCATTTTGCCCACCATGGTATGGTTAGTTAAAGATCATGAAAATGGTTTGAGCTCGAACTGCGGAGCAAGACATCTCGTTGTTTATAGGCATTATTTTGGGAGTCTTGGTGTTGTTTTGTTGTTATCTCTTTCCAGCATTGGGTTCTTGGCTTTGCGGTGATTCGTGCTTGTAATTGTTAGTGTTTTTTAAATCGCACAATTTATGTTAATGAGATTTCTATGTATGGACATATTTTGTCATTCACGCTGGCTTGTTTGAATGAAATCTCATTTTTATTATCTAAACTAACAGTTGTCCTAGGGCTGGAAAGAATAGAATTTTGTGTTGGATAAATTTTAGCAAAGAACCGGTTTTGCGTTGTTTTCATCACGAGTATATAAATAAATAAATCACCGTTCCTTGTTAAGCTAAAATTTATTTTCATCTTTTTGTGTGTGATTTCAGTTTTCGCATTTTGGCGTGACTGACTTCCTTTTTCGCCAACATGTGACGTGAATCATTTAAATTTCCGCAAAATACATTTTTGAAGTTTTAGGAAAACGTTTTTTGAAAAAAAACTTTCTATCATTTTCTTATTTTATAGGAAAGTGAAGCGGTTTTGGAAGGAAATTTTCAAAATGAACACGAAGTTTTTGAGCGGAAATTTTCTTTTATGAAAAATTTCGATTCTTGGTCACATGAACGGTGTAAGGAAGATTTTTGGATTCTTTGTGTGTGCGTTTTAGCGGTGCAATAGGACTGACGATACGATAAAAACATTAACGACAACAAGGAAAAGGCTGCTTTAGCCTTGGAAACGATGTTTCCATACCTTGTCAACGATGCGCGAGAGTTATTAATTAATAATTTTGCGTTCAGAGCTTGTTTAAAGCCTCCTTTATAGTCTACAATTGGAAATTTTTGGAGTATTTTGGGTAACTAAGGTGAATATTCCACTGTAGTGCGGGAAATGGTATATTTGTATGGCGGAGGAAATGTTAAATTTCTTCACTTTGATTCCCTTTTTCCGGTTTAGGAGAGAATTGTAACAACCCGTATTTTCCATAACCTGTTATAACATAAATCGAGGCAGAATTTAATTTATAAATCTGAATCAAGGGAAACGGGCTATGCCATTGCGTTCGTCTCGGAAAAATACGCGAAATAGAGTCCGAGTTTTCGAAAATCGGAGTCCGTATGACCCGATTAAGGCCCGACGAAGTTTTCTGAAAATTTCAAAGTAAAACAGATTTCAAATTCAAATCTGAATTTGGAAATTGGGGATTATTGGGCCAGGCGGGAAGATTCCCGCCACAGTACCAAAGTCGACAGCCCTGTCGACTTGGGATTCGACTTGGTTGGACCAAGTCAACAGCCCTGTCGACTTGGCTGTCGACTTGGCTCAGCCGGGCTGCTTAGCCTGGTGGACCATTTAGAGATTGTGTTGAGCTTGGGGGCCAGATTCGGTTTTGAGGGCTGAGATTGGAACTAGGGTTTAATCCTATGGCCTAAAACACTAGCCTAATCTATAAATAAGACCCTAACCTACCCTAAATCATCATTATTCATTCTAGCAACTAAACTATGGCAAAATCAATCCTCTCATGGCCTCCACTCTCTTCATAAAATTTCTAAACAAATTTTTATGAGATTTTCCATGCATACAAGTGTTTTTAAACTTGTATGATCATCATTAGCTTGCATTCAAGTCAAGTTTCTATATTAGCATCTTAAAGAAAGAGTTTTGATCATTTTGGCTCAAGGGTTTGCTTGCATTTTGGGTTTATTTGGTTGCATAAGGGCTTTCTTATATTTGCTATACTCATTTGAGTCCGCATAAGCATTGTAAGCCCTATTCTACTTTCATACTTAAACTCTAAAGTTAAATGTATGATATGCAAGTTTGTCATGATATGCAAGTTCACTATGATGTGTTATGCAAGTTTACTATGATGTGTTATGCAAGTTTACTATGATGTGATATGCAAGTTCATCAAGTTATGTTATGCAAGTTTGATATGCAAGTTGCCATATGATATGCAAGTTATGTTATGCAAGTTTGGGTTGATCATTTGGCTCATGTTATCATGTTATGCAAGCTTATCTTGAGTATGTGAACATAAAGCTTCAAGCTTTATGCTAAAGGTTGCATTTTGGCAACATGTAAGTTATCATATCCCTTATGATAACTTGCATGTGAGGCTAAATGCGAACTTATGGCCATTTCTACATGTCATTCATCACCATGTATCACCAATATGATAAGTTTGGTTTTATGCATGCTTTTGAGGCCTAATGCAAGTATATGAACATATGTACATTTCATATGCCACCATGTTGAACTTGTGGCTTCAACACTTTTATGTCATGATTATGCCAAGTTCCCTCTTTCTATCCTTTATGCGCTATTGCGATATGTAAGCGATGGGATTGCGTTTGGGGTTGGGTAAACTTAAAAGACATAAAAACATAAGCTTGGGAATTTACCTATTAAGTTAGGTCTACCCATTGGGAATTTACCTATTAAGTTAGGTCTACCCAATTGCTTGAAAACTTGTAATGTGTTTTGGAAACACGATGGACATGACACTTAGAAAATATAAGTGTGGCCAACTCGAGGTTGGGTTGAGTTTGTAGCGTAAACCTACCCGGAACCGACCGGCTTAACTAGTTGCTACAAACAATAGGATCCAATGTGAGAAGTTGGTCATGTGGTACCTTGGACCCGAGGTTAGACCAAGTTGTGGTGTAAAGCTACCCGGAACCGACCGGCTTAACTAGTAACCGCAACAAAGTCTAATGTGAGAGGTTAAGGCGCATTAATTAATTAATGCCTCATGATTAGGGTTAAGTCATGGTCCATTTAATACTTAACCAATTTGGGCTTGGTAGATTAATCGGGGTTAAGTCGTGAACTCATCGTTACACTTAACCAAGTTAATCCATGATTAGTAAAGGGGTTAAACCGTACTTAACCCACTAGAAAAATCCTAGCAATGGGGGTCCACTCCAGCAGTAATCCCTAGTTTGTATCATCATGACCCTAGGGACTAGGCTAGGGTGGGGGCACGATTACTGGGCTGGAGGTAAGCGACCAATAAACGACGGCAGGGTGGTACGCCGGTGTAGTTCCGGGCGGGCTCTGGTCGTGCACATAGTCCGTAGCCGGAGAAAACATGCACGGGTACCAGTAGATCGAGACTGTGCACTCATGTTCATGGTGTCCAGGGGTTGACACCCTAGGGCTTGATACACCCGAAGGGTGGACCCGGCACAGTTCGACTACAATCATGTTATTGGGCCGTATTGACACCAACACGTGACGAGTTAGGCTTAGGGAGCCGATCGACTAGACCGTTTGGTTGGACCTTGTACTAGGGTCACTTCATGTTATTGGACCTCGTATGAGGGTCACTTCATGTTATTGGGCCAAAGCTTGGGCCAAGGGATCAATACTTGTTATTGCAAGTCATGTTAGTTTGCTAGTACACCTGTGGTGCAAAACCTTAATCCTGATTATGCGATGACACCTTTATCTACCTTGTTAGTTAATCATCATGCTAGTATGCTGTTATCCTTATGATCATACCTGCTGCTCATACCAGTTAACTTTATCAGTTTACATTGATTGTAGTAGGGCTTACTCAGTCTTTTTGACTGACCTGTTTTCTTTCGCCTCTTTTCTTCCGTTTCCCCCCCCCCCCCAGGTTCTCAGGGAGGGAATACTGGAGCCTAGCTTGGATTTTGGATTGCTTGCTTGTGGGATTTCAGCTCATGTACGTTTTCGACATGAAGCTAGCTATGGTTCTCACTTATTTTGGGGATAGCACTTATGTATTTCAGTTTGTCAGTTGATGTTGTTTTATCTAGACTTGTTTATTTGGAAAATTAACATTATGTTGTACCAGACTTGGTTTGAAATGGTTTGAAAATCTTCCGCTGTTTTATCTATGTTATTTACTCTGTTTACATATATACATATGTTCTTGTTCTGCCTTGATATATCATTATGCATGTTTACCTGATTCAAACGCCCCTCCAAAGTCAGAGTGCTTGCAAGAGTCACCCTGGCGGAGGTGGGGTGTTACAATTTGGTATCAGAGCATATGGTTTACGAGAAGGAACAAAAAGGTTTTTGAAAAACTTTTGGAAAACTATTTTCAAAACAAAGTATAAAGTATTTTCCAAAGAAAAGTCTAGTTTATTTTAAAGGCTATTCCCCAAAAAGCCATTAGCAAAATCCCTTTGTTTTTCTCTATTCTGAATCTGTCTTTTTCTTCATTTTCAGTATGGCCGATAACTTTGCTATTCCGGAGGGAGTACACGTACCTGTTTGGTATAGGAGACTTTTGGAGGCTAGGGCGACCGAAGCCGGCCCCGCAGATGTTCCTCCTCCTCCTCCTCCTGTCATTAATATTCCTCCTCCTCCTGTCGCTAATGTTCCTCCTCCTCCTGTCGTTGAGGTTCCTCTTCCTCCTCCCCCTCAGCATCCTCAAGCTGACTTCGCAAAGACTTGCAAAGATTCCAAAGCAATGGGTGGCAAGAACTTTCAAGGCACTGAGACTTTTGTAGAGGCCAGAAATTGGTTGAAAGAGACCGAGGATTTATTTGCTATCTTTGGGTTAGACGATCAGAGGAAGGTCTTGTTGGCGGTTTGGCTTATGAAGGATGAAGCCGCTTATTGGTGGGAAGTCACCAATGGTACTAGGCCTGTTGAGACTTGGGCCGATTTCAGGGCAAGGTTCATGCTTAAGTTCCTATCTTCTGCTGAGGAGAATCTGCAAATGGAAAGGTTCATAACTTTGAAACAAGGGGATATGTCTGTCAAAGAATATGTGAACAAGTTCAATCAGTTAGCTCGTTTTGGCTTGGATATGGTGAATACTCCTCAGAAGAAGGCTCTTCGTTTTGCTAGAGGATTGAATGAGCCGTTGCAGGGATTGGCTATGTCACATATTCCCCATGGGGCCACGTTTGAGAGCTTGGTTGATATGGCGTTACTTCAGGGAGATGTCAAGAAAAATGATACTCAAGCCAAGAAGACTGATTCCCAGGGAAAAGGAAATCAGGGTAATCCAAGTGGTCAGGGCAGTCAAGGCAATCAGAACAAGAACAAGAGTCAATGCAACAAGGGGAACAACAACAAGGGCAAGAACAACAAGGGGAAGTGCCATTATTGCGGTTCAGTTGGGCATCTTATTAAGGATTGTAAGAAGAGGAAAAGGAAGAATGGTGAATGCTTTTTCTGCGGTGAGACTGGACATTTCAGTAAGGATTGCCCGAAGAAGCGAGGGCAAGGCTAGGGTCAGACTCAGCGTGCTGGACCTTCAGGAGGGCAAGTTCATGCTCTCAATACCGCTCCAGTTCCCGATCGAGGTAGTATTTCTGTTGAGAGCCTTGTATATATTTCTGATTTTCCAGTTCGTACCTTGTTTGATTCTGGTGCATCGCATAGCTTTATCTCATCTGATCTTGTTGATAGTTTGCACCTTAGTACTAGCTTGGTAGATGATCCCGTCTGTGTCTCAAATCCTATTGGGGGATCCGCCCATTTGTCTATGATATGTGGGGATTTGAGGATCTCTATACTCAGTGTAGAGTTCTTGTGCAGTGCTTATGTTCTTGGTTTCAGGGGATACGGATTGATATTGGGCATGGATTGGCTGTCCAGATATGGAGCCATTCTTGATTGTGAGCATAGGGTTGTGAGGCTCGTGACTCGCCTCGGAAACACCCTAGAAATTTCTTGTAATCCGAGAGGTCCCGTCATGTTGTGCTATCTTGAATCACTCGACTCGTCAATGGAGACTCTTCAGTCTGTGAGAGTGGTTCGAGAGTATCCGGATGTTTTCGATGAAGTTAGGGGGGTGCCCCCTAAGCGAGAGATTGATTTCCGCATTTATCTGGTGGATAATGCAAAGCCGGTTTCTTTACCCGTTCGGCACATGGCTCCGCGTGAAAGCCGGGAGCTAAGTAAGCAAGTAAAAGAGTTGCTTGAGAAGAACTTCATTAGACGAAGTATATCTGAATGGGGAGCACCTGTGGTATTTGCTATCAAGGCAGATGGTTCTCTCCGACTTTGTGTTGACTATCGAGAGTTGAATAAGCTGACTAAGAAGAACAGACACCCGTTACCGAGGATTGATGATCTCTTTGATCAGCTTGTCGGTGCTTCTGTTTTCTCTCAGCTTGATCTTGCTACCGGATTCCATCAGCTCAGGGTAGCTGAGGATAGTATAGACAAGACTGCGTTCAGAACTACAGATGGATTCTTTGAATGGCTGGTCATGTCGTTCGGCTTGACTAATGCACCCGCATATTTCGTGGACTTGATGAGTAGGGTGTTCAGGGAGTTCTTGAACAAGTTTGTCGTGGTCTTCGTAGATGATATTCTGATCTTCTCTAAGGATGAGGAAGAGCACGCAAGGCACCTCGTGGAGGTGATGGATACGCTTAGAGCGCATCAGTTGAAGGCCAAGTTCTCCAAGTGTCATTTTTGGAGAAGGGAAGTTAGATTCCTTGGGCATATAGTATCTAAGCAAGGCTTAGCGGTGGATCCCGCTAAGGTGGTTGCAGTTCAGGATTGGAAGACTCCAAGGAATGCAACCGAAGTGAGAAGTTTTCTAGGTCTTGCGGGTTTTTACCGGAAGTTCATCAAGGACTTCGCGAAGATTTCCGCTCCTCTCACTAAATTGACGAAGAAGAATTTAGTTTTTGCTTGGAGCATATAATACGAGCATTTGGGTTATTGTGGATAGACTCACGAAGAGTGCTCATTTCATTCCGGTGAAGAGCAAGAGAACCGCATCTTGGCTAGCGTCTGTATATCTTCGTGAGATTGTGAGACTTCATGGAGTCCCTTCTAGTATTGTCAGTGACCGTGACCCAATCTTTACAAGTCAGTTCTGGAATAGCTTGCAAGAAGCCATGGGCACGAGTTTGAATTTAAGTACTGCTTATCACCCACAGACAGACGGTTAAACCGAAAGGGTGAATAGGGTACTCGAGGATCTGTTGAGGCTTTGTATTCTGGATTTTGGTGGTACTTGGGAAGACCATCTTCCTCTTGTTGAGTTTTCATATAATAACAGTTATCAGGCAAGCATAGGGATGGCACCATTCGAAGCTTTATATGGGAGGCCGTGCAAGTAGCCTACATGTTGGTGGGAGACTACAGATAAGCTTATACTTGGGCCTGATATGATCAGAGATACATCCGAGAAGATCGAGTTGATTCGGAGACGGATGAAAGCGGCCCAAGATCGACAGAAATCCTATGCTGATAAGCGAAGAACTGATCTGGAGTTTGATGTTGGGGATATGGTTTTCGTGAAGGTTTCTCCTTTGCGGAATTCGGTCCGATTTGGAGCCGTTGGAAGTTAGCACCGAGGTTTGTGGGACCATTCCCTATTATAGAGAGGATCGGGCAGATGGCTTATAGAGTGAAGTTGCCCGAAAAGCTTGCCGGAGTGCACGATGTTTTTCATGTCTCGCATCTCCGGAAGTGTTTACATGAATCAGCAAAGGTTGTTGAGCCAAGTGTTCTGGAAGATGTGGAAGTGGAGAAAGAGGCTACCTTGAGGAGAGCTCCGATTCGTATCTTGGGGACGGAGACCAAGAAGCTAATGAATCGAGAGGTCAAGCTGGTGAAGGTTCAATGGGGTGAAGCCGAAGAAGACGCAACTTGGGAAACCGAGGAGAAGATGCGTGGGCTTTATCCATTCCTTTTTGAGGGTACACTCTCAATCTCTTTTCTTTGTTAGCATATCTTTCTCTTTGCTATCCATGTTTATCTAATTTATCGTGTTAATCTTGTCATGAGAACCTTAGGTAGAAACCCTTTGGATGAAACATGTGTTTGAAACATGTTACGCTTGATGGTTGCAAGTGGTTGCAAATGGTTGCAAGTGGTTGCTCGTGGATGCATTATACACGATTAGGCACTAGATCGGCTCACACACTCCTCATATTGCATATGCATGAGTGTTTATGCTTATTCATGGATGAAAATTTTTGTGTTATCACATGGATGTTGCATATGGATGTATGTGATGTGCACACATATAGATGTTATACATTATGTTAGGAATTGCATACATATGGATTCATTTCACTAACATAATTTGCATTGATGATATTTGCATTAGATAAGGACATATACACACACCTTTGCATATGCTCATACAACATTTAGAATCTTGTAAGGACAATGATTGCTCGTGGATGATGTTCTGAGTAGATGGATGATTGGATGGTAGAATACGTTCTTCCTAACTTGAAGATTTCGGGGACGAAATCCTTTAAGGAGGGGAGAATGTAACAACCCGTATTTTCCATAACCTGTTATAACATAAATTGAGGCAGAATTTAATTTATAAATCTGAATCAAGGGAAACGGGCTATGCCATTGCGTTCGTCTCGGAAAAATACGCGAAATAGAGTCCGAGTTTTCGAAAATCGGAGTCCGTATGACCCGATTAAGGCCCGACGAAGTTTTCTGAAAATTTCAAAGTAAAACAGATTTCAAATTCAAATCTGAATTTGGAAATTGGGGATTATTGGGCCAGGCGGGAAGATTCCCGCCACAGTACCCAAGTCGACAGCCCTGTCGACTTGGGAGTCGACTTGGTTGGACCAAGTCGACAGCCCTGTCGACTTGGCTGTCGACTTGGCTCAGCCGGGCTGCTTAGCCTGGTGCACCATTTAGAGATTGTGTTGAGCTTGGGGCCTAGATTCGGTTTTGAGGGCTGAGATTGGAACTAGGGTTTAATCCTATGGCCTAAAACACTAGCCTAATCTATAAATAAGACCCTAACCTACCCTAAATCATCATTATTCATTCTAGCAACTAAACTATGGCAAAATCAATCCTCTCATGGGCTCCACTCTCTTCATAAAATTTCTAAACAAATTTTTATGAGATTTTCCATGCATACAAGTGTTTTTAAACTTGTATGATCATCATTAGCTTGCATTCAAGTCAAGTTTCTATATTAGCATCTTAAAGAAAGAGTTTTGATCATTTTGGCTCAAGGGTTTGCTTGCATTTTGGGTTTATTTAGTTGCATAAGGGCTTTCTTATATTTGCTATACTCATTTGAGTCCGCATAAGCATTGTAAGCCCTATTCTACTTTCATACTTAAACTCTAAAGTTAAATGTATGATATGCAAGTTTGTCATGATATGCAAGTTCACTATGAT
The DNA here is from genome assembly GCA_030737875.1 of Allium sativum. Lineage (NCBI taxonomy): Eukaryota > Viridiplantae > Streptophyta > Magnoliopsida > Asparagales > Amaryllidaceae > Allium > Allium sativum. The sequence goes on from CM060911.1 coordinate 197,264,758, forward strand.
GTGTTATGCAAGTTTACTATGATGTGTTATGCAAGTTTACTATGATGTGATATGCAAGTTCATCAAGTTATGTTATGCAAGTTTGATATGAAAGTTGCCATATGATATGCAAGTTATGTTATGCAAGTTTGGGTTGATCATTTGGCTCATGTTATCATGTTATGCAAGCTTATCTTGAGTATGTGAACATAAAGCTTCAAGCTTTATGCTAAAGGTTGCATTTTGGCAACATGTAAGTTATCATATCCCTTATGATAACTTGCATGTGAGGCTAAATGCGAACTTATGGCCATTTCTACATGTCATTCATCACCATGTATCACCAATATGATAAGTTTGGTTTTATGCATGCTTTTGAGGCCTAATGCAAGTATATGAACATATGTACATTTCATATGCCACCATGTTGAACTTGTGGCTTCAACACTTTTATGTCATGATTATGCCAAGTTCCCTCTTTCTATCCTTTATGCGCTATTGCGATATGTAAGCGATGGGATTGCGTTTGGGGTTGGGTAAACTTAAAAGACATAAAAACATAAGCTTGGGAATTTACCTATTAAGTTAGGTCTACCCATTGGGAATTTACCTATTAAGTTAGGTCTACCCAATTGCTTGAAAACTTGTAATGTGTTTTGGAAACACGATGGACATGACACTTAGAAAATATAAGTGTGGCCAACTCGAGGTTGGGTTGAGTTTGTAGCATAAACCTACCCGGAACCGACCGGCTTAACTAGTTGCTACAAACAATAGGATCCAATGTGAGAAGTTGGTCATGTGGTACCTTGGACCCGAGGTTAGACCAAGTTGTGGTGTAAAGCTACCCGGAACCGACCGGCTTAACTAGTAACCGCAACAAAGTCTAATGTGAGAGGTTAAGGCGCATTAATTAATTAATGCCTCATGATTAGGGTTATGTCATGGTCCATTTAATACTTAACCAATTTGGGCTTGGTAGATTAATCGGGGTTAAGTCATGAACTCATCGTTACACTTAACCAAGTTAATCCATGATTAGTAAAGGGGTTAAACCGTACTTAACCCACTAGAAAAATCCTAGCAATGGGGGTCCACTCCAGCAGTAATCCCTAGTTTGTATCATCATGACCCTAGGGACTAGGCTAGGGTGGGGGCACGATTACTGGGCTGGAGGTAAGCGACCAATAAACGACGGCAGGGTGGTACGCCGGTGTAGTTCCGGGCGGGCTCTGGTCGTGCACATAGTCCGTAGCTGGAGAAAACATGCACGGGTACCAGTAGATCGAGACTGTGCACTCATGTTCATGGTGTCCAGGGGTTGACACCCTAGGGCTTGATACACCCGAAGGGTGGACCCGGCACAGTTCGACTACAATCATGTTATTGGGCCGTATTGACACCAACACGTGACGAGTTAGGCTTAGGGAGCCGATCGACTAGACCGTTTGGTTGGACCTTGTACTAGGGTCACTTCATGTTATTGGACCTCGTATGAGGGTCACTTCATGTTATTGGGCCAAAGCTTGGGCCAAGGGATCAATACTTGTTATTGCAAGTCATGTTAGTTTGCTAGTACACCTGTGGTGCAAAACCTTAATCCTGATTATGCGATGACACCTTTATCTACCTTGTTAGTTAATCATCATGCTAGTATGCTGTTATCCTTATGATCATACCTGCTGCTCATACCAGTTAACTTTATCAGTTTACATTAATTGTAGCAGGGCTTACTCAGTCTTTTTGACTGACCTGTTTTCTTTCGCCTCTTTTCTTCTGTTTCCCCCCAGGTTCTCAGGGAGGGAATACTGGAGCCTAGCTTGGATTTTGGATTGCTTGCTTGTGGGATTTCAGCTCATGTACGTTTTCGACATGAAGCTAGCTATGGTTCTCACTTATTTTGGGGATAACACTTATGTATTTCAGTTTGTCAGTTGATGTTGTTTTATCTAGACTTGTTTATTTGGAAAATTAACATTATCTTGTACCAGACTTGGTTTGAAATGGTTTGAAAATCTTCCGCTATTTTATCTATGTTATTTACTCTGTTTACATATATACATATATTCTTGTTTTGCCTTGATATATCATTATGCATGTTTACCTGATTCAAACGCCCCTCCAAAGTCAGAGTGCTTGCAAGAGTCACCCTGGCGGAGGTGGGGTGTTACAAGAATGAATAGGAAACGATTAGATTGCGTGATGTTTTGGATTGTAGGGTTTGGATGCAAAATTGGTTGCTTCACACTTTTATTCGTAATTGTGTAAAGATTATGGATGAAAAAGAATTTTCAAAATTTGCATTCATATAGAACTACCAGTATATTTAGGATGTTTTGCATCATGTTTTTAAAAATGTTTTAAAAATATCAATGCAAACATATAGAGGGCCCAATTTAAAATCATCTTGCATGCATATTTTATGGTTGAAATTATTAAGTACACCATACACATATACACATGGTCGCAAAGTGGATGTATACAAATTGGTTGTGTAAGGTAGGATAACTAGTTGTCAGAATTTTGGTATGAAATTCCTTTGAGGGGGGAAGAATATAACAACCCGAAATTTTGACAATAAATAGTTATTTAATTAGAAGTTCAAAAATAGGAATTTATGCAAATAATGGAATTTGACCATGAAACTTTAACCGTTGCGTTCGTCTCAGAATTCAGGTCAATTTTCATGTTTGGAGTTTTGCAAACGGAGTCCGTATGAAAAAGTTACGGACGAAATATGGACGGAAATAAATAAACAGAATAGGTAACATATATAATACCTTTTATAACTAGCCATCGTTGAGCATACTGGCCATTTCCACCCCTATAAAAAAGGGGTAGTGCCTCATTCTTTTCCATTCAAATCTATAGAGGCAGCGGAGGTCTGCTATTTTTCTTCCTCTTCTAACCTAGTTTCTAAAATAAAAAAATATGCTCATACATATCAAATCAAAACAAATTCATATGGAATTAGGAAGATAACTTGATTCAATGGAATAGGATGCTCAACGATAGATTCTTCGCTCTCTTCCCTTTTTCTTACATTTCTACAGATCTAGAATTTCCCCTTTCTAGATAAATTGTAGATTTATAAGAATTTGGGATTGTAGGCCTAAAGAGGTTCAAACTCTGAATTTGGAAGCTATAAGGTGAGTGGGAAATTTATATACAGGAAAATAGTGTAAAGGACAAAAAGAAGGAAAAATTATGCCAAAATGACAAGAACCAAAGAAATTAGCCAAAAGGACAAAGTGTAGTGTAAACTTTGAAATGATAGTGGACCCCTGAATTCAAAGTTTAGTATAAATTTGTCCTTGAGGCTAAAGTTTTTGTTGACTGTCCTTATGGGTAAAGTTTTGGTTGACTTTGTCCTTGTGGCTAAAAAACCCATTTATATATACATTTGTAATAATGTATTTATCTTGTTTGTAGTAGATTCAATTTGTATGTCTATGCCTATCAGATCTGATAAATAAATTGTTGTAATTAGATTGACACCCATTAGATCTGGTTATAAAAAGTGTTAAAATTTGTGAATTGTACACTGTTGTTATGCATAAAATGAATTGTAGGATTTCTTAAACTTGTCTATACCTACTCCTACAGTTATGTCAAGAAATATATTGCAATTATGTATAGAATGTATTGTAGACATTGCATAACACTATAGATCTGAAAATATGTCCCATTAAACACAAATTAGATGTAGTTACATTCCGGATCTTTAGTTCAGTGTTGAAAAATAAAATTTATGAATTTGTGTGAAAAGCTGAAATTAGCAAATTATGTGAATTTGGAAAGACATGATTGTTAAATTATGTGATTGTAATTGTACCTATTTGTATTCAATATTGTTTGGTTTTCGCTTAGTTATTATAAATATGCCTTTTTCGTCTTCTTAAAAAAAGTTGTCATTTTGAATTCACAAGAGGTATGACAAAAGGGTCTAAAAAGGAAAAGTGGTGCAAACGTACGTATAAATATGAAAATAACTATTTGTGCATAGTTTGCATCGACTATTCTAAAAATACATATAAACACATATATTTCTTGTGAATTTAAATTGTGTATATTCCACAAATTTGGCATAAGTTACAATAATTACCGCTAACGGTCTTTTTGGAAGATTGGAAACCATTTGGCAAGATTGAATGAAAAAGGAATGTTTGGTTATTGATTAAACCAAATCATTTAAATAAAAATTAATAATAATAATAAAAGATAACTACGTTGACCATGCAAAAACATAAAAATATAAATATATACATACTATCAGTCCAAATCAGCGTAAAACGGTAAAACATACATTGTATTGAATGTTTAAATGTTTGAATAGTATTCATTTATGGAATCATATCTGTAAATGGTATTCCATACTAAATGAATACATTTGTGGTGACCATTTGTAGCAATCAATATAATTAATTGCTACAAATAGGACCACAAATCAATACATAGCAATTGTAACCAATTGTTAAATGAGGAAAGTGAATAATGATAGAATAATGGTTACAATTCCTAAAATATATTTAGGATAAATTTTGTACACCCCAGTTAGGAAATTTGAATTATAATCACAATTAGACAAGAGGTAAGCTCGCTTGTGGTATAAGCCTGCTCGGAACCGACCGGCAAATCCAGCAACCACAGATAGTCGGCTTAATGTGAGGGGTCTAATGCGTTAATATAAATGTACTAAGGCACGAGGTTAAGTTCAACTTGTGGTAGAAGCCTGCCCGGAACCGACCAGCAAATCCAGCATCCATAAGTAGTCAACTTAATGTGAGAGGCCCAGTGCATATGTGTGTGTGTGTGTATATATATACACATACGTATATAATAGGTAATAAAAAAATAAAAAATAAAAATTAGAAATGTCTATGGAGGTACAACAATTAAATATATTTGGGACTGATAAAATGGGGATATTCCATTGTAATTAACGTCTTAGGAAAATTATGGTCGTTAGGCTTATAAGTGATATTAATTATAATAAATGGAAATTAAAGCTAAATGTTTGCCTTAGTAAAATATGACTGTTATGGTCATAAAAGGCAATAAACAAATAAATGAGAAGAAAATGGTGTCAAAAAGGGGATTAATGGACATTGATTGTCGTTTAAATACTAACCCCAAATTAGGGAAGAAGTCAAATAAATATCCTAAAAAAAGGGATATATCCTTCCTTATTTATGTTAATGAATATAAAACTTATTATTAAAAATAGAAATGGACTTAGTAGGCTAATAATGTAAATTATTATTAGCCATATGAACCTGTGACGGAATAAACTGTATGTGTATATACATATATATAAGTCTATTTTGCGTGAAAATGGGCTAGTGTACTACACCTTGAGAAGGACTTAATTGGCTGGCTTCCTTTTCATCTAGTTTTGGTCTTAAGTGGTTAGGACTAGGATCCCTCCAAAGGTTTATTCCTTGGGGAGGAACCAAAACCATGGGACTCACCCTTACTAGATCTAAAATAATTCTTTGGGTCCTCCTTCTTTAAAAGTTGTTATGCATAAGTGGTAACGGAGTGGGGTAGTTCACAGGGGATGTTCACTTCCTCTAAAAGCTTGTAAGGGCTCAACTAGAGACATGATTGGTATATGAAAGATAAGTGGCCATTGCATGCTCACCAACTGTTTAAGCGAAGTCTTAAGCGACATAGGTGTCATACCAGGTAATATCAGTTAAGTAGTAATGTTCGCAATACTACTTCTCATATTACAAGTGAGAGTATAGACCATAAGAACTTTGACGTACTAGGACAAGGTCTTAAAGGGGTAAGGTCCGACTCAGGGTTATAAGAGATCATAAGAATCCACCTTTAATAGGCCCATAAGTGACCGAGAATGCCCCTCGTTGGGTCTTCACCCTAAAGACACTAATGAGCGATTGACTTGGATATCCACCTCATTAGTTAGATACTTTGTGTTTTGTGAATCTTGCGGGTTGCGAAGAAATACCTTGATATAGGTGACCTGCTAAAAATATGCGTAAATGTTCTATCTCGGTATTATACTTTGGGAATACTACCTTGGGAAGGGTAGTGGGGTCGTGCGTGAAACATTTACAAGGTTAGGCTAGAATCACTAACCTTGATAGGCATACATCTTGGGTTGAACCAAACGGGATACATCTGTGTATTATAATCTATGTTGTAAATTTCTTAGTCACTAGAGCTTGTTGTTCTGACCCCCCTCCTCATTACAACCTCCCAGGTTTCCTAGGAAAGGTCGGATTCTCACAGGTGTCTAAGTTTGTCTTTCGGTTCTTGTTCTCTCTTATGCTCTGTATTGACAAAGTGACTTACTTTGAAAAAGGTAGTTACTAGAGTCGATACTTGTTATCCTATTTTGTTTTCGCTGTGAGTTATCTTATCGTACTTTGAGTATGCTCATGCTCCTTTAGTGCAGGTACCAGATATACACGCTTCATGCTTGGATGTGTTTAAGTTTCAATTTTTGTCGAAATTTGGGCGCAGAAAAGTGTGGGGGTGTTACACAATCATTAAAACTTGCAAGCACATTGAAAGGATTAAGGTTATTAACTAAACTTTCTTTAGATGAATTATGATGTACATCTAAAAGAAATTCTCCTCTATGACTCTTGCTGTCTTGTGATCATTACTAGATTCTTGGAAGCTTTTCTCTGAAATATAACTGCAACTATTAGGCATGTCTTTCTCCATGCATTCATTATTAATTTTACACCTTTTTTTCCTAATTCATCAATGTCCATACTGTTTTCTAAAATAAAATTATCCTTAGGAACCGAAACTTTAGAAGAATTGCAAACAGTGTTGGAATGAACAAAAATTCTACAATTATAACATGTAGATAGAATCCATTCATAAGAAACCTTTTGCTGTTTGATATCGCCAGTACAACACTGAATTGGTATCTCCTCATAAAATCTAAAATTAATATCAACTTCGACCAAAATCCTAGCATAAGAAATACGCACCAATTCCTCTATGGCACTATTTAATTTTATAGGATGACCAAGGATTGGGGCTATTCTACTAATTTCCTCTACTAACCAGAAATCTAAATCCAGGTTAGGGAGGCGAATCCAAATAGGTACGGAATGAAGGAATTCTCGAGTTAAATTCAAACTCGGTTGCCAATTTTCATGAAAATTAACCTTTTATTATAAAAGTAATGGCCTGAAGCTAAAATTCTATCACAATCATCCACATAATCACATTTCAGAATAAATAAACCAGTCTCCTTGGTGTACAACTGATATTTACCATTCAGATTCCAATCTCTATGTATACTACCCTTCAAATATTTGTAGTATGGTTTACTCCTATAAACATAAAATACAATGGAGTTAAACAATCTTTCCCTAGCTTTATTGATCAGATTTTGATTAACTACAGCGAATTTCATGTTATCTTTGACTAAAGGTTCAAAAAACTGAGCTGAATGGATTTATGGTGAGATTTGTTTTCAGTAACAACATCAATCTAGGATTTCAACTGAATAATACTAACCTTATTTGAAACAACCTTAGCTTTTGAAATTAGATCTATAAAATTAACCTTCAAATCAAGATTAGGAAGACCTGAGTTACCTTTGAACATAAACTTACTTAAACACCCCGCCTCCGTTAAGGTCACTCACAAAGGGAATGCCTTAACTTCGGTGGAGCATTATAGGTAAAAGATGCAGATAAATTACAAGACAGACAAATAAAGCAGCAGAAAAACAAAGACATTTTATAAACAACTTAATTCAGTCAAGCTTTTACAAAAATTTCCTCAATCATACTTAAATGTAATACATAGAACTTCTGTCTTGATTTAAAAACTTCCAAGAATAAAAGAAGCATAAAAACAATGATATTCCCCAATAAAGCATGAACCATCCACAACAGTGGAAGAGAGAGTCCAAAGCAATACATCGACTATCTTCAAGCTTGAAAAGAAAATTGAGCCAAGTGGTAACATTTCCTCCCTGTGAACCTGGGGAGGGGGGGGGGGAGGGGGGAGGGAACGGAAGAAAAGAGGCGAAACAAAACTAGGTCAGACATAAGTCTGGTAAGTCCAGTGATTATTCAACATATAAACTGGTAAGAGAACCATGACATGAATAAACTGGACGCAGGACAATAACAAAGAAATAAGGTAACATAGGATAAGCATAAGGTATGATAAGGCAAGATAAACTGAATGCGCTCCTACTCTTTCTCTGCTTCGCTACTACCTTGTTATTCTGATTTTTATATCTATCTCTGCACCACCTAACTAGTGTCCCAACTAGTAATCTGTATAAAATGATAACGTGATCCCAATCCCCGTAATTGTGGTAGCCTTCAGGTGTACATCTATCGTGAGGATTCCACCTCAATAAGCCTAATTGCCATGAACATGTTAGATGTACCCTTACTACCCAATCGATCGTCTCCCTACTTGTATTAATGTTCCATGTGTCTGTGTCAATCGGCCCTCTCTTGCGTGTAGATACCCTGTGCTGGTCCCACCATAAGGTGTATCAATCCTTACGATAGCGACCCGACACGATTCAAGATGCACAGTGTATAACTACTGGTACTCAGTGCCTGCTTTTTCCCACTCCGGAGTACGTGCACGCCAATAAACCTTCGGAACCTACACCGACGTACCCCCTGCCGCTGTTTTGACCGCTTATAATCAGCCCAATAATCGTGCCCCACCCTGCCTAGTTTTAGGGTACCATGATACATCTATGTGGGTTATTGCTGAAATGGGTCCCCGTTACTAGGGTTTCTTATTGTTTAAGTTTGTGGGCTTATACATACAAATATTACCCACCTACACGAGATGTACTTAACCCTCTCACCGATTCTAGCATGTTTATTTAACGGTTAAGTTTGTGGGCCTATATGTGCTAATATTACCAACCTACACGAGACGTACTTAATCTTCCAACTGATTCAAGCATGTTTATTTAATGGTTAAGTTTGTGGTCCTATATGTGCTAATATTACCCACCTACATGAGATGTACTTAACCTTCCCACTGCTTCAAGCATTTTATTTAATGGTTAAGTTTGTGGGCCTATATTTACCAATATTACCCACCAACCCGACATGTACTTAACCCTCCCGCACATTATGTCGTATTGGTTAAGTGTTGTCAATTCATGTTAAATTAACCCACCCATTTATCATGTCATGTTGGCTAAGTGTTTCTTATTAACTTGACCCTCCTCACTTATCATGTTGGATCGGTTAAGTGTTTCCTATTAACTTAACCACGTTCGTTCATCAAGTTATATTGGTCAAGTGTTTCTTGTTAACTTAACCCCACGTATTCATCTTGTTGTATTGGTTAAATGTCATCAATCAATTCAAGTTAACTTGACCCACCTATTTGTCATATTACTTTGGTTAAGTGTTACCTTCTTGTGTTAACTTAACCCTACCACAAATCAAGTTATATTGGTTAAGTGTTGCCCTCTTGTTTTAACTTAACCTTACCATAAACCAAGTTATATTGGTTAAGTGTTTCTTATTATTTAACCCTAGTCATTCATATTATACTGGTTAAGTGTTCCTATGAACTTAACCCTAGTCATTCGTGTTATATTGGTAAAATGTTCTCATTACTTAACCCTAGTCATTCGTGTTATATTGGTTAAGTGTTGCCTTAATTAACTTAACCCTACCATTCCTAACTTAGCTTCAATTCATTCATTAAAGCACCAACCACTCACATTAGACAGGTATCGTTGCGGTCACTGGATGTGCCGCTCGGGTCCGGGCAGTTTTACACCGCAACTTAGTCTAACCTCAGGTTCTTTTGGGCTTAATGCACTAACCTCTCACATTAGATATATATTGTACGGTTGCTGGATGTGCCGGGCGGTTCCGGGCAGTCTTACACCGTAACTCAATCTAACCTCGGGTTAGGCATATTCGTCTTTTCTAAATTTACATATTTACCTCTTTATATTTATATGTAAATTATTGTCATTCAAGTTAAGCCCCACTTTCCCTATAAATCAAGTTCATAATTTTTAGGTATAAAAATTTATACCACTTTATGCCATAAAACATTTACATGTTTATGAGCCAAATATGCCAATTATATGTAATTTCAAGTTTTTCACCAATGTTATCGCCGTTAAAGGTTCGCATAAATCACATAAAATGTTAGGCTCGATACATAGCCTAACTTATACACAAAAGGGGAAAAAGAGGAACATGTAATAATTCCAACATCATAAAAATATGGATCTAACTACACATGTATCATATGAATTTGGCATAGAATAATATACATTTAATAATGAACTTGCAAATTTAGATCTATTCAACATGAATCATGAAATAGGGGTTTTACATAGAACTACATAAACTTAAAATTAGGCATGTAGTTGCGAACTTGCAAATTAGTTGGATCAAATTTAACATGAACCTAACCATATTAGCATGTAGTTTTGGTCATATATGTGATCATGCTTGAACTTTCATAAACATAGCAAAATTCCCAAATTGTCATACAACATATAGATGTCATTACCAAATCATACAACATGAAATGTCATCGCCAAATTGAACAACATGGTATGTCATCGCCAAATTACACAATATGATATCCATCGCCAAATTATACAATATGGTATGTCATCGCCAAACTACACAATATGATATGCCATCGCCAAATTATACAATAATTGACGAATTATACAACATATGGATTCATTGCAAAGCATTTAACGTTTATCATTAAATTACATACAATATGATCACAAACTTAACATGATAAGAGTCATAGTCTTAATCAATTCAGTTTTAACAAAAAGGATAGGGATAGATTTACATTAGGCGATGTTCTACATCCAGTTATTTAGTCATGATTCTAATATCATTTAGGTCTAAATGATAACTGGACATACAAAAAGGAGACTAGTCTTGTGTTCTGGGATCTGTATTCTGAATTTGAATAGCTCTCCTTTGTTGTAGACGTTGAATTCTCTTAGTTGAATTAGATTTGATTTGTAATTCCTAACTTGCTTCCTAATTGAATGAGAATGGCGGCTACTCTAGGTTGAGTGTTGGCAGCATGACGGTCTTAGGAATATTTTTGTGTGGCTTAGGGTTTAGATTTAGGTTGCTTATATAGAAGTTTGATTTAATAGGAACCGTCAGATTAACCTAGAGAAAATCAAAGCCATTCAAACCTAAGAGAACCAACCAGAACTTGCCACACAAGCCCTAATGACACAGCAGACCGTCACACAAAGAAAAACGTCAGATTTCAGATCTGACCCGAGGAGGAGGTCGATCCCCAGGTCGACACCCTGGTCGACCTGTATGGGGGGAGGTCGACCCCCTGGTCGACCTCCCGGTCGACCCGGCCTTGGGCGGGAAAATTCCCGCTCAGCCCGCTTCTACTTCTGATTTTGAATTTTGAATTTTGAATTTCTTGAGCTTTAATCTAAGCTGTTTATTTAAATTCTCGAATCTTCTGAAGGTCATAACTCCTTCATACGGAGTCCGATTTACGCAAACTCGGACCCTATCTCAAGCAGAATTCCGAGACGAACGCAATGGCGTAACCCATTTCCCTTAATTCTCACATTTGTAATTATTTATTCTTTAATTCGTTACTATAATGTTTACAGAAAACACGGGGTTTTACATTCTCCCCTCCTTAAAGGATTTCATCCTCAAAATCTTCGAGTTATGGAGAACGTATATCCTACCATCCAATTGTCCATCTACTCATCCATCAAACACAGGCGTCCATTGTCCTTAAAAAGACTTCTAATGCTTCAGAATCATATGCATAGTGTGTGTACATGTCCTTATCTAATGCAAAATCAGGCGGTCTACTTCAGTTGACCTCTTTAATGCAAGTCATGTCGGTGCCATGAGTCCATTATGTATGCAATCATCCCTAGTCGTACTTTATAACTTCTACATGAGTGCACAGTCATTCATACAAATGCAACATCCGTATGATAACACATCAAGTTTCAATCCATATATATATATATATATATATATAAGTTCACTCATGCATATGCAATATGAAAGAGACTAAGCTGATCTAGTGCCTAATGTTTGTATATGCATCCAGGAACAACCACTTGCATCCACCAAACATAACATGTCTCAAACACATGTTTACATCCATTGGCTTCTACTAAAGATCAAGAATGGGACCGAGAGGATATACTTAAAAGATAAAGACTAGCATGCAAATAAACTTTACAGAAAAAGAGGAATCAAGGGTAAACCCTTAAAAAGGGTATGATGCGCGTATCTATTCTTCAGTCTTCTAAGTCGCATTTCTTGATCTTCACTCCACTGTACCTTATCTAATTTTACTTCACGATTATGAAGCTTCTTGACCTCCATTTCCGAAACCCCACTAGTAAAGATAGGACCTCGATCACTTACTATGCTAGAGGGTATCCAATGTTGTCGAACTATCTTACCAAGATAAACAGATGTTAACCATGATAACAAGTGTATATACTAAGATGATTAGAGGTCTCTCTTCTACGTAGCTTATCCATCATGTCACAAATCTGAGGGTCTAAAGCTGTGACAACCCCATTCCCGATAAGATGGTGGCAAGGGTAATCTTTGGAATATAACACATAAACAGATAACAACAGAACGGAAATAAATAAATACACCAGATAATGTACAATAGAATACACTGGATAAATATAATCATCGGAGTTGCATAGTATATAGGATCATACTTAGTACAAAATACAGTTCAGCTATACGTAAATGTCTACTGCGGAAAAGAAAACATAATATGTACAACAGGAGCTGAACAGCATAAAAAGAGATAAATGATAGAATCCATCTTCAGCTCCAACTATCCAGAAAGAGCCTGCTAAAACCTGAATACAAGGCTGCCCGTGTAGAAAAAGGGGCACCCGAGTTTGCAAGTGAAACAAACTACGAGTCAGTCATGGGACTCGTATGAGAAATCTACTTAACACATTTTCAAATATGGCTAATCACAGGACCATGCCACTTTCGCGGAACGGGTTTACTCCATTGGATTGCCAGTGCTTTAAAACAAATAGATCTTTTAAACATCGCAATGCTTTTTATAAAAATGAAGCCATTATAAGACTTAGTTCCCATCACACAATGCAACACACACCAGAGGATAGAGTTTTACCTTATATTGGCCAAAATATGCTTGATACGAGCAAAACAAATCATTTGATATTATTGCTAGTGTATATATGTTTCAAAAACAATTTCAATCATAACTATCAATCATAGGCGGCATTAATGCCCCATACCACTATGTCGCAATATATAGGTATACAAACAAAACCGCACGATACCATATTTGGAAATTGGATTTCCGTCATGAACCGAGGCAAAAGGTAGTCCTCACCGAATTCGAGACTCTCTAGCCCGAGCCTCAGGCTACAGCCGCAACTGCACCTAGGATCCACAGGGCCGGTCCACCGATGTGGATTAAAATGCCTGAACACTGCGTTTCCCCGCCCTTTGGGCGTAAATGAGCCCAATGACTCTATCGGTCTTGGATCGACCGATATATCCGAGGCGCCTCGCAACAGTAACAACCACACAGGTGAAAAGTATATAAATGTCAGGGCTGGTAGGTCATTGACACCACCCTAGCTAGAAAGAAACGCATGTCCTCCCTAGATCCTTCTCCCATTTCTGGTCCATCCCGGGGTGTGAGGCTCGCGAATTCACGTTATACACAAAGCTATGCCACACAGGCTGTGCTTTGATCATCAACCACAAGACTTTGCTTTTCAACAGAAGCTTGATCATCTATCACTTAGACGTGCCACATAGGAAATTCACCCCGTGCGACTGATTTCTATCGACATATAACCTCTGGGCTCGTACGTTTCAGAGAAGGGCGTTAAGCAAGAGAATAAATTCTCCGCCGCCAAACAGATATATATTTAATAGAGATCAATCAGCACAGAACAAAATCCAATGTCAGACACCCAGTCCATTTACACGTTCGTTCTGGGTCTGAACGAAATCAGAGGCACTCAATACCTCGCATATCTGTACAATCAACAAGTACGTCCGAGTGGCTACTACTTCAACCCCGTCAAGGTTGCTACTCCCATCATGAGCATCAGTAGCACCCCCCCTTTCGACGTGAAGATCATCGGTCTTGCACCGTCTTCATATCTTCGACCTTCACTCGTCGATCAATTATTTGAAATGAGAATTAACTCAGCCTTTTCAAATAATTCACGTATATTTAGAAATTCAAATCAATTCATTTCAATGGTTAAATTATTCGACAACACCAATTTTGTTCTTTAATGTAATTTTCCCACCAAACACATTCAACCATCGAATACCACATAAATCGAGCAAATTCAGTTTATTTCCATTCCATATCGTTTATGATATTTTATAACGATTTATCGCTATTTTTATTTATTTTAAAATAGCCAATTTATTTAAAACGACGCTTCGGGCCATAACGCAGCCGTGGCGCTGTTTTTCTTCAGATTTGATTTACACATATCCGAAAATCTAACCGTTGGATCTTCACAAAATTTACATCATTAGAAAGATCTTTTCAAAACGAATCCAACGGTTACAGTTTCGGGAAAATCCGACGGTCGGATCTCCCGGTATCATCGTTTGAAGTTTCGATTTCAAAATACGAACTGCAGCGTCGTTATTCGATTAAATATAATTATATATATATATATATAAATATAATCGATTCTGCCGCTGTTTTTCTTTAGATTTGAGTTAAACATTCTAGACAATCCAACCGTTGGATCTTTACAAAGTTGGTGCCGTTGGAAAGATATTTTCGAGGCGAACCCAATGGTTGTGGTTTCGGGAAAATCCGATGGTCGGATCTCCCGCACTAATCGTGTGAAATCATGGTTTCAAAACACGAACTGCAGCCTCGCTGTTCACTATATTTGAATTATGTTTATATAAATATATATAAATATAATTCTTCCTTTCATTTCAAAACGATTTCCACTTTATACATTTGATAAAAATGACATTTTTATCTAACAGACATTTATTTCAACACTTCACTATTTTTAACAATTTATGTATATAGTAAAAGTGTGATTTTTATTATAAAACAATTTATTTCAAATCACGACTATTTTATATAGTTCATATAGGTGATAAAAATATGATTTTTATTATAAAACAATTTATTTCAAAACATGAATGTCATCCAACACATGAATTTCTATTCAACACATGAATTTCTATTCAACCCAGGAATATAGTTTCAACACATGAAAATAATTCTAACACATGAATATTATTGAAAATTTCGGCAGCATAACGGCAGGGTAGTTAAAACCGGGACCGCCCCTAGTACGGCTCCTCGCTCTACCTTAAAACCTTGTGGTTTTTGACAATGGGGATTCATGCATCTAGTTCGCACGTAGGCGGCATGTTTTATTTTCATTTCCACAATCTATTCTAATTTTGTTTCAATCACCAATGGGTATTTTTCAACCACAACCAATCAATTTCAACCACAAACAATTCTAGTCAACCATTCGCTATCAACCAAATTTCACACCAATCACAAACAATAAATATCGTCCATGGTCTGTGGACGAGGGGAGTATATATATATATTCGTATATAATTATATTTCGATTCACTTTAATTCATTCCAACGCACATACAATTTTTTTCAATGCATATATAACTTATACATCGAACTTACAACTTATACAACGCTTATACATGAGGTGTACAACGCTGATATAATTCATACATCGACTATATAATTTATACATCGTTGTTTTCCATATCGTTTATAAATTAGAAATCTCACATTGGGTTCCACTCCACCAAAAATAGCAGAAGGCTCAGAAAAATATGCGGTCTCTTCTAGAATGTAGAAGACGTCCTCACGGTCCCGGTGTTTCCTGTTTCATCGAATTTCGTCAATACACGAAAAAGATATGATTTTTCAAAGTTTTGCAACACTTTAAAGCGTCAAAATCATTTCTGAAAATAAAACCCGTACCTCGGCGTTTTGATTCAAAACTAGGATTGGATTTTCTGGCCAAAGCATGTAGCTTGGTGACGATCAGACCATACCACGTTGTCGAGCTCCGAGCCACGCTCCTGTCGATGGTGGTGGTCACTAACTCGGTGGCAGCCTGGAAGCACGGCGGCGGAAGAAAGTCGACGGCTTCGAGGGCTCCAAACTCGAGATTCCCTGATCGTGAAAGGGCAAATCCGGTATGGATGGGAAGCTGGCAAGGAGAGCTTCAAAAAGCTTAACTGGAGGGGGGTCTAACTCGGGCTGTAGCGATCGGAATTCGCCAGGGAAGCGGCATACAGCTTTCCGCCGTCTGTCGAGGGAGAGAGAAAAAGTTTTTTCCTTTTTTTATAAAAAATCTGATTGGTCGGTGAGTTTTAAAAGGGGTTTTCTGACACGACCACCAATCTAAACCCAACGACTGTCGTCCCTAGCATTTTACCCCCATTCCGAACACAATGGGATATGTTTTGTAGGCCCATTTGACTGTTTCAGTCAGTTTCCATTCAAATTAAAATATATAACATTCTATATTCGATTTGAACGTACATTTCAATTTGCCAGGGCCACAAACTAATTTGAAAAATTCCAGAAAAATAAATCTGGCTATGTTTTGACGATACGGTCCCAACAAAACTAGTTTCGTCGAATTCTGAGACCGTTTGCAAAAAGGCCCATTTCTGGTCGATCCAATTTAACTGTAATTGACCAAAACGCATTTTCCTTTTCCACGCTCACATATTAGCTTCAAAAATTATGAAATTCAAAACCTAGCAATAACTTCACATCCCGGATCCAACAAAAGTGGTTTCGTCGAATTCCGAGGTCGTATGCAAAATGGCCAATTTCACGGGCTATATAAATTCCATAGCGACCTTTCTGAAAATTCATTTGGCCTTAACTTTTGCTTTCCGCTATGAAACTTCGATTTTTCAGATTCGTTAGAAATGTATTCACTAACAGATTTAAATATTTTTGGTTTCACTCAAATTCGTTTTGTTTTGCACCCGGTACAGTCCGACAAAGTTTGAATTCAATTTTTGAAACTGCAGCGCCATTTCAGGCCTTGTTTATAATTAGAATTAATTATATTCATTTTCAATTGTCGATTCAAACTCAGTTTTCATTGCTATTATTTAAAATATTTATTTTAAATATTTAAAATCCACTATTTTAGCCAATTTAAAAATTTTAAATTGGTTCAGATTTTCCGGGTCGTTACAATCTCCTCCACTTAAAACTTTTCGTCCCCGAAAAGGAATAAAGTCGAAAGTGGTTTGATTAATCAACTCTACGTTCGATCTGGCTTCCATTCTCCAACTTTTCAGTTTCTGGTTCAAATTCTTCAAAAATTTGGCTAACACCCGGAATTTTCGAAAAATTTCTCCATAACCTCCTTTGTACGGGGAGAGGTTTGGAAATTTATTGGGTCGTATTAGGTACCCAATAAATCCTAATAAGCATACACATATTTATAGTGATATATTCTGGTGTTTACAAGGGAGCGTGTATTGATAATAACTCCAGAGAATAAATTCTCGTCACCCTGTCAAAGCCTGAGGGAGTGTGTATTTTAAATGCTCCAGAGGATAAATCCTCGTCACCTCGTCCCGTGTGGGAAATAAATAGTCCATGTGTCGTATCTAATAACTAGAGAGACGTGATTATTGTCAACTCCAGACCCGTGTGGGGTTTTTATTAATCTGACAATTTTATCGTTACAATTTAAATAGTCCATATCAGTCATCAGTTCAACCTGTAAAATATAGTCATCGCCATACAAGCCTCTCGCTCGTATGGTAAATCTTCCACCTCGTCACACAAGCTCCAAATGCTTATGTGGTATATGATGAAGTATGCCTATCTTCAAGAAGTATGCCATGTAGTGTAGTTCAAAATTAATTGTTACTATCCAATGGCGATGTTTATTATTTCACACAGAACAACCAGCACTCCGCATCCAATGGCATTCACAGGAGTTGATATAATAATATTTCGCATCCAACTCATTAAGGTTTACCTATTTGTCGGGCACGCAAATAATTTCTTTACTCAACAGCCATCCAACTACTTGTTCAAACATATATAATGCACATGTATATATATTTCTATCTATTTTCTAATCAGTTCAATGTGTGATTTAATCGAATAAATTCTACCATTCATCCTCTTATTAATTAAATTAACTATCGTTTTAATAATTAAATTAATCCAATCCACTATCACCCAACTCAAACAAAAAGCAATTTGTTTTTAACTTTTCAAAATCATACAAATTAATTCTACTCTCTTTTTAAATAAATCAGACTACAGAAGTAAAAGTGCACATCAATGGAAAGAAAATAACAACAAAGTAGAGAATTAAATGGTAATGCGAAGTACGGTAAATGTACCTTTCACCAGAGTCAATCAGAGATATCCACCCTGCACTTAGGATAGGCTTTCTTAATGCTTTCCTCTATTTCCCAAGTACAATCTCATGGATCTCCACTCCATTGCACTTTGACTAAGTGAACCCTTTTGTTCCTCAGCCCCTTGGTTCCTTTGCCAATTATATTTAGCGGCTCTCTTCTAACTGCCAATTCTGGAGTGATTTCTATATCCTGTTGCGCTGCTTCTTCCACGATCAAGTCTGGATCATGAACGTGCTTTCGCAGTTGAGATACGTGAAATACGTCATGCACTCCAAGCAACCAATTAGGCAATTGAACCCTATATGCGAGAGTTCCAATCCGTTCAAGAATAGGAAACGGACCAATGAATTTGGGTGTCAATTTCCCTGTTTTACCGAACCGGATAACTCCTCTCATCGGAGATACTTTCAAATATACATAGTCGCCAACAGCAAATGATATATCTCTTCTTCTCTTATCTGCATAGCTTTTTTGTCGGCTTTGAGCGGCGAGTAATCGTTTCTTAACAAAGTCGACTTTATCTGCCGCATCGCGAATCATATCTGGGCCCAATACAAGTCTATTGCCTGGCTCCACCCAACAAGCAGAGGACCGGCATGGTCTACCATACAATGCTTCGAATGGTGACATTGTCAGGCTCGCTTGGTAACTGTTGTTGTATGAGAATTCGGTCAAATGCAAATGGTCTTCCCACGATCCGCCAAAATCAAGAATACAAGCCTGCAATAGATCTTCAAGAATACGATTCACCCTCTCCGTTTGGCCATCAGTTTGAGGATGATAAGCAGTGCTCAGGTTCAGTTTTGTTCCCAATTCTGCTTGGAATGCTTCCCAGAATTTACTGGCAAAAATCGGGTCACGATCACTAACGATGCTCATGGGAACTCCGTGCAGTCTAACAATTTCTTTGAAATAAATCTGCGCCAGACTTTGAGCAGTTCTATTCGATTTGACAGGTATGAAATGAGCGGTCTTCGTAAATCGATCTACGATCACCCAGATACTGTCATTTCCTTTTCTGGTCCTGGGCAAACCATCTATGAAATCCATAGAAATCTGTTCCCATTTTCCACCTGGCACTTCTAAAGGTTGCAACAATCCAGCCAGTTTCTGCTGATCGCTTTTAACTTGCTGACAGGTGGGACACCGGCTAACATATATAGAGATATCTCTTTTCATTGCCTTCCACCAGAAAGTTCGCTTGAGGTCATTATACATTTTGCTAACCCCTGGGTGGATACTCAGCTTGGACTTGTGGCATTCGTCAAGAACTTCTCTTTTGAGCTCGGAGACGTCGGGAACACAAATCCTTCCTTTTAATCTAAGAATTCCCTCGTTATCCACTTAGAAACTGGATGCATCGCCTTTTTGAATTCTTTTGATCATCTCCTTAACAAAATTATCAACTTTCTGTAGAATGGAGATCTTGTCAATCAAGGAAGTCGTAATGATAAAGCTGGCGATTATTACATTCTTTCTACTCAGCGCATCAGCCACAACATTGGCCTTCCCTGGAGTGTACAAAATCTCAAAGTCGTACGCTGCAAGAAATTCTAGCCGACGCTGCTGTCTCAGATTTAAATCCTTCTGGGTGAACAAATATTTCAATGATTGTTGGTCAGTATATAGTTCGAATTTCTCACCCAAAAGGTAGTGCCTCCAGATTTTCAAAGCAAATACGATGGCTAGCAGCTCAAGATCATGAGTAACGTAATTCTTCTAATGCGGTTTCAGCTGACGGCTAGCATAAGCAATCACTTGACCTCTTTGCATTAACACCGCGCCAAGGCCTTCTCTAGAAGCGTCAGTCCAGACTTTCAAGTCCTCATTGCCATCTATTATTGTTAACACTGGAGCGGTCGTCAGTTTTAATTTCAGCTCCTGGAAAGCTTCCTCACATTCCGGAGTCCAATTGAATCTCGAATGTTTCTTCGTCAGTTTCGTTAAAGAACTAGATGTCTTCGCGAAATCCTTAATGAATTTCCAATAATAACGGGCTAATCCAAGAAAACTTCTGACTTCTGTGGGTGTACGGGGCTGTTTCCAATTCTAAATAGCAATGATTTTACTGGGATCCACTGAAATTCCTTCTTTTGACACGACGTGGCCAAGAAATTTGACTTCTTCTTGCCAGAATACACATTTGGAAAACTTTGCTTTTAAAACATTTCTTCTCAGAATTTATAACACTTGTTCCAAATGTTTTTCGTGCTCGCTTTCTGGCTTAGAGAAGATCAGGATATCATCAATGAAAACCAGAACAAATTTATTTAATACTCCTCTGAATACTCTGTTCATTAGATAGATGAAATAGGCCGGAGCGTTACATAAGCCGAACGACATTACTAACCACTCGTAGAATAAGTCCGGACCTCTGAAGGCTGTCAAAGGAACACACTCTTCAGCAATACGAAGTTGATGAAAACCTGTAGCTAGGTCCATTCGTGAAAATACTTGTGCTCCATTCAATCGGTCCAATAAATCATCAATCTGCGGCAATGGATATTTGTTTTTCAATGTCTGCTTATTCAAGTCGTGATAATCCACACACAGTCTGACAGTACCGTCGGACTTCGGAACAAATACCATTGCTGCTCCCCAATCAGAAAAACTAGGCCTAATCAGACCTTTCCATACAAGCTGTCTAGTTTGATTATCTAACTCTTCTTTCTCCTTCAAGGTCATCCTTCAAATGGCGTGAACTACCAGCCTTGCATTCGGAACTAGAGAGATTTTAAAATCAATTTCTCTTTGCGGAGGTAAGCTATCAACTTCTTCGAACACATCCGCATAGTTCTTGACAACTGGGATATTTTCTATGTCGACTGGGATACTCTCTGTAACGACAGGAACAGGTTCTATTAGAGCAGTAGAAATATCTAATGCTGCCCAGAAGTCCTTTCTATCAGAATTCGGGCCTGCACAGGGAATTACAATATTGGCGAGCTTCGTTTTAACCTTGACAACCCTTTCTGCACATTTAACCTCAGCTTCGTATTTAGTTAACCAATCCAATCCTAAAATAAGATCGAATTCGGTAAAATTCATGACGATCGAGATATAAGGAAACCGATAATAAGAAAAGGAAACAGGTACCCCACAAACCCAACTAAGATTGAGGGAACCCCTAACCGGATTCTGGACAGTGATGGGTTCTTTGAGCTTTTTCAATTTCAAATCTAATTTCTTTACCGCATTCTTTGCAATAAAGCTCCTCGACGCGCCTATGTCAAACAGTACTTTAACGGGAATGTTATTGACAGTAAGCGTGCCTTCTAAAACGTCTGACCTTTCCTGACTAGTTGAGAGTTCAGAAGTTTCTGCTACTTTATTTACCTGAACCACTTCAGATTTCCTTAGGAGCCGACAATCCTGCTTTACGTGACCAACCTGATGGCACAGATTGCATTTTCTCTTCTCTCCCATCTGGTTCTTGGATTTAGATTTACCCTTTATATGGCTCTGAAGAGATCTGCAACTTATCGACAGATGTCCTTGCTTATTGCAGTTAGAGCATATGGCTTTGGTTGCTAATCCTTCTTCCGATTTAACCTTCTTTCGATTCAACCTAGGTTTCTTTCTGGCCCCAGATGTCGTACTGGCCTCAGGCTGCGTACTTGTCTCTGGGCTATCAGTTTCAGATCTCCTTTTTCTGCTAGTGCTAACTTCCTCTTCGTCGACAAAAAGGCCTCGCCTATCAAGATCTTCATATTGATAAGCCATGTATATCATTTCAAAAAAAGGAAGCTTCACATGGCCCATCACACTATTCCGGTATTTCGTCTGAAGACCATTAATAAATCTCAGATTCTTCCTCTTTGGATCTTGTATTAGATGAGGGGAGAAATGAGAAAGTTCATTGAATTTCTTATGATATTCTGGGATATTCATATCTCCTTGTAGCAAATAGTAGAATTCATCACATAACCGCTCAGTTACTTCTGGAGGAATAATTTTTTTATTGAAAAGTTGTTTGATCATACCCCAGGTGATATCACCTTCTGGATTATCTTTAATGATTGTTTCCCACCAGATTAAAGCTTCTTCTTTGAGTGCCCAAGATGCCACTAATCTTTTCTAGTCATCTCTCAGCTGGAATCTTTCAAAGATTCTTTCAGCAGAACTCATCCAAGCCTGAGTTTGAATAATAGATTCATTGCCCGTGAATGGTACTCCTCCCAGATTTCAATATCTTTTCAATAGAGCTTCTATATCCGATCCTGGCTGAGGGAGTACAACTGGCTCATTAACTTGTTGAACCATAGGATTATTTCTCCTGCTTCTGCCACTCATTTTCTATGTCTGCAAATAGCAGACAAAGTGTTAGGCTAACAGAAAAGGTAATTTTGAAACATGGGGACATATATTTGTATGTAAATGTGTCTATCGAAGTGTATTTCATTCTGTTATACTCATACTAGGATATTACTGATCCTATCTATAATGAGTTACTCGTCCTAGAACACTACTGGTTCTATTTCTGACGAGTTCGTTAATTTGTTATATTCCAGAACTAAGCTTAACCAAAGCTCTGATACCACGTTTGTGACAACCCCATTCCCGATAAGACGGTGGAAAGGGTAATCTTTGGAATATAACACATAAATAGATAACAGCAGAACAGAAATAAATAAATACACCAGATAATGTACAATAGAATACACTGGATAAATATAATCATCGAAGTTGCACAGTATATAGGATCATACTTAGTACAAAATACAGTTCAGCTATACGTAAATGTCTACTGCGGAAAAGAAAACATAATATGTACAACAGGAGCTGAACAGCATAAAAAGAGATAAATGATAGAATCCATCTTCAGCTCCAGCTATCCAGAAAGAGCCTGCTAAAACCTGAATACAAGGCTACCCGTGTAGAAAAAGGGGCACCCGAGTTTGCAAGTGAAACAAACTACGAGTCAGTCATGGGACTGGTATGAGAAATCTACTTAACACATTTTCAAATATAGCTAATCACAGGACCATGCCACTTTCGCGGAACGGGTTTACTCCATTGGATTGCCAGTGCTTTAAAACAAATAGATCTTTTAAACATTGCAATGCTTTTTATAAAAATGAAGCCATTATAAGACTCAGTTCCCATTACACAATGCAACACACACCAGAGGATAGAGTTTACCTTATAATGGCCAAAATATGCTTGATACGAGCAAAACAAATCATTTGATATTATTGCTAGTGTATATATGTTTCAAAAACAATTTCAATCATAACTATCAATCATAGGCGGCATTAATGCCCCATACCATTATGTCGCAATATACAGGTATACAAACAAAACCGCACGATGTCGTATTTGGAAATTGGATTTCCGTAATGAACCAAGGCAAAAGATAGTCCTCACCGAATTCGAGACTCTCTAGCCCGAGCCTCAGGCTACAGCCGCAACTGCACCTAGGAGCCACAGGGCCGGTCCACCGATGTGGATTAAAATGCCCGAACACTGCGTTTCCCCGCCCTTTGGGGCGTAAATGAGCCCAATGACTCTATCGGTCCCGGATCGACCGATATATCCGAGGCGCCTCGCAACAGCAACAACCACACAGGTGAAAAGTATATAAATGTCAGGGCTGGTAGGTCACTGACACCACCCTAGCTAGAATGAAACGCATGTCCTCCCTGGATCCTTCTCCCTTTTCTGGTCCATCCCGGGGTGTGAGGCTCGCGAATTCACATTATACACAAAGCTATGCCACACGGGCTGTGCTTTGATCATCAACCACAAGACTTTGTTTTTCAACAGAAGCCTGATCATCTATCGCTTAGGCGTGCCACACAGGCAATTCACCCCGTGCGACTGATTTCTATCGACATATAACCTCTGGGCTCGTACGTCTCAGAGAAGGGCGTTAAGCAAGAGAATAAATTCTCCGCCGCCAAACAGATATATATATTTAATAGAGATCAATCAGCATAGAACAAAATCCAATGTCAGACACCCAGTCCATTTACACATTCGTTCTGGGTCTGAACGAAACCGAAGGCACTCAATACCTCGCATATCCGTACAATCAACAAGTACGTCCGGGTGGCTACTACTTCAACCCCGTCAAGGTAGCTACTCCCATCATGAGCATCAGTAGCATCCCTCCATTCGACGTGAAGATCATCGATCTTGCACCGTCTTCATATCTTCGACCTTCACTCGTCGATTAATTATTTGAAATGAGAATTAACTTGGCCTTTTCAAATAATTCACGTATATTTAGAATTTCAAATCAATTCATTCCAATGGTTAAATTATTCGACAACACCAATTTTGTTCTTTAATGTAATTTTCCCACCAAACACATTCAACCATCGAATACCACATAAATCGAGCAAATTCAGTTTATTTCCATTCCATATCGTTTATGATATTTTATAACGATTTATCGCAATTTTTATTTATTTTAAAATAGCCAATTTATTCAAAACGACGCTTCGGGCCATAACGCGGCCGTGGCGCTGTTTTTCTTCAGATTTGATTTACACATATCCGAAAATCTAACCGTTAGATCTTCACAAAATTTACATCATTAGAAAGATCTTTTCAAAACGAATCCAACGGTTACAGTTTCGGGAAAATCCGACGGTCGGATCTCACGTTATCATCGTTTGAAGTTTCGATTCCAAAATACGAACTGCAGCGTCGTTATTCGATTAAATATAATTATATATATATATATATATATATATATATAATCGATTCTGGCGCTGTTTTTCTTCAGATTTGAATTAAACATTCCAGGCAATCCAACCGTTGGATCTTTACAAAGTTGGTGCCGTTGGAAAGATATTTTCAAGGCGAACCCAACGGTTGTGGTTTCGGGAAAATCCGATGGTCGGATCTCCCGCACTAATCGTGGGAAATCACGGTTTCAAAACACGAACTGCAGCCTCATTATTCACTATATTTGAATTATATTTATATAAATATATATAAATATAATTCTTCCTTTCATTTCAAAACGATTTCCACTTTATACATTTGATAAAAATGACATTTTTATCTAACAGACATTTATTTCAACACTTCACTATTTTTAACAATTTATGTATATAGTAAAAGTGTGATTTTTATTATAAAACAATTTATTTCAAAACACGACTATTTTATATAGTTCATATAGGTGATAAAAATATGATTTTATTATAAAACAATTTATTTCAAAACATGAATGTCATCCAACACATGAATTTCTATTCAACCCAGGAATATAGTTTCAACACATGAAAATAATTCTAACACATGAATATTATTGAAAATTTCGGCAGCATAACGGCAGGGTAGTTAAAACCGGGACCGTCCCTAGTACGGCTCCTCGCTCTACCTTAAAACCTCGCGGTTTTTGACAATGGGGATTCATGCATCTAGTTCGCACGCAGGCGGCATGTTTTATTTTCATTTCCACAATCTATTCTAATTTTGTTTCAATCACCAATGGGTATTTTTCAACCACAACCAATCAATTTCAACCACAAACAATTCTAGTCAACCATTCGCTATCAACCAAATTTCACATCAATCACAAACAATAAATATCGTCCATGGTCTATGGACGAGGGGAGTATATATATATTCGTATATAATTATATTTCGATTCACTTCAATTCATTTCAACGCACATACAATTTTTGCAACGCATATATAACTTATACATCGAACATACAACTTATACAATGCTTATACATGAGGTGTACAATGCTGATATAATTCATACATTGACTATATAATTTATACATCGTTGTTTTCCATATCGTTTATAAATTAGAAATCTCACATTGGGTTCCACTCCACCAAAAATAGCAGAAGGCTCAGAAAAATATGCGGTCTCTTCTAGAACGTAGAAGACGTCCTCACGGTCCCGGTGTTTCCTGTTTCATCGAATTTCGTCAATACACGAAAAAGATATGATTTTTCAAAGTTTTGCAACACTCTAAAGCATCAAAATCATTTCTGAAAATAAAACCCGTACCTCAGCGTTTTGATTCAAAACTAGGGTTGGATTTTCTGGCCAAAGCATGTAGCGTGGTGACGATCAGACCATACCACGTTGTCGAGCTCCGAGCCACGCTCCTGTCGATGGTGGTGGCCACTAACTTGGTTGCAGCCTGGAAGCACGGCAGCGGAAGAAAGTCGACGGTTCAAGGGCTCCAAACTCGAGATTCGCTGATCGTGAAGGGGCAAATCCGGTATGGATGGGAAGCTGGCAAGGAGAGCTTCAAAAAGCTTAACTGGAGGGGGGTCTAACTTGGGCTGTAGCGATCGGAATTCGCCAGGGAAGCGGTGTACAGCATTCCGCCGTCTGTCGAGGGAGAGAGAAAAAGTTTTTCCCTTTTTTTTTATAAAAAAATCTGATTGGTCGGTGAGTTTTAAAAGGTGTTTTCTGACACGACCACCAATCTAAACCCAACGACTGTCGTCTCTAGCGTTTTACCCCCATTCCGAACACAATGGGATATGTTTCGTAGGCCCATTTGACTGTTTCAGTCAATTTCCATTCAAATTAATATATATAACATTCTATATTCGATTTTAACGTACATTTCAATTTGCCAGGGCCACAAACTAATTAGAAAAATTCCAAAAAAATAAATATGGCTATGTTTTGACGATACGGTCCCAACAAAACTAGTTTCGTCGAATTCTGAGACCGTTTGCAAAAAGGCCCATTTCTGGTCGATCCAATTTAACTGTAATTGACCAAAACACATTTTCCTTTGCCACGCTCACATATTAGCTTCAAAAATTATGAAATTCGAAACCTAGCAATAACTTCACATCCCGGATCCAACAAAAGTGGTTTCGTCGAATTCCGAGGTCGTATGCAAAATGGCCAATTTCACGGGCTATATAAATTCCATAGCGACCTTTCTGAAAATTCATTTGGCCTTAACTTTTGCTTTCCGCTATGAAACTTCGATTTTTCAGATTCGTTAGAAAGGTATTTACTAACAGATTTAAATATTTTTGTTTTCACTCAAATTCGTTTTGTTTTGCACCCGGTACAGTCCGACAAAGTTTGAATTCAATTTTTGAAACTGCAGCGCCATTTCAGGCCTTGTTTACAATTAGAATTAATTATATTCATTTTCAATTGTCGATTCAAACTCAGTTTTCATTGCTATTATTTAAAATACTTATTTTAAATATTTAAAATCAACTATTTTAGCCAATTTAAAAATTTTAAATTGGTTCAGATTTTCCGGGTCGTTACAAAAGCTAAAGGTTGCTGTTTACTCTTAAGTTCAGTCTTACTTAGGGCGCCTGCCACAACCATTTATTTTTCACGCAAACCATCCTAGTTGAACTCGACATCCCTCAAGTACAAGCCCCAAAGGCCTAAACCAATATCAGACAAGCACCCAAGGAATACCTCCTCCGAATTTGGACGATTTATGTGAGATGATATTAGCAAAACAACCAAAAAATTGAGCATTTAACCGACTCTGGCTATCCTCGCCAATCTTGCTCCAAAACTATCGTTGATCGCATAACAGGCTTTGCATCGTCAACTAGATATATGCGGAACTCTATCTCGAGTTTTAGGGGAAAACCCCTACCTTAATCAAAAACATCTTGCGTACTCATGGGCTACTCCAACAGATCGAAAATCGTCAATAAATACATAAAGTGATTCTAGGTAGCTAAGACAAACTGATCCCTTTGGATCGCACGAAATCTCGAGGGTATTCCCGAGGCAAGTCGAAAGTCTAACTACCCTCCTTTCACAATTACTAGCTAACCAATCCATGCCTAGAATCAACCCATAGCCCATGAAACCGGGAAACATAAGCATCTCAAATCCTTACAAACCAAATATAAATGATCCGAACCACAAATTGGATTTGAGACAATAATGGGATCCTCTATTATACAAGTACTAAGGTGCAGAGAACCTATGGAAGCAGATATATACGAATGTGAAGCGTTAAAATCAGAAGGAGTACCAACAGGATGATCAGAAAGGAAAAACTCTTTCAACAGAAATCTTACTGCTTCTCTCTCAGATATGAGGGCGGTGAGAGCATGCACTTGTCTTCCGGAAAATCCGGTCCTTTGTTCTTGTCCTTGCCCTTAATTATACGACCCGTTATACCAAAATAAAGATACTTCCTCTGGTTCTAGGTTTTACTATTCTTTCTTCCCCTCCTTTGTGAACCAAGTCTATATCCATGAGTTCTTCATCCTTGTGTTGTGCTCCTTAGCCAAACTCCCTCATTCTCATCTTTGCCATCCTTGTGTAACTTGTTGACAAGTCTCTTGAAAGCTGCCTCCATCGCATGGAAAATCCTACAAAGCTTGAAAGAAAATTAGCCATAGGTGAAACTACTACTGCTATAGATGGAAGTTGGGTGCTTATTTGCCCTTCGAAAGGTGTCGTTGTCTCATCAAGCCTACGAAACCATGTCGCGATGAGGTTACCTCCCAGAAAGCCAGGAGCCCCGGAGACTCAAGAAAGAAGGAAACAAGGATTCAAATAGAGGATCGAAAGATAGTGCATATGGCTTTGGGGAATATGCCTTTAAAACAAAACTTTTCTTTTGAAAATGCTTCTTTTAAAACCGTCTTGAAAATAATTTTTCAAATCTTTTATCTGATCCAGTAACCTTCAGCTCTGATACCAAATGAAACACCCCGCCTCCGTTAAGGTCACTCACAAAGGGAATGCCTTAACTTCGGTGGAGCAATATAGGTAAAAGATGCAGACAAATTACAAGATAGACAAATAAAGCAGCGAAAAAATAAAGACATTTTATAAACAACTTAATTCAGTCAAGCTTTTACAACAATTTCCTCAATTATACTTAAATGTAATACATAGAACTTCTGTCTTGATTTAAAAACTTCCAAGAATAAAAGAAGCATAAAAACAATAATATTCCCCAATAAAACATGAACCAGCCATAGAAGTGGAAGAGAGAGTCCAAAGCAATACATCGGCTATCTTCGAGCTTGAAAAGAAAACTGAGCCAAGTGGTAACATTTCCTCCCTGTGAACCGGGGGGAGGAGGGGAAACGGAAGAAAAGAGGCGAAACAAAACTAGGTCAGACATAATTCTGATAAGTCCAGTGATTATTCAGCATATAAACTAGTAAGAGAACCATGACATGAATAAACTGGACGTAGGACAATAACAAAGAAATAAGGTAACATAGGATAAGCATAAGGTATGATAAGGCAAGATAAACTGAATGCGCTCCTACTCTTTCTCTGCTTCGCTACTACCTTGTTATTCTGATTTTTATATCTATATCTGCACCACCTAACTAGTGTCTCAACTAGTAATCTGTATAAAATGATAACGTGATCCTAATCCCCGTAATTGTGGTAGCCTCCAGGTGTACATCTATTGTGAGGATTCCACCTCAATCAGCCTAATTGCCATGAACATGTTTGATGTACCATTACTACCCTATCGATCGGCTCCCTACTTGTATTTATGTTCCATGTGTCTGTGTCAATCGGCCCTCTCTTGCATGTAGATACCCTGTGCTAGTCCCACCACAAGGTGTATCAATCCTTACGATAACGACCCGACACGATTCAAGATGCACAGTGAATAACTACTAGTACTCAATGCCTTCTTTTTCCCACTCCAGAGTACATGCACGCCCGTAAACTGTCGGAACCTACACTGACGTACCCCTGCCGCTGTTTTGACCGCTTATAATCAGCCCAATAATCGTGCCCCACCCTGCCTAGTTTCAGGGTACCATGATACATCTATGTAGGTTACTGCTGAAATGGGTCCCCGTTACTAGGGTTTCTTATTGGTTAAGTTTGTGGGCCTATATATACAAATATTACCCACCTACACGAGATGTACTTAACCCTCTCACCGATTCTAGCATGTTTATTTAACGGTTAAGTTTGTGGGCCTATATGTGCTAATATTACCCACCTACACGAGACGTACTTAATCTTCCAACTGATTCAAGCATGTTTATTTAATGGTTAAGTTTGTGGTCCTACATGTGCTAATATTACCCACCTACATGAGATGTACTTAACCTTCCCACTGATTCAAGCATGTTTATTTAATGGTTAAGTTTGTAGGCCTATATTTACCAATATTACCCACCAACCCGATATGTACTTAACCCTCCCGCACATTATGTCGTATTGGTTAAGTGTTGTCAATTCATGTTAACTTAACCCACCCATTTATCAGGTCATGTTGGTTAAGTGTTTCTAATTAACTTGACCCTCCTCACTTATCATGTTGGATTGGTTAAGTGTTTCCTATTAACTTAACCCCGTTCGTTCATCAAGTTATATTAGTCAAGTGTTTCTTGTTAACTTAACCCACGTATTCATCTTGTTGTTTTGGTTAAGTGTCATCAATCAATTCAAGTTAACTTAACCCACCTACTTGTCATATTACTTTGGTTAAGTGTTATCTTCTTGTGTTAACTTAACCCTACCACAAATCAAGTTATATTGGTTAAGTGTTGCCCTCTTGTTTTTTACTTAACCTTACCACAAATCAAGTTATATTGGTTAAGTGTTGCCCTCTTGTTTTAACTTAACCTTACCACAAACCAAGTTATATTGGTTAAGTGTTTCTTATTACTTAACCCTAGTCATTCATGTTATACTGGTTAAGTGTTCCTATGTACTTAACCCTAGTCATTCGTGTTATATTGGTAAAGTGTTCTCATTACTTAACCCTAGTCATTCGTGTTATATTGGTTAAGTGTTGCCTTAATTAACTTAACCGTACCATTCCTAACTTAGCTTCAATTCATTCATTAAAGCACCAACCACTCACATTAGACAGGTTTCGTCGTGGTCACTGGATGTGCCGGTCGGGTCCGGGCAGTTTTACACCGCAACTCAGTCTAACCTCGGGTTCATTTGGGCTTAATGCACTAACCTATCACATTAGATATATATTGTTACGGTTGCTGGATGTGCCGGGCGGTTCCGGGCAGTCTTACACCGTAACTCAATCTAATCTCGGGTTAGGCATATTCGTCTTTTCTAAATTTACATATTTACCTCTTTATATTTATATGTAAATTATTGTCATTCAAGTCAAGCCCCACTTTCCCTTTAAATCAAGTTCATAATTTTTAGGTATAAAAATTTATACCACTTTATGCCATAAAACATTTACATGTTTATGAGCCAAATATGCTAATTATATGTAATTTCAAGTTTTTCCCCAAATGTTACCCCCGTTAAACGTTCGCATAAATCACATAAAATGTTAGGCTCGATACATAGCCTAACTTATACACAAAAGGGGAAAAAGAGGAACATGTAATAATTCCAACATCATAAAAATATGGATCTAACTACACATGTATCATATGAATTTGGCATAGAACAATATACATTTAATAATGAACTTACAAATTTAGATCTATTCAGCATGAATCATGAAACAGGGGTTTTACATAGAACTACATAAACTTAAAATTAGGCATGTAGTTGCGAACTTGCAAATTAGTTGGATCAAATTTAACATGAACCTAACCGTATTAGCATGTAGTTTTGGTCATATATGTAATCATGCTTGAACTTGCATAAACATAGCAAAATTCCCAAATTGTCATACAACATATAAGTGTCATTACCAAATCATACAACATGAAATGTCATCGCCAAATTATACAACATGGTATGTCATCGCCAAATTACACAATATGATATCCATCGCCAAATTATACAATATGGTATATGTCATCGCCAAATTACACAATATGATATCCATCGCCAAATTATACAATATGGTATGTCATTGCCAAACTACACAATATGATATGCCATCGCCAAATTATACAATAATTGACGAATTATACAACATATGAATTCATTGCAAAGCATTTAACATTTATCATTAAATTACATACAATATGATCACAAACTTAACATGATAAGAGTCATAGTCTTAATCAATTCAGTTTTAACAAAAAGGATAGGCATAGATTTACATTAGGCGATGTTCTACATCCAGTTATTTAGTCACGATTCTAATATCATTTAGGTCTAAATGATAACTGGACTTACAAAAAGGAGAATAGTCTTGTGTTCTGGGATTTGTATTCTGAATTTGAATAGCTCTCCTTTATTGTTGACGTTGAATTCTCTTAGTTGAATTAGATTTGATTTGTAATTCCTAACTTGCTTCCTAGTTGAATGAGAATGGCGGCTACTCTAGGTTGAGTGTTGGCAGCATGACGGTCTTAGGAATATTTTTGTGTGGCTTAGGGTTTAGATTTAGGTTGCTTATATAGAAGTTTGATTTAATAGGAACCGTCAGATTAACCTGAGAAAATCAAAGCCATTCAAACCTAAGAGAACCAACCAGAACTTGCCACAAAAGCCCTAATGACACAGCAGATCGTCACACAAAGAAAAACGTCAGATTTCAGATCTGACCCGCGGAGGAGGTCGACACCCTGGTCGACCTGTATGGGGGGAGGTCGACCCCCTGGTCGACTTAGCCTTGGGCGGGAAAATTCCCGCCCATCCCGCTTCTGCTTCTGGTTTTGAATTTTGAATTTCTTGAACTTTAATCTGAGCTGTTTATTTAAATTCTCGAATCTTCTGAAGGTCATAACTCCTTCATACAGAGTCCGATTTACGCAAACTCGGACTCTATCTCAAGCAGAATTCCGAGACGAACGCAATGGCCTAACCCGTTTCCCTTAATTCTCACATTTGTAATTATTTATTCTTTAATTCGTTAATATAATGTTTACAGAAAACACGGGGTGTTACACTTACTTTGCTTTGCATGTTGCGGATTCGGGGTTCTGGTCAGGTGGAAACGTCATGCAATAATCCAAATCTGAACTTAGATTTGAAATTGTCTAGGGATTGGTTTTTGCTGATACCGAAGATGTCATTTTTCCTTTGTCTTGGATTAAAGAAGACACTTATTTTGCATGCTGCAGGGATGAAATCAGATCAGGTGGAAAAGCCATACGATGATATGAATTTTAGATTATATTTTCCTTTATCTGATTGTATGATTTTGGAGAAGTTGCCATTTTGAATTTTTTTCAACAAAAAACACCCTGAATTAAACTTTTTCCCATACTTTGCTTGGAAACGCAATCCATAGAGTAAGGTATCATTTTCTTTGAACTTTTGATTATTTTTATTTTATTTAATTTTAAATAATTTAATATTTAAAATTAACCTTTAAAAGTTAAAATTAAGTATTTTTTAAAATAATGACATAAAAACCGATTTTAATTTCTAAGAAATCTAGAAATAATATATAAATAACCACATAAACAAATAAATCAAAGATAGAAACAAACTTTGTACGAGTGTCCAAAGGTATGTCGACATATATCCGTCTGACATATGTGTTTGCATTTTGAAAATTCAAATTCAAGTTCAAAATTTGAATTTCCCTAACCCTTTCACCAATTCCAATGTCATTAAGAAAGAAACCATTTTTTGGCAATAGAATGTGCCTATTGAGTCGCTATTTATATCATCCATAACTATTCATTCATATCACTTCTCATTCTAAATTCAAACTTTCATTTATCAAATTCTTGTCTTTGCAAAACCTCAATGGCTTCCTCATCAAGCGCTCCTTCCACTATAAGTCTCTCCAAAATCATCAAAAACTATCTTTCTTCTGATCAAAAGGCTTCAAAAATATATTACCTGCACGAACAATGGCAAAGTTCATCCATAATTTTGCTATCTTTAGCATTTTCCTAATATGAGATTGATGTTCTTTTTATTGAAAATTTCTCTTTTTCTTTGGTTGACATGATTCAAAATGATTTTTTTACTATCCCCATTTTTTAAAATGCTTTATGCAAATTTGAATGAGAACTTTTATAAAGGAAATTAAGGACAAGTTTGGAGTAGTGTTGAGGAATGTGAATTTCTTTAGACTATGATTTTTTGGGAAATATTTTTGGTTGTAGTTCTAGTGGAATATATATCTTCGTGTTTCAAATTAATGAACATTTTGCATGGGCTTTCACTCAAATTTTCAAGAGGAATGACGACTTTAAAATCAATATTTTCGTCCAAAGGTGGGAATATAAAAATCTTCTTATACTATAAGTTCGGGAAATTTCAATAACCCAACTCTTAAATTCGTAAAGCTCTTTTCGGCTATTATGTCAAAAATTGGGGATAAGTTATTTTTGATGAATATTATCTTAAATAAATTCTAGTCATGAAAATAGTTTTTTTCATGGTGCTTATCTTACTCGAATTTTTCTATTTGGGTGATGATTTCAAAGAGGAAATTATTCCTAGGAAAAATTTCAATCAAACCAACATTCATTTTATTCAAACTTCCTTGATTTTTGAGCCTTATGAGACACTTACCTAAAGCGAACAATAGCTCACTCATGAGGAAAAATGGGAAGAAGGGAAGAAATAAAGAGAAAGGATGGAAAAAGAAGAGGAAACTTCTTTAGATAACATTGACCTTTTGGCCCATCCAACAAAAAAGGTTTTTTTATAAGCCAAACTAAGATCATTAACAACTAAAGACCCTAAATGTATCACCCCACCTCCATTAAGGTCACTCACAAAGGGAATGCCTTAACTTTGATGGAGCGTTTTAGTAGACAGAACAGAAATTTACAAGACAGATAAAGTAGTACTTGAAAAATTTATAACTTTATTACAACTGAAACAGAAATAAGTTTGGTTACATCTTTCCATATCACAATATCAGAATTCAAGTACAAAATATCGGTCTTGTACAAAAGCCTTCAGAATGCATAGTTTTTAAAGTCATAATCCCTAACATAAACTGCCATGGAAAGATAGAGCCAAAGCCAAGCAATACTTCAAACACTTCAAGCAGAGAGAATCTGAATTAAGCTCCTATGTTTCCACCCTGAAAACCTTGGGGGCAGGGGGACAGAAAGAAAAGAGGCGAAACAAACTAGGTCAGACATAAGTCAGGTGAGTCCAGTGAATTTCAGCATATAAACAGATTATAGTATCATAAAATGTAAATAAAACTGGATGAGAGATAATCGTAACATGAATAGCAGGTTAACAGAATGATAGAGACTAAGCTAAGCTTTTTACTTAGTCCTCACTTCTCTGCACTAATACTAGTATAACATGATTAGGTGTTACCCTAATGTCTAAAATGAAACAGAAACGGAAACAGAATGATCTCTACATAAACAGAATGTGTAATGACCCGCAAAGTCCGCAATATAAGAGTTGACTATATACATCATACGTCCAACCCAAATATCACGAAAATACGAAACATTTTTTTTAGAAGAAAAAGATAGAAGAAGAACAGAAACAACAACACAGAATCTCACATCGCAGCGGAACAAAATATAATATATCATATTTTTGAAATACAAAATCTTAACTGTATAACATACACTTATCAGAGTACAACACTTACAACACAGTGGAACAACTTTATATAACTAACGCTGAAGCCTCCAGCTCCAAGCTCCTTTAGATAAATCTATAAAATCCTGAACTACTTGACTGCCCGTACAAATTTAGGCACCCAAGAGTTTAGGTAGAACAAAAAAAAAAATAAACTTCGGGTCAGTCATGGGACGGGTATGAGTAAACAGTTTAAACAGTTTTAGAAAACTAAATGATATCTCATAAGACCATGTCGTATAGCACGGAACGGGTTTTTCCCTTATGAGAATCCAAACACTTGATTTAACTTTCAAAATCCCTTTGAAAGGAACGAGAATCTTTATATCAAAACTCTTTTGATATTATGATAATGTCTAAATCAAATAAATAACAATCTAGTGGAACGTTTGCATCTCACGTTCCACATATAATATAAAATCAAAAACCGCGGGCTCTTCTTGGATATTGGATTCCGACTATGACAAGGTATAGAACCACCTGTCGCTGGTATATCTCTAGAGGAGAATACACCGAGTTCAACAAGAACATCTTGCAACTTAGCCACACATGACTGACCACTCATTTCGCTTGAGTGTATCGAATGTATATCACCAATGGTTGGGATCAGCAACCGTTTCCCGAATGGGACAGCATCGACAATAGATTTTTAGAAGTAAATGAAACTCTAGATCAGGTGATTATACACCCTAATAGGTGCGACCTACATAGCCATGCTGCCTGCCCGATTTTTGTCATTTACTGGTTGTTGAGGCTTGAGGTTACGCTTTATCATCACATCAGATTCAATTCGAATGCCACATTGTCAGATCCATCAAAAATCACTAATTTGACGTCTACAACCATACATTACGTGTCAGCTAAAAGAAGTTTCCTTCTCCGCTTCCACTCTTGGTACGGTTGAAGAAATCAATGTACGTGACCTTTCTGGAAATACTCTGTCAGACATTCATCCATACAAGTCATCCAGGAATAGGATGAACCGAAGGCACTATTCAGTACATCCATCTTATGCACTGTTATCTAAGACTTATACAATAGCCCTTGCACTTTACTCCATCTTCAATTTTGTTTGGCATATATGATTTGCAATGCTTATGCCAATACAGAGTGGTTCTTTGGATAATAATCCAACCGGTCTCTCCATATTGACAACGATGGTCAAAACTTCGATAGTCTGTGATTTAACTATCGAATAAAAACAAGTGTTTCGATAGTCGATGATTTAACTATCAAAGAAAACAAGTGTTCATCCAATTATCAAACAAATCCCCGAGCCTTTAATTAATATTCCATTAATTAAATCACTTCTCTATTTCTTTATCAATATTTGTTAACCAAATATTTTCAATAACCATATTGACCTTTTACGTTATTTGGAAAACATTTCCGAATATCGCCTTCCTTTATTTTCTAAACTTTAGAAAATATATGTTATTCATAATTGGAAAATATTCCAATTACTTATCTCTTTTCCAATCCTGTTTATTTCTATACTTAGGAAATATTTATTATTCTATTTCCAAGTTTACACTTATTTGGGTTAAAACGGATGTTGTGTAAAACATCGTTACGACAACCCAAATACTAAACTAACTCTTATCCAACATTGATCTTCGAGCCTGAAATCTTACTATTCATTTGTTAATAATGAAATCAATCAAGTTGGGGTATAACTACCTCTCAGACCTTGACTAAATAACATTTATAACGTCAAAACAGATATGACTACTTACTCGAATAATCAATACCATACAACTACTTATTCACTTTTAAACACGTATACGCTTTCTCTTTCTATTCTTACGAGATTTTATTCCTATACTTCCTTTTTGATTTTACTATACTATTTCTAAGTTCGTTTCCTTATAGACTTCTATATATATTGATATATAGAATTCTAGTTATCAAACTTCTTAAAAATATTCTAACTCCTTAAATTTCCGGAAAAATTCGCCATAATCTCCTTTGTACCGGGAGCGTCGGGATATTTCAAATAGCCTCCCATGGCTCTCACCAATCCAAAAAGAAAAGCCAAGCGGCTAGCCGATACAGCGCATAAAATCTCATATATGAATTAAATACGTTCCTTTTTGTCGAGCACTCTATCTATTTCACTTCTATACTTTATTCCAAACCTGTCTCATGTATATCCATACATTTCTAATTCATTTCAACTTAATCCAATCGTTTTAACTTAATACAATCATTTTAACTTAGTTCGTTAATGGATTTGCAAATTAACTGGTTTGCCTATTTCACCTTCATATTTGAGTATAACATGTTCAAATATATTATAACTTACTTATAAACCAAATCTAATTCTATTTTTAAATTCCTTTGAATCCTATACTCAAATTCCAATTCAACTCTATTTGAAATCCTATATCCAAATTCCTTTTCGACTCTATTTGAATCCTATATCCAAATTTCTTTTTGACTCTATTTGAATTCTATATTCAAACTCCATTTTAATTCTATTTGAATTTCAAATATTCAAACTCCTTTTTAATTCTATTTGAATTTCAAATATTCAAACTCCTTGTTAATTCTATTTGAATTTCCTTGTTTGAAATTTCAAATTCTATTTTTAGAAAAAAAATAGAATTTCCTTTTAAATCTACGAAATTCCTTTTTATGATATTTTTAAATATCAACACTTAGCCCAGTGATATTTTAAACAATCAAATCAACCAAATATCAATCATTTGATTTTTAACACATCATATATGAATATATATGAAATCAAACAAACAAAAAACAGATAATATATTTTTGAGGGACCCAGTTGGATCCCTCCAACCTGTTTTCCTGCATCCACAGACGTTAGTCAACATAGTAATACCCATCTTGCTTCAAGGCAGGATATAGCGGTATGAAGGTCATCCACTAATATATATTTGTGGGGTGCAAAGGGAAATCATCCGCTATGAAACTGCGGGCATCCGCTAATGAGACTGCGGGAATCAATCCAACCATCAACCCAATATATATATAATAGTCAATCCTAAATAACTAATATATTTAAATCAACCAAACAACATTCAAACAAGCAACAACAATTATTTTTAACGAATAAAAATAATTCTAAATAACAGGTGAGTGAGATTTACTCGCCATGATTTTCCTTTGCCGAATATTTATTTAACATTCTCCATCGTCTCGCCTTTCCATCTTGTTGAATAAATTAATTTTGTACCTACCATTAATTTAATTCAATGGTTAAATGATTTTTAATTTAAACTATCATTTTTAATTTAAACTAACCTATCCTATATATTAATTTATTCTATGTATTTTCAAACACTTAACCATATATATTTTCAATGCTTACTTAAATAAATAAACAACAACTTTAACTACCTTTTCCAATTTCTTTTAAATAAATTAGATTTTCAATTATATAAACTAATTCACCATAATTCATTAACAATTTATATAAATAAATCTCCTTGTAAATTATGAAATAAAAAGAAAATAACTAAAATAAAATTACCTTAATCTATTTTCCTTTCAGACTCAAGTGCCATCGCTCCTTTACTGTCGCCTGTCTCCAAGTTCACCACTACCATCCAGAAATTCACCTTCACTACTGAAACAACTCCCTGTGTTTTATAGCACCTGCGAGCTCAGAGGCTCAAGGCTGAACCAGCGGTGTTGAATCAGACTTTTCCTGCTTGTAACATTTACCCTCCTCATTCTAACACAGATCGAACCATGCTAATCCTCAAGCAACCGTGAACTCCAATTGCCATCCAGAAATCCCTTTCGAACTCCTGTCCCCTTCATTTCCATCTTCCAGTGTCGAACCAACTCCTGTTCACCTATTCAAAATCGCACCTTGTTCCTCCTTACAAACCGCAACTCCACGCTGAACTCATGGCATCCCATCTCCGACCCTTTTGAAAACGACGCACATCCCTAGGCTGTGATAGTTCCATCGTCGAGCTCCTCTACATTCGAGCGTAAGGTTGTAGCACCGTTCGAGATGCTAATTCGAATACGGTTGTCACTCCTCAAATTTGAAATCGCGATGAACCTCAGACCCGAACTGAAATCGACGAACCACTTAATGAAATCGCAAGCATCTAGTTTTTCATTTGTGGGAGCTTTGATTTACGGTTTAGGGATTTAATAAGGAAACCATTTTTCTCTTTCACTGAAGCTTTTGATTTTAGTCTGCAAAGGAAAGAATTAGAAGACGGAGGATTTGAGTGCGATTTATAGAAGAGGTAGGTAGGGGGTGCTGGTTTTAAAATGGACAGCAAGGCCTCCTTTTCTTTTGCCTTGATGGTTTTATTATGTCCAAAAAATAATATTTTATTTTTATTTTTATTTGTTTTTAATCGTATCCTTTAATTTAAAATACTCCATGGTTCTGAACTCTTTTCTAAACCCAACAACTGTCAATTCTAGGGTAATACCCCTATTCCGGACACACTGGGATAGGCCACGAAGTCCGATTCGATTATCTGTAGAAAATATTAATTTAAATTTATATAAATTAAATTCAACACAATTTATTTTGCGGGAATAAATTAATATTATTATTCGAATTCAAACAGAAGTCTGAACTGTATTTAATTCAGTTTTAAATCTCGAACTGAATTATACTTTCGCATTACGATGATTTAATATACTCGATATTGAATCGAAATTGATTATTAAACTGATAACTTAGTATAAATATTCATTTATATTCGTCCACCCAATATTTAAATCCATATTAAATATTTATAATTAACCAATAAGAATCCGGGTCATTACAATCTTCCACACTTAAAATAATTTCGTCCTCGAAATTGCTAAGGTAGAAAAAGTGCTACAAACCCATTAACTTTTCAAAACTTATTTATGTTGATACTCAATATTTCATACTTCCTTACGTAACTCTCTTTCGAATAAATCCCTATTCGATAACTCCTCCCTTCGAATAACTATATTCGATAATCTCTCTTTCGAATAACTAGATTCGAAAACCTTTCTTCGAATAAACTATATTCGATTTACTCTATTCAATTTACTCGATTGGATTTAACTCTTATCGATTAGCCTTATTTGATTAGCTCTTTTCACTTACTCCTTCCGAATAAACTATATTCGATAACTCCTTTAACTCTATTTGAATAACTAATATTTGATTTAACTCCATTCGCTTGACTCTAGATAGCAGCGATCACAATTGTTACGCCTGATTCCCTAAGGAAACATCCGACCTCCCTAGGCTATCTGTAGTCCTGCGAATTACGCTAGCAGTCGTACGAAATGGCAACTTATCCTGAGTAACTATGTTTGACTAACTCTATCTCAATAACTATATTCGATCAACTTTAATTGAATAACTAACATTCATTGAAATCCTAATTCGATTAACTATGATCAATTAACTTTCTCTGGCTAACTCTAAATTTAAATAACAAATATTCGATAAATTCTAATTGAATAACTAATATTCAATTAACCCTACGGATTAACCATAACTGATTAACTCTAACTGGTTAATTCTTACTCTAATCGATTTATTCTAACTCTAATCGATTATTTCTAACTCTAATCGACTTCTCCTATTCGAATAACTCCTACTGGATAACGTTTATTCATTTATAAAGATTTACTTTTAGTAACGGTTGTTCACTTTATAAATGTTCTCTTTAATAACGTTACTTCACTTGTACAAGTGTTGTGTACCCCTTCTATTTAAAACTATCGGTGTTAAAAACCAATATCTCTTCTCTATATAAGTTCAGATTTATATATTCCATTTATCGAATGATAAATATTTAATTTAATTCATAAACTGTTATTTATAAATTAATCTTTTCTACTTATCTGTTAAAAACATATTTCCATTTTCTATTCATCTTCTAAATATTCCTTTGATTAAATTCTATTTATTTAACAAATAAATATCTCATTTATAACATTCTATTTATTTTCTATAAATAAATATTTCCATTTAATCTATTTGTAAATGTTTTACAAATATTTCCTTTTAAATTCTATTTGTAAATGTTTTACAAATATTTCCTTTTAAATTCTATTTGTAAATGTTTTACAAATATTTCTCCTTCTATTTGTTTGCACATAACTTCCTTTGTATTTGTTTTACAAATATTTCCTTTATATTTGTTTTACAAATATATTTTCTTTTATATTTGTTTTACAAATATATTTTCTTTTATATTTGTTTTACAAATATATTTTCTTTTTAACTCTTTTGGTTTTTCCTTTATTCACGCACAATTCATATTTCATTCACATTGATTTTACTTAATTTATTCATTTCGATCCATTTAACTTACTTAAGTTAAATTTAATTTCAATCAGTCAAATTCCCAGGGTTTTATTTCAAAACTCCTATGAAGTAATATAAATATATACATATATTTATATCCATCTCAAATTCAAAACATTTGAATTTCCAAATAACTTATTTTCCTTTCAAACAAATTTTTCATCAAAAATTTTTCTTAGGCAGCAATTCATAACTTAGAAACTCGAAAATGAACACTGATGATGTTGCGACCATCATCAGAATTATTTCCCAGCCACTGAAGTGAGTTCAGTGCTTTATCATATTCAAATCCATTCAAATGATTTTTGTTCAAAAATCCTTCCAAAATAAAGCTATATTATTTTAATAAAATTTGAAAAATATTTTCCAACTTCCTAGGATTTTAAATTCTTAATTCTGGTTTGAATTCAATTTTAATTCATCTCATTTTTATATATTTCATTCTTATACAAATTCTATTGGTTATATATAACTATTTCTGTTTTATAATCTAGTTTGATTATAATCCTAACAATCAACCCAACCATTTAAAACAATATCGTGTCCAATCTTCTGTTCAAGTGTTTATAAAATCCTATCGACATCATCACATCCCACGATTCGATCAGAATTCATAATTCACTCAACAGACTAGTCAACACAATATAAAACAGTTTTTATATCAAATAACAAATATACTCTCTCGTATATATATACACTCAACTCATTCTAGGATACTACTGACCCTATCTCTAATGAGCACATTCCAACAAAGCCTAGGTGTTCGCTCAACCTAAGCTCTGATACCAACTGTAATGACCCGCAAGGTCCGCAATATCAGAGTTGACTATATACATCATACGTCCAACCCAAATATCACGAAAATACGAAACATTTTTTTAGAAGAAAAAGATAGAAGAAGAACATAAACAACAACACAGAATCCCACATCACAGCGGAACAAAATATAATATATCATATCTTTAAAATACAAAATCTTAACTGTATAACATACACTTATCAGAGTACAACACTTACAACATCGCGGAACAACTTTATATAACTAACGCTGAAGCCTCCTGCTCCAAGCTCCTTTAAATAGATCTGTAAAATCCTGAACTACTTGACTGCCCGTACAAATTTAGGCACCCAAGAATTTAGGTAGAACAAAACAAAATAAACTCCGGGTCCGTCATGGGACTGGTATGAGTAAACAGTTTAAACAGTTTCAGAAAACTAAATGATATCTCATAAGACCATGCCGTATAACACGGAACGGGTTTTTCCCTTATGAGAATCCAAACACTTGATTTAACTTTCAAAATCCCTTTGAAAGGAACGATAGTCTTTATATCAAAACTCTATTGATATTATGATAATGTCTAAATCAAATAAATAACAATCTAGTGGAACGTTTGCATCTCACGTTCCACAAATAATATAAAATCATAAACCGTGGGCTCTTATTGGATATTGGATTCCGACTATGACAAGGTATGGAACCACCTGCCGCTGGTATATCTCTAGAGGAGAATACACCGAGTTCAACAAGAACATCTTGCAACTCAGCCACACATGACCGAGCACTCATTTCGCTTGAGTGTATCGAATGTATATCACCAACGGTTGGGATCAGCAACCATTTCCCGAATGGGACAACATCGACAATAGATTTTTAGAAGTAAATGAAACTCTAGATCAGGTGATTATACACCCTAATAGGTGCGACCTACATAGCCATGCTGCCTGCCCGATTTTTGTCATTTACCGGTTGTTGAGGCTTGAGGTTACGCTTTATCATCACATAAGATTCACTTCGAATGCCACATTGTCAGATCCATCAGAAATCACTAATTTGACGTCTACAACCATACATTACGTGTCAGCTAAAAGAAGTTTCCTTCTCCGCTTCCACTCTTGGTACG
This sequence comes from Allium sativum, assembly GCA_030737875.1. NCBI lineage: Eukaryota > Viridiplantae > Streptophyta > Magnoliopsida > Asparagales > Amaryllidaceae > Allium > Allium sativum. The sequence continues at coordinate 197,308,744 of CM060911.1, forward strand.
GTTGAAGAAATAAATGTATGTGACCTTTCTGGAAATACTCTGTCAGACATTCATCCATACACGTCATCTAGGAACAGGATGAACCGAAGGCACTATTCAGTACATCTATCTTAGGCACTGTTATCTAAGACTTATACAATAGCCCTTGCACTTTACTCCGTCTTCAATTTTCTTTGGCATATATGATTCGCAACGCTTATGCCAACACAGAGTGGTTCTTTGGATAATAATCCAACCGGTCTCTCCATATTGACAATGATGGTCAAAACTTCGATAGTCTGTGATTTAACTATCGAATAAAAACAAGTGTTTCGATAGTCGATGATTTAACTATCGAAGAAAACAAGTGTTCATCCAATTATCAAACAAATCACCGAGCCCTTAATTAATATTCCATTAATTAAATCACTTCCCTATTTCTTTATCAATATTTGTTAACCAAATATTTTCAATAACCATATTGGCCTTTTACGTTATTTGGAAAACATTTCCGAATATCGCCTTCCTTTATTTTCTAAACTTTAGAAAATATATGTTATTCATAATTGGGAAATATTCCAATTACTTATCTCTTTTCCGGTCCCCTTTTTTTCTTTACTTAGGAAATATTTATTATTCTACTTCCAAGTTTACACTTATTTGGGTTAAAACGGATGTTGTGTAAAACATCGTTACGACAACCCAAATACTATATTCAACTAACTCTTATCCAACATTGATATTCGAGCCTGAAATCTTACTATTTATTTGTTAATAATGAAATCAATCAAGTTGGGGTATAACTACCTCTCAGACCTTGACTGAATAACATTTATAACGTCAAAACAGATATGACTACTTACTCGAATAATCAATACCATACAACTACTTATTCACTTTTAAAGACGTATACGCTTTCTCTTTCTATTCTTACGAGATTTTATTCCTATACTTCCTTTTTGATTTTACTATTCTACTTCTAAGTTCGTTTCCATATCGACTTCTATATATATTGATATATAGAATTCTAGTTATCAAACTTCTTAAAAATATTCTAACTCCTTAAATTTCTGGAAAAATTCGCCATAACCTCCTTTGTACCGGGAGCGTCGGGATTTTTGAAATAGCCTCCCATGGCCCTTACCAATCCAAAAAGAAAAAGAAAAGCCAAGCGGCTAGTCGATACGGCACATAAAATCTCATATATGAATTAAATACGTACCTTTTGTCGAGCACTCTATCTATTTCACTTCTATACTTTATTCCAAACCTGTCTCATGTATATCCATACATTTCTAATTCATTCCAACTTAATCCAATCATTTTAACTTAATACAATCGTTTTAACTTAGTTCGTTAATTAATTTGCAAATTTACTGGTTTGCCTATTTCACCTTCATATTTGAGTATAACATGTTCAAATATATTTTAACTTACTTATAAACCAAATCTAATTCTATTTTTAAATTCCTTTGAATCCTGTACTCAAATTCTAATTCAACTCTATTTGAAATCCTATATCCAAATTCCTTTTCGACTCTATTTGAATCCTATATCAAAATTCCTTTTCGACTCTATTTGAATCCTATAGCCAAACTCCTTTTTAATTCTATTTGAATTTCAAAGATTCAAACTCCTTTTTAATTCTATTTGAATTTCAAATATTCAAACTCCTTTTTAATTCTATTTGAATTTCCTCATTTGAAATTTCAAATTCTATTTTTAGAAAAAAAATAGAATTTCCTTTTAAATCTGCGAAATTCCTTTTTGTGATATTTTTAAATATCAACACTTAGCCCAGTGATATTTTAAACAATCAAATCAACCAATTTTCAATCATTTGATTTTTAACACATCATATATGAATATATTTGAAATCAAACAAACAACAAACATGTAATATATTTTTGAGGGACCCAGTTGGATCCCTCCAACCTGTTTTCCTGCATCCACAGACGTTAGTCAACGTAATAATACCCGTCCTGCTTCGAGGCAGGATATCACGGTATGAAGGTCATCCACTAATATATATTTGTGGGGCGCATAGGGAAATCATCCGCTATGAAACTGCAGGAATCCGCTAATGAGACTGCGGGAATCAATCCAACCATCAACCCAATATATATATATAATAGTCAATCCTAAACAACTAATATATTTAAATCAACCAAACAACATTCAAATAAGCAACAATAATTATTTTTAACGAATAAAAATAATTCTAAATAACAGGTGAGTGAGATTTACTCACCGTGATTTTCCTTTGCCGAATATTTATTTAACATTCTCCATCGTCTCCCCTTTCCATCTTGTTGAATAAATTAATTTTGTACCTACCATTAATTTAATTCAAAGGTTAAATGATTTTTAATTTAAACTATCATTTTTAATTTAAACTAACATATCCTATATAATAATTTATTCTATGTATTTTCAAACACTTAACCATATATATTTTCAATGCTTACTTAAATAAATAAACAACAACTTTAATTACCTTTTCCAATTTCTTTTAAATAAATTAGTTTTTCAATTATATAAACCAGTTCACCATAATTCATTACCAATTTATATAAATAAATCTCCTTGTAAATTCTAAAATAAAAAGAAAATAACTAAAATAAAATTACCTTAATCTATTTTCCTTTCAAACTCAAGTGCCATCGCTCCTTTACTGTCGCCTGTCTCCAAGTTCACTACTACCATCCAGAAATCTGCCTTCACTACTGAAACAACTCCCTGTGTCTTATAGCACATGCGAGCTCAGAGGCTCGAGGCTGAACCAGCGGTGTTGAATCAGACTTTTCCTGCTTGTAACATTTACCCTCCTCATTCTAACACAGATCGAACCATGCCAATCCCCAAGCAACCATGAACTCCAATTGCCATCCAGAAATCCCTTTCAAACTCCTGTCCCCTTCATTTCCATCTTCCAGTGTCGAACCAACTCATGTTCACCTATTCAAAATCGCACCTTGTTCCTCCTTACAAACTGCAACTCCACGCTGAACTCATGACATCCCATCTCTGACCCTTTTTAAAATGACGCACATCCCTAGGCTGTGATAGTTCCATCGTCGAGCTCCTCTACATTCGAGCGTAAGGTTGTAGCACCGTTCGAGATGCTAATTCGAATACGGTTGTCACTCCTCAAATTTGAAATCGCAATGAACCTCAGACCCGAACTGAAATTGACGAACCACTTAATGAAATCGCAAGCATCTAGTTTTTCATTTGTGGGAGCTTTGATTTACGATTTAGGGATTTAACAAGGAAACCATTTTTCTCTTCCACTGTAGCTTTTGATTTTAGTTTGCAAAGGAAGTAATTAGAAGAGGGAGGATTTGAGTGCGATTTATAGAAGAGGTAGGTAGGGGGTGCAGGTTTTAAAATAGACTGCAAGGCCTCCTTTTCTGTTGCCTTGATGGTTTTATTATGTCCACAAAATAATATTTTTATTTTTATTTGTTTTTAATCGTATCCTTTAATTTAAAATACTCCATGGTTCTGAACTCTTTTCTGAACCCAACAACTGTCAATTCTAGGGTAATACCCCTATTCCGGACACACTGGGATAGGTCACGAAGTCCGATTCGATTATCTGTAGAAGATATTAATTTAAATTGATATAAATTAAATTCAACACAATTTATTTTGCGGGAATAAATTAATATTATTATTCGAATTCAAACATAAGTCTGAACTGTATTTAATTCAGTTTTAAATCTCGAACTGAATTATACTTTCGCATTATGATGATTTAATATATTCGATATTGAATCGAAATTGATTATTAAATTGATAACTTAATATAAATATTCATTTATATTTATCCACCCAATATTTAAATCCATATTAAATATTTATAATTAACCCATAAGAATTCAGGTCATTACAGAATGCTAGAATTGGGCCTTTACCACCCGAACAGACAGAAGGTACAGAAGTAGAATACTAATAATGGGCCTTTACCACCCCAACAGACATAAGGTACGGAAATAGAATCGTAAATGGAATCAGAGACGGAAATAGAATAATCCCTACGGAAACAGAATGTTAGAATTAAGTGTACACAAGTAATGGGCCTTTACCACCCGAACAGACGGTACCACGCAGAAACAGATAGATGTTACCACCCAACAGAAACAGACGGTACCAACAGAAACAGACAGAACTAAGTGTACCCTAAGCGATCGGCTCCCTAATACATAAATACCTTGTGTCGGCCCTACAGTAGGGTGTATCACTCTCTAAAGTGGCAACCTATTGGCATAAACCTATTTACAGATGTCACGGTGTCTTACATCCTCAGAGCAGACCGGATCCATGCACGCACATGACCCGGTTGGAACGCACCATCAACACCCCTCGCCATTATCAGAATGAACCGCTTATAATTAGTTCATTAAGCGTGCCCGGACCCCTACATAGCGTGGGGTCAAAGTTTTGATACTAGAAAGGGTTACTGACTAATATGGGTCCCAAACAACAGATGACACAAGTATTTCCCCTCCTAACCTTGTGTCCCCAGACAAACAGGTTTCAGATTAACTTGTTTACAGATTTCAGACAGAGTTCAGATTACTAGTTCACAGATTAGACAATCAAGTTAACAAGTTTTCAGACTAACGGATCAAATATACTGGTTAACAAGTTCTCAGACTAACGGATCAGATATATAGATTAACAGACTTACAGATTGTTTTACCTAACTTTGTATTGGGCCTATAGATTTACGAAATGGGTTTATTAGATTCATCAGTTCAATTGTTTTAACCCTATCCACCCAACACGTTTTAGGTATCATATTTATCTTAGATTTGCATTAATTATTAATGCATAGACCTCTCACATTAGGTCGGTAGCTTGTGGCCGCTGGATATGCCGGGCGGTTCCGGGCAGACTTCTGCCACAAGCCAGACCTAACCTCGTGCCTAAGCATGTTTTTGTTATGCCTGCGACCTCTCACATTAGACTGGCAGTTTGCGGTCGCTGGTTAAGCCGGTTGGTTCCGGGCAGGCTTCCACCACAAACGGAGTCTAACATCGTGTCATAGCCAATTTATTCCAATACAGATTATACAAATGTCAGACTAATTTATGTTCATTTAACAGATTAAACTTCCTTACAGGTTACAGCAGATTAATCAAATTTCCATGTTTTACTCAATCCTAGATCGAGCCTATGGATTTTCATACCCAAATTACAATTATTTAGCTTTTAAAAGATTAGGCAATTCAACAGATTTAGCCGATAACAGATTTGGCAGATTTGACAATTCAACAGATAACAGATTTGGCAGATTAGTCAATTCAACAGATTTATCAGATAACAGATTTAGCAGATTAGGCAATTCAGCAGATTTAGCAGATTAAACATTTCTTAAAGTTCTATTTACATATCTTGCCTAAATTTACATGCCTAAATCATGGTCATAATTCATAATACGACATATGCCCCAAATTTTAATTAAACTTTGCACAGTATAGAATATTCTCTAAAAAGCCCAAACAATATGAATTATGCCAAATTATAGCCTATGATGCCAAATATCCTAAAATCCATATTTAGGCGCATTCACATTAATAGTTAACCTATTTAATATAGATCTTTACGCCTAAGTCACATATTCGTTTTTTTCTTTTTAAGTCATAGACCGTGATATAAAATATGCCCCAAAGTCTAGATCTTAAATTTTAATCATGTATTATGTCCTCAAAATCAGATCTTGCATTATAATATGCATTATATTCCAAATCCCAAGTCATATGCTATCATATAATAATTCTTCTTCCAAATCACACTCTATTATACATAGTTTGCACTGATTCTAGATCTTAATTTACAACCTATGTTCTTTTCTCAAATCAGTCACAGATCAGTCATGTCCAATTATGCAATATTCATTATTTGTCCCAAAATTAGCGTTCATGCGTTAATCTCTTATGAGATTTGGCGCAGGCTCGTAGTAGCTGGCTATAGAACAGAAAGAAAAAGGAGATACAGAATAGTCGCAGAAAAACGGATCTGACAGATAAGAATATGCATAACCTCAGATTCAGACTTATAACCATGCCAAGATCATAATAAAAGTTTATATCTAGAAATAACTGTACTCACAATTTAAAAGGTAAATCTTGGTTCTGGGATCTGTGTTCTGACACTGAATAGCTCTCCTTTGGCGTAGACTATTGATTAGAAAATAGTTGTTCTCTTTTAATTCTATTCAGATTTGAAGAAGATGCACTAGTTTTGATTCTAGCAGAGTAGCGGCGCCATTTTTATTTTTTTATTAGAATAGAGGCAGAGTATAGGCAGAATGAAATTGTGTGGAGAGAAAGCTAGGTTTACGGGTGTTTAAATAGGTTAGAGCTCATGAATCCGGTCAGAAAGGCGTCCAGGTGCAGAAAAATGGATCTGTTTACAGATCTGGAAAAGGTGGGGAGGTCGATCCTAAGGTCGACCCTAGTGTCGACCTGTTTACCCAGATCGACCCTAGTGTCGACCTGGGCCCTGGGCGGGAATTTTCCCGCCTAGCCCGGGTGTCTGTTTTTGAATTTCGAATCTGAATTTTGAATTTTCGGGCTGGTTTTTACTGAAACTTCTGAAGGCCATATCTTCTTCATACGGAGTCCGATTTACGCAAACTTGGACTCTATTCCAAGCATAATTTCGAGACGAACGCAATGGCGTAACCTGTTTCCCTTAATTATTTTGTTACAGTTTAATTATTCTCAGATTTGTTACTCTTATGTTCACAGAAAATACAGGGTGTTACGTTCTCCCCTCCTTAAAGGATTTCGTCCCCGAAATCTTCAAGTTAAGAAGAATGTGTCCTACCATCCAATCACCCATCTACTCAACCATCATCCACAAGAATCCATTGTCCTTAGAAAACTTCTAATGTTGTATGAACATATGCAAAAGTGTGTGTATATGTTCCTTATCTAATGCAAAGATCAAGCGGTCCACTGATTCAGTTGCCCTCCTTGATGCGAATTATGCCAGTGCCATGAGTCCAACATGTATGCAATTTTCCTATTTGATACATATCATTTCTATATGAGTGCACAACCGTTCATTCATATGCAAGATCCATGTGCTGAGTCAACCATTTTGCATCCATAAAAATTTTTAAAATGCACACACATCCATATGCAGTATGAGAGTGTTTTTGAGCCGATCTAGTGCCTAGTGTGTGTATATGCATCCACGAGCAACCACTAGCAACCACTTGCATCCACTTGCAACCATCAAACATAACATGTCTCAAACACATGTTTACACCCATTAGTTTCTACCTAAAGGTCAAAGATTCGATCGATATGATACAACTGAGTGACAGAAGCAAGTATAATTAAAACAAAAGCTTTGTTCCTATTAGACACGATTTAAGAGAATAACCCCTACGTATCAACCCCGAAGACCGAAATCAACATCAGATTGACACTCAGAGAACCACTCCCATCAAACAAATGTCCAACTGGAAATCTACTTCACGCTTCTAGTAAAAACCCTATCCTTTTCAGAAATGTTCGGATACTAACAGACTACTGGTACAGATCAGATTATCAAATGATTCTTAGGAAACTGAGCATGATAAAACCCCATCATATTCCCCAAAAACCAGAATGTATGCGTCATAGTCAACTTAACGCCCAACACAGATATCCTCAAACCCCAACCTATCACAAACAAATGAGTCGTAACCCTTATGGGTTTGAGTCTACAGCGGGATCAGAAACAAGACTAGTATTAAAGTGTAGAGTTTCAATTACATAATCAAAATGCCAGAATCAAAAAGAGTTTTAACTCCACAATCAGATAAGGAAATTAAACCTTCTACATAAATTTTCTTATTTCTACCCTATCTACTAGTCACTTGAGCATTCGCCTGTCCTCCAGGAGTGGGTTCTTCCCTCTGCCCTTGCCCCCGTTTCTTCGGGCAGTCCCTAGTGAAGTGTCCCATCTCACTACAGTTGAAGTAAGTGCCCTTCCTTTTTCTGCAATCCTTATTCAGATGGGTCGAGCTTCCACAAGTAAAGCACTTCTTCTCCTTCTTATCTTCAGACTTATCATCCTTCTTTTGTGTTTCCGTTTTGGTCCCCGCCTTCTTGTTCTGTGGTCCTTCAAGTTTTTCCTCTTTCTTTTTAATTTCGGCTTCCTCTTCATGCATTAACGCCATGTCCACCAATTTCTCGAAGGTTGCCCCCATAGGAATGTGGAACATCGTCAATCCGTGTAGCGGCTCATTCAAACCTTTAGCAAACCTTAGTGCCTTTTTATGCGGTGTATTTACCAAATTTAAGCCGAATCTCGCCAACTGATTAAACTTGTTGATGTACTCTCTCACTGATAAATTCTCCTGCTTCAACGCCAAGAACCTCTCTACGTATAGACTCTCTTCCGCTCGTGAGAGAAATTTCATCTCGAACCTATGCCTGAAATCCATCCATGTCTCTACCGGACGCTCTCCATTTGTGACCTCCCACCAAAAAGAAGCTTCGTCCTTAAGCAACCATACCGCCAACTGTATCTTCAGCCTATCGTCCACCTCGAAGATAACGAACAAATCTTCAGTTTCTTTGAGCTAGTTCCTTGCTTCCACGAAGGATTTAGTTCCATTAAAGTTCTTCCCACCCATGGCTCGAAAGTTTCTACATGTCTTCGGGAAAGTATTCACTCGTGGAGGAGGAGGAACTGCTGCAGCTGGGGGAGGAGGGACGTCTGCTGGGCCCGCATCATTAGCCCTAGCTTCTAGGTACCTCCTGAACCAGCCAGGTATCGGTACACCCTCCGGAAGGTTAAGATCCCCAGACATGCTGAAACGAAAGAAAATGAAAGATTCAAAACAAAGGATAGAAAGATAGGCATATGGCTTGGGGATTATGTTTTTCAAAATAAACTCTACTTTTGAAAATACTTCCTTTTTAAAACCTTTTTGAAAATAGTTCTCAAAAACTTTTTATCGAATCTGGTAACCTTAAGCTCTGATACCAAGTGTAACACCACACCTCCATTAAGGTCACTCACAAAGGGAATGCCTTAACTTTGATGGAGCGTTTTAGTAGACAGAACAGAAATTTACAAGGAAGATAAAGTAGTACTTGAAAATTTTATAACTTTATTACAACTGAAACAGAAATAAGTTTGGTTACATCTTTCCAAATCACAATATCAGAATTCAAGTACAAAATATCGGTCTTGTACAAAAGCCTTCAGAATGCATAGTTTTTAAAGTCATAATCCCCGACATAAACTGCCATGGAAAGATAGAGCCAAAGCCAAGCAATACTTCAAACACTTCAAGTAGAGAGAATCTGAATTAAGCTCCTATGTTTCCACCCTGTAAACCTGGGGGGGAACGGAAAGAAAAGAGGCGAAACAAACTAGGTCAGACATAAGTCTGGTGAGTCCAGTGACTTTCAGCATATAAGCAGATAATAGTATCATGACATGTAAATAATACTGGATGAGAGATAATCGTAACAGGAATAGCAGGTTAACAGAATGATAGAGACTAAGCTAAGCTTTTTACTTAGTCCTCACTTCTCTGCACTAATACTAGTATAACAGGATTAGGTGTTACCCTAGTGTCTAAACTGAAACAGAAACGGAAACAGAATAATCTCTACAGAAACAGAATGCTAGTAATGGGCCTTTACCACCCGAACAGACAGAAGGTACAGAAGCAGAATACTAATAATGGGCCTTTACCACCCCAACAGACAGAAGGTACGGAAATAGAATCGGAAACGGAATCAGAGACGAAAACAGAATAATCCCTACGGAAATAGAATGTTAGAATTAGGTGTACACTAGTAATGGGCCTTTACCACCCGTACAGACGGTACCACGCAGAAACAGACAGGTGTTACCACCCAACAGAAACAGACAGGTGTTACCACCCAACAGAAACAGACGGTACCTACAGAAACAGACAGAACTAAGTGTACCCTAAGTCCTACCCCCAAGCAATCGGCTCCCTAATACATAAATACCCTATGTCGGCCCCACGGTAGGGTGTATCACTCCCTAAAGTGGCAACCTATTGGCACAGACCTATTTACAGATGTCACGGTGTCTTACATCCTCAGAGCAGACCCGATCCATGCACGCACATGACCCAGTTGGAACGCACCATCAACACCCCTCGCCATTATCAGAATGAACCGCTTATAATTAGTTCAGTAAGCGTGCTCAGACCCCTACATAGCGTGGGGTCAAAGTTTTGATACCAGAAAGGGTTACTGACTAATATGGGTCCCAAACAACAGATGACACATGTATTTCTCCTCCTAACCTTGTGTCCCCAGACTAACACGTTTCAGATTAACTTGTTTATAGATTTCAGACAGAGTTCAGATTACTAGTTCACAGATCAGACAATCAAGTTAACAAGTTTTCAGACTAACGGATCAGATATATAGATTAACAAGTTCTCAGACTAACGGATCAGATATACAGATTAACAGACTTACAGATTGTTTTACCTAACTTTGTATTGGGCCTACAGATTTACGAAACGGGTTTATTAGATTCATCGGTCCAATTGTTTTAACCCTATCCAACCAACACGTTTTAGGTATCATATTTATCTTAGATTTGCATTAATTATTAATGCACAGACCTCTCACATTAGGTTGGTAGCTTGTGGTCGCCGGATATGTTGGGCGGTTCCGGGCAGACTTCTGCCACAAGCCAGACCTAACCTCGTGTCTAAGAATATTTTTGTTATGCCTACGACCTCTCACATTAGACTGGCAGTTTGCAGTCGCTGGTTAAGCCGGTTGGTTCCGGACAGGCTTCCACCGCAAACGGAGTCTAACCTCGTGTCATAGTCAATTTATTCCAATACAAATTATACAGATGTCAGACTAATTTATGTCCATTTAACAGATTAAACTTCATTACATGTTACAGCAGATTAATCAAATTTCCATGTTTTACTCAATCTTAGATCGAGCCTACGGATTTTCATACCCAAATTACAATTATTTTGCTTTCAACAGATTAGGCAATTCAACAGATTTAGCCAATAACAGATTTGGTAGATTTGACAATTCAACAGATAACAGATTTGGCAGATTAGGCAACTCAACAGATTTATCAGATAACAGATTTAGCAGATTAGGCAATTCAGCAGATTTAGCAGATTAAACATTTCTTAAAGTTCTGTTTACATATCTTGCCTAAATTTACATGCCTAAATCATGGTCATAATTCATAATACGACATATGCCCCCAATTTTAGTTAAACTTTGCACAGTATAGAATATTCTGTAAAAAGCCCCAAACAATATGAATTATGCCAAATTATAGCCTATGATGCCAAATATCCTAAAATCCATATTTAGGCGCATTCACATTAATAGTTAACCTAGTTAATGTACATCTTTACGCCTAAGTCACATATTCCTTTTTTTCTTTTCAAGTCATAGATCATGATATAAAATATGCCCCAAAGTCTAGATCTTAAATTTTAATCATGTATTATGTCCTCAAAATCAAATCTTGCATTATAATATGCATTATATTCCAAATCCCAAGTCATATGCTATCATATAGTAATTCTTCTTCCAAATCACAGTTTATTATACATAGTATGCACTGATTCTAGATCTTAATTTACAACCTATGTTATTTTCTCAAATCAGTCACAGATCAGTCATGTCCAATTATGCAATATTCATTATTTGTCCTAAAATTAGCGTTCATGCGTTAATCTCTTATGAGATTTGGCGCAGGCTCGTAGTAGCTGGCTATAGAACAGAAAGAAAAAGGAGATACAGAATAGTCGCATAAAAACAGATCTGACAGATAAGAATACGCATAACCTCATATTCAGATTTATAACCACGCCAAGATCATAATAAAAGTTTATATCTGAAAATAATTGTACTCACAATTTAAAAGGTAAATCTTGGTTTCTGGGATCTGTGTTCTGACACTGAATAGGGCTCCTTTGCCGTGGACTATCGATTAGAAAATAGTTGTTCTCTTTTAATTCTATTCAGATTGGAAGAAGATGCACTAGTTTTGATTCTAGTAGAGTAGCATACCATTTTTATTTTTTATTAGAATAGAGGCAAAGTATAGGCAGAATGAAATTGTGTGGAGAAAAAGCTAGGTTTGGGGGTGTTTAAATAGGTTAGAGCTCACGAATCCGGTCAGAAAGGCGTCCAGGTGCAGAAAAATGGATCTGTCTACAGATCTGGAAAAGGGGGGGGGGGGAGGTCGACCCTAGTGTCAACCTGTTTACCCAGGTCGACCCCCAGGTCGACCCTAGTGTCGACCTGGGCCCTGGGTGGGAATTTTCCCGCCCAGCCCGGGTGTCTGTTTTTGAATTTCAAATCTGAATTTTGAATTTTTGGGCTGGTTTTTACTGAAACTTCTGAAGGCCATATCTTCTTCATACGGAGTCCGATTTACGCAAACTTGGACTCTATTCCAAGCAAAATTTCGAGATGAACGCAATGGAGTAACCCGTTTGCCTTAATTATTTTGTTACAGTTTAATTATTCTCTGATTTGTTACTCTTATGTTCACAGAAAATACGGGGTGTTACACTAAAGATATCCGCGAGTAAGAAATTTGATAAAATTTCAAGCAAAATAGTTAAGATGTTGAGAAAGATTGGTTGGAAACTTGGATTACCATCATCAAATTCCTAGCGTATTATCCTTATATTCTAATGAATATTGTATTAGTTTATCATTCTAGTTTATTATTATGCATTGCATACTGTTTATAATCGTTGTTTAGTATGAATGAAAATCTTCGTTTTCTCTGTCAATTTACTATAATAGTCTTTGGAAATCCCTAAATGATCGACACATAACCTAAAAACTCAAAAACAACTCAACTTTCAAAAATGAGCAAAGGTATGTCAATATACCCATCACCTCTATGCCAACATATAACAGAAGTTTCCAAATTATTTTAAAATTCAAGATTCGAATAACTAGCATATGTCTATTCATTTCAAATGACTTTCCACCTCTTTAAATATCCCTTCAAATTAGCTATGCACAAAAGCCAAGATTTTGGAGGGCATTTTCTTGTAGCCTTGAAATCATGAAGTGTAATTAAATTGTTAGTGATTAAAGGCCATATAATAAAAGATTGGATGTAAGGTAACTACAAACCAGTATAGAATCCAGTGCGTTCTTTTCGTTTTACCTTATTGCATTTACTTTACATGCTATTCTTTTCTTTGGTTGATTCTTTTTCATTATGTAACCTATAAATAGGAGCTAGGCCTAACCCCAAATCACAAACATTTCATTCTTTTCTTCACCATCATCCTTCCTTTAACCTTAGTCTGACCCCCCCTCTAATAGAGGCAAAGCCTAGAATAAAATTTTAAAAAGGGGACATCAAATTCTAAAAAGAATTATATAAGAAAATCTTACCGGGAAAAGGAAGACCCTTAAAGGACAAAAAGAAGAGTTTAGGAAGGCAGATGAATGAGAAATTTACTATGTATAAATCAAGAACGTTAATCAACTATATCTCTAGAATTGATTTGAGTTATATCTCATTTTTCAAATGCTAGATTTAGTTTTAAATGTCAAATTTACACGTACTTAAGTGTAAAAAGATATAATGATGAAAGAAGGACTTATGTGTAGTATTTGGACCTAAAAGACATAGACTGAACCGAATGACATTAATCATTTAACATAAGACCTAATCCACTTGTAACACATCTAGACCTCTAATATGAAATGAAAAATATTAGAGAACCAAAGTAATTTTTATGACAAATATAGCTTGCTTGAATTATATCGTACCTAGATTATAATAAAAAAAGTACAACTATGAACCAAAGAAATAACCTAAATATAATACTTAATGTGTGAATCTTAACTTAAAAAACAAGTTAAAATAAAATAATAACGATAAATCATCATAAAGGGAATATTTTTGAAGATTTATACTTCGTAGATATTTAAAAAAGGCTTTCCTTCTAAATAGAACTTATACGATAAAGATTCAATGGGGAGTGAGGTGGAAGCGCAACATGATTATTGATTAAAAGCTCATTCCAATGACACGGGGACATGCACATCGCTGCAAAAAATAAGTGGCCACATTAAGAATAAGATTCGAAGGGAGTGCATCCTAACGACGTTCGAGCACATAGGCATCAGAGAAAAAAAAAGATACTTTTGGTTCTCGTGCACTAAATAGGTTGGTGCAAGTCTAAATAGGTTGGATAACTTCGAAGCTCAAAATAAGACTACAACGAGAGTATCTCATCCAAAGGATGCTTGTTCAAAATAAATACCAGAGCTAGAAATAAGAGGACTTTTGCTATTACATGCAAAAGGAGAGGGGAAACCTTTCAATAAGCGAGATTATGCTTTGCACCATATTTTGGGCATAGTAGAGTATATGAGACAAGAATCCGATTGGCCAATCTTTGGGTAGATTAAGAATGAGCTTTTAGCTAGGTCTTGAGGTGCAGACAATAACTCTTAAAACAAAACACTAAACCTTTATGATGCTTAGATTAGACTAAGACTACTTGTAGTTGAGCTTTTTCTTTCTAAAGTTTTTTTCTCATTCACATGACTTTTATGTGTTACCCATTCCTTTTCTTTTCCCCACCTTAAGAGTGCCGAGAAGTAGTCGATTTGCTTGGTAGATTCATACCTTTGTTAGAATGATCCATTCCTTACAATATATTTCATTTTCAACTCTGGTTTTTGATGTACTTTGAGCGAGGGATATTTTGATACATTTTATAGTGTGATATTTTGATGGTTTGAGACTTGGATATTTTAACAATGTATTTGGTTATGTTTTCAAAAATGATGCTTTTCTTAGTTTTTTCATAAATTATTTCTTCCACTGTGATAATATTATTTATGTTATATGTTGATATCTTAGTCTCTGAAATGATCAAATACCCGACTATCCACACTCTTTGATATGACCATAACTGCGGTATATTATGGGGTGCATATTGTCCTAAAAACTATATGTACCTTAAATATAATGTGCTAGAATCACACAGAATGCCACATAAAAGGTCACATAGAATATAATATAAAATTTCAAAAGAGCATCATGTAGAGTATCACATTGATTGTCGCACAGAATGTTGCATAGAATGGTCACGTAATCATATAGAGATCGCACAGAATATCATGCAAATATCACTCATAATGCCACATAAAATGGCATATAGATCTATGAACCCCAAAATAGAGTTACACAAATTTTTCAATGGCTAAAAGGTGGTATGAAGGCCCAAAAATGGCATAAAGCCAGAAATGGTATAGAGGTCCATAAATGACACAAAGGCCTAGAAATGAAATGAAGGCATACTAATGACACAAAGGCTCAAAAAATGGAAAAAGGCCTATTAATTGGCATAAAAACCTTTAGAATGGCACAAAGGCCCTAAAGATGACATGAAAGTCCAACGATTGCATGAAGACATGCATTGTGGCACAAAGGCCTAAAGAATTACCCGGAGTAGATGACACGAAGTTCGTAGAGTATGCACATCATACAAATCTATTCGGTTCAGGTCATTGCTAACCAAATTTCGGCAATTCGAACCAAGTTGCAAAACCCTTCACAAAGGAGTTTAGAAGAATCATATACTCTTGAGTAGCAATTGATCATGTAATGGTTTCACATTCCATATTGCATAAGTTTTGTAACACCCCACTTCCATAAATGTCACTCACAAAGGGAATGCATTAATTTCCATGGAGCGTATTTAGTGTATAGAACAGAATATAACAAGACATATATAAATAATGGTACTTGAAATTTTTAAAACAACTTTTATAGCAGCGGAGAAATAGTTTGATTACAACAACTTCATAAACCAAGTACACTTAATATCCATCTTGATAAATTGATTCAGAGTACATAAAATAAAAAGCATAAACCCCAACACAAGTAGCCATAAAAGATATGGGCTGAACTTTACTTTCAGCAATCCAAGCACTTCCAAAAGAGAGAGAAAGAGATCCAAGATCAAGCTCCACTAGTACTAGTCCCACCCTGAGAACCGAGAGAGGGGGGAAAGGTAGAAAAGAGGAGAAAACAAGGGGTCAGACATAAAGTCTGGCTAGTATAATAACTTTAACAATATAATTATTAAAGTAACTAGGATAAGGCATAAACTGGTAAGATAAGATATGACCATGAAACAAGTGGGCATGACAAAGCAAATAAGAAGAATATTCTAGCGTTAATCTCATTCCTAATCACTATAGGATAATTACTATACTGCACCACCACTAGTCACCCTAAAAGTTGATCCCGCCTACAGAACTTAATAATGATAATGGTAGTTTCGTGTACCCCTAGCTGCCTTCATAGGTGCCATCTGCCCCTATCTCCACTAGTTGTACCTACTACACCCATTCGATCGGCTCCCTAACTCGTAGTACCCGTGATGGTCCCACAGTTGGGTGTATCACTCCCCAAAGTGGCAACCCGTTTCCCTTAATTCCCACATTTGAAATTAAGTATTCTTTAATTTGTTAACTTTAATATTTAAAATTACTGGGTGTTACATTCTTCCCTCCTTAATGGATTTCACCCCCGAAATCTCCAAGTTAAGGAGAATGCATATCCTAACATCCAATCATCCATCTACTCAACCATCAAACACAGGCATCCATTGTCCTTACAAGATTTCTAATGCTGTATGAACATATGCAAAGAGTGTGTGTATATGTTCCTTATCTTAATGCAAAATCAGGCGGTCTACTGATTCAGTTGACCTCCTTAATGAAAATCATGATAGTGTCAGGCGTCCATTATGTATGCGAAAGAATCATGTGTGCACGACCATTCATCAAAATGTAGCATCCATATGATAACACAACCATTATACATCCATTAATTTAAATATGCACACACATTTATATGCGGTATGAAGGTGATTGAGCCGATCTAGTGCCTAAGGTGTGTGTACATGCATCCACGAGCAACCACTAGCAACCACTTGCATCCATTTGCATCCACCAAACATAACATGTCTCAAACACATGTTTGCAACCATAGGGTTCTTCATAACTAAAGATCGAAGATGTCATCGCAAAGATAATTCTAAAAGTTAGGACAAGTATCAACAAAGCGGTAGAAAAAGGAGAAAATAAAACATACCCTCAAAAAGGAAAGGGTATAGCGTACGCATCTAATCTTCCGTCTCCCAAGTCGCGTCTCTTTGATCATCTCCCCATTGCACTTTGACCAACTTGACCTCTTTGTTGCGAAGCTTTTTGACCTTCGATCCAAGAATGCGTGTAGGAGCTCGTCTGATGGTAGCATTGCGCTCTACTTCCACTTCTTTGAGCATGCTCGGCTCTACCACTTCCGCCGTATCGTGTAAACACTTACGCAAATGCGAAACGTAAAACACGTCATGAACTCCGTTAAGCTTCTCTGGTAACTTTACTCTATACGCCATCTGGCCAATCCTCTCTGTAATTGGAATGGGTCCTACGAACCTTGGTGCCAGCTTCCCTACTGATCCAAAGTGGACTACGTTTCTCAATGGTGACACCTTAACAAAAACCATGTCCCCAACATTGAACTCAAGATCGGTTCGTCTCCTATCAGCATATAACTTCTGTCGGTCTTGCGCCATCTTCATTCGCCGTCGAATCAGGTCTATCTTCTCCAAAGTCTCCCTAATCATGTCGGGTCCAAGCAAAACCTTATCCGTGGATTCCCACCAACATGTAGGTGATCGGCACGGTCGTCCATAAAGAGCCTCAAAAGGTGCCATGCCAATGCTAGCTTGAAACCTATTATTATAGGCGAACTCCACTAGTGGAAGATGTTCTTCCCATGTTCCTCCAAAGTCTAGGATGCATAGCCTCAGAAGGTCTTCTAGAATCCGATTCACTCTCTCGGTCTGGCCGTCCGCCTGAGGATGATAAGCGGTACTTAAGCATAATTGCGTTCCAACCGCCTCTTGTAAGCTTTTCCAAAATTCGCTTGTGAAAATGGGATCTTTATCGCTCACAATGCTGGAGGGTATGCCGTGCAAACGAACTATCTCCCCAAGGTAAACTGATGCTAAACATGCGGCGGTCCTTCTACTTTTGACGGGAATAAAATGGGCACTCTTGATAAGTCTGTCTACAATTACCCAAATCCCCGTATTACCCTTCCTCGATCTTGGTAACCCATCTACAAAATCCATGGAAACACTTTCCCATTTCCAAAGCAGAATCTCTAAGGGATGGAGCAAACCTCCGGGCTTCTTTTGCTCCGCCTTGACATGTTGGCACACTAAGCATCTAACAACGAACTTGGCCATGTCCTTCTTCATTCCGGTCCAAAAGAAAACTCGCTTCATATCCCTGTATATCTTATCACCACCGGGATGTATGGTCATCCTAGAGCGATGTGAGTCTTTAAGAATTGCCTTCTTCAAACTCTCGTCTTGTGGTACGCAAAGTCTCCCATCTCTACGTAGCCAGCCTCTCTCATCTATAGCATATCTATCTAGATGACTCGAGGACTCCCCTCCTATAAGCTTGCCTACTATCTCAGCCAACTGTGGGTCATTTCGCTGTGCCTCTCCAACTCGACCCAAAAGTGTAGGTTGCACCTCTAACGATGCCAATAATTAGGGTACATAATCGACAGAGGGTCTGAAGTCAAAGGAAGATATATACTCCAAACTCTACCGCTCTAAGAACAAAGGACTTAAAGTTAACTTCTTTCTACTTAAGACGTCGGCCACAACGTTACCCTTGCCAGGGGTATACGCAATCTCAAAATCGTAGGATGCCAAAAACTCCATCCATCTCTGTTGCCTCAAGTTTAGGTCCTTCTACGAGAACAAGTACTTTAGCGACTTATGGTTTGTATACAACTCAAACCTCTCGCCAAGCAAATAATGATGCCATGACTTAAGCGCAAAAACTATGGCCGCCAACTCTAAGTCGTGGGTAGGGTAATTTTTCTCGTGGGCTTTCAACTGTCTTCCACCATAGCATATCACCCTTCCCTCTTGCATTAAAACTGCGCCAAGCCCTGTCCCGCAAGCATCGGTATATACAGTGAATGTCTTACTTCCGTCTGACAAAACTAAAACTGGAGCTGTCGTCAAAGCCCTCTTCAGACGTTGGAAAGCATCGTCGCAGTCAACGTCCCAAGTAAAAGTCAAATTCTTCTTCGTTAATCGAGTGAGAGGGGCTGATATCTTCGCGAAGTCCTTAGTGAACTTCCTATAATAGCCATCCAGCCCTAAAAAGCTTCTTACTTCTGTTGCGTTCTTAGGAGTTTTCCAATCTTAGATTGCAACTACCTTGGCGGGATCCACAGCTATCCCTTCCTTAGAGACCACGTGTCCTAAGAACCTCACTTCTTTTCTCCAAAAATGGCACTTGGAGAACTTAGCTTTAAGTTGATGCGCTCGTAGGGTCTCTAAGACTTCCCTAAGATGTAGGGCATGCTCTTCTTCATTTTTAGAGAAAACCAGAATATCGTCTACAAAGACTACCACAATTTAGAAACTCCCTAAACACCCTACTCATTAAGTCAACAAAGTATGCGGGTGCATTCGTCAAACCAAAAGGCATGATGAGCCACTCAAAGAAACCGTCAGGAGTTCTAAATGCAGTCTTATCGATGCTATCTTCAGCCACCCTTAGCTGATGAAACCCTGTAGCCAAATCCAGTTGCGAGAAAAACGAAGCACCCACCAATTGATCGAATAAATCGTCTATCCTCGGCAATGGGTGTCTGTTCTTCTTTGTTAGCTTATTCAGCTCTCTATAGTCCATGCACAATCTAAGTGAACCATCAGCTTTCGTAGCAAAAACAACTGGAGCACCCCACTCCGAAATACTTCTTCTTATGAACCCCTTCTCAAGCAATTCTTTCACTTGCTTACTGAGTTCTCTTCTCTCTCTCGGAGCCATGTGGCGCACTGGTAATGCAACTGGCTTTGCATTATCTACTAAGTATATTCGAAAATCTATCTCACGCCTCGGGGGTAAACCTCGAACTTCATCGAAGACGTCACTATATTCATGGACCACACGAACAGATTTCAAATCATCATTGGATGCGTCAAGGGATTCTAGGTAGCTAAGCATTATCAGACCTCTAGGGTCACAAGAAATATCAAGGGTCTTTCCACAACGAGTCAACAATCTAACTACCCTTCTTTCACAATCTAGGATGGCCCCATATATAGTTAGCCAATCCATACCTAGAATCAAGCTATAGCCCACGAAGCCAAGAACGAAGGCGTTGCATTCAAGCCCAACGCCCAAGAAAGACACTCTCAAATCCCGACAAATCATAGAAAGATGAGCCGACACACCAATAGGATTTGAGACTACTATGGGATACGTAACTAGACTAGTATTTTGGTGCAGTGTTTCAACTAACGAAGCAGACACAAACGAGTGTGAAGCGCCAAAGTCAAACAAAGTATGAACAAGATGATCAAACAGAAAAACTAAACTTTCAACGGAGATGTTTCTACCTCTCTCCTGCCCTGGTGCCATGAGAGCCTGAATCTTCCCTCTTGCCTGCCCTGGTGCCATGAGAGCCTGAAGTTGTCCTCCAGAAGTGGACCCTGTTCTTTGCTGTTGTGGTTTCTTTTGGTCTCCTTTCTTCTCGGGTGCCTTATTAGTATTCACACCTTTCTCTTCCTCATGCATAAGCGCCATGTCAACCAGTTTCTCAAAGGTAACCCCCATCGGAATATGGGTTATCGCCAACCCATGTAGCGGCTCATTCAAACCTTTAACGAACCTCAGGGCCTTCTTCTCAGGTGTATTTACCAATTCCAAGCCAAATCTTGCCAACTGGTTGAACTTGTTGACGTACTCTTTTACTGATAAATCCCCTTGCTTCAACGCCAAGAATCTTTCCATATATAAATTCTCTTCTGCTCGTGAGAGAAACTTCATTTCGAACCTATGCTTGAAATCCATCCATGTCTCCATCGGACGCTCTCCGTTCGTGACTTCCCACCAAAACGAGGCTTCGTCCTTCATTAACCAAGCAGCTAATTGGACCTTTCTTCCATCTTCCACCTCGAAAATACTAAATAGATCTTCCACCTTCTTAAGCCAATTTCGAGCTTCCACAAACGTCTCTGATTCGTGAAAAGGTTTTCCGCCCATTGCCCTAAAATCTTTGCGTATCTTTGCAAAAGTATCAACACGGTGAGGAGGAGGAGGGGGGAGGAGGAGCATTTGCTGGGCCTACATCATTGGCCCTAGCTTCCAAAAACCTTCTAAACCATCCTGGTATCGGTATCCCCTCGGGTATCTCGGGAATTCTAAACATGCTGAAAAGAAAATGAAGAGATTCAAAACGGAGAATTCGAAAGAAAGGTATATGGCTCTTGGGGGTTATGCTTTTAAAACAAACTTTTCTCTTGAAAATACTTTCCTTAAAACAAATTGAAAGTATTTCTTTATAAAATGCTTTTTGAAAAATAGTTTTTCAAAATTCATATCTGGTCTGGTAACCTTCAGCTTTGATACCACGTGTAACACCCCACTTGCATTAATGTCACTCACAAAGGGAATGCATTAACTTTTATGGAGCGTATTTAGTGTATAGAACAGAATATAACAAGACAGATATAAATAATGGTACTTGAAAATTTTAAAACAACTTTTATTGCATCGGAGAAATAGTTTGATTACAACAACTTCATAAACCAAGTACGCTTAATATCCATCTTGATAAATTGTTTCAGAGTACATAAAATAAAAAACATAAACCCCAACACAAGTAGCCATAAAAGAGATGAGATGAAATTTACTTTCAGCAATCCAAGCACTTCCAAAAGAGAGAGAAAGAGATCTAAGATCAATCTCCACTAGTACTAGTCCCACCCTGAGAACCGGGGGTGGGGGAAGGAAGAAAAGAGACGAAAACAAGGGGGTCAGACATAAAGTCTGGCGAGTATAATAACTTTAACAATATAATTATTAAAGTAACTAGGATAAGGCATAAACTGGTAAGATAAGATATGACCATGAAACAAGTGGGCATGACAAAGCAAATAAGAGGAATATTCTGGCGTTAATCTCGTTCCTAATCACTATAGGATAATTACTATACTGCACCACCACTAGTCACCCTAAAAGTTGATCCTCCCTACAGAACTTAATAATGATAATGGTAGTTTCGTGTACCCCTGCCTTCATAGGTGCCGTCTACCCCTATCTCCACTAGTTGTACCCACTACCCCCATTCGATCGGCTCCCTAACTCGTAGATACCCGTGTTGGTCCCACAGTGGGGTGTATCACTCCCCAAAGTGGCAACCCGATACCACCAAAGATGCACGGCTTATATCTACACGATGCAACAACGTCTTATCTCCAGCCCAAGCCCACGCTCGCACATGACCCCGTTGGACTTGCGTTGCCACGGCTAACCCGTTTTGACCTCTTACAATCAAAACCAGTAAGCGTGTCCCGTCCTCGACTTGGGTCGAGCTCACAAAGATACTTAATGGGTTACTGGTTTGAAAAGGGCCCCCATGTATGACACAAGCTTTCCACCTACGCTTGGTCCCCACTAAGGTTTTCCCCACTTAACCCCATTCTTATTCATGTCTTCTTACATGTTACAATCTTGGTTAAGTGCATCTAATCGTATTTCACCTGCCACCCAAGGCACCCACTTAACCCCTCCATGTCCCACCACATGTTTAATCTGGTTAAGTGTTACTTAATTCATTAGAACCGTAACTTTGTAAAGACCTCCCATATTAGACTGGCATTTGTGGCTGCTGGATTTGCTGAGCGGGTCCGGGCAGTCTTACACCACAAACAAGCCTAACCTCGTGTCTTTACAATTGTTACGCATTTAATTCGTGCCTTTGACCTCTCACATTAGATTGACATTTGTGGCTGCTGGATTTGCCGGGCGGGTCCGAGCAGTCTTACACCACAAAGGAGTCTAACCTCGTGTCTTAGGAGGTTTATTATTACACGTCTTTATTTAACCCCAATTTGAATTAATATCTCTATTCAAATTTGTCAATAAATTCCAAATTTATTTATGTCCATAATTGTCTCTTAAAATTATATTCATAAATACCAAATGCCAATTAATGTCTCAAATTAATTATATGCCCTTTTAAGGCCATTTTATTGCCAGTTCACAATTTATGTATATTCAATATTATCCCATCATCCCCACGCTATTCGTATGTTTTCATATGACATATGTTAGACTCACAAATAGTCTAATTTATAAAAAGAAAAACAACATCACATAACACATAAAATAGATCTAAGGATCATGACATAAGATTACATAGCCAATAACTTGCATATGAATTTCATTCAAACTAGCATATGATACAAAACTAGCATAGGTAATGGGCATAAACTTGCATAACTTATGTACTGTTATAGAACTAAACATAAAGGTGTGAACTTGCATATGGATCTAAACATAAAGGTGTGAACTTGCATATGGATCTAAACATAAAGATGTAATCTTGAATATAGATTTAAACATAAAGGTGTAATCTTGCATATAGATCTAAACATAAAGGTGTAATCTTGCATATAGATCTAAACATAAAGGTGTAATCTTGCATATAGATCTAAACATGTAGATTAATGTCACATAAACTAGCATATGCATATACATGTTTCACATATATTTTAACAACCCAAACTTGCATAAGATTTATACATGTATATATGATCCAATCATCACAAACTTACATAAGATATATGATTCAACTTGCATAAGATTTGCATATGATCCAACTTGCATAAAATTCACATAAGAACTAACATATGATCCAACACCACAAACATATATATAATTTATATCACATGATTCAAAATCATATTCTTATAATCCCAATTATATCTTATCATAATTAAATTAATGAATTATTTTGTGAAAGCTATCATACTCACAATTAAAAAGAATAGTCTTGTCTTTCTGGGATTTGTATTCTAAAATTGAATTGCTCGCCTTTGATGTAGACTAATCGTTATTTGAATTAGGTTAGATTTGATTTTGATTCAAGCCTCTATCTTGCTTTAGGTTGAAAGTGTATGGCGGCTACTCTAGGTTCTCTATTGACGGCATGGAGGCTCTTGTTACGAATTTGTGTGATTAGGGTTGAGAGTTTAGGGGTGTTTTTATAGAAGATTAATTGATTAAGAGCCATCAGATTAACCTAGAATCAATCAAGACCATCCAGTCAAGATAGAATGACACCTCAGCCCTAATGACTCAGCAACAGGTCATAAAAACATCATCTTTCAGATCTGCCCGAGGGGGGGGGGGGTAGGTCGACACTAAGGTCGACCCCCAGGTTGACACTAAGTTCGACCTGTATAGGGGAGGTCGATACTAGGGTCGACCCCCTGGTCGACCTGGTCCCTGTTTCAAATTTTGAATTCCTGAACCTGAGCTGTTTTTAATTTAAATTTCTGAAATTTCGGAAGGCCATAACTTCTTCATACGAAGTCCAATTCGCACAAACTCGGACTCTATCTCAAGCAGAATTCCACACGATCGAAATGGCGAACCCGTTTCCCTTAATTCCCACATTTGAAATTAAGTATTCTTTAATCTGTTAACTTTAATATTTAAAATTACGGGGTGTTACAAGTTTACTCAACTGTTCACTTGTAAACTCCACTCGAGCGTATAAGCTATTCAATTAAATAAAAAAATATTAATTTCAGTTTGCTACTTACCCAATTTCGAGCAGTTCGAACTAGGTCGCTAAACCCTTCGTAAATGAGTTTAAAAATATCATATACTCTCGAATAACAACTGATCAAGTAATAGTTCTGGATCCTATACCACAAAGACTAACTCAGTCATGTAATGTACACTAGTAAACTCGACTTTGGTGCAAAAGAGTTTCAACTGAACAAGTCCAAGAATTAACTGGTAAAACAAACATGAGTGTCCCATATTACTCCTTTTATTATGCCGATTATATCAATTTTTTATTCAATTGAAATGTAGAATTTCTATAAAATAATTTACTTAAATTTATACGTGGAAACTATTAATTTCTATGTGTGTGTGTGTATATATATATATATATGTGTGTGTGTGTGGAAAAGTTCACTTGAAATCACATGGCTTGCATTTATATATATGTAGGCAATTTAGTAACCATTATCTCGGTTTAACTTAAAATAATAATTATTATTTCAATCACATATAATTGTATTTATATATAAAATTAAATATCCTTGTTATAGAAATTAAGTAATACACAGATTTCAGATAACAATTCATCTTTGAAAACAGTTTCTTAAAAATGAGTTAAAATAGTGCAATCAGACTTGTGTAAGATATGCCTTGAATCCATGGAAGAACTCTATGGAATATTAGCTTTAAAGAGATTTCGAAAATTCAATATATCAAATCTAAAAAAAGTTTGAACACCTATGTAAAACTAGTATCAAGTACTAGTTGAAATGGTTGGAAAGCCTATAGACAAACATGGAAACAAACTAAACTGATCAAACCCCTAAGCGGCATGACCTGGTTGTCAGTCCAATTCGTAATCAATGGATCTGTCAGCATAATCGATGCAATGTGCATTGCCAGGTAATGTTTATGGTGCTCCGATCTCCCGATGATTGTGATTTCTTTGATTAGCTTCTCTTATTGTACTTGCAACATACCTAATTTTAATAAACACTGTTTAGAACATTTAATGGTACAAACGAAATAAAATAATGTTAGCTAATAATGAGAATGAAATTTAAATATTTAGTGATTTAAGCCATAGTTAATCAACTAATTAGACAAATTAGATTTGATAGATAATAAGGAGGAATATGAGAGTGGTACAATATGAAAAAGACATTTCCTAAGTAAATGATCCTTTACACCTCTCTTTAAATTTACATTACAAATAAAATTAAAAATTTATAGTGGTCCATTTACCTTTTTTTGTTTGATTGGTTCGGTTTTACATTTGATCTGAATTCATTATGTTTTTATATGTTTTGGCACGCCATGTTTAGATGATAAATGTTTTAATCATTGATTGTAAATGCATTTTCATGAAGTTATCAACTAGGATTTGTATAGAAATCCTATTATATGTCAACCAATTACCTTTGGATTTTAGGATAAGGTAAGGAACATTATTTTAGAGAAGGGCTTCAATTTTTTAGACAAACTAAATAAGTATGAATATTTTATGAATTCTTTTAAACCTTAAAATTAATGATTTTGTTTTTAATTATTTAAATGTGTTAGATAATCTCTTTTGTTTCAAAAAATTATATAAACGAAACATATATGAAAATGGATTTATTTCGCTTTAATTTCCTATATTTTTATGATTTAATATGAATTTTAAAATCTATAAAAGCTTAAGTATTTAGTTAAATTTTATTAAATAAATGGTTTCAAAAGAGGGGCTTGCAATATTTTAAATACTTAAACTTATAGTTTTATGACATAAATCTAAAAAGAAGAATTATAAACTAATATGATTTTTCCAAATAATAAAGGGTGGGTGAAAAGCTGTATTTTAAATAGAGGTTTTACATTTTTCATTCTAATTATTGTCCTGCCACTTACTAAATAATTATTTCACTTCGAATAATGACTATATATGGAGTTTCTTCATCCTTACATAAAGTGTAGAAGTGCATAATGCTAAGGAAACTTAGCATGGAGTCCTTCGAAGCTAGGGTGGTGCATGCAAAGGGGCGCTTTGAAGCAATGTTTTGATTCGAAGCTTTATTTCACTTTACAAGTGGGATCAATTTTTCAAATGGTTTCAAAACAACCCTCAACTTTGTTTTTAAATGCTTCAAAGAAGATTGCTTTGGTTGCTTTTTATTCATGTCGATGCAGCTTTGAACCCACTTTAAATTGGTTTCGAATGTTTTAGTGTGATTTGTGTCAACTGGTTCGAATATCTAGGTATTTTCAGTCTCAAAGCCCTATTTTATGATTTGAAGCTGTAGTAGGTACTTTATTTTTCTTTAAAGCCATAAAGGCTCGAAGCTGAACGATTTTCCTCGAATCGATAAAGGCTTGAAGCCAAGTATAGTTTGGCTTCGAGCATTATAGAAATGTAAAGCAGTTGATCTCTATAAATCACATATTACCCTGTAACTTATTATATTTCATACTATTTCAAAAGGCTTCAAATTGAAGCATTAGTGACATGTTTTCCATTGTTTTAGATGGTTTTGAAAATTGGGAGGGCTTTAATAACATACTTATTTAAAAAAATTGCTTTAACGCCGCATGTTTGGAAGTATGTATACCTCTTAGATTTTAGAATACTATCAGCAGTGAATTAAAAACAAGGAATCCATAACCCACCTATTTTTCTTGAGCTTTACTGCCACCTCTATTTGGAATTACTTCGGGAACTTGGTTGGTCTTCGAGGTAATGTGTTTTCTCTCGCTGATAAACTGATAATTTGGTGGTCCGGAACCTCAGGTAAATCTTTGTGTTCTATCCTTTTCCGGCTTCTGCGTTGTCTTATCTACTGGCACATTTGGTGCTTGTGGAATAGGGCAATTTATGAGGAGGTTCCTTGGAGCCCCTTAATATCATCCGAAAGGTAAGGAATTGTAACAACCCGAATTTTTAGAACCAATTAATTTTTTTTATTTTAGCTATTTTTATGGATTTTGAATATTTAAAATGATTTATTTTAAATAATAACGACTAAAAGTTTATTTTAAATGAAGTTAGAACGTATAAATTTATTTTAATTATAAAACAAGCTTGAAATGGTGCGGTAGTTTGATAATTTGATTTCTAATTTCAATTGAGTATACAGAATTCATTTTAAATCAGAATTGGACAAAACAAGAAATATTTGAATCTGTTTTATTATATATTTCTAACGAATGTGAAAAACTGAGATTTCATAATATAAATTAAAAGTTATGTTCAGTTTAAAATTCAGAATAGTCGCTATGGAATTTTTGTATATTTTATATAATATATAGCCCTTAAAAATAGACATTTTGCAAACAACCTCCGTTTTCAACGAAACCACTATTGTTAGATCCGGAATGTCAAATTATTATTAGGTTCCAAATTTCATAATTTTTGGAACTAACATATGAGCGCAGTGAATTTAAATGTGTTTTGATAGTTTCAGTTTGAATTGGATCGACCAGAAAATGGCCATTTTTCAAACGGTCTCCAAATTCGACGAAATTAGTTTTGTTAGGACCGTATCATTGAAACATAGCTAGATTTATTTTTCGGGAATTTTTGGAGTCCGTATGTGGCCCTGGTAAATTAAAATGTGTGTTCAAATTCAATATATATTGATTTATATTTTAATTTTGACAAAAACTAATTGAAACAGTCGAACTAGCTTATGAAACGTATCCCATTGTGTCCGGAATGGGGGTATTTAACTAGGAGCGACAGTCGTTGGGTTCGATTTGGAGTTCGGATGAAAAG
Organism: Allium sativum; assembly: GCA_030737875.1. Taxonomy (NCBI): domain Eukaryota; kingdom Viridiplantae; phylum Streptophyta; class Magnoliopsida; order Asparagales; family Amaryllidaceae; genus Allium; species Allium sativum. Next base: position 197,337,145 of record CM060911.1, read on the forward strand.
GAACCAATTGGAGAATTAATTAATATATATATATATATATATATATATATATTCATTTATTGGCCCAAACCTTAGCCCATTACCCAGAAACCCGCTGCCAACCCTCGTTCAAAGGCGGAAAACGTTCTAAACTTTCCCCAAAATTTTCTCCTAATTTACCGCGAATTAGACAATGATTTATGAACGAAAATTGGAGAGATTTGAGAGCTTGTTCGATCTATACGGGTTTGATGTAATCTAGTGTAGTAGTTTGCCCGGATTTTGGCTCTAAAGCCACGCCATTCGTGGTAGATTTGGGAGCGATAAGGGGCGGCGAGCTCGCCTGAACGACCAGCGTTGGAAGGTGATTCTCTGGTGCGTCGAGGGAGGGTGATCGATCGGTCTTTGATGGTGTCAAGCGCGAGCGACGGGGAAGGATTTGGTGCGAGGTTTTGTTGGCTAAAGGAATCGGGGAAAGAGAAGGATTAAGGGATTAACATGGTGATTAAGCATTAATTAATTAATAGCTTATAAAAGCTAATGACGTATTAAATTATCCAATGTTTATAACATCATATCTTCTCCATACGAGGTCCAAATCCGACGATTCAAGTTGCATTGGATTCGCAGCGACGATATCTAGACAGTGGAACTGACCAGAACAGAGACGAAGATAGTTGGAGTTTTTGACAAAATTAAACGCTGTTTAATTTTATTAAAAATAGACCAATTCAGAAATTAAGAGTGGCGGAGTGGAATCCAATGTGAGAACTCTTTCTCACTCAAATTATTTTACAGTTAAATATATACTAGGATGCAGACAGGGCTTAGAAGCCCCCAACACTATTTATTGTACAAACCATGGTTGTTTGTTTGAATTTTATTGTGAAAATTTTGGATTGTAGTTGTAAAATTGATTGTGAATGGATTTTGGAATTGAATGTGATTCATGTGTATGGCGCGAGCTAGTATCAGGAGAGGGGTAGTGCTAGACATTACTCCGGTTCTAATATCGCGCCATTATAATGCCGATTTTTTTGAAATAAAATGTATTTAATAAAAATATCATTTTTATTGAATATATGAACTATATAAAATAGTCAAGTGTTGAAATAAATATTTTATCGTTAAAAATATAATTTTTAATGTATATATGAACGGCATAAAATTCTCCTAAAATGAAAATAAATATTCATTTACAAATCGGACGTTTTTTTTATGTACACCCATTTAACTGATATTGATTTAGATAATAAATTTTACACATCGCCCAACTGTACAAATAATAATCAGTATTTGCTGTTTGAAAATCTCACACGGGTATTGGGATGATATTTAACATACACTAATCCCAATTGTTTAGTTGTATGTCAAGCAATTGGTTGACAGACTGTTGTAAGCGTTAATTATTTATATTTAATGCTTATACAGTGTAGAATGCACTCTGGATGATGGATTATTGTTTATCATTGTTGTTGTATACATGTGTTGTATGAAATCCATATAAATAACATTATATGGTAATTTATTGTGTCGGATTCCAATTCAGGAATAACGAATATTTTAAAATAACGAATATTTTAAAGTAATATTCAGTAAAGGATTAAAACGTGAATTTGATGTCCGATTTTGGATGGACACGAAAATATTAAAATGTGTGAAGCCATACTGATTAGATATGCGCTATTTTGACGCGAATGATTTTTATATCGATTTTATTCATTTTTTTGATGGATATCGAAAAGGAAATGATTTCAAAATCTGATATTTTGAAAATATTATCATTTAAATACTATAATGATGAAGAGTATTCAATTTTGATTTAAATTTGAAATGGAATTGGGAATCGTTTTTAAAACGAATTTATAAAATACGTTTTGAACGATATATATATATATATTAATGGCTTGAATAGAACGCGCAGCGCCGCGACCGTTCACGAATTTCGACCATTGACTTCGAATTGACATTACGGGAGATCTGACCGTCGGATTCTCCTAAAACCGGAACTATTGGGTTCATATCGGAAAGGGCTTTCCAATGAATATAAGAGATTTGAAATCTAATGGTTGGATTTGGAATTATGTCCAAATTAAATTTGGAAAAGGTCGCTATGGATGCAGTTCGGTGGCCGTTATTGGAAACCGACTATACGGGCCTTGATAAAATTATTAACAAATATTAATAATTTGTGTAAAATCATAATACATGATTTGGAAAGGATTTGGATGAAAAATTCCACGTTTGAAAAGATAAAAAAAATTCTAAATGAACTAGTTATTAACTAGATTTGAAATCCAATAATTCTTAAATAAATAAATTGGATTTGTAAAGGGTTTTAATATAACCAGAAATTTCCAAGATATAAATTGGAATGGATTTGAATAGAAATCATTTTCGGAATATTTCCATATTGGATTCCGTGACTACACGGATATTATGGAGGAATTTGGAAGATAGATATAAATCGTTATTCCCCATACGATATGTGTTGGTTTCAGAATTTGATATTGAATATAAGCCAATATAATTTCTATTCAAATCCTTTTATTTAATATTAAGTTGAATTTTGGGTTTGTCGTGAATGGTGTCTTAAATAACACTGTTCTTAAACCCCGTGTGAAAAGAGTAAATCTTTAAATTAAGATTATTAGAGTTTCCAGTTGAATTTAGTAATTGAATTAAAATGGAATGTGAATTGGGTTTATTGTGAACTGTGTTTTAAACGACATTCATTCTTTAACCGGATTAACAATGAAAGGAGATTTGGAATATATAAATCTTTTATTAAGATTTAATGGAAATTTTCCAAAACAAAGTTTTTCCAATTTAATAAATTGGAATGGAACAGAATTCGATTTGGTAATAATCGAAGTGAACTTCTGTGGAGGAAGACTGTTAATATATATGGAATTTAAAAGGCTTTGTCGTTATTCCATTTATATCATTAGTCGGATATGGAAATTGATATCGATTATATATTGATCTATTTCCCATGAAAGTTCCATTTTTATGGAAGAGGATTTTGAGTTTATCATGAACTGTGTTTTAAATGACACTAGTCCTTTAACCCAGTTAAAGACAGGATTACATGTCTGACATTGTATTTCGAACCGTATTGTTGATCTCTGCTAAATATATATCTGTTTGGTGGCGGAGAATTTATTCTCTTGCTTAACACCCTTCTTTGAGGCGTATGAGCTTAGAGGTTATATATCGGCAGAAATCAATGGTACGGTGTAGATTGTCGATGCGGCATGTTTGATTTTCAAAGTTAAATAATCATTTATAATGATTTTTGGGAAGATTAAAACTAAGTGAAGTTTTAATAAATCTTTAAATAGATTGAAATGTGAATGTGATAATTTAAATTATCAAATTTGGGAAATGATCGAGAATGGAGTACCACCAGTTTTACTCCAGGTGATAGTTAAATCTTTAATTAGATTTGAACGTGAGATGATAATTAAATTTACCGATAACACTGGGGTGTTAGATATGGAGTATTACCAATTTTGCTCCAAACATTTGTTTAATTTTATTTGAATAATCATTACGTTAACGATTATATTCCAAACGAGGTAACTTACCTTGTTGGTTACATTTATAATAATATATACATAGCTAATAAATAATTGGATACCGGAGTGGATGTTGTGGATTGATTATTGACTGTTATTTGTTAAATTGTTTACTTCCTTTTATCGTGAAAATAAATATATTGTCGTATTGAACTGAGGTAACCCATTCTGATGCAGGGAAGGACAGGTCGGAGGAATCAAACCGGATTCCTCACTATTGTTAAGAATGTTTATCAATATAATTATATATTGTTATTGAATGTGGAATTGACTGATATTTCACGATTTGGTACTTTAGTTGACATATGCCTCTTTAGTACCATCGATAAAAACAAAGTTTTTAGAATCAATATTAAATCGATTCTGAATGTTTTCAAAGTTATATTCGTATACGATTTTGAAATATGATTTTTGATTTAAAAATAAATAAAAAAATTGATTTATAATTTTCAAATATGTTTATCAAGTTGAGATTATTCTAAGAATTCTTTAAAAAGGATTAACTGATCGATTTTCAGTTAATGAATAAGTTAACGATTTCTACGTTGATAAATGACGAAGTAAATTACTTTTACTTGATTAATATCGTGAATAATTATTATTTTAATGATTTCTTTTTCATTGAATCTTTTTAAGAGATAATCAAGTGGGAGGTGAAAATCCAATTTGAATGAGTAAGGGCAGGGGCTTTATAAATGGATTTTTCGATAAATCCAACTTATAAACAAATCGTTGAAAGGAGATATTAAAGATAAAGCTTATATTTTTATAAGTGCTATAAACCAAGTTAATTGAAAAGGGTAATTATAAGTTGATATTCTCAAATGAAGAAATGATCTATTTTGAATTCAAGGAGATTTTGGGATTTCAAAAGTTATATGAGTTTTAGAATTACGAACTTTATTTATCTTAAGTTAAGAACGTTGTCGATCAAGGTCTGAGAGGTAATTAGAATACCCCAAATTTAATGGCTTCGCTATTATCAAGGGAAGATATTAGTTTGTAATGGCAGAAGGTGTCGGAAAAAGATTTATTATTCATATAAGTGAAGTATTATGGCTCATAATGAGATTTTGAAATATAATTGGGTATGTTAAATTTTGATACATATATATATATATATTGTACAAATTAACAGGATTTACAAAGGTTAAGTTGAACCGATTGGTTAATAACCATTTATTTATATGAAAAGGGAACTTTGTTCTAGTTCAGAAATAGAAAATGGAATTAGCAGATGTTTTTGCAAAGGGATATAAATTGGAATTTGAGGCTTCTCTTATATTTAAATAAGAGGGAAAAAAGTTTTTGTTTTGAATATCGAAATTTTTTAAGGTTAAGTAAAAGGGGCATATAATGCTATGTACTAACTAAGCGAATTTATTTTCTTTTTACGGTTGCACGGATGTTCATTTTGATAGATAAATAACTGAATATCAAAATCTGGCCTTTAATCGATTGTTGGTACGGAAAGACAGGGATCGAATTCATATTCGAAAACCATTCCGACCAGCAAATATGTAATCTTGGAAGATATCAGAAGATGGTTGGGATGGAGCATTGAGGACCGGGGATCTTCATGAGCGGAAGAACTACTCGTTAAATTTCTCTCTCTAGCTACTAGAGTTATGATGACTTGTGATTCTGTCGTGATTGAATTCTTCGGATTGCAAGGACTGCTCGCTAGTTATCCTTGGGGTGATTCCTAAATAAGGATGCAGTAGGAGGGTGCCTTCGGTTCATCCTGTTCCTGGATGACTTGTATAGATGAATGCCTGACAGAGTATTTCTTGAGGGTCACGTATATTGATTTTTATAAAACGTACTTCTGTTTGATGGCGGAGAAGACACCTTCTCTTAACTAACGCCAGGGTATTTTTGTGAATGTCAATTAGTGTTTTGATGGATCTGACGATGTGGCATTCAAAGATTGGTGTGTTGTTCTTTGAAGATAATGGTGACCGTAACCCTCACAACCGAGAAATGACAAAAATCGGGTAGGTAGCATGGCTAGGTGGGTCATTCCCAAGCAGGGTGTATTATCACCATCTAGAGAAATTCCTTATTTGTTCTTCTTTCGATTTTGTATCTCCAAGGATGGATGGTGGGCCCTTAAAACCAACGGGTGATAATAGATTCGCTATACTCAAGCTAAATGAGTGGACAGTCATGTGTGGCTGGGTTGCAAGATGTTCTTGTTGAACCCCAGTGTATCCCCTCTAGAGTACACTGAACGGAAGGTGATCTCATACCTTGTCATAGTTGGAATCCTGTAACAACCCGAAAATCTGGGCCAGTTTAAAATTTTTATTTTGGCAATCTTAGCGAATTCTGAATATTTAAAATAGATTATTTTAAATAATATCGACGAGAAATTTATTTTGAATATAATTCGAACGTATATATTATACGTCGTCATTAGAATAAAAATAATTATATATAATTATAAATAGAATTGAAAATGGCGCGGTAGTTCGATAATTCGATTTTAAACCTCAATTTAACATACCGGGTGCAAAACAATCCGGATTTTAGTGAAACCAAAAACATTAGGATCTAATTGATAAAATTTTTCCAACGAATCCGAAAAATCAAAATTTCATAGCGGGAATCAAAAGATATGTCCAGTTGAAAATTCTGAATAGTCGCTATGGAATTCAGGCCCTTAAAAATGGGAATTTTGCAAACGACCTCGGATTTCGACGAAACCACTTTTGTTGGATCCGTGGTGTCAAGTTATTGCTAGATTCCAAATTTCATAATTTTTCGAATCAATATGTGAGCGTGGCAAAGGAAAACGCGTCTGACCAGTTTCAGTTGATTTTAATCGACTGGAAATTGGCCATTTTTCCAACGGTCTCAGAATTCGATGAAACTAGTTTTGTTAGGACCGTATCGTCAATACGAAGCTAGAAAATATTTTTCTAGAATTTTTAAAGTTCGTATGCGACCCCGGTAATTTGAAATGTACGTTTAAAATTCAATATAGCGATTTAAATATAAATTCAACGGAAACTGATCGAAACGATCAAATCAGCTTGCGATACATATCCCATTGTGTTCGGAATGGGGGTAATACGCTATAGACGACAGGCGGTGGGCCTCGTTTTGAAGTCAAAAATAAAAGTTGCTTTTTGGTGGAAAATTAAATAATTAAATTAAAAACTCCCCTCCCTCTCCTTTCCTTATACTCTGCCCCCCCCCCCCCCCCCCCGATATTTTCAATTCAGTTTTTCAAAAAAAAAAAAGGGAAACGAAGTCTCGCGCCGCCCTAGGCAAGCCACCGCCGCGTCGCCGGGTCCCCCACCACCGCGCCCTCCTCCAGTCCCCACCTCCGACGCCTTTCCCTCCTCCCTCCTACCTCGCTCCACCTCATTTTCCCAAGCCCCAAAGAACCCAACGCCTCCCGAAAACCCCCACCGTCAGCCACCCCCATGCCCGCCGCCGTGCCCTAGCATCCACCCACATCTGACAGACCCCGGTGCCCCCTGCACCACTACACCCGCCCTCTCCTCCTCTAATCAAAGAAAAACTGCCCAAAGCCCCCTCGATGCTCTCTCCTCTGTCCAATCGAAGACCCCTAGCAGCCCCGCGCCCCTCCTTGAGCCGCCACAACCGCCGTTTCCTCCCCCCCTTTGAATGGTAAATTTTATTTTGTTTTATTTACTTTATTTTATTTATGTAATGTAATTAAAAATACGATTTTTAACTGAAATAACCTTGTTTTAAAGGTGTTCGATCTATAAATATAAAGCGTTGAATTTATTCTCAGTTTTAGAATTACAAAGATCGGATTTTTGACATGGTAAAGATTAGATTTTTAAAGGAAGAAAATCGATATTTTTAAAGTATTAAAAATATGATTTTTCATGTTAGAGAGACGTGATTTTTAGCAATGTAAAAATATAATTTTTCTATATGAAGTAGTAGCGATAAAAATTTGATTTTTACTTATGTAGTGGATTAAAAATATAATCTTTATGTGATAGAGAATATAAAAATATCATCTTTGTATATGTAGAGGAATAAAAATCTGATTTTTATTATATATACGTTGAATTAAAAATGTGATTTTTCTTTGTTCGAAAAGAAGTAAAAATTCGATTTTTATATATTGAATAGAGAAGTAAAAATTCGATTTTTATATATTGAATAGCAAAGTAAAAATTCGATCTTTACATATGTAGTGGCTACAGCAACGAAGATGACAAAAATGCGATAACGATGAAGATTTCTCTCAAAGAAGAGTCAAGATGATTGGATAGCTTTCGGTGAGAACTTCTCACCTTTCAATTTAATTTTTCTAGTTATATATATATATACTAGGATGTAGACGATGTTTAGTAGCACCCGACACCCGTCATCCACAGACCATGGATGGCTTGTTTGTTAAATTGTTTGGTTGTGTAGTTAGTTAGAATATTTTGTTTGAATTGAATTGTTTGATGAAATGAATGGATTTGATTGATGTGTGAATGGCGTGGGCCTTCACTAGACCGGGGATAAGGCTAGGCCTCGTCCCGTTTCTAGTATCGTGCCGTTATGCCGCCGAAATTTTCTAAAATATGTTAGAAAAATAAAAATATCATTTTTATTTTGTAAATGAACTAAATGAAAATTCATGTGTTGAAATAAAATATTTTATTGTTAAAAATATAATTTTTAACGTGAAGTGAACAAGATAAAATATTCATTTACAAACCGGACGGTTTGTTTATGTACACTGATTTGACTGACATTGATTGGGTCGATAAGTTTTACACATCGCCCAACTGCACAAATAAAATATGCGTTTGTTGATTTGAAACCCCACACGGGTGTTGGGATGAAATTTGAAGTTCACTCATCCTGATTGATTAAATATGTCGATCGATTGATTGACAGGCTGTCATAAGCGTTAGATATCTATATTTGATGCTTATACAGTGTAGTGCACTTTGGTTGATCGTTGATTATTTTCTATACTATTATATATGTGTGATGTATGAAAATCCATATAATTAACATTATATGGTGATTGATTGGGCCTCATTCCAATTTAGAAAATAAAGAATATTATAATATAAAAGTTCATGTGTTGACTGTACTCATCCGTTAAGATAAGTCATGTGTTGAACGAAATATTTTAATAATAAAATTTACATCTTTATCAATATAAAATAAAGGTTCATGTGTTGACTGTACTCATCCGTTGAGATAAGTCATGTGTTGAACGAAATATTTTAATATAGAAATATTTAAATAGGAAATATTTGAAAAAGAAATATTTGAAATAGAATATTTGAAAATAGAATGATATGAAGCCGTGTTGATTAGAGATGCGCCATTTTGACGTGAACGATGTTTATATCGATTTTATTCATTTTAAAATGAATATTGAAAAGTGATTTCGAAATCGCATATCTTGAAATGAAATTTGAATCAAATTGAATAGAAAACGAATTCGAATTGAATTCGAATTGAATATATAACGAATTTGATTTGAATATAAAACGAATTTGATTTCAATTGAATATATAAAACGAATTTGATTTCAATTGAATATATAACGAATTTGATTCGAATAGAAAACCAATTTGATTTGATTCGAATAGAAAACCAATTTGAATTGAATCGAATAGAAAACCAATTTGAATTGAATCGAATAGAAAACCAATTTGAATTGAATCGAATAGAAAACGACTTCGGAATTGAATTAAATTGAAAACGAATTCAAATTGAATTGAAAGCGAATTGAAATGAATTCAAATTGAATTGAAATTTGAATTGAAATTTGAATTGAATAGAAATGAATTTTAAAACGAATTTATAAAGAAGAATTCAATTTTGATTTGAATTGAAATGGAAGTTGAAATTGCTTTTGAAACGAATTTAAAACTATTTATATAATTCGTTTTAAATAGAAATCGACGAAATATATATTATATATATATTATATATATATATAATATAATGGCCTGAATAGAACGCGCCGCGCCGCGGCAGTTCGTGAATTTCGACCATTTATTTCAAATGGACATTGCGGGAGATCCGACCGTCGGATTCTCTTAAAACTGGAACTGTTGGGTTCGTATCGAAAAGAGCTTTCTAACGAATATTAGAAATTAGAAATCTAACGGTTGGATTTGGAATTATGTCCAAATCAAATTTGAAAAAAGGTCGCTGTAAGTGCAGTTCGATGGCCATTGATGGAAATCGACTGTACGGGCCTTGATAAAATTATTAAAAATAGTAATAATTTGTGTAAAATCATAAGAAATGATTTAGAAAGAATTGGGGTGAAAAACTCCATATTTGAAAAGATAAAAATAGATTTTTATCGAAATGAACTAGAATTATAATTCTATTTATTTTTAAATAAATAAATTGGATTTGAAATGGTTTTGAAAATAACCAGAATTTCCAATGAATGCATTGGAATGGGTTTGAATCGAAATTGTCTTCGGAATATTTCGATGTTGGAATTCGTGATTATACAGATGTTGTTATGGAAATTTGAAAGATATATATTTATATCGTTATTTCCAATATGACATTTGTTAATCGTAGAATTTGATATTGAATATAAGCCGATATATTTTCTATTCAGAGCCTTGTATTGAATATCAAATGTGATTTGGGTTTGTCGTGAATGGTGTCTTCATTAACACTGTTCTTGAACCCAGTTGAGAAAAGATTAAATCTTTTTATTTAGATTTAATGAAGTGTACCAATTAAATGATATTTAATTGGAATTAAATTGATATTGATTTTTGGGTTTATCGTGAACAGTGTTTTAAATAACACTTGTTCTTTAACCCGATAATTAATGGAAAGTGATTTTGGGTTTATCGTGAACCATGTTTTAAATGACACTGATTCTTTAACCCAGTCAAAGATTAAAACTAAGTGGAGTTTTAATGAATCTTTAATTAGATTGAAAAGATCGAGAATGGAGTATCACCAGTTTTACTCCAGGCGATAGTTAAATCTTTAATTAGATTTGAACGTGAAATGGTAATTGAATTTACCGATAACACTGTGGTGTTAGATATGAAGTATTACCAGTTTTACTTCATGGGATGAATAGGTTGGGATTGGGAAATTAAAATAAATGATTACTTCGGTAAGGTTCGCTAATCCCGACTAGTTTGAATTGATATTCAAAAACAGATTAAAGAATAAATTTTAATGATTTATCTTTGATAAAATTAATGGGAACCTTTCCCTATGAATGTGAAATTTAGAAACTAACTGTCGGTTAGCCAAGCAGAATGGTTTTCTGGATATTGATCTGATGTTGGTTTCGGCCTTCGGGGTTAATATTTGGGGAATTATTCTCTTGATTAATTTACGGTTAGTGACTGATGAATTGGAATGAGGCGTATATTGTGTTTGTGTAACACTTATTTAAATATACGCGAGTTATTCGGAAAGACCGGGTTTATCCCATTTTGAATAACTGATACGACGATAAGTCGAAGATGAAGACGATGGTCGAAGACCGGAGGTCTTCACGTCGTTTGGGTGATTACTGATGATCTTGATTGGGCTGTACACCCAAGAAGATGGAAACAGTTGGTGATCGTCCAGACGTGCTTGGAGATCGATGGATATGCGGGGTACTAGGTGCCTCCGGTTTCGTTCAGACCCAGAACGGACTTGTAAATGGACTGTGTGTCTGACATTGGATTTTAGTCCGTGTGATTGATCTCTATTAAATATATATCTGTTTGGCGGCGGAGAATTTATTCTCTTGCTTAACGCCCTTCTCTGAGACGTACGAGCTCAGGGGTTATATATTGATGGATATCAAACGCATGGAGTGAATTGCCTGTGTGGCATGCCTAAGTGGCAATTGATCGAGGCTTCTGTTGAAAAGCAAAGTCTTGTGGTGATTATCAAAGCACGGCCTTTGTGGCATAGCTTTGTGTAACGTTTGCTTCGCGAGTTTCACACCCGGTATGAACCAAAAACGGGAGAAGGACCTCAGGGAGGGCCTACGTTTCCTCCTAGCTAAAAGTGGCGTCAGTGGTTTTACACGCCCTGACGAGTTTGACTTATGTGGTTGTTGCTGTTGCGAGGCACCTCGGTTAGATCGGACGATCCGGGTCCGATGGAGTCATTCGTTGGCTCGCTTACGCCCCAAAGGGCGGCGAAACGTAGTGCTCAGGCATTTTAATCCATATCGGTGGACCGGCCCTGACGATCCAAGGGTCGATGCGTTCTGATCCTGAGACTCGGGCTAGGCAGTCTCGAATGGGTTGAGGACTATCTTTTGCCTCGGTTCATAGACGGAAATCCAATTTCCAAATACGTGATATTTGCGGTTTTATTTGTAAACCTATATATGGCGACATGATATATGGTACCCATGCCGCCTATGATTGATACTTATGATTTGAAATTGTTTTATACACTATGCACTTATAATAGTATCAAATGATTTGTTTTAAACGTATCAAGCATTCTTTGGCTGTTATAAGGGAAAACCGTATCCCCCGGCTTGCGTTGCATTATGTGATAGGACCTGGGTCTTATAACAGCTTCATTTTTCTTTATTTAGCATTGCGCTGTTTGTCTTATGTACTGGTATTCTTGGAAGGAAACCCGTTCCGTGTTATACGGCGTGGTCCCTTGATTTACCTAACTATAAAATAAAGATAAATAACTGTTTTAGTTCTCACACCAGTCACATGACTGACCTGGAGTTTATTGTTTTAACCTAAACTCTGGGTGCCCCTATTTTGACACGGGCAGCTAGTAGTTTTGGTTTTGCAGATATATATTCACAGGATCCTGGTTTACAGCTGGAATGATATCCGGAAAGCTTTGTATCCGTATATCTCTTCTAGTTGTGTATTGTATTATTTTCCGCTGCGATGTATTTAAATGTAATTTAAATCTCTGATATTTCTGTGTAATATTCATTTAAACTCTGTATATTCTTGTAATATGATGCATTGTTGTGATATACAATGAAATGTTCTTCCGTCTGCGTTCTACTTTGTTGTGTTCTCAAAACAATTCGTTCTTTCTCTTCTCTTCGGAGACCGAGGAAGTTCGGGTCGTCTCATCGTGGTATCAGAGCTTTGGTTTACCAAGCTCAGAGAACAAGGCACATTAGAACCATACGAAAGGATTCATCAGATATTGGATTAGTAATATCCAATTAGAATGACTCGTTAGAGATAGGATCAGTAGTATCCTAGGATGAGTGTGAAGAGTATATTTTTAAAAAATGAAAACAATTTTTGTTTTGAAAATTTAAATCAATTATTCGTATTTGATTATTTATTTAATTGATTTGGACAATCCGATATATAAAGATTTTGCATATGCGTCTTGCAAACGTGTATTCGAAGTTTTAATATACTGGATGGTTATAGGATCATACTCTAGTTGCCCAGGGATAATTCTGGTGATGGGGCACTGTCGCCAGTATTTATTTTCGAGTAACGAAAGTGAGATTTCTATATTTCCATTAGACTGGTGTGAGAACCGAAACTAGATAGGGCTTATTGTTGTGATTTGGCATCAAAAATCTGATTTTTGTATATGTATCAAAATTATGAATTTGAAACCCTAATTCACTAATTGATTGATGTTTGTGTTGTTTGTTTATTTGTTTGCTAATTTTGAACCATTTAGCCTAATTGTACCAAATATTGAATTGTATTGAAAATTGGTCACATTTGTTTGCATATACATATACTTACATTGAACAGGTCATAGCAAGGAGGCTAGAGCAGAGAATAAAATTTGTTTGCCCGACAAATAGGTACATGTTTACTATAATTTACTGTTTTGTTTGGGTGATGATGATTTTATGAGCCGATTGGCTAGCAGCTTGGCTTTTTCTTTTTCTTTTTCTTTTTGAGATCAGAAGGCCTATATGGCAATTTCGGGATTTTCCCGTGGCTCCCGGTGCAGGGGAGGTTATGGCGAAAATTTTCGAAAATTTAGGGTGTTAGCCAAATTTTTGAAAATTTGAAAATTCTCAGAAACTGAAAAGTTGGAGAATGGAAGCCAGATCGAGCGTAGAGTTGATTAATCAAACCACTTTCAACTTTGTTCCTTTTCGGGGACGAAAAGTTTTAAGTGGGGGAGATTGTAACAACCCGAAAATCTGGGCCAGTTTAAAATTTTTATTTTGGCAACCTTAGCGAATTCTAAATATTTAAAATAGATTATTTTAAATAATATCAACGAGAAATTTATTTTGAATATAAATCGAATGTATATATTATACGTCGTCGTTAGAATAAAAATAATTATATATAATTATAAATAGAATTGAAAATGGCGCGGTAGTTCGATAATTCGATTTCAAACCTCAATTTAACATACCGGGTGCAAAACAATCCGGATTTTAGTGAAACCAAAAACATTAGGATCTAATTGATAATATTTTTCCAACGAATCCGAAAAATCAAAATTTCATAGCGGGAATCAAAAGGTATGTCCAGTTGAAAATTCTGAATAGTCGCTATGGAATTCAGGCCCTTAAAAATGGGAATTTTGCAAACGACCTCGGATTTCGACGAAACCACTTTTGTTGGATCCGTGGTGTCAAGTTATTGCTAGATTCCAAATTTCATAATTTTTCGAATCAATATGTGAGCGTGGCAAAGGAAAACGCGTTTGACCAGTTTCAGTTGATTTTAATCGACTGGAAATTGGCCATTTTTCCAACGGTCTCAGAATTCGATGAAACTAGTTTTGTTAGGACCGTATCGTCAATACGAAGCTAGAAAATATTTTTCTGGAATTTTTCTAGTTAGTATGTGACCCCGGTAAATTGAAACGCGCGTTTAAAATAGAATATATAAAGTTATATTTTGAATTCAACGGAAACTGATCGTAACGGTCGAATTGACCTGCGATACATATCCCATTGTGTTCGGAATGGGGGTGAAACGCTATGGACGACAGGCGGTGGGCCTCGTTTAGAGGTCGTATGTAAAAGTCAACTTTTTGAATTAAATAATAAATTAAATAATATAAATTTTATAAAACCCTCTCCCTCCCCCGTTTCTATTCAGATCGAAAAAAAAAGGGGAAACGAAGTCTCGCGCCGCACTAGGCAAGCCACCGCCGCGTCGCCGGGTCCCCCACCACCGCGCCCTCCTCCAGTCCCCACCTCCGACGCCTTTCCCTCCTCCCTCGCTCCACCTCGTTTTCCCAAGCCCCAAAGCACCCAACGCCTCCCGAAAACCCCCACCGTCAGCCACCCCCATGCCCGCCGCCGTGCCCTAACATCCACCCACATCTGACAGACCCCGGCGCCCCCTGCACCACTACACCCGCCCTCTCCTCCTCTAATCAAAGAAAAACTGCCCAAAGCCCCCTCGATGCTCTCTCCTCTGTCCAATCGAAGACTCCCAGCAGCCCCGCGCCCCTCCTTGAGCCGCCACAGCCGCCGTTTCCTCCCCCCCTTTGAATGGTAAATTTTATTTTGTTTTATTTACTTTATTTTATTTATGTAATGTAATTAAAAATATGATTTTTAACTGAAATAACCTTGTTTTAAAGGTGTTCGATCTATAAATATAAAGGGTTGAATTTATTCTCAGTTTTAGAATTACAAAGATCGGATTTTTGACATGGTAAAGATTAGATTTTTAAAGGAAGAAAAACGATATTTTTAAAGTATTAAAAATATGATTTTTCATGTTAGAGAGACGTGATTTTTAGCAATGTAAAAATATAATTTTTCTATATGAAGTAGTAGCGATAAAAATTTGATTTTTACTTATGTAGTGGATTAAAAATATAATCTTTATGTGATAGAGAATATAAAAATATCATCTTCGTATATGTAGAGGAATAAAAATCTGATTTTTATTATATATACGTTGAATTTAAAATGTGATTTTTCTTTGTTCGAAAAGAAGTAAAAATTCGATTTTTATATATTGAATAGAGAAGTAAAAATTCGATTTTTATATATTGAATAGCAAAGTAAAAATTTGATTTTTACATATGTAGTGGCTACAGCAACGAAGATGACAAAAATGCGATAACGATGAAGATTTCTCTCAAAGAAGAGTCAAGATGATTGGATAGCTTTCGGTGAGAACTTCTCACCTTTCAATTTAATTTTTCTAGTTATATATATATATATATACTAGGATGTAGACGGTGTTTAGTAGCACCCGACACCCGTCATCCACAGACCATGGATGGCTTGTTTGTTAAATTGTTTGGTTGTGTAGTTAGTTAGAATATTTTGTTTGAATTGAATTGTTTGATGAAATGAATGGATTTGATTGATGTGTGAATGGCGTGGGCCTTCACTAGACCGGGGATAAGGCTAGGCCTCGTCCCGTTTCTAGTATCGTGCCGTTATGCCGCCGAAATTTTCTAAAATATGTTAGAAAAATAAAAATATAATTTTTATCTTGTAAATGAACTGAATGAAAATTCATGTGTTGAAATAAAATATTTTATCGTTAAAAATATAATTTTTAACGTGAAGTGAACAAGATAAAATATTCATTTACAAACCGGACGGTTTGTTTATGTACACTGATTTGACTGACATTGATTGGGTCGATAAGTTTTACACATCGCCCAACTGCACAAATAAAATATGCGTTTGTTGATTTGAAACCCCACACGGGTGTTGGGATGAAATTTGAAGTTCACTCATCCTGATTGATTAAATATGTCGATCGATTGATTGACAGGCTGTCATAAGCGTTAGATATCTATATTTGATGCTTATACAGTGTAGTGCACTTTGGTTGATGGTTGATTATTTTTCAATGCTATTATATACGTGTGATGTATGAAAATCCATATAATTAACATTATATGGTGATTGATTGGGCCTCATTCCAATTTAGAAAATAAAGAATATTATAATATAAAAGTTCATGTGTTGACTGTACTCATCCGTTGAGATAAGTCATGTGTTGAACGAAATATTTTAATAATAAAATTTACATCTTTATCAATATAAAATAAAGGTTCATGTGTTGACTGTACTCATCCGTTGAGATAAGTCATGTGTTGAACGAAATATTTTAATATAGAAATACTTAAATAGGAAATATTTGAAAAAGAAATATTTGAAATAGAATATTTGAAAATAGAATGATATGAATCCGCCATTTTGACGTGAATGATGTTTATATCGATTTTATTCATTTTAAAATGAATATTGAAAAGTGATTTCGAAATCGCATATCTTGAAATGAAAATTGAATCAAATTGTATAGAAAACGAATTCGAATTGAATTCGAATTGAATATATAACGAATTTGATTTGAATATAAAACGAATTTGATTTCAATTGAATATATAAAACGAATTTGATTTCAATTGAATATATAACGAATTTGATTCGAATAGAAAACCAATTTGATTTGATTCGAATAGAAAACCAATTTGAATTGAATCGAATAGAAAACCAATTTGAATTGAATCGAATAGAAAACCAATTTGAATTGAATCGAATAGAAAACGACTTTGGAATTGAATTAAATTGAAAACGAATTCAAATTGAATTGAAAGCGAATTGAAATGAATTCAAATTGAATTGAAATTTGAATTGAATAGAAATGAATTTTAAAACGAATTTATAAAGAAGAATTCAATTTTGATTTGAATTGAAATGGAAGTTGAAATTGCTTTTGAAACGAATTTAAAACTATTTATATAATTCGTTTTAAATAGAAATCGACGAAATATATATTATATATATATTATATATATATAATATAATGGCCTGAATAGAACGTGCCGCGTCGCGGCAGTTCGTGAATTTCGACCATTTATTTCAAACGGACATTGCGGGAGATCCGACCGTCGGATTCTACAAAAACCAGAACCGTTGGGTTCGTATCGAAAAGAGCTTTCTAACGAATATTAGAAATTAGAAATCTAACGGTTGGATTTGGAATTATGTCCAAATCAAATTTGAAAAAAGGTCGCTGTAAGTGCAGTTCGATGGCCATTGATGGAAATCGACTGTACGGGCCTTGATAAAATTATTAAAAATAGTAATAATTTGTGTAAAATCATAAGAAATGATTTAGAAAGAATTGGGGTGAAAAACTCCATATTTGAAAAGATAAAAATAGATTTTTATCGAAATGAACTAGAATTATAATTCTATTTATTTTTAAATAAATAAATTGGATTTGAAATGGTTTTGAAAATAACCAGAATTTCCAATGATTGCATTGGAATGGGTTTGAATCGAAATTGTCTTCGGAATATTTCGATGTTGGAATTCGTGATTATACAGATGTTGTTATGGAAATTTGAAAGATATATATTTATATCGTTATTTCCAATATGACATTTGTTAATCGTAGAATTTGATATTGAATATAAGCCGATATATTTTCTATTCAGAGCCTTGTATTGAATATCAAATGTGATTTGGGTTTGTCGTGAATGGTGTCTTCATTAACACTGTTCTTGAACCCAGTTGAGAAAAGATTAAATCTTTTTATTTAGATTTAATGAAGTGTACCAATTAAATGATATTTAATTGGAATTAAATTGATATTGATTTTTGGGTTTATCGTGAACAGTGTTTTAAATAACACTTGTTCTTTAACCCGATAATTAATGGAAAGTGATTTTGGGTTTATCGTGAACCATGTTTTAAATGACACTGATTCTTTAACCCAGTCAAAGATTAAAACTAAGTGGAGTTTTAATGAATCTTTAATTAGATTGAAAAGATCGAGAATGGAGTATCACCAGTTTTACTCCAGGCGATAATTAAATCTTTAATTAGACTTGAACGTGAAATGGTAATTGAATTTACCAATAACACTGTGGTGTTAGATATGAAGTATTACCAGTTTTACTTCATGGGATGAATAGGTTGGGATTGGGAAATTAAAATAAATGATTACTTCGGTAAGGTTCGCTAATCCCGACTAGTTTGAATTGATATTCAAAAACAGATTAAAGAATAAATTTTAATGATTTATCTTTGATAAAATTAATGGGAACCTTTCCCTATGAATGTGAAATTTAGAAACTAACTGTCGGTTAGCCAAGCAGAATGGTTTTCTGGATATTGATCTGATGTTGGTTTCGGCCTTCGGGGTTAATATTTGGGGAATTATTCTCTTGATTAATTTACGGTTTGTGACTGATGAATTGGAATGAGGCGTATGTTGTGTTTGTGTAACACTTATTTAAATATACGCGAGTTATTCGGAATAACCGGGTTTATCCCATTTTGAATAACTGATACGACGATAAGTCGAAGATGAAGACGATGGTCGAAGACCGGAGGTCTTCACGTCGTTTGGGTGATTACTGATGATCTTGATTGGGCTGTACACCCAAGAAGATGGAAACAGTTGGTGATCGTCCAGACGTGCTTGGAGATCGATGGATATGCGGGGTACTAGGTGCCTCCGGTTTCGTTCAGACCCAGAACGGACTTGTAAATGGACTGTGTGTCTGACATTGGATTTTAGTCTGTGTGATTGATCTCTATTAAATATATATCTGTTTGGCGGCGGAGAATTTATTCTCTTGCTTAACGCCCTTCTATGAGACGTACGAGCTCAGGGGTTATATATTGTTGGATATCAAACGCATGGAGTGAATTGCCTGTGTGGCATGCCTAAGTGGCAATTGATCGAGGCTTCTGTTGAAAAGCAAAGTCTTGTGGTGATGATCAAAGCACGGCCTTTGTGGCATAGCTTTGTGTAACGTTTGCTTCGCGAGTTTCACACCCGGTATGAACCAAAAACGGGAGAAGGACCTCAGGGAGGGCCTACGTTTCCTCCTAGCTAAAAGTGGCGTCAGTGGTTTTACACGCCCTGACGAGTTTGACTTATGTGGTTGTTGCTGTTGCGAGGCGCCTCGGTTAGATCGGACGATCCGGGTCCGATGGAGTCATTCGTTGGCTCGCTTACGCCCCAAAGGGCGGCGAAACGTAGTGCTCAGGCATTTTAATCCACATCGGTGGACCGGCCCTGACGATCCAAGGGTCGATGCGTTCTGATCCTGAGACTCGGGCTAGGCAGTCTCGAATCGGTTGAGGACTATCTTTTGCCTCGGTTCATAGACGGAAATCCAATTTCCAAATACGTGATATTTGCTGTTTTATTTGTAAACCTATATATGGCGACATGATATATGGTACCCATGCCGCCTATGATTGATACTTATGATTTGAAATTGTTTTATACACTGTACACTTATTATAGTATCAAATGATTTGTTTTAAACGTATCAAGCATTCTTTGGCTGTTATAAGGGAAAACCCTATCCCCCGGCTTGCATTGCATTGTGTGATAGGACCTGGGTCTTATAACAGCTTCGTTTTTCTTTATTTAGCATTGCGCTGTTTGTCTTATGCACTGGTATTCTTGGGAGGAAACCCGTTCCGTGTTATACGGCGTGGTCCCTTGATTTACCTAACTTTAAAATAAAGATAAATAACTGTTTTAGTTCTCACACCAGTCACATGACTGACCTGGAGTTTATTGTTTTAACCTAAACTCTGGGTGCCCCTATTTTGACACGGGCAGCTAGTAGTTTTGGTTTTGCAGATATATATTCACAGGATCCTGGTTTACAGCTGGAATGATATCCGGAAAGCTTTGTATCCGTATATCTCTTCTAGTTGTGTATTGTATTATTTTCCGCTGCGATGTATTTTAAATGTAATTTAAATCTCTGATATTTCTGTGTAATATTCATTTAAACTCTGTATATTCTTGTAATATGATGCATTGTTGTGATATACAATGAAATGTTCTTCCGTCTGCGTTCTACTTTGTCGTGTTCTCAAAACAATTCGTTCTTTCTCTTCTCTTCGGAGACCGGGGAAGTTCGGGTCGTTTCAAATCCATTCTCCAATAAGGGTCTACGGTTTTTGATTATATAATGAATATGTAGAGCGTGAGATGCAAGCGTTCTGCTAGATGGTTATTTATTTGTGATTTGATAGACACTATTATAATATCACTGGATTTTGATATATCAAAAATGTTTTGAATTATAGTAAGGTAAAAAACCGTTCATGTTTACGTGTAGGCTGGTTTTACTATTATCTGTTTCTTTCAAAAGAAATTTTCTAAAGTTAAGCAAGTTGGATGTTACTTAAACTTAGTGAGTTTTACTCACGCTGTTCACCAGACTGATCCACGACGTTTGTAATGCTCAGGTCAGACCAAGTTTTATAGGTTCAGGTTAGGAAGCTGCAAACTGCTGAAGATGTTTTGAATGGTCCAGGCGTATTAATATTTATTCCGCTGTGTATTGTATTTGAGAACATGATATTATAACTGTCCATATTTGTCTGTTATACATTGATGTATGTAAGTATATTACTTCAAGCTCTCAATAAAGATTTATTTTCTATATTATATTTGTTCCGCTGTGATGTGAGACACTATATTGTGGTTAGTGGGTTCTTCCTCTTATTCTTTTATTCTAATATTTCTTATCTTTTCTCATCCTCTAACTTCTTTCTCTAGCTTTTTGGATGTTTGGAACTCGAGTTTAAACAAGGGATGTATTTGTGTCGAAAATTCGAGCATCGAATTTTCGGGGACGCTACAGTAATGCTATCTAAGTATTGGGAAGTGTATCAATCATGACTGTTAGGGTTGCCTAAGGGTTACATGGACTTAAGAGCATATGTAATAGGTATTGTTTATTCATATATTAGGTATATTATCATGTTTATACAATTTATTGATCATGTACCTATATAAACATAGGCATATACATTCGTACGTACATACATACATACATACATATATATATATATATCTGTGTGTATTACTATTATTTAATTAGTTAGGTGAGAATTTTATGTGTAATTTTCGTTACAGTGAAGATTGGTTATGTGTGTAAAATATGATGATCATATTTAAAATTCAGTTTTAATCTAATATAATTGGTTAAATAATTTTTTATTCATTATTATATTAATATATATACATGCATATACTCACATACATTAAATTAATTGTGAGATATTGTACATATATTTCCAATTTTAATGTTTTAAATTTGGAAAGTTAATAAAATGTAATAACCCAAAATTTTAAGACATAGCAAATAATTAACGAATTGATTAATAATATAATAAATGAGTGAAATTATCAGAATTTAACTACAGAAGCTGCACCAATATGTCCATGGCAATTTTTAAAAATAGGAGCTAATATGAAAAAGTTAGAAAAGAGACAAGCTAATTCGAAAATTAATAAAAGAAAAAGGAAAAAATAATATTTTTTTGCAAATGACCAAAATTGACCATGAGACCTTTTCCATCATGTCCGTTATGATTTTTTGGGTAATTTTTGTACACAACTTGTCAAAATACGAGTTCGTATGAGGGAGATATCACAGAATCAAAATCAGGGAAAAACAGAAAAGTGTGCATAGGGTCGGGACGACCCATCCCTCACTTAGATCGACGCATGGGTCGACTCGAGAAAAATGGAGGGTCGACCCACCTTCTTGCCAGGCATGTAATCGTGCTCGGCTCGAAACTACGTGAACAGTGATAATTTTCCAATGTGTTTTAATGAAATAGAAAATTCTGATTTGCCTATTTTTTAACTTAAGCTGGCGTAGCAAGCTCTGATTGGTTCGATGACACGAATGACCCATATTTAGTTTATAAATCTGACGGTCTAGGATCTTCAACCTAACCTATAAATAAATCTCAATCCCTCCCTCATTCTTCACAACACAAATTTCTTCCCCTAAAAAGCCAGTCTTCTATTTTGGAGACAGACCAACCTAAAATTAAATTTTAGGAGAATTAAGATTTTATAAATAAAAATATTTTCTTATATATTTATATTATGGAGGTGGCTTCTGCTGGGGCCACGAGGAAAGCTTTTTATGGTGATTTTTTCGTAATTACTTAATTTTGATATGTTTAGTTAAATAGGCATAATAATAGTTGTAGTTTTTACTTATAGCCTTATTTACAATTTCTTACAGTTTTTGTTCATTTCCTACAAGTTATAGTTTTCTTGTAAAATTCTTTCTGTAAGTTATTTTCATAATTTTTTCGTCTCTTTCTAACAGTTTTTATTTAGTTAATATTTAAAATACTATAAGATATTTTCTTAATCATCTTTCCCCTTTTCGCATCCGATTTTGCAGTTTTATGTTAATTTTTTGTTATGCCCAAAGTATGCCTAGATTTGCAATTTTGGCATATGTATATGACTGATTCAGACTACTGATTTGTGCATCTAATTTTATGCGATTGATTATAATACTTTTAATTTTTGCATGCATTGGAAAATATGAATCAATTGGAATTATGTAAAAGAGGATGTGATAATTTGGGGCTAAATTGACATCTAACGATAAAGTGTAACAAAAGGGAATTTAGACTGAAAATCAACAAACGTAATAAGTTTTTCAAAATTGCTATGGCACAGGTTAGACAAAAAATGGACTGTAAAATATTTGCATAAATATCATAGATTGTACACACAAAAATCATAATAAAAAAATGTGGTTTAGATGCAAATATGATTATAACATAAGGCTATAAATGAACAAATAGGCTTAATATAAAATTGAATTTAAAGTATGTTAAGTTGTAAGCCTAATTCTTCGGTAGCCTTGTAAATGGGCAATTCTACAGTTCTGTGGTGGCCTCATAAATAGGCAATTCCATTGTGGCCTCGTAAATAGGCAATTATATGGTTCTATGGTGGCTTCATAAATAGGCATTCTATGGTTAATCTATGGCTATGCTTTCTATGGTAAATCTATAGGGGTCCTAATCAAAGGGAATTTGGGCCAAGTAGATTTTTTTTAAGGGATCCATACCATACAGCATACCCTTTTATCACAAATGGCCTCAAACTAGGGAGGAGGCTGGGGTACGCTCATGTTGTGCCGGTAGAAAGATGGTCCAAAAGGAGGTAGGTGTGGGTGTGTTTCGACAGTACAATGTGTATGCATTGAACCAATTGAGGAAGATAAGACACTTCAATGCTTGTGGCAATGCTATGTCGTTTTGTTGTTGGGTCGGGTCTGATAAGCCCAAGACCTATAATGGGCATAGGTGTTGGTGTATTAGCAGCCAATCAATGGGTAGTAATAGGAAAATTATCCTAATTATATCATGTTATGTAGTTGCAAAAGTAAAAACAATCAAATAACTAGTGCAATAAAATAAGCAATCGAATGAGAAAGCAATCGACCAAGCCTTAAATTTATGTACATCATCCTTATTTGTTCACTTATTAGTTGTGCACAAACACTTACCCTGTCTGACACTAGAATTACTATTATATCCATTTCCTTTACTTATTAGCCATGCTAGTAATTATATAGCTCACTAGACTTTATGTCTGACCCCCTCCTCTTCCTTCCTTTTTCTTTCCCCAATAGGTTATAGGGTAGAAGTTGAATGGTACTAGCAGCTTAGGAAAAGTAGTGGTCAAGAATTGAAATTCTTGTTGTTATATGTAAAATTTCTCTTTACATTAGCTTTTTTGTTACTGTCCTGAGTTGTACTTGAGATGGAATTTTGTATGTATACCCTAATTTAAGGTGACATTAAGAAAGACAAAAGTTATGCATTCCAACTTGTTTATGTAAAGTGTTATTTTAAAATAACATCTTGTTGTAAGATAAATGTTTACGTTGTTTTTGTTTTCATATTTATGAATCTAAGTCTTTGTGATTTGTTTCTTTGTACCTACAATGCTCTGCATTCCTTAGTATAACATTAGCCAGGAATACCAAGGGTGCAAGATGTTTCATTTGGTGTCAGAGCCTAAGGTTATAAGATTCCTAATTTTTTTAAAGTAAAATATTTTCCGAAGAAAAATATATTTTCAAAACAAAAGGTATTTTTGAAATTAAATGTTTTACAAACCCCCCTCAAGTCCATCTCCTTTCCTTGTCCAATTTTCTCCTTTCTTCGTTGAGATATCTCTAAAATGGCTTATTTAAGCTTACGTATGTGATTAAGACCTTAGACCTTTATAGGTTGGAGTTTTGACTTGTGGATAAACTAGTTTAATCCATTTGTGAACTCTTTGTGAAACCGAAGTTAGGAGATAAACTTACTACCAAACATATATTAAGTTGGGTCAATTATGGATAAAATGACCATTGAAGCCAAGGATTGCGAGATGACTTAAGAAGTATTATTGTAAGTTTTTGGGAATGTATTATCATCTTTGAAAAGGAAATAGTTGATGTGGGTACTACGCAAGAGTATTATTGGGAAATGTTAATCAAAAGGATCAAGCAATAGAAATAGGTAAAGGTTGGTAAAAGAGGTGTTATCTATCTCTTATTCTTTCTAGTTCTCTTATTTTATCTTATTTTGGAGTGTTATATTCGTTTATCTTTGATTCACTAGTTTGGGGTGGCCGCGTGGGGTTATAGCCATGCTAATGTGAGATAGACCATGTAGAACATCTATATTATTGGCCTAACGAAGATGTACTTTAAAGATATAGTAAATCTTCATTCCATATATATTGTACGTTAGTGGCATTAGTTGATTTTTTTGCACCTTTCTAGGCCCAGCAGTAGTTTCCTAACCCCGTAGAAAGATTGATATGGTTATCCATGGTGGATCAGGGTTTGAGACTAGAGATTCTAGATATAGGATATGCATGGGGTATATCCGGATA
Source organism: Allium sativum (assembly GCA_030737875.1). Classification (NCBI taxonomy): domain Eukaryota; kingdom Viridiplantae; phylum Streptophyta; class Magnoliopsida; order Asparagales; family Amaryllidaceae; genus Allium; species Allium sativum. The sequence continues at coordinate 197,362,310 of CM060911.1, forward strand.
TGGAATGGTTTTGGGTCTAGATACTTTAATCATACAGTGGTTGACTCTGATTTTGACTATGGCAGTAGAGTTTGACCGTGATGCTTATATTATGAGATTCTTGAGATAGGAAAATTTTAAAGGTGGACTGATTATAAATATATAAGGCTATCATAAATACTAGAAGAGAATTATCAGACTAAGATGTGTAGTGGAGTCATTGCTGAGATTTCTTGTGACCCGAGGAGTCAGTTATGTTGAATTTCCTATTTTCCTTAGTGCATCTCTAGGTAAAATAAATCCAATTCCCGTTGTGCTATATTTTTCAAATATTAAAAGAGGTTAAGAGGCCACCTCTTAGAAGTGGGATTAATTTCCTAATTTATATTTATGACAATACTTAACTTGTAGCATTATCGGTAAAGCACATGGTTTTATGTGAAAAAATAGAATTGAGTTCAATACATATTGTGATGACCCGCCCCGTACTAGCCGACATTTCCCCGAAATGCGTTGTACCAATGTCCAACTAGCACGGAACGGTCGTCAAAAAGGAAAGGGTTGAAACGATGAATCACCAAGAACCAGTAGTATATCTCACAACGCATGGAATAAAATATAATAATAACATAACTTGACAAAAAACAGGCGAGACAATGCATAAGCTGAAAACTAAACCATGTCCATCAGAGTAGTGGAAACCAAAATACAGTTTATGATCCAAACCAATATAACAACTTCCAAATACTATCGTCGCATGGTAGAAGTTTGAATCTGGTTCGGTTCGGAGTCATCATCTCGGTTCGGGTCGTGGTCCTCCACCAGGTCGGTTCGTGACACCCTTGGCTCGTGACCCCCCCTGTTCGTGACACCCCCCAAGCTCAAGACCCCCCCGGCTCGTGACCTCCTCCCCCGGCTCGTGAGTCTTCATATTAGAGCGGTTTGGGACCATCATCTTAGAGAAGTTCGTGATCATCATCTTGGAGCGGTTCATTACCATCATCTTGGAACGGTTCGTGAGACATAACCCCTTCAGGAACCGAAGTCCTCCTGGGCGATTCGTGATGCATACCCCCTTCAAGAACCGATTTTCTGCAGTTTTCCCAACAAGCTAATTTCGCCAAACGACGGTGTTTTTAACCATTCTAACTTTCCTATGCAATCACAAAACATACCAAACAGCAGTAGTAACATGTAGAATCAACCAAAAACACCAAAATAATGTTTTCATATGATAATCTAGATCAAACATACCCAAAACCATGATTTTCCCCTTAATCACGTTTAGCTACATCTAACAATAAGATTAGCATACTTAATCCAAATTAACCCAAATTTTCACCAGTGACATAAAATAATATTCTAGAATTTATACATATTTTTCTAAGGTATAATTTCACTAATTATTACTACTCATCCTTAATTAGCCATAATTAGTGAATAAACATGCTAATCTCTCACCATAGCCACAAATAAATTGTAGATCTAAAATCTCCACTATCTTGGCACGAATTCCTATGTATAGCAGCAGCTCTATCTCTGATTTGATGCTAATTTGACTTGATTTGATGTAGTTTTGCTTAACTAGCGATTAGGAAGTGATTAAAGGGTGATTTGAGAGATGTAAGCCATTATTGGGGTTCAAGAGATGTTAGTGGCGGCTAGAAAACTGAAATGAAATGTTTTCCCAAACCCTTTCAGCCCTCCCATAACCCTAATCTCAAATTGGGTTATTGTCCTAACTGCTAATTACCCTGGTAAGCCCAATTAAGCTGTTTTTTCCATCTTCAAACCTTATTTCAGACATATCTCCCAAACGGTAAGTCCATTCGATTAATGTGACCATTCTATGGAAAGGTAAACCATAATATGAACCCAAAGGAAGTGGTTTCAGGTCAAAACTCCTTACCAATCGAAAGTTATAGGCGAAACAATATTCGCCAGAGGCATAACGGTCATTTAAAAATCGACAAAAATCGTGAATATGGGCAATGACCCCAATAGTCGTTTCCTAAAGTTACACGAATATATGACTTGGTATGAAAATGAAATAAATTCTATGATCCTCCGGTGCGTAGAATGCAGGTCGTTACACTCCCCCCTTCCCTCCCCCTCCCCTAAAGAAATTTCACCCTCGAAATTCCTTAACTAAGAAAACATACAAAGGTGTCTCGCATGCCTTTCAACCATTTACAAACAACCAATCATACATAATAACACAATAAGCTTATCCTAGCATGCTGTTTACTAACAAGGAAATAACTATATCGCGATTAAAATCTTACCAGGCAAAGAGTTCTGGATACGACTTTCTTATGCTCTCCTATGTTTTCCAAGTATAGTCATTCTCGTTATCGCCCCACTGGACCTTGACTAGTTCAACCGTCTTCCTTTGAAGTTGTTTCATATCATGCCCGACAATACGAATCATCCTGCGACTCCCAACTGCCTCGGATTCCACCTCGATATCATCCAACTATTCTGGTGAAATAGTCATATCAGAATCGTGCACGAACTTCCTTAACTGGGAAACATGAATACGTCGTGAACTCCCACCATCTTGTCAGGCAGTCCATCTTTATATGCCAAATTCCAAAACTTGTTCGAGAACTGGAAATGGACCAACAAACCTTGGTTCCAACTTACCTCTCCTACAAAATCTAATCACATTCTTCAACGAAGAAATCTTGATGAATACTAAGTCGCCAACGAAGAATTTCAAATCTCTTCATCTTTTATCAGCATAACTTCCCTTCCTATCATTGGCAGCCTTCATCCGATATTGAATAACCTTGATCTTATCTGAAGTTTCTCTTATTACATCTGGTCCAAGCACAAATTTCTCACTGGTTTACAACCAACATGATACTGAGTTACACGGTCTTCCGTACAGAGCTTCAAATGGAGCCATACCAATACTGGACTGATAACTATTATTGTATGCGAACTCAACCAGATGCAAATGGTCATCCCATGACCCTCCAAAATCCAATATACAAGCTCTTAAGAGATCCTCTAATACACGATTCACCCTCTCTGTTTGACCGTCGGTTTGGGAATGGTACATGGTACTGATATGTAATTCTGACCCTAAAGCCTCTTGTAAGCTCTTCCAAAACCCACTAGTAAATAATGGATCTCAGTCACTTACAATACCTTTAGGTACTCCATGAAATCTCACTACCCACTTCATATACAGCTCCACTAACTTAGCTGTCGTCCTATTCGACTTGACTGGTATAAACCTTGCACTTTTTGTCAATTAATCCACAATCACCCAAATACTATCATGACCCGATCTAGTCCTTGGCAAACCATCAATGAAATCCATTGAGACTTGTTCCCATTTCCATCCGGGAATTTGCAGCGGTTGTAACAAACCACTAGGCTTCTTTTGCTCAGCTTTAACCAATTGGCAAGTCATGCACTTGGATATAAAATTCCCAACGTCTCTCTTCATCCCTTCCCCGTAGTAGGTCTGCTTCATGTCTCGATACATTTTGTTATCACCGGGATGTATAGTCATTTTTGAGTGATGACATTCTCTAAACACTTCATCTCTCAATCCATTAACATTGGGTACAACCAGTCTACCATTCTTTCGAAGCCATCCTTCTCGATCAAGTTCATACTTGTTCATCTCCTCACTGCCGATACCCATCTCTATATTGGAGATGATTTCCAATAGGTTAGGATCATCCCTTTGACTTGAACCAATCCTCTCAATCAAAGTTGATATGATCATCAAACTTGCTAACATCTCTGGATCCAATTCGCACTTAGGTATGAAATCATATCCCGCGATATACTCCAGTTGTTTCATTCCAAAAACATAGCCCCTAAACTGGCTTGTCTCCTACTCAATGCATCAGCTACCGCATTGCTCTTCCCGGGTGTGTATGCGATATTGAAATCATATGAAGCCAAGAACTCTAACCATCTCTGTTGACAAAGATTTAAATCCTTTTGAGAGAAAAGATACTTTAAAGACTTATGATCGGTAAATAATTAAAATCTTTCTCCTAAGAGATAATGTCTCCACATCTTCAATGCGTACACGATCGCTGCCAATTCTAAATCATGGGTAGGATACCTTTTCTCATGCGGTTTCAGTTGCCGACTTGCATAAGCTACAACCCTACCTCCTTGCATCAATACAACACCTAGTCCGTTACCATAGGCATCCGTGTATACCGTCATCTCTTCATTCCCCTTAGGAATGACTAACACTGATGCGCATGTCAACTTTTCCTTTAGACTCTTAAATGCATTCTCACACCTTTCGTCCCAGATGAAAGCTTGATTCTTCTTTGTCAAGTGAGTTAACGGTGTCGCTATCTTGGAGAAGTCTTGGATAAACTTACGATAATATCCAGCTAACCCCAAGAAACTTCTCATGTCCATTGCATTCTTAGGCGTAGACCAATCTTGCACCATAGCCACCTTAGCAGGATCCATAGCAATACCATTTTCTGAAACGATATGGCCCAAGAATCTCACTTCCCTCTTCCAGAAGCGACACTTAGAAATTTTCGCTTTTAATTGGTATTTTCTCAACACCTCCATCACTATCGTCAAATGTTCCTTGTGTTCTTCCTCTGTCCTTGAGTAAACCAAGATATTGTCCATGAACATAAGAACAAACTTATTTAGTTGATCCCTGAAAACCCTATTCATAAGATCCAAAAAATATGCGGGAGCATTGGTCAACCCGAATGGCATGACCAACCACTCATAGAATCCAGACAACGTCTGAAATGCCGTTTTAGGAATACTCTCAGCTGCTACTCGGAGCTAATGAAATTCTGTCGCGAGATCCAACGAGAGAACACACATGCTCCATTCAGTTGATCAAACAAATCATCTATCCCTGGAAGAGGATACTTATTCTTCCTAGTCACCTTATTCAACTCGCAGTAATCCACACATAAGCAATGGGAACCACTGGCCTTAGTAGCAAATACAACTGTTGCTCCCCACTCGGAAACACTTCTTCGGATAAATCCCTTCTTCAAAAGATCACTTACTTGCACCTCAAGCTCTCTCTGCTCCCTTGGTGCCATACGACAAAGTGGCATCACTATAGGTCTGGCATCTTTCATTAAATCAATCTAAAACTCGATCTCTCGGTGTGGTGGAAGTCCGATCACTTCCTCGAAGATATCCAGATATTCACCAACAATAGGCACATCTGATAACTCACCCTGCGGGATGTCGAGGGAATGTAGAAAACTAGCCATCACCTCATCACTAGGTAGGCAATCCAATACCACCCTCCGCCCATTGTCCGCTCTAATGGTCACCGAAGGCCCTTCACAGTCTACCACCACCCCATATCTTTGAAGCCAGTCGACTCCCAAAATAATGCCAAACCCAGTAAATCCCAAAACAAAGCAATCACAAGCAAACATACATCCATGACTCGATAAGACCAAATTACAACAAATCATGCAAAGGCTAGTCGAACCACCTATCGGGTTCGTCACAAATAAAGGTCTATCAATAATCTCGGGTTCCAGTTCCAACCTATCTACCAGGTCACTAGATACGAAGGAGTGGGAAGCCCCGGTATCAAACAACACTCGAATAGGAACATCATAAACAGAAAGCATACCTTGAATAATGACACCTTTCCCTTCTGCGCTGCAGTTGGGGCGTTCGACGAAGAAGGAACATCGTTGATAGCGTATTCTCTCACGATCTGCTTCTCTTTAGGTGGTTGTGGACATTTATCCTTGAAATTAGGGCTGTCAATGGATACCTGAAAAATCCGAAATCCGTCCACATCCGCATCCGAAAAGCGGATAAATATCCGATATTCGAGAAAGCGGATGCGGATACGGATATAGGCATATCTGCATCCAAAAATTATCTGTTCGCTTTTTTCCACGATTATAGCTTAAATTATGTGTATTTCAACATAATTAAGTATATTAATTTATTATTTTGCAAAATTGAAAGTCTACTAAACACATGCAAATTGCTCAAAATTATATACTATCATCACATTTACTTGTTTTTAGCACTTTAGTAATCAATTGGGTAGAAAAAAACATAATACTAAGCTAACAAAATTCATTTATGTTCATTGATTTATCGATGATTGGCGGAGCGGATAATTATCCAATATCCGTCCGTATCCACGGATGCGGATATCCGATATCCGTAAACAATTTCGGATGCAGATACGGATATGGCACTATCTGTATCCAAAAGTATCCATTGACAGCCCAACTTGAAATGTCCCACTTGACAACAGTTGAAACACTTCTTTTCATTTAGTTTTGCTCGATAATTGTTGGCATAGTGGCCCTTCTTGCCACAGCTAAAGCACTCGATATCTTTCTTATTCTTCTTTTTCTGACCATCCTTGGTCTGATTCTGTTTCCTCTTATTCTGGGAATTCTTACTGCCTTCACCGCTTGCCTGCGGTTTTGGCTCCTCTGCAGATGTAATAGCAACCTCAGTCTTTGACTTAGGGTAAAGGCTTTCTGATCTCAATGCTTTCCCCCACAACAGATTCGAAAGTTTCATCTATATGATTTATCAGCCTTTCCCCCAAGTACTTATCTAGGACAGTTATGAACTTCTCGTTCTTCTTCTCGGCAATATAGATAAGGAATAATCCATATTTCGTTAAGGTATCGAATTCAGCAATATACTCCGAGACTGCCCTGCCTTTCTGCTTTAGCTCCAAAAATTTCCTGAATAATTTTGATTTCTGAGCAGTTGGAATAAACTTTCACTAAAGCAAGTCTTAAATTGATTCCAAGTAACTTGATCCTCGGGAGTAGCTTCTTTAATAGCATTCCACCAATTCATTGCTCGTCCTTGAAGCTGACGCGATGCTAACTTTCTCTTCATTACATCCTCGATCCCCAAATCCTCAAAGATGCACTCACAACTATCAAGCCAATCTTGGAACTCCGTAGCTGAGTCTGTTCCATGGAACGACTTTCCACCAAAACTAGTATAATCCTTGTTAAGCTTGGCGAAATCTTCCCTAGGCGCCTACACCACTGCACCACCACTGTTAGCAGCATTAGGAACTGCTCCCTGAGCATCCCTAAGTATCTCCCCCATAAAGGCAGTAAACGTGATCCTCATATCAGGGACATTCCCATTGTTGGCCCCTAAACATGCTCCCTCTTCAACTCCTAGTGCGGGATTCCTCACCGTGCTCCTCGTATTTCGGCTAATCGTTCAATATGTAAAGAGAAAACGATTAACCATCTCCTTAGTGGTGCCAATGCAGTGCGACTTCATCCTTAGATATACTAATAGTATATATATATAGCTTTTGAAAACCAAAATATCACAAATACGCGCTTTCATATACAAATACTATTTCTCCCTGATGTCTTCCTCTAGGTTAAATACGCAACCTAGGCTCTGATACCAAGTGTGACGGCTCGCCCCGTACTAGCCGACATTTCCCCAAAATGCGTTGTACCAATGTCCAACTAGCACGGAACGGTCATAAAAAAGGAAAGGGTTGAAACGATGAATCACCAAGAACCTGAAGTATATCTCACAACGCATGGAATAAAATATAATAATAACATAACTTGACATAAAACAGGAGAAACAGTGCATAAGCTGAAAACTAAACCATATCCATCAGAGTAGCGGAAACCAAAATACAGCTTATGATCCAAACCATTATTACAACTTGAAAATGCTGTCTCTAAAAAGGAAACAAAGAGAGGTACACTACTAATGCCCAATGTAGTGACCAGCAATAACACAGGAAGAATATATGTAAATAGTACGTGGAAGCCTCTTGTTCGTCTCCGGATAGCTACTCGTGCTTAACTACCTAACCTGTCTCTAGTCTGCTCGTTTAGGAGCACCCAGAGTAATAAGGAGAGACATAAAACCATGGGTCAGACTAAAGTCTGGTATGAGTGATAACAGCAAAATAAAACAATAACAGGTACAAATAATCATAACTGACATGGACCTGCAACCAAAGAGTTAGCACAACAAGATGTACTATACTCTAAGGTAGTACTAACATACAGTGTAAAATGGGAGTGTGTGTCATGGTGATAACAAACACCAAATGTAGCAATCATCCTCACATCGCTCACTCGGTGCGTAAAGCATATAATATTCACCTTTTTGATCACCAAATCTATTGGGGCCATGACGGCAACTCCGTACAACCATTGATATGACCATACTTCCTTGGTCTATAGTCAATAACCTTACCCAGTCCACACATCCCTGGCTCTAGGATAAGGGCCAACCAGTCCACACTTCCCTGGCTCTGGTTCGTCTACATGCCCCCTCTCTTCAGTGGTGAACCAAAGTTATAGATATCGATAACCCCTTTGCACACGTCCTACAGCAACGCCCTACTCTAGAAGTTAACTTGTTGGTTTCCGTCTGGATCATGAGTAATAACTTCGGATTTGGACTTCCTTTGCATCTCGGGTTTTGGTTAGATTGTAGTTAATCTTCAGAAGAGTTCACAATTGTCGTCGTGTGGTAGAAGTTTGAATTTGGTTCGATTCGGAGTCCTCATCTCGGTTCGGGTCGTGGTCCTCCACCAGGTCGGTTCGCGACCCCCTTATCTCTTGACCGCCCCAGTTCGTGACACCCCCCTCGGCTCGTGACCCCCCCCGGCTCGTGACCCCCTAGCTCGTGAGTCTTCATATTGGAGCGGTTCATGACCATCATCTTGTAGCGGTTCGTGACCATCATCTTAGAGTGGTTCGTGACCATCATCTTGGAGCGGTTCGCGAGACATACCCCCTTCAGGAACCGAAGTCCTCCTGGGCGGTTCGTGAAGCATACCCCCTTCAGGAACCGATTTTCTGCAGTTTTTCCGGCAAGCTAATTTCGCCAAACGACGACATTTTTAACCATTCTAACTTTCCTATACAATCACAAAACATAAGAAACAGCAGTAGTAACATGTAGAATCAACCAAAAACACCAAAATAATATTTTCATATGATAATCTAGATTAAATATACCCAAAACCATGATTTTCCCCTTAATCACGTTTAGCTACATCTAAAACTAGGATTACCAAACTTAATCCAAATTAATCCAAATTTTCATCGGTGACATAAAATAATATTCTAGAATTTATACATATTTTTCTGAGGTATAATTTTGTTAATTATTACTAATCATCCCTAATTAGCCATAATTAGTGAATAAACATGTTAATCACTCACCTTAGCCACAAATAAATTGTAGATCTGAAATATCCACTGACTTGGCACGGATTCCTATATATAACAGCAGCTCTATCTCTAATTTGGTGCTAATTTAACTTGATTTGATGTAGTTTTGCTTAATTAGCGATTAGGAAGTGATTAAAGGGTGATTTGAGAGATGGAAGCCATTATTTGAGTTCAAGAGATGTAAGTGGCGGCTAGAAAACTGAAATGAAATGTTTCCCAAACCCTTTCAGCCCTCCCATAACCCTAATCCCGAAATGGGTTATGGGCCTAGCTGCTAATTACCCTGTTAAGCTCAATTAAGCTGTTTTTTCCATCTTCAAACCTTATTTCAGCCATATCTCCCAAACGGTAAGTTCGTTTGATTAATGTGACCACCCTACGGAAAGGTAAACCATCATCTGAACCCAAAGGAAGTGATTTCAGGTCAAAACTCCTTACCAATCAAAAGTTATAGGCGAAACAAGATTCGCTAGGGGCAAAACGATCATTTAAAAATCGGCAAAAATCGTGAATGTGGGCAATGACCCCAATAGTCGTTTCCCAAAGTTACACGACCATATAACTTTATATGAAAATGAAATAAATATTCTACAATCCTCTGATGCGTAGAATGCGGGTCGTTACACCTATGACTATGAGATTTTCTAGACATAGTTTGATTCTTATAGCATTACTAGGTGTGGATTGATTGGAAGTTCAGGCAGGTTAGCTATACGATTAGGCGTCTCAAATTCTGCAAGGAGGATGGTTACTTGAAGGTATGCATAGTAGACGCACTCTGGTGTTGACCTGTAAAGAATCGGTTAAAACTGATTACTTTACTCCATAGGCCAATCTTTTGGTAGATTTAGTTTGGTATATATGATGGGAGCTTTCCACACGTGTTTTAAGGAAGTCATTGGACTTCAGTTGTAGTAGAAAGGTTTTGGGGAAAAACAAGTCAAGAAACTTTTGGAACGAATTGTTAAGAGTAAGAATACTTGGATGAGAGGAATCACTCTTCTTTGCTAAGACAGATAGTTACATTGGCTTGGTAGTGATTGTAATGACCCGAAAATCCGGTCCAATTTGAGCTGACTAAATAACACAAGTCCAACCCCAATTACACTGGAAAATCAGAACACTAATAGAAAGAAAACAGAGGGTGAGGAAAGATAAGATAGAAACTTAGAATAGAAGAAGAACACAATATCAGAGTAACACGAATCTCACAGCGGAACGAATAAATATATTTCATAACATAACTTTGAAATACAAATCTGTACTTGAATATACATATCATTATCAAAGTACAGCACTTTCAACACAGCGGAAATAAACTATAGCTATATGCTTCTGAAGCCTCCTGCTCCAAGCTCTTCCAGTATATCTGTAAATCCCGACTACTTGACTGCCCGTACAAATTTAGGCACCCAAGAGTTTAGGGAAACAAACAAATATACTCCGGGTCAGTCATGGGACTCGTGTGAGTAAAACAGTTTAAAACAGTTCAAGCAGGAAATCGATATCTTTATATCAAAAAACCTTTTGGTATTATAAATATGTCTATCAACCACAGTATAATAATCATCTAGCAGAAACGCTTTCATCTCACGTTCTACATATATAGTATACAATCAAAACCGCAAGCACATATTGGGTAATGGATTTCCAACTATGACAAGGTATGGAACCACCTTTCGCTAGTGTACCTCTAGAGAGGAATACACAGGGTTCAACAAGAACATCTTGCAACCCGACCACACATGACCGACCACTCATTTCGCTTGAGCGTATTGAATGTATATCACCAACGGTTGGGATCAGCAACCGTTTCCCGAATGGGACAGCATTAACAATAGATTTTTTAGAAGTAAATGAAACTCAAGATCAGGTGATTATATACCCTACTTCGGTGCGACCGACTTAGCCATGCTGCCTGCCCGATTTCTGTTATTTACCGGTTGATGAGGCTAGAAGCTACGCTTTATCATCACACTAGATTCACTTCAAATGCCACATCATCAAATCCATCAAATCACCGATTGACGTCCTCAACAATACATTATGTGTTAGCTAAAAGAAGTTTCCTTCTCCGCTTCCACTCTTGGTACGGTTGGACAAAACAATAAACGTGATCGTCTGGAAATACTCTGTCAGACATCCGTCCATATAAGTCATCCAGGAACAGGATGAACCGAAGGTGCTATTCAGTATATCCATCTTAGATACTGTTATCTAAGACTTATACAATAGCCCTTGCACTTTACTCCGTCTTCAATTATCTTTGGCATGTATGATTCGCAACGCTTATGCCAATACAGAGTGGTTCTTTGGACAATAATCCAACCGGTCTCTCCATATTAACAACGTTAAAATGGTTAAAACGCTTATGCAAACAACGATATTATTTCCAGATGGAAATTCTATCAATCAATCATCAATCATATATCTCCTTAGTTCATTAATTTACTTATCTCCTGTTTCCATATATTCAACATTTCTTATTATCTAAATTTAGAAAATATATGTTATTACCATTGGAAAACATTTCCATTTCTTGTTTTCTATATCACAAAACATTTCTGGTTCTTATTTGGAAAACATTTCCAAAACTCCTTCATTGGACTTAGACAGATGTTTAAACAAACCATCGCGATGCCAACTCAAACCATTACGCTTATTAACTAAATTCCTTTAACCCACCTTCACTATCGAACCTTAACCATTCCTTAGTTAAAAATGAACTCAATCAAGTTGGGGTAATACTACCTCTCAGACCTTAACTGAACAACGTTTCTAACCTTGGAATAGATAAAGTTCACCCCTTTAATTCTTTAACAACTTCCTTACGTAACTCTCTTTCGAATCATCTCTATTCGATAATTCTTTCCTTCGAATAAGGTATATTCGATAACTCTATTCAATTTACTCTATTTGTTTAACCCTTATCGATTAACTCTATTGGACTAACGCTATTGGATTAACTCTATTGGACTAACGCTATTGATTTACTCGTTTCGCTTAACTCCTTTCGAATAAACTATATTTCGATAACTCCTTTTACTCTATTCGAATTAACTATATTCGATTAACTCTATTTACTTTATATTCGAATAGACTATATTTGATTAACTCATTTGCTTTAACTCTAATCGATTAACTCCAACTGGTTTAACTCTAACTGGTTAACTCTAATTGATTAACTCCATCTGGTTAACTCTAACTAGTTTAACTCTAACTGGTTAACTCTAATTCATTAACTCCATCTGGTTAACTCTTATTCGAATAACAGGTATTCGATTAACTCTATTCAACTGACTCGACTCGACTAACCCCTTTCGATTAACTAATTCAATTTACTACTTTCGAATACCATATTCGATTTAACTCCTTTCGAATACCATATTCGATTTAACTCCTTTCGAATACCATATTCGATTTAACTCCTTTATTCTCTTTATAAAGATTTCCTTTTTAACAACATTTATCCATTTTAAAGATTTACTTTTAGTAACGGTTCTCCACTTTAAAATGATTTCCTTCTTATAACAGTTTCCTTTTTATAACATTTTTCCCTTTTTCTAAATATCTCCTATTTATAAATATTCCAATTTATAAATATTTCTTATTTATAAATATTCCATTTACAAATATTTTATTTTCAAATATCACTTTAAAAATATTCCCTTATCAACATTTCGGTATGTTATGGTATTTAACACATCAAATCACGATGACCAATATCGTTCAAACACATATAATCGACAACAGATTATATATCACATCATATATTACAATATATGAAAAACAGTAAAATAAATGTTGAGGAACCCCGTTGGGTTCCTCCAACCTGTCTCCCTGCATCCACAGATGTTATACAATATAAAATCAACATCACTTTCAGTTCCATATGATATATCCTGTTAAACAGAATCAATATAGAAATTCAACTAACTGACTAGCAGTTCAATCAAACAGTCAACACACAGTCAATCAGCCAATATTTAACAGTTCTAAGAATACAACATGAAATTATAAACTGTTCAGAGTTAGTGAGATTTACTCACATTGGCAGTTCATCGTTAAAGAACGATAAACTGTTGTTTGATTTGAATCAAACAATTTATTTCTCCATAACTTCAAGCGAGCTTCAATCCACCCCCAGTCTGTTCCATTGTGTAGTGTCCGTCCATACGATCCCGTCGGATCTTGTTTTGCTGAATTCCGTTCACGTATGACAAAGATATTCAACCTCGAAGTTTATATACAGTTAAATAGAATAAAACTTGGATTTTATTTTCTAATGTGGGCCTCACCCCTTTTAAATACCCGGCCCAACCACAAACCCGCACCCGTTTACCCTTTTCCTTCCTCCAGAAACACTAAGCGGTTTCTACTCCTTTCACAAAACACGGAAAATACCCCAATGACTTCTCGTCACTTCATTAAATCAAAGTCGGAGCCCACCGAAACTTTTCTCTTCGCCATCTCCATCTTCTAGTATCATTAAGCTCCAACTTGCACTCAGATTGGAGACCCCGACTTCGCCATCCTTGCATCGTTACTGTGAGGACATTGACATCAATTTACATAGAAATTCCCAAAAATTATCATACGAGCTTTAAATCTCCTCACAAAACCACTCATCAACTTGAATTCGGGATTCAATCCTCACATTCGCCAATATCCTGAACCCTAGACTCACGGAAACAGGCGCTGTCTGTTTTCTTGCGAACCAAAAACATCCGAACTTCTTCGAAACCTATCCTAACTTGGAGAGGTGCTTCTCAGGAACACAGAAATATGTATAGTTTAATTTAGAGAATTTATTTTGATTTTGTATGGATTTTCGAAATGGATTTTTCCATGTTTGCTGAAAAAATATGAAGGCGGAAATATTGACTATTGAACGAAGTGTTTTAGGGTTTAGAAAAGTTAGTGAGATATTTATAGGAAAAATTAGATATTTTTATTTTGATTATTTTATTAAATTTAAATCAACTGTTATGTATATTTAACAATAAAAATTCCTATTGTCACATACAAAACCCAAAAATCATGAAAATGGTCATGTAGCCACAGTTTGACATTACGAATCCAACGAAACTGGTTTCATCGAATTTCGACTCCGTTTGCTCACACAACGTATTTTTAACCATCGAAATACTGATTGTTTTTCACTCTAAAAATCCGTATGGCCACACAGTGACTCTAAAAATCACGGAACTTAGAATCTAGCAACTTTTTGACATTGCGGATCCAACAAAATAAGTTTCATCGAATTCCGACTTCGTTTGCAAAAGTGACTATTTTTAAAGTCCTAAATAAACCATTTATATTTAAATATAGTTAAATTAAATATTTATAAATAAATATTATCGTATATATTCACAGTGGAATACCATACAGCTCTAGAATATTCCTATGTGAATTTCTAACTTGATATTTCAAGTCTGGGTCAACCGGATATTCGATTTATATTGAAATTCCTTTTTAAAATATAAATAATTCCTTCATACATTATAAAGGAAATCCACAGCGACTTTTCTAAAATTTGATTTGGATATAAATCAAAATCTACACGACGAAATCCAGATTTTTTTCTTCCACTAGAAAGATATACTCCACTAGCTCCACACGTTTCTTGTTTCACATAAATCCGGCTTAAAACGAATCCTGTACATTCAGTTGAAGTTCGAATCGCCAATTTACGAACTGCAGCGCCATTTCGAGCTCGATTTTAATTATAATATAATTATATGTTCAAACTGTCGTTCAAATAATATATTCGTTATTCTAATTCAATTCTAAACTGAATTAAATATCACGGATGATCCGGTTCACACCATATCGTCATTTCAGCCAATTTTGATTATTTCAGAATTAAATATATTATTTAATTTATTATTTAAATTAAATATTCCCAGCTATTTAATTCCACGACCATTTAATTCACTATATCACTATTTATATAATTAAATAAATTAACTAGAATACCTCTGCCAATGCGGGTCATTACAGTGATCATAAGTAAATTGTTATATTAGATCCATTACCCTTTACCTCATGTTGATGATATTGTTGGTTATTTAGTGCAATCTAGATCTTCCCATAACAAGATTTCTTTACTAGTGATTTCCACCAAGTTTAAAGTAGTGGAAATGATATAGACAAAGTTTTTCATAGGACATCTAATGAATTTTAAGGACAGTTGCCATACCGTTTGGACTAGCTTATGCCTAATCTTAGTTATTGACTTATGCGGTAGGATGGATGGTAACGTTCTATGTAGATGACATGTTGGTCTAAACAAGGCACAACAAAGGATAAATATTGGTATTTAGAGAAGGAATTCGGTACCTTATACGAACATAAACCCTAGACCAAGTTCTCCGAGTATCGCTTCTGAAAGGAAAGGAAATTTCTTGAATTATTGGGTTATTATAAAAAAAAGTTATTGAAAGTATTTCCAAGATACGGGATGTCTTGACCAATCTCACCGAGAGAAGTTTAAATTTTATGGAAACAATGTGAGAAACTATTTAAAAAAAGATTCAGGATTATACCTTGTAATATGGTAAGATCTCTTACAACCTTAAAAGTTTATCTTAACATGTTCGCCATTTGTATGCTCTATGATTGAGGGTTTGGTGTTCATCAAGATTATGTCATTTGGGCATGGGACAGGGATAAATTGAAACCTAATTGTAAGATTGGATTGGTAGAATAAATTTTATATGACCATAAATTAAAGTAAATAATAAGTTCGGCTAGTGGATAAATGATTA
Source organism: Allium sativum (assembly GCA_030737875.1). NCBI lineage: Eukaryota > Viridiplantae > Streptophyta > Magnoliopsida > Asparagales > Amaryllidaceae > Allium > Allium sativum. The sequence continues at coordinate 197,378,259 of CM060911.1, forward strand.
AAAGGATATAAAAGTTTCAGAAGGATTAATAATAGAATAGAGAAGTTGTGTTCTAAGAAAAGAATTTTGAAGAAGAGTAATTCGTTTATAAAGAAGAAAATTTGCAGGACCACTTTGAGCATAAGCCCAATATATATGTGGTTTCATAAATAGATATTTTAAAGGGCTGGTATGCTTTGATATGAAATTCCCATTTTTAGGAATTTCATAAAAGTAAACATATATATACCTCAAAAAGAAATTTTTGTAACTTTTTGAATAATAAATTATCTCATTAAGAATTTTCAAATGAGGTTTTGAAAAATAATAATGATGATATGAGTTTTGAAAAATATATGTATGTAAAGTTTAAAATAAAGTCAGCCCTTATGAGGTTGGATAATATAAGTGGAACAAAAAAATAAACACAAGATCGTATAAGTAAAGATTAGAAATTGGATAATGGATATGGTAAAAGTGACTCTACTTGTAAAGTAGAGTAGGCTCTATAATTTCAAATCGAATGGAAAACTTGAAAAATAGATTAATTAACTCACCTGATAGATGTCTTTCTAAAGTATTTAGGATGGGTAAGATGGAAAAGCTTCCAGCGAATTTGGTTAGAATGACTCAGCAGTTATAAGAGAAACCACTCAAGGTGGTAGTTTAGAGGGAAAATTTGAATCACTTGTGAGTCAGCATTAGATGAGATTTTAATAAATTTAGTAATAAAATCTTTTAACTCATAGGGAGAAATTCCAACTATAGCAACTTGGGCGTCTTCGAAGAATTCAAGTTTCTTACCCGTGTTCTTTTAATAAACGTTTCCTTTTAGACATTCTATCATTAATTTTTTCCCTTTGATTATAATCTCTTCTAAATATCCTTAGGAAGATTAGATTTTAGGATTAAGCCTGTGGATGGTAAGATTAATTGTAAACATCTTACGCATGATGTACAAAAGTGGTTTCAAGTGGATGCATATACACACTAGGCATTATTGGAAACCGACAAAATGGACACCAACATATGCATATGGATGTATGTGCATTTTTCTTTATTTTTCATGGTTGATATAATGGATGATTATCAATTGGTTATTGCATTTGGATGATGCTTGAAGCACACATGTGTAACTATATGTTATCATTAGTACTCTTTGCATATATTTGGATACATGGCACCAACATGATTGCATAAAGAGGAGGTTAACCGAATCAGTGGACTGCCCAATCTTTTGCGTTAGTTCGGGACATATACACTAAACTATTGCATAAGTACATAAATAACATTTGAAAATTTAAGGACAATGGATGCTAATGGATGATTTTTGCGTAGATGGTTGTAGATATTTGGATGAAAATGCATATTTCTTTTTATTTTTTGGCATAGCCGACGGGGTTGAGTGGGTCCCTACCACTTTATTGATAACCAAAAACAGAATACAAAGGAACTACGAAAGGAAAATAGAGCAACAAGGTTATCAACTACAGGAGAAAACTAAACAATGATAAGAAAAATAAAAATAAAATAGCCAAATGCAGACGCAAGAAGCAGCAGCTTCTTCAACTCCAAATGCTGGCACAAGAAGCAGCGGCTTCTTCAACACCAGATACCCGTGTCAAACACTTGAGACATCATTTGTATACCATTCCTTATCTTTCCCATAACATGCGTTTTCAATTGATGATCAGGAATCGCATTGTCCGGGGAGAATATCCTGTCATTCCGCAATATCCAGATGGAATGAATGAATTTCTTTAGCACAAAACTTATCAGCTTAGCCTGCTTGTTTCCTTTACCAATGTAATGATGTATCATGCTCCATTCTTCAACACTTTGATGTGCAGTGCTGTCCCGTCCAGATTTGTACATAGCTTCCTTCCAAATATCTCCAATATGTTCACATTCAAAGAACAAGTGACCAATGTCCTCAGGTTCCTCTCGACAAAAAACACAGTAAATCGGCATGCTCAGACCTCTAGCAACCAGTTTTACTCTAGTAAAGAGAGCGTTGTAAATTACTTTCCAAAGTAAAAGATTCTCTTTAGCCTCATTCTTTCCTTCCCAGATTATTGACTACCACCTGCAAAGTTGTAAAGTTTTCACATCCATCATAAAAAGGTACATTAGTTTTATAGAGTACTTCTCACCTTTCAGCGCCCAAGAAGATCTGGCATTGCTTGGGTTTGCTGGTGGTAGAGCGTGAATCTTATTCCAGTACATAGCACAGCATTGCGAGGCAGTTCTCGGCAAAGAGAATTTATTGTTTTTCATTAAACTACCCACGGTAGCAAGATCATGGATACCGGACATAGTTTTTTCATGAAGCAGCATGACGTTATTTAGTATAAGCCATGCTCGAGCCATGGATCATACCAAAATTTAATGCTCATGTAAGCCATAGCATTGTATTTAAACAAAAGAAGAATCATGCCTCTTAACTTAAAAATACACAGCCATGTCCAACTTAAATTAGGTGGGCGTTCCATGGTCCAGAAATTAAGATTTTTAATGATGTGAGTTTTAGACCATGAAACCCATATACTATCAACATTGTTTAGAAAATTGTCGATGTGTTTCACAAAAGCGGCCATATTCCACAAAACAGTGTTAATTATGCCTAAACCACCATACACAATTGGTTTTTCGATATATTTGAAAGAAATAGGAGGAGAATATTTGACATGTATACTACCTTTCATGAAAACCTCATGAAAGCGGTTTTAATCATTTTCAGAAGTTTCTGTGGAAGGATATAAGTTCTAGACCAATAAGAGTGCATTGCTATAACAACGACTTTTATTAGAATCAACCTACCTGCTTGCGTGAGCATCTAAGTGGACCAACATTCAAGCCTGCAAAGGATTTTTTCATATAGAGTGAGACACTGCACCATGGTGATCCTTGAAGTTGTAAGGGGCAGGCCGAGGTAAGTTGTGGCGTTTTATTTCTGCTAAGCCCGGTTATAGCCTGAATATCATTAGCGACTTCAGGAGAAAATGCATATTTCATTCTTTTATCTATGGAGATTTTGGGGATGAAATCCTTTAAGAAGAAGAAAATGCAACAGCCCAAAATTTTAAGACAGTTATTAATTAACGAATTAATTAATAAAATAATAACAGGTGAAATTATCATAATTTAACTACAGAAGTTGCACGATTATGTCTATGACAATTTTCTGATCAATTTATCATATAAAATTTATAAAAGTCGGAGCTAACATGAAAAGTTATAAAAGAGATAATTTTCCAAAAACTAATAAAAGAAGAGGCTAAAAATAAATTTTTCGCAGATGACCAAATTTTACCATGGGACATTTTCCATCGTTCTAGATCTTCGAGTTCGTATGAGAGAGATATCATAGAATTAGCGAAAAAGGAATATATATATACACACACACACACGTAGGGTTGGGACAACCCATCAGTCACCCAGGTCGACCCAGGTTGCACGAGGGTTGACTTGGGAACAAAGGGGGTCGACCCATCCTCTTGCCAAGCACGTAATTGTGTCTGATACGAAACCGAGTGAACAGAGATAATTTCTCCAGCGTGTTTCGATGACTTGGCATATTCTGATTGGCCTATTATTTGACCTAAGCCAACCTAGAAAGCTCAGATTGGTCTGATGACATGGTAGGCACATATTAAATTTATAAATTTGACGGCCTTAGATCTTCAGCCTAACTTATAAATAAACCTCCATCCCTCCCTCATTTTTCACAACACAAATTTCTTCCCCGCATAAGCTAGTCTTCTATTTTGGAGACAGGCCAACCTAAATTTAAATTTTTGGGGAATTGAGATTTTTATAAATAAAAATATTTTCTCATATATTCATATTTTGGAGCTAGGTTCTATCAAATCCACGAGGGACACTTTTTCTAGTGAGTATTTGTAATTACTTAGATTTTTGATATGTTTTGGTAAATAGGCATAATAGTAGTTGTAGTTTTTACTTACAGCCTTATTTATAGTTTCTTACAGTTATTATTCATTTCTTGCAAGTTATAGTTTTTCTGTAAAATTCATTTTGTAAGTTATTTTCACATTTTTTGTCTTATTCTTACAATTTTTATTTAGTTAATTTTTAAAATATTATAAGATATTTTCTTAGTCTTCTTTCCTCTTTCAGCATCTGATTTGCAGTTTTATGTTAATTTTTGGTTATGCCTAAAGTATAACTAGATTTGCACTATCAACATATGTATACGATTGATTTAAGCCACTGATTTATGCACCTAATTTTATGCGACTGAATATAATCCTTTTTATTTTGCATGCGTTGGAAAATATGATTCAATTAGAATTAAGTAAAAGAGGATTTAATAATTGAGGATTTTATTGTGAAGGAATTTTTTTATAACTTTTTCAAGTTCATGGACAACCCATCAAAAATTTATTCTCAAGGACAATACACTATAAAACTGATACCATACACATAATAAAACTGATACTTAAAAACTGGTAGTCAAATTCTGATACTATACACACTGTAAAACTAATACCTAAAGTCAAATTCTTTGTCCTTTAGAACAAAATTTCAGTTGGCCATCCTTACGGTTGAAAAATCCCGTAAATTTGTCCTTAACACTATTTTCCTGTTGATAATTTTGAGTTAAATCGACATATAATGTTAAAACTGTAACAAAAGTGAATTTGGACTGAAAATAGGCAAACTTGATAAGGTTTGCCAAATAACTATGGTACAGGTTATGACAAAAAAATTGAAATGTAAAATATTTACATAAATATGGTAGATTGTACAAACATAAAGAATCATAATAAAAAAAATGTGGTTTAGATGCAAATATAATTATAATATGAGGTTATAAATGAACAAATGGGAATATAAAATTGAACTTAAATGATGTTAAGTTATAAGCCTAATTCTTTGGTGGCTTCGTAAATATGCAATTCAATGTTTCTATGGTGGCGTCGTAAACAGGAAATTCTATGGTTCTATGGTAGCCTTATAAATAGACATTTTATGGTTATTCTATGGCTATGGTTTCTATGGTAAACCAATGGGGTCCTAATCAAAGGGAATTTGGGCCAAATGTGATTTGTTTGTTAGTGATCTATACCACATAGCATACCCTTTATCATAGGCGATCTCTAAGTAGGGAGGAGGCTAGCGAACGCTCATGTTGTGCTAGGTAGTAAGATGATCCAAATGGAGGTATGTGTGGGTGTGTTCCGGTGGTACAATGTGTATGCATTGAACCAATCAAGGAAGATAAGACACTGCCATGGTTATGGTATTGCTATATCTTTTTGCTGCTAGGTCAGGTTTGATAAGCCTAAGACCCATGGTAGGCATAGATTATCACTCTATGTTTTATTAGCAGTTGATCAATGGGTAGTAATAGGAAAATTATCCTAATTATATCATGTTATGTAGTTGTAAAAGTGCAAACAATCAAATAACTAGTGCAATAAAATTAGCAACCGAATTAGATAGCAATTGACCAAGCCTTGAATCTTTGTACATCATCCTTATATGTTCACCTATTAGTTGTGCATAGGCTCTTACCCTATCTGACAATATAACTGCTATTCTATCAACTTCCTTTACTTATCAATCGTGCTAGTAATTATACAACTCACCAGACTTTATGTATGATGAATTCCTCTTTCTTTCCCCCAATAGGCTCACAGGGTAGAAGTTGAATGATATTGGTAGCTTGGGAAGAGCAGTGTCTAAGATCTTGTTGTTATCTGTCAGATTTCTATTTATGTTTGTTTATTTTGTTACTGTCTTGACTTGTACTTGAGAAGGATTTTATATTTATACTCTGATTTAAGTTGAGATAAAGAAGGATTTTATGTTAGTTGATCTTTTTGTTATCAATCGCTTTTTTGTTTTTATTGTCTTGTGAATCTTAGTCTCTGTGATTTGTTTCTTTGTACCCACAACGCTATACATTCCTTAGTATAACCTTAATTGGAAATACTAGGGGCTGCGGGGGATTTCATAAAATAAGTATGTTATGTATATAACTTGTATTTTTATTTATATTATGCATGTATAATATATATTATAAAGTAATTTATCATTATATATTATTTACTTATATTTATACGTATATATACTCAAGTATATATAGTTTATTTTAAATTCTCGTATATATATATATATATATGTGTGTGTGTGTGTGTGTGTGTGTGTTCTTATATAGATCATTATTTATTTTATTATTATATATATACAGGGAAAGTTTATTCAGACACAAAAGACAAACACGATTGGTGATACAATGAATCTCTACCATTGATTTCCACCTAGCCATACAAGGATACAAAGGTCTAACGATCGAGATTTTGTATTTCTCAAGTTATGTCTAATTTTGTGTCTAACTAGCTGCTCCTATATATGCGTGTGTGTATCTATGCTGCTAAAGATAAGCGGGTTTAATGTGGTGGAGATGCAAAAAGTTGCAGTAGACATAAAACAATGATATAGCAGGATATAGCAGAAGACTCTAAATAACATATAAAACCCAAGCTTAATGCTTTGCAAATACATAAATAATAAATAAAATGAAAATTTAACATTCAATTTAATTATAATTATTACACTCATAATTTTAAATCAAACCATGTGCAAATATATGTAAATAAATATAAACTTTTATTTAGCTTTACTAAATCTAATAAAATGTCATAGTATTTTTTTCTAAAAAATATATGTTAAAGGTTTCAATTATAAAACTAACTTTATAATTTTTTGTAATGTATAAATGTCCTTTTTTTAGTTTATTTCTTTTATAAAAGCCATATCGGGAATAGTATAATATAGCAGAAATAATATGATACATTGGGAATATCGGAACATAGCGGGGAATAAAGTGGAAAGGCTATATTAGAGGCTACTTGAAAATAGCATAGCAGTAGAAATCTGTTGCAGTACATAACAAGGACATAATAGGGGCATTAACTACACAAGGGGGTGTGTGTGTATGTACAAACACACAGATACACACACACACACACACACACACATATATATATATATATATAGACACACACACACAATAATTGTTACTTACAATATATACCATATAATTATATAAGTATATTTTCTGATATTTTTATCATAAAACTTATTTACATACATCTATTTATATATAAACTCAAGTAAAATATATTCAAACTAAATTTTGAAATGTTATAAATAAATTCGGCTTTGTAGGCTCAATAGATATCCAATATGGTAACAAAACTTGAAATCACTTATTACTTCTGTTGTGCGTTGTCCTAGTTCCAACATAGATAACATTATGTATAGTTGTATTGCTAGTATATTAATATCCAATTTTTGAAATACTAAATAAATTGGGATATTCACGGACTAGTGTTTATTATATCTTCAAATACTTCATGATTATGCTGCGAACTTTTTAAAATTGGATCAACTAAACACTTTGTCCTAGGAATTCTACTTATCAATTATATAGTACTCTTAGCATCATGTATATTTATGTTTAATAGGAGAAAAAATTGTAAAACGTACTTTTGTTTCAAGCACATTTCTTGTAAGAGTAAAGTTACATGATTGGATTGCATGATTGCCAATACTCTTAACTTGATAGTGCCTTATCTCATTCCTTCACTAGTTCTACCTTTTATCACCACCTTATTACATAACTATTCTGCATAACTATTTGCCCTTTGCATACCCGTTTTCTCTACTTCATCGTCAATAATCACAAAAAACAAAAACTCTATACTAAAGTACAAAATCATAACGGAAAAGAGCATTACATAATAATAATACATAAAAAATTATATACGCAAAATGAATTGATAGATTAAAAACTAAGTTATTATAATTCTTAAAAAAAATGTCATATTGATTGGTCACAATGAAATGCCAAGCAAAAACTGAAGAAATGATAAGTAAAAAACTTGCATTAATGAACTGCTTACGAAATATTATATATATGTAACATTATGAACTAATAAAAACTATTATCACTCCTATGGTGCTATTCCGGATGCTTATGTACCAAATCCTAGAAGCTACGATTGGTAAAATTAATAAATTATGTGCTAATTTTGTCTGGGCGGGGAAAAACATAAAAATGCTTGGGAAACTCTTTGTACTCCTAAAGATGAAGGGGGTGTGGGTTTGAGGAACTTTAAGGATATTAAAATTGTTGCTGCTTTCAAGTTACTTTGGCATTTTGTAAATGGAAATAGTCTCTGGAAAAAATGGATGGTTGATAGGTACTGCCCGAGTGACTTTTTCTGGGTGATGAAGATAGACAATAACAGTTCATGTACATGGAAAACAATTCTTAGATACAGACAAAAGAGTCTACCGTGTATCAAAAGATGTATAGTTAATGGTTAAAACACCATGCTCTAGTTTGACCCTTGGCCTAACAGTAATTCTATGGTGAATTTACTTGGGTGGGACAGTTTAAGTCTTTTTGGAGGAGATAATCTTCATGTTGATAACAACATTCAGAATGGGGTATTCAATCCTAACCTCCTACCGACCACAAGACTGCTTATGAATCAAATTAAGGATATTAATACTCATACTAACATGAACCACAATTACTGGAGTTGAAATGATTCCCCTGTACGTTTCACTCGACTTGGGACATTTCAAGAATTCATCAACCAGAATTAGACTGGTGCAAAGTTATTTGGCATAATATTAATTGTCCCAAAATGTTAGTGTGTGCCTATAAAGCCTTTTTTAATCGTTTAAGCACCAAGGACATTATGATCAGTTGGGGATATGAAGTAAATTGTATATGCGTTCTATGCAATGAAGAAACTGTGAACAAAAATCACCTCTTTTTTCAATGTACAAATTCGGCATACCTTTGGTCTAGATACGGAATCAAAATTGGCTTACCCTTCCATGGTCGGACCGATGATACTTGAAGACGAATTGGTGGAACTGAGGAGCTCTTTCTCTACTCCTGATTTCAGACAAGATGCAACTTTTTGTAGCCTGGTAGTTACGGTTTACCACGTACGGACAGAAAGAAGCATTCGCATTCACAACAATCAATTTTTAAAAAAGTTTTGAAGGTGGGATTCTTTGGATTTAGACATTAAATACTTGCTGAGGAAATCAAGGAAGAAGAAGAGATTGATATATGTGAGTAGATGGGCAATCGACTGGTTAGATGAAGGTTAGCAAGCAGATTTCATATTCGTTCATTTTGGGGAAGACGACATTTTAGATCAACTTTTGTTTCGAAGATAGTTGTTGCTTTTATTGCTTAAGAGTTATTGGCGGGACATGTGGCTTCTTCAAAGGTCTTGTGATATGTATGTTTGGCCGAACTCTTGTTATATTGGCCTTGTTTTTTTTATTTTGTTTCTGTTTACATGGGTTGAGGCAACACGAATATATTGTTGATTTGCTTGCCTATTGTATACTTTATTGTACCTTTTATTGATGAATTGTCAATAAATCACCACACTATTTTTTCCTTTCTAGACTTCACGTTGATTTCTAGCACAAGTTTTTAACGAGGCGGTTTACCCATTTTCAAAAAAAATGAACTAATAAATACGTGGGGATTTATTGTAAAGGACAAACTTTATAACTTTTTCAAGCTCTAAGGATAACCCATTAAAAATTTATTCTCATGGATAATACACTAATATTATGAAATTTTTTTTTATTGGCAAAAAAATATAACTTTTAATCTTTGATTCAAATGTTGTTTGGCTTTTTTTTCGCTTAGTTACATTATTTACATTAGATTCAATGTAAATTGTATTGCCGTGTTTAATTTGTTTTATTTCAATTTTAGGTATCAGTTTTTTTTTAAATTATAAAATTATAAAATTAAGAGATGCTTGTTTTAAATTTTGGAAATGTAGTTAGTATATAATTTGTACTATTGCATTTTTCATCATCTTTTGAATGAAACGGCTTCCTTTCTAATCAAACATTCTATGACATAAATAAGTTTTGCAATGGTTATGTATCATTTTTGTTTTAATATAGTAGCAGTTTTTGGGTATCGGTTTTATGTCTGTGGATATCAGAATTATCTAATACAGGTATCAGTGTTAAATATTTATTTTGCTGGTTGTTTTTTATTTATTAAATTTCTTTTACAATGGTAACAATGGTCCATATTTCAGTACATTCATTGTCTAGTGGGTATTTGTGTTAAAATATTGTTGTGCATATCGAAAGTTATTTGAAATATATGATGAATAGACGTTCTACATTATCCAATTCGATTTTATTGGTTTTTATTTTTGAGGAGCTAATCGGTTTAGAGAATTTTTAATGAATAACAAATTCAAAAAGGATCTAATTTTATTGCTGTTTATTTGATGATTTGATTTCTTAATTTAATGTTTGTCCTTATGACTAAATTTTGAAAAGCTTGTCCTTAAAGCCAAAAGTTATGAAGTTGGTCTTTACAGTATTTTCCTATAAATACATTTACATAATAAAAATAATTGAGTTAAGTTAATTTTTAAAGAATGCTACCATAAAATCGATGACCTTTTTCTTTTCATCAATAGATGTTACTTGCCCTCTTCTTTTAGTTCTAATAAATTGTCCTCGCTCCTTCCACATTATAACTCAACTCCCCCACTTCTATCTTATTTTATTTTTGTAGTTCATGTGTGAAGACGAATTTATAAGAAATGTGATTCGTCCTATCACCATTGATATATCCTGCTTGAATTTGAGCTACGCATGCTGCACTGTCTTCATAAATAATAGTTGATCCTTCTGTAGTTGAGGTAAGTTGACACGTGCTTTGAATATGTTCAATTAATGATCTTAACCAAATACATTTTCGACTTGCTTCATGTAATACTAGTATTTCAGAATGATTGGATGATGTTGCTACCAATGTTTGTTTTGTAGATTGCCATGAAATAGACGCATTGTTGTTTTTGAACACATACCCAGTTTGTGATCTTGTTTTACGTGGATCAGGAATGTAATCTGCATCAGTATAACCAACTAGAATCAGATTATTGTCTATGTTAGATTAAAACAAGCCTAAATCTGTGGTTCCACGAAGATATCTCATGACGTGGTTTATGCCATTCCAGTGTCTTTTAGTTGGTATAGAATTGTACACTTCTAGAAGATTGACCGAGAATGCAATATCTGGTTTCATGCATTGGGCTAAATATAACAATGTGCCAATGAAACTGAGATATGGTACTTCTGGACCAAGTATATTTTCATTTTCTTTTGTGCGGTAAGGGTCCCTATTAATATCTAATAATCTGACAACCATAGGCATACTAAGTGGATATGCTTTATCCATTTGAATACGCTTTAGGATTTTCTCGATGTAATTTGATAAATGGATTAATATATCATATATACTATGCTTGATCTGTAGACCAAGACAGTATTTAGTTTGCTAAGATTTTTCATTTCAAATTCCTTTTTCAAGTAATTTATTGTTTCATTAATATCTTCAGGAGTTCCTATCAAATTTATATCATCAACATATACCGGTAAAATAGCAAATCCCTTTAAGTGATTTCTTTATAAGGTCACATGGACAAATGAGATTGTTTTTATGCCCGTCTTTTACCAAATACTTACTAAGATAGTTATACCACATTCTTCTGGATTGTTTCAAACCGTATGGTGATCATCTCGGTTTTAATGAGTATACTGATTTTGATTTTGCTTCAGGCAACTTATATCCTTCTGGGATTTTCATGTAAATATCAGTATCCAATTCACCATATAAATAAGCTGCCATAACATCAGTTAATCTTATATCAAGCTTCTCAGAAACTACAAGGCTTACTAAATATCGAAATCTTTTGACATCCATAACATGAGAGTATGTTTCTATGAAGTCAAAACCTAGTCTTTGTAGGAAACCTTGTGCAATAAGTTGTGCCTTGTATCTCACAACTCCATTTTAAATTTTTTATCATTTCATTATCTAACGAATACCCATTTATAACCTACTGGTTTAACATCTTCTAGTGTTTTCTATATTGTTCCAAATACACCATGTTCTTGAAGTGAATCTCGCTCAACCAGAATAACATTTTCCGTTTTGGCCTATCATGTATTTTTCGACATTCATTTATGCTAGTTGGTTCATTATCATTATTCTCATTCTTGTCACGACTTTCAGTTATTTCGGTAGCTACTGCAACTGAGAATACATCATCAATTATTATTTTACTTCGATTTCATATTTCTCCGTAATTCATATAAAATATTGAAATCTCATTGCTATTAGGTACCGTTTTATTTTCGGAAGCTTCTATTATTTTTTTCTAGGATAATAGTTCCTTCACTGATTTTAGGAGAATTAGAATTTTCTTTTGAGTTATCCTTTGGATCATTTATAACCTCTTCAGGAGGTTTGTTAATTGATGATTTTTCGTTAGACCTTCTTTTTCTAGGCGCCAAGTATTTTAACCCTATCGGTCTTATACATTTTTGTTTAGCTTTAGATTCATTTACTGCTATTGGTTCTTCGGGGATTTCAATTCTACCCGGTGCATTTGCTGCTGGAATGTGAGATTTATTATTTTTACAGCATCACTAGATGCATCTGACATTTGATTTGTATTAATATCCTGAATATACAAAATTCTTTGTACCTCGTATTGGCATTGTTTGGTACGTGGATTCAAATAAAACGTAGATGGATTATTTCATGAAATTTCACGCCGTTCTACCAGAATGATCTTTTCCCTCCCTAACGGCACGAAAATTGACTCATCAATTTTACAATATGCAAATCTTGCAGTCAATACATCACATATAAGAGGTTCAAGATAAAGAATTATCGAAGATGAGTCAAATTCCATATAAATTCTCAAATTTCGTTGATGACTCATTTTAGCACGAAGTAGGGGACTAATAGGTACATGCACAACGCAACCAAATTTTCGTAGATGTGAAATATTTAGTTGGGATCCAGCTTAAGCTGTGATGGTGAAAACTGATGATAAGCCATTGGTCTAATTTTAATCGATTTCGAAGCATGCAAAATTGCATGTCCCCAAGCTAAAACATATAGCTTTGATTGCATAAGCAACGACCTTATATTAAATTGCAAACGCTTAATTAATGATTCTGTGGGACTATTTTGAGTGTGAACATGAGCTACTGGATGTTCAACCTCAATTCCCAATTATACACAATAATCATCAAAAACTTGAGAAATAAATTCTCCTATATTATCTATTCGGATTGATTTTATTTGATGATCGGGGAAGTGTGCTTTCAATTTAATTATTTGAAAAAGTAATTTGGCAAATGTCATTTTCTAGTAGAGAGAAAACATACATGTGACCAACGAGTTGGTGCATCAATTAATACCATAAAATAACTAAATGGTCCACAAGCAGAATGAATTGGACCAAATGTACCACCTTGAATTCTTTGCAAAAATGTGGTAGATTTAGAAGTGATTTTATTATATGAAGGTCGAGCGATTAATTTCCCTATACGATTAATATCAGGTCAAAATTTTAAACGTAAAAGCTCATATTTAAAGCTTACCTTAAAAAATGCATCTTATTATCCGTGCACCATTTTTTTTCCTTTAAAACTTTATGAATAAGACCTGAGCCATCTAATATTAAGAAGCTTAAAATTAAAATAAAACTAAAAACTCACAACGTTGTACTAATAACAAGTTATAAATCAAAATAAGACCACAAGAAATAGAAAAGAAGACATTTTTATTCATATGGATATATTTACAATACATATGAGCTTTCTATTTATAGACTTCACATGTCCTAACAATTACAATGATGTCCTTTGCATCAAGCTTATTAATCCTTAATATCATAATATATATAATAATGGGGATTTTATTCAGAAGGACAAGCAATATTAAAATTTTATTTATTAGGACACGCGCCTAAAATTTTACTCAGAAGGACAAGTGGTATTAAATTTTACCATCGTTCTTCATCTCGTCGCTAATTATCTCGTTCATCACCTCGTCGTTCATCATCTCGAATGATTTTCTATCACGAAATCATTTTTAATATCAATCAAATCAAAATCCGCGGCATCTCGTACAATCGACCCTCAAACATAAATCGAACAGCAAAATCTAGGGCATGAAATCGATCTGAAGAATCAACCTCGATTGATTTTTTTTTTGTTACTATAATCATTATAATTTAATGTTCATTTCTACCGATTAAGTTTTTTAATTTCGCAAGGTGATTCATGGTTTTTTTTGTTCTTCAATTTTAATGTTCAACTTTTTAGCAGTTGGGTATCATTTTTATATTTTTTCTAGGTATCATTTTTGTTTATTTACTACTGTTTTATATTCGCTTGGTCTGTTTTTAATGTTGTATTTATTTTGTAGTTGTATTGTTGCATTATCTATGTATTACAGTCGAACTTATTTCATTATAATCAACCAAACTGTGATGTAACATTTTTTGCATTAGTTTTAGTTTTAAAATAGTGTAGCAGTTTTATGGTATCAATTTTTTTATTTTTTTAGATATCATTTTTATATTTTGTTGTTGAATTTACATCATAGCAGTTTTTAGGTATCATTTTTATATTTTTCTAGGTATCATTTTTGTTTATTTACCACTGTTTTATATTCATTTGGTCTGTTTTTAATGTTGTATTTATTTTTGTAGTTGTATTATTGCATTATCTGTGTATTACAGTCAAACTTATTTCATTATAATCAACCAAACTGTGATGTAACATTTTTTGCATTAGTTTTAGTTTTAAAATAGTGCAACAGTTTTAAGGTATCAGTTTTTTTATTTTTTTAGGTATCATTTTTAAATTTTCTAGTTGAATTTACATCATAACAGTTTTTAGATATCATTTTTATATGTTTCTAGGTATCATTTTTGTTTTTTACCACTGTTTTATATTCATTTGGTCTGTTTTTAATGTTTTATTTATTTTGTAGTTGTATTGTTGCATTATCTATGTATTACAGTCGAACTTATTTCCTTATAATCAACCAAACTGTGATGTAACATTTTTTGCATTACTTTAAGTTTTAAAATAGTGCAGCAGTTTTAAGGTATAAGTTTTTTATTTTTTTAGGTATCATTTTTATATTTTGTAGTTGAATTTACATCATAGTAGTTTTTAGGTATCATTTTTATATTTTTAAAGGTATCAGTTTTATATTTTTTTGTTTACTTCAATGGCTGGTTTTTAGTTCGATATCATTGTTGATAACAGTTTCATAATAAAGTAAGTATCAGTTTTTATCATTTTATTTCTTCAAAATAGTTGTCTCAGATTTTTGGTGAAATTCAGTTGTAAAACATATGATTTTTTGTGTAACTTCAATATTATATTTGGTGTAATACAAGCGAGGAATACAAAATTGATGCACAAAATGCAAGTACAAAATTAACACAGCACCAAAATCACATAAATAAAAACATAACACAGTTAATACTCAAAAACTGATACTTAAAAAAATATAAAACTGATACCTAAAAATTGTTGCAATGTTTTAAAGAAAATCTAATGCAAAAAATGTTTACATAACAATTTAATTGATTAAAATGAAATAATTTCGACTGAGTTACAAAATTGAAGCAACAATACAACTAAAAAATTAACACAGCAACAAAATCACATAAAAAAAACATTATACATTTAAAACAGAAAAACTAATACCTAAAAAAATATAAAACTGATACCTAAAAACTGCTGCATTGTTTTTAAAAAAAAAACAAATGGAAATATGCTGAATCGTTTATAACTTCTATACAAATTCTTTGTATTTTTTTTAATCTTCAAATTATTGTGCTGCTGTATAATAGGATCTCAGGTTTGTATGATCATTGTAAGCATTATGTATGCGACTTTTTTTTTTGGTCATGATCATCTTTGAACCTACAGTGGGTATCAGTTTTACCACCCTACAGGTATCAGTTTTCTGTATTATTTATTGGTTACAGGTACAGGGTATAAGTTTTATAACATTGTAGGTATCAATTTTTGTTATTTTCTTCTTTACAGTTTTTGGGTATCATTTTTATGACATTGTAGGTTTCATTTTATGTTATTTTCATTTTTCTTCAGTTTCACACGTGCTTTCCAGCTTCTTCCTCGATTTTTTCTCGCGCATAAAATCAACAGTGTCGTTTCATTCAATTTCGCCCATTACCAATTTCAGATTGCAAATTCATTTTAGTTTGCAATTTCGATCTCGTTTGCATCGATCAGGAAATGCTTTTTACCCTAATTTCGTGAACGAATTCCCAAATCAGCGCGCGCAAGATCGATTTTGCATTCAGAAATTAGGTGATTGGTATAGATGTTTGAAGATGATTGCTGGAGATCGAAACAAAACAGGAAAAAAAATTGTGTTTAAAATCAGTGACGAGATCGACGTCGATAGCGGATTGAGGAAGAAAAGAAAAACAGCGGCCGAATAAAGTATTGTAATGTATTGTCCTTTTGGATAAATTTTTAGTGGGTTGTCCTTATAAATAAAAAAAGCCCTTAATTTTGTCCTTTTATTTTTCTATATAATAATATATATTACAACTGTTGTAATATATATGTTTTCAAGGGTGAATACGCTTAATGCAAGGGACACTATTGTAATTGATGAGACATGTAAAGCCTATAAATAGAGAGCTAGTGTATGTACTAAAGGTATCTGAATGAATAATAATGGCTTCTCTCTCTCATTTTCTTGTGTTCTTCCTTTGTTTTGTAACACGTTATCAGCACGATTTGTGCTTTTTGCTTAATTTTATTACTTTCAAAATTTTACTGGTTTCGTTATTTTACTCAGTAGTATATATAATGTTTAGAGATGGTCGTTCAAACCCTTTTTTTTGTCATCTGCCTGACCCAAAACAGTGAAATATCACGATATTTTCCAACTTTTACTCATTCTCCTATCTGCTGCATACATAAGCCACATACGCGATGCATTTTATTTTATTATTATAAGTATCTTTCCTTTTGCAGACCTGGTATCATGGAATACTAAGTCTTCCATTTTTTAAGGAAGCCTCATCAGTTTTATGTATATATGGATACATATAGACTGCTTTTATTCTATACGTCACATTTCTCCAATTAGAACTCTGACTCTTTTTCTTCATAAGCAAAAGGCATTTATTTCATTTTGGATCCACTGTTCTTCTTTGTCAGCAAGGTACTAGATACCTTTATTTCATTATTTTTTCTCTCCATGGACTAAGCTGCTCATGATTTACGTGTTCAACTCTGATACAATATTTAGCATGTTACAGTGGCTTTCTTTTTATCTTTATGTTTATATGTATATATGTGGCAGTGTTATGTTTAAATGTTTTATCACGTCTGTATTTGATTTCAATAAACTGTAGCATAATTTCGCATGAAATGCTGAACTGCTGTGATATTTTCATTTCCATAGATTATGTTACTTTGCTGTAAATGTGTACGAAATGTTGTGCTTTATTTTTGGTTTAGTTTGCTGTATGCATACGTTTCGTTTAACGCAGTTAGCACCTGCTTTTGTTGTACGTTATACTTGTCACTACTGTTTGATGAAATTTTATTATCATGCTAACTTACCAATCAATTTACTGTATATTCATTTGTGAATATTTGTTGATCTGTGTATATAAAAGATCTCTGTTATGCTAGTTGATTATATTTGTACATAAATCAGGAAGTGTTAAAAATGTGAATTGTTTTGTTTTATTTTATTTATTTATTTTTGGATTATTCTGAATTTTGTTTAATTAAGTATCTGCAATTTGTTTCATGTGTAGTTCATAAAATGTCGAACATTGCTAAGCTTGAATTCAAAGCATTGGACATTTCTGGAGACAATTATTTGTCATGGATTCTGGACGCCGAGATCCATTTGCAATCTCAGTGCTTAGAAAATGCTATTAAAAATGGCAATAATATGTCCCAGCAGGACAAAGCAAAGGCTCTGATATTTTTAAGGCGCCACATCCACGATGATTTAAAATCAGAATATTTAACTGAAAAAGACCCTCTCCACCTATGGAACTCCCTGAAGGAGCGATATGACCACCAGAAGACGGTCATACTTCCAAATACGAGACAAGAATGGTTGAACTTGAGATTTTAAGATTTTAAAACCGTAAGGGAATACAATTCCGCTATGTTTAGAATAACTTCTAAACTGAAATTATGTAGAGAGAAGGTAGATGACGCACAAATGTTAGAAAAGACCTTTTCAACATTTCATGCATCGAATGTGCTCCTGCAGCAGCAATATCGAGAGCGTCACTTTACAAAATATTCTGAACTTATTGAGTGCTTGTTGATTGCTGAACAAAACAATGAACTACTTCTTAAAAACCACTCCTCAAGACCAACTGGTTCAGCTGCATTACCTGAAGTTAATGCTAACTTGGCCCACTCCGGAAGAGGTCGTGGCAGAGGCAGAGGAAGAGGTAGAGGACATGGTCGTGGATACAACCCCAGCAGAGGTGGTTATAGTGGTTTTGGAGTTAACAAAACTACTAATTTTAAGCAGCAAATGAAAAATGAGCCTGAAAATAGCAATAATTCAGCTGCTGAAAATAAGAAGCATTATGAGGAAATTTGCTACAGATGCGGGCGTACTGGTCACTGGTCACGGACTTGTAGATTGTCGAAGAAAACAATTGAAGAATATCATAAGTCCAAGAATATCGAGACAAATAATACTGAGGGATTGTCCGATAACACTGACCTGAAGTTAGATGATTTCTTTGAAGACTATGATGGGAATTTGTTCAGCGACGAAAATTTGAATGCAATATTCGAAGAGATGACCGAACCAACCAATAAGTAGCCTGAAGCTTATTATGTGATTTTCAGTTTGTTTATTTTCAGCATGTACTAGTTTGGAACTTTTGTTTATTTATTTTTCTTTTAGTCTTTTCTTATGGAACTGCAGAAATAATGTGTAATGTTGGATATGATAATTAGTTTATTCTCGTGGACATTTATTTATATTTATAAGTTTTTTTTTTCAGTTATCGACGTGCTGTATTGTTTTTAATTCTTAAGGTATGGATCGACAATGTTTAAGCGATGATATTTGTCTGGTTGATAGTGGAACTACTCATACGATATTGGAAAAACCCGAAGTTTTTCTCTGAATTATCTGAAAATATTTCATATAAAGTTTCAACTATTGTTGGTTCAGCCAATATAATTGAAGGGTCCGGAAGAGCCCATATAGTGTTACCAAATGGTACACATATATTCATTCAAAATGCACTATATTCAAGCAATTCTAAAAGAAATCTGCTTAGCTTCAAAGATATAAGAATGAATGGATATCATATTGAAACTATAAATGAAAACAACAAAGAATATCTTTGTGTTATTTCTAAAATTGAAAGCCAGAAGCTTATTTTAGAAAAATTTGGTACAATTTCAACTGGATTATACTTTACCAAAATTGGCATAGTTGAATCTCATTTTGTAAACATGAGCCAGAAGCTCACAGATACAAAGAAGTTGATTCTTTGGCATGATCGTTTAGGTCATCCTGGATCAACTATGATGCGTAAAATTGCTAAGAACTCAAATGGGCATGATTTACCAAATCAGTTGAATTTACCAAATGATTACATGTGTACATCATGTGCACAAGGAAGATTAATTACACGACCTTCATACAGTAAGATCACCTCTGAATCTCCAGCATTTTTGCAAAGAATTCAAGGTGATATATGTGGTCCGATCCATCCCGCTTGTGGGCAATTTAGATACTTTATGGTGTTAATTGATGCATCAACTCGTTGGTCACATGTATGTTTGCTATCTACTAGAAACATGGCATTTGCCAAATTACTTGCTCAAATAATTAAATTAAGAGCACATTTCTCGAGTCATCAAATTAAATCAATACGATTAGATAATGCAGGAGAATTCACTTCTCAAGTATTTGATGATTATTGTTTATCACTGGGAATTGAAATTGAACATCCAGTAGCTCATGTTCATACTCAAAATGGTCTGGCAGAATCATTAATTAAGCGTTTGCAACTTATTGCAAGACCTTTACTTATGCAAACAAAGTTGCCTGTTATAGCTTGGG
The DNA here is from genome assembly GCA_030737875.1 of Allium sativum. Taxonomy (NCBI): domain Eukaryota; kingdom Viridiplantae; phylum Streptophyta; class Magnoliopsida; order Asparagales; family Amaryllidaceae; genus Allium; species Allium sativum. The sequence continues at coordinate 197,398,270 of CM060911.1, forward strand.
GACATGCAATTTTGCATGCATCCAAATTGATTAAAATTAGACCAACGGCTTATCATCAATTTTCACCATCACAGCTTTTAACTGGATCTCAACCAAATATTTCACACCTACGAAAATTTGGTTGCGCTGTGCATGTACCCATTAGTCCCCCACTTCGTACTAAAATGGGTCCTCAAAGAAGGTTGGGAATTTATGTGGGATTTGACTCACCTTCGATAATTCATTATCTTGAACCTCTTACGAGTGATGTCTTTACTGCAAGATTTGCAGATTGCAAATTTGATGAGTCAAATTTCCCGCCGTTAGGGGGAGAAAAGACCGTTCCAGTAGAACGACGTGAAATTTCATGGAATAATCCCTCTATGTTTCATTTGGATCCACGTACCAAACAATGTCAATACGAGGTACAAAGAATTTTGCATATTCAAAATATTGCAAATCAAATGCCAGATGCATTTAATGATGTTGCAAAAATAACTAAATCTCACATTCCAGCAGCAAATACACCAGCTAGAATTGAAATCCCCGAAGGACCAATAGCAGCAAATGAATCTAAAGCTAGACAAAAACGTGGAAGACTGAAAGGTTCAAAAGACTTGGCGCCTAGAAAAAGAAAGTCTAATGAAAAATCATCAATTAGCAAACCTCCCGAAAAGGTTATAAATGATCCAAAGGGTAACTCAAAAGAAAATCTCAATTCTTCTAAAATCAGTGAAAGAACTATTATCCCAGAAGAAATAATAGAAGCTTCCGAAAATAAAATGGTACCTAGTAATAATGAGATCTCAATGTTTTATACGAATTATGGAGAAATATGGGATCGAAGTAAAATAACAATTGATGATGTATTCTCATTCGCAGTAGCTACTGAAATAACTAAAAGTCATGACTATAATGAGGATAATGATAATGAACCAACTAGCATAAATGAATGTCGAAAAAGACAAGATTGGCCAAAGTGGAAAGATGCTATTCAGGTTGAGTTAGATTCACTCCAAAAACATGGTGTATTTGGACCAATAGAGAAAACACCAGAAGGTGTTAAACCAGTCGGTTACAAATGGGTATTCGTTAGGAAACGAAATGATAAAAATGAAGTTGTGAGATACAAAGCAAGGCTTGTTGCACAAGGTTTCCTGCAGAGACCAGGTTTTGACTTCAAAGAAACTTACTCTCCCGTTATGGATGTCATAACATTTCGATATTTAATAAGCCTTGTAGTTTCTGAGAAGCTTGATATAAGATTGACTGATGTTGTGACAGCTTATCTATACAGTGAATTAGATACCGATATTTACATGAAAATCCCTGATGGATATAAATTGCCTGAAGCAAAATCGAAGTCAATGTATTCATTAAAATTGAGACGATCACTGTACGGTTTGAAACAATCTGGAAGAATGTGGTATAACCGTCTTAGTGAATATTTATTAAAAGTTGGATACAAAAACAATCTCATTTGTCCATGTGTCTTTATAAAGAAATCGGTAAAGGGATTTGCTATCTTGGCGGTATATGTTGATGATATAAATTTGATTGGAACTCCAGAAGAGATCAATGAAACAATAGATTACCTAAAACAGGAATTTGAAATGAAAGATCTTGGCAAAACCAAATACTGTCTTGGTCTATAGTTTGAGCACAGTAAAAATGGCATACTGATTCATCAATCAAATTACACTGAGAAAATCCTGAAGCGTTTTCAAATGGATACAGCATATCCACTTAGTACGCCTATGGTTGTCAGATCACTAGACATTAAAAGGGACCCTTACCGACCAAAAGAAGATGATGAAAACATACTTGGTCCAGAAGTACCATATCTTAGTGCAATTGGTGCAATGTTATATTTAGCTCAATGTACGAGACCAGATATTGCATTTTCAGTCAATCTTCTAGCAAGATATAGTTCTGCACCAACTAAAAGACACTGGAATGGCATAAAACATATTATGAGATATCTACGAGGAACCACTGATTTAGGCTTATATTATTCTAACATAGGCAATAATCTGATTCTAGTTGGTTATGCTGATGCAGGTTATCTCTCTGATCCACATAAAGCAAGATCACAAACATGATATGTGTTTACTAATAGCAATGCAGCTATTTCATGGCGATCTACAAAGCAAACATTGGTAGCAACATCATCCAATCATTCTGAAATACTAGCACTACATGAAGCAAGTCGAGAATGTATTTGGTTGAGATCATTAATCGAACATATTAGAAACACATGTCAACTTCCCTCAACAACAGAAAGATCAACCATCATTTATGAAGATAATGTCGCATGCGTAGCTCAGATTCAAGCAGGATATATCAAGGGTGATAGGACGAAGCACATTTCTCCCAAATTCTTCTTCACACATGAACTTCAAAAAGACAATAAGATAGAAGTGAAGCAAATTCAGTCTCAAGAAAATCCAGCAGATTTATTCACCAAAGCACTTCCAAAGTCAATATTTCAGAAGATGGTTTATAAAATTGGTATGCGTCGTTTGCACCACCAAACTATTTGAATAATGCGTTACGAATCAGGGGGAGCATATATTATACTGTAATGTACTCTTTTCCTTAACTAATATTTTTCCCACTGGGTTTTTGTTAGTAAGGTTTTTAACAAGGCATTATTTTGATCCAGAAGTATCAACCCTCATTGGAACATATTGTCAATATGTTACCTAGAGATGAAACAAATTGTACTCTTTTCTTTGTTTATGATTTTTCCCACAGGGTTTTTCATAAAAAGGTTTTTAATGAGGCAATCGATCTTATCATCTTTGCATACGCATATTCAAGGGGGAGTGTTGTAATATATATGTTTTCAAGGGTGAATACGCTTAATGCAAGGGACACTATTGTAATTGATGAGACATGTAAAGCCTATAAATAGAGAGCTAGTGTATGTACCAAAGGTATCTGAATGAATAATAATTGCTTCTCTCTCTCATTTTCTTGTGTTCTTCCTTTGTTTTGTAACAACAACAACTTTTTTTTTTTTTTTTTTTTTTTCTTTCTTACTAAAAAAACGAAGGAAAAAGAAACGATTCTCATAGTGGATATGAAGTGAAACATGTTAACTGCCAGAATAATGTCCTAACATATAGCAATTACTTCGTCTCCAAATATCCACTTGGCAGTTACAAACCCTTTGCCATTATTCCACGAGCGGTTTCATCAAACTTAAAGTTCCATAAAATACAAAGAAACGAACCACATTCAAACCTCTTTAATTTCCTCTCAAAGCAAAACTACGATGTCTAGAAACCTCAAAAGCTTTTGCCTATGGCTAATCCAAGTCACTGTCCTCTCCGTCCTCCTCTTATTCTTCCTGTGGCTGCTCCTTCATCCTTCCACGCCCTCCTTCAAAATAGTCGATTTCTCATACAAAAATTACTCCGTGTCCTTCCTTATCGATTTCTCAAATGATGACAAAGGCGGCAGTGTTGCATACAACAACACCAAAGTCACATTATACAGCGCAGAAGGTGATCTTTTGGGCGACACGGATATCCCTTCATTTCAACAAGAGCATGAGCATGATGATTTGATCTTGGCTCATATTAACGTTTTGAATAACCGAAAAATTAAAGGGAAGAAGAAGTTCAGAATTGTGCTAAGGACGTTGGTTATCTATAAAATATGGTGGTGGAGGAGCAGAGTTCATGTCATGAATGTAGAAGGCGCCGTTCATTTGGATGACGATGGAAAAATCAAAGGCACAAAGAACATAGAAATGCATGAAGCAGTAAGAAAGTGAATCAAGGTATTCTAGTTTTGTGCGATTATTTAGTCTTTTTTGTTTTTCTGGAAGAAAGTTTGTGAGACGATGTGTGTAAATGTTTGTCGCTTGCAAACATAGATCGATATTGTATGATCCAGTTTGAATATTTCATTTGGTCAATTTTTCAAATTGATTATCAGAAAGTACTGAGTGTATTTCCGTGTTTACTGTGTTTGCTGCATTAACTAGCATTGCCTGCCATGAAATATGAGTTCTGTTTTAGAACATATGATATAAAATAGATATAAATGTCAAAGTTCAATGCTTGTGTTATATTGTACTTGCAGTTTCATGTATAATAAAATAGTTATCTGTAACGTAGAAGTCATGTAATATAAGCAAGAATATGCATATAAGTATAACAGGCTAAATGAACAAATTTGTAAATAAGGCATTGTTACAGAAAATCCATATTTGGGCTGAATTTTTTATATTTGGAGAACACTTTGATTTGTTAAAAATATTCAGGAATAATGAACTACAGATGATTTCAATGTAGTTAAATGAACTTAGCATGATCCAAGTAGTATAGACCACACATTAAGATTAAAACATATAACATTTCAACAAAACAAAACAAAACAATTATACGTTATATTTCCTCTATCCCAGCTTTGCTAGTACATCATCCAACGCAGACTTGGTCTCAGCATAATATTTTTCTGCTTGTTCGGAGCTTTTAGTCTTTGCAGCATAATCAAGCTGTCAATAATCATAATAAATCATGTTACAGAATAATATTCACAAAGGAGCAGACATTTAATTTTGAGCATTGCTGTGTTGGAAATATTGTACCATTATACATATTTGATCGTTTAAAATTGTCATATATTATCAACACATGATTCAATATATTACACATGTACTAATTTCATGTAATTAACACATGATGGAACTACAAGTTCAAATATATGAATTGAATGTAGTTACATGGTCATTGTTATAGCTTCGTGATGGATGTGTTGTATAAAGGGTTCTTTTTTATACTTTAAAATATGACATAACAAAAACAACAAAGAATTTTCAAATCATGAAGTTAATCTCCTTCCGTAAGTCCGAAACTCATAAGATATGGTTGTCGTAATCATGTTCTTCGTTGCTATTACGTAAGTTAAGTCAATGTTAAGATCAAAGGTGAAGTCGTGGATATGTAATGATTGTTTAAGAAGTGTGTACATGGAATATGCGATTGTATTATTCTGTTTTCTATGTTGTTTCTCATTGCAATATGGGTTTCTTCAACTTGCTGACTAAACCCATAATTACTCCTAATGGAGCCAATTAGTAATTACCCGCATTTCAGGAACTTAATTAGGAACTGTCATTGACAACACAAAGAAATGTGTGTTATCAATCGACAAAAAATGACTTACATCATTAATGGTTTTGAAGAGTTTGTCAGTGAGTTCTTTGAAGGCCTTCTTCTCTTCCTTAGGTTTTGCATCCGTGATGGTTTTCAGATCATAGCGTAGGTAGGACGCTTTGCTTCTAAGGTCGTTCATGACGTAGGGCCACGCTTTTTTGTCTATAAGTTCTTTTACACTGAGTATGTCCTTAGCAGATTCTTTGGCTCTAGCCGCTGCCTCTTGAGGGGGAAGTGGCTGTAGGTAGAACCTGTTCTTCAAGGGCAGCTTCAGGTCCCTTGCTTGATCAGAGTTCTCAGTTCCAGCTATTGCAATCAATTGTTATCATTACTTTTAAATTGTTAACGTTCACTTAAATGAGACATATAGGTACCTCCTTAGGCTTAGGCAATCAGTTTTATTTTATCTAATAAAAATCCTGATTTGAGGATTATTCGTAGTTGTGTCTCTTTAACATCAAAATTTTAGTACTTATCCAGTGCTTTCATAATTTATAGGACATTTAAATTTCAATAAGCACATTGCATATACAATAGAAAAGCATATTACATAATTGAACAAGTTGAGAATTCAATGGAAGAAAATCAAAGGCAGGAATTTACTTAATGTTATAGTAAGATGGAATAAGATTTACTGGTCCAGCCGATGATCATATATATGGCATTTCGATACAGTCCAAAGTAATAGGTTACTTACGAAGTCCACCAGAAGGGGCAGGAGGTGGGCCCAACTTAATGGGCCTGCCATCAGCAAGCACAGCATTAGCGAACGAACCACAGGCCAATCCAGCCGCCGCGAGCCCAAGTGCCACTCTGCGCCCGGTCTGAGGCATGGACTCTTCTTCCCCATGATGAGCTCGTACTTCCAATCTTCGATTAACGGTTGTATGATTTTGTGGTTTTAGGTTCGGTAACTTGATCGATCCACGTAAACCTGTCATTGAAGTCATAGCTTGAGCCATTTTAACTGTAGTTTCTATAAGTTTCAAGTTTGTAGGGGAGGATGGACTTCCTTTTTTTTCTTTTTAAAGGGTGCCTTATCTTGAGTATTTGATAAGGTATTAGTCATTAGCTGTTTGCCACGTTTCAATTTGTCTGGCCTTTTGTTTGAAATGGATGGATAGGATTGAGTGATGCTTATGTGTAGTTGATGTGTCTTCAGTTGTTTCACTTGTAAACAATATAATTTACTTTCTAACATTCTTCTCTGATATCACGTGAAACCAAGGGAAGTTTCATCAAAATATCCTTTCAAACTTATATCATGAAACATCTCTATAATTATTTTCAGTAGATTTCAGTTTTTAGCTCGAATATTTACATCAAAAACTGAGAATTTTTAGCTTGCAGTGCAAATATCTATAGAAAAATTGCAAAAAATTAACGATATTTGCAGTTTTTAATGCAAATATTTGCACTTGAAAATTAGTTTGCAAAAAAATTATTGCCAAACTTATTGGTATTAATGTGGCTGATATTAGGTAGTGGCAACTGCTTGAAGTTAATTGATAATGCACTTGGTAATCTATTCCTTGCCAGGAATGGAGAAGGCATGCTACCTTGAGAATGCTTGTTTCCTTTAAAGCCAATAAATACACCACCTAGTCTGTGTACATATAGCTTGCGCAATATTTCAATTTATTTCATTTTGGCTTCATTTCAGTTTTCTATCTTGTGTTCAATACTTTTTCACTTTAAATGCTTTATAGCATATAATACATGCAAATTCAGCAAAGTTTCCTGATTATTTTATTACAATTTGTATATAAAATAATAAGCTTAAATCAGTGTTATTTGTATAAAAATTAGGCTAATTCATTCTGTAACCAAGATTCCATAATAGTGTGCAATCTAAGAATATACATAAAAGCTTGGATGCTAAATTTCAAATATTGGTCTCATAAGTTAAATTGTATATATTTTGTTTATTTATTAGTATCAACAAACTTGGCAGTAAAGTTATTGAAAACATGGTTACAGGATAGCAACCTGAATACAAGCCGTTTCATTTCATGTATGTTATCTATGGTTGGCAAATATTTTAAGATTATGGTACTCATTGCTCTGCTATAGAAGAATAAACTTTCATTAGAGGATACTGTAAAAAGCTACGCATGTGCAGAAGAAGAAAAAAGATAGAAAAAAAAAAAAATCTACATCTTCAATGCAGAAAACTTGTGGAAAATCAACACTTAATTGAACTTATCACACAACACACTAAGATAAAAAGGCGATTACAAAGAAAAGAAGAAACATGAAAATCAATTAGCAGCATGGAGGATAGGTAGGAGGAGGAAGAAAATCTGGGCCACATCTGGATTGACAAATTCCCAGTTTTTCAACACATTTTCCTAAACAACCATCCATTGCACTTCTAATGCAATTGTTTTCACAGGTACCAAAAGTTCGAAAACACTTTTGAATGCAGTCGTGAGGTAGATCCATGCATCTAATTCTATTGATCAACTGAATCATCATGAACGCCATTGCTATGGCAGTAATCATCAAACAGGAAGAAATGTTTGACATTTTCTTTTTCCTGAATATGTGAAGAATATTCTTGAAATGTTATGTGCACTTTTGGTCTTGGTAAATTACTCTATATATAGACATATGTAGTAGGTATGTCTTATTAGTATTGTTAGTAGGAATACTTTCAAATATGTGTATGTAGTATGTACTCCTTTACCATATCTAAAATTTGCAATATATAAGCAAATTTAGTATCAGAAATCATACATATTCGATTAAATACGTTTATTTTTTTAGATTAACTGTCAAACTGATTTTAAATTTTCTTATATGATTTACCGTCACAAATGTGTCAAATTGTTGTCCATGGGACTTTGCTCAAATAAAATAGGAGTGCAGTCTATGAAATGTCGTAATTTGTGATTATATTGAGTGAAAACAAGCTATAGATGTGCATATTTGATTATTTGTAGAATAATTTTGGGGACACTTGAGTGTGATTTATCATCGTTTCTACATGAGATACTATACACGTTATGGTTGTATAACATGATTTAGGCATTTTCTTTCCCTTCTTTTAAATATAATAATTATATTGCAATAGTCAAATGGACATCTTCTTGGAATGAATAAGAACTTGGTCTTGCGCTCAAAGTTGGTAGATAAATTCAATAACTGAAGTTAGTTGGAATATGGTAATATAAGGTTAGTTTAAGCTGTAAATTTATGAATATACGAAACATGAAATTTTAACTTTAAATGCTCAAACGCCTTTTCAACCAAACTTCTAAATACCAAGCGGTGGTTAGAAAAGCACTTATTCCTAGTTTATATTTTGTTGGAGAAAATGTGAGATTACCTTCTGTAACTTGTCTTTTAGTAGGACATGCTCTCAGTCAATTATCTTCTCCAGTAGCCTAAAATTAGTAGAAAAGTTTAACTTTTTACGCCTTACTCAGCTATATAAAATTGAGTAAATTAGAGAGAAGGATAAACTTTGCTAAAAAATTAGATTGATGTACATCATAGGTTAAAGGACAGATTTTGAAAAAAATCAGACTATAAGGAGATGCTAAATACAACTAGCATTATGCTCGGTTTTCACATTATACCGAAATGTTAGTTACAAGTAGCGTTACATTCAGTTTTACACTATACATAATTCTAGTTATATTTAACATTGTCCTTCGGCCCAATAATTTTTGAAGTTTGTCCTCCAGTTTAAAAAACAAACTTGGTGTCCTTCAACCTAAATTATTTTCAGCGTTTGCCATTGTATCTACTTTTCACAAAAAGATTTTGCTAAACGCACTTCCTTAAGTTTCAAAATGCACTTTCACCCTCACTAAAATCAAGGTTTCATGGTTAACTTTTGCAAGACGTGAAAGGAAGAACCTTAAGTCTTCGTGGTATATGAGTACCGAATGGTTTAATTCTTAGGTCAAAACCTAAAAACTCTAATTTGTACTCTACCTTTGAAACTATGAATAAAAAACATCTAGACTCAACGGAATCAATCACTAGAATTTACAGGAATTACGAGATGAGAACCACCTTTTATTGCTTGATTTCATTTGATTTTGAAATTTTTTAGGCTTTGGAAACAATTGTTTTGGCCAGGATGGAAATACATGAATTTTATAAAGAGAACACTAAAATGAATGAAAGAGTATGGTACCATTTGCAAGTCGACATGACCAGGTTAAGTCGGCATGTGCGTCTAATGCGTCGGATGTGTCTATGGTGGGGTCCGCGCTTTTAACCCTTCAAAGTGAAATGTTGGAAAATAGTCATTCACGTTGGACGCTTCAGGACGCCGAACGGCTATTCCCCTAACGCTCGTTTCCCTCCGTTTTCTATTTATACCTTACCAATTTTTTCACCGTTTCCATCATCTTTATCATTTCCTTCACCAAACCAGCACAAATCATGAATGTCGGTCCTCCTGCCATGTCATAGGACGTTATTATCGCTATGTGTTTAGTTGTACGTCACGATACAGACGACTATGAGAAATGTGAGGTGGTGGTGTGCTTGACGGAGTATCAAAGCATAGGGCGCAACCCATTTCTTCCTCTACTAAACGACCAGGAGCAGCTTAGGAAATGTGTCATTTATTATGTTGATAAGTTTAGGAGAAATACTATGTATCAGTGCTTTTGTATTTTCTGCTTTTTAATTCTGTATTTTAATTTCTACACTTTGTATTTTGCACTTTTTTGTATTACAAAATTTGAATTTTGCAATTTGTATTCTACGATTTGTATTTTGCATTCTACTACTTTATTAAACACAAACAAATAAGTAATAAAATAATAACAATGCCCATTTCACTTTGCCCCTTTCGTAAAAAAAACGTATTCCTCACTCGCGAAAATGCCCCTTCTCTAGCCCCTTCCAAATAACTCTTCCAAATGCCCATTCCACTTTGCAAATGCACCCTATGTTTTGAGGGGAACACTGAAATCTTTCGGTTCCCTTCTTTAAAACCTTCTCCATTTGATTTCCAACAAAATTTTATCAAATCCACTTTTCATTTATTGTCTATACATAACACGCGCGATAAGGCCATTAAAACTTTCCAAAATCGTTTAGCATTTAATATATTTAAATCCAATTTAAGCATTCTATCAAGATACATCGATACACGAGTTTGTAACTTATACTTACACGCTTTGTTAAATACTAATGATATTCAAAAAATCAGTGTTGAAACAAGTCCTGCATGAGAAATTTATAAAATAAATTATGTATAAACAGTAAGACTTCACCCTTCACATTATCAATTGGTTTTGTGATAACTTGGGGTTCTCTAACATGGTATCAGAACTGTTTTAATTTGTATGCACATAACTACCACGCTTGCCCACATCACTCCTAAGATCCATGTGTGAGGTTCACGATATGCCACACGTGCGGAGGCATGTTGAGGCAAGTCCCACATCAGAGAATTTATAAAATAAATCTTGTATAAAAATTAAGAGTTCACCCTTCACATTGCCAATTGGTTTTGTGATAACTGGGGGTTCTCTACCAATCATATATATTTTTTAATAATTAATATTTCACAAATATTGACTAATTTAATTATTTTAAATCACACTTAGTATTTGTTTTGTTTAAATAAAAACTAAAACTCGCCAACATGTGCATATATATATACTAGTGGTATTTAAACAAATCAAAAATAAATAAATAAATAATTCGTAAATATTAATTAATTAAAATGATTAGAAGTGAATTAGTTTAATCAAATATTTACCATTTTGGTTGTATGACCCAACGACGTATATTTATCCAACGATTAATATTATATAATTTGAATATTAATGACTATACATCATCTTAGCTATGGTGTAACATTTTGGCTGAATTTTTTAAAAAACTGCCTGATGAAATTGAAGGCAGCTGAGTTACTCACTTGTCCACCATAATCGTTTAGCATTTAATATATTTAAATCCAATTTAAACATTCTATCAAGATACATCGATACATGAGTTTGTAACTTATACTTACACTCTTTGTTAAATACTAATGATATTCAAAAAATCAGTGTTGAAACAAGTCCCGCATCGGGGAATTTATAAAATAAATTGTGTATAAACATTAAGACTTCACCCTTCACATTATCAATTGGTTTTGTGATCACTTGAGGTTCTCTAAAATGATATCAGAGCTGTTTTAATTCGTGTGCACATAACTACCACGCTTGCCCACATCACTCCTATGATCCATGTGTGAGGTTCATGATATGCCACACGTACGGAGGCATGTTGAGACAAGTCCCACATCGGAGAATTTATAAAATAAATCTTGTATAAACATCAAGAGTTCACCCTTCACATTACCAATTGGTTTTGTGATAACTGGGGGTTCTCTACCAATCATATATATTTTTTAATAATTAATATTTCACAAATATTGACTAATTTAATTATTGTAAATCACACTTAGTATTTGTTTTGTTTAAATAAAAACTAAAATTCTCCAACATGTGCATATATATATATATACTAATGGTATTTAAACAAATCAAAAATAAATAAACAAATAATTCGTAAATATTAATTAATTAAAATGATTAGAAGTGAATTAGTTTAATCAAATATTTACCATTCTGGTTGTATGACCCAACGATGTATATTTATCCAACGATTAATATTATATAATTTGAATATTAATGACTATACATCATCTTAGCTATGGTGTAACATTTTGGCTGAATTTTTTAAAAAACTGCCTGATGAAATTAAAGGCAGCTAAGTTACTCACTTGTCCACCATAATCGTTTAGCATTTAATATATTTAAATCCAATTTAAACATTCTATCAAGATACATCGATACCCGAGTTTGTAACTTATACTTACACGCTTTGTTAAATACTAATGATATTCAAAAAAATCAGTGTTGAAACAAGTCCCACATCGGGAAATTTATAAAATAAATTATGTATAAGCATTAAGACTTCACCCTTCACATTGCCAATTGGTTTTGTGATAACTTGGGGTTCTCTAACATGGTATCAGAGTTGTTTTAATTCATGTGCACATAACTACCATGCTTGCCCACATCACTCATAAGATCCATGTGTGAGGTTCAGGATATGCCACATGTGCGAAGGCATGTTGAGACAAGTCCCACATCGGGGAATTTATAAAATAAATCTTGTATAAACATTAAGAGTTCACCCTTCACATTGCCAATTGGTTTTGTGATAACTTGGGGTTCTCTAACATTCATATATATTTTTTAATAATTAATATTTCACAAATATTAACTAATTTAATTATTGTAAATCACACTTAGTATTTGTTTTGTTTAAATAAAAACTAAAATTCTCCAACATGTGAATACACACACACACACTAATGGTATTCAAACAAATCAAAAATAAATAAACAAATAATTCGTAAATATTAACTAATTAAAATGATTATAAGTGAATTAGTTTAATCAAATATTTACATTCCGGTTGTATGACCCAACGACGTATATTTATCCAACGATTAATATTATATAATTTGAATACATCATCTTAGCTATGGTGTAACATTTTGGCTGAATTTTTTAAAAAACTACCTGATGAAATCGAAGGCAGCTAGGTTACTCGCTTGTCCACCACAGCGGCTCCCCTTTTGACTAGCCCAGTACATATGCTTTTGTCCCCAACCGAGTTATAGGTTTTATGGGAATCCACCATCGCGCCTTGAATGGGAGTAGGGTAGACAGGTATCGAACGTGCGACCTCGTTAACAGGAAGCAGATAACATACCATTGCGCCACTACTTATGGACAAAAGGCTGAATTTTTTCGTTTACACGTTTTTCGGTAAAGTACAATTTTATTTATTATAAGCAGTTCATGATAGTAGCGATTATTTACATTTTTTATATCAAAAATATAACATATTATTACTTATAAAATTTGATTTTGATCAAAATTATAACAGTCAGATTTCAATTTTGCATGCTCAAACACAAAATACATGACCCAAGAATAACAATTATTATCACTTTTATTGCTTTGACCACGGACTTTGACTTTGAGTTGACTTCGGTTGACTTGATGCTAACCTTAAATAATTAAGAAGATGAATTATCTATTGAATATTGTTTCACTTTCAATGTTCCAACTCAAATCCAACTATATTCGTTTGATAGACATATAATGATTTAACTATAATCAAAACGAGTGTTCATGTTGATGTTTTATAGTATTTTCAAATCATGGAAACTACATAACACTGTCACTTCAAGATTGTCTATTTGACTATTATTATATTATTCACTAGAGAAGTATCAAGTGATTCATTCCATAGTTATCTAATAACTATCAGTATGTAAATACCTGTAAAACCAACCACCGTCTATGTAGTCCTAATCCACATGGATGTCATTGGCGGTATATAGTTAATATTAAAATATTAAACATATCACAAAGCTATCGATGACGTTATACATTTTTAGTAACTTAAAGTGGAAGGATAAAACATAATAATTAATAATATAATCCTAGAGAAATAAAACAATGTAATATCGAATAAATTCAAACTATAACATCTCTTTATACTAACGACAGAAACAACATAATGTTTAGGAATAAATGAAATGAAAATTTGATGTTTTTTTTTTTAGTAGAACAGATGTGTAGCGCGAGACTACACAGCCGATTAAGCATAATATTAATATATATAATCTAGTTGACAAGCCCAACTGGTGGCTAATAGTACGAAAGTTTAAAAGAGATAATTATACAATAGGTCACACCATAACATCAATTACAGCAAAAGCAAAACATCCCAAGAACAACTTCGATAATATGCAGTACCATTGCTAGCCAAAATATGAAACCATAGAAGAAGAACATACTAAACCAGACAACCATATCCATGTTAATGCAAATCTGGACTTGAATCGCCATGATTAGAACCCACTGATTCAGCTGGGCTATTAGTCGCTGGCAGAGCAAGCATGAATTTAACTGGAGAAGAAGAAGGTTGACATGTCCAAGAGTTAAAGTAGAAAATAATGAGTCTGCTTAATCCTCCAAACCGCTTCAGTGGTTTATTAAAAATCACTGCATTCCTTTCTTTCCAAATGCACCAACAATATATTGCTAAAAAGGAATCTAAAGCAACATTAGCAGCGTTGAATTCCCAATAATCAAACACTGAAACAATGTTAGGCACAAATCCAAGCAAATAAGAGCTAGTGGCTGCAAGGATAGGGAATGAGAATTCACAATCAAAGAAAAGATGATCTATAGTCTCTGCATGATTGGCACAAAAATCACAAAGAGGACTCTCAATCAAGTTAAGTCTATGCAACTTAGCTCTGGTATTGATTTTACCATGAATCAAACACTAATTAAAGAAGAGAACCTTTAGAGGCAGACGAATTTTCCAAAGTCTTGGGAAAGAGAATACTCTACCAGTGAAATTAATGAAATTGTACACTGAAGCAACTGAAAATCCTTTTCTTGGAGATAAAGCCCAAAGGTAGCAATCAGGAGAGTGAGAAGAATGAGTATGCAGGATCAAATTAGAAGCATCCAGGAGATTATCAAGGACATGAACATCAAACAAAGTTGATGGGCAAAGCGCACAGGGACCAATATGAATCAAATTTGCCACTGAATAGAACTCATGGAAGAAAAAGGGAAAAGAGAAGAAAATGTTTGATAAAGAGGAAAATGACCATGCTAAATGTCATGCCAAAATAAACAAGATTCACCATTCCCCAACTTAATGTGAAATAAGTTTTTAATACGAGGAATGCAAGATATTACACCAGACCAAAAAGGAGAAGGCTTAACAGAGGGGAAAGAGTGCAATACTAAGTGGGGATTACTTGAATAATAAAGAGAAAGGATCAAGTCTTTCCAAATGAAGGAACCTGATGATACTGTGTGCCATAACCATTTTGATAGAAGAGCCACATTGAAATTAGAGAGATTAACAATACCCAAACCCCCCTGATTAATATGTAAGCAAACAGTTTGCCAATTAACCAGTTTTTTGACCTTACTTCCGTTCCAAAGGAAAGCACTCCTTATTGAATCAATTTTTGAAATTACCCACTTAGGAAGTTTGTGAAAAGACATTCAATAAGTTGGCAAAGTAGATAAAACCGCTTTAACCAACACTAAACAACCAGCAGAAGATAGAGAAATAGCCTTCCAGGAAGACAACCTCTGTTCGACCTTGTGAATGAGTGGCACCCAATCTGATTTATGAAGTCTAGTGGGTCTGAGAGGGATTCCCAAATATTGAATTGGGAACCTATGGATAAAACAATTAAGGACGGAAGAGATGGAAAGACCAAGATGATCAACATTCCCTAACAAAATGATTGAGCTTTTAGAAAAGTTAATGGACAGACCCGAGATAAGCTCAAATACATAAAGCACCACTTTTAGACAATGAATGTGATTTAATAGTAAGTATGCATCTCTAACATACCATCATGCCTTTACGTTATCGTTTCTTGTAACACCCCACCTCCGCCAGGGTGACTCTTGCAAGCACACTAGCTTCGGAGGGGCGTTTAAACAAGGTAAACATGCATGCAGATATTACAAGACAGAACATATAAGTAAAACAAAGTAGTAAAGCAGCGGATAAAACTTGCATTTCCAAAACCAGAGTTAAGTTACAACAAAGTACTTAGTCATTATTTTCCAACTGACAAAGTCTAGGTAAAAGCATAAACTGAAAAACTGAAATACATAAAGTACTATCCCCAAAGTGAAGTGGTAAACCATAGCTAGCTCAATGTCCAAAACCGTACATGAGCAAATCCAGTAAGCAAGCTAGAAAGATCCAAGCTAAGCTCCAATGTTCCCACCCTGAGGACCTGAGGGGGGGGGGAACGGAAGACAAGAGGCGAAAGAAAACAGGTCAGTCAAAAAGACTGGTAAGCCCTACTACTATCTGTCTATGAACTAGTAAAGTTAACTGGCATGAGAAGCTGAGATGAACATAAGGATAATAACATACTGGCATGATGACTAACTAACAAGATAGATAAAGATGTCATCGCTTAAT
Source organism: Allium sativum (assembly GCA_030737875.1). Classification (NCBI taxonomy): domain Eukaryota; kingdom Viridiplantae; phylum Streptophyta; class Magnoliopsida; order Asparagales; family Amaryllidaceae; genus Allium; species Allium sativum. Next base: position 197,414,439 of record CM060911.1, read on the forward strand.
CAAGGTTAAGTTTTGCACCACGGGTGTACTAGCATTCTAACATGTCAAGTAAAAACAAGAATTGATCCCTTGGCCCAAGCTTGGCCCAACATCATGAGATGACCTAAATCAAGGTCCAACTACTCGGTCTAGTCGATCGGCTCCCAATAAGCCTAACTCGTCAAGTGTCAGTGTCATACGGCTTAATCATGTAATGTAGTTGACTGTGCAGGGTCCACCCTAGGGTGTATCTGGCCCTACGGTGTAACCCTCAGACACCATACCAGGATGCACAGTCCAAACCTACCGGTGCCCGTGTTCAACTCCGGATTTAATGTGCACGACCATGGTCCGCCTGAACAACCGGGGCATCATTCAGCCGTCACTTTTGGTCTCTTACAATCAGCCCAGTAATTGTGCCCCCACCCTAGCCTAGTCCTAGGGTCTTATGATACTACCTAGAGGGTTACTGCTGAAAAGGACCACGCAACTAGGGTTTCTTAACGGGTTAAATGTGGTTAACCCGATCCAACGTGGATTAAATTGGTTAAGAGTACCCAAGGTTCCTGACTTAACCCCGATTAACCCATCAAGCCCAAATTGGTTAAGTATTAAGTGGACCATGACTTAACCCTAATCAGGAGGCATTCATTAACTTAATGTGCTTTAACCTCTCACATTAGACCTTGTTGTGGTTACTAGTTAAGCCGGGCGGGTCCTGGTAGCTTTACACCACAACCTGGTCTAACCTCGGGTTCGAGCACAACATGACCAACTTCTCACATTGGGTCCTATTGTTTGTAGCCACTAGTTAAGCCGGGCGGGTCCGGGTAGATTTATGCTACAAACTCAACCCAACCTCGAGTTGGCCACACTCATCTTTTCTAAGTGTCATGTCCATTATGTTTCCAAAACATAATTACATATCACGTCATGTTATAAAAACCATGTTCATGTCATAATGTTACCCAACCCCAACGTAATCCCATCGTTTACATAATCGCAACAACGCATAAAGGATAAAATAGGGAACTTGGCATAACCATGACAAAAAGGTGTTGAAGCCACAAGTTTAACATGGTGGCATATGAAATGTACATATGTTCATATACTTGCATATTGCATTATTAGGCTTCAAAAGCATGCATAAAACCAAACTTAGCATATAAGTGATACATGGTGATGAATGACATGTAGAAGTGGCTAGAAGTTCGCATTTAGCCTCACATGCAAGTTATCATAAGGGATATGATAACTTCCATGTTGCCAAAATGCAACTTCAACATAAAGCTTGAAGCTTTAAGCTCACAACTTCAAGTTTAACTTGCATAACATGATAACATGTGTATAATGATCAACCCAAACTTGCATAACATAGCAACATGTGTCATACATAATGATTAAACCAACTTGCATAATGATCAACCAAACTTGCAAATCATAATGATCCACCAAACTTGCATATCATAATGATCAACCAAACTTGCATATCATAATGATCAACCAAACTTGCATATCATAATGATCAACCCCAAACTTGCATCATTCATTTAACTTTAGAGTTCAAAAAAAAAGAAAGTAGAAAAGGGCTTACAATGCTATGAAGACACAAATAAATATTTATTATAAAGATTGAGACGAAGCCCTTATGCAAGCACCAAAAACCCAAATATGCAAGCTCCAAATGAAAACCCTTGAGCCAAATCAATAAAAACCCTTGCTTTGGAATAGAAATGTTGCAACTTGACTTGAATGCAGACTAAGAACACTCATACAAGCTTGAAAATACTTGTATGCACTCAAAATCTCTCATATAGATAGACTTAGGAATTTTAGCATGAGAGTGGAGGCAATGAGAGGAACAAATTTGGCATAGTTTAGTTCTAGGAATGAATAATGATGATTTAGGCTAGGTTTAGGGGTCTTTTTATAGAAGATTAGGATAGTATTAGCCATAGGATTAACCCTAAATTCAATCCAAGCCATCAAATCCCGTCACTAGCCAACAAAATAGGTCAAAACAGCCAAATAGGTGCACCAGGTTGCCTGGGTCCGACCAGGCAGGTCGACCCCCAGGTCGACCCTGGGGTCGACTCCCCAGTCGACCTGGGGGGGAGGTCGACTCCCCAGTCGACCCCCAGGTCGACCCCCTGGGTCTGGCGGGAAATTTTCCCGCCTCTTCTGAATTCTGAAATTTGAATCTGTTTTGAATTTGAATTTTTCGTGAAACTTCGCGAGGCCATATCTTGGTCATACGGACTCCGATTTTCGAAAACTCGGACTCTATTTCGCGTATTTTTCCGAGACGAACGCAATGACACAGCCCGTTTCCCTTGATTCAGATTTTACAGTTTAATTCTGCCTCGCTTTATATTATAACATGTTATTCAAAAATTCGGGTTGTTACATTCTCCCCACCTTTAAGGATTTCGTCCCCGAAATCTCCAAGTTAGGAAGAACGTATCCTACCATCCATCATCCATCTACTCAAAACATCATCCACGTGCAGTCATTGTCCTTAAAGGATTCTAAATGCTGTATGAACATATGCAAGGGTGTGTGTATATGTACTTATCTAATGCGAAAATCAGGCGGTTACTGATACAGTAAACCTCCTTAATGCAAAGTATGTTAGTGAAATGAGTCCATATGTATGCAAATTCCTAACATAACTCATAGTCTCTACATGAGTGCACATATCATTCATCCATATGCAACATCCACGTGATAGCATAACAAGTTTTCATCCATGAATAAGCATGAACACTCATGCATATGCGGTATGAAAGTGTGTGAGCCGATCTTAGTGCCTAATGTGTATCATGCATCCACGAGTATCCACTTGCAAACACTTGCAACCACTTGCAAACATCAAGCATAACATGTTTCAAATACATGTTTCATCCAAAGGGTTTCTACCTAAGGTCCTCATGACAAGTTTAACGAGATAATAAGATAAACAGGATAAACATGGATAAAAGAAAGATATGCTAATTAGGAAAGAGATCGAGAATGTACCCTCAAAAAGGAATGGATAAAGCCCACGCATCTTCTCCTCGGTTTCCCAAGTTGCATCTTCGTCGGCTTCACCCCACTGAACTTTCACCAATTTGACTTCCCGATTCCTTAGCTTCTTGATCTCCGTTCCCAAGATACGAATTGGAGCTCGTCTCAGGGTCGCTTCTTTCTCTACCTCAATGTCTTCAAGAATGCTTGGTTCAACCATTTCGGCGGATCTGTGCCAACACTTCCGGAGATGCGAGACATGAAAGACATTATGCACTCCGGCCAGCTTCTCGGCAATTCCACCTTATAAGTCATCTTCCCAACTCTTTCTATAGTAGGGAAGGGTCCTAGCCCAAAATGAACCATATTTCGCAAAGGAGAAATCTTCACAAAGACCATATCTCCAACTTTAAATTCTAAGTCTGTCCTTCGCTTGTCTGCAAAGGATTTCTGTCTGTCTTGGGCCGTTTTCATCTGTCTTCGAATCAATTCGACCCTCTCGGATGTGTCCCTTATCAAGTCGGGCTCAATTATAAGCTTATCCGTCGTCTTCCCATCAACATGTTGGTGGCTTGCACGGCCTCCCATACGAAGCTTCGAATGGTGCCATCCCTATGCTGGCTTGATAGTTATTATCATAAGCAAACTCTACAAGAGGAAGGCGGTCTTCCCTAGTACCACCAAAGTCAAGAACACAAAGTCTCAAAAGATCTTCTAGCACTCTATTCACCCCTTTCGATTTGGCCATCCGTCTGGGGGTGATGGGCTGTACTCAGATTCAATCGCGTACCCATCGCTTCTTGCAAACTATTCCAGAACTGGCTAGTGAAAATTGGGTCACGATTGCTAACTATGCAACCGCACTATCTCTCGAAGATAAACATATGCTAGCCATGATACGGTCCTCTTGCTTTTCACCGGAATAAAATGGGTTCTCTTCGTAAGTCTATCAATTATTACCCATATCCCATAAAGCCCAAATAGTTTGGTGACGAACTTCTTCACCCCAACCATATATCACAAATAGGCTAGTCATACTCCTTAGGGGGTTTGCAACAGAACTAAAATTGAGGATAGGACCGAGAGGATATACTTAAAAGATAGCATGTGAGTAAGCTCTACGGAACAATAGGGATCAAGGATATACTCTTAGAAAGAGATTTAATGCGCGTATCTGGTCTTCAATCTTCTAAGCCGCATTTTCTTGTGCTTAATCCCATCGTGCCTTGACCGTCTTTTAACTTCACAATTCTGTAGTCCTTAATTCTTATTTCCAAAATATGAGTTAGAACTCATTTCACCGTTGCCTCTCATTCCACTTCCACTTATTCTTTGCCTAAAATACTTGGCTTTCACTCAACTGTGTACTCATGGTTTCATGCAAGCTTTCCAAGATTCGTTAGTGAATCTTGGATCTCGTTTACATACTATACGGTATCCCACGCAGAAAACTATCTCTTGAAAACAAGTGCCAATCCACGTTGCCAAATGTACTTACTAGGGTGATTTCTCTAACCCATGCTTAAGTAAAATGGACTATCCGCCTTAGTAGCGAATACCATCGGAGCACCCCATTATGAAATGCTTCGCCTAATGAAATTTTTCTCAAGCTACTCCTTGATTTGCTTACCAAGCTCTCTTCTTTCTCGCGGGGCCATGTGCCTAACGGGCAATGTAACTGGCTTGGCATTATCAACCAGATAAATGCGGAAATCTAACTCTCGCTTAGGGGGTAACCCCTTAATTTCTTCAAAGACATCAGGATAGTCTCAGACCACCCTTACAGATTGCAGATCATCGATGGACGAGTCAAGATAACATAACATGATGGGACCTCTAGGGTTACAAGAAATTTCTAGGGTATTACCGAGGCGAGTCATGAGCCTCACCACCCTATGCTCACAATCGAGGATGGCTCCATAACTGGACAACCAATCCATGCCCAAATCAACCCGTGTCCTATAAACCCGAGAACCTAAGCATTACACATGAATTTTATGCTCAAGATAGAGATTTTCAAATCCATACAAATCACAGGTAGATGGGCGGAACCCCCAATTGGATTTGAAACACTAACGGGACCTCAACTAGACTAGTACTTAGGTGCAAACTTTCAACAAGATCAGAAATAAAACTATGCGATGCGCCAGAATCAAATAAGGTATGAACAGGGAAATCAGAAATGTAAACAAGGCTTTCTACTGAAATACTACCTCGGTCCTCAACTGGAGCAGTGTTGAGAGCATGCACTTGCCCTCCAGAAGGTCCCGCACGCTGATTCTGCCCTTGCCCTTGTCCTTGCTTCTTGGGGCAATCCTTGCTAAGATGTCCAGGCTCTCCACAGTGAAAGCATTTGCCCAACTTCCTCTTCTTCTTCCTACAGTCTTTGGCTATGTGCCCAGTAATCCCACAGAAGTTGCACTTCCTCCTTTCTCTTGTCTTGTTGTCCTTGCTATTGTTGTTTTTGTTGTTCTGATTGCTCTGATTTCCTCCCCACTTGGAGTCTGTCTTCTTGGCTTGAGTCTCATTAGCCTTGACTTCCTTCTTGCCATTCTTATCGTCTCCTTGAAGCAATGCCATATCTACTAGTCCCTCAAAAGTGGCCCCCATGGGTATATGAGATAGGGCTAAACCTTGTAATGGCTCATTCAACCCTCGTGCAAAGCGTAAAGCCTTCTTCTAGGGAGTATTAACCATGTCCAAACCGAATCGGGCGAGCTTGTTAAACTCATTCACATACTCCCTCACTGTCATATCCCCTTGCTTCAAAGATATAAACTTCTCTAATTGCAAATTCGCCTCAGCTGATGATAGAAACTTAAGCCCAAATCTTGTCCTAAAGTCGGCCCAAGTCTCTATAGGCCTCGTAGCATTGGTGACCTCCCACCAATAAGCAGCTTCTTCTTTTAATAACCATGCTGCCAATAAAACCTTTCTATGGTCTTCCACATCAAAGATAGCGAAAAGATCTTCGGTTTCTTTCAACCAATTTCGTGCCTCCATAAAAGTCTCCGTCCCAATGAAATTCTTGCCACCCATCGCCTTAAAGTCTTTGCAAATCTTAGCGAAATCTGCTTGCGGATTCTGAGGAGGAGGAACCTCAGTTACGGTGGGGGTAGTCGCTGGGCCCGCATCGTTGGCCCTAGCTTCCAAGTACCTCCGGAACCATCCAGGAATGGTCACTCCCTCGGGAAGGTTAAGATCGACCATACTGAAACGAAGAAAAAGATAGATAAATTCAGAACGAAGGATAGTGCTATGGCTTTTGGGGAATAGCCTTTTTAAAATAACTAGACTTTTCTTGGAAAATACTTAATTGGTTTTGAAAATAGTTTTTCAAAAGGTAAGTTTTAAAAACACTTTTGCTCAAATCTTGTAAACCTTATGCTATGATACCAAATGTAACACCCCACCTCCGCCAGGGTGACTCTTGCAAGTACACTAGCTTCGGAGGGGCGTTTAAACAAGGTAAACATGCATGCAGATATCACAAGACAGAACATATAAGTAAAACAGAGTAGTAAAGCAGCGGATAAAACTTGCATTTCCAAAACCAGAGTTAAGTTACAACAAAGTACTTAGTCATTATTTTCCAACTGACAAAGTTTAGGTAAAAGCATAAACTGAAAAAACTGAAATACATAAAGTACTATCCCCAAAGTGAAGTGGTAAACCATAGCTAGCTCAATGTCCAAAACCGTACATGAGCAAATCCAGTAAGCAAGCTAGAAAGATCCAAGTTAAGCTCCAATGTTCCCACCCTGAGGACCTGAGGGGGGGAAACGGAAGACAAGAGGCGAAAGAAAACAGGTCAGTCAAAAAGACTGGTAAGCCCTACTACTATCTGTCTATGAACTAGTAAAGTTAACTGGCATGAGAAGCTGAGATGAACATAAGGATAATAACATACTGGCATGATGACTAACTAACAAGATAGATAAAGATGTCATCGCATAATCAAGGTTAAGTTTTGCACCACGGGTGTACTAGCATTCTAACATGTCAAGTAAAAACAAGAATTGATCCCTTGGCCCAAGCTTGGCCCAACATCATGAGATGACCTAAATCAAGGTCCAACTACTCGGTCTAGTCGATCGGCTCCCTATAAGCCTAACTCGTCAAGTGTCAGTGTCATACGGCTTAATCATGTAATGTAGTTGACTGTGCAGGGTCCACCCTAGGGTGTATCTGGCCCTACGGTGTAACCCTCAGACACCATACCAGGATGCACAGTCCAAACCTACCGGTGCCCGTGTTCAACTCCGGATTTAATGTGCACGACCATGGTCCGCCTGAACAACCGGGGCATCATTCAGCCGTCACTTTTGGTCTCTTACAATCAGCCCAGTAATCGTGCCCCCACCCCACCCTAGTCCTAGGGTCTTATGATACTACCTAGAGGGTTACTGCTGAAAAGGACCACGCAACTAGGGTTTCTTAACGGGTTAAATGTGGTTAACCCGATCCAACGTGGATTAAATTGGTTAAGAGTACCCAAGGTTCCTGACTTAACCCCGATTAACCCATCAAGCCCAAATTGGTTAAGTATTAAGTGGACCATGACTTAACCCTAATCAGGAGGCATTCATTAACTTAATGTGCTTTAACCTCTCACATTAGACCTTGTTGTGGTTACTAGTTAAGCCGGGCGGGTCCGGGTAGCTTTACACCACAACCTGGTCTAACCTCGGGTTCGAGCACAACATGACCAACTTCTCACATTGGGTCCTATTGTTTGTAGCCACTAGTTAAGCCGGGCGGGTCCGGGTAGATTTATGCTACAAACTCAACCCAACCTCGAGTTGGCCACACTCATCTTTTCTAAGTGTCATGTCCATTATGTTTCCAAAACATAATTACATATCACGTCATGTTATAAAAACCATGTTCATGTCATAATGTTACCCAACCCCAACGTAATCCCATCATTTACATAATCGCAACAACGCATAAAGGATAAAATAGGGAACTTGGCATAACCATGACAAAAAGGTGTTGAAGCCACAAGTTTAACATGGTGGGATATGAAATGTACATATGTTCATATACTTGCATATTGCATTATTAGGCTTCAAAAGCATGCATAAAACCAAACTTATCATATAAGTGATACATGGTGATGAATGACATGTAGAAGTGGCTAGAAGTTCGCATTTAGCCTCACATGCAAGTTATCATAAGGGATATGATAACTTCCATGTTGCCAAAATGCAACTTCAACATAAAGCTTGAAGCTTTAAGCTCACAACTTCAAGTTTAACTTGCATAACATGATAACATGTGTATAATGATCAACCCAAACTTGCATAACATAGCAACATGTGTCATACATAATGATTAAACCAACTTGCATAATGATCAACCAAACTTGCAAATCATAATGATCCACCAAACTTGCATATCATAATGATCAACCAAACTTGCATATCATAATGATCAACCAAACTTGCATATCATAATGATCAACCCCAAACTTGCATCATTCATTTAACTTTAGAGTTCAAAAAAAAAAAAAAAAGTAGAAAAGGGCTTACAATGCTATGAAGACACAAATAAATATTTATTATAAAGATTGAGACGAAGCCCTTATGCAAGCACCAAAAACCCAAATATGCAAGCTCCAAATGAAAACCCTTGAGACAAATCAATAAAAACCCTTGCTTTGGAATAGAAATGTTGCAACTTGACTTGAATGCAGACTAAGAACACTCATACAAGCTTGAAAATACTTGTATGCACTCAAAATCTCTCATATAGATAGACTTAGGAATTTTAGCATGAGAGTGGAGGCCATGAGAGGAACAAATTTGGCATAGTTTAGTTGTAGGAATGAATAATGATGATTTAGGCTAGGTTTAGGGGTCTTTTTATAGAAGTAGGATAGTATTAGCCATAGGATTAACCCTAGATTCAATCCAAGCCATCAAATCCCGTCACTAGCCAACAAAAAAGGTCAAAACAGCCAAATAGGTGCACCAGGTTGCCTGGGTCCGACCAGGCAGGTCGACCCCCAGGTCGACCCTGGGGTCGACTCCCCAGTCGACCTGGGGGGGAGGTCGACTCCCCAGTCGACCCCCAGGTCGACCCCCTGGGTCTGGCGGGAAATTTTCCCGCCTCTTCTGAATTCTGAAATTTGAATCTGTTTTGAATTTGAATTTTTCGTGAAACTTCGCGAGGCCATATCTTGGTCATACGGACTCCGATTTTCGAAAACTCGGACTCTATTTCGCGTATTTTTCCGAGACGAACGCAATGGCACAGCCCGTTTCCCTTGATTCAGATTTTACAGTTTAATTCTGCCTCGCTTTATATTATAACATGTTATTCAAAAATTCGGGTTGTTACATTTCTCCTCTCTATCAATCTACTTGAGTACATCTAAAAAGAAGAGAGAAAGCGGGTCATACATATATCCACCATAGCTAATTTTGTAACTTACACCCAAGAAATCAGTTATATGTAACAACAATGACATCATATGCATAGGTCTTATTAGAATTTAATCAATTCCTAATCTTTTGCCCACAATTGACCTTAACATCTCAACCACTATCTTTGAATTGCATACTAAGGACTCGGCTCTTCTAAACGTGTCATTACACCAAATCAAAATTTGAGGCGGCTTTTCAGATTATCATATATTACGGATTTGGTTCCTTGGGTTATCATATATTGAGGACTTAGCTCATCATACTATGCTATATTAAGGACTCGACTCCTTAAATTATCATATGTTGAGGACTCGGCTCCTCATACTATTGTATATTGAGGACTTAACACCTTAGACTATCATATATTTAGGGTAAGTCCATGTTAGGTATTTGCTTAAAGTCTATGACATTGCTAGAATCAAGCCTAAATTCATTATTGCCTTACTGTTTATGATGCTACTAGATCAAGTCCCAACCCATAGGTGCAAAACTTATAACGAGTTTTTCCAACAAAAACTAATTTTAAAGGTACCTTAGAACCGTATCGTCCCTCCCCAAGTTCTACACTAACAAAAGATATTACATGATAGTATTGTCTTCTAGTGCATAAAATATAGCTGGTTAGGAGTAATCATCAATTAATTTTGTTTGTGTGAGTACCAATAAATCGATTATTATGCAAAAACAATTCTTTTCTCTAGTTGCCTGGCCAAAAAAAGAATATTTTCTCTAGTTAAATCGATATATCCAATCTAGGCACAAAACTACGGTAGCTATTTAAAAAAAATAGAACAATATGTACTATACGTAGAGCAATGAATATAGCAAAATAATAAGGAATGAGCTGAACAGATAAGATACATATATAATAAAGACTACATAGGTGAGGTTATAAAATCCATGAAATACACAAGTATTGCATACATAACCATATGTGTGTGTGTGTATATATATATAAAGAGTTCAGAATGTCACTCGCTGATTCAACGAGTTCAGAATAAAATTCATGCTTAGTTTTGCAGGTCGTGATGAATTGATTAATACAGTTCTTACTCTAGCTGTTTTCTATCATATCCCTGAATATACCCTTGACAAATTTCAACCACTATGTTCTGATTTCTTCTAGGATTGCTCATCACACAAGGTTGGATGGATACGCTGTGCAAGCCTAAAACAGAGGGGGGAGTTGGCTTGAAGAAATTTTCAGACCACAAGAAAGCAGCATGCCTTAAGTTAATGTGTAACTATCTAACTAAAATTTTTGTGGAGCAAATGGATGAAAGCAAGATATTGCAAGGATAAGCAAATTTTGACCATGGCTATAGATAACAATTCATCCTCAACATGGAGATCAATACTTCGACTATGCACTACCTCTACACGGTATTTCAATAAAAAATTGCAAACGAAAACGATACCTCCCTTTAGTTCGAGTCATGGATCAATTTCCCATGTTTGGTTGATCTACTAGGTCCAAAAAAATTCTCTGTTATCGGTAATCCCAATCTAACAGTAAACTCCATTCTGAGGGATGGTACTCTTGACCCTTCGTTGAACCCAACAACAAGAGAACTGGCACATGAACTAACCTTAATCCCTCTTTTTTCCACACAGCTCTCATGACAGTTATGATTGAGGTGAAGGTGGTGTTTTCTCTTTTCACAAAGCCTGGGAAGCTTTTCGTTCTCATGACATCCCAAATCAGGTTTTCTCAACCATTTGGCATAGAAAAAATAGCACATGTATGTCTTTTATTTCTTATTTAGTTATCCTGGGTAGATTAAATACGAGAGACCGACTCCAACGTTTTGGCATTGCATCAAACATATCATGTCCTCTATGTGATAATGGTCCCGAATCGATTCAGCATCTCTTCTTCCAGTGTAACTATTCTTCTTACGTTTGGTCTTCATTTAAACTAAAATTACAACTCCAACTGGTTCTCTTACCTACTTTGAAAGACAAAGCCTTATTTCTAAATTCTACTTCAAATCGAAAGATCAAATCAGAGATGTAGCTTGCAGTCCATTTTCTATAGCTATCTATTTCGTTTGGAAGGAAAGAAAAAGAAATGTATTTCAGAGTCGACATGTTCATTAATCCACAAAGTTAGTTCAGATAGAGAAGGAGATTACCCATTTGATTAGAACAATGGAAGTAGGACGTAGCGCAACTTGCGAAATATTCAGTTCCTTGAATGTTGGGGTTCCATTTAAAAGATACTAGCTGACCGCGTAGAAGAGAAGATGGATTCATGAGTTGATTTGGGCCTATTGGGTTGAAGGGCGTTTTTCAAATTTTTTTATTCTCTAATTTTATGTGTTCATGAAGGCATTGTATCTTATTTATCGAATATGTATGTACTCTTTTTCCTTGTAAGGCTCCTGGGGGGTTATAGGGCTTTAATAAGGCATATAAAGGAGGTTTTAATTCGTCTTCTATAATAAAGCATACCAATTTTCAAAAAAAAAATTAAAGAGTCTAGCTCAACATAAAACACATTTATACACAAATATGTACACACACACGCATACACACACACTCAAGAAGATAAATAATAACTCCTAAAAGACTAGGATAAGATCATCTCTAAGGATAAAAAGTCACGATACCTAAAATAAATCTCGGTCTAACCAAAGTTTCAAAAACCTGCCCTTTTTGAGTTCGAATTTTGATAAAAAATCGAAACTCAAACTCATTCAAGTACGAATCTTGTAAATCTAGTATTTGCAAATAATAAGCATGAGCATAATCAGAGTATTATAAAACTACCTTGTAGTGGAAATAAATTAAGATAATAAGTATCGACTATTGTAACTACCTTAATACTAAATCACCACATCAATAATGAGCATGAGAGAACAAAAACAGAAACCTAAACATAAATACTTTCACAGACTTATCTCCCTTAAGGTAAACGTGTAGGTTGTTATAAGAAGGTAAAATATTGTTCGGGTGAGGTGTGAATGTAAAATATTGTCCATAATACATCAATATACCCCGTTTGATTTCACACAAATTATATGTCTTGCAAGGTTAGTAATTCTAGCTTAATCTTGCGAAGTTACATACAATAATTAGATACCCTACCCAAGGTAACACTTCCTAAAGATAAGTTATTATCATATACTTGGATAGAACCTTTACGCGCATATGAAGCCTTTAAATCACCCTACAACCCAAAAACTAAGAGGCAGACTTCCTAACCACTTAATACCCCACAAAATTAAAAGAGGTGGGTTCTATAGCCACCTAAGACCTCACTCAAAATATAATATTAAAATGTGAATATATATGATCACTTAAGGCCTAAGGCAAATCAATTAATAAATTAATACCTTCTTAGGTGGTTTACGAACACGCTATTACAAAATTCGAGGATATTAGATATTAAGTCACCTAACCTTAGTTAAGTTTTCCGTTATTTGCATATCCAAAACCCAGCATGAGGCAAGAGATAGTAAGAAATCACGTATGACCTCAGAAGAGGTAGACAACTTTTTCCATCATTCAAGACCTTCTATCGGTGGATCCTTATGTTACTATCTAGCTGACCATATTAGATAATCGTTGAGCCACATAATACTTCCCATAGGATAGGAAAACGTTTGGTACCTCCAATGAAAGTCATTTAATAACATATTCCAAGGCGGACACCACCCCAAGTCACTTGCTATCTATAGGAAGAAGACCTTATAGAGATTACCGAACTCATACCCAATTAGCCATTTAATACTTCTTATTGGAAAAAGGGCGGACCCTACGATTCTACCCTTACTTCTTGAAAGATAATGGAGAAATAAACCACTTATTACCTAAATAGAAAGATCCTAACTACTTAATGCGTTAATTTCGAAGTAGGCTACAACTTTAATTTGTCCCTTAAGTTTTTTCCTTCAGAAGGGAGACGGGTCATACAACCACTTAAGACTTCAACACTTGAAGTAAACCACTAGGAACACTCCACGATATGATAACTATAATAATAGTCACAGGTTCTTATGATCAGTGACATCTCACATTAGTTATATGTATATCCGACTGTTGGAAAATTCAGACTTCTATTGAATAACCCAACCGACCTCATTCAATCTACTAAGTCCAATTCTTATATTAAATGGAGATATTATTCCTAGAATTAAATTAGAGATTATTATTAATTATATAAGATAAGATAATAAAAATATTATTATAGGTTTTAAGATGATTTTTTGGACTTAGTATTCACTATGGTAATTCCTACCCAAACCACCATTTATTTTAATTACCGTAACTGCCATATACCATTAATAACCACAACGATCACTTTTTCCTAGGCAATAGACATTCAAATAATACATTTATACCATTTCCTTTTTTAACAAAAAGGAGAATAATATATATACAAAAAGGAGAAGAAAGCCCTTCTCCGGCAGCGTACAAAAACAATTCATCAGTAGACAAAACCTACCATAATTGTGAACCATGAAAAAATGTAAACAAACGACCAAAAAGGACATACAAAGAACACCATATACGCAAAAAAAAAAAAAAAGGCCGAAACCCGACAGAACCATACAAAGGTAATGAGAGCATACCAAGAGGACCCATAAAACCACATGTTAGGGAAAACGGAGAAAAAACAACATCAAGCAAGCTCCAATCCAACCAAAACCAAGCAATCTCAAGAGAAGCACCAATAGAGGATCCAGACAAGGAAGCAACCGACTGAAGGCTCCAACCAAAAAGCAGAATAAGGCACTGCCCCTCCAATACAATGCTGAACCTAGTTGAAATCCGAGAAAGCTTCTCAGACCTTGAAAAAACACCTCACCCAACACCTGCCCGGGAAATAGAGCCCGTGGAAATATCAAAATAATGAGATAAAGCTAAGGAGAAAGGACACAAACTCCCCATGAAAGGTCTTATGTGAAATGCAAAGAAGATGCCATCCTTAACTTTGCAAACGATGGAGGATGGCCTTATAGGAATCTCATCGAAGAAACCCTTGTTGCGAGAGCACCAAAGATGCCAGCAAATGAGACAAGGAAGAACATGGAAAAGGATAAGCTGAAGGTTCTTTCCGGTATGCCCATCAACCAAAGCTGAAGTAATTCACGAAGTAAAAGGGAATCACCCCTTGAAATCCAAAAGAAGGACCAAACAACACAAGCACAATCACCCACGAAGAACAAACGAGCTAAAGATTCCAGATCTCCTTCCCAACAACACCTACATCAAGGCACTACAGAGATACTGATCCTCATACGGTTCACATCTAGTGGTAAACCCTCATGGAGGATTTTCCACATTAGAGTGGAAGCCTTGGGAGGGATGTGGGAGTCCCAGATGAAAGAGAAAATTGGAATTCCAGGCACAAGAATTCTAGCATAATTCCACATAGTCCTCATGGAGAAAGGACCACCATTCCAACCGATCACCTGGCCGTGAGTGTCAGAGAAGACCTTTACAGATTTCATCCGTTTCCACTTCTCACTCGCGTAAGAGGGGGACCCGGAGTAATCTGAAAGCAAAAGACGATACTTATCATGAACAAACGACGCCCAAAGGGAGTTGTTAGAGAATAACCTAACCCATCTTACAAGCGTAAGCCGAGCTAATATCCCTAGGGTTCTGAAGCCCCAGACTTCCCTCCCGTTTGGGACGACAAATGACATCCCAAGAAACCTAACGATGCCATGAAACATCCTCCTTCTTACCCAAAAAAAAGACGAAGCCAAAGAATGATAAGTACAGAAAAAGTAGGAAGTAGGAGTCATGGCTGCAAAAAAATGAGACCTAATCGAATCAAGAACAAATTTGATGAGAACATGCCTACTAGCATGGGAAATAAGGATAGAGTTTCATCTGAGGATATTTCCTCTAGCTTTATCGGCTAGAGGATCAAAAATCGCATTGAGGTTGTGGCCTCGATATAGAACAACATTATGGTAAGGAAAAGGAAGAGACAAAACCTGAAAACGGATAAGGATTCCATCCACAAAATCCTAATCGGGGTCATCATATTGACGGGAATAAAGCAAATTTTCGAGGAGTTGACTAGTTTCCCAAAACACCTCTCGTAAAGATGAAGAAAATTTAGGAGCCAACGGAAGGAGCATCGGTTCCCATTAGTAAAAATGATGATGTCATTTGCAAAAGATAATGACGAACTAACGGGGCAACCACTTGAGATGCAAACTGATGAATTTGACCCGCTATCAAAAGAGAGTGAACATTGCGGATGAAAGCCTCTATGGTGATGGCGAAAAGGGTAAGGGAGAGAGGATATCCTTGGCGCAGACTACGTCTCGAATGGAAAAAATTGTTGGTTGATTCGTTGATTAGAACAAAAAACTAACAATTCAAAATGAGCCTCCAAACAAGATCAATGAGAGTCTCAGGGAAATAAAGGCTCTGAAAACCCTTATGATGAAAAACCAAGACATGCGATCATAAGCCTTCGCCATATCAAGTTTTAAAACCACATTGAAACCCCTAACCTTGGTATTGATTTGAGAAATAAGCTCTTGAGCAAGAAGGATATTGTATGTAATAAGGCGACCTTCGACAAAGCTAGCTTGGGACGAAGAAATCACACGATCAAGAATACACGCGAGTCTAGAAGACAACACTTTAGAGATGACCTTGTTCATAAAGTTGCACAAGATAATAGGTCTGGAATCAGAACATGACCTAGGGTTCTGTCGTTTAGGGATGAGAACAAGATTGATGGAAAGTCCACCCTTTAGGAAGAAGTGCACCCAAAAAGAAAGATTAAATTGCTACATAAAAGCCTAATTGAATGATTAGCCACACACTATGATAAATAATACCATTGAATCCATCTGGACCACTCACATTATCCTTGCTCAGAGAAAAAACACAAGACTTAATTTCCTCGACATTAGGGGAGATAAAAGACCATCAAACTCAGAAGGGAGAATCAACTTGGAGATAACAGACAAGAGAAGAGGGTTAGAAAAGTAAACCAATGAACACTGGAGAAAATTTTGGAAGTGAGATGCGATGGTACCTTTGACTTCCTCTTAGTAAAGAGGCTAAAGAAGATCCGGGCGAAGAATTTGATGGATAGACATAATGTTATTCTTCTTACGAATAGAAGAGTAGAAGAATTTTGGGTTCGAGTCGCCGTTGACGATCCATTTGATCCTTGTCTTCTACCGAAGAAGTCGTTCTCAATGCGCAACTCGGAGGAAAAGGAGATTTGGGCCTGAACCCATTCCACTTTGTTAGAAGCTAAGGGACTATCGTCATAAGAAGATTTCACATGGATGAGAATCTCTTCCGCTGAACGAACTCTATCAAAAATATTCTTGAAAACTGAATGGTTCCATTCTTTCAAATAAGATTTAAGATGTTTAAGAATGAGAGAGAAAGTAGCAATAGATCGCCAGAAGCCGGAGCAGACCAAGAATCTACCACAACCTAATAGAAAGTGTGCGAACGCCACATGGATTGGAAACGAAACGACGACGGTCCCATTGATGCGAAAGGCGAATAAAGCACAAGTATAGGAGCGTGGTCCGAGTTGGTGCGATGAAGGTGAGACACCAAAAAAGAGAAGGGAAACTAAACCCCCATTCTGATCCAAAAACCTAGTCCAGACAGACAAAAGGATCCGGTTGGGACCTATTTGGTTGTTACACTAAGTAAAGACCGAGCCAACGAAGGACACTTTAGATAAACCCAACTCGATGATGAAAGCATTAAAATCCTTAACCGCTACATGGTTTACATAGGATCCTCCTCTCTTCTCCGCTAGGCACAAGACCACACTAAAATCTCCCCTATAACTAAAGCCTGGAAGCCCATCCCAGAAAGAGATAAAATGTCGTTCCATAAGCACACATGCTCGATGCGATCGCAACTGACGTATACAACGGAAAAAAGGAAAGGGGAAGTAAAAGAAGAAAGCGAACATTCAACATACGATATTTTCTTTTATTTCCATTATTTACTATTTATTGTAACTTTCATTTATTACATCAATTACTGTTTATTATCTTAGTTCTTTATTTTGTATACATATTTATGTTAATTATATTAATTTCCCCTGATTTGGGGTTACAATATTTGGTTCTCGTTTATACTAGTTGTAACCTTTTTAGATTAACTAACATTTATTTGCATGTATATTTCCCATTAAAACCTTTGGTTACAATTGCAAATTCTCCATTTATTATATGTAACGTTAATTAATACCCATAAGCAACTGACAACATTTCAAATTCAAACGTACATTTAATGTTTACTAAATTTTGATAATAACTAGAGCTAATTACATATGTTTTTGGATGGATATAGCATTAATATATATATATATATATGCATAATTATTAACTATACACTTATTTTCATATTTCTATATTTACTGACTTACAAATTTCTTTATTTCAACTAATTTACATTCTAGTCCAAACTACTGACTAGACGATCCTTCTGTGTTTTGACTAGTTGAGTTTAAAATTTCATTAAAAGGTCCCTTTATTATAATTCTTGTAAATTTACCCAAACATTCAAAAAAGTGGAAATATAGATACATTTAAAATTACAAGGAACAAATAATATTGTATATCGAATAAACAGCGTAAATTTCATGCAAAACATGTGATTTACACATCTCTTCCTTTTTTATTTTCGCATTCCTTATAATTTCAAACATGCTCTTTTTGTGTAAAAAGGACAAAAGGAATAATTCATGAAAATTAAACAAAACCTCAAATAGTTCAAAATACGCACACGCACACACACACACACACACACACACACACACACATATATATATTTAAAAGTAAAAAAGGGCAATTCACATGGATCTTAAAATCACACCCATTCTTACAAATATGTAACAAAACAACAACAAAAATTTCAATAATACTAAGAACCTAATTTCCAAATTTAGGTACAAACATTAACCACAAGATACAAAAATAATTATAAGTAAGATTTAGATATTTTTACAAGGAAGCCAACAAATTCCAATTATCAATTTAGGTATATGCATTTAAATTACACCAACAAAATTGAATCTAATATTATAAACAATATTTAAATTTTCCGCTCTTCTATAAAGCCATTCAAAAACTCAAATATGAATTATTGCTTTGGATTTCTTTTCCAAATTCTTATAGACCTATATAATACGTATAAAAGAGGATAAGTATACATATTAAATTTTGTACATCTAGGAAAGATTTGGAACAGGAAAAGAAAATAAATAATAGAAAACCTAATACTTTACTTTATGTGCTAGAACTAATATTTCTCTATAAATCTGGATCCATTCTCTTTTATTCTTATTGATTGATTTGAAAATTATTTAATTTAGAATGTTTGAAAGAGATTGGAGAAATGAAAATGGTTGAGCTTAGCTGCTGCCTCTAGAAAATATGAAGAAAAAATAGGAGGTCCAGGCCTTTATTTATGGATGCCTCACAGCCGCCATCTATCCGCTGAGCATCTACCTCCGCTCCAATGACTATGGGTGGGCTTAGTTAGACTTTCGGTTCGTGTTCGCCAGAGTTAGACTCCTCAAGGCTGTTAACCTTCCATGCACCTACTCCGTTTATCTCAATAATGGCCACTATGCCATCACTGTTGAAGATTGGGACCACTTTCACCCCACCCTGAACCCTAATGACCTTCTCCTTGGCAACCAATGAGAGAATAACCATGAACTCGTGATGGAACCCTTCTAACTGTCATTCTCAGCTGACCCATCGTACTCTCTTGAGCCTGACAATCGTTTTGACCCCATGTTAGTTGAATCCACTATCCCTGAACCCATCGTGCCCATCCCTTCCAACCCAGCTCCCGCCGCCACCCCTAACAACTCCTTGAGGTCATCGGCCCCATGGGCTGGGACCCTTGGACATCTCCAGAACCCAGGTAGGACCCCCTAGCAGACATGGATTTATCATACCCTATTCCCCTTCAAGCCAACTCCATGATTTCAGACATGCAGACAATTCCTTAGGATATTACTCCGCTACCTCCTCCTCCACCGTCTATTACCAATGGGATAGCTCCGATGATCACTTCAGCCTTGTCCTCCTCAGCAGTCAGACGTAGTGCCAGACTTCATGCTTCGTCTTCTTGTACACATGTTCAGCCATTCCTTCCAGTAATCATGGACACCTCACTTGCCTAGGAAGAATCAGTTGGCAGCATTCAGTCCAAAGGTTTGCACCAGCGTCGTCCATTTCCTCGCCCATGGTAATGTCATCCTGCTCCTTCAATGCACATGCATCTCATAAGCTATCGCCTGTTTTTTGGTTAGTGGTTATTCGTATTTTGCAGTTGTTTAGTTCAACTAGTGATGACGTTATGCACTTTGTCATGCCTGTTTCTTTTGGTATTGTACATGTATATTTGCGCTCAGCATAACGTACTCCACCTACATGCATGGTGCATGCATAACTTGACGTATTTTGGCTATCGGTCAGGCTTGTTGACCGATATATTGTTCTTTAAACTATTACACATTTAATCGGGTGTGTAGATCCTCTCTACACAACCATCTAGTTCAAAAAAAAGAGATCTGTCCATCTAGACAAAATTTTACTAACTAAAACCCTAGTCACCGCTAGAGCAGCGACCAAGAGGAGGTCGCACCTAGCGGTTGACCCCTAAGTCGACTGCCCAGGTCATCCAACCTCCAGTGGGGGTAAGTTAATAATGGTGAGTTTTATTACCATTTATTATATATTGATTTTCCATCCATATTCATTTTTCTTCAATAACTATACATATGGACTCCGTTCGCGAAGTTCTAAATATGAAATTTGACCAAAATTTGATCACAAATGCAGTGGAGTAAGTTTCATAATCAAATTCCATCATGTGCTCAAATTCCACTGTTGGAACCTAATTAAATAACTAATTGAACTAATGTCAAATTTTGGGGTGTTACATTCTTTCCTCCTTTAAAGAAATTTCATCTTGAAATTTTACTATTGATCGAGTCATGGTGTGGGTATTTAATTACCCAAAACTACACAACCAATTGGTATACAACAAATTTTACAACCAAATTTATGTATGTTTGCAATGTACATAATGAGTCATGACTATAGAAATTTGTACACATAATGATTATAAATCAGATTCTTCTATATGAATGCAATTTCTTTTTAAAATATTTCTCAAAACATGAAGCAAGCATCCTAAAATATACTAGCAGCTCTATATGTATGCAGCTTTTTGAAAATATTTTTCATCCAAAACCTTCATACGACTATGGATAGAAGTACGAAGCAACCGGTTTTACATCACAATCCTAGTATCCAAAAAGATAGCGCATCTAAAGTTACTTCCTATTAATTTCTTCTATGCCGAAAAAAGGAATTTTAGTCAAAAATTCAACATTCTTAACACTTTAAAATTTCCCAATTCATTGTGTCCTTGCGTCTGATCCAACCGTTCCTTTACCCATACATACCTATGACACCACCCCTTCTTCCTATGACATCGCCGACATTCCCCCCACTCCTCTATCTGATCCCCTTCCTATCCCTCCTCCTCCTTTGACACCTCCTCATGCTCCTCCTCTCCTCAAAACCCCACTTCCTCCTCGTCCTCCCTCTTCCTTTTCTTTCTCCTCCCCTGTGAAATTTTCTTCTTTGTTTTACTCTAAACCTTGAAATCTAGTTACTATGTTCCTATTCACTTCGATGTAAAGCATTCAGGATGCTCTGTTCCTCCACCGAAGGTTGTGATGGATGTTGGAGCTAAATCGTGGACTGACTGTCTCGTATGATCTTTTTTAGCTGGCAAGATCGACTATATGGCTATAAAGCAACATCTAGGTAGAGTTTGGAAGTTGAAAGGGGATTACGAAATGTTTATTGATAGGAAGAATTACTTCTTTAAATTTGTCAACTTAGAGGATAGACTTATTGTTCTTAAGAAGGATCCAATGTTTATCAGAGGACAAATGTTTATTATTGCAAATTGGACTCCTCTATCGTTTGTTCAAGCTTCTGTAAGGTCTGTCCTGATCTGGATCCACTTTTATCGTATTCCTATTATGTTGTGGTCTCTTTTAGGAATAAACTGGATTGCATGCAATATTGGAAAAATTTATTATTATAATGAAAACACTGAGAAAATGAAAAGGTTTGAATATGCAAAATGCTTAGTGGAAGTGAGTCCTGATAAAGAACTGCCTGAATTTCTTGTTGTGAGTGATGATACAAGTCCTAATACTGTTGTGGAATATTCTTGGAAGCTTTTGATATGCACTAAATGTAAAAAAATTGGTCATGCCATGCAGCAACATGATAAACAAGAAGAGGAAAAGGTGGTAGAAGCTAGAGAGAAAATTAATGAGGTAGAGTGTGTTCAGGAAGTTAATAGGGATAATTATGAGCATGAAACTCAAAGAGAGTTTACTGTGGTAAGAAGAAGGAGAGCCAGGAATCATCAAAAAGTTTGGAGAAAAGTCCCAAAAGATGTTAATAATATTGACAAGATTGTGGAAAACATTGCTGTAAATCATGGAAAATATAAGGGTAAGCAAGTGTTGGCGGATGATATTGAAATTATTAGTATTTCAGATAGTGACAAGCATGTAGAGAATGTTGAAGTGGTAAATAAGGATTGCAACAGTACGAAAACCCATCTTACATTTAAGGCTGGTGGCAGTTCTTTGAATGTTTTATCTGACTCTCGTGCTACAATCTCTTTATCTTTGCAAATTTCAAAATACCATAACCCTCTACCTCCTGATATTCCCACTAACAATTTCAATTCCAGTGGTATTATACATGACTCTGTACTTCTTGCATATAATCAAAATGATACTCTTCAGCATAATGTATCTCCTGTGCATGTTGTTGTTGACATGCACACTGCCTCAAATCTCAAACACTCACCTTCTAACCCTTTCCTTTTTTCTTCACCTTATAACTCCCTATCACTTCCAAATCACATTTTTGTTGACATTAACAGCCATGCATCTACTTCAACTTCACCTCCTCATGTCCAACAAGCTTTCTCTTCTTCTGCCACTCCTAAATATGCAAAGTCTCCTGCTTTCCAAATCCTTAAACATATTGTTGTTAAAAGAAGTAGGGGAATACCTAAGAAACTTGTGACTCATTCCCTTGACCTAGATAATTCTGTTGAATTTTCTATTGATCAATATGTCTTATCCTTACCTTGCTACCAATCTCTAAAAAGTTCTTTATCTGGTGTTACAACCATATCTGCATCCTCTGTTCTTTCTTAATGATTGACAAAATAGCTTTTTGGAATATCTAGGATGCAAATCCCTTGGCAAAGCAACTTAAATTGCTAACCTTATATCTTCTTACAATGTTGAAATTGTGGCTATTGTTGAAACAAAACTCAATCACTCCACCACTTCATTAGCTTTGTAAAATATCAAATCTTCATGGAACTCTATCCATAATCTCACTCAAGCTCCTTTTGGTAGGTTACTCATTCTTTGGAATCCTAACTTATTCTCTCTCAAACCTATCTCTATTCAAAGGCAATTTATACACTCTGGAATCATCACCTCCCATCAAATTCTTCATTTATCTTGACTGTTATATATGTTGAAAATAGTGTTGCTAATAGGCAACCATTCCTTAACCACCTCCCCTCTTTGCAACATTCTTCATTACCCTGGATTTTATTTGGAGACCGGAATTGCATGCAACACTCTTCTGATAAGCTTAGTGGTTCTCCCTTAACTTTTAAACAAACCATACCCCTTAACAATGCCATTCATGATGCAAAACTCCTTTATCTACCCTTCTGGTTCGGTGTAAACTCGGAATAACTCAACCAGATCTGGTGTTAGAACTTATAGCAAAATTGCCAAGTCATATCAGAATTATGTAGCTATTACTACTTGGCCTACCCTATGCTCCTTTATCCCCTCATCCTTATCAGACCATTCTCGTATTGTGCTGGATTGGGAAAGAACACCATGAGAAAACATCCCTCTTTTTCATTTTTTAATAATTGGACTAATCATCTAACTTTTATGAACATTGTATCTAATAGTTGGAACTCCCATGTTCATGGCAATCAATTGTTTATTGTGCAGGAGAAGCTGAAACTTTTGAAGACATCTCTGAAGACATGGACTAAAGATAACTTTAGTGATGGTGTAAGTCTTTCAAACACTATAAGAGATAGACTTTTTCATGTTCAGAATTCTATTTAGATGTGTAGTGATGGTTCTCAAATGAGTGTTCTTACCTCTCAAGAAACTAGTCTTTCTTCTGATTTGTCCAAAGCTCTACTTGAAGAATCAAAAATGGCAAAGCAGAAGGTTAAATACAACTGGAAGATTTATGGGGACAAAAATACTACTACTTTTCACAAGACCCTTAAGATTCATCAATCAACTACTAGCATTTCTTCAATTGAAGACAAGGATAACTGTTTTTGTTCTTCTCCTGTTTCTGTTCAAGATGCTTTTTTGGAATACTTCACTGAATTGTTTGGTAATTGCTCTTCGTCTCTGTAACAACCCGCATTCTACGCATCGGAGGATCGTAGAATATTTATTTCTTTCCCATATGAAGTCGTATGGTCATGTAACTTTGGGAAACAACCATTAGACTCATTTCCCATGTTCATGATTTTTGTTGATTTTTAAATGACCGTTTTGTCCCTAGCTGATCTTGTTTTGGCCATAACTTTTGATTGGAAAGGAATTTTTCCTGAAACCACTTCCATTAAATTCGTTTGATGGTTTACCTTTCCGTAGAGTGGTCACATGTGAAAAACGGACTTACCGTTTGGGAGATATGGTTGAAATAAGGTTTGGAAGGTGAAAAACTGCTTAACCGGGCCAAATAGGGTGATTAACGAATGGGTCCATAACCCATTTCGGGATTAGGGTTATGGGGAGGCTGAAAAGGGTTAGAGAATCATTCCATTTCAGTTTTCTAACCTCTAAATCACCTCCAAATCATCTTCTAATCAAGGATTAAGCTTAGCAACATCAAATCAAGGGAGATCTACACCAAATCAACATTGGAGCTACTGTTTAGCATTGGGATTCGCATCAAATCAGAGATTTATTTCAGATTTAAGTTTATTTGTGGCTAAGGTGAGTGATTTGCATAGTTCCTCACTAATTATGGCTAATTAAGGGTAATTAGTGTTAATTAGCGAATTTAAACATGATAAAATTCTAGAAAAATATTTATAAAATTCAAAATGATGTTTTATACCTCTGATATGAATTTGGGTTAATTTGGTTAAGTTTTGCTAATCACATCATTAGTTTCACCTAAACATGCTTAAGGGGAAATATGGGGTTTTGACTAGGTTTAATCCATTTTAACCTATTATATTGTTGTTTTGATGTTTGTGGTTGATTATGCATGTTGCTATGACTGTATGGTATGCTTTGTGATTGATTAGAATATTTGGAATAATCGAAAACGCCGTCGAGTGGCGTAAAACTGCTTGTTGGAAAAGTGCAGAGAACAGAACAATCTGGATCGGAACGGAGGGAGGACCCGATCCGCCCCTATACTTTACTCTTCGATCTATTCGCTCTTCTCGTGGCATGCATCATCCGATCCGACCCGCCTGATGCTCTCCGACCCGATCCGCCATAGTACCCGATTCGAACCAATGTACTACGACGAGGCTTGGAGAATACGACCCGACCCTAGTTGATTAGAAGAAGCCGATCCGAACTGCGGCACATTGGAGGACTCCGACCCGAACCGATGATGGCGACTGGACGTGGATACTCGATCCGATCTGCTGAAGCGATGATGACCCGATCCGATCCAGCGAAGGAGGAGCACTCCGATCCGAACCGAACTGATGGCTAAGAGGGGATCTGAACCGATCCGGTGATGACCAATAACCCGAGATACAAAGGTAGTCCAAATGGAAGTTAGAGCTCAGGATCCAGTTGGAACCAATGAGTTCACTTCATAGTTGGGCTTTTGCTGCGGGACGTGTGCTAAGGAGTTGTCGACGTTCATAACTTCGATTCACCACAGAAAATGGATGATGGGCTACTTATCAGTGCAGTAGAGTCACTATGACTCGAGGGGCAAGGTGATGGTAGCAAGACTACGTTATCAGTGCAGTAGAGTCATTTATTACTTCATGAGGCAAAGTGATGCGTAGTAAGACTATGAGCCAGTGTAGTGGGGTCATTGTGACTCCATGGGGCAGAGTGGACATAGTAAAGGATTAGTAAGGCTATGAGCCAGTGCAGTGGGGTCATTGTGACTCCATGGGGCAAAGTGGACATAGCGAAGGATTAGTGGCCATGTATCAGTGCAGTGAAGCCATTTATGACTTCATGGGGCAAAGTGATCATAACAAGGTATGTTGGGTGATCGAAGTGGTGAATATCTTATGCTTTATGCACTGAGTGAGAGATGTGAGGATGGTTGCTATGTTTGATTGTTTGCCATCACTATGACATGCACACCCCCACCCCCGTTATCTTTACACCATTTGAAATGGCACCTTAGAGTGTTGTACAGTATGTAGTGCTAACTCTTTGGTTGCAGGTCCAGGTATGTTTTAGTCTACCTGTTATTGTTCTGTTTAGATGCTTATCGCTCATACCAGGCTTTATGTCTGACCCAGAGTTTTATGTCTCCTCTTATTACTCTGGGTGCTCACACGAGCAGACTAGAGATAGGTTAGCTGGTGATGCGCGAGTAGCTGATTCGGAGGCGAGCAGGAGGCTTCCACGTATGATATATAGATATTCTCCCTGTGTCGTTGGTGGTCGCTACTTGGGCATTAGTAGTGTACCTACTTTATCTTGCTTTTGTTTTGAGACAGTTTGAAAAGTTGTAATAATGTTAGCTTTGGATCATAAGCTATACTTGGATTTTCCGCTGCTATGTTAGTTTGTTTTCAGCTTATGCACTGTCTCACCTGTTTTATGTCAAGTATGTTGTTATTATATTTTGTTCCATGCGTTGTGAGACATTTTACAGGTTCCTTGTTAGTTCATTTCCTTCTTCCCTTTCCTTCTGACGATCCGTCCCGTGCTAACTGGACATGTGTACAGCGCACTTTTGGAGTAAGTGTCGATTGGTGCGGGGTGGGCCGTCGCATTTGTATCAGAGCTCTAGGTTGCGTAGTTAACCTAGGGAAATACACTAGGGAGAGATAGTATGTATATGAGAAAGTGTATTTGTGATTACTTTGGTTTTCAAAAGCTATATATATACTATTAGTAGTATAAGAATGAAGTCGTACTGCACTAGCACCACTATGAGGTCGTTAATCGTTTCCCCTTTTACAGATTGACGATGAGCTGATATGCTAGAGGTGCTGGTAGGGGAGCCAATAATGGGAATGCTGCTGACATGAGGGCAATGTTTACTGACCTCATGAGAGACATGCTTAGGGAGGTGCAAGGGGCAGTTCCCAATCCCGGAATTGGTGGTGGTCCAGTAGTACAGGCGCCTAGGGTCGATTTTGCCAAGTTGTGCAAGGATTACACTAACCTTGGTGGGAAGCCGTTCCACGGAACGGAGTCGGCCACAGATGTTCAGGATTGGTTGGATAGCTGTGATCGTATCTTCGACGACTTGGGTATCGAGGATGCGATGAAGAGAAGACTAGCGTCTCGTCAGCTGCAAGGGCGAGCGATGAATTGGTGGAATACCATTAGAACAGCTACTCCAGAAGATCAGGTTACTTGGGATCAGTTCAAAGCTCGCTTTAGCGAGAAGTTCATTCCAACTGCCCAGAAGTCAGTGTTGTTTAAGAGATTCTTGGAACTCAAGCAGAATGGTCGGGCAATCTCTGATTATATTGCTGAATTCGACCCTTTGTCGAAGTATGGACTATCTCTTATCGATACTCCAGAGAAGAAGAATGAGAAGTTCATTACTGGGTTGGATGGATACTTGGGGGAAAGGCTTATCACCCACATCGATGAGACTTTTGAATCGATTGTAGGGAAAGCTTTGAGATTAGAGAGTCTTTACCCTAAGTCAAAGACTGAGGCTGCATCCGCAGAAGGGCTGAAGCCGCAAGCAGGCGGTGGAGGCAAGAGTAACTCTCAGAATAAGAGGAAGCAGGACCAATCTAAGGGTGGCCAGAAAAAGAACAAGAAGGATGTTGAGTGCTTCAGCTGTGGTAAGAAGGGCCATTATGCTAAAGAATGTCGGGCCAAGCCAGCGGAAAGGAAGTGCTACAACTGTGGCCAAGTAGGACATCATAAGGATAAGTGTCCGCAACCTCTTAAGGAGAAGCAGATTGTGAAAGCATATGCTATTGATGTTGTTCCTTCTTCGTCGAATGCCCCAACTGCGGCGGAGAAAGGAAAGAATGCTGTTATTCAAGGTATGCTTTCTATTTATGATGTACCAGTTCGAGTTTTGTTTGATACTGGGGCTTCCCGTTCCTTCATATCTAGTGACCTGGTAGATAGGTTGGGACTGGAACCCGAGATAGTCGATAGACCGTTGGTTGTGACGAACCCGATTGGTGGTTCGACTAGACTTAGTATGATTTGCCGAAATGTAGTCTTATCGAGTCATGGATGTATGTTTGTTTGTTTGTGATTGCTTTGTTTTGGGCTTTACTGGGTATGGCATTATATTGGGAGTCGATTGGCTCCAAAGATACGGGGTGGTGGTAGACTGTGAGGGCTTTTTGGTGACAGTTATAGCGGATGATGGGCGGAGGGTAGTGTTTGGTAATCTACCTAGTTATGGGGTAGTGGCTAGTTTTATAAATTCCCTCGACATCCCGTAGGATGAGTTGTCAGATGTGCCCGTGGTTGGCCAGTATCCGGACGTCTTCGAGGAGGTGACCGGGCTTCCACCACACCGAGAGATTGAGTTCCGTATTGATTTAGTGAAAGATGCCAGACCTATAGTGATGCTACTTCGTCGTATGGCACCAAGGGAGCAGCGAGAGCTCGGGGTGCAAGTCAGCAATCTTTTGAAGAAGGGATTTATTAGAAGAAGTGTCTCCGAGTGGGGAGCACCAGTTGTGTTTGCCACTAAGGCAGATGGTTCCCTTCGTTTGTGTGTGGACTATCGCGAGTTGAATAAGGTAACGAGGAAGAATAAGTATCCTCTACCGCGGATAGATGATTTGTTTGATCAACTAGAAGGAGCAAGAGTGTTCTCCCAGTTGGACCTCACGACAGGATTTCATCAGCTCCGAGTAGCGGATGAGAGTGTTCCGAAAACGACATTTAGGACGCCGTCTGGATTCTATGAATGGTTGGTCATGCCATTTGGGTTGACCAATGCTCCAGCCTATTTTGTGGATCTTATGAATCGAGTATTCAAAGATCAGTTGAATAAGTTTGTTCTTGTGTTCGTAGACGATATCCTTGTTTACTTAAGGATAGAGGAGGAACACAAGGGACACTTGAGGATAGTGATGGAGGTGTTGAGGAAACACCAATTGAAAGCGAAATTCTCTAAGTGTCATTTCTGGAGAAGGGAAGTGAGATTCTTGGGCCATGTTGTTTCAGAGAATGGTATTGCCGTGGACCCTGCGAAGGTGGCTACGGTACAGGATTGGCCTACGCCCAAGAATGCAACAGATGTAAGAAGTTTCTTGGGGTTAGCTAGATATTATCGTAAGTTTATCCAGGACTTCTCCAAGATAGCAGCACCGTTGACTCAGTTGACTAAGAAGAATCAGTCCTTCGTCTGGGACGGAGTGCATGAGAATGCATTCAAGAGTCTAAAGGAAAAGTTGACGCATGCGCCAGTATTAGTCATTCCTAGAGGGAATGAAGAAATGACGGTATACACGGATGCTTGTGGTACCGGACTAGGTGCTGTATTGATGCAAGGAGGTAGGGTTGTAGCTTATGCTAGTCGGCAGCTAAAGCCGCATGAGAAGAAGTATCCTACCCATGATTTGGAATTAGCAGCGATCGTGTTTGCACTGAAGATGTGGAGACATTATCTCTTGGGAGAAAGATTTGAGTTGTTCACCGATCATAAATCGTTAAAGTATCTCTTCTCCCAAAAGGATCTAAATCTCCGTCAGTAGAGATGGTTAGAGTTCTTGGCTTCGTATGATTTTGATATCGCATACACACCTGGGAAAGGTAATGCGGTAGCCGATGCCTTGAGTAGGAGACATGCCAGCTTAGGGGCTATGTTTCTTGAATGGAAGCAACTGGAGTATATCGCAGGGTTTGATTTCAGACCAAAGTGCGAATTGGATCCAGTCATGCTAGCTAGTTTGGCGATCAGACCCACTATGATAGAGCAGATTGGTTCCAGCCAGAGGGACGATCCTCATCTATTGGAAATCATCTCCAAGTTAGAGATGGACATCGACGGTGAGGAGATGAATTTGTATGGGCTTGATCAAGATGGATGGCTTAGAAAGAATGGAAGACTAGTTGTACCCAACGTGAATGGTTTGAGAGATGAAGTGCTTAGAGAATGTCATCACTCAAAACTGACTATACATCCCGGTGGTAATAAGATGTATCGAGACATGAAGCAGACTTACTACTGGGAAGGGATGAAAAGAGACGTTGGGAAGTTTATATCCAAATGCATGAATTGCCAGCTAGTTAAAGCCGAGCAAAAGAAGCATAGTGGGTTGTTGCAACCATTAGAAATTCCCGAATGGAAATGGGAGCAAGTCTCGATGGATTTCATCGATGGTTTACCAAGGACTAGATCGGGATATGATAGCATTTGGGTAATTGTGGATCGATTGACTAAGAGCGCAAGATTTTTACCAGTCAAATCGACCAGAACGGCAGCTAAGTTGGCAGAATTGTATATGAAGTGGGTTGTGAGATTTCATGGAGTACCTAAAAGCATTGTGAGTGACCGAGACCCGTTGTTCACTAGTGGGTTTTGGAAGAGCTTACAAGAGGCTCGAGGGTCAGAATTACATCTCAGTACCGCATATCATCCTCAGACCGACGGTCAGACGGAGAGGGTGAATCGTATATTGGAAGATCTCTTGAGAGCATGTATATTGGATTTTGGTGGATCATGGGATGACCATTTGAATCTAGTAGAGTTTGCATATAATAATAGCTACCAATCCAGTATCGGTATGGCTCCATATGAAGCTTTGTACGGGAGACCATGCAACTCACCATCATGTTGGATAGAGACTGGCGAGAAGTTTATGCTTGGACCAGATGTGGTGAGGGAAACTTCAGATAAAATAAAGATCATTCGACAACGAATGAAAGCTGCCCAAGATAAGGCAGAAGAGTTATGCTGATAAAAGGAGAAGAGACTTAAAATTCTCCGTTGGTGACTTGGTGTTTGTCAAGATTTCTCCGTTGAAGAGCGTGATTCGATTTGGCAGGAGAGGCAAGTTGGCACCAAGATTTGTTGGCCCATTCCCTGTTCTTGAACTAGTCGGGAATTTGGCATATAGAGTTGACTTACCAGAGAAGATGGCGGGAGTTCACAACATATTTCATGTTTCCCAACTAAGGAAGTTCGTTCATGACCCAGATATGACTATTTCACCTGATCAGTTAGAGGACTTCGAAGTAGAACCCGAGGCGGTTGGGAGCCACAAGCCGATTCGTATTGTCGAGCACGATACGAAGCAACTTCGAAGGAAGGCGGTGAAGCTAGTCAAGGTTCAGTGGGGGCGAGAACGAGAATGACTGCACTTAGGAGACAGAGGAGAGCATTAGAAAGATGTATCTAGAACTCTTTGCCTGGTAAGATTTACCTTGTAATTTAGTTATTCTGCATGCTAGGATAGACTTGTTTTGCATGTTTGATGGTTGTTTTATGGTTGATAGGCATGCGGGACTCTTTTGTGTGTTTTGGTTAGGGAATTTCGGGGGCGAAATTTCTTAAGGGGGAAAGAATGTAACAACCCGCATTCTACGCATCGGAGGATCGTAGAATATTTATTTCTTTCCCATATGAATTCGTATGGTCATGTAACTTTGGGAAACAACCAATAGACTCATTTCCCATGTTCATGATTTTTGTCGATTTTTAAATGACCGTTTTGTCCCTAGCTGATCTTGTTTTGGCCATAACTTTTGATTGGAAAGGAATTTTGACCTAAAACAACTTCCATTAGATTCGTTTGATGGTTTGCCTTTCCGTAGAGTGGTTACATGTGAAAAACGGACTTACCGTTTGGGAGATATGGCTGAAATAAGGTTTGGAAGGTGAAAAACTGCTTAACCGGGCCAAATAGGGTGATTAGCGAATGGGCCCATAACCCATTTCGGGATTAGGGTTATGGGGAGGCTGAAAAGGGTTAGAGAATCATTCCGTTTCAGTTTTCTAGCCTCCACTTATCTCCAAGAAACCCTAAAAATGGCCTCCAACCTCTAAATCACCTCCAAATCATCTTCTAATCAAGGATTAAGCTTAACAACATCAAATCAAGGGAGATCTACACCAAATCAACATTGGAGCTGCTGTTTAGCATTGGGATTCGCATCAAATCAGAGATTTATTTTATATTTAAGTTTATTTGTGGCTAAGGTGAGTGATTTGCATAGTTCCTCACTAATTATGGCTAATTAAGGGTAATTAGTGTTAATTAGCGAATTTAAACATGATAAAATTCTGGAAAAATATTTATAAAATTCGAAATGATGTTTTAGACCTCTGATATGAATTTGGGTTAATTTTGTTAAGTTTTGCTAATCACATCATTAGTTTCACCTAAACATGCTTAAGGGGAAATATGGGGTTTTGGCTAGGTTTGATCCATTTTAACCTATTATATTGTTGTTTTGATGTTTGTGGTTGATTATGCATGTTGCTATGACTGTATGGTATGCTTTATGATTGATTAGAATAGTTGGAATAGTCGAAAACGTCGTCGAGTGGCGTAAAACTGCTTGCTGGAAAAATGCAGAGAACAGACCGGTCCGGATCGGAACGGAGGGAGGACCCGATCCGCCCCTATACTTTACTCTTCGATCTATTCGCTCTTCTCGTGGCATGCATCGTCCGATCCGACCCGCATGATGCTCTCCGACCCGATCTGCCATAGTACCTGATCCGAACCAATGTACTACGACGAGGCTTGGAGACTACGACCCGACCCGAGTTGATTAGAAGAAGTTGATCCGAACTGCGGCACATTGGAGGACTCCGACCCGAACCGATGATGGCGACTGGACGTGGAGACTCGATCTGCTGAGGCGATGATGACCCGATCCGATCCAGCGAAGGAGGAGCACTCCGATCTGAACCGAACTGATGGCTAAGAGGGGATCCGAACCGATCCGGTGATGACCAATAACCCGAGATGCAAAGGTAGTCCAAATGGAAGTTAGAGCTCAGGATCCAGATGGGAACCAATGAGTTCACTTCATAGTTGGGCTTTGCTGCGGGACGTGTGCTAAGGAGTTGTCAACGTTCATAACTTCGATTCACCACTGAAAATGGATGATGGGCTACTTATCAGTGCAGTAGAGTCACTATGACTCGAGGGGCAAGGTGATGGTAGCAAGACTACGTTATCAGTGCAGTAGAGTCATTTATGACTTCATGGGGCAAAGTGATGCGTAGTAAGACTATGAGCCAGTGCAGTGGGGTCATTGTGACTCCATGGGGCAGAGTGGACATAGTAAAGGATTAGTAAGGCTACGAGCTAGTGCAGTGGGGTCATTGTGACTCCATGGGGCAAAGTGGACATAGCAAGGATTAGTGGCCATGTATCAGTGCAGTGAAGCCATTTATGACTTCATGGGGCAAAGTGATCATAGCAAGGTATGTTGGGTGATCGAAGTGGTGAATATCGTATGCTTTATGCACTGAGTGAGAGATGTGAGGATGGTTGCTATGTTTGATTGTTTGCCATCACTATGACATGCACACTCCCACCCCTGTTATCTTTACACCATTTGAAATGGCACCTTAGAGTGTTGTACAGTACGTAGTGCTTACTCTTTGGTTGCAGGTCCAGGTATGTTTTAGTCTACCTGTTATTGTTCTGTTTAGATGCTTATCGCTCATACCAGGCTTTATGTCTGACCCAGAGTTTTATGACTCCTCTTATTACTCTGGGTGCTCACACGAGCAGACTAGAGATAGGTTAGCTGGTGATGCACGAGCAGCTGATTCGGAGGCGAGCAGGAGGCTTCCACGTATGATATATAGATATTCTCCCTGTATCGTTGTTGGTCGCTACTTGGGCTTTAGTAGTGTACCTCCTTTATCTTGCT
Organism: Allium sativum; assembly: GCA_030737875.1. Taxonomy (NCBI): domain Eukaryota; kingdom Viridiplantae; phylum Streptophyta; class Magnoliopsida; order Asparagales; family Amaryllidaceae; genus Allium; species Allium sativum. The sequence continues at coordinate 197,447,982 of CM060911.1, forward strand.
TTTGTTTTGAGATAGTTTGAAAAGTTATAATAATGTTAGCTTTGGATCATAAGCTATACTTGGATTTTCCGCTGCTACGTTAGTTTGTTTTCATCTTATGCATTGTCTCACCTGTTTTATGTCAAGTATGTTGTTATTATATTTTGTTCCATGCGCTGTGAGACATTTTACAGGTTCCATGTTAGTTCATTTCCTTCTTCCCTTTCCTTCTGACGATCCGTCCCATGCTAACTGGACATGTGTACAACACACTTTTGGAGTAAGTGTCGATTGGTGCGGGGCGGGCCGTCACAGTCTCCTATTAACCTCAACTCTTTTTCTCATATTAATTTTTCTTCTATTTCTGATAAGTTAAAAGCTGGTCTTATTTTTGAAATTACCGAAGAAGAAATTTTGAAGTCTATGTTCTCCATGAAATCAACCAGCTCTCTAGGCCCTGATGGTTTTAATGCCCATTTTTTTAAAGTGTGTTGGCCGGTGGTTGGTAAGGAAGTTATTAAAGCAATTGAAAACTTTTCTTGCACAGTAAAATGTTGAGTGGAATTAATGCTACGAGGCTTGCATTAATTCCTAAATCTGGTCAACCATCATCTGTCGCACATTTTAAGCCAATAGCGTGCTGCAATGTCCTCTATAGGTGTATCTCTAAAATTCTAGCTGGTAGAATGAAGTATGTGCTTGTTAATATCATTTCTCCAAATAGAGTGCTTCTCTTCATACCAGAGACATAATTGATAATATTCTCTTGGATTCTGAATTAATGAAAGGTTACAATCGAGTTCCAATATCTCCAAGATGTGTTCTAAAGTTGGATATTCAAAAAGCTTTTGATTATGTTCGATGGGAGTCTATCATTTATGTTCTATTTAAAATGAACTTTCCTATTCCTTTTCTATGTTGGATTTACACATGTATCTCTACTGTGCACTATTCACTTAGTTTAAATGGTTCTACATTTCTTTACTTCAAGTCTGTTCATGGCATAAGACAGGGGGAACCCATTTCACCTTACATCTTTTTTTATGTCATGGAGCTTTTTACCATTCTGTTCAGTTGTGCTATGATTGCTAAACAAATTGATTACCATCCTCACTGTAAGAGAATAAATATTTCTTCACTTCTCTTTGTTGATGATCTCCTTCTCTTCACCAAGCCAAATTCAAAATCTATTTCTGGTATTCATGATATTATTGAGTCTTTCAGATTATTGACTGGGCTGAGTATTAATAAAAGTCTAAGATTATGATTAGGGGAGTGCCTGATGATGTTAAGCAATCTATCTATTCTATCACTGGTTTATCTCCATTTCTGGATGATGAAACTTACATTGGAGCTCCTTTGTGCTCTTCCAGGTTAAAATCAACTCAATGTTTACCATTGATTGAAAATATCATTTAAAGAATTGCAAGTTGTCCCTCATCGAAATTCTCTATGGCTGGTAGACTTGTCATTGTAAAATCTGTGATATTGTCTATGTGTGTATATTACTCCAGAATTTTTATCCTGCCACGCAAGGTTATTAATAATATTAATTTTTCTCTCAACCATTTTTATGGCATGGTAACCCCTACTCTAGGAAACTTGTTCTTGTATCATTCAAACACGTTTGTTGCTCTTATGAAAATGTTGGGCTAGGTGTTATGAACCTGAGAATTTAGTATAACGATGCTTTATTCTCTAGAATCGATATACTTCTCAATGCAGATACCAATCTATGGGCATTATGGTGTAGGCATTATCTCATTAAAAACCAATTTTTCGGGAACATGGACTCACCACTAGACTATAGTTGGTATTGGAGAAATATGCTAAGGCATAGAGCTAGCTTTCTACCTATGTTTCAATCTGGTTTGAAGTTTTTGCATGATTTATCATTTTGGTTTGATTCATGGTCTTCTCAAAGGGTAATCCTTGCTGATCTTATTGATTAAAATGGTCAAATCATGACTGATATATCTGAAAAAGCTTCTCTTGATAGTATTTGTGTTGATGGTTCTCTTATTCTTCCACACAGCAGTTCTGCTATTACATCCTCAGTTTGGAACAAGCTGTTGAGCACCCCTTGCCTCTAATCAGTTTCATTCTTTCTGGAATGGGAAAGCTCACTCAATCAGGTCTGTGTATGGTGGATTGATGCTTGATTCTGCCCTTATCCCTTTTCCTTGGCATATTAGAATTTGGATTTCGAAATCTGTTCCAAAAGAAAATCTATTATCGTGGAGAGTTTTGCAGAATGGATTGCACACTAAGTATAAATTGAAAGTGTATGGAGTAATTGATAATGATAATTGTTTGCTTTGTGGAGTACATGCAGAAACAATTCCCCACTTGTTTTTTGAGTGTGAGTACTCGCTGTATGTCTGAAAGATGGTTTTACTGCATTTTGGGCTTCATTCCCCTAATTTTGTTTCATCTTTTGAATGATATCTTATTTCCAAGTCGACTAGGTGGAAGAGCATCAATGGTTCTTTGCTTTTGGAGGTATTGAAGAAGACAATTTATTTCTTGTGGATGGAAAGGAATACTAGGGTGTTTAGTGGTGTTATTACTTCTAAACATGTAATGGTCCATTCTATTATTAGTTGTATTTGTTGACTTTGATATTATATTTTATAATATTCAATTTTTAATAAGATATGGTAAGGGCCATTCAACCCCGCTTGCTTTGCCAAAAAAAAAATCCCATTTCTCATTCATAATGGAATGTTACCTCTCTTACCCCACAATACTCCAAAGTTTCGACATGTAAGCTACATAGGGAGGCTTAAAACAAGTTTTAAAACATAAATGAGTATAATAATAACTTGTGTGCATTGTCAGCAAAGTATGAAAACCACATTTCCAAGGCTAAAACAATTATTTTCTTTTTACAGTTAACGTTTGAATGTATTGCCGACCTTATTGCACCGCTAAAAGTGCAAAACAAATTTCGATTCATCTTCCTAATACTTCACACGTGTTCTTTAATGCAGCAATTTCCAAAAAAATAAACTTTTAAATCTAAAAATTGCACATTCATTTTGGAAAAATCAGCTTAAATCGTGCTTTCTTTTTCAATGGTAAAACTTAATTTAAAATTTAAAAATCATTTTTTTTCTTTTTAGTGATATTAGGAAAATGTTTTCAAAAAATATTTTTAAGAAATTCAAAAGATTCAGGTCACAATTTAATGTAGATATAAGTCGATTACGCGAAAAATGTGCAAACCGAACTCAATAAATCCTAGTCAAAAATTGAACGATCTAAAAAGTGACAATACCTAAAAAATAAATTTTAGCTTTTAAGGAGCAAGTAAAATAATTTTTAGTGAAAAACAATCTTTAACTTGTCCTTCGCAAAAATTTACAACTCAAAGATCAAAATTTTCCCACTTTGAAGTAGCTGCTAGTTATATTTAAATTATGAGATTTTCGTTATGATTCAAATCATAAATAAGTCCAAGTGATATGCACAATATTTTCAAAAGACAGAAATCTCATGACATAATCATGCGATTTTACAAGATACTAATAGTACAAACACACACTTACTACAAACAAGGAAACAAATGCTAGAAAGGGAAAAATACAATAAACACTAAAAAAGATAATGCTTGTAGGCTACGAGAAGGTCGAGCGCTTGGCTGGAGTTCACTCTGTTTCCACATTATTGCCACGATCATAGAGAGGTAGTGCAACATATCTAGTGTGCCTATTAACGCTATTCCTTTCGTACCTCATGGAGATTTGCTTGAATCTTACAAAGAGCATGCTCGAGGCTATCACGGTCTGCTGCGCCTGGCTACTGCTGAGGCTGAACTGGAGAAGAGGTGCTGGAGCTAGTGGCAACGGAATATCTATCGTTCTAAGGGTGGACAATCGGCAGGAGCAGGAGTCTTCTTGCTCACGATCTCATCGGCAAGATTCATCTGAAAATGAGTCCTTATAGTGTCGATAGAAGGCTTAGCAAAATGGATCATCAGTGCTCAAGCTCAATTGACAGCTATGCTACCTAAGAGAGCATAAGTGGCTTTTCGCACTGAAAAGTAAATCTAATGGAGGCTTCCTGTTTTGGGAATGATGTTCTGCTGAATGATATGCAAAACTAGACAAGCAACTCATCGTATATTACCGACATTCCAGACGTTGGCATTATCAAGAAATATGCGCTTAAGAATCTGAGGGTTGTCCATCTCAATGGTCTCCAAACCTGTTTCGACCGCAGATATACCCAAAATCTATACTAGGTCATGGTCAGAAAACTCTACCAATATTCCCTTAATCTTTGACCTAATCAAACTAGTATCCTCGTCAAAATCAATAGTTGTCTATGCATCAGAAAGACTAATACAACAAGGATAGCACTAGTCTCATAGTGCAGGATGGGTGTTAGGCCTGCAACTATAAAAAGCTACTCAAGTTGGAAAGGAACAAAATCCGTTAATATCCCCGGATGCCCTGGGTGAAATTCATAACTTGTTGTATCTTTGTAGACAGAAAATTTTCATTTGTTGTGGTCTAGCCAAGCAACGTCTTATATTATGAGACCAGGGTGACGTGCGACTACATTGGAGGTGTGAGGAGGAGCTATAGAAAATGGCGAAATTAAGGGGAAATTATAAAACCACGTATTTTAAAACACACTGTTAAAACTAAATTAAGGAATACTTAAATAAATATTCGGAATTAAGTGAAACAGACTACGCCATTGCGTTCATCCCGGAATTCTGCTTAATATAGACACCAAATTTGCGTAAAACGGACATCGTATGAAGAAGATATTAAGGTTTGAAGTTTGTATACGCATAAGAGAATTATATATATATACACACAGAACAATTTAAAACCATTTCAGAATTCAAAATCAAACGATGCGGGACAGGGCGGGAATTCAGACCGTTAGAGGTCGACCCCACCTAGGGGTGTTGACCCATGGGTCGACACCACAACAGGGGTGTCGACTCATGGGTCGACACCACAACAGGGGTGTCGACACCCCCGATATCTGAGGCAAATTCAGTTTTGCGTATGTGAACTTGTTTTCTAACCTGATTCGTTGACCTTAGGCTATAAATAGGACCCTATAACCATTTTTTTATTCATCTAATTCAATGGCGACAAAGAGCTGCTTGTCCAACATAGTTTGATCTAGCCTATTTCTTCTTCATCAAAACAAGTTATGTGTATTCAAGGATCTGTGATTCAACATCTACGATTAATTCTCTATTCTTTAAGATCCAATCACAGCGAGTTTATGTTATTTTTAGATCTAAACATTTAAAAGTTAATCTTGACATGTTCATCAATTGGATCTAAACCTATGCCTATTTATCAAATCAGATCTTCCACTATTAGTACACCTGATCTATTGATTTATACATATATGCCTATTCATGACATCCCTATTATGTTTGCCTATCCTGTCATTATGCCCAACTCTGTCACTATATGCTTATTCAGTTGCTATGCCTATTTCTACCATCATATGTCTATCTTGTTTTTATGCTTATTTCTGTTCTCTTCCCTTCTTCTTTTCCCTTTTGATTTTATAGCCAGGCAACCTTCGAGCCTAGGCATAATGCTTAAATATGTGAACGCATGAAATTGGGAATGAGGGGAAACGTTAAAACTTGGGTCATAACATGTATTGGGAAATGTGGGGCATAACATGAATTGAAAACATGAATATGGATTTGGGGCATATACCAAATTGTGATTAAGGATCTTAATTTAGGGCATATGGTACATGATGAATATGACTTGGGAAAGGGGCATGAAAACCTATAATGAAATAGGAATAATTGTTCAATATGCCAAGATTTACATAATTAGAAACTGTAACGGCGCTTAGACACGAGGTTAGATTACACTTGTGGTAGAAGTCTGCCCGGACCCGGCCGGCATATCCGGCGTGTACAAGTGGTAAATCTAATGTCATGGGTCTAAGTACATAAACATGCGACGGTGCTAAGACAAAAGGTTAAGTCCGACTTATGGAAGAAGTCTACCCGGACCGACCAGCATCTCCAATATCCACAAGTGGTAGACTTAATGTGGGAGGTCTAGTGCATTATGACCATAAATGAATAAATGGTAATGAACATGTAATACTTAACCTGTTTGAATCCATAGGGATTACATGAACATGTTAACTTGAGTAGGGGTTAAGTAAACTTTCTTGAATCAGTGGGAGGGTTATGTAAATCTTGGAGTGGTGGGTAATATTTATATATAGGCCCACAAACTTAACCCATAGGATTATGCAATCTTGTTATTCTGGTGGGCATAACTTGTTGAAATCCTAGTAGTGGGGATGCAAGCCTAGGGGAAGCTTGTATCATCTGCTGTGTGGGATCCGTTTCAGTCAGTAACCCAAATAGGTATCAAACGAGTAATCCAAACTAGGTCGGAGTCGGGGAACGTGTAAAGACCCGTAACTTCCCCGTAAAGGAAAGTGTCGGATAGTTCGAGAACAAGCCACAACAGAACGCATACAGAAGAACGTTTCATTGTATATTACAACAGTGCATCAGATTACAAGAATATACAGAGTATAAAGGAATATTACACAGAAATATCAGAGATTTAAATTACATTTAAATACATAGCAGCGGAAAATAATACAATACACAACTAGAATGAGATATACGGATACAAAGCTTTCCGGATATCGTTCCAGCTGTAAACCAGGATCCTGTGAATATAAATCTGCAAAACCAAAACTACTAGCTGCCCGTGTCAAAATAAGGGCACCCAGAGTTTAGGTTAAAACAATAAACTCCAGGTCAGTCATGTGACTGGTGTGAGAACTAAAACAGTTATTAATCTTTATTTCAAAGTTAGGTAAATCAAGGGACCACGCCGTATAACACGGAACGGGTTTCCTCCCAAGAATACCAGTGCATAAAACCAACAGCGCAATGCTAAATAAAGAAAGATGAAGCTGTTATAAGACCCAGGTCCTATCACACAATGCAACGCAAGCCGGGGGATAGGGTTTTCCCTTATAACAGCCAAAGAATGCTTGATACGTTTAAAACAAATCATTTGATACTATAATAAGTGTACAGTGTATAAAACAACTTCAAATCATAAGTATCAATCATAGGCGGCATGGGTACCATATATCATGTCGCCATATATAGGTTTACAAATAAAACCGCAAATGTCACGTATTTGGAAATTGGGTTTCCATCTATGAACCGAGGCAAAAGATAGTCCTCAACCGATTCGTGACTGTCTAGCCCGAGCCACAGGACCCAGACTCAGGTGGGCCCTTGGATCGTCAGGGCCGGTCCACCGATGTGGATTAAAATTCCTGAACACTACGTTTCCCCACCCTATGGGGTGTAAGTCTGGTCCGTCAGCCGACCAGAATGCATCGGCCGAAACCGATATAACCGAGGCGCCTCGCAACAGCAACAACCACATAAGTCAAACTCGTCAGGGCGTGTAAAACCACTGACGCCACTTCTAGCTAGAAAGAAACGCAAGTCCTCCCTGAGGTCCGTCTCCCGTTTTTGGTTCATACCTGGTGTGAAACACGCGAGGTAAACGTTACACAAAGCTACGCCACAAAGGCCGTGCTTTGATCATCACCACAAGACTTTGCTTTTCAACAGAAGCCTTGATCATTTGCATCTTAGCATGCCACACAGGCAAACCATCCTATGCAACCGATATCAGTCACACAGAATGAAATCCGATGTCAGACACACAGTCCATTTACAAGTCCGTTCTGGGTCTGAACGAAACCGGAGGCACCTAGTACCCCGCATATCCATCGATCTCCAAGTACGTCTGGACGATCACTAACTGTCTCCATCTTCTTGGGTGTACAGCCCAATCAAGATCATCAGTTATCACCCAAACGACGTGAAGACCTCCGGTCTTCGACCATCGTCTTCATCTTCGACTTATCGTCGTATCAGTTATTCAGAATGGGATAAACCCGGTCTTTCCGAATAACTCGCGTATATATTATAAAAGTGTTACACAAACACAACATACGCCTCATTCCAACTCATTAGTCACTAACCGTAAATTAATCAAGAGAATAATTTCCCAAATATTAACCCCGAAGGCCGAAACCAACATCAGATCAATATCCAGAAAACCATTCTGCTTGGCCAACCGACAGTTAGTTTCTAAATTTCACATTCATAGGGAAAGGTTCCCATTAATTTTTATCAAAGATAAATTCTTGAATTTATGCTTTAATCTACTTTTCAATATCAATTCAAACTAGTCGGGATTAGCGAACCTTACCGAAGTAATCATTTGTTTTAATTTCCCAATCCCAACCTATTCATCCCATGAAGTAAAACTGGCTTTACTTCATATCTAACACCACGGTGTTATCGGTAAATTCAATTACCATTTCACGTTCAAATCTAATTAAAGATTTAACTATCGCCTGGAGCTAAACTGGTGATACTCCATTTCGATTATTTCAATCTAATTAAAGATTCATTAAAACTCTACTTAGTTTTAATCTGTAACTGGGTTAAAGAATCAGTGTCATCTAAAAACACGGTTCGCGATAAACCCAAAGTCACATTCCATTAATTATCGGGTTAAAGAACGAGTGTTATTTAAAAACACTGTTCACGATAAACCCAAAATCATTCCATTAATTATCGGGTTAAAGAACGAGTGTTATTTAAAAACACTGTTCACGATAAACCCAAAAATCAATATCAATTCAATTCCAATTAAATATCATTTAATTGGTACACTTCATTAAATCTAAATAAAAAGATTTAATCTTTTCTCAACTGGGTTCAAGAACAGTGTTAGTGAAGACACCATTCACGACAAACCCAAATCACATTTGATATTCAATACAAGGCACTGAATAGAAAATATACCGGCTTATATTCAATATCAAATTCTACGATTAACAAATGTCGTATTGGAAATAACGATATAAATATATATCTTTCAAATTTCCATAACAACATCTGTATAATCACGAATTTCAACATCGAAATATTCCGAAGACAATTTCGATTCAAATCCATTCCAATGCAATCATTGGAAATTTTGGTTATTTTCAAAACCCTTTTCGAATTCAATTTATTTATTTAAAAATAAATAGAATTATTATTCTAGTTCAAAACTAGTTCAATTCGATAAAAATCTATTTTTATCTTTTCAAATATGGAGTTTTTCATCCCAATTCTTCCCAAATCATTTCTTATGATTTTACACAAATTATTACTATTTTTAATAATTTTATCAAGGCCCGTACAGTCGATTTCCATCAATGGCCATCGAACTGCACTTACAGCGACCTTTTTCGAATTTGATTTGGACATAATTCCAAATCCAACCGTTAGATTTCTAATTTCTAATATTCGTTAGAAAGCTCTTTTCGATACGAACCCAACGGTTCCGGTTTTAGGAGAATCCGACGGTCGGATCTCCCGTAACGTCCATTTGAAATCAATGGTTGAAATTCGCGAACTGCCGCGGCGCGGCGCGTTCTATTCAGGCCATTATATTATATATATAATATATATAATATATACTTCGTCGATTTCTATTTAAAACGAATTATATAAATAGTTTTAAATTCGTTTCAAATTCTATTTCAACTTCTATTTCAATTCAAAGCAAAATTGAATCCTTCTTTATAAATTCGTTTTAAAATTCATTTCTATTCAATTCGAATTTCAATTCAATTTGAATTCATTTCAATTCGCTTTCAATTCCATTTGAATTCGTTTTCTATTCAATTCATTTCGAAATCGTTTTCAATTCAATTCATTTCGAAATCGTTTTCAATTCAATTCATTTCGAAATCGTTTTCAATTCATTTTGAATTCGTTTTCAATTCATTCATTTCGAAATCGTTTAAAATCGATATAAATATCGTTCACGTCAAAATGGCGTCAATCTAATCAACACGGCTTCATAAATTTCTATTTTCAAAATAGTTGTTATTATCAAAATATTTCGTTCAACACATGACCAATCTCAATGAATGAGTACTGTCAACACATGAACTTTTATTTTATATCGATAAAGATGTAAATTTTAATATTAAAATATTTCGTTCAACACATGACCAATCTCAATGAATGAGTACTGTCAACACATGAACTTTTATTTTATAATATTCTTTATTTTTCAAATTGGAATGAGGCCCAATCAATTACCATATAAAGTTAATTATATGGATTTTCATACAACACATGTATATAATAGCATTGAAAATAATCAACCATCAACCAAAGTGCACTACACTGTATAAGCATCAAATATAGATATTCAACGCTTATAACAGCCCGTCAATCAATCGATCGACATATTTAATCAATCAGGATGAGTGAACTTCAAATTTCATCCCAACACCCGTGTGGGGTTTCAAACAATCAAACACCTATTTTATTTGTGCTGTTGGGCGATGTGTAAAATTTATCGTCCCAATCAATGTCATTCAAATAGGTGTACATAAACAAACCGTCCGGTTTGTAAATGAATATTTTATCTTGTTCACTTCACTATTTTCATATTCACGTTAAAAATTATATTTTTAACGATAAAACATTTTATTTCAATCTATGAATTTCTATTCAATTCATTTATTCAATAAAATGATATTTTTATTTTTCTAACATATTTTATAAAATTTCGGCGGCATAACGGCACGATACTAGAAACGGGACAAGGCCTAGCCTTATCCCCGGTCTAGTGAAGGCCCACGCCATTCACACATCAATCAAACCAATTCATTTCACCACACAATTCAATTTCAATCAAATAATCTAACCAACTACACAACCAAACAAACAAGTCCATGGTATGTGGACGGGTGTCGGGTGCTACTAAGCACCGTCTGCATCCTAGCATATATATATATATATAACTAGAAAAAAAGAAATTGAAAGGTGAGAAATTCTCACCTATAGCTATCCTAGCTCCACGGCTCTTCTTTTGCAGAAGTCTTCGTCGTCTTCGTTGCCCATAGCCACTACATATGTAAAAATCGAATTTTTACTTCGTTATTCAATTTATAAAAATCGAATTTTTAGTTCGCTATTCAATATATAAAAATCGAATTTTTAGTTCGAAGTTCCATATATAAAAACCGAATTTTTACTTCAAAGTTCAATATATAAAAATTCTATTTTTACATCGTTATTCTATATATAAAGATCTCGCCTTTTCAACTATAAAGATTTCATCTTTATAAAAATCAGCATTTTATTTCGACGTATAGAAAATAAAAATCAGATTTTTATTTTGCTACATACACAAAGATGATATTTTTATATTCTCTATACCATAAAGATTATATTTTTAATACTTTAAAAATATAAAAATCATATTTTTAATATTTCTATATAGTAAAGATTATATTTTTAATACTTTAAAAATATAAAAATCATATTTTTACTTCTTCTACTCAATAAAAATTCCGCCTTTTCTACTTTAAAGTTTAAACCCTTTTTTTTCTTATTTTAAACCTTAAGATAAAATCAGTTTTTATTTTCTTTATAGATCAGTTTATAAAATAAAAATCGAAATTAGTTTTAAACTTAAAAAAAATAAAAACAGTTTTAAACTTTTATATAAAATCAGTTTTCCTAAACAAAAATAAAATCAGTTTTTAATCTGTAAAGATAAAACAAAAATAAAATATTCATAATAATAAAAAAAACTAAAACTTACAGTGGAAGAAGAGGGGAGGCGCTGGGCTTAGGGGTGGTCGGGGTTTGCTGTGTAGTCGCCGGAGGTGGGGTTCTGGCCATAGGCGGCGGCGCCTGGAGGGTTGGGCGGCGGTGAAACGAGGGGCGACGGGCTAGGGTTAGGGGCGGCTCCGATTTTGAGGTTCAAGAGGGAAGGGGGGCGTGTGTCGTCGTCGCGAGGAGGAGGAGAGAGGGGATTCCGATCTGAGGGGAGGCGGCGGCGAAGGCTACGGGGGGGGGGGGGGGGGGGATCGGCGTTAATCGCCTGAGCGATTCAGTTATTTTTTTTTCTTTTTATTTTGATTTTGAAATAAACGAACGGGGGGGGGCTATTATAAAGAAGGATATATTAATTTATATTTTTAATTTAATTTTATCTTCAAAAAGTTACTTTAGAAATTCGAACTCCTTTTTGAGCCCACCGACTGTCGTCTCTAGGGTAATACCCCCATTCCGAACACAATGGGATATGCATCGCAAGCTGATTCGACTGTTACAATCAGTTTCCGTTGAATTTAAAGTATAGTTCTTTATATTGAATTTTAAACGCACATTTCAAATTACCGGGGTCACATACTAACTAGAAAAATTCCAGAAAAAATATTTTCTAGCTTCGTATTGACGATACGGTCCTAACAAAACTAGTTTCATCGAATTCTGAGGCCGTTTGAAAAATGGCCAATTTCCAGTCGATTAAAATCAACTGAAACTGGTCAAACGCGTTTTCCTTTGCCACGCTCACATATTGATTCGAAAAATTATGAAATTTGAAATCTAGCAATAACTTTACACTGCGGACCCAACAAAACTGGTTTCGTCGAAATCCGAGGTCGTTTGCAAAATGTCCATTTTTAAGGGCCTGAATTCCATAGCGACTATTCAGAATTTTCAACTGGACATATCTTTTGATTCCCGCTATCAAAATTTGATTATTCGGATTCGTTGGAAAGATATTATCAATTAGATCCTATCATTTTTGGTTTCACTAAAATCCGGATTGTTTTGCACCCGATATGTTCAATTGAAGTTTGAAATCGAATTATCGAACTACCGCGCCATTTTCCATTCTATTTATAATTATAAATAATTATTTATATTCTAACGACGACGCGTATAATATATACGTTCGAATTATATTCAAAAATAAATTTCTCGCCGATATTATTTAAAATAATTCATTTTAAATAATCAAAACTCGCTATAATTGCCAAAATAAAATTTTTAAACTGGCCCAGATTTTCCGGGTTGTTACAATCTCCCCCACTTAAAACTTTTCGTCCCCGAAAAGGAACAAAGTCGAAAGTGGTTTGATTATTAAGCTCTACATTCGATCTGGCTTCCATTCTCCAACTTTTCAGTTTCTGAGATTTTTCAAAATTTCAAAAATTTGGCTAACACCCTAAATTTTCGAAAAATTTCGCCATAACCTCCCTTGCACCGGGAGCATCGGGGAATTTCAAATAGCTTCCCCGGTCCTTCAGATCTCAAAAAGAAAAAGAAAAAGCCAAGCGGCTAGCCAATAGGCTCACAAAATCATCATCACCCAAACAAAACAGGAAATTATGTAGTAAACATGTACCTATTTGTCGGGCAAACAAATTTTATTCTCTGGCTCTAGCCTCCTTGCTATGACCTGTTCAATGATATATATGTATATGCAAGCAAACGCAACCAATTTTCGATATAATTCAATATTTGGTTCAGTTAGGCATAATGGTTCAAAATTATCAAACAATTAAACAAACAACACAAACATCAATCAATTAGTGGATTAACGTTTCAAATTCATAATTTTGATACATATACAAAAATCATGTTTTTGATGCCAATTCACAACAATAAGCCCTATCTAATTTTGGTTCTCACACCAGTCTAATGGAAATATATTGATATCACACCTTCGTCACACGAATATAAATTCTGACGATGAGTACTCAACCATCAGAATCATCTTCGGGCCACTAGAGTATGATTCTATATCTATCCAATATATTAAAACTTCGAATACACGCGGATCAGACGTATACGCAAAATCTTTATATACTGGACTGTCCAACTCAATATAAATAGATAATCAAATACGAATAATTGATTTTAAATTTTCAAAACAAATTTGACTTTCATTTTCAAAAATATACTCTTCACACTCGTTCTAGGATACTATTGATCCTATCTCTAACGAGTCATTCCCATTGGATATTACTAATCCAATATCTGATGAATTCTTTCGTATGTTTCTAATGTGTCTTGTTCTCTAGCTTTGTAAACCAAAGCTCTGATACCAACTGTAAAGACCCGTAACTTCCCCGTAAAGGAAAGTGTCGGATAGTTCGAGAACAAGCCACAACAGAACGCATACAGAAGAACGTTTCATTGTATATTACAACAGTGCATCAGATTACAAGAATATACAGAGTATAAAGGAATATTACACAGAAATATCAGAGATTTAAATTACATTTAAATACATAGCAGCGGAAAATAATACAATACACAACTAGAATGAGATATACGGATACAAAGCTTTCCGGATATCGTTCCAGCTGTAAACCAGGATCCTGTGAATATAAATCTGCAAAACCAAAACTACTAGCTGCCCGTGTCAAAATAAGGGCACCCAGAGTTTAGGTTAAAACAATAAACTCCAGGTCAGTCATGTGACTGGTGTGAGAACTAAAACAGTTATTAATCTTTATTTCAAAGTTAGGTAAATCAAGGGACCACGCCGTATAACACGGAACGGGTTTCCTCCCAAGAATACCAGTGCATAAAACCAACAGCGCAATGCTAAATAAAGAAAGATGAAGCTGTTATAAGACCCAGGTCCTATCACACAATGCAACGCAAGCCGGGGGATAGGGTTTTCCCTTATAACAGCCAAAGAATGCTTGATACGTTTAAAACAAATCATTTGATACTATAATAAGTGTACAGTGTATAAAACAACTTCAAATCATAAGTATCAATCATAGGCGGCATGGGTACCATATATCATGTCGCCATATATAGGTTTACAAATAAAACCGCAAATGTCACGTATTTGGAAATTGGGTTTCCATCTATGAACCGAGGCAAAAGATAGTCCTCAACCGATTCGTGACTGTCTAGCCCGAGCCACAGGACCCAGACTCAGGTGGGCCCTTGGATCGTCAGGGCCGGTCCACCGATGTGGATTAAAATTCCTGAACACTACGTTTCCCCACCCTATGGGGTGTAAGTCTGGTCCGTCAGCCGACCAGAATGCATCGGCCGAAACCGATATAACCGAGGCGCCTCGCAACAGCAACAACCACATAAGTCAAACTCGTCAGGGCGTGTAAAACCACTGACGCCACTTCTAGCTAGAAAGAAACGCAAGTCCTCCCTGAGGTCCGTCTCCCGTTTTTGGTTCATACCTGGTGTGAAACACGCGAGGTAAACGTTACACAAAGCTACGCCACAAAGGCCGTGCTTTGATCATCACCACAAGACTTTGCTTTTCAACAGAAGCCTTGATCATTTGCATCTTAGCATGCCACACAGGCAAACCATCCTATGCAACCGATATCAGTCACACAGAATGAAATCCGATGTCAGACACACAGTCCATTTACAAGTCCGTTCTGGGTCTGAACGAAACCGGAGGCACCTAGTACCCCGCATATCCATCGATCTCCAAGTACGTCTGGACGATCACTAACTGTCTCCATCTTCTTGGGTGTACAGCCCAATCAAGATCATCAGTTATCACCCAAACGACGTGAAGACCTCCGGTCTTTGACCATCGTCTTCATCTTCGACTTATCGTCGTATCAGTTATTCAGAATGGGATAAACCCGGTCTTTCCGAATAACTCGCGTATATATTATAAAAGTGTTACACAAACACAACATACGCCTCATTCCAACTCATTAGTCACTAACCGTAAATTAATCAAGAGAATAATTTCCCAAATATTAACCCCGAAGGCCGAAACCAACATCAGATCAATATCCAGAAAACCATTCTGCTTGGCCAACCGACAGTTAGTTTCTAAATTTCACATTCATAGGGAAAGGTTCCCATTAATTTTTATCAAAGATAAATTCTTGAATTTATGCTTTAATCTACTTTTCAATATCAATTCAAACTAGTCGGGATTAGCGAACCTTACCGAAGTAATCATTTGTTTTAATTTCCCAATCCCAACCTATTCATCCCATGAAGTAAAACTGGCTTTACTTCATATCTAACACCACGGTGTTATCGGTAAATTCAATTACCATTTCACGTTCAAATCTAATTAAAGATTTAACTATCGCCTGGAGCTAAACTGGTGATACTCCATTTCGATTATTTCAATCTAATTAAAGATTCATTAAAACTCTACTTAGTTTTAATCTGTAACTGGGTTAAAGAATCAGTGTCATCTAAAAACACGGTTCGCGATAAACCCAAAGTCACATTCCATTAATTATCGGGTTAAAGAACGAGTGTTATTTAAAAACACTGTTCACGATAAACCCAAAATCATTCCATTAATTATCGGGTTAAAGAACGAGTGTTATTTAAAAACACTGTTCACGATAAACCCAAAAATCAATATCAATTCAATTCCAATTAAATATCATTTAATTGGTACACTTCATTAAATCTAAATAAAAAGATTTAATCTTTTCTCAACTGGGTTCAAGAACAGTGTTAGTGAAGACACCATTCACGACAAACCCAAATCACATTTGATATTCAATACAAGGCACTGAATAGAAAATATACCGGCTTATATTCAATATCAAATTCTACGATTAACAAATGTCGTATTGGAAATAACGATATAAATATATATCTTTCAAATTTCCATAACAACATCTGTATAATCACGAATTTCAACATCGAAATATTCCGAAGACAATTTCGATTCAAATCCATTCCAATGCAATCATTGGAAATTTTGGTTATTTTCAAAACCCTTTTCGAATTCAATTTATTTATTTAAAAATAAATAGAATTATTATTCTAGTTCAAAACTAGTTCAATTCGATAAAAATCTATTTTTATCTTTTCAAATATGGAGTTTTTCATCCCAATTCTTCCCAAATCATTTCTTATGATTTTACACAAATTATTACTATTTTTAATAATTTTATCAAGGCCCGTACAGTCGATTTCCATCAATGGCCATCGAACTGCACTTACAGCGACCTTTTTCGAATTTGATTTGGACATAATTCCAAATCCAACCGTTAGATTTCTAATTTCTAATATTCGTTAGAAAGCCCTTTTCGATACGAACCCAACGGTTCCGGTTTTAGGAGAATCCGACGGTCGGATCTCCCGTAACGTCCATTTGAAATCAATGGTTGAAATTCGCGAACTGCCGCGGCGCGGCGCGTTCTATTCAGGCCATTATATTATATATATATAATATATATAATATATACTTCGTCGATTTCTATTTAAAACGAATTATATAAATAGTTTTAAATTCGTTTCAAATTCTATTTCAACTTCTATTTCAATTCAAAGCAAAATTGAATCCTTCTTTATAAATTCGTTTTAAAATTCATTTCTATTCAATTCGAATTTCAATTCAATTTGAATTCATTTCAATTCGCTTTCAATTCCATTTGAATTCGTTTTCTATTCAATTCATTTCGAAATCGTTTTCAATTCAATTCATTTCGAAATCGTTTTCAATTCAATTCATTTCGAAATCGTTTTCAATTCATTTTGAATTCGTTTTCAATTCATTCATTTCGAAATCGTTTAAAATCGATATAAATATCGTTCACGTCAAAATGGCGTCAATCTAATCAACACGGCTTCATAAATTTCTATTTTCAAAATAGTTGTTATTATCAAAATATTTCGTTCAACACATGACCAATCTCAATGAATGAGTACTGTCAACACATGAACTTTTATTTTATATCGATAAAGATGTAAATTTTAATATTAAAATATTTCGTTCAACACATGACCAATCTCAATGAATGAGTACTGTCAACACATGAACTTTTATTTTATAATATTCTTTATTTTTCAAATTGGAATGAGGCCCAATCAATTACCATATAAAGTTAATTATATGGATTTTCATACAACACATGTATATAATAGCATTGAAAATAATCAACCATCAACCAAAGTGCACTACACTGTATAAGCATCAAATATAGATATTCAACGCTTATAACAGCCCGTCAATCAATCGATCGACATATTTAATCAATCAGGATGAGTGAACTTCAAATTTCATCCCAACACCCGTGTGGGGTTTCAAACAATCAAACACCTATTTTATTTGTGCTGTTGGGCGATGTGTAAAATTTATCGTCCCAATCAATGTCATTCAAATAGGTGTACATAAACAAACCGTCCGGTTTGTAAATGAATATTTTATCTTGTTCACTTCACTATTTTCATATTCACGTTAAAAATTATATTTTTAACGATAAAACATTTTATTTCAATCTATGAATTTCTATTCAATTCATTTATTCAATAAAATGATATTTTTATTTTTCTAACATATTTTAGAAAATTTCGGCGGCATAACGGCACGATACTAGAAACGGGACAAGGCCTAGCCTTATCCCCGGTCTAGTGAAGGCCCACGCCATTCACACATCAATCAAACCAATTCATTTCACCACACAATTCAATTTCAATCAAATAATCTAACCAACTACACAACCAAACAAACAAGTCCATGGTATGTGGACGGGTGTCGGGTGCTACTAAGCACCGTCTGCATCCTAGCATATATATATATATATAACTAGAAAAAAAGAAATTGAAAGGTGAGAAATTCTCACCTATAGCTATCCTAGCTCCACGGCTCTTCTTTTGCAGAAGTCTTCGTCGTCTTCGTTGCCCATAGCCACTACATATGTAAAAATCGAATTTTTACTTCGTTATTCAATTTATAAAAATCGAATTTTTAGTTCGCTATTCAATATATAAAAATCGAATTTTTAGTTCGAAGTTCCATATATAAAAACCGAATTTTTACTTCAAAGTTCAATATATAAAAATTCTATTTTTACATCGTTATTCTATATATAAAGATCTCGCCTTTTCAACTATAAAGATTTCATCTTTATAAAAATCAGCATTTTATTTCGACGTATAGAAAATAAAAATCAGATTTTTATTTTGCTACATACACAAAGATGATATTTTTATATTCTCTATACCATAAAGATTATATTTTTAATACTTTAAAAATATAAAAATCATATTTTTAATATTTCTATATAGTAAAGATTATATTTTTAATACTTTAAAAATATAAAAATCATATTTTTACTTCTTCTACTCAATAAAAATTCCGCCTTTTCTACTTTAAAGTTTAAACCCTTTTTTTTCTTATTTTAAACCTTAAGATAAAATCAGTTTTTATTTTCTTTATAGATCAGTTTATAAAATAAAAATCGAAATTAGTTTTAAACTTAAAAAAAATAAAAACAGTTTTAAACTTTTATATAAAATCAGTTTTCCTAAACAAAAATAAAATCAGTTTTTAATCTGTAAAGATAAAACAAAAATAAAATATTCATAATAATAAAAAAAAACTAAAACTTACAGTGGAAGAAGAGGGGAGGCGCTGGGCTTAGGGGTGGTCGGGGTTTGCTGTGTAGTCGCCGGAGGTGGGGTTCTGGCCATAGGCGGCGGCGCCTGGAGGGTTGGGCGGCGGTGAAACGAGGGGCGACGGGCTAGGGTTAGGGGCGGCTCCGATTTTGAGGTTCAAGAGGGAAGGGGGGCGTGTGTCGTCGTCGCGAGGAGGAGGGGAGAGGGGATTCCGATCTGAGGGGAGGCGGCGGCGAAGGCTACGGGGGGGGGGGGGGGGGGATCGGCGTTAATCGCCTGAGCGATTCAGTTATTTTTTTTTTCTTTTTATTTTGATTTTGAAATAAACGAACGGGGGGGGGGGGGCTATTATAAAGAAGGATATATTAATTTATATTTTTAATTTAATTTTATCTTCAAAAAGTTACTTTAGAAATTCGAACTCCTTTTTGAGCCCACCGACTGTCGTCTCTAGGGTAATACCCCCATTCCGAACACAATGGGATATGCATCGCAAGCTGATTCGACTGTTACAATCAGTTTCCGTTGAATTTAAAGTATAGTTCTTTATATTGAATTTTAAACGCACATTTCAAATTACCGGGGTCACATACTAACTAGAAAAATTCCAGAAAAAATATTTTCTAGCTTCGTATTGACGATACGGTCCTAACAAAACTAGTTTCATCGAATTCTGAGGCCGTTTGAAAAATGGCCAATTTCCAGTCGATTAAAATCAACTGAAACTGGTCAAACGCGTTTTCCTTTGCCACGCTCACATATTGATTCGAAAAATTATGAAATTTGAAATCTAGCAATAACTTTACACTGCGGACCCAACAAAACTGGTTTCGTCGAAATCCGAGGTCGTTTGCAAAATGTCCATTTTTAAGGGCCTGAATTCCATAGCGACTATTCAGAATTTTCAACTGGACATATCTTTTGATTCCCGCTATCAAAATTTGATTATTCGGATTCGTTGGAAAGATATTATCAATTAGATCCTATCATTTTTGGTTTCACTAAAATCCGGATTGTTTTGCACCCGATATGTTCAATTGAAGTTTGAAATCGAATTATCGAACTACCGCGCCATTTTCCATTCTATTTATAATTATAAATAATTATTTATATTCTAACGACGACGCGTATAATATATACGTTCGAATTATATTCAAAAATAAATTTCTCGCCGATATTATTTAAAATAATTCATTTTAAATAATCAAAACTCGCTATAATTGCCAAAATAAAATTTTTAAACTGGCCCAGATTTTCCGGGTTGTTACAGAACGCTTACTGTGCTGATTATAAGAGATCACTTGGGAAAAGGTGTTTGACGGAGCATTCCATCGGGCTCATGTGCGTGCATGGGTCCGCCTACTCGAGAAGATAAGACGTTATGGCATCAGTAGATATGATTGTGCACATCCTGAAAATGAGGGGTTGCCACTTTAGGGAGTGATACATCCTACAATGGGGCCAGCACAGGGTATCTACGGAGTTAGGGAGCAAATCGATTGGAGTAGTAATTAGGGTACATATAGTCTCGCTTGTTTAGAAGCCCATTATTATCCTTAGGGGTAGCACCGGTAAGTTCAATTGGGTTGCCTGTTATTTTATGGGTAAAACCTCTCATTAGAAGTACACCTACGTCTACCATCTTGTACTTGTTGGGGATCATCTTGTTCATATGATACTAGTATTGGTGCAAAGAAAAGTATTAGAGAAGCGTAATGCCTATTATATTCAATTTACCCTGTTTACCTTGTTATACCTGCCATATGACGTTGTTATCTCTCTCCAACTTATATGCCTATCATGATGCTTTTACATGTTTATATGCTAAAAGTAACTAGACTTTCCATACTTTATGTCTGACCCATTTTGTTTCCTCTTCTTTCTCTTCCGTTCCCCATCCCTAAGTTCTCAGGGTGGGAATACTCAAGCTTGATCAGGATTCTTCTTTCCTTCTTCTCGGAGCTGCTTAGATGTACTGCTTGATTTCATATCTTCTCCATTATGGCTATATTTTGGGGATTATGCTTCTTTTATTATTGTACTCTGATGATTTTAGTACAAGACAGAAGTTTTAAGTTGATGTACTGGGCTTTATGTATTTCAGATTCATGATGTAACTATGTTTTGAACCACGATGTTCTTTTGCTTAATAAAATTTTAAATTTTCACTGTTATTTTATATATGTCTTATAATGTTTCTGTTTCTGTTTACCTATAACGCTTCACGAAACTTAATGCGTTCTCTTAAAGAGTGACATTAACGGACGTTGGGTGTCACACTTGGTATCAAAGCTTAAGATTACCAGATCGAATAAAAGATTTTGAAAATTGTTTTCAAAAAGATTTTAAAAGAAAGCATTTCCAAAAAAAAGTCTGCTTCAAAAAAACACATTCCCCAAAGCCATATGAAATATCTTTCGATTCTCTGTTTGAATCCCTTTTTCCTTTTCTTTTCAGCTTGTCTGGGGAACATAATATTCCTGCAGGTGTTACGATATCGGGTTGGTTCCATAGGTATCTTGAGGCCATGGCGCCTGTTGGAGGAAAAACAGACGTTCCTCCCCTAACTGCACCTGTTGTTCCTCCTCCTTCTCCGTGTGTTGATAATTTCTCTAAGATATGCAAAGATTTCTGTGCTATGGGTGGAAAGTCATTCCGAGGAGCTGAGACTTTTATAGAAGCAAGGAATTAACTTAAAGAGACGAAGGATTTGTTTGGAATTTTTGAAGTTGATGATCATAGGAAGATTCAGTTGGCCGTTCGGCAACTGAAAGATAAGGCCTCGTTCTGGTAGGAAGTGACGCTAGGAGGACGTCCAGTGGAGACTTGGGATGATTTCCATCAGAGATTCGAAATGAAGTTTCTTTCACAAGCCAAGCAAAACATGCAAATGGAAAGGTTTTTGGTGCTTACGCAAGGAAACATGTCTGTGAAATAATATGTTAATAAATTCAATCAATTGGCACGGTTTGGTTTGGAGCTAGTGAATACCCCGCACAAGAAGGCTTTGAGGTTTGCTAGAGGATTGAATGAACCCCTCCATGGGTTGGCTGTGTCTCATATTTCGATGGGAGCAACCTTTGAGAAACTCGTTGATATGGCATTGATGCATGAAGAAGATAAAGATGACAAGAAAGAAGATAAGGTTGAGGAAACACAAAATAAGAAAGTGTGACCCAAGAAAGGACAATAACAACAACAAAAGAAGGACGGAAAGGACGGCAAGGCTAGAGATAAGAGGAAGTTTCATAATTGTGGACGCGAGGGTCACTTGATCAAGGATTGTAAAAGAAAGAAGAACGCTTGTTTCAATTGTGGAGAGGTCGAACACTTTTCTAAGGAGTTCCTGAAGAAGCAAGGACAAGGTCAAAGGGTAGGGTCTTCGGGAGGGAAGGTGCATGCTCTCATGGCTGGTGCGCCGATAGAGGGAGGAAAGTTTCTGTTAAAGGTTTGATTTCTCTTTCCAATCATCCTATTAGAACTCTTTTCGATTCGAGTGCTTTGCATTCATTTATATCTGATTATGTGGTTGAGTCTCTGCACCTTAGTACTAGTATGGTAGTGGATCCCGTTTTTGTCTCAAACCCCATTGGTGGTATGGCTCATTTGTCCATGATTTGTCGGGGTTTGAGAATATCTATGTTAGGCGTCGAGTTTGAGTCTGATGCATATGTGCTCGGTTTTATGGACTATGGTTTGATTCTAGGGATGGATTGGCCAGCCATGTATGGTGCCATTTTGGATGTGAAAGGAGGGTCGTTAAACTTTTGACTTGCCATGGGAGGACCCTCGAGATTTCTTATGACCCTAAGGGGTCTGTCATGCTTAGTGACGCATCTATTGATGATCTGCGATCTGTACCAGTAGTCCGTGAGTTGAGGAGGTTCGAGGATTACCTCCGAGGCGCGAGATCGATTTTTGTATATACTTGGTAGACAATGCAAAGTCAGTTGCATTGCATGTGTGCCATATGGCTCCAAGAGAAAGGAGGGAGCTCAACAAGCAAGTAGGAGAGCTACTTGATAAAGGGTTTATTAGGCGAAGCATATCTGAATGGGGTGCTCCAGTAGTATTCGCAACTAAGGTGGATTGTTCGCTTCGCTTATATGTGGACTATAGAGAGAAGAAAAAACTAACCAAGAAGAATAGGCACCCACTTCAGGATTGATGATCTGTTTTACCAGCTTGTTGGTGCATCTGTTTTCTCTCAGTTAGACTTGGCCATGGGGTTTCATCAGTTGAGGATGGCCGAGGATAGTATAGACAAGGCCGCTTTTAGAACTCTAGATGGTTTCTTCGAGTGACTCATTATGCCTTTTGGGTTGATGAATGCACCCGCCTATTTTGTTGATCAGATGAGTAGGGTGTTTCAGGAGTTTCTAAATAAGTTCGTTGTGGTCTTTGTTAATGACATCTTGATTTTCTCGAAGAGCGAGGAAGAGCATGCCCGACATTTAAGGGAAGTTTTGAAAACTCTCTGTGCGCACCAGTTTAAGGCAAAGTTCTCCAAATGTCATTTTTGGAGAAAAGAAGTGAGATTTCTAGGGCATGTGATCTCCAAAGATGGGATAGCAGTGGATCCCGCGAAGGTACTTGCAGTTCAAGATTGGCAAATCCCAAAGAATGTAATAGAGGTGAGAAGTTTTCTTGGATTAGCGTGCTACTATGGAAAGTTCATTAAGGACTTCGCAAATATATCGGCCCCACTCACCAGACTGACAAAGAAGAATCTGACATTCTCATGGGATATAGATTGTGACGATGCTTTCCAGCAACTGAAGAGGGCTCTGACAACAGCCCCAGTCTTGACCTTGCCTGACGGAACAAAGTGTTCACAGTATACACCGATGCATGTGGTATAGGGCTTGGCACGGTTTTGATGCAAGAAGGAAGGGTAGTATGTTATTGAGGTAGACAGCTAAGAGTTCATGAGAAGAACTACCCAACCCATGACTTAGAGTTAGCCGCCATAGTATTCGCGCTTAAGACTTGGCGCCATTATCTACTTGGAGAGAAGTTTGAGTTGTATACCGATCATAAATCTCTCAAGTACTTGTTCTTGCAGAAGGATTTAATTTAAGGCAACAAAGATGGATGGAGTTCCTAGCGTCCTATGACTTTGAGATTGCTTGTACTCTTGGCATGGGTAATGTAGTGGCAGATGCATTGAGTAGGCAGAGGATAACCTAAAGTCCTCTGTTTGTGGAGAGGAAAAGCTTGGAGTTCATATCGAGTTTTGATTTTAGACCCTCCACCGAATTTATACCTGGTTTATTGGCATCACTAGAGGTGCGACCTACTCTTTTGGACCAGATAGGAACTTCACAGCGAGAGGATCCCCAGATTTCAGACATCTTAGATAGGCTCAATAGCGGGGAGACTTCTAGTCACCTCAGTAGATATTCCACAGATGATAGAGGGTGGTTGCGATAATATGAAAGGCTTTGTGTTCCCCGAGTTGGGAGTTTGTTGAAGACAGTCCTTGAGGAAGCTCATCGTTCTAGGATGACTATTCATCCAAGCGGTGATAAGATGTATAGAGATATAAAGAGGGTTTTCTTTTGGGTTGGGATGAAGTAAGACGTGGCAGAGTTTGTTTCTCGATGTTTGGTTTGCCAGCAAGTTAAAGCCGAGCAAAGGAAGCCCGGTGGTTTACTTCATCCTCCAGAGGTCCCACAGTGGAAGTGGGAGAGCGTCTCGTAAGATTTCATTGATGGTCTGCCTAGATCGAGGAAAGGCAACACCGGTATTGGGTTATAGTGGATAGACTTACTAAGAGCGCTCATTTCATTCTGGTTAAGAGTAAGAGGACGACGTCATGGTTGGCAGCAGTTTACGTTTGTGAGATAGTCCATCTTCATGGAGTACCTTCCAGTATTGTAAGTGATCGTGACCCCATTTTCACCAGTGAATTTTGGAGGATCTTGCAAGAAGCATTAGATACACAGTTGTGTTATAGCACTGCTTACCACCCTCGGGTCGATGGACAGACGGAAAGGGTGAATAAAGTTCTTGAGGATCTTTTAAGGGTGTGTATCCTAGGCTTCGGAGGGACTTGGGAAGAGCATCTTCCTTTAGTAGAGTTCACCTATAACAACAGTTATCAAGCTAGTATTAGCATGGCACCCTTCGAAGCATTATACGGACGACCCTGTAGATCACCGACTTATTGGTGGGAATCCACAGAAAGACTTCATGGAGTACATTCCAGTATCGTAAGTGATCGTGACCCCATTTTCACCAATGAAATTTGGAGGAGCTTGCAAGAAGCATTAGGTACATAGTTGTGTTTGAGCACCGCTTACCACCCTCAGGCCGATGGACAGACGAAAAGGGTGAATAGAGTTCTTGAGGATCTTTTAAGGATGTGTATCCTAGACTTTGGAGGGACTTGGGAAAAGCATCTTCCTTTAGTAGAGTTCACCTATAACAACAGTTATCAAGCTAGTATTAGCATGGCACCCTTCGAAGCATTATATGGACGACCCTATAAATCACCGACTTATTGGTGGGAATCCACAGAAAGACTTCTACTTGGACCGGATATGGTTACAGAAACTTCAAGAAAGATTGTTCTTATTAGCTGATGCATGAAGACAACTCAAGATAGGCAAAAGTCCTACACAGATAAGAGAAGGACTGACATTGAGTTTGAGGCGGGAGACATGGTTTTCATTAAGGTATCACCTTTGAGGAACGTGGTTCGCTTTGGATCTGTAGGGAAATTTGCACCAAGATTTGTAGGGCCCTTTCCCATAACAGAAAGGATTAGTCAAATGGCCTATAGAGTAAAGCTACCAGAGAGATTGACCGACACTCATGATGTTTTCCATGTTTCGCATTTAAGAAAGTGTTTGCATGATACTGCATAAGTAGTTAAGCCAAGTATGCTTGAGGAAGTAGAGGTAGAATAGGAGGTGAAAATTAGGTGAGTTCCTACCCGTATTCTTGGATCAGAAGTTAAGAAGCTACGCAACAGAGAAGTCAAGTTGATGAAAGTTCAGTGGGGATATAAGCAAGAGAATGCAACTTGGGAGACTGAAGACAAGATTCGCACTTCGTACCCTTTTCTTTCCAAGGGTATGTTCCTACATTCCTTTCCAAATCTTTTATTCATGCTTGTTTTTATCATTTAAGTGTATCATATCGATCGAATCTTCGACCTTTAGGTAGGAATCCCATGGATGCAAACATGTGTTTGAGACCTGTTATGTTTGATGGATGTAAGTGGATGCAAGTGTTTGCTAGTGGTTGCTCGTGGATGCATGTACACACACATTAGGCACTAGATAGGCTCAATCACTCTCATACTGCATATGGATGTGTGTGCATTTTTCTTCTTTTAATGGATGAAAGTGGGTGTATCATCATATGGATGTTGCATTTGGATGGATGACTACGCACATATATAAAACTTACATGTTATAATAGGATTATTTGCATACATGTTGGATTCATGGCACTAACATACATTGCATTAAGGAGGTCAACTGAATCAGTAGACCTCCTGATCTTTCACATTAGTATATGTACATATACACACACCTTTGCATATATTCATATAAGCAATAGAAGTCTTTAAGGAGAATGGATGCCTGTGATTAGTGGATGAGTAGATGGATGATGGATATTAGGATGTACATTCTTCTTAACTTGGAGATTTCGGGGACGAAATCCTTTGAGTAGGGGAGAATGTAACACCCCATATTTTAAAACACACTGTTAACAATAAATTAAGGAATACTTAAAAAAATATTCGGAATTAAGTGAAACGGACTACGCCATTGCGTTCGTCTCGGAATTCTGCTAAAGATATACACCATGTTGCATAAAACGGATATCGTATGAAGAAGATATTAAGGTTTGAAGTTTGTATACGCATAAGAATTTTATATATATACAAAACAATTTAAAACCATTTCAGAATACAAAATCAAACGACCTGGGACAGGGCAGGAGTTCGGACCGTTGGGGGTCGACCCCACCCTAGGGGTGTCGACCCATGGGTCGAAACCGCAACAGGGGTGTCGACACCCCCTGCGGTGTCGACACCCCCAGATCCGAGGCAGATTTAGTTCTGCATATGTGGCCTTGTTTTCTAACCAGATTCGTTGACCCTAGGCTATAAATAGGACCCTATATCCATTGTTTTATTCGTCTAATTCAATAGCGACAGCGAGGTGCTGCTCCAACATAGTTTTTTCTAGCCTACTTCTCCTTCATCAAAACAAGTTATATGTATTCAAGGATCTGTGATTCAACATATGCAATTATTTCCCTGTTCTTTAAGATCCAATCACAGTGAGTTTATGTTATTTTTAGACCTAAATATTTAAAAGTTAATCTTGACATGTTTATGAATTGGATCTAAACCTATGCCTATTTGTCAAATCATATCTGCCCCTATTAGTACACCTGATCTATTGATTTATACATATATGCCTATTCGTGACATCCCTATTATGTTTGCCTATCCTGTCATTATGCCCAACTCTGTCACTATATGCTTATTAGTTGCTATGCCTATTTCTGCAATCATATGTCTATCTTGTCATTATCCTTATTTATGTTCTCTTCCCTTCTTCTTTTTCCTTTTTATTTTATAGCCAGGCTACCTTCGAGCCAAGGCATACCGCTGAAATATGCGAAAGCGTGAAATTGGGAACGAGGGGAAACGTTAAAATTTGGATCATAACTTGTATTGGGAAATTTGGGGCATAACTTGAATTGAAAACATGAATACGGATTTGGGACATAAACCAAACTGTGATTAAAGATCTTAATTTGGGGCATATGGTACATAATGAATATGACTTGTGAAAGGGGCATGTAAACCTATATGAAATAGGAATAATTGTTAAATATGCCAAGATTTACATAATTAGAAACTGTAACGGCGCTTAGACACTAGGTTAGATTACACTTATGGTAGAAGTTTGCACGGACCCGACTGACATATCTATCGTGTAAAAGTGGTAAATATAATGTGAGGGGTCTAAGTGCATAAACATGTGATAGTGCTAAGACACGTGGTTAAGTCCGACTTATGGAAGAAGTTTTCCCAGACCCGACTGGCATATCCAGTATCTACAAATGGTAGACTTAATGCGGGAGGTCTAGCGCATTATGACCATAAATGAATAAATGGTAATGAACTTGTAACACTTAACCTGTTTGAACCCATAGGGGTTACATGAACATGTTAACTTGAGTAGAGGTTAAGTAAACTTGCTTGAATCAGTGGGTGGGTTAAGTAAATCTTCGGGTGGTGGGTAATATTTATATATAGGCCCACAAACTTAACCCATGGGGTTATGCATGTTACTCTGGTAGGCATAACTTGTTGAAATCCTAGTAGTGGGGATCCAAGCCTAGGGGGAAGCTTGTATCATCTGGTGTGTGGGATCCGTTTCTGTAAGAACCCGTAACTTCCCCGGTGAGGAAAGCACGGATTGCTTTGAAGACAAGACACATCGGAACACAAACAGAAGAACATTTTATTACTTATTACAAAAATTCCATCAGAATACAAGAATATATACAGAGTATAAATAAATATTATACAACAGAGAATATCAGAGATTTAAATACATTACTGCAGCGGAAAAATAATGCAAAACATAACTGAAAGAAATACATGGATACAGAGCTTTCCGAATATCACTTCAGCTATAAACTAGGATCTTGTGAATATAAATCTGCAAAACCAAAACTACTAGCTGCCCATTCGGAAAATAACGGCACCCAGAGTTTAGGTTAAAACAATAAACTCCAGGTCAATCATGTGACTGGTGTGAGAACTAAAACAGTTATTAATCTTTATTTTTAAAGTTAGGTAAATGATGGGACCACACCGTATAATACGGAACGGGTTTTTACCCTAAGAATACCAGTGCATATAACAACAGCGCAATGCTAAATAAAGAAAATGAAGCTATTATAGGACCCAGGTCCCATCACACAATGCAACGCAAGCCAGAGGATAGGGTTTTACCTTATAACAGCCAAAGAATGCTTGATACGCTAAATTTCATCTTTTATTATTACTATAAGTGAAGAAAACAACTTCAAATATAAATGTATCAATCATAGGCGGCATGGGTACCATATATCATGTCGCCATACTAGTTCTACAATTAAAACCGAAAAGGTCGTATTGGAAATTGGATTTCCGTCATGAGTCGAGGCAAGGGGAAAGCTCCTCTCTGTTCGAGACACTCTAGCAAATGTCTCAGGACCACACACAACGATCCTGGATCTTCAGGGCCGGTCCTCTCTTACTTTTGAGGATTGACAATTCCTGAACACACGTTTCCCGGTCCTATCAGACCTATATCTGAGGCGCCTCGCATCCAACAACCACACAGGTAAAAAGTATATAAATGTCAGGGCTGGTAGGTCACTGACATCACCCATAGCTAGAAAGAAACATCGTACTCTCCCTGCAGTCACTATCCCGTTTTTAACTCATACCAAGGTGCGAGGCTTGCGAAATAACGCTATACACAAAGCTATGCCACATAGGTCGTGCTTTGATCATCAACCACAAGACTTTGCTTTTCAATAGAAGCCTTGATCATCTGCCACTTAGGCATGCCACACAGGCAATTCACTCCATGCGACTGATGTCCATCGATATACAACCTTTGAGCTCGTACGTCTCAGAGAAGGGCGTTAAGCAAGAGAATAAATTCTCCACCGCCAAACAGATGTATATTTAATAGAGATCAATCAACACAGAATAAAATCCAATGTCAGACACACAGTCCATTTACAAGTTCGTTCTGGGTCTGAATGGAACCGGAGGAACCTTATTCCTTGCATATCCATCGATCTCCAAGTACGTCTGGACGATCACCAACCGATTCCCTCCTCTTGGGTGTACAGACCAATCAAGATCATCAGTAATCACCCAAACGATGTGAAGTCCTCCAGTCTTCAACCACCGTCTTCATCTTCGACTTATCATCGAATCAGTTATTCAGAATGGGTATAAACCCGGCCTTTCCGAATAACTCGCGTATACAATAAACAAGTGCTACACAAACACAACATACGCCTCATTCCAATTCAGAATATTCTTTTATTCAAATATTCACATTCTTAGAGAAAGGTTCCCATTAATTTTATCAAAGATATATTCTTCTAAATTTATTCTTTAATCTTCCTTTGGATATCATTTCAAACCATTTTAAGGTTTTCCAAACTAGTCGGGATCAGCGAACTACACCGAAGTAATTATCTATTTTATTTCCCAATCCCAACCTATTCATCCCACAGAGCAAAACTGGTAATACTCCATATCTAACACCACGGTGTTATCGGTAAATATTAATTACCATTTCACGTTCAAATCTAATTAAACATTTAACTATCGCTTGGAGCAAAACCGGTGATACTCCATTCTCGATCACTTTATTCTAATTAAAGATTCATTAAAACTCCACTTAGTTTTGATCTTACCAAAAATCAATATCCTGTCTTTAATTGGGTTAAAGAAGCAACGTGATCTAAAATATGGTTCACGATAAACCAAAATCACGTTCCATTGATAATCGGGTTAAAGAACAGGTGTTATTCAAAACATCGCTCACGTTAAACCCCAAAAACCAATTTAATTTCAATTCCAATTAAATACTAATTAACTGGACAATTTCACTAAATCTTAATTAAAAGATTTATCCTTTTCTAAACTAGGTTCAAGAACAGTGTTATTCAAGACACTATTCACGACGAACCCAAAATCCCATTTGATATTAAATACAAGGCTCTGAATAGAAAATATATCGGCTTATATTCAATATCAAATTCTGAAACCAACAAATATCGTATTGGAAATAACGATATAAATATATCTTTCAAATTTCCACAACCATATCTGTATAATCACGAAATCCAACATCGAAATATTCCG
This sequence comes from Allium sativum, assembly GCA_030737875.1. Classification (NCBI taxonomy): domain Eukaryota; kingdom Viridiplantae; phylum Streptophyta; class Magnoliopsida; order Asparagales; family Amaryllidaceae; genus Allium; species Allium sativum. The sequence continues at coordinate 197,479,121 of CM060911.1, forward strand.
AAGATAACTTCGATTCAAATTCATTCCAATTCGTATATTGGAAATTCTGATTATTTTTAAAACTATTTCAAATCCAATTTATTTATTCAAAAACATTGGATTATAATTCTAGTTCATAACTAGCTCATTTCGATAAAAATATAGTTTTATCCTTACAAATGTGGAATTTTTCATCCCAGTTCTTTTCAATTCATATATTTTGATTTTACACAAATTATTAATATTTTTAATAATTTTATCAATGCCCGTACAGTCGGTTTTCAATAACGGCCACCGAACTGCACTTACAGCGACCTTTTCCAAATTTGATTTGGACATAATTCCAAATCTGACCGTTAGATTTCAAATTCCCGATATTCATTGGAAAGCTCTTTTCGATACGAACCCAACGGTCCCAGTTTCAGGAGAATCCGACGGTCGGATCTCCCGTAACGTCAATTCGAAGTCAATGGTCGAAATTCGCGAACTGCCACGGCGCGTTCTATTCAGGCCATTTAATATATATAATATATATATTATATATACTTCGTCGATTTTAATTCAAAACGTATTTTATAAATCGTTTTAAATTCATTCTCAAAACAATTTCCACTTCATATTCAATTTTAAATCAAAATTGAATATTCCATATCATTAATATATAAATGATAATATTTTCAAAACGTTACATTTTGAAATCACTTCCTTTTCTATATTCATGATAAAAACGAATATAATCGATATAAATATCATTCGCGTCAAAATGGCGCAAATCTAATCAACATGGCTTTATATATTTCAATAACTTCGTTATTCTATTCAACAAATGAATATTTTCTTCAACACACGAATATATATTTTATTCAACACATGAATATTTATTAATTCTTACTTACAATAAAAATGTGAATTTTATTGTATAAATATTCTCAACACATGAATATATATTTCTTTAAACACATGAATATTCTCAACACATGAGTATTGTCAACACATGACTATTTTTGTTATTTTATATATTTGATAAAATTGTGTTTTATATCATTTAATTCTTAATCAGACTCTAACCGTAAATTAGTAAGAGAAAAATTCCCTAAGTATTAACCCCGAAGGCCGAAACCAACATCGGATCAATACCCAGGAAACCACTCATCTTAACTAGTTTCCAGTTAGCTTAATTTTATACATGATAAAGATGTAAATTTTATTGTTTAAAGATTTTACTCAACGCATGAATATTCTTTTATTCAGCACATGAATATATATTTTATTTAACACATGAATATTTATTCTATTCAACACATGAATCTTTAATTTATAATATTCTTTAATTTTCCAAATTGGAATGAGACCCAATCAATTACCATATAGTGTTAATTATATGGATTCCAAACAACACATGTATATAATAGCAATGATAAATAATCAACCATCATCCAGAGTGCACCACACAACTACATAAGCATTAAACATAAATAATTAACGCTTACACAGTCTGTCAACCAATCGATCGACATACAACTAAATAATTAGGATTAGTGTACGCCAAATATCATCCCAACACCCATGTGGGGTTTCAAATCAACAAACACTGAATATTAGTTGTACATTTGGGCGATGTATAAAATTTATCGTCCCAATCAATATCCTTCAAATGGGTGTACCTAAACAAATCGTCTGATTTGTAAATGAATATTTATTTTATTCACATTCACGTTAAATTTATATTTTTAACGATATATAATTTATTTCAACACATGAGTATATTTCCATTCATTCCACATCACAATCAATTTTCGCCACACAACAAAATCAAACAAGTCGTCCATGGTCTATGGAAAACGGGTGTCGGGTGCTGCTAAGCATCGTCTGCATCCTAGTATATAATACAACTAGAAAATAAATTAAAAGTGAGAAGTTCTCACCTTGGGTTTCCACTCCTCCATTTCATTCTGAACCGTTAGGATTTGTCTGCCATGCCAACGCAGTCTTCTCTACGCAGTTCATATTAAAAATCATACTTTTATTTTAACGTTATAAAAATCACATTTTTATTTCACTATATATATAATAAAAATCAGATTTTTATATCGCTACATAAATAAAAATTATATTTTTATATTCTCTATTATATAAAAATCATATTTTAATTAGTACTTCATTATAAAGATTATATTTTTACAACTCTAATTTCTATATAAAGATTATATTTTTACAACTCTAATTTCTATATAAAGATTATATAAAAATCACATCTTTGATCGCGATATTCCTAAAGATAAAAACACATGTTTTTATTTCGATATTACTTATATAAAAATTATAACTTTATACAAATAAAGATCTCCACTTTATATAATTAAAAATATCAACTCTCCTTGTTTAAAATTCTGATCTTTTCTACATTTAAAATCCGAGAACTCACCATGCTATATATATATATATATATATATTAAAAACAATGGTATGTATAAACTAATTACTGCCTAATTCATGAATTAATTAAACTAATTACTTTATGTAAAATAAATAAACAAAACTCACCGCTGTTGCTTTCCTCTCCTATCACTCGCGAAAACCCGTCGTAGAGCAGGAGCTCGCGGATCCAAGTAGAAGGGCGGAGGACTGGTTGATGTTGGCTGTGATTTTTATGGGAGGCGCGGGTCTAGAGGAAATAAGGGAAGAAGAGGGGGCATCGGAGCTTGGTGGAGGGTCGGAGGGGGTTCAACGGCGGGCTGGGGGCGGCTGCGACATCGGGGGTTGAGGCGGTAGTGTGGAGGAGCGGTCATCGGCTGTAAGGGGGTTTGGGGCTCGATTGAAGAGAGGAAAGGGAACGAAGGGGTCGGGGGAAGGAGGAGGATGGTCGGGGATGGGCGGCATCTGTCTAGGGAGGTGGTGGCAGACCCGCGACGGCGGCGATAGGCCTTGGGCGCGGTGGATCTCGTTTTCTTTTTTATTTATTTATTTTTTATTTCTCTGTGATCTGAACGAATGGGGGGAATGGGAAAGAGAAGGTAATGGGTTGACTTTTATTATTTTACTTATTTATTTATCTCCATAAAAAGTACCCCTTTCATTTGAACCCCAAATCGAACCCATCGACTATCGTCCAAAGCACATTCCCCCCATTCTGAACACAACGAGATATGTTTCATAAGCCAATTCAGCCGTTTCGATCAGTTTTCATTTAAATCAAACTTTAAATCTATATATTCTATTTTAAACGTATTTTTCAATTTACCAGGACCACATACTGACTCTAAAAATTCCAAAAAAATTATTTCTACCTTCGTATTGACAATACGGTCCTAACAAAACTAATTTCATCAAATTCTGAGACCGTTTGAAAAATGGCTATTTTCTGGTCAATCGAAATTGACTAAAACTGTTAAACCACGTTTAACTTCGCCACGCTCACATATTGATTCAGAAAATTATGCAAATTGGAATCTAGCAATAATTTGACATCCCGGATCCAACAAAAATGGTTTCGTTGAAAACAGAGGTCGTTTGCAAAATTTCCATTTTTAAGGGCCAAAATTCCATAGCGACTATTCTGAATTTTCAACTGGGCATAACTTTTTATTCCCGCTATGAAATTTTGATTTTTCGGATTCGTTGGAAAGATATTTTCAAATAGATTATAATATTTTTGGTTTCTCTAAAATCCGATTTATTTTGAATCCTGCACATTCATTTGAAATTCGAAATCGAATTTTCAAACTACCGCGCCATTTTCAATTCCTTTTATATTTAAAAATAATTATTTATATTCTAACGACGATCTATATAAACATATTCATTCTAATTCTATTCAAAATAAATTTCTCGTCGTTATTATTTAAAATAATTCATTTTAAATATTCAAAATTCATTAAATTTGCCAAAATAAAAATTTTAAATTGGCTCAGATTTTCCAGGTTGTTACAGTTTCAGTCAGTAACCCATATAGGTTTCAAACGAGTACACCGAACTAGGTCGGAGTCGGGGCACGCTTACTGAGTTGATTACAAAAGGTCACTTGGGAAAAGGTGTCTGACGGCGCGTTCCATCGAGATCATGTGCGTGCATGGGTCCGCCTGCTCGCGAAGATAAGACGTTGTGGCATCAGTAGATATAGTTGTGCACATCCTGAAAATGAAGGGTTGCCACTTTGGGGGGGGGTGATACATCCTACTATGGGGATAGCACAGGGTATCTACAGAGTTAGGGAGCCAAATACTTTCTCTTTTCAATTCGAAGTTCAGCTATAAGATAAAATTTACACTCTATGTTGACCCTGATATATGACTGCAGGAGCCAATGTTTCATATACGAAACTTAACTTTGTCCTTAGAGGTCCAGGTTGCCTTGGAACACCATGCACATTGCAAATGTTTTTTGTTATTTACTTTGTGTATTGCTGTTGATCAGGATTTGAAGGAGGACCCTAAAGATGAGTACTTGTGTTAAAACAACCGTGCTGAGGTGGACCTGAAACCGATTGAGAAAGTATTCAAGAAGAGGAATACTTGTAATATTATGTCAATTATTCTAGAACCTTTATAAGGAGAACTGTTATGTCTTGCTGAGAGATCAATGTGTTTGTCTAATGCTTGTACTATTGTTAGACCGAAATCTGTGCCTAACACCCAAATCCAATGCGAAAACCTCACAATCACAGATCAATGCAGAAAAGCAGTAAAATAAGAGGAGATGCATGAAATTTTTATAGTGGTTCGGCTCATTCCAAGCCTACGTCCACTTTATAGTTTCTTAAATCCTAAGAAGCGATTACAATACTGTTTGATTGCGGTTTATACACAAAATCCTCATGTTTACAATGAAAAGTAGCAAGAAAAGTGGGAGTTATACACGAAATACTCGTGTTATAATGTGGAATTTGGCTTCCTTATTGAGCTATGGCCTTGCGTGAAGTAAGAACAAGTACCAAAGTCAAAAGATCCCTTCGAATGGCCATGTTGTAGTGTATTTATAGGCGTAGAGGAGCTTCTGGGTGATCCGGTTCGGATGCCACATGGCACACCTAGAGGAAATCTCGAAGAGTAGTGGAGAACGTGGAAATATCCTTTCCAAGTCGTGCTGGGCCAAGTGTCATCCGATCCACATTTGTAGGAGGCGGTTATGGCATGAGAATCGGTCAAAATTCGTGTGCAGAAGCAGGTCCATGGGGTCGGTTCGGCCCTCCGATCCGAACCGATGTAGGGTCTTCAAACTGAAAACGTTGCGCACTTCTGTGCAAAATCCAAGGGGGGATCGGTTTGGCCTATCCCGATCCGACCCAAGCCAGCTTTATGTTGAAACCATCCAGTGCTATCGGGTCCTCCTTGTCCCGAACCGAGCCAACATCTCCGATCCGATCCGAGAGGTCAAGCCAATTACCAAATTCCAAGTTTCCGGTTCTGCATGCGTTCACGGAAACGGGCGTAACTTCCAAACCGTAAGTCCGTTTTAGCCAAACGAAAGCTTGATTCGAAGCTGATTCAGAGAGCTACAAGTGTTATGGAGCATAGCTCCGTAATTGCTATTTTTGGGCCCAAAAGAGGTCGTCTGATAGGAGTTTCGGGCCAATCTTTGATTGTGACGCGACTTCAACCAATCGCTTCTTGTCTTCTGACGATGTGTTCTGGATAATCCATGAAATCCAAGGCCACGCCGGGCCTGCCAGCTGCAAGTATAAACCATACCTGCAAAGAAAAGAAAGAAAATAGGTATTTCAAAACCTGACAAAACTGATTACACTTTTGAGCATAAACCATGCTTGGGCGTCCGATTGAGCATAAACCATACTCGAGGGACATTTGAATCATCCTGCCATAACTTGGCGAGGCACCTAACCTTCCGGGTATAAGCCATACCAGGAAGTTCAAACCGAGCATAAGCCATACTCGAGTTTTATTGAGTTCCTTTTCCAAATCCTGACAAGATCGTTCGTCGTTCCTGAGTATAATCCATACTTATAAATTCAGTGGAGTACAATCCATACTCATGTCGAGATGGAGCTATCCTTGCCAAAGCCCGACAAGACAGTCCGTCCCTAGGCACAATCCGTACCAAGGGTTTCGAGATAAGTATAAGCCATACTTTTAATTAAGATTCAGAATCCTACCACAACCTTTCAAGACACTTAAATTTGCCAAACATAATCCATGTTCGGAAATTCCTTCCTTATTCAATTCAAAGTACAAAACCAAAGAAAATCCTGATTGGTTTGTCATTGAGTGCAGAGCACACTTTGGAGCTAAATCCTAATCCCGAACGTGTGCACTCCGATTTTGCCAATCGGAAAACCTAAAGAAAGCAAAGAGACATATTTAAATCCTAAGAAATGCTGGAAATGCAGAGTGATCCAATCCAGATCAGTTGATAATTAGCCCATAGGAGCTCGATCCAGGGTCGTTTCCTCTCCGGGGAGCAGGTGGTGGCAGCGCGGGTGCAGGCGCTGTAGGTTGTTTCACATACTCAGGTAGCTCTCCACGTCTAACCCGTTCCTCATTCAAGTCTCAAAAGTGCCTACAGTCATTTGTGTCATGACCGTCCATATCATGAAATATGCAGTATTTTCCAGAATCGCGTTCTCTTTGCGATAGCTCCCTCCTGGGAGGCTTTGGATAGGAGATGTCACCATTTGTGTTCATGTAGATGTCAGTCAAGGTCGAATTGAGTTCGGTGTACTTTTCGTATCAGGGCCCTTTCCGGGGCTGAGCGTTGCGGTCATTCTTGACAGCAGCTTTCCCTTTGCCTTTTCCGGAATTAGACGGTTCTCCATCTTTGAGCATGTTAACCTCGAGAATTTTCTTTTCGGACATTGCGTCTTCTTCACGTAGAAATCTATCCGAGTCAAGGTAGAATTCGCTGATATTCCGCGGTGGGTCTTGGTACAAGGATTTTTTGAACTCCGAGTTGTCTAGAATGTCGGATACTGCCGCCATCAATACCATAGATGGCTCAGGTCGATCAACTGATGCTGTTGCAACATTGAACCATTCCAAAAATGAGCGCAGAGTTTCTCTGGGCCTCTGCTTGATTGTAGTGAGTGACATTACATTCTTGGGTCGAGCGATGTGGACCTGAAACTATTCAATAAAGCGAGCGACCAACATGTTCCAGCTGTTGATCGATTTAGATTCCAGCTGCCGAATCCACATAGCAGCTATATTGGTCAAAAAGAGAGGGAAGCACTTTGCCATGATGTTTCCGATGCCAATTGAACTTCCATATGACGTTTGTAGCGCATGAGATGCACGGTAGGATCCGTCCTGCCGTTGTATGGTTCCAGAATTGGAAGTTTGAAATCTAGTGGGTTGCGAGAATTCCTGATTTCTTGTGCGAAGGGATTGTGGTTGACATCATCCATGTCATTCTGATAGGTGCGGCCTCGAGAGAGGCATTCAATGAGATTGGCGAGCCGATCGCCTTCAAAAATTTGTTGCAAGTTTCCAAGGTCAGAGTTGGTGCCCCCAGCGTTAAGTCCAGAAGAGTTCGGAAAAGTATAGGGAGCTTGGAAGACCATCCGGTTCGGTTCAGAGGTGCCCCATGTTATGGCTCGGAGAAGTGTGGAGGTTCGTAGTGATGTGCACGGTTCGGGTTAGATATCCCAATCCGACCCGGTTCTGGCCCTCTGTTCCGAGCAGTTTACTGTTGCCATTGAGCTGGAGTTGGTGCCTGGTTGTTCATCCGAACCGGGGCGGAGATTGGACGAGCTTGACCTGAATTTCTGAAGTTGACAGTGTCTTCATCCAACACGTTGAGTAGCAGAGTTGCGCGCTGCTGAGGGGGATTGTCCCTGAGTTCATTCAGATTTGAGCCCTCTTCGGTTCGGATCGGACCCGAACCGATCCAGTTCGCAGCTGCTGTTGGGGCTGATTCTATTCCATTTCCCATGAGTTGTGCGTTGCCGCTCGGCCTTCCTTCCATCCGAGCGAAGAATTGGTCGATCATCTCCTATTGTTTGCGGAGGAGATCATCTTGCCTTGCCATCTGGGTTCTCAATTCAGTGAGAACGCCATCCATCTCTTCTTTGGTTAAGTATGCTGATAGATTTTCGTGGGAGGAAGCCACTGGCTCGCTTCATTCCTTGCGCCTTCAGTGCCAACATCCTCAGCGCGAGAGAAGGTTCCGTCTTTCCTTCGTTTGACCATTGATCCCATAGTCGAGCAATTCGATTCCTTTCAGGCCGGAAATTGAAGTAATATCGCGTGCCCCCCTTCCTGGCACGCTAAAATGTTAGACCGAAATTTGGGCCTAACACCCAGATCCAATGCGAAAACCTCACAATCACAGATCAATGCAGAAAAGCAGTAAAATAAGAGGAGACGCACGAGATTTTTATAGTGGTTCGGCTCAATCCAAGCCTACGTCCACTTTATAATTTCTTAAATCCTAAGAAGCGATTATAATACTGTTTGCTTGCAGTTTATACACGAAATCCTCATGTTTACTATGATAAGTAGCAAGAAAAGTGGAAGTTATACATGAAATCCTCGTGTTATTATGTGGAATTTGGCTTCCTTATTGAGCTATGGCCTTGCGTGAAGTAAGAACAAGTACCAAAGTCAAAAGATCCCTTCAAATGGCCATGTTGTGGTGTATTAATAGGCGTAGAGGAGCTTCTGGGTGATCCGGTTCGGATGCCACATGGCACACCTAGAGGAAATCTTGAAGAGTAGTGGGGAACGTGGAAATATCCTTTCCAAAGTCGTGCTGGGCCAAGTGTCATCCGATCCACATTTGTAGGAGGCGGTTATGGCAAGAGAATCGGTCAAACTTTGTGTGCAGAACCAGTTCCAGGGGGTCGGTTTGGCCCTCCGATCCGAACCGATGTAGGGTCTTCAAACTGAAGACGTTGCGCACTTTTGTGCAAAATCCAAGGGAGGATCGGTTTGGCCTATCCCGATCCGACCCAAGCCAGCTTTATGTTGAAACCATCCAGTGCTATTGGGTCCTCCTTGTCCCGAACCGAGCCAACATCTCCGATCCAATCCGAGAGGTCAAGCCAATTCCCAAATTCCAAATTTCTGGTTCCGCATGCGTTCACGGAAACGTGTGTAACTTCCAAACCGTAAGTCCGTTTTAGCCAAACAAAAGCTCGATTCGAAGCTGATTTGGAGAGCTACAAGAGTTACGGAGCTTTTCTCCGTAATTGCTGTTTTCGGGCCCAAAAGAGGTTGTCTGATAGGAGTTTCGGGCCAATCTTTGATTGATTGCGACTTCAACCAAATCCTTCTTGTCTTCTGACGATGTTCCCAATACTTGAGCGTATTGTTTAGAAGAGACTTCACGGGTGACTGCTTTGACTAAAAAGCAGGTCAACATCTATTATATCTTGCTGAGATAATAATCGAGAACTTTGGGTTTTAATAGTAAAACAATTATTTTAGTAGAACAATGTATTTTTTTTATTTTTTTTAAATTAGATACGGCCATGAGCCGTGTCAATCTAAGAGTTTGATACGGCTCTAAGCCATATCAATCCATGAATTTGATACGGCTTTGAGCCGTATCAAACCATGAATATTATATGGTTTTAAGCCGTATCAATCTATGAATTTGATATGGCTTTAAGCCGTATCAAACCATGAATTTGATATGGTTTTAAGCCGTATCAATCTATGAATTTGATATGGCTCAAGCCCGTATCTAAGTAACAAAGACGCCATTTTTTGATACAGCCAAGAGCACCGCCAAATCGATTTAGATAAAACCATGAGCACTGCCTAATTTACATCTCTAATGTAGTGATGGAGTTAGGGAGATGATCAATTGGGGTAGTAATTAGGGTACATTTAGTCTCACTTGTTCAGAAGCCCATTATTATCCTCAGGGGTAACACCGACAAGTTCAGTTGGGCTGCCTGTTATTGTATGGGTTAAAACCTCTCACTAGAAGTATGCCTAAGTCTACCATCTTGTACTTGTTGGGGATCATTTTGTTCATATGATACTAGTATTGGTGCAGAGAAAAGTATTAGAGAAACGTAATACCTGTTTTGTTCAATTTACCCAGTTTACCTTATTATACCTGCCATATGACACTGTTATCTCTCGCCTAATTATATGCATGTCATGATGTGTTTACTTATTTATATGTTAGAAGTAACTAGACTCTCCATACTTTATGTCTGACCCATTTTCTTTCCTTTTCTTTCTCTTTCGCTCCCCCACCCCTGAGGTTCTCAGGGTGGGAATACTCAAGCTTGATCCGGATTCTTATTTCCTTCTGCTTGGAGCTGCTTAGATGTACTGCTTGATTTCATATCTTATCTACTATGGCTATATTTTGGGGAATATGCTTCTTTTACTATTGTAGTCTGATGATTTTAATACAAGACAGAAGTTTTAAGTTGATGTACTGGGTTTTATGTATTTCAGACTCATGATGTAACTTAGTTTTGAACCACGATGTTTTCTGCTCAATAAAGTTTTAAAATTCCGCTCTTATTTTATATATATCTTGTAATGTTTTTGTTTCTGTTTACCTATAATGCTTCACGAAACTTAATGCATTCTCTTAAAGAGTGACACTAACGGACATGGGGTGTCACAGAAATGGTGTAGATCTGGAGCGTTAGAGGGACTAGATCCAATGCATGGACGATTTGGTAGTGAGACAAATAAAGGTTGGAGGCTTGAGTTTGGAGTTAGAGAGGAGGTTGATAATGGGTTCGACAGTTGAATAAACCCGGCGGTCGACCACTTGGGGTGGATTGTAACAACCCACTTTTTCCGTACAGTTTAAGCCAAAATCTAACAAACCCATGTCAATTCAAATTGCATAGAAAAGCCGATAGTTAGGAGAAAGAAATTAGAGGGTGAGAGAAGAGAGAAAGAAATATTAGAATAGAAGAATAAGAAGATCAGAGTCAAATATAATATCAAATGCTTTATACAAAAAGAAAACTGTATATTACAACATCAGAGTATGTATACATTTTAATACAATACAGAGGAATAATATAATACTAGTAAATTTGGTTATACGTCTCGACTCCAGCTCCTCTTCCGAAGCTCCAAGCGAAACCTAACCTGATAATATACTCGGTCTGACTCGAGCACATTTGAGGCAAAGAAAAATTCAACTAGATCAGTCTGGAATACTTTCAGTGATAAATTCAAATGACAAACAACTTGCTTAACTTTAGAAGTCCTTTTTGAAAGAAAAGGATAATCGTAAGATCAGTCCAAACACAAACACGGACGATTTTACCTTACGATAACTCAAAACATTTTTAATATATTAAAATCCAGTGATATTATGGTAGTGTCTATCAAATCACAAATAAATAACCATCTAGCAGAATGCTTGTTTCCCATGCTCTATATATTCATTATAAAATCAAAATCTGCGGTGGCTCTTATTGGAGAATGGATTCCAACTATGACAAGGTGTGGGACCACCTTCCGATCTGTGTACTCTAAAGGGGATACGCCGGGGTTCAACAAGAACATCTTGCAACCCGACCACACATGACCGACCACTCATTCAGCTTGAGTATATCGAATATATTGTCACCCACGGTTGTCAGCCGTCCAACCGTAATACGTAAGATACAAAATCGAAAAAAGAACAAATAATGAATTTTCTGTAGATCAGTGACAAATATACCCTGCATGGGTGCGACCCAACTAGCCATGTTGCCTACCCGATTGTTGTCATTTCTCGGTTTTGAGGCTACGTTCACCTTTATAGAACATATGACTACCATTCACTTTGAATGCCACATCGTCAAACTCATCAAATCACTAGTTGATCTTCCTAAAATTATTACGTATATAAAAACCTAAGAAAAACTAATTCCTCCGCCACCAAACGTAATACCTTGAAAAGATCGTCTTATGCGATCTGTTAGGCATACTCTATCAGACACCCGTCCATACAAATCATTCAAGAACAGGATGAACCAAAGGCACCCTCCTACCTCATCCTATATAGGAATCACCGTAAGGATCAGTAGTGAGAAGTCCTTGCAATCCATAAATTCCAACCACGACAGAACCACAGTGTATCTCAAGGGGTCAACAAGAGATTATAAGTACTTCTTCCGCTTTATGAAGATCTATGGTCTTCAATGCTCCATTTTTAAATGTATTTCTGCAGATTAGTTGGTTCGAAGTGATTTTTGGTTTAGTTCCCATCCTGGTATCTTCGAAACAACACGTCAAAAGTCCAATAGTATAGTCATTGATAGTCAGGTTTTAACTATCAATTCACATAGTACAGTTAAGTATATTGGTAGCTCTGATTCATTCATTAAAACTCTTTCATGACCCTTAGAAATTGATTTCATATTCTCTTGTCTCAAATCTCATTATTTCGTTACGTTGGAAAATGATAACATATCTTTATTTACCAAACTCCATTTAATTTATTTATTTCAAAAACATCACTATGTATTCGGCAAATTGTGACGCCAAGGAATCTCGCTCGGTCCGAACCAGTCGCTAAACCGATCCAGGCCGTTCGAAACGCCCTATCGTTTGAGAACAAACCACAACAGAACGCATACAGAAGAACGTTTCATTGTATATTACAACAATGCATCAGATCACAAGAATATACAGAGTATGAATAAATATTACACAGAAATATCAGAGATTTAAATTACATTTAAATACATAGCAGCGGAAAATAATACAATACACAACTAGAAGAGATATACGGATACAAAGCTTTCCGGATATCGTTCCAGCTGTAAACCAGAATCCTGTGAATATAAATCTGCAAAACCAAAACTACTAGCTGCCCGTGCCAAAATAAGGGCACCCAGAGTTTAGGTTAAAACAATAAACTCCAGGTCAGTCATGTGACTGGTGTGAGAACTAAAACAGTTATTAATCTTTATTTTCAAAGGTAAATCAAGGGACCACGCCGTATAACACGGAACGGGTTTCCTCCCAAGAGTACCAGTGCATAAAACAAACAGCGCAATGCTAAATAAAGAAAGATGAAGCTGTTATAAGACCCAGGTCCTATCACACAATGCAACGCAAGCCGGGGGATAGGGTTTTCCCTTATAACAGCCAAAGAATGCTTGATACGTTTAAAACAAATCATTTGATACTATAATAAGTGCATAGTGTATAAAACAACTTCAAATCATAAGTATCAATCATAGGCGACATGAGCGTCCCATGCCACTATGTCGCCATATATAGGATTACAACTAAAACCGCAAGGTCACGTATTTGGAAATTGGATTTCCATCTATGAACCGAGGCAAAAGATAGTCCTCAACCGATTCGAGACAATCTAGCCCATGTCTCAGGTCCCAGACTCAGGTGGGCCTTGGATCGTCAGGGCCGGTCCACACGGAGTGGATTATTATGCCTGAACAATACGTCTCTCCGCCCTTTGGGGCGTAAACGAGCCAACGAATGACTCCATCGGTTCGAGAACGACCGATCAATCCGAGGCGCCTCGCAACAGCAACAACCACATAAGTCAAACTCGTCAGGGCGTGTAAAACCACTGACGCCACTTCTAGCTAGAAAGAAACGCAAGTCCTCCCTGAGGTCCGTCTCCCGTTTTTGGTTCATACCTGGTGTGAAACACGCGAGGTAAACGTTACACAAAGCTACGCCACAAAGGCCGTGCTTTGATCATCACCACAAGACTTTGCTTTTCAACAGAAGCCTTGATCATTTGCATCTTAGCATGCCACACAGGCAAACCATCCTATGCAACCGATATCAGTCACACAGAATGAAATCCGATGCCAGACACACAGTCCATTTACAAGTCCGTTCTGGGTCTGAACGAAACCGGAGGCACCTAGTACCCCGCATATCCATCGATCTCCAAGTACGTCTGGACGATCACTAACTGTTTCCATCTTCTTGGGTGTACAGCCCAATCAAGATCATCAGTTATCACCCAAACGACGTGAAGACCTCCGGTCTTCGACCATCGTCTTCATCTTCGACATATCGTCGTATCAGTTATTCAGAATGGGATGAACCCGGTCTTTCCGAATAACTCGCGTATATTTTAAATAAGTGTTACACAAACACAACATACGCCTCATTCCAATTCATTAGTCACTAACCGTAAATTAATCAAGAGAATAATTCCCCAAATATTAACCCCGAAGGCCGAAACCAACATCAGATCAATATCCAGAAAACCATTCTGCTTGGCTAACCGACAGTTAGTTTCTAAATTTCACGTTCAAATCTAATTAAAGATTTAACTATCGCCTGGAGCAAAACTGGTGATACTCCATTCTCGATCTTTTCAATCTAATTAAAGATTCATTAAAACTCCACTTAGTTTTAATCTGTGACTGGGTTAAAGAATCAGTGTCATCTAAAAACACGGTTCGCGATAAACCCAAAGTCACATTCCATTAATTATCGGGTTAAAGAACGAGTGTTATTTAAAAACACTGTTCACGATAAACCCAAAAATCATTCCATTAATTATCGGGTTAAAGAACGAGTGTTATTTAAAAACACTGTTCACGATAAACCCAAAAATCATTCCATTAATTATCGGGTTAAAGAACGAGTGTTATTTAAAACACTGTTCACGATAAACCCAAAAATCAATACCAATTCAATTCCAATTAAATATCATTTAATTGGCACACTTCATTAAATCTAAATAAAAAGATTTAATCTTTTCTCAACTGGGTTCAAGAACAGTGTTAGTGAAGACACCATTCACGACAAACCCAAATCACATTCGATATTCAATACAAGGCTCTGAATAGAAAATATATCGGCTTATATTCAATATCGAATTCTACGACTAACAAATGTCGTATTGGAAATAACGATACAAATATATATCTTTCAAATTTCCATAACAACACCTGTAATATCACGAATTCCAACCTCGAAATATTCCGAAGACAATTTCGATTCAAATCCACTCCAATGCAATCATTGGAAATTTTGGTTATTTTCAAAACCATATCAAATTCAATTTATTTATTTAAAAATAAATAGAATTATAATTCTAGTTCAAAACTAGTTCATTTCGATAAAAATCCATTTTTATCTTTTCAAATATGGAGTTTTTCATCCCAATTCTTCACAAATCATTTCTTATGATTTTACACAAATTATTACTATTTTTAATAATTTTATCAAGGCCCGTACAGTCGATTTCCATCAATGGCCATCGAACTGCACTTACAGCGACCTTTTTCGAATTTGATTTGGACATAATTCCAAATCCAACCGTTAGATTTCAAATTTCTAATCTTCGTTAGAAAGCTCTTTTCGATACGAACCCAACGGTTCCGGTTTTAGGAGAATCCGACGGTCGGATCTCCCGTAATGTCCGTTTGAAATAAATGGTCGAAATTCGCGAACTGCCGCGGCGCGGCGCGTTCTATTCAGGCCATTATATTATATATAATATATATAATATACTTCGTCGATTTCTATTTAAAAACGAATTATATAAACAGTTTTAAATTCATTTCAAAATCTATTTCAACTTCCATTTCAATTCAAAGCAAAATTGAATTCTTCTTTATAAATTCGTTTCAAAATTCATTTCTGTTCAATTCAAATTTCAATTCAATTTGAATTCATATTCAATTCAATTCATTTCGAAATCGTTTTCAATTCAATTCATTTCGAAATCGTTTTCAATTCAATTCATTTCGAAATCGTTTTCAATTCAATTCATTTCGAAATCGTTTTCAATTCAATTCATTTCGAAATCGCTTTTCAATTCAATTCATTTCGAATTCGTTTTCAATTCAATTCATTTCGAAATCGTTTTCAATTCAATTCATTTCGAAATCGTTTTCAATTCAATTCATTTCGAAATCGTTTTCAATTCAATTCATTTCGAAATCGTTTTCAATTCAATTCATTTCGAAATCGTTTTCAATTCAATTCATTTCGAAATCGTTTTCAATTCAATTCATTTCGAAATCGTTTTCAATTCAATTCATTTCGAAATCGTTTTCAATTCAATTCATTTCGAAATCGTTTTCAATTCAATTCATTTCGAAATCGTTTTCAATTCAATTCATTTCGAAATCGATTTCAATTCAATTCATTTCGAAATCGATTTCAATTCAATTCATTTCGAAATCGTTTTCAATTCAATTCATTTCGAAATCGTTTTCAATTCAATTCATTTCGAAATCGTTTTCAATTCAATTCATTTCGAAATCGTTTTCAATTCAATTCATTTCGAATTCGTTTTCAATTCAATTCATTTCGAAATCGATTTCAATTCAATTCATTTCGAAATCGATTTCAATTCAATTCATTTCGAATTTGTTTTCAATTCAATTCATTTCGAAATCGATTTCAATTCAATTCATTTCGAAATCGATTTCAATTCAATTCATTTCAAAATGAATAAAATCGATATAAATATCGTTCACGTCAAAATGGCGTCAATCTAATCAACACGGCTTCATATATTCCTTTATTTTCAAATATTCTATTTCAAATATTTCTTTTTAAAACTGGAATGAGGCCCAATCAATTACCATATAAAATTAATTATATGGATTTTCATACAACACATGTATATAATAGCATTGAAAAATAATCAACCATCAACCAAAGTGCACTACACTGTATAAGCATCAAATATAGATATTCAACGCTTATAACAGCCTGTCAATCAATCGATCGACATATTTAATCAATCAGGATGAGTGAACTTCAAATTTCATCCTAACACCCGTGTGGGGTTTCAAACAATCAAACACAGATTTTTATTCGTGCAGTTGGGCGATGTGTAAAATTTATCGACCCAATCAATGTCCTTCAAATAGGTGTACATAAACAAACCGTTCGGTTTATAAATGAAGATTTTATTTTATTCACTTCACGTTAAAAATTATATTTTTAACGATAAAACATTTTATTTCAACCTATGAATTTCTATTCAATTCATTTATTCTATAAAATGATATTTTTATTTTTCTAACACATTTTAGAAAATTTCGGCGGCATAACGGCACGATACTAGAAACGGGACGAGGCCTAGCCTTATCCCCGGTCTAGTGAAGGCCCACGCCATTCACACATCAATCAAATCAATTTCATCTCACCAAACAATTCAATTCCAACAAATAATTCAACTAATCTATGCAACCAAACAAACAAGTCCATGGTCTGTGGACGATTGTGTCGGGTGCTACTAAGCACCGTCTGCATCCTAGTATATATATATAACTAGAAAAGTAAAATTTGAGTGAGAAGTTCTCACCTATAGCTATCCTAGCTCCACGGCACTTCACTG
Organism: Allium sativum; assembly: GCA_030737875.1. Lineage (NCBI taxonomy): Eukaryota > Viridiplantae > Streptophyta > Magnoliopsida > Asparagales > Amaryllidaceae > Allium > Allium sativum. The sequence goes on from CM060911.1 coordinate 197,496,320, forward strand.
ATAGAAAACTTCATCGCTATCGCACCTTCGTCATCTTCGTTGCCCGTAGCCACTACATATGTAAAAATCACATTTTTACTTTGCTGTTCAATATATAAAAATTCCATTTTTCTATCGAAGTTCAATATATAAAAATTCTATTTTTCTATCGAAGTTCAATATATAAAAATTCTATTTTTCTATCGTTATTCAATATATAAAAATCTCGCCCTTTTAACTATAAAGATTTTACCTTTTTCAAAAATAAAGATTTGATTTTTATAGTTCCTACTAGGCAAAGATTAGATTTTGACATTATCTATATAGTAAAGACTATATTTTTAATATTTTAAAAATATAAAGATCATATTTTTAATTCTTTAAAAATATAAAAATCATATTTTTATTACTTCATATATTTAAAAATCGAATTTCTACCTCTATATCACTTCATATGAAAAGTTCAATCTTCTCTGTCGCTTCATATATAAAATAAAAATCTAATCTTTTTATTCTCTACATATAAAAATCATAGCTTTTTAAATTAAAATAAACAAGTTTTATGTTTAAAATAAATATGTTTTCAGTTTTAAAATCTTTTCTAAAAATTACAGTTTTAAAATCTTTTATAAAAATTACAGTTTAAAATCTTTTATAAAAATTACAGTTTTAAATTCTTTTATAAAAATTACAGTTTTAAATTCTTTTATAAAAATTACAGTTTTAAATTCTTTTTTTTTTAAAAAAAAAACAGAAAAAGTAAATAATAAAAAAAACAGTTTAAAGTAAAATAAAATAAAAAAAACAGTTGAAGTAAAATAAAAAAAAAATCAGAAAAAGTAAATAAATAAAAAAAACAGCAGGGAACTTACAGGGGGGGAGGCTTCTCCGTTCGTCAGTGAGGGGGGGGGGGCTCGTGGCGGAGGCGCCGGAGGTGGATCGGCGGTGGCGGTTGGCCATCCAAGTGGCGGGCGGCGTTGAAATCGAGGGGGGGCTTGCGGCTCTAACTGGAGGGGATGAGGGAGGAGGACGAGACGCGAGAGGGGGTCAGGGCGTCGGCGACGTGGGGGTGCCCTCAGGCGACGGCGCGGTGGATTTGAAGGAGGGCGGCGGGCTAGGTTTCAGGCGCGATTTCCCTTTTTTTTTTTTCTGATTGAAGAATAAACGGGGGGGAGTATATATATAAATATAATTATTTTAATTATTATTTAATTCTATTTTTCTTTTAAAAAGGAAATTTTCATTTAAACTCCAAATCAAACCGAACCAGTGTCGCCCCTAGCTAACTACCCCCATCCCTGACACAATGGAATAGGTTTCGCAAGCCATTTCGACTGTTACAGTCAGTTTCCGTTAAATTTAAAATATAAATCTTTATATTGAATTTTAAACGTACATTTCAAATTACCGGGGCCACATACTAACTCGAAAAATTCCAGAAAAATATTTTCTAGCTTCGTATTGACGACACGGTCCTAACAAAACTAGTTTCGTCGAATTCTGAGACCGTTTGAAAAATGGCCAATTTCCAGTCGATTAAAATCAACTGAAACTGGTCAAACGTGTTTTCCTTTGCCACGCTTACATATTGATTCGAAAAATTATGAAATTTGGAATCTAGCAATAACTCGACATCACGGACCCAACAAAACTGGTTTCGTCGAAATCCGAGGTCGTTTGCAAAATGTCCATTTTTAAGGGCCTTATATATATAAAAATATATATAAATTCCACAGCGACTATTTCTAATTTTAAACTGGACATATCTTATCATTTCTAAGATGAAATCTCAGTTTGTTAACTTCGTTACAAAGATATAGTTATACAGATTCAAATATTTCTTGTTTCGTTCAATTCTGACTTATATTGAATTCTGTATATTCATTTGAAATTAGAAATCGAATTTTCGAACTACCGCGCCATTTTCAATTCCTTTTATAATTATATATAATTATTACATATTCTAACGACGACGTATATAATATATACGTTCGAATTCTATTCAAAATAAATTCCTCGTCGATATTATTTAAAATAATCTATTTTAAATATTCAAAATTCGCTAAAATTGCCAAAATGAAAATTTTAAACTGGCCCAGATTTTCCGGGTTGTTACAATCTCCCCCACTTAAAACTTTTCGTCCCCGAAAAGGAACAAAGTCGAAAGTGGTTTGATTAATCAACTCTACGTTCGATCTGGCTTCCATTCTCCAACTTTTCAGTTTCTGAGAATTTTCAAAATTTCAAAAATTTGGCTAACACCCTAAATTTTCGAAAAATTTCGCCATAACCTCCCCTGCACCGGGAGCATCGGGAAATTGCAAATAGCGTTCCCGGTCCTTCAGATCTCAAAAAGAAAAAGAAAAAGCCAAGCGGCTAGCCAATAGGCTCACAAAATCATCATCACCCAAACAAAACAGGAAATTATGTAGTAAACATGTACCTATTTGTCGGGCAAACAAATTTTATTCTTCGGCTCTAGCCTCCTTGCTATGACCTGTTCAATATAAGTATATGTATATGCAAGCAAATGCGACCAATTTTCAATACAATTCAATATTCGATCAAATTAGGCATAATGGTTCAAAATTAGCAAACAAATGAACAAACAACACAAACATCAATCAATTAGTGAATTAGAGCTTCAAATTCATAATTTTGATACATATAAAGAAAATCATGTTTTTGATGCCAATTCACAACAATGTATTCTAACTATATAAGTTTTGGTTCTCACACCAGTCTCATGGAAATATATAGATATCACACCTTCGAAACACGAAAATAATTACTAATGATGACGCGTCAATCATCAGAATCATGTCCGGGCGACTAGAGTGTGACTCTATATCTATCCAGTATATTAAAATTTCGAATACACGCGGATCAGACGTATACGCAAAATCTATATATACTGGATTGTCCACATCAATATAAATAGATAATCAACTACGAATAATTGATTTAAATTTTCAAAACAAAGAATGTTTTCATTTGAAAAATATACTCTTCACACTCGTTCTAGGATACTACTGATCCCATCTCTAACGAGTCATTCTAATTGGATATTACTAATCCAATTATCTGATGAATCCTTTCGTATGGTTCTAATGTGCCTTGTTCTCTGAGCTTTGTAAACCAAAGCTCTGATACCAACTGTGACGCCAAGGAATCTCGCTCGGTCCGAACCAGTCGCTAAACCGATCCAGGCCGTTCGAAACGCCCTATCGTTTGAGAACAAACCACAACAGAACGCATACAGAAGAACGTTTCATTGTATATTACAACAATGCATCAGATCACAAGAATATACAGAGTATGAATAAATATTACACAGAAATATCAGAGATTTAAATTACATTTAAATACATAGCAGCGGAAAATAATACAATACACAACTAGAAGAGATATACGGATACAAAGCTTTCCGGATATCGTTCCAGCTGTAAACCAGAATCCTGTGAATATAAATCTGCAAAACCAAAACTACTAGCTGCCCGCGCCAAAATAAGGGCACCCAGAGTTTAGGTTAAAACAATAAACTCCAGGTCAGTCATGTGACTGGTGTGAGAACTAAAACAGTTATTAATCTTTATTTTCAAAGGTAAATCAAGGGACCACGCCGTATAACACGGAACGGGTTTCCTCCCAAGAGTACCAGTGCATAAAACAAACAGCGCAATGCTAAATAAAGAAAGATGAAGCTGTTATAAGACCCAGGTCCTATCACACAATGCAACGCAAGCCGGGGGATAGGGTTTTCCCTTATAACAGCCAAAGAATGCTTGATACGTTTAAAACAAATCATTTGATACTATAATAAGTGCATAGTGTATAAAACAACTTCAAATCATAAGTATCAATCATAGGCGACATGAGCGTCCCATGCCACTATGTCGCCATATATAGGATTACAACTAAAACCGCAAGGTCACGTATTTGGAAATTGGATTTCCATCTATGAACCGAGGCAAAAGATAGTCCTCAACCGATTCGAGACAATCTAGCCCATGTCTCAGGTCCCAGACTCAGGTGGGCCTTGGATCGTCAGGGCCGGTCCACACGGAGTGGATTATTATGCCTGAACAATACGTCTCTCCGCCCTTTGGGGCGTAAACGAGCCAACGAATGACTCCATCGGTTCGAGAACGACCGATCAATCCGAGGCGCCTCGCAACAGCAACAACCACATAAGTTAAACTCGTCAGGGCGTGTAAAACCACTGACGCCACTTCTAGCTAGAAAGAAACGCAAGTCCTCCCTGAGGTCCGTCTCCCGTTTTTGGTTCATACCTGGTGTGAAACACGCGAGGTAAACGTTACACAAAGCTACGCCACAAAGGCCGTGCTTTGATCATCACCACAAGACTTTGCTTTTCAACAGAAGCCTTGATCATTTGCATCTTAGCATGCCACACAGGCAAACCATCCTATGCAACCGATATCAGTCACACAGAATGAAATCCGATGCCAGACACACAGTCCATTTACAAGTCCGTTCTGGGTCTGAACGAAACCGGAGGCACCTAGTACCCCGCATATCCATCGATCTCCAAGTACGTCTGGACGATCACTAACTGTTTCCATCTTCTTGGGTGTACAGCCCAATCAAGATCATCAGTTATCACCCAAACGACGTGAAGACCTCCGGTCTTCGACCATCGTCTTCATCTTCGACATATCGTCGTATCAGTTATTCAGAATGGGATGAACCCGGTCTTTCCGAATAACTCGCGTATATTTTAAATAAGTGTTACACAAACACAACATACGCCTCATTCCAATTCATTAGTCACTAACCGTAAATTAATCAAGAGAATAATTCCCCAAATATTAACCCCGAAGGCCGAAACCAACATCAGATCAATATCCAGAAAACCATTCTGCTTGGCTAACCGACAGTTAGTTTCTAAATTTCACGTTCAATTCTAATTAAAGATTTAACTATCGCCTGGAGCAAAACTGGTGATACTCCATTCTCGATCTTTTCAATCTAATTAAAGATTCATTAAAACTCCACTTAGTTTTAATCTGTGACTGGGTTAAAGAATCAGTGTCATCTAAAAACACGGTTCGCGATAAACCCAAAGTCACATTCCATTAATTATCGGGTTAAAGAACGAGTGTTATTTAAAAACACTGTTCACGATAAACCCAAAAATCATTCCATTAATTATCGGGTTAAAGAACGAGTGTTATTTAAAAACACTGTTCACGATAAACCCAAAAATCATTCCATTAATTATCGGGTTAAAGAACGAGTGTTATTTAAAACACTGTTCACGATAAACCCAAAAATCAATACCAATTCAATTCCAATTAAATATCATTTAATTGGCACACTTCATTAAATCTAAATAAAAAGATTTAATCTTTTCTCAACTGGGTTCAAGAACAGTGTTAGTGAAGACACCATTCACGACAAACCCAAATCACATTCGATATTCAATACAAGGCTCTGAATAGAAAATATATCGGCTTATATTCAATATCGAATTCTACGACTAACAAATGTCGTATTGGAAATAACGATACAAATATATATCTTTCAAATTTCCATAACAACACCTGTAATATCACGAATTCCAACCTCGAAATATTCCGAAGACAATTTCGATTCAAATCCACTCCGATGCAATCATTGGAAATTTTGGTTATTTTCAAAACCATATCAAATTCAATTTATTTATTTAAAAATAAATAGAATTATAATTCTAGTTCAAAACTAGTTCATTTCGATAAAAATCCATTTTTATCTTTTCAAATATGGAGTTTTTCATCCCAATTCTTCACAAATCATTTCTTATGATTTTACACAAATTATTACTATTTTTAATAATTTTATCAAGGCCCGTACAGTCGATTTCCATCAATGGCCATCGAACTGCACTTACAGCGACCTTTTTCGAATTTGATTTGGACATAATTCCAAATCCAACCGTTAGATTTCAAATTTCTAATCTTCGTTAGAAAGCTCTTTTCGATACGAACCCAACGGTTCCGGTTTTAGGAGAATCCGACGGTCGGATCTCCCGTAATGTCCGTTTGAAATAAATGGTCGAAATTCGCGAACTGCCGCGGCGCGGCGCGTTCTATTCAGGCCATTATATTATATATAATATATATAATATACTTCGTCGATTTCTATTTAAAAACGAATTATATAAACAGTTTTAAATTCATTTCAAAATCTATTTCAACTTCCATTTCAATTCAAAGCAAAATTGAATTCTTCTTTATAAATTCGTTTCAAAATTCATTTCTGTTCAATTCAAATTTCAATTCAATTTGAATTCATATTCAATTCAATTCATTTCGAAATCGTTTTCAATTCAATTCATTTCGAAATCGTTTTCAATTCAATTCATTTCGAAATCGTTTTCAATTCAATTCATTTCGAAATCGTTTTCAATTCAATTCATTTCGAAATCGCTTTTCAATTCAATTCATTTCGAATTCGTTTTCAATTCAATTCATTTCGAAATCGTTTTCAATTCAATTCATTTCGAAATCGTTTTCAATTCAATTCATTTCGAAATCGTTTTCAATTCAATTCATTTCGAAATCGTTTTCAATTCAATTCATTTCGAAATCGTTTTCAATTCAATTCATTTCGAAATCGTTTTCAATTCAATTCATTTCGAAATCGTTTTCAATTCAATTCATTTCGAAATCGTTTTCAATTCAATTCATTTCGAAATCGATTTCAATTCAATTCATTTCGAAATCGATTTCAATTCAATTCATTTCGAAATCGTTTTCAATTCAATTCATTTCGAAATCGTTTTCAATTCAATTCATTTCGAAATCGTTTTCAATTCAATTCATTTCGAAATCGTTTTCAATTCAATTCATTTCGAATTCGTTTTCAATTCAATTCATTTCGAAATCGATTTCAATTCAATTCATTTCGAAATCGATTTCAATTCAATTCATTTCGAATTTGTTTTCAATTCAATTCATTTCGAAATCGATTTCAATTCAATTCATTTCGAAATCGATTTCAATTCAATTCATTTCAAAATGAATAAAATCGATATAAATATCGTTCACGTCAAAATGGCGTCAATCTAATCAACACGGCTTCATATATTCCTTTATTTTCAAATATTCTATTTCAAATATTTCTTTTTAAAACTGGAATGAGGCCCAATCAATTACCATATAAAATTAATTATATGGATTTTCATACAACACATGTATATAATAGCATTGAAAAATAATCAACCATCAACCAAAGTGCACTACACTGTATAAGCATCAAATATAGATATTCAACGCTTATAACAGCCTGTCAATCAATCGATCGACATATTTAATCAATCAGGATGAGTGAACTTCAAATTTCATCCTAACACCCGTGTGGGGTTTCAAACAATCAAACACAGATTTTTATTCGTGCAGTTGGGCGATGTGTAAAATTTATCGACCCAATCAATGTCCTTCAAATAGGTGTACATAAACAAACCGTTCGGTTTATAAATGAAGATTTTATTTTATTCACTTCACGTTAAAAATTATATTTTTAACGATAAAACATTTTATTTCAACCTATGAATTTCTATTCAATTCATTTATTCTATAAAATGATATTTTTATTTTTCTAACACATTTTAGAAAATTTCGGCGGCATAACGGCACGATACTAGAAACGGGACGAGGCCTAGCCTTATCCCCGGTCTAGTGAAGGCCCACGCCATTCACACATCAATCAAATCAATTTCATCTCACCAAACAATTCAATTCCAACAAATAATTCAACTAATCTATGCAACCAAACAAACAAGTCCATGGTCTGTGGACGATTGTGTCGGGTGCTACTAAGCACCGTCTGCATCCTAGTATATATATATAACTAGAAAAGTAAAATTTGAGTGAGAAGTTCTCACCTATAGCTATCCTAGCTCCACGGCACTTCACTGATAGAAAACTTCATCGCTATCGCACCTTCGTCATCTTCGTTGCCCGTAGCCACTACATATGTAAAAATCACATTTTTACTTTGCTGTTCAATATATAAAAATTCCATTTTTCTATCGAAGTTCAATATATAAAAATTCTATTTTTCTATCGAAGTTCAATATATAAAAATTCTATTTTTCTATCGTTATTCAATATATAAAAATCTCGCCCTTTTAACTATAAAGATTTTACCTTTTTCAAAAATAAAGATTTGATTTTTATAGTTCCTACTAGGCAAAGATTAGATTTTGACATTATCTATATAGTAAAGACTATATTTTTAATATTTTAAAAATATAAAGATCATATTTTTAATTCTTTAAAAATATAAAAATCATATTTTTATTACTTCATATATTTAAAAATCGAATTTCTACCTCTATATCACTTCATATGAAAAGTTCAATCTTCTCTGTCGCTTCATATATAAAATAAAAATCTAATCTTTTTATTCTCTACATATAAAAATCATAGCTTTTTAAATTAAAATAAACAAGTTTTATGTTTAAAATAAATATGTTTTCAGTTTTAAAATCTTTTCTAAAAATTACAGTTTTAAAATCTTTTATAAAAATTACAGTTTAAAATCTTTTATAAAAATTACAGTTTTAAATTCTTTTATAAAAATTACAGTTTTAAATTCTTTTATAAAAATTACAGTTTTAAATTCTTTTTTTTTTAAAAAAAAAACAGAAAAAGTAAATAATAAAAAAAACAGTTTAAAGTAAAATAAAATAAAAAAAACAGTTGAAGTAAAATAAAAAAAAAAATCAGAAAAAGTAAATAAATAAAAAAAACAGCAGGGAACTTACAGGGGGGGAGGCTTCTCCGTTCGTCAGTGAGGGGGGGGGGGGCTCGTGGCGGAGGCGCCGGAGGTGGATCGGCGGTGGCGGTTGGCCATCCAAGTGGCGGGCGGCGTTGAAATCGAGGGGGGGCTTGCGGCTCTAACTGGAGGGGATGAGGGAGGAGGACGAGACGCGAGAGGGGGTCAGGGCGTCGGCGACGTGGGGGTGCCCTCAGGCGACGGCGCGGTGGATTTGAAGGAGGGCGGCGGGCTAGGTTTCAGGCGCGATTTCCCTTTTTTTTTTTTCTGATTGAAGAATAAACGGGGGGGAGTATATATATAAATATAATTATTTTAATTATTATTTAATTCTATTTTTCTTTTAAAAAGGGAATTTTCATTTAAACTCCAAATCAAACCGAACCAGTGTCGCCCCTAGCTAACTACCCCCATCCCTGACACAATGGAATAGGTTTCGCAAGCCATTTCGACTGTTACAGTCAGTTTCCGTTAAATTTAAAATATAAATCTTTATATTGAATTTTAAACGTACATTTCAAATTACCGGGGCCACATACTAACTCGAAAAATTCCAGAAAAATATTTTCTAGCTTCGTATTGACGACACGGTCCTAACAAAACTAGTTTCGTCGAATTCTGAGACCGTTTGAAAAATGGCCAATTTCCAGTCGATTAAAATCAACTGAAACTGGTCAAACGTGTTTTCCTTTGCCACGCTTACATATTGATTCGAAAAATTATGAAATTTGGAATCTAGCAATAACTCGACATCACGGACCCAACAAAACTGGTTTCGTCGAAATCCGAGGTCGTTTGCAAAATGTCCATTTTTAAGGGCCTTATATATATAAAAATATATATAAATTCCACAGCGACTATTTCTAATTTTAAACTGGACATATCTTATCATTTCTAAGATGAAATCTCAGTTTGTTAACTTCGTTACAAAGATATAGTTATACAGATTCAAATATTTCTTGTTTCGTTCAATTCTGACTTATATTGAATTCTGTATATTCATTTGAAATTAGAAATCGAATTTTCGAACTACCGCGCCATTTTCAATTCCTTTTATAATTATATATAATTATTACATATTCTAACGACGACGTATATAATATATACGTTCGAATTCTATTCAAAATAAATTCCTCGTCGATATTATTTAAAATAATCTATTTTAAATATTCAAAATTCGCTAAAATTGCCAAAATAAAAATTTTAAACTGGCCCAGATTTTCCGGGTTGTTACACAAATCTCTTTCATTTCCTTTGCTTTGGGAAATCACTATATATATATATATATTCAATTCAAAGGTATATTTCAATTTGGTTCAACGATGTTAAATTATACATCGTTTACTTTAGAACTCCCTAGTTTCAATTTCATTCAAAATCTAGCAAACAACGTTGCAATATTCTCTTATGATAAACCAATTTCAACACACTTACCATTACAAACTAATAACATTCCTTGGTAATAGTGAAGTCGTTCATTTTGGGGTATTTTAGTTACCTCTCAAACCTTGATCGACGATGTTCTTGTCTCAGAAAGATAGAAGATTGAAACACAAAGCCCATCATTTACATTTGCTATTTTACTTATAAAATATGGTTTTTGATAACCACCCCTTCCATGTGGCAAATTTATTCTTAACATAAATCTCTTTAACTTTTATTTAAGTAAAACTTACCAAACACAAACTGTTTCTCTTTTAACCTCATTAACACTTGGATTTGTTTCAAATCCATTTACTTTTCTTTTACAAAATTCCATTATGCCTCTTACATTTGCAGACCTTCGTCCAATTTAAAACGATTTTACTTAATCCAATTCTTTATATAAACCCTTATTTTTAAATCATCACTTGAGATTAAACTTCTTATAAACCTCGTTTCCGAAACTTGGATTCACTTCTAAAATCTTCTTATAGAAACCTATTTATCTTCCCCCTTCAAAACCACATTTCAATTTATCTTTATTTCACTTAATTTAATAAAATAACATGATAGCTTCACAACACTGCTCTTAACATAACTCAATTAATTTCATTTCAAAATTAAGTTACTTCCTAACTGACTTCCATTTAGAAATTAATTTTCTTTCATATTATTACAATAATAATGAGTTTCATTATTAACCGATGAAGTAAAATAGTTTACATCATCCGTAATTTAAAATAGATTGGTTAATCACTACATTAAACAATGTTAGTGATTATCAATGCAATAATCATTTTTAACTCCATTAAATAAAAATATAAATAATATTCAAGAAATATCATTAATTTAAAGTAAATATTCATTAAATAATTTCCATTAAATTAACCAAAGATCAATCAATCTAATTATCAATTTTAATCAAACAGTTGACTTCGTCAACTTAAATATCAGTTTATTTATTAACTGATTTCAGTTACTTCTCTCATTAGATTAATATAATTAATCTGATAATATTGCTTAACTATTTTCTTAAAAACACCTATTTCAAAACAATAACCCATAGGTCCTGGCTTCTACGCTTATAAAACTTATTAGAACATTAAAATTGCTACAAAATATTATATAACTATTTCATAAAAACCATTTATAAATATCATCTTATTTTAAACCTTCTATTATAAATAGGAATAAATTTTAAAACTTCACTTCAGTTATAAAATAAATTTTATAACTGCAATTATGTCAAATCGCCTAATGGCGAATTGACGTCTTAAAATAGGATTTTAGACCATTTGTTGCCCATAACTTAATCAATCCCGTTTATTGATTAAAAACATCACATTGATGTTGAATTTCAATTCAACGTTAAATATATAATCAACCATCAACATTCAACCAGAATGCATCGTTGTTTGGGATAAACAGTTCGTATTTGGATAATATGGTAAAACAAACAACGTACAAAATATTTGAGGAATCCGGTCGAATTCCTTCAACCTGTTCTTCCTTGCATCACAGATCATTGATAACAATATATGAAACAAATATTTAAAGACAAATCATCCAATATGACATAATATAAATGTTTATAATCGTTAAACAACCAATAAGCAACCAAGGCATCCAATCATCCAATTATTATCATTAACAATGAATTATATTTTTTATATGAATTTAACACATCATAGAATTCTAGAAAAGTGTGAGAATTAACTCACCATTTGATTTTGATTAACGGTTTGCGTTGTTTCGTTGAATTTTAAATAAGCGTTTAAACTTAAACGAAATTTCGATCGCTTCCAATTCCAACCAAACCAGCTTGACTACGTAGCCTTTGTTTCTGTGATTCCAGTTTCCTTTGTTCATCGAATTTTGTCAACGAATGGACGAGTTATAATTTATAAGCTAATATAAGTTTTAATTTAAATTCCAAGTCATTGACTAATTATTAAGTTAAATATTAGTATTAAACCTTTCATAATCTTTCCTTGCCATTTCGAAACTTCAACTGCTCCTGAAACAATACTACCCAGCGACCGTTATTATTTTTAATTAACTAAAAATCCCAAACTCACAATATCCCTCGAAGCCCATCTCATATTCTTCTTCTTCCCCATAATGCCATGCCTGCCACTTCATGTTCATTCATGAAAACTTCCTAGACCACACGCTTCCACCCCACTACTTCATTGGTCGATAGACATCACCACCGTCCTCTCCTTATAAATTTCTACCGCATTCTTCTACAATGCAGCTCGCACAAACTAGGAAACCGATGTAATATAGTACGAACGATATCCTCTCACTTTGCAATCCCTTCCCTACGAACACCACCAACATACCACGTCTGCCCATCGCTGGCACCGTCCAGAACCCCTCCAGACTCCGTCGTGCTGACCCGATCACCTAGCTCGTTCCCAAAATACGAACAGTGTTGTTTCTCTCCACTCACCAGTACTAGCTCGATCATGAATCTTTTTCAAGGTTTTCAAGTCAGAACTGCACAATCAACAGACAATTCCACCGATCCTTTAGTGATGAGATGCCACAAAGCTTCACCAGAATGCACCCCTTCACGCTACAGAACTCAACACATCACCTGGGTAAACCCATTGATTCTCCTTTCTCACATAACCGCCAACTTCCTCGAAACCAATCACAAACCAAAACGTGATGACCTCCTATCACCGCTATATCTGAACATTTATTACAACAAAATGCTACCAACAGAACCCGAGTTTGACTTCTTCCCTACAACCACCATGGTAGGTGTGACTTTTCTTGGCACCGAACCTAACCAAACCCCTCATCGATTGACTGAAGAAGAACAAACGCGTCCAAACTTTTCTAGGATTTGTTGAAGAATTTACGTCCCAGTTTAAATTGTGTTTAAAGTATTAGAAGATCGAAATGGTTTTATTGTTGATGAGAAGAAGGACGATGTAAACAGTGAAGATGTTGAAATGGGGAAGACAAGAGATTTTTTTTATCAGGAAGAAATGTTTTGGTATTGGGAGAGAAGAAAATTGCTGCCATGTTTTTGTTTTTCCTTTGTACACCTGGTTTCAAAATATATAGGAGAAGATGAACGAAAATGGTCAGAGAGTCATGTGAAGTTTCAGAGTAGGATGGCTAATTACTAGTTAGACAAGACAAAGGATTTTTATGTGAGGTTGACAAAAGTTTTTTTTTGACGTGACCAAAGATATTTTATAGAAGTGACTAACGATATTTTTGTTCGTACCTATCGTCAATTTCATATGTTTTTTATTGATTCATATGCTCATACATGAACCCATTCAGGACGAGAATGGACGTCATGGTATAATTCGCCATTACAGATCGATGAAACTTTTTTTTGTCAAGTTCCGAGTTCGTTTGCTCAAATGGTGTTTGTTTAAGCTTAAACGATCGATTTATTTACATTTAATTTTGCTACACTCACAAAATAACACCAATTGGCGCGAAACTTGAAATCTAGTAATAATTAGTCGTTGCAGATTTAATAAAATTCGTTTTATTGAAAACGAAGGTCGTTTGAACAATAGCCCTTTTAAGGGTCCAACTTAAATTAAAATAAACCAATTTTAAAAGGGCACTGTTATTGACACTCCTAATATTGTTAAGGGGGAGGACAATTTTTTTTCTTCTAAAAATTGTTAAGGGGAGTATCAATAAGGAAAGTAGCTCCTTAATAAATCAAGGTAATTTTACCTTATTATCCATTTAGCCCCTTAACAAATAAATGTAATTTTACCATAACAAATATTGCAAAGGCCATAGTGTTTTTTTTTCGATTTGCATGTATCGGTTTTTTTATACCATAAAGGATAAGCGTTTTCAAAGTAATAGGATCGAACTATTTTTTTAATTGACATAAATATGCTGAATTTTATAATTAAGGGGACAATGCACCAAAATGATTATTAATCTTCGACATATCACTATCGAATACATATATAATTGATTGCGTGTTGCATTCGGTGCAATGGTGACGAACTGCTTATTTTAATTCGGTTCCCCTTGTCGAATAAGTGTTTTTTAAAAATCTAATTTGAAGGGGCAATCCGGAAATATTGAGTAGTGTGAAATAATATGTTTTTATAGCCCCTTAAAAAAAATTCAAAGAGTGGAGTGTTTTTAAAAAATAGCCCTGCCTTAACAATAGTTGGAGTGTCAATATCAACACCCTTTTAAAATACCTCAAGATAATAATAACAAAATATTATAATTGGATATTCTTGAGCAGAATTTCATGTAGTTTCAAAATAAAATATCTCGGGTTGAATTTCAAGTCAAAACGATTTTCAAAAGATTAAAAACCTTTTATTTTTATATAATAAATTGTTATATTATATAAACGAATTCCATAGCGACTATTTGAAATTTTGATTTGGACATAAAACAAAATCTACAAGATGAAAACTCGATTTTTCTCTTCTACAAGAAAATTATTACCCAATAGATTCGGACGTTTCTTGTTTCGAAGAAATCCGACTTATTTTGGATCTTGTATAACCAATTAAAGTTCAAAACACAATATTATGAACTACGCATCGATGTAGCTTGTTTTATAATTAAATTATAAATTATCCGTTCGAACGTCGTTTAGTAAACGAAATCGTTAATAAAATTAAATATGAACTTAAATAAATCCTCTTATATTACTAAATCATATTATAAATTCAGCCAATTTTGAAATTAAATTATTATTTTATTATTTAAACTAATAAATATTCAAAATTATTAAATTTAAATCATTTAAAATCCAAATCAACATTTAAAATAAATTTTAGATATTAAATTAAACGGTTAAAAATTTGGGCCATCACATTCCTTCCCCGTTAAAAGAATTCCATCCTGAAATTACTAAGGTAGGAAGTATGCTACAAACCTAGTAAATTTTTCAAAAAATTCAGTTAAATAAAAACTTTACTTCCATACCAATTAGTTTTAATTGAAAAACCAATTTATTTCTGTAGAAAACAAATTCCAAAAATTTCCAAAGAGATTTGAAATTTTTTTAACACTTTAAATTTTGGAAATTTTTTGGTAGAGTCTCCCCTGTACGGAGGGATATCTGCAATATTGCAGGAACAAAAGTAAATCCATCGACCCACATGGTCGGAAAATCCAATTCAAAACCCGAATCAAAAATCAAAAATTTATATTTTGCGTAGGCTTTGCGAGTGTTATTATGAGATAAGCGGTAATCTTTACTGGAGTTGGCTTAATTATTATGCAACTTTAATCAAACTGGATTCAAGCAGCTCTAGAATTCTCTTGCACATGTTTAAAGATGAGTTTGCTCTGCACCTGTTCTTAACTCCAATGAACTTCACTAGTTTCATAATCATCAAGTTAGATTCAAACATCCAAGTCATCTATTCCAAAAAAATTCACATACCATTCAATTCACATAAACCATTTCCTAACAATCCTTTTCTAAATTGATTCCTTTCTATATTCCACTCAAATTATATTTGAATTCATCCTAACAAGTCCAACTTATTCATTCCGGTTGGGTTTCAATCAAGCTTAAGTTTATATCCATGCAATCAATTTCAACCATTCCATTTGGATTTATTAATTTCTATTGACTTACGTCCAATTTTATTTTAATATTCAAATCCAATTACAACCTATATAATTCATTTTAACTTAACATAAGTTAAATATTTTATTAATATTTGAAATTCTCTCTTGGTTAAATCTTTTCAATTCCACAATCAAATCCACTCAAATCAACCAATCAAGCCAATACAAATTTCAAACAACCAATCAATAATTTAAGAGAATTATTTTCCTTTTTCTATACAAAAATATGTTCCAAGTAAATTATTTCATTTACCCTCTTTACAAAATAATTAAAAATAATTTTATATTCAAATTACAAGTACGCGTACTCATATATATATACACACACTCTGAACTCAGTCTAGGGTATTACTAACCCCATTTCTATTGAGTTACGTCGCAGAGCCAAGGTTATCACTAAACCTTATGCTCTGATACCACTTGTAACAACCCACTTTTCCGTATAGTTTAAGCCAACATCTAACAACCCATGTCAACTCAAATAGCATAGAAAAGCGGAAAGTTAAGAGAAAGAAATTAAAGGACGAGAGACGAAAGAAGGAAATATTAGAATATAAGAATAAAAAGATCAGAGTCTCACAACGGAGTGGACAAAATATAATATCAAATGCTTTATACAAGAAGAAAATTGTATATTACAACATCAGAGTATATATACATTTCATTACAATACACGGTAGAATAATATAATACCAGTAAATATGGCTATACATCTCGACTCTAGCTACCCTTTTTAAGCTCCAAGCGCAACCTAACATGATAGTATACTCGATCTGAACCGAGCATATTTGAAGCAAAGTAAAATTCACCCTGATCAGTCAGGAATACTTTCAGAGATAAATTCATATGACAAACAACTTGCTTAACTTTAAAAACCCTTTTGAAAGAAAAGGATAATCGTAAGACTAGTAGAGCTTTGAGTATGATGATCAAAGCATGGTTAATATAGCGTAGCTTTGTGTTGAAATGTGACTGTAGAGCCTCACAACCCGTGAATGGCCGAAAACAGGATGATGGATGTTACGACCGGGAATTCGCTCGGACCTAATCGATCGTCAAATCGACCAAGACCGTACGAAACCCCTAATTGTTTTGAGAACATGACAAATTAGAATGCAGACAGAAGAACATTTCATTGTTTATTACAACATATACATCAGAATACAAGAATATACAGAGTATAAATAAATATTACATAGAAAATATCAGAGATTTAAATTACATTTAAATACATCACAGCGGAAAATAATACAAAACACAACTAGAAGTAATACACGGATACAGAGCTTTCCGAGTATCGTTCCAGCTGTAAATCAGGATCCTGTGAATATAAATCTGCAAACCCAAAACTACTAGCTGCCCGTGTCAAAATAAGGGCACCCAGAGTTTAGGTTAAAACAATAAACTCCAGGTCAGTCATGTGACTGGTGTGAGAACTAAAATAGTTATTAATCTTTATTTTAAAGTTAGGTAAATCGAGGGACCATGTCGTATAACACAGAACGGGTTTCCTCCCAAGAATACTAGTGCGTAAAACAACAGCTCTATGCTAAATAAAGAACAATGAAGCTATTATAAGACCCAGGTCCCATCACACAATGCAATACAAGCCAGAGGATAGGGTTTTTACCTTATAATAGCCAAAAATGCTTGGTACGTGAAATTTCATGTTTTATTACTACTATAAGTGTATAGTGTCAAAACAATTTCAATCATAAGTATCAATCATAGACGGCATAAGTGCCCCATACCACTATGTTGCCATATATAGTTTCTACAATCAAAACCGCAAAGTCACGTATTGGAAGTTGGATTTCCATCTATGAACCGAGGCAAAAGATAGTCCTCACTGATTCGAGACAATCTAGCCCATGTCTCAGGCTATACCTGCAACTGCACCTAGGAGCCACAGGGTTGGTCCACACATAGCGGATTAAAATGAAACCCTGAACAATATGTCTCCCCGCCCTATGGTGCGTAAATGAGCCAAATGACTCCATATCCGAGGCGCCTCGCATTCCAACAACCACACAGGTGAAAAATATATAATTGTCAAGGCTGCTAAGTCACTGGCACCACCTCTAGCTAGAAAGAGACGCATGTTCTCCCTCGATCCTCTCCCGTTTCTGGTTCATACCGGGGTGTGAGGCTCGCGAATTAACGTCATACACAAAGCTATGCCACACAGGCTGTGCTTTGGTCATCAACCACAAGACTTCATTTCTGAATTTCTGAACCGTTAGATTTCAAATCTCTAATATTCGTTAGAAAGCTCTTTTCGATACGAACCCAACGGTTCCGGTTTTAGGAGAATCTGACGGTCGGATCTCCCGTAATGTCCATTTGAACTCAATGGTCGAAATTCGTGAACTGCCACAGCGCGACGCGTTCTATTCAGGCCATTATATATATAATATATATATATATATTATATATTTCATCGAAAACCGAGGTCGTTTGCAAAATTTCCATTTTTAAGGGCTATATTTTTCATAGTGACAATTCAAAATAAATTTTTCATCGTCATTATTCAAAATATACCCTTTTAAATATTCAAAATTCACTAAAATTGCCAAAATAAAAATTTTAAATTGGCTCAGATTTCTGGGTTATTACAACTAGTCCACACATAAGTACAGACGGTTTTAACGTTACAATAACCTAAAACATTTTTGATATATCAATAACCAATGATACTATAATGATGTCTATCAAATCACAAATAACTAACCATCTAGCAGAACGTTTGCATCCCACGCTCTACATATTCATTATAAAATCAAAAGCCGTGGGGGTTCTTATTAGAGAATGGATTCCAACTATGACAATGTATGGGACCAACTTCCGATCGGTGTACTCTATAGGGGACACACTGGGGTTCAACAAGAACATCTTGCAACCTGGCCATACAAGACCGACCACTCATTTAGCTTGAGTGTATCGAATATATTGTCACCCACAGTTGTTGGCCGTCCAACCGTAATCCATAAGATACAAAATCGAAAGAAGAACAAATAGTGAATTTTCTCTAGATACGTGACAAATATACCATGCTTGGGTGCGACCCAGCTGGCCGTCATGCCTGTCCGATTTTTGTCATTACCTGGTTTTGAGGCTTGAGGCTACGTTTACCTTTATAAAACATCTGACTACCATTCACTTTGAATGCCACATCGTCAAACTCGTCAAATCACCAGTTGATCTTCCTAAAAATAGTACGGATATAAAAAGCTTAGAG
Organism: Allium sativum; assembly: GCA_030737875.1. Taxonomy (NCBI): domain Eukaryota; kingdom Viridiplantae; phylum Streptophyta; class Magnoliopsida; order Asparagales; family Amaryllidaceae; genus Allium; species Allium sativum. The sequence goes on from CM060911.1 coordinate 197,515,344, forward strand.
AAACGAATTCCTCCACCACCAAACGTAATACCTCGAAAAGATCCACTTATGTGATCTGTTAGGCATACTCTGTCAGACATTTGTCCATACAAGTCATCTAGGAACAGGATGAACCAAAGGCACCCCCTACCATATTATTTATAGGAATCACCCTAAGGATCAGTAGCGAGAAGTCCTTGCAATCCATAGATTCCAATCACGACAAAACCACAGTGTATCTCAAGGGGCCAGCCATAGATTATAAGTAGTACTTCCGCTTTATGAAGATCTATGGTCTTCAACGCTCCATTTTTAAATGTATTCCAGCAGGTTAGTTTCGAACGCAACATTGGTTCGAAGTGGTTTTGGGTTTAGGTCCCATCCCAGTCTCTTCGAAACAACGTGTCAAAAGTCTAATAATATATTCATTGATAGTCAGGTTTTTAACTATCAATTCACACAGTACGGTTAAGTATATAAGAAGCCCTAATTCATTCATTTAAAACTATTTCATTGATTCTTAGAAATCGATTTCATATTCTGTTGTCTCAAATCTCATTATTTTATTACGTTGAAAAACAATAACATATCTTTATTTATCAAACTCCGTTTAATTTTCTTATTTCAAAAACATCAGTATATATTCACCAAGCCTCTTTCATTTCCTTTGCTTTGGGAAATCAGTATATATATATATTCAATTCAAAGGTATATTTCAAGTTTGGGTCAACGATGTTAAATTATACATCGTTTACTTTAAAACTCACTAGTTTCAATTTCATTCAAAAAATTTCATATAACGTTGCAATATTCTCTAATAATAAACCAATTTCAACACCCTTACTATTTACAAACTAATACCATTCCTTGATAGTAGTGAAGCTGTTCAAGTTAAGGTACTTTAATTACCTTTTAGGCCTTGATCAACGACGTTATTATCTCAGAATTGATAAAACTTTGAAACAAAAAGACCATCATTTCCATTTGCTATTTGACTTAAAAAATACAGTTTTTAATAACCATCCTTTCCATATGGCAAATACATAAAGATCCTACCTTTTTAAAAGATAAACAGAGTGGAAACTAATGGTGAGTAATATATGCACAAGTTTGAATTATTATTTATTGTTTGTGGTAATTGTTGTTGCATGAAATTATATGCAAGTAAATATGTGCTATGTTATGTAGTAATGAAGTTTGGTTATGAATTGTTGACACTGGTTAGAAATTAATATGGTATAGTAAGTGATTTAGTAGTTGAAACCATAAACAAAACATTTAATTGAAATGGAAGATAACTTGGTTGAATGTTGCATGCACATTGACATGAAAAATAAATATTTGCAAGTTAGCATTGGGTTTTTAAATAATTAAAACATTAACAATGAGGTTTGGATAGTTTACCGTATCCAAAATGACATGTATATGTAGTATTCGTGGTAGTTGAAAATGTCTACTTGAATAAACAAGTGTATGGATGAATAGTGAAACACCGTTTAATTTTATGCAACTTTTGTCAATATAAACAGTATATGATTATAAACCCCGTCTGATATTTGAATGCATGTGTTAGCTGATGATTGTGTATTGCGGTTAATTTGTTGATTGACAAAAATGTATGAGCGTTAAATATTTAATGAATACATGTTATGTACCATACCACAATATGTGTGCACTGGATGTTGGAATGATTGGTAAATGTCATCTGAATATAAACGACATTTTGGATCCATATAATTTGAATTATATGGTCATTAGTTGAGTTTTATTCCAATTTGGGAAATTAATGAATATTTTAACAATATAATAATGGGTGAAAAATAAAAGTCAAAATTTGACATCCGATTTTGGATGGACGTAAAGTATAATTCATTACGATGAACTTTTGCAAAAGAAATAAATTGATTTGAAATAATTTTCAAGTAGTTATGGCATATTCAACTTTTTATTTTAAAATGAATAGTAACTAGAAAAAGTGAAGTTCGATTAGGGTGTCAAGAAGACTAGAAAATGTTTTAACAAAAGTTTCTTTTTGAAACTTCTTTGTTTATTTTTATAATGGGCTTCAAGAAAGTTTGGGCCCAAACGAATAAGTTTGAAAAAATAATATTATTTTAATAATAAAATAATATTATAATATCAATTTAATGAAAATATTTGAATTTGAAGTGAAAAATTGAAATTTTGGTTCACAGTAATTATTATACAATTAATAAACTATTTTAGAAGCAATTTAATTTTAATATAAAATCGAAGTTTGGTTTGAATAGAACTCGTTGTGCCGCGATAGTTCGCGAATTTCGACCATTGACTTCAAACTGATATACTGGGAGATCCGACCGTCTGATTCTCCCGAAATAATCGCCATTTGATTCAAAATGAAAAGAGCTTCCAAATGATTATAGGAGCTTTAAATCCAATGGTTAAATCTAGAGATAAGTTCAAATCAATTTTGAATAACGCGTCAATACCATTAGTGGTCTGAAAATGGATTTTAATAAAAGGAGCTATTTTTAAAATATTAAAAATAGGTAAAAAAATAAGATAAATCATAATAAAAGATTTCAAAGTTATTTTAAAGAGAAATATGTAGTTTCAGACTATATTTTAGGAAATTTGCGTTTTCAGCCTAATTGGCTTAAAAGGGTAAAATGACATTTTGTAAATGTAAGTTAAATAAACTTAAATTAGTTGGTTTATCAAATATAGCCATGATTAGAAAGAAGAGTTTAGATAAATCTTTTGATTTAGAAAAGATTTCCAATTTGAATAAAAGTTGGATTTGGATCAAAAACGATCTTCAGATATTTGGTATTGATTACCGTTGTGTGGACATTTAGTATTTTGAGGAGTCTGGAAGATGTTAACATCGTTACTCCACTTATAGTGTTTGTTGATTATGGAAATTAGTGTTGAATATAAGTTGTTATAACTCCGTTTGAATTCTTTTATTTAATATCAATTGGTTTGGGGTTTATCATGAATAATGTCTTCAATAACACTGTTCTTTAATCCAGTAAAAGGAAGAGATGTTTTTCTAAGATTAATTGAAATGGATTCTTTATTTAATTTGCTTATAAAGATTTAAAGAAAGAGTTTGGAGCTCAATGGCTAATCATTGAGTTGGGTGATCTGTTGGGTGTCTGACCTGATGTTGGTTTCGGCCTTCGGGGTCATACACTTGATAGATTATATTCTTGGCATTGTGCAATCGAGAACCAATTATGGTTAATGAATGAATGAAATAGAGATTAAAACTAAGATACAGTTTTAATGAAATCTTTAATTAGATTTAAAATGAAAAGGGTAATTGAACTTACCAAATAATGAGGGGTATTAGATATGGAGTACCACCAGTTTTGCTCCATGGGATAAATAGAATGGGAATGGGAAAAATGATTTCTAAAGAAATATTTAAACAAGAAGTTTAAAAGAATGTAATCTTTGATAAGAATTAGGGGAATAATTCCCAATGTAAATGATGCTTGAGAAGGAGAATATTCCCAAAATGGAATAAAACTTAGGACATCTTGTATATCTTAATTGTTTTGAAAGATGCGATAATTATTCGGAATGACCAGGGTTCGACCCATTCTGAATAAATATACGACGAGTATTGAAGATATTTAAAGAGAGTGGTTAAAGACCAGAGATCTTCACATCGTTTGGACTATTTCTGATGTCTCAATTGGGCGGAACTTCCAAGACGAGGTTATAAGTGGTGGTCGTTCAAATGTACTTGAAGATTGACCGAATATGTAAGGGCCTCTCTCCTTAATTAGACGAGGAATAAGGTGGCTTCGATTTCTTTCAGACCCATAACGAACTTGTAAATTGATGCGTGTCTGACATCATATTTCACGACATAACAAATTGGTTTCTATTGATATTAAATTAGCTGGTGGCGGGGAATTTATTCTTTTAGCTTAACACCCGCCTCTTAGACTTCGGCATTCAGAGTGTTATATATTAATAAACACCGATTATATGTTGTGAATTGACAATGTAGCATGCTGAGTGCTGATAGGTCAAAGCTTTCTGTTGAAAAGTAGATCTTTGAGTATGATGATCAAAGAATGGTTAATATAGCGTAGCTTTGTATTGAAATGTGACAGTAGAGCCTCACAACCCGTGAATGGCCGAAAACAGGATGATGGATGTAACGACCGGGAATTCGCTCGGACCTAATCGATCGCTAAATCGACCAAGACCGTACGAAACCCCTGATTATTTTGAAAACACGACAAATTAGAACGCAGACAGAAGAACATTTCATTGTTTATTACAACATTTACACCAGAATATAAGAATATACAAAGTATGAATAAATATTACATAGAAAATATCAGAGATTTAAATTACATTTAAATGCATCGCAGCGGAAAATAATACAATACACAACTACAAGTAATACACGGATACAGAGCTTTCTGAGTATCGTTCCAGCTGTAAATCCGGATCCTGTGAATATAAATCTGCAAAACCAAAACTACTAGCTGCCCGTGTCAAAATAAGGGCACCCAGGGTTTAGGTTCAAACAATAAACTCCAGGTCAGTCATGGGACTGGTGTGAGAACTAAAGCAGCTATTAATCTTTATTTTAAAGTTGGGTAAATCAAGGGACCACACCGTATAACACGGAACGGGTTTCCTCCCAAGAATACCAGTGCATAAACAAACAGCGCAATGCTAAATAAAAAAAATGAAGCTATTATAAGACCCAGGTCCCATCACACAATGCAACGCAAGCCGGAGGATAGGGTTTTTACCTTATAATAGCCAAGAATGCTTGATACGTTTAAAACAAATCATTTGATATTATTATAAGTGCATAAAGTATAAAACAACTTCAAATCATAAGTATCAATCATAGACGGCATAAGCGCCCCATCCCACTATGTCGCCATACTAGGCTCTACAATCAAAACCGCAAATGTCACGTATTGGAAGTTGGATTTCCATCTGTGAACTGAGGCAAGGGATCGTCCTCCACCGAATTCGAGACGCTCTAGCCCGTGTCTCAGGCAAGTACTCAGTCAAGCCTTTAGATCGTCAGGGCCGGTCCACCGATGTGGATTAAAATGCCTGAACACTGCGTTTCCCCACCCTATGGGGTGTCAATGAGCCAACGAATGACTCCATCAGTCCCGGATCGACCGATATAACCGAGGCGCCTCGCAACAGCAACAACCACATAAGTCAAACTCGTCAGGGTGTGTAAAACCACTGACGCCACTTCTAGCTAGAAAGAAACGCATGCCCTCCCTGAGGTCCTTCTCCCATTTCTGGTTCACTACCGGGATGTGAGGCTCGCAAATCAACGCTACACAAAGCTATGCCACACAGGCCGTACTTTGATCATCAACCACAAGACTTTGCTTTTCAACAAAAGCCTTGATCATATTGCCACTTAGGCATGCCACACAGGCAATTCACCCCATGCATTTGATATCCATCAATATATAACCTCTGAGCTCGTACGTCTCAGAGAAGGGCGTTAAGCAAGAGAATAAATTATCCGCCGCCAAACAGATATATATTTAATAGAAATCAATCACACAGAATAAAATCCAATGTCAGACACACAGTCCATCGATCTCCAAGTACGTCTGGACGATCACTAACTGATTCCCTCCTCTTGGGTGTATGGCCTAATCAAGATCATCAGTAATCACCCAAACGACGTGAAGACCTCCGGTCTTCGACCACCGTCATCATCTTCGACTTATCGTCGTATCAGTTATTCAGAATGGGATAAACCCGGTCTTCCCGAATAACTCGCGTATATAATAAACAAGTGTTACATAAACACAACATACGTCTCATTCCAAATCCGAATCAGTCACTAACCGTAAATTAGTAAGGGAACAATTCCCCAAATATTAACCCCGAAGGCCGAAACCAACATCAGATCAATACCCAGGAAACCATTCATCTTAACAAATCTTCAGTTAGTTGCTAAACTTCACATTCTTAGGGATAGGTTCCCATTAATTTTATCAAAGATAAATTCCTCAAATTTATTCTTTAATCTTCTTTTGAATATCGATTCAACTAGTCGGGATTAACGAACCTTACCGAAGTAATCATTTGTTTTAATTTCCCAATCCCAACCTATTCATCCCATGAAGTAAAACTGGTCATACTTCATATCTAACACCACCTTGTTATCGATAAATTCAATTACCATTTCACGTTTAAATCTAATTAAAGATTTAACTATCACCTGGAGCAAAACTGGTGATACTCCATTCTCGATCATTTCAATCTAATTAAAGATTCATTAAAACTCCACTTGGTTTTAATCTTTAACTGGGTTAAAGAATCAATGTCATTTAAAACACGGTTCACGATAAAAACCCACATCACATTCCATTCTATTAGTCTCTAACCGTAAATTAGTAAGAGAACAGTTCCCTAAATATTAACCCCGAAGGCCGAAACCAACATCAGATCAATACCCAAGAAACCATTCAACTTAACTAATCTCCAGATAGTTTCTGATTTTCTTAACTCAGTTAGGTCTAAGAACAGTATTATTGAAGATACCGTTCACGACAACCCAAAATCACATTCCATTAATTATCGGGTTAAAGAACAAGTGTTATTTAAAACACCGTTCACGATAAACCCAAAAATCAATTCAAATTCAATCCCAATCAAATACCATTTAATTGGTACACTTCATTAAATCTAAACAAAAAGATTTAATCCTTTTCTCAATGGGCTTAAGAACAGTGTTAAGAAGGCACCATTCACGACAAACCCAAATCACATTTGATATTAAATACAAGGCTCTGAATAGAAAATATATCATCTTATATTCAATATCAAATTCTACGACCAACAAATATCATATTGGAAATAACGATATAAATATATCTTTCAAATGTCCATAACAGTATCAGTATAATCACGAAATCCAACATCGAAATATTCCAAAGACAATTTCGATTCAAATCCATTCCAATTGAATTATTGGAATTTCTGGTTATTTTCAAAACCATTTCAAATCCACCTTATTTATTTTAAAAATAAATAGAATTATAATTCTAGTTTAAAACTAGTTCATTTCGATAAAAATCTACTTTTATCTTTTCAAATCTGGAGTTTTTCATCCCAATTCTTCCCAAATCATTTCTTATGATTTTACACAAATTATTACTATTTTTAATAATTTTATCAAGGCCCGTACAGTCGATTTCCATCAACGGTCATCGAACTGCACTTACAACGACCTTTTCCAAATTTGATTTGGATATAATTCCAAATCCAATTGTTAGATTTCTAATTTCTAATATTTCTTAGAAAGCTCTTTTCGATACGAACCCAACGGTTCCAGTTTTAGGAGAATCCGACGGTCGGATCTCCCGCAATATCCATTCGAAGTCAATGGTCGAAATTCGTGAAATGCCGCGGCGCGGCGCATTGTATTCAGGCCATTATATTATATATATATAATATATAATATATACTTCATCGATTTCCTTTTAAAAACATATTTTATAAATCGTTTTAAATTTGTTTTCAAAACGGTTTCAACTTCATTTTCAATTTCAAATCAAAATTGAATGTTCCATATCATTAACATATAAATGATAATATTTTTAAAACGTTATATTTTGAAATCACTTCCTTTTCGATATTCGTTACAAAATGAATAAAATCGATATAAATATCGCTCGCGTCAAAATGGCGCAAATCTAATCAACACGGCTTCATATATTTCTATTTTCAAATATTCTATTCCAAATATTTCTTTTTCAAATATTTCTATTCAAATATTTCTTTTTCAAATATTCTATTCAAATATTCTATTTCAAATATTTCTATTCAAATATTCTTATTTCAAATATTTCTATTTCAAATATTTCTATTCAAATATTCTATTTCAAAACTGGAATGAGGCCCAATCAATTACCCTATAATGTTAATTATATGGATTTTCTACAACACATGTATATAATAACAACGATAAATAATCAACCATCATCCAGAGTGCACCATACAACTGCATAAGCCTTAAATATAAATAATTAGCGCTTACACAGTCTGTCAATACATCGATTGACATACAACTAAACAATTGGGATTAGTGTACGTCAAACCTCATCCCAATACCCGTGTGGGGTTTCAAATCAACAAACACAGATTTTATTTGTGCAGTTGGGCGATGTGTAAAATTTACCGTCCTAATCAATATCAGTCAAATCAGTGCATATAAACAAATCTCTGATTTGTTTATAAATATTTGTTTTATATACACGTTAAAAATCATATTTTTAACTATAAAATATTTTATTTCATTTCACATCACACAATCAAATTTCACAACACAGCAATCAAACAAACAAGTCATCCATGGTCTGTGGACGACGGGTGTCGGGTGCTACTAAACACCGTGTGCATCCTAGTATATATTTCAACTAGAAATAAATTAAAGGTGAGGAGTTCTCACCGAGAAGCTAAACCAATTCACCACGACTCTTCATATGTAGAACATGTCGCCGTGCTCGCCTTTTGTCACTTTCGTCGTCCGTGTTCGCTACATATATAAAAATCACATTTTTATATTGTCTATTATATAAAAATCATATTTGTATAAGTACGCTATATGGATAAAATCTCTATTTTTATACCGCTACTATATAGATAAAAATTCTATTTTTACAACGATGTTCATATAATAAAGATTATATTTTTATCACGCTATTCTCTATATAAAAATTATATTTTTATATATCTACTTCTAATATAAAGATCGAATTTTTATATCTTCGCTATAAAAATCACATTTTTATTTCAACATATATATAATAAGAATCAGATTTTTATTACACTACATAAATAAAGATTAAATTTTTACTATCTATATAATATAAAAATTGTAATTTTATTCTTTCTATACTATAAAAATCATATTTTTATTTTCTACATTATATCAAAATCATATATTTATGGTTCTAAAAATCAAATCTTTGAACAATAAAAATCCTAGCTTTTCTATGTTAAAAATATGAATTTTCTACGATTAAAAATCTTATCTTTAAGGTGTTAAAAATCTTAACTTTATGTTAATAAAAATATAAAATTTCTATGAATAAAAATATAAACTTTCTTATCTAAAAGATTACATTTTTAAACTGATTATTCATATAAATTAAAACAATAAATAGAAAATCTTACAATGGATTAAAAAGGAGGGAAAAAGGCCTGCGTCGGAGAAGAAGAAGGAGAGCAGGACGCTGGACAGCTCGCAGTTGGCGGGGGAAGGTGCAGAAGTTGACTTGGGGGGCGGCGGCGGGCCCTACCACGGCGGATTGGGGCTTCAGAAAAGTGGGCGTTTCGTGGGGATCGTCCATCGCCAGAGAGGAAAGGGGGGTCGATCGACGGGGGAGGGAGGGTCTGGCCAGGCGCGGCGCGGTGGTCGTCGTTTCCTTGGGCACGGTGCGATTCCGTTCGATCCCCCCTTTTTTTCTTTTGATTTGATAAAGTAACCGGGTGGGGGGTTGAGATAAAGGGAAGAGAGAGAGAGAGGGAATTTATATAATTAATTTATTATTTTTAAATTCCTAAAAGTAATTTTTTATTTCTAACTCGAAATCAAACCCACCGACTGTCGTCCCTAGCTAATTACCCCCATCCCGAAAACAATGGGATATGTATCGTAAGCTAATTCGATCGGTTTGATCAGTTTTCGTCAAAATCAAAATATAACTCTATATATTGAATTTGAACGCACATTTCAATTTACCTGGGCTACATACTAACTAGAAAAATTCCCAAAAAATATTTTCTAGCTTCGTATTGACGATACGGTCCTAACAAAACTAGTTTCGTCAAATTTTTAGACCGTTTGAAAAATGGCCATTTTCCGGTCGATTAAAATAAACTAAAACTGGTCAAACGCATTTTCCTTTGCCACGCTCACATATTGATTCGAAAAATTACGAATTTTGAAACCTAGCAATAACTTGACATCACGGATCCAACAAAAGTGGTTTCGTCGAAAATCGAGGTCGTTTGCAAAATTTCCATTTTTAAGGGCCAGAATTCCATAGCGACTATTCTGAATTTTGAACTGGGCATAGCTTTTTATCCCCGCTATGAAATTTCAATTTTTGGATTCGTTGGAAAGATATTATCAATTAGATTCTAATATTTTTGGTTTTGCCAAAATCTGGTTTATTTTGCCCCCGGTACATTCATTTGAAATTTGAAATCGAATTATCGAACTACCACGCCATTTTCAATTCCTTTTATATATATAAATAAATATTTATATTCTAACGAAGACGTATATAAATATATACGTTCTAATTCTATTCAAAATAAATTTCTCGTCGATATTATTTAAAATATTCAAAATGCACTAAAATTGCCAAAATAAAATTTTTAAATTGGCTCGGATTTCCGGGTTATTACAATCTCCCCCACTTAAAACTTTTCGTCCCCAAAAAGGAATGAAGCCAAAAGTTGTTTAACTAATCAACTCAACTTCCAGTATTTTCACTACGGCTTAAGTTATTCAACTTTTCAGTTTCTAAGAACTTTCAAAATTTTCAAAATTTTTACTAACACGCTAAATTTTCGAAAAATTTCTCCACAACCTCCCCTGCACCGGGGACTTCGGGATATTTCATATATCCTCCCGTGGCCTTCTTCAATCCAAAAGAAAAAGAAAAAGCCAAGCGTCTCATAAAATCATCCAAACCCAAAGAAATACAATAAATATGTACCTATTTGTCGGGCAAACAATTTTATTCTTCTGCTCTAGCCTCCTTGCTATGACCTGTTCAATGTAAGTACGTGTATATGTATGCAAATACGACAAATTTTCAATACAATTCACTTTTTGATACAATTTGGCTAAATGGTTCAACTTTTTAGTTAATTAACCAATAATCAAACAACACAACCATCAATCAATTAGTTGGTTATCATTTCAAACTCATAATTTTGATACATATACAGAAAATCACGTTTTTGATGCCAAATCACAACAATAAGCCCTATCTAGTTTCGGTTCTCACACCAGTCAATTGGAAATATATAGAAATCTCACTTTCGAAACTCGAAAATAAATACTGGCGATGGTGCCCTATCACCAGAATTATCCCCGGGCAACTAGAGTATGATTCTATAACTATCCAGTACATTAAAACTTCGAATACACGTTTGCAAGGCGTATATGCAAAATCTTTATATATTGGATTGTCCAAATTTAATATAAATAAATATTCAAATACGTATACAACGATTTAAATTTCAAAACAAAAATTGTTTTCATTTTTATTTTTCAAAACAACACTCTTCACACTCGTTCTAGGATACTTCTGATCCCATCTCTAACGAGTCATTCCCATTGGATATTACTAATCCAATTTCTGATGAATTCTTTCGTTCGGTTCTAATGTGTCTTGTTCTCCGAGCTCTGTTCACCAAAGCTCTGATACCACGATGTAACGACCGGGAATTCCTCGGACCTAATCGATCGCTAAATCGACCAAGACCGTATGAAACCCCTGATTGTTTTGATAACACGACAAATTAGAACGCAGACAGAAGAACATTTCATTGTTTATTACAACAATTACATCAGAACACAAGAATATACAGAGTATGAATAAATATTACACAGAAAATATCAGAGATTTAAATTACATTTAAATGCATCGCAGCGGAAAATAATACAATACACAACTAGAAGTAATACACGGATACAGAGCTTTTCGAGTATCGTTCCAGCTGTAAATCAGGATCCTGTGAATATAAATCTGCAAAACCAAAACTACTAGCTGCCCGTGTCAAAATAAGGGCACCCAGAGTTTAGGTTCAAACAATAAACTCCAGGTCAGTCATGGGACTGGTGTGAGAACTAAAGCAGTTAGTAATCTTTATTTTAAAGTTGGGTAAATCAAGGGACCACGCCGTATAACATGGAACGGGTTTCCTCCCAGAAATACCAATGCATAAACAAACAACACAATGCTAAATAAAGAAAAATGAAGCTATTATAAGACCCAGGTCCCATCACACAATGCAACACAAGCCGGAGGATAGGGTTTTTACCTTATAATAGCCAAGAATGCTTGATATGTTTAAAACAAATCATTTGATACTATTATAAGTGCATAGTGTATAAAACAACTTCAAATCATAAGTATCAATCATAGACGGCATAAGCGCCCCATCCCACTATGTTGCCATACTAGGCTCTACAATCAAAACCGCAAATGTCACATATTGGAAGTTGGATTTCCATCTTTGAACTGAGGCAAGGGATCGTCCTCCACCGAATTCGAGATGCTCTAGCCCGTGTCTCAGGCAAGTACTCAGTCAAGCCTTTAGATCGTCAGGCCGGTCCACCGATGTGGATTAAAATGCCTGAACACTGCGTTTCCCCACCCTATGGGGTGTCAATGAGCCAACGAATGACTCCATCAGTCCCGGATCGACCGATATAACCGAGGCACCTCGCAACAGCAACAACCACATAAGTCAAACTCGTCAGGGCGTGTAAAACCACTGACGCCACTTCTAGCTAGAAAGAAACGCATGCCCTCCCTGAGGTCCTTCTCCCGTTTCTGGTTCACTACCGGGGTGTGAGGCTCGCGAATCAACGCTACACAAAACTATGCCACATAGGTCGTGCTTTGATCATCAACAACAAGACTTTGCTTTTCAACAAAATCCTTGATCATATTGCCACTTAGGCATGCCACACAGAAAATTCACCCCATGCGTTTGATATCCATCAATATATAACCTCTGAGCTCGTACGTCTCAGAGAAGGACGTTAAGCAAGGGAATAAATTCTCCGCCACCAAACAGATATATATTTAATAGAAATCAATCACACATAATAAAATCCAATGTCAGACACACAGTCCATTTACAAGTTCGTTCTGGGTCTGAACGAAACCGGAGGCACCTTGTACCTCACATATCCATCGATCTCCAAGTACGTCTGGACGATCACTAACTGATTCCCTCCTCTTGGGTGTACGACCCAATCAAGATAATCGGTAATCACCCAAACGACGTGAAGACCTCCGGTCTTCGACCACCGTCTTCACCTTTGACTTATCGTCGTATCAGTTATTCAGAATGGGATAAACCCGGTCTTCCTGAATAACTCGCGTATACAATAAACAAGTGTTACACAAACACAACATACGCCTCATTCCAAATCTGAATCAGTCACTAACCGTAAATTAATAAGGGAATATTTCCCCAAATATTAACCCCGAAGGCCGAAACCAACATCAGATCAATACCCAGTAAACCATTCATCTTAACTAGTCTTCAGTTAGTTGCTAAACTTCACATTCTTAGGGATAGGTTCCCATTAATTTTATCAAAGATAAATTCCTCAAATTTATTCTTTAATCTTCTTTTGAATATCGATTCAACTAGTCGGGATTAACGAACCTTACCAAAGTAATCATTTGTTTTAATTTCCCATCCCAACCTATTCATCCCATGAAGTAAAACTGGTCATACTTCATATATAACACCACAGTGTTATCGGTAAATTCAATTACCATTTCACGTTTAAATCTAATTAAAGATTTAACTATCGCCTGGAGCAAAACTGGTGATACTCCATTCTCGATCATTTCAATCTAATTAAGAACCAATGTCATTTAAAACACAGTTCACGATAAAACCCACATCACATTCCATTCTATTAGTCTCTAACCGTAAATTAGTAAGAGAACAGTTCCCTAAATATTAACCCCGAAGGCCGAAACCAACATCAGATCAATACACAAGAAACTATTCAACTTAACTAATCTCCAGTAGTTTCTGATTTTCTTAACTCAGTTAGGTCTAAGAACAGTATTATTGAAGATACCGTTCACGACAACCTAAAATCACATTCCATTAATTATCGGGTTAAAGAACAAGTGTTATTTAAAACATCGTTGACGATAAACCCAAAAATCAATTCAAATTCAATCCCAATCAAATACCATTTAATTGGTACACTTCATTAAATCTAAACAAAAAGATTTAATCTTTTTCTCAACTGGGCTTAAGAACAGTGTTAATGAAGACACCATTCACGACAAACCCAAATCACATTTGATATTAAATACAAGACTCTGTATAGGAAATATATCGACTTATATTCAATACCAAATTCTATGACCAACAAATATCGTATTGGAAATAACGATATAAATATATCTTTCAAATGTCCATAACAATATCTGTATAATCACGAAATCCAACATCGAAATATTCCAAAGACAATTTCGATTCAAATCCATTCCAATTCAATTATTGGAATTTTTGGTTATTTTCAAAACCATTTCAAATCCACTTTATTTATTTTAAAAATAAATAGAATTATAATTCTAGTTCAAAACTAGTTCATTTCGATAAAAAACTACTTTTATCTTTTCAAATTTGGAGTTTTTCATCCCAATTCTTCACAAATCATTTCTTATGATTTTACACAAATTATTACTATTTCTAATAATTTTATCAAGGCCCGTACAGTCGCTTTCCATCAACGGTCATCGAACTGCACTTACGGCGACATTTTCCAAATTTGATTTGGATATAATTCCAAATCCAACCGTTAGATTTCTAATTTTTAATGTTCGTTAGAATGCTCTTTTCGATACGAACCCAACGGTTCCGGTTTTAGGAGAATCCTACGGTCGGATCTCCCGCAATATCAATTCGAAGTCAATGGTCGAAATTCGCGAACTGCCGCGGCGCGGCGCGTTCTATTCAGGCCATTATATTATATGTATAATATATGTAATATATACTTCGTCGATTTCCTTTTAAAAATGTATTTTATAAATCGTTTTAAATTTGTTTTCAAAACGGCTTCAACTTCATTTTCAATTTCAAATCAAAATTGAATGTTCCATATCATTAACATATAAATGATAATATTTTCAAAACGTTATATTTTGAAATCACTTCCTTTTCGATATTCGTTATAAAAATGAATAAAATCGATATAAATATCGGTCGCGTCAAAATGGCGCAAATCTAATCAACACAGCTTCATATATTTCTATTTTCAAATATTCTATTCCAAATATTTCCTTTTCAAATATTTCTATTCAAATATTTCTTTTTCAAATATTCTATTCAAATATTCTATTTCAAATATTTCTATTCAAATATTCTTATTTCAAATATTTCTATTTCAAATATTTCTATTCAAATATTCTATTTCAAAACTGGAATGAGGCCCAATCAATTACCATATAATGTTAATTATATGGATTTTCTACAATACATGTATATAATAACAACGATAAATAATCAACCATCATCCAGAGTGCACCACACAACTGCATAAGCCTTAAATATAAATAATTAGTTCTTACAAAGTCTGTCAATCCATCGATTGACATACAACTAAACAATCGGGATTAGTGTACGTCAAACCTCATCCCAATACCCGTGTGCGGTTTCAAATCAACAAACACATATTTTATTTGTGCAGTTGGGCGATGTGTAAAATTTACTGTCCCAATCAATATCAGTCAAATCAGTGCATATAAACAAATCTCCGATTTGTTTATAAATATTTATTTTATATACACGTTAAAAATCATATTTTTAACTATAAAATATTTTCCACTATAAAATATTTTATTTCATTTCACATCACACAATCATATTTTCCACTATAAAATATATCTTCTTCTAATATAAAGATCGAATTTTTATATCTTCACTATAAAAATCACATTTTTATTTCAACATATATATAATAAAAGTCAGAGTTTTATTACACTACATATATAAAGATTAAATTTTTACTATCTATATAATATAAAAATCGTATTTTTATTCTTTCTATACTATAAAAATCATATTTTTATTTTCTACATTATATCAAAATCATATCTTTATGGTTCTAAAAATCAAATCTTTGAACAATAAAAATCCTAGCTTTTCTAGGTCAAAAATATGAACTTTCTACAATAAAAATCTAATCTTTAAGGTGTTAAAAATCTTAACTTTATGTTAATAAAAATATAAACTTTCTATGACTAAAAATATAAACTTTCTTATCTAAAGATTACATTTTTAAACTGATTATTCAATATAAATTAAAACAGTAAATAGAAAAACTTACAATGGATTAAAAAGGAGTGAAAGGGGCCTGTGTCGGAGAAGAAGAAGGGGAGGAGGACGCTGGACAGCTCGCATGTGGCGGGGGAAGGTGCGGAAGTCGACTGGGGGGGTGGGGGGCGGCGGGCCCTACCATGGCGGATTGGGGCTTCAGAAAAGGGGGCGTTTCGTGGGGATCGTCCATCGCCAGGGAGGAAAGGGGGGTCGATCGACGGGGAAGGGGGGTCTGGCCAGGTGCGGCGCGGTGGTCGGTGCGATTCCGTTCGATCCCCCCTTTTTTTCTTTTCATTTGATAAAGTAATGGGGGGGCTTGAGATAAAGGGAAGAGAGAGAGAGAATTTATATAATTAATTTATTATTTTTAAAATTCTAAAAGTAACTTTTTATTTCTAACTCGAAATCAAACCCATCGACTGTCGTCACTAGCTAAGTACCCTCATCCCAAACACAATGCGATATGTATCGTAAGCTGATTCGATCGTTTCGATCAGTTTTCGTCAAAATCAAAATATAACTCTATATATTAAATTTGAACGCACATTTCAATTTACCAGGGCTACAAACTAACTAGAAAAATTCCCGAAAAATATTTTCTAGCTTCGTATTGATGATACGGTCCTAACAAAACTAGTTTCGTCAAATTCTGAGACCGTTTGAAAAATGGCCATTTTCTAGTCGATTAAAATCAACTAAAACTAGTCAAACGCGTTTTCCTTTGCCACACTCACATAATGATTCGAAAAATTACGAATTTTGAAACCTAGCAATAACTTGATATCACGGATCCAACAAAAGTGGTTTCGTCGAAATCGAGGTCGTTTGCAAAATTTCCATTTTTAAGGGCCAGATTCCATAGCGACTATTCTGAATTTTCAACTAGGCATAACTTTTTATCCCCGTTATGAAATTTCAATTTTTCGGATTCATTGGAAAGATATTATCAATTAGATTCTAATATTTTTGGTTTCGCCAAAATCCGGTTTATTTTGCCCCCGGTACATTCATTTGAAATTTGAAATCGAACTATCAAACTACCGCGCCATTTTCAATTCCTTTTATATATATAAATAAATATTTATATTCTAACGATGACGTATATAAATATATACATTCTAATTCTATTCAAAATAAATTTCTCGTCGATATTATTTAAAATATTTCATTTTAAATATTCAAAATGCACTAAAATTGCCAAAACAAAAATTTTAAATTGGCTCGGTTTTCTGGGTTATTACAATGGATCACAGAGTAGGGATAACGTTTCTTTCTAGCTGAAAACTGATGTCATGGTATGGAGCCCTGGCATGCTTACTTATGTGGATGATGGATCGAGGTGCCTCGGATGTTGTTCAAATACGACCAGGTTGACGGTTAGATATGACATGGGAATGTTATGTTCAGGTGAAACCCATATTCGCCGCGAATTGGCGGGCTGGCTCTGCCACTCTGAAGGATCACATGTGTGTGAGTCCTAGATGTTTTGCTAGGGATGATCTGAATGGTTAAGGAATATCCTTTGGCTTGGTCATTATTGGAATCCAACTTCCAATACGAGCTTATGTTTTCATTTGTAACCTAATAGCCAACATAATGGGATGGGGCATTATGCAAGCTAAGATTTATACAATTATTTTCGAAAGTGATTTCCACACCTAGGCATTAGTAATAATATCAAATGATTTGTTTTTAAGAATATCAAGCATGTTTGGTACTTATAAGGTAAAACTCTATCCTCTGATTTGCGTTGCATTATGTGATGGGACTTGAGACTTATAATAGCTTCATTTTCTAAAAGCATGAATTCAAAACCTTTAAACTTGGTTGATGATTTTATGATATAGGTTATGGTTTGTTATTAAAGTTTTAAGCTGGTTAATCCAATCCTAACCCGAGTGTTTGATGCTTGGTCAGATCCAAGTGTGTGTTTCAGGTTCAAACAGGTTGATAAGGAGTTTCATTTAGTTTCGAGAAGATGGAGTTTTTCTTCAGATGGCAGGTCGTACTATACTATCTGTACTTGGATATATGGATTGGTGATGTAAGGATATATTTAACTCAATGATAAATGTTTTCTGTTGTAAAAGTTTCCACTATAAAGTTATCTATTGAATAATATATTTTGTCTTTGTTTCGCTGTGTTTTGCTCTGATAAAACCCGATGTATCGATTTTGCGACATTTGATTTTGTGGTACATGAACATCGTGGATGTGTCAAGTATCTACTATCAAAGGTCGGAGATTTGGTTTATCGCAGGACTTCTGGGGATGCTTGCCTTTTTTGGACTGGACCTGTGTGGTTTATGGTCGGTCCAAAGGGTGAGGATTTCTAGGTCATCTCACTAATTAACGTCCACAAGTGTACTCTGGGTCTATTTAGTTAAAGCCCCGCAATATCCTCGCTATAGCCCATAGCGCTCTTCAACCGTAACTCTATTTCAATTTAGTGTTAATGAACAGTAGATCCGTTTTTTGTCCCGCTTTTTTCCGTAGCATCCGCTAAATCAAGGCTTTTTAGCGTCCGCTTTAGCGATATTAATATATAGACCTTGATTTGTCTGGTTTCCTTTTTTAAAAATAAATTACACTCATCAAATTTAGCATGCATAAATACGACATTCCTTTATTTTGTTATATAAGATTAATTAGTATTAGTTTCTTGCACGCATATAATATGAGAAAGATGATCAATTAATTCTCAAATATTTGGATTTATATATAATATACCTTTTTGTGTCTCCACCATATCCCCTCTATTTCCCCGCTTTATCCCCTCCATACCTTTTTGCACCTCCGCCGCTATAGAACCGCTAAGCGTTTTAACTACACAGCTCTGCGTGTTAAGCTAAGAGAAGTTGCCATCTCCACCACCCAACTTGGTATATTTGTAAAAAAATCGACGTACATGGGCCGTAGGAAATACTCTATCAGACATTCGTCCATACAAATCATACAGGGACATGATGAACCAAAGGTACCCTCTTCCCGGCATCCTATAAAGGAACCACCCCCAAGGATCAGAAGCGAGAAGTCCTTCCAAAACCATAGATTTCAACTACGATCGAATCACAGTTTATCTCTTGGGAGATACCCGATATTATAAGTAATCCTTCCGTTTTATGGAGATCTATAGGTCTTCAAATGCTCTATCTTGATTATTTTCTGGTATCTGCCACGATTACGTATTTGCTGGTTGGAATGGTTTTCGAATATAAATTCAATTCTGGTCTTTCCATACCAACACTCAATAATAGGCCAGATTTGATAGTCGGTTATTTAGCTATCAAATAAGCAACCATTCAACCATAAAAATAAAAATGAATTCACTGGTTTGGTACTCAGCATCACTTAGCCCCTTTAATTTAATGAATGGTTAAAATATTTCGATACTTGGAAAATAGCATTTCACCTCTTATTTAAATATAAGAGTATCCTCAATATAATTTAATTTATATACATTAAAATATCTCAAATATCATATCAATTCGATATATCCATTTAAATCTCATAATCATATCTAATACTTCACTTATAAATATCATTTGCAAAACATTTGCTATAACCATTATTCATTTCCTAAACTAGGATCAAAATCTCTTTTTATTTAAATTATACATTCATTAACCAAATCAGTTCAACTTAATATTCGTAAAACAAGGTCACAGATTCCATTTTCAATATAATTAACCCCTTTCTTGGCATATTCATTTCTATTCAATAAATCTTGTTTATAACTCTTTTTTAAGTAATTCAACTTATACAAGTATCTCCATTGATAACTTAACTTTTGGGAAAACATACTATTTCCATTACTTAGAAAATAGTGCTATATGCTCAACCGAATGGTAGACATATAGTCACACTTTATTTTTGGGTCAAACAATGTTAAACTATACATTGTTTAATTTAATATCCAATAGTTCTGAATATATTTTGAAATCTTGAAAATATGTTGCAATATTCCTTTTATAAAAATAATAAATTATTTCAACATCTTCTAATATTACAAACTAATGCCATCCCTCGATAATAGTGAAGTCGTTCAAGTCGGGGTATTCTATTTACCTCTCAGACCTTGATCGACAACGTTCTTATCTTAAGATAAATAAAAGTTTGTAATTCTAAAACCGATTCTAATTATAATATCACCTTTAAATTCCATTTAAATGTTCCATTTAAAATATGTTATTTTACACACCCCAGTTACAAAATCCCTTTTTTACTTGTAAAAGACGTCTCAAATACTTCATTAGATATGAAAAACACATCTTTACCAATTTCTTGACAATTATATGAATATTCTCACGCACTTTACACGATCATTATATCATTATATCATTTTCATTTATTAAATGACTTGTTCTAAACCGCATAACCATGGGTTAATAATATTTTGAAATTTACTTTAATTATAACTAAATGACTGTAAGTCGTAATTTAAAGCTTTAGAATTTATTTTCAAAAATATTACTAAGTGATTATAAATTTATTTAAACATAAGAATCGACAATATAAAATATTTATGATTACCTTTATAAAAACCAATCATAATATATACTTATTCATAAACATTTATATTTTATATAACTTATAAAATACAATTGAAAAAGTCATTCGAGTTATAAAATAAAAAGGTTTAACTTAAACTTCATTGATTCGCCTGACAACAATCAACGTCAAAATAGATATAAATCTAAAAACATTTCAGATTCGATTTAAAATCGAGTCCCAAAGATATTTCTTAATTTATCAATGTCATTGAAGAGCCATACTACTGCTAAAATACCAACTGTGAAATAAGGGTTTATTTTATCCAATTCTACATTCAACCAAATATACAAGATAAACAATATCAATATAAGTGAGGAATCCTATTGGATCTCTCTAGCCTGTTTTTTCCCTACATCCAAATAGGTTACTTCAAATAAATCATCTATTCAATACAATTATATGTTTATCATTGTCCATCTCAATAGACGGAAATAAATAGTTTAATTGATAATTTCAACAATTAATCAGTAACAATAATCCAAGCATCCAACTATTCAGTTTATACGTTTATATTGTTATAAACGTGACCAACAAGGTGAGTTACCTTAATTGGTTATAATCGGTAAAAACAACGACTGATTTCAATTAAATTAAATGAACGTTTAATTTAATCAGTTCAGTCAATATATATATAATATCCAGTAATCATCTAGCAATAAACATCCATAGCACACAAATATTAAACCCGACTTATATAAAATATAAGTGGGACAAACTGAGTGAGTTATACTCACAGGATTCCATCTTTTGTTTAAGCGGTTCAGTTCTAGTTAAATTAAACTAACATTTAATTTAACTAGAAATTCCAGCTTTGTCCAAATCAGTTCCAGAATATTGGGTTCGTCCTCACGAGTCCAATGCAACTTGTTTCGTTCCATTCTGATAATACAGACACAAGTTATGAAATTTATAATATACGCTTTAATTAACTGATTCATTCCTTAATTAACAATTAATTATTATAATTAATTACTTTTAATTAACGGCTAACAGTGGATTAACCCTTTCTTCCTCGTGTTTCCTTTGATTGCAAGTACCAGCACTGTCTTCATCCACGCACGAACCCATCTTCATGCCATCGCACCGCCACTCCGATCGTCGGTCAGCGATCTGACCTCACTAGCGCATGCCGCCCACTGTCCTCGTCCTTCGGCCCCAGACTCGCTCAACCCAGGTCTGTCGTTCCCCCGAAAAGGCCTCACAAATGTAGTAGCTCTCTCATGCAATTCCAGCTGCACCAACAACTTATATTTGATTGTCGTCGTTCAAATTAAATACCTCGACGAGCTCAACAAGATTGTAGTTTAGGGTTTTTTCTATAGATCAATGGATTTGCATATTTATCGATGGGAAGGAAGGCGATTTCAAGCCGTTCGAAGGTTTTAAGGTGGTAGCCTGGGTTAATTGACTACGGAAGAAATAGTTTGACTGAATTTTTAGGGTTAAAGGGGTATGGTGTGGTATATATACAGAGAGAATATTATTATTTTATTGTTTACGAAACTAGTGCCCTAAGTTTCATGCAAAAACTACCTCATACAA
Source organism: Allium sativum (assembly GCA_030737875.1). Classification (NCBI taxonomy): domain Eukaryota; kingdom Viridiplantae; phylum Streptophyta; class Magnoliopsida; order Asparagales; family Amaryllidaceae; genus Allium; species Allium sativum. The sequence goes on from CM060911.1 coordinate 197,537,529, forward strand.
CCTCCGATTGCAATGAAAATGATTATCCTAGCATAATTAAATATTTCGGATATGATGGAATTGGTTTCATCGAATTTCGAGATCGTTTGTAAAACTTCATTTTTAATATCACAATGTGAATCGATACGCATTTAAATTGCGCATGTCACAGAATAAATCCAATTGGTTTAAAACTTGAAATTTTATAGTAATTTATTATTACAGGTTTAATAAAATTAGTTTCATTGAAATCCGAGTTTGTTTGAAAATTGGTAATTCTTAAGTTTCATATTAAATTGATAAAACGATTAAATAAAAATCAAGGAGTTTATCATTCGCTCGATCAAACAATAAGTCCGATCGATATGAAAACCAAATCCTGTAATAACTTACTAATACTGTAACAATCTGGGATTTTTTACTAGTTAAATGATTAGTTTATATAAATTAATTAAGTTTAAAATAATTGCTTAGAATTATAAAATATAGTTGAGAAGTATTTTATTAAAATATATAATTTTATATATACCTTTGGTAGCATTTGGTTAAGTGTTGTATATAGTTTTCTATAGCATTTGAGGGAGAAATGCTACCTAAAGTACCTTCCTCCTTATTTTTACAAGTGTTAGGACACTTGTCTTAATGCATGTACCCTTTTATGCATGGCTTACACATGTCCTATTATGTGTCACCATCTCCTTAATCTTTTCCCTTATGTCAACAAGTGTTAGGACATTTGTAATGTTGCATGCACCACTCCATGCTTGACATACACTTGTCCTATAAGGTGTTATCACCATATTCATCCATTTCTAGTATAAATACACCACCCTTCTTCCCTTAAACATTCATTTCAATCTTCTCTTCCATTTCTCCTCCTTCATCCCCTTAAAATCCATGTCTTTCATGGTATAATTCCTACTCCTCCAATTATAATATATATATATATATATATATATATATATATATATATTGCTGAAAAGTCGGTAATGTCAACCACTCGGTCCGGAATAGCTGTAGTTGATCTAGCTGCCTAGCAATAAATGATAGCATAGAGGAACCCCAAGGTGAGAAATCGAAACTTATATTTGTTCACTTTTTATGCTATGTGAATGATTGTAAATTATGTGGTTAATTAGTAATTATTGCAGTGTAAGAATTTAGGGACAAACGCTTATACGTAAACATGTATACACTGTTATATATACCCATATATGTTTGCGTGACGGATGATGGTTGCTTCGTGGTTGTTATTAGTAATAGTATATGTATTACTCTTGTTACACAATCGTATGTGGATTTATATGGGTATCGGATAAGTCTTGGACCAAGTTGATTTGTAAAAGAATATTTTATTCATTTAAATGAAAGGTGAAACTTGAAAGTTGAAATATTATTTGGAAATGTTTTAAAAATGGTTTTTGATAGTTTGAAATGGTTTGTATAAGTATGAGATGGTTTTCTAAAGTGTTTAGAAGCAGTTCGAAATAATTTTTAAGAAATTATGTGTAGCGACCCGAACTTCCCGGCCAGCCTAAACCGAACAAGAAGGCGGACTGCTTTGAGAACACGACGCCTCAGAACACAAACAATAGAACATTTCACTGATATTACAACAATTTCCATCTAAGTACAAGAATACCAGAGTATAAATAAATATTACACAGCAGAAATAAAATAATATCAGAGATTAAAATACAAAGCAGCGGAAATTTAAATGTATAAATAAAATGTATAGCGGAAAATACATCAACAACACAACTGAAGGAAATACACAAATACAAAGCTTTCGGAATATAGCTCCAGCTGTAATTCAGGATCCTGGGAAAAGAAATATCTGCGAAAATCAAAACTACTAGCTGCCCGTGTGGAAAATAAGGGCACCCAGAATTTAGGTAGAAACAATAAACTCTGAGTCAGTCATGGGACTGGTGTGGGAACTAAAACAGTTATAAAAACTTTACTTTAAAATATGGTAAATCACGGGACCACGTCGCATGTCACGGCACGGGTTTACCCCCATGAATACTAGTGCCTAAACGATAAATAATAATAGATATATGGATCTACAATGCATCATACAACATGCAATTTTCCAATCTACCCATTTAGGCTTAAACCCCAAATTTAGATTTTTTCCAAATCCAATTCACTTTACAGAAATTATTTCTTTGGACTTCATTCTCGAATTTTTATTTCAAATCATTTGAAATACATATCTAGCTTTATATCAAAGTAGATTTCACTTCGGGATCTCAAACCAAAATCTTTGGAAACATGAATTCCAAAACATCACAATGCATACAAAAATATATGCAACCAAATATCGGGAGGTAGTCAGTCCTTAGACAAGGCAAAGGGTACGCACCTTACAAACTCGATATATATATACATGTGTGTGTGTGTGTGCGCGCACCTCCCATGATGAAGCATGCTACATTGACAATGCACCTCCCACGCCCTCGGGGAAAATTCACCGCCTATCTCACCCATAATTTTAGGCGTTCGGGTTACCCGAATATTTAGCCATACCAAATCATTTCATATCCCGAAGTAGGGAAATTCATTTCACAACATAACAATCACAAGCACTTTCAAACTATACTTATGGTACTTCACATCATCAATTCACACATATGATCAATCACTATTAATCACATAACATTTGAGCTCGTACATCTCAAAGAAGGATGTTAAGCAAGAGAATAAATTCTCCACTACCAAACAGATAAATCATCAATAGAAACTAATCGGTTACATAATGAACCACAATGTAAACCATAATACATTTCCAAATCATTTCGACAACATCGGGTTTAGCCCTTGAAATCCTTTCTATTTTATAAAACATTTCTGTCCAAAATTGGGAAAACTTTTCTTTTCACTTAAGAAAAACTCTTTTCAAAATCATTCATTAATTTTGAGATAAACAACAACATCGCTAACACCTCATAGTCAAATCATGAAGTGTTTCACCAGGTGTTATCATACAAATATTTCTATCCAGCCCAATGCTAAATGTAAAAGCATATTTTGCTCATAAATTGGTCGAGCGCAATCCAAATAATCAATCAGTCACAACCAATATCAACAACCAAGCACATTTGGTTTATATCGCTTCTCATGTTTTGGTAAATTTAATCACCATTCATTCATTCAAATCTAATTGAAGATTTATTAAAACTCTTCTTGGTTTTAATCTTCAAAAATCATTACTTAACGATTATTCAACTTTAGGAAATTAATCCTGCCTTTAACTGGGTTAAAGAATCAATGCCATTTAAAATAAAGTTCACGATAAACCCAAAATCATCTTCCATCAAAATGGAATCTTCATGGAAATCATAACAGTATATAATTGATATAAATTTCCGTATCAAATCAATACTATAAATGGAATAATGGCAAAGCCTTTTAAATCGCATAAATAGTAATGGTCTTCCTCTACAGAAGTTCATCTTGATTATTACCAAATCGAATTCCATTCAATTCCAATTTAATATTTTAAATTAGAAAATTTTACTTTGGAAAATTTCCATTAAATCTTAATAAAAAGATTTATAAATTCCAAATCATATCTTCACTGTTAATTGGGTAAAAGAACTCATGTTATTTAAAACATCGCTCACTATAAACCCAAAAATCCAATTTGATATTAAATATAAGGCTCTGAATAGAAATAATATCGGCTTATATTCAACATCAAATTCTGAAACCAACAGGTATCGCATTGGGAATAACGATATTTATATCTTCCAAATTCCTCAACAATATTTGTATAATCATGGAATCCAATATCGAAATATTCCAAAGATTATTTCTATTCTAATCCATTCCAATTTATTCATGGGAAAATTTTGGTTATTTCAAAAACCCGTTTTCAATCCAATTTATTTATTTCAAAGCATTGGATTATCATTCTAGTTAATAACTAGTTCATTTAGATAAAAATATCCTTTATCTTCTCAAAACAAGTAATTTTTCATCCAAAATCTTTCCAAATCATTTATTATGATTTTACACAAATTTTCCACATTTTTAATAATTTTATTAAGGCCTTAACAGTCGATTTCCAATATCGGCCAACGAACTACATCCATAGCGACCTTTTCTGAAATTGATTTGGACATAATTTAAAATCCAACCATTTAAATTTAAATCTCTTATATTCATTTGAAAGAACTTTTCAATACGAACCCAACAGTTCTGGTTTTAGGAGAATCCGACGGTCGAATCTTCCGTTACACCAATTTGAAGTCAATGGTTGAAATTCGCGAATGGTCGCTGCGCGGCACGTTCTATTCAAGCCATTAAATATATATATATATCATCGATTTCCATTTAAAACATATTTTATAAAACATTTTAAATTCGTTTTAAAAACTATTTCAACTTCCACTTCAATTTTAAATCAAAATTGAATACTCCATTACATGACAATTTTATATATCTCATATATAAGCTAAAAATAATATTTTTAGCCAACCAATTTTTTTTTCAATACATGACCATTTTATATATTGCATAATATATATATATGTTAAAAATACTATTTTAAGAGAACAAATAATTATTTTAATACATAACCATTTTATATATCTCATATATATATATATGTTAAAAATAATATTTTTTAGCGAACAAATAATTATTTTAATACATGACCATTTTATATATCTCATATATAGGCTAAAAATAATATTTATTTCAATACATGACCATTTTATTCATTGCATTTCAGAAAAAATTTGCCATTATAACAGCGCTATTTTTTTGAACCGGATAATGTCTAGCATTACCACTCTACTGACTAGGCTCGCGCTATACACAATAATATCATCCAACAAATCAATAATAGGGTTGCCAAACCCATATAAAATAACGATCAACTAATAACCAAAAATTAACCAAACATCCATGGTCTCAAACAACTGTGAAAGGAGCTACTAAGCCCCATTTACAGCCTATGATATAATAACATAACAAATATCATTTGAATGAGAGAGTTCTCACTTTGGTTTCCACTCCGCCATTCTTTATTTTTGAATTTCTATTTTATTTTTAATAAAATTAAACTGGACGTCTAATTTTATCAAAAATTGTAACTTGCTCCATTTCCATTCTGGTCAGTTCATTGCGTAGTACTATTCGACATGATTCCAACGCAACTGAAATCATCGGATTTGGACCTCGTATGGAAAAGATATGATGTTATAAACATTTAATTACATAATTAAATTATTAAAATAAAAATTAATTTCCTTAATTACCCTCATTAACATTAAATCCCTCTTCCATCGTATATAATTCTCCAACTGATCAAAATTGAACCCACATCGACCATGCTTCTTCTCCCACCGTGCATCACCAGCGCCACTGTACCTCGATCGGACCATACCACCGCGTCGTCGCCTTCCTCCTCCCCTATCGCCTGGCGGCGTGCCAGACTCAGCCTCCCAGTTCACCCCAAAAAAACTCCCAAACGCAATGACTTCCAGCTCGAAAATCGAGCAGTCCACAACGTTAAATTTAATCAAAGCCGATAGAACTGAAGATCTCGCGATTCTCTTTAATTTTTCCTTTGGAAGCTTCGAAAATTATTGAGTGGATTTGCCAGAAATTGAGGAAGAAAATCAAACAAAATCCGCCCTTGGTTTGAAGAGAACAGTGGTGGAAAAATCTAATTGGAAAATAGGGTTTGATTTATTTCTAGGGTATATATAATATAATTAAATATTACTTAATTTGTAAATTACTTGTTTACTACCACGAACTCAAAATAAAACCCAACAACTGTCGCCCCTAGCTGAATACCCCCATTTCGAACACAATGGGATATGTTTCGTAAGCCAATTCAACTGTTTTGATCAGTTTTTATCAAAATTAAAATATAAACTAATATAACGGTCAATATTGAATTTGAGCGTACATTTTTAATTTACCGGGGCCACATACTAACTCCAAAAATTACAGAAAAAATTAATCTAGCTATGGTCCAAACAAAACTAATTTCGTCGAATTTGGAGATCATTTGAAAAATGGTCTTTTTTCCAATCGATTAAATTCAAACTAAAATTACCAAACACATTTAAATTCACTGCGCTCACATATTAATCCCAAAAATTATGAAATTTTGAAGCTGATAATAATTTGACATTCCAGATCCAACAAAAGTGGTTTCGTCGAAAACGGAGGTCGTTTGCAAAATGGCTATTTTTAAGGGCTATATATAATTTAAAACATATATAAATTCCATAACGACTATTTTAAATTTTAAATTGGACATAACTTTCATCTTATAAAGTGAAATCTCAATTTCTCACATTAGTTAGAAAATTATTTTCCTTGTTTTACTGAAATCCAATTTATTTTGAATTATGTACATTCATTTGAAATTAAAAATCGAATTTTCAAACTACCACGCCGTTTCAGGCTTGTTTTATAATTAAAATAAATTTATAAGTTCTAACTTCGATTTAAATAAATTTTTAGTCGTTATCATTTAAAATAAATCATTTTAAATATTCAAAACCCATTAAAATAGCTAAAATAAAAATTTTAAATTGGTTCAGAAATCCCAGGTTGTTACATTATGTTACGATCAAAATAGAGTTTGGCGCACAGCGACAGTTCGCATATTTTAGTTGCAAACTTTAAACACTTATAACTTTTGCAATTTAAATCAGATTTCCACGAAATGAAAAATGTTTGGTTTCTATTAACAAGAACTTTCAAATGAGTGAAAGCAGTTTTTAATTTCGACTTAAAGTTTTCATGTTATGTTTAAAACAATTTCGAAAAGGTCGACGTAAGTGCAGTTCGTTATGAATGGCTGTATTAATTATTTAAAAATATGGAATTCTTTGTAAAATCATAATTAATGATTCAAAAGTGATTTATGTTAAAATCATGAAGGTTTGGGTAATATAAAGGTCATTTTACTTAAATTAGCCCATACCGGTATTCTGAAACATTTTTTTAACGCTTTTGTAACGTTGTTCGTTCACTATTGAGTTTTAAAAGGATTTAGCTTTATAAATCTTTTCCAAATCTTAGTAAATGATTTCTAACAAGTAATAAAGTGTTTTGAATGATAATTTGTGTTTTCAAACATGGAGTATTGGTTGAGACTTGATTTGGTCCTGTATATCCACATGGTTTTAAAATTGCACTTATTATTCGGAAAGCCCGGGACCAGAACTGAAATTGAAAACCGTTCTGAATAATAATATGACATTATGAAGCAACTGAAGACATTGAAGACGGTATTGAAGACCGGGACCCTTCACATCGTAAGGGCGACTTGCTGAATATCTCGAATGGTTGGCTCCCATTCGCAGACGGATTTTTATATCAGTTAAGTGGCAAGTAGTTCAGGCGTATTTGGGGGAATTCCGAATTTTGGTTTCTTATAAACCCAGGACAAATCTTTGTGAATTGTGTGTCTGACATTGTAATTGACTGTGTAGCATTGAAATTTATTAATATATATCTGCTTAGTGGCAGAGAATTCATTCTCTTAGCTTAACGCCCTTCTCTAAGACGTATGAGCTTAGAGGTTATATATTGATAGAAATCAGTGATGCGTTATGAATGGACGATGTGGCATACTTAAGCTCTGTCATGAGATATGGGTGATCAAGGCATGACTTATTTAAACGTAGCTTTGTGTATATCATTGCCTCGACAAGTCTCACACCCCGGTAAATGGCCAAACCAGGAAGAAATGCAGCAGAGTTATGGGTGTGCTGTCTCCTTCTAGATAAAAGGTGTACCATGGTATAGAGTCCAGGTATTAACCTATGTGGAAAACATATACTCTTTTGGTTGTTGTTGGCGAGCGCTTGGAAAGGTCAGTAACGACCATGAGATGACATACTCAGGCGTTCTCTAAGTTACCTAGTTACAGAGGTAACCCGACCTTATGTTAGCATGAGGAGCATCACTGTTGATCCTCAGACATCCCTCTAAAGGTGTTCAAATTCGGTTCGGTAGGGAAGTTCCTTTGCCCGGTCAGTAACGAGCCAGTACGGTTTAGTTGTATATTATTATGTCAGTATAGTATATGGTATATGTGCTGGCTAAGATTGATACATCTACTTTTGAAATTGTTTTTTCACTATGCACTAATAATAATATCAAAATGGTTTCTGCGTATTAAAGCATTTTTTACTATCATAAGGAGAAACCTCGCCCATGTGTGCATTTGCATTGTGTGTGCGCCACGGGACCTTATGTTAGTTTCATTTTTCTAAAAGTCAATGCAAATTTCTATGCACTAACAAATATAATGAGTTCCCACAGCAGTACCATGACTGACCCCGAGTTGTTTCGGTTTTACACAAAACTCGGGGTGCCCATAATATTTTACACGGGCAACCTAGTATTAGGTTGCATCATTTGGAGCTTATGTCTTGGAGTCTTTTCTCCAGTGTATCCCTTGCTTTTGTGGAGTTGTCGTTGCTGTGGAGTATCAACTATTTTCTTTGGAATATACTATTTTGTGGGCATTTGTGATTTGGAGCTATTCAGGTGAAGATGGAGTCTGTTAGGGGATTTACCTTGTTTAGTCAGTTTTCGCTGCTCTTTTGGATATGAATATGTATTATTGTGAACTCTGATGTAATCTCAGGTTATATAAATGAGAAGCTGTTCATTTTATTGTGATTGATCTAATGTGTTATATCCCCAGACAACCAGGAATTCGACACTTGAATTTCAAGGATTTTGAATACGAGAAGGTATTTAAGTGTCGATTTTCGAGGGTCAAAATTTCAGGTTGTCACCGTTGGTATCAGAGCTTTGGTTTATACAAAGATTTGGGGTATAACTAATTAGATAGCTCATTAGAGATGGGGTTAGCGATACCCTAGAATGAGTATAATCCAATGAAATGAAAATAGTTTAAACTGTTTCATACTCTTTAGGTAATTTGGCTGCATGTCTAATAGCATTTTCATACTATTATCAGATAGTAGGAAATGAGCAGTAAATGCGGACGTAGCGGAGGAAGCAGTACCACCACCAATGGTCATGATGCTACGACAATTAATGAGACTGCAATTCGATCCCCGACTTACACTAGCCTTCCTGATCTGAATAAGGTTAACGTGAATCTGGGTGGGAAACCATTTAGGGGATCCGACGATGTTATAGAAGCTCAACTCTAGATTAAATCATGCAAGAAAATTTTCAAAGGACCTAATCTAGAAGATAATCAGAAGAAACTGCTGGCCACATGGCAACTATAGGAAGGAGCTGCTGCATGGTGGGAGACTATCATCCAAGGGAAATCAAAAGATGACTTTTCATGGAAGGATTTCAAAGAAGTTTTCAAAGAATGTTACATGACCTTAGCAGGATTTTCTCAGATTATACGAAGAGTTTATGAATCTTAAGCAAGGTAATATGTAGTTTGAGGAATACCTGAGTAAGTTCAATGAATTTTCTCTCTTTGGACCTGAACTAATAAACACCCTGCTGAAGAAGAATGAAAGATTTATTAAGGGGATGAATCCAAAGTATCACGAGAGGATGACTGCACACATCAAGCAATAATTTGTGGACTTAGTAGATATAAGATATAGGTATGCCAAAGCAACAACAACAATAATAATAAGGATAAAGACAAAAAGAGGAAGTCTAAAGAAAAGAAGTCGGAGCCAAAGAAACCAAAGAAAGGAACTCAGCAAAATAACTTGTTGAAAATTACTTGCTGCAACTTTTCGGAAAAAGGTCATTTAAGAGTTAATTTCAAGAAGCCGAGGGAGAAGGATCATGAAAAAGAAATGGATATGGCAAGAGTCTATACAGTAGAAGATAAACCTTCAACCTCGCCGGATGCAAAAAGGAAAGGAGTATTAGAAGGAAACATTTTAGTTTGTGATAAATTGGTTAGAGTATTATTCGATACTGGTGCTTCACACAGTTTTGTTTCAAAGGAAACCATAGAAGATTTAAAACTTGAACTTGAATTTATTGACCAACCCATTTGCATAACTAATCGAATAGGAGGTTCCACAAATCTCTGTCTTTATTGTAGAAAGGTCCCTATTTCCTATTCTCTTCATCAATTCCCTATTAATCTTATTGTCCTGGATTTCAACGAATTTGGAATTCTACTCGGAATGGATTGGTTAAACAAATATGAAGCCCATCTAGATTGTGCAAAGAGGAAAATATAGGTAAAAACAAATCTAGGGAATTTTATTGAAATATCTTGTGAAGATCCTAGCCCAAAAAGAGATAATCTAATGTATACCTTGGGTTACTCTGATACTAACATAATACAATCCCCATTATTAGGGAATTTCCCGACATATTTAGAGAAATTAAGATTCTTCCTCCACATCGTGAAATCGAATTTAGGATTAACCTAGTACCTAATACCCAACCCGTTGTCCATCCTAGCCGAAGAATGGCCCTAAGAGGAAGAGAAGAGCAAAATAAACAATCGAAGAACTATTGGAAAAAAGATTTATCCGACCTAGTTGTTCAAGTAGGTGGTCAGTCGTGGTATTCGTAGCCAAATCCGACAGTTCCTTAAGATTGTGCGTTGACAATCGAGATCTTAATAAGCAAAATCTTATTAATAAATACCTCTTTGCCCTGTATAGAGGACCTATTTGATCAATTAAATGGTGCTCAATTTTTCTCAGAAATGGACCTAGCCACCGGTTTTCATCATCTAATAATCGCAAAGAATTGTATCCATCTAACTGCCTTTAGGGGACCCGATACCTTTTATTAATGGTTATTAATGTCGTTCGGTTTGACTAATGCCCCAGCCTATTCGTTTACCTGATGACTACAGTTTTTCGAGAAGTATTGAATAAGTCCAGTATTGGTTTTCATCGATGAAATTCTCATCTACTCCAAAATTGAGGAAGAACATGCAGAACAACTAAGAATTGCTATGGAAATATTGGGAAAGAATGTGCTCAAAGCAAAGATCTCCAAATGCCACTTCTGGGAAAAAGAAGTTAAATTTCTTGGTCATATCATATCTGAGAAAGGAATTTCGGTAGACCTAGAAAAAATCTATGACATTTTGGATTGGAAGCAACCAAAACACCAAAAGAAATCCAGAGTTTCTTAGGATTGGCTGGATGTTATAGAAGATTTTTTCAAGTATAGCTTCTCATCTTAGAAAGCTAACCATGAAGAATGCCAAGTTTGTATGGTCCCCAAAATGTAAAGTAGCCTTTCAGAAGCTAAAGAAAAGACCGACATCTGCTCTAGTTCTAACTATTATAAATGGAAATAAAGGGCTATCAGTTTATACAGAAGCGTGCGAGGAAGGATTTGGCACAGTTTTGATGCAAGAAGGCATAGTAATTGCATATGCAAGCAGACAATTGAAATTGCATGAAAGTAATTATCAAACCTATGACTTAGAATTGCTAGCTGTTATATTTGCTTTGAAAATTTGGAGGCACTATCTTTTGGGAGAAAAGTTTGAATTATAAACTGACCAAAAGCCTCTAAAGTATTTATTCACTAAAAAAGATTTTAATTTAAGATAGCATTGTTGGTTGGAATACTTAACATCATATTATTTAGAAATTTGGTATACCGCTGGGAAAGCCAACGTTGTAGCTGATGCTTTAAGTAGGAAATACGCCATCATCACTTATCTAGATATCGCCCCAACTCTTATGGAAAAGATTACCAGTAAGCTGGGGGTTGATAGAATTTTACAAAGAATAACTAAGATTATAAAATAAGGTAAGAATTCAAGTTTTGAAATTGATGAAAAGGTATTATGAGATTGAAAGGAAGAATTTGTGTCCCAGACATAAAAAAGATTAAGAAAAAAATATTGGACGAATGTCATAAATCCAGATTCAGCATCCACCCTGGAGTTAATAAAATGTATTGAGATGTTAAACGTACATTTTGGTGGAGAACAATGAAGAGGGACATATCTATTTATGTCAGTCGTTGTGCCACAGTCAACAAATAAAAAGAGATCATCAGAAGACAGCGGGATTACATCAACCTTTGCCAATTCCACAATGGAAATGGGATAAAGTTTCAATGGACTTTATCGATGGTTTACCCCACACTCGCAAAGGGAATGACAGAATATGGGTTATTGTGGATCACCTAACTAAAAGTGCTCGTTTCATTCCCATAAAACCCATCAGGACTGCTGCTAGTTTAGCAAAGTTATATATCAAGGAAATCGTTTGGTTACATGGAATTCCAAGTAACATCGTGAGTGATCGTGACCTTATCTTCATCAGTCGCTTTTGGGAAGCTTTTCAAGATGCTTTGGTAAGGAAGTTAAACTTTTGCATTCCCTATCATCCACAATTGGACGGACAAACAGAAAGAGTTAACACGATTTTGGAAGACTTGTTGCGAGCATGTGTTCTCGATTTCAAAGGTTCATGGGAAAATCATTTGCCATTGGTTGAATTTTCTTATAACAATATTTATCAAGCTAGTATTAAGATGACACCGTTTGAAGCACTCTTTGGCCGGTCATGCAAATCACCAATATGTTGGGTTGAGTTCAAAGATAGACTTTTCTTGGACCAGATACAATCAAAGAAGAACCATAAAAAGTGGATCTCATTAAGTAGAAGCTAAAAATGGCCCAGGATCGACAAAAGTGCTATGCTGATCGAAGAAGAAAAGCTTTGTAATTTGCAAATGGAGATTCCATATTTTTGGAAGTATCTCTGATGAAAGGAGCTATTAGATTTAGGAAAACAGGAAAGTTAGCTCGATGGTATATTGGACTGTTTGTTGTTCTAGAGAGAATTGGACCGTTAGCTTATCGAGCTAGTTACAAGAGTGGTTATCTGGTGTGCATGATGTGTTCCACATTTCTAATCTTAGGAAATATGTGCATGACCCAGACCAGATTATAAAAGAAGCTACTCAACAGGATATGGAAATCCCCCCAAATTTAGCACTTAAAAGAGAACCTATAAAGATCATTGGTGGACATGAAAAGAGATTAAGGAATAAGACTATTAAGTTGGTTAAAGTACAATGAAGTGGTGACCCCAAGGATTGTACCTGGAAGACGAAAAAGACCTTGTGAAAATTCTATCCTGACTATTGAGTGGACATTACAGTCCAGCCCAACCTTCGGTAAACTCATTTCCTTATCTATATCCTTTCAGTTATTCCTGTCTTATGTTATTATTTTCTTAGGCAATTTCGAGGACGAAATTCTTTTTAGAGGGGGTGAATGTGACGATCTGGGATTTTTGACTGGTTAATTGATCAGTTTATATAAATTTATAAATTAATTAAATTTGAAATAAATTGTTTAGAATTATAAAATATAGTTGAGAAGTATTCTGTTAAAATATATAATTTTATATATACCTTTGGTAGCATTTGGTTAAGTGTTGTATATAGTTTTCTATATCATTTAAAGGAGAAATGTTACCTAAAGTACCTTCCTCCTTATTTTCACAAGTGTTAGGACACTTGTCTTAATGTGTGTACCCTTCCATGCATGGCTTACACATGTCCTATTATGTTTCATCCTCTCCTTAAGTTTTTTCCTTATGTTAGTAAGTGTTAGGACACTTGTAATGTTGCATGCACCACACCATGCATGACAAACACTTGTCCTATAAGGTGTCATTACCACATTCATCCATTTCAAGTATAAATACACCACACTTTTTCCCTTAAACATTAATTTCAACCTTCTCTTCCATTTCTCCTCCTTCCTCACCTTAAAATCTATGGCTTCCATGGAATAAATCCTCCTCCTCCAATTATAAAATATATAAATTGCTGAAAAGTCGGTAATGTCAAACAGTGAGTCTGGAATAGCTATAGTTGGTATAGCAACCTAGCAATAAAGGATAGCATAACGGAACCCCAAGGTGAGAGCTTGACACTCATATTTGTTTATTTTTTATGTTGCATAAATGGTTGTTAATTATGTGGTTAATAAGTAATTATTACAGTGTAAGCATTTAGTGACAAATGCTTATACGTACACACGTATACACTGTTATATATACTCATATATGCTTGTGTGATGGATGAATGGATGCTTCGCGGTTGTTATTAGTGATAGTATGTGCATTACTCTTGTTACACAATCATATGTGGGTTTATATGGGTATCGGACAAGTCTCAGACCAAGTCAGTTTGCAAAAGAATGTTTTATTCATTTAAATGAAGGGTGAAACTTGAAATATTATTTGGAAATGGTTTTAAAATGATTTTTAATAGTTTTAAATAGTTTTTATAAGTACAAGATGGTTTTCTAAAGTATTTTAAAGCAGTTCGAAATAATTTTTATGAAATTATATTACGGTCAAAATAGAGCTTGGCGCACAGCGACAGTTCAGGTATTTTAGTTGCAAACTTTAAACGCTTATAACTTTTGCAATTTAAATTGGATTAACAAAAAACATTTGATTTCTATTAAGAAGAGCTTTCAAATGAGTGAAAGCAGATTTTAAGTTCGACTTATAGTTTTCAAGTTATGTTTAAAACAATTTAGAAAAGGTCAATATAAGTGCAGTTCGTTATAAACGGTTGTATAAATTATTTAAAAGTACGTAATTTTTTGTAAAATCATAATTAATGATTTAAATGTGATATATGTTATAATCATGAAGGTTTGGGTAATAAAAAGGCCATTTTACTTAAATTATCCAATATCGGTATTCTGAAACACTTTTTGTAACGTTGTTTGTTCAATATTTAGTTTTAAAAGGATTTAGCTTTGTAAATCGTTTCCAAACCTTAGTAAATGATTTCTAACAAGTAATATATAATGTTTGAATGAAAATTTGAGTTTCCAAACATGGAGTATGGGTTGAGACTTGATTTGGTCTGGTATATCCACATGGTTTTAAAATTGCGCTCATTATTCGGAAAGATTGGGATCAGAACTAGATCTAAAAACCATTCCGAATAATAATACGACGTTATGAAGCAATTGAAGACATTGAAGATGGTATTGAAGACCGGAACCCTTCACATTGTAAGGGCGACTTGCTGAATGTCTCGAACAGTTGGGTCCCATTCGCAGATAGTTTTTTTTATCAGTTATGTGGCAAGTAGCCCGGACGTATTTGGAGGAATTCCGGATTTTGGTTTCTTTCAGACTCAAGACGAATCTTTATGGATTGTGTGTCTGACATTGTAATTGACTGTGTAGCATTGAATTTTATTAGTATATATATCTATTTGGTGGCAGAGAATTTATTTTCTTAGCTTAACACCCTCCTCTAAGACGTATGAGCATAGAGGTTACATATCAATAGAAATTAGTGATGAGTTGTGAATGGACAATGTGGCATACTTAAGTTATGTGATGAGCTATGGATGATCAAAGAATGGCTTATTTAAGCGTAGCTTTGTGTATATCGTGACCTCGGCAAGCCTCACACCCCGGTAAATGGCCAAAACCAAAAGAAATGTAGCAAGGTTATGGGTGTGTTGTTCCCTTCTAGATAAAAGGTGTACCAGGTTATGGAGCCCAGGTATTAACCTATGTGCAGAACATATACTTTTTGTTGTTGTTTGTGAGCGCTCGGAAAGGTCAGTAACGACTAGCAGATGACATATTCTGGTGTACTCTAAGTTACCTAGTTACAGAGGTAACCCGTACTTGTGTTAGCATGAGGAGCATCACTGTTGATCCTCGGATATCCCTCTAGAGGTGTTCAAAATTAGGTTCGGTAAGGAAGTTCCTTGGCCCGGTCATTGTTGGAAACCCAATCTCCACCACGAGCCAATACGGTTTTAGTTGGATACTATTATGTCAGTATAGTATATGGTACCTATGTTGGCTAGGATTGATACATCTACTTTCGAAATTGTTTTTTTCACTTTGCGCTAATAATAATATCAAAATGGTTCTCGCGTATTAAAGCATTTTTTACTAT
Organism: Allium sativum; assembly: GCA_030737875.1. Taxonomy (NCBI): domain Eukaryota; kingdom Viridiplantae; phylum Streptophyta; class Magnoliopsida; order Asparagales; family Amaryllidaceae; genus Allium; species Allium sativum. The sequence goes on from CM060911.1 coordinate 197,553,389, forward strand.
TATAAGGAGAAACGTCTCCCATGTGTGCGTTTTCATTGTGTGTGTGCCACGAGACCTTATGTTAATTTCATTTTTCAAAAAGTCATTGTGAATTTCTATGCACAAACAAATATAATGATTTATCACACCAGTCCCATGAGTGACCTGGAGTTGTTTCGGCTTCACACAATACTCCGGGTGCCCATATTTTTTTACATGGGTAGCCTAGTGTCAGGTTGCAGAATTTGGAGCTTGTGTCTTGGAGTCTTTTCCCCGGTGTATCTCTTGCTTTTGTGGAGTTTTTGTTGCTGTAGAGTATCAGCTATTTCCTTTGGCACATACTATTTTGTAAGCATTTGTGATTTGTAGCTATTCAGGTGAAGACGGAGTCTGTTAGGGGATTTACCTTGCTTAGTTAGTTTTCGCTGCTATCTTGCAATTATTAAAAATAACGAAGCAAAACATATTTTACACGTAAAACGAAAGAGCAGCTAAAACTAACTAAGCAAGGTAAATCCCATAATTTTGTTTTTGCCATCGCTGCTATTTTGTTCTTTGCACAAACTATTTCGAGACTGTCTTCCCGGAATGATATTTTACATGTAAAACGAAGCTATCTTGCACACCAAATTCTGTGGTTTCCAAAAATAATGAACCAAAACATATCCTGACTCTAAACATCGATATGAATTCAACGAAACAAGTTTCGCATCTTAATTTGAACGATAACTCAAGTTATACACAAATTTCTTCTAATCAAATCAAATTCATTTAAGTAATCGCTACACAAACTAGCTACACGTTTGTGGCTACCAATGTTACACATGATATCGGATTGCCACGAAATTAATTTTCATACAATAATTTAACACCATGGATCCAATGAAACTTATTTCGTTAAAATCCATGAATACTTCAGAAATGGTTATTTTTTACTTGATTAAATTAATATAAATTCACATTTTTGCCAAATCAACATTAAACTAAATATTTTAAAACACTATCATTATATTCCAATAGCATATATAGCCATTCAAAAAAAATGATTAAATTTCAGGTTATAACTATATTCAATTTATTAAAACCCTATAAATAAATCATTACGGTTTATAAATGATTTCATAGATGCAATTTAAAATTTTGATTTGAACATAACTTAAAATCTATAACATGAAATCTTGATTTTTCTCTTTCACTAGAAATTATAATCAAGTAGATTCGGACGATTCTTGTTTCAAAGAATTCTGACTTATACTTTATTTTATATATTCAATTGAAGTTTCAAAACGTAGTGTTACGAACTACCACGACGTTAAGAGATCATTTTTAATTAAATATAAATTATACGTTCAATCTTTGTTTAATTAATTGAAAGTAATCCTTTTATATTTCCAATCAACATTGGAAACCAAATTTAAATGTTCAAACTTAACGGTTATAAATCTGGGTCGTTATAGAGAGACTTCACCTTCTCCATCTTTCCTAAATAATATTTAAAATCTACATAAATAATTTTAAATTTTTTTACCTTAGACGTTTCATATTGAACAATTCCATAACAAATTATAACCTACGTTTATTTATTTTTTCCAAGCATTTTTTCGAAAATTATTAAAATACAAAATATAAAACGAATCACACAATCATTTGCAGTCTCATACACCTTCAAAAACTTAGATTGGAATGAATAAAATATAACAGTCAATAAGACAACCCAAACAAATAAAAGAATGTAATATCAAATAAAATTCGAACTATGACAACTCTTTAAATTGAAAATAGAAATAATATGATGATGCATATGAATAAATCAAATAAAATAGTAAGTTGATAATAACTATGTGTCTTTACAATAACGTCAAGCCCCTTATTATCCACCGGTCCTCTCTATTGACCAATCGGTGTATATCCAAAAAGAAGAGAATGGTAAAGGGTTAGAGATGAGCCAGATGAGTGAAAGCATCATATAAGTGCTACTACTAAACTTGTAAAACAACCCTTTCGCTAAAAATTATACCTTAAGATATGTAATATGTACCCATAAGTCACCTAAACATAATAAATTACTATACCTGTAACACCCCGTATTTTTAATAACACTGAAATAGAATAAATTAATAATAATTAATTTAATATTCGGAATTAAAGGAAATGGACCGCGCCATTGTGTCCTTCTCGAAATTATGGTCAAGATAGACATATGGTTTGCGTAAAACGAACACCGTATAAAGAAGTTATGAGGATTTTAAGTTTGTATATGCGTTGAAGAATTATATATATACATATGAGTCAAAACTTATATAGAAAAGGGTTTAAAAGTCAAAATTTCGTAAGGCAGCAAATTTCCCGCTCTAGGGGGTCGACCCCCTAGGGGGTGTCGACACCGGGGTCGACCCCCTACAAGGGTGTTGAAACCCCTAGGGCTGACGAGGCAGTTGGTTTCTGGAGGATGGCGGCTATATATACAGGTCCATTTCTATTGTTCTCTTCACTTGAATTCAATGGAGGCCAAACGCAGCCGGTGTCTAAACTAAACTGGATCCGTTATCTTCTACAACTATCAACTTAAGCAAATCAGTAAGAGAATCAAGATCCATTTTTTTTCTATTTTCTAATCCAAACTCTGTGAGTTCCTAGTTGCTTTTAGATTTAAATATTTAAAAGTAAATGTGATATGACTATAGTTTGGATTTGTTTATATGACTAAATTATACCAGATCCATTGTAAATTGTGAATATATGACATTATGAATTGGTTAGGATTTGGATCTCAATCTTTATCTTATCCGATCTATTTTAACTTCTATGAAATTCTATGATGTGGATCTTGACCTTACTTGTGTTAGATCTATTTTTAACTATTGGATCTGAATTATGTGGACATCTAAATTATAAATCAGATCTAGTTTATCACCTTGTGCCTATTATATTATACCTGAACTAGTTGGACATCTAAATTGTTAATTTAGATCTTATTATGCTTATTATGACATCATAGTTATGTTATAATTAGTTAATTGCCACAAGTTCATTAGATTTATGCTTATATGTTTACCTTATCACCATGCTAGTTTATGTTTATGCCAGAACAATCACCTTTGTCATATTCCCATCACTTTTCCCTTTTCATTGTTTATGACTAGGCTATTATCTAGCCTAGGCATGCCACAAATTATGTGAATGTGCTAGTTAGGGAATGGGGGGAAATTGTTAGAATTGGCATAATTTAAATAATATTTATATGAATTGGACATATAATTAAAAATAGGGAAAAAGGGGCATAATCACCTATAAAGACATAGGTGAGAATTTGGGCAATAATGAAATGTATAAAATTACAATTAGAAATTGTAATTGCACTTATGACACGAGGTTAGGTTGCATTAGTGGTGGAAGTCTGCCAGGACCCGACCGGCATATCCAGTAACCACTAATGTTGAACCTAATATGAGTGGTCTAAGTGCACAAATACGAATCGGGCTAAGACACGAGGTTAGGCCTAACTTATGGAAGGAGTCTGCCCGGACCCGACCGACATATCCAACATCCACAAGTTATAGGCTTAATGTGGGAGGTCTAGCCCATTATAAACCATAAATGGACATGGTAATAAATTGGACTACTTAACCTAATCTAATCCATAGGGATTGTATGATTATGAACTAAAGTTGGGGTTAAGTAAAATTGGTTGAACAGTGGGTGGGTTAAGAAAACTTGAGGGGGTAGGTAATATTTACATATAGGCCCACAAACTTAACCCGATAAGGTTATGTAATTAAAGACGCCTAGTGGTATACATAACCGATGGAAATAATAAAGATATGTAATTAAAGACACCTAGTGGTATACATAATCAAATGGAAAATGTAGTGGGGGATACAAGACAAAGGGGAGAGCTTGTATCATATTTTGTAGGTCCTGTTTCATCCAGTAACTCGGAGTAGGTATCAAACATGTACTCCGAACTAGGTCGGAGAAAGGGCATGCTAACTAGACTGATTATAAGAGATCCAAATGTGGAGGACGGTGTGGGTGGCACAAACCGACCGGGCCATGTGCGTGCATGAGCCAGGCAGAAGGGGATAAGACGACCGTGACACCTGTAGATATGGGGCTGTGCATATCAGTGGAGGGTTGCCACTTTAGGACGTGATACATCCTATGGTGGGGACGACATAGAGTATCTACACGGATTAGGGAGCTGATCGATTAAGGTCATAGTTAGGGTACACTTAGACGTATGCCTAAGTCTACCACCTTATAGTGGAAGGGAACAACTCAATCTGGATATACTAGTAATAGTGCAGAGTAATCATTAGAAGCGTATACACCTTATCTTGTTTACCTTGTCATATCTTCCTTTTATGTAGTTATCTCTGTCTTATCCACTTTATATGCCTGTCATGCTACTTTTATTTATTTACTTGCTAAAACTTACTGAACTCTCCAGACTTTATGTCTGACCCTTTTTGTTTCCTCTTCTTTCTTCTGTTTCCACACCTGTTCTCAAGCGAAAACACTCTGGCTTGACCGTGATTCTGCTTACTTTTGCTGGAGCTGCTGAGATGTATGTCTCAAGATCCTATCCTTGTTGCTTTGGCTATATTTTGTTTTTGGGGAATTTTATTTCTTTTATGTACTCTGATATGTTTGAAGTACAAGACAATAGCTTCTATGTTGTAATGGGTTTTTGTATTTCAAACATGTGATGTTTTTAGACCACGGTATCTTATGATAAATAAAGTTTTTATTCCGTTGTTATTTTATATGTATGTCTTGTAATATTTATGTTTTGTTTACTATAACGCTTCACGAAACTTAATGCATTCCCTTTGTGAGTGACATTAACGGACGTGGGGTGTCACACTTGGTATTAGAGCTGAAGGTTACCAGATTAGATAAAAGTTTCTGAAAGCTATTTTTAAAAAGGTTTTAAAAGAAAGAATTTTCAAAAAGAAAAGTCTGTTTTGAAAAACATTCTGCAAAAAGACATATGTAATATCTTTCGATCCCTTGTCTGAATCTCTTTCGTTTTCATTTTCGTTTTCGTTTTCAACATGTCTGGGGAACCTAACATTCCAGAGGGCGTTACAATATCAGGATGGACCCGTAGATATCTGGAGGCCATGGAGCCTACTGAAGGCCCAGGAAACGTTCCTCTCCCATCTGCTCCCGTTGCTCCTCCTCCTCCGCGTGCAGACAACCTCTCGAAGATCTGCAAAGATTTCCTTGCTATGGGAGGGAAGCCATTCCATGGAACCGAGATGTTTGTGGAGGCGAGGAACTGGCTCAAGGGGACCAAGGACTTGTTTGTACTCTTTGAAGTAGAGGATCGAATAAAGATTCAGTTAGTTGCCTGACTATTGAAGGATGAAGCTTCGTTTTGGTAGGAGGTAACCCAAGCAGGCCGTCCAGTGGAAACTTGGGATGACTTTAGACAGAGGTTTGAGATGAAATTCCTTTCCTAAGCTGAGAAGAGCATGCAAATGGAGAGGTTCTTAGCACTCAAACAAGGGAACTTGACGGTTAAATAGTATGTGAACAAATTAACCAGCTGGCAAGATTTGGACTGGAACTGATGGATACTCCGCATAGGAAAGCTTTGCGGTTTGCTAAAGGGCTAAATGAACCCCTTCATATGTTAGTCATGTCCCATATTCCAATGGGAGCTACTTTTGAAAAGATTATCGATATGGCCCTAACGTACGAGGAAGACAAGGGAGAAAAGAAGGAAGTAAAGGCTGAGGAAACAACTCAAAATAAGAAGGTATGACCCAAGATGGGGCAACATCAATAACAAAAGCAGAAGAAAGGTGGGAAGAATGAGAAGGCCAGGATAAGAGGAAATGTCAAGTTGTGGGAAAGAGGGTCACTTGATCAAAGACTGTAAAAGAAGGAAGAACACTTTCTTCAATTGTGGAGAAGTCGGACAATTTGCTAGGGAGTGCCTAAAGAAATAGGGATCACAGGGACAAGGTCAAAGGGCAGGAACTTTTGGAGGCCAGGTGTATGCTCTCATGACAAGTGCTCCAGATAGAGGTAGAAAAATTTCTGTGGAATTTTTAGTTTCTATTTCAAACCATCCTATTAGAACACTTTTGGATTCTGGTGCTTCATATTCATTTATATCTAGTTTTTTGGTTAAATCTCTGCAATTAATTACTAGTATGGTAGTGGATCCCGTAGTTATCTCAAACCCCATTGGTGGTTCAGCTCATTTATCTATGATTTGTCGGGGATTGAAAATTTCTGTGTTAGGCGTCGAGTTTGAGTGCGATGCGTATGTGCTCGGGTTTATGGGCTATGGGTTGATTCTAGGAATGGATTAGCTTACCATGTATGGTGCCATTCTGGATTGTGAGATGAGGGTTGTTAGGCTCTTGACTTGTATGGGAGGACCCTCGAGATTTCTTGTGACCCATAAGGGTCCGTTATGCTTAGTTTCCTAGGATCTCTTTATGCATCTGTTGATGATCTGCAATCTGTTCCAGTAGTCCGAGATTATTCTGATGTTTTCGACGAGGTACGGGGCTTACCTTCGAGGCACGAGATTGATTTCCATATATATCTGGTTAACAATGCATATCCAGTTGCATTACCAGTGCGCCATATGGCTCCAAGAGAAAGGAGGGAGCTGAGAAAGCAAGTAGGGGAGCTACTTGAGAAAGGATTTATCAGACGAAACATACCTAAATGGGGTGCTCCAGTTGTATTCGCAATTAAGGGGGATGGTTCGCTTCGTTTATGTGTCGGCTATAGAGAGTTGCATAAACTCACTAAGAAGAATAGGCACCCGCTTCCGAGGATTGATGATTTATTTGATCAGCTTGTTGGTGCCTTTGTATTTTCTAAGTTAGACTTGGCCACGGGGTTTCATCGGTTGAGGGTGGCTGAGGACGGCATAGATAACACCGCTTTTAGAACTTTGGATGGTTTCTTTGAATGGCTAGTTATGCCTGTTGGGTTGACGAATGCACCCGCCTATTTTGTTGATCTGATGAGTAAGGTGTTTCGGGAGTTTCTAAATAAATTTGTCATGGTCTTTGTTGATGATATTTTGATCTTTTCCTAGAGCGAAGAAGAGCATGCCCGACATTTGAGAGAAGTTTTGAAAACTCTCCGTGACCATCAGCTTAAGGCAAAGTTCTCCAAATGCCATTTTTGGAGAAAAGATGTGAGATTCTTAGGGCACATAGTGTCCAAAGAAGGGATAGTTGTGGATCCCGCGAAAGTAGTTATGGTCCAAGATTGGCAGGTTCCTAAAAATGCAACAGAGGTGAGGAGATTTCTTGGATTGGCAGGTTATTATAGGAAGTGCATTAAGGACTTCGCAAAGATATCAACCCCTCTTACCAGGATGACAAAGAAGAATTTGGCGTTTTCATGGGATGTAGATTGTGATGTTGCTTTCCAACGACTGAAGAGGACTCTAAGAACAGCCCCCGTCTTGACCTTGCCTGATGGAAGTAAAGTGTTTATCGTTTACACTGATGCATGTGGTACAAGGCTTGGTGTGGTTCTGATGCAAAAAAGGAAAGTAGTGTGTTATGGGGGTAGACAATTGAGAGTTTGTGAGAAGAACTACCCCACCTATGATCTAAAGCTAGCTAGCTGTCATAGTATTCGCGCTTAAGACGTGGCGACATTATTTACTTGGAGAGAAGTTCGAGTTACATACCGATCATCAATCTCTCAAGTATCTGTTCTCGCAGAAGGATCTTAATTTTAGACCCTTCATCAAGATTTTGCCTGATTTGTTTGCATCATTAGAGATACGACCAACTCTTATAGATCATATAGGAGCTTCGCAGCAAGGTGACCCATAGATTTTAGACATCATGGATAAGCTTAGAAAAGGTGAGACTTCTAGTCACCTCAGTCGATATACCATTGATGAAAAGGGATGGTTGCGATGAGATAGAAGGCTTTGTGTCCCTCAAACTGGAAGCTTGATAAAGGCAATCTTATAAGAAGCCCACCATTCTAAGATGACTATTCATCCAGGCGGTGATAAGATGTACAGAGACATGAAGAGGGTTTTCTTTTGGGTTGGGATGAAGAAAGATGTGGTCGAATTTGTTTCTCAGTGTTTAGTTTGCCAGCAAGTTAAAGCTGAGCAAAAGAAGGCTGGTAGTTTACTTCATCCTTTGGAGGGTTCCTTAGTGGAAATGGGAGAGCATCTCTATGGATTTCATAGATGATTTGCCTAGATAAAAGAAAGGAAACACCAATATTTGGGTGGTAGTAGATAGACTCACTAAAAGCGCTCATGTAACAACCCACATATCTAACGATAATACATTTTAAAAATTTATTTAAATATAACGTCGTTAATTGTTAATCAATGTGTGTCTAAAAAGTCAAATTTTTGCATACGGTTGAATTTGGACTCGAGACCACTTCCATTAAGTTCGGATCTTCGTTTACGACCTTTTTGACTATAAACATCGATACCTTTTGAGTTCGGCGATTTTGGTCTTTTTCATTTGGTACATGACCAAAATATCACTTTTTGCATATGGACGAATTTGGACTCGAAATCACTTCCATTAAGTTCAAAACATCGTTTATGTGTTCGAAAACTATAAGCTTCGATATGTTTCGAGCATGTCAAAATTTGGACTTGGGTTTGGGTTAGCTAACCTAGCTCACCCTTAAAGCTCCCACAACCCCCTCCTCCTTCATTCATTTACTCATACTCCAAAAAATTAGAAATGGGGAGAGGGAAAGGGAAATTAAAATTCCCTAAGCCCTAGCTTGGTCTTAGGAATCCAATTCATGTTGAAATCAAGTGGAAATCCAGGAAAAGTTTAGGTAAGCCTCCTCTTCATCTTCTCCTACTCCACTCCTCTTTATTTTCTAAAATTTCCTAAATCTAATTCCTAGGAAATCCATTTATATGAGTTTAGGTTGGAGATTAGCAACCTATATTGGAGGAGAGGTTGATTTTTCTTAGCTTTGGATTGATTTCTTGCTTCTAGCAAGCAAAGGTGAGTTCTTCATGAACTCACATCTATGCCACAAGCCATTAGCTTGTAAAAGTGTAATTTAATGATTCATTTGGGTTTTCATATGCTAGTGAATTGAGTAGGTTAGTGTATGCATTAAGTTAATTGATTAGTTTGATGGTTCCCTTACTTTTTGAGTAATGGAAATCCTATTATGTTCTATATTCAATATGCCATAGGTGAAGTTCTTGTGTGCACACAAGTCCTTACAATTTCCCTTTAGCATTGCGAAACCATTTGTCATAGTTTATATTGCATTTGATTGCTTTGGTTAGATAATTTATTCGTTTTGGAATTTATAATCAAAATCCTTGCATTCTCGCGTATAAGTGATTGTGCGTGTTATGTTTGTGTACTAGAGCATGCAAATGACCCCCTCCCCCCTAAACATGCCCAAGAGTCTTGAGCGAACATGTATCGATCCGGAGCCATAAGGTGATGTTTCCCCTTGGAAACCATTCACAGAGCAGGTCAGACATCTGAAATAAATTTCAGACGTCTGAACTGGTCTCCGGAGTTTGGCAAAGAACAATTTCAGACATCTAAAACCTATTTTTAGACATCTAAAACAGGTCAGACGTCTGAAATATAGGTCCAGGCGTCTGATTTTGCCTGCAGCCCCTGTATTTTTACTGTTGACCAGTGGAAACCACGGTCAACAGTTTGGGCCTATTCAGGCTCTTTCTCGGCCGAGTTTCAACCCATTTCGACTTCATTTGTGACTTTGCAGTTTCTCTAGTTCGCAGATTTCTGCATCTCGATTTCATGAACTTTCAATTCATTCATGGTGAACAAATATTATAATCGATGGTCGTGGGATTTCGTCTACGTTATTAAAACGTGAATTCTTCGTTTGATCGTTAATTCAATCAATATCACACGAGATTTGCCACTTTGAAATGATATAAAAAGGGTTTTTAATTATTAGTAGATACCCAATCTTTTACTAAACGATTTTTAATTCCACTTCATCATATGAAGTTATTTTCCAAATTGGTTTCTAATCCAACTTCATTATATGAAGTTATTTTATAAATTGATTTACATATCTACTAGTATATATTCGATAAACATTTTTCTCATTTGTATGAGAAATCTAATTAAACGCCTTAGTAAAAACAAGGACTATGACCCCTTGTGTTTACTTTGACGGTTAATTCTTGGACTCGTGCGATTGAACACCGTGGCAATGATCGTTTCTTATCTCTAGTGAAATTTACAACTTGTTCGTAAATATTCGAGTTGAGCATGGGGCATGTATCTCGACTCTTATATTTACTAGCTTGGTGCAGTTTACACTAAAAATGATCAATTTGATCATTGAGGATCTTCGGATCAATCCGACCGTCGGGTCACATCGATGATCTTTGGATCATCCTGCGGAGCTTCGGCTCATGCGATCTTCAGATTCGTGATGATCTTTGGATCATCCTGGGGAACTTCGGTTCATTTGTTTATTTCGTTGATCTTTGGATCATTTCGTATCGGTGAGATACGCAATATAATATTTTCTATTTCATATTGATTTGAAGGGTGACATCATTTCTCATGAATACTCTTGTGTAGCTATCGCATCTCCTATTTTCATGAAGACTTGATGGGAGATATCATTTCTCATAAATATTCACTTGTTTTCCCCTTCTTTGGGATATTCTAGATTTCTAATTTATTGATTTCTTGAATCTTAGCTTTAATTGATATATGTGTTGTCAATTCTCGTATCGATATTAATTCATCAATCTTATTTTTAATTGGCATATGTGCTGTCAATTCTCGTATTGATATTAATCTATCAAATCTTAGTTTCTGTGTTATTGAGATAATCCTTATATAGTGTCGAGTTTTCTTTGACATATTTTACGGACATTTCCGAGTCTTTACATTCATTAGTGATCATTGTAGTTATTGCTCCTATGTCATTATCTGTTTATATCTCTATTTCCATCTCAGTTTACTACGATGAGTACAGCTAGACTGGTCCGCTTATTGTTTATTCTTATAAATAATACTCGGGTCACACCAAGTATTACAGGTGCTTATATTGGACTTCTAGTAGTGATTGTTGTTTGGCTTTTTGTTACCTACAATAGTATTGTAGTTCTTGATTATACATGTATCTTAGATTTCATGTATACATATTCATTTGGCTAGAGCTTGTACCTACTCTTTTGTTGTATAGTGGATCGACAATGGCCACTATCTGTAATGACCCGGGTTTTCGGTAAACTAAATTTAAATATTTAATATGGATTTATATATTGAGTTGATAATATAAATGAATTTTTGATTTATCGATTTAATAATCGATATACGACTTAATATCGAATATATTAAATTATCATAATACAAAGTTAATTCAATTCGAAGTTAAAACTAAACTGAAAACAGTTCGGATGATCAATACAAACTACTGTTTGAAGTGGAATAATAATATTAATTTAATATCGAAGAATTTATGGTTTGAAATTTAATTTAAATCGATTTAAATTAATATCTTCTATAAACAATCAAATAAGGCCTCAGAACCTATCCCAGTGTGTCCAGAATAGGGGAATAACCCTAAAAATCTCAGTGGTTTGATTCAGAATGGAGTTTGAAATTAAAATGACAATTTTAATTAACGGATCAGGTCATAACATAATAAATAAAAAAATAAAATAGAATTGGCATCATTGTTTTACTTTCCACCACACAAAAAGCTTAGGCAAAAACAAAATTGTACCTTATTCTTAACCATAAGAGCAATCAAATGTGGCCTTCTTTTTCCCCTCTAAACCATGAATTCCCCTTTATAAATCAAAATGGCCTCCAATCCTGTTTTCCACTCCAACACAAATGAAAATCGAAACTTTCAGAAATCGAAATCACAATGGTCACGAGATAAGTTGCTGAAGCCCGACATTGAGCCAGGGGCACACTCGAGGCACTGTCGTTGTTCGTTTGGAGATGGACAGAAAAGGGTGCGGTGGGACTTGGATGGCTCGACAATGGAAATCGCGAGTCCAAGGAGTCGCGAGTTGGGGTTTTAGGGCTTCTCAACTATTTAGGGCTGACTGAGACCATCGATGAACTAGAAGTGGGATCGCAAGTTATTGAGGGCTTTGACATCGTTCATTCGGAGTTTGCAGGAGGATGAGGTCTCGCGATTTCAAGCTAGTTGGAGCTGTTAGTGGCGTTCTTGAAGAAATTTGAACTGGTGGTGTTGTGCATGGTAGGGTTCTGGTATCGAAATTACACAAATCTGAAGTGTTCGATGTTGTCATAGGAGAGGCATTCATGATTTAGGGATTAGTATGTGGTGGAGGTTGGATCTTGCGTTCAAACTATGGGGATTTTCGAAGTAAAACTTGTTCGCACCCTCTGTATTTTGCAAATCTGGTATTTGAACGAAATGAGATGGGGGCTGTCGAAATGGAATTATAAGATGTTGGAGGGAAAGCTCTGGAGTGGAGAATCCGCAATACAGCTTGGAAGCTTCAGTCTTGTTTGAACAGGAGTAAATTCAAAGTAGAAGAGAGGGTTAGGACTGCTATGGTACATTTTTGGCAACATTTTGCTATTGAGCTGTGTTGATTAGGAGAAAGGTTTGGTGGTAGGTAAATTCTTTTATTTATAAATTTAACTAGTGTTTAAAAATATAAGTTATAATTTAAAAAAAAAATCTTGTCTTGCTATAAAATAGATTCGAACGAGATGGTCAGGTTCAATTCGTATTGTCGTCAACAAAGCGATGGAATTCAGATGGAATAAATTATGATATAGAAATCACGGTGAGTAAATCTCACTCGTTAATTTATTTTTATCATTGAAAATAAATTGTTGATTTGTTTGTATGCATCGAAATATTATTTTGGCTATAAAATATATATTAGTTATTTAGGCTTGGTGTGTGTGTGTGTGTGTGTATATATATATATATATATATTGGTTTGGTAGTTGGATTGTTCCCGCAGTATCATTAGTGGATGCCTGCGGTACCATTTGCGGATGATTTCCCTATGCGCCCCACAAATATATATGAATGGATGACCTTCATACCGCGATATTCTGCCACGAAGCAAAATGGGTATTATTTATGTTGGCTAACATCTGTGGATGCAGGAAAACAGGTTGGAGGGATCCAACTGGATCCCTCAAATTTATTTATTTTTTTGTTTCCATATATATATCATCATATATGCTATGTTAAAAACCTGTGATTGTTAAATTAGGTGTTTTGTGTGTTTAAATACCACTGGGCCTAAATGTTGATATTTAAAAATATCGTTGAAGGGAAATTTCCAGTTTTAAAAAGGAAATTTTATTTTTCTAAAATAGAATTTGAAATTTGAATAGAACAAAAATATTAACTTGTTTTGAATAATGGAAACAAGTAGTTCATTTATAAATGAAGTTTATAAATGATGTGAACTGAATTATCATTGGATAATTCGGAAAAATAAAGTAGAAATATTTATTTCAAATGAAATTTGAAAACGAGACTTGTCTAAATATATAAACAACTAAAATAAATGGGGTTTGTAAATAAAAAGGAAAAATCATAAACTGGATAACATGAAACCCAAGTGAAGTAAATGGAATGATTTCTGAAACGAAAATCATACTTTTGATTGTTGAATAGAATTAACTAAGCAAAAGGAAAATTTGTTAATTAACTGTAAGATTTGAGTTCAAGTTTGAATAAGCAAATTAAACTTTTGAATTCATATTCAAATCGAATATGAAACCTGAGTTTGAAAAGTGGAATTGGATTGGTTTATAAGTAAGTTAAAATATATTTGAACATGTCATATTCAAATATGAAAGTGAAATAGGCAAAAGAGTTGATTAACGAATTAATTAACGAGTTGAGTTAAAACAAGTGTATTAAGTTGGAATAAATTAGAATGATTAGATATATGTTAAGCAGGTATAGAAATGAAGAAATGGAAGAGTATAAATATAATGCTCGACAAAAAGGTACATATTTAAATTTAATATGAGATTTTATGTGACGTATCGGCTAGCCGCTTGGCTTTTTGATTTTCTTTTTGAATAGAGAGGCCTGTGTGGCAAGGTTTAACCTTTTCCGCTAACCCCGTACAAAGGAGGTTATGGCGAATTTTTCTGGAAATTTAAGGAGTTAGAATATTTTTAAGAATATTTGATAAACTAGAAATCGATATATCGATATATATATAGAATTCGATAATGAAACGAACTTAAAATAGAATATTATAAACGAAAAGGAATTTTATAAAATCCTGGGAGATATACGTTTTAAAGTGAACGATGATTTAAAAGAAATAGAGTTAATCAAATAGAGTTAAAGGAATAGAGTTAAGCAAAATTAGAAACTAACTAGAGATTAGTTAAGTTGTATAGTTTTCTGGGTATCGATCCGATGTCGGTTTCTGCCTTTGGGATTGATACTTAGAGAATTGTTCACTTACTAGTTTATAGCTAGGGACTAATAGTTGTTGAATGGTAGTGATGCATGAATAAGAGATGGATATGTTTTCCAATATTAATAACGTATATTTACTAAATGTGGAGAATAAGAAAATGTGAACATATATATATATATATGATGATTGATCGATAGAATTTCCATTTGGAAATAAGATCGTTGTGTGTACACGGACATTTTTCATTTAATAGTTAAATCACCGACAATCAAAGTTTTTGACCATTTTTCCATTGTTAATATGGAGAGACCGGTTGGATTATTATCCGAAGAACCACTCCATATTGGCATAAGCATTGCAGACCAAGTATGCTGAATATATTGAAGATGGAGTAAAGTGCAAGAGCTGTTGTATAAGTCCTAGGTAGAGATTTCCTAGGATGGATGTACGGAATAGTGACTTCGATTTCGTTCAATCCTAGAACGAACGTATATGGACGAATGTCTGACAGAATATTTCCAATAATAACATTTTGGACTGTATAAATATATATGGTGGCAACGGATTTATTCCATTAGCATAATATCCAAAATATATTGTGCAAATCAATTTATGATTAACGGATCTGATAATGTGGCATTCAAAGTAATTATGTTATCATGAATGAAAAGTAAGCGTAGCCTCAGGCCTCAACAACCAGGAAATGACAAAAATCGGGCAGGCAACATGGCTATGTGGTAGCTTCCATTAGGGTGTATAATCACCTATCTAGAGATTCATTTAATTCCTTATTCTATTTGATGTTGTCCCATTCGGGAAACGATTGCTGATCCCAACCGTTGGTGATGTACATTCGATGCACTCAAGCGAAATGAGTGGTCGGTCATGTGTGGCCGGGTTACAAGATGTTCTTAATGAACACAGTGTATTCTCCTCTAGAGATACACTATCGGAAGGTGGTTCCATACCTTGTTATAGTTGGAAATTCATTACCTAATAAGTGCTCGCGATTTTGATTGTATATTATAAATATGTGGAACGTGAGATGCAAGCGTTCCAGTAGATTGTTATTTATTTGATTTAGACACTATTATAATATCAAAAGAGTTTGATATAAAGATTATTTTGGATTCTCATAAGGGAAAAACCCGTCCCGTGTTATACATCGTGGTCTTATGAGATATCATTTAGTTTCTGAAATTGTTTTAAGTTGTTTACTCATACCAGTCCTATGACTGACCCGGATTTTGTTTTGTTTTACCTAAACTCTTGGGTGCCTAAATTTGTATGGGCAGTCAAGTAGTTCAGGATTTTACAGATTTATCCAAAGGAGCTTGGAGCAGGAGGCTTCAGCGTTATCTAGTTATTGTTATTTCTGCTGTGTTGTAAGTTGTACTCTAATAGTGATACTCTGATAATGATATGTTATACAGTTAAAATTTTGTATTTCAAAAGTTATGATATATTATATTTTATTCCGCTGCGATGTGAGATTCTGTGTTGTTATTTCTGTTCTTCTTCTAAAAAAAATGATTCGTATTTTCGTGATATTTGGGTTGAATGTATGATGTATGTAGTCAACTCTGATATTACGGATTTGCGGGACATTACAGTTGGTATCAGAGCTTAGGTTGAGCGAATACCTAGGCTTTGGTGGGATGTGCTCATTAGAGACAGGGTCAGTAGTACCCTAGAATGAGTTGAGTGTATATATACGAGAGCGCGTATTTGCTAGTTGATATAAAAACTGTTTTATATTGTGTTGATTGGTTTAGCAAGTGATTTATGAATTCTGATCGATACTGGAAGTACAACCGTATCGATTGTTGTTCCTAAAACACTTGAGCAGAACAATTCGGCACGATATTGTTTTAAAGTGGGTAAATGAAATAACTTTACCCAAAACTATATTTTGATATAGAAAGAATAATTTTCTGAAATTATAATATTTTGGATGAGTTGGTTGTTATTATTATAATTGGATGAGATTATAAAATTGAAATGATTAAATATAACCAAATAAAATTGTATATGAATGGAGTATATACAAATGAGATGAATTAAAATTAAATTCAAACCAGAGTTTGGAATTTAAATCCTGGGAAGTTGGAAAATATTTTTGAAGTATATTAAAATAATATAGCTTGGTTTTGAAAGAGATTTTTGAATAAAAAACATTTTTGATGGATTTTGAAAGTAATAAAGCACTGAACTCACTCCAGTGGCTGGAAAATAATTCTGATGATGAGTCAACCATCATCGGTGTTCATTTTCAAGTTTCTACGTGATGATTGCTACCTTAAAAAAGTTTTTGAAGGAAATTTGTTAAAGAAACAAGTTGGTTTGAAAATTCTAATATTTTGAATTTGAGATAAAAATAAATATATGTATATATTTATATGAATTCTGAAGGATTTGAAATGGAAACCTGGGGATTTGAATTCTGGAATTAGAATTTAACTTCAAAAAGTAAATCGAAGAAAATATATTGATTAAAAATCAATTTGATTGAACTTGAATGCATGTGAGTGAAATATGAATCGAATGTGAATATATTAATTGTAAACCATTCAGACTAGATGAATGTAAACCTATGTGTTGAGTCATATGAATACAAACCAAATGATTTGGTAAGATAAAATTTATTGAAGTATGAAATGTTGAGTTCAACATAAGTAAGTTTTTGAAAGGTTAATAGGTTAGTAACATTTTTTTACCTTACTAATTTCGGGGACGGAATTCTTTTAAGGGGGGAAGAATGTAATAACCCGGGTTTTCGGTCAACTAAATTTAAATATTTAATATGGATTTAAATATTGAGTTGATAATATAAATGAATTTTTGAGTTATCGATTTAATAAACGATATACGACTTAATATCGAATATATTAAATTATTGCAATACAAATTTAATTCAATTCGAAGTTAAAACTAAACTGAAAACAGTTCGGATGATCAATACAAACTTTTGTTTGAAGTGGAATAATAATATTAATTTATTATCGAGGAATTTATGGTTTGAAATTTAATTTAAATCGATTTAAATTAATATCTTCTATAGACAATCAAATAAGGCCTCAGAACCTATCCTAGTGTGTCCAGAATAGGGGAATAACCTTAAAAATATCAGTGGTTTGGTTCGGAATGGAGTTTGAAATTAAAGTGACAATTTAAATTAACGGATCAGGTCATAACATAATAAATAAAAAAATAAAATAGAATTGACATCATTGTTTTACTTTCCACCACACAAAAAGCTTAGGCAAAAACAAAACCGTGCCTTATTCTTAACCACAAGAGCAATCAAACGTGGCCTTATTTTTTCCCCTCTAAATCGTGAATTCCCCTTTATAAATCAAAATGGCCTCCGTCCTCTTTTCTACTCCGACACAAATGAAAATCGAAACTTTAAGGAATCGAAATCGCAATGGTCACGAGATAAGTTGTTGAAGCCCGACGTTGAGCCAGGGGTACACGCGAGGCACTGTCGTTGTTCGTTTGGAGATGGACAGAAAAGGGTGCGGTGGGATTTGGATCGCTCGACAATGGAAATCGCGAGTCCAAGGAGTCGCGAGTTGGGGTTTTGGGGCTTCTTAAGGATCTAGGGTTGACTGAGACCATCGATGAACTAGAAGTGGGATCGCAAGTTATTGGGGGCTCTGACATCGTTCATTCGGAGTTTGCAGGAGGATGAGGTCTCGCGATTTCAAGCTAGTCAGAGCTGTTGGTGGCGTTCTTGAAGGAATTTGAACTGGTGGTGTGGTGCGTGGTAGGGTTATGGTATCGAAGTTGCACAAATCTGAAGTTTTCGACGTTGTCATAGGAGAGGCATTCATGATTTGGGGATTTTAGTATGTGGTGGAGTTTGGATCTTGCGTTCAAACTATGGGGATTTTCGAAGTAAACTTGTTCGCACCCTCTGTATTTTGCAAATCTGGGCTTAGAACGAAATGAGATGGGGGGCTGTCGAACTGGAATTATAAGATGTTGGAGAGAAAGCTCTGGAGTGGAGAAGCCGCAATACAGCTTGGAAGCTTCAGGCTTGAACGGGAGTAATTCAAAGTAGAAGAGAGGGTTAGGACTGCTATGGTACATTTTTGGCAACATTTTGCTATTGAGCTGTGTTGATTAGGAGATAAGTTTAGTGGTAGGTAAATTCTTTTATTTATAAATTTAACTAGAGTTTAAAATTATAAGTTATAATTTAAAAAAATATCTTGTCTTGCTATAAAATAGATTCGAACGAGATGGTCAGGTTCAATTCGTATTGTCGTCAACAAAGCGATGGAATTCAAATGGAATAAATAATGATATAAAAATCACGGTGAGTAAATCTCACTCGTTAATTTATTTTTAGCATTAAAAATAAATTGTTGATTTGTTTGTATGCATCGAAATATTATTGTGGCTACAAAGTATATATTAGTTATTTAGGCTTGGTATATATATATATATATATATATATATATATATATATATATTGGTTTGATGGTTGGATTGTTCCCGCAGTATCATTAGCGGATGCCCGCTCTACCATTAGTGGATGATTTCCCTATGCGCCCCACAAATATATATTAGTGGATGACCTTCATACCGCGATATTCTACCACGAAGCAGAATGGGTATTATTTATGTTGGCTAACGTCTGTGGATGCAGGAAAACAGGTTGGAGGGATCCAACTGGATCCCTCAAATTTATTTATTTATTTGTTTCCATATATATATCATCATATATGCTATGTTAAAAACCTGTGATTGTTAAATTAGGTGTTTTATGTGTTTAAATACCACTGGGCCTAAATGTTGATATTTAAAAATATCGTGGAAGGGTAATTTCCAGTTTTAAAAAGGAAATTCTATTTTTCTAAAATAGAATTTGAAATTTGAATAGAACAAAAATATTAACTTGTTTTAAATAATGGAAACAAGCAGATCATTTATAAATGAAGTTTATAAATGAAGCGAAATGAATTATCATTGGATAATTCGGAAAAATAAATACAAATGTGAATTTGAAAAGGGAAATTTATTTTTCCAAAGTTGAAATATTTATTTCAAATGAAATTTGAAATCGAGACTTGTCTAAATATATAAACAAGTAAAATAAATGGGGTTTGTAAATAAAAAGGAAAAATCGTAAATTGGATAACATGAATATGAACCCAATTGAAGTAAATGGAATGATTTCTGAAACGAAAATCATATTTTTGATCGCTGAATAGAATTAACTAAGCAAAAGGAAAATTTGTTAATTAAGTTTAAGATTTTAGTTCAACTTTGAATAAGTAAATTAAACTTGTGAATTCATATTCAAATCGAATATGAAACCTGAGTTTGAAAAGTGGAATTGGATTGGTTTATAAGTAGGTTAAAATATATCTGAACATGTCATATTCAAATATGAAAGTGAAATAGGAAAAAGAGTTGATTAACGAATTAATTAATGAGTTGAGTTAAAACAAGTGTATTAAGTTGGAATGAATTAGAATGATTAGATATATGTTAAGCAGGTATAGAAATGAAGAAATGGAAGAGTATAAATATAATGCTTGACAAAAAGGTACGTATTTAAATTGAATATGAGATTTTATGCACCGTATTGGCTAGCCGCTTGGCTTTTTGATTTTCTTTTTGAATAG
The DNA here is from genome assembly GCA_030737875.1 of Allium sativum. Taxonomy (NCBI): domain Eukaryota; kingdom Viridiplantae; phylum Streptophyta; class Magnoliopsida; order Asparagales; family Amaryllidaceae; genus Allium; species Allium sativum. The sequence continues at coordinate 197,573,402 of CM060911.1, forward strand.
AGAGGCCTGTGTGGCAAGGTTTGACTTTTTCCGGTAAACACATACAAAGGAGGTTATGGCGAATTTTTCCGGAAATTTAAGGTTAAAATATTTTTAAGAAGAATTGGTAAACTAGAAATCGATATATCGATATATATAGAATTCGATAATGAAACGAACTTAAAATAGAATATTATAAACGAAAAGGAATTTTATAAAATCCTGGGAGATATATGTTTTAAACTGAACGATGATTTAAAAGAAATAGAGTTAATCAAATAGAGTTAAAGGAATAGAGTTAAGCAAAATTAGAAACTAACTAAAGATTAGTTAAGTTGAATAGTTTTTTGAGTATCGATCTGATGTTGGTTTCGGCCTTCGGGATTGATACTTAGAGAATTGTTCTCTTACCAGTTTACAGTTAGGGACTAATAGTTGTGGAATGGTATAATAAGATATGGAAATGTTTTCTAATATTAATAACGTATATTTTCTAAATACAGAGAATAAGAAAATGTGAACATATATATAAATATATGATGATTGATCGATAGAATTTCCGTTTGGATATAAGATCGTTGTGTGTACACGAACATTTTTCATTTGATAGTTAAATCACCGACTATCAAAGTTTTTGACCATTTTTCCGTTGTTAATATGGAGAGACCGGTTGGATTATTATCTGAAGAACCACTCCGTATTGGCATAAGCATTGCAAACCAAGTATGTTGAATATATTAAAGACGGAGTAAAGTGCAAGGGTTGTTGTATAAGTCCTAGGTAGAGATTGCCTAGGATGGATGTACGGAATAGTGCCTTCAGTTTCGTTCAATCCCAGAACGAACGTATATGGACGAATGTCTGACAGAATATTTCCAATAATCGCATTTTGGACTATATAAATATATATGGTGGCAACGGATTTATTCCGTTAGCATAATATCCAAAATATATTGTGCAAATCAATTAATGATTAACAGATCTGATAATGTGGCATTCAATGTAATTGTGTTATCAATGAATGAAAAGTAAGTGTAGCCTCAGGCCTTAACAACCGGGAAATGAAAAAATTCGGGCAGGCAGTATGGCTATGTGGGTAGCTTCAATTAGGGTGTATAATCGCCTATCTAGAGATTCATTTAATTCCTTATTCTATTCGACGTTGTCCTATTCGGGAAACGGTTGCTAATCCCAACCGTTGGTGATATACATTCGATACACTCAAGCAAAATGAGTGGTCGGTCATGTGCGGCCAGGTTACAAGATGTTCTTGTAGTACCCATTGTATTCTCCTCTAGAGATACACTATCGGAAGGTGGTTCCATACAAGATGTTCTTCAAGAAGTGCTCGTGGTTTTGATTGTATATTATATATGTGGAACGTGAGATGCAAGCGTTCCACTAGATTGTTATTTATTTGATTTAGACACTATTATAATATCAAAAGAGTTAGATATAAAGATTATTTTGGATTCTCATAAGGGAAAAACCCGTTCCGTGTTATACGGCGTGGTCTTGTGAGATATCATTTAGCTTCTGAAACTATTTTAAGTTGTTTACTCATACTAGTCCCATGACTGACCCGGAGTTTTTTTGTTTTGTTTTATCTAAACTCTTAGGTGCCTAAATTTGTATGGACAGTCAAGTAGTTCAGGATTTTACAGATTTATCAAAAGGAGCTTGGAGCAGGAGGCCTCAACGTTATCTAGTTATTGTTATTTCTGCTATGTTGTAAGTTGTACTCTGATAGTGATACTCTGACAATGATATGTTATACAGTTAAAATTTTGTATTTCAAAAGTTATGATATATTATATTTTATTCTGCTGCAATGTGAGATTCTGTGTTGTTATTTCTATTCTTCTTCTACCTTTTTCTTCTAAAAAAAATGATTCGTATTTTCTTGATATTTGGGTTGGATGTATGGTGTATGTAGTCAACTCTGATATTATGGATTTACGAGACATTACACTATCTTTGTATTTATACTCGTGTGTTGTTATTCACATCTATTTTCCGCCTTAGTGATATGAATATTTGTGTCTGACTCCGATTTTATTGTTATGTATTTTATATTGCTTTTCGAATTATATATAGCCACTGTGTAGTAGATTTGGACTTGATTTAGATGTGACAGATTTCCTCATGAGATTTAAAAGGTTAAACCACATTATTCGACATATTTAACACTCGTTCAAAGCTAATATACAGATGGTCGCTGCTCAACAGCCTTATTCTTCGGGTTAGTTGACACCGTTGCTTGCAATGGCCTTGGCTATCACTTTATTCCAGTTAAGAGTAAGAGGACGACATCATGGTTGGAACCAATTTATGTTTGAGAGGTAGTTCGTCATCATGGAGTACCTTCTAGCATCGTAAGCGATCATGACCCCATCTTTACCAGTGAATTTTGGAGGAGCTTGCAAGAAGCATTAGGTACACAGTTTTGTTTGAGCACCACTTATCATCCTCAGATCGATGGGAAGATGGAGAGGGTAAATAGAATTCTTGAAGATCTTTTAAGGTTGTGTATCCTGGACTTCGGAGGGACTAGGGAAGAGCATCTTCCTTTAGTAGAGTTTTCCTATAACAACAGTTTTCAAGCTAGCATCGGCATGGCACCCTTCGAAGTATTGTAAGGACGACCCTATAGATCACCAACTTGCTGGTGAGAATCTACAGAAAGATTGTTACTTGGACCGGATACGGTTAGAGAAACGTCCGAGAAGATTGACCTTATTCGACGACGGATGAAGATAGCTCAAGATAGGCAGAAATCCTATGCAGACAAGAGAAGAACTGACATCGAATTCGAAGTAGGAGACTTAGTTTTTATTATAATGTCACCTCTGAGGAATGTGGTTCACTTCGGATCGGTAGCGAAGTTGGCACCTAGGTTTGTGGGACCATTTCCCATAACCGAGAGGATTGGCAAAATGGCATATAGAGTAAAGCTCCTAGAAAATTTATCTAGTGTTCACGTTGTTTTCCACGTTTCTCATCTGCGGAAGTGTTTGCATGACACCACGGAAGTTGTTGAGCTGAGTGTATTGGAAGATGTAGAAGTGGAACGGGAGGCAACAGTTAGACGAGTTCCTACCCGTATTCTTGGATCAGAAGTTAAGGAGCTACGCAATAAAGAGATCAAGTTGATAAAGGTTCAATGGGGAGATAACCCAGAGGATGCGACTTGGGAGACCGAAGACAAGATTCAGGCTTCGTACCTTTTTCTTTTTGAGGGTATGTTCTTAACTTCTTTTTCAAAATTTTATTTGTGCTTGTTTCTATCATCTGAATATATCCTATCCTTAGTATTTTCAACCTTTAGATAGGAATCATATGGATGTAAACATGTGTTTGAGACATGTTATGTTTGATGGATGCAAGTGGATGCAAGTGTTTGCTAGTGGCTGCTTGTGGATGCATATACACGCACATTAGGCACTAGATTGGCTCAATCATTCTCATACTGCATATGGATGTGTGTGCATTTTCTTTTCTTCTATGGATGGAAATGGATGTATTAACATATGGGTGTTGCATTTCGACGAATGAGTGTGCACACATATAGAACTCACATTTTATAATAGGATTATTTGCATACATATTGGATGCATGGCACTAACATACATTGCATTAAGGAGGTCAGCTGAATCAGTAGACCGCCCGATCTTCGCATTAGTATTGGGATATATATACACACCTTTGCATATATTCACATAAGCGTTAGATATATTTAAGGACAATGTATGCCAGTGATTGATGGATGAATAAATGGATGACGGATGGTAGGATATGCATTCTTCTTAACTTAGAGATTTCGGGGACGAAATCCTTTGAGTAGAGGGGAATGTAACACCCCGTATTTTTAACAACACTAAAAGAGGATAAATTAAATAATAAATAATTTAATATTCAAAATTAAGGGAAACGGAATGCACCATTTCGTCCGTCTTGAAATTCTGGTCAAGATAAACATATGGTTTGCGTAAAACGGACAATGTATGAAGTTATGAGGATTTTAAGTTTGTATACGCCTAGAAGAATTATAATATACATATGAGTTAAATATGAGTCAGAACTTATCCAGAAAAGGGTTCAAAAATCAAAATTTCGTAAGGCGGCAAATTTCCCGCTCTAAGGGGTCGACCCCCTAGGGGGGTGTTGACACTGGGGTCGACCCCCCTGCAGGGGTGTCGACACCGGGGTCGACCCTCCTACAGGGGTGTTCACACCCCTAGGGCTGACGTGGCAGTTGGTTTATAGAGGCTGACGGCAATATATACGGGTCCATTTCTCTTGTTCTCTTCACTGGAATTCAATGGAGGCCAAACGCTGCCGGTGTTTGAACTGAACTGGATCCGTTGTCTTCTACAACTATCAACTTAAGAAAATCAGTTAGAGATTCAAGATCCATTCTTTTTCTATTTTCTAATCCAAACTCTATGAGTTCCTAGTTGCTTTTAGATTTAAATATTTAAAAGTAAACGTGATATGACTATAGTTTGGATTTGTTCATATGACTAAATTATACCTGATCCATTGTAAATTGTGAATATATGACATTATGAATTGGTTAGGATTTATATCTCAATCTTTATCTTATCAGATCTATTATAACTTCTATGACATTTTATAATGTGGATCTTGACCTTACATGTGTTAGATCTATTTTTAACTATTTGATCTAAATTATGTGGACATCTAAATTATTAATCAGATCTATTTTATCACCTTGTGCCTATCATATTAGATCTGAACCAGTTGGACATCTAAATTGTTAATTTATATCTTATTATGCTTATTATGACATCATAGTTATGTTAGAATTAGTTAACTACCACAAGTTCATCAGATTTATGCTTATATGTCCACCTTGTCACCATGCTAGTTTATGTTTATGCCAGAACAATCACCTTTGTCATATTCCCATTACTTTTCCCTTTTTATTATTTATGACTAGGCTACTATCTAGCCTAGGCATGCCACAAATTATGTGAATGCGCTAGTTAGGGAACAGGGGAAAAAAAGTTAGAATTAGCATAATTTAAATAATGTTTATATGAATTGAACATATAATTAAAAATGGGGAGAAAAGGGGCATAATCACCTATAAAGACATAGGTTAGAATTTGGACAATAATGAAATGTCTAAGATTTCAATTAGAAATTGTAATTGCACTTATGACACGAGGTTAGGTTGCATTAGTGGTGGAAGTCTGCCCGGACCCGATCGGCATATCCAGCAACCGCCAATGTTGAACCTAATGCGAGAGGTCTAAGTGCACAAATACGAATCGGGCTAAGACATGAGGTTAGGCTCAACTTATGGAAGAAGTCAGACCGGACCCAACCGGCATATCCAACATCCACAAGTTGTTGGCCTAATGTAGGAGGTCTAGCCCATTGTAAACCATAAATGGACATGGTAATAAATTGGACTACTTAACCTAATCTAATCCATAGGGATTGTATGATTATGAACTAAAGTTGGGGTTAAGTAAAAAAAATTGGACAGTGGGTGGGTTAAGCAAATCTGAGGGGGTGGTTAATATTTACATATAGGCCCACAAACTTAACCCGATATGGTTATGTAATTAAAGACACCTAGTGGTATACATAACCGATGGAAATAATAAAGATATGTAATTAAAGACACCTAGTGGTATACATAATAAAATGGAAAACCTAGTGGGGGATACAAGACAAAGGGAGGAGCTTGTGTCATATTGTGTGGAACCCATTTCATCCAGTAACCCGAAGTAGGTATCAAACGTGTACTCCGAACTAGGTCGGTGAAGGGGCACGCTTACTAGACTGATTGTAAGAGATCCAAACGTGGAGGACGGTGTGGGCGGCGCAAACCGACCGGGCCATGTGCGTGCATGAGCCGGGCAGAGGGGAATAAGATGACCATGACACCTGTAGATATGGGGCTGTTCATATCGGCGGAGGGTTGCCACTTTAGGACGTGATACATCCTACGGTGGGGCCAGCACAGAGTATCTACGCGGATTAGGGAGTCGATCGATTAGGGTATTAGTTAGGGTACACTTGGACGTATGCCTAAGTCTACCACCTTATAGTGGAAGGGATCATCTCATTCTGGATATACTAGTAATAGTGCAGAGTAATCATTAGAAGCATATACACCTTATCCTGTTTACCTTGTCATATCTACCTTTTATGTAGTTATCTCTCCCTTATCCACTTCATATGCCTGTCATGCTACTTTTATTTACTTACTTACTAAAAGTAACTGGACTCGCCAGACTTTATGTCTGACCCTTTTTGTTTCCTCTTCTTTCTTCCGTCCCCCCTAAGGTTCTCAGGACGGAAGCACTCGGGCTTGACCGTGATTCTTCTTACTTTTGCTGGAGCTGCTGAAATGTATGGCTCAAGCTCCTATCCTTGTTGCTATGGCTATATTTTGTTTTTGGGAATTTTATTTCTTTTATGTACTCTGATATTTTTGAAGTACAAGACAGTAGCTTTTATGTTGTAATGGGCTTTTGTATTTCAGACATGTGATGTTTTTGGACCACGGTATCTTATGACAAATAAAGTTTTTATTCCGCTATTATTTTATATGTCTGTCTTGTAATATTGTCGTTCTGTTTACTATAACTCTTCACGAAACTTAATGCATTCCCTTTGTGAGTGACATTAACGGACGTGGGGTGTCACAATACCGACGTCATATGTTATTGTCTCATTAAAATTTACCCATGCCTAATTGCATTCTCACGATCGGCCTTAGGATCTTAATCCGCTATAATCAAATAATAAACTAAGTCCCTAGCTCCTCTAAGTGTGAAGCCAAGTTGAAATACAAACCCAGCTCCTCTGATTATCATACATTGATGACTTAATTCCTGCAACTATCATATTTTGAGTACTTCGCTTTATCAATTTATAACAACTCGAACCTTAATAGGCCTAAATTTCTCTAAATTGAAATCAAGTCAATTATGGCATAGATTGTTGGTTTTTATAACATATAGTAAACACAAGTACACCTACATGCGATAGATATAAAATCACGTTGGGATTGATCAGTATAATAGAACATATGCATTAATTAAGGTTGCTACCTAGGAATGCCCTTCATAGGATATTTAGTCATCTTGTTTATGTCGAGCATGAAAAAGGAAGACTTTATCTTCTATTTTTCCCAGTTTACGCCAATAACTTGTCTTTCTAAATTTATCATATGATATAAAATGAGAAGGAAGTCAGAACAACTATATGGTATTTCGAAAATTACATATTATCCATAATATAAATTTATGCCGATTGATTTCTCTCACGTGTTATGTTTGTTATTTGCAGCTAATTCTTTAAATCCTGCATGCATGATGTTCCTAACCTAACAGTCTCTGAAGTATCATTATATATATTTTTGGAAAATTGGTACGCTTTATTAAAAACCAATCATATGCTTTTGTTATATGCCTCATCATAATCTTGCAACCCCCTATTGGGTACCTTGCAAGGGAAAAAAGTACGTATAAGTTCCACATATTAACATTACAATGTCTGGCTTAGATAATGCGTAAAATTACAACCAAATTAAAATAAAAGCCACTCTAATATACTCATAGGCCCACGGTCCAAATAGCAAATTATAAACATCTCCTTCACCACCGTTCAACATTATCCTGAATCAAAGATCTCAATCCCCCGTCTCTGCAATAGCAGTGCATTCATCTTTGATCTAGAGATTGTACTGCCATTCCCACAAACCTAGTAATAGATTTCCCTCTCAATCTGATGGAGCTTGGTAACACAATGTGTAATGCGGTTTGAAAAGATACAGGAATTGCATTCTTGCTAAATAAAACAGATATCAAATGCACCAAAAGCAACGTCGTGGATTTGGTTCTTTTGTCGGAAAGAAGAAAATAGCTGGGAGGCCTTCTCATCCATGGTAGGAAGTACATTGGGTTGTAGATGGAGTTTGAGCTTGAGTGCACCCCATATAAACGTTGAGTAATCGCAAGAGAAGAAGAGATGCTAGGAAGATTCCTCACATTGGTTGCATAATGAGCAGATATTATTTGACAGAATGCCGAATCGATGAAGCCTGGACTTAGTACTGTGCCTGTCCAATGCCACAAGGTAGGATATAAACACCATATGTTTTATATTCTTTGAATGCCATACAATGTTATAAATAGTCCTGCTAACTCCTCTGATCCTAATTTTATCACCATCACACCACTCATATTCATCTTGCTGTCTGTTCGGGAAAACAGGGATAGTTTGGAATTCAGCGGCAACCTCCCTAATTGTTGAGTGTAATAATGGATCCAGTTGGGAGTCTCGAATAAGCAAGCTGACAGTGTCACTTTGGTTACCAATTGCTTGAAATCTATGCATGCCATGAAGATCTAGCAGGCACTTGCAATTGTGCCAGGCTTCAAACCAAAGACAGGTAAGTGAACCATCAGCAATCACTTTATTAAGAAATTGCTTATTCGATGTTCTCAAACGGAGCATTCATTATCATGTAGAAGAGGTGTTGTTGTCAATATTCATACTCCAGAATTGTTTTTTATGACAGTATCTTCATTTCTACCATTTACTCTAGATATTTTACTTAGAGAAATATTCCAAAGAAACTTTATGCAAGCAGCCTTTTTGAGGTCAGGTAGTAATTTTAGCCCCACTCCTACTCCAATTTTGGGTTTACATAGATGAGCGCATCCAACCTTACGCTTCGAACTACCCTAGATTAACTCAAATTGATTCCAATATATCTAACGTAAACTCTCGGATTTTATACAAAAATAACCAATATAATATCATAGGAGTAAGCACCGTATGTATCAGTTCTGCTCTTCCTTCTAGGCTCAGGAATTTAGCTTACCATCCGTGAACTTTATTTTGAACTTGTGAATCAGGCCATTACATTCAGAGTAATGAAGATAATTTGTAGAAAGAGGGACACCCAGGTATTTTAAAGGTAATTGCCAACTTCATAAGGTAGAATGTTTGTCATCTGCACGATATTGTTGGTGGAGGAATTAAAAAAGATTTTTGTCATGGTTTCATTCACATTTAAACCTGCATGGGTACTTAGCTTATAGAAGACATATTTAAGGGTGTTTGCATTCTGAAGAGAAGCCTTGCCAAAAACCATCAAATCATTAGCATAAATTAAATGAGTAATAATTGGATCGTATGTAAAAACGTGATGGAATAGATTTACGGAGGTAGCCACGTCCAATAGGAAAGAAAAATATTGCAAGGCTATAGTGAAAAAATATGGAGAGAGAGAGGACCTCCTTGACATAAGTCGCGAGTCGATGCAATGAAACCCCTCGGGATGCCTTGGAATAGAATTGAAAAGGTTGGAGTACGTATGAATTCGTAAATTATGTTCACAAAGTGCATGGGAAACCCCATCCAAGATAACATGAAGCGGATAAATTCCTTGTTAACCATATCATATGCCTTTTTAGATCGACTTTGACGCAGATCTGGAGATCCATCTTTTCCTGAAATCGCGAAGAAGTTCATGGGCCAGAAGGACATTTCCTGACGTATCTCCCTCGTATAAAAGCACACTGATTTTGGTAGTTGAGATGAGTAAGAAATGGCTTGATTTTGTTGGATAAAACTTTCAAAAAAATCTTGTAATAGACATTACAGGATGTAATGGGTCTATAATGTGCGATGTTGGTGGGTTTATCAGTTTTCGGGTTAAGGGTAATAAAAGTATGATTGCATCCCTTGGCAGCTTAGAAAACTTCATCGTATCATTCATAGCAGAAAGAAAATCTTCCTCCAAGGACTCCTAATGAAGTTTGTAGAACTTTGAATTCATGCCATTAGGGCCGGGACTTGAGTCATCAAGGATGGAAAAAACAACACTTTTGGCCTCTTGCAAATTAATATCCTAAAGCAAAAAATCCTGACCTTGTGAATTGATTGTGTACAAACTTTGAAAATCTAGATATTCCAAACTGGCATCACCATTGAACAAATATGAGTAATTGCCAACTGCTTCATGTTCAATGTCATAACCCTTGTATAACAGTTGTCCGTCAGAATTAGTAAAGGCCCAGATATTGTTACAGAACCGGTGAGTTGACATTTTGGAGTAAAAAAACTTAGAATTCGTATCACCCTGTTGTAGCTAAGCCAATTTTTCCTTTTGCCAGAGTCCCGCAAATTTCATACTCTATTGCACCTGAAGTTGATGCTTTGAACTAAACATATCATCATATAGGCTGAGTTTAGTTGGGTCTTGATCCATTGCTGGTTCAAGAAAATGGAGATGTTCTTCCATTTGTTGTAGGATATCATCCCGTTTGTTCCTGACTTCAGTCTAAGCTTTCAACTCGTTCTTGCATGCTATTAATTTGTTCTACACTGATAGCTGGAAAATCCCCTCGTAATAGCATGTAATCCCTGGGTAATGCATGCATCATATCCATCTGTCTTATGCCAGTCATTGCAATATTTGAATGGATATCCTTTCAGCTTGGAAATTAGGATTAAGTCAATCAACAATGGGTTATGGTCACTATAAGTTGAGATAGAGCTAAGGCTTTCAAGTTTAAAATTTGTGAATAAAAGCAGTGTTAGCGAAAATATTATAATGTGTGTGGCAACCCCCCCCCCTCCGCCAAATATATTGAAATCCTAAAGGCTTGATTTCCATCAAACCTGCCTGCATCAAACAGTTCTATAATTCTCGAATATGATGAAATGAAATGGGATGTCCACCCTTTTTATCTAAAGGGGACAAGGTATTGTTGAAGTCTCCCATGAGCAGCCATGCACCAGTGGAGGATTCAGCATGTAATTATCCAAAGGTCTTGCCTTTCTGAAAAAAACATTACTTCCATAAATAATAGTGAATATGAAGAACATCCCTCCAGTATCTAGAATTGAGGCAGTTATATATTACCGAGAGGTATATAATGGTTGTAATTTCCAGACCAAACTGTCCCATAAGATAAAGATACACCATGCACACTCAGTTGTATCATTAGTCACAAGATTCCAATGAGATGGCAATTTCTTTCCAAATATATTCAGGTTTGACTTATTTAGTTTATTTTCTACTAAACCAACAATAGTTGGTTTAAATTCTGTTAGGAGCTTGAGGACATCATTCATTCGAGTTGGTGTATTCATGCCCTTGACATTCCATGTAAGAATAGTCATTTAATTGAGGAACTACTCCTCAGATTTCTTTTAGGAGGAGGTAAATTGGTTGGGGATTTTTTGGCTTGTTGCAGATAGGAAGTGTTTTTGGAAACAAACCTGGAACGTTTGTTTGTTCTTCTTGAGTAGTTTCTTCAGATATATCCTCGACTGCATGTTGCAGTTCATCTTGATGGAGAGCACAAGGTAACTCTGTATTTAAGAAGGATAGATCTGCTGCAATAGTCATAATATCTACTAGATTTTGTTGATCAATGTTAGCAGAAGTAGAAGCTTAGTTATATGATTTTTAAACCAGCTATGGTTCAGTTCTCATTTCATGTGAAGAGGTTCTGTGCCCAAACACCTTACATTTGATCACATTTGTAAGGCATGTACTTGTACTCTATGGTGACCTCATGCTTTGAACAATTTGGAAGCAAAATAGGGATACTGGTTTTCATCTCAGTGTTAACAGTGATAGCAACCTGTATCCTTGCTTATTTCGTGTAAATTTTCTCAATAGTTTTCTCATCAACTCGGAGAGGGATCCCAATATAACTAGTAATCATTTGTAAATCCCCATTTATCCCCATTTCCAACTTGAGGTTATGAAGACGAACCTAGATTTGTACTTCACTGGCTGAGAGTTTAATGTATTCATAATCCGACACCCAAGCATCAACTAGGTGGATTTTTCTATAGTAAGAATAAGTGGTGCTTTCCATGACTTTGTAATAATCAACTTTCCTATCAAACTAAACTGCAAAACGATAATTAGCTGCCATGTGCACATGGAAATAGCCAAACGGTTTCCAAAAATGGGTGATATAATGTTGGATATTTGGGGATATTTTGATAGAAGAGAGAAGGAGAAAAAAGACTGATAACAATATGCTTTCCCTTACCATTCATACAAAATGATAGTAGGCTATATATAGATAGCCTTTACACGACTTTTCATTGAATAGACACACACTTAACTAAGGGACACTTAATATTAAATAGACACACAAACTTCTAAATGACTCTTAACCATAAAGACACATTTCTTAGTGAACTGACACCTAGACTTCATAAACTAATGATCATGATAAATTTCAAATTAATATTTCTAACACTCCCCCTTAATTTGAAATTTTATTTTTGACTTCTTTTGGGTTGAGTGTCTTGATCTCCATTGGTTTAATCCTTTTTCTTTTCTCTTTCTCATCTCTACCACAGCCAATTGGATAATCTCGAACAACTGATGATTGCCCCTTTCTCTTAATGAAACGAGGTCTTGGGGTTTGAAATGAAAACTGAGACAAATTTACCCCTTGTGGAACATATTCTGGATTTTCTATAAGATGTTTATGCACATCATCCATTGACTTTAGTTTCTTCCCTGACATAGATACTCCTGCTGCTGCATGCATGATATCATCTTGTTCTTTTCCTGTTTCTCTGTTTACTTCAATGCCATCTTCTTGTGCAATGTGCTTGATCTCTTTGTTTACTTTATCACTCAGCTGAATGTCTCGGCCTTCTTCGACCCCATCTTGTTCTACATCATTTTCTGTTTCTTCTTGCATTGCTCCTTCGTCGACAGCCTCTTTTTTTATTCTCCATTAGTGCCTCATCAACATGATCTGCAATGATCATTTGTACTGACTCCTCATCAGCATCCTCATCTTCTTGAGTTGTTGTTTTTCCTGCAAAATGATTTTCCAATCTCTTCCAAGCTTCTTGTACTGATTTTGCACTTATGATGAGTGGAAGAACTGACCGGCACATTCCTTGAAATATAAGAGACAAGGCTTTTGCATTATTGACCTTGTTCTCTCTATATTTTTTCTTCTTTGCAGCTGACATTGCAGCCACTTCTTCTGCTGTATGCAATGTAAATTCCTCTTTTACAATATCCCATAATTTTTCTGATATGAAGAATGTCTTCATAAGAACATTCCATAACTTGTAATCGTTTTCAAGGAGAATAGGAACTCCTTGATGTGTAAATGTGAATGCTGGAACATTGTTGTTTGTGGAGGCCATTGCTCTGGCTCCGATACCAATCTGTTGGATATTTGGGGATATTTTGATAGAAGAGAGAAGGAGAAAAAAGACTGATAACAATATGCTTTCCCTTACCATTCATACAAAATGATAGTAGGCTATATATAGATAGCCTTTACATGACTTTTCATTCAATAGACACACACTTAACTTAGGGACACTTAATATTAAATAGACACACAAACTTCTAAATGACTCTTAACCATAAAGACACATTTCTTAGTGAACTGACACCTAGACTTCATAAACTAATAATCATGATAAATTTCAAATTAATATTTCTAACATATAATCCATAAGTTTTGCAAAAGACAACCTGCAATCGACTGGGTTCAAAATTATAGTGTTTTTTCAGATAGCCTCTAACTTTTTGATGATGTTTTCTAGAAGGAAAAAATACGCTGCTTGGGGTTGGACGAATTGAAGAGTGCGTGGAGGTTTCTCGAGCATGGAGGAGGATGATTGTACAACATCGACATAAAACTTGGATGCTGTGACGGCCCGCCCGCACCAGCCGGCATTTCCTACGAAAGTGCGTTGTACACATGCCTGACTAGCACGGAACGGTTGCCAAAGAAAGGAAAGAAGAGAATGAACTAATAACGAACCTGTAGAATGTCTCACAGCGCATGGAATAAAATATAATAGTAACATACTTTGACATAAAACAGGAGAGACAGTGCATAAGCTGACGACTAAACATCATAGCAGCGGAAAATCCAAATACAGCTTATGATCCAATATCATTATTACAACTTTGTAAAATACTGTCTCTAAAGCAAAAAAGAAAGGAAAGGTACACTACTAATGCCCAAAGTAGTGACCAGCAGCGACACAGGGAGAATATCTATATATCATACGTGGAAGCCTCCTGCTCGTCTCCGGTACAACTACTCGTGCATACCACCTAACCTGTCTCTAGTCTGCTCGTGAGAGCACCCAGAGTAATAAGAAGAGACATAAAACTCTGGGTCAGACAAAAAACCTGGTATGAGCGATAAGCAACTAAACAGAACAATATCAGGTATACTAAACCATACCTAAACCTGGACCTGCAACCAAAGAGTTAGCACTACATACCGTACAATACTCTAAGGTGCCACTAAACAGATGGTGTAAAGATAACGGGGGTAGGGGTGTGCATGTCACAATGATGGCAAACAAATCAACCATAGCAACCATCCTCACATCTCTCACTCAGTGCGTTAAGCATACGATGTCCACCACTGTCAATCACTAGACCCATCGAAGCAGTGACAGAGTTCGACTTGTACAACTACTGCTACTACCAAGCTTACCACATGGAGTCATGACCAAATCTTTACAAATGATCCCACTTCATTGGTCTATAGCTCTTTAGTCGTACCTAGGCCACTGTGGCCCTGAATCCGTTCACGTACTTCCTACACATAGTGATCCAAAGTCACAGACATCGACAACCCCTTTGCACACTTCCCGCAGCAAAGCCCAATCATGAAATTAACTCGTTGGTTCCCAACTGGATCCTGAGTACAAACTTCCTACTTGGACTACCTTTGCATCTCGAGTTTTTTTTGTCATCATTGGATCAGTTCGGGTCTCTCCCTAGTCATCGGTTTGGTTCGGGTTGCCCCAGTCACTGGCCATCGTCTCGGTTCGGATCCTCCACATCGCATTGATTCAGTTTGGATATACATGCTTCGGTTCGGGTTCCTGGTCATGGTCCGATCCACTTCCCCATTCTCTTCTGCTTCGATCCCCCTCACTTCCCTTCAAGTCAATCCGGTTCCCCCTTCCTTAGCTCGATCCGATCCCAGTTCAACCATAGTTGTCTTCCTTTTTTCCATACTCTCTCTTGTGCCAAGCCTCGGTTCGGTTCGGCGATCTCTTGCCCAGTCCACTATTCGGTCCGAGCCCATCCAGCCGATCCGATCCGAAAACCTGCACCAATTTCCTGCAACTTTTCCAGCGAGTGTTTTACATCATTCGACGACGTTTTTGACCATTCTAACTATTCTAAACAATCATAAGTCATACCAAACAGTCATAGCAACAAGTAGAAGTGACCCCAAACACCAAAACATCAATATGATAGGTTAAAATGGATCAAACAAAGCCAAAACCCCATATTTTCCCCTAAGCATGTTTAAGCAAAACTAATGATATGATTAACAAAACTTAACCAAATTAATCCAAATTTCTAACAGAGGTCTAAAACATTATTTTCGAATTTATAAATATTTTTCCAGAATTTTATCATGTCTAATTTCGTTAATGTTCACTAATTACCCTTAATTAACCGTAATTAGTGCAAACTATGCAAATCACTCACATTGGCCACAGATAAAATACCAAATCTGAAATGAATCTCTATTTGGTGTTGTTCCCAATGCAACACAGCAGTTCTACCTCGATTCTTGTGCTAATCCTCTTTGATTTGATGTTGCTAAGCTTAATCCTTGATTAGAAAGTGATTTGGAGATGTTTAGAGGTTGGAGGCCATTATTAGGTTGAAGAGAGGGTTTGTGGCGGTTGGAAAATGAGTGAAAAACCGAAATCCTAACCCTAGCAGCCATTAAATACCTCTAATCCCGAAATCCCCCATTGGGCCTACCTGTTAATCACCCGGTTAAGCCCAATTACGCTGTTTTTCACTATCTGAAACTTGTTTCAGCCATATCTCCCTAACGGTGAGTTTGAAGGCTAATGTGACCACTCTACGGAATTGTAAACCATCATCCGAAGCCAATGGAAGCGGTTTCAGGTCAAAACTCCTTTCCAATCAAAAGTTATGTCCAAAACAAGACCAGCTAGGGGAAAAACGGTCATTTAAAAAACGGGAAAAATCATGAACATGGAAAATGACCCCAATAGTCGTCTCCCAAAGTTACATGACCATACGACTTCGTATGTGAAAGAAATAAATATTCTACGATCCTTCGATGCGTAGAATGCGGGTCGTTACAGATGCAGTAGCGGTGGTCGATGGGATGGTTAAGGTGGTGGAAGAAGCAGTTGGATCAGGCGGATTAGAGTTTAGAGAGAGTGGGTAGTTGTTCGCATTACTTGCCGCCATGGTTGAAACATGGTACTTCTTAGTATCATTATATATACACACACACACATGCACGCACGCACAAATACATAAACAAATAGATGCACACACACACATATATAAAAATGTACGAATATATGAATGTGTATCTAAACCTATATATCTAAAACCTTGATCACTTAATACTTCTTAAATATGAAGGAGATAGACCCATCGATCTTTTACTACTTCAAATTCCCAAAGCGGGCCCTTTGAATGTCAGTGTTAGTCAATGCATTCTGGCTGTAGAGACCAGCTACGTGATATTCAGGTCTTTAATATAATATACAATTTAATCATTAAACTACTAAAGCAACCCAAAGTCCCAATTAAGAGTTAAATAGCCCATTTTCAATAAACTAGTTTTTTGCTTGATAATCAACTTTGAGTTTTGTGCATCTCCCATATGAATTCCACACTAGTAAAAAAATGAGATCTATGTTAGGGCATAACTAAGTCTTTGTTACCGCTCACTCCGGATCATAGGTGATCACAGCCTATATGTCAGATCTACTATTAAGGAACAGTCCTAAAATAGCAACGAAGTCCACCGGGATTTGATGGCTAATAATACGCTAAAAATAACCTAAGTAAGTAAATGAAAACTTCTCTTTCAGTAGATTACTGCTTCTTATTCAAATCAAAGTAGATTTTGTTTCCTTAAAACTATCGAGTCATTCAATACATTTAATCCAAGACGAACCCATAATAAATTTTTCCTCCACCTATCTGCGATGTAACCTTTATCCATGGGTTCTACGGTTAGACATGCCCATATATGTAGTAAGTATACATAATTTATAAGAACCCAATTTTTCGACACTTGAAAATCAACACTAATACATGTTTTGTATTCACATATCTCAAATTTAAGTGCGAGAAAGACAGATTAAGGGGAAAATACGAAGATAGAAGAATAAAAGGAAGAAAAAACAGCAAAGAATTTCATAAATGGGGCAAATAATCTAAAATATAAACAGTGCTCTTACATAAAGAGAAAAACTGTAATATACATCATCAATCAGAGCACAAAAACCATTAATCGGCTTGGATGGTTATAATAATATGTCCTTATAATTGTTGATACATACAACAACAAACATAACGGAGTAAATAAAAGAATATGAGAATACGTCTCGGCTCTATCTCCTCTCCTGAAGCTGCAAAGTAATCAAAATCTCATCTGGAAAATATACTTGTAACACCCCCACCTCCGCTAGGGTCACTCACAAAGGGAATGCACTAGTTTTGGAGGAGCGTTATCAAGGTAAACAATCACAGAATTATTACAAGACAGAACATAAATAAAACAACCGAAGAATCAAAAGCTAAATTTCATTACTTTCAAAAAGAGTCAAAACCTTTTACATCCAAAGTACCGAATAGCCAAAGTCATTATTTTCCATTACAACAAATTCTATCTTGCATAAATAACGAAGCATAATCTTAAAACAACAAAAGTAGCTTAATTCCCCAAAGGTAGCAGAAATGCAGCCATAGCATAGCCCAAAATCAAACCGTACATGAGCTGAACCGAAAGCAAGCGAAATCCAAGCTAAGTGCTAGAGTTTCCTCCCTGAGTACCTAGGGGGGAAACGGAAGAAAAAGAGGCGAAAGAAAACGGGTCAGTCATAAAGACTGGTAAGTCCAAGTGACTTTCAGCATAAAAAACAGGTAAAAGTAACACGACATGTATAAACTGAAAGTAAGCATAAGGATGCTGTCAAGATGGGCAAGATATACTAAGATAACATGATAATTCAAGTATAGGTCAAGTATAGCATCGCATGTTCAAGGTTCGCTGCACCAACTGTACTATTATCCCAAACCCATCTCTTATATTAATCGTGAAATGATCCCTTGGCCCAATATGGTGAATGACCCATTACTTGGTCCAACGGAACGATCTACTAATCGATCGACTCCCTATAAGTTCTAGCTCGTCATGTGTTTGTGTCATACGGCCTATCACGAATGTAGTCACCTGTGCTAGGTCCACCATAGGGTGTATCAAGCCCAATGGTGCCAATCACCGACACAAATCAAGCATGCACAGATAAACCTACTAATGCCCAATGCCTGCTTTTTCAACTCCGGACCACGTGCACGACCATAGCCCGCCTGAACCTACACTGGCGCACCAACACAGCCGTCGTTCTGGTCGCTTACAATCAGCCCAGTAATCGTGCCCCACCCTGCCTAGTTCCAGGGTACCGTGATACATCTAGTGGGTTACTACTGAAATGGACCGCGTAACTAGGTTTTCCGTCCAATAGGTTAAGTGTTGTCATTTAAATTCGTGACTTAACCCTTATCAGTTTAGCATGTCAAGTTGGTTAAGTGTTGTCATTCAAGTTCGTGACTTAACCCTACAATTCACGTGTCAAGTTGGTTAGGTGTTATCGTTCAAGTTCATTACCTAACCCTACCAATCATGTTTCAAGTTGGTTAAGTGTTGTCTTTCATGTTCATGACTTAACCCTATCATGTGGCATCAATTCATTAATGCACCCCAACCTCTCACATCAGACCTGTTGTTGTGGTCACTGGATATGCCGGGCGGTTCCGGGCAGATTTACACCACAACTTAGTCTGACCTCGGGTTTCAAGCGCGATATGACCAACTACCCACATTGGATCCTATTGTTTGCAGTCACTGGATTTGTCGGGCGGTTCCGGGTAGAATTACACTGCAAACTCAACCCAACCTCGAGTTGGCCATTTTCAAGTTCATTCTAGTGTCATGTCCATGTTCAAATTTCATATCAAGTTCGTGTCAAGTTTCAAGGCAAGTTTCATGCCCATATCCAGATTCAAGTTATAACAATGTTCATGTTTCAAGTTTTTCCTAATATCAAGTTCATAATTCATGTTCATAACCAATTCATGTTTTGCCTAATCTACCCAAATCGTATTCCCATCGCACGTAAACGTGAATCGATCTATACTACAAGTAAATCCAAATCCCAAAATAAAGGGAATAACATCAAAACTATGATAGGCAAAAGGGACGAGCATAAAGCGATAAAAGGGATTACAAGGCTAGCATGATATAACTTGAGATAATTGGTTACAACATCACTGGCATATACAAAATAATAGGATTTCAAACCTAGCAAAATAAGGCGATAGTCATGATAAAAATTGGCACAAAAAGAATAGGCATGCAAAAGCAAGCCAAAATGGATCCAATGGTTTTGGTGTACATAATAGCGAATAAACTAAGCAAGTCACACCCTAGGTATGAGATCCAACAAAATGCCAATTCGGTGTACAACATGGTTTTCAACTATAGTGTTATGGGCATGAACAATCAACTATAATAGTCAATTAACCACAATAGTCATAGTCATAGTGAATCATAAGCGGTTAATCACAATAGTCATGGATAATTATACAAAATAGTTCTAGGCAACTACCCTAAATAGTCATAGGCAATTAACTGTAATAGTTTCAAAGCCATGGTCATAGACAATAGTCTTATGTTCATAATCATAGACAATAATTCTCATAGTCACGAGTCATAGGTGATTAGCCACAATTGTCCTTATCATAGTCATAGGAAATAGTCTTATGTTCACAGTCATAGGCATAGGCATAGTCTTATGTTCACAGTCATAGGCATAGGCATAGTCTTATGTCCACAGTCATAGTCTTAGGCCATTAACAATAGTTTCAACGTCGTAGGAAATATTCCCAATAGTCAAGATCCAAAAAGAAAACAAGAATAGATATGAATTATACATAAATCAATTTCAATTTCTAACATGCCATATTAAGTTTATAAAAGTAACTTGAACTTACAGATCGTGGTCTAAGAAATTGAGACGCAGAAGTCGAATCTATAAACTAGTCGTCAAATTGTTGAATCGTTGAATCTTGATTTGATTGTAGAAGCAAATCCCCAAATATGCAATTCCTAGCCGTAGTCTTCAAGAAATAGTCTTCGCGATTTATTTTATTTTAATTTAATTTAGAGGAAGAAGAAGAAGCCATGTCCATCAAGAATTTAAGCAGCATAAGGTTAGAGAAGAATGGTTTAAAGAAAATGAGGCTAGGAGGCTGTTTATATAGGATTAGGCAGACGAATCTGCACAGAAAACGAGGTTAAATACATTAGAATGCATCAGGTTCGGAAAATGGGTTCGGGAGGCAGGTCGACACTATAGTCGACCCGGTCCCTGGGAGGTCGACACTATGGTCGACCCCCAGGTCGACCTGGTCCCTGGGAGGTCGACACTATGGTCGACCCCCAGGTCGACCTGGTCCCTGGGCGGGAACTTTCCCGCCCGGCCTGTTCTGGGTTTTGAATTCGAATTTGAATTCGAATTTTCGAGCTGTTTTTTATTCTGAAAATTCATGAAACTTCTAGAGGTCATATCTCCCTCATAAGGACTCCGATTTTCGAAAACTCGGACTCATTTCCAAGCAGAATTTCGAGTCAAACGCAATGGCGCAACCCATTTCCCTTGATTCTTATTTTAAAATTTAATTCTACCTTGATATCTTGTTTTAACATGTTATTAAAATTCGGGTTGTTACATTCTTCCCTCCTTAAAGGATTTCGTCCCCGAAATCTTCAAGTTAAGAAGAATGAATCCTATCATCCAATCATCCATCTACTCAAAACATCATCCACAAGCAACCATTGTCCTTAAAAGATTTCTAACGCTATATGAACATATGCAAAAAGTGTGTGTATATGTTCCTTATCTAATGCAAATGATTAGGCCTGATTGATCTTCTTAATGCAAAATATGTTTAGTGCCATGAATCCAACATGTATGCAAATAGTCATAGTCACATAAACACTATATGTGTGCACAAACATCCATCCATATGCAACATTCGCATGATAACACATTCAATTTCATCCATAAACAAGTATAAACACTCATGCACATGCAATACGAAAATGTGTCTGAGCCGATCTAGTGCCTAATGTGTGTTATGCAACCACGAGCAACCACTTGCGACCATTTGCAGCCATTTGCAAACATCAATCATAACATGTTTCAAGCACATGTTTACATCCAAAAGGGTTCTACCTAAGGTTCTCAAGATAGGATTGAGAAGATAAGCAAGATAAAACAAAGCATCTACGAGAAGAAGTTAAAGATGGAGCCCCAGAAGGTCCTACTTGTGGGGCTTGCCCTTGCTTCTTAGGGCAGTTCTTGCTGATATGTCAAGTATCACCACATTGAAAGCATGCTCCCATCTTCATCTTCTTCTTTCTACAATCCTGGACTATATGCCCCTCAATACCATAGAAGTGGCATTTTCTTTTCTCGCGTGTCTTGTTATCATTCTTGTTGTTGTTGTTCTTGCCTCCTTTCTCGGAGTCTACCTACTTGTTTGGAGGCTCATTCTCCTTGACCTCCTTCTTGCCACTCTTGTCTTCTTCATTTAAGAGCGCCATGTCTACTAGCTTTTCGTAAGTAGCCCCCATAGATACGTGGGTCATAGCCAAGCTGTGAAGCGGCTCATTTAATCCCTTGAAGAAACGGAGAGCCTTCTTATGAGGGGTATTCACTAAGTCCAGTCCAAATCGGGCCAGCTGATTGAATTGATTCACGTACTCTTTGACAGTCATACTTCCTTGCTTAAGAGCTAAGAACTTTTCCAGCTATAAACTTCGTTTAGCTTGCGAGAGGAATTTCGTCTCAAACCTTATTCTGAAATCCATCCATGTTTCGACCGGCCTCTCGGCGTTAGTGACTTCCCACCAATAGGAAGCTTCGTCTTTGAGCAACCATACCGCCAACTGTACCTTCTGCCTATCGTCCACCTCGAAGATAACGAACAGATCCTCAGTTTCTTTGAGCCAGTTCCTCGCTTCTACGAATGATTCAGTTCCCTTGAAATCCTTTCCACCCATGGCCCTAAAATCTTTACAGATCTTCGAGAAAACAATTGCACGAGGAGGGGGCGGAGGAGGAGGAATCGCTGCAGCTGGAGGAGGAATATCTGCTAGGCTTGCATCGTTGGCCCTAGCCTCTAAGTACCTCCTGAACCAGCCAGGTATTGGCACGCCCTCTGGAAAGTTAAGATTCCCAGACATGCTGAAATGAAAAAGAAGAGATTCAAAACGAGGGAACAAAGGATGGTGCTAAAGGCTTTTGGGGAATAGCCTTTTAATAAAACAAGATTTTTCTTGAAAAATGCTTCTTTGTAAACGGGTTTGAAAATAGTTTTAGACGGTTTTTAAAAGCTTTTGCCCAGTCTGGTAACCTTCTGCTCTGATGCCAAATGTAACACCCCACCTCCGCTAGGGTCACTCATAAAGGGAATGCACTAGTTTTGGAGGAGCGTTATCAAGGTAAACAATCACAGAATTATTGCAAGATAGAACATAAATAAAACAGCGGAAGAATCAAAAGCTAAATTTCATTACTTTCAAAAAGAGTCAAAACCTTTTACATCCAAAGTACCGAATAGCCAAAGTCATTATTTTCCATTACAACAAATTCTGCCTTGCATAAACAAAGAAGCATAATCTTAAAACAACAAAAGTAGCTTAATTCCCCAAAGGTAGCAGAAATGCAGCCATAGCATAGCTCAAGATCAAACCGTACATGAGCTGAACCGAAAGCAAGCGAAATCCAAGCTAAGTGCTAGAGTTTCCTCCCTGAGAACCTGGGGGGAATGGAAGAAAAAGAGGCAAAAGAAAATGGGTCAGTCATAAAGACTGGTAAGTCCAAGTGACTTTCAGCATAAAAACAGGTAAAAATAACACGACATGTATAAACTGAAAGTAAACATAAGGATGCTATCAAGATGGGAAAGATATAATAAGATAACATGATAATTCAAGTATAGGTCAAGTATAACATCGCATGTTCAAGGTTCGCTGCACCAACTGTACTATTATCCCAAACCTATGTCTTATATTAATCGTGAAATGATCCCTTGGCCCAATATCGTGAATGACCCATTACAAGGTCCAATGGAACGATCTACTAATCGATCGATTCCCTACAAGATCTAGCTCGTCATGTGTCTGTGTCATATGGCCCTATCACGAATGTAGTCACCTGTGCTAGGTCCACCATAGGGTGTATCAAGACCTATGGTGCCGACCACCAACACGAATCAAGCATGCACAGATAAACCTACTGATGCCCAATGCCTGCTTTTTCAACTCTGGACCACGTGCATGACCATAGCCCGCCTGAACCTACACTGGCGCACCAACACAGCCGTCGTTCTGGTCGCTTATAATCAGCCCAGTAATCGTGCCCCACCCTACCTAGTTCCAGGGTACCGTGATACATCTAGTGGGTTACTGCTGAAATGGACCGTGTAACTAGGGTTTCCGTCCAATAGGTTAAGTGTTGTCATTTAAATTCGTGACTTAACCCTTATCAGTCTAGCATGTCAAGTTGGTTAAGTGTTGTCATTCAAGTTCGTGACTTAACCCTACAATTCACGTGTCAAGTTGGTTAGGTGTTGTCGTTCAAGTTCATGACCTAACCCTACCAATCATGTTTCAAGTTGGTTAAGTGTTGTCTTTCATGTTCATGACTTAACCCTATCATGTCTCATCAATTCATTAATGCACCCCAACCTCTCACATCAGATCTGTTGTTGTGGTCACTGGATATGCCAGGCGGTTCCGGGCAGATTTACACCACAACTCAGTCTGACCTCGGGTTTCAAGCGCGATATGACCAACTACCCACATTGGATCCTATTGTTTGCAGTCACTGGATTTGCCGGGCGGTTCCGGGTAGAATTACACTGCAAACTCAACCCAACCTCGAGTTGGCCATTTTCAAGTTCATTCTAGTGTCATGTCCATGTTCAAATTTCATATCAAGTTCATGTCAAGTTTCAAGGCAAGTTTCATGCCCATATCCAGATTCAAGTTATAACAATGTTCATGTTTCAAGTTTTTCCTAATATCAAGTTCATAATTCATGTTCATAACCAATTCATGTTTTGCCTAATCTACCCAAATCGTATTCCCATCGCACGTAAACGTGAATCGATCTATACTACAAGTAAATCCAAATCCCGAAATAAAGGGAATAACATCAAACCTATGATAGGCAAAAGGGACGAGCATAAAGCGATAAAAGGGATTACAAGGCTAGCATGATATAACTTGAGATAATTGGTTACAACATCACTGGCATATAGAAAATAATAAGATTTCAAACCTAGCAAAATAAGGTGATAGTCATGATAAAAATTGACATAAAAAGAATAGGCACGCAAAAGCAAGCCAAAATGGATCCAATGGTTTTGGTGTACATAATAGCGAATAAACTAAGCAAGTCACACCCTAGGTATGAGATCCAACAAAATGCCAATTCGGTGTACAACATGGTTTTCAACTATAGTGTTATAGGCATGAACAATCAACTATAATAGTCAATTAACCACAATAGTCATAGTCATAGTGAATCATAAGCGGTTAATCACAATAGTCATGGATAATTATCCAAAATAGTTCTAGGCAACTACCCTAAATAGTCATAGGCAATTAACTGTAATAGTTTCAAAGCCATGGCCATAGACAATAGTCTTATGTTCATAATCATAGGAAATAATTCTCATAGTCAAGAGTCATAGGTGATTAGCCACAATTGTCCTTATCATAGTCATAGGCAATAGTCTTATGTTCACAGTCATAGGCATAGGCATAGACTTGTGTTCACAGTCATAGGCATAGTATTATGTCCACAGTCATAGTCTTAGGCCATTAACAATAGTTTCAACGTCGTAGGCAATATTCCCAATAGTCAAGATCCAAAAAGAAAATAAGAATAGATATGAATTATACATAAATCAATTTCAATTTATAACATGCCATATTAAGTTTATAGTTTTTATCTAAAAGTAACTTGAACTTACAGATCGTGGTCTAAGAAATTGAGATGCAGAAGTCGAATCTATAAACTAGTCGTCGAATTGTTGAATCGTTGAATCTTGATTTGATTGTAGAAGCAAATCCCCAAATATGCAATTCCTAGCCGTAGTCTTCAAGAAATAGTCTTCGCGATTTATTTTAATTTAATTTAATTTAGAGGAAGAAGAAGAAGCCATGTCCATCAAGAATTTAAGCAGCATAAGGTTAGAGAAGAATGGTGTAAAGAAAATGAGGCTAGGAGGCTGTTTATATAGGATTAGGCAGACGAATCTGGACAGAAAACGAGGCCAAATACATCAGAATGCATCAGGTTCAGAAAATGGGTTCGGGAGGCAGGTCGACCCCCAGGTCGACCTGGTCCCTGGGAGGTCGACACTATGGTCGACCCCCAGGTCGACCTGGTCCCTGGGCGGGAACTTTCCCGCCCAGCTTGTTCTGGGTTTTGAATTCGAATTTTCGAGCTGTTTTTTATTCTGAAAATTCGTGAAACTTCTAGAGGTCATATCTCCCTCATAAGGACTCCGATTTTCGAAAACTCGGACTCGTTTCCAAGCAGAATTTCGAGACGAATGCAATGGCGCAACCTGTTTCCCTTGTTTCTTATTTTAAAATTTAGTTCTGCCTTGATATCTTGTTTTAACATGCTATTAAAATTCGGGTTGTTACAATACTCAATCCGACCCAAGTATTATAAGAAAATAACACCCAGATCAGACTAGTAAACCATCGAGAAAAACTCAAAGCACATGTGATATATTTCAATTTATTTTGAGACCGTATGGATTCCTATGATGGTTTTCCCTTAAAATCTACCAACCATTCATAAGGTTTAATATGGTGATATAATATATAACATCTAGAGTGCAGTATATAAATCATATCAAATCGATAAAATTGTTATATCTGTTACATTTGATAACATATTAAGGTACATTCAAAACTGCCAAGATACGTTCGAGCATTGGATTTTCCATTAGAGGGATCCCCGGATAAACAGGAGCCAGCCTCCTGAAAAGGGTTCGAAAGTACCTTCGAGCATCATATATCTCTAGATAAAATATACAATAAGGTAAAACTGGCTCATGCACGAAAACACCGACGTGCACCGCACAGAACCTAGTATTATCAACTCCTTCATGCAACGTCAATAAGCATACTCTAGATAAGAAGTTGATATACCATATTGTGGGTTAGCTAAAACCCAAATTGTGCCCCTACTTTATTTTATGACATTTTAGATGTCAAGGCTACGTTTAGGTTTATTTACATGAGTCTTCATCTCTCAAACAGAGTATGAATCCTAATTTGGATTCCCATATCTCAATGGATCTTAGAATTACACATGGATTACTCAACAGACCTCGGATCACATATGGATTCTTGTATATCAGAAGATCTCAAAATCGAACATGGATTGCTCAATTGATTCAGAATCTTACATGGATTTTCACATCCCGAATAGCTCAAGAATAGCTAAACGTGTTCGAGTATTTTAAACAAATCTCGAATCCCCTAATAATTTCCACAACACATCCACCTCCAAACATAGAGCATGTGTATTAGTTTTGATGTGCTTTCTGATACGTAGAACACTTATCAATCCAGACTCCACAAAACTAATTCGAATAATTTATTGTCAAATTATATATTCAAATAATCGACATTCAAGTTCAAAATAGTTGACAGTATATGGAAAACAATCCTTGCATATTTTCCATAACAATTGAAAAAACATCCAAAGCACAATCGAATCACATAACAAGATTAACACATAAAACACTATTAAGTCATATAAACAACTGCTAATCTCTTTTTCAGTTAATTAATCTTTCATTTAATAATTTTTTATTAGTAAAATTTAATTTTTATTTTCTAATAAGACTTCATCCATTAATCAAAACTTCTACTTAATTTAATCCATTTATACACCTATGTATATGTTCAATTCTTTTCTAAAAAGATATAAACTTGTATTTTACTATTTCCCTATATCTTTATAGTCTTCAATGCTTCAAAAAGTAAACATATACTTATCTGTACAGTATAGGTATATTCACAAATCATTTGCAATACTTACTTTCTTTGAAGTATAATCAAAGAAGTTAAAAGCATTATTTACTAAGAAACTCTTCTCTTTTATAAGTTGAAACATCTTCTTTACTATTACATGATGAAAGATTTAATACTTGTTACTACCTTTGAAATCTCATTATCGAAGATCTAAGTATATCCAAACCATTAAAAGTATGTTTCTAGTTTAACTATAGTTCAAGGGTTTAAAAAAAAGTGTTGCTAAAACACTGTTCACAACAAACCAAAAACAATTCCTTTCTATGATTATCTTTGAAACATCCATTTGAAGATCAAATTATATTTACTTCATGTACATAATCTAAAAGGGATTAAAGACAAATGAAATTAACACATTTATTGATAAACCCAAAAAAATCATACTTGTTCTTATATTTAAAACCTTCATCAAAGATTTAAGTATCGATAGTTATTTATCAAGGTAATATACTTGTTTCTTTTGCAAACCATTTATTGTAACATGTGTTATAGTCCAAAATCATTTCTTAGTTTTATATAAATAACTTAATTTATTTCAAAATATATATTGATAAAATAAATTAAAAATAGATTTGAACTAAAATGATTATTTTTATTATTATTTTATAGCCCATTTAACTTTAATTTTTACCAATTTTCATTTCAATTCATATGACTTCCCAATTCTGGTCAATTATGCGAAACACACCAAAATGTCTGAAATGGACAATCTGAATATATTATGTATAACAATATTTTCACTTCACCACATTTCAACACGTAACGATGTCATATAAATAATAGGGTCCACAATCAAGTTTAACATCCAATCAATTCATATAACATCATAAAAATATAAATAAAGTAACAATCATACTAAGCGATCATGTTGGATCCCTCCAACCCGTCCCTTATATCATAGCTCATATGTCAATGCACATATGTCTATATATATAATAAACATATATAAATAAATTGATAGTGTCGAGAAATCCTGTTGGATTCCTCCAATCTGTCCTCTGCATTACATACAATGTATAATCACATCATGTGTATCATCCACGACTAAGCAAGTAATGTCAAAGGTCATCCGCTCCAAGGGAAAGAATAAATCCAAACTAATTGGTAAAATAGTAAAACATATAAGTGAGCA
The DNA here is from genome assembly GCA_030737875.1 of Allium sativum. Taxonomy (NCBI): domain Eukaryota; kingdom Viridiplantae; phylum Streptophyta; class Magnoliopsida; order Asparagales; family Amaryllidaceae; genus Allium; species Allium sativum. The sequence continues at coordinate 197,601,746 of CM060911.1, forward strand.
ATTAATAATTGATATTGTTATATAATCATAATAGTATAGGAAAAGGCGTGAGTTTTAACTCATCATCATTTACAGTCAATGATTTTGTGTTATAGAATAGTTAAAATTGAAGGCGTTTGATTCTAACTAAAATTTTAACTAGCTCAGAATTCTTCCAATCTAACGTATGCATAGATTTTGTAGATGTGAACCCAAAGGAACTTGTCACAACTAGATTTGATCTCGTATAAAACATATATAAGAGTTACAAGTGTGTTAATAATTTAAACGTCACTAGTAGGTTAATTAAGTAATTTAATCAAACTAAATCCTCCTAGATTCTGCCGTTAATCCATCGATCAAATAGTGACATCCACTATATGCATGCCACCTACAATCGATCAATGTTGCTTCTATAGGCCACCAAATGACATGACATCACCATCGAAGAATGCCCTGCCTTCCTTTCTTCACCGCTATAAATCTAACCTCCCTTCCTACCGTTATTCGCTAGAAAATTGTCAATAAACTTTGTGGCTTCAAGGTCAAATTCCTACCTTCATGATTGTAACACCCTACCCCGAGACCCACCCTAATAAAGAGCATTGCTAGGTAATGTTGTCAATTAGAGCAGAGAATAGGGCTGGTTAGGGGCGACCGCTCGTAGAATTGCATTAGAAAGTCCTAAGTATGTCGATAAAGTGATTGCTATTTTTTTCAAGAGGCTCAACATACTTTATACTTTATGTAGTACAATTCTACGGTGGCTCCGGAATCAGCTCAGAACATAGTACATATAAATGCACCATCACATATCACAGAACAGTTACATAATATTACATCGTCAAAGTACAATAATTACATGTGCTACAAAAAGAATAGGTAAATCTCAATCGCTTACAATATGGTACAACAATAAAATAAAAGGAAACTCTATTACTTGAACTCTACTAGAAGCTGCTATAGAAAGGATATCTCAAAGAAATGCTGCTAACCGCAGGCATAGCTACTACACCTGAAACATCTCGGTCTGACCCGAGGAATACACATACGGGTTAGTCTAATTTACAAATCAGTATAAAAAATAAATAAGCACAAGATATACAACTCTTTACCCTAAGAGTTGTGAATAATGGCATAAAGGGATTTATTGATTTTAGATCACATATCATGACACAAGGGATAAATGTACAAGTCTCGTTGACTAGTATTAGGCTAAGTACATCACCGTGCTCAAGCTGCAATGAAAACGAAACACCAAACTCATATAAATCATCATATACATTTCAAGCGAGAAAATTTATCAATGAAGGGAGTATCCCTATCCAAAGTATCTAAATCTCAAATTATGATGGATTAGAAATCCAAATGCTCTTTGCAAATATACGATCATCCCGATCGACACGTTCATCCCAATTAAGTTAAAATCATCAAATCCAAATCATAAAAGAAATCACAAGAAATGTGCTCATACCATAATAATAAAGCCCATCACGAGCTATAATATTGCTCATCCCGAGCAATAGCCAAATATTAGCAAATGAAAATGATCAACGTCAAATTACACTACAACAATACTGCAGTTTTATAGCGGCCCAAAACCGCTATGAATAACAAACATAGCGGTTTCATAAACGCTGTATATGAACATGTTATTAAAAACTGCTACACATTTATAGCACTTTCTCTGCCGTTATTAAAGATCAATTTTGATAGCGATGTCTTGCCGCTATGTTATATTATTACAATAGCTTATGATGACCGCTATAATACATCAAAATCTCATTCATAGAGAAAATATTGATAACAAAATATTACCGTTATAAAATACTTAATCAATAACGGATATTTAATGCTATTAATGACTGTGTTATAGTTTTTACTAACCCCTTTGACAGCTCATTTCTGCCGCTATAATCAGAAAATACAATAGCTCCTTTTTGCCGCTATTCTACAGATGTACAATAGCTCAGATTTACCGCTATTATACGTCAAAATCTCAATAAATTTGAGATTATTCATAACGCAGGTTTACTGCTATAACATATATTGATAGCTCATGCATTTTAATAATAATATATCTAAAAGAATATTCATAAAAAATTAAAGATGAACACAGAAAATATACTAATTGCAAATAAAGTATCAACTAACAAAAGAAATTCAATACATGAGTTAACACCTAATTCAATACATATGTTGTCAATTCCCAATAATGTCAACTTAAGTACACAAAATATAAAACATAGTTTATAATTGTTCAGTTAACGCAGAAAAGACACAAGACAAAACAGCCCTTCCATTGGTAATCGCAGCACCATCACCAAAGTCGATCATGTCCTATTTCCTTTTGAGGCATATCAACATCTTCATTGATAACATCTTCCTGGTATCAACAGTGAAAAAGTAATTAGATCATTGATTAAAAGTGGACAATATTTTTTGTTTAAACTTGAGAGAAATCTAGAAAATCGTAGGCTTTAACTCATAATGGAATAATCAGGCTATATTGTTTGGAAGCAACAAAAACATCAGAGATGTTTATGAAAGATTTTCAAAAACTCCCTTGCAATTACTGGATGGCATTTGGAATAACAAATTATATGACCACGTATCATGCACATTTCCAGCAACATGATAAATGTTGGAAATATTATTACTTAAGCTAGCTACTAATAAAGGCAAGATATTGTTTAAAGTAGGGTTGTTCACAAGTATTTGAAATATGCACATAAGTAATTTTAAACTTAAATAATCTCCAAATCTTTTTGTTGTTACACGTGATTTTTCTAGCAATTGTGAAAATTAGCAGTAAAATTTAGTTATATAAATTTCTGCTTTATTCGATAGCCATCCATCACTCATCAGTTGATAGAGTTCAAATACATAATCTGAAACTTATTTGATAATGGAAACTAACGCGTCAGCAGACAAATAAACCAATACAAGCAGTCGTTGATGTAAATTAATTAACAAGATTGCTACCCAATCGACATATGGGCAAAGAAACCATTTTTGTTGTTGAAGAAAACAGCCATTCCAAATCAATAGTAGAAACACCATGGCTGACAAGTAAATAATGTCACCCAATTCTTATCTTATGAAACCAATTTCAGGATTCTAACCGATTGTAGATTAACTCGTCGAAACCAATTTCAGGATTCTAACCGATTGTCCGGGCAGGCCAAGTAAGGGGGATCTGCATAAGACAGATACCTAATCTAGAAAGAAAAGCTCTACCAACCAACCAACAGTAAAGCTCCAAGAGAACAGCAAAATCCAAGAGATGAAAAATTAAAAAAGAGATCACCCTACCTCCGTAAAAGGCTGGGAACATAAACAAATGTCCAACTTCCAAGGAACATGCAACTAGAATAGACGAAGGATTTAGGTTATCTCACAAGTACGAAAAGCAAAGTGAATGTCCAATGAAACACGCCTAATAACAGTCCCGAAAATCATAATAAAATCATCGAACATCAATTTTACTCCTGGCTCACCAAAAGTGCCAGCAAACAAGACTAGGGACAAGGCTAAAGAGGGTGGGCATGCAGTCTTTTCCCTTTCCCTTTGCCAACCAAGTCCGGAAGACGCCGACCAGGGAAGGAAACGAGACATTTAGGCCACTACACAAGCAATCGGGAACAACCAAAAAAACATGGCCCAATCCAAAGAAAAAGGTTAACCTGGCACACCCCGATTAGTAATGGACTAAGCATCCATATACTAGACTTAAAAGAGAAAACATGAAAAACAAGGCAATTGCACTAAACAAAGTGGCACAATAGGTATGCGGGACCCTTAGCGAACGACACAGAATAATCAAGAGAAAAGGAGAAGGCAAGAGGCAAAGAGACCTCTCCTCGTGACTCCAAACCCGTTAAGGGAAAAAAAGACAAAGCAGAAAAGACAACACGGTCAACTACATAGTTACTTAGACAAAGCTAAACAAAAAATGAAGTAAAAAGCTAGCTAACGTCGATGAGAACCATACCTACCAAGCGAGAAGATACTCAAACCAAATCAAACTGCCCCCATCACCAATCAAAGCAACACCCACCTACGGTCATAATTTATGGATTTTATTTATGGATTCAGTTTTGTCTACACCCCAAACTAAAAATGCAGCTGTAATAATACACAGCCCCATAACCCGAACCCACACCTCCTTTGGACTCATTCTAAAAAAGCGGTTTGTAACATCAGTCATGATTAATAAAAGTATGATAATCAACTAGGCATCCATACAGATCTTCCCTGACTTAATGGCATGGATGCAAAGTGTCGGCAGTTCACTTCCTATGCTAATGTGACTAATGGGGACATTGCATGTTACAAGTTTATTAATTAATGTAGGTGCAGGAAGTTCTGCAGCTACATGCTGACTTAAAAAATTAAAATTAAAATTAGTGTAGGTACAGAGACTTACTGTAAATTCATTCCATAATGACGTGCTCAGCAGGCCAAGCTATAAAAGAAGAGAGGGCATCTTCCATGTAATGAAATTCGGATGTCTGCCTCCATAGCTCTGCTTCTGGCTCTTTTACGGTTTCTATGCAAACTTTAACTGCATTGTTTCCTAATGGACTGAAATGTACCCTTGCATTTGGATCGGTTGACTCCACCCGTCCTAAAGCTACTACTTTCCCATTTCCCGATAAACTCATTATCTTGCATTTATTGTTTGTTTTTGAATTTGCGGTCTGCAACTTGAAAAAAATTAAAAAATAAAAATGAAGTTGCTAATCCTTGCAAAAAATAAAAAGACAACATAAAAATCAAGTACCGTAAATGTTTTCACCGTATCCTTCGTCGTAGTATTAACTGGAGTATCATTTGTCTCAACAACTACTTGCGATTCAGGCCATGCAACCTTCATTCCTGGTATAAAACAAAAACAATTCTTTTACAGTTCACAAAACAAGTCCATGGTTGATTATGTGGGTATCTAAGCATGCATTCGTCTGTTCAGTTCAAAAGTATTAGAGAGTGAATTGAACAAGCTGGATTACCCAAATAACCGTCATATAACAATTATATATTATGTACCTGCATTCATGAATTTGCTTAATCTTGTCCACTTCAAATAAGTACGGATTCTGTCTGATTCAAATAGCAGTTTGAAACCATTGAGAGTTTTTGTAAAGAAAATATCATGTGTCAAAAACCTGTCCAAAATGTTCAAACTTCAATCAACTTGCTAGATATAAACGAAGTGATGTATATAGACGAGAGAAGAAAGTGTAAAAATGAAAGAGAAAATAATTGGAGGATTCTTGACTAGCGTAAACTGGAAAAGAGATGAGCTTGTTCAAAATCTGAACTTACAAGACTTCAAAAGCTGAATATCAGATGATCGTAAAACCACCTTTGGAAGCCTTTTCATCAGGTTTTCAATAGTTTTCAGTGTTTGGAACATCAGATGATCTTCAATTTTAGCCAGCATACCAGCCAGAAAACTCTTGCATCAAGAAATTTGAGAAATGAAACAGGAAAGTAATAATCAACTCCAGTAACATGTGATTTTATAGGAAAAATATCTATCTTGATATTTTTCTTTTCTTGATCACGTCTAAAAGCATGCCAGGAGGGGTGAAATATATAATACTGCGGATAGCAGTAATACAGTAGTAACAAACTTGTAAAATTGTCTCTGACGTAGCCACCTGTTTGAACAAGTTTAAAATTGTTTTAATCAAGAGAAAATAGGTGACAAAAATTCCACAATTTTCCTTAAAGAATCATGCCTGCTTAATTAGTTTATACTGGCTAGTATATAAAAAAATGGCATACCAGAAAAGGATCACAGAGTTGTTAGATGTAGATCAAAGATGATTGGCTAATTTATTTTTCAAGGTAGCTTCTGATCTGTTTATCCATGTCTTTTGTCCATCGTACTAACTTACTAAAATTACACAGTAAAACGTATGATCAAATATATCACTATTACGTCCATTATTAATTTGTTATGCTTATGGGAGAGCTACCAACATAAGCTGCTTTCCACGGAAGTTGTCTTAGAGTGACGCAATAGCGAGGAATCTACATTGGTGAGCTCAGGAAATTAAGCTAGCTAATCATATTTGTGCGCCATATGCTAGAGAAGGGAAAGCTTGATCCGGCTGTTGTTACACAACAACTTGTCCCCTATGTCTAGCTAAAATTATTGCAGATGCTGAGCTTTTAGAATTTTATGGCAAACCCAATTAGCCGAATACGATGAGGAATCATTTTTTTTGTTGGAATCATATTCTCTAGAAAATGATTTCTGAAATTTTACAGAAATTATGCAGGCACTAACAACCAATATATTTTACAAAATTGGGCAATAATTCTTCAGAAATAAACAGTAAAATATCAGTTTTTTGCAACCATAAGCGGTGATCAAAGAGTTTTTAACAGCCAACTCCATATGCTACCTTCCATACAGTAAAATTTTAAACGCATTTTCAATCAAAAAGGTACAAAGCAATTAACTGCTAGCTTTTTTTGTTGAAAACAATTTCTCCCAGCATCTTCAATCTAAACGATTTCCATTCCGCCCACTCTATTTGCTATCATTACAGGGAACCACATTTGAGATTTCCTGAAAATGATTTCTCCTTATGTTGTTTTTTCTTTTCCACCAGTAAAAATTTAATAAATAGATAAGTAACAAAAAGATACAAAGCAATTAACTGCTAATTAGTCAAGAAAAATCAACTACACCATTTTATTGTATTTATGTGTTACAACTTTGACCATGTTTTTCTAATTATGGATAAATGTATCACAAATTTAACCAAAGTGGAAGGCTAAATTTATGCATTTCATGTTACAAGAAGTGAACTTATATGAACCATCCAAATTAAAATTAGCATCAAAATTCATGTTACATGCAATGTGCTGTAAATTTGTCAATATAACAATATATTTAAGTTTACCATCTCAAGTGCACTCCATGCTCTTTCACATCCCGATGAGCTAGTAGTTAAACTTAGAACTTCTGCGGTGCAGATCAACCATACATTTTTATTCCACCAGGTAACATAAAAATTAGTAGTTTCATAATTATGGAATCACATAATGAGCACATTAGACATTACACATCACATATATCATAAAAATAGACAACAACAAAATATTCAAAGAAATGTACCTGGATTAAGCAAAGAGCTATTCCTTGGTCTTATGACAAGCACTTCCCCAAGTTTTCCTTCTTTATTTTGATCAAAAAATATTCAATTATTTGCTAATATTGTCTTGAGCAACATGGTCATTTTTGTACATTTTAAAACGACAAGAAGAAAACCCATCCATGAAATCTTGTTTGCTCTTTATTTCTTCTCTTTTATTATAATAGTAGATAGGGTTAAGTATCCGCTCAAATGCAACTCATTTTTCAGTTTGTGATTCCATCTTTTATCAATTATTGCCCAAACTGCTCTATATTTCTTTTCCTTCAAGTGGTTTAGCAATATTATTGTTCACACTCTGAATCTCCATAAAGCCACCCCATTGACGGTATATCACTGTCCGCTCTTCAAAAGACTTTCACTACCAGTTCAAAAGTTTTGACTGCAAGCTCAACATGATCCTAAAATGCAGAACTGCTTATTATTCTTATCACTTAAAAAGTAGATCAACAAACTGAATATTAATGGTTGTTTACAATGCAACTGTTTCACATAAATATTAATTGCTGTCTACAAAAATGTGACTGTTCACAATATATAGTATCAATGGCTGTTTGCTCATATAAAAAATATTTCAATGGTTATTTACAATGTAAATTGATAGAGTATTAATGGTTGTTTACAATATAAAATTTCAATGCTTATGCTAAAATGTATTAATAGCCACAAAATGTGTTACTGATTTGAACGACATATATCTATATAAAACGATTACCTTCTTATGCTCCCGTGGTTCAGATTGAGAAAACAAACCCCAACATATATCTGTATAAAATGATTACCTTCTTATGCATAATTCTAAAACCAATCTATTTTGCAAAAAATGATTTTTTTTTGAACTTTTACAGAATTATTGCCCAATCAGCCCAATCAAGCAGTACAACTTCTAAACAAAGGGGAAAAACTTGAATCCTAGAGTACTTTGTCATTTGTTGTTATAGAATAAACTATATGTCAAGATATGTTGTCATTTATTTATGTCGTACTCTAACAAGAGTGTTTAATCAATTCATCATGTATCTACCTAACACTAATTATGACATATGTTAGGGAATATGCTTTATTTGTTCACATATGTAAAATACCAACTCACCAATAATTTTAAGTACATCATAATATTGGCAAGAATAATCATAATTGTTAATGTTGATGAAGAGGTAGAAGAAGTTGAAGTTAAAAGATTAAGACAAAGCAAGAGAATTGGCAAATCTATTGGGATAAAATGTAAAATGTTGTTGGTAATTTGCCGAAGAAATCATAGTATTTACATCTACTATGATCAGATCATGTCTGAAGTTAAGTGCTACTTGGGTTTTGCATAGTTCTTAAATTAAGAAAGAGAGCAGACATCCAATTTAAACCATGTAAAACCTTTTAAAAAAAATATGTGCAGGGTGCATGATAGAGAAAAAGAAATTGACAAAATTCATGAAAGAAATTCAAAACCAAAATAGTCATGTTCTTAAAATTGATAAAAAAAATGTGTATATTAAAATTTGATGTTTGTTGTGAAGCAATATGTTTACCATGTCCTCTTCTTCTTCAATGTGATGATGTGAACTGAAAACAATTCTATTCGATTGCCACTCTTCAGCAACGATCTCTTCAATTCACCATGTAATCTTAGTTGACGTGATGACCAAATATTGTGCAATAAAAAGGTCAGATATAACCATTTATTTCATAAATTTGGATTGCCTATTTTCTTTTTGTGCCTAAGCACAACCTTTGATCAAAGACGCTAAAATCACTGCAAATTTTGATCAATTATTCAGTGGATTTTGATTAAGAATATACCTGGTGGATTAATATTATTCATTTAATATTAATAAAAGATATTGAACATGTCAATCAAATTATTTACAAAGGAAAATGTTAATTCAATTTATGGGATTTGGTCAAGGTATTTCAGAATTTTCTTATTAAAATGCTTATATGAAATAAAACCCAGTATTTATATGAGATCAACATTAAACTCATAGAAAAATCATTTATGGCTGCGGAGCGACGACAACGGACCAAACTATCTTTCTAGTTAATTACAGATCAGAAGTAACCTTAACTTCTCCGCAGATTCAAAATACAAGTATCGCTGTTGATGTTTCAAACAAGCCAATTTATGATCCTCATTCTTCAGCTTTATGATTCCTCTCATATGATTTTTTGGCACCCTGCTTGAATAAAAATCGTGTTACTATACTTGTAAATGATGCAATACTGTTTCGAGTTTGTTTAAAGGCATAAGGATGCAACAATTTATCACTGTTAAAGGCGTAAGGATGTTCTAGGAAAACTATGAGAAAATAAAAGTATACCCCATGAGAAGCACAATAGAAGATGACCAATCTTTGTACTTTATATGCTTCAAGATTAAGTTCATCTCATAAAATTCTGCTTGCTAAGTACTACTAGGAAACAATAGAGTGAACAATAACTATTCTATGATTACAAAATAATTTCTTTATAATACAGTAAACATACATCGTCGATGATTAAGATAACTAGAACAAAGAAGAAACAACAGATTTGGTTATGCATTCCAAACCCCACAAAATTTGAGGTTCACCCCTATAATCTATGGTTACTTTGTGTCATCTCACCACCCCCACATGATGCGTATAATTTTGTCAGCAATAAGAGTAAAGGATAGACCACCAACCCCACATTGAGATTCCAATATTAAATCCCAGGTTACTATGATTATTGCTACAATACTTTGTATAGATACCACATTCATGTTTTATTATGAATGAAAAATAGGATAAAGAGCAAAGATAAACATTAAGCATACATAAAAAAAGATAACGCTAAATACGTACTTGATTTGAGGGATCAAGGGATGTATTATTAACAGGCGAGTCTGCTACCGGTTCTCCATTAATAGCTGAGTTCGTTTGCACTGAACCATGATACTGAGAATGTGAAGAAGCAGGCGACTGCGATATAGAATTATGAATGTGATGCGAAAGTGGAGATGCCGCAGGAGTCCTTTTATGGAAATAAACTAATGGCGATGCTTTTGGCGATCTTGATGCTGACACTGCCTGAGGAGCCATATTTATCCTGATCCTGTAAATAAAACTACAATATTGAGTCTTAAAATATGTAAATTCACCATATGGCTCATCCAGTATGAAAACTAACTTGTTGTGAACATCCACGTAGTCATCAGTTTCATTCAGTATTTCTTCCTGCAGGAAAACACATGTTCACTAATATCTTGGTACTAAGAATTATAAGAATGTGTTAGCCATAAACATAATGCAAATGAAATCAAATTCTACCTGTAGCAATTCCTCCATAACATCTTCCATGGTTATGATTCCTACAACTTCCTCATGTAGAGAATAACTCGGAAGAGATTCGGAGACATCAAGTATGTTATCATGCCTTCCATGATCTGATTTCTTTATTTGTATTTGAACTTCTCCGCTTTTCTCCCAGTTGTTCCTTAACAATGGACTTCTTGGCTCAGTCATATTTCCATTCTCAGCCGATGCAATGTAAGACTTGTTTTGTTATTCAAAATAAAATAAAATGTTAAGCTACTAATAAATATTTTGGTTTTTAGATACTACCAGTTTTTTGCTTTTCCAAATTAGCATCAGTCTCCTTTCTGCGCTTAACAGCCACCGCCATGTGGCTATGGCCTTTCTGGAACTCGTTAAGTATATCATAAAGACGAAGATCATTATATACCCTGCAGTAAAAAATGGTATTCTAGTTTCAAATATATGTGCATAAAATATTCAGGGTAATTGTGGCTCTTCTAAAATGTAACATTTATAACATCAATTTGTATACAGATACAGTTGTATAGGATCCATGCTCGAGGAATACATGATTGCTCAGATGTTAACATGCAATATTTTATTTGATGCCAAAAAGGATATCATTGGTTGCAATGAGATAACTCTGAACACTAATTAAAGTAAATCCACCAATTGCCTAAATGCTCTGCTATTGAGTTTGTTATCAGAGTACTTTGAAGAAACACCTCGTACCATGTGATTTTTTCTCAATGCTAAAAAAATATAGAGTCCACCTAATCGTGTTAACAGATAAGTGGTTCAAATGCAAATTAAGTAACAAACATTAAATAGTCAACCAGTATATCATAATTCGTCTGTTCATTAACCATATGTTAAATTAATCCTGAGCAATTTTCTCCAACATATCCCAGACGATTTGATTTGATACTCTAATCAAATCACTAAACACCTAATAATCTAGCTGGTTTAGTGTGGAAGGAGCAAGAGCGATGAGATCAAAATTGATAAACAAATCAACAACCTGATGAAAAATATTAGTTAACATGTTTCAACTTTCGAGCCTGTGGTCAAATTCGGGGTTGTGAGAATCACAAATAATGGTAAGTGTGCTTCAATGTAACAAATAGACTAATATGAAAAAAAACCTAACATGTCAGAAGATCATGTCTCAGCATCTATCACTTTTATTCCCCAAACATTTAAGGACACGGACGCCAAAGTAATATAATATATTTTGAAAAAAAGATCAAGTCAGACCTTGGGATTTTTCTAATAGTAAGATTCCTTATGGGAACTGCATCTTCAGGGCGCCAAAGTAATATAATCTGAAGATCTGATGCGGCTATCCATTCAACTGACGGTTTCAAAGAGAAAGCAACACAAGCATGTAGAAAAGCCTAAAAAGATAAAATGCAGAATGATGTGATGGAGTTTAAACAAACAAAAAAACAAATGAGGATACCCTAAACAATAGAGTCGATTAGTAGGTTAAAGAAGATGTCGAAATCCAGCAGTGGGGATACAGAGAACACGGCTTACCAAAATCGAAATTGAAAATTAGGGTTTTGTAAACGTAAAGGGAATGAACCGCTCCTTGTTGGAGGGAGGCGAAATTATTTTGAAGGGAAGGGGAAAAGAATTCACGAAGTTGGAGGGAGACAAAATGAGGGGTTAGAAAATTTAGCGTTACACGGTATGGTTAAAAGAAAATGACCTGGAATGTAAACAATTAAACGTATACAATAACAGTTCAACATAACGTGTTATTAAATGGCGTTATAAATATCATATTTTGTTGTAGTGTTACGACATGAAATCATCATAAATAATGTGCATATGCTATTAAGTAAATTATAGCCCACCCTGAGCTATAGTTTTGCTCATCTCGGGCAATAGCCAAGTACTTATACGAATTCAAATTTATGCACCTCTCACTGCGACTACCACAGTCGAGTGTATATTGACCATCCCGATCAAGTGAATATGTACATGGGACCCATCCCGAATCTCAGCTTCATCCTGAAGCTAGTACTGGCTTGACATCTTCAGAATGCGTCACTGACTCCCAGTTAGTAACCCAAACAGTGATAATAGTGTGTCCCCTACCACACATTCTCGCTGCTTGGTTTACTTGCTGCTCGTCAATTCTGCATTGGAAAATATAGAAAACACCAAATCATCATTAATAACACATCAGCTTCAATCTAACCATATTGGAATTAACCGACTTTGTATACTTCTGTGTCCCATACCACAGAGTGTACGATGTCGTTTAACATCCAATACGTTATCTTGAAGGGTGCAAGATTGTGTAGTTTATATATAAGAAAATACTAGGTTTCCAAACAAGTTATGAAACGTTTTATGAAACCAATAGTTCTCTTTACGAAATCCATATGTTTAGGAAAATAACTTTATATTATTTTTTTGAGGCCATTTAGCGTTAAAACTAAAAATATAAAACATATTTAGCCTCAAAACTATAACTAACATATTGTTTTTACATATATCGGAAAACTAGTTTAAAACGTGCAATATGTGCTCGAAACTCATCAAAACTCAATCATTAATTTCATTAAACCCAAACTAGGTATTAGTGATAATTTAGGCTTCTTCATTAATAATATAAGCCAAAATATAGCGCAAAAAAACATGGCTTAAAACTAAATCAAGAAAAACATGAAAACACTTAAGAAAAAACGTCCAAATTTACACTAAGGCATGAAATATGCCCATAAATCAATCAAGGTTGCAACTTTTAGAGTTGCTTCGAATGACCAAACGATCTCCGAATAGTCTAAAATTTCATATGCACAAACCAGAAATACCGAGCTTTCAAATTAAAAAAGAATCGATAAATTTCGACATCGCACGAAGAAGTTATAAAGCTCCGAACTTGGACTCAGGACTGAATATCAGCCAGGGCTGAAATCACTTCCAGGTCGAACTTTGGCACCGGATTTGAATGACCAAACGGCCTCGGATTCACCTCAAAGTTTGCAGATAAATAGAAAAATTCTCAAGATTTACAGAAAAAAAAGAATCATCCTGAACGGATGAATGATCATGGAGTTATAGCAGCCCAAAGTTACACTTTGGCTGTGATTTCAGCAACTAGAACAAGATGAACAACAATCACGATGAAACCCCAACTTTAGCAACATTTTTACCCATCCAAATCAAATCAGAATGGCACCAACATTTGCAGTCTTATAGACAAGATACTAGAATTCAAAACAAAAAAAGAATCGCTCAATTTCGATCAATAATGAAGGAGACATAGCACCTAGAAGTTGAACCTAGGCGTTGTTTCATTTCAGATCAATATCCCAGCGAAACCCCTACTTTGGCGACCCGTTTATCCATCCAAACCAACTCGAAATGTCACCAAAATTTGTAGATAAACTCACAAGATAATGAGCAACAACATGCAACAAGAATCACACCAAAAGACTTAATAATCATAGAGTTACGAAGGCTCAAAGTGAGGGTTTGATTGTGTTTTCAACAATGCAAAACAAGATGAAAAAGCTTCATGAAAACAACATTCTTCAATTCAACTCAGCAAGGCTTATATAAATAAACAAAAATAAATGTAAATTAGAATGTGTGAGTCAGTAGACTCACCTTGATTGGATTATACGATGGATCGTCTTCAATTTGAAGCTGAAAGGAGCTAATTTGAGACATGTAGCAACTCTGGAGGAACCAATGTCAACATGCAACAACTATTAAATAAAGAGAAACCCCAAATCTTCAACTACAGCAAAAACCCTAGAATTGATGTACATAACTTGAAGGAAAGGAGGATCTAAGCCTCTCTCTTGATTTTTGTGAGATTTGTTTTGAGTTTTGATAGGCAAGAGGGCTAGGAGGCCATATATTTTGTACTAGAAGAAGCTGGCGGTCAGAGGGAAGGAAGAAGAAATAAGATGCGTTCCTTTCTTTTTCCTCTTTCCAGAACTTAACCAAGCTTAGAGAAATGGGCTAATTAACCCAAAAAGGCCCAAAACCATGTTTAATTAGTTTATTAACTCAAGTTCTCCAATTTAGAAATAAAATACATGTTTAACACTTAATTAAACACACCCAACACAACTTTAACCACTTAACACACACACAAACTAAAACACCAATCAAGTTGTGTTAATTTTAACAATTCAACGCAAAAATTAACATACAAAATATATTTACACCATTTTAAATATTTATTTCAACATAATTTACCAAAATAAATGTGTTTAACAAAATATCTTCATTTATTTGTATACTCTCTACTACATAACAAATAAATATCATCAATGACTTATGTTAACCAAAAAGTCATTAAAATGTCAAAATACATATTTTCTAATTTATTATTTAAATCCAACCATATACATTTATTGACTAAAATTACAATAATTGTTTTGGTAATCAAATAATTACAATTATTGTCATCGAAACATAATTAAATGGATTTAACTCAATATTCCCCACATAAACACTTCCTCTCTTTTTATTTCAATGCTATAATACATACATATGTTCAGTGGATTGTCGGTATTCAAAAGCACAAATTTTACCAATGTATTACAATAACAATGTTATTGTATAATTTATTACTCAACAAATTAAATTCATTATTAACAATAATAAAATATACCAAGACTATAAATATTGATCTCATCAATATTTATTCTCATACAATCAGCTAACCAATTTATTCATTGATTAACATTTTAAAAGCCGTATGAATACTTTAAATTCATTAGTAATTTAAACACAATTCCTCTATTGATATCATTATCAATTATACATCTAGTATTTAAAACCTCAATTAATAATTAACCAACAACTAATCTCAAATATTGAAAATATATTTTTCCCTTTAAGTATTGATTCCTAATCAATATTTTATATTTTCAGTATCCCAAAATAATTTAATTACAATCTTGAAGTGATAATATATGTTAGAATAGAGCCCTCATCATAACCAAGTTATATATATATATTCCAAATACTCAGTTCAGAAATGCTCAAAGCTCTATTTTCTTATTTAAATGTTATACAGTTAGTCTCACAAACTCGTATCACCAACATATTATCTTAACAATTACAAAATCTAGTAAATCTGCATTTTTTGGTTACCCGAAAATCCGGGTTGTTACAATGATGCTCCGTTCGAGACCTAACTACGCCAATCAACTTGCGTTTGCCCATTCACCATTTTGTAGTCATCATCTAATTCCCCAATGATCATCATGATTTACTTATGCCTTCGAAAATCAACACTAATAAATCTTCGATATTCACGTGTCTCAAATTCAAGTACTATAAAGATAGATTACTAAGGGAAAATAAATAAGATAGGATAATAGAAGGCAGGAAAGACAAAACATAATCTGACAATAGAACGAATAATCTATATTGTTTAAAATGCTCTTTACATATAGAGAAAAAAATATAATATACATCCATCAATCTGAGTACATAACCATATATTAATTCGGACACTTATAATAACTTATCCTTATAAATGTTGATACATAAAAAAACAAACACAACAAAATAAATAAAAGAATAACAGCTCTATCTTCTTTCCTGAAGGTCCAAAGCAATCCAAATTTGATATGAAAAACATACTCGTTTTGACCCCTAGCATCATAAGAAAATAATACCTGGAATAGGCTAGTAAACCAGCATGAGAAAATCAACATATATGTGACATATTTCAATACATTTTGAGATCTTACGGGTTCCATAAAGGTTTCCCCTCAAAATCATCCAACCATTTATAAGGTTTAACATGATGATATAATACATAATGTCTAGGGTGTAGTATATAAATCATATCAAATAGCTGGAATGGTTATGTTGGTTACATTCGATAACATATTAAGGTATATTCAAAACCATTAAGGTATATTCACATATTGGATTTTTCGTTGGTGATGTCCCCAGATAAAGTGGAACTAGTCTCCTAACATGGGTCAGAAATGTAGTGATTTATGCGGAATTTTGATGAGGATCTAGTATTGTTTATTTAGATACCAATGGTGTATAACAAAACAATTATGAAATCTCACGAAAAACAAAGAACAGAAGAAAAAAAACACAGAAGATTTAACGTGGTTCGGATATGAATATCCTATGTCCACGGAGACCCAGCAACTTTTATTTCTCAATGAAGAAATGAGTGCATAAGAGAGGAAGAAGATTACAATAGAGAGAAGATTAATGGTGGATTGCTCGCTATAAAATAACATGACCCCTATTTATATAGAGGGATTTCTTAGAGATAAAGAAGAGAAGTTTATAGATTACTTGGACATGAAGAAAAAATATAATATTTATTACTTCGTGCCCAAGTTTTCTTGACCTCCAAGTAAACTTGACACTCAAGTTATTCCATATAGGAGCCAATTACTTGATTGAAAATCAATCAATTTCTTTTCTTCTCTACAAATATTTGAATCATCAATTTCAACACTCCACCTTGATTCAAATATGACAGTCTTTCTTCATCATCTCATCTTCAACAATCAACATAGAAGTTATTGGACCCAGCGCCCCATGACGCTTAAGTAACAAGAAGCAAACCGATCAAGTTTGAGCAATGCTCAAACTTGTCCTTTGGAAGTGACTTGGTCATCATATCTAAAGGATTATCCGAAGTACCCACCTTAATAATTTGATCTTGCTCCGTTCTTCCTCAAGCATAAGAAAGAAACCTCTAACATCAATGTGCTTTGTCCGTGAACTATAAGCTTGATTCTCAACAAGATGGATTGCACTCTGGCTGTATGAAAATAGTTCCACTGTCCGCTGCGCCATTAAAATATCATCCAACAACTGAAGTAAGTACAATCCTTCCTTTTCTGCTTCCACAATCGATATCAACTCTGCTTCGGTAGTCGACAAAGCTACGATAGATTGCAGCTTTGATCTGCATGAAATCGAGCTTATGCCAAGTGTAAAAACATAGCCCGACACTGACTTCCTAGCATCTCTATCCCTAGCATAATCAGAATCACAGTATACTCTAAGAAAGATGTCACCATCTACTCCACCATATAGCAAACCCACCGAAGAAGTGCCTCGAATATATCTAAGAATCCACTTCACTACTTGCCAATGTTCTTTGCCTGGGTTAGACATACATCGACTGACAACACCAACTGCATGGGCCAAATCTGGTCTCGTGCACACCATCGCATACATGAGACTACCAACAGCACTAGAATAAGGTATATTAGCCATATACCTTTTATCTTCTTCCAATGTAGGAGACTGGTCTTTCGACAACTTAAAATGAGAGCCTAAAGGAGTGCCTACAGGTTTGGCTTTCTCCATCCCAAATCGAGCAAGGACTTTCTCGATATACTACGCCTGAGTAGGCCTTAACTCTCTCCACTTCCTATCCCTACGTATCTCCATACCCAATATTCTTTGTGCCTTTTCCCAAATCCTTCATATCAAACTCTCTACTGAGCTCCACTTTCAACTCCTTAATTTTGAGCATACTCTGAGATGCAATCAACATATCATCAACATATAACAACAAATAAATCATGTCATCATCGCATCTCCTAAAATAAACACACTGGTCTTCGAAGCTTTTGGAGTATCCCTGTGAAAGCATAAACTTATCAAATCTCTTGTACCATAGTCTAGGAGACTGCTTCAGTCCATAAAGAGATTTGTTAAGTTTACAAACATAGTCTGGCCTGCTACTATCAATGAACCCTTTCGGGTGCCGCAAATAAATCTCTTCATCCAGATCACCATGCAAGAAAGCAGTTTTTACATCTAGTTGCTCAAACTCAATGTCATAATGAGCAACTAATGCCAAGACAATACGAATGGAAGTGTGCCTAACAACTGGAGCAAAGATGTCATGATACTCTACCCCTTTCTTCTGAACATACCCCTTTGCTACTAGTCTTGCTTTATATCTGAAATCTCTATTGCCCCGTCTTTCACTCTATAGATCCACTTACATCCAATAACTCTCTTGTCGGCGGGAAGTGGCATCAAATCCCAAGTGTGATT
The DNA here is from genome assembly GCA_030737875.1 of Allium sativum. Taxonomy (NCBI): domain Eukaryota; kingdom Viridiplantae; phylum Streptophyta; class Magnoliopsida; order Asparagales; family Amaryllidaceae; genus Allium; species Allium sativum. Next base: position 197,620,206 of record CM060911.1, read on the forward strand.
TTTCCGTAAAGATTCGATCTCCTCTTCCATAGCTACTAACCAACTGGAACTGTCAACTGATGCAATAGTGTTTCTATATTCTCTAGGCTCATCATGGACAACGTTTAATGCATATGTTGCAATATCATCAAAGTCAATGTCTTTGATGCTCAAACCAACAAACTCATCAAGCCATCTGGGCTTTCTTCTTTCTCTAACAGGCCTGGTCTCTGTATGAGACCCACCTTGTGTTTGATCTTCTGTGCCAGTATCCATACTATCCTCATCAACCACGACGTCATCGGAAACACCATTTGAACGTCTATGGAAAGAGTCAACAGATGATTTGCTTTATGTTTGGTATTCTTCACATGTCCTCTCGTCATCATCCAATGATGAAGGCTCCACCTTCAACATAGCCTTCTCATCAAAAGTTACATGCCTGTTTATAATAATTTTCTTGCTAATAGGACACCATAACCTATATCCTTTTACTCCTCTTCTATAACCTAGAAAGATACACTTCCGAGCTCTAGGTTCCAGCTTTCCTTGACTCTCATGCACATAAGCTGGACAACCAAACACCATGAGGAATGAATAGCTAACAGGCTCTATTTTCCATACTTCTTCAGGGATCTTCATATCTATGGCAGTAGAAGGTGTGCGGTTGATGAGGAAAGCCGCCATAGATAAAGCTTCAGCCCAAAATCCCTTCTTTAACTTAGCAGTCAATCTGAGGCACCTAGTTCTCTCCAACAATGTCTGATTCATCCTTTCTGCAACTCCATTGGACTGGGGTTCGCCTGGTGTGGTGTAATGCCTCTTAATGCCTTCGGACTCACAATAATCGATGAATTCCTATGATACGAATTCATCGCCATTATCTGAACGGAGAACTTTCAACTTCTTCCCTGACTGCTTCTCCACCATGGATTTCCATTTACGAAATCTAGCCAAGGTTTCACTTTTGGACTTTAGAAATTATGCCCAAACTTTACTAGAGAAATCGTCTATAAATGAAACAAAATACCTAGCTCCACCCAAGGATGGGCAAGGGGAAGGTCCCTAAACATCCGTGTGAACATAATCCAAAATAGCTTTTGCCTTATGCTCACCAACACCAAAAGAAATCTTCGTCTGCTTACCAAGAACACACTCTTCACAAAAACCAAGCTTTGAATGTCGTACTCCATCAATCAAACCTCACTTTCTTAGCTCATACATGCTACACTCGCCAATGTGGCCCATCCGCAAGTGCCATAATCTGGAAGAATCTGAATCAGTTGAAGTAACTGAAGCTGATTCACCAACTACAGTAGTGTCCTTTAGTAAATAGAGATTTCATTCCTTTACTCCTTTCATAACGATCATGGAACCCTTAGATATTTTCATCTTCTTTTCTTTAACTACAATCTTTAGTCCAAGACTACTCAATGTCCCAACAGAAATCAAGCTCCTCCTTAAATCAGATACATGCCTAACATCAGTAATGGTTCGAATAGCACTGTCAAAATCCTGATCTTTACACTATCAACACCAACAATACGGCAAGAAGCATAATTGCCCATCAGAACTTCTCCTCCATCAATCTCACGGTAAGTGGAAAAAGAGTTCCTATCAGGTGTCATATGATAGGATGCGCCAGAATCAATCAACCATAGGGTGCTCTTCCCAGAAGAGCTAGAAGCTGTAAACACATCAGTGTTACTCTCTGTATCTGATTTCTCCGCTGTAGTTACTGAAGCTTGCTTTGGGTCTTTTCTTCTTCCTTCAGTCTTGGGACATTATGCGACAAAGTGTCTGGGCTTCTTACAATAATGGCAAGTCAATTTCTCAGGCCCCCTAGACTGAGACCTCGAAGAATTCCGTCCTTCACCTTTCTTGCTTTGACTTCTACCACTCTGAACAGATAAGCCTTCGGTATCACTATTAATGCTAGTGCTCTCCATCTACCTCTTAACACTTCATTATGAAGGCCAGCCTTTACATCAGAAAGGCTAATTTTACTGCAGCCATAAATCATGGAATTGACAAAAGTAGTATATTCTTTAGGCAAGGAACAAAGGAGGTCATAGCTTGAGCCTCATTAGTAATATCAACATCTGCTGCCATCAGGTTCATAACTAAATTGGTCAAGGCATCTACATGCTCCATAAGATCGGCTCCAGGCTTCATCTTGAATGAATAAAGTTGTTGTTGTAGAATAATCCGATTTGTGACAGACTTGTCTTGATATGCATCTGATAATGCATCCCATAGTTCCTTCGTCGTCTTCTTCTGAGAAAATTCTCTAAGGTTTTCATCTGAAAGACTCAACTGAATTGTTGTGAGAGCTTCGTCTTCCATTTCCTCTAATTCAGTTGCATTAACATCTTTCAATTTCTCAGACACAGAAACAACTTTAAAAGTCTTCTCCTTTTTCAATACGGCCTCCATCTTTATCTTCCAAGTACCAAAATCTCCTTTTCCGTCAAAATGTGTTACTCCATAATTGATGCCAGATCTTCCAACAGACTTACTAGAAGTAGACACTAATATCCAAATAGAAACAATAACACCAGCTCTGATACCAAACTGTAGTGATTTATGCGGAATTTTAATAAGGATCTAGTATTGTCTATTTAGATACCAATGGAGTATAACAAAACAATTATGAAATGTCATGAAAAACAAAGAACATAAAATAAAGACACAGAAGATTTAACGTGGACATAGGATATTCATATCCGAACCACGTTAAATCTTTTGTCTTTTTTTCTGTTCTTTGTTTTTCGTGAGATTTCATAATTTTTTGTTATACTCCATTGGTATCTAAATAGATAATACTAGATCCTCATCAAAATTCCGCATAAATCACAACAAGAAAGTACTTTGGAGCGTCCTATATCTCTAGATAAAATATACCACAAGGTAAACACGACTTGCCTATGCATGAATACACCGATGTGCACGATATGGAACTAAGTATCATCAAGTCCTTCACACCACATCAGTAAGCATACCATAGATATGGAGTTGATATACCAAGTTATGGATTAGCCAAATCCAAGAATATGCTTATACTCGATTTATTGATATTTTCGATGTCGTTGCGACGTTTTACATTCTTTACATGAGTCTTCATCACTAGAACAGAACGTGAATTCCAATTGGCATTCCCACAGCTCAATATATCTCAGATTTACACATGGATTCCTCAATAGACACCGGACTTACATACAGATTCCCATATAGTAATAGGTCCCAGAATCGCACATGCATTCCTCAACAAATCTTGGAATCGCACATGGATTCTGCATCTTGAATAGATCATGAATAGCTACATTTGTTTGAGCATCTTAAACGTATCTCAAACCTTCACATAGATTCCACTTTACAACCGCTTCTAAAACATAAAAAACCTTCATACTAGCTTAGATGTGGTTTTCGATAAGTATAACACTTGCCAATTTGCTCTCCTTAAAACTAATTTGATTGATTTCTAGGCTACTTATATATCCAAATAATCATATATCGTGTTCAAAATAGTCGACTGATATAAGAAACAAGCCTCGCATAATTTCCATAACAAATAAATAAACGTCCAATGCACTATCAAGTCACACAACATTATTAACACACAAAGTAGATTAAGTTATATAAATGACTTCTAATCCATTTTCCATATAATTAATCTTTCATTAATCAAAACTTCTTTTATTAGTAAAATGTCGTTTATCTAATAATAGGGGTGAGCAATATTTGGTCAGAACCGAATTAACCGAACGAATCAATTTATTTTGATCAATCCGGTTCGTTTTTTAAATTAAATCGATTTGAACTCGGTTTGTAAAATGATTTTCTTTAGTTATCGGTTTAACCGAATTAACCGAATTTTTACCATATTATTTAATTTTATGTTATTTCCGAACTTTAAATAATTGGTTTAGTGATGAAGTACAAAAATATTCATTAAATATAAATCAAATTTTATTGTAAAGATAAAATTTAATGAATAAAAATAATTTCATCATAAATTTATGCTTTTAGATGACTTAATCATTTGAATAATAAGATATCCTTCAAGTTCGATTAAATTGGTTAGCAATCGAATTAACCAAAATTATTACTGTTTGGTTCTGTTTGGTTTTGAAAGTTTTCAGTTTTAATTCGGTTTAAACATTTTTCCTCTAAACCAACCGAACACATTTTTACCCCCAAAACCAAAAGAACCGAGCGAACGCTCACCCCTATCTAAGAAGACTTCATTCGTTAATCAAAATTTCTATTTGATCAATATTCCTTTATATAATTGTGTATATGTCAATTTCCTTCTTATAAAGGATATAAACTTATATTCTACTATTTCAATATTCCATTATAGTCTTCAATACTTAGAAATATTCATGTACTTATCCATATAGTATAAGTATATTCATAAAATATTTACAATATTTACTTTCTTTAATGTATAATCAAAGAGGTTAAAACCATTACTTACTAAGAACTTCTTCTCTTTTACAAGTTAAAACATCTTCTTTATTGTCTTTATCTTGAAAGATTCGATGCTTCTAACTATCTTTGAAATCTCATTGTTAAGGATCTGAGTATACTCAAAAAAATTAAAAAAATATGTTTCCATTTTAACTATAATATAAAGTTTTAAAAACAAGTGTTGCTAAAACATGGTTTACAGCAAGCCCAAGACAATTCCATTTTATAATTATCTTTAATACATCCATTTAAAGATCAAATTATATTTACTTCATGTACATGTTCTAAGTGAATTAAAAATGGATGTAATTAACACATTTTATGATAAAACCAAAACCATTTAATACTTGTCCTTATCTTTAAATCGTTCATTAAAGATTTAAGTATCGATAGTTATTTAACTAGGTAATATACTTGTGATTCCTTTTACAAATCATTTATTATTGCAGATGTTATAACCCACAATCATTTCTCAGTCAAATATAAAAGAGTTAACTTGTTTTAAAACATATATTGATAAAAATAACTTAAAAATAGGTAATCTAAAATGATTAAAAGCATGTTTTATATTTTAAAACTATTTAACTCTAAGTTTTCCTATTTCCATTTCAATTTGTATGACTTTCCAATTTCATTCAATTATGCCTGACATACCAAAAATATGTGAAATGGATAACTTGAATATATTGTATACAATAATATATTTACTTCACTATAGTTCAGGATTCAAAAATGCCATATTTTCAATAGGTCCACAATCAGATTTAACATCCAATCCATCCATACAACATCATAACAATATGATAAAATAACAATCATACTGAGGAATCCTATTGGATCTCTCCAACCCATCACTCCACAATATAGCTCATATGTCATTACATATACATATGAATATGTTAAAAAAATCGACAATGTTGAGGAACCCTATTGGATGCCTCCATTTCGTTCCATGCATCGCATACAACATATAGTCATATAACATGGATTATCTGCTATTAAGTAAGTAATGCCAAAATTCATCCACTCCAAGGGTGGGAATAAATCGAAACCAACTGATAAAGCAGTAGAACATCCAACTGAGAAATCAATAATTCATATTGTTATATAGTTATAATAGTATACCAAAAGGCATGAGTTTTAAATTATCATAATTTCCTCCATCAACGCTTTAACATTGTCTAAAAGTTAAAACAAAGGCTTTCGATTATGACTAAATTTCCAACTAGCTCAGAATTTGTCCGCTCTAACTCATACTCGTAGATTTCATAGATACAAACCAAACTGAATTTGTTGCATCCAAATCCGACCTCGTACGAATCATAAGTAAGAGTTACAAGTTTATCGACAATTTTAAATAATTTAATTATCATTATCGAGTTAATTAAGTAATTTAATTAATCTAGACTCGCCTAAATCCTTCTATTATCCCTCATTCAATCGCGACATCCAGTATACGCATGCTACCTTCAATCGATACATGTTTTTTATCAGGTCGTCAAACGGCACATTATCACCTTGAAGGATGCCTCCACTTCCTTTTTCCACCATTTCAGATCCAACCTCCCCTCCTGCTGCTGTTTGCTAGAAAATCATGGGAAACCCAAAGAAGTCGAGGTTAAATATCTACCACCATGGTACTCCAATCAAAGATCTAACCATTCCCATCAATTGCCTTAGCCATGCACATCGCTTTGTAGTTGATGTCGTCGCTTGATTCCCCACTGGTCACCGTGATTAACCTGGGTGGTTGATGCTAAGGTTATTACGATGAACTGATATTTTTAGTTACGTTCTAGTAAATTAAGATTCTCTCAAGTCCTTATATAGAAAATTTTCGATAATATTCACCCATATTTTCATGAACTCTAATCGAGGCATGCTACTGGGAGTTTATAGCTAAATACCCATGCTCTGGATGTAATGGAACATGTTTGGAGACCTAATTTAGTCATATATAGATTTAGCTCGTCAAATTGTATTATAATATCTTAATTTTAAGTCATTTAACGCTAAGCTTTTCTGTTTATACGGTCACATAATAAGTCCGATTGCTACAGAACTTGATACCTTATAATAATTTACTATTTCAGATTCGATGAAACTAATTTCATTAAAACTGAGGTAGTTTACGGAAAGGCAATTTTTACGTCTTAGTTAAATCAAGTTATTATTAATCAATTTAAAAGAGCTTTAACCTGACGATAATTTGTTATTATATTTCATATTCAAATGAATTTTACATAAGCTTTGAAATTTAATTTAATTGCATAGTAAATTCAACATTCACTTATTTAAGTAATCCTAATATCTAAATTACCATTTCACCATTCAGACATATTACATAACTTATATATTTTAAATTAAGGTAATTCAACTTCTAAGGTAATCATTTTCATATTTAAATAAGTTAAATAATTTCGTACTAAAAATCTATATCACTACACAATTATCATTAAACTTTGGTTAAAAGGAAGACTTCTATTGTGCTGCTTCACCGGCCTCACATCCTATCCCATTAGACTAAATGTAACGACCGACTATTTCAAACCATTCAAATTGATAATAAACCACACATGTCAGACTTGAATCATTCAATACAATAAATTGTTAATTTTATTTGAGGTAAATACAAATTAGAACTCTGAATCACATACATAGAAGCATAATAACTCGCAGCGGAAGTAAAACAAAACCATAATAATACATGAGTTATAACCCAAAATACACGATCCTATATACTTACACAAAAAGAGTCATAAGCTAATACAACACAAATCCCGTACATAGATGTCTGATAATATATATATATACACACACACAACAGATGTATACAAGAAATACCTAGATAACTAGATAGCAAACAGACCAATAAAGATCCAGTACGACTCCAAGCTCTAAAAGATGCATAATGAAAGGTTGTGATACTCCGGTCGATCCGAGCTTTAAGAAAAAACAAAACACTCGAGTTAAGACTAACATTCTCATCTAAGTAAATTAACTCAAGTGAAGTATTTATGGAAATGCACAATAACTTAAAGGACATTTGGGATTCCATCCTTTATGGATCTTTGAAACTAATAAACATAACATAGTAAACTATTAATAATGTCTATCCGGTAAAGTATAGTATTAAAAATAGCTAAAATGGGGATACATTTTTACCCTTACACCATATATAGTACCGTGTTCTATACAGATACCATAAAGTCCACCTTAGCCTAGTGGCTATCAAAGGGCACTCCAAAGGTACATTATAAATCAAAATTGTAGGAACTCGTTCCAGATAAATATGATAAGGCACCAAGGCTATACCAAACGGTAGGATTCTAAAGGGTTGTAGGTCTGCGCTAGTAGTAATGCATAGCCCCAGCCATCGCCCACCTCGTACAACACTCCCATACATAAAGGTCCAAAAATCAATCACATAGTAAGAGAGATGGTATCAAAGAAGCGTGTTCAATTGGAGAAGACACTTAACTTGACCTAAAGTATGGCTCTTGTTTTACTCATAATAATTACAACCCGAAGATCAAAGTTTCCATCATCATTCTCTAACTTCATTCTCGTAGCGTTCACCAAATCCATCCTACTTCATTATGGATTCTTTTGCACGTACACAGTTATCAAAGTGGAATCCGTATTAATAGAGAGTATGTAAATACCAACTTCAGTCTCTTTGTCAACCAACTGCTTACTTCACACCGTGGTTAACCTATAAATCATGCTTAGAAAAATCATAGCTTACAATATATCCAAAATATTTAACTTCATATATGCTTGTACTTTTAAAACATCTGCTTACAAAATTGCAACCAATTAAATTTTATAATACATATCTTTAAAATAAATTCCATGACATTTATATCCTTATATCGATTTCAAATTATTAACTTCAAGCATATCTAGAATTTGTCACCATTTCCATTTCCCAGAGAGCTATTTCCAGATGACTTTTTCGAATCACTCATCATCTCGTTCTCTTGCTTCCATCGAACCTGCTTTCGTGATGCCTGTTTCTCAGTAGTAGCACTCTACATAAACTCCAATTTTATCTTTGTCTAATCCTTTATTTTGTCCCCTTTGCCCTATATAACCATTTCAGATGATCCATTAGGGGTTGTCTCTTGCATAGTCATTTGGATCTTCTCTGTTTCAGATCTACATCTTGACCTACTTCTTAGCCTCATACGAGACTGGATTTCCAGCTAGCAAGGTTTGTCCAGGGTAGTTCTTAGATTTTCTTTTCGATGGAGGTTTTTATGTACTGTGAGTTTCAATTTTCTTCTGGCTTGCATCAAGATGTGAATTAAACTTTTATCTTCAATGGTTTGGTCGGAATTCCATTTCGTTTGTGCGGGGATAGGGGTGGTGGACGTGCTTCTTAGTTTATATAACACCTACTTCCCTCGCGTTCAGTGATAGAATTTGTTGTGGCTTCTTACAGGTACTTTGGTGTTGTATTCTATCATTGCTACATCTCCTCCTCTTTTTATGTCCTTATTTATGGTACTCTGTCATGTTAGATGCTTGTTTACTATGTCAAGGTTTTGGTTTGTGTCATATGGTTTGTTTGCTATGTCAATGTTTCATGTGATCTTGTTTCCTTTTAGAAGTCTATTGTAACAGCCTGAATTTTAAGTGAATTATATTTAATGATTTAATTCAAATTTTGATTGTTATATTTAAACTCAATTTATTTTGGATTTTAGAACGAAAGAATTTGATTTTCGATACAAATATAAATTGATAATAGAAATCAATATTTGTCAAATTCAAATCTTATTTGTCAAACTAATTAATTTTAGACTGTTATTCGGATTTGATTTTTCATTCTTAAAATTTAAATATAATACTTGTTTTAATGAATAATTCGTTTAAACTGTTATAATAGAAATTTTCTATAAATGACAATTCTGATCAAATTGGTTAAATTTTGAATTAAGATTAAATTTAAAAGCTTCAAATTTTCAAAATTATATTATATTTATTACTGAATCTCTGTTTTTCAACACGTTTCATTTCATTGAAATCCAATTTTATTTTCTTAAAATATTTACACTACAAAAATGTGCATTGTAAACAATGTATTTGTGTGTATTTCAATACAGGAGAGAGGACCTCGCATATCCGGTCGATCTCCAAGTACGTTTGGACGATCACCACTTATTACCTTGTCTTGGGTACACAGCCCAATCAAGACATCAGTAATCATCCAAACGATGTGAAGAACTCCGGTCTTCAACCACCGTCTTCATCGTCGACTTATCGTTGAATCAATTATTCAAAATGGGTATAAACCCGGCCTTTCCGAATAATTCACGTATTTTATAATCAAGTGCTATAAAAACACAACATACGTCTCATTTCAATCCAGAATAATTTTTTATTCAAATATTCACATCTTTTAAGGAAAGGTTCCCATTAATTTTATCAAAGATAAATTCTTTAAATTTATTCTTTAATCTTCCTTTGGATATCAATCCAAACCAAGTTAAGGTTTATCCAAACTAGTCGGGATTATCGAATCTTACCGAAGTAATCATTTATTATATTTCCCAATCCCAACCTATTCATCCCATGGAGCCAAACTGGTAATACTCGATATCTAACCCCACAGTGTTATCGGTAAATTTAATTACCATTTCACGTTCAAATCTAATTAAAGATTTAACTATCACCTGGAATAAAACTGGTGATACTCCATTCTCGATCATTCCGCAAATTTGATAATTTAAATTATCACATTCACATTTCAATCTAATTAAAGATTCATTAAAATCCACTTAGTTTTAATCTTACCAAAAATCAATACTAAAGATTATTTAACTTTGGATAATCAAACATGTCGCACCGACAATCTACACCGTACCATTGATTTCTGCTGACATATAACCTCTGAGCTCGTACGTCTCAGAGAAAGGTGTTAAGTAAGAGAATAAATTCTCAGCCACCAAACAGATATATATTTAACAGAGATCAACAATACAGTTAGAAATACAATGTTAAAGATGTAGTCCTGTCTTTAACTGGGTTAAAGAACTAATGTCGTTTAAAACACAGTTCACGAAAAACCCAAAATCACATCCATTAATTATGGAATCTTCGTGGAAAAACAGATCGATATATAATCGATATCAATCTCCGTATCTGACTAATAATATAAATGGAATAACGTAAAGGCCTGCAAATCCATACTATCTGAGTTGACTAATAACACCACACGTCCAACCCAAATTGCACAGAAATACGAATCATTATTAGAAAGAAGTTAGAGGATGAGAAATAGAAAGAAAGAAATATTAGAATAGAAGAAAACGAAGATCACAAACTCACAGCAGAACGAATAAAATATATTTTAAAACATAACTTTTGAAATACAAATCAGTAACTTTATATACATACCATCATCAGAGCACAGCAGTTATTCCTGGAACAGTTATAAACACCTGTTTCCAGATACAAACATGGTTCACAGCGGAATATATGATAGTCTATAGCTAACTGGTGAAGCCTCCTACTTCCAGCTCTTCCAAGTGAATCTGAAAAATCCCGACTACTTGACTGCCCGTACAAATTTGGGCACCCAAGAGTTTAGGGAAAACAAAACAAAATAAACTCTGGGTCAGTCATGGGACTGGTGTGAGTAAACTCCGACCAATTGTTTAACTTTAAAATCCTTCCGAAAGAAATGATAATCGTAAGACCGATCTACACATAAATACGGATGGTTTTTACCTTACGATGACCAAAACACTTTAATACAAAAATCCAGTGATATTATAATAATGTCTACATCAAATAAATAACAATCTAACGGAACGCTTGCATCTCACGCTCCACATAGTATAAAATCAAAAACCGCAGGGCGCTTGTTGGAAATTGGATTTCCAACATGACAAGGTATGGGACCACCTGCCGATCAGTGTACTCTAGAGGCGATACACTGGGGTTCAATAAGAACATCTTGCAACCCGGCCCACACATGACCGACCACTCATTTCGCTTGAGTGTATCGAATGCATATCACCAACGGTTGGGATCAGCAACCGTTTCCCGAATGGGACAGCATCGAACAGAATAAGGAATTAAATGAATCTCTAGATAGGTGATAATACACCCTAATGGGAGCGACCCACATAGCCATGCTGCCTGCCCGATTTTTGTCATTTCCCGGTTGTTGAGGCCTGAGGCTACGATTACTTATCATTCTTTGATAGCACAAATTTCTTTGAATGCCACATCGTCAGATCCGTTAATCACTAATTGATTTGCACAAATATTCTGGATATTATGCTAAGGGAATAAATCCGTTGCAACCATATATATTTATACAGATCAACATATTCGATCATTGGAAATACTTTGTCAGACATTCGTCCATATACGTTCGTTATGGGATTGAACGAAACCGAAGGCACAATTTCTATAAATAGAAAAAGCCATTGCATTTTACACCGTCTTCGATTATCTTATATAATCTGATCCGCAACGCTACTGCCAATACAGAGTGGTTCACGGATAATAATCCAACCGGTCTCTCCATATTGACAACGATATCAGCAAATACTTTGATAGTCGGTTATTTAACTATCGAAGAAAAAGAAACAAACATCCATTCAAAACATCAAACAACACTGGGCCTTTTAATTTATATTTAATTAAATTACTTCTCCATTTCCTTGTCAACATTTGTTAACCAGATATTTTCAATAATCATCTTGACCTTTTCGCTATTTGAAAACCATTTCCATATATCACCTTCTATTATTTTCTATAGTTAGAAAATATGTTCTATTTGAATTTGAAAACAATTTCAATCACTTATCTCCTTTCCGACTACTTTAATTATACTCAGGTAATATTTACTGTTATATTTCCAAAATTTCATCACTTGGGTTAAACGAATGCTGTGTAAAACATCGTTACAACAACCCAAAATATTTTATTCAATTAACTCTTATTCAAACACTTCTCTTCGAGATTGGATCTTGCTATTTATCAATTAAAAATGAAATCAATCAAGTTGGGGTCAAATTACCTCTCAGACCTTGACTAAAACATCCTCAACTTCAAAACGGCAAAACCACTAACCTCGAACAAACAGACTATAAAACCAAATTATTCAATTTTTTAAAACATGTATATAGTTCGCTCTCTATTTCTAATTTATAGATTTCCCTTTTTGTTTACAATATTCTATTCTTTTTATTTCGTTTCCTTATTGAATTCTATATATATATCGATACATTGATTTCTAACTATCAAAATTTAAAAATATTCTAAATCCTTAAATTCCCGGAAAAATTCGCCATGACCTCCCTTGTACCGGGAGCTTCGGGATATTTCAAATAGCCTCCCATGGCCCTCACCAATCCAAAAGAAAAAGGAAAAGCCAAGCGGCTTGCCAATACGGCGCCTAAAACCTCATATATGAATTTAAACATGTACCTTTTTGTCGGGCACATAAATTAAAATCTTCATATACTCCATCCCATACCTGTCTAACACATGTTCACTTGTTTCAATTCAATTCAACTCAGTCCAATCGTTTGAATTCAGTTTAGCTCATTTATTCTTTAATTAGCTATTTTGCCTATTCCACTTCTTTGTTTGAACATAACATATTCAAATAAAATATTTAACTTGCTCATAACCAAATTGAATTTCAATTTCAATTCTAGTTTCTTTCTCGATTTCGAATATAAATTTTCAAATCGAATTCACTTCTTCAAAGCCCAATATTAATTCAAAATCCCATTAACTAATTACTATTGAAATTAGTTAATTCTATTCAATAATCAAAAATCTGATTTCGGTTTCAAAAAAATCAATTCATTACTCTACTTGAGTTCCGATATATTTTATAGCTCAAATCTGGATTTTTCTAAACAGAAAATTGGATCTTATTCGCTTAAAATCCTTTAATTTATTTAAATAAACTGTTATGGTTTTATAATGGTTCTGGTGCTGCTTTTCTGAAAATTTGATTTTGATATAACTCAAAATCTATTCGACGAAATCCAAAATTTTCTCCTCCATTAGAAAACTATTATCAAATCGGTCCTGACGTTTCTCGTTTCAAAGAACTCTAACTTCAATTGAGTTCTGTATACTCAATTGAAGTTCGAATCGCCAATTTACGAATTGCAGCGCTGCTGCGAGCTCGTTTTAATTATATTTATAAATATAAACGTTTTAACTTCGTTAAAATGAATTCAACTCCATTCTGATTTATTTAATATATATCAAATTCATTTCAACATAACATTTCTAATCTATTTCACTTCCATTTGAAATTCTATATTCGAATTCCATTTCACTTTTATTTGAATTCTATATTCAAATTTCTTTTCAATCCTTATTTGAATTTCTATTCAAATCTATTTTCCAACTTCATTTAAATTTCTATATTTAAATCTATTTTCTAACTTCATTTGAATTTCTATATTCAATTCTATTTCAATTCTATTTGAATTTTATTTTCAAATTTCCATTCCAACTCTATTTGAGTTCTATATTCAATGTCTATTTCAAATTCTATTTTGAAATTCTATTTTGAAATTTTAATTCCATTTTGAAATTCTATTTCAATTCCTATTTCCAATTCTATTTGAATTTTCTATATTCAAATTCCCTATATTCAAATTCTATTTGAATCCTCTATATTCAAATTCTATATTTGAACCCCATTTGAATTATATATTCAAATCCCATAGTATAAATTCCATTTGAATTTTTTTTTATTCAATTTCTATTTGAAATTCTATTTTCAAATTTCATTTCAATCTATTCGAATTCTATATTCAAATTCCATATTTATTCTATTTGAATTTCAAATATTCAAACTTCGATTTAATTCTATTTGAAATTTCAAATATTCAAACCCCTTTTTAATTCTATTATTCAAATTCTATTTAAATCCTCTTATTCAAATTCTATTTCAAATTCCCTTAATCAAATTATATTTACATTCCTATATTCAAATTCTATATTTGAATTCTCTTTTCAAATCCCGTAGTTTAAATTTCTATATTCAAACTCCATTCAAATTATATATTCACTTTCTATTTGAATTTCCTTTATTCAAATTCTACTTAAATTCCTATATTTAACTCCATTTTTCTTCTGTTTTCAAATTCTATATTTTAAATTTCATTTGAACTTTCTTTATTCAAATCCATTTGAATTCCTTTGAATTCAAATTCTATATGAATTCCTTTAAATTCAAATTATATTTGAATTCCTTTAAATTCAAATTTTATTTCAATGCCTTTTGAATTCAAATCCCATATTTAAATCCCTTTGAATTCAAATATTCAATTTATCTCTTGATAACTTATTCATTATATTTATAAACAATATTTTATAAATTTCCCTGTTTTATTTAAACAAGCCTATTTCGAAATCCATTTAAAACAAAAATCTTATTTTGGAAATTCTCTTTGCATTTTCTATATTCAAATTCCATTGAATTTCTCATATTTAAAATTCTATTTGAATTTCTCATATTCAAATTCTATTTGAATTCCTCATTTGAAATTTCAAATTCTATTTTAGAAAAAAAATAGAATTTCCTTTTAAATATGCAAAATTCCTTTTCATGATATTTTTAAATATCAATATTTGGGCCCAGTGATATTTAAAACAATCTAATCATCCAATTTTCAATCATTTGGTTTTTAACATGCCATATATGAATATATATGAAATCAAACAAACAAAAAACAGGTAATATATTTTTGAGGAATCCAGTTGGATTCCTCCAACCTGTTTTCCTGCATTCACAGACGTTAGTCAACGGAAATAATACCCATCCTGCTTCGTGAAAGGAAATCGCGGTATAAAAGGGGATCCACTTATATACGTGGGCGTAGGGTCATCCGCTAATGATACTGCGGGCATCCGCTAATGATACTGCGGGAATCCAACCAATCATCAACCCAATATATATATATAATAGTCAACCCTAAATAACTAATATATTTAAATCAAACAAACAGCATTCAAACAAGCAACAACAACTATTTTTAACTAATAAAAATGATTTTAAATAAGGTGAGTGAGATTTACTCACCAGCGTTTTATTTTGCGATCCATTCTGATTTCAATTCCTTAAATGTTGAATTATGTATTCTTGAGCTACGCATTTCTCGCTTGCTTCCACCCGATAATATCTCATGTTAGATCGATTTCTCCTTTTACTGTTAATCGCAATCTTCCCTAAATGACCTTGACTGTTGCGAACCACTATCCCTGTCACTTCGAACCTCTCCTCACACGCATCACCTCATACCAACACCTCGACTCAACACCCCAACAGCCTCACTCCATCGGTCCTCCATTCATACTCCAGACCACTGCCATCATCAGCCCTGATCCTTGATCAATCGACCTTCAACACCTACTGCCTCAAAACGCAACCCCATAGCACCCAAAAATTCTCCGACTACCCACTGTCGATCAAAACAATGACTTCGTAGTTCGAGATCGCGCATCACCCATCAGTTCGAAATCGATCCCCTTCTGAACTCGCGATGACCCCATTCGAACCCTAAACCCAAATGTCGCACCTCCTACCTTAGTCGAACCCTTCGATGTTGCCGTCTTGCCAGAACCCCGAGCCAATTGCCAATCGAAGACCCTAGATTTTGAACCCTAGCTATACGAGTCGCTCCCCTTCCCTATTCGCGAGCGCCTCCGATGTTGGTTCGAGCTCCAGGAATTCACTCGTTAAATCGTGATGGTGCTTTCAATTGATTTTTTGTTTTGAGGAATGAGAGAATTAAAGGCTATCGGCTGTGTTATATAGAGGATTGGAGGCGACATCAGTACAATGGCCATTAAAAGATGTAGGCCTAAGTACATGGCAAATATATTTAAAAGGTTTGATTTTGATTTTAAATATAGTTTAATTTAATTTGATTTGACTTAAAGAGATTTCCACTTTATTTTAAACAGATATCGATTTGATCTCATGCTTATCCACTGAAATAATATCGGGGTCTATTACTTAAACCGCGAACCGCTATTTTAATTAACCGACTGACGTTATAATGTTATAACGCTATATTTGAATTCAACGAAATAGATTATACAATTAAATTTGAACGTATATTTAAAATAGCCATATTAAATCAATTTAAATTCAAAACAAATAATTTCTTCAACAATAAATTTATATTATCATCGTTCATATTTAAATAGTATATATATTGATCATCTGAACCGTTTCGATTCAGATTTGTTTTTGAATTAAATTATTCAGTTCTCGTATTTCGATTATTTAATCGATAACCGAATAAAATACCATTTATATTATAAATTCAATATTTAAAACCATACTAAATATTTAAAATAATTCGACCAAAAATCCGGGTCGTTACATTCTTCCCCCCTTAAAATAATTTCGTCCTCGAAATTGCTAAGGTAGGAAAAATAGTACAAACCCATTAACTTTTCAAAATCTCGCTTACCTTGAAACTCAACTCCTCATATTTCAACCAATTTAATTCCACCAAAACTTTTGGTTTTCACACATTTAATCTAAATGATTTACACCCAATTCAAATTCTATTCAATCTTATTCAAATTGAATTTCACTAATTTATTTATCTCGATCCATTTAACTTGCTTTAGTTAAATTTAAACTTCAGAATTCAAATTCCAGGGTTTTCATTTCAAATCCTTTTTAAATCACTTAAACATGTACATATATTTATCATCTTTTCAAATTCAAAATATTTGAATTTTCCAACTAAACTTGTTTTCTTTCAAACAAATCCTCATCAAAAAATTTCTAAGGTAGCAACCCATCACTTAGAAACTCGAAAATGAACACTGATGATGTCGCGACCATCATCAGAATTATTTCCCAGCCACCGAAGTGTGTTCAGTGCTTTAACACTTTCAGAATCCATTCGAAAATGATTTTTATTCAAACGGTCTTTTCAAAACAAAGCTATATTATTTAATATATTTCAGAAAATATTTTCAAACTTCCCAGGATTAAAAATCCAAATGCTGGTTTGAATTCAATTTCAAATCATCTCATTTGTATATTTTATTCATATACAGATTCTATTTGGTTCTACATAACCATTTCAAAACAAAATTCTAACTTGATTATAATATCAACATCCAACACATCCATATAATATAATAATTTCAGAAAATTATCACTTCTATATCAAAATATAGTTTTGGGTAAAGTTATTTCATTTACCCACTTTAAAACAATATCGTGTCGAATTCTCTGTTCAAGTATTTATTAATTCCTATTGACGTCGTGGCATCCCACGATTCGACCAGAATTCATAAACCACTCAACAGACTAACCAACACAATATAAAACAACTTTTATATAAATTAACAAATACGCTCTCTCGTAAATATACACTCAACTCATTCTAGGGTACTACTGACCCTATCTCTAATAAGAAGGTGCCAGACAAGCCTAGGTATTCGCTCAACCCAAGCTTTGATACCAACTGTAAAGGCCCGCAAATCCGTACTATCTGAGTTGACTAATAATACCACACGTCCAACCCAAATTGCACAGAAATACGAATCATTATTAGAAAGAAGTTAGAGGATGAGAAATAGAAAGAAAGAAATATTATAATAGAAGAAAACGAAGATCACAAACTCACAGCGGAACGAATAAAATATATTTTATAACATAACTTTTGAAATACAAATCAGTAAGTTTATATACATACCATCATCAGAGCACAACAGTTATTCCTGAAACAGTTATAAACACCTATTTCCAGATACAAACATGGTTCACTGCGGAATATATGATAGTCTATAGCTAACTGGTGAAGCCTCCTGCTTCCAGCTCTTCCAAGTGAATCTGAAAATTCCCGCCTACTTGAGTGCCTGTACAAATTGGGGCACCCAAGAGTTTAGGGAAAACAAAACAAAATAAACTCTGGGTCAGTCATGGGACTGGTGTGAGTAAACTCCGACCAATTATTTAACTTTAAAATCCTTCCGAAAGAAATGATAATCGTAAGACCGATCCACACATAAATACGGATGGTTTTTACCTTACGATGACCAAAACACTTTGATACAAAAATCCAGTGATATTATAATAATGTCTACATCAAATAAATAACAATCTAGCGGAACGCTTGCATCTCACTCTCCACATAGTATAAAATCAAAAACCGCAAGGCGCTTATTGGAAATTGGATTTCCAACATGACAAGATATGGGACCACCTGCCGATCAGTGTACTCTAGAGGCGATACACTGGGGTTCAATAAGAACATCTTGCAACTCGGCCCACACATGACCGACCACTCATTTCGCTTGAGTGTATCGAATATATATCACCAACGGTTGGGATCAGCAACCGTTTCCCGAATGGGACAGCATCGAACAGAATAAGGAATTAAATGAATCTCTAGATAGGTGATAATACACCCTAATGGGAGCGACCCACATAGCCATGCTGCCTGCCCGATTTTTGTCATTTCCCGGTTGTTGAGGCCTGAGGCTACGATTACTTATCATTCTTTGATAGCACAAATTTCTTTGAATGCCACATCGTCAGATCAAACATCAAACATCCATATATCACCTTCAAACAAATTTCTTTGATAGTCGGTTATTTAACTATCGAAGAAAAAGAAACAAACATCCATTCAAAACATCAAACAACACTGGGCCTTTTAATTTATATTTAATTAAATTACTTCTCCATTTCCTTGTCAACATTTGTTAACCAGATATTTTCAATAATCATCTTGACCTTTTCGCTATTTGAAAACCATTTCCATATATCACCTTCTATTATTTTCTATAGTTAGAAAATATGTTCTATTTGAATTTGAAAACAATTTCAATCACTTATCTCCTTTCCGACTACTTTAATTATACTCAGGAAATATTTACTGTTATATTTCCAAAATTTTATCACTTGGGTTAAACGAATGCTGTGTAAAACATCGTTACAACAACCCAAAATATTTTATTCAATTAACTCTTATTCAAACACTTCTCTTCGACATTGGATCTTGCTATTTATCAATTAAAAATGAAATCAATCAAGTTGGGGTAAAATTACCTCTCAGACCTTGACTGAAACATCCTCAACTTAAAAACTGCAAAACCACTAACCTCGAATAAACAGACTATAAAACCAAATTATTCAATTTTTTAAAACATGTATATAGTTCGCTCTCTATTTCTAATTTACATATTTCCCTTTTTGTTTACAATATTCTATTCTTTTATTTTGTTTCCTTATTGAATTCTATATATATCGATACATTGATTTCTAACTATCAAATTTTAAAAATATTCTAACTCCTTAAATTCCCGGAAAAATTCGCCATAACCTCCTTTGTACCGGGAGCTTTGGGATATTTCAAATAGCCTCCCATGGCCCTCACCAATCCAAAAGAAAAAGAAAACGTCAAGCGGCTTGCCGATACGGCGCATAAAACCTCATATATGAATGTAAACATGTACCTTTTTGTCGGGTACATAAATTAAAATTTTCATATACTCCATCCCATACCTGTCTAACACATGTTCACCTGTTTCAATTCAATTCAACTCAATCCAATCGTTTGAATTCAGTTTCGCTCATTTATTCTTTAATTAGCTATTTTGCCTATTCCACTTCTTTGTTTGAACATAACATATTCAAATAAAATATTTAACTTGCTCATAACCAAATTGAATTTTAATTTCAATTCTAGTTTCTTTTTCGATTTCGAATATAAATTTTCAAATCGAATTCACTTCTTCAAAGCCCAATATTAATTCAAAATCCCATTAACTAATTACTATTCAAATTAGTTAATTCTATTCAATAATAAAAAATCTGAAATCTATTTCAAAAAAATCAATTCATTACTCTACTTGAGTTCCGATATATTTTATAGCTCAAATCTGGATTTTTCTAAATAGAAAATTGGATCTTATTCGCTTAAAATCCTTTAATTTATTTAAATAAACCGTTATGGTTTTATAATGGTTCTGGCGCTGCTTTTCTGAAAATTTGATTTTGATATAACTCAAAATCTATTCGACGAAATCCAGATTTTTCTCCTCCATTAGAAAACTATTATCAAATCGGTCCTGACGTTTCTCGTTTCAAAGAATTCCGACTTCAATTGAGTTTTGTATACTCAATTGAAGTTCGAATCGCCAATTTACGAACTGCAGCACTGCGGCGAGCTCGTTTTAATTATATTAATAAATATAAACGTTTTAACTTCGTTAAAATGAATTCAACTCCATTCTGATATATTTAATATATATCAAATCCATTTCAACATAACATTTCTGATCTATTTCACTTCCATTTGAAATTCTATATTCGAATTCCATTTCACTTCTATTTGAATTCTATATTCAAATTTCTTTTCAATCCGTATTTGAATTTCTATTCAAATCTATTTTCCAACTTCATTTAAATTTCTATATTCAAACTATTTTCTAACTTCATTTGAATTTCTATATTCAAATCTATTTCAATTCTATTTGAATTTTATATTCAAATTTCAATTCCAACTCTATTAGAGTTCTATATTCAATGACTATTTCAAATTCTATTTTGAAATTTTAATTCCATTTTGAAATTCTATTTCAATTCCTATTTCCAATTCTATTTGAATTTTCTATATTCAAATTCCCCATATTCAAATTCTATTTGAATCCTGTGACGACCCCATTTCCCGTACAGACGGAGACAAGGGTAATCTTTGGAATATAACACATAAACAGATAAAAACAGAACAGAAATAAATAAATACACCAGATAATGCACAATAGAATATGCTGGATATACGTAATCATCAGAGTTACACAGTATACAGGATCATACTTAGTACAAATACAGTTCAGCTATACATAAATGTCTACAGCGGAAAACAAACATAATGTACAATAGGAGCTGAACAGCATAAAAAGAGATAAATAATAGAATCCATCTTCAGCTCCAGCTATCCGGATAAAGCCAGCTAAAACCTGAATACAAGGCTGCCCGTGTAGAAAAAGGGGCACCCGAGTTTGAAAGTGAAACAAACTACGAGTCAGTCATGGGACTGGTATGAGAAATCTACTCAACACATTTAATATATGGCTAATCACAGGTCCACGCCACTTTCGTGGAACGGGTTTACTCCTTTGGATTGCCAGTGCTTTAAAAACAAATCTTTCTTTTAAACATCGCAATGCTTTTCATAAAAATGAAGCCATTATAAGACTCAGTTCCCATCACACAATGCAACGCAAACCGGAGGATAGAGTTTTTACCTTATAACGGCCAAAATATGTTTGATACGAATAAAACAAAGGCATTTGATATTATTGCTAGTGTTTATATGTTTTGAAAACAATTCCAAATAATAACTATCAATCATAGACGACATTAATGCGCCATACCACTATGTCGCCATATATAGGTATACAATCAAAATCGCACAGTCACGTATTTGGAAATTGGATTTTCGTCATGAACCAAGGCAAAAGATAGTCCTTATCGAATTCAAGACTGCCTAGCCCGAGCCTCAGGATCAGAACGCATCAACCCTTTGGATCGTCAGGGCCGGTCCACCGATGTGGAATATTATGCTTGAACACTACGTTTCCCCGCCCTTTGGGGCGTAAATGAGCCAACGAATGACTCCATCGGTCCTGGATCGACCGATATAATCGAGGCGCCTCGCAACAGCAACAACCACATAAGTCAAACTCGTCCGGGCATGTAAAACCACTGACGCCACTTCTAGCTAGGAAGAAACGTAGGCCCTCCCTGATGTCCTCTCCCGTTTCTGGTTCATACCGGGGTGTGAGGCTCGCGAATTCACGTTATACACAAAGGTACGCCACACAGGCGGTGCTTTGATCATCACCACAAGACTTTGGTTTTCAATAGAAGCCCTGATCACTGCATCTTAGCATGAGACACAGGCAATTCACACCGTGCAACTGATGGCTATGAATCACACAGAATAAATTCCAATGTCAGACACATTGTCCATTTGCAAGTCCGTTCTGGGTCTGAACGAAACCGGAGGCACTATATACCTCGCAAACCCATCGATCACCACGTACGTCTGGACGATCACCACTCAATATCCATATTTCGGGATGCCTCCCAATCAGGACCTCGGTTACCATCCAAACGAGGTGAAGATCTTCGGTCTTCGACCACCGTCTTCATCTTCGATTCCTTATCGTCGATTCAGTTATTCAGAATGGGATAAACCCGGTCTTTCTGAGCAACTCGTGTATATGATAAACAAGTGAAACAAAAATACACATACGCATCATTTCAATTCATTAGTCGCTAACCGTCAATCAGTAAGAGAACGATTTCCCAAATATTAACCCCGAAGGCCGAAACCAACATCAGATCAATACCCAAGAAACCATTCGACCTAGCCAACCTTCAGTTAGTTTCTAAATTTCACATCCATATCGTTTATAATATTTTATAACGATTTATCGCTATTTTTATTTATTTTAAAATAGCCAGTTTATTCAAAACGATGCTTCGGGCCATAACGCGGCCGTGGCGCTGTTTTTCTTCAGATTTGATTTACACATATCTGAAATCTAACCGTTGGATCTTCACAAAATTTACATCATTAGAAAAATCTTTTCAAAACGAATCCAACGGTTCCAGTTTCGGGAAAATCCGACGGTCGGATCTCCCGGTATAATCGTTTGAAGTTTCGATTTCAAAATACGAACTGCAGCGTCGTTATTCGATTAAATATAATTATATATATATAAATATAATCGATTCTGGCGCTGTTTTTCTTCAGATTTGAATTAAACATTCCAGACAATCCAACCGTTGGATTTTTACAAAGTTGGTGCCGTTGGAAAGATATTTCCAAAGCGAACCCAACGGTTGCGGTTTCGGGAAAATCCGATGGTCAGATCTCCCGTACTAATCGTTTGAAAACACGGTTTCAAAATACGAACTGCAGCTTCGTTATTCGATATATTTCAATTCTATTTATATATATATATATATAAATTCTTCGATTTCAAAACTATATGAATTTCATACATTTGATAAAAATGATATTTTTATCTAACTGTCTTCTATTTCAACACTTCACTATATTTAACAATTCATGCATATAATAAAAATGTGATTTTTATTATAAAACTATTCATTTCAAAACACTATTATTTTATATAGTTCATATAGGTAATAAAAATAGGATTTTTATTATAAAACAATTTCTTTCAAAACAAGATTATTTTATATAGTTCATATAGATGATAAAAATGTGATTTTTATTATAAAACAATTTATTTCAAAATATGAATACCATTCAACACATGAATTTCAATTCAACGAATGAATATCGATTCAACACATGAAGGTTTTCTATAGTTTATATATATAGATAAAAATGTGATTTTTATATTTAAAACACGAATACAATTCAACACATGAATTTCAATTCAACGAATGAATATCGATTCAACACATGAAGGTTTTCTATAGTTTATATATGTAGATGAAAATGTGATTTTTATATTTAAAACACGAATACCATTCAACACATGAATTTCTATCCAACGAATGAATATCGACTCAACACATGAAGGCTTTCTATTCAACGAATAAATATAGTTTCAACAAATGAAAATAATTCAAACACATGAATATTATTCAAAATTTCGGCAGCATAACGGCAGAGTAGTTAAAACCGGGACCGTCCCTAGTACGGCTCCTCGCTCTACCTTAAAACCTCGCGGTTTTTGACAATGGGGATTCATGCATCTAGTTCGCACGCAGGCGGCATGTATATTTATTTCATTTCCACAAACTAATCCTATGTGGTTTCAACCAAATATTTCTCAACCACAAACGGGTATTTTTTCAACCACAATCAATCAATATAACCACAAACAATTCCAATCAACCATTCGCTATCAATCAATTTTCACACCAATCACAACCAATAAATATCGTCCATGGTTTGTGAACGAGGGGCGTATATATATATATATATATATATATATATATATATATATATATAGCATTTCACTTCTATTTCAACACAAATATAATTTTTACAACGCATATACAACTTGTACATCGAACGTACAACTTATACAACGCTTATACATGAGGTGTACAACGCTTATATAACTCATACATCGACTATATAATTTATACATCGTCGTTTTCCATATCGTTTATAAATTAGAAATCTCACATTGGGTTCCACTCCACCAAAAATAGCAGAAGGCTCAGAAAAATATGCGGTCTCTTCTAGAAGGTAGAAGACGTCTACACGAGTCCACTGTCTCTTGTTTCACTGAATTTCGTCAACACACAAAAAAGATATGATTTTTCAAAGTTTGCAACGGTTTAAAGGTGTTAAAACAGTTGAAAATAAAACAAGCCGTATACCTCATTGTTTTCTTCAAAACTAGGTTTTCAAATATCGGCTAATCCGTGAACCTTGAGGAGAATCAGACTTCGCAGCGTCATAGAGCTCCGAGGCACGCACCCAACGCCACCAGTGGCATTCCGATCGATGCTGTCAGGAGGGCACGGCGGCGACCTGAAGGTTGAAACTTTGAGGGGGTGCTGCGTTCGATTTACTCAACGATAATTGCTGCTCCTTATATGGATTTGAAGAGGAGATCGAGAGCTTTGGAATGGATCAAGAATTACACGATTTCATTGAGAATTGGAGGAGGAATCAACCCGGAAAGATTTGAGCTTTTTCTGCCGTGCGTCGATGAACATTGGGGAGAGAGAAAGATTATGTGGCCCAATGAATTTTTTTTATTTTATTTATATATTTTCAAAATTCTAAAATACCCCTCTTCACACACGAACACCAATCCAAACCCAACGACTGTCGTCCCCAGTGTTTTACTCCCATTCCGAACACAATGGGATATGTTTCGTAGGCCCATTCGGCTGTTTCAGTCAGTTTTCCTTCAAATTAAAATATAAAACATTCAATATTAAATTTGAACGTACATCTCAATTTTCCAGGGCCACAAACTGATTCGAAAAATTCCAGAAAAATAAATCTAGCCATGTTTTGACGATACGGTCCCAACAAAACTAGTTTCGTCGAATTCTGAGACCGTTTGCAAAAAGGCCCATTTCTGGTCGATCCAATTTAACTGTAATTGACCAAAACACGTTTTCCTTTGACACGCTCACATACTAGCTTCAAAAATTATGAAATTTGAAACCTAGCAATAACTTCACATCCCGGATCCAACAAAATTGGTTTCGTCGAATTCCGAGGTCGTATGCAAAATGGCCATTTTCACGGGCTATATAATTTTTATAGCGACCTTTCTGAAAATTCATTTGGCCATAACTTTTGCTTTCCGCTATGAAACTTCGATTTTTCAGATTCATTAGAAAGGTATTCACTAACAGATTTAAATATTTTTGGTTTCGCTCAAATCCGTTTTGTTTTGCACCCGGTACAGTCAGTCAAAGTTTGAATTCAAATTTTGAAACTACCGCGCCATTTCAGACCTTGTTTATAATTAGAATTAATTATATTCGTTTTCAAACGTCGATTCAAACTCACTTTTCATTGCTATTATTTAAAATATTTATTTTAAATATTTAAAATCCATTATTTTAGCCAATTTAAAAAAAATTAAATTGGTTCAGATTTTCCGGGTCGTTACAATCTCCCCCACTTAAAACTTTTCGTCCCCGAAAAGGAACAAAGTCGAAAGGGGTTTGATTAATCAACTCTACGTTCAATCTGGCTTCCATTCTCCAACTTTTCAGTTCTGAGAATTTTCAAATTCTTCAAAAATTTGGCTAACACCCGAAATTTTCGAAAAATTTCGCCATAACCTCCTTTGTACGGGGAGAGGTTTGGAAATTTATTGGGCCGTATTAGGTACCCAATAAATCCTATAAAGCATACACATATTTATAGTGATATAATCTGGTGTTTACAGGGGAGCGTGTATAGATAATAACTCCAGAGAATAAATTCTCGTCACCCTGTCAAAGCCTGAGGGAGTGCGTATTTTAAATGCTCCAGAGGATAAATCCTCGTCACCTCGTCCCGTGTGGGAAGTAAATAGTCCATGTGCCGTATCTAATGACTAGAGAGACGTGATTATTGTCAACTCCAGACCCGTGTGGGGTTTTTATTAATCTGGCAATTTTATCGTTACAATTTAAATAGTCCATATCAATCATCAGTTCAACCTGTAAAATATAGTCATCGCCATACAAGCCTCTCGCTCGTATGGTAAATCTTCCACCTCGTCACACAAGCTCCAAATGCTTATGTGGTATATGATGAAGTATGCCTATCTTCAGAAGTATGCCATGTAATGTAGTTCAAAATTAATTGTTACTATCCTATGGCGACGTTTATTATTACACACAGAATAACCAGCACTCCGCATCCAATGGCATTCACAGGAGTTGATATAATAATATTTCGCATCCAACTCATTAAGGTTTACCTATTTGTCGGGCATGCAAATAAATTCTTTACTCAACAGCTATCCATTTACCTGTTCAAACATATATAATGCACATGTATATATTTCTATCTATTTTCTAATCAGTTAAATGTGTGATAAAATCGAATAAATTCTACCATTCATTCTATTATTAATTAAATTAACTATTTTTTTAATAATTTTAATTAATCAAATCTATTTTCACACAACACAAACAACAATCAAATTGTTTTTAACTTTTCAAAAATATACTAATCAATTTCTATACTCTTTTTAAAATCATTCAGACTATATAATTAAAAGTGCACATCCATGAAAAGAAAATAACAACAGAGTAGAGAACTAATTGGTAATGCAAAGTACGGTAAATGTACCTTGCACCGGAGTCAATCTGAGATATCCACTCGGCATCTAGGATAGGCTTTCTGAATGCTCTCCTCAGTTTCCCAAGTACAATCTCGCGGATCTCCACTCCATTGCACTTTGACTAAGTGAACCTTCTTGTTCCTCAGTTCTTTGGTCTCTTTGCCGATGATCTTTAGCGGCTCTCTTCTCACAGCTAATTCTGGAGTAATTTCAATATCCTGTTGAGCTGCTTCTTCCACGATCAAGTCTGGATCATGAACGTGCTTTCGAAGTTGAGATATGTGAAATACATCATGAACTCCAGGCAACCAATCAGGCAATTTAACCCTATAAGCGAGAGTTCCGATCCGTTCCAGAATAGGAAACAAACCAATGAATTTGGGCGCCAACTTCCCAGTTTTACCGAACCGGATAACTCCTCTCATCGGCGATACTTTCAAATATACATAGTCACCAACAGCAAATGATATATCCCTTCTTCTCCTATCGGCATAGCTCTTTTGTCGACTTTGAGCAGCGAGTAATCGTTTCTTGATAAAATCGACTTTGTCGGTAGCTTCCCGAATCATATCTGGCCCCAACACAAGTCTATTACCGGGTTTGACCCAACAAGCAGGAGATCGGCACGGTCTACCATATAATGCTTCGAATGGCGACATTGTCAGGCTCTCCTGGTAGCTGTTATTATATGAGAATTCAGCCAAATGCAGATGGTCTTCCCATGATCCACCGAAATCTAGAACACAAGCCCGCAATAGATCTTCTAGTATACGATTCACCCTCTCAGTTTGACCATCTGTCAGAGGATGATAGGCGGTGCTTAGGTTAAGCTTTGTTCCCAGCTCTACTTGAAATGCCTCCCAGAATTTACCAGTAAATATTGTATCTCTATCAGTGACTATACTGAGCGGCACTCCATGTAGTCTAACTATTTCCTTGAAATATATCTGCGCCAGACTCTGAGCAGTTCTGTTTGATCTGACAGGTATGAAATGGGCGGTCTTCGTGAAGCGATCTACGATCACCCAAATACTATCATTCCCTTTTCTGGTTCTGGGAAAACCATCAATGAAGTCCATGGAAATATGTTCCCACTTCCAACCAGGAACGTCTAGCGGTTGCAATAATCCAGCTAGTTTCTGTTGGTCGCTCTTGACTAGCTGGCAAGTAGGGCATCGGCTAACATATATTGAAACGTCTCTTTTCATAGCCTTCCACCAGAATGTTCGCTTGAGATTGTTATACATTTTGGCCATACCAGGATGGATACTTAGTTTGGACTTGTGACACTCGTCTAACACTTCCCTTTTTAACTCTGGGATGTCAGGAACACAAATCCTTCCTTTCAACCTAAGGGTCTCGTCGTTATCTATTTGAAAACACGAGGGTTCGCCTTTCTGAATCCTTTTGATCATATCCTTAATAAAGTTATCCTCCTTCTGAAGAATAGATATTTTGTCAATCAAGGAAGTCGTAATAATAAAGCTGGCGATCATTACATTCTTTCGACTCAGCGCATCGGCCACGACATTGGCTTTCCCTGGAGTATATATAATCTCAAAGTCGTATGCTGCAAGGAACTCTAGCCAACGTTGCTGCCTCAGATTCAAGTCCTTCTGGGTGAACATATACTTCAACGACTGGTGATCTGTAAACAGTTCGAATTTCTCACCCAAAAGGTAGTGCCTCCAGATTTTCAAGGTGAATACGATGGCTAACAGCTTAAGATCATGAGTCACATAATTCTTCTCATGTGGTTTCAGCTGACGGCTAGCATATGCAATCACTTGACCTCTTTGCATTAATACTGCACCAAGGCCCTCTCTAGAAGCATCAGTCCAGACTTTCAAATCCTCATTGCCATCTATTATTGCTAACACTGGAGCAGTTGTCAGTTTCAGCTTCAGCTCTTGGAAAGCTTCCTCACATACCGGAGTCCAATTGAATCTCGAATGTTTCTTCGTCATTTTCGTTAAAGAACTAGATGTCTTCGCGAAATCCTTAATGAATTTTCGATAATAACCGGCTAACCCGAGAAAACTTCTAACTTCTGTTGGCATACGAGGTTGTTTCCTATTCTGAATAGCAGTGATTTTACTGGGATCCACTGAAATTCCTTGCTTTGACACTACGTGGCCAAGAAATTTGACTTCTTCTTGCCAGAATATACATTTGGAAAACTTTGCTTTCAACACATTCTTTCTGAGAATTTCTAACACTTGTTCCAAATGTTTTTCGTGCTCGTTTTCTGACTTAGAGAAGATAAGGATATCATCAATGAAAATCAGAACAAATTTATTCAATACTCCTCTGAATACTCTGTTCATTAGATCGACGAAATAGGCTGGAGCGTTACATAAGCCGAAGGGCATTACTAACCACTCGTAGAGTAAGTCTGGACCTCTGAATGTTGTCAAAGGAACACAATCCTTGGCGATACGAAGCTGATGGAAACCTGTAGCTAGGTCCATTCGTGAAAATACTTTTGCGCCATTTAATCGATCCAACAAATCATCAATCCACGGCAATGGATATTTATTCTTTATTGTCTGTTTGTTCAGATCACGATAATCCACACATAGACGTAGAGTACCGTCAGATTTTGGGACAAACACCACTGCTGCACCCCAATCAGAGAAACTAGGCCTGATCAGACCCTTCCACACTAGCTGTCGTGTTTGATTGTCAAGTTCTTCTTTCTCCTTCAAGGACATTCTTCGAATAGCGTGAACTACCGGCCTTGCATTCGGAATTAAAGCAATTTTGAAATCAATCTCTCTTTGCGGATGTAAGCGAACAACTTCTTCAAACACATCCGCATAATTCTGGACGACAGGAATATCTTTTATGAGATCGGGAACATTCTCTGTAACTTCAGGGATATCTTCTATTTGGGCTGGAGAAACATCGAGAGCTGCCCATAAGTCTTTTCTATTAGATTTCTGACCTTCACACGGTATGGTTATATAATTCCCTGATTTAATCTTAGCCCTAACAACTCTCTCGGCGCATCTAACCTCTGCTTCATATTTGGTTAGCCAATCTAATCCCAGAATAAGATCGAACTCATTAAAATTCATGACGATAGAGATAGAAGGGAATTTATAGCAGGAAAAAGAGACAGTCACCCCACAAACCCAGCTGAGATCGATGGAACCCCCAACTGGATTTTGGACAGTCATTGGTTCTTTGAGCTTCTTCAATTTCAAATCCAACTTCTTGATTGCACTCTTTGCAATAAAGCTTCATGACGCGCCAGTATCAAATAGTACTTTAACTGGAATGTTCTTGACATTGAGCGTGCCTTCTAAAACATCAGCCCTTTCTTGACTAGCTAAGGGCTCGGAAGTTTCCGCTATTTCATTCACTTGAACTACTTCAGGGTTCTTTAAGAGCCAGCAATCCTTTGCAAG
This sequence comes from Allium sativum, assembly GCA_030737875.1. Taxonomy (NCBI): domain Eukaryota; kingdom Viridiplantae; phylum Streptophyta; class Magnoliopsida; order Asparagales; family Amaryllidaceae; genus Allium; species Allium sativum. Next base: position 197,650,904 of record CM060911.1, read on the forward strand.
ATGACCAGTCTGATGGCACTTGCTGCAACCTCTTTTCTCTTGAAAATCCTTCTTAGATTTAGATTCACCCTTCTTCTGCATTTTCAAAGACTTACATTTCCTGGACAGGTGACCCTTTTGATTGCAGTTCTTGCACATGGCAGTCGTTGCTGGTTCTTTTTCAGATCTGGCCCTTTTTCTCTTGGCACTGGGCTTCTTACTGACCTCAGGACTATCAGTCACAGACTCCACTTTGTTACTCGAGCTGACTTCCTCTTCGCCGCGCAACATACCTTTCTTATGGAGATCTTCGTACTGATAAGCCATATAAATCATTTCAGAGAAAGGAAGTTTCACATTCCTCATTACACTGTTCTGATATTTTCTTTGCAGGCCATGAATAAATCTCAGATTCTTCCTCTTTGGATATTGAATCAGATGAGAAGCAAAGTGAGAAAGTTCGTTGAATTTTTTATGATATTCGGGAATGGTCATATCTCCTTGTATCAGATAAGAGATTCATCACATAATCGCTCAGTCACTTCTGGAGGAGTAAATCTTTCCAGGAAAATCACTTTGAATCTGTCCCAGGTGATATCACCTTCTGGATTATCTTTGATGATTGTTTCCCACCAGATTAAAGCTTCTTCTTTAAGCGCCCAAGATGCTACTAATCTTTTCTGATCATCTCACAACTGGATACGCTCAAATATTCTTTCTGCAGAGCTCACCCAAGCTTGAGTTTGAATAATAGATTCATTGCCCGAGAACTGTGCTCCGTTCAGATTTCGATATCTCTTTAATAGAGCCTCTAGATCGGGTTCTGCATTTCTTCTGTTTCTGACACTCATTTTCTAGTACTTCTACAAATGGTAGATCAAGTGTCAGGTCACAGAAAAGATAATTTAAAATATAGAAACACATACTTCAAATGTAAATGTGTCTATCGAGGTGTAATTTCATTCTGCTTTACTCATACTAGGATATTACTGATCCTATCTGTAATGAGTTACCCGTCCGAGAACACTACTGGTTCTATTTCTAACGAGTTCGTAAATATGTTATATTCCAGCACTAAGCTTAACCAAAGCTCTGATACCACGTTGTGACGACCCCATTTCCCGTACAGACGGAGACAAGGGTAATCTTTGGAATATAACACATAAACAGATAACAACAGAACAGAAATAAATAAATACACCAGATAATGCACAATAGAATATACTGGATAAACGTAATCATCAGAGTTACACAGTATACAGGATCATACTTAGTACAAATACAGTTCAGCTATACATAAATGTCTACAGCGGAAAACAAACATAATGTACAATAGGAGCTGAACAGCATAAAAAGAGATAAATAATAGAATCCATCTTCAGCTCCAGCTATCCGGATAAAGCCAGCTAAAACCTGAATACAAGGCTGCCCGTGTAGAAAAAGGGGCACCCGAGTTTGAAAGTGAAACAAACTACGAGTCAGTCATGGGACTGGTATGAGAAATCTACTCAACACATTTAATATACGGCTAATCACAGGACAACGCCACTTTCGTGGAACGGGTTTACTCCTTTGGATTGCCAGTGCTTTAAAAACAAATCTTTCTTTTAAACATCGCAATGCTTTTTATAAAAATGAAGCCATTATAAGACTGAGTTCCCATCACACAATGCAACGCAAACCGGAGGATAGAGTTTTTACCTTATAACGGCCAAAATATGCTGGATACGAATAAAACAAAGGCATTTGATATTATTGCTAGTGTTTATATGTTTTGAAAACAATTTCAAATCATAACTATCAATCATAGACGGCATTAATGCCCCATACCACTATGTCGCCATATATAGGTATACAATCAAAAGCGCACAGTCACGTATTTGGAAATTGGATTTCCGTCATGAACCAAGGCAAAAGATAGTCCTTATCGAATTCGAGACTGCCTAGCCCGAGCCTCAGGATCAGAACGCATCAACCCTTTGGATCGTCAGGGCCGGTCCACCGATGTGGATTATTATGCCTGAACACTACGTTTCCCCGCCCTTTGGGGCGTAAATGAGCCAACGAATGACTCCATCGGTCCCGGATCGACCGATATAACCGAGGCGCCTCGCAACAACAACAACCACATAAGTCAAACTCGTCAGGGCGTGTAAAACCACTGACGCCACTTCTAGCTAGGAAGAAACGCAGGCCCTCCCTGATGTCCTCTCCCGTTTCTGGTTCATACCAGGGTGTGAGGCTCGCGAATTCACGTTATACACAAAGCTACGCCACACAGGCGGTGCTTTGATCATCACCACAAGACTTTGCTTTTCAACAGAAGCCCTGATCACTGCATCTTAGCATGCCACATAGGCAATTCACACCGTGCAACTGATGGCTATCAATCACACAGAATAAATTCCAATGTCAGACACACTGTCCATTTGCAAGTCCGTTCTGGGTCTGAACAAAATCGGAGGCACTATATACCTCGCAAACCCATCGATCACCACGTACGCCTGGACGATCACCACTCATTATCCATATTTCGGGAAGCCTCCCAATCAAGACCTCGGTTACCATCCAAACGAGGTGAAGATCTCCGGTCTTCGACCACCGTCTTCATCTTCGATTCCTTATCGTCGATTCAGTTATTTAGAATGGGATAAACCCGGTCTTTCTGAGCAACTCGCGTATATGATAAACAAGTGAAACACAAATACACATACGCATCATTTCAATTCATTAGTCGCTAACCGTCAATCAGTAAGAGAACGATTTCCCAAATATTAACCCCGAAGGCCGAAACCAACATCAGATCAATACCCAAGAAACCATTCGACCTAGCCAACCTTCAGTTAGTTTCTAAATTTCACATCCATATCGTTTATAATATTTTATAACGATTTATCGCTATTTTTATTTATTTTAAAATAGCCAGTTTATTCAAAACGACGCTTCGGGCCATAACGCGGCCGTGGCGCTGTTTTTCTTCAGATTTGATTTACGCATATCTAAAAATCTAACCGTTGGATCTTCAAAAAATTTACATCATTAGAAAGATCTTTTCAAAACGAATCCAACGGTTCTAGTTTCGGGAAAATCCGACGGTCGGATCTCCCGGTATAATCGTTTGAAGTTTCGATTTCAAAATACGAACTGCAGCGTCGTTATTCGATTAAATATAATTATATATATATATATAAATATAATCGATTCTGGCGCTGTTTTTCTTCAGATTTGAATTAAATATTCCAGACAATCCAACCGTTGGATTTTTACAAAGTTGGTGCCGTTGGAAAGATATTTCCAAAGCGAACCCAACGGTTGCGGTTTCGAGAAAATCCGATGGTCGGATCTCCCGTACTAATCGTTTGAAATCACGGTTTCAAAATTCGAACTGCAGCTTCGTTATTCGATATATTTCAATTCTATTTATATATATATATATATAAATTCTTCGATTTCAAAACTATATGAATTTCATACATTTGATAAAAATGATATTTTTATCTAACTGTCTTCTATTTCAACACTTCACTATATTTAACAATTCATGCATATAATAAAAATGTGATTTTTATTATAAAACTATTCATTTCAAAACACTATTATTTTATATAGTTCATATAGGTAATAAAAATAGGAATTTTTATTATAAAACAATTTCTTTCAAAACACGATTATTTTATATAGTTCATATAGATGATAAAAATGTGATTTTTATTATACAACAATTTATTTCAAAATATGAATACCATTCAACACATGAATTTCAATTCAACGAATGAATATCGATTCAACACATGAAGGTTTTCTATAGTTTATATATATAGATAAAAATGTGATTTTTATATTTAAAACACGAATACCATTCAACACATGAATTTCAATTCAACGAATGAATATCGATTCAACACATGAAGGTTTTCTATAGTTTACATATGTAAATGAAAATGTGATTTTTATATTTAAAACACGAATACCATTCAACATATGAATTTCTATCTAACGTATGAACATCGACTCAACACATGAAGGCTATCTATTCAACGAATAAATATAGTTTCAACAAATGAAAATAATTCAAACACATGAATATTATTCAAAATTTCGGCAGCATAACGGCAGGGTAGTTAAAACCGGGACCGTCCCTAGTACGGCTCCTCGCTCTACCTTAAAACCTCGCGGTTTTTGACAATGGGGATTCATGCATCTAGTTCGTACGCAGGCGGCATGTATATTTATTTCATTTCCACAAACTAATCCTATGTGGTTTCAACCAAATATTTCTCAACCACAAACGGGTATTTTTTCAACCACAATCAATCAATATCAACCACAAACAATTCCAATCAACCATTCGCTATCAATCAATTTTCACACCAGTCACAACCAATAAATATCGTCCATGGTTTGTGGACGAGGGGCGTATATATATATATATATGCATTTCACTTCTATTTCAACACATATATAATTTTTACAACGCATAAACAACTTATACATCGAACGTACAACTTATACAACGCTTATACATGAGGTGTACAATGCTTATATAACTCATACATCGACTATATAATTTATACATCGTCGTTTTCCATATCGTTTATAAATTAGAAATCTCACATTGGGTTCCACTCCACCAAAAATAGCAGAAGGCTCAGAAAAATATGCGGTCTCTTCTAGAAGGTAGAAGACGTCCACACGAGTCCACTGTCTCTTGTTTCACTGAATTTCGTCAACACACGAAAAAGATATGATTTTTCAAAGTTTGCAACGGTTTAAAGGTGTTAAAACAGTTGAAAATAAAACAAGCCGTATACCTCATTGTTTTCTTCAAAACTAGGTTTTCAAATATCGGCTAATCCGTGAACCTTGTGGAGAATCAGACTCCGCAACGTCGTAGAGCTCCGAGGCACGCACCCAACGCCACCATTGGCGTTCCAATCGATGCTGTCAGTAGGCCACGGCGGCGACCTGAAGGTCGAAACTTTGAGGGGGTGCTGCATTCGATTTACTCAACGATAATTGTTGCTCCTTATATGGATTTGAAGAGGAGATCGAGAGCTTTGGAATGGATCAAGAATTACACAATTTCATTGAGAATTGGAGGAGGAATCAACCTGGAAAGATTTGAGCTCTTTTCGCCGTGCGTCGATGAACCTCGGGGAGAGAGAAAGATTATGTGGCCCAATGAAATTTTTTTATTTTATTTATATATTTTCAAAATTCTAAAATACCCCTCTTCACACACGAACACCAATCCAAACCCAACGATTGTCGTCCCTAGCGTTTTACCCCCATTCCGAACACAATGGGATATGTTTCGTAGGCCCATTCGACTGTTTCAGTCAGTTTTCCTTCAAATTAAAATATAAAACATTCAATATTAAATTTGAACGTACATCTCAATTTGCCAGGGCCACAAACTGATTCGAAAAATTCCAGAAAAATAAATCTAGCTATGTTTTGACGATACGGTCCCAACAAAACTAGTTTCGTCGAATTCTGAGACCGTTTGCAAAAAGGTCCATTTCTGGTTGATCCAATTTAACTGTAATTGACCAAAACACGTTTTCTTTTGCCACGCTCACATACTAGCTTCAAAAATTATGAAATTTTAAACCTAGCAATAACTTCACATCCTGGATCCAACAAAAGTGGTTTCGTCGAATTTCGAGGTCGTATGCAAAATGGCCATTTTCACGGGCTATATAATTTCTATAGCGACCTTTCTGAAAATTCATTTGGCCATAACTTTTGCTTTCCGCTATGAAACTTCGATTTTTCAGATTCATTAGAAAGGTATTCACTAACAAATTTAAATATTTTTGGTTTTGCTCAAATCCGTTTTGTTTTGCACCTGGTACAGTCAGTCAAAGTTTGAATTCAAAATTTGAAACTACCGCGCCATTTCAGGCCTTGTTTATAATTAGAATTAATTATATTCGTTTTCAAACATCGATTCAAACTCACTTTTCATTGCTATTATTTAAAATATTTATTTTAAATATTTAAAATCCATTATTTTAGCCAATCTAAAAAAAAAATCTGTTCAGATTTTCTGGGTCGTTAGAAATCCTCTATATTTGAACCCCATTTGAATTATATATTCAAATCCCATAGTTTAAATTCCATTTGAATTTTTTTTTATTCAATTTCTATTTTCAAATTTCATTTCAATCTATTTGAATTCTATATTCAAATTCCATATTATTCTATTTGAATTTCAAATATTCAAACTCCGATTTAATTCTATTTGAAATTTCAAATATTCAAACCCCTTTTTAATTCTATTATTCAATTTCTATTTAATTCCTCTTATTCAAATTCTATTTCAATTTCCCTTATTCAAATTATATTTACATTCCTATATTCAAATTCTATATTTGAATTCTCTATTCAAATTCCGTAGTTTAAATTTCTATATTCAAACTCCATTCAAATTCTATGTTCACTTTCTATTTGAATTTCCTTTATTCAAATTCTACTTAAATTCCCATATTTAACTCCATTTCTCTTCTGTTTTCAAATTCTATATTTTAAATTTCATTTGAACTTTCTTTATTCAAATCCATTTGAATTCCTTTGAATTCAAATTCTATTTGAATTCCTTTAAATTCAAATTCTATTTCAATGCCTTTTGAATTCAAATCCCATATTTAAATCCCTTTGAATTCGAATATTCAATTTATCTCTTGATAATTTATTCATTATATTTATAAACAATATTTTATAAATTTCCCTGTTTTATTTAAACAAGCCTATTTCGAAATCTATTTAAAACAAAAATCTTATTTTGGAAATTCTCTTTGCATTTTCTATATTCAAATTCCATTGAATTTCTCATATTTAAAATTCTATTTGAATTTCTCATATTCAGATTCTATTTGAATTCCTCATTTGAAATTTCAAATTCTATTTTAGAAAAAAAATAGAATTTCCTTTTAAATCTGCAAAATTCCTTTTCATGATATTTTTAAATATCAATATTTGGGCCCAGTGATATTTAAAACAATCCAATCATCCAATTTTCAATCAATTGGTTTTTAACATGCCATATATGAATATATATGAAATCAAGCAAACAACAAATAGATAATATATTTTTGAGGAATCCAATTGGATTCCTCCAACCAGTTTTCATGCATTCACAGATGTTAGTCAACAGAAATAATACCCATCCTGCTTCATGGCAGGATATCGCGGTATAAAAGGGGATCCACTTATATACGTAGGCGTAGGGTCATCCGCTAATGATACTGCGGGCATCCGCTAATGATACTGCGGGAATCCAACCAATCATCAATCCAATATATATATATAATAGTCAACCCTAAATAACTAATATATTTAAATCAACCAAACCGCATTCAAACTAGCAACAACAATTATTTTTGACTAATAAAAATAATTTTAAATAAGGTGAGTGAGATTTACTCACCAGCGTTTTATTTTGCGATCCATTCTGATTTCAATTCCTTAAATGTTGAATTATGTATTCTTGAGCTACGCATTTCTCGCTTGCTTCCACCCGATAATATCTCATGTTAGATCGGTTTCTCCTTTTACTGTTAATTGCAATCTTCCCCAAATGACCTTGACTGTTGCGAACCACTATCCCTGTCACTTCGAACCTCTCCTCACATGCATCACCTCAGACCAACACCTCGACTCAGCACCCCAACAGCCTCACTCCATCGGTCCTCCATTCATACTCTAGACCACCGCCATCATCAGCCCTGATCCTTGATCAATCGACCTTCAACACCTACTGCCTCAAAACGCAACCCCATAGCACCCAAAAATTCTCCGACTACCCACTGTCGATCAAAACAATGACTTCATAGTTCGAGATCGCGCATCACCCATTAGTTCGAAATTGATCCCCTTCTGAACTCGCGATGACCCCATTCGAACCCTAAACCCGAATGTCGCGCCTCCTACCTTAGTCGAACCCTTCGATGTTACCGTCTTGCCAGAACCCCGAGCCAATTGCCGATCGAAGACCCCAGATTTTGAACCCTAGTTATACGAGTCGCTCCCCTTCCCTATTCGCGAGCGCCTCCGATGTTGGGTCGAGCTCCAGGAATTCACTCGTTAAATCGTGATGGTGCTTTCAATTGATTTTGTGTTTTGAGGAATGAGAGAATTAAAGGCTATCGCCTGTGTTATATAGAGGATTGGAGGCGACATCAGTACAATGGCCATTAAAAGATGTAGGCATGAGTACATGGCAAATATATTTAAAAGATTTGATTTTGATTTTAAATATAGTTTAATTTCATTTAATTTGACTTAAAGAGATTTTTACTTTATTTTAAACAGATATCGATTTGATCTCGTGCTTATCCACTAAAATAATATCCGGGTCTATTACTTAAACCGCGAACCACTATTTTAATTAACCGACTGACGCTATAATGTTATAACGCTATATTTGAATTCAACGAAATAGATTATACAATTAAATTTGAACGTATATTTAAAATAGCCATATTAAATCAATTTAAATTCAAAACAAATAATTTCTTCAACAATAAATTTCTATTATCATCGTTCATATTTAAATAGTATATATATTGATCATCTGAACCGTTTCGATTTAGTTTTGTTTTTGAATTAAATTATTCAGTTCTCGTATTTCGATAATTATCAAAATAAATCGTATTTCGATTATTTAATCGATAACCCAATAAAATACCATTTATATTATAAATTCAATATTTAAAACCATACTAAATATTTAAAATAATTCGACCAAAAATCCGGGTCGTTACAAATAACGACAAAGCCTTTTAAATTCCATATATATTAACAGTCTTCCTCCACAGAAGCTCACTTCGATTATTACCAAATCGAATTTGTAACGGCCGGAAAATTTCGACTCTCGAATTTTCGACAATAACACAAAATCCTGCATTACTTGTCAAAAACCAAGTATCGAATTATGATTGTTAATAGAAAGAAGTTATAGGATGAGATAGAAAAGATAGAACTAATAGAATAGAAAAATAAGAAGAACACCAGAATCTCACAGTGGAATTTTAACAAAATATGATATCACATAATATATTACATATCAGAGTCTGTTACATCATATAACATTATAATACATGGTTACGGCCCAATACACTTACACACTTCATGCTTAGATATAGGTATAACTAAAAAGCTGACTCCGGAACTCCCAGTTCAAGAATACTCCAAAAGATTTCCATTAGCTACCTGGACTACTTGTCTACCCATAACAAGTGTTATGAGTACCCAAGAGTTTAGAAAAACACAGAAAATAAACTATGGGTCAGTCAGGGGACTGGTGTGAGTAAACGATTTAAAACAGATTTTAAATGAGAACGAGTTATCTCATTACGAGATCAGATTGATTTAACGTTGTAAAACTTTTCTAAAGAAAAGATAATAGTAAGACCGGCCCACACATAAACATGGATGGTTTTTACCTTACTGTAACTCCAAACATTTTTGATTTCAAACTCATCTGATATTATAATAGTTTTTACCAAATAAATAACCATCTAGCGGAACGCTTGCATCTCACGCTCCACACACACACACACACACATATATATATATATATTATAATAAAAAACGTGGTTTCTTATTGGAGATTGGATTCCAACTGACAAGGTATGGGAGCACCTGCTGATCAGTGTACTCTAGAGGGGATACACTTGGGTTCAACAAGAACGTCTTGCAACCCGGCCACACATGACCGCCCACTCATTTAGATTGAGTGTAGCGAATATATTGCCACCCATTACGGCTGCGCAGCTACCGTTTTCCCGGGTGATACAGAATTAAAAAGAAGTAATAAATATGAATATTCTTTAGATTGGTGACAACACACCCTGCTTGGGAATGACCCAACTAGCCATGCTGCCTAGCCCAACTTCTGTCTTTCCTGGTTGATGAGGCTTTGAGGCTACGTTTTCTTCTAGTACATCTGTCACCCGTTCACTTTGAATGTCACATCGTCAAATCCTCCAGAGATGACTAATTTGATTTCCACAAAAATAATCGGGCTTTTACGTTGAGTTTAAGAGAGGTGTCTTCTCACCACCACCGAAATACGTGTGAGGAAATTAATGTACACGACTCTTTTGGAAATACTCTGTCAGACATCCGTCCATACAAGTCGTCCTGGGACTGGACAAACCGAACAGCCTTTGCGTTCCTCTGTCTTCAACAATCTCTGACCCGCGACGTATAAATCAAATCAAAGTGGAATATAAATTCCAGACTCTTCGAAATGATTAGCGTAATATCTTTTATGGCTAGTCGATACTTAAGGAAACTGATTTCGATATTCATTTGATCTAAAACATTTATTGTTCATTGAAAAAGTTATCAATTCAACACAATTCATTATATATACTCTTTAATTTATAATCCTCGACTAAACAGTATTGTACATATGTATATATATGTGTGTTGTTTAAATCCAGACACTCGACTTGTCTTTTATAAATGAACGACTAAAGCACTTGCTTCACACACGGTAATTTATACCATAATATTATTTCGTTAATTACAATGATTATTTCGTTGTCAAACTATATATAAAATTCAACCTAAATAATTTCTAATATAATGTATCCATCATTTTTCCATACTTCGAACTACGAGATAATCTCCTCGTTATTGGTCAACGAATTTTCTCTTTACACCCATCCTCCTCTGCACAAAATCTCCTTCTTACATTATTCACTTTGGGTCGTGAATATTCTTCTTTTGAACTCGTTAATTCACATCAACTTGATTTCATTAATAGATACTGGTATGGAGTTAGATTCTGATTATAAATTCACCTTTCCTTGAATTTCAGTATTTAACTTAACTGTTGTTAATTCGACTTTTAAATCATGACTTGATTTAAAGTATATTCATCGACCTAAGTCGAATTATTTTAAAATTTAACATATTGTTTTAAAATAATTGCATTTATTTTCATTTATTATTTCCTTTCTTTTTTTAAAATTTCTTTTATCATTACTTACCTTTCCTTTTTATTTCTCTACTTTCTTTTCCTTTAATATTCCCATCAGCCCAATATTGTTCTAGGCCCAAATACTTTGGCCCATCCTTCTTCTCACACTTTTCTTTACTGGCCCAATATGTTGGCCCAAAATCACCTTATATCTTTCTTGGTTTTTAAATTTATTTCTCTTCTTCCCTTTGATAAACCTGGCCTAAATGCTTTACCTCCCCCTTTTATTTTATTTCTTATTCCTAAGCCCAACAATTTCGGTCCAATTCTCCTAAGCCCGAATACTTTACTTCTCTTTCTAATTCCTACTACTTTCCTTTACTTCCTGCTTCTCCTTCTAGTTTACCTTGTTTTTCATTTGTGTTGAACCACTTTAGTATGGCTATACTAGCCAAGACCCATCGAGTCCACTATGTTTCCCCGCTGCTGCTTCTTCTTTCCTGATTCTAACAAATCTGCACCCCCTCTTCTTTTGTTTACTTTTATCTTTGTTTTCTTTTTCTTTTTATTTTGTTTTGTTTCCTTGTTTTTAATCATTTTCGAATGTTCACGAACCATCGAACCATCCCTCTCTGGCTGCTTCTTCTTCTCAAAGCTTACTGAAGCTTTCACAATGCACAAGGATACGCTGTGCACGTGCACACACTCTCAGCCGAACCAGAAACCGCCACAACCCCCCTGACCAGCCGCACCACCACTCCATATCATCATCGACCCTTCATCCAAGCGCCAGAGCCCCTCCTCCTCAAAAAGACCATTTCAATTTATTACTGCTGAAACAGTACAAATGCAGGTCATCCAAAACTCGCCTTTCCCAACTACCTCCGACCACCGGAAGTCCTGCGCCTCCTTCCACCTCCTCTCTGACCTTGGACGCGACTCCTCGACCATTTCTGGTTCACTCGATCGCGTCAGGATCCCATATGAGACGTTTAAAAACTCGAAACCCAATTTGCTCGTTAAAACCTAAATCTGCTTCGATCAACCGATTTACACAATAGAAAAAATTTCTAACATTTTTCCCTCCATCTACGAACCCTTACGTCCATCCAATATTTACACCGTCGGACTCGGATGTTGGGATCATCGGAAAAAGCTTCAGGAACAATTTCCGTTCATCTCGCGATATCCCATCATCCAAAATCCTAAAAATCGTGATAACTACACTAAAATTCATGATTTCCTACCTCGATCGTATTCATATGCCCGAAACATGATTCCGTGATGATCGAAAATTCATGTTTAAGGTCTGGTTACAGGGAACAGTATGTTTCTGGTTGGCTTTGAATATATAAACATCACAGTGTTATTCTTTTCCGTATACTACATAAGAAGTGTATATTAACTTAGTCGAATGAACAAGATTCTTGTATTTGTTAGCATACACATGTGGGATTTAAGTATTTTCTTGCCGGGAACAGAGTATGTCTGGGTATTTTCTTTTCCTTGTATTTACATACATATAAGACAGTTCATCTTATTCAAAATAGTTTCAACACTTAATCAAACAGAACAATCTAACTAACATATCAATGTGATATGTATACCCAATCTGAGTCTATATAAACATTTGTTTAGGCCGTTTTTGAAAACAGAAAGTATAATGAAAATTTACTCACAAAGTCTGCTTTCCTTCTCTGTTTTCCTTAAAACTGCTGCTGGTTATCTGCTACATTAATTCTCTCATGCTTTGATTGTTTCTGTGTGAGGAGAGTGTATGGATTTATATTGTTATTTATAGGAAGATTTTAGTATTAAAAAAATATTGGTTTATTAATTGTTTTATGGTTCCCATACCCTAATGTTTTAGGACAATAAAATACATAGCTTCAAATTTTCTTGTTTCCCATTGTTGATTTGTTTTTGTTATTTAAACAAGATATTTACTTATATTCTTGTCTTACCTTTGCTTCTAGAAGTTTGTTTACTATTCTGCGGCAAGGATACAAGATTTCCTGGATTGAGTTTGCATATAAGACAAAAAAAAATTCCATGTTTGATTATATGATTTATTTTATAACCTGATTAGACTCTATGCTATAGATTTTACCATACCCTATTTTGATTTACTTTTTCCAGTAAGCACATGCTATTGAATAAACATGCCATGCTTCATTAATGTTGCCGAATTGTTTAAGCATAACATAATTTGCCTTTTTCGTTGTTTCTAAATTCAATAAGTTGCTTACCCTTTAAGCTATAGCATTCACATCTTCTTTAGACTACACTAGGTTTATCTACTAGTATTTCTATAGTATGACATTGGTTTTTGACTTGGCCAATACTTCTTTGTTGTTATATGAGCCATATACCTTGTTGTTTAAATTTAGCATTCCATCATACATGTGATGCACATCTCACTATGATTGTTTTTAACCATTTATTTTTACTGTAATACGTCTTGCATTTGTTTGTCTACATTGGTTCCTTTTTTATTATCCACACTAATTTCTAAATCAAAGTCTATTTATATTCTCTAAGCCACTAAATCTCATATTGATATATACATTATGTTAGTGTATGATTTAAAACTTTATTTTAACATTAGTTGTTAAGATATATGTGTATCTCTATATACATATATATATCTACCTTAAAAATATTTACATCCATGTTTACAAACAAGTTTCCAGTGGTTTTAGTATGTTTATCCATTGATTTAATTTTAAATTAACACATTAACAAATCAATGTTTATTATTAACAAAGTCACTAAAAGCCGGGACATTACCGAATTCCATTCCATTCCAATTTATTATATTAAATTGAAAAACTTTACTTTGGAAAATTTCCATTAAATCTTAATAAAAAGATTTATAAATTCCAAATGGCATTTCACTGTTAATCAGATTAAAGAACAAGTGTTATTTAAAACATCGTTCACGGTAAACCAAAGAATCCAATTCTTTTATTCAATTCCAATTAAATATTAATTAATTGGAAAACTTCTCTAAATCTTAACAAAAAGATTTATTCTTTTCTCAACTGGGCTTAAGAATAGTGCTATTTAAGACATCATTCACGACAAACCCAAAATCCAATTTGATATCAAATACAAGGCTGTGAATAGAAATTATATCGGCTTATATTTAATATCGAATTCTGAAATCAACAAATATCATTTTGGGAATAACGATATATATATATATATCTTCCAAATTCCTCAACAATATCCGTATAATTACGGAATCCAACATCGAAATATTCCGAAGATGATTTCCATTCAAATCCATTCAATTTCAAATATTGGAAATTCTGGTTATATTAAAACCCATTCTCAATCCAATTTAATACTAAATACAAGGCTATGAATAGAAATTATATCAGATTATATTCAATATCAAATTCCGAAACTAACGGATATTGTATTAGGGATAACGATATCTGTATCTTCCAAACAATATCTGTATAACCATGGAATCCAATATCGAAATATTCCGAAGATTATTTCCATTCTAATTTATTTATTGGAAAATTCTAATTATTTTTAAAATCATTTCAAATCCAATTTAATTCTTTAAAAATATTGGATTATTACTCGAGTTAATAACTATTTCATTTCGATAAAAATATATTTTTATCTTTAGAAACATGGAATTTTTCATCCCAATTCTTTCCAAGTCATTTATTATGATTTTACACAAATTATTAATATTTTTAATAATTTTATTAAGGCCCTTTCAGTCGATTTCCATAAACGATCATCGAACTGTACTTACAACGAACTTTTCTAAATTTGATTTGGATATAATTCCAAATCCAACCATTAGATTTCAAATCTCTTATATTCTTTGGAAAGCTCTTTTCGATACGAACCCAACGGTTTCGATTTTAGGAGAATCCGACGGTTGGATCTCCCGATACGTCCATTTGAAGTCAGTGGTCGAAATTCGCGAACGGTCGCTGCGCGGCGCGCTCTGTTCAGGCCATATAATATATATATTATATATATTTAATCGATTTCCATTCAAAATATATTTTATAAATCATTTATAAATTCATTTTAAAACGGATTTAACTTCATTTTCAATTTTAAATCAAAATTGAATATTCCATATCATTATAATATATAAATGATGATATTTTCAAAATATCATATTTTAAAATCATTTCCTTTTCGATATTGATTATAAAAATGAACAAAATTGATATAAATATCGTTCGCATTAAAATGGCACATAACTAATCAACACGGCTTCACATTTTTTAATATTGTCGTGTCCATCCAAAATCGGATATCAAATTCTCATTTTTATCCTTTACTGAATTTTATTTTAAAATATTCGTTATTTTAAAATATTCATTCTTTCTGAATTGGAATCAGACCCAATCAAGTACCATATAATGTCATTTATATGGATTTCATACAACACATGTGCATAACAATAATGATATACAGTCAACCATTATCCAGAGTGCATTTTGCAACTGTATAAGCATTAAATATAAATAATTAACGCTTACAACAGTCCGTCAACCAATCGATTGACATACAACTAAACAATTGGGATTAATGTGCGTCAAATATCATCCCAATACCCATGTGGGGTTTCAACCAACAAAGACTAAATATTATTTGTGCAGTTTGGCGATGTGTAAAATTTATCGTCCCAATCAATATCATTTAACTGGGTGTACATAAACAAATCATCCGATTTGTAAACGAATTTGTAAACGAATATTTATTTTCATTTCAGGAGAATTTTATGCCATTAGCATGTACGTTAAAAATTATATTTTTAACAATAAAATATTTTATTCAACACATTAATATTTTATATAATTCATTCATTCAATAAAAATGATAATTTTATTGTTCAAATATTTTATTCACATAATACAATCAACAACCACAATAC
This sequence comes from Allium sativum, assembly GCA_030737875.1. Lineage (NCBI taxonomy): Eukaryota > Viridiplantae > Streptophyta > Magnoliopsida > Asparagales > Amaryllidaceae > Allium > Allium sativum. Next base: position 197,666,737 of record CM060911.1, read on the forward strand.
AGTCTATTCAATTCAAACAAACAACCATGGTTTATACAATGAATAGTGTCGGGTGCTACTAAGCACTGTCTGCATCCTAATATATATTTAACTATAAATAAATTGAGTGAGAAAGAGTTTTCACATTGGGATCCACTCCGTCGGTCTTTATCTGGTGAAATCAGCACCGTTTAGGTTTGAATTTGCCTAAATTTCTAATATGCTCCAAATTGGACCCAGTTAGTCTTTTTGTGATGCTCTCGTCCTCAAGATTGCAACGGATCCAGTTTCACGCGATTTGGACCTCGTATGAGAGAGATACGGGCGTTACAACCTTAAATTATATTTTTAAAGATAATTAATAATTTGATTAATTAAATTACCCTTTCTCTTCTCGTACACTTCTAGAAACCTGTTCAACCATTGCTCGACGTTAGGGTTTCGCCACTGCATCGCCAAGGAGCTGTCGTGCCCTGATCGGGCCTCGCCAGTCGAAGTGCCTTGGTGGCGCTTCCCCGCCGCTGGAGTGGCTCGCCACTCGAAGCTCCGATGTCCCCGAAAAACGCGTTGAAGCGCGGCTGTTCCAAGCCAGAAATTCAAGCAGAATTTTCCATGATATCCGATCATAGTGGTATGGTTTTAAAGATCGTGGAAGCTACCTTGATTTTTGTTTTGGATGTATGAATCAATTTGAAGAGATGAGGGAGAAAAATCAATGAATTGATTAGAAGAATATCGGCCATCCGCTAGAAGAGAACGGCTGCGGGCCTGGCAAATGAATTAGGATTTCATTTTTTTGTGATTGGTCCTTTTATATTTTTTTCTTTTTTTCTTTTACTTTCCAAAAATATATGTTTATCGATACGAACTCCAAATTGAACCCAACGACTGTCGTCCCTAACCAAATACCCCCATTCCGGACACAATGAGATATGTTTTGTAAGCCAATTCTACTGTTTTAATTAGTTTTCGTCAAAATCAAAATATAAATCAATATATATTGAATTTAAACGTACATTTTAATTTACCAGGGCCACATATTGACTCTAAAAATTCCAAAAAAATAAATCCAGTTATGCTTTGATGATACGGTCCTAACAAAACTAATTTCGTCGAATTGGTAGACCATTTGAAAAATGGTCATTTTCCAATCGATTAAATTCAATTGAAACTGACAAAACACATTTTCTTTTGCCATGTTCACATATTAATTCCAAAAATTATGAAAATTGGAATCTAGCAATAATTTGACATTCCGGATCCAACAGAAGTGGTTTCATCGAAAATGGAGGCCGTTTGCAAAATGGCTATTTTTAAGGGCTATATATTATATTAAAAATATATAAAAATTCCATAGCGACTATTTTGAATTTTAAGTTGGACATAACTTTCAATTTATAAAGTGAAATCTCAATTTCTTATATCAGTTAGAAAGATATTGTTAATCAGATTCAAATATTTCTTGTTTCGTCCAATTCTAATTTCTATTGAATTTTGTATATTAAATTGAAATTAGAAATCGAATTTTCAAACTACCGCGACATTTCAGGCTCGTTTTATAATTAAAATAAATTTATACATTCTAACTTCGATTAAAAATAAATTTTTAGTTGTTGTTATTTAAAATGAATCATTTTAAATATTCAAAATCCATTAAAATAACCAAAATAAAAATTTTAAATTGGTTCTGAATTTCCGGGTTGTTACAGTTTTATTGCAGATGTTAATAATCAGTTGATACTTTATAATCCTTACACTTCTAATATATCTCCAGATACAACTCCGACACCCAATCAAAATGAAAATTATAGCATAATCTTACATAAAATGATGGCGTCAAGTCCAACTAGTTGTGTTCTTCTGTCTGTAGGGGAATACACTGTTCAGTGTGCCAGTTGTTTTAAATGGAGATTTATTCCTACAAAAGAAAAGTATGAAAAGATACGCGAGCATATTCTAGAGGGCCCATTTATGTGTGATCAAGCCCGCGAATGGCGTTTGAATATCAAATGTGAAGATCCAGCTGATATCATACAAGATGGTGTTGGATCTAGATTAACCCTAGAGGGGGTTGAATAGGGTTTATCACAGTTTTTAACTGAATTAAAAATCCAACGAGATATATAATAATAAACAGATCACAGAATATAGCAGAAACAGAAATGCAGAAAATAAATCACACACAGATATACCCAGCTTCGGCAAAGCCCTGCCTACTGCTGCATTTCTAAGGTTTCTACTAGGTGATGGAACAGATCCCGCATATAAGACCATGTACACTCGCAAACCCTGCTCCTATTCTAACCCTACGCTCAAAACAGTAGACTAACCGATATCCCCTCAATCAGATTTACCCTAGTTACGACCCTGTAACCAGTAACCCAGATTTTACAGACTCTGTCAACTGTTTGTTTGTTTACAAACAAGACAGAATTAAAAACAATACAAAAAAAATTAAAACCCTAGGATTTAAAAGTAAAAGGGTCATCCCCTTTTCAATTAAAACATTGGCTTAGCCCATGAATAGTTGGTCGGCCCTATTCTCTTTGCTTTTACCCGATCTCTTTTGCTTTGGTCTGGAGATTAAAAATGGCGGCGTCGATGAATGTAAACAAGGGTTTTTCTAAGTTCCCCCAAATCAAATCGACTTTGAACAATGATAGATGGTTCTCTGATGCTTGAACTCGTGCTGCTCGACCGTCGATCTGTTTGAGCTTGGCTTCCGATCAGAATCGAATGTGAGTGATTTTAAATTGATATCTCTGTATGCTCTATGATTTTGTTGCTCTGAATTTTTGATTTTCCCATTTCTTGCCGATGATGCAATGGGTGTAGTTATAGGGTTAAAACACAAAACCCTAAACCTGATTTCACTATGTGACTTGTCTGATTTGGCTCGATGCTTTTTTTTTCATTTTGGATTTTGTAATTCTCGGCTTAAAAGAATTGCTTGTGTGATTTATTCTTTTGAAAAAACTCTGGCTTTGATTGATGAACCTGGTCTTATATATATTATCCCTTGTAAAAAAAATCGAGATTTGATTGTTGATTTGTTGGCTTTCCTCTTTTTGATAGACCTTAATGAAATCGGCTTGAATCATGAACCAAATTTGCATTTGCATGATAAAAACATTCCTGTGAATTATTTCTGGAAACAAATATTAAAAAACATTTTGTCCCAAGATAGAAAAGATTTTCTGAAATCTGGAAAACATTGATCCTTGCCAAAAAAAACTGATTTGTAATTTTTTTTGTTGCCGAGATTCATTCTGCCTTGTCACCATGCTATATATGATTTGCCACTTGATTGACTGCTCTGTAAATGGTGGATAAATGCTTTCCAAAGATTTTCTTCCTTGTTTATTCTTGAATGTTGAAACCCACTTATCCACCTATATGTGAATTCTGCAACTGATTTTGTACTTGCAAAAACTGGAAGTAATATTGTTGGTTTCAGGAAACATTTTAAGGACTTCCCAAAAAAATTTATTTCCCATTTGTAAAATCAGTCACACTTGCATGATTTATTCTCAACCTTAATTGCAGCTTTCTGGACATTTGTTTTTGCCAACTTGAAATGATTTGTTTACCTTCACCATACTTGAAGCAGTAACACCACTTGTATTTGAGACTTGAATGCATCATGTTTATCTGCTTATTTGTATATGCCCTTCACCATTGGTGCTTGCACATGTTCACTCCTTATTGTTGAAATCTTGTCTGTGCACTCATGTTACCTTATGCACCAGTCATTACACTTTCCCCTGTGCTCGACCATTCTGAAATACTGCTATGCTTTTTTTTAACTGAACTGCTGTCTTACCCTTGTGTATGTGCTTGTATGCTAGCACCATGTAATGCATGCTTGACCACCATGATTTAGTGCACTGAACTAAAAGACATTGCTGATCCATACAGTCATTCATGTTAGCCTGATGCATCAATATATTTGCTTGCACACCCATATTTGAGAACTTGAGCATTGCAATGAACACTTCACTTCACTGCTGTTCATATGTTCATTTGAATTCTTTATGCTGATCCACCACTTGTACAGACCTGTTTCATGTTTGTGCTTCCAACTCTAACTCATGTTGTATACATGTAACACCCCACCTCCGCTAGGGTCACTCGCAAAGGGAATGCACTAGGTTTGGTGAAGCATTATCGAGGTAAACATGCACAGAAACATTACAAGACAGAACATATATAAAACAGCGGAAGTAAAACAAATTTCATTACCTTATAAAATAAGGTCTAAAGCCTTTTACATCAGAATACATCAAAACCTGTCTTGCAATAGCAAAGAAGCATGAAACCTTTTCATAAATTATTCTCCAAAATAAAGCGGTGAAGCAGCCATAGCCAAGAGAAGACCAAGTTATACATGATGACCTTCAAGCATAAGAGGTCTGAACTAAACAACATCATTTCCTCCCTGAAAACCTGGGGGGGGGGAAACGGAAGACAAAGAGGCGAAAGAAAGCGGGGTCATTCATAAAGACTGGTAAGTCCTATCTACTTCCAGCATAAAAACAGGTAAAGGAAACATGACATGCATAAACTGAAAGTAAACATAAGGGTGACGACAAGATAGATAAGCTAAACCAAGATAACTGGATGAACTACTGTAGCAAGATAAACTAAGGTATCATGATAAACTACGGTGTCAAGATAAATCAAGGTATCACATCGTCAGGTTTCTATCAAGTATACTATCCCAAGGTATCTATCATGTATAACATCCCACGGTATCTATCATGTATAATATCCCAAGGTATTTATCATGTATAACATCCCACGGTATCTATCATGTATAATATCCCAAGGTATTTATCATGTATATTTACTCTGCACCTCTCGTACTAATATCCCAACTCGCGTCATGTGTTAACTATGAATGTCCCCTGCCCAATGTCATGTAATGGTCCATGTCAACCTAATATATAGCATATGTAGGTTTTCTCAACTCGTATGTTTCTTTCCATGTATAAGTTTAGTCCTTTGCCGTAGGCCGTGCGGGCTTTCCCATGTAAATCTATACCACCTCAACGTAGTACCATTTTATCCTTGAAGTTGTTTTGGACTGCTACCCTGGATCTGGTTATGTTTTCTTACATGAACTATCGCGTGTTCACTTAGGATTTATGCCTCCTAGGACCACTAGGGATTATGCTACCTAATGAACGTTTCCGTGTCTCGGTTTGGGTTCAGGCCACCTAGGACCACTAAGGATTATGCCACCCGTCAACCATGCCATTTATCCCGCGTATGTATCGTGAATCGTTTTCCCATGTCCAGACGCACATGTTCCTCAATGTGCCATCCGAGTTCTGTGCCAGGGCAAATCAAGAAATACGGAACTCGGTCGGGAGCTTTAAGTCGTCTGCTGATGCAGATATCAAGGTCTGTTTTTGTATCCGTGGCTATGGTCCCACGTGACCCCTCCCTCAACTACTGAAAGGCAATCCAAGAAAAATCAGGTATGAGAACCACATCCCGGCCCCACTATAGCCCCACTTTCCTATGGGCCAACCTCACCCATGACTCGATAGCAAGAACATGGTCTGTTGGGGGTTCTCTGCCTTTCCGTTCGTACACGATTGACTAAAGATGGTAGGTAGTCGGTGACATGCTATCCAGGGCAAAAACAAGTATCGTCGACCCCACGCTAATCCATCCGTCTTTAGGTCGCTCGCATAGCAACCAAGGCATACTCTTGGCTCTTCTACCGCAGACCTTAACCTCTGTGAGGCCGGGTTTCATGGACCATCTGCCACCTCACAGAGGGATACCAAGAGTACCCTCACGTCCCCCGAAGCTACCGCTTCGTCACCCAGTTCGTTGGAGCCTTTATCTAAGTCAGATAATTTGCTCCTCCTCGTGTTTTAAGCGATGACCTACCGTATCGGGTTACTCATCTATCTGTGAACTGGTACAAATCCCTTGACTAAGAATTATTACTTAGTTTCCTAAACTAAGGTTTACCACTTAGTCTCCTTTCCCGTTATCCTTGTTAATCCCTGTCTTCCACCTAGTCCCCTAAACTAGGGTTTTGTCTAATGGGTTAAGTATTGTCATTTAAGTTCATGACTTAACCTGCCTACGAATCATGTCAAAATTTGGCTAAGTATTCAAGTCCAAGACCTGGCCCTACAAGTTGGTTAAGTATACCAAGAAGCTCATGACTTAACCCTATTCAATCATCAAGTCAAATTGGTTAAGTATTCATTTATCTTAACCCTATCAGATTATCGTGTTAGATTGGTTAAGCATAGATTATCTTAACCTCATCGGATTATCGAGTCGGATTGGTTAAGTATAGGTTAACTTAACCTCATCAAATCATCATGTATAATTGGTTAAGTATAAGTTACTTAACCCCATTAAATTATCATGTTAAGTTGGTCAAGTACTGGTTACTTAACCTCATTGAATTACCAAGTTTAGATTGGTTAAGTGTTTAACTTAACCCCGTCGAATTCCCGTGTTTAGATTAGTTAAGTGTAGGTTACTCAACCCCATCTAATTACCGTGTTTAGATTAGTTAAGTGTAGGTTACTTAACCCCATCTAATTACCGTGTTTAGATTAGTTAAGTCTAAGTTACTTAACCTCATCTAATTACCGTGTTTAGATTAGTTAAGTCTAAGTTACTTAACCCCATCTAATTACCAAGTCAGATTAGTTAAGTGTAAATTACTTAACCTCATCCCCTAATTGTCTTATATGGTTAAGTGTCATTAAGAAATCAAGTCCGGTTTAACTTAACCTACCCATTCGTGTCATATCGGTTAAGTGTCATTAGTCAAAATTACTTAACCTTTTCATGTAGCATTAATTAGATTAATGCACCCCCAACCTCTCACATTAGACTTTGTTGTGGTTACTAGTTAAGCCGGGCGGGTCCGGGTAGATTTACACCACAACCTAGTCTAACCTCGGGTCTTAAGTGCTATATGACCAACTACCCACATTGGGTCCTATTGTTTGTAGCCACTAGTTAAACCGGGCGGGTCCGGGTAGATTTATGCTACAAACTCAACCCAACCTCGAGTTGGCCACTTTCATGTTTGGTCTAGTGTCATATTACACTTACAACCCATATGTGTCTAGTTTCAAGTCCCATGTTTACCCCCACATGTCATGTCCCACATTTAGGTGTATCATGAGTGTCATATTTTCACGAAATCCCATGTCAAGTTATCATGTCATAATCACGCTCGTCTATCCTACCCCAAATCGTGTTTCCAACCCAAGTAAAAGCGAGTAAACATAGTAAGGCTACTATGCTACATATTGGCCTCAAAACATGCACGATGGCAAAAAGGGATTGGCCACAAATATGCATGGTATCATAAGGGGGTTTGGCCTCAAAATATGCATAGCATCATAAGGGGGTTTTGGCCACAAACATGCATAGTATCATAAGGGAATTTGGCCACAAACATGCATAGTATCATAAGGGAATTTGGCCACAAACATGCATAGTATCATAAGGGGATGTGGCCACAAACATGCATGATAACATAAGGGGTTTGGGTTCATTTACATGCATAAGCCCCAAAGTCAAATCTTTGCCAATGTTTCACAAGTCAAATGGTTCCCAAAGGTTCATGCTAGCATTCCATAGATAAAGATTCAAACTTGCAAGATAAACTAGGTTAAGCATAACATGAGTGGCATGATTAAGTCGCTAAAACTTAGCCCAAGGTCATAGATCATAGAAAAGGGGCTAAGTTAGGTTCACATAGGCTAACATACTTATGTTTCATCGCATTTTATTCCATGTCATATTAGAACCACCGTTAGAATCTACAAGTAGCTAGAACTTACATAGCGAGGCTTAGGGAAAGATCATGAATCGTCTTGACCAAGAAAGGTGGCTCCTTTGTTGAAGAATCGTCATGAAACTTGCATAGCAACGTTGATTCACTCTCTTGATTTGATGTATCAAGCTAGCACCTTTGATTCGGATCGATTTGAATGCATGAGCTCTTGGAGTTGGAGATGGAGGCCATGATCAAGATAGATTTTGGCGGCACTTCATGGCATGAGTGATTTGTGAGGGTTTAGGGTAGGCTTAGGGGTCTTTTTATAGAGATTAGGAGTAGTTTAGGCCATAGGATAAACCCTAGGATAGATCTGAGCCCTCAAAATCCGTCACAAACCTCCAAACATGTCTTGAGGAACAAGTCAGGTGCACCCAGGCCAAACTGGCCGACCATCCAAGTCGACAGGGGTGTCGACTGGGCAGTCGACACCACCTAGGGTGTGTCGACTCCCCAGTCGACTCCCCAGTCGACTTGGGGGTGGCGGGAATTTTTCCCGTCTCTTCTGCTTGGCTGAATTTGAAATCTGAATTCAAATTTGAACTGTTTTTGAACTTGAAATTTTCTGAAAACTTTGACGGGCCATAACTTGGTCATACGGACTCCGATTTTCGAAAACTCGGACTCTATTTCGCGTATTTTTCCGAGACGAACGCAATGGCATAGCCCGTTTCCCTTGATTCAGAATTTATAATCAAATTCTGCCTTGATTCTTGTCTTAGCATGTTGTAAAAATCCGGGTTGTTACAATACATGAATCTTCCTTACTTTGGCTGTTCATGTATGTTGCCATTTTAACATATCTGCACCATAGTTACTGCCTTTGCCATGTTTATGTTTCCTGAATTGTACCTTGTACGTGCTCCACCCATCTTGATCTGGGAAAAAAAATGTTTGCTGCACCAGTTATCTTGAACTTGAGTTCACTCATGTTCATGTTGCACCTGGTCTTGATCCAAGCTGACCCATGTATGTGTTGTTGTTGCTTTGCTTTGTGAACCCTTGCTGCTTTGCTGTATACTTGTCTTGTATATGAATGTACACCTTATGCTCGACCTATTTGTGTACCTTAGTTGCATTCACCACTATTACATTTCTTGTTGCACTGAATCCTGTTTGGCTTTTGAATATTTGCTTTGTACTTTGAGATGTGTTGACTTTGTTTTCATGTGCACTGAGTTGAGAAGGTCCACGTGGCTACTCCTCAGTTGCACACTGAATTGGCATGGCAGTGCACACGTGTATATATATACACGTGTGTATATGCAGCCATTCAGAAAATTTCTTGTCCCTGTACATATACAAAACTGTCTGCCTAGACACTGATGAATCAGATCAAGTCATGAAAAATGATGAGAAACACACCAGAAAACTGAGGCAAATAAAATTTTAAAAATAAAATAATATTTGCTAGAAATTAGACTATTATTTTTGTTCTAGATACTGTGTGTGTGTTTCTATTGTGACAGGTAAGCAGATGGTGACTGGACTGACTAAGAGATGTGAAGACAGAAGACTGAAGACAGTGAATGAGAGTATCAGTGTGTATCTGTAAATATGAAATTGTACAGAGTGAAAAAGTACTGAGTGTTGAGTGATATAGTGAGGAGCAAATGTATATGAAAAAGTGATTGTATTGATTATTTGTAATAAAAAAAATCTGTTTGAAATAAAATATTATTTCATTGTTGTCAAACAGACTTGTCTATTCTATTCTGTTTATTTATAAGTACAAATATGTGAAGTGATTAAATAGTGGAGTTAAAAAAGATGTATTGTTTGAATGTTAGAAATATAATATTTATAATTTAAATAAAATACAGTAAATATTTGAATTTCTGTACAGATGTATTTTATTTAAATATAAATATTACATTCTTGTCTGTGATGTAAATATAGAACAGTACAGTAACAAACACATTTATAATAAAAATATATTTGGTTGTTATCATCAAACAAAAATCATATAATTGTGTATACAACACCGTTATATACAACAATCTCCCCCTTTTGATGATGACAAACAAATATGAAGATTTTGAATATAATAAATGTGGTCAAACAGTGAATATTGAACTCCCCTTATTTATTAGCTCCCCCTACAACAGACAACTCCCCCTATAACTGTGCATGAGTGAAATGAATGAATAATAGATTTTCAAAAAAAAAATATTTATAAAATATTCACTCATAAATCAAAATCTCAACCCATTCTCCCCCATTTTGTTATCATCAAAAGGATTCAGAAATTAAAATATAGATGAAAAATTGACTAAATAATATAATTTCAGCATAAGAGGAAGAACGATCATCATAAACTTCAACCAGTCAGACAAAAATCATAATAAACTGAGAACTAGTGGCATATTTCACATTGTAGAGAATGACGAATTTACGATGAATTTTATAATAATGGAGAGAGTTTCAAAACACAATGATTTCCAATTATTTTCTAGAAGAATTTTATAAAAAAAATAAAGCACAAAATACAGTGATGGATTTGAACAATAATTATAGATTCAACTTAAGTGACAAAAACAGATAGTCTCAAATCCCAGTAGCTATCAATCAACAAATCATAATACTTCATAAGATACTAACACATTTTACAGATTAGAATATGGATTAATATACTTGTTTTTTACACACCAAGGAGAATTTCATATAATTTTTTTATTTATTCAAATTATTTTCTTTTCTTTTTCTTTTATTTATGAGCACACTAACCACGCATAACCAGAGCTTGGAATTTTAAATGAGGTCACTCGCAGCTTAAATTATAAGTTGTCTCATAACCATGCATGACCAGAGCTTGGATTTTTAAATGAGGTTAGAGACACACTTATATATTTATTATATCTTTATCATTTTCGGTTTCAAAATGAAAAACTCCTCAGTATATAAAAAAATATGGATGATAGAAAATGGGATAGGTACAGAAATGGACTGTGAAATAAATTTCTAAATTAATTATATTATGAAATATGCTTGACTGTACAGGGATCATTAAAAATCTTCAATTATCACTAATTCTGAATAACAACATAGTCCCATTTCTATCACAAATATTTCCACTGTATATTCAAAAAGATTTTTTAAATATATTAACTCTCCATACTAATATAAAATTATCATCGATGGGTGGCAGAATAATAGTAGATAAAGGAGATGATCGTGAAATAATTGCCAGTTCAAAGATATTATAATAAACGTTCAACCATCATGAAAATCTGAATAAAATGTCCTCTTGTTGTGAAATATACTACAGTCACAATTCATCACAATTTCAAATTCTGAAAATAATTTTGATGAATTATAAATACAATTCAATTCGGATATTGATTTCAATTTCTGAATGAATAATCAATAAATAATTTTAAAACTGAAAATCAATTACAAGAGGGAATATAAAGAGCTTTACAGGACAAGAGGGATAAGACAAATATATACATAAAAATTCAGCACTTCTGATACCAATTGGTGTCTCTATTAACAAATCTTAATCACAAAGCCCAAACAAACAGAATTAACAAATTTGCACATTTTTCAAAGCTGCAGACAAGAACAAGCAGTTATTTGAAACAGTATCAGAGCAGCACAGAAAACAATATCACAACCGGCTTGTCAGAGGATGGTCACATAAGATCATTCATGATCCAAAATTAGAAATATCATTTTAAGCAAACAAATATTTAAATCAAATCACCATGAAATAACAGTGATTTTCAAAGACCATTTTTCAAAAGAAATTTGCAATATATTTCTGACAAGTATAAGAGAGATTTCAGATCATTTACATCTAGTTTGAGAGTTATTCATGATCCAGAAAATTTGGAAAGTAATTTATTTGAAATCACTTGAATCAATGCTAGGTTTTGAGATATAATGAATTATTCACACAAGATTAATAATTTCAAATTTAAGTGGTGTGTGATATTCAAAATATCTAGAATTTCATATGATTTCAAACAAACAAATTTCAACCATAATAATCATGAATAAAGGTGAAATTCAAGATGCATCACTGTGATTCAAGCCAATCCGAAAATCAATGAAATTATCACAAATGATAAGAAGCAGTGTACTGTAATGAGTATAATATTTTAAGCGTTTCCAAAATGAATTGGAAGAAACTCAAAACAACATAAGTGTGAAATTTCATTAATTATTCAGATCTTCAAAAAAAAATTAGAATTCAAAATAACAGTGTTCAAGATATGATATTAATGCTTCAGCACTGTTAAGAATTCAAAAAATTTTAAAAAAAATAAACTTCAAAACAATTGCAAATAATTACAGATTTAAATTCAAGATCTAGAAATGGTTAAAACAAGGGAGTTTTATTCACATGAAGCAAATTTCCAAATAATTACTGCAACTGGAAGTTGAAGAAGCACAGAATAAGAAATAAAGATATAGCAGTGATAAATCAAACAAACCAAAAAAACAAAAAAAAGAAGGGGTAGAAGAAGAAAATAAAAAATATTTACAAAGGTGAGTTTAGAGATCATACCAGAATCCAATGTAAATCAGAATCTCTAACTCAACAGGCTTGGCTTAAGGAACTGTGAATGACTACAAAAGTATTGAGCAGCTTGAATCCAAATCTCTTTTGCTTAGCAGTTCCTCAGCCACCTCTGGTACCTAACAGCTTAGAGAATCGAGTGGTCTAACAAAATTTGGAAAACCACTCACAGTTTTGTTCATAGCTTTAGGTACCCAAACTTATTTATATAACAATCCATCAGAATTTACCAAAGTACCTTTAGGGACCCAGATCTGTTTGAAATTAGACGAATTCACTTTACTTCTTTTTGAGGTCCAAGAATGATAGAATGGTTTGTTATAAAACAAATTCTTATTTTGTTTATGTTTCAAAAAATCTTTTGAATTGCCAGAGTTTAAAAATTCAAAAAAATCTTTTCCAAGATAATTTGAAGTGTCTTTAAAATCATTTGAATTCATCCTATCAAAACGATTGATATTCCCAAAGCCAAGACCAGATTTATTTCCAATAGAAACTTGGTTTTGTAACAGCAAATTCAACGATTTTTCCCCATTAGAAAATTTATCCAAAGTTGATTCTAATCGTTGAATTTTGGATTTGAGATCGCTATTTTCTTTTAATAAATTTGAGGAATTATTTATAGCGATCTTCTGTTCAGCATTGGACTGTTCCAAAACCAAATTCTCATTTCCAAGCAATTTAATTTTGGCTTGGGATTCAGAAATTCCAAGTTCATATCGTTTTTGCTTTTCAGACTCAAATTTCTTGGATTTTTCAATCTCATTTTCAAGTTCTTTCAAAATCAAACCACTTTTCACTAAATTTTCATTTTCAGCAATTTCAAATTTGGGATATATATCAGTCTTAAAAATTTCAAATTCCTTTTGTAAAAAGTTATACAAACTTGATAACTCAATCTTGTTTTCTTTTAAGATCATAATTTCCTTTTCAAACTTTTGAATATTTTAATTGAGATTAACAAGATTGGTTTTCAATTTCAAACAATTTTTGCAATCTGAATTTGAAGAATTTTAAAATGATCAAGTTGTGATTCCAAATCATCAATTTTGCTGGTCAACTCAAGATTTTTAGATTTCAGAGATTTGTTTTTAGATTGGAGTTTATCAACAGACTTAGTTAGATCAGCACATATATAAACTAAATCTTCATATGAGAAACTTCCTGTCTCATCGTCTGCTGAATCTCCATCCACTGGTCCATCTGAATTTTCATTTGTAAATCCTGTTAAGTAGTACTCTGAATCTGAGTTGATTTTATCGAGTTTTGAGTTGTGGTTGTCAGATCTTCCATACTTCGTATTGATAGTAACCCAGATTTCCTGTGCAGATAAACAATGACAGATAAGATTAAACTGTTCAGTATTAAGATAATCAAATATGATTTTCATAGCACGAGCATTGAAAGTAATATCTACGCAATTAAACCCGTTGATAACAACATCCAACATTTAATATTAACAGATTTTAAATAAAATTCCATTTTGGATTTCCAGTTTGAAAAATCTGTTCCATCGAAAATAGTTGGAAATGAACTGGACTGACTCTCTATCGGCTGACAACTAGAATGACCCATGACTCTAGAGTTAAAGAAATAACCTGCTCTGATGCCACTTGGTATCAGAGCAGCACAGAAAACAATATCACAGCCGGCTTGTCAGAGGATGGTCACATAAGATCATTCATGATCCAAGATTAGAAATATCGTTTTAAGCAAACAAATATTTAAATCAAATCACCATGAAATAACAGTGATTTTCAAAGGCCATTTTTCAAAAGAAATTTTCAATATATTTCTGACAAGTATAAGAGAGATTTCAGATCATTTACATCTAGTTTGAGAGTTATTCATGATCCAGAAAATTTAGTAAGTAATTTATTTGAAATCACTTGTATCAATGTCAGGTTTTGAGATATAATGAATTATTCACACAAGATTAATAATTTCAAATTTAAGTGGTGTGTGATATTCAAAATATCTAGAATTTCAGATGATTTCAAACAAACAAATTTCAACCATAATAATCATGAATAAAGGTGAAATTCAAGATGCATCACTGTGATTTAAGCAAATCCGAAAATCAATGAAATTATCACGAATGATAAGAAGCTGTGTATTGTAATGAGTATAATATTTTAAGCGTTTCCAAAATGAATTGGAAGAAACTCAAAATAGCATAAGTGTGTGAAATTTCATTAATTATTCAGATCTTCAAAAAAAAATTAGAATTCAAAATAACTGTGTTCAAGATATGATATTAATGCTTCAGCACTGTTAAGAATTCAAAATTTAAAAAAAAACTTCAAAACAATTGCAAATAATTACAGATTTAAATTCAAGATCTGGAAATGGTTAAAACAAGAGAGTTTTATTCACATAAAGCAAATTTCCAAATAATTACTGCAACTGGAAGTTTAAGAAGCACAGAATAAGAAATAAAGATATAACAGTGACAAATCAAACAACCCAAAAAAAACAAAAAAAAAAGGGGTAGAAGAAGAAAATAAAATAAAAAATATTTACAAAGGTGAGTTTAGAGATCATACCAGAATCCAATGTAAATCAGAATCTCTAACTCAACAGTCTTGGCTTAAGGAACTGTGAATGACTACAAAAGTATTGAGCAGCTTGAATCCAAATCTCTTTTGCTTAGCAGTTCCTCAGCCACCTCTGGTACCTAACAGTTTAGAGAATCGAGTGGTCTAACAAAATTTGTAAAACCACTCACAGTTTTGTTCATAGCTTTAGGTACCCAAACATGTTTATATAACAATCCATCAGAATTTACCAAAGTACCTTTAGGGACCCAGATCTATTTGAAATTAGACGAATTCACTTTACTTCTTTTTGAGGACCAAGAATGATAGAATGGTTTGTTATAAAATAAATTCTTATTTTGTTTTTGTTTCAAAAAATCTTTTGAATTGCCAGAGTTTAAAAATTCAAAACAATCTTTTCCATGATAATTTTAAGTGTCTTTAAAATCATTTGAATTCATCCTATCAAAACGATTGATATTCCCAAAGCCAAGACCAGATTTATTTCCAACAGAAACTTGGTTTTGTAACAGCATATTCAACGATTTTTCCCTATTAGAAAATTTATCCAAAGTTGATTCTAATCGTTGAATTTTGGATTTTAGAGCGCTATTTTCTTTTAATAAATTTGAGGAATTATTTATAGCGATCTTCTGTTCAGCATTGGACTGTTCCAAAACCAAATTCTCATTTTCAAGCAATTTAATTTTGGCTTGAGATTGACAAATTCCATGTTCAAATCGTTTTTGCTTTTCAGACTCAAATTTCTTGGATTTTTCAATCTCATTTTCAAGTTCTTTCAAAATCAAACCACTTTTCACTAAATTTTCATTTTCAGCAATTTCAAATTTGGAATATATATCAGTCTTAAAAATTTCAAATTCCTTTTGTAAAAAGTTATTCAAACTTGATAACTCAATCTTGTTTTCTTTTAAGATCAGAATTTCCTTTTCAAACTTTTGAATATTTTAATTGAGATGAACAAGATTGGTTTTCAATTTCAAACAATTTTTGCAATCTGAATTTGAAGAATTTTTAAAATGATCAAGTTGTGATTCCAAATCATCAATTTTGCTGGTCAACTCAAGATTTTTAGGTTTCAGAGATTTGTTTTTAGATTGTAGTTTATCAACAGACTTAGTTAGATCAGCACACGTATAAACTAAATCTTCATATGAGAAACTTCCTGTCTCATCGTCTGTTGAATCTCCATCCACTGATCCATCTGAATTTTCATTTGTAAATCCTGTTAAGCAGTACTCTGAATTTGAGTTGATTTTATCGGGTTTTGAGCTATGGTTGTCAGATCTTCCACTCGCATTGAGAGTATCCCAGATTTCGTGTGCAGATAAACAATGACAAATAAGATTAAACTATTCAGTATTAAGATAATCAAATATGATTTACATAGCATGAGCATTGAAAGTAATATCTACACAATTAAACCCATTGATAACAACATCCCAACATTTAATATTAACAGATTTTAAATAAAATTCCATTTTGGATTTCCAGTTTGAAAAATCTGTTCCATCAAAAATAGTTGGAAATGAACTGGACTGACTCTCTATCGGCTGACAACTAGAATGACCCATGACTCTAGAGTTAAAGAAATAACCTGCTCTGATACCACTTGGTATCAGAGCAGCACAGAAAACAATATCACAGCCGGCTTGTCAGAGGATGGTCACATAAGATCATTCATGATCCAAGATTAGAAATATCGTTTTAAGCGAACAAATATTAAAATCAAATCACCATGAAATAACAGTGATTTTCAAAGACCATTTTTCAAAAGAAATTTTTAATATATTTCTGATAAGTATAAGAGAGATTTCAGATCATTTACATCTAGTTTGAGAGTTATTCATGATCCAGAAAATTTAGAAAGTAATTTATTTGAAATCACTTGAATCAATGTCTGGTTTTGAGATATAATGAACTATTAACACAAGATTAATAATTTCAAATTTAAGTGGTGTGTGATATTCAAAATATCTAGAATTTCAGATGACTTCAAACAAACAAATTTCAACCATAATAATCATGAATAAAGGTGAAATTCAAGATGCATCACTATGATTCAAGCCAATCCGAAAATCAATGAAATTATCACGAATGATAAGAAGCAGTGTACTGTAATGAGTATAATATTTTAAGCGTTTCCAAAATGAATTGAAAGAAACACAAAACAGCATAAGTGTGTGAAATTTCATTAATTATTCAGATCTCCAAAAAAAAATTAAAATTCAAAATAACAGTGTTCAATATATGATATTAATGCTTCAGCACTGTTAAGAATTCAAAAAAAATTAAAAAAAAATAAACTTCGAAACAATTGCAAATAATTACAGATTTAAATTCAAGATCTGGAAATGGTTAAACAAGGGAGTTTTATTCACATAAAGAAAATTTCCAAATAATTACTGCAATTTGAAGTTTAAGAAGCACAGAATAAGAAATAAAGATATAGCAGTGACAAATCAAACAAACCAAAAAAAACAAAAAAAAGAAGGGGTAGAAGAAGAAAATAAAATAAAAAATATTTACAAAGGTGAGTTTAGAGATCATACCAGAATCCAATGTAAATCAGAATCTCTAACTCAACAGTCTTGGCTTAAGGAACTGTGAATGACTACAAAAGTATTGAGCAGCTTGAATCCAAATCTCTTTTGCTTAGCAGTTCCTCAGCCACCTTTGGTACCTAACAGTTTAGAGAATCGAGTGGTCTAACAAAATTTGTAAAACCACTCACAGTTTGTTCATAGCTTTAGGTACCCAAACTTATTTATATAACAATCCATCAGAATTTACCAAAGTACCTTTAGGGACCCAGATCTGTTTGAAATTAGACAAATTCACTTTACTTCTTTTTGAGGTCCAAGAATGATAGAATGGTTTGTTATAAAACAAATTCTTATTTTGTTTATGTTTCAAAAAATCTTTTGAATTGCCAGAGTTTAAAAATTCAAAACATTCTTTTCCAAGATAATTTGAAGTGTCTTTAAAATCATTTGAATTCATCCTATCAAAACGATTGATATTCCCAAAGCCTAGACCAGATTTATTTCCAATAGAAACTTGGTTTTGTAATAGCATATTCAACGATTTTTCCCCATTAGAAAATTTATCCAAAATCGATTCTAATCGTTGAATTTTGGATTTTAGATCGCTATTTTCTTTTAATAAATTTAAGGAATTATTTATAGCGATCTTTTGTTCAGCATTGGACTGTTCCAAAGCCAAATTCTCATTTTCAAGCAATTTAATTTTGGCTTGGGATTCAGAAATTCCAAGTTCAAATCGTTTTTGCTTTTCAGTCTCAAATTTCTTGGATTTTTCAATCTCATTTTCAAGTTCTTTCAAAATCAAACCACTTTTCACTAAATTTTCATTTTCAGCAATTTCAAATTTGGAATATATATCAGTCATAAAATTTTCAAATTCCTTTTGTAAAAAGTTATTCAAACTTGATAACTCAATCTTGTTTTCTTTTAAGATCAGAATTTCCTTTTCAAACTTTTGAATATTTTTATTGAGATGAACAAGATTGGTTTTCAATTTCAAACAATTTTTGCAATCTGAATTTGAAATATTTTTAAAATGATCAAGTTGTGATTCCAAATCATCAATTTTGCTGGTTAACTCAAGTTTTTTAGATTTCAGAGATTTGTTTTTAGATTAGAGTTTATCAACAGACTTAGTTAGATCAGCACACATATAAACTAAATCTTCATATGAGAAACTTCATGTCTCATCGTCTGTTGAATCTCCATCCACTGATCCATCTGAATTTTCATTTGTAAATCCTGTTAAGTAGTACTCTGAATCTGAGTTGATTTTATCGGGTTTTGAGCTGTGGTTGTCAGATCTTCCATACTTCATATTGAGAGTATCCCAGATTTCCTGTGCAGATAAACAATGACAGATAAGATTAAACTGTTCAGTATTAAGATAATAAAATATGATTTTCATAGCACGAGCATTGAAAGTAATATCTACACAATTAAACCCATTGATAACAACATCCCAACATTTAATATTAACAGATTTTAAATAAAATTCCATTTTGGATTTCCAGTTTGAAAAATCTGTTCCATCGAAAATAGTTGGAAATGAACTGGACTGACTCTCTATCGGCTGACAACTAGAATGACCCATGACTCTAGAATTAAAGAAATAACCTGCTCTGATACCACTTGTTGGATCTAGATTAACCCCAGACTATGGGCAGCAGATAAGCCTAACATTGCTCAGCCTCCATCTGGATGGGTTAGGGAGCTCAGAATTAGAGGCGAAGGGAGCAGCAAGTTTGCGGATGTATATTACACTGCTCCGTCAGGAAAGAAACTGAGTTCATGGTTGATGTGCATAGGCATCTTATAGAAAATCCAGTATATGTTTCACAAGTGGTAGAATTATCTAAGTTTTCATTCCAAACCCCAAGGCCTCTTCAGGAGAATTATGCGAGGAAACGTCCTGCAAAAATGGTTTGATTGGAAAGAAGATTAAACCAATGGAGTTTGAGGCACTCAACCCAAAAGAAGTAAGAAAGAAAATTTCAAATTAAGAGGGAGTACTTCTTTTTGGTACATGTCTTGGAGTTATCAAATTAAACACAAGTTTAGGAAGGGATGTTGGAAAAATAAACTTGTGTTAAATAATGTGTTTTGACTAGTATTAAATAATGTGTCAAAGAGTCATATGTTAAAGTTTGTGTCTATTTAATAAGTAATGACTGTTGGTAAAATGTGGTGTCTATTAAGAATGAATTGTCATGTAAGGCTCCTATATATAAAGCCTACTACCATTTTGGTTATATATGTAAGGAAGATTAAAGTAACGTAAAAATATTTTATCTAATTTTTCCTACGTTTCATATATGCATGAGTAAGGGATATATCTATTTATTGGCGGTAAGGCAAAGAAACAGCGGTAAATGTATTATTTTCTATGAAACCTTTTGTTCTCTCACCACCCTAAATCATTAGCAAAAATATGGTTTGCTCACTTCATTCTCTGTTCTATTTTCAACTGAACGAAAAGATACAATGAGTGTCAATTCAAATTATGAAACAAGATTGCTATTGTCCACAGTACCACTGGATAACATCGAACTTAGAAAGTTAAAAGCTGAAGATTTTGTATTTCAATGAAAGAGGATTTTGTATTGTTGGTTGTGGTGCATGCCATGGCCGACTTAAAGAGGATTGTCCTAGGCAAGTTTGGGAAAAAGCAAAGATGCAGATTGATTGAAGAAAATGGGCAAAAAATCAAGGAGTTTTTACCTATGTAGGCCTGTTTTACAAAACAATAACTGAAAGAGCCATGTTCTAAAAGTAATTACAAATGTAGACCTGTTTCGGTGTACATGGTGTCTGAAGGCGAGTTTTGAAAACTCGCCTTCATTAAAACACGAAGGCGAGTTTCCAAAACTCGCCTTCAGACAAACCCTGCACAGCAGAAACAGTGAATTCATACACAAACACAAGCACAAGTTTCAAACCGCCTTACATTGAGGCTTCAACAAACGCAAGCACCAGTTTCAAACACAAAGCAAATTCGTACACAAAGCAAATTCATAAACAAACAGAGTTATCCAATTAATAAGCGTACCAAAACAAGTTCATACACAAACCAAAAACATGCACTAGGTTCATCCATGGATATGAAATAAATAAACGTACCAAAATATAGCAAATTCAAACACTATCAGTTAGAACAATCAAATGTGCACTAGGTTCGCCTCGGCCGTCTGACCAATGGTGTGGAAGTTGAAGACGAACCACTGCCGCTGCTGCTCCTAGTGCGCCGTGCACTGCTGGTACGTGGTAATGTAGGTGCAGGTTGAGATGGGCCATGCACAATTTCTTCGTGCGCTGCTGGAGGTAGAGGAGAACCTGCAGGAGGAGGAGGAGGGGGTGGAGGAGATGGTGGTTTCGGCTAATCCAGTTTGTTTCTGCACAAAATCACGTCTAGAATCTTCTGTATGTTCGTGCACATTGCCCGGCCCTCGTCGTCAGTCTGTCTCTCTCTAAGCTTCTCAGCCTCCTCCCATGCACGGTTAATACCAACAACCTGCACATTTAAAAGAAAATTAGATAGAATGGATAAATGAAACTGAATGTAT
This sequence comes from Allium sativum, assembly GCA_030737875.1. NCBI lineage: Eukaryota > Viridiplantae > Streptophyta > Magnoliopsida > Asparagales > Amaryllidaceae > Allium > Allium sativum. The sequence goes on from CM060911.1 coordinate 197,687,739, forward strand.
TTAATGGTACACACATCGACTTACCACGTTCCTCTCCAATGGTGCTCTAGGAACGTACGGCGCTACCGCAGTATCGACTCTGGGAGTAAGGACGTAGCGTCGTGTTACGTTCCAGAACCACCTCATGTACTTCGCCACGGATATGGGGGGATCCCTCTCGAACTCAATACTGCTATCGCGGGCATCCCACATAGCACGATACATCTGAAAGTCCTGCGCGGTGTAGCCCTCAATGTAAGGCGGTGCATCATCCGGTATATGCTGCCTCATGCAGAGCTGCCTCATAACCCTATCGGGAAGGTGCCAAGCGGTGAAGCTGTAGGCTATCATAGGTACTCTTGCTGTCCAAAGGTGCCTATGAGCGCTGCACATGGGTGGTAGTGTGGCAAGTAGCTCCTGAGAGTACGAAAACCATGCAACCTTTTCGTCCGTAAGGACGTCCAACTCATTGTGGTAAAAGTACAGCTCTCGTCGCGGTGTATGTCACGTATCCTTTTTTCCAACCCACTTGTTACACGATAATAAAAGGTACATATATTGGAAATGGTATGTGTTGTGTTTAATAAAATAAACCACCAAATAAGTATACCTAGCTCTAAGCGGCATCGATGCGTCGATGGGAGGAGGAGTCACTACTACTAATCTTCCGACAGGAAGATAAGTCCAGGACAAAAGCTAAGTACACAAAAATGTACTATTAATACAAGAGAATGATGCATCACATTGTATAACAGTAAATTATAGAAATTCGGTTCGTACCTGAAGTAGTGTCGGGAAACCGGCAACACAGTTATACTGTTGCAGCGCGGACTTAGACAATTCCTGGTATGCATAGGAAAGGACTGCACTACCCCACGAATATGTAGCGCACTGCCCGATGTCAGCTATAAAAGGCATTTGTCAACAATAATGGTAATGTGAACGGGGACGACCATGTTTTGAAATGTTTAAATTATATGTGGATGGGAACGACCCTGTTTTGAAATGTTTAAATTATATGTGGATGGGGACGACCATGTTTTGAAATGTTTAAATCCTGATAGTACGAATATTACGGGTAAAAATCGTAAACCTTGTTGCAAACTTAGTGTGCATGTGACGACCCCTTAAACCAAGTAGTACTGAATCACTCCTGATACGACTAGTCATATTCCCTACTGTATTACGCCAGACGAAACAGTGTCGTGCAGCACGTAAAGCAAACTGTACCAATGACCTTTCACATCATTATTTGTTTTACCCTTTATTCACTTGTACACTACGCAGCTATATATCTCTGTCGAAGTACTCACAACTTATCTCACTCCAACAACTTAGTTTCAAACCACTCTGTGCTTTACCACAACTATGCCTTCTTGGCCATCATCTCCAAACTCTGAGGAAGAGGCGTACGAACGAATGGAACTTCAGGCGCTTGCAGATGAACTCAAGTTTCTAAACGAACTGGACGCTCTGCTTGGACCACCGTCCGAACAACGGCCCGTCCAACCTCCACATCAAGCCCAAGTACCAAACGTTCAACACATGCATGAACAGTCTGTCGTTGTACCACGACAAGAAGTTGGTTCTTATCAAGTACCACATGTTCCAATCCCTGCTGAACAGGAAGGTGACTCTTATCAAGTTTGTTGCTACTGCGGTTATCCAGTTGAAGCTGTGGTTCGAGCAGATGGCAACGATATTGGTCATCGCATTCTGCAATGTTCAGCCTATCCGAATGGGTGCGATTACACGAAATGGATAGACGAACCGATAGGGCAAAGGGGAATAAGATATGCAAACGAACTTGTACAACAGAATAGACAACTCCGTAACGTTTTTGAACAATTGCGCCTTAACCGTGATGATTAAGCCGCTTCACATCCCAAGAACAACGTCAGATGTAGTTTGGTTATCGTACTATTTTCCTAATTAGCATTTGCTGTATTCTAAGATATAGTATCTACTCTCGTGTTAGTTCGTAGCGTCGTGGTAGTTCGTAGTTATACGCATTGAACTTTAACTAAATATATATGATTCGCTCAAAGTCGGATTTCTTTGAAACAAGAAACGTTAGAATCTAATGAACTATATTTTTATAACGGAAGAGAAAAATGAAGATTTCATAGTACGTATCTTTAGCTATGTCCAAATCAAATCTTCAGAAAGTCGTTGTGGAATCGTTTATAAACCATAACGATTTATTAATGGTTTATGCAGGATTTTCATATAGTATAAACTGAGCGTCGATTTTAATATACAATCATTCTAATATGGGGTTGTGTTGAAGTTGGTTGTGTGGGTAAAATACAAAGGCGAGTTTTGGAAACTCGCCTTTGTATTTTAACGAAGGCGAGTTTTCAAAACTCGCCTTTGTTAGCACAAACAGACCTATATTTGTAATAACTTCTGAAACATGGCTATATGTGTAATACTATTTTTAAACAGGGCTACATGGGTAAAAAGTCCAAAAATCAAAGAAAAAGGACAAAAAAACAACGTTGGGTCTCGATCCAACCACCTCGTTGGAATAGAGCAAATGCACAACCAGCTAAACTACACACTATCAATAAAGTATGTAGATGGTTTCTTAAAATCTATTATCTTCTGATAATCTCCACCACCACCTTCTCCATCTCAGGTGTTGTCCCGCCAGAGGTAGGTTGTCCTCTTCGGCCGTCTAGCTGGCCTAGCCCTAAAACCGGGCTTGGTGCATGCCCAAACAAAAGAGTGTTTTGAGAACAAGGACGTTGTCTCAATACATGTCAGAATTTCATTTGGATGGAGCCTTAACTCGCCCATGAAGAATAAGAATATGTTTGTTATTTAAAAGGTGTAGAGTAATATGGTAAGGGTGCAACTTTGTTTATATTTTTATTTAGACTTTTTTCCCATATAGCATATACATATCTGGACCCTGTTTATATCAAACTATATAGCTCATACATATCAAACTATATAGAATTGGTTTTGTGAACAAACTATATAGCTCTCTAAAGTTATAAAAAAAATGCCAACATGGTATCAGAGCTCAGGATTAGAGCCAATGCAAAAAAAAATTGTATGTGCTTAACCGCCATACGTTCCTCACTCCATCCAAAATACTACGTTCACGTAGATGGCTCAAAATACACCACACGTGAAGGGGGAGTGATGAAAATAATAGTCCCACATCGGGAAATAATCAACTAAGATCCTAGATAAATACTAAGAGGCTATAGTTCACAACAAACAATTGGTTTTGTGAACAAACTATATAGCTCTCTAAAGTTATTAAAAAAAAAAAATGCCAACACCGAGTACATAAAAATTACTGACAAAGTAAATTAACAACAAAAAAACACGATGACCGTAACAACCCGTATTTTTCTACTATTTAAATTATTGAATTTAATATGGTTTTTTGAATATTTCATGGTTAAAAAATAAAATTTAATGATTTAATTATGTAATTGTATGATGTAAGCTTAATATAATTGTTTAAGTATTGAAAATTTCAACTTATATTGACAATAGTAATTTTTATTGATTGTAATTATAATTCGATTTGGTTTTTATCTAAATATTAAAAGTTGAAATTAAATATTAAACTTTTTTTGAATGATGGATTTGATCAATTTATAATTGAAATCCATATTGGATTTGAAAAATAATCAAAATTGAATTCAAAATAAATGAAAGTTTAATTTATAAGGTTTATGTGAATTCTATTTGATTTGATTTAAGTTAATAAACCATTTAAAACGTGAACAAATGGAAATTGAATATTTTATTATATTAATGAACCTGTTAAAATAGTTATTTTGCAAACGATCTCGGAATTCGATGAAATTAGTTCCATCGGATCTGGAGTTATAAATTATTGTAAGGTTTTAAATTTCATAGTCATCGAACTTGTCGTTTGATCGTACGAATTTATAACACGAAGAAATTTGTATGTGCAATTTTAATTAAAATAATCAGATTTTAGTGCAGCTGTTGTAAACTTTCGAATTGGGCTTCGTCACTTGTCCCATTGCATTCAAAAGGCCTTAAAACCAATAATTAGGCTATAAGCAGTAAACATTCATTTAAAATAAAAATAAAATAATCTGGTTTCTTGAAGTTTGACTGCGTCCAGGGTATTGAATGAATGTCAACCCAGTACCACCATGGGACAAAGAATTTATTCTTAAGCGTCATCATTCATTTTATTTTTTCAAGCTTCTTGAAGAGAATAAGAACCATCTTGGGATAATGCCATTGTTGTAGTTTAGCTGTAAAGAAAGAAAAAATAAAATAAAATACCTTCTGTCATCTCAAAAGTAAATTTTTGTTATAGATACAGTCGTTTATGATATTTTGTCTCTTTTTTTCTTTATTTTTTATTCTATTTTTTGTTGGTTTTAATTTGTAGTTATACTGTGGAGAAGTTACTGATGATTTTTGTGATAGATTGATCTTGTCCTATACTGTGCTTTTTGTATATAATTATATTAACTTCAATCAAAATATATAGTCTGTAAAAACAATCATGTAGATGCCTTACTAAAAAGTAACTGGTTTCGTAAGTTTTTAATCAATAAAAAATCACAAAGATCTGATGAACCATGCATGGTGCGGTGGACCTTGGTTACGCTAGAGTGCTCCATCTAAAGTAAGGTCTACAAAAGAGATATTCTCAGTAGCAATTCAAAAGGAATCCTCCTTCTTCCAATAAAGTGAAAGCTCATCACATCTTTAATAGCAAAGCACGCTCTTACCTTGCACCAAACTTTCATACCACCTCAAAATGTCTCCTAGAAAAGCAGTTGAGGTTCGAATAGAGGATCATAATTCTCAAAAATGGCAGGTCCCATTAACAGAAGAAGCCTTCGAAAAGTTCATTTCTCAAGGCGGTGATAACGTAAGAAAAGTTTTCGGCGAGGGTTCTTTGTTTAGTCCCTTATTGTTCGGTAAGTTCTTTGATCCTGGTGATGCATTTCCTTTATGGGAGTTCGAATCAGAAGCTTTGCTTTCCAAGCTTCGGAGCGCTTCAAAGAGCAGCGTCGATTGGATGGAAACCGATGTGGAATATAGTTTGAAAGCAGAACTTCCAGGTATAAACACAAACTTTGTCTTGCCTATCAATATAGCTTAATACTTACTGTTAAAATATGCAGTATGAATTCCTTAATGTTAGCTAAAACTTGATATTTCATTGTTTTGTAGGGTTTCAAACTGAGTTTTAATGATTAACTAAAATAACAGTAGTAGGGTAGTTTTCTTTAAAACGAAAATTGACACTGTGAAATTGAATGCCAATGTATAACCTATATAAACTTGCATGATTTTCTACAAATTAACCAAATATGTAAGGCTCTGTAAACATATTCAAGCTGTGTTGTTTACTGATCTAAGCTTTGCATATATTGGTGACTAAACTATTGTTGTAGCAGGAGGAAGGAAGATTGATATAGAAATATGCGTAGAAAAAGGAAAAGTTGTGGACATAAGTGGGCAATGGAAAGTTCCGGAATCAGATTCTAAGGACTGGAAAACAAAATGCTGGTGGGAGCATGGATTCGTTAGACGTCTAGAACTGCCCAATGATGCAAACTGGAGAAAAATGGATGTTTATGTCGAAAACGATACCTTGCTTGAAATAAAAATTCCAAAGGTTAATAAGTAATTGAATAGAGTGTGATGTATCAGTGGAATTCCATTTGACAAAAAAAGGGACTAGATGCATGATGCTGTATGTATTTGGTATATATAAATATATAAGTGAAGAGATAACTATATATGTAACTGAATTTTATTTTTAGTGTCTATCTTTTTGTCAAACACATGTTCAGTTTCACTTCTTCAGCACAATTAAATTGTAACAGAAACGAGTTTGTTTTTATTTTGACTTTTGTTTCTGATATTTGTACGTTTATAATAGTATGTAATAATATAGCTTGTAAATTAATAGTACTGCTTTTATAAATAAACAACAATCAGCAATCACTTTTCCTGCGAATAAACGTAATACCTATCCAAATCAAGCGAAAGGTAAAAAAAATAGAAGGCTACACACTTCATTAAAGATATAATCATGCTATGAAAGTATAATATACTCCTTCATGCTGAAATTAACAGTAAAATAGAAAGCTAAATAAATAAACAAAGCGCTAAAGTAACCATAGTGGCACCGAAAGCTGTATTATTAACAAGACTGAAAGCAACAGGATACAGAATCAATATCTTATTCATCGACTCTTTATGTCAAGAGTTTGCAATCGTATCTTAATATAAGACTATTTCATTTATGTATGAGTAAGGGATATATCCATTTACTGGCGGTAATGCATGAAATAGAGAAATGAGAGATAAATAAGAGTGCAGTGTAATATGGAAAGCCTGCAGCTTTGCTTTTATTTTATTTTTGGATTGTTTTCCATTCATTCATTAATTTGGTTTACACCAACATTGTCTTTCGTAAACCAAATTTTCTTCTTTGTATTCCCAGAGCTTGTACGTTCTTCGTGAAAACAGGACCTCCCAGTGGCTTAGTGAAAATGTCAGCCAATTGTTCATCACTTCGGCAATACGTGAGATTGATTTCTCCATTGTTGACAAGTTCTCTTAGAAAATGAAATCTTAAGCGAATATGCTTTGTTCTTCCATGCAAAACAGGGTTCTTTAAAACTGAAATGGCTGAACTGTTATCACAGAACAAAGTTGTTGGTTCACATTGTCTGAACTTGAGATTTTCAAGAATTCCTCTTAACCACAAAGCTTGACATTCAGCCAAAGATGCTGCAATATACTCCGCTTCGGTGTTGAGAGTGACACAATTGGTTGTTTCTTTGAGCACCAAGAGATTGCTCCACTTCATAGATTAAATACATTGCCAGAAGTACTTCGGAAGTCATCAATACTTCCACCAAAGTCGCTATCAGTGTAACCAACAAGCTTTGTAGGCACACGAGCTTCATAGAAAATACCATAATCAATGGTACCTTTGATATATCGAAGAACTCTTTTGGCAGCCTCCCAATAATTTGAATAAGGTTTCTCCATGAATCGACTTATCATGCTTACAACAAACATGATATCAGGTCCTGTCGCCGTAAGATACACCAGATTTCCAACAAGACTACGAAACATAGTTGCATTCACAAGTTTTCTTTCACCCTCCTTACTTAACTTCAGTCCGTTAATACATGGAGTTGCGACAGGATTTGCATTTTCCATATTGAACTTCTTTAGGATCTCACTTGCATATTTTTCTTGAGAAATGAAAATTCCTCCTTGTGTTTGCTGAACATTAATTCCCAAGAAATGATGCAGTTTTCCTAGGTCTGTCATTTCAAATTCATTCATCATTGATCTCTTAAAATTTGATAACATCTCCAAGTCATTTCCTGTGAAAATAAGATCATTAACGTAGACGCTTACAAATATAAAACTACCATTAGAATTTCTTTTTGTGTAGAGGGTGTGCTCATATGGACATCTTTCAAAGCTAGATTTCATGAAATAATCGTTGATTCGTGCATACCAAGCACGAGGCGATTGCTTCAGACCATACAACGCCTTTTTTAACTTGTAAACTTTGCCTTCTTTACCTTTTCGTACAAATCCAGGAGGTTGCTTTAGATAGATTTCTTATTGAATAGATCCATTCAAAAATGCTGATTTGACATCCATTTGGAACAACTCTCATCCATTTTGAGCTGCAAGAGAAATAATCAATCGAACAGTGTCAAGTCTTGAGACAGGAGAAAAAACTTCATTGAAATCTTTTCCTTCGGTTTGTTCATAGCCTTTAGCAACTAATCTCGCTTTGTATTTATTGATAGATCCATCCAAATTGGTCTTTGTTTTGAACACCCACTTCACACCAATTGCATTTTTGTTTGGAGGTAAATCATAGAGCTTCCAAGTGTTGTTTTTCTCAGTTGATTCCATCTCCTCGATCATAGCATCTTTCCATTTTTTTCTCGTATAGCTTCTTCATAAGAGATTGGATCTTCTCCTACAAAAAAGGCAAAGTACACATGCTCTCCATAACCAATTTCTTCAGTTGTATCGTAAATATCTCTCAAACTTCTTGTTCTTCTTTCTGGTGTTGTTGCTGGAGAATTTTGAGGAGGTTCAACAACATCAGGTTGCGAAGATGGTGCTTCATTGTCTTCGTTCTCAAAGATTATTTGGTTTGATGTCCCTTGAGAGTCTGGAAAATCATAACATGCGCATTCATCAAAACGAACATATCTACTAATCACAATTTTCTTCGTCCTTGGATTGTACAACTTGTAAGCTTTAGTCTTTTGATTGTAGCCGATAAAAATGCATGCTTTCGGATTTGTCATCTAGCTTTGATCTCATGGCATCAGGGATGTGAGAGTATGCAAGACAACCAAATGTTCTAAGATGACAAACATTTGGTTTCTTATTATACCAAACCTCATTTGGAGTTGAGTTTTGTATGCATTTTGTTGGAGATCTGTTCAGCAAATAGACAGCACAAGACACCGCTTCAGCCCAAAATTCCAACGGCAAATTTTTCTTTTGCAGCATGCACCTGACCATGTCCATAATTGTTCTATTTTTTTTCGCTCCGCAACACCATTTTGTTGTGGTGTATAATGAGCTGTAAGTTCATGCCTGATTCCATGATTTTTGCAAAAATCTTCGAATAAAGAAGATGTGTATTCTCCTCCGCGATCACTTCTCAAATTTTTTATTTGAAAGCCAGACGATTTCTCAACTTGAAGCTTGAATTCTTTGAAGTGAGACAAGGCTTCATATTTTTCTTTTACCATATAAACCTAGATTTTTCTTGTATAATCATCAACAAACAATATGAAATACCTGCTTCCTCCAAGTGATGCAACTTGCATAGGTCCACAAAGGTCAATATGCACAAGCTCCAGAGGGGATTTTGACTTCCATTTAGATTTAGATGGGAAGGATTCACGATGTTGTTTTCCCAACTGACATTCTTTACATACATCATTGATTACATCAATTTTGGGCAATCCTTGAACAATCTCTTTCGTGCATAACTCCTTCAAACTTCGGAAATTTAAATGGCAAAATATGTCATGCCACAACTTTGAAACATGATCATTATTAGTGTAATAACAAGAATCTTTTATCCCATCAAGTTTGACAGGAAACAAATTATCTGAGCTCAAATCAATATTTGCAACATGAAGATTTCTTTTTTTCATGGTGCAAATGTTTTCAGCAAAGTGAAAGTTAAAGCCTTTCTTTAACAAGTGACCAAGACTTAACAAATTACATTTCAAACCTGGTACATATAGTACTTCAGATATCTGCTCTGTTTTTCCAGCCTTTGTTCTAAAAGTGATGTCACCAACTTCTTCAATTTTAAATGATTTGGCATCTCCAATAGTCACCTGCCCATGATTAGTTTCTATAATATGTGAAAACAAATTTTTGTTTCCAGCAGCCATCCAGCAACGATAAATGTCCTCTCCCACTGCTCATGTCCTGTCCAATCCTTCCATCCCTTTTCCTGCTCCCGTAGTACCTCCAGCCATCCCTCCTTGTCCTATCATTCAACCTCTACCGCCTCCTCTCGTTCCCCCTCCTCCGATTTCCCTTCTGGCCTCTTCCTCTACTGTTCCTAAACCCTCTTTTGTTTCCTTTTTTCAGTTGAAGCTGAGAAATGTTGGTTCCTATGTGCCGGATCACTTTAATGTCCCTTATCATGGTGTGTCTGTTGATCCACCTGCTGTTGTTGTTGAAGACGGCATCAAAAATTGGGCTGATTGTCTTGTAGGATCCTTTCTAGCAGGGAATGTCAATTATATGGCTGTGAAAATGCATCTCGAAAGGAATTGGAAACTAAAGGGCCATTATGATGTATTTTTTGACAAGCAAAATTACTTTTTTAAGTTCGCGTGTGAAGAAGACAAGGATATGGTGCTGAGAAAGGATCCGATGTTCATTAGGGGTCAGATGTTCATCATTTCTCGGTGGACTCCTTCTCTTTCTTCAGCGCAGGCGGCTATCAAAGCGGTTCCCATTTGGGTTCATCTTTATAAAATTCCAATTTTGTTCTGGTCCTTAATAGGAATTAACTGGTTGTCATGTCACTTGGGAAAGTTGTTATGTTTTGATGAAAATACTGAGAAATTGAAAAGATTTGAGTTTGTGAAATGTCTTATAGAAATTTCTCCTGATAAGGAATTACCCGAATTCCTGGTGGTTGGTGATGAAACCTGTCCCAATGTTGTCGTTGAATATTCGTGGAAATCCCTTATATGTACTAAATGCAAGATTTTTGGACATGCAACTAAACATTGTGAAAAGAACGTGGAGGAAAAAAAACTGTCGGAACACAATGTGGATATAGAAGGAAAAACTGTTACTGGAAAAAAGAGTCTCGCTGATAATGCTAACTCCTCAGATAAAAAGAAATGGAAGTTTGTATTTCGAACGAGGAAAAAGAGGAGTAGGACGAGATCTGCATGGAGGAAAACTGGTAAAATGGTGGCTGATGATATTGTTTGCAATACTGTGGTTGAAAGTGAGGATATTTCACATTTGATGCCAGGACCTTCTGTGTCTCTTTGTGATCAACCTCTTGAATGCAACAATCAATGTGATATGGCTGGTATTGTGGAACCAATTGATACTATTGTTGTGAATGATATTCAAAAAGATAAGGCCATAAACATTTCTCGCAATAATGTACAAGTTGATTCTTCCATCCGCATTAATGACCCCAACTTTTCTTCCCAATGTGATATTAATGCCCATGAAACAACAACACCTGATGGTACCTTATATTCTACCCAAGGAGCTTTTAATGCTCATGATTATGCTCCTACTATTAACTCTACTATCATGCACGTTAATGCCATGCACTCTGCCTCGATCAATGTTTCTCCTTCTACCCCTCCTCGTATTAAGTCTCCTTCTAACCCTGATCATCAAGTTGTTCCTTCTCTTAACTTAGCCAATTCTCCATATAAATCCCTATCTCTACCTGCTCACATTTTCAAAGACATCATTGATCCTCCCTCTAATTCAAAAGCCCCTAACTACCCACTTCCTCTGAAAGCTTCTCTGATGAAGTCTGGCAAAAAGAAAAGATCCCTATCTTGTGTAACTGACCTAGATAATGGAATTGATTTTCCGTTTGGGCATTCTGGCCTTTTACCAACCCCATCCACAATTGTTCTCTCGTCCAATCCTGCTGGTGTTAAAACCAGAGCCTCCTCTTCTAAATGTTTATGATGATAGACAAAATTGCGTATTGGAATATTAGGGGAGCTAACTCCATTGATAAGCAACTTGAAATAGCCAATCTTATTTCTTGCAACAAAATTGAACTTTTGATCATAGCTGAAACAAAGCTCAATCATGAATCTACTCAACATGCTCTTCGAACTATACGTCAGGGATGGTCTCACATCCATAACTTTGCGCAGGCTCCTTTTGGGCGTCTCTTAATTATCTGGAACCATCTCAAATTTGCTTTATCTCCTCTGAATGTCCATAGGCAGTTCATACACTCTAAAATCTCTCACATTCCTTCCTCCTCTTCTTTCCTGCTTACTGTAGTTTATGCAGAAAATAGTGTTAATCATCGTCAACTTTTCCTTGATTCGCTTCCACTTTACATCAAAACAGCCTTCCTTGGATCTGTCTTGGAGATTGGAATTGCATGCAATTTTCGAATGATAAGAAAGGTGGTCAACCTTTAACCTTCAGGCAAACTCTTCCCCTTAACAAAGCCATTTTTGATGCAAATCTTCTCCCTATTCATTCTACTGGTTTATTTTATACTTGGAACAATTCTAGTAGATCTGGTGCGAGAACTAATTGTAGGCTTGACAGACCGTACCTTAACTATGCTGCTCTTTCTGCATGGCCTTCCCTCACAGCTAATGTTCCTCCCCCTTCCCTATCCGACCACTCCCCGTTAATCCTGGACTGGGGCTTGTGTCATGAGAGAGGACATCCCTCATTTTCCTTTTTTAATAATTGGGCTAAACATCCTGATTTTTTAAATTTTATTCAAGAAAGTTGGAATATGACTGTTTTTGGCAATCCCATGTTTGTTTTGCAGGCCAAACTCAAGCAGCTAAAGATCAATTTAAGGGCATGGGCTAAAGAGAATTATGGTAACGGCTATGACTTATCCAACAGCTTTAGAGGAAAATTGTTATTTATTCAGTCTGAGCTGCAAATGTGCAACGATCCTTGTCTTCTCTCCAGCTTGGCTATTGAAGAACAATGTCTCTCTAATCAACTATCTAAAGCTCTTTGTGAAGAAAACTCTATGGCAAAACAGAAAATCAAGCATAACTGGCAAGTCTTTGGTGATAGGAATACTTCCATTTTTCATAAAACCCTTCGGATTCAAAATGCAGGCTCGTATATATCGAATATTCAAGACAAAGATGGTTCTCAGTGTTCATCTCAGGATACCATCCACGAAGCTTTTATTGATTTCTTTCAGCAATCACTTGGACCTGAGCATGTTAATAACATTTCTCTTGACCAGTTTGATAATCTTCATCTTCCTTCCATTACCTTTAATGCGAGATGCAAACTTGTTGAAGAGATTACAAATGATGAAATAAAAAAGGCTATTTTTGATATGAAATCATCAAGCTCTCTTGGACGGGATGGTTTTAATGCCTTTTTCTTTAAGGTGTCGTGGAGTGTTATAGGAGGAGATGTAATTAAGGCAATTAAGAACTTTTTCATGCACAGTAGGATGCTCAATGGTATTAATGCGACCAGATTAGCGCTAATTCCTAAAATTCCGCAACCAGATAGTGTTACTCATTTTCGGCCGATTGCTTGCTGCAATGTTATATACAAATGTATTGCAAGAATCCTTGCTAGTCGAATGAAGTATGTTATTGCTGATCTTATCTCTCCTAATCAATGTGCCTTTATACAAGGCCGGGACATTTCTGATAACATCTTGCTTTCCTCTGAATTAATGAAAGGCTACAATAGGAAAATCATCTCCCCTCGCTGTGCGCTCAAACTTGATTTGCAGAAGGCCTATGATTCGATTCACTGGAAATCTATTATATATGTTATGTACAAGATGAAGTTTCCAATGCCTTTTTTAGTTTGGATTTTCACCTGCATCTCTACTGTGGATTACTCTTTGAGTTGTAATGGTTCTAGTTTTGGTTTCTTCAAAGCTACTCAAGGCATTCGCCAGGGTGACCCGTTGTCCCCTTACCTTTTTGTTTGTGTTATGGAAATTTTTACTGCCATTTCTAAGCATGCTCTGATTAATCGGCTTATGGACTATCATCCGATGTGCAGGAAAATATCTCTTTCTGTGTTACTTTTTGCTGATGATTTGTTGCTCTTCACTAAGCCGAATACTAAATCTATTGATGGAGTTCTTAGCATTTTATCGCTTTTTAATCGACTTACTGGTTTGGCTATTAACAAAAATAAATCCAAGATCCGTTTTGCTGGAATATCTGACATGGCTAAAGTTGCTCTCTATCTCAGGTCCGGGCTCTCTCCTTTCAATGAAAATGAATCTTACCTTGGAGCTCTGTTGTGTACTTCCAAAATCAAACTGGCGCAGTGTCTTCAATTATATGAAAATATCACTGCAAAGATTTCTAGTTGGCCTAGCTCGAAGTACTCTATGGCTGGTAGATTAATCATTGTGAATTCGGTTGCTACCTCCATGTGCATCTATTATGCGAGATTTTCATACTTCCCTATAAACTAATAAATATGATCAACGCTGCGTTGAATCATTTTCTATGGCATGGTAGTCCTTTTTCTATAAAACCAATTCCAATTGCATTCAAACATGTTTGCTGTACAAAAGAGAAAGGGGGTCTAGGTATCATGAATGTAAAGAAATGGAACTTCGCGGCTCTATCGGCTAGATTTGACAAACTCATGAGGTATGATGATAATCTTTGGGTCTCTTGGGTTCGTAATTACCTCATTAAGGACTCCTTCTTATGGACTTTGCTGCCGCATGCTGACTGCAATTGGTCGTAGAGAAATATTCTTCGTTATCGTGGTGTCTTTCTTCCCATGGTGCAGGTGGGTTTGAAATTTATGAACAGTGTGTCCTTTTGGCATGATCCGTGGGTTTCCAAAGGCCTTATTCTTAGCAATTTTATTTCATACAACCAGAGAGCAATGTCTGGTATTCATGATAATTCGATGGTTGGTGATTTTTGGTATGAAGGTGTTGTCTCTTTGCCATACAATAGTGCGACTGTTGTTAGGAATTTGTTGAATACCATTCACAATAACAACTATGCCGAGACCGATATACATGCTTCTTGGAATGGTGTCGCTCACAAAATCAGTCTGATTTATAACAGTGTTTCTACGAATTTGGCTACCTATCCTTGGCATTCACGCATTTGGGACTGTGGATCTTCGGAAAATACCATGCTTTGGAAGTTTCTTAAAAATGGGTTCCTTACTCTCTACAAACTGAAAAGGATGAACATTGTGAATCATGTTTCTTGTGTTTTCTGTGGTACTAATGAAGAAACTGGGCCTCATTTATTTTTTGCTTGTAGTTACTCTTATTTCATACGGTCCAAAGTACTCCTGTTCTTTAATCTTCATGCGCCTGCTAGGATATCGGAGATGGAATGGTTTAACATTTTCAAGGCGACTAGATGGAGGAATGCAAAAGGGAAATTACTTCTGAAATTACTTAAGAAATATATTTACATGTTATGGATGGAGAGGAACATTAGTGTGTTTAGAGGTGTAGTCACTTCTAAACACACAATGGTGCTTTCTATTATTAGGTGTATGTCTTGATTTTTATTTTTAGTGTACTGGCACTTCAAACCAGTTTTATTCTGTGCTTGTAAGGAATATCTCTCCTCTTTTTTCTTTAATAAACAGTGGCACGGTCCACTATAAAAACCGGCTTGCCTTTCAAAAAAATTTTTTTTCCAATCTATGCTTATTTGCACCACTGTCCAAATACCATATATCTTCAAAGTTTCCATTTGAATCAAACAATAAAGTTTTAGAAGATTCAGAGGGTTCAGATTCTTTTTGATGAACATATCCAGCTTTACGTTTTTTTCGGATATTTTTCCCAACAGGCAGAAGCTTTATGGCCTGGTTTATGACAATAATCGAATTCAAAATAAGGTTTTGTACCTTTGTAAGAGCCTCGACCTCTATTTCTTTGGCTATTGTGGAATGGTTGTCTCTCATCTCTTTTGAATTCATCATTCTTTTTCTCTTGCTTTTGTTGACCATAAGAGTGTCTGTCACTTCCTTGACCACGCCCTCTGCCACGACCTTGAAAAGAACCTCGGCCTCCCATAGATGAAATTTGGGATTTCAAGGCTTGATCTTGAGATGCATTAGGCTGATTGCTTCTCTGCAAGATTCTAGCCTCATGAGCTTCCAATCTTCCTTGCAAACCTTCAATTATCATTAAAGAAAGATCACTTGATTCTTCGATGGCAACCACAATATGATCAAATTTAGCTGGTAAGCTTCGTAAAACATTCTCCACCGTCCTTTGAGCCTCCATAACTTCACCATTCGTAGCCATTTGATTTATAATGGAGGAGACACGAGTGAAATATTCTGAGATCTTTTCATTTTCTTTCATCTCAAGCTTCTCAAATTCGGCCCGTAACGATTGTAAACGGACTTTTTTTACTTGATCATGTCCGGAGTATGTTGTCTCTAATATTCTCCATGCATCATAAGCACTATTAACTTTTGAAATTCTCTCATAAACAGGAATTTCTAGTGCTTGGTAAATTTGAAAGAGAGCCTTTCTGTCCTTTTTCTTTTTGTTCTTCAAAGCATCCCTTTGGGCATTTGTGAGTTGTGATTCGTCCGTCGGCGCACCAACACCTTCTTCAATAACACTCCATAAGTCTTGAGATTTAAGACAGAGCCTCATTAGGTTGCTCCAATAATCAAACCTTTCACCATTGAATCGAGGAACAATAGATACAAGATTGTTTGACATATTTGCTATCAAGTGGCTCTGATACCAGATTGATAAAAATAGAGAAATGAGAGATAAAAAAGAGTGCGGTGTAATATGGAAAGCCTGCAACTTTGCTTTTATTTTATTTTTGGACTGTTTTCCATTCATTCATTAATTTGGTTTACAACAACATTGCAAAGAAACAGTGGTAAATGCATCATTTTCCATGAAACCTTTTGTTCTCTCACCACCCATTATCATCAGCAAAAATGTGGTTTGCTCACTTCATTCCCTCTTCTATTTTCGACTAAACGAAAGATACAAATGAAAGTCATTCCAAACTATGTAACGAGATTGTTGTTGTCTACAGTACCACTAGATAAGAAGTTGAAGATTTTGTATTTCAATGGAAGAGGATTTTGTATTATTGGCCGTGGTGCATGCCAAGGCCGGCTTAAGGAGGAGGGTTGCCCCAGGCAAGTTGGGGAAAAGCAAAGGAAAGCGTAGACTGGCTGAAGAAAATGGGCAAAAAAATTGAAGAAAGAACAAAAAATCGTTGAACCTGAAACAACGCTGGGTCTCAATCCACCCACCTCGCTGGAAGAGACCAAATGCACGACCGGCTAAACTACACACTATCGATAAAGTATGTTGATGCCTGCTTAAAGTCTATTATCCTTCGATAATCTCCATCACCTCTTCCTCCACCCTAGGTGTCACCCCGCCAAAGGTGGGTTGCCCTCTTCAGCCGTCTAGCTGACCTAATCCTAAAACCGGGTCTGTTGCATGCCCATGCAAAAGAATGTTTTGAGAACAAGGCCACTATGTTATATTATGTCCAAGCTCAGCCCTAGGGGTAGGCAGGTAAGGCGGTCGGCAGGCAAGCCGACCGCCTAAAGCAGCAGGTGGTGGTGGTGGAAGGGAATATAGATATGAATCTGTTATATAACAAACATATAATCAATATGGATGTGTTTGAGTGGTTTGATATGCGGCTTGCTTGCTACGCAGTGAGGGTTCGATCCCTTGTGAGTAACTTATATAAAAATATAAATAAAATTGCCTTATGCGGTACTGTTTGCCTGGGGCAACCAAACCAATCAGGCTGCCCTTGGTTATATCTTCTCTTAATACAGGTCAGAATTTCATTTGGATGGAGCTTTAACTTGCTCATGAAGAATAAGAATATGTTTGTTATTTAAAAGGTGTAGAGTAATATGGGACGACTGCAACTTTGTTTATATTTTTATTTAGACTTGTTGCCCCATACAACATGTACATATTTGGACCCTGTTTATATCAACTGAGTACATAGAAATTACTGACAAAGTAAATTAACAAAAAAAAAGCATGATGACTCTTTGATTGTAATTTGAAACATCAAAAGAACACGTAAATAGATGCATTAATAAATAAAGATTCATGAATTTGGTTTACTCCAACATTGTCTTCCGTAAACCAAATTTACTTTGCACTCCTAGATCTTTGAACATTCTTTGTGAAAGCAGGACCTCCAAACAGTTTAGTAAAAATGTCAGCCAATTGTTCATTACTTCGGCAATACGTGAGATTGATTTCTCCTTCACTGACAAGTTCTCTAAAGAAATGAAATCTTAAGCGAAAGTGCTTTGTTCTTCCATGCAAAACAGGATCCTTTGACACTGAAATAGCTGAACAATTGTCACAGAATAAAGTTGTCGTTTACTTTGTTTGAACTTGACATTTTTCATAATTCCTCTTAACTACACAGTTTGACATCCAGCCAAAGTTGCTGCAACATACTCTGCTTCGGTGGTTGAGAGTGTTACAATTGGTTGTTTCTTTGAGCACCAAGAGACTGCTCCACTTCCCAAATTAAACACATAGCTAAAAGTACTTCGAGAGTCATCAATACTTTCACTAAAGTCACTATCAGTGTAACCAATAAACTTCGTAAGCATACGAGCTTTATAGAAAATACCATAACCGATAGTACTTTTGATATATCGAAGAACTAATTTGGCAACCTCCCAATGATTTGAATAAGGTTTCTCCATGAATCAACTAATCATGCTTACAACAAACATGATGTTGGGTCTTGTGGCAGTAAGACACATCAGATTTCCAACAAGACTGCGAATAATAGTCGCATTCACAAGTTTTCCTTCACCCTCCTTACTCAACTTCAATCCAGTAATACATGGAGTTGTGACAGGGTTTCCATTCTCCATTTTGAAATTTTTTAGGATCTCACTTGCGTATTTTTCTTGTAAAATGAAAATTCCTCCTTATGTCTGCTGAACATTAATTCCTAAGAAATGGTGCAATTTTCCTAGGCCTGTCATTTCAAATTCATCCATCACTGATTTCTTGGAATTTGATAACATTTCCAAATCATCTCCTACAAAAATAAGATCATCAACGTAGACGCTTATGAGCATGAAACCACCTTTAGAATTTCTTTTTTGTATGGAGGGTGTGCTCGTATGGACATCTTTCAAAGCTAGATTTAATGAAGCAATCATTGATTTGTGTGTACCAAACACGAGGCGATTGCTTCAAACCATACAACGCCTTTTTAACTTGTAAACTTTTTCTTCTTCACCCTTACGTACAAAACTAGGAGGTTTCTTTAGATAGATTTCATGTTGGAGAGGTTCGTTCAAGAATGTTGGTTTGACATTCATTTGGAACAACTCACATCCATTTTGAGCTGCAAGAGAAATAATCGACCGAACAGTGTCAAGTCTTGAGACAGGAGCAAATACTTCATTGAAATCTTCTCCTTCGGTTTGTTCGTAGCCTTTTGCTACCAATCATGCTTTGTGTTTATTGAAAGATCCATCCAAATTGGTCTTGGTTTTGAACATCCACTTTTCACCAATTGCAATTTTGTTTGGAGGTAAATCACAGAGCTCCCAAGTACTGCTTTTCTTAATTGATTTTATCTCCTTAATCATAGCATCTTTCCATTTCTTTTCTCGTAAAGCTTCTTCATGAGAGATTGGATCTTCACTAAAAATAATGCAAAATACGCAAGATCTCCAGAACGTACTTCTTCGGGTGCATTGTAAATATCACTCAAACTCCTTGTTCTTCTTTCTGGTGTTGTTGTTGGAGAATTCTGAGGTGACTCAACAACATCATGCTGCAAAGATTGAGCTTCATTTTCTTCATTCTCAAAGATTACCTGGTTTGATGTCCCTTGAGAATCAGAAAAATCATAACATGCGCTTTCATCAAAACATACATCTTTGCTAATCAAAATCTTCTTCGACTTTGGATTGTACAACTTGTAAGCTTTTGTCTTTTGACTACAGCCGATAAAAAAAACATTTTTCAGATTTGTCATCAGGCTTTGATCTAATGGCATTAGGGATACGAGAGTATAAAAGGCAACCAAATGTTCTAATTAGATGACAAACATTTGGTTTC
Organism: Allium sativum; assembly: GCA_030737875.1. Classification (NCBI taxonomy): domain Eukaryota; kingdom Viridiplantae; phylum Streptophyta; class Magnoliopsida; order Asparagales; family Amaryllidaceae; genus Allium; species Allium sativum. The sequence goes on from CM060911.1 coordinate 197,707,048, forward strand.
TTATTATACCAAATCTCATTTGAATTTGAATTTTGTAAGCGTTTTATTGGAGATCTAGTCATCAAATAGACAGCATAAGGCACTGCTTTCACCCAAAATTCCGGCGGCAAAATTTTCTTTCGCAACATGCACCTGACCATGTCCATAATTGTTCTATTTTTGAGCTCCACAACACCATTTTTGTGAAAACCCGTAACTTCCCCGTGAAGGAAAGAGCGGATAGTTCGAGAACAACCCACAACAGAACGCAGACGGAAGAACATTTCATTGTATATTACAACAATCCATCAGAATACAAGAATATACAGAAATATCAGAGATTTAAATTACATTTAAATACATCGCAGCGGAAAATAATACAATACACAACTAGAAGAGATATGCGGATACAAAGCTTTCCGGATATCATTCCAGCTGTAAACCAGGATCCTGTGAATATAAATCTGCAAAACCAAAACTACTAGCTGCCCGTGTCAAAATAGGGGCACCCAGAGTTTAGGTTAAAACAATAAACTCCAGGTCAGTCATGTGACTGGTGTGAGAACTAAAACAGTTATTAATCTTTATTTTAAAGTTAGGTAAATCAAGGGACCACGCCGTATAACACGGAACGGGTTTCCTCCCAAGAATACCAATGCATAAAACAAATAGCGCAATGCTAAATAAAGAAAAATGAAGCTATTATAAGACCCAGTTCCCATCACACAATGCAACGCAAGCCGGAGGATAGGGTTTTTACCTTATAATAGCCAATAATGCTTGATACGTTTAAAAACAAATCTTTTGATACAATAATAAGTGTATAGTGCATAAAACAACTTCAAATCATAAGTATCAATCATAGACGGCATAAGCGCCCCATCCCACTATGTCGCCATACTAGGCTCTACAAATAAAACCGCAAATGTCACGTATTTGGAAATTGGATTTCCATCTATGAACCGAGGCAAAAGATAGTCCTCAACCGATTCGAGACGCTCTAGCCCGCCCCTCAGGAACAGCCACAACTGCCCCTTGGATCGTCAGGGCCGGTCCACCGATGTGGATTATAATGCCTGAACACTACGTTTCTCCGCCCTTTGGGGCGTAAATGAGCCAACGAATGGCTCCATCGGACCCGGATCGTCCGATCAAACCGAGGCGCCTCGCAATAGCAACAACCACACAGGTGAAAATAATATAAATGTCAGGGCTGGTAGGTCACTGACACCACCCTAGCTAGAAAGAAAACGCATGTCCCCCCTGAGGTCCGTCTCCCGTTTTTGGTTCACCACCGGGGTGTGAGGCTCGCGAATTCACGTTACACAAAGCTGTGCCACACAGGCTGTGCTTTGATCATCACCACAAGACTTTGCTTTTCAACAGAAGCCTTGATCATTTGCCACTTAGGCATGCCACACAGGCAATTCACACTATGCGTTTGATATCCATCAGTATATAACCCCTGAGCTCGTACGTCTCAGAGAAGGGCGTTAAGCAAGAGAATAAATTCTCCACCGCCAAACAGATATATATTTAATAGAGATCAATCACACAGACTAAAATCCAATGTCAGACACACAGTCCATTTACAAGTCCGTTCTGGGTCTGAACGAAACCGGAGGCACCTAGTACCCCGCATATCCATCGATCTCCAAGTACGTCTGGACGATCACCAACTGTTTCCATCTTCTTGGGTGTACAGCCCAATCAAGATCATCAGTAATCACCCAAACGACGTGAAGACCTCCGGTCTTCGACCACCGTCTTCATCTTCGACTTATCGTCATATCAGTTATTCAGAATCGGATAAACCCGGTCTTTCCGAATAACTCGCGTATATTTTAAATAAGTGTTACACAAACACAACATACGCCTCATTCCAATTCATCAGTCACTAACCGTAAATTAACCAGAGAATAATTCCCCAAATATTAACCCCGAAGGCCGAAACCAACATCAGATCAATATCCAGAAAACCATTCTGCTTAGCTAACCGACAGTTAGTTTCCAAATTTCACATTCATAGGGAAAGGTTCCCATTAATTTTATCAAAGATAAATCCTTTAAATTTATTCTTTAATCTATTTTTGAATATCAATTCAAACTAGTAGGGATTAACGAACCTTACCGAAGTAATCATTTGTTTTAATTTCCCAATCCCAACCTATTCATCCTATGAAGTAAAACTGGTTATACTTCATATCTAACACCACGGTGTTATCGGTAAATTCAATTACCATTTCACGTTCAAATCTAATTAAAGATTTAACTATCGCCTGGAGTAAAACTGGTGATACTCCATTCTCGATCTTTTCAATCTAATTAAAGATTCATTAAAACTCCACTGAGTTTTAATCTGTGACTGGGTTAAAGAATCGGTGTCATTTAAAACACGGTTCACGATAAACCCAAAATCACCTCACATTTCAATCAGTCCCTAACCGTAAATTAGCAAGTGAGCAGTTCCCTAAGTTTTAACCCCGAAGGCCGAAACCAACATCAGATCAATACCTCTGAAACCATTCAACTTAACTAATCTCCAGTTAGTTTCTGATTTTCTTAACTCCTTTAGGTCTAAGAACAGTATTATTGAAGATACCGCTCACGACAACCCAAAATCACATTCTATTAATTATCGGGTTAAAGAACTAGTGTTATTTAAAATACTGTTCACGATAAACCCAAAAATCAATATCAATTCAATTCCAATTAAATATCATTTAATTGGTACACTTCATTAAATCTAAATAAAAAGATGTAATCTTTTCTCAACTGGGTTCAAGAACAGTGTTAATGAAGACACCATTCACGACAAACCCCAAATCACATTTGATATTAAATACAAGGCTCTGAATAGAAAATATACCGGCTTATATTCAATATCAAATTCTACGACGAACAAATATCGTATTGGAAATAACGATATAAATATATCTTTCAAATTCCCATAACAATATCTGTATCATCACGAAATCCAACATCGAAATATTCCGAAGACAATTTCGATTCAAATCCATTCCAATGCAATCATTGGAAATTCTGGTTATTTTCAAAACCATTTCAAATTCAATTTATTTATTTAAAAATAAACAGAATTATAATTCTAGTTCAAAACTAGTTCATTTCGATAAAAATCTATTTTTACCTTTTCAAATATGGAGTTTTTCATCCCAAATCTTCACAAATCATTTTTTATGATTTTACACAAATTATTACTATTTTTAATAATTTTATCAAGGCCTGTACAGTCGATTTCCATCAACGGCCATCGAACTGCACTTACAGCGACCTTTTTCAAATTTGATTTGGACATAATTCAAAATCCAACCGTTAGATTTCTAATTTCTAATATTCGTTAGAAAGCTCTTTTCGATACGAACCCAACGGTCCCGGTTTTAGGAGAATCCGACGGTCGGATCTCCCGCAATATCCGTTCGAAGTCAATGGTCGAAATTCGCGAACTGCCGCGGCGCGGCGCGTTCTATTCAGGCCATTATATTATATATATAATATATACTTCGTCGATTTTCTTTCGAAACGAATTTTATAAATCATTTTAAATTTGTTTTCAAAATGGTTTAAACTTCATATTCAATTTCAAATCAAAATTGAATATTCCAATATAAATTCGTTTTAAATTCATTTCAAATCGATTTCAATTCAAATTGATTTCTAATTTAATTTCAGTTCGTTTTTCAATTCAATTTCAATTCGAATTCATTTCTATCTGATTTCAATTCGAATTCATTTCTATTCAACTTCAATTCGAATTCATTTCTATTCAGTTTAATTCGAATTTCAATTCTATTCGATTTCAAATCTATTCAATTTAATTCGAATTTAAATTCTATTTCAATTTAATTCGAATTTCAGTTCTATTTCAATATTCATTGAAAAGTGAATAAAATCGATATAAATATCGTTCACGTCAAAATGGCATCAATCTAATCAACACGGCTTCATATATTTCTATTTTCAAATATTCTATTTCAAATATTTCTATTTCAAATATTTCTTTTTCAAATATTTGTTTTTCAAAACTTTCTTTTTTAAAACTGGAATGAGGCCCAATCAATTACCATATAATGTTAATTATATGGATTTTCTACAACACATGTATGCAATAACAACGACGAATAATCAACCATCATCCAAAGTGCATTCTACACTGTATAAGCATCAAATATAAATATTCAACGCTTATAACAGTCTGCCAATCAATCGATCGACATACAACTAACTATTGGGATTAGTGTATGTCCTATATCATCCCAATACCCGTGTGGGGTTTCAAACAATCAAACACAGATTTTATTTGTGCAGTTGGGCGATGTGTAAAATTTATCGTCCCAACCAATATAAGTCAAATGTGTGTATATAAACAAATCGTCCGATTTGTTTATTTTTATTTCATTCCTTATACACGTTAAAAATTCTATTTTTAACTATAAAATATTTTCCACTATAAAATATTTTATTTCGTTTCACATCACATTACACAATCAACTACACATCAAAATCAAACAAACAAGCATACAAGCCGTCCATGGTCTGTGGACGACGGGTGTCGGGTGCTACTAAACACCGTCTGCATCCTAGTATATATATAACTAGAAAATTAAATCAAAGAGTGAGAAATTCTCACAGAATAGCTAATCCAATCCCACGACTCTTCTTTGTAGAAATCTTCGTCGTTCTTGCCTCTTGCCACTTTCTTTGCCCGTATTCTCTACATATGTAAAAATCACATTTTTACTTCGCTATTCTATATATAAAAATCGAATTTTTACTTCGCTATTCAATATATAAAAATCGAATTTTTACTTCGCTATTCAATATATAAAAATCGAATTTTTACTTCGCTATTCAATATATAAAAATCGGATTTTTACTTCGCTATTCAATATATAAAAATCGTATTTTTACTTCGCTATTCAATATATAAAAATCGAATTTTTACTTCGCTATTCAATATATAAAAATCGAATTTTTACTTCGCTATTCAATATATAAAAATCGAATTTTTACTTCGCTATTCAATATAGAAAAATCTCGTCTTTCTCCTATTAAAAATCTCGTCTTCGTGTATGTTAAAGATCGCTTTTTTTTTAACAACATGATATATAACTTCATATTTTTAAAACAATACTTTTTTTTCTAAAACAAGGTATAATTTCATTTCTAAAACAAGGACTGATTTTTATTTCTAAAACAAGAACCGATTTCAAACAATGTTATTTAAATTAAATTAATAATAAAAAAAAACTTACTGTATTTTTGATTTTGTATGGAGAAAATATAGCAATTCAAACATTTGATAATTAAAAATGTAATTTACTGGATTAAATAGGATTATAATTAATCAAACCTCCACTGTTAATCTCCTGCGAATGATGAAATCATCGTTCAACCTCTAGGGTTCGTCATTGCTTCGCCTAAGGGCTGCTGGAGGTCGATTGGAGGGTGCCATGTCATCCGCCATGGAGCGAACTGCCATCGTCGTGGAAGGGGCGGAGCGCGGTGGGGTCCAGCGCCGGAAATACTGGTGCGAACGGCAGGGCGAAGGCGAGTGGGGGGGAGGGGATCGAAGGTAGGCGGCGGTGCTGGCCTTGGGCGGCGCGTTGGCGGAGAGGGAGGTCGCGGTCCTCGTTTTGGGCGATTTGGGGGCGGAAATCGAATTGGGGGGGAAGGGCTTTGGCTGCGTCGAGGTGGGGCGCGCGGGTCTGGGGAGACGTGGCGGTGGTGGGCGGCCAGCGACGGAGCGCGGTGGGGCTGGGCGGAGGTTCGTCGTTCGATCGGTTTTTTTTTTCTTTTCCACGATCTGTAGAATGAGAGGAGAGAGAGAGTGGAGGGTAGGAATATATAATAATATGTATTATTTTATTTTAATTTTTCTCCTTAAGTCACTTTTTCTGTTTAACTCCAATTCGTACCCAATGACTGTCGCCCCTAGCGTAATACCCCCATTCCGAACACAATGGGATATGTATCGTAAGCTGATTCGATTGTTTCGATCGGTTTTCGTCAAAATCAACATATAACTCTATATATTGAATTTGTCCACGCATTTCACTTTACCGGGGCCACATACTAACTCTAAAAATTCCCGAAAAATATTTTCTAGCTTCGTATTGACGATACGGTACTAACAAAACTAGTTTCATCGAATTCTGAGACCGTTGGAAAAATGACCATTTTCCAGTCGATTAAAATCAACTGAAACTGGTCAAACGCGTTTTCCTTTGCCACGCTCACATATTGATTCGAAAAATTATGAAATTTGGAATCTAGCAATAACTTTACACCACGGACCCAACAAAAGTGGTTTCATTGAAATCCGAGGTCGTTTGCAAAATCTCCATTTTTAAGGGCCTGAATTCCATAGCGACTATTCAGAATTTTCAACTGGACATATCTTTTGATTCCCGCTATGAAATTTTAATTTTTCGGATTCGTTGGAAAGATATTCTCAATTAGATCCTAATGTTTTTGGTTTCACTAAAATCCGGTTTATTTTGCACCCGGTATGTTCATTTGAAGTTTGAAATCGAATTATCGAACTACCGCGCCATTTTCAATTCCTTTTATAAATATTTATATTCTATCGACGAACTATATAATATATACGTTCGAATTCTATTCAAAATAAATTTCTCGTCGATATTATTTAAAATAATTCATTTTAAATAATCAAAATTCGCTAAAATTGCCAAAATAAAAATTTTAAACTGGCCCAGATTTTCGGGTTGTTACAATCTCCCCCACTTAAAACTTTTCGTCCCCGAAAAGGAACTAAGTCGAAAGTGGTTTGATCAATCAACTCTACGTTCGATTTGGCTTCCATTCTCCAACTTTTCAGTTTCAGAGAATTTTCAAATTTTCAAAAATTTGGCTAACACCCGGAATTTTCGAAAAATTTCGCCATAACCTCCCCTGCACCGGGAGCCACGGGAAAATCCCGAAATTGCCATATAGGCCTTCTGATCTCAAAAAGAAAAAGAAAAAGCCAAGCGGCTAGCCAATAGGCTCATAAAATCATCATCACCCAAACAAAACAGTAAATTATGTAGTAAACATGTACCTATTTGTCGGGCAAACAAATTTTATTCTCTGCTCTAGCCTCCTTGCTATGACCTGTTCAATGTAAGTACATGTATATACAAGCAAATGCGACCAAATTTCAATACAATTCAATGTTTGGTTCAATTAGGCTAAATGGCTAAAAATTTCAATTAATCAAACCATAATCAAACAACACAACCATCAATCTATTAGTTGATTAGCTTTTGAAATTCATAACTTTGATATATAGTCAAAAATCAGATTTTTGATGCCAAATCACAACAATAGGCCCTATCTAATTTTGGTTCTCACACCAGTCTAATGGAAATATATAGAAATCCCACCTTCGAAACTCGAACATAAATGTTAATGATGCGATCGCTATCATCAATATCATCTCCGGGCGACTAGAGTGTGATGCTATATCTATCCAATATATTAAAACTTTGAATACACGTTTGCAAGGCGTATATGCAAATTCTTTATATACTGAATTGTCCAAGATCAATATAAATAAATTATTCAAATACGTGTAAAACGATTTAAATTTCAAAACAAAACTTGTTTTCAATTTTAAAAATATACTCTTCACACTCGTTCTAGGATACTACTGATCCCATCTCTAACGAGTCATTCCCATTGGATATTACTAATCCAATATCTGATGAATTCTTTCATATGGTTCTAATGTGTCTTGTTCTCTGAGCTTTGTAAACCAAAGCTCTGATACCAACTGTGAAAACCCGTAACTTCCCCGTGAAGGAAAGAGGGGATAGTTCGAGAACAACCCACAACAGAACGCAGACGGAAGAACATTTCATTGTATATTACAACAAACCATCAGAATACAAGAATATACAGAAATATCAGAGATTTAAATTACATTTAAATACATCGCAGCGGAAAATAATACAATACACAACTAGAAGAGATATGCGGATACAAAGCTTTTCGGATATCATTCCAGCTGTAAACCAGGATCCTGTGAATATAAATCTGCAAAACCAAAACTACTAGTTGCCCGTGTCAAAATATGGGCACCCAGAGTTTAGGTTAAAACAATAAACTCCAGGTCAGTCATGTGACTGGTGTGAGAACTAAAACAGTTATTAATCTTTATTTTAAAGTTAGGTAAATCAAGGGACCACGCCGTATAACACGAAACGGGTTTCCTCCCAAGAATACCAGTGCATAAAACAAACAGCGCAATGCTAAATAAAGAAAAATGAAGCTATTATAAGACCCAGTTCCCATCACACAATGCAACGCAAGCCGGAGGATAGGGTTTTTACCTTATAATAGCCAAGAATGCTTGATACGTTTAAAAACAAATCTTTTGATACTATAATAAGTGTATAGTGCATAAAACAACTTCAAATCATAAGTATCAATCATAGACGGCATAAGCGCCCCATCCCACTATGTCGCCATACTAGGCTCTACAAATAAAACCGCAAATGTCACGTATTTGGAAATTGGATTTCCATCTATGAACCGAGGCAAAAGATAGTCCTCAACCGATTCGAGACGCTCTAGCCCGCCCCTCAGGAACAGCCGCAACTGCCCCTTGGATCGTCAGGGCCGGTCCACCGATGTGGATTATAATGCCTGAACACTACGTTTCTCCGCCCTTTGGGGCGTAAATGAGCCAACGAATGACTCCATCGGACCCGGATCGTCCGATCAAACCGAGGCGCCTCGCAACAGCAACAACCACACAGGTGAAAATAATATAAATGTCAGGGCTGGTAGGTCACTGACACCACCCTAGCTAGAAAGAAAACGCATGTCCCCCCTGAGGTCCGTCTCCCGTTTTTGGTTCACCACCGGGGTGTGAGGCTCGCGAATTCACGTTACACAAAGATGTGCCACACAGGCTGTGCTTTGATCATCACCACAAGACTTTGCTTTTCAACAGAAGCCTTGATCATTTGCCACTTAGGCATGCCACACAGGGAATTCACTCTATGCGTTTGATATCCATCAGTATATAACCCCTGAGCTCGTACGTCTCAGAGAAGGGCGTTAAGCAAGAGAATAAATTCTCCGCCGCCAAACAGATATATATTTAATAGAGATCAATCACACAGACTAAAATCCAATGTCAGACACACAGTCCATTTACAAGTCCGTTCTGGGTCTAAACGAAACCGGAGGCACCTAGTACCCCGCATATCCATCGATCTCCAAGTACGTCTGGACGATCACCAACTGTTTCCATCTTCTTGGGTGTACAGCCCAATCAAGATCATCAGTAATCACCCAAACGACGTGAAGACCTCCGGTCTTCGACCACCGTCTTCATCTTCGACTTATCGTCGTATCAGTTATTCAGAATGGGATAAACCCGGTCTTTCCGAATAACTCGCGTATATTTTAAATAAGTGTTACACAAACACAACATACGCCTCATTCCAATTCATCAGTCACTAACCGTAAATTAACCAGAGAATAATTCCCCAAATATTAACCCTGAAGGCCGAAACCAACATCAGATCAATATCCAGAAAACCATTCTGCTTAGCTAACCGACAGTTAGTTTCCAAATTTCATATTCATAGGGAAAGGTTCCCATTAATTTTATCAAAGATAAATCCTTTAAATTTATTCTTTAATCTATTTTTGAATATCAATTCAAACTAGTCGGGATTAACGAACCTTACCGAAGTAATCATTTGTTTTAATTTCCCAATCCCAACCTATTCATCCCATGAAGTAAAACTGGTTATACTTCATATCTAACACCACGGTGTTATCGGTAAATTCAATTACCATTCCACGTTCAAATCTAATTAAAGATTTAACTATCGCCTGGAGTAAAACTGGTGATACTCCATTCTCAATCTTTTCAATCTAATTAAAGATTCATTAAAACTCCACTTAGTTTTAATCTGTGACTGGGTTAAAGAATCAGTGTCATTTAAAACACAGTTCACGATAAACCCAAAATCACCTCACATTTCAATCAGTCCCTAACCGTAAATTAGCAAGTGAGCAGTTCCCTAAGTTTTAACCCCGAAGGCCGAAACCAACATCAGATCAATACCTCTGAAACCATTCAACTTAACTAATCTCCAGTTAGTTTCTGATTTTCTTAACTCCTTTAGGTCTAAGAGCAGTATTATTGAAGATACCGTTCACGACAACCCAAAATCACATTCTATTAATTATCGGGTTAAAGAACTAGTGTTATTTAAAATACTGTTCACGATAAACCCAAAAATCAATATCAATTCAATTCCAATTAAATATCATTTAATTGGTACACTTCATTAAATCTAAATAAAAAGATGTAATCTTTTCTCAACTGGGTTCAAGAACAGTGTTAATGAAGACACCATTCACGACAAACCCCAAATCACATTTGATATTAAATACAAGGCTCTGAATAGAAAATATACCGGCTTATATTCAATATCAAATTCTACGACGAACAAATATCGTATTGGAAATAACGATATAAATATATCTTTCAAATTCCCATAACAATATCTGTATCATCACGAAATCCAACATCGAAATATTCCGAAGACAATTTCGATTCAAATCCATTCCAATGCAATCATTGGAAATTCTGGTTATTTTAAAAACCATTTCAAATTCAATTTATTTATTTAAAAATAAATAGAATTATAATTCTAGTTCAAAACTAGTTCATTTCGATAAAAAACTATTTTTACCTTTTCAAATATGGAGTTTTTCATCCCAAATCTTCACAAATCATTTCTTATGATTTTACACAAATTATTACTATTTTTAATAATTTTATCAAGGCCTGTACAGTCGATTTCTATCAACGGCCATCGAACTACACTTACAGCGACCTTTTTCAAATTTGATTTGGACATAATTCCAAATCCAACCGTTAGATTTCTAATATTCGTTAGAAAACTCTTTTCGATACGAACCCAACGGTCCTGGTTTTAGGAGAATCCGACGGTCGGATCTCCCGCAATATCCGTTCGAAGTCAATGGTCGAAATTCGCGAACTGCCGCGGCGTGGCGCGTTCTATTCAGGCCATTATATTATATATATTATTTATATAATATATACTTCGTCGATTTCCTTTCGAAATGAATTTTATAAATCGTTTTAAATTCGTTTTCAAAACGGTTTAAACTTCATATTCAATTTCAAATCAAAATTGAATATTCCAATATAAATTCGTTTTAAATTCATTTCAAATCGATTTCAATTCAAATTGATTTCTAATTCAATTTCAGTTCGTTTTTCAATTCAATTTCAATTCGAATTCATTTCTATCTGATTTCAATTCGAATTCATTTCTATTCAACTTCAATTCGAATTCATTTCTATTCAGTTTAATTCGAATTTCAATTCTATTCGATTTCAAATCTATTCAATTTAATTCGAATTTCAATTCTATTTCAATTTAATTCGAATTTCAATTCTATTTCAATATTCATTCAAAAATGAATAAAATCGATATAAATATCATTGACGTCAAAATGGCGTCAATCTAATCAACACGGCTTCATATATTTCTATTTTCAAATATTCTATTTCAAATATTTCTATTTCAAATATTTCTTTTTCAAATATTTCTTTTTCAAAACTTTCTTTTTTAAAACTGGAATGAGGCCCAATCAATTACCATATAATGTTAATTATATGGATTTTCTACAACACATGTATGCAATAACAACGATGAATAATCAACCATCATCCAAAGTGCATTCTACACTGTATAAGCATCAAATATAAATATTCAACGCTTATAACAGTCTGCCAATCAATCGATCGGCATACAACTAACTATTGGGATTAGTGTATGTCCTATATCATCCCAATACCCGTGTGGGGTTTCAAACAATCAAACACAGATTTATTTGTGCAGTTGGGCGATGTGTAAAATTTATCGTCCCAACCAATATAAGTCAAATGTGTGTATATAAACAAATCGTCCGATTTGTTTATTTTTATTTCATTCCTTATACACGTTAAAAATTCTATTTTTAACTATAAAATATTTTCCACTATAAAATATTTTATTTTGTTTCACATCACACAATCAACTACACATCAAAATCAAACAAACAAGCATACAAGCCGTCCATAGTCTGTGGACGACGGTTGTCGGGTGCTACTAAACACCGTCTGCATCCTAGTATATATATATATAACTAGAAAATTAAATCAAAGAGTGAGAAATTCTCACAGAATAGTTAATCCAATCCCACGACTCTTCTTTGTAGAAATCTTCGCCGTTCTTGCCTCTTGCCACTTTCTTTGCCCGTATTCTCTACATATGTAAAAATCACATTTTTACTTCGCTATTCTATATATAAAAATCGAATTTTTACTTCGCTATTCAATATATAAAAATCGAATTTTTACTTCGCTATTCAATATATAAAAATCGAATTTTTACTTCGCTATTCAATATATAAAAATCGGATTTTTACTTCGCTATTCAATATATAAAAATCGAATTTTTACTTCACTATTCAATATATAAAAATCGAATTTTTACTTCGCTATTCAATATATAAAAATCGAATTTTTACTTCGCTATTCAATATATAAAAATCGAATTTTTACTTCGCTATTCAATATAGAAAAATCTCGTCTTTCTCCTATTAAAAATCTCGTCTTCGTGTATGTTAAAGATCGCTTTTTTTTTGAACAACAAAATATATAACTTCATATTTTTAAAACAATACTTTTTTTTCTAAAACAAGGTATAATTTCATTTCTAAAACAAGGACTGATTTTTATTTCTAAAACAAGAACCGATTTCAAACAATGTTATTTAAATTAAATTAATAATAATAAAAAAACTTACTGTATTTTTGATTTTGTATGGAGAAAATATAGCAATTCAAACATTTGATAATTAAAAATGAAATTAACTGGATTAAATAGGATTATAATTAATCAAACCTCCACTGTTAATCTCCTGCGAATGATGAAATCATTGTTCAACCTCTAGGTTTCGTCATTGCTTCGCCTGAGGGCTGCTGGAGGTCGATTGGAGGGTGCCATGTCATCCGCCATGGAGCGAACTGCCATCGTCGTGGAAGGGGCGGAGCGCGGTGGGGTCCAGCGCCGGAAATACTGGTGCGAACGGCAGGGCGAAGGCGAGTGGGGGGGAGGGGATCGAAGGTAGGCGGCGGTGCTGGCTTTGGGCGGCGCGTTGGCGGAGAGGGAGGTCGCGGTCCTCGTTTTGGGCGATTTGGGGGCGGAAATCGAATTGGGGGGGGAAGGGCTTTGGCTGCGTCGAGGTGGGGGGCGCGGGTCTGGGGAGACGTGGCGGTGGTGGGCGGCCAGCGACGGAGCGCGGTGGGGCTGGGCGGAGGTTCGTCGTTCGATCGGTTTTTTTTTCCTTTTCCACGATCTGTAGAATGAGAGGAGAGAGAGAGTGGAGGGTAGGAATATATAATAATATATATTATTTTATTTTAATTTTTCTCCTTAAGTCACTTTTTCTATTTAACTCCAATTCGTACCCAACGACTGTCGCCCCTAGCGTAATACCCCCATTCCAAACACAATGGGATATGTATCGTAAGCTGATTCGATTGTTTCGATCGGTTTTCGTCAAAATCAACATATAACTCTATATATTGAATTTGAACACGCATTTCACTTTACCGGGGCCACATACTAACTCTAAAAATTCCCGAAAAATATTTTCTAGCTTCGTATTGACGATACGGTACTAACAAAACTAGTTTCATCGAATTCTGAGACCGTTGGAAAAATGACCATTTTCCAGTCGATTAAAATCAACTGAAACTGGTCAAACGCGTTTTCCTTTGCCACGCTCACATATTGATTCAAAAAATTATGAAATTTGGAATCTAGCAATAACTTTACACCACGGACCCAACAAAAGTGGTTTCGTCGAAATCCGAGGTCGTTTGCAAAATCTCCATTTTTAAGGGCCTGAATTCCATAGCGACTATTCAGAATTTTCAACTGGACATATCTTTTGATTCCCGCTATGAAATTTTAATTTTTCGGATTCGTTGGAAAGATATTCTCAATTAGATCCTAATGTTTTTGGTTTCACTAAAATCCGGTTTATTTTGCACCCGGTATGTTCATTTGAAGTTTGAAATCGAATTATCGAACTACCGCGCCATTTTCAATTCCTTTTATAAATATATATAAATATTTATATTCTATCGACGAACTATATAATATATACGTTCGAATTCTATTCAAAATAAATTTCTCGTCGATATTATTTAAAATAATTCATTTTAAATAATCAAAATTCGCTAAAATTGCCAAAATAAAAATTTTAAACTGGCCCAGATTTTCGGGTTGTTGCAATCTCCCCCACTTAAAACTTTTCATCCCCGAAAAGGAACAAAGTCGAAAGTGGTTTGATCAATCAACTCTACGTTCGATTTGGCTTCCATTCTCCAACTTTTCAGTTTCTGAGAATTTTCAAATTTTCAAAAATTTGGCTAACACCCGGAATTTTCGAAAAATTTCGCCATAACCTCCCCTGCACCGGGAGCCACGGGAAAATCCCGAAATTGCCATATAGGCCTTCTGATCTCAAAAAGAAAAAGAAAAATTCAAGCGGCTAGCCAATAGACTCATAAAATCATCATCACCCAAACAAAACAATAAATTGTGTAGTAAACATGTACCTATTTGTCGGGCAAACAAATTTTATTCTCTGCTCTAGCCTCCTTGCTATGACCTGTTCAATGTAAGTACATGTATATACAAGCAAATGCGTCCAAATTTCAATACAATTCAATGTTTGGTTCAATTAGGCTAAATGGCTAAAAATTTCAATTAATCAAACCATAATCAAACAACACAACCATCAATCTATTAGTTGATTAGCTTTTGAAATTCATAACTTTGATATATAGTCAAAAATCAGATTTTTGATGCCAAATCACAACAATAGGCCCTATCTAATTTTGGTTCTCACACCAGTCTAATGGAAATATATAGAAATCCCACCTTCGAAACTCGAACATAAATGTTAATGATGCGATCGCTATCATCAATATCATCTCCGGGCGACTAGAGTGTGATGCTATATCTATCCAATATATTAAAACTTTGAATACACGTTTGCAAGGCGTATATGCAAATTCTTTATATACTGAATTGTCCAAGATCAATATAAATAAATTATTCAAATACGTGTAAAACGATTTAAATTTCAAAACAAAACTTGTTTTCAATTTTAAAAATATACTCTTCACACTCGTTCTAGGATACTACTGATCCCATCTCTAACGAGTCATTCCCATTGGATATTACTAATCCAATATCTGATGAATTCTTTCGTATGGTTCTAATGTGTCTTGTTCTCTGAGCTTTGTAAACCAAAGCTCTGATACCAACTGTGAAAACCCGTAACTTCCCCGTGAAGGAAAGAGCGGATAGTTCGAGAACAACCCACAACAGAACGCAGACGGAAGAACATTTCATTGTATATTACAACAATCCATCAGAATACAAGAATATACAGAAATATCAGAGATTTAAATTACATTTAAATACATCGCAGCGGAAAATAATACAATACACAACTAGAAGAGATATGCGGATACAAAGCTTTCCGGATATCATTCCAGCTGTAAACCAGGATCCTGTGAATATAAATCTGCAAAACCAAAACTATTAGCTGCCCGTGTCAAAATATGGGCACCCAGAGTTTAGGTTAAAACAATAAACTCCAGGTCAGTCATGTGACTGGTGTGAGAACTAAAACAGTTATTAATCTTTATTTTAAAGTTAGGTAAATCAAGGGACCACGCCGTATAACACGAAACGGGTTTCCTCCCAAGAATACCAGTGCATAAAACAAACAGCGCAATGCTAAATAAAGAAAAATGAAGCTATTATAAGACCCAGTTCCCATCACACAATGCAACGCAAGCCGGAGGATAGGGTTTTTACCTTATAATAGCCAAGAATGCTTGATACGTTTAAAAACAAATCTTTTGATACTATAATAAGTGTATAGTGCATAAAACAACTTCAAATCATAAGTATCAATCATAGACGGCATAAGCGCCCCATCCCACTATGTCGCCATACTAGGTTCTACAAATAAAACCGCAAATGTCACGTATTTGGAAATTGGATTTCCATCTATGAACCGAGGCAAAAGATAGTCCTCAACCGATTCGAGACGCTCTAGCCCGCCCCTCAGGAACAGCCGCAACTGCCCCTTGGATCGTCAGGGTCGGTCCACCGATGTGGATTATAATGCCTGAACACTACGTTTCTCCGCCCTTTGGGGCGTAAATGAGCCAACGAATGACTCCATCGGACCCGGATCGTCCGATCAAACCGAGGCGCCTCGCAACAGCAACAACCACACAGGTGAAAATAATATAAATGTCAGGGCTGGTAGGTCACTGACACCACCCTAGCTAGAAAGAAAACGCATGTCCCCCCTGAGGTCCGTCTCCCGTTTTTGGTTCACCACCGGGGTGTGAGGCTCGCGAATTCACGTTACACAAAGATGTGCCACACAGGTTGTGCTTTGATCATCACCACAAGACTTTGCTTTTCAACATAAGCCTTGATCATTTGCCACTTAGGCATGCCACACAGGGAATTCACTCTATGCGTTTGATATCCATCAGTATATAACCCCTGAGCTCGTACGTCTCAGAGAAGGGCGTTAAGCAAGAGAATAAATTCTCCGCCGCCAAACAGATATATGTTTAATAGAGATCAATCACACAAACTAAAATCCAATGTCAGACACACAGTCCATTTACAAGTCCGTTCTGGGTCTAAACGAAACCGGAGGCACCTAGTACCCCGCATATCCATCGATCTCCAAGTACGTCTGGACGATCACCAACTGTTTCCATCTTCTTGGGTGTACAGCCCAATCAAGATCTTCAGTAATCACCCAAACGACGTGAAGACTTCCGGTCTTCGACCACCGTCTTCATCTTCGACTTATCGTCGTATCAGTTATTCAGAATGGGATAAACCCGATCTTTCCGAATAACTCGTGTATATTTTAAATAAGTGTTACACAAACACAACATACGCCTCATTCCAATTCATCAGTCACTAACCGTAAATTAACCAGAGAATAATTCCCCAAATATTAACCCTGAAGGCCGAAACCAACATCAGATCAATATCTAGAAAACCATTCTGCTTAGCTAACCGACAGTTAGTTTCCAAATTTCACATTCATAGGGAAAGGTTCCCATTAATTTTATCAAAGATAAATCCTTTAAATTTATTCTTTAATCTATTTTTGAATATCAATTCAAACTAGTTGGGATTAACGAACCTTACCGAAGTAATCATTCGTTTTAATTTCTCAATCCCAACCTATTCATCCCATGAAGTAAAACTGGTTATACTTCATATCTAACACCACGGTGTTATCGGTAAATTCAATTACCATTCCACGTTCAAATCTAATTAAAGATTTAACTATCGCCTGGAGTAAAACTGGTGATACTCCATTCTCAATCTTTTCAATCTAATTAAAGATTCATTAAAACTCCACTGAGTTTTAATCTGTGACTGGGTTAAAGAATCAGTGTCATTTAAAACACGGTTCACGATAAACCCAAAATCACCTCACATTTCAATCAGTCCCTAACCGTAAATTAGCAAGTGAGCAGTTCCCTAAGTATTAACCCCGAAGGCCGAAACCAACATCAGATCAATACCTCTGAAACCATTCAACTTAACTAATCTCCGGTTAGTTTCTGATTTTCTTAACTCCTTTAGGTCTAAGAACAGTATTATTGAAGATACCGCTCACGACAACCCAAAATCACATTCTATTAATTATCGGGTTAAAGAACTAGTGTTATTTAAAATACTGTTCACGATAAACCCAAAAATCAATATCAATTCAATTCCAATTAAATATCATTTAATTGGTACACTTCATTAAATCTAAATAAAAAGATGTAACCTTTTCTCAAATGGGTTCAAGAACAGTGTTAATGAAGACACCATTCACGACAAACCCCAAATCACATTTGATATTAAATACAAGGCTCTGAATAGAAAATATACCGGCTTAAATTCAATATCAAATTCTACGACGAACAAATATCGTATTGGAAATAACGATATAAATATATCTTTCAAATTCCCATAACAATATCTGTATCATCACGAAATCCAACATCGAAATATTCCGAAGACAATTTCGATTCAAATCCATTCCAATGCAATCATTGGAAATTCTGGTTATTTTCAAAACCATTTCAAATTCAATTTATTTATTTAAAAATAAATAGAATTATAATTCTAGTTCAAAACTAGTTCATTTCGATAAAAATCTATTTTTACCTTTTCAAATATGGAGTTTTTCATCCCAAATCTTCACAAATCATTTCTTATGATTTTACACAAATTATTACTATTTTTAATAATTTTATCAAGGCCTGTACAGTCGATTTCCATCAACGGCCATCGAACTGCACTTACAGCGACCTTTTTCAAATTTGATTTGGACATAATTCCAAATCCAACCGTTAGATTTCTAATTTCTAATACTCGTTAGAAAGCTCTTTTCGATATGAACCCAACGGTCCCGGTTTTAGGAGAATCCGACGGTCGGATCTCCCGCAATATCCTTTCGAAGTCAATGGTCGAAATTCGCGAACTGCCGCGGCGCGGCGCGTTCTATTCAGGCCATTATATTATATATATTATATATATAATATATACTTTGTCGATTTTCTTTCGAAACGAATTTTATAAATCGTTTTAAATTCGTTTTCAAAACGGTTTAAACTTCATATTCAATTTCAAATCAAAATTGAATATTCCAATATAAATTCGTTTTAAATTCATTTCAAATCGATTTCAATTCAAATTGATTTCTAATTAAATTTTAGTTCGTTTTTCAATTCAATTCAATTTCAATTCGAATTCATTTCTATCTGATTTCAATTCGAATTCATTTCTATTCAACTTCAATTCGAATTCATTTCTATTCAGTTTAATTCGAATTTCAATTCTATTCGATTTCAAATATATTCAATTTAATTCGAATTTCAATTCTATTTCAATTTAATTCGAATTTCAATTCTATTTCAATATTCATTGAAAAGTGAATAAAATCGATATAAATATCGTTCACGTCAAAATGGCATCAATCTAATCAACACGGCTTCATATATTTCTATTTTCAAATATTCTATTTCAAATATTTCTATTTCAAATATTTCTTTTTCAAAACTTTCTTTTTTAAAACTGGAATGAGGCCCAATCAATTACCATATAATGTTAATTATATGGATTTTCTACAACACATGTATGCAATAACAACGATGAATAATCAACCATCATCCAAAGTGCATTCTACACTGTATAAGCATCAAATGTAAATATTCAACGCTTATAACAGTCTGCCAATTAATCGATCGACATACAACTAACTATTGGGATTAGTGTATGTCCTATATCATCCCAATACCCGTGTGGGGTTTCAAACAATCAAACACAGATTTTATTTGTGCAGTTGGGCGATGTGTAAAATTTATCGTCCCAACCAATATCAGTCAAATGTGTGTATATAAACAAATCGTCCGATTTGTTTATTTTTATTTCATTCCTTATACACGTTAAAAATTCTATTTTTAACTATAAAATATTTTCCACTATAAAATATTTTATTTCGTTTCACATCACATCACATAATCAACTACACATCAAAATCAAACAAACAAGCATACAAGTCGTCCATGGTCTGTGAACGACGGGTGTCGGGTGCTACTAAACACCGTCTGCATCCTAGTATATATATAACTAGAATATTAAATCAAAGAGTGAGAAATTCTCACAGAATAGCTAATCCAATCCCACGACTCTTCTTTGTAGAAATCTTCGACGTTCTTGCCTCTTGCCACTTTCTTTGCCTGTATTCTCTACATATGTAAAAATCACATTTTTACTTCGCTATTCTATATATAAAAATCAAATTTTTACTTCGCTATTCAATATATAAAAATCGAATTTTTACTTCGCTATTCAATATATAAAAATCGAATTTTTACTTCGCTATTCAATATATAAAAATCGGATTTTTACTTCGCTATTCAATATATAAAAATCGAATTTTTACTTCGCTATTCAATATATAAAAATCGAATTTTTACTTCGCTAATCAATATATAAAAATCGAATTTTTACTTCGCTATTCAATATAGAAAAATCTCGTCTTTCTCCTATTAAAAATCTCGTCTTCGTGTATGTTAAAGATCGCATTTTTTTTTTTTTGAACAACAAAATATATAACTTCATATTTTTAAAGCAATACGTTTTTTCCTAAAACAAGGTATAATTTCATTTCTAAAACAAGGACTGATTTTTATTTCTAAAACAAGAACCGATTTCAAACAATGTTATTTAAATTAAATTAATAAAAAAAACTTACTGTATTTTTTATTTTGTATGGAGAAATTATAGCAATTCAAACATTTGATAATTAAAAATGTAATTAACTGGATTAAATAGGATTATAATTAATCAAACATCCACTGTTAATATCCTGCGAATGATGAAATCATCGTTCAACCTCTAGGGTTCGTCATTGCTTCGCCTGAGGGCTGCTGGAGGTCGATTGGAGGGTGCCATGTCATCCTCCATGGAGCGAACTGCCATCGTCGTGGAAGGGGCGGAGCGCGGTGGGGTCCAGCGCCGGAAATACTGGTGCGAACGGCAGGGCGAAGGCGAGTGGGGGGGAGGGGATCGAAGGTAGGCGGCGGTGCTGGCCTTGGGCGGCGCGTTGGCGGAGAGGGAGGTCGCGGTCCTCGTTTTGGGCGATTTGGGGGCAGAAATCGAATTGGGGGGAAGGGCTTTGGCTGCGTCGAGGTGGGGGGCGCGGGTCTGGGGAGACGTGGCGGTGGTGGGCGGCCAGCGACGGAGCGCGGTGGGGCTGGGCGGAGTATCGTCGTTCATTCGGTTTTTTTTTTCCTTTTCCACGATCTGTAGAATGAGAGGAGAGAGAGAGTGGAGGGTGGGAATATATAATAATATATATTATTTTATTTTAATTTTTCTCCTTAAGTCACTTTTTCTGTTTAACTCCAATTCGTACCCAACGACTGTCGCCCCTAGCGTAATACCCCCATTCCGAACACAATGGGATATGTATCGTAAGCTGATTCGATTGTTTCGATCGGTTTTCGTCAAAATCAACATATAACTCTATATATTGAATTTGTCCACGCATTTCACTTTACCGGGGCCACATACTAACTCTAAAAATTCCCGAAAAATATTTTCTAGCTTCGTATTGACGATACGGTACTAAAAAAACTAGTTTCATCGAATTCTGAGACCGTTGGAAAAATGACCATTTTCCAGTCGATTAAAATCAACTGAAACTGGTCAAACGCGTTTTCCTTTGCCACGCTCACATATTGATTCGAAAAATTATGAAATTTGGAATCTAGCAATAACTTTACACCACGGACCCAACAAAAGTGGTTTCGTCGAAATCCGAGGTCGTTTGCAAAATCTCCATTTTTAAGGGCCTGAATTCCATAGCGACTATTCAGAATTTTCAACTGGACATATCTTTTGATTCCCGCTATGAAATTTTAATTTTTCGGATTCGTTGGAAAGATATTCTCAATTAGATCCTAATGTTTTTGGTTTCACTAAAATCCGGTTTATTTTGCACCCGGTATGTTCATTTGAAGTTTGAAATCGAATTATCGAACTACCGCGCCATTTTCAATTCCTTTTATAAATATATATAAATATTTATATTCTATCGACGAACTATATAATATATACGTTCGAATTCTATTCAAAATAAATTTCTCGTCGATATTATTTAAAATAATTCATTTTAAATAATCAAAATTCGCTAAAATTGCCAATATAAAAATTTTAAACTGGCCCAGATTTTCGGGTTTTTACAATTTTGTTGTGGTGTATATTGAGCTTTAAGTTCATGTTTGATTCCATGGATTTTGCTAAAATCTTCAAATAAAAAAGATATATATTCTCCTCCGCGATCACTTCTCAAAAAAAAATATCTGAAACCAAGTTGATTTTTCAACTTGGAGCTTGAATTCTCTGAAGCAAGACAGAGCTTTATATTTTTCTTTGACCATATAAACCCAAATTTTTCTTATAAAATCATTAGCATACAACAAGAAACACCTGCTTCCTTCAAGTGATGCAACTTGCATAAATCCATAAAGGTCAGTATGCACTAGCTCCAGAGGAGATTTTGACTCCCATTTATATTTTGATGGAAAGGATTCACGATGTTGTTTTCCCAGTTGACATTCTTTACACACGTCATTGATCACATCGATTTTAGGCAATCCTTAAACAATCTCTTTTGTGTACAACTTTTTCAAAATTCGAAAATTTAAATGGCTAAATCTGTCATGCCACAAATTTGAGATTTGATTGTTAGTAGTGTACTAACAAGAACCTTTCATCCCATTAAGTTTGATAGGAAATAAATTATCTGAGCCCAAACAATATATGCAACATGAAGATTTCTTTTTTTTCATGGTGCAAATGTCTCCAGCGAAGTGAAAGTGAAAGCCTTTCTTTAACAATTAACCAACACTTAACAGATTACATTTCAATCCTAGTACATAAAGTACTTCCGATATCTTTTCTATTTTTCCAGCCTTTGTTCTAAAAGTGATATAATAAACTCCTTCAATTTTTAGTGATTTGGCATCTCCAATAGTCACCTGCCCATGATAGTTTCCATGACATGTGAAAACAAATTTTTATTTCCAGTCATATGCCTACTTGCACCACCATCCAAGTACCATATATTTTCAAAGTTTCCACTAGAAGCAATCAATAAAGTTTCAGAAGATTCAGAAGGTCCATATTCATTTTGATGTACAAATCCGGCTTCACCTTTTTTTCGGGTACTTTTCCTAACAACCAAACTTTATGGCGTCGTTTATGACAATAATCGCATTCAATATAAGGTTTTGTACCTTTGTAAGAGCCTCGACCTCTACTTCTTATATTATTGTGGAATGACTGTCTCTTATCACTTTTGAATTCATCATTCCTTTTCCCTTTCTTTTGTTGACCACATGAATGTCTTTCGCCACTTCCTTGACTACGCCCTCTACCATGACCTCGAAAAAAAAGCTCGGTTTCTCGTAAGTGAAAGTTGGGATTTCAAAGCTTAGTCTTGAGAAGGATTAGATTGATTGCTTCTCTGCAAGATTCTAGCCTCATGAGCTTCCAATCTTCCTTGTAAACCCTCAATTGACATTGAAGAAAGATCACTTGATCCTTCAATGGCAACTACGATATGATCAAATTTAATTACCAGTAAGCTTCGTAGAACTTTCTCTACTGTCCTTTGAGTCTCCATAACTTCACCATTCGTAGCCATTTAATTTACAATGAAAGAGACACGGGTGAAATATTCTGAGATCTTTTCATTTTCTTTCATCTCAAGCTTTTTGAATTTGGCCTGTAACGATTGTAAACATACTTTTTTCACTTGATCATGTCCGAAGTACGTCGTCTCTATTATTCTCCATGCTTCATGTGTAGGGTCTAAATTAGCCTTAAAGGGGGGTGAATAGGGTTTATTGCAGTTATTCGCTGAGCAATAAATAATAGGACCACAGATAATAATCAGAGTAAGTGCGGAAAAGTAAATAACACACAGAAATACCTAGCTTTGGCAAAACTCTGCCTATTGCTGCATTCCCCAAGGTTTCTACTAGGAATTAAAACAATCTCTACATTTACAATCCACTATAAACTCGCGACACCCGCTCCTAACTGTTCTAATCCTACGCTTAAAACCCTGCACTTATCTACCTTTTTATTCCATTTATTGCTATTTATCATGTTATTGTCATTTATGACCATAACAGTTATATTCTCCTAAGGCACTAGTTAACCTCCTTAAATGTCATTTATTACCATCAATTATAATTAATGTCACTTATTAAGCTTATGTTCATGATTTCCTAAGATGTTAATTAAACTAATGAATGTCCTCATTGTATTTGTTCCTTGTTATTCTAGTCTATTTATTGCAACTCTTTTAATATTTCTATTTTATTTTAACTTGATTCATTCTTGTGTGTATATGTGTGTGTGTGTGTGTACGTTATAAGAATTACTTATTTACTTGATTGGAGTTACAATTCCTATTTCTAGTCATTGTTTTTTAATTGTAACCGTTTAGACATAACTACTTAATTCAATTTATTTTCTCCAAATCAATGATGGTTACAATAGTTATTACTCATTTATGATCTTATTCATAGCAAATCAATTATATTTATTGTTACAACGACCATTATATATATATATATATATATATATATATATATATATATATCCGTTTAATCTGGATTATACTTCCATATGTAATTCCACAAAATGGAAACCATATTCAAACATACATGCATATCCCTAAAACTACAATCCCTGTGGTTTGTAACCTGGTTAAACTAGAGTTCAAAATAAAAAAATACAATACAATAAAATCACTTAAAAAATAATCTCAAAACCCTAAACATATTAAAATAAAACTTAGACTAATTAAAAAGTTAATTAGGTTGGCCCCTTGTTTGCGTTACCACTTGGCTCCTTTATTTGGCTTTGTTGGAAATGTCGGCTTCCTCTTGTATTCAATGGTAACCGAACCCTTAAACAAGACTAGGGCTTCGTGCCTTTTGCTCTTCAACGGCCACCTAGGGTTTTATGCTCCTGTCCAAATCGCAACTTCAACTACTTCGACTGATTTGATGATGGCTACGTTATGCAATTTCTTCCTGGTTGACGATTTGGTGTTTGAAAAATCTCCTAGTCTTCGTGAGTTCTCTTAATTTATTTGTTCGAATTTACTCATTGATTTTTCAATCATTGCCTATGATGAGTCGGTGCTAATTTATAAGGTTTTAAATCTGAAATAATCTCTGAACGTATATAGATTTAGTCATTTATATGTTGCTGCGATTTTGTATGAGTTTGAAATATCCAGACTTCATGGAATAAATTTACATATGAATTCCTCTAGAATTTTGAACTGGTCCTCTTTCGAAAATAAACGAAAAGATGATTGGTTGACTTTGATATTTTCTGGAACTTCATATTGACAATTCCTTGCTGAAAATAAAAAATCTTGTATATGTTTATTTCTGGAAACTTGAATTGCTTATTCGGTGAATCATTCTCCCTTGCCAAATATTGACTTTTGCTCATTGTAAAATCTCCATCATTTTTTAGTGTTTTCCTGCGCTTTGGTTTCTACTTGAACCTGCTACACTTGCCATTTTGTTGATCATGACTATTGCTCGCCATGCTTGTTGTTGTGTTTAACACTGTGAGCTGTTGTACCTCACATT
Organism: Allium sativum; assembly: GCA_030737875.1. NCBI lineage: Eukaryota > Viridiplantae > Streptophyta > Magnoliopsida > Asparagales > Amaryllidaceae > Allium > Allium sativum. The sequence continues at coordinate 197,732,407 of CM060911.1, forward strand.
CATTTATGCTTATGCTTTGATGTGCATATCCATATGTTTCTGGCCTAAGCAAGTACACTTGCACTACTTCAAATTTGCTGGGCTATTTTATTTGAGCTTGAGTTTGTACTGTTGCTTTTTGCTAGCCATTTTACTACTACCAGTTTGTACATGGTCTTGGGACACTTGACCATTACTAAGATTGAACAGCTTGACCTGTACTTGCATTTTAAAACTTTTTTATAGTTCCACCTGAATATGTGCATTGTTGTTTCAATGTTTGGACTTGGAACCTTGTAAATATTGGTCCTTTGCGCCTCTGTGCCTTTGTACCTCATGCACTTGTTTATTATTTCACTAGTGTATACATGGACTGTTGCATATATTGCCATGTGCATTGGAGTACTGTGCATTCTTGTATTGTGCACTTTTGTGCTTGATGATCCATTTGTGCCACTGAGTTGCACACTTTTGTGTATTCATACTACCTTCTTTCTATAGTTTTGTCTTGGCCAATTTCTTGGTGCATATCCATGGTTGTCCCTGTTCATATCGCTTGCACACTTGCTTGACTTCTCGGTTGATTGCTTGTTCAAATCTTTGCTCAGCTTGCTATATCCATATTTGTATATGTACACTTGTGTACTTTGTGTTTGACCCGAGCATCTGCAGCCATACAACTTGACTTGGCTTGGCTTGTTAATTTATGTGCATTATTATGCAATAGTCTGTCTTGCATTTGTTGTCAATTTTTGTGTGTTGGATTTGGTCATTTTAAGTTAGCTCTTTGGCATATGAAACTACCTAGCTGCATTAGTGCTCTATTCTTGCTCTGCCCATTTATGCTTTACATGTCGAACTTATGTACTTGCACATTATAAATATAAATATAAATATAAATATAAATATATATACACACACACCCCTTTATGTGTATACATGTATTGTGTATGTGCAACTTTTATATTTGTGGGATATTCGAATAACGGACATGAATTTTCTATCAGCAAACCACCATATTTAAATTAAAAAAAGGTTGTGTCGAGCTTGTGGTACTTATAGTGTATCACTGTGAATATTACAAGCAGTCTAGGCTTCGATAAATGTATATATATCAGACCAAGTCTAAAAAATGATGAGAAACATACCAAAATTCTAAGGCAAATAAAATGTAAAATAAAATTATATTTCCTTGTGTCTAAATCTATTTTGTTCCAGTTTACTGTGTGTGTCTGTGACAAGTATATAAGTGACTATACTGGATTGGAACACAAGAAGGTTCAGTGTGTGTGTCAGTATGTATAACTGAGTCTGTATATAAACTGAGTGATCTGAGTGAAATGTAGTGAGGAACTCCGTATGTGAAATTGGTTTTAGACATGAATAAAATTTTACTATCATTTGTAATAAACAAATTGATTGAAATAAAATACATTTGTGTTGTTTAATTCAATCTGTCTAATTCATTTGAATTCTTTTAATAATACAATTTCATATATGATATATATTCTAGTGTGTCATGTCAGAAATATCCGAACATATTTGATTGAATAGTAAATAATGGAGTAAAAAATATGTACTATTTCAAATGTTGAAATAAAATATTTATTTGAATAAAAACACAGTTTGTATATTTAATTCAGAGTAGTAGCATTTTATTCAATATAAATATTTATTCTTATATGCGATGTGAAATATAGAATAGTGCTGCTTACAAACACATTTATATAATAATATATATGTTTGTTATCATCAAACAAAAATCATAATGTTATACTCAACAATCTCCCCATTTTGATGATGACAAACATACACAAAGATTTTGAACATGATAAATGTGTTTGAATATGAAATATAGTACTTCCCTTATTTATATGCTCCCCTTACAACTAAACTTCCCCTATATATATTCATATGAGTGGTATAAAAAATTCAATTGAATTTCCAATATTAAAATATTCTTGAATTATTCACTCATCAATCAAAATCTTAACCATTCTCCTCATTTTGTTATCATCAAAAGGATAATAGAAATCGAAATAGTGTTGAACATAGACTAGAAATATAAATTCAAATCAAGAGGGAAAATATATATCGTAAATCTCATTCAATCAAACAAAAATCATAATATTTTTCAAATTAGAAGCAAATTTCACTTTTTAGAATAATGGATTTACGATTGATTTTATAAAATGAGGACAGATTTTAAATTTCAAATATAGGATTTATGAATTCCTTAATTTTCAAATAATTTTCAAGTTTAAGCACAAAATAATTTAAGCAAGTTCTAACCGTGCATAACTGCTAGGACTTTTAAATGGAGTCAGTAGTAACTTAAAATTGTTAAGTATTTATAACCATGCATAACTGCTAGGACTTTTAAATGAGATTAGAAAAATACTTAACTTTATCCTCACTTATGAGTTCCATCCATGCATAATTGCTTAGAAAAATACTTAACTTTATCCTCACTTATGAGTTCCATCCATGCATAATCGCGAGGATTTTTAAATGAGAATGGAAGCACATATAGAGATTAAGGTGATTCACCCATGCATAACCGAGGACTTTTAAATGAGAGCGAATACCAAGGATTTTATTTCAAAATGGTTTCAAAAATATTTCTTATTTCCAAAAACAATTTAAACTCCCCACATTATATAAAACCATGATGAGTGACAAAAATATGGTAGAAATAGAAGATGATCGTGAAATAAGCACAAATTCAAAAATATTATAAAATATGTCCAATCATCATGAGAATTAAATAATATTTTCTCTTGTTATGAAATAGACTACAGTTACAACTCACCACAATTTCATAAATTTAATAATAATTTTGATGAGTTCCAAAATGATTCAATTTGGTCAATAATCTCAATTTTTGAATAAATAATCAAAAATGATTTTAAAATTGAAAATATCAGTTTCAAGAGGGGTTCTTGAAATATTAATGCAAGTTGAAAATCAGTTTCAAAATCAATTAGTAGAATGTGAAACTTTATTAATACTTTTAAGACTGATTGCTCCTAGACAATTTTAAAAAAACACTTGTAATTCAAATTGGCTATGGAATTCAAGGTAGTCTAAACACCGATTTCAACATATTATCCAATCACCAAGACACTCAAACAAATCTTTACAATTCAATTTCTTTATCAGTGTAGCAGAAAATCAGTTTCAAAGCAAGAATCACAAGAGAATTTTTCAAGGCATTTTACAAAACACAATCAATGATTCAAATCAAAAGCAAGTTATTTGAAATCACTTGATAAAATTTATTTCAGAATTCAAATTATAATCCATAAGATTCAACAATTAATCGCAAATGATTTCAAAATCAAAATAACCAAGCCACGCCAATAACTTTGAAATTTTCACAACTTATCAATCATAGCTTTCAAGTAGTGTGATGAGTTGAGTGCAGTTTTTCAATATTTTGCAAGAAGACATCAAAGATGTGTGAAATTTCATTAGTTTTCCAGAACATCAAAATTTTCAAAATTCTAAATAATAGTGTTCAAGATGTGCTCAAAATACTACAACGCTGTCAGAAATTCAGGGACCAGTCTAAAAATTAAACTTTAAAAGAATTGCTGTTTTTCATCAATTTAAATTCGGAATCTGGAAATACTCAAAACATAAAGTTGTGACAATTAAATCTAGTTTCCATAAAATCAAAAAATTTGCAATTTGAAGTAAAGAAGATCAAGATATGCCAAAAATACTATGGCAGTGTTCATACAGATCAGCATCAATAAAATAAATAAAACACGAGTTTAGAGATCATACCTGACTTACCATAATCGATGTGAACCAAAGAATCTCTAACTCAGAAATCTATGGCTATGGAACTCTGAATTATTTAATAATATAGAACAACTTGAATTTTATGTTACTTCCACAAAGTTGTTCCTTAGCCTTCCTCGGTACCTAATTGTTTATAGGATCGAGTGGTCTTACAAAGGTTGTTTTACCACTCTTAGCTTCATTTACACATTTTGATACCAAAACCTATTTATATAACAATCCATTAATATCCACAAAAGTTCCCTTAGGAACCCAAACTCGTTTAATCTTCATCGAATTCTTTTTGTTATATTTTGGGATCTAAATTTGTTTAATTTGATTGTTTCTAAACAAGTTCTCATTTCGTTTATAATTTAAAAACCCTTTGAAATTATAAGAGTCCAAATTTCCAATTCAACCTTTTTCAAAGCTATTTGTAGGATTTTTAAAATCATTAAAAAAATTCTTTTCAACTTGATCCATTTTCCCAAAACCGAGTCAGTTCTTATTCTCAAAAAATTGGTTTATTAACAATATATTCAACGATTTTTCTCCTTTAGAAAATTAAGCCAATATTCATTCAAGTCGTTGAATTTTATATTTAAGATCACTATTTTCTTTTATCAAATTCGAACAATGATTTATAGCAATCTTTCTCTTTTCAGCATCATTTTGTTTCAAAACCATATTTTCATTTTTAAGCATTTTAATTTTAGCATTGGACTTAGAAATCTCAATTTCAAATTGTTTTCGCTTTTCAAAATCAAGTTATTCAAATTCTCTAAGCTTTTCAATCTCCTTTTCAAAATCACGATTATCATTTTTCAAATTCACATTTTCACTTTCAAGCAACTCAAAACTAGTTTTGAAATTCAAAAGATCATCACTCAAAATCTGACACTTTTTGCATTCCGAAATCTGTGAATTCCTAACTTTTTCAAGTTTACTTTCTAATCTAGTAATTTCTTGAACTAGTTTTGACCTATCAGATTTCAATTTTTTAACTTTTATCTCAAGAGAATCAACAGTTTTTGTGAGATCGTGACACATTAAAATCAAATCTTTGTAAGTGAAATTTGGTACCTCACTTGATTCCTCTTCACTATTTTTCGAATTATATTGTGCCATAAGACACTAATTAGCTTCATCTTCATCCTGTCAAAAACTTCTTCTCCTTCCTCATCATCCCATATAGCTAAAAACGCCATCTTCTTCTTCTTTCCTTTTTCATTTTGGAGTCGTGGGCAATCTGGTTTGATATGTCTGGGTTTCTTACAATTGTAACAAATAACTTCATCGTCTGACCTATTTGAATTTTTGGTATTGTTAGTTTTTGAATTCTTCTTTTGCGGCTTGTAATTTCTTTTAGCCCACTTTCTAAAAATCATGGCTAGCTCTTCAATGGGATCTTCGTCATCACTTTCAACAGTATTATTTAGAGAAAACGTCTTTTTCTTCGATTCAAAATTCTTTCGTTCTTCCATTGCTTTTAGCTTCATCTCATAAGTTATCACTTTAGCTTAAAAATTCAACAGTAGCACTCTCAGAATTTTTCTGATTAATTCCACTTTAGTATAAACTTTTCCAAGAGCTTTTGCATTATAAACAAGTGATGAGAAGCGATCGAACATCTCTTTTATATCTTTGTCTTTTTGCATGTATTTTTTTTCATATTCTTTGCTGAGTAGAGCAAGACAAGATTCCTTAACTTGATATATTCCTTCATGTGTGACCTCCAACGTATGCCATATTTCCTGCGCAATTAAACAATGAGATATTTGGTTAAATTCAGTTTTATTGAGAGCACATATTAAAGCATTCATTGCTTTAACATTAGTTGAAAATAATTTTTTATATTAGCATCCCACTTGTCTTTTGATTTAGGAATTTTAACACCATTAATAATCACATTGGGAGATATATAATCTATTTCAATAATATCCCACACATCATAATCAACCGAACTCAAATAATTTCCATCCTAATTTTCCAATACTCATAATCAGTTCTATTAAACATAGGTGGTCTAGCTATGGATTGACATTCAGAAAATGCAATATTAGACAAATTCATGACTCTAAAAGCAAAAAATACTTGCTTTGATGCCACTTGTAGGATTTAAATTAACCATAGAAGGGGTGAATATGGGTTATTGCAGTTTTTCGCTGAGTAATAAATAATAGGGGTTATAAATAATAGGACTATAGATAATTATTCAAAGTAAGTGCGGAAAAGTAAATAACACACAGAAATACCCAGCTTCGGCAAAACCCTGCCTACTGCTGCATTCCCTAAGGTTTCTACTAGAAATTATAACAATCTCTATGCTTACAATCCACTGTAAACTCGCGACACCCGCTCACAGCTGTTCTAATCATATGCTAAAAACACCGCACTGATCTCAATCCCCAAGATCATATTTCCTCGAATTACAAATCTGTAACTCGCAAACCCCAAACTATAATCCTTGTAGTTTGTAACCTAGTTAAACCAGAGTTCAAAATAAAAAATACAATAAAAATCACTTAAAAATAATCTCAAAACCCTAAACACATTAAAATAGAACTTGGACTCTTTATAAAGTTAATTAGGCCGACCCATTGTTTGCTTTAACACTTAGCTCCATTATTCGACTTTGTTGAAAATGGCGGCTTCCTCTGATCTTCAATGGTAACTGAATCCTTAAACGAGAATTATAGCTTCGTGCTTTTTTCTCTCCAATGGCCACTTAGGGTTTTACGCTCTCTGTCCAAATCACAACTTCAACTACTTTGATTGATTTGACGATGGCTTCGTTATGCAATTTCTTTCTGGTAGACGATTTGGTGTTGATTGAAAAATCTCCTGTCTTCGTGAGTTCTCTAAATTTATTTGTTCGATTTTACTCTTTGATTTTTCAATCATTGCCTACAATGAATCGGTCTTATTTATAGGGTTTTAAATCCGAAATAATCTCTGATTTCGTATATAGATTTGGTCATTAATATGTTGCTATGATTTTGTCTGAGTTTGAAATATTCAAACATCCTGGAATAAATTTCCATATGAATTCCTATGGAATTTTGAACTGGTCCTCTTTCGAAAATAAACGAATACATGCTTGGTTGACTTTGATATTTTTTAGAACTTCATATTGACACTTGCTTGCTGAAAATAAAAATTCTTGTATATGTTTATTTCTTGAAACTTGAATTGCTTATTTGGTGAATCATTCTCCCTTGCCAAATATTGACTTTTGCACTTTGTAAAATCTCCATCATTTGTTAGTGTTTGCCCTTGCTTTAGTTTCTACCTGAACCTGTTGCACTTGGCCATTTTCTTGATCGGGACTATTGTTCGTCATGCTTGCTACTGTGTTTAACACTGTGAGCTGTTACACCTCACATTCAACTATGCTTGTGCTTTGATGTGCATATCCATATGTTTCTGGCCTAAGCAAGTACACTTGCACTGATTCATATTTGCTGGGCTATTTTATTTGAGTTTGTACTATTGCTTTGTGGTGTTCATTTTACTGCTACCAGTTTGTACATGGTCTTGGGACACTTGACCATTGCTAAGATTGAACAGCTTGACTTGTACTTGCATTTTAAAACTGTTTTTTAGTTGTACCTGAATTTGTGCATTGTTATTTCACTGTTTGGACTTGGAACCTTATAACTACTGGTCCTTTGTGCTGCTGTGCCTTTGTGCCTCATGCACTTGTTTATTATTGCACTAGTTTATACATGGACCATTGCATATATTGCCTTGTGCATTGGAGTACTATGCATTCTTGTGCACTTTTTTGCTTGCTTCTCCATTTGTGCAACTGAGTTGCACACTTTTTTGTATTCATGTTGCTTGCTTTATATAGTTTTGTCTTGACCAATTTCTTGTTGCATATCCATGGTTGTCCCTGTTCATATCACTTGCACACTTGCTTGACTTCTCGGCTGATTGCTTTTTCAAATCTTTGCTCAACTTGCTATATCCATATCTGTATATGTACACTTGTGTGCTTTGTGTTTGACCTGAGCATATGCAGCTTTACAGCTTGACTTGGCTTGGCTTCTTAATTTATGTTCTTTGTTATGTAATAATCTGGCTTGCCTTTGTTGTTGCCAATTTTTTTTGTTGCCATTGGTCATTTTGGGTTAGTTGTTTGGCATATGAAACTGGCTTGTTGCATTGGTGCTTTATACTTGCTCTGTCCGTTTATGCTTTGCATGTCGAACCTATGTACTTGCACATTATATATATATATATATATGTGTGTGTGTGTGTGTGTGTGTGTACACACAACTGTATGTGTATACATGTATCATGTATGTGAAACTTTTACATTTGTTGGCTATTCGAATGATAGACATGAATTAACTATCAACAGACCACTATATTTTATAAAAAAATGTGTCGGGGCTGATCTGTGAGCACTAGAGATACAGTTTGCCTGCTGGTATTTACGTTGTATCACTTTGAATATTAGAAGAAGTCCAGACTAAGATAAATGTGTGTGTGTGTGTATATCAGACTAAGTCTAGAAAAATGATGAGAAACACACCCAAATTCTGAGGAAAATAAAATTTAAAATAAATTTATATTTACTTGTGTTTAAGTCTATTTTTGTTCCAGATTACCGTGTGTTTTCTGTGATAGGTATATAGGTGACTGGATTGGATTGGAACACAAGAAAGTTCAATATGTGTCAATGTGTATAATTGAGTCAGTATATAAACTGAGTGGTCTGAGTGAGATGTAGTGAGTAACTTTGTATATGAAATTGATTTTAGACATGAATTAAATTGTACTATTACTTGTAATAAACAAATATATTGAAATAAAATATTTTGGTTGTTTAATTCAATCTGTCTAATTCATTTGAATTCTTTTAATAGTACAATTTCATGTGTGATATGTATTCAAGTGTGTCATGTCAGTAATATCTGTACATATTTAACTGAATTGTAAATAGTGGAGTCAAAAATATGTACTATTTTAAATGTTGAAATAAAATATTTATTTGAATAAAAACACTATTTGTATATTTGATTCTGTGTAGTAGCATTTTATTCAATATAAATATTTTTTCCTATATGTGATGTGGAATATAGAAGAGTACTGTTTATAAACACATTTATATAATAATATATTTTTTGTCATCATCAAACAAAAATCATACTGTTGTACTCAACATCATGAGCACTATAAGTTTTTGAAATTCTCTCGTAAACAGGAATTTCTATGCTTGATAAATTTGAAAGAGAGCCTTTCTGTCCTTTTGCTTTTATTCTTCAAAACACCCCTTTGGGTATTCGTGAGTTGAGATTCATCTTTCGGCGCACCGACGACTTCTTTAAAAACATATTTGGAAAAAATATGAATTATGCATAAAAAGGATAAATTGGGGATTATTGGAATTTGGACAGACGGTAAATAGTTGGGGTTGGGTTGTATAATGAATTTAAACAAAGTGTTGCTTACAGGCAACCTATAAAAAGAAGTTTACGTGCAACCTATAATATAACAAAAAAATTACATGAAGAAATTAGGATTGTTAATAAACTTAATATGGGCGCTAAGTTTGATATAAACAAATTAATAAGCATGAATAGTAGTGGTCCGTTTCAGCAGCATAAGATGATTAAGGAAAATAAGTGGCATATTAAGAAAATGTGTAGTAAGAGTCTGTTCCGACAGCGGCGACTGATTAGGGAAAATAAGGAGCTCGTAGTGGTGGTATGTTCCGGCAGTAGGGGTAGGCTGATTAGAGAGAATAAGTGGCTAATTAAAATGATTAAATTATAGTGATCTAGGTGTTTGTTGACAGTTCTATGGGGGTCTAGGGTAGCTAGGTGATCAACAATAATTCTATGGTGGTCTTGGCGCTAGTAAATTAAATTGGGGACTAAGTCTAGGAGTGACTTAAGTCAAATTGCACTTTTGGTTGGTGATCCATATCAGACAGTATTCTTTTTATCACACTACACTGAGGTCTCACGAGGAGGCGGAGGTGCGCTTATACTGTATTGGACAGTAAGAGATCCAAACGAGGCGGGTACGGGAGCGTTCCGGTGGAGTGGTGAGCTTGCATCCCGCCGATTTAGGAAAATAAGATGTTGTTATGTCAGTGATTTACACTGTGTCCTTACCGATGATGGGTTGGGTCTGATAAACCTGAGACCATAGTCGGCATAGGTTATCACAATTGTGTTTTAGGAGTCGATCGATGGGTAAAATTAGGTTACATCCAAATTATGAATTGCAGCATGTGGTGTAGAAATCGAATGATTCGACAATCGACTATATCATTGTTTATCTTCTTATTCTTTTTTACTATATTGTGCTTTAAACTATTTTTATGTCTAGGTTTCCTCTTTTATCATTTATGATAGTAATCGCAGAACTCACCAAGCTTTATGTCTGACTAGTTTTTTCCTCTCTTCTTCCTTCCTCCCTTCAGGTTCTCAGGGTGGAGGATCTAGTAGTTGATATAATTTTGGCCCTGCTTAGCCCATTAGAGATTCTCATTTGTCTTATTCTCTGCTTTTACATGTACTATTCCACGTTTGATTTATTTCTGTATTTGATGTTGAGAGAGATTTTTAGTTGGTACTCTGATTATGTTGTCTTCATTAGACAATTGTGTTTTTTTATTATGATAAAGTACAATCTATGATATAATAACGTTTTTCATTCTTCTTTAAATAAAACTTTAAATTATGTTGTGTTTTTCATATATTGTCTTGTGAATTTTAGCCTATCCGATGTTATTTTTACCTATACGCTTCATATTTCTTAATGAAATCCTCATACGGGTGACGTTAAGAAGAGTAGGGTGTTACAATAACACTAGCGGAAAATTTCTAATGGATAGGTAGCTAACATGATATATGCTCTTGTCAAATGTAAAGGAAGAACCTTCATATAAATGCCACATAATACTCTTACATGTTTGTAACTCAATCTAATTTGTAACCATAACAAATATATGACTTGCATTGTCTCTTGCACAACATTATCGTTATCGTGAGTTGAAACTCTAATTCGACGGAAGACTGAAGATAATGTGGAGTTTAACACCGAGTAAGTCACATTACGGAAGTACTCATTGTACTAATGTTACAGTATTCACCAAAAACCTGTAATTATTGTGGATCTAGTCCTAACAATGCATTGATGATCGAAAGAACGGTATAAATACACTAATATGGGAGTTCCCCAATCATAGTATCAAACAACAACTCACAACAGCTGCAGCCATCTATCAATGCAGCGATCGCTTATCTAATATAACTAGTTATAATATATAACTTGGATGATATTCCATCTTGTAAGTTACTACAATACACTAGCTAAAATGTCAAAACGCTAGTACTGCTCATCATATATAAGATCCTTTCCCGTTCAATGTTTATACTAGTAAACATGGAATAGTCTAAGGGGATCAAACCCAACTCTCCAAAACTAAGTTGGAATATATGAGTGGTCTTCCACCAACATATGGCTAAAACACCTAACAACTGAATATCTGAAATTTAGAAGCTCTTCAATGCATATTGGAGCAATTTGTGCTTATTAGTAGTGTTAAAAAACCTCAAGTAAATACGGGTTTATTAGGTGAATATGTACTGAAGAAACCTACGAATTCAATATCTCAAGAAAATTTGCGAATGATATCATTTGAATCAATTACTCAAATTGATCTACAAAGGCAGACTACACCAGTCCAAGAGCCATAGGTACGATCATGACGAGCCTAGTTTGAAATAGGCCATAAATTCAATTTATACTCTGTATTCTTGCGGAAGTAAAAGTTTTAAAGTTGAGAAATTACAGAATCATCAACGTACATGCTGACTTGTACTGTTGAAATATGTGATACGCACATCACAATTGTGGGAAATAAATTATCTATGCTGATTTTATGGAGAGATTTGTTGCTATATTTGTGGTATATTTAAAGCAAGGATTATTTGGTGCTTATCGAAATAATTATTTGACATATATGAAGATAATTTAGGTGTCACATTTACTTGGGTGTCAAGAAAACTTGGATATGAAGCAATTCACTCTATAATAGGCCTAGTTGACATCTTCATTAGGTGTTGAAAATTTATCATTGTTCTTCATTGTCATCGTCCTCAAATTGTTTAGCCATTAGACATTCTCTGCCTATTTCTCAATAAGGTTATTGGTTTAAGCTGTTCTTGTTTGTAATGATAGTTGAGATCGGTTGTAAACAATTTGTTTTTGGTGTATCCATAAAGAGTGTGGTTGGGTGGAATATTTGTGTACTGCTATTATTTCTGATTTATCGTGTTGTTATTTTCAATCAAATTCATCTTCAAGTGATTGGGTGAAAAAAATCTTATTTTTTGTGTGTTTCGTCAAACTTCCACTGCGCACAAAACCCCACCATGTACATCGTCCTTATGAAATACACGAAAAATAGCGGGGGTACAAATAACTTAAATAGATATAAAGAATATTTAATATTGAATCATTCTCATTCTCTCACATCATTTGTGTAAGAAAATGAAACATTTTTTTGATATTATATAACAAAACCAAATAATATCATGATACATGTGATTTATGTGTAGCGATTACAATAGGTTTTTTACTTTCGTTGATCACTCATTCCTTACAATTAGGTTTTCTACCCTAGCTTTGTTTACTAGCTTTCAAAATAACTAGTCCAATCAACAATTTTATATTAATTTCACAAATGCAAGTGCTAAAAAGCCTTGATTAAATGAGTAAAGAGAAAAAAAAAATTACTCGTTAGTGCTAAATTCAAAAAACGCAGCGGTCAAAGAGTGTTATACGCAATAGCGAGGATTATACAGGTCTTTAACCATGCCTTCAGATCCCAAATTTTGATCAATGTGAGAATCCATAACTACATCTCATGTATATCTTGCTTGTCTTCTCCTCGCTATGGTGCTTCTCCTCTATCGATAGCAACATGTCGATGCCTTCTTTAATATGGTCGTTTTCTTCGTCCTTCGGAGTATGTCCACCGTTGTGGTAGTCATAGATAAGATTCCATGCTCTTCGCATATTGATTTATCTTTGGATTTTTTTTTCCTTTTCCCTCTTTTCTTCATCTTTTTTCGTTTCGGAACAAGGAAGATGAAGAAGAAATAAAGATTTACATTATCTAGAATGTACAATAAACGACTTATTTGTAGTAGGTTACTATGCATTAACATAGTTACTTAGAAATCGACTATATTAACATTTTGGACTACATTTTATCAATATATATATATATATATATCAAAAAAAATCATTAGGTTCATGTTTATTTGTTGGATTGGTTAAAAGGAAAATAAAATCTTGATCCATAAAAAATAATGTTTTATTTATCAAACCGACAGTTAGGAAGGTTTCCCTATTGTAAGCATGCAAAACCAAATAGTCTGTGCCAATTTTACACGGAACACCACTCCTACCTTTGTCTTCCCAAAAATATCTCTGTAGATTACCTTTTTTGCGATCGCATCTCTGATTCATTCTGTTTAACGCGATGTTTTTCTTTTGTAATCTCCGGTCTTCCCAAAAGATCTTTCGTCGATATCGTTATACAGAATAAGTCTCCCTATAAACTCCAAAAATTAATGCATCAAAAACCCAGATTCAAATTCATTTTCATAACCATAGAGGTGAGAAAGAGGATTAATTATGTTGTGAATGGTAACAAAATTCGGGTAATTATGTTTTATTCGTTACTTTATATATTTCTATTTGAATTAACAAGCTTTAATCATCCCAAATAGAGGTGAATAAGGGCTATTTTGAAAGATCCGATAATTCTACTCCTTGATGAAGCAACATCTCATTGTTTATTTAAGGGATGACATGAACGGGGCTATCAACATATCATGAGAAGCAGAGGTGAACATGTCTTTATATTTGATAAATTGGTAATAAAATAAATTATGTAATTATTCTATTCAGCCTATGCCATGCTGAGGGTATTTTCTAAGTTTGTTTTTTTCTTTATATTACAGTCTTAGTTCTATATTAGAAAGAGCGTTCATAGTGCTATATTATGATGTTACGTGTATTAGTAGATTGAATGGAAATAATATACGGCAACATACCCAAATCAGTGTTTGGACCAGTTGTAACTGGAAATATGTTAGTATCGTAAGTATAATAATATGGATTAGTGTTTATTAATACTTTTAAAATTTGACCAATGTTGATGAATTTTGGTTATTTTCGAAGGATGTATCACACAATTCCTTAATGGGAACATGATCCTCTTCAAAGCCTTGAGGTATGAAATTAGGTTTTACTAATACAATTTAGTTTGTTGTTTAATGTTTTGGTGATATTTTTTCTTCATGTTTAGCAATTCCTGCATTACTATTAGCTGCTTTAGCCACTTCATTCCTTGTTATGAGTTCGGCTTGAGGAATTGTACTTACATGGAACCCGACTTGAAGTTGAGCTTGATCTTCCAAAAAGAAAAACAATAAGGCTTTCAATTGCTTCTGTGCTTTGCAACAGTTCTTGCTCGTAAAGCTCAGTATCCCTCTACCGCTTATTCCACAGAAGAAATGGCCACCATTGCAGCTGCTAGATCTGTCTTTCGGTCATCCACGATGTGTTGCGTGGCTACTAAATTGGCATCCAAATCCCATTCCATTCTCTCTTCGTTCCGTTTTCCCAAACCAATAGCCGCCCCTTGCATTTTGAGGTCTCCTATTGAGCTGAGTTTTTGTCTGGAGTCCTTAATGCCGAGGCATAACGTGACCGCAGTAGCATTAGTGACTACAATGTTTCCTGTTGCGCAAACTGGTTACGGTTAGCTTGCTGAAGGACAAGCAGATACTAGATGATGCCAAGTCAAAGAGGAAATGTAGCTTGAATTAGTAGTTTTGCTTGCAGTGATGACCCATGAAGTTTTGATGTGGATTGGATCAACTACTTCGCTAAATTTGATGTTTGTACAACAGTCATTGTTACTTATTTGTTGTTTTGGACTATGGAAAATGTTTGAAAGTCATACAAATTGAATTCATTTGTTAAAAAGTGACAACTATTGCTAATCTAATTTTGCAACAGTTGTTAATGTTACCTGGTGGTTTTTCTGCATACTATGGAACTCATGTGTTTGTGACAAAAAAAAGTTGAGCTTCAAAAAATAACCTGATAAAAGTTAAATATGAATGGACACAGAAAATGTGTAGTACTTCTTAATGGTTCAGGCACTCATGTTAACTTCACATAGCCACCAAACAATGGGCACCAAAACAAAATATCTGGTTGAACAAGCTAACTAATAGTAAACAGAAGAATGATGTCTCTAGTATGCAAAATCATAGTAATGAATTTACTAACCAGATGATAACTAATAGTAAATGTTAGATCAAAATTTGGACCTAACACCCAAATTGTTCTGATTCGTAAAGAAATATAACTGGAGAATGAAGAAAAAGCAGAAAACACACAGAATTTATAGTGGTTCGGCGTTAACGAGCCTACGTCCACTTTATATGTTATCGATTATACTTTGAATGCTAGTACAATCAATGATTTCTCTCAAACTCACTCTTACAATTGTGATTTCTCTCAGTAATCTCGTAATAAAACTGACAAGGAATAGTGGTATGACAGTAATGGTGGAATCAGTGCTCAATACTGCCAAAAAGATCCTGAAAAATGCCAAGCTCTGGGTTATTTATAGCTGATTTTGTCAGGCGGATCGCGGTCACACGTGGCACAGATCCCGAGAATATCGGATCGCATCTTGATGAAGAATTAGTCAAATTAGCCGTTGTGGACAGGTATCGCGATCCCCTTAAATATCGGATCGAGCAAGGAGGAGGAATTGGTCAAAGTGACAGTTGGGGACACGTGTCGCTGGATCCGTGCATCTCGGATCGCCGAAGACTAGCTCGTGCTTGAACAGGTCAGAGGCTTCGCTGTGCGTCGGGGGATCGGATCGGTCTGTGCAGGGTAGTAGTGTAAGTGCAGTTCGAGTCGTGTAGAGGTAGTCGGATCGCTGATGCTATGGGGGCGATCCGAGAGAGGCGACCCTCTGGTGCGATCCGATCCTTCATGGACTTAAGGAACGTAGTTTCATACTTTCTTCTTGTGTGTGAACCTTGGTGGCTTGGTCAAAAAGCTAGCCAACATTTTGCCCCCTCGAAGTATGTTTTATCGATGATGGAACATGCTTCGAAACTACAGAAATATCTTTTCATAAAGAGATGCAAATCAATGGTAGTGTCTATTCGAAAGGTCGTATCATTTACGGAAAGTCGTGTCCCTTTGCTCGCTATAAATATCGGATAAATCTTCAATAATTTCCCTGTTTATTGGACAATTCTTTTCTGGGATCTTTTAGAGGCTTCGTCGTCGAGTTCACCAGGTAAATTCCTTGAATTTTTTTTTCTCTTTTCCTCTTTTTTTTATATAGCTCTGTCTTTTTACTTCTGCTCGCGACCTGTCGATTCGGCTCACCTAAGCGCGATGCGACTCGTGGTGCGATTCGTCTGATCCGTTGAGCATCTGGGCCTTGAAACTTGATGGGCTTCTCCACGAATCGTGGGGGATTTTGGTTCATGGCCCGTCTATTTTCATGGATCGAATAAGAAAAAAAGGGGGGAGACTAACGGTCGCCCCTTAGTCTATATAAGCTGATCCCCATCCTCATTCTTCTCCTCTTCTTCCTTCTTTCGCAGCCGCTGCCAGTTTTCTTGAGAAAAACCCTAACCTTGATTTCCAAATTCCCACCCGATTTCAAACTTTAAAAAGGTAATTAAACAACTTCTCTTTAGTTTCTATCATGTTCACACTGGTTTAGAGAGTGGAGACAGCGGAGTTTCGTGGGATTTGGTGATAGTAAACATGAACGTGCCTGGTTCGGTTCCATGGGTTTAAGGGTGGAGAGGAGAGTTGAGGAAGAAGGAAGGGATGACCAGGTCGGTTCGTGGGTAGGGGCTTCGACTCGGGTCGCGGCAATGGTGAAAGCAAAGAGAGGAGTGGGAAAGCAGTCTTGGATCGGAACGTGGTAGCAGGAGCGGGTCGGACCGGGTCGTGAAAAGTCACTAGTTCACGAGGGAATAGGAAGAAGTGGATCGCGGGGGGTCCTTGCGATCCGTTTCGGTTTCACGATCCGATGCTTTTTCATGAGTTAGTGCTTTTGCCGCGGGTCCATACCCGCTTCACGATCCGTAGATATACCACGATCTGGTCCCTGCTGCGCGATCCAGTTTGATGAACTTGTTACATAAATAATGTGACCTAACTCTGATATATCGATGGACAGTTAGGCTAGAGCCCTCTAGACGAACAACTCTGGACTGATCAGCGGCATAACTTAACAACGGACAACCACTAATGTCTCAATGATCTTTTAACTTCTATGTTTTTCTTTAATGCATGCACAGGCACACACTTGCACTTTCACACACGGGGGGGAAAGGACAATTATATTCTTATTTCTCATGTTTACTCGCCTAAACAGTAATGTCGGATAATCACTCCCCTTCAAGATCTGACACAGAGACGGATCCCGAGGTGTCTGAGCACCACAACCCCGAGGTCCCTCCAATTAACCCAAGGGGCGAGGATTCTGGATCCGAATATGAGGCAATGGAATCAGATCCATCTGAAAGTACCTCACTTGATGAGGAGTCTGAAGTAGACGGCCGAGCTCCTGACGAGATTCCTGACGCACTTGGGATAGAGAAATTTATTGATTCTTTAGCTTCCAAACTCGATGACATAAAGCTTAAGAGAATTTGCTTGAGACATGGGATCCCCTGGGATGATGTGAGGACACCCGGCAGCGAAGATAGACCTCACTTAGCTCCGGAAGGGTATATGACAGTCAGCCGACTCATGTGCTGGGTAGGAGCTATTCCTCTGTTTCCTCCAATCGTCATTGAGACCTTAAAACGATTGGGTATCGCTCCGATGAAGCTTCATCCCAATGCCTACGCGGCTCTATACACTCTATATATCGCATACGCGGAAATCCTGCATACCGAGCTTACATTTAAAGATTTAAAATTCTTTTATCTTTTCAAGCATCGCTCCTCGGAAACCCCAAATTTCTCTTTCTTCGAATCGGTAGCGAATAGGAAGGTTCTGTATGATGGATACAGCAACATAGGGGATCCCAAGGCTGATTGGTTCTATATAAAGAGACAGGCTGGGTGCTCAAGAAGATGGCTTAAATCAAGTAAACTTTAATCTTTTGACTGAATAACTTGCTTAAGAAATCGAAGCATTAACATGCCCCCTTTTTTTAAGCAGATCACGTCTTTCCCAAGACGGAAGGCTCGGTATACAATAATCGACTGTCTCTTCTTCTACAAAGCAGATCCGATTTTCTAAGGATCAAGAAGTGCATTACTGACGAGAATCTTCACAAGCATCGCCTTCTGGATATAAGGTTTGGACTTGGTGCAGGCGGCAAACCCTACAAATACGTGCCCCCAACGGAGGGAGAAGGAACATCACGGGCAGCAGAAACAATTAAATTCCGTAAGAGTCCTTCCTCGATAATCATCCAGGACAACGAGGACCTAAACATATATAGAGGAGATGAGGCCCGTGGTGACAAGTCTAAGGAAATCCCAGTTTCCCCGGGGGGTTTGCCCTCAAGGGCTTCTCTTCCGATCGAACCTGCTGCTCCCGATGATTTGACAGAAGAACAGCTATTTAAAGAGCTGAGCAAAATTCCTGATGATGTATACACACAGGGGGACTTTGAAGGGGAGCCATTTTTCCCTGCTTCTGAGGAAACAACTGTTCCAGTTGGAGGACAAGAAACTACTCAGATGAGCCTGACTTCGGGCCCTGGTCTGTTAGGGGGAATTATATGGGATGCACAAATCACACGCACTGCCTGACCCCACACTTTTATATCAACAGTATTCAAGGTTTTAATATGCTCTTTTTTCTTTTGCAGGAAAGATGTCTCGCAGGCGGTCTTATTCTTATCGCTCTCTTCGTGAAGGCACACCCAGTCTTCATCCGAATCCCGAGCGTTCTCGCGGCCTTTCTCACAAGCCTACTTCTTCGCAATCCCGGTCTCCACCAAAATCAACCTCTGGCAAGCTTCCCAGTTATTCGGTGCCACCTACAGGGGGAAAACAACTTCCTAAAGAGTTAACCCCTCCGAAGAGTGCACCCTCTCACAGCAGGTCATCAAAAAGACACTACGAGCCCAAGGATAAAAGCAAGGATCCAATCAAGGATTCTGAGAAGGAGAAAAGTGACATTGTCCCTTCCTGCCAGCAAGATTTGGTTGCCCCCGGGTCACGAGATTACATCCATGGTCCCGAGACTCAGGCTAAGCTGGAAAAGTTGCGAGAACAATTCCCTAACATCTTCTTCGAAAGGATGATGTTTGTTCCAGCCTTGGAACCAGTCCCTAGGAACTGGGATTCTGAAGTCATCGAGCACATTCGCCATGTAGCCAGGCAGTATGAAGTGATGAAGAAACATGCTGTTAATCTTTCAGAGGTCATCCGAACGCTTGAGATGGAAGCACATAGATCCAAAGTGAAGATAGATAACAATGAAAGGGCTAGGACAAAAATGGAGAAGGATTTGGAAGACGCTCAATCCCAACTTGCCTTAGCACGGAGAGATGTTGAAAATTATAAGACTGAATTGGAGAATGCTAAGAAACGCTTTCATTCTGAACTCGACTCAAATAGTCAAGAGAAAATGGCCTTAAAGAAGGAGGTAGAAGATCTTAAAATGGCCAATATTGAGTTGAAGACGGTACAGGGCCATTTTGAAGCTGAGAGAGCTGCTTGGGAGAAAGAAAAAGCAAGTTTGAAAGAAAGTCTAGCTTTGGCCGAAGCAGAGAAGGTGATTTTGAATGGTCAAGTTGCGGATGCGGAGAGGCGCGCGGCTCTCGCCGAAAAGAATGTAGAAAGTGCCATTGAAATGGCTACTGCTTCTAACAACAAGCTCCTCGAGAGAGAAAAGGATATCGAAGGGTTTGAAGAGATGATATTTGACTTCCTCAGCCACGTCCTCAAAACCCGTAACATCTCGTGGATCCCGGACTACCACGTCACTTTAGAAAACATATGGGATGCCATCGTCGAGGGTGAGAAGCAGAGATTAGGAGTTGAAGAGATTGACGAAGATGAGCTGATGAGGACCATTCTGAGGGATAACGAGCCCGAGGATTTGGCAGAAGGCCAGCGCCTAATTCAAGAAGAAATGGAAAAGGAGAGGACCCTGGATAAGGGAAAAAACAAGATTGACGAAGGTTCGAGCTCAGCTGTAGAGCCCAAGGCCTCCGGAGTTGAGGAATACAATCCTGATGATCCATTAATTCCTTTGGGCCGGACTCCTGTGGTTGTCGGAGCTTCTGCAGCTAGCCTAGATGGAGGATCAGCGGAAGGTATCTCCCTTTTTTCCCCACAATTTTTCAAAGCAATTGTGAGTTGTCGTCGTCTGGTGGAGCAACCAATCGAATTAATAACATGTGTTCCTCATGATACAGGTGGTGAGCCCGTCGACAAGGATGTCGAGAAAAGGACAGAGGCGGAGAAGATTGATGTCTCGCCTAGCGCTGGTGCTGATAAACCGAAGCAGGCTGAAGGTACAATAGCGGAGAAGGGCGTCCTGGCACCCAGTGTTGATGCTCCCAAGGATGACGAAACCATCGATGCCTTGAAAGATATGGACGGGCGCCATGTAGATGATGAGGAGGATATCATCAGTACCAAAGAAGTCGAAGACGATGATGACGAGACTTTGGCCAAAAGAAAGGCTAGGCAGGAAAAGCAGCTGGCTTTAAAGAAAGTGGGACAAGAGCCTTTGAACGTAGCTCCTATCTCGGAGTTTAATCCCAAAACTGGGATGGTTCTGAAACTCCAGCCCAGATCCATCAGCAAACAGCTTCGTTTTGCGAACCCTGATGATTTCCCAGCTTCCTTTACTGATAAAAGAAAGAGAAAGGAGGAGGAGGAGGAGTCTTCTGATGAGTCGGACGTTCCTCTTATAGACAAAAGGAAAAGAAAGAAGGGTGATCAATCCGAAACTGACAAGGCGAAGCTGGAGAAGCAGAAACAGGAGAAGAAGTCCAAGCGTAAATAGGATATTGTCGCTTGTCTATATTTTGTCTTTAGGCTTCCCACTGGCCATGAAATGTAATTGTGAGACTGGCCCTCACTTTTGTTTTAGGTTGTTTTTCACTTTGTAGGCTTGCAGTTTATAAATGAAAGTTTATCTCTTTTGCATTATCGTGTACCTGCATTTAATAAACTTTTCATGCTTAGTCATAGATCATTCGAATGTAACTACAAATCAGTCAAGCAACAGAAAGAAAAAGAAAAATTTAAAAATTTCTGTTCTGCATCAAGGTTCATGTGTATATGTATATATGTATATGCCCCCAATCAATCGTTAACGTAGCGTCTAACCAGGGCTTATTAAGGGTTGATTAGTGTTGTATGCACGTTGCCCCCTATTTCTGAATATGGGGGACTTAGAAACTTTAGTAAGATAACTGTTCCTGTGGTGCGGAGTTTTCGGCACCTTTCTCAGCGCTTAATCAAAGACGCTTTTATACTCTCTCTGCGCTCTGGAGAGTTAGAGTTCGAGCTCAGCAGTTCAATCGCTTCCCGATCCTTCAGCGGGGTAGGAACTCTTTCTCAGCGCTCAGTCGGAGACGCTTTTATACTCTCTCTCTCTGCTCTGGAGAGTTAGAGTTCGAGCTCAGCAGTTTAATCCCTCCCCGATCCTTCAGCGGGGCAAGAGCTCTTTCTCAGCGCTCAATCGGAGACGCTTTTATAATCTCTCTCTGCTCTGGAGAGTTAGAGTTCGAGCTCAGCAGTTCAATCGCTCCCCGATCCTTCAGCGGGGCAAGAGCTCTTTCTCAGCGCTCAGTCGGAGACGCTTTTATACTCTCCTGGAAGTCGCCAAGGTTAGAGTTACGTCAAGGCGGTTCCGATCATGGTACACCGTCATGACTTACGGACATCTCCCTCATGTCCGTTATGCTCTCTCTCGGCTCTGGAGAGTTAGAGCGCTATCAATGATATGATTTACTTTATCGCACCCTCAGAGTTTTGACTGGTGACTGCATTCCAATCTGATGGAAGGCACCTATAATTATACGCTTCTGTGATCGTTGCATGGTTCACAGCAATTTCCATAAAAATAGAAAGGCAGATAAAAAATAGTGCAATAAAGGTAAACGACACACAATATTTTTATAGTGGTTCGGTCGAATCATGACCTACGTCCACTTTATAATTTTTGCTTAAGAAATCGGACTATTCTAGGCAAGTCGTGCCTTGTACATGGTCCTTAATAAAGCAAAAGAACAGATCTGACATCTTTACGTTAGATACGGCCGTAAATGTTGGGCATTCCACACTCTGGGGATTTCTTTTCCATCTACGGTCGCTAGCTTGAAAGTTCCATTATCAAGCTTGCACAGAATAGAGTATGGTCCTTCCCACTTCGCGCCCATATGAGTTGGGGCTGGAAAGACACGCTTCAGAACCAAGTCTCCGGGTTCAAAGGTTCGGGCTCGAACCTTTTTGTTGTAGTATCGGGCGACCTGTTGCTTGCATCTCAAGACACGCAGGTCTGCTTCGTCCCTCTTTTCTTCGATCATATCCAGGGATTCAAGGAGCAATTCGTTATTAGTCATCGGATCGAAATAAGTCACTCGGTGAGAAGGTACTTTTATTTCAACCGGGATGACTGCTTCTGCTCCAAAAGCAAGGGAGAAGGGGGTATGTCCTGTTGCCGATTTATACGTTGTCCTGTAGGCCCATAGTGCTAAGGGTAATTCATCAACCCACATGGCTCTGGCCCGTTTCAGTCTTCTTTTCAGAATGGACTTAATCACTTTATTTGTCGCTTCGACCTGTCCGTTCGACTGCAGATGCGCCACAGAGATGTACCGTTTCTCAATGTGGTATTTCTGGCAGAAGTCTCTGAATTCAGTGCTATCGAACTGAGTTCCGTTGTCAGTTATAACAATCTTTGGAATCCCAAATCGACAGATGATGTTTCTAACGACAAAATTGATCACTCGTTTGGTTGTGATCGTAGTCAGTGGCTCAGCCTCGACCCACTTAGTGAAGTAATCAACGGCTACAATAGCGAACTTCGCTCCGCCCTTAGCTATGGGGAGACTTCCGATGATATCAATTCCCCACATAGCGAAAGGCCATGGGCTCGTCATCATTTTTAACTGACTAGGAGGTTCCCTAGGTATCTTTGAAAATCTTTGGCATGCATCACACTGTCGTGCGTACTTCGCCGCATCTTTGTTTATGGTAGGCCAGAAATAACCATGCCGCAACACCTTTTTCGCCAATGTTTGCCCCCCAATGTGATCGCCGCATTCACCTTCATATACCTCCTGCAGCACACGCTTGATGTCGTCATGAGCTATACACCGGAGAAGGGGCATCGAAAATCCTTGTCTGTAAAGAACTCCGCCTTGCAGAACGTATCGGGCAGCTTTACGAATTACTTTACGCCTCTCACTTTTCTTGGTCAGAAGCGTTCCATTCATCAAGAAATTTTTTAGAGGGGTCATCCATGACTCCCTTTCTGGTTCCGTCTCTAGTACTGGATCAATTTCCATCTGATCTATACTAGGAGACCGTAGTGTTTCAACTGGGACTAGCCCGGTCTCTTCAGGATCGTCGGAACTAGCCATTTTCGCCAACTTATCCGCCTGTTGATTCTCTGACCGCGGAATATGAGATATGCTATAGTGATCGAAGCCGTTCAGCAACTCCTTCACTTTCTCCAAGTATAAAATCAATCTTGGGCTTTTGGCTTGGAATTTTTCAGTGACCTGATTTACAACTAACTTGGAGTCGCAAAAGATGTCCAGCTTTGTGATTTCCAACTCCTTTGCGATCCTTAGCCCGGCTATCAGGGCTTCATATTCGGAGTCGTTGTTAGTGGCGTGAAACTCCATCCGGATAGCATAGGATATCAACCGTTTCTCGGGAGTTTCAAGCACTACTCCAGCGCCGGATCTCTTGTCATTCCTAGCGCCATCAGTATACAACCTCCAGGCACTGGGGTCGAGAAGTAACTTTAAGGGGTTATCTTCTTCGTTCGTTATATCTTCCTCTGAGACAGTAAACTCTGCTATGAAGTCGGCTATCGCTTGCCCCCGTATTGACCGCCGGGGTTGAAAGTTCAGATCAAATTGACTCAACTCAATGTTCCACTTCAGTAGTCTTCCAGACGCTTCTGGTCTCTGTAGAACTTGCTTGAGTGGATGATCAGTGCATACGGTAATGGGATGAGCCTGAAAATAATGTCGAAGCTTTCTAGAGGCAATCGGCAAACTGTACGCCAACTTTTCTATCCTTGGATAATTACGCTCTGCTGCCGTCAATTTTTTGCTCACGTAATACACAGGTCTTTGAACTTTATCTTCTTCTCTCACCAATGCTGAGCTGATCGCGTGGGACGACACTGCCAAGTACACGAATAAGTCCTCGTGATCCACCGGCTTAGATAATATCGGAGGTTTCTCCAGGTGTCTCAGCAAGTTCTGAAACGCTTCTATGCATTCGGGCGTCCATTTGAAGTGGCGTTTTCCTCGCTTTATCAATTCGAAGAATGGGATGCATTTGTCCGTAGCCCTGGAGATAAATCTGCTTAGTGCGGCTACTTTCCCTGCAAGACTTTGCACATCTTTAATCTGCCTAGGTTCCTGAATGTCTCTAATTGCTGCGATCTGGTCTGGATTAATCTCAATCCCACGAGAACTGACGATGAATCCCAAGAATTTTCCGGAGGCGACCCCGAATGGACATTTTGTTGGGTTGAGTTTCATCCCGTACTTTCGAAGAATGCCAAACATCTCTGCCAAATCCGTAGTGTGATTGGAGGATTGCCTGGACTTAACCAACATGTCGTCGACGTATACTTCCATTGTTTTCCCAATCTGGTTATAGAACATTCTGTTCACTAACCGTTGATATGTAGCGCCTGCGTTCTTCAAGCCAAAGGGCATTACCACATAGCAGTATAATCCCAGATCCGTAATGAAGCTAGTGTGTTCTTGATCTGGAACGTGCATTGGAATCTGGTTATATCCTGAATAAGCATCCATAAAGGAGAGAAGTTCATGGCCCGCCGTTGAGTCCACCAACTGATCGATCCGGGGTAACGGAAAACTGTCTTTTGGGCAGGCTTTATTCAAATCCGAGAAATCGATACACGTTCGCCACTTCCCGTTGGCCTTCTTTACCAGGACTGGATTTGAAATCCAGTCTGGATAGATTGAGTCTCTGATAAATCCATTACTCTTTAGCTTTCCAACTTCTTCTTTCAAGGCAGCGGACCTCTCTGGGCCCAGCATTCGCCTTTTTTGTTTTACCGGAGGATGCTTAGGGTTAATGCTTAATGAATGGCTCATGATTGATGGAGATATCCCGCACATGTCTGCGTGGGTCCAAGCAAATACAACCAAATTATCTTTCAAGAAATCCGTCAGTTCTTTAGCTAAATTCGGATTTAATTGGGATCCAATCTTAAGGACCTTCTCTGGGTCACTATCATCGATCGGTACATCCACAGTTGTCTCGTTGGGAGTCGCCATTCTTCCCCCAGGTTCTTTGTCCTCTCTGGGATCTATATCCTCGGGCAACTCTCTGGGCGACTCTCCTACGGTTATTCTCTTTAATTGCTATAAGGTTTCCGCCCTTGCGGGGGGAGAAGCGCCCTTGGTTTCTATGTCTCCTCCATTGCGGAGTAGCTTTAGCTCTGCAATATAACATGCTCGTACGGCAACCTGATCTCCTCTGACAATACCAACACCAGCTTCCGTAGGAAACTTCAATAACAAGCACCAGGGGGCTATACAGGCTCTAAACTTTGCGAGGGCCGGTCGGCCCAAGAAGGCATTATAGGATGATTCAATATCCAAAACCACGAAGGGAAGGATTCTCACTCTCTGGCGTTCTCCTTCCCCAAGCGTAACTGGTAGCTCTACATAACCCATTGGAGCGGTGGATGCTCCGTTAAATCCACGGATTCATCCCTCATAGGGCTTCAAGTCTTTTATCTCGAGATTCATCTGGTCGAATGTCTTTTTGAAAAGAATGTTGACGGAACTCCCGTTATCCACCAAGACTTTATGAACAGTGGTCGGGCCAATAGGTACTGTGATTACAAATGGATCTTCAGTCGGAGCATGGACTCCAATGCTTTCTCGTTCGCGGAAAACGACGTCATCGGACATCATCTTTTGTTGCTTTACCGGGACGTTGTCCTCAGGGTTGCTACACTCCCTGTAACACCCCACACCCGCTAAGGTCACTCACTAAGGGAATGCCTTAACTTCGGTGGAGTATTTTAAGTGAATATAGAACAGAAAAATTACAACAAGACAGATATAAATAATACTTGTTAACTAAAACATCATTTCATTGCAGCAGAAGGTAAACATGTTTGGTTACAAAACCATAAAACAAGAGTCAAGTACTAAATATCCATCCTGATAAAAACATAAGTACATAATCCCACTACATAACTAATAGCCATAATAGAAAAGATAAGCTGAGCTTTACATCAACGGTCCAAGCTCCAAAAGATAGATAAAGCAATCTGATCAAAGCCCACTAGTGCTAGGCCCACTCTGAGAACCTGAGGGTTGGGAAAAAGATAAAAACAACGGGGTCAGACATAAGTCTGAGCGATTCCTATAACTTTAACAATACAATCATTAAAGTAATTAGGGTATGATATAAACTTGGTACGGTAACGACTGGGGATAATTGACTACACTAAGCAGCCAACTAGACATAGGAAGAACGGAGATAACGGTAAAGACGCATCTACCCACCCAAGGATAATTACTAAACTGCACCACACCAGTCATTCCTAACTCAAAGGTTGATCCCACCCAAGGACTTAGAAAATTTAACTAGTAGTTTCGTGTACCCCTAACTGACCACATAGGTGTCGTCTGCCCCTATCTCCACTAGGTGTACCCACTACTCCCCAAGCGATCGGCTCCCTAACGTAGATACCCGTGCTGGCCCCATAGTGGGGTGTATCACTCCCCAAAGTGGCAACCCGATACCATCAACGGTGCACGGCTTATACCTACACGATGCAACAACGTCTTACCTACCAGCCCGGGCCCACACACGCATATGAAACCCGTTGGACTTGCGTTGCCACCGCTAACCCGTTTTGGCCTCTTATAGTCAAGCCCAGTACGCGTGTCCCGTCCTCGACATGGGTCGAGCCCACAAAGATACATATGGGTTACTGGTTGAAATGGGCCCCCACAAGCTACCCACCTAAGCCTGCTCCCTCTAGTGTATCCCACTTAACCCTTTAATCATGTTTAATTACATGTTTCCACTTTGGTTAAGTATTCTAATCGTATTTTCTATTGCCATCCAAGGCAACCCACTAGATTTCCACATGCCACCCAAGGCACTTACTTGATTTCCACATGCCACCCAAGGCACCCACTTAACCCCTCATGCCCCACTACATGCTTATCTGGTTAAGTGTTTCTTAATTGATTAAGAACGTAACCTTTGTAAAGACCTCTCACATTAGACTGTCTTTTATGGCAGCTGGATTTGCCGGTCGGGTCCGGGCAGCCTTACGCCATAACGGAGTCGAACCTCGTGTCTTTACACTTGTCACGTATTTAGTTTATGCCTAAGACCTCTCACATTGGGCCAATCATTTGTAGCCGCTGGATTTGCCGGTCGGGTCCGGGCAGTCTTATGCTACAAAAGGGTCCAACCTCGTGTCTTAGTCGATTAATTACACCTAATTAATCACCCCCATATTTTGAATTAATTTTCCCTAATTAATTCCAATTTAATGATGTACATAATTGACTCAATTATGTCCATCCACTTATGGTATGCAACATCATACCCATTTCACCACAATTTTGTTACCATGAATATTAACCCCATCGTTCCCCACGTAATACGCTAACATGACATACTTAAAAGGGAAGGTTCATCACAAATACAATGGGTTCAACTTAGCATATCCCTAGCATCAACATGGGTTTTAAAGGTGTCAACTTGCATATATGACCATAGCATCAAACCCAACTAGCATAAATAATCAACCCAAACTTGCATGAATCACATATGTCATAAAGAGGGTAACTTGCATAGATGTTCATGTCATAGACCTATCATAAAGGGATAAACTTGCATACATGTCATAGGTCTAAAAAGGGATGAACTTGCATATGTTACTCATATCATAAAAAGGGGTAAACATGCATATATATGCATGACATACAAAGGGGTAAACTTGCATATGTATGCATATCATACAAAGGTGTAAACTTGCACATGTTACTTGCATATAATCAAACACCAAACTTGCATAACATGTCATATATGAACTTGCATATAATCAAACACCAAACTTGCATAACATGTCATATATGAACTTGCATATAATCAAACACCAAACTTGCATAACATGTCATATATGAACTTGCATATAATCAAACACCAAACTTGCATAACATGTCATATATGAACTTGCATAACATGGTGTCATAATGGATCAATGTTTATCATAGTGATTTGCATAACTAGCATCATGAACATATAGCATAAAACTTGCATAACTAGCATCATGAACATATAGCATAAAACTTGCATAACTAGCATCATGAACACATAGCATATGATAACATAACTTGCATTGATCCACATACATAACCATAACCTCATTATATCCTATCATAATTAGTTTAGCAATTGCTTGCTAAAGGCATAGAAACTCACAACTTGTTGATTAGCACTCCTATGAAGAAGATTTAGTTGCTAGAGTTGATTAGAAGTTGATTTGAGAAGCTATCTTCCTCTTTAATTTGTTGGTGGCTCCTTCTAGTTGCAATTTGACGGCATGATGACGTTGTATCCAATTTTAGTATGAATTAGGGTAGTCTTAGGGTGTATTTATAGATTAGTTAAGTGTTTTAGGCCATAGGATTAACCCTAGGAAAGTTTAGAGCCATCAGATCTCGTCACAAGCCACCAAACACAGCCCAAACCTGACCAATCTCACTCAAATGGTGCACCAGGCAAAACTGCCCGGCCACCTGTGTCGACTCCCAAGTCGACAGGGCAGTTGACTTGGGTCTAGCTGTGTCGACTCCCCAGTCGACTTGGGGCGGCTGGCGGGAATTTTCCCGCCTAGCTCCATTTCTGCATTTGAAATCTGTTTTTCAAAATTTGAATTTTCTGAAAACTTCTTCGGGCCTTAACTGGGTCATACGGACTCCGATTTTCGAAAACTCGGACTCTATTTCGCGTATTTTCCGAGACAAACGCAATAGCATAGCCCGTTTCCCCTGATTCAGATCTTTAAATTTAATTCTGCCCTGATTTATATTATAACAAGTTATTCAACATACGGGGTGTTACATTCTCCCCTACTTAAAGGATTTCGTCCCCGAAATCTCTAAGTCAAGAAGAACGTATCCTACCAACCAAGCAACCATCTACTAAACCATCAAACACTGGCATCCATTGTCCTTAAAGTTTCTAATGTTGTATGAACATATGCAAAAAGTGTGTGTATATGTTCCCTGTCTAATGCAAAATCAGGCGGTCTACTGATTCAGTCGACCTCCATAATGCAAACCATGATAGTGCCATGCATCCAATATGTATGCGAAAGAACCCTATCGACACATACTATCTCTACATGTGTGCACAACCATACACCAAAATGCATCATCCATATGATAACACAACCATTATACATCCATTAATATAGCTACCTACACATAATTATATGCAATATGCAATATGAAGTGACTGAGCCAATCTAGTGTCTAAAGTGTGTGTATATGCATCCACGAGCAACCACTAGCAAACACTTGCATCCACATGCATCCATCAATCATAACATGTCTCAAACACATGTTTCAACCATAGGTTTACCCTATCTAAAGGTCAAAGGTACTAACGAGAGGACATACTAAAGATAAGATAAGTACTAGACAACCGATAAAGGAGAAGTTAAAAGACATACCCTCAAAAAGGAATGGGTACAGTGAACGCATCTTCGCTTCTGTCTCCCAAGTAGCGTTGCTCTCATCATCTCCCCATTGCACTTTGACTAGTTGAACCTCTCTATTTTTTTTCAACTTCCTAATCTCTGACCCAAGGATGCGGGTAGGAGCTCGTCGAATAGTCGCATCACGCTCTACCTCCACTTCTCTAAGCAAGCTCGGCTCTACCACCTCTGCGGTCTCATGTAGGCACTTCCTCAAATGTGACAAATGGAATACGTCATGTACCCCACTAAGTCTCTCGGGTAAATCCACTCTATATGCCATCTGTCCAATCCTTTCCTTAATAGGAAACGGTCCTACAAACCTTGGTGCTAACTTCCCAACGGACCCAAAGCGAACAATATTCCGTAATGGAGATACTTTAACAAAGACCATGTCCCCAACATCAAACTCAAGATCCGTCCTCCTCTTATCCGCGTAAGATTTCTGCCTATCTTGCGCTGCTTTCATCCTTCTTCGAATCAAATCAATCTTTTCCGAAGTCTCTCTAACCATATCAGGCCCAAGCAAGATCTTATCCATAGATTCCCACCAACATGTAGGTGATCGACAAGGCCTTCCATAAAGAGCTTCAAAAGGAGCCATACCAATACTAGACTGAAAGCTGTTATTATACGCGAACTCCACCAATGGAAGATGCTCTTCCCATGTACCTCCAAAATCTAAGATACATAGCTTCAAAAGGTCTTCTAGACCACGATTCACCCTCTCGGTCTGGCCGTCCGTCTGAGGATGATATGCGGTGCTCAAACACAACTGAGTCCCTACTGCCTCTTGCAAACTCTTCCAAAACTCGCTAGTGAAGATAGGATCTCGATCGCTCACTATGCTCGAAGGTACTCCATGTAACCGAACTATCTCTCGAAGGTAAACTGAAGCTAGCCATGGAGCAGTCCTCTTACTCTTCACGGGTATGAAATGGGCGCTCTTAGTAAGTCTGTCTACCACAACCCAAATTCCCGTATTACCCTTCCTCGATCTCGGTAACCCATCAATAAAATCCATCGAGACGTTATCCCACTTCCATTGCGGAACTTCCAATGGGTGAAGCAACCCACCGGGTTTCTTTTGCTCCGCTTTCACTTGTTGGCACACCAAGCATATAGCGACATACTCGGCCACATCTTTCTTCATACCGGCCCAAAAGAAAACTCGCTTCATGTCTTGGTACATCTTGTCCCCACCGGGATGAATGGTCATCTTTGAACGATGCGCATCATCAAGAATAGCCTTCCTCAAACCCTCGTCTTGCGGTACACAAAGTCTACCGTCTCTACGCAAGCACCCCCTATCGTCTAGGGTGTACCTACTCAAATGGCTGGACGACTCCCCCCTTATGAGCCTCTCTACCAACTCAACCAACTGTGGGTCGTCCCGCTGTGCCTCGCCAATTCGTCCCAAAAGAGTAGGTCTGACCTCTAAGGATGCTAGCAAACCGGGTACAAAGTCAACGAAAGGTCTGAAGTCAAACATCGAGATAAATTCCAAGCTTCGTCGTTCCACGAACAATGGACTCAAGGACAACCTTTTTCTGCTTAAGGCGTCTGCCACCACGTTACCCTTGCCAGGGGTATACGCTATCTCGAAATCATAGGATGCTAAGAACTCCATCCACCTTTGCTGTCTTAAGTTCAAATCCTTTTGACAAAACAAGTACTTCAACGATTTGTGGTCAGTGAACAATTCGAACCTCTCGCCAAGAAGATAATGGCGCCAAGACTTAAGCGCAAAAACAATAGCGGCCAACTCTAGATCATGTGTAGGGTAATTTTTCTCATGCACTCTCAACTGCCTTCCCCCATAGGCTATTACCCTTCCCTCTTGCATTAAGACAGCGCCTAGTCCTGTCCCATAAGCATCGGTATAAACAACAAATGGCTTACTCCCATCTGGCAACACTAAGACTGGAGCTGTGGTTAAAGCTCTCTTTAACCGTTGGAACGCATCATCACAATCTACGTCCCATGTGAAGACTAGATTCTTCTTTGTCAAGCGAGTTAATGGGGCTGATATCTTCGCGAAGTCCTTGATAAACTTCCTATAGTAGCCAGCCAACCCCAAGAAACTCCTCACCTCGGTAGCATTCTTCGGAACCTTCCAATCTTGGATGGACACTACCTCGCGGGATCCACAGCTATCCCTTCCTTAGAGACCACGTGCCCTAAGAACCGCACTTCCTTCCTCCAAAAGTGACATTTAGAGAATTTAGCCTTAAGGCTATGCGCTCGAAGAGTCTCCAACACTTCCCTAAGATGTAGGGCATGCTCTTCTTCACTCTTAGAAAAGACTAAGATATCATCCACAAAGACCACCACGAGCTTATTAAGGTACTCCCTGAACACCCTACTCATCAGATCAACAAAGTATGCAGGGGCGTTCGTCAAACCAAAGGGCATCACCAGCCACTCATAAAAACCATTCAGAGTCCTAAAGGCAGTCTTGTCTATGCTATCCTCAGCCACTCTCAACTGATGAAACCCTGTGGCTAAGTCCAACTGCGAAAACACTGAGGCGCCAACCAACTGATCAAAGAGATCATCAATCCTCGGCAATGGGTGTTTATTCTTCTTTGTAAGCTTGTTGAGTTCTCTATAGTCTACACAAAGTCTGAGGGACCCATCCGCCTTCGTGGCAAAAACCACTGGAGCACCCCACTCCGATATACTTCGTCTTATGAACCCCTTCTCAAGCAACTCCCCTACTTGCTTATGGAGTTCCCTCCTCTCACGAGGAGCCATGTGGCGCACTGGCAAAGATACTGGCTTAGCATTGTCCACCAGATATATTCGGAAGTCTATCTCCCGCTTCGGAGGTAAGCCCTTCACCTCCTCAAACACATCCGAGTATTCCCGGACCACTCTAACAGATCGCAAACTCTCGACCGAAGCGTCAAGCGATTCAAGATAACTTAGCATAACAGAATTCATGGGATTACAAGAGATCTCGAGAGTGTTCCCCAAGCGGGTCATGAGCCTAACCACTCTCCTTTCACAATCAAGAACGGCACCATTACTGGATAACCAGTCCATGCCCAAAATTAACCCATAGCCCGTGAAGCCTAAAACAAAAGCATCACATCTAAACTCAACGCTAAGTATGGAAATCTTCAAACCCAAACATATCATGGACAAATAAGTGGAGCCCCCAATTGGGTTTGAAACAACCAAGGGATCATCTACTAGACTGGTGTCTAAGTGCAGTGACTCAACTAATGATGATGAGATAAACGAATGCGATGCGCCAGAGTCAAATAAAGTACGGACAGGATGATCAAACAGAAAAACCAGACTTTCAACGGAAATAGTTCTACCTCTTTCCTGAATCGGTGGAACCGCGAGAGCCTGAACTTGCCCCCTTGCCTGACCTGGTGACATAAGAGCTTGCACCTGTCCTCCTGAGGTAGATCCCGTCCTCTGCCCCTTCTTAGGGCAGTCTTTCACTAGATGCCCTGCTTCGCCACAGTGGAAGCAGCCAGTCTTCTTCTTCTTCCGACAATCTTTGCTTAGGTGGCCTGGTGTCCCACAATTGAAGCACTTCTTCTTTCCCTTGCCACCGTTGCTTTTCCCACCCTTGTTTTGCTGTTGCTGTTGAGGTATCTTCTGATCTCCTTTCTTCTTGGGTGCCTTATTAGCATTGGACCCTTCTCTTCCTCATGCATAAGTGCCATGTCTACTAGCTTCTCAAAGGTGGCCCCCATAGGGATGTGAGTCATAGCCAATCCATGCATCGGTTCATTCAAGCCTTTAATGAACCTCAAAGCCTTCTTCTCCGATGTATTTACCATGTCTATGCCAAACCTTGCCAACTGATTAAACTTGTTGACATATTCCTTCACTGATAGGTTTCCTTGCTTTAGAGTCAAGAACCTTTCCATATACAAATTTTCTTCCGCCCTTGAGAGAAATTTTGCCACAAACCTTTGTCTGAAATCCGCCCAAGAGTCAACAGGGCGCTCTCCATTAGTGACCTCCCACCAGAACGAGGCCTCTCCCTTCATTAACCAAGCAGCTAACTTGACTTTCTTTCCTTCTTCCATCTCAAAGATGTCTATCAACTCTTCCGTTTCCTTAAGCCAATCCCTAGCATCAACATGGGTTTTAAAGGTGTCAACTTGCATATATGACCATAGCATCAAACCCAACTAGCATAAATAATCAACCCAAACTTGCATGAATCACATATGTCATAAAGAGGGTAACTTGCATAGATGTTCATGTCATAGACCTATCATAAAGGGATAAACTTGCATACATGTCATAGGTCTAAAAAGGGATGAACTTGCATATGTTACTCATATCATAAAAAGGGGTAAACATGCATATATATGCATGACATACAAAGGGGTAAACTTGCATATGTATGCATATCATACAAAGGTGTAAACTTGCACATGTTACTTGCATATAATCAAACACCAAACTTGCATAACATGTCATATATGAACTTGCATATAATCAAACACCAAACTTGCATAACATGTCATATATGAACTTGCATATAATCAAACACCAAACTTGCATAACATGTCATATATGAACTTGCATAACATGGTGTCATAATGGATCAATGTTTATCATAGTGATTTGCATAACTAGCATCATGAACATATAGCATAAAACTTGCATAACTAGCATCATGAACATATAGCATAAAACTTGCATAACTAGCATCATGAACACATAGCATATGATAACATAACTTGCATTGATCCACATACATAACCATAACCTCATTATATCCTATCATAATTAGTTTAGCAATTGCTTGCTAAAGGCATAGAAACTCACAACTTGTTGATTAGCACTCCTATGAAGAAGATTTAGTTGCTAGAGTTGATTAGAAGTTGATTTGAGAAGCTATCTTCCTCTTTAATTTGTTGGTGGCTCCTTCTAGTTGCAATTTGACGGCATGATGACGTTGTATCCAATTTTAGTATGAATTAGGGTAGTCTTAGGGTGTATTTATAGATTAGTTAAGTGTTTTAGGCCATAGGATTAACCCTAGGATAGTTTAGAGCCATCAGATCTCGTCACAAGCCACCAAACACAGCCCAAACCTGACCAATCTCACTCAAATGGTGCACCAGGAAAAACTGCCCGGACACCTGTGTCGACTCCCAAGTCGACAGGGCAGTTGACTTGGGTCTAACTGTGTCGACTCCCAAGTCGACTTGGGGCGGCTGGCGGGAATTTTCCCGCCTAGCTCCATTTCTGCATTTGAAATCTGTTTTTCAAAATTTGAATTTTCTGAAAACTTCTTCGGGCCTTAACTGGGTCATACGGACTCCGATTTTCGAAAACTCGGACTCTATTTCGCGTATTTTTCCGAGACGAACGCAATGGCATAGCCCGTTTCCCCTGATTCAGATCTTAAAATTTAATTCTGCCCTGATTTATATTATAACAAGTTATTCAACATACGGGGTGTTACACTCCCCTACCCCGAGGTGCTGCTTGGCTGCATTGACATACTGATCCAATGCCTTGGAACCGTGCCCGGCGAGATAAAGCCCTCCGGTTATGGTATTGATAACAAGGTCCTTTCCCTTTTGCTGGGCAGTTGGCCTGACAGCAGGTTGATTCTGGTTCTGATTTGGGGCCTGTACGGCTTGCCCCCTGTCTCTGGGTGTCACTCTGTATTCATCCAATTTTCCTTCTCGGAGAAGCCTCTCGACCACGTATCTTAGGTGACGGCATTCATTTGTCGAATGGCCATGAATCTGATGGAAGAGACAAAACTTCCCCGTTTCACGTTCTTTCTCCGTCGACTCTCTGGGAGGAGGCCTTTTATTTTGGAGGACGTTGTACGAATCCATGAAGATATTCTCCAAAGTATCGTTTATTGGCGTATAACTCTCAAAAGACCTGGGACGAGTCCTTCTCTGGGAGTCGTTCCCCCGATTCCTCTTCCGGTTGTTGCCATTGCTGTTATTATCATTGTTTCCTGACTGACGACCACCCTGGTTCCGGTTTCCGACATTAACCTCGACCTTCCCCGAGCTGTCTCCTATTTGCTTAATGGCGACATTGCTCTGGATTTCCTCTTTATCGGCTTTTTTTGCCTTTCGGTTAGCATATACCTCCTCCCAGCGTAAGTGTACGTTAGCTTTTTCGTAGAATAACTCTCTGGTATGAGGTGGCTTGCCGGCCAGATATCTCCCAAATTCGGTGTCTTTATCTACCCCATCAATTAGGGCTGCCACAACAGTTGGCTCATGAGGATCTTTGACTTCAGTAGCGGCTAGGTTGAAACGGTCTAGATACACCCTCAAACTCTCGCCTGGTCGTTTCTTGACAAGGAACAAGTCAATCACACTCTTCGTCTTTTGTGCATAGATGCGGAAATGTTCCACGAACCTTTCACTCAACTCCCTGAAGCTGGAAATTGATCTTGCTGGTAAGCGAGTAAACCATAATAATGCTACATCCTCCAGGAATATGGGAAATGCTTTGCACTTGACAGCGTCAGAAGTTGCGGCAGCGGTCATTGACCAAGAATATCTCATCAGATGTTGGACGGGATCAGATCTACCCGCGTAACGGTTCATCTGCGGCATGTTGAAGCGCCTCAGGAACGTCGCATCTAAAATGTCATCAGTGAAAGGGGTGTGACTGCGGTCAATTCCCCAATCTTCATTCCGTTGTCCACGGCTATCTGCCAGAATTTGATGGATCATAGCTGCAACATTTGCACTGGTCAGCGGAGGCTCGGGGTCAGCGCTTCTTGCTCGGTGGGGTTCTCTAATCTCTCTTCCAGGAGCGGCCACGAAATCCGGGGCTCGGATTGGGCTTCGCTGCCCCCTGTTACCATGAGCATTTGTACGGCGACGGGGCTGAGGTAGTCTATTCTGAACAGGGCTGTCCACACCTCGAGCTCTGGGAGTTGCGGCGTGATCATTCACATTGCGGTTTGAGGGCCCTGCACCCAATGCCTCTTCTTCCCGTGATGGCAGGGTTCCAAATCGAAGCTGCTCTATGTTTTCAGGCCTCTCATATGGTCGCCGCGGAGGTCTCGGCGATTCCTCTAACGAAGAAGAGTATTCTGGGGTGAGCGGA
This sequence comes from Allium sativum, assembly GCA_030737875.1. Taxonomy (NCBI): domain Eukaryota; kingdom Viridiplantae; phylum Streptophyta; class Magnoliopsida; order Asparagales; family Amaryllidaceae; genus Allium; species Allium sativum. The sequence goes on from CM060911.1 coordinate 197,769,280, forward strand.
CGAACTGGGGGCGTCCTTTGCCTTGCGAGATCATTAAGCCTTCTATCCATAGTGGTCAAGTTCTGTCGTAGAACGGAGCTCTCCTGCCTTTGAGCAGCCAATTCATCAAACAGCCTCTCCCACATTTCGGAAAAGCGAGAGAGATCCCCCTCAGTAACGGGAGCAGAAGGGTCATATTGATCATCATCATTTTCTCTTATGCGCAAAGAGCTTGAGCCAGGTCGAGCGGAGGGGCCAAGACGGTAGGAGCGAGCCATAGGCTCCTTTCCAGGTCGAGTTTTAGTCTGGTCATCAATTTGGATCGCTGTGGATCGAGGTTAGTGGCTCGCAGCGCCCCCCTGGGATCGGTTCGTGGTCACGGTATGCGGAGGATTCGGGGCGTTATCACGGGATCGAGTAACAACCCCTCCAGCTTCGCGGTTCGCAGCGCCACCCTCAAGTCGGATCGTGGCACCTTGATTGGTTCGGTTCGCCCCTCTGTCCTCGCGATCCGTGACCCCCTCGACGATCTGCTCGTGTGCACTTTCGCCAACCACTTCATTCGCTTGCGAAGTTCGCGCTTCCTTAGACTTCTTTCCAGCCATGATATCAGATGTCGCTGGAATCTTCAAAAATCTGAACAGTGAAGTTTTGGGACTGTTTTCTTTGGACTTTCAAAACCAAATAGTAGAATAGCAATCCGGTAGGCTGAGAATTCAATTCTCAGTGAAAGCACCAAAATGTTAGATCAAAATTTGGACCTAACACCCAAATTGTTCTGATTCGTAAAGAATTATAACTGGAGAATGAAGAAAAAGCAGAAAACACACAGAATTTATCGTGGTTCGGCGTTAACGAGCCTACGTCCACTTTATATGTTATCGATTATACTTTGAATGCTAGTACAATCAATGATTTCTCTCAAACTCACTCTTACAATTGTGATTTCTCTCAGTAATCTCGTAATAAAACTGACAAGGAATAGTGGTATGACAGTAATGGTGGAATCAGTGCTCAATACTGCCAAAAAGATCCTGAAAAATGCCAAGCTCTGGGCTATTTATAGCTGATTTTGTCAGGCGGATCGCGGTCACACGTGGCACAGATCCCGAGAATATCGGATCGGATCGCAGCTTGATGAAGAATTAGTCAAATTAGCCATTGTGGACAGGTGTCGCGATCCCCTTAAATATCGGATCGAGCAAGGAGGAGGAATTGGTCAAAGTGACAGTTGGGGACACGTGTCGCTGGATCCGTGCATCTCGGATCGCCGAAGACTAGCTCGTGCTTGAACAGGTCAGAGGCTTCGTTGTGCGTCGGGGGATCGGATCGGCCTGTGCAGGGTAGTAGTGTAAGTGCAGTTCGAGTCGTGTAGAGGTAGTCAGATCGCTGATGCTATGGGGGCGATCCGATGGGGGGCGATCCGAGAGAGGTGACCCTCTGGTGCGATCCGATCCTTCATGGACTTAAGGAACGTAGTTTCATACTTTCTTCTTGTGTGTGAACCTTGGTGGCTTGGTCAAAAAGCTAGCCAACAGTAAACAGATAATTTTTCCATAGAGGTAAAAAAGAATACACATTCTCTTTTAATTAAGACTATCCATGTGTAAACGAAGGTGCACCCGAGACACAACAAACATCAGCTACAAAAATATGTTCTGAGCACAATAATATATTAGTAAATAACGATAATGATTACAACGGGTTAGACACTTAAGAAAACTACCCTGATGACACGAGAACAACTGAGAAATTAGTAACTGATTCCCACCCAGTCATGGATGCGCTGCGAGCAGCAGCAAGGGGTCCCATTGCAGTTCTGAGATGGCAGAGTCAGCTGATGCAGTTTTCACACCACCAATCAACATGTCTTCGACTTATATCACATGACGTTCATCTACAGAAGGCACGCCCTTGAATTCAAATCGGGTATCCAAAGATGTAATTAATACCCTTGCATAGAAAGAAGGAGAATCACAAGTCAAATCAAAGGGTAGAAAGAGTATGGTAAAAACTATGAGTAAACACTAAATAGTATATGGTAATCCGTTGAATCAATGCAGTTGGAACAAAGAGTAAACTTACTGAGTTAGTGAAAGTTAATAGCAACTTTAGAGACTACGATTTGAAGCATGTTGACTTTTGCAGTTGCATATGCCTCTGTAAATGGGTATATAAATCCTATGTGAACAAACAAGAAAGTGTGATCATTTAGGATCGCCATCATCCATTTTGTAATAATAATCATTTTGAAGCAAACTTATGCAACGAATAATTTCTAAATGGTTTAAACAATCGTTGTCATGATTGTAGCTACTGTGTATAAGCAAGACTGAATTGATGCATGCTAATACATGATCCTCATGGATATAACAACGATGGCACCGTGAGCCGTTCACAAAATTCCACCTTAAATAACATAAATTACATTATTAAATAAATTAGTTCAATAACTTATGATTTATTTATTACATCTATTCTTATTTTTCTTATCTCAATTAAATATTCACTAATATGATGATATTACATTTCTCTTTTTATTTCTTCAATTCATTAGCAACTTCGAGCTGCAAAATAGCTAATTATCAAATGTATATTGGTCTTACTTTATATATAATAATAATAAATGTGTGTTTGCGACTGATTGAAATCAATACATTGATATGATATCATGTTCTTAGTTTTAAGTTAATTTACATGTACAATGTTGTGTAATTGGATTTACACCTTTTTAATTATTTTCATTTTCTCTTAAACTACCCACAATCTGATTTAACATATGACAAATAATTTTATATTTTGCATTAAACATTTTAATGGTCGATTCTTCAATCTGTTTTATTTAGCCTGTGCCATGTTGAGGGTATTTTCTAAGTTTTCTTTTTTCTTTTCTTTTTATTACAGTCTTAGTTCTATATCAGAAAAATCATTCATAGTGCTATATTATGATGTTATGTGTATTAGTCGATTGAATGGAAATAATTTATCTGGCAGTATACCTGTAACAATCCGGAAAATTCGAACCAATTTAAAAATTTTAATTTGGCTATTTTAATGAATTTGGAATATTTAAAATGATTTATTTTAAATGATAACAACTAAAAATTTATTTAAATCGAAGTTAGAACGAATAACTTTATTTTAATTATATAGCGAGCCTGAAATGGCGCGACAGTTTAAAATTTTACTTTGAACTTTGACTGAATGTACAGGATTCAAAATAAACCAGATTTTTGTGAAACCAAAATATTTAAGTCCGTTTCAAAATATCTTTCTAATGAATCCGAAAAATCAAAATTTCATAGCATGAATCAAAAGTTATGGCCAGTTGAATATTCAGAGTAGTCGCTATGAAATTTAATATAAATATAGCCCGTAAAAGTAGACATTTTGCAAATGACCTCCGTTTTCGACGAAACAACTTTGGCTAGATCCGGAATGTCAAATTATTGCTAGGTTTCAAATTCCATAATTTTTGGAATCAATATGTGAGCGTGGCAAAGGAAAACGCGTTTGATAATTTCAGTTTGAATTGGATCGTCCAGAAAAAGTCCATTTTTCAAACGGTGTCCAAATTCGCCAAAATTTATTTTGTTGGGATCGTATCATCCCAACATAGCCAGATTTATTTTTTTGGAATTTTTAGAATCAGTATATGGCCCTAGCAAATTAAAATGTACGTTCAAATCGAAAATTGAATGTTTTATATTTTAATTTAAAGAATAACTGACAGTAACAATAGAATGGGCTTACAAAACATATTCCATTGTGTCCGGGATGGGGATATTTATCTAGGGGCAATAGTCGTTGGGTTTGAATTGGAGTTTGTATGGAGAAACCCTAATTTTTGAATTAATATAAATATCGGCGAATCATATAATTTCTTTCATAATTTAATTTTATAAAAAAATCAACCCCTCCCCCCTCCGCCCCCGCGTAACCTCTCGTCGATGGCAGAAAGAGCTCATTCTTTCCCAACCAGATTCTGGCCGATCTCCTCCATATTATCGAACGCCCTAGTTGAAGCTTTTGAAGATCTCCCTCCCCTCTTCAAATCCATACCAGTTGCACCTCCCCTCGTCGCTCCATCGTCGAGATCTGACCGTTGAAAGTGGGCATGTTCATCGCCTGATTCCGCCTCCGATCCACCACCGAGTAGGGCTCCACCACCATCGTTCTGCGCGCCGGCTGAAGCTCTCCATCATGGTGCGACTCGATTTTGACCACGTGCTTCGGATTGGAAGTAATCGCCAACCCTAGTTTTGAACCTTCACTGAAGGTATACGGCCTAAATTTATTTATAGGGTTATAACACTTCTAAGTGTTGCAAATCATGATTTTAGTATAAAAATCATATCTTTAACATATGTTGTCGAAATCCAGAGAAACCGGAGACATCGGACTGGTAGCGACGTCATCTACATTCTAGAAGAAGTTAGAACGCATTCGGAGCTCGCTACAATTTAGGAAGGATTAAAAACCAATGTGAGACTTCTAAATTCAAATTGGAATGGAATGCATTGTATAAATTATATAAGCGAAGTATAAATTATATACGCGTTGTATACCTCATGTATGGGCATTGTATAAGTTATACATGCGTTGTATAAATCATATATGCATTGAAAAGGAGTTGGAATGGACAATATGAATTGATTGTGATTGGCGTGAAAATTTGTTGATGTTGCGAATGGTTGATTATGGTTGTTCGTGGTTGAAACTAAATTAGAATTATTTGTGGAAAAATTCAATGTGATATGAAAATGATTGAAATGTTTAGATCATTAGGATAAGCCCCTTAGGGAACGCCGCGAGGCCTAAGGTAGTGCGAGGAGCCGTACTCGGGACGCTGCCGGTTTTAAACCCCTGTCGTTGTGCTATTGAAATTTTCTTGTGTTAGAATTATATTCATATGTTAAAATATATTCATGCGTTGATAATTTGTTCATGATTGAAATAAATTGCTTAGATAGTAAAAATCACATTTTTATTATGCATATGAAGTTCATAAAATATTCATGTTTGAAATGAATTGGTTGAGTAATAAAAATTACATTTTTATTGTATGGTCAACTCACAAAAAATACCCATGTGTTGAATAAATGGATTGAATGATAAAATTAACATTTTTATCATATATATGAAGTTCTAAAAATAACCAAGTGCTGAACAAAATATGGAAACGATAAAATTAAAATTTTTATTGTGTATATGGAGTTCTAAAAATATTCATGAGTGCAATAAAAGAATTAAACAATAAAATTAACATTTTTATTGTGAATATGAAGTGCTAAAAACATTCATGTGTTGAATAAATATTTTGAACGATAAAAATATCATTTTTATCATGTATATGACTCACTAAAAATACACATGTGTTGAGATAAATATTTGTTCACTATAAATATTATTTTTAACATGTTTATGGACTAAATAAAATAGTCATGAGTTGAAACATATTTTCGTTCGCCAAAAATATCATTTTTATACAATGTATGAAGTGTTAAAAATAACGAATGGTTGAAATAAACATTTTTTGATTGAAAATAATATTTTTTTAACATGTATATGAAGTGTTAAAAATAACCGTGTGATGAAATAAACATTGGTAAGCTAGAAGTATTATTTTTGGCTTAGTTATGCATATATATACAAGGCTGAACAGGAAAATGGATTAGCTGTTGAGTAATGAATTTATTTGTGTGCCCGACAAAGAGGTAAGCCTTAATGAGTTGGCTGCACAATTTTATTATTATATAAACTCCTGTGAATGCCATTGGATGCGGAGTGTTGGTTGTTCTGTGTGAGATGATATACGTCGCCATAGGATAGTAACAATTAATTTTGAACTACACTACATGGCATACTGCGTGAAGGTAGCATACTCTATTATATACCACATAAGCATTTGGAGCTTATGTGATGAGGTTAAAGATTTACCATACAAGCGAGAGGCATGTATGGCTATGACCATATTTCAGGTTGAACCGAAGACTGATATGGACTATATAAAATGTAATGGTAAATTGCCAGATTAATTAAAAAAACCCACACGGGTCTAGAGTTGACAATAATCATGTCTCTCTAGTTGTTAAGGCACAAGAACTATTTATAGGGTGACGAGAATTTATTCTCTGGAGTCAGGATCTATACACACTCCCCTATGGACACAAAGTTATATCACTAAAAATATGTGTATGCTCTTTAGGATTTATTGGGTGCCTAATACGACCCAATAAATTTTCAAACCCCTTCCCGTACAAAGGAGGTTATGGCGAAATTTTCGGAAATTTCAAGACGTTAGCCATATTTTTGAAGTAGAAACGATTTAAAAATCGTCGAATGAATTATATATATATATATATATATATTAAATAAAACGAATCGAGCCCCTGCAGTTTGCGTTTTGAAATCGTAATTTTAAATAATTATACCAAGAGATTCGACCATCGGATTTTCCCGAAACCGGAACCGTTGGGTTCGCTTTGGAAATATCTTTCCAACGATGTAAATTTTGTTAAGATTCAACGGTTGGATTGTGTGAAATGTTTAATTCAAATCTAAATAAAAACATCACCAGAATTAATTATATTTATATATATATATATAAATAAATAAATTAAAATAAAACGAATCGCGCCGCTAAAGTTCCTGTTTTGAAATCGTAACTTTAAACGATTATATCGAGAGATCCGACCGTGGGATTTTCTCGAAACCGGAACCGTTGGGTTCGCATTGGAAATATCTTTCCAATGGGATTAACTTTGTTAGGATCCAACGGTTAGATTTTGAGAAATGTGTAAATCAAATTTGGAGAAAACCAGGGCCACGTTATGGCCTGAAGCGTCATTTAATTAAAACGAGCTATTTTAAATAAATAAAAATAGCGATAAATCGTTATAAAAAATATATAGCGATATGGAATGGAAATAAACCGACTTTACTCGGTTTATCAGATATTTTGATGGTTGGATGTGTTTGACATGAAAATTATATTAATGAACTGAAATGTGGATGTCAAATAATTTAACCATAGAAAGAATTGATTTGAATTCTATATATACATGAATTAATTGAAAAGCCGAATTAATTCTCATTTCAAATAATTGATTGACGATAAAAAGTCGAAGATATGAAGACGGTGCAAGACCGGTGATCTTCACATCGTGTGGATTACTGCTGATACCTTTGAGATGGGTAGCTCCCTTGACGAGGTTACAATGGTAGTGGTCTGGACGTACTTGTTGATCGTTCGGATGTGTGAAGGCCTCTCTTCCGTATTGGACATATGGAACGAGGAATAAGGTGCCTCCGGTTTCGTTCAGACTCAGAACGAACTGGGAAACGGATGTGTGTTTGACGTGTATTCTGTGCTGTATTCGTTGATCTCTACTAAATATACATCTGTTTGGCGGTTGAGAATTTATTCTCTTGCTTAATGACCTTCTCTAAGACGTACGAGCTCAAAGGTTATTGTAACGACCCGGAAAATCTGAACCAATTTAAAATTTTTAAATTGGCTAATTTAGTGAATTTTAAATATTTTAAATATTTAGAATAAATATTTTAAATAATAATGATGAAAAGTAAGTTTGAATCGACATTTGAAAATGAATATAATTAATTCTAACTATAAACAAGGCCTGAAATGGCGCAGCAGATTCAAATTTTCATTTCAAACTTTGACTGACTGCACCGGGTGCAAAACAAAACGGATTTGAGTGAAACTAAAAATATTTAAATCTGTTAGTGAATACCTTTCTAACGAATCTGAAAAATTGAAGTTTCATAGCGGGAAGCAAAAGTTATGGCCAAATGAATTTTTAGAAAGGTCGCTATAGAATATATATAGCCCGTGAAAATGGCCATTTTGCAAACGACCTCGGAATTCGACGAAACCACTTTTGTTGGATCCAGGATGTCAAAATATTGCTAGGTTTCAAATTTCATAATTTTTGAAGCTAGTATGTGAACGTAGTAAAGGAAAACGTGTTTTGGTCAATTACAGTTAAATTGGATCGACCGGAAATGGGCCATTTTTCAAACGGTCTCAGAATTCGACGAAACTAGTTTTGTTGGGACCGTATCGTCAAAACATACCTAGATTTATTTTTCTAGAATTTTTCGAATGAGTTTGTGGCCCTGGAAAATTGAAATGTACGTTCAAATCAAATATTGAATGTTTTATATTTTAATTTGAAGGAAAACTGACTGAAACAGTCGAATGGGCCTTCGAAACATATCCCATTGTGTTCGGGAAGGGGGTATTTAGCTTGGAACGACAGTCGTTGGGTTTGGATTGGAGTTCGTATGAGATAAGGGGTATTTTCGAATTTTTAAAAATATATAAATAAAAAAAATATCATTGGTTGACTTCACATTCTCTCTCCCAGAATTTGGTTCCAGACGACGGCGGATATTGTTCAAATCTTCCCGTTCATTTTCTGATCAATCCACTCACCAAAATCGCTAGCTCCAGTTAGGGTTTTTGAAGTCCTCCTCTCCCTCTTCAAATCAAGACAAACCGCACCACCTATCGTCGCCCCAGCTTCGAGATCGAGCTCCCCAAAGTCCTAGACTTTCGAACGCCGCCGAGGACACCAGGCGTCGTCGGTCTGGGTGAAACCACCCTGCGTGGAAAGCCTTCTACACCCCATTCGACACTGTGTAGTCTGATAGACGCAACGTTCTTCGGATTGGAAGTTATTTCAAAACCTAGTTTTGAACAAAACTGAAGGTATACAGCTGTTAAATTATATAAACTATATTATAGCAGTTTAAAGCGCTACGGTTTTTGATTTCATTGTAAAAATCATATCTTTTTCGTTTCTTGACGAAATTCAGTGAAACAAGAGACAGTGGACTCATGTGGACGTCTTCTACATTCTAGAGGAGACCACATATTTTTCTGAGCCTTCTGCTATTTTTGGTGGAGTGGAACCCAATGTGAGATTTCTAAATTATAAACGATACGGAAAACGACGATGTATAAATTATATAGTCGATGTATGAGTTATATAAGCGTTGTACACCTTATGTATAAGCGTTGTATAAGTTGTGCGGTCGATGTATAAGTTATATCTGCGTTGTAAAAGAAATTAAATATGTGTTGAATAGAAGTGAAAAGCTTATATATATATATATGCCCCTTGTCCACAAACCATGGACGATATTTATTGGTTGTGATTGGTGTGAAAATTGATTGATAGCGAATGGTTGATTGGAATTGTTTGTGGTTGAAATTGATTGATAATGGTTGAAAAATACCCGTTTGTAGTTTAGAATTATTTGGTTGGAACCACATAGGATTAGTTTGTGGAAGTGAAAAAAAAAATACATGTCGCCTGCGTGCGAACTAGATGCATGAAATCCCCATTGTCAAAAGCTGCGAGGCTTTAAGGTAGAGCGAGGAGCCGTACTAGGGACGGCCCCGGTTTTAACTACCCTGTCGTTATGCTGCCGAAATTTTGAATAATATTCATGTGTTAGAATTATTTTCATGTGTTGAAACTATATTCGTGTGTTGAATAGAAATTCATATGTTGAATGGTAGTCATGTTTTGAAATAAATTGTTTTATAATAAAAATCATATTTTTATCATCTATATGAACTATATAAAATAGTCGTGTTTTGAAATAAATTATTTTATAATAAAAAATCATATTTTTATCATCTATATGAACTATATAAAAATCATATTTTTATCATCTATATGAACTATATAAAATAATCGTGTTTTGAAATAAATTGTTTTACAATAAAAATCACATTTTTACTATACACATGAATTGTTAAAAATAGCAAAGTGTTGAATTAATTGTCGGTTGGATAAAAATATCATTTTTATCGAATGTATGAAAAGAATATAGTTTTGAAATCGAAGAATCGATTATATTTATATATATATAATTAAAATATATCGAATAACGAAGCTGCAGTTCGTGTTTTGAAACCGTGATTTCAAACGATTAGTGCGGGAGATCCGACCATCGGATTTTCCCGAAACCGAAACCGTTGGGTTCGCTTTGGAAATATCTTTCCAACGACACCAACTTTGTGAAGATCCAACGGTTGGATTGTCTAGAATGTTTAATTCAAATATGGAAAAAAAACAGCGCCAAAATCGATTATATATATATAATTATATTAAATCGAATAACAACGCTGCAGTTCGTATTTTGAAATCGAAACTTCAAACGATTGGACCGGGAGATCCGTCCGTCAGATTTTCCCAAAACTAGAACCGTTGGATTCATTTTGAAAAGATCTTTCTAATGATATAAATTTTGTGAAGATCCAACGGTTAGATTTTCAGATATGTGTAAATCAAATCTAAAAAAAAACAGCGCCACGGCCGCGTTATGGCCCGAAGCGTCGTTTGAATGATTTGGCTATTTAATAAATAAAAATAGTGATAAATTGTTATAAAATATTATAAACGATATGGATGTGAAATTTAGAAACTAACTGAAGGTTAGCTAAGTCGAATGGTTTCCCGGATTTTGATCTGATGTTGGTTTCGGCCTTCGGGGTTAATATTTGGGAAATCGTTCTCTTACTGATTTACGGTTAGTGACTGATGAATTGGAATGATGCGTATGTTGTTTGTGTTTGTGTAGCACATGTTTAATATATACGTGAGTTGCTCAGAAAGCCCGGGTTTATCCCATTCTGAATAACTGAATCGACGATAAGAAGTCGAAGATGAAGACGGTGGTCGAAGACCGGAGATCTTCACCTCGTTTGGATGGTAACTGATGTCCAAATTGGGAGGCATCCCAAAATATGGATAATGAGTGGTGATAGTCCAGACGTACGTGGAGATCGATGGGTATGCGAGGTATATAGTGCCTCCGGTTTCGTTCAGACCCAGAACGGACTTGTAAATGGACTATGTGTCTGACATTGAAATTCATTCTGTGTGATTGGTAGCCATCAGTTGCATGGTGTGAATTGTCTGTGTGGCATGCTAAGATGCAGTGATCAGGGCTTCTGTTGAAAAGCAAAGTCTTGTGGTGATGATCAAAGCACCGCCTGTGTGGCGTAGCTTTGTGTATAACGTGAATTCGCGAACCTCACACCCCGGTATGAACCAGAAACGGGAGAGGACATCAGGGAGGGCATGCGTTTCCTCCTAGCTAGAGGTGGTGTCAGTGCTGAAAACTGGCTGACATTTATATTATTTTCACCTATGTGGTTGTTGTTGTTGCGAGGCGCCTCGGTTATATCGGTCGATCCGGGACCGATGGAGTCATTCGTTGGCTCATTTGTGCCCCCAAAGGGCGGGGAAACGTAGTGTTCAGGCATTTTAATCCACATCGGTGGACCATCCCTGATGATCCAAGGGTCGATGCGTTCTGATCCTGAGACTCGGGCTAGGCAGTCTCGAATTCGGTAAGGACTATCTTTTGCCTTGGTTCATGATGGAAATCCAATTTCCAAATACGACACCGTTGCGGTTTTGATTGTAAACCTATATTTGGCGACATAGTGGCATGGACACTCATGTCGTCTATGATTGATAGTTATGATTGAAATTGTTTTTGAAACTTATAAACACTAGTAATAATATCAAATGCTTTTGTTTTATTCGTATCAAGCATATTTTGGCCATTATAAGGTAAAAACTCTATCCTCCGGTTTGCGATGCATTGTGTGATGGGAACTGAGTCTTATAATGGCTTCATTTTTATAAAAAGCATTGCGATGTTTTTAAAAGATTTACTTGTTGTAAAGCACTGGCAATCCAATGGAGTAAACCTGTTCCGCGAAAGTGGCGTGGTCCTGTGATTAGCCTTATTATAAATGTGTTAAGTTGATTTCTCATACCAGTCCCATGACTGACTCGTAGTTTGTTTCACTTGCAAACTCGGGTGCCCCTATTTCTACACGGGCATCCTTGTATTCAGGTTTAGTTGGCTCTTTCTGGATAGCTGGAGCTGAAGATGGATTCTATCATTTATCTCTTTTTATGCTGTTCAGCTCCTATTGTACATATTATGTTTGTTTCCGCTGTAGACATTTATGTATAGATGAACTGTATTTGTAATAAGTATGATCCTGTATACTGTGTAACTCTGATGATTATTGTTTATCCAGTGTATTATTTGTTCATTATCTGGTGTATTTATTTAATTTTGTTCTGCTATTATCTGTTTATGTGTTATATTCCAAAGATTACCCTCGCCACCGTCAGTACGGGATTTGGGGTCGTCAAAACGTGGTATCAGAGCTTTGGTTAAGCTTAGTGCTGGAATATAGCATATTAACGAATTAGTCAGAAATAGAACCAGTAGTGTTCTAGGACGGGTAACTCATTACAGATAGGACCAGTATTATCCTAGTATGAGTATAGCAGAATGAAATACACCCCGGTATACACATTTACATTTAAAGTATATGTCTCTATGTTTTGAAATATCTTTTCTGTGACCTGACACTTGTTCTGCCATTTGCAGAAGTACTAGAAAATGAGTGTCAGAAATTGGAGGAATGCAGAACCCGATCTAGAGGCTCTATTAAAGAGATATCGAAATCTGGACGGAGACAATTCTCGGGCAATGAATCTATAATTCAGACTCAAGCTTGGATGAGTTCTGTTGAAAGAATATTTAAACGTATCCAGTTGAGAGATGATCAGAAAAGATTAGTAGCATCTTGGGCGCTCAAAGAAGAAGCTTTAATCTGGTGGGAAACAATCATCAAAGATAATCCAGAAGGTGATATCACCTGGGATAGATTCAAAGAGGTTTTCCTAGAAAGATTTACTCCTCCTGAAGTGACTGAGCGATTATTTGATGAATTCTCTTATCTGATACAAGGAGATATGACCATTCCAGAATAACATAAGAAATTGAATGAACTTTCTCACTTTGCTCCTCATCTGATTCAAGATCCAAAGAGGAAGAATCTGAGATTTCCAGTTGTTCTCTACTTTGTTGTTATTTTCCTTTCATGGATGTAAACTTTTAATTCTATAGTCTGAATGATTTTAAAAGAGTATATGAATTGATTAGGACATTTTCGAAAAGTTAAAAACAAATTGCTTGTTGTTTGCATTGTGTGATAGTAAATTTGATTAATTAAATTATTAGAACAATAGTTAATTTAATTAATAAGAGAATGAATGGTAGGATTTATTCGATTAACTCACACATTGAACTGATTTAAAAATAGATAGATATATATACATGTGCATCATATATGTTTGAACAGGTAAATGGATAGCTGTTGAGTAAAGATTTTATTTGTGTTCCCGACAAATAGGTAAACCTTAATGAGTTGGATGCAAAATATTATTATATCAACTCATGTGAATGCCATTGGATGTGGAGTGCTGGTTATTCTGTGTGTAATAATAAACGTCGCCATAGGATAGTAACAATTAATTTTGAACTACACTACATGGCATACTTCTTGAAGATATGCATACTTCATCATATACCACATAAGCATTTGGAGCTTGTGTGACGAGGTGGAAGATTTACCATACGAGCGAGAGGCTTGTATGGCGATGACTATATATTACAGGTTGAACTGATGACTGATATAGACCAAATAAAATTGTAACGATAAATTGCCAGATTAATAAAGACCCCACACGGGTCAGGAGTTGACAATAATCACGTCTCTTTAGTCATAAGATACGGCACATGGATTATTTATTTCCCACACGGCACGAGGTGACGAGAATTTATTCTCTGGAGCAATTAAAATACACACTCCCTCAGGCTTTGACAGAGTGACGAGAATTTATTCTCTGGAGTTATTATCTATACACACTCCTCTGTAAACACCAGAATATATCACTATAAATATGTGTATGCTTTATAGGATTTATTGGGTACCTAATACGGCCCAATAAATTTCCAAACCCTCCCCGTACAAAGGAGTTTATGGCGAAAATTTTCGAAAATTCCGGGTGTTAGCCAAAATTTTGAAGTATTTGAAAATTCTCAGAAACTGAAAAGTTGGAGAATGGAAGCCCGATTGAACGTAGAGTTGATTAATCAAACCACTTTCGACTTTGTTCCTTTTCGGGGACGAAAAGTTTTAAGTGGGGGAGATTGTAACGACCCGGAAAATCTGAACCAATTTCAAATTTTCAAATTGGCTAATTTAGTGAATTTTAAATATTTTAAATAAATATTTTAAATAATAATGATGAAAAGTAAGTTTGAATCGACATTTGAAAATGAATATAATTAATTCTAATTATAAATAAGGCCTGAAATGGCGCGGTAGTTTCAAATTTTCATTTCAAAATCTGACTGACTGTACCGGGTGCAAAACAAAACGAATTTGAGTGAAACCAAAAATATTTAAATCTGTTAGTGAATACCTTTCTAACGAATCTGAAAAATCGAAGTTTCATAGCGGGAAGCAAAAGTTATGGCCAAATGAATTTTCAGAAAGGTCGCTGTAGAATATATATAGCCCGTGAAAATGGCCATTTTGCAAACGACCTCGGAATTCGACGAAACCACTTTTGTTGGATCCGGGATGTCAAAATATTGCTAGGTTTCAAATTTCATAATTTCTGAAGCTAGTATGTGAGCGTAGCAAAGGAAAACGTGTTTTGGTCAATTACAGTTAAATTGGATCGACCAGAAATGGGCCATTTTTCAAACGGTCTCAGAATTCGACGAAACTAGTTTTGTTGGGACCGTATCGTCAAAACATAGCTAGATTTATTTTTCTGGAATTTTTCGAATCAGTTTGTGGCCCTGGCAAATTGAAATGTACATTCAAATCAAATATTGAATGTTTTATATTTTAATTTGAAGGAAAACTCACTGAAACAGTCGAATGGGCCTTCGAAACATATCCCATTGTGTTCGGAAAGGGGGTATTAGCTAGGAACGACAGTTGTTGGGTTTGGATTGGAGTTCGTATGAGATAAGGGGTATTTTCGAATTTTTAAAAATATATAAATAAAAAAAATATCATTGGTTGACTTCACATTCTCTCTCCCCGAATTTGGTTCCAGGCGACGGCGGATATTGTTCAAATCTTCCCGTTCATTTTCTGATCAATCCAATCACCAAAATCGCTAGCTCCAGTTAGGGTTTTTGAAGTCCTCTCCCTCTTCAAATCAAGACAAACCGCACCACCTATCGTTGCCCCAGCTTCGAGATCGAACTCCCCAAAGTCCTAGACTTTCGAACGCCGCCGAGGACACCAGGCGCCATCGATGTGGGTAAAACCACCCTGCGTGGAAAGCCTTCTCCACTCCCTTTGACACTGTGTAGTCTGATAGACGCAACGTTCTTCGGATTGGAAGCTATTTCAAAACCTAGTTTTGAACAAATCTGAAGGTATACGGCTGTTAAATTATATAAACTATATTATAGCAGTTTAAAGCGCTACGGTTTTTGATTTCATTGTAAAAATCATATCTTTTTCGTTTCTTGATGAAATTCAGTGAAACAAGAGACAGTGGACTCGGGTGGACGTCTTCTACATTCTAGAGGAGACCGCATATTTTTCTGAGCCTTCTGCTATTTTTGGTGGAGTGGAACCCAATGTGAGATTTCTAAATTATAAACGATATGGAAAACGACGATGTATAAATTATATAGTTGATGTATGAGTTATATAAGCGTTGTACACCTCATGTATAAGCGTTGTATAAGTTGTACGGTCGATGTATAAGTTATATATGCGTTGTAAAAAAAATTATATATGTGTTGAATAGAAGTGAAAAGCTTATATAAATATATATATACGCCCCTCGTCCACAAACCATGGACGATATTTATTGGTTGTGATTGGTGTGAAAATTGACTGATAGCGAATGGTTGATTGGAATTGTTTGTGGTTGAAATTGATTGATGATGGTTGAAAAATACCCGTTTGTAGTTTAGAATTATTTGGTTGGAACCACATAGGATTAGTTTGTGGAAATGAAAAAAATATAAACATGCCGCCTGCGTGCGAACTAGATGCATGAAATCCCCATTGTCAAAAGCTGCGAGGCTTTAAGGTAGAGCGAGGAGACGTACTAGGGACGGCCCCGGTTTTAACTACCCTGTCGTTATGCTGCCGAAATTTTGAATAATATTCATGTGTTAGAATTATTTTCATGT
Source organism: Allium sativum (assembly GCA_030737875.1). NCBI lineage: Eukaryota > Viridiplantae > Streptophyta > Magnoliopsida > Asparagales > Amaryllidaceae > Allium > Allium sativum. Next base: position 197,785,348 of record CM060911.1, read on the forward strand.
GTTAAAACTATATTCGTGTGTTGAATAGAAATTCATGTGTTGAATAGAAATTCATGTGTTGAATGGTAGTCGTGTTTTGAAATAAATTGTTTTATAATAAAAATCGTATTTTTATCATCTATATGAACTATATTAAATAGTCATGTTTTGAAATAAATTGTTTTATAATAAAAATCATATTTTTATCATCTATATGTACTATATAAAAATCATATTTTTATCATCTATATGAACTATATAAAATAATCGTGTTTTGAAATGAATTGTTTTACAATAAAAATCACATTTTTACTATATACATGAATTGTTAAAAATAGCGAAGTGTTGAATTAATTGTCGGTTGGATAAAAATATCATTTTTATCGAATGTATGAAAAGAATATAGTTTTGAAATCGAAAAATCGATTATATTTATATATATATATAATTAAAATATATCGAATAACGAAGCTGCAGTTCGTGTTTTGAAACCGTGATTTCAAACGATTAGTGCGGGAGATCCGGCCATTGGATTCTCCTGAAACCGAAACCGTTGGGTTCGCTTTGGAAATATCTTTCCAACGACACCAACTTTGTGAAGATCCAACGGTTGGATTGTATGGAATGTTTAATTCAAATCTGAAGAAAAACAGCGCCAGAATCGATTATATATATATATATATATATAATTATATTAAATCGAATAACAACGCTGCAGTTCGTATTTTGAAATCGAAACTTCAAACGATTGTACCGGGAGATCCGACCGTCGGATTTTCCCAAAACTGGAACCGTTGGATTCGTTTTGAAAAGATCTTTCTAATGATATAAATTTTGTGAAGATCCAATGGTTAGATTTTCAGATATGTGTAAATCAAATCTGAAAAAACAGCGCCACAGCCGCGTTATGGCCCGAAGCGTCGTTTGAATGATTTGGCTATTTTAAAAATAAATAAAAATAGTGATAAATTGTTATAAAATATTATAAACGATATGGATGTGAAATTTAGAAACTTACTGAAGGTTAGCTAAGTCGAATGGTTTCATGGGTTTTGATCTGATGTTGGTTTCGGCCTTCGGGGTTAATATTTGGGAAATCGTTCTCTTACTGATTTACGGTTAGTGACTGATGAATTGGAATGATGTGTATGTTGTTTGTGTTTGTGTAGCACATGTTTATTATATACGTGAGTTGCTCAGAAAGCCCGGGTTTATCCCATTCTGAATAACTGAAGACCGGAGATCTTCACCTCGTTTGGATGGTAACTGATGTCCTGGTTGGGAGGCATCCCGAAATATGGATAATGAGTGGTGATCGTCTAGACGTACGTGGAGATCGATGGGTATGCGAGGTATATAGTGCCTCCGGTTTTATTTAGACCCAGAACAGACTTGTAAATGGACTGTGTGTCTGACATTGAAATTCATTCTGTGTGATTGGTAGCCATCAGTTGCATGGTGTGAATTGCCTGTGTGGCATGCTAAGATGCAGTGATCAGGGCTTCTGTTGAAAAGCAAATTCTTGTGGTGATGATCAAAGCACCGCCTGTGTGGCGTAGCTTTGTGTATAACGTGAATTCGCGAACCTCACACCCCGGTATGAACCAAAAACGGAAGAGGACATCAGGGAGGGCATGCGTTTCCTCCTAGCTAGAGCTGGTGTTAGTGCTTAAAACTGGCTGACATTTATATTATTTTCACCTATGTGGTTGTTGCTGTTGCGAGGCGCCTCGGTTATATCGGTCGATCCGGGACCGATGGAGTCACTCGTTAGCTCATTTACGCCCCAAAGGGCGGGGAAACGTAGTGTTCAGGCATTTTAATCCACATCGGTGGACTGGCCCTGACGATCCAAGGGTCGATGCGTTCTGATCCTGAGACTCGGGCTAGGCAATCTCGAATTCGGTAAGGACTATCTTTTGCCTTGGTTCATGATGGAAATCCAATTTCCAAATACGACACCGTTGCGGTTTTGATTGTAAACCTATATTTGGCGACATAGTGGCATGGGACGCTCATGTCGTCTATGATTGATAGTTATGATTGAAATTGTTTTTGAAACTTATAGACACTAGTAATAATATCAAATGCTTTTGTTTTATTCGTATCAAGCATATTTTGGCCATTATAAGGTAAAAACTCTATCCTTCGATTTGCGTTGCATTGTGTGATGGGAACTGAGTCTTATAATGGCTTCATTTTTATAAAAAGCATTGCGATGTTTTTAAAAGATTTACTTGTTGTAAAGCACTGGCAATCCAATGGAGTATACCCGTTCCGCGAAAGTGGCGTGGTCCTGTGATTAACCATATTATAAATGTGTTAAGTTGATTTCTCATACCAGTCCCATGACTGACTCGTAGTTTGTTTCACTTGCAAACTCGGGTGCCCCTATTATTACACGGACAGCCTTGTATTCAGGTTTAGTTGGCTCTTTCTGGATAGCTGGAGCTGAAGATGGATTCTATCATTTATCTCTTTTTATGCTGTTCAGCTCCTATTGTACATATTATGTTTGTTTCCGCTGTAGACATTTATGTATAGCTGAACTGTATTTGTACTAAGTATGATCCTGTATACTATGTAACTCTGATGATTATTGTTTATCTAGTGTATTATTTGTTCATTATCTGGTGTATTTATTTAATTCTGTTCTGCTATTATCTGTTTATGTGTTATATTCCAAAGATTACCCTCGCCACCGTCAGTACGGGGTTTGGGGTCGTCAAAGTTGTATATCGGTAGACATCAATGGTATGGTGTGGATTGACAATGTGGCATATAAGGATGCAAATGAATCAAGGCTTTTGTTGAAAAGCAAAGTCTTGTGGTTGATGATCAAAGCACGGCTTTAATATAGCGTAGCTTTGTATATAGCGTTGATTCGCAAGCCTCACAATTTGGTACGAGTTAAAAACGGGATAAGGGACCCAAGGAGGACATGACGTTTCTTTTTAGCTATGGATGGTGTCGGGTTTTTACAAGCCCTGACATTTATATTATTTTTACCTTTGTGGTTGTTGGAATGCGAGGTGGCTCGGTTATATCGGTCTCTACGGAACCGATGGATAGGTCTGATAGGACCGACAATTGTGTGTTCAGGAATACTAATCCACTAACATAAGTGTGGACCGACCTTGGAGGATCCAGGGGTTGCCCAGAGTGTGCAGTCCCGAGACATTTGCTAGAGTGTCTCGAAGCGTAAAGGAGTACATACCTTGCCTAGACTCATGATGGAATCCAAATTTCCAATACGAAATTACGGATTTGATTGTAAAACTAGTATGGTAACATAGTAGTATGGGGTACTACGACGTCTATGATTGATACATTGTGATTGAAATGCTTTTGAAACATATATGCACTAGCAATAATATCAAATGATTTTGCTTTACACGTATTAAGCATCTCTTGACCATTATAAGGTAAAATTCTATCCTCTAGTTTGCGTTGCATTGTGTGATGGGACTTGAGTCTTATAGTGGATGCATTTTTATAAAAAGCGTTGCGTTGTTCAAAAGATTTACTTTATTTCATGCACTGGAAATCACTGGAGGAAACCCGTTCCGCGTTAGCGGCGTGGTCCTATGATTTGTCGTATTATTATTGTTTAACCAGTTAAGTAGATCTCTCATATCAGTCCCATGACTGACTCGTAGTTTGTTTCACTCTGCAAACTCGGGTGCCCTTATTTCTACACGGGCAGCCTAGTGACAGGTTGCAGGTGATATTTTGGCTTAGCACTTCAGCATGGAGTGCGTTTTTGGATGATGGCGAGGACTTGCATTATCTGTATTTTGGCTATTGACATTACTGCCAGTATTATCATATGTATATGTACCGCTGATCGCGATGTAGACTGATTTATCTTTATTATGTATTATCTGATGTATATTTCCCAGTGATCTTGATGTAGACTGATCATTTCCTTTATGCACTAAGTTGTATCCTATGACTGTGCTACTCTGATGTTTATAACATATTATGATTTCTGCTGTCATATTGATGTAAATTATTCTGTTTCATGTTTATGCTATTATCTGTACTCTGCTAATGATGATTAATGTGTTATATTCCAATGATTATCCTTAATTCCATGACACAGGGTTTCGGGTTATCACAGCTGGTATCAGAGCTTTGGTTAATCTTAGTTTTGGAATTAAACACATTAAACACCTCGTCAAAAATAGAACCAGTAGGGTTCTAAGGCGAGTAGATCATTAGAGATAGGATTAGTAATGTCCTAGAATGAGCACAGCAGAATAGCATAATAATTTGATCACTACATCATTGTTTTTCCTTATGTTCTTCTGCTTTTACCATTCCTTGAAATGATCCTTTCTGTGAACCTGACTCTTGTCTTGCTTGTACAGAATTGACAGAGATGGCTACGAGAGCTGCTAGAGGTAGAGGCCGAGGAGGTCGAGGCCAAGGACGGGGGAATATCCCCGTTGTTGAGGAGCCCTTGATTCAGCAACCACCGGTCCCACAGCCATTTGATCTAGACCGAGTGGCAAAGAAATACAAAAATCTTGGTGGCAAGACATTCTCTGGCACTGGTACGGTAACTGAGGCCCTAGCTTGGTTAAAGACATACGAGAAAATCTTCGCTGGCTTGGGACCCGAGGATCATCGTAAGAGTTTTATGGGCGCTTGATTATTGAAAGACGAGGCACAATTATGGTGGGAAGCCATCACCTTGGACGAGCTAGAGGTGGAGATGGCTTGGGATGAATTCAAAGTGTTGTTCAAGGAGAAGTTCATTACTGAGCAAGAGATGGAGCGCTTGCATGACAAATTTGCCAATCTCCAACAAGGTGATCGCACCATTCAAGAATACTTCAACAAGTTCACTCAGATGTCTCATTATGTGCCCGAGCTTGTTCAGAATGCTAAGGCGAAGAACAAGAGGTTCATCCATGGACTTCAGTGTAGGTATCAGAATAGAACAATGAGCCACATTAAGCTTCCATTCGCCGATATGGTAGAAATGGCATGCAATTATGAGAGCTTGGATAAGAAAAACTTGGATGAAGATCATGAAAAGAATCAAGCAAGCAACAAGCGCAAGGCTCCAGGGAAGCAGCCCGAATCAAGCAACCAGGTAGCAACTGCAAATCCTCAAGCAACTAGGCAATCAAAGGATAAGTGCTACAATTGCACCTTGTATGGGCATTACTCAAATGTATGCACCTCTCTGAAGCGGTAGAAGATCAACCAATCAAGCTCTAGTCAGAACCCCCGCAATTCTAGTGAGTGCTATAACTGCCACAAGATGGGGCATATCAGAAGGAATTGTCCTTTGCTGAAGAATTCTCAGGTTGCATATGTATATGACGGGGCAAACCCGTTAGCTTATACTCCGGTAGTAGGTAAACCCGATGTTTTGGGAGGTACCCTTACTATTAAAAATATTCTAGTTTCAGTACTATTTGACACTGATGCATCACAAAGTTTCATTGCAAGTAACACTGTTAAACAGTTAAAGTTAAAACCAAGAAATCTTAAAGAATCGATTAGAGTTCATAATCCGATATGAGGCTCTCTTGTTCTCGGATTGTATTGTAATGTGCCAGTCTCTTATTCTTTTTAGCGGTTTCCTTTTAAGTCGATTGTCATGGATTTTTCGGAGTTCGATATTATTCTTGGGTTAGATTGGTTAACGAAATATGAGGCTGAAGTTAAATGTGCTGAAAGAGTCGCTAAAGTTAAAACGAAGCTGGGATATATTAATATACTATGCCAAGGCTCAGATTCAGATAGAAAAGAATTTTGGTCTATGTTAGAAGTCACTCCCACTTTATTAGAAAATATTCCTGTCATTAAACACTATGCGGATGTATTCGAAGAAGTTGATAGCTTACCGCCACAAAGAGAAATCGACTTCAAAATCGAGCTAATTCCGAATGCAAGGCCAGTAGTATATTCAATTCGAAGAATGACCTTGAAGGAAAAAGAAGAATTAGGCGATCAAACTCGACAATTGCTATGGAAAGGCCTAATCAGACCTAGTTTCTCTAATTGGGGTGCAGCCGTAGTGTTTGTTCCGAAGTCAGACGGTACTCTCCGACTGTGTGTTGATTACCGAGACCTCAACAAGCAGACACTCAAGAATAAATATCCATTGCTCTGCATCGATGATTTGTTGGATCAGTTGAATAGAGCGCAATTATTTTCCAAAATGGACCTAGCTACAAGTTTCCATCAACTGAGAATTTCCAAGAATGTGTTCCTTTGACAGCTTTCAAAGGCCCAGACATATTTTATGAGTGGTTAGTAATGTCGTTCGGCTTATGTAATGCTCCAGCTTACTCTGTCGATTTAATGAATAGAGTATTCAAAGGGGTCATGAATAAATTCGTGTTGGTTTTTATTGATGACATTCTAAATTTCTCTAAGTCAGAGAGCGAGCATGAAAAACATGTAGAACAAGTGTTGGAAACTCTGAGAAAGAACGTCCTGAAAGCTAAATTTTCCAAATGTATATTCTGGCAAGATGAAGTGAACTTCCTTGGTTGTATCAAAGGAAGGAATTTCTGTTGATCCAAGTAAAATTACGGCTAATCAAGATTGGGAGCAGCCTACTACCCCCACAGAAGTCCGAAGTTTCCTAGGATTGGCTAGTTATTATCGGAAATTCGTTAAGGATTTTTCGAAGATATCCAGTTCATTAACGAAGCTTACAAAGAAGCACACAAGATTTAATTGGACTCCGGATTGTGAGGCGGCTTTCCAAGAGCTGGAAATAAGATTGACTACTGCTCCAGTATTAACAATTATCGATGGCAGTCAAGATTTGAAGGTTTATACAGATGCTTCTATTGAAGGTCTTGGTGCGGTATTAATGAAAAGAGGCCACGTAGTTGCTTATGCAAGCCGTCAGTTGAAGCCGCACGAAAAGAAGTATGCAACTCATGATCTTGAGTTGATAGCCATCGTGTTTGCTTTGAAAATCTGGAGGCACTATCTATTGGGTGAGAAGTTCGAATTATTTACAGATCACCAGTCGTTGAAGTATTGTTCACCCAGAAAGATTTAAATTTGAGGCAGCAGCGTTGGCTAGAATTTCTTGCAGCGTATGATCTAGATATTTTGTACACTCCAGGGAAAGCCAATGTTGTAGCTGATGCACTTAGCTGGAAGAATATAATCATCACCAGTCTTATAATTATGCCTTCATTGATTGACAAGATCTCTGTTCTTCAGAAAGACGATAATTTTATTAAGGAGATGATCAAAAGAATTCAAAAAGGTGAAGTCTCCAGTTTCCAAGTGGATAGCAAGGGAGTTCTTAGATTAAAAGGAAGAATATGTGTTTCCGACATCCCTGAGCTCAAAAGAGAAGTATTAGATGAATGTCACAAATCCAAACTTTGTATTCATCCGGGAGTAAGTAAGATGTACAATGATCTCAAACGCACATTCTAGTGGAAGGCGATAAAGAGAGACATTTCTTTATATGTTAGCAAGTGCTCTACTTGCCAACAAGTCAAAAGCGATCAACAGAAACTTGCCGGATTGTTACAACCGTTGGAAATTCCAAATTGGAAGTGGGAACAAATTTCCATGGATTTCATAGATGGTTTTCCCCGAACCAGGAAAGAAAATGACAGTATTTGGGTGATCGTAGATCGTTTCACGAAGACCGCCCATTTCATACATGTCAGATCCAATAGAACCGCTCAAAGTCCAGCACAGATTTATTTCATAGAAATTGTTAAACTGCATAGAGTCCCCATCAGCATAGTCATTGATAGAGACCCAATTTTTTCTAGTAAATTCTGGGAAGCATTCCAAGCAGAATTGGGAATAAAACTGAATCTAAGCATCGCATATCATCCTCAAACAGATGGCCAAACTGAGAGGGTGAACCGTATACTAGAAGATTTACTACGGGCTTGTATAATTGATTTTGGCGGATCATGGGAAGATCACTTGCATTTGGCTGAGTTCTCATACAACAACAGCTATCAAGCGAACTTGGAAATGTCACCATTCGAAGCATTGTATGGTAGACCATGTAGATCTCCCGAATGTTGGGTAGAACCTGGCAACCGACTAGTATTGGGTCTCGATATGATTCGTGAGGCTTCAGACAAAGTCAATTTCATCAAGAAACGATTACAAACAGTTCAAACCCGACAAAATAGTTATGCAGACTCTAGAAGAAGAGATTTAGCATTTGCTGTCGGTGATTATGTTTATTTGAGAGTTTCTCCGATGAGAAGAGTAGTCCGATTCGAGAAAACGGGGAAGTTGACGCCTAGATTTATTGGTCTATTTCCTATACTTGAAAGGATTGGAACTCTTGCTTATAGGGTTCAATTGCCTGACTGGTTGCCGGGTGCATAATGTATTTCACGTGCCTCAACTTTGAAAGCATGTGCATGATCCAGATCTAGTTATAGAAGAAGCAGCGCAGCAGGATTTGGATATTACTCCAGAATTAGTAGTTAGAAGAGAGCCGATAAAGATTATTGGCAAAGAAACTAAAGAGCTAAGGAACAAAAAGTTCATTTAGTTAAAGTGCAGTGGAGTGGGGATCCTAGAGATTGTACTTGGGAAACCGAAGAGAGCATTAAGCAATCTTATCCCAATTGCAGAGTGGACATCTCTGATTAGCTCTGATGCAAGGTACATTTACAACACTTGGCGTTTCCGTTTTGTTTCCTACTTTACTGTTGTTTCCTTTTCGGGGACGAAAAGTTTTAAGTGGGGGAGATTGTAACAACCTGGAAAATCCGAACCAATTTAAAAAAAATTAATTTGGCTATTTTAATGAATTTGGAATATTTAAAATGATTTATTTTAAATGATAACGACTAAAAATTTATTTAAATCGAAGTTAGAACGAATTAATTTATTTTAATTATATAGCGAGCCTGAAATGGCGCAACAGTTTGAAAATTGACTTTGAACTTTGACTGAATGTACAGGATTCAAAATAAACCGAATTTTAGTAAAACCAAAAATATTTAAATTTGTTTGAAAATATCTTTCTAACGAATCGAAAAATTGAAATTTCATAGCCAGAATCAAAAAGTTATGGCTAGTTGAATATTCAGAGTAGTCGCTATGAAATTTAATATAAATATATCCCGTAAAAGTAGACATTTTGCAAACAACCTCCGTTTTCGACGAAACCACTTTGGTTGGATCCGGAATGTCAAACTATTGCTATGTTTCAAATTCCATAATTTTTGGAATTAATATGTGAGCGTGGCAAAGGAAAACGCTAAAGTGTGTGCGTGTATGTGCCAAGTATAATACACACAAGGATCGTGTAATATGACGAACAATAGTCAAGTATGAAGTAATAGATAATCACAGAACTGTATAATAGTAAATGCAGTAAAAATAGAAAAATCACACCAGGAATTTTTATACTGGTTCGGAGCACCGTCCTACGTCCAGTCCCAGACTTCTATCTGGATTTTCACTAATCAACAACCTCACTTCACCCGGAGGAAACAGGTTTACAACACCCGAGCAGCCGAACGAGATTTCATGCCTCTAACACCACGAGGACTTCAACACTTGCCTGATCACACACATGACTTCAACACTTGCCTGATCACACACAGGACTTCAACTAATACAATAGTTTTGACTTCTGCTTGTGTTCTTGATTCAACACGGATAGTCAACAGTTTGAGTACAATCTTCCTATAATCAGATCCTCGAGTATATACTTTGAATGCGTAGATTTAAGGAAGTAGAATGCTTGTTGAATCAAATGATATTAAATTGATTCAAGGATTCAACAAGTATTTGAAATTTGGAGAGCTTTTGTTTTGCAAAGAGTATGAAAATGCAATTCAGAAATTAGAGAGAATATAGAATGATTCGGTTATTGTAAAACAATTTTGAAGTTATTTATATAATAGTAGAAAGGTAGTAATTCTTCATGAAGAGTTTCTATAAGAAGTTATGTCCATTTCCTTTGATTATTGAATAGAAATCTCTTCACAAATAGAAGCAACCTTTCAGAAAAAGCTTGCTGTTTGAAAACGGTCGACTGGTGAATTTCAACCGGTCGACTGGTTGAATTAAAATTAAATGTCCAGAAAAGTAGCCGTTATGTGCAAAAACACATTGACCGGTCGACTGGTGAGTTTTCACCGGTCGACTGGTTGAACTGAGAAATGTTTATTTCAAAACAGAAACATGAACGGTCGACTGGTGGTATTTTGGGCGGTCGACCTTTTATGATCACTCTGCACTCTTTCCCGGTCGAAGCCTGGACCGTTTGGGCTTTTTCTATGACTTTTCAATTCCTCAAATATACAGATTTCAGCAACGAAGATATGATAATGTTTTGTGCATTCATGATATACTTTGAGGATAGATTTTAACATATTTCTAACACGAGTCAATGTAAAAACCTTATCTCTATGAAATGATCTTCATTGCACCTTTATATGTTGGCATCGATCAAAATTGTGTTCTAAACAAACGCGTTTGATAATTTCAATTTGAATTGGATCGACCAGAAAAAGTCCGTTTTTCAAACGGTCTCGACATTCGACGAAATTAACTTTGTTGGGACCATATCGTCCCAACATAGCCAGATTTAATTTTCTGGAATTTTTAGAATCAATATGTGGCCCCGACAAATTAAAATGTACGTTCAAATCTAAAATTGAATGTTTTATATTTTAATTTGAAGAATAACTGACTGTAACAGTTGAATGGGCTTACGAAACATATTCCATTATGTCCGGGATGGGGGTATTTAGCTAGGAGAGACAGTCGTTGGGTTTGAATTGGACTTCGTATGGAGAAACCCTAATTTTTGAATTAATATAAATATCGGCGAATCATATAAAAATCAGAAACCCTCCCCCCCCCCCCCGGTAACCTCTCATCGACGGCGGAAAGAGCTCAATCTTTCCCGACCAGATTCTGGCCGATCCCTTCCATATTATCGAACGCCCTAGTTAAAGCTTTTGAAGATCTCCCTCTCCTCTTCAAATCCATACCAGTTACACCTCCCCTCGTCGCTCCATCATCGAGATCTGACCATCGAAAGTGGGCCCGTTCATCGCTTGATTCCACCTTCGATCCTCCACCGAGTGGGGCCCCACCACCATCGTTCTGTGCGCCGGCTGAAGCTCTCCATCGTGGTGCGACTCGATTCTGCCCACGTGCTTCAGATTGGAAGTAATCGCCAACCCTAATTTTGAACCTTCGCTGAAGGTATACGGCTTGAATTTATTTAAAGGGTTATAACACTTCTAAGTGTTGCAAATCATGATTTTAGTATAGAAATCATATCTTTAACATATGTTGTCGAAATCCAGTGAAACCGGAGACATCGGACTGGTAGCGACGTCATCTACATTCTAGAAGAAGCTAGAACGCCTTCGGAGCTCGCTACAATTTAAGAGGATTAAAAACCAATGTGAGACTTCTAAATTCAAATTGGAATGGAAATGCGTTGTATAAATTATATAAGCAAAGTATAAATTATATACGCGTTGTACCTCATGTATGGGCGTTTTATAAGTTATATGAGCGATGTATAAGTTATACATGCGGTGTATAAATCCTATAAGCATTGAAAAGGACTTGTAATGGAAATGAAATATATATATATACACACACACTCCCCTCGTCCACAAACCATGGACGATATGAATTGATTGTGATTGGCGCAAAAAAAATTTGATGTTGCGAATGGTTGATTATGGTTGTTTGTGGTTGAAACGAAATTGGAATGGTTTGTGGAAAAATTCAATGTGATATGAAAATGATTGAAATGTTTAGATCATTAGGATAAGCCCCTTAGGGAACGCTGCGAGACCTAAGGTAGTGCGAGGAGCCGTACTCGGGACGGTGCCGGTTTTAAACTCATGCCGTTATGCTGCCAAAATTTTCTGAAATATTCTTGTGTTAGAATTATATTCATATGTTAAAATATATTCATGCATTGATAATTTGTTCATGATTGAACTAAATTGCTTAGATAGTAAAAAATCACATTTTTATTATGCATATGAAGTTCATAAAATATTCATGTTTGAAATGAATTGGTTGAACAATAAAAATCACATTTTTATTGTATGGTCGACTCACTAAAAATACCCATGTGTTGAATAAATGGATTGAATGATAAAATTAACATTTTTATCATATATATGAAGTTCTAAAAATAACCAAGTATTGAACAAAATATGGAAACGATAAAACTAATATTTTTATTGTGTATATGGAGTTCTAAAAATATTCATGAGTGGAATAAAAGAATTGAACAATAAAATTAACATTTTTATTGTGAATATGAAGTGCTAAAAACATTCATATGTTGAATAAATATTTTGAACAGTAAAAATATCATTTTTATCATGTATATGACTCATTAAAAATACACATGTGTTGAGATAAATATTTGTTCACTATAAATATTATTTTTAACTTTTTATGAGCTAAATAAAATAGTCATGAGTTGAAACATATTTTCCTTTGCCAAAAATATCATTTTTATACAATGTAAGAAGTGTTAAAAATAACGAATGGTTGAAATAAATATTTGTTGATAGAAAATAACATTTTTTAACGTGTATATGAAGTGTTAAAAATAACCGTGTGATGAAATAAACATTGGTAAGCTAGAAGTATTGTTTTTGGCTTAGTTATGCATATATATACATAGGCTGAACAGGAAAATGGATTAGCTGTTGAGTAAAGAATTTATTTGCGTGCCCGACAAAGAGGTAAGCCTTAATGAGTTGGTTGCGCAATTTTATTATTATATAAACTCCTGTGAATGCCATTGGATGCGGAGTGCTGGTTATTCTGTGTGAGATGATAAACGTCGCCATAGGATAGTAACGATTAATTTTGAACTACACTACATGGCATACTGCGTGAAGGTAGCATACTCTATCATATACCACATAAGCATTTGGAGCTTATGTGACGAGGTTGAAGATTTACCATACAAGCGAGAGGCTTGTATGGCGATGATTATATTTCAGGTTGAACCGAAGACTGATACGGACTATATAAAATGTAAAGGTAAATTGTCAGATCAATAAAAACCCGACGCGGGTCTGGAGTTGACAATAATCACGTCTCTCTAGTCATTAAGGCACAAGAACTATTTATAGGGTGACGAGAATTTATTCTCTGAAGTCAGGATCTATACACACTCCCCTGTGGACACAAAGTTATATCGCTAAAAATATGTGTATGCTTTTTATGATTTATTCGGTGCCTAACACGGCCCAATAAATTTCCCAACCCCTTCTCGTACAAAGGAGGTTATGGCGAAATTTCCGGAAATTTCAAGGCGTTAGCCATATTTTTGAAGTAGAAATGATTTAAAAATCATCGAATGAATCATATTTATATATACATAAATATAAATTAAATAAAATGAATCGAGCCCCTGCAGTTCGCGTTTTGAAATCGTAATTTTAAACGATTATACCGAGAGATCCGACCATCGGATTTTCCCGAAACCGGAACCGTTGGGTTCGCTTTGGAAATATCTTTTCAATGATATAAATTTTGTTAAGATCCAATGGTTAGATTGTGTGAAATGTTTAACTCAAATCTAAATAAAAACAGTGCCAGAATGAATTATATTTATATATATATATATAAATTAAAATAAAACGAATTGCGCCGTTGTAGTTCGTGTTTTGAAATCGTAACTTTAAATGATTATATCGAGAGATCCGACCGTCGGATTTTCCTGAAACCGGAACCGTTGGGTTCGCTTTGGAAATATCTTTCCAACGGTATTAACTTTGTTAAGATCCAACGGTTAGATTTTGAGAAATGTGTAAATCAAATTTGGATAAAAATAGCGTCAGGGCCACGTTATGGCCTGAAGCGTCGTTTAATTAAAACGAGCTATTTTAAATAAATAAAAATAGCGATAAATCGTTATAAAATATATATAGCAATATGTAATGGAAATAAACCGACTTTACTCGGTTTATCAGATATTTTGATGGTTGGATGTGTTTGACATGAAAATTATATTAATGAACTGAAATGTGGATGTCAAATAATTTAACCATAGAAAGAATTGATTTGAATTCTATATATACGTGAATTATTTGAAAAGGCCGAGTTAATTCTCATTTCAAATAATTGATCGACGATAAAAAGTCGAAGATATGAAGACGGTGCAAGACCGGTGATCTTCACATCGTGTGGATTACTACTGATGCCTTTGAGATGGGTAGCTCCCTTGACGAGGTTACAGTGATAGTGGTCTGGACATACTTGTTGATCGTACGGATGTGCGAGGGCCTCTCTTCCGTATTGGACATATGGAACGAGGAATAAGGTGCCATTGGTTTCGTTCAGACCCAGAACGAACTTGTAAATGGATGTGTGTTTAATGTGTATTCTGTGCTGTATTCGTTGATCTCTGTTGTATATAACAGTGTTGTATACACAATTATATGATTTTTGTTTGATGATAACAACCAAATATATTTTATTATTGAATGTGTTTGTAAATGCACTGATTTACTACACAACAAACTGTACAGAAATTTGAACAATCACACAGTATTTTATTTCAATATCAAAAAGTACATCTTTTTACTCCACTATTTGACATACTACGTTTCATTCATACAACTCTGTCACTCACTCTATACAACTACATTTACACTCACATATACAAACACTTTCATACATTGACACTGTTTTTTTACTGTCTTCTATCGTCCATCTTCTGTCTTCACAGCCTTCAGTCAAATCCTGTCTTCATACCTGTCACAAGAAGAACACACAGTAGACTGCAACAAAAATAAAATAGAATAAAAGCAAATAAAAATTTATTTTTAAATTTTATTTGCCTCAGAATTACGGTGTGTTTCTCATCACTTTTCTAGACTTGGTCTGATATGCAGGAACAGAAAAACTCGTCTGGATGGCTGCATATACACACGTGTATACACGTGTGCACTGCCACGCCAATCCAGTGTCGCGACTGAGGAGTAGCCACAAGGACCGTCTCAACCCAGTGCAAATCAATGAGCAAATGGCAGAGCATTTAAGCACAGGTAATCAAATCAATACAGAAGTGAAATTGTTCAAAAGCATTAAACATGGCAGATGGAAACATACAGCAGTACAAGTAGCATGGTCGAGTTCAAGTCAACATATTCATTAAAACAAAATGGTTTCAGCATACACAAGAATATGCATGCAGCAATGGTTCGGCAAGATTAAAATGATACTATACACATGGGTGTAGCACAAACATGTGTTCAACAACCACAAGTTCAAGTGTAAATGAGATGGCAGAGCAAACTGCATGGAGTATAGGCACAGTATTAACCAGAGCATGGATCAGCATTTAGAGCAAACATGAGGCAGGCAGCGTCAACATAGGACATTAAAGAATCAGCTCTAATACAAGTATTGGAGTATAGTGTCAAGAGGCAGACAACTAGTATGGTTCAGCAATAACAAGTTCAAAAACATAATGAGGATGATACTGCATTTCTAACTAGTGTTATGTGGCGTGTGAATCCAAGGATCGAGCTAATACAAAACAACAACTCATCATGCGTGCAATCTTAAGTGTCACAAATGTATAACAGGTCATGCAATATACAATAGAGCTGCAGACTTAAGTATATGGTACAACATTATGGTGAGCTCAAATATATCATAAGCAACTTGTGGCGAGTACAACAAGACACTTCATGATGTCAAACAAAGAAGGAACACAAAAATGACCAAGCAATGTCACACAGCTACAAAGGATATACACATAAACCAGCAGGCCGAGCAAGTTACAAACATATTTCAGTCTCAAGTTCTTGGCGGCAATGGTGAAAGAATAGTTAAGCATTATTAAAGGATACAAGTACCAATACAATGACCAAATCAAACATGAAAATAACTCAAGTGCAAAGTACAGTATCATGTTCATAAAAAATGTCAAGACAGTAATAAATGGACATTCGAATTACCAGTTCAGGAAAAAAGGACAAATCAATGAAGCAAGGGGCAACAAATAAACAAAGCATAACAAATATATTGAGTATAGCATCTGTTCTTATCAAAGCGTGAAGCAAATACAAGAATTTCAGTCAATACTAAAGTGGCCAAACCAAGACAAGTGACACAAGTTCAAGTAAAGGACTTGTGCAAATCTGTTTTATAGAGTAACTGTTCTTATCAGTTCAAAATCATCTGGACCAACTCAAAGCAATAAAGTCACACGCAAATTTCCAAAAATTCAAGACCGAGTCTAAGTTCCAGAAGGAATAAAAATCACAAGAAGTAATCACGGAAATATATTCAGAAAATCAGGAGAATTCAAGACCATTTAATTTAAAGAATTTTATCACGCAAGTATTCCACAAAAATATATTCAGTTTTTTGTTTATAATAAAATCCAGGTTCATCGAGCAAATCCAATTTAAATCATGCAATTAAAAAGGGGGAAACAAGCATAATCAAGTTCAAATAATCCGAGGAAATTTCCAGAGAAATCACAAGTTCAAGACCAGTTCAAAACCGAAGACTTCAAGCCAAAAATTACTCGAATATCAAACCAAGTCTAAGCTTAAGAAATCAGAGAATATTTAGGATTTTTAATCCTATTTAAACAACAATCCTCATCGGAAGAAGAGCATCTGAGTTCCAACGCAAATAAAAGCAAAAATTCGAAGTGAAAAATCATACCAGAAAACTTGGATCCAAAATCAGAGTCCATAAAATCAATCGAAGAAGATACAAGCCGCCAGAGATTGAAGCCAAGAAGAATCGAGCAGCAAAGAACTGATTGTCATCAACCAAGCATCTCGATTCAGTGATTTAAGAGAAACCCTAATTTGATTTCCTTGAAGCCGCCGCCATTTTTAAGGAAAGTGATCGGGCAAAACTCAATTGGTCAAGTGAAAATAAAAGAGGCCGGCCAAGGGTTAAACAAAAGGAGGATAACCCTAATTTAAACTCCAAGGATTTCTAAATTTATAAGGTTTTTTTATTCGTTTTTTTTAATTTGCAATCAAATCTGTAAGTTTTCTAGTTTGACTCTGAAAACTAGGGAGACGAATTACAGGGTCTGTAATTCGGAGAAATCTGGTTTTGGGGGATAAAAACCAGTGCAGGGTTTTGAGCGTAGGGTTAAGAACAGTTGGGAGCGAGTGTCGCGAGTTTACAAGGGATTGTAAGCGTAGAGATTGTTTTAACTCCTAGTAGAAACCTTGGGGAATGCAGCAGTAGGCAGGGTTTTGCCGAAGCTGGGTATATCTGTGTGTTATTTATTTTCGGCATTTATTCTGATTATTATCTGTGCTGTTTTTATTTAATTATTCTGCGAAAATCTGCGATAAACCCTATTCACCCCCCCCCCCCTCTAGGGTTAATTTAGATCCTACAAGTGGTATCAGAGCAGGTATTTTTCATTTTATTTTAACTCTAGAGTCATGAATTTGTCTAACAACGCTTTTTCTGAGGGTCAGTCCATAGCTAGGCCACCAATGTTTAATGGAACTGATTATGCCTATTGGAAAGCTAGGATGAAAATTTACTTAAGTTCAGTTGATTATGATGTATGGGATATCGTTGAAACAGGCTACAAACCTCCTGTTACGATTATCAATGATATTGAAATTCCTAAACCAAAAGATAAGTGGGATGCTAATGATAAAAAATTATTCTCAACTGATGCCAAAGCAATGAATGCTTTAATTTGTGCTCTTGATAAAACTGAATTTAACCGTATATCTCACTGTTCAACTGCGCAGGAAATTTGGCATACTTTGGAAGTTACACATGAAGGAACATCTCAAGTCAAGGAATCTCGTCTCGCACTACTCTGCAACGAATATGAAAATTTCACAATGCGGAAAGACGAAGATATAAAAGAGATGTATGGCCGTTTTTCCACACTAATTTATAATGCAAGGGCTCTTGGTAAAGTCTACACTGAAGTAGAATTAATACGCAAGATACTGAGAGTACTGCCAATGAATTTCGAAGCCAAAGTAACTGCCATTCAAGAATCAAAAGATCTAAATAAGTTGAAAATAGAAGAATTGATTGGAAACTTGATTGCTTATGAAATGGAGTTAAAAGCCAAAAAAGGACGCGATGATGCAGAATCAAAGAAAAAGACAATTGCTCTAAGCAACACTGTTGAAAGTAACGATGAAGCTGAGAATCCTATCGAAGAGTTGGCCATGGTTCTTAAAAAGTGGACTAACAAAAAATACAAGTCACGAAAGAAGAGTTCAAAATCCAACAAATCCAAAAATTCCGACAATTCAGACGATGAAGTCATATGCTACAACTGCAATAAACCAGGCCATATCAAACCAAATTGTCCATTACTTCAGAAAGACAGAAAGAAGAAGAAAAAAAAGAAAGCTTTTGCAGCTACATGGGACGATGAAGAAGGAGAAGAAGAAGACTCTGACAGTGATAAAGAGGAAGCCAATTTGTGTCTTATGGCACAGTCAGATTCAGAAAGTAGCGAAGATGATTCCACTGAGGTACCAAATTACTCTTATAAAGATTTAATTTTAATGTGTCATGATCTTACATAAACCGTTGATTCACTTGAACTAAAAATCAAGAAATTAAAATCTGATAGGTTAAAATTGGTCCACGAAAACAATAGGTTAGAAACTGAGCTTGAAAAAGTGACAAACCTTGATTGTGAAAACTGCAAGTTATTAAAACAAGAGCAAACAGAATTTAAGGCAAATTTTGAAAAATTAAAACAAGAACACTTGGCTTTAAAAGAAAGCGATGACACAAAAAGAAAGAATTTCATTAACAGATGCACTTCTCTTGTAAATGAAAATGAAGCACTTAAAACCAAAGTAAAAAATTTGGAAATAACATTGAGTAAGTTTTCAAAAGGGGAAAAGTCATTTAGGATGCTGCTTGGAAATCAATTATATGCTAATAATAAGAAAGGATTAGGATTTGGGAAAACACATATTAATATGGATGATAATGCAAAAGGTGGAAGTGTTTTTCCTAAATGTATAAAATGTGGAAAAATTGGACATAGCTATGAAAAATGTCAAAATAGGAACAATAATAAAAAATTCATACAAATTTGGGTTCCAAAAGGGTCGACAAGTAATTGTAATAGATTTGGATTTGATAAGAACAAACAAATTTGGATTCCAAAAGGATCTGTTGTTCATAATCAAAAATTTTCAGTTACTAATTTTATTAGACCTATGAGTTTCTCTAGGTCATTCTCTTCTTCTTGTGTGTAGGTATGTTGGCGGGCTAAGGAACAACAAGAATGGTACTTGGATTCAGGTTGTTCCAAACATATGACAGGAGATAAATCAAAGTTCCTTAGCCTTGAAAAATATAAAGGAGGAAGTGTGATAATGGGCGATAACAGAAAATGTAAAATTATCGGTAAAGGTAAAGTAGGTAATAGTACTTTCTCCTTAACTGATGTTTTATATGTTGAAAACTTGCATCATAATCTCATTTCCATAAGCCAACTATGTGACAAAGGAATGAGTGTGAAATTTGATAATGAATCTTGCAAAATTATTGAAAAATCCACAAACAATATTGTGTTCACGGGAAAAAGAAAAGGAAATGTTTATACGATTTCATTTGATGATTTGACTCTCTCACGATGTTTAGTAGCTACGGATGAAGAAGTTTTCTTATGGCATAGGAGATTGGGTCACGCTAGTATGAGTCTCTTGGAAAAACTTGAATCAAAAGAATTGGTAAGAGGTCTACCACATCAGAAATATAAAAATAATAAAGTGTGTAAATCATGTGCTATGGGAAAATTCAGTCGTTCATCATTTCGTCCCAAAAATGTTGTTAGCACTAATAGGGTACTTGAATTGATTCACATGGATTTATTTGGACCAAATGAAATCGCTAGCTTGAATGGAAAAAGGTATTGTTATGTGTTGGTTGATGATTATTCTAGATTTACATGGGTTTATTTTCTAGCCAAAAAATCCGAAACTTTTGATTACTTTTCAAAGTTTGCAAAACTCGTTCAAAATGAAAAAGGTGTTTCAATAAAATCTTTAAGAAGTGATCATGGTGGTGAATTTGAAAATTTGGATTTTGAAAATTTTTGTGAAGAAAATGGTTTTAAACACGAATATTCTGCTCCTCGAACACCCCAACAAAATGGGGTAGTCGAAAGGAAAAATCGTACATTACAGGAATTGGCTAGATCTATGTTAAGTGAATATAATTTGCCTTTGACTTTTTGGGCAGAGGCAGTTAATACATCCTGCCATGTAATGAACAGAGTAATGATTAGACCAATACTTAACAAAACATCCTATGAATTATGGTTTGACAGAAAGCCTAACATTTCATATTTTAGAGTTTTTGGATGCCCTTGTTATCTTCTTAATACAGGTGATCATCTTGGTAAGTTTGAATCAAAGGCTGACGAGGGAATTTTCATGGGTTACTCGTCAAGAAGCAAGGCTTATCGAATCTTCAACAAACGATCAAAAACCATTGTTGAAACCATAAATGTGAAATTTGATGAATCAGATCTGGATACGGTGGACAAAGAGAAAAACGATGAGGGAATTACATATGAGGGTGAAAAAGAAAATAGCAAAGAAAAGACTGGTAGTGATGATCAAACAAAACAAACGTTTGAAGTCGAAAAGTTGAAATTCAAAGCCAATCATCCTCCAGAATTGGTGATAGGAAATCTAACGACAGGTATACGAACTCGTTCATCATTTAATAAAGATATCTGTACTTTTTGTATTCACAGTTGTTTTATCTCAGAAATCGAACCTAAAAATGTTGAAATTGCACTTAATGATGAAAGTTGGATTTTAGCGATGCAAGAAGAACTTAATCAATTTGAGCGGAATAAAGTTTGGAAATTAGTTCCTATACCGAATGACTATCCAGTAGTAGGAACTAAATGGGTGTTCAAAAATAAACTTGATGAATCCGGAAATGTAATTAGAAACAAAGCTAGGTTGGTTGCAAAAGGATATAATCAAATTGAAGGCATTGATTTTGATGAGACATTTGCACCAGTAGCTAGGTTAGAAGCCATTAGAATTTTGCTCAGTTTTGCGTGTTATAAAGGTTTCAAACTTAAACAAATGGACGTAAAAAGTGCGTTTTTAAATAGAGAATTAAAAGAAGAAGTTTTTGTGGAACAACCCCCCGGTTTTGAAAATCATGAATTTCCAAATCATGTATTCAAACTTGAAAAAGCATTATATGGTCTTAAACAAGCTCCTAGAGCTTGGTACGATTGTTTAAGTGCATATCTTTTGGAAAACGGGTTTAAAAAGGGCAGTGCTGACACTACATTGTTTCTATTACATGAAGGTGATGACTTTTTAATAGTCCAAATTTATGTTGATGATATTATATATGGTGCTACTAATGATTGTTTGTGTGAGAAATTTGAAAAAGTCATGCAGGATAAATTCGAAATGAGCTTAGTAGGTGAATTAAAATACTTCCTTGGATTTCAAATCAAACAAAGCACCAAGGGAATTTTCATATCACAAACAAAATACATTGCTGAATTGCTGAAAAGATTTGGACTAGAAAATGCAAAACCACTCAGAACACCGATGAGTCCTTCAACCAAGCTTGACAAAGACGAGAAAGGAGTTGCAGTTGATCAGAAAAAATATCGTGGAATAATTGGTTCACTTCTTTATCTCACTGCATCTAGGCCTGATATTATGTTTGCTGTTTGTTTATGTGCACGCTTTCAATCCAATCCAAAAGAATCTCACTTAAAAGCCACAAAAAGAATATTAAGATATCTTTTGCACACACACAAATTTGGTTTATGGTACCCCACATGCAATAATTTCTAATTAATTGGATATTCTGATGCTGATTATGCTGGATCCCTTGTTGATAGAAAAAGCACTAGTGGGACTTGTTTTATGCTAGGACACTCGTTAGTCTCGTGGTCAAGTCGAAAACAAAATTGTGTTGCTTTATCCACAACTGAGGCTGAATACATTGCTTTGGGAAGTTGTTGTGCACAAATACTATGGATGATGCAAACTCTTTCAGACTTTGGTCTAATTTATAAAAAAGTACCACTAAAATGTGATAGTAAAAGTGCTATAGACTTGTCTAATAATCCTGTTCGCCATTCACGCACTAAACACATAGATGTGAGACATCATTTTATTAGAGATCACATTTCACGAGAAGATATTTGTATTGAGTTTATTTCAACTGACTGTCAACTTGCTGATATCTTTACAAAACCTCTTCCCGAAGAAAGATTTTCACGATTACGCTTAGATTTGGGAATCATAGAAATTGATTGATCATTATCCATTTTTAAAAAAAAAATCATAAATGGTTATTCGAGAGTTAAATGATTGATCATTTGAACTATTTTGGAACTCGTTGAAATTATATCAGATCTTGGAATTGTGATGAGTATTGACTATAATTGTTTTTATCATGAGGAAATATTTTTAAATCTCATGATGATTGGACAAATTTTATAATACTTTTGAATTAGAGCTTATTTTACGACCATCTTCTATATCTACCATACTTCTGTCACTCATCATGGTTTAATTTAATCTGGGGAGTTCTAATTATTCTTGGAATTTAGAAATAAATAAATAAATAATAATTTATCCTTGGTACTCACTCCCATTTAAAAGTCCTCGCGGTTATGCGTGGGTGAATTACCTTAATCTCTATGTACTTCCATTCTCACTTAAAAGACCTTTGGGCTGTGCATGGATGGAACTCATCAGAGAGGATAAAGTTAGGTTACTACTAACCCCATTTAAAAGACCTTTGGGCTATGCGTGGTTAGGAAGTGCTTAACACATTTTTAAGCATATTTAAAATCTTTAAATTTTATATTCAAATAGTCAATTTTTATTGAACTCTCCTAATTCTATAAAATCCATAGAAAATCCATTCATTCTAAAAGTGAAATTTGTCTCTGATTCCAAAAATATTATGATTTTTGTTTGATTCAATGAGATTTACGATATATTATCCTCTTGATCTGAATTTATATTTCTAGTTTATATTCATCACTATTTTAATTTCTGCTATTCTTTTGATGATAACAAAAGGGGGAGAATGGTCAAGATTTTGATGGATGAGTAAACATTTATAGAATATTTTGAAATTTGGGATTGATTAATTCATTTCAAAATTTTCAAATCTATGCATCAATAAGGGAAGCTTAGTTGTAGGGGGAGCATACAAATAGGGGGAGTAACATACTTCACGTTTCAAACACATTCATACATTCAAAATCTTTTATTTGTTTGTCATCATCAAAAGGGGGAGATTGTTGTATATAACAGTGTTGTATACACAATTATATGATTTTTGTTTGATGATAACAACCAAATATATTTTATTATTGAATGTGTTTGTAAATGCACTAATTTACTACACAACAAACTATACAGAAATTTGAACAATCACACAGTATTTTATTTCAATATCAAAAAGTACATCTTTTTACTCCACTATTTGACATACTACATTTCATTCATACAACTATGTCACTCACTCTATACAACTACATTTACACTCACATATACAAACACTTTCATACATTGACACTGTTTTTTTACTGTCTTCTATCGTCCATCTTCTGTCTTCACAGCCTTCAGTCAAATCCTGTCTTCATACCTGTCACAAGAAGAACACACAGTAGACTGCAACAAAAATAAAATAGAATAAAAGCAAATAAAAATTTATTTTTAAATTTTATTTGCCTCAGAATTACGGTGTGTTTCTCATCACTTTTCTAGACTTGGTCTGATATGCAGGAACAGAAAAACTCGTCTGGATGGCTGCATATACACACGTGTATACACGTGTGCACTGCCACGCCAATCCAGTGTCGCGACTGAGGAGTAGCCACAAGGACCGTCTCAACCCAGTGCAAATCAATGAGCAAATGGCAGAGCATTTAAGCACAGGTAATCAAATCAATACAGAAGTGAAATTGTTCAAAAGCATTAAACATGGCAGATGGAAACATACAGCAGTACAAGTAGCATGGTCGAGTTCAAGTCAACATATTCATTAAAACAAAATGGTTTCAGCATACACAAGAATATGCATGCAGCAATGGTTCGACAAGATTAAAATGATACTATACACATGGGTGCAGCACAAACATGTGTTCAACAACCACAAGTTCAAGTGTAAATGAGATGGAAGAGCAAACTGCATGGAGTATAGACACAGTATTAACCAGAGCATGGATCAGCATTTAGAGCAAACATGAGGCAGGCAGCGTCAACATAGGACATTAAAGAATCAGCTCTAATACAAGTATTGGAGTATAGTGTCAAGAGGCAGACAACTAGTATGGTTCAGCAATAACAAGTTTAAAAACATAATGAGGATGATACTGCATTTCTAACTAGTGTTATGTGGCGTGTGAATCCAAGGATCGAGCTAATACAAAACAATAACTCATCATGCGTGCAATCTTAAGTGTCACAAATGTATAACAGGTCATGCAATATACAATAGAGCTGCAGACTTAAGTATATGGTACAACATTATGGTGAGCTCAAATATATCATAAGCAACTTGTGGCGAGTACTACAAGACACTTCATGATGTCAAACAAAGAAGGAACACAAAAATGACCAAGCAATGTCACACAGCTACAAAGGATATACACACAAACCAGCAGGCCGAGCAAGTTACAAACATATTTCAGTCTCAAGTTCTTGGCGGCAATGGTGAAAGAATAGTTCAGCATTATTAAAGGATACAAGTACCAATACAATAACCAAATCAAACATGAAAATAACTCAAGTGCAAAGTACAGTATCATGTTCATAAAAAATGTCAAGACAGTAATAAATGGACATTCGAATTACCAGTTCAGGAAAAAAGGACAAATCAATGAAGCAAGGGGCAACAAATAAACAAAGCATAACAAATATATTGAGTATAGCATCTGTTCTTATCAAAGCGTGAAGCAAATGCAAGAATTTCAGTTAATACTAAAGTGGCCAAACCAAGACAAGTGACACAAGTTCAAGTAAAGGACTTGTGCAAATCTGTTTTATAGAGTAACTGTTCTTATCAGTTCAAAATCATCTGGACCAACTCAAAGCAATAAAGTCACACGCAAATTTCCAAAAATTCAAGACCGAGTCTAAGTTCCAGAAGGAATAAAAATCACAAGAAGTAATCACGGAAATATATTCAGAAAATCAGGAGAATTCAAGACCATTTAATTTAAAGAATTTTATCACGCAAGTATTCCACAAAAATATATTCGGTTTTTTGTTTATAATAAAATCCAGGTTCATCGAGCAAATCCAATTTAAATCATGCAATTAAAAAGGGGGAAACAAGCATAATCAAGTTCAAATAATCCGAGGAAATTTCCAGAGAAATCACAAGTTCAAGACCAGTTCAAAACCGAAGACTTCAAGCCAAAAATTACTCGAATATCAAACCAAGTCTAAGCTTAAGAAATCAGAGAATATTTAGGATTTTTAATCCTATTTAAACAACAATCCTCATCGGCAGAAGAGCATCTGAGTTCCAACGCAAATAAAAGCAAAAATTCGAAGTGAAAAATCATACCAGAAAACTTGGATCCAAAATCAGAGTCCATAAAATCAATCGAAGAAGATACAAGCCGCCAGAGATTGAAGCCAAGAAGAATCGAGCAGCAAAGAACTGATTGTCATCAACCAAGCATCTCGATTCAGTGATTTAAGAGAAACCCTAATTTGATTTCCTTGAAGCCGCCGCCATTTTTAAGGAAAGTGATCGGGCAAAACTCAAGTGGTCAAGTGAAAATAAAAGAGGTCGGCCAAGGGTTAAACAAAAGGAGGATAACCCTAATTTAAACTCCAAGGATTTCTAAATTTATAAGGGTTTTTTATTCGTTTTTTTTAATTTGCAATCAAATCTGTAAGTTTTCTAGTTTGACTCTGAAAACTAGGGAGACGAATTACAGGGTCTGTAATTCGGAGAAATCTGGTTTTGGGGGATAAAAACCAGTGCAGGGTTTTGAGCGTAGGGTTAAGAACAGTTGGGAGCGAGTGTCGCGAGTTTACAAGGGATTGTAAGCGTAGAGATTGTTTTAACTCCTAGTAGAAACCTTGGGGAATGCAGCAGTAGGCAGGGTTTTGCCGAAGCTGGGTATATCTGTGTGTTATTTATTTTCGGCATTTATTCTGATTATTATCTGTGCTGTTTTTATTTAATTATTATGCGAAAATCTACGATAAACCCTATTCACCCCCCCCCTCTAGGGTTAATTTAGATCCTACAATCTCTACTAAATATACGTCTGTTTGGTGGTGGAGAATTTATTCTCTTGCTTAACGCCCTTCTCTAAGACGTACAAGCTCAGAGGTTGTATATCGGTAGACATCAATGGTATGGTGTGGATTGACAGTGTGGCATACAAAGATGCAAATGAATCAAGGCTTTTGTTGAAAAGCAAAGTCTTGTGGTTGATGATTAAAGCATGGCTTTAATATAGCATAGCTTTGTGTATAGCGTTGATTCGCGAGCCTCACACCTCGGTATGAGTTAAAAACGGGATAAGGGGCCCAAGGAGGACATGACATTTCTTTCTAGCTATGGGTGGTGTCGGGGTTTTATAAGCCCTGACATTTATATTATTTTTACCTTTGTGATTGTTGGAATGCAAGGCGCCTCGGTTATATCGGTCTCTACAGAGCCGATGGATAGGTCCGATAGGACCGAGAAACGTGTGTCTAGGAATGTTAATCCACTAGCGTAAGTGTGGACCGACCTTGGAGGATCCAGGGGTTGCCCAGAGTGTGCAGTCCTGAGACATTTGCTAGAGTGTCTCGAAGCGGAAAGGAGTACATCCCTTGCCTAGACTCATGATGGAATCCAAATTTCCAACATGAAATTAAGGATTTGATTGTCAAATTAGTATGGCGACATAGTCGTATGGGGTACTATGCCATCTATGATTGATACATTATGATTAAAATTGCTTATAAACATATATGCACTGGTAATAATATCAAATGATTTTGTTTTACACGTATTAAGCATC
Source organism: Allium sativum (assembly GCA_030737875.1). NCBI lineage: Eukaryota > Viridiplantae > Streptophyta > Magnoliopsida > Asparagales > Amaryllidaceae > Allium > Allium sativum. The sequence goes on from CM060911.1 coordinate 197,812,337, forward strand.
TCTTGACCATTATAAGGTAAAACTCTATCCTCTAGTTTGCGTTGCATTGTGTGATGGGACTTGGGTCTTATAATGGCTGCATTTTTATAAAAAGCATTGCATTGTTCAAAAGATTTACTTTATTTCATGCACTGGCAATCACTGGAGTAAACCCATTCTGCGTTAGCGGCGTGGTCCTATGATTTGCCTTATTATTATTGTTTAACCAGTTAAGTAGATTTCTCATACCAGTCTTATGACCGACTCGTTGTTTGTTTCACTTTGCAAACTCGGGTGCCCTTATTTCTACACTGGCAGCCTAGTGACAGGTTGCAGGTGATATTTTGGCTTAGCACTTCAGCATGGAGTGCGTTTTTGGATGATGGCGAGGACTTGCTTTATCTGTATTTTGGCTATTGACATTACCGCCAGTATTATCATATGTATATGTACCGCTGATCACGATGTAGACTGATTTATCTTGATTATGTATTATCTGATGTATATGTCTCAGTTATCTTGATGTAGACTGATTATTTCCTTTATGCACTAAGTTGTATCCTATGACTGTGCTACTCTGATGTTTATTACATATTATGATTTCCGCTGTCATATTGATGTAAATTATTCTGTTTCATGTTTATGCTATTATCTGTACTCTGCTAATGATGATTAATGTGTTATATTCCAATGATTATCCTTAATTCCGTGATCCGGGTTTTGGGTTATCACAATAACCATATCAGCGTTTTGACCAGCTGTAACTGGAAATCTGTAAGTATCGTAAGTATAATATATGGATTTGTGTTTATTAATACTTTTAAATTTTGACCAATGTTGACGAATTTTGGTTATTTTGGAAGAATGTTTCACATAATTTCTTAATTGGAACACGATCCTCTTCAGAGCCTCGAGGTATGAAATGAGGTTTTACTAGTACAATTCAGTTTGTTGTTTAATGTTTTGATGATATTTTTTCTTCATGTTTAGCAATTCCTACATTACTATTAGCTGCTTTAGCCACTTGATTCCTTGTTATGAGTTCAGCTTGAGGAATTGTACTTGCATGGAACCCGACTTGAAGTTGAGCTTGAGCTTCCAAAAAGAAAAACAATAAGGCTTTCAATTGCTTCTATGCTTTACGACTAGGGCTTTAGTTCTTGCTCGTAAAGCTCAGTATCCCACTGCCGCTTATTCCACACCAGAAATGGTTGCCATTGCAGCTGCAAGATCTGCCTTCCGGTCATCCATGATGCGTAGCGTGGCTGCTAAAATGGCATCCAAATCCTAGTCCATTCCCTCTTTGTTCTGTTTTCCCATACCCAAAGCCGCTCCTCGCATTTTGAGGTCTCCTTTTAAGCTGAGTTTTTGTCTAGAGTCCTTAATGTCGATGCATAGCGTGACCGCAGCAGCACTAATGACTACAATGTTGTTTGTTGTGCAAACTGGTTATGGTTTGCTTGCTTAAGGACGAGAAGATACTAGATGATGCCAAGTCAAAGAGGAAATGTAGCTTGAATTAGTAGTTTTGCTTGCAGTAGTGATGACCCATGAAGTTTTAATGTGGATTGGAACAACTATTTCACTAAATTTGATGTTTATACAACAGTCGTTGTTACTTATTTGTTGTATTGGACTAGGGACAATTTTTGAAAGCAATACAAATTGAATTCATTTGTTAAAAAGTGACCACTATTGCTAATCTAATTCTGCAACAGTTGTTAATGTTACCTGGTGGTTTTTCTGCATACTATGGAACTCATGTGTTCGTGACGAAAAAAAAAGTTAAGCTTCCAAAAAATAAGCAGACAAAAGTTAAATGTTAATGGATATGACAAATGTGTAATACTTGTTAATGTTTCAGGCACTCATGTTAACTTCACATAACCACCAAACAATGGGCACTAAAACAAAATGTTTGGTTGAACTAGCTAACTAATAGTATACAGATGAATGATGTCTCTAGTATGTAAAATCATAGTAATGAATTTACTAACCAGATGATAACTAATAGTAAACAGATAATTCTTCCATAGAGGTAAAAAAGAGTACACCTTCCACTTTTAATTTAGACTATCCTTATGTAAACGAAGGTGCAGTCGAGACACAACAAACATCAGCTACAAAAATATGTTCTGAGCACAATAATATAGTAGTAAATTACGACATGGATTACAATAGGTTAGACGCTTCAGAAAGTTGCACTGAAGACACGAGAACGAAAGAGAAATTAGTTATTGATTCCCACCCTGTCATGGATGCATTACGAGCAGCAGCAAGGGTCCAATCGTAGTTCTGAGATGGCAGAGTTAGCTGATGCAGTTTCTACACCACCTATCAACAGGTCTTCGACTCGTATCACATGATGTTCATCTGCAGAAGGCACGCCCTTGAATTCAAATCGAGTATCCCAAAGATGTAATTACTCCCCTTGCATGGAAAGACGGAGAATCACAAGTCAAATCAAAGGGTAGAAATAGTATGGTAAAAACTATGAGTAAATACTAAATAGTATATGGTAACCCATTAAATCAATGCAGTTAAAACAAAGAGTAAACTAACTGAGTTAGTTCAATTAATAGCAGCTTTAGAGACTACGATTTGAAGCATGTTGACTATTGCAGTTTGCATATGCCTCTATAAATGGGAATGTAAATCATGTGTGAACAAACAAGAAAGTGTGATCATTTAGCAAAGCCATCATCCATTTTGTAATAATAAACATTTTGAAGCAAACTTATGCAGCGAATAATTTCTAAATGGTTCAAAGAATCGTTGTCATGATTATAGCTGCTATGTATGAGCAAACTTGAATTGATGCATGCTAATACATGATCCTCTTGGATATAACAACGATGGCACCGTGAGTTGTTCACAAAATTCCACCTTAGATAACATAAATTACATTATTTAAATAAATTAGTTCAATAACTTATGATTTATTTATTACATCTATTCTTATTTTTTTTATTTCAATTAAATATTCACTGCTATGATGATATATTTAAGTTTATATTTGTTTTGTTTCTCCTTTTATTTATTTATTCAATTCATTAGCAATTTCGAGCTATAAAATAGCTAATTATCAAATGTATATTCGTCTTACTTGATATATACTAAAAATATATATGTGTTTTGTGACTGATTGAAATCAATACATTTATATGATAGCATGTTCTTAGTTTTAAGTTAATTTACATGTACAATGCTGTGTAATTGGATTTACAACTTTTTAATTATTTTCATTTTCTATTAAACTACAAAAAATCTAATTTAGCATATGACAAATAATTTTATATTTTACATTAAACATTTTAACGGTTGGTTCCTCTATCTATTTTACTCAGCCTGTGCCATGCTGAGGGTATTTTCTAAGTTTGCTTTTTTCATTTCTTTTTATTACAGTCTTAGTTCTATATCAGAAAAATCGTACATAGTGCTATATTATGATGTTACGTGTATTAGCCGATTGAATGGAAATAATTTATCTGGCAATATACCCAGATCAGTGTTTGGACCAGTTGTAAGTGGAAATCTGTAAGTATCGTAAGTATAATAATATGGATTTGTGTTTATTAATACTTTTAAAATTTGACCAATGTTGATGAATCTTGGTTATTTTCGAAGGTTGTTTCACACAATTCCTTAATGGGAACACGATCCTCTTCACAACCTCGAGGTATAAAATGAGGTTTTACTAATATAATTCAGTTTGTTGTTTAATGTTTTGATGATATTTTTTCTTCAGGTTTAGCAATTCCTGCATTACTATTAGCTGCTTTAGCCATTTCATTCCTTGTTATGAGTTCGGCTTGAGGAATTGTACTTGCATGGAACCCGACTTGAAGTTAAGCTTGAGCTTCCAAAAAGAAAAACAATAAGGCTTTCAATTGCTTCTGTGCTTTGCGACTAGGGCTTTAGTTCTTGCTCGTAAAGCTTAGCATCCCGCTGCCGCTTATTCCACACCATAAATGGCCGCCATTGCAACTGCTAGATCTACCTTTCGTTCATCCATGATGTGTTGCGTGGCTGCTAAAATGGCATCCAAATTCTAGTCCATTCCCTATTTGTTTTGTTTTTCCCAAACCCATAGTCCCTCCTCGCATTTTGAGGTCTCCTACTAAGTTGTGTTTTTGTCTGGAGTCCTTAATGTCGATGCATAGCGTGACCGCAGCAGCAATAATGACTACAATGATGTCTGTTGCGCAAACTGATTACGGTTATCTTGCTGAAGGACAAGCATATGCTAGATGATGCCAAGTCAAAGAGGAAATGTAGTTGAATTAGTAGTTTTGCTTCATTGTTACTTATTTGTTGTATTGGACTGGGGACAATTTTTGAAAGCAATACAAATTGAATTCATTTGTTAAAAAGTGACAACTATTGCTAATCTAATTCTGCAATAGTTGTTAATGTTACCTGGTGGTTTTTCTGCATACTATAGAACTCATGTGTTTGTGACAAAAAAAAAGTTGAGCTTCCAAAAAATTAGCTAACAAAAGTTAAATATGAAAAGATACGGCAAATGTGTAGTACTTGTTAATGTTTCAGGCACTCAAGTTAACTTCTCATAGCCACCAAACAATGGGCACCAAAACAAAATGTTTGGTTGAACAAACTAACTAATAGTAAATAGATTAATGATGTCTCTAGTACGCAAAATCATAGTAATGAATTTACTAACCAAATGATAACTAATAGTAAACAGATAATTCTTCCATAGAGGTAAAAAAGAATACACCTTCAACTTTTAATTAAGACTATCCAGGTGTAAACGAAGGTGCGACCGAGACACAACAAACATCAGCTACAAAAATATGTTTTGAGCACAATAATATAGTAGTAAATAACGACATGGATTACAACGGGTTAGATGCTTCAGAAACTGCACTGAAGACACGGGAACGACTGAGCTATTAGTTACTAATTCCCACCCAGTCATGGATGCGCTGCGAGCAGCAGCAAGGGTCCAATCGTAGTTCTGATATGGCAGAGTCAGCTGATGCAGTTTCCACACAACCTATCAATTGGTCTTCGACTCGTATCACATGACGTTCATCTGCAGAAGGCACACCCTTGAATTCAAATTGAGTATCCAAAAGATGTAATTACTACCCTTGCATGGAAAGAAGGAGAATCACAAGTCAAATCAAAGGGTAGAAAAAGTATGGTAAAAACTATGAGTAAATACTAAGTAGTATATGGTAACCCGTTGAATCAATGCAGTTAAAACAAAGAGTAAACTTATTGAGTTAGTGAAAATTAATAGCAGCTTTAGAGACAATGATTTGAAGCATGTTGACTATTGCAGTTTGCATATGCCTCTATAAATGGGAATATAAATCATGGTGAACAAAAAAGAAATTGTGATTATTTAGGATAGCCATCATCCATTTTGTAATAATAATAATTTTGAAGCTAACTTATGCAGCGAATAATTTCTAAATGGTTTAAAGAATCGTTGTCATGATTATAGCTGCTATGTATGTGCAAATATGAATTGATGCATGCTAATACATGATCATCTTGGATATAACAATGATGGCATCATGAGTCGTTCATAAAATGTCACCTTAGATAACATGAATTACATTATTTAAATAAATAAATTCAATAACTTGTGATTTATTTATTACATATATTCTTATTTTTTATTTCAATTAAATATTCACTTGTACGATGATATATTTTAAGTATATATTTGTTTCGTTTCACTACTAGAATGGTATGTTATTCTGATGTCCGGTTTCCAACGGCCACCAACGGTTTTTTAATAGCCGTTGGAAACCGTTAGAAACCGTTGGAACTAAGACGGTTGGCGGCCGTTGGAAGCCGTTGAAAATTTACGAGATATTGTCTGCTTCAGCCAACCGAAAGCTTCATTTCCTCCTCCTCCACCAATTATTAATCTCCTTCACCCATTTCTCTCTTCCAAATTTGCTTCCAAAGATTCCTCCATCACTCCAACCTCTTTGGGCGCCGTCTACGAGCTTCTCCAACCCATATCCATCCTTCTCGTTATCCAAATTAGGTAATTTCATAAAACCTAATTTTTAGGGTTTAATTGATTTTGGGTTTAATTTGTAATTTGCTTAATTTCTACTTGTTTGTATATGTATATTACATCATGTTAACTCTATTTGATATTATTGTCACAATAATCATCAAATTGTTTAGGGTTAAATTGATTTAGGGTTAAATTGATTTAGGGTTTAATTGTGTTTGTTTTGGTAACTTTTGTTAGTGAATACTATATGTGTGTGATAGTGTTTGCTAATAATATAATTTATGCAAACTCGAAGATTATATTATGTTGACAAACACGAAGTAAATCACAAAAATATATAAATTTATGTATACACAAAGTAAATTACTATAATTTAAAGTAAGTTACAAAAATATATAATTTTGTACACATGTACTAAAACGATAAAATATTAACAAATTGTATATTTAAATTTAATGTAGATAACTATTTAAACCCTTAGTTATTAATTGGCCCCGTCTGACAAGTGTTGTATATGATCGTTATATGGATATTCGTTCTTTTACAAAACGGAAATCTATATTCATCTGATACAACATTTGTCGGACTTGTCCTTGTACTGGACAAGTTACAAACACTATAAAGTAATTATATTTCGTAGATCATATCACTTTAAACAGTTCACAAAATTTTGACGGCATTTCCTTTACGTTCCTTGTGTACACGCACGTGTGTACGATACAAGGGACACGGGGGAAATGCTGCTGAAATTTTGTGAAATCGTTTAAAATGATATGATTTACGAAATATAATTACTATTGTGTTTGTAATGGGAAGTAGGATGACCGACCATCAAAGAAGACACATAAGCGTCAATGAACCAATAGTTATTTATTTTGAAATAAAGTTTGTAGACAACTATAAAATTAACAATTATTTTTTATTTCATCATAGATTTTAAAGTAGGAAAAATTTCCAGTTACTTTAATGATCGGAGTTGGATGTATCAAAGAAGGGAAATTAGTGGTGCAATAAGTGAACATTTTGAAAATGGGGTAAAAGTGTTCATTGATTTAGCGATAAGTAATATCGGAAACAGTAGAGAAATTCGTTGTCCATGTAGTAGATGCAAATTGTTGAACTATTTAATACTGAATATGGTTAAGATTCATTTGCGCCAATACGGTTTCTTACTCAATTATTTGTTGTGGGATTGTCATGGAGAAATTATAGCCCCTAATACTCCAGAACAGTCGACGGAGGTCAATAGTGTTGAAGTTAGCACGAATCTCATAGAAAATACGGTCGAAGATGCTGCACGATTAATGTTCCCTACCATTCAAATTGGTAACGACGATGATAACGTCGAAGAGGAGCCAAATGCTAAAGCTAAAAAATATATGATTTATTAAATAATGCTAAAAAAAACTTTGGAATGGATGTGAAAGTGGCACTCAATTATCAGTAACTGCAGAATACATTGCAATGAAATCAAAATACAAAGAATACGGTGCTGAAAAATTAACAAACACTACTGGTGTGTTTGTTAAAGGCAGTGAAGATCCTAATAATCATATAAATGATTTTTATGCCGAGTTAACTCATATTTTGCAAATAACATATTTTAACAAGGCCCACAGAGGATGTTTACTTGTTTAGATGCAACTGGTTCAGCAATGTTCCGGGTTCTAGTATTAACGTGCATCCAAAGTATAATCTTGTAGAAATTAAACATACCTCACGTTATCAAAAGTACGACCCTTTTGTACAAGCCCTACAAGCTTATTATGCCTCTTATCCGTCTCTAAAAAGGGATAAAGCAGATTGGTCTGCGTTTTTAAAACCAAAGCAAGATTTATGTTCGATGGATAGAATATTCCTGATGAACAGGCCTATCAAGCAGATTTAGAAGAAAATGTTGAAATAACAATTGCAGACGATCAAACTAATTTTGTACCTTTAAATGATGAGGCAAATGTATTAGTCGATGCATTTGAGAGTGCAGAGGAAAACGACATAGAACCCGAAACCGAGTCTGAATCAGAAAATGACGAAAAAAATTGACGAAGACTGAGTAAAATTTGGTAATTTTCACAACTGTTCACATTACATTTACCTATGTTTAATATTGAATTCTCACAACTATTCACATTACATTTACCTATGTTTAATATTGCATTTTCACAACTATTCACATTACATTTATAACCTATGTTTAATATTCCATTTTCACAACTATTCACATTACATTTACTTATGATTTGTATATGTATCAATGTGTCAGGTATCTTATGTCTGGCTCTCAACGACATGGTGGTTGGAATAGTGGCTTCAAGAATATGATGGCAATGAATCCTTCTGTGTGCATACAATAAATTAACGTTTAAATATATAGTGTTATAATATTTTATATGTTGAGATAACATTTTTACTATTCATTCTATTTGCAGATTCGACAACCTAAGAAGGTCCAATACAAAGAAGAAATTAAAGAGCTTAGAATTATGATTGAGCAACTACGTGACCAGAGTCATCTTCAGACTATGCAGTTGGAACAACTAAATCATGTGTTTGCGAAGTATGTGCACATTCATGATAGTCATCCTTCGTCATCTGTTGATTCCGGAAGCGATGCTTAAGGTATGTTGTATATTTTAGCATTGAGTGGGTGAAAATAATAAATTTGATATGTTTAGATGGTTTGTGGACATGTAACTTTGATGTATTTGGTTTATGAGCATGTATTTGTTGGTTTATGGATGTTTGGATGTTTTGTTTTGTTTATATTGATGTTTCTTTGATATATTTTGGTTGTTTATATTGTTACTGGTATATATGTGTTGTGTATACATGGAATTGATTAGGATTGGATTGGAAATGGATTGGAATTGGATTGGATTGGAAATGTAGTACCAGGAAGGTTATATGCCTACTGGAATAAATAAAAAAAAACCATTTTTTCCAACGGATACCAACGGCTAATTGGTCATTGGTTTGTAACGGTTTTCAACGGATATAAGTCATCTGAAGTCGTTGGTATTGCCATTGGAAATATTCCATTGGAAGCCGTTGGAAATCGTGAATGCTATTCCAACGGCTGTTCCAACGGCCGCCAACGGCTAGGAGCCGTTGGAATAGCCATGTATTCTAGTAGTGTTTCTCCTTTTATTTCTTCAATTCATTAATGATTTCGAGCTACAAAATAGCTAATTATCAAATGTCTATTGGTTTTACTTGATATATAGTAAAAATATATATGTGTGTTTGTGACTTATTGAAATCAATACATTGATATGATAACATGTTCTTAGTTTTAAGTTAATTTACATGTACAATGCTGTGTAATTGGATTTACACCTTTTCAGTTATTTTCATTTTCTCTTAAACTACACAAAATCTGATTTAACATATGACAAATAATTTTATATCTTACATTAAACATTGTAACAGTCGATTTTTATATCTATTTTATTCAGCCTGTGCCATGCTGAGGGTATTTTTTAAGTTTTTTTTTCTTTTTATTGCAGTCTTAGTTCTATATGAAAAATATCGTTCATAGTGCTATATTATGTTGTTACGTGTATTAGCCAAATGAATGGAATTATTTTTATCTGGCAATATACCCAGATCAGTATTTGGACCAGTTGTAACTGGAAATTTGTAAGTATCGTAAGTATAATAATATGGATTTGTTTTTATCAATACTTTTAAAATTTGACCAATGTTGACGAATTTTGGTTATTTTCGAAGGATGTTTCACACAATTCCTTAATGGGAACACGATCCTCTTCAAAGCCTTAAGGTATGAAATTAGGTTTTACTAATACAAGTTTGTTGTTTAACGTTTTGATGATATTTTTTCATCATGTTTAGCAATTCCTGCATTACTATTGGCTGCTTTAGCCACTTCATTCCCTATTATGAGTTCGGCTTGAGGAATTGTACTTGCATGGAACCCGACTTGAAGTTGAGCTTCCAAAAAGAATAATAATTAGGCTTTCAATTGATTTTGTGCTTTGCGACTATGGCTTTATTTCTTGCTCGTAAAGCTCAGTATCCCGCTGCCACTTATTCCACACCAGAAATGGTTGCCATTGCAGCTGCTAGATCTGCCTTCCGGTCATCCATGATGCGTTGCGTGGCTGCTAAAATGGCAACCAAATCCCAGTCCATTCCCTCTCTGTTCCGTTTTCCCAGACCCATAGCCGCTCCTCGCATTTTGAGGTCTCCTGTTGAGCTGAGTTTTTGTCTGGAGTCCTTAATGTCGATGCATAATGTGACCACAACAGCAGTAATGACTACAATGTTGTCTGTTGCGCAAATTGGTTATGGTTAGCCTGTTGAAGGACAAGCAGATACTAGATGATGCCAAGTTAAAGAGGAAATGTAGCTTGAATTAGTAGTTTTGCTTGCAGTGATGACCGATGAAGTTTTGATGTGGATTGGATCGACTATTTCGCTAAATTTGATGTTTGTACAATAGTCACAATTTTTGAAAGCAATACAAACTGAATCCATTTGTTAAAAAGTGAACTATTGCTAATCTAATTCTGCAACAGTTGTTAATGTTACCTGGTGGTTTTTCTGCATACTATGGAAGTCATGTGTTTGTGACGAAAAAAAAAAGTTGAGCTTCCAAAAAATAAGCTGACAAAAGTTAAATATGAATGGATATGGCAAATGTGTGGTACTTGTTAATGTTTCCGGCACTCATGTTAACTTCACATAGCCACCAAACAATGGGCATCAAAACAAAATGTCTGGTTGAACAAGCTAACTAATAGTAAATAGATGAATGATATCTCTAGTTTGCAAAATCATAGTAATGAATTTACTAACCAGATGATAACTAATAGTAAACAGATAATTCTTCCATAGAGGTAAAAAAGAATAAACATTCTTTTAATTAAGACTATCCAGGTGTACACGAAGGTGCAGCCGAGACACAACAAACATCAGCTACAAAAATATGTTCTAAGCACAATAATATAGTAGTAAATAACGACATGGATAACAACGGGCTAGACGCTTTAGAAAACTGCACTGAAGACACGAGAATGACCGAGCAATTAGTTACTGATTCCCACCCAGTCATTGATGCGCTGCGAGCAGCGGCAAGGGTCCAATTACAACTCTGAGATGGTAGAGTTAGCTGATGCAGTTTCCACACAACCTATCAACTGGTCTTCGACTCATATCACATGACATTCATCTGCAGAAGGCACGCCCTTGAATTCAAATCGAGTGTCCCAAAGAAATAATTACTGCCCTTGCATGGAAAGAAGGAGAATCACAAGTCAAATCAAAGGGTAAAAAAATTATGGTAAAAACTATGAGTAAATACTAAATAGTATATGGTAACCCATTGAATCAATGCAGTTAGAACAAAGAGTAAACTTAGTGAGTTAGTGAAAATTAATAGTAGCTTTAGAGACTACGATTTGAAGCATGTTGCAGTTTACATATGCCTCTATAAAAGGGAATATGAATCCTGTGTGAACAACAAGAAAGTGTGATCATTTAGGATAACCATCATCCATTTTGTAATAATAATCATTTTGAAGCAAACTTATGCAGCGAATAATTTCTATTTGGTTTAAAGAATCATTGTCATGATTATAGCTGTTATGTATGAGAAAACTTGAATTGATGCATGTTAATACATGATCATCTTGGATATAACAACGATGGCACCGTGAGCCGTTCACAAAATGCCACCTTAGATAACATAAATTACATTATTTAAATAAATTAGTTCAATAACTTATGATTTATTTATTACATCTAATCCTATTTTTTTATTTCAATTAAATATTCACTAGTATGATGATATATTTTAAGTTTATATTTGTTTTGTTTCTCCTTATATTTCTTCAATTCATTAACAACTTCGAGCTGCAAAATAGCTAATTATCAAATATATGTTGGTCTAACTTGATATATAATAAAAATATACATTTGTGACTGATTGAAACCAATACATTGATATGATAGCATGTTCTTAGTTTTAAGTTAATTTACATGTACAGTGCTGTGTAATTGGATTTACACCTTTTTAATTACTTTCATTTTCTCTTAAACTACATAAAATCTGATTTAACATATGACAAATAATTTTATTTCTTACATTAAACATTTTAACGGTCGCTTTTACTATCTATTTTATTCAACCTGTGCTATGCGGAGGGTATTTTCTAAGTTTTCTTTTTTTTTCTTTCTTACAGTCTTAGTTCTATATCAGAAAAATCATTCATAGCGCTATATTATGATGTTACGTGTATTAGTCGATTGAATGGAAATAATTTGTCTGGCAATATACCCAAATCAATGTTTGCACTAGTTGTAACTGGAAATCTGTAAGTATCGTAAGTACAATAATATGGATTTGTGTTTATTAATACTTTTAAAATTTGACCAATGTTGATGAATTTTGGTTATCTTCAACGGATGTTTCACACAATTCCTTAATGGGAACACGATCCTCTTCAAAGCCTCGAGGTATGAAATGAGGTTTTACTAATACAATTCAATTTGTTGTTTAATGTTTTGATGATATTTTTTCTTCACGTTTAGCAATTCATGCATTACTATTAGCTGCTTTCACTACACCGAAAACAGCTTGCATGGAACCCGACTTGAAGTTGAGCTTCAAAAAAGAAAAACAATAAGGCTTTCAGTTGCTTCTGTGCTTTGCTACTAGGGCTTCAGTTCTTGCTCGTAAAACTCGGTATCCTGTTGTCGCTTATTCCACAACATAAATGGCCGCCATTGCAGCTGCTAGATCTGCCTTCCGGTCGTCCACGATGCGTTGCGTGGCTGCTAAAATGGCATCCAAATCCCAGTCCATTCTGTCTTTGTTCCGTTTTCCCAAATCCATAGTTGCTCCTAGCATTTTGAGGTCTCCTATTGAGCTGAGTTTTGGTATGGAGTCCTTAATGTCGATACATAGTTTAACCGCAGCAGCACTAATGACTTCAATGTTGTCTGTTGCGCAAACTGGTTATGGTTAGCTTGCTGAAGGACAAACAGATAGTGGATGATGCCAAGTCAAAGAGGAAATGTAGCTTGAATTAGTAGTTTTGCTTGCAGTGATGACCCATGAAGTTTTGATGTGGATTGGATCAACTACTTCGCTAAATTTGATATTTGTACAACAGTCAATGTTACTTATTTGTTGTATTAGACCAGGTACAATTTTTGAAAGCAATATAAATTGAATTAATTTGTTACAAAGTGACAACTATTGCTAATCTAATTCTGCAACAGTTGTTAATGTTACCTAGTGGTTTTTTTGCATACTATGGAACTCATGCGTTTGTGACGGGAAAAAAGTAGAGCTTCCAAAAATAAGTTGACAAAGTTAAATATGAAAATGTGTAGTACTTGTTAATGTTTCGGGCACTCTTGTTAACTTCATATAGCCACCAAACAATGGGCACCAAAACAAAATGTCTGGTTGAACAAGCTAACTAAAGTAAACAGAAGAATGATGTCTCTAGTACGCAAAATCATAGTAATGAATTTACTAACCAGGTGATAACTGATAGTAAACAGGTAATTCTCCCATAGAGGTAAAAAAGAATACACATTCCACTTTTAGTTAAGACCATCCAGGTGTAAACAAAGGTGCAGCCGAGACACAACAAACATCAACTACAAAAATATGTTCTGAGCACAATAATATAGTAGTAAAAAACAACATGGATTACAATGGGTTAGATGCTTCAGAAAACTGCACCGAAGACACGAGAATGAATGAGCAATTAGTTACTGATTCCGACCCAGTCATGGATGCGCTGTGAATAGCAACAAGGGTTCAATCCCAGTTATGAGATGGCAGAGTCAGCTGATGCAGTTTCTACACCGCCTATCAACGGGTCTTTAACTCGTATCACATGACGTTTATCTACAGAAGGCACGCCCTTGAATTCAAATCGAGTATCCCAAAGATGTAATCACTACCCTTGCATGGAAAGAAGGAGAATCACAAGTCAAATCAAAGGTACAAAAGTATGGTAAAAACTATGAGTAAATACTAAATAGTATATGGTAACCCGTTGAATCAATGCAGTTAAAACGAAGAGTAAACTTATTGAGTTAGTGAAAATTAATAGCAGCTTTAGAGACTACGATTTTAAGCATGTTGACTATTGTAGTTTGCATATGCTTCTATAAGTGGGAATATAAATCATGTGTGAACAGACAAGAAAGTGTGTACATTCAGGATAACCATCATCCAATTTGTAATAATAATCATTTTGAAGCAAACTTATGCAGCGAATAATTTCTAAATGGTTTAAACAATCGTTGTCATGATTATAACTACTATGTATGTGCAAACTTGAGTTGATGCATGCTAAGACATGATCATCTTTGATATAACAACGATGGCACTGTGAGCCGTTCACAAAATGCCACCTTAGATAACATAAATTACATTATTTAAATAAATTAGTTTAATAACTTATGATTTTACATCTATTCTTATTTTTTTATTTCAATTAAATATTCACTAGTATGATGATATATTTTAAGTTTATATTTGTTTTATTTCTCCTTTTATTTCTTCAATTCATTAACGACTTCGAGCTGCAAAATAGCTAACTATCAAATGTATATTGGTCTTACTAGATATATGTTGTGTGTGTGTGTGTGTTTGTGACTGATCGAAACCAATACATTTATATGATAGCACGTTCTTAGTTTTAAGTTAATTTACATGTACAATGCTGTGTAATTGGATTTACACCTTTTTAATTATTTTCATTTTCTCTTAAACTACACAAAATCTGATTTAACATATGACAAATAATTTTATATTTTACATTAAACAATTTAACGGTTGGTTTTTCTATCTATTTTATTCAGCTTGCCCCATGCTGAGGGTCTTTTCTAAGTTTTCTTTTTTTCTTTTTTTCTTTTTCTTACAGTCTTAGTTCTATATCAGAAAAACAGTTCATAGTGTTATATTATGATGTTACATGTATTAGCCGATTGAATGGAAATAATTTATCTGGCAATATACCCAAACTAGTGTTTGGACTAGTTGTAACTGGAAATCTGTAAGTATTGTAAGTATAATAATATGGATTTGTGTTTATTAATACTTTTAAAATTTGACCAATCTTGATGAATTTTGGTTATTTTCAAAGGATGTTTCACACGATTCCTTAATGGGAACACGATCCCCTTCAAAGCCTCGAGGTATGAAATGAGGTTTTACTAATACAATTCAGTTTGTTGTTTAATGTTCTAATGATATTTTTTCTTCATGTTTAGCAATTCATGCATTACTATTAGCTGCTTTAGCCACTTCATTCCTTGTTATGAGTTTGGCTTGAGGAATTGTACTTGCATGAAACCCGACTTGAAATTGAGCTTGAGCTTCCAAAAAGAAAAACAATAAGGCTTTCAATTGCTTCTGTGCTTTGCTACTAGGGCTTTAGTTCTTGCTCATAAAGATCAGTATCCCGCTGCCGCTTATTCCACACCAGAAATGGCCGCCATTGCAGATGCTAGATCTGCCTTCCGGTTATCCACGATGTGTAGCGTGGCTGCTAAAATGGCATCCAAATCCAAGTCCATTCCCTCTTTGTTCCGTTTTCCTAGACCCATAGCTGCTCCTCGCATTTTGAGGTCTCCTGTTGAGCTCAGTTTTTGCCTGGAGTCCTTAATGTCGATGCATATCGTGATTGCAACAACGCTAATGACTTCAATGTTGTCTGTTGCGCAAACTGATTATGGTTAACTTGCTGAAGGACAAGCAGATACTAGATGATGCCAAGTCAAAGAGGAAATGTAGCTTGAATTTGTAGTTTTGCTTGTAGTGATGACCTATGAAGTTTTGATGTGAACTGGATCAACATTTCGCTAAACTTGATGTTTGTACAACAGTCATTGTTATTTATTTGTTGTATTGGACTAGGGACAATTTTTGAAAGCAATACAAATAGAATTCATTTATTAAAAAGTGACAACTATTGCTAATCTTATTCTGCAACCGTTGTTTATGTTACCTGGTGGTTTTTTTGCACACTACGGAACTCATGCGTTTGCGACGAAAAAAAAAGTTGAGCTTCCAAAAAATAAGTCGACAAAAGTTAAATATGAACGGATACAAATGTGTAGTACTTGTTAATGTTTCGGGCACTCATGTTAACTTCACATAGCCACCAAATAATGGGCACCAAAACAAAATATCTGGTTGAATAAGCTAACTGGTAATAAACAGATGAATGATGTCTCTGGTATGCAAAATTATAGTAATGAATTTACTAACCATATGATAACTAATAGTAAACAGATAATTCTTCCACAGAAGTAGAAAAGAATACACATTCCACTTTTAATTAGGACTATCCTGGTGTAAACAAAGGTGCACCCGAGACACAACAAACATCGTCTAAAAAATATATGTTATGAGCACAATAATATAGTAGTAAATGACGACATGAATTACAACGGGATAGACGCTTCAGAAAACTGCACTGAAGACAAGAGAACGACTAAGCAATTAGTTACTGATTCCCGCCCAGTCATGGATGGCCTGCGAGCAGCAGCAAGGGTCCAATCGAAGTTCTGAGATGGCAGAGTCAGCTGATGCAGTTTCCACACCACCTATCAACAGACATGACGTTCATCTGCAGAAGGCACGCCCTTGAATTCAAATCGAGTATCCCAAAGATGTAATTACTACCCTTGCATGGAAAGAAGGGGAATCACAAGTCAAATCAAAGGGTAGAAATAGTATGGTAAAACCTATGAGTAAATACTAAATAGTATATGGTAACCCGTTGAATCAATGCAGTTAAAAAAAAAAAGAGTAAACTTATTGAGTTAGTGAAATTAATAGCAGCTTTAGAGACTACGATTTGAAGCATGTTGACTATTGCAGTTTGCATATGCCTCTATAAGTGGGAATATAAATCCTGTATGAACAAACAAGAAAGTGTGATCATTTAGGATAGCCATCATCCATTTTGTAATTATAATAATTTTGAAGCAAACTTATGCAGCGAATAATTTCTAAATGGTTTAAAGAATCAATGTCATGATTATAGCTGCGATGTATGAGCAAACTTGAATTGATGCATGCTAAGACATGATCATCTTGGATATAACAACGATGGCATAGTGAGCCGTTCACAAAATGCCACCTTAGATAGCATAAATTACATTATTTAAATAAATTAGTTCAATAACTTATGATTTATTTATTACATCTATTATTATTATTTATTTCAATTAAATATTCACTAGTATGATGATATATTTTAAGTTTATTTTTGTTTTGCTTCTTCTTTTATTTCTTCAATTCATTGACGACTTCAAGCTGCAAAATAGCTAATTATCAAATACATATTGGTCTTACTTGATATATATATATATATATATATATTTGTGTTTGTGACCGATTGAAATCAATACATCGATATGATAGCATGTTCTTAGTTTTAAGTTAATTTACATGTACAATGCTGTGCAATTGGATTTACATATTTTTAATTATTTTCATTTTCTCTTAAACTACACAAAATATGAATTGTCTAATGAAAGAGAAGTTAGTGACCTGTATTTTATCCGGGATTAAAACGGTTAAAATTTGACATATTGAACCAACGTGAGACATGTCACTCCAAACCGGCTAATATGGCATGAATGAACGACCCCATTGCTGTGATTGCTCTAAGGCAACAATAAATGGATAGACAAGCTTGGGATGTTCAGTCTTTTTTTCCAATCAAAGAATAAACTCACGGAGCAGTTGTGCTAGAAAATCGAAAGCGGTTACACGCTTTAAATTCTAATTTACCCCTTGGGGATTTGTTTTTATAACGCAATCCATATGCCCTGCTATATAAAAATCCAACCGTTCATTATACCTGGAATCAACGATCCAAACAGCCGATCTGCACACTTCTCTCCCATTGGCTTACGTTATCACCTCCTTCTATAAATTCCCACGACATCAACCTAGGCTCATAGACCACGTCTTCTATCGCCGAACCCTAATTTCCCCAATCCCCAAATTCAATATTTCGATGGCAGGAAGAGGAAAAGCAATTGGATCCGCAGCAGCAAAAAAAGCCACTTCGAGGAGCAGCAAGGCTGGCCTTCAATTTCCAGTCGGTAGAATTGCCCGATTCTTGAAGGCTGGAAAGTACGCTGAGAGAGTCGGTGCCGGTGCTCCTGTATATCTTGCCGCCGTTCTCGAGTATCTGGCTGCCGAGGTTCGTCTTTTACATTGATTTTATTGTCGGCGACGGGGTTTGATTTGGGAATTTTGTTTCTCGTCGTTATTTTGGGGCGATTTTCGTACAGATTACATCTATTGAATTTAACATCCTCAAAGCATCGATTTTTGCTTATAATCCATAGGCAGTATTTATTTTTTTTGCTTGGATTTTTCAATTTGGCGCTTTCATTCTATCGGTAGATTCGAAATACCGTGTTTTTGTTCCAATGCTTTCAAGTAGCCATTTATTAACCCCCCTCCAGCTTGTGCTTTAATGTCCAAATTAACAAAATTTGAGTAAATTACAGACCAAATTTATTCAATTGGTTGGATTAGGTTTTAGAGCTCGCTGGTAATGCTGCGAGGGACAACAAGAAGACCAGGATTGTACCACGACATATTCAGTTGGCAGTGAGGAATGATGAAGAGCTATCCAAGCTTTTAGGTACCGTTACCATTGCTAATGGAGGGGTGATGCCCAACATTCACAATTTATTGCTTCCAAAGAAGGCTGGCTCTTCCAAATCTGCTCCTGAGGAAGACTAGATGATTTCTTCCAGTTCTGAGTGTCGGTAGTTTCATTTGCTGTTGGTCTGTTTTATGTTATTGTCAATGCTTTAAATTTCAGTTTGAGAAACGATTTATTCATTGAAATAACTATTATTTAAGGCTAATGAGATTGCGATGCTAGGTTGATGTAGCTATTTGCCGACTTCAAAAATGCAGCTGGATTACGTATGAAGTTTCAGGCTTTCAGCTGTGAATTTTGGTATAATAGTTAAATGTAAAATCATGAAACTAAACCTACTTAGAGTATCTCCTACTGAAAAATGTTCGGCTATAATGATTTTGTCAGGCTAATTCAACAAGTTAGATGTTATTGAAAAGTTTTATTTCCATGTCCAGTAAGAATAGACGAAAGAATCATTAAATTTTGCCTAGTTCTATTGCCATCCCTTTTTTACTTCTTTCGTACTCCCATCTAGTTAAAAATGTTATAATGTCATTATATTTGGTATGAACCATGTTATTAACAACTTTACTTGTACGTGATTATTCATGTTAAACATAATGATTAAACCATGTTATTAACAACTTTACTTGTACGTGATTATTAATGTTAAACATAATGATTAAGCATTAAAGAGAAGACAATATTTTAAACTACATGAGGTTGAATTACATATGAATAAAATCACAATAAAAAATTTCATAATACGGTTTGAAATATATAATATAAGAGATAAGTTAGACAGGTAAAATTCAAAAAGAATTTTTCAAGTATTTTTCATAACAATATGATATTTATATCAGCTACAAATTTTGTAAGCAATGCACTTTTGATATTTTTCGAGTTACATTTGCAAACGATAGCACAAATTTAAGACATCTACTAAATCATAGTATAAAAGTAAAGCATACAAAAGAGTAAATATTCATCTAAAATAAATGTATCTTGTAAATTTATTTTATAATAGGTAGATTGCAAAACATTAGAGTACCACAATTTGATTCATTGGAGGACTAAATAAGTACTATGCCACAGTATATTTAATAAACAAAACAAGTATACCATGTCAAACTTTATCATTTTGTCTAATTACTCATTCACATTGATCTTATACGTTTATATGATGACAATTGAGCACTTGATAAGAGAGGGTCTAGTATCTTATTATGCAATATCATGTAAAAAATAATTAAAGTAGACAACTATGATTTCAACAAAATTCAGAAAAATAAAAGCAAAGAAGTTATTAATGGTTTCATCTCCTAGTCATTGGCTTTATGGAATTTCGGTGTTACTCTTATGTAATATTAGTGGCAGTAGCCCACCTACTTTGACATCACCTCGACATCCACTGCAACACTATCCGTGCACCCCGTTCTATTTGTGCAACCTTTGCATTCGCAAATTTGCCATAATCAAATTGACCCATTACTTAAGTCTACTCCAAGCCACATGATTTCTACCAACACAATTGACCAATTCGACTTAACCAGTGTCATAACAAAATACATCCACCTCTTACCATTATCTGATCTAACCTACTACCTCCTCCAACCCTATAACCTGGTAAATTCGTTTTCCTTTTTATTACCCCATGAGCCATATTTTATTATGTAGGAATCAAATTTATAATAGTTTATATTTAGGGATGTATGTAGAATGTTTTTTTGCCATCAATCTTAAAAATAAAATAAAATGAAATAGTGACATGAAAACTATTAAAAAAGATTACCTGCATAGGTAGCCAAAATCCATGTCTATTTTATCCAAAGACGATCAATTACCTATATACAAGTAGGTTATTTGATTCATAAATTCAGAATTTTATATTTGAACAATTTTATTTAATACTAATTAGATGTTTACTAGAAGATGAATCTGTTACAATATTTTCCTTAGGCCAAGCTACTGTAAAGTCAACGACATCTTCAATGCATTCGAACTCAGCTGTAGGTCTCCATAAACGTGCAACTGGAACTATTGCAATATTAACCCAAACTCTAGCCGCATCCTCTTCTAATGAGATGAAATGTACCGTTATTTGTGCATGATATAGTATATTATATCCGTTTGTGAAGTAATTATGAAACTCCCTTCGACTCCATATCCGAATAAAATAAAGTGGTAATAAGTTCTAAAAACTCAATTGATTAATTCATGGTAAAATCCCTTCGCGATGCATTTTATTTCCTGCGGGAATAATTTGGAAAACCGGTAGGGATATGCAACATAGTATTTTTTTTTATATATATTCAAAATGGAAAGTGCCCAAATTCAATTATAAACTTGAAAAACAAAGATTAGGTTGCGGTTTGGGTCAGTTGAAGCCACGTGTCCTTCGATAACTATATTTACCGTTCCATATACATCAACCAACCTACATTTATTCGACGTAGAATTTGCAACATATTAAGTAACAATAATAATTGACTATATAAACTACTTGGAACACGTTATCTTGCGAACGAAGAGGAACTAATATTTAAACTACAAATGATATATTACCATAGAGATTGATACCTGGTTCGTCAAAGGACTGAAAGATGCTTGAGGGCTTATTTTCTCAATAACTACTTTAGATTTTGGTCAAGCTACTTTTTTACCAACGACTTCTCCAGCATGTCTCATATTAGTCGTTGGCTTCCATAAAAAACCTTCATTTTTTTTGGATTGTCTATCCACACTAGTTTAGTGGATGGTCCAAGAGGTATACCATTAACAAGTTTTTGTGGGTCACTATCGTAGAGTCGTCCTTCCGCAACTATTTCTTCGCTTTCCATCCAATCATATATCTTGCATTTATTATCTCCGCTTCCATTCCGAAAAATAATAATCGTCTATCAATAACAAAGACTGCAATAAGGTAATGCAGGTTTTTAATATCTTGGCCCGAAAGATTGCATAATATTCCTATGCCACTTCCACATGTTGGTGATTGGATTTGGAGGTGTTCAGGCAATACAGAGCAACAGTGTTTTGCAACCTCCACATGTTGATGATGTTACTCAATATACAGTATTCATATAGGAATGCACAATATCCATTTTAAACATCTATGATTACACAATACCAGGACTGCGATTGTAATGACATGTGTCGGAGAAACTAAGAGTATGATAGTAGCATCTCCAGCTGATAGAGTAATCGTGCGCACGGTAGAAAAAGAGAAAGAATACATTATGGTAACATTTTAATTTAGTTTCTATTGTAGCTATATAATAAAAATAATACATTTTTGTCATAAATCTGTATAGCCTAAGTGTGTGTTTTTGTTAAACATAAAGAAATATTTTCCTCAAGTGGCACAGGAATATTACACAATCTTTCGGGCAAAGACATTAAAAACCTATATTACCTTATTGTAATCTTTGTTATTGATAGATGATTTTTTTTCCAGAATGAAAGCGAAGATAATAAATGCAAGATATATGATTGGATGGGAAGCGAATAAATAGTTGCGGAAGGATGAATCTACGATAGTGATCCAAAAAAACTTGTTAATGGTATATCTCTTGGACCATCCGCTAAGCTAGTGTCGTAGACAATCCAAAAAAAGAAGAAGGCTTTTTTATGGAAGCCAACGACTAATATGAGATATGTTGGAGAAGCTGTTGGTAAAAAAGTAGCTTGGCCAGAATCTAAAGTAATTGAGAAAGTAAGTACTCAAGCATCTTTCAGTCCTTTGACGAACCAGGTATCAATTCCTATAATAATATATCATTTGTAGTTCAAATATTAGTTCCGCTTCGTTCGCAAGATAATGTGTTTCAAGTAGTTTATATAATCAATTATTATTGTTACTTGATAAGTTACAAATTCTACATCGAGTAAATGTAAGTTGGTTGATGTATTTGTTGGGAAACAATGGCTGAGTCACGGACTAGGTCGCTTTCTTGAAGACAATCCGAGAATCTGGTCAGAGGTGCAAACCAGTTCGTACTTCCGCCGCCGCCTCTAGGATAAAACAACCTCTAAAAAACAATAACTGATTTGCTTGTACAACAAATCAGTGCAGATTTGCACGTTCGAAAATCAGTACTGCTTGAAAATTTCTGGAATTTTTTTTTTAATGGCGGAGACAAGAAGAGAATGTAATTCGGTGAATTTTTCTCGTCTATAGCTGAAGCCTATATATAGAACGGGAATTAGGGTTTCACTGAGTAGTGGGAGAAAAAACCGGATATGCTGAAATTACGGGACAAAAGTACCATTACATAAAAATTATCGTTGCATAATTTTTTTTCCATAAAAAACGGTTCGAAAAAAAACAATGTTTTCTGGTCCAAAAATATAAGTGTCTACATCACAAAGCTAAGGCCCAAGCCTAAACCGAACCGAACCAAACCGGGCCGGGTCGAGTCGAGTCGAGTCGGTCGGTCGTGCGCGCGCGTGTGGTGGTCATGATGCATGGTCTCTCTCCTCACAACAAAGCATTTATTGGGAGCCTAAGACCCAACCATGACTTCTTAGAAACAAGTATAAATATTTGCTTCTTCCATATAGTTCCATGATGTGAGACTATTCACATATAAGAGTCGTTCATACACTTATTCCAACATTTTTAATAATTCACCTAATGTTTATAAAAATATTTCCAACAGTATTTGTGTTAGAGAACCCCGATGTGAGACTTGTCTCAACACGCTCCCTCACGTGTGACATATCCTGAACCTCACACGTGGATCTTAGGAGTGACGTGGGCAAGTGTGGCTTGTGCACACTAATTAAATCTTGCTCTGATATCATATTAGTGAACCTTGAGTTATTACAAAAGCAATTGGCAATGTGAAGGTGGACTCTTAATGTTTATACAGGTTTTATTTTGTAAATTCTCCGTTGTGGGACTTGCCTCAACAATTTGGAACGGGAAATATAATTGCCAAGGGACAACCGACCAAAAAATAACGGTACATTTCGTCCCGTTAGGAGAGGGTGCGGCTAGAGTTTGGATTGACATTGCAACAGTTCCAGCTGCACGTTTATGGAGACCTACGACTGAGTTCTAATGCATTGAAGATGCCGTTGGTTCTACAATAGCTTAGTCTATGGAAAATATTGTAATGGATTCATCTTCTAGTAAGCTTCTCATTATTGTTAAATAAAATTGTTGAAATATAAAATTCTGAATCTATGATTCAAATATCCAACTTGTATATAGGTAATTGATCGTCTTTGGAAAATAGACGTTGACTTTGGCTACATATGTAGGTAACTTTTGTTAATAGTTTACATGTCACTAATTTATTTATTTTTCTTTTAAGATTGATGGCAGAAAAACATTCTACATACATCCCTAATATAAACCGTTATAAATTTGATTCCCATATTATAAAATATAGTTCATTGGGTAATAAAAAGGAAAGCGAATTTACCAGGGTATAGGGTCGGAGGAGGTAGCAGGTTGGATCAGATAATGGTGAGAAGTGGTTGTATTATGTTAGGACACTGGTTAAGTCAAATTGGTCAATTGTGTTGGTTCAAATCATGTGGCCTGGAGTAGATTTGAGTAATGGTTCAGTTTGATTATGGGAAATGTGCGCATGTAAAGGTTGCACAAATTAAACAGAGTGCACAAATAGTGTTGTAGTGTAGACTATTGTCACTGATATTACATAAGAGTAACACCGAAATTCCATAAAGCCAACAACCAGGAGATGAAAGTTTTTAGAACTTCCTTGCTTTTATTTTTCTGAATTTTGTTGAAATCATAGTTGTCTACTTTACTTTTTTTTACGTGGTATTACATAATAGTATACTTGATCCTCCCGCATCAAGTGCCTAACTGCCATCATATAATGGTATAAGATCAATGTGAATGGGCAATTTGGCAAATTGATAAAGTTTGACACATGATATACTTATTTTGTTTATTAAATATATAGTGGCATAATACAAAAGTGGCATAATATAAAAGTGGCATAATACAAAAGTGTTTGTAGCTAAGTAAACACTGGACGTGCAGTGTTTAAGTTTGTGTAATAATGTGTAATAGCAGCATCTAGATTTATAAATAGTGTAACGGAAATTGCTTCTTAACCGTTAAACATAAAAAGCATGCACATGCATTCCACCTGAAATATGTGTATATATATATAGGAGGAGGATCCAGTAGACGTTATTTTGATTTCTCAATTCCGCCCAATTTCAACGTGTTTCCAATTGGGTAGGAGTGTCGCTAAATACATAAAGATACACATGTAGACATCATAATGAGATGGTTGCAATGATGAGTTTGGGTGTCAAGCTAGTTGATAGTTCATAGTGTAGACATGGTTGCAGTGATGAGGTAACAGTTCATGTGGTAAAGATGGTTGTGTTATGTTGTAGTGTGATTTCTGGTGATTGAAGTTGATTTTGATAGAAAATAATACAATAAAACAAATTGCTCAAGTTTACTTATAAACTATTTGACAAATTAACATTAGTGGTTTCCATATATTTAGAAATCCAATAAAAGATTGAAACCATATTCATAATTGTATAAACTAAAATAAAAATAAGAAAACAAAATAATTTTTCTATGAGGAAAACTCGAAGCCACAAAGAAAAATATATATTTGAAACTTAGACAAATGAAATACAAATTCAACCTAAAATTAACTAAAAAAGCAAAATACAAAAATCCTAATCTTGAACAAGTCTAGATCTATATTGTAAGTTAATTTTTAGTGGCATTTAAATGAAATTGCCATGAAAGCCATAATATTAATAGCATCCCAGTAGAAGCAAAATCACTATACCATAAATAGTTCAAGATGGATACAAACTATTAAGTGAAGAAATATAGATGAATTCAATCAAATTTTAGTTAGATCCAAAAAACAGAAGAAACCAGTGAAAGTTTACATAAATATAAAATCGGAAAGGAGTAAGAGACAAAAGTATGAGAAAGTGAAACTAGAATGAAAGAATAAAAGATGGAAAATGTCAAAGAAAATATAGAAATTCATGCCATGAAGAAGAGGATTTTATAATTCACTACATTTT
This sequence comes from Allium sativum, assembly GCA_030737875.1. Classification (NCBI taxonomy): domain Eukaryota; kingdom Viridiplantae; phylum Streptophyta; class Magnoliopsida; order Asparagales; family Amaryllidaceae; genus Allium; species Allium sativum. Next base: position 197,838,035 of record CM060911.1, read on the forward strand.
TTATGGATTGAGATAAAAATGCAAATAGATAAAGATTTAACATTTGTATATAAATATTTATTATAATATGATGCAATAGCCTCATAAAATGTTTTGTATGATGCAATCATTAATCTTTTCCACATATGCCTTAGGCATTAATGGTGGTGTTAATGGAGTGGTTAATATTTTAGATGTATGACCGTTGATATTATAAATTATGCAAACATACATGGTGAAATAAAGGTAAGGTATGGGTGGATGTTTTGACTTTTCAATTGCTTTGCTTAAATTTATTAGTTGTTACCATGAAAATCGTTAACACCCCAAAAGTTGCAGCAAGCTTGCCGACAGGGTTGATAAGGGGTTGGTAGGAGACTTCGCTTGGTTCAGGGAACCTGGATAGGTATTTAAAGCCTTGCCATTCAATCGACAAGGGGTACCGATCAGGTTAGTAAATGGGCAAGCGAGTGTCAAACAAATCAGGGAGAAGTTTATTGGCCTATTCGAGAAGGTGTTGTTTAACGACCTAGATTTTAGTAAGAAATATTTAATTTATATTAAATATTTAAAATGATTTATTTTAAGGATTTAGGACTTGAAATTTATTTAGAATAAGGATTAAAACGTAAAAATTTAAAATTTAATTAAAACGAGCTAGTAACGACGCGGTAGTTCATAATATTACGTTTTGAATTTTAAATGAATGTACAGAATTCAATATAAGTTAGAATTTGTTAAAACAAGAAACAATAGAATCTATTTAACAATATTTTCCTAACGAAAGTGAAAAATCGAAATTTCGTCGTATAGACTGTAAGTTATGTCCAAATAAATTTCCAAATACTCGCTATGGAATTTATTAATATTTTAGGTATTTATTAAATATATAAATAGGGTTTTTATATATCATATGGATGTCGTTTAATTTGAAATTAGTAAATATTGAATTGGAAGTTGTATACAATCCCATTAGGATATATACACGGTGACAATAATTAGTTTATTATTAATTTGATTAGTTTTGGAATTTTATAATATTATTATAATATTACACAGGCCTTAAAAATAGTCATTTTGCAAACAACTTCCGTTTTTTACGAAACTAATTTTGTTGGATCTGAAATAGTAAATTATTGTAATATTCCAAATTTCACGCCAAACGGAGTTAGTATGTGGCCATGTGAGATAAAATCGTTCGATGTAATAATAACGCAATGATTTAAGCTCGAACGAGCGCTGTTTGAGAAAACAAACTCGAAATTTAACGAAACAAGTTTCATTAGAACTGTAATGACAAACCATAGGTGTGTATCAATTTTCACACCGAATGGAGTTCATGTATGCCAGTGTGAATTTTTAAACGACGATCGAAGTAGCAATAACTAAGAAAATAATAAAATAAAAATGCGAGGCTTATCCTATAAGCTACCCTACTCCATATATAATGTCCTAAACTTTACCCTAACCCTAACTCATTTCCACAGCCGTATCTTTCTTTTGTAGGGCAAAGAGAAAACGAGAGCTTTAAAAATCAAGAACAAATGAAATAAAAAACTATAAATCGCAAAGCTTGGATCTTTAAGCTCGTATGAGTGTAGGCTTCGACGTAAGTGAGTTTGATTGAGTTTGATGACGGTTGGGAGTTAAGACAGCTTATGCCGTGAATTTCTATGGGTTTAAAGGCCTAGGGTTGAGATTTGTGAGAGATAGAAGCATCGATGTGTGTTTTCGTTGTTGTTTTTGGAATGAAGAGATGAAATGAAGGCCGTGTACAAAATTTGAGGGGATTTGCCACCAAAAAGTTACGTAACCTGTAGCGTGCGTGGAGGAAGAGGGAGATGCGATTTTCAGGGTGTGAGCGAGTTGGAGTTTAAAGGTTGGAGAAGAAGAAGAGTTCGAAGAGATGTTCAACGGAGGTGACGGCGTGTGTTTTCGTTGTGAAATGGAGGAATGGGAGAAGCTCAAGTTTGCGTGAATGGAAAAGGATGGAGGAGCATGTCACAGCGTGTATGGGAGGAAGAAGGATTAGTAGGAGGGATTAATTAAGGTTCAGTTAATATTATTTAAATATTAATGACCGTTTATATGTATACAAACTTGTAAAAATCATAACTTCTTCATACGAACTTAGAATTGAGCAAAACTTGATCCGTTGGAACCATATGGACGCATGCTACGAAATGAAACTAATTTGGAGTGATTTACAATTTGTGGCAAAATAAAACGCCTGATTGAACTATCGAAAAACTATCATTATTGCAACAATTAACAAAAATCAATGTGAGAACTCCCTAAACTGATTTTAAATGTTATTATAATCTTATATGATTATATATTGATTGCTTGTGGTTGCAATTGTTGCTTTGTGGATGATGGACGTTCATTTACAGTTTTATATATACTGTTTATTGTAAATTTAAGCGTTAAAATTATAAACGCTTATCTTATGACTATTGTGTGATGGATGTTGAACTGTCACTATAATGTTTACACACATTGAACCACTAATATGAAATAATTTGGGTAGTTGATTGAGTTTTATTCCAAATTGGGAATTAATTGAATATTTTAATAATAAAATATTCGGTAAAATCATAAGTCAAAACTTGGCATCTGATTTTGGATGGACATAAAATATAATTCATTATAATGAACATTTGCAAAAAAAGATATTGATTTGAAATAATTTTCAAGTAGGTAAGGCATATTCAAGTTTTTATTTTTTAATGAATAGTAACTAGTTAAAGTGAAGTTCAGTTAGGGTATATAGGAAAGGTTTTAATAAAATATCCTTTTCAAAACCATTTTATTTATTTTTATAATGGATGTCAGGAAAAATTGAATTCAAAATAATGAAGTTTGAAAAATAATATTATTTTAATAATAAAATAATATTATAATAGCCATTTAATAGAAATGTTTGAATTTGAAGAGAAATATTGAAAATATGGTTTACAATAATTATTAGATAATTAATAAATTGTTTTAGAAGCAATTCGATTTTATTTTTTAATATAAAATCAAAGTCTGGTTTGAATAGAACTCTTCGCATAGCGACAGTTCGCGAATTTCGACCACTGACTTCAAATTGACATACTGGGAGATTCAATCGTCGGATTCTCCCGAAATAAAAACCATTGGGCGTGAAATGAAAAGAGCCTTCAAATGAGTATAAAAGATTTAAAATCCAACGGTTAGATCTAGAGATAAGTTCAAATCAATTTTGAACAAAAACAACGCTAGTGCAGCTGAATGACCTGAAACGTTGTCGGACTGAAATGACCTATTTTTAAATAAATAAAAATTGGGGAAAATTATGATAAATCATAATAAGTGATTCCAAAGTTATTTGAAAATGAAATATGAAGTTTCAAACTATATTTTGAGATATTTGCGTTTTCAGCCTAATTGACTGAAAACGGCAAAACAACGTTTTGAAAATTTAAACTAATTAAACTTAAATTATTTGGTTTATTTAATATAACCAAGTTTTGGAGGGAGTGTTTTAATAAATCTTTTGATTTAGAAAAGATTTCCAATTTAAATAAAAAATGGATTCAGATAGAAATAATCTTCGGATATTTGGTATTGGTTACTGTTGTGTAGACGTTTGCTACTTGTGGAATTTGAAAGATATCTATATCGATATTCCATTTATAATATTCGTTGATTTTGGAAATTGGTGTTGAATATAAGTTGATATAACTCTGTTTGAATTCTTACATTCAATATCAATTAGTTAGGGGCTTATCGTGAACGATCTTTTGAGTAACATTTGTTCTTTAACCCAGTTGAAAATAAAAGTTATGGAATAAATATTTGAATTATGATTAATGGATTTTTCCAAAGTTAAGTTTTCCAATTAATAAATTTAATTGGAATTGAGTGGAAATCGGTTTAGTGATAATTGAGATGGGTCTCCGTGGATAAAGAGGTTTACTATTTAAGGAATTTAAAAGGCTTTGCCGTTATCACGTTTATAGTATTAGTTCGATACAGAAATTCACATCGATTATAAGATGATGTGATTTCGTTGAAGATTTCATTGTTAATGAAAGTATATATAATTTTGGGTTTGTCGTGAACGATGTTTTAAATAACCTCTGTTCTTGAACCCATGTAAAGGAAAAGATTATTTTCGAGAATAGTTGAAATCTTTAATTATATTTGAAATGAAAGAAGGTAAATAAACTTACCAAAATAAGAGGGGTATTAGATATGGAGTACCACCAGTTTTGCTCCATGGGATGAATAGGATGAAAATAGGATAAAGGTTCGAGAAATTACCTTTACAGGGTTCGATAATCCCAATAAGTCTTAGAAAACTCGATCTGAGTTAAAGTTATGAAATAAGACTTTTATAATCTATTGGAACGATTTCCAAGAAAATATTTATACAATGGTTTAAATGATGTAAATCTTTGATAAGATTTAAGAGAATAGTTCCCGATGTAAAAGATGATTGAGTATAAGAATATTCCCAAAATGAAATAAGATTTAGGACATCCTGTATATCTTAATTGATTTGAAAGATGTGATAGCTATTCAGAATGACCGGGTTTCGACCCATTCTGAATAACTATACGACGAGTATTGAAGATACTTGTAGACAGTGGTTGAAGACCGAAAATCTTTACATTGTTTGGATTGTTGCTGATGTCTCGATTGGGCGGTACACCCAAGATGAGGTTATAAGTGGCGGTCATCTAGACGTACTTGGAGATTGACCAGATATGCAAGGTCCTCAGTCCTTAATTGGACAAGCAATAAAGTGCCTTCAGTTTCGTTCAAACCTACAATGAACTGGTAAATGGATGTGTTTCTAACATCATATTTTATGATATAACAAATTGGTTTTTATTAATGCTATATCAACCGGTGGCGGAGGATTTATTCTCTTATCTTAACACCCTCTTCTCAGACTTAGGTATTTACAGGGTTATATATTAATAGACACTGATTATATGTTGTGAATTGACAATGTGGCATGCTAAGTGCTGATAGATCAAAGCTTTCTGTTGAAAAACAGAGTTTTGTGCATGATGATCAAAGCATGGCTGATATAGCGTAGCTTTGCGTTGAAATGTGACTGTAGAGCCTCATAAGCCGTGAATGGCCAAAAACAGGATGTTGGACCGCAGAGTAAGATCTAGCGTTCCCGTCTAGCTGAAAAGTGATGCCATAGTATGGAGCCCAGGCAGGATTGACTTATGTGGATGATGGAATCGAGGAGCCTCAATTGTTGGTCAAATACGACCAGGTTGATGGTCAGATACGATCGGGGAACGTTACGTTCAGGAGTAACCCGAACTCATCGGGACTTGGTGGGCCGACTCTACCGCTATGAATGATCACATGCGTGTGAGTCCTGGATACCTCGCTAGGGGTAGTCCGAACAGTTAAGGAAGATCCTTTGCCTTGGTCATTGATGGTATCCAACTTCCAATACAAGCTTTGTTTTTTAGTTGTAAACCTATATGCCGACATAATAGGATGAGGTATTATGTCGTCTAAAATTGATACATTTATTTGTGAAAATGATTTCCACACTATGCACTAGTAATTATGGTGTAACATCAACCCTTTGCATAAATTCTTGTTGACTTGTGAGTCAATACGGTGCAATATCTTTTGCCGGAGCCAATTTGAGCCATTGATTGGAAAAGGATGCGTCAACTTCTAAGTCTGGGCTACAAATACAACTGGATTTTCTGCATTATGCTTATACTAGCAACTCAGAAACTTACAAAAGTATCATCTTTTTGAGCATTTGACTTAGCCAACCTATTAATTAGGTTCAGATTTATGTTTTTGGCACTTTTTTATTAACCATCAAAGTAAGTCATGTTTTAATCCATTAATACATAAACTCCTAATCCATATCTGAGTTTGTTATTTACCCAACCTCACATTTCTTATAATGCACACAATTTATTTGTGAAAATGCCTCATTCATTACTATTTTTCAGGTGTGGCAACCTACAAGGGTAGTAAGTTATAGCGACTGAGTCAATATGGGTTATAATCCCTGCACAACTAATTTTATCGACTAAATTGATGCACTTTATCAGCCCAAGTAATAATATTAGGCCGTCGACATGGTTTACAAAGTCATATTGTAATGTCTCATATTTTTGGTAGTATAATATTTATTTTATTTTATTATTTTAAAGATTATATTTGGAATATTAATGGATTTTAATATTGAATTCGTTATTAAAACGAAGTTTAAACGTTATAATTTATATTTAATATAAAACGAGCTCGAAATGGCGTGGTAGTTCGTTATACTGAGTTTTGAACTTTAACTGAATATACATTTTCCGTTTTAAGTCGGAACTTTGTGAAACAAGAAACGTTAGAATCTTGTTGATTATAATTTTCGTATGGAAGAGAAAAATCCAGATTTTGTGTTATAGATTGTTAGTTATGTCCAAATCAAATTTTAAAATAGTCGCTATGGAAATCGTTATTAAATTATAACGTTTATTTAATATATTTAAAAGGGTTTTAATATAATTTGGACATCGTTTAACTCGACATTGATGATATTGAGTTGTATAATTTATATTTGAAGCTATATGATATTTCCAGTTGGGTATTTATGACAAATAATTTATTATTATTTTATTTGATTATTCTGAGATTTAATAATATTTTATTAATATTATTATGGGCCTTTAAAATAGTGATTTTTCAAACGGTCTTAGTTTTCGACGAAATTAGTTTCATTGGAACCATATCATGAAATCATTGAAAGAAAATCAAATTTCGTGGCAAACGGACGTCGTATGTGACTTCGGCAACCATAAATGCCCAATCATTTTCTATAGCGCGCAATTAAAGTAATTTAATTTAATAAAGAGATATTTGAGTGTAACTTGAGAAGATGATCGAATTAAGCTGCAAAATCAGTTCCATTGAATTCGTATCAACGTTTAGATTCAGGATAGGTATATAGTTTGTTATTTTTGGAGACCGTGTAATTTGGTGTCCAAAATATCATTGTGGTGCATATAAAAGTAGCATACCAAGAAACAGTCTCGGAATGCGACAAAACTGGTGCCATCGGATTCGTGTAAATTAATTATTATATGATTTCAATTTTCGTGTCAATCAGACATACCGTTTGATCGTGGCAACGATAAACGCCTTTATCGTTTATATTTTTTTGGTCAATTTAGACAGGGGTAACTTTGGAGGAATAAACGACTGGCCAAACAAACTCCAGATTTAACGAAACAAGTTTTAAACGCTTGATTTTTCATCGATATTTATAAAGGACTTTTCACAAACGACCTCGGAATTCGATGAAACCTATCCCATTTGGTCCGGAATATTTTTTTATGCTAGGATTACATTATTTTGTCAAAAACGAAGATCATTTGGAGGTGTTTCTATGCATTACTTCACACTGAAATTTTGATTAATATTAAATTAACAAAATGGTCCATGTACATATAAAGGCAATACGTCTAACCCTAAATTTCGGAGTCAAAGTTTCTGCGGGGTCAACAAAATGAGCCGCTACCCTATAACAAATCAACGGTCGAAACAATTCGGTTTTCATCTCCAAATTTATCCCAAATCGCTGATCAATATCAAAAGGTCTTAACAACAAAATTATAGAGGGTGACGAGCTCGTTAGTTTGATCGGTGGAGATCACCTCTGGTGGTCTGACGTGATGGTGGCAGGTTCGAGCAGACGGTGCTGTTCGTGGGTTCTGGAGGAAGCTATGGTCGACGTCTGGAGTTCGGATCTGAAGCCTTCGACGCGAAAGGGGTTGATGACAAAATCGATTGATCAAATTCCGGTGGACTGGAGGTCGGGCGGTGAATGGTTTGTGGTGCGTGAATCTGGTGTTGAGAAGTAACAAGAAGAGTGCAAAAAAAAAAAGAATGAAGCTTGTATGCGCGAACAGTGGGAAGGGCGGGCATTTGGACGTGGTGTAGCAGCTTTAATGCAAAACGTGGAGAGGAGAGGGATGTTGAAGGAAATAATAAGGAGAACAAATGCAACGTGGACAGTGGATACAAAAGGCTTGGGAAATGTGAGGGACGTGCTATTTCTTGCATGAATAAGGGAGGCATATCAAACAAGATGCAGAAGTTACGATAACAGAATTTTAAGTGGGTGCGTGGTATGATACTCGATACGGTTCAGAAGGAAGCAGCTACAATAAAGGGGGCGGTTAATTTTAAAACCCAATTAAGTTTAATTTAGTTTTAATTAAGAGATAATTATTGTTTAATCATGGTAACATAAAACATTAATAATCTAATCGTCATATAAATCCTTCCAGGTTAAAACAAAAGGCAAACAAAGGCAGCTCAAGTTTTAAACGGGACGCTGTTTATAAAACAATGTAATTAGTTTTATTAAAATATCATTAAGAGTTGATTCAAATTAATTAAATACCATGTACGCTAAAAATGTTACTAACTCCATTGTATATTCTCAGAATCCAACCAAACGAGTTGCAATGGAATCGTCTTGACTAGTAGAACAGTTTAGAACCAATCTGGATAGTGCAGGAGATGATTGGAATTTACAGTTAAATTAAAACGACTATTTAATTTAATTGTAACCGAACCGAAAACGAATCAAGGCGAGTTAAACTCACTCAGTTCTTCCCACTTATATTCTATATAAGTGGGGTTTTTATTTTGTGTGCCATGGTTGCTAATGATTGACTGGTTGTTAAATATATTGCATATATTGATTGAACCGATGAAATTAAACGCTATTTAATTTCAGTGAAAAACCAAATCGTTATTTTAACGATTGGTCCCAACTAAGGTAACTAACCTTGTTGGTCATGTTAATAAAACAAACATGTGCAGTTGTTTGAATTGTTTTGTTAATTTATTTCTGTTAAGTAGCCGTTATTTTGAAATAATCAGTTAAAATTAATTTATGTGAGATAATCTATTTTGATGTAGGGAAGAATAGGTTGGAGGAATCCAATGGGATTCCTCAAATATATTTAATGATATTTATTTTTATATTATCATTATATAATCTGTTCTGATTAGATTATTGATTTGGTTATTGACCGTTGATCTGAAATTCAATATTTGTTGTGTTTAAACCAAGGGGTAATATTGGTTGAGTAATCGGCATTATATGGCCTATAAATCAATCATTTTCCAAATATTGATTTACCGTCAGATATATTGATAGAAGTGAAGTTATAAAATTTATTTTTATAACTGGAGATAGATTTATTTAAATCTATTATTTTGAATAAAAGTTTAGAAAAAGGAAATAAGTATTCATTATTTATTTTTATAAGCAGTATTAAATGATTTTGTAGAGTAAATGCTTATGTTAATCAAATTTATGAGCAAATGAACTAAAATTAACCTAACAGTTAAGAATTGGATAATTGTTTTTGTTAAGGAACAATTAAATGGAATTGTTTAAATTAGTTATATTATTAATTAATTTAAAGGAAGGACCAACTGAAATTGGTTAACAAATTAATCGTTTATTAAGTTGACTAAATGATCGTCGCTAATCTATGAATTAGAAAAGTGCGATATTTGTAATAAAATTCTGCAAGCGCACATGTGTGTAGCATACAGGTCGAACACAGGGAGGTAAATTAAAATCAAATTATTTATCTAATCTCTTGGGCGAGTTAGACGAAGCCTGGAGATTTTGTTGAAATAAAAACAAACTGAAATTGCGAACTTAGGATTATCGTTGAATCTAATCAACGATTAATCACTAAAGAAAGTAAATTGCAAAACAAGAACAACAATGCAGAAAATAAAAGTGCAGAATAAGAAGAACAACAAAAATAAAATTAGGATTGTCGTTGAAACTAATCAAACGACTAATCACTAATGAAACAAATGTAAAATACAATTGGTGCTCTTCCAAAACTAATTGTGAAGACAACACCTATTGCTAAGAAAGAAAAATGCAGAAATAGTAAAAAGGAAGAACTTTTATTAATGGAGAAGAGAATACAGAATAATGGATGGTGGCTACAATGACATTACAAGGGTATTTATAGGATAGATAGCCAAACCCTAACCCTAACCCTAATACAATGATAGATGGGCCTTAGGGAATTCACAAAAGAGTTTACAATGAGAGTTTCAAATGGGCCTTAGTTAAATCTATTAAATTTTTGGCCTTTCTTCTTTTCCTCTTGGTTCTTTGACAAGCTTCCCTTGATTTGAGAAATTCTTGGTCTTTCTACCAATCATTTTCTTGTCCAACAGCAACTAGATGTGAGATCTTCATCTACAATTCTTCAAAATGTAAATATATACCAATTTGATCTCCATTTCTCTATTTTTCTGGTTGCATGCGGGCTGGGTTGGAATATCTGTAAAAGTAACAAAACAATACCCAAGTAATATTTATTTATATACAAAAGATAAGAAATAAGAGCATAAAATAAACACATTTCTATGTCAATCAAATACCCCCAAACTTATCTTTTACTCGTCCTCGAGTAAAACAAGAAATGAAAAAAACTAGACTAGATAGGTCACACTTTCGTAGGAAACACGATTGCATTGAGCGTATGCAACAAGCCGTTAAACCTCTAGGTGTCCCTAGTAGGACGAGTGGTGTCTCGTGAGGGTTTTCAGCGGATACTACCCACAAAATCCAAATGCAGTATGCTATGATTCTAATGAAACCACATGAATGCAATGGACATATGCAAAATAAAAGCAAAAATGAAAACAAGACTTGTTTCTGAAGTGGTACAACAAATTAAATTAACAATTTCTAGTCAGTTGATTTTATTTTAGATACCTCAACTTGTCACAAATTTTCAATATAAATCAAGTTTTCAAATGTTAAATTCCAGTTTGGCCATTTAGTTCGGTCGATAACATAGTGCAGCCATGAAATAAATTCTTAGTTTGTTTGGCACAGTTTACAAAGTGGTATTATTATTTTCTCATGTATGGCTAGTCAAATCAATAAGGTCAAGAAGTGTTTGGGCACCATCGCTTATTCTTTATTCTATAAAATTTTAAAATTTATGTTCAAGTACATACACCTAACTTAGAAGACCAAGGTTTACCACCCATGCACTGCCTCGCGGACTAACGGAGAGTAGGTAAAGAGCTTGGCGGATTGTGCAGGCCGACTTTGACTTTGTCAACAACGTGTCGGTAATCCTTAGGTGTCCAATCTCATAAAATGAGACCAAGATATTCCAACGCTGACTTTGTCAACAACATGTCGGATAGAGCTTGGCGGGTTTGCACACCAACGCTTGATATACAAGCAATGTTGGATACCCTTGGATTACTGTTATTATTATTGAAAATGTAAGCACAAAAGAGAGTTACGCGAATTCAACTTAACACAACTTAGTTTTAAAGATTTGAAAAGCCAATATAAGTATTTTAAGTCCTCCACTTATTTAAACAAAGTCTACAATATAGAATAGATTTCATGGCCATCACCTAAGAATCTCCCTATGTACCGGTTACACTATTATCCCTCAAAATTAAACTTTTCATTATATTTCAAATTCGAATTTAGCTGAGAGAGAAAAATACTATCAACTGGCTAAAAATTGTAAACTTATTTTGTTGTATCAATTGAAAATGAGTCGTATTTCAAAAAAAAAAATGGCATGTTATTACAGTCTAAAATGCATGATGGTCCTATTTAAATGATGAAAATGAAAAGAAAGAAAAATAAAGAAAAAAAAAACGAAAATGAGTGAAATGCAGATTCCCCCCACACTAGAACTAAACAGTGTCCACACTGTAATTTTTTTCTATAATTGAAAGATAGTACCCAAAGGTGTATCAAATGCAGAATGATTTGTAAAATGAAATGCAATTTAACCACTATATGCGAATGTCAATTATATACAAAATGAAATTTATAATGACGGTGAGTTTTATGTGAAAAATGAGATTTTTCTTTCCCTCCACACTTGCCTCTATCGAAAATGATGGATGATGATTTCGTATCTGATTTTTGAGGTACAAAAGGCATGTTAGTGAGATCTAAGATCAAAATCCTTCCTATAAAATTTTTGTCGTGCCAATGATTTAAATCATTCAACTGAAGATTATTATAGTCCCATAAGCCTGAGTTTTTAACAATGATTTCTTCTGATGCTATGGAATTACGATTATGTTTGAGATGTTTCATATATCCATCCTCGTCATTCAAAAGTTTAAGCTCATCTTCGAACAATTCCTCAAAAGACATAGTGCACACGTCAACTGAGGAAAATGAAGTTTTTAGAGGAGATAATTCAGATGTGCCATCTAAAACTGTTTCTATTATGTCAACTTCTCCTATTTCGATCTCTTTGGGTTGATGAAAAATATTCAATTCAATGGTCAAGTGCCCAAACGATAGTCGAAGTTGGCCGCTCCTACAATTAATGATAGCATTTGAGGTTGCTAAGAAGGGACGACCCAAAATCAATGGAATTTGACTACCCTGACTCAAAACAGGCTCAGTTTCTAGATTTATGAAATCGACAGGGAAGTAAAATTGTTCAATTTGAATCAAAACGTCTTCAATTATACCCAATGGTTTTTTAAAAGATCGATCAGCTAACTGAAGAGTGATGTTTGTTGGTTTAATCTCCCCTAATCCAAGTTGACGATAAACAGTGTAAGGAAGAAGATTTACACTTGCACCGAGATCAAGTAGGGCACGAGATATGTGAATGTTTCCTATTTTGCAATCAATTGTAGGGCAACCGGGGTCCTTGTACTTGACTAGGGCAGGATTCGAAAGAATGGAGCTTGTATTCGCAGTTAGAAAGGCAGTTTTAGGAACATTAGTGCTCGTTTTCGGGTGCATAGCTCTTTGAGACACTTGGAATATTGAGGAATTTGTTCGATGGTGTCTAAGAGTGGAATATTGACACGAACTTGTTTGAAGATTTCAAGAATTTTTTCAAAATTTGCATCCTTCTTCTTATTGTTAAGCCTGTGAGGATAAGGGGCTATTGGTTTATAAACTCTTTCAGAAATTTGATCGTTCGAAGAAGAAACCTGGTTTCGATGTGGAAAGTGATTGAGGTACATGAATAGAAGGTGAGATGCTGGGATTTCCAACATTAGAGGAGGAATTATTATCGGGGTTGCTGACATTAGAAGAAGAGATGTTGGGGTTGCCAACATTCGAAGAAGATGGGGTTTCATAAGGTTCCAAGGAGTTGGCATTGGTTGCCATCGCAAGAGTGTCAAGCTTTTCAATTGGGGTTGAAATCGAATGGTTGTCGGGATTGCCAACATTATTGTCAATCATTTTTCTAGACCTCAGGGTGGTGACAACGTTAACCGAATTATTTCCATCCTCACAAGAATTCACAGTACGAGAGTTATATTTTGGATTCACCTCGGGTTGACTAGGCAACTTTCCTCGCTCATTACTTTTCATTAGTTCCTTCATCATATTCATCATTTGTTCGAGTTTAACATCTTGAATATTTATTTGTTTTTCTAATCGAACAATATCTTTTGACGGTTGAGAAGATTGGGAGGATTGGTTTGATGATTGAAAGTTGGAGTGCCTATAAGGTTCACTCGAAGGCTCAGGTTGAGGTGAAACACGAGAAGTTTGAGGACTAGAAGAAAATGGAGCTTGGTATAATGAATTCAGTATCATGTGAGATGGATTTGCGACATTATTTGAATTAGACCATGAGAAATTTGGATGATTTCTCCAACTAGGGTCAGATGTGGATGAGTAAATGTAATGACCCGCATTTTTAGAGATATATAATTTATTTAATTATATAATTGGTGATTTAGAGAAGTTAATGATCGTTTAATTAAATAATATTGAATATTTAATTAATAATTATAATATAATAATATATTATAATGTCGAAATAGTCGGAAATAGTGAAATTCACAATATCATGTGAATTGAATAGCATACGAGATTTGGTGAAGTTTCGATTCGAAATATAATAACGATTTTATTGAATCGACGATAGTTGAACGTATAGTTTATAATATATTTATAAACGAGCTCGAAATGGCGCTGCAGTTCGCTAATTGGCGATTCGAACTTCAACTGAATATACAGGATTCGTTTTAAGCCGGATTTCTGTGAAACAAGAAACGTGTGGAGCTGGTGGAGTATATCTTTCTAGTGGAAGAGAAAAATCGGGATTTCGTCGTGTAGATTTTGATTTACGTCCAAATCAAATTTCAGAAAAGTCGCTGTAGAATTCCTTTATAATTTGCGACGCTTTATATACGTTATAAAAGGGTTTTTCAATGTAAATTGAATATCGAGGTAATCGGGAATCTGAAATATCAAACTGTATATTCTGATATGATATTATGGAGCTGTACGATATCATATGTGAAGATATACAATAATATAATTTTATTTATATTTAATTCAATAATATTTAAATATATTTATATATTTAAAGGGGTCATCCAGAGCTTTAAAAATAGCCACTTTTGCAAACGAAGTCGGAATTCGACGAAACTAATTTTGTTGGATCCGCAATGTCAAATAGTTGTTAGATTTCCAGTTTCGTGATTTTTAGAGTCACTGTGTGGTAGTACGGATTTTTAGAGTGAAAAATAGTCAGTATTTTGACGGTTAAAAATACGCTGTGTGAGCAAACGGAGTCGGAATTCGACGAAACCAGTTTCGTTGGGTTCGTAAGGTCGAGAGCTAGCTGCAAGTCCAGTTTCGTGATTTTTGGGTATTGTATGTGACCACAGGAATTTTTAGAGACGAATACCAATAGCGGTTTCTTAAAAATGAATTAAAAATCAAATATTTAAAATAATATATATTTTCCCTATAAAATAACTCTAACTTCCTAAACCTAATCCAAAGTCCACGCTTCATTTTCTAAGCCGTCACCCAAAGAAAATTCACACAGTAAAAATGGGAGATTGGAAAAATCAAAACAAAGTGTATAAAATTCCTTAAATCATGCTATGTATATTTCTGAATCCCCGTCGACCTTCTCTTCTCCCTCGTACTACTTTTACTAGGTTCGATTCTGTTCAAGTTCGCTGGGAATAAAGCACCGTCGTTTTAGGGTTCGACATGGTGCGAAATACATGAAGTTTTAGCTCGTTTTGAGGTCGGATTTGGGTTCACGAAGTGAAACCGTACTCCCTTGATTTATTTTGCAGTATTCGGTTGTGAAATCCATCGAGTCATCGTTGGGAACTGCTGATGTCGAGGTCGGAAATGTGACAACGAGTTGGGTAAATTGGTGATGGGATTGGAGAGGATGCTGTGCTGAGTTCAATGGTGGCGTCAGTGTTGGTTTCGGTTGTGTAAAGAGGGAGGACGAGGTGTTTAAAGCTTTGAACAATGTCTGTGTTTTACTGGAAGCTTGAGTACCGAATTGGGGAAGGAGGATTAAAGGTGCGGGTGGGCATTTGAGGTTGGGTATTGGGCCGGGAAGGTAATGTAAGGCCCAAAGTCAAGAAAGGTTTTATTTAAATTTAATTTGTGTACCAACTTTGAAATGTTGTATCTCGTCCATACGAACTCAGATTGACGAGCCGTTGGTCACGTTGGAATCATATGATCTCAGGCTACGCAGTAGAACTAACGGGAAGTGAATCCGAGCTCGTTACAATTTATGGCGAAATAAATTGTTCGACTGAATCAATGAACGCAAACCGATATTTATCGGTTAACGCGCAAATGTGAGTAAAACTCACCAACTCTGAACAGTTTATAATTTCATGTTGTATTTTTAGAACTGTTAGATATTGTCTGTTTGATGTGTGTTGACTGTTTGATTGAACTGCTAGACAGTTAGTGGAAATTTTATATATATGTGTATACATATATATATAACAGTTAGATATTTATATGTTGATTCTGTTGATCAGAATAATTCACATCGAAGTGAAATCGATGTTAATATTATTGTTTAACATCTGTGATGCAGGGAAACAGGTTGGAGGAATCCAACTGGATTCCTCAACAGTTATTTTATTGTTTTTCATATATTTTAATATATGATGTGAATTATAACCTGTTGTTGATTGTGTGGGTATGGACGATATTGAACATCGTGATTTGATATGATTGAATACCATGACCTACCAGAATGTTGATAAGGGAATTTTCAAAGTGATATTGAAAATAGCATATTTATAAAATGGGATATTTATAAATAAGAGATATTTATAAAGTGGAATATTTATAAATAAGGAATATTTATAAATTGGGATATTTATAAATAGGAGATATTTTAAAAAAGGAAAATAAATTCAAAACATTTTCTTTTTGAATGGAAAGGCCTGTGTGGCGAGTTTGGGGATTTTCCCGATGCTCCCGATACAAAGGAGGTTATGGCGAATTTTCCCGGGAATTTAATGAGTTAGAATATTTCAAGAATAAATTTGAAAAGGGAATATTTGTAAACCATTTACAAACAGAATTGAAAAGGAAACGTTATAAAAGGGAAATCATTTTTAAAGTGTAGAACCGTTATTTAAAAGTAAATCTTTTCAAATGAATAAAACGTTGTTAAAAAGGAAATCTTTATAAAGTGAATAAAGTAAATCGAATATGGTAATCGAAAGGAGTATCGATGTTAGTTTCATCGAAAGGAGTTAATCGATGTTAGTTTCATCGAAAGGAGTTAATCGATGTTAGTTTCATCGAAAGGAGTATCGATGTTAGTTTCAATCGAAGGGAGTTAATCGATTAGAGTTAAATCAAAGGAGTTAATCGAATATAGTTTATTCAAATAGAGTAAAGGAGTTAATCGAATATAGTTTATTCAAATAGAGTAAAGGAGTTAATCGAATATAGTTTATTCGAATAGAGTTAGAGGAGTTATCGAATATAGTTTATTCGACAGGGGTTAAGTGAATAGTTAGGTTAAACTAAGTGAATTGGTTAAGTTAACCAAAGTAAATTAGTCGAGTTAATCAAAGTGATTAGTTCAGTTAATCGAGATAAGTAAATCAAGTTAGGGTAATCGAGTTGAATTAGTCAGTCGAGTAAATAAATTGAGTTAGTCAAACCAAGTAAAACCAGTTAGAGTTAACCAGTTAGAGTAAAACCAGTTAGAGTTAAACAGTTAGAGTTAACCAGTTAGAGTTAACCAGTTAGAGTTAACCAGTTAGAGTTAAAACAGTTAGAGTTAAAACAAACATAGTTATTCAGGATGAGTTGCCATTTAGCACGACTGCTAGCGTAATTCGCAGGGCTGTAAATAGCCTACGGCGGTCGGATGTTTCCTGAGGGAATCAGGCGTAACCATTGTGATCGCTGCGATCTAGAGTTGAGCGAATGAAGTTAAAGAATATAGAGTTAAGCAAAATTAGAATCTGACTAGAGATTAATAAGTTGAATGGTTTCCTGAGTATCGATCTGATGTTGGTTTCGGCCTTCGGGGTTTATGCTTAGGGAGTTGTTCTCTTATTAGTTTATAGTTAGAGTCTGATAGTTGTGGAAGGATAGTGATACGTAAATAAACAATGGAAATGTTTTCCAACGTTGATAACAAATATTTTCTAAATATAGAAAATAAGGAAAACATGTATAGATATACATGATGATTGATCGATTGACATTCCATTTGGAAATAAGATCGTTGTTTGCACACGGACATTTTTATTTGATAGTTAAATCATCGACTATCAATGTTTTGACCCTTTTACGTTGTTAATATGGAGAGACCGGTTGGATTATTATCCAAAGAACCACTCTGTATTGGCATAAGCGTCGCGAATCATATATGCCAAAGATAATTGAAGACTGAGTAAAATGCAAGGACTATCCTGTCTACAGAATAGTGCCTTCGGTTTGTCCAGTCCCAGGACAACTTGTATGGACGAAGGTCTGACAGAGTATATCCAATGGATCGCATAAGTTGATCTGTTCAAAACGTATTCACGTTTGGTGGCGGAGGAATTCGTTTCTCTTAGCTGTATTACCCGTGTTATTTTTGGATAAGTCAATTTGTGATTTGGCGGGTATGACGATGTGATGTTCTAAGTGAATAAAGATGGATGTCTGACAGAGTATTTCCAGAAAGGTCACGTACATTGATTTCTTCAACCGTACCAAGAGTGGAAGTGAAGAAGGAAACTTCTTTAGCTAACACGTAATGTACTGTTGTAGACGTCAATTAGTGATTTTCGATGGATCTGACGATGTGACATTTAAAGTGAATCTGATGTGATGATAACGCGTAGCTTCTAACCTCATCATCCGGTAAATGACAGAAATCGGGCAGGCAGCATGGCTAAGTCGGTCGCACCGAAGTAGGGTGTATAATCACCTATCTAGTGAATATTCATTTGTTTCTTAAATCTATCAATGCTGTCCCATATATATACGGGAACGGTTGCTGATCCCAACCGTTGGTGATATACATTCGATACACTCAAGCGAAATGAGTGGTCGGTCATGTGTGGCTGAGTTACAAGATGTTCTTGTTGAACTCCAGTGTATCGTTCCTAGAGTACACTGATCGGAAGGTGGTTCCATACCTTGTCATAGTTGGAAATCCATTATCCAATACGTGCTTGCGATTTTGATTGTATACTATATATGTAGAACGTGAGATGAAAGCGTTTCTGCTAGTTGATATCTATTTGTACATAGACATTATTATAATATCAAAAGGTTTTGATATAAAGATATTTTTAATTCTCATAAGGGAAAAACCCGTTCCGTTCTGCGGCGTGGTCTTATGAGATATCGTTTACTTGTTCATATACCTGTTTAAACTGTTTTACTCACACCAGTCCCATGACTGACCCGGAGTTTACTTTGTTGTTTCCCCTAAACTCTTGGGTGCCTAATTTTGTACGGGCAGTCAAGTAGTCAGGAATTTACAGATATACTGGAAGAGCGTGGAGCAGGAGGCTTCAAGATCATATAGCTATAGTTATTTCCGCTGTGTTGTAAGTGCTGTACTCTGATAAGTGCTATTGTATACATAACTGTTATATTTCAAAGTTATGTTATCTATTATATGTTATTCGTTCCGCTGTGAGGTTCGTGTTACTCTGATGTTGTGTTCTTCTTCTTCTTCTATTCTAAGTTTCTATCTTATCTATCCTCACCCTCTATCTTCTTTCTATTAGTTTCTTGAATTTCTAGTTTAAATTGGGGTTGGACTTGTGTTTTTGGTCAGCTCAAATTGGACCGGATTTTCGGGTCACTACAGTAAAGACCATTTTGAGCTATGACATTGACTTGGTCTTGGGGTAGTCCATTGAATTGAGGAGTTTGAGTCTCTAAGGGAATATGAATTGTATCCACGACATGCACTCCTTTAGTGGAGGAACGGATGGGAACACGAATGGACTCCCATTGCATGTCCTTTTCAGAATAATCCTCTAAGAATTTCCAAGCTTCATTGGCCGTTTTAGACATAAAATCTCCCCCACACATTGATTCTAGTTGAGTTCTAGTCTGATAGTTTAGACCCTCATATACAATTTGACATAAGTAATCTTTTATGATTCCATGATGAGGACAACTATACAGTAATTGGTTGAACATATCAAAGTATTTTGAAAAAGTTTCCCCCTCATTTTGAGAAAATTGATTTATTTCAGTTCGAATTTTCAGAGTTTTGTGAAAAGGAAAAAACTTTTTCAGGAATACGCTGACGAATTCATCCCAACTTCTTATTGACTGTCTGGGAAGAGAATTTAGCCATCTTTTAGCGCTTTCAAGTAGTGCAAATGAAATTAGCCTTAGCTTGATTGATTCATTAGATAATTGTTGCATTTGAGTTGTGGATGAATACAATTCAAATTCACTTAAAAATTCATAAGCATTTTCAGAACCAGTAAATTTTGGTACCCCTTGAATAAAAGAATGTTTAAGCTCAAAATTTCCTTCAACTGGTGGAAGTACTATGACAGAAGGTTGAACGGTTCTAGTTGGATAACATCGATCACGAAGAGACAAGGGTCTATCCATTATGATACTGAGATTTCGAAAATTTTGATTTATTTGATTTTGATCCCCAAAGTTTGGAAAGTTGTGATTCACTCGATTTTGATCCAATTCGGTTGGAAAATTTTGGTTGATTCGAGAACCCCTAGGAGAATTTTGTTGGCTCACACTTTTTTCACTCATTGTTGTTAAATGCACGCACAGAAATTAGCTACAATGAAATTTTCTGTCCTTAATAGCTCCTAACCCAAAATTATATAGTGACATGTTTGATTACTTATATCAAAAGATTTCTTAGCCAGTTAATGGACAGGAGTTATCGGTGCACCAGGAATCACCCTAGCAATGCAGCCGAAGGTTTAAGTACCTTCAGAGTAACAACCGATATAATATTTACGAATCACCGTAATATTTATAAATGGTTATTTCTCTGCTGTAGTCTAGACACCAAGAAATAATTCGTTCCAAATGAATCAACTATCACAATACAATTAAGCCCTAGATGAGCCCGTGACTCCCTTAAGTCCAATGTCTAACCATTATTATTAGTCAGATTCTATGATGAAATGCAATTTGTGGGCTAAGGAAAGGGTGATGAAATCCCTCACCTTATGTGAATTGGGGTATTGCCCTTAACAGAATGAATAAAAATTGCAGAAATAACAACAATCACACAATTTAATTGTAGAAATTAAAAAAATTTACATTCAAGCCGCTGCCCCTGCAGAATTTTTTTACAACAATTGTCTATATTTTTTTTCTTTGCAGCAAAGCACTTGTAGAGTTAAAAGAAATTTACAGGGGGTTATGGCTGTCCATCCAGAAAAAATGAGTAGCGTCAATGATTGAAATCTCACTATTTGCAATTTCTTTTGATTTCTGAAATCTTGATTTGTTGCTTGAACTCCAGTCACCTTGTCCTTAGTTCGAAATCTTTTTTTTTTTGAATGAATTGAATAACAAAAAAAAACACAAGAAAAAGAAACAAAGGAATTAACAAAAAAAAAAAACTAACTTTTTGGAGAAGATGGTGCTGAAGTGTGGATTGAAAAAAAAACTGTGGTGAAATGAGATTATGTGAGAGGAAGGGGTATTTGATCAGAGGGAAGAAATGAAGCAGGGAAAAATAATTGAAAAAAAAATGAATCTTTTTATGACCTTCCCTTTTTTTTATTATTGTTGAAAAAGTGGACAAATAGGAAAGAAACGAATGACAAAAAAAAAGGGAAGAGAGATTTCAGGAAAGAAAGAGAATTGTAAAGGAAGGAAGGAAAGTAATTGTAAAAGATTTGGAAAAGAAATTGAGAAGGGAAAACAATAAAAGAGAAGACAAAAACAGAAAGATTTTTTTCTTTTATTTATTGTTGTAAAATTAGAAGAGGATTTTTTTTTGAAAAGAAAGGGAATTTGTAAGAGAAGAAAAGAAATCAAATGTATTGAGAACAAGAAAGACAAAAGAAGAAAGGAAAAAAAATTGCAAAAGAGGAAGCTATTTTTTTTTCTTTTGAAATTTGTAAAAAGAAAAAGAATGTAGATGATTGGAAAGAAAGTGGAAAGATGGAAAGAATAAAGGAAAATTGAAAGTTGTTTTTTTTTCAATGAAGGAGAGAGCCGGAAAGAAATAAATGAAAAAAAATGGAAAGAGAGATTGTAGGAGGTGAATGAGAAATGCAATTGGAAAGAAATAAAATAAAAAAAAGAATGCAAGTTTTTTTTATGAAAATTTGAACAAGAAGAAAGGGAAAGAAATGAATGGTAAAAACCCAAACAAAAAAGGAAAAAAAATTAAAAGAGGAAGGAAATAAGAGAAAAAAAAGCAAGGTTTTTTGAGTAGAGAGGAAGGGTAGAAGAAATTGAGGAAAGAAATAAAAGCAGACAAAAACAAGAAAGAAATCAAAGTAGACAGAGAAGAAATTGCAAAAGTTTTTTTTTTAGAAAGTTGTAGACAAAAGATGGAAACAAATAAAAAGAAAAGGAAAGGGAAAAGAAAAATGTGAAAATCAGCAAGGTGGTAGAAAGATGGAAAGAAATTGAAGAAAAATTAGCAACTTTCTTTTTTTGTATATATTTTTTTCTTCTTAAAGGAATTAGATTGGAAGAAATGCAAAATAAAAAAAAGGAAAGAAATAAATGAAAAAAAGAAGGAAAATTAAAAGAAAAAGTGGCAAGATTTTTTTCCTTGTCTTAGAGATTATGATATCAATATGTGATACACAATCAACTAATCAAGATTTTTATCTATATATATCTACAAGAAAACAATAGGAAAATAAAAGAAAATTTGGCAAGATTTTTTTTTTTACAAAATCAAACAAAAAGAAAAAAAACTAACACGAATCAGAAATTAAATAAATAATAAAATTCAATTGTTACCTCCCCGGCAACGACGCCAAAAACTTGATCGTCGCTAATCTATGAATTAGAAAAGTGCGATATTTGTAATAAAATTCTGCAAGCGCACAGGTGTGTAGCATACAGGTCGAACACAGGGAGGTAAATTAAAATCAAATTATTTATCTAATCTCTTGGGCGAGTTAGACGAAGCCTGGAGATTTTGTTGAAATAAAAACAAACTGAAATTGCGAACTTAGGATTATCGTTGAATCTAATCAACGATTAATCACTAAAGAAAGTAAATTGCAAAACAAGAACAGCAATGCAGAAAATAAAAGTGCAGAATAAGAAGAACAACAAAAATAAAATTAGGATTGTCGTTGAAACTAATCAAACGACTAATCACTAATGAAACAAATGTAAAATACAATTGGTGCTCTTCCAAAACTAATTGTGAAGACAACACCTATTGCTAAGAAAGAAAAATGCAGAAATAGTAAAAAGGAAGAACTTTTATTAATGGAGAAGAGAATACAGAATAATGGATGGTGGCTACAATGACATTACAAGGGTATTTATAGGATAGATAGCCAAACCCTAACCCTAACCCTAATACAATGATAGATGGGCCTTAGGGAATTCACAAAAGAGTTTACAATGAGAGTTTCAAATGGGCCTTAGTTAAATCTATTAAATTTTTGGCCTTTCTTCCTTTCCTCTTGGTTCTTTGACAAGCTTCCCTTGATTTGAGAAATTCTTGGTCTTTCTACCAATCATTTTCTTGTCCAACAGCAACTAGATGTGAGATCTTCATCTACAATTCTTCAAAATGTAAATATATACCAATTTGATCTCCATTTCTCTATTTTTCTGGTTGCATGCGGGCTGGGTTGGAATATCTGTAAAAGTAACAAAACAATACCCAAGTAATATTTATTTATATACAAAAGATAAGAAATAAGAGCATAAAATAAACACATTTCTATGTCAATCACTAAATCAGCCGTTTTTAACTGAGAATAATTATTAAATTAATTTTTTTTGAATTAATTTAATAAAATAGTTTAATGAATAATTATTTTAATTTTAATAAGATTTTAAAAAGAAACTTACTATTTATTTTAACTAATTAAGAAATTAACTACTACTATTGTAGTTAATGATTGAAGTAAATTGTCATTTTAATTAATAATAATTATGGAGATTGCTTTTTAATTCATTTAAAAAGTGATCAAAGTTGAAATGAAATCTAATTGAAATGTGAAAGGAGTTAATGGGTTTTATATTAAAACTCAAGTTTTTATAACGTTGTTATAAAAGGGATTTTTAAGCGAATATGATAGCTTAAATTAAATATTTATTTAATAAACTAGAAAAAGGAAATTGAGAAGTGGGGAAGTGGTATGAAATGGTTAAATGAGTGTTATTCCGAGGTTCGGAATGTGATATTCCAAAGTTCGGAATGGTTAACAAAGTGAGATTTATTCCAAGGTTCGGAATGTGATATTCCGAAGTTTGAAATGATCAACGAAATAAGATTATTTCGAAGTTCGAAATGTTATGTTCCGAGATTCGGAATGTTAATCGAAGGCGAGAGTATAAGCTAAATAAAAGGTTTTGGAAATGGTAATGAATATAAGTTATCGTAAATGATTTACAAACGATTTTGTAAATGGAAGTTAAGAGTTAAATGTAATCAAAATATTAGTTGTCGATATTAATTTACAAATGAAATTTGTAAATGAAGAGTTTTGAAAAAGTGAATTTGTAACAATTGTTACAAATAATAAATTGAACTATTTGATTTATAACTGCAGATCCTTAAAAAGATCGCTATGGGGTTCTCGACAATGCATAAGTTGTCGGAATGATTTGGAAAAGGTATAACGTAAGAAATTAAAAAGTTTTGAAATGAAACCTGTAACGTTTGTTACAGATGATAAGTTAAATTATTTTAATATAAATAAATATAACGGTTTGTACGAGATGCCAAGTAGGTAAGATTTAAAAAAAATACTTATATAAGATTTGAAAAGGTAATTATATTAGACTTGTTAAAGATAGTTATATATGATTTTAAAACCAATATAGTATTATTGTTGCAAACAAGTTGGAGAATATTTATAAAGAGACGTTGAAGAAAATTTATAAAGGATTTTATTTATAATGGAATCGAAACTCGAGTATAATATTAGAGAGGATTATCAAAGATTAATAGAGAAGTAAAAAAAATTAGTTTATTTAATAACTAATTAAATAAACGTTGTTGAGATTCAGAGAAGGTTTCCAAAGGAAAACGTATGGTTAATAAACTTCTATTTATTCTGAAGATATGAACGTTGTTGGTTAAGGTCTGAGAAGTAAATAAAATACCCCAACTTGAACGACTTCACGATTATCCAAGAATGGTATTAGTTTATAAATGATAGAATTGAGGGAAACATAAGTTATGATTTCCATAAATGACATTATAAACTGTATTCGAAAAGTTTATAAGCGAATGAAATAATTTTTGAGAATATTATTATTTATAATAAGAAGTAAAAGATAAACTCCAAATATTGGAAAATTTTAAGAACATAATTAACAGATGTTTAATTAAAAGAGGCCAAGTAATGCCGAGTACTGAATCGGTAAACTCATTTCATTCACATGTTTATTTATTTGATAGTTAAATAACCGACTATCAAATCTGGCTAAATACGATTGTTGGTACGGAAAGACCGGGATCGAATTATTTTGAAAACCATTCCGACCGGCAAATACGTGGAAGATGTTAATTGAAGATGGAGCATTGAAAACCATGGATCTTCATAAACGGAAGAACCACTGGTTGAATATTTCTGGTTTAGCGGGTAGAGATATTTCAGTAGTGATTCTGTCATGATTGGAATCTATGGATTGCAAGGATTACTCGCTACTGATTCTTGGGGTGATACCTATATAGGATGTGGTAGGAGGGTACCTTCGGTTCATCCAGTTCCTGGATGACTTGTATGGACGATTGTTTTACAAAATATTTCGAAATGGGTCACATACATTGATTTCTTCAAACGTACCAAGTTGATGGCGGAGAAATGCACATTCTCTTATCAACTCGAGAATTTTTTTGGACGTCAATTAGTGTTTTTTGGCAGATCTGACGATGTGACATTCAAAGTGGATGGAGATGTGATGTTATGAAGGATAAGCTTAACCTCTAGCCTCATCAACCGGGAAATGGCATAAAATCGGGTAGGTCGCATGGCTATGTGGGTCGCACCCATCAAAAGGGTATATCATTATATGATCTGGTGAAATCAAATGCCTTTGGTTGTCCCATTTTAACTTTTGTATGTATGCTATCGGTTCGGTTGGCTGAACCCCAACCGTGGTAATGATATATTCGGGTACTCTCAAGCGAAGTGAGGGGTCGGTCATGTTTAGCTTGGGTTGCAAGATGTTCTTGTTAAACCCCAATGTATTCATCTCCAGAGGTACTGTAATAACCCGAAAATCTGGGCCAGTTTAAAATTTTTATTTTGGCAATTTTAGCGAATTTTGAACATTTAAAATGAATTATTTTAAATAATATCGACGAGAAATTTATTTTGAATATAATTCGAGCGTATATATTATATACGTCGTACTTAGAATATAAATAATTATATATAATTATAAATAGAATTGAAATGGCGCGGTAGTTCGATAATTCGATTTCAAACTTCAATTGAATGTACCGGGTGCAAAACAATCCGGATTTTAGTGAAACCAAAAACATTAGGATCTATTTGTGAATGTCTTTCCAACGAATCCGAAAAATCGAAATTTCATAGCGGGAATCAAAAGATATGTCCAGTTGAAAATTCTGAATAGTCGCTATGGAATTCAGGCCCTTAAAAATAGACATTTTGCAAACGACCTCGGATTTCGACGAAACCACTTTTGTTGGGTCCGTGATGTCAAATTATTGCTAGGTTTTAAATTTCATAATTTTTCGAATCAATATGTGAGCGTGGCAAAGGAAAACGCGTTTGACCAGTTTTAGTTGATTTTAATCGACTGGAAAATTGCCATTTTTCCAACGGTCTCAGAATTCGACGAAACTAGTTTTGTTAGGATCGTATCGTCAATACGAAGCTAGAAAATATTTTTCGAGAATTTTTAGAGTTAGTATGTGACCCCGGTAATTTGAAATGTACGTTTAAAATTCAATATAGTGATTTAAATGTAAATTTAACGGAAACTGATTGTAACAGCCGAATCAGCTTACGATACATATCCCATTGTGTTCGGAATGGGGGTGAAACGCTATGGACGACAGGCGGTGGGCCTCGTTTCGAGTTCGTTGGTAAAAGTCAACTTTTTAAATTAAATAATAAATAAAAAAATATATAATTTCTCTTTTATACTCCCCCCCATTTTCAGATCGAAGAAAAAAATAAAAAAGAAAAAAGAAAAAAAACGAACGACGGAAAAGGGGGAAACCCTCGCCGCTCCCCCTCGTCGTTGCCAGCGCCGCCGCGCCTTAGGCGGGCCACCCCGTCGCCCCTCCAGCCTCCTCGCTCCCCTCTCCTCTTCAATCGACGTGTCCAACCCCCCCTGAGCATCCAAAGCCGCCACCACTTCCCTGAACCCACCACCGGACCGCGACCGAGCCTCCCCCACCGCCAGCAGCACCCAGCGCCACCACCCATTCCGCCTAGCTCCGACCAGCGGGCCCCTCCCCTTTAAAAATCCGGTTTTTACACGTTTGCACCTTCGGAAATGACACCCCGACGCAGCCCGAGCCCCTGCTCCACCTCGACCGCGCCTCCACCAGCTCCTTCGACCCACCTTCAGTCACCGGTGCGCGTTTATATGATTTTTCTTTGATTTATTTATGTACGATGATAAAAATATGATTTTTATATAAACCGCTTTGAAATGAAATTGTGATTTCTCGTTATATGAAATTTATTTGATTTTAAAATTGATTTTTAACTAAGTAAAAAGGCGAAGATTTTCAAAATAGAAAAGATTAGATTTTTAAAATATAAAAGATTTGATTTTTTTAACTATGAAGGAATTTGATTTTTGACTTTGAAAAGTTTGATTTTTAACTATGGAAAGATCGGATATTTTTACCATTTTAAAGACGATATTTTTATCATTGTAAAGAGGCGATTTTTCATAGCAAAAAGAAATGATTTTCAATAATATTAAAGTTGAATTTTTATAATTCATGAAGGTGAGATTTTTATTCGAAGAAAGATATGATTTTTATCCATAGTAAAAATTCGATTTTTATATATTGAATAACAAGGTAAAAATTCGATTTTTATATATTGAATAACAAGGTAAAAATTCGATTTTTATATATTGAATAACAAGGTAAAAATTCGATTTTTATATATTGAATAACAAGGTAAAAATTCGATTTTTATATATTGAATAGCGTAGTAAAAATTCGATTTTTACATATGTAGTGAATACGGGCAACGAAAGCGACAAAAGGCGAGAATGAAGAAGATTTCTATAAATGAAGTGTCGTGAAGTTGGATAGCTATCGGTGAGAACTTCTCACTCTTCAATTCTCTTTTTCTAGTTATATATATATATACTAGGATGCAGACGGTGTTTAGTAGCACCCGACACCCGTCATCCACAGACCATGGATGGCTTGTTTGTTAAATTGTTTGGTTGTGTAGTTGGTTAGTTTATTTGGTTTGAATTGAATTGGTTGGTGAAATGGAATGGATTTGATTGATGTGTGAATGGCGTGGGCCTTCACTAGACCGGGGATAAGGCTAGGCCTCGTCCCGTTTCTAGTATCGTGCCGTTATGCCGCCGAAATTTCCCAAAATATGTTAGAAAAATAAAGATATCATTTTATTGAATAAATGAACCGAATAGAATATTCATAGGTTGAATAAAATGTTTTATCGTTAAAAATATAATTTTTAACGTGAAAGTGAATAAATAAATATTTATAAACAAATCGGCCGATTTGTTTATATACACTGATTTGACTGATATTGATTGGGTCGATAAATTTTACACATCGCCCAACTGCACAAATAAAATCTGTGTTTGATTGTTTGAAACCCCACACGGGTGTTGGGATGAAATTTGAAGTTCACTCATCCTGATTGATTAAATATGTCGATCGATTGATTGACAGGCTGTTATAAGCGTTAGATATTTATATTTGATGCTTATACAGTGTAGTGCACTTTGGTTGATGGTTGATTATTTTTCAATGCTATCATATGCGTGTGATGTATGAAAATCCATATAATTAATGTTATATGGTAGTTGATTGGGCCTCATTCCAGTTTCGTAATAGAAATATTTGAAGAGAAATATTTGAAATGAAAATATTTGAGATAGAAATATTTGAGATAGAAATATTTGAATAGAAATATTTGAAATGAAAATATTTGAAATAGAAATATTTGAAATAGAATATTTGAGAATAGAAACATATGAAGCCGTGTTGGTTAGATTGACGCCATTTTGACGTGAACGATATTTATATCGATTTTATTCATTTTGAAATGAAATGAATTGAAAACGATTTCGAAATGAAATGAATTGAAAACGATTTAGAAATGAAATGAATTGAAAACGATTTCGAAATGAAATGAATTGAAAACGATTTCGAAATGAAATGAATTGAAAACGATTTCGAAATGAAATGAATTGAAAACGATTTCGAATTGAATGAAAACGATTTCGAAATGAATTGAATTGAAAACGATTTCGAAATGAATTGAATTGAAAATGATTTCGAAATGAATTGAAAACGAATTCAAATTGAATTGAAAGCAAATTGAAATGAATTCAAATTGAATTGAAATTTGAATTGAATAGAAATGAATTTTAAAACGAATTTATAAAGAAGAATTCAATTTTGCTTTGAATTGAAATGGAAGTTGAAATAGATTTTGAAACGAATTTTAAAACTATTTATATAATTCGTTTTGAATAGAAATCGACGAAATATATATTATATATATTATATATATAATATAATGGCCTGAATAAAATGCGCCGCGCCGCGGCAGTTCGTGAATTTCGACCATTTATTTCAAACGGACATTACGGGAGATCCGACCGTCGGATTCTCCTAAAACCGGAACCGTTGGGTTCGTATCGAAAAGAGCTTTCCAATGAATATTAGAAATTTGAAATCTAACGGTTGGATTTGGAATTATGTCCAAATCAATTTCAGAAAAGGTCGCTGTGAGTGCAGTTCGATGGCCGTTGATGGAAATCGACTGTACGGGCCTTGATAAAATTATTAAAAATATTGATAATTTGAAAAAAAATCATAATATATGATTTGGGAAAAATTGAGCTGAAGAATTCTACATTTGAAAGGATAAAAATAGATTTTTATCGAAATGAACTAGTTTTGAACTAGAATTAAAATCAATTTATTTTTGAAATAAATAAATTGAATTTGAAAGTGATTTTAAAAATAATCAATATTCCCAATACGTGGATTGGACTGGAGTTGAATCGAAATTATCTTCGAGATATTTCGATGTTGGATTTCGTGACTACACAGATATTGTTATGGGAATTTGAAAGATATATTTTATATCGTTATTTCCAATACAATATTTGTTGGTTTCAGAATTTGATATTGAATATAAGAGGGTATATTTTCTATTCAGAGCCTTGTATTTAATATCAAATGTGATTTGGGTTTATCGTGAATCGTGTTTTAGATGACATTGGTTCTTTAACCCAGTTAAAGGCAAGATGTTGATTTTTGAAAAGATTAAAACTATGTGGAGTTTTAATGAACCTTTAATTAGATTAAAAATGTGAATTGATAATTTAAATTATCAAATCTGAAAGGTGATCGAGAATGGAGTACCACCAGTTTTGCTCCAAAGCGATAGTTAAATCTTTAATTAGATTTGAACGTGAAATGGTAATTAATTTTACCGATAACACCGTGGTGTTAGATGTGGAGTATTACCAGTTTTCTCCATGGGATATATAGGTTGGGATTGGGAAATAAAATAAATAATTACTTCGGTGTGGTTCGCTAATCCCGACTAGTTTGAAATGATATCCAAAGGAGGATTAAAGAATAAATTTAGAAGAATTTATCTTGGATAAAATTAATGGGAACATTTCCCTAAGAATGTGATTTTGTGAATAAAAGAATATTCTGAATTGGAATGAGGCGTTTGTTGTGTTTGTGTAACATTCGTTTATTATATACGTGGGTTATTCAGAAAGGCCGGGTTTATACCCATTCTGAATAACCGATTCGACGAGATGTCGAAGATGAAGACGGTGGTTGAAGACCGGAAGTCTTCACATCGTTTGGGTGATTACTGATGATCTTGATTGGGCTGTACACCCAAGATGAGGGAAACAGTCGGTGATCGTCCAGACGTACTTGGAGATCGATGGATATGCGAGGAAAGTGCCTCCGGTTTCGTTCAGACCCAGAACGAACTTGTAAATGGATTGTGTGTCTGACATTGGATTTTATTCTGTGTTGATTGATCCCTATTAAATATACATATGTTTGGCGGCGGAGAATTTATTCTCTTGCTTAACGCCCTTCTCTGAGACGTACGAGCTCAGAGGTTGTATATCGATGGACATCAGTCGCATGGAGTGAATTGCCAGTGTGGCATGCGTAAGTGGCAATTGATCAAGGCTTCTGTTGAAAAGCAAAGTCTTGTGGTTGATGATCAAAGCACGGCCTGTGTGGCGTAGCTTTGTGTATAACGTGAATTCGCAAGCCTCACACCTCGGTATGAGTCAAAAACGGGAGACGGACCGCTGGGAGAGCACGACGTTTCTTTCTAGCTAGGGTGGTGTCAGTGACCTACCAGCCCTGACATTTATATACTTTTCACCTGTGTGGTTGTTGGATACGAGGCGCCTCGGATATAGGTCTGTAAGGACCGGGAAACGTGTGTTCAGGAATTGCCAATCCTCAAAAGCAAGAGAGGACCGGCCCAGCCGATTCCAAGGATCATAGTGGGGTCCTGAGGCATTTGCTAGAGTGTCTCGAACGCGGAGAGGAGCTTGCCCCTTGCCTCGACTCATGATGGAATCCAATTTCCAATACGTGATATTGCGGTTTTAATTGTAGAACTAGTATGGCGACATAGTGGTATGGGTCATTAATGCCGCCTATGATTGATATTTATGATTGAAATTGTTTTGACACTATACACCTATAATAGTATCAAATAATGTGTTTTAAACGTATCAAGCATGCTTTGGCTGTTATAAGGTAAAAACCCTATCCTCCGGCTTGCGTTGCATTGTGTGATGGGACCTGGGTCTTATAACAGCTTCATTTTTCTTTATTTAGCATTGCGTTGTTTGTTCTATGCACTGGTATCCTTGGGAGGAAACCCGTTCCGTGTTATACTGCGTGGTCCCTTGATTTACCGAACTTTAAAATAAAGAATTATAACTGTTTTAGTTCTCACACCAGTCCCATGACTGACCTGGAGTTTATTGTTTTAACCTAAACTCTGGGTGCCCCTATTTTCCACACGGGCAGCTAGTAGTTTTGGTTTTGCAGATTTATATTCACAGGATCCTGATTTACCGCTGGAACGATGCTCGGAAAGCTCTGTATCCGTGTATCACTTCTAGTTGTGTTTTGTATATTTTTCCGCTGCTATGTAATTTATTGTAATCTCTGATATTTGTTGAATGTAATTTATTCATTTATACTCTGTATATTCTTGTATCTGATGGAATTGTTGTAATAACAATGAAATGTTCTTCTGTATGCGTTCTATTTTGTCTTGTCCTCAATTCTATCCGTGCTTTCCTTCACGGGGAAGTTCGGGTCGTCTCAGTTTGGTATCCGAGCTTTGGTTTACAGAGCTCGAGAACAAGACACCTTAGAACCATACGAAAGAATTCATCAGATATTGGATTAGTAAAATCCAATTAGAATGACTCGTTAGAGATAGGATCAGTAGTATCCTAGAACGAGTGCGAAGAGTATATTTTTCAAATGAAAACAATTTTGTTTTGAAATTTAAATCGTTTTATACGTATTTGAATATTTATTTATTTTGAATTTGGACAATCCAATATATAAAGATTTCGCGTATACGCGTCATGAACGTATAGTCGAAGTTTTAATATACTGGGTAGATATAGAATCACATTCTAGATATCCGGGGATGATTCCGATGATGGTGCATCATCATCAGTATTCATATTCGAGTTTCGAAGGTGTGATTTCTATATATTTCCATTAGACTGGTGTGAGAACCAAAACTTATATAGCTAGAACACATTGTTGTGAATTGGCATCAAAAACATGATTTTTTGTATATGTATCAAAATTATGAATTTGAAACTCTAATCCACCAATTGATTGATGTTTGTTTTGTTTGTTTATTTGTTTGCTAATTTTGAACCATTTAGCCTAATTGTATCAAATTTTGAACTATATTGAAAATTGGTCGCATTTGCTTGCATATACATAAACTTACATTGAACAGGTCATAGCAAGGAGGCTAGAGCCAGAGAATAAAATTTGTTTGCCCGACAAATAGGTACATGTTTACTCCATAATTTACTGTTTTGTTTGGGTGATGATGATTTTATGAGCCTATTGGCTAGCCGCTTGGCTT
The DNA here is from genome assembly GCA_030737875.1 of Allium sativum. NCBI lineage: Eukaryota > Viridiplantae > Streptophyta > Magnoliopsida > Asparagales > Amaryllidaceae > Allium > Allium sativum. Next base: position 197,870,837 of record CM060911.1, read on the forward strand.
TTTCTTTTTCTTTTTGAGATCTGAAGGACCGGGGAAGCTATTTGAAATTCCCCGATGCTCCCGGTGCAGGGGAGGTTATGGCGAAATTTTTCGAAAATTTAGGGTGTTAGCCAAATTTTTGAAAATTTGAAAATTCTCAGAAACAGAAAAGTTGGAGAATGCAAGCCAGATCGAGTGTAGAGCTTATTAATCAAACCACTTTCGACTTTGTTCCTTTTCGGGGACGAAAAGTTTTAAGTGGGGGAGATTGTAATAACCCGAAAATCTGGGCCAGTTTAAATTTTTTATTTTGGCAATTTTAGCGAATTTTGAACATTTAAAATGAATTATTTTAAATAATATCGACGAGAAATTTATTTTGAATATAATTCGAGCGTATATATTATATACGTCGTAGTTAGAATATAAATAATTATATATAATTATAAATAGAATTGAAATGGCGCGGTAGTTCGATAATTCGATTTCAAACTTCAATTGAATGTACCGGGTGCAAAACAATCCGGATTTTAGTGAAACCAAAAACATTAGGATCTATTTGTGAATGTCTTTCCAACGAATCCGAAAAATCGAAATTTCATAGCGGGAATCAAAAGATATGTCCAGTTGAAAATTCTGAATAGTCGCTATGGAATTCAGGCCCTTAAAAATAGACATTTTGCAAACGACCTCGGATTTCGACGAAACCACTTTTGTTGGGTCCGTGATGTCAAATTATTGCTAGGTTTTAAATTTCATAAATTTTCGAATCAATATGTGAGCGTGGCAAAGGAAAACGCGTTTGACCAGTTTTAGTTGATTTTAATCGACTAGAAAATTGCCATTTTTCCAACGGTCTCAGAATTCGACGAAACTAGTTTTGTTAGGATCGTATCGTCAATACGAAGTTAGAAAATATTTTTTGAGAATTTTTAGAGTTAGTATGTGACCCCGGTAATTTGAAATGTACGTTTAAAATTCAATATAGTGATTTAAATGTAAATTTAACGGAAACTGATTGTAACAGCCGAATCAGCTTACGATACATATCCCATTGTGTTCGGAATGGGGGTGAAACGCTATGGACGACAGGCGGTGGGCCTCGTTTCGAGTTCGTTGGTAAAAGTCAACTTTTTAAATTAAATAATAAATAAAAAAATATATAATTTCTCTTTTATACTCCCCCCCATTTTCAGATCGAAGAAAAAAATGAAAAAGAAAAAAGAAAAAAAACGAACGACGGAAAAGGGGGAAACCCTCGCCGCTCCCCCTCGTCGTTGCCAGCGCCGCCGCGCCTTAGGCGGGCCACCCCGTCGCCCCTCCAGCCTCCTCGCTCCCCTCTCCTCTTCAATCGACGTGTCCAACCCCCCCTGAGCATCCAAAGCCGCCACCACTTCCCTGAACCCACCACCGGACCGCGACCGAGCCTCCCCCACCGCCAGCAGCACCCAGCGCCACCACCCATTCCGCCTAGCTCCGACCAGCGGGCCCCTCCCCTTTAAAAATCCGGTTTTTACACGTTTGCTCCTTCGGAAATGACACCCCGACGCAGCCCGAGCCCCTGCTCCACCTCGACAGCGCCTCCACCAGCTCCTTCGACCCACCTTCAGTCACCGGTGCGCGTTTATATGATTTTTCTTTGATTTATTTATGTACGATGATAAAAATATGATTTTTATATAAACCGCTTTGAAATGAAATTGTGATTTCTCGTTATATGAAATTTATTTGATTTTAAAATTGATTTTTAACTAAGTAAAAAGGCGAAGATTTTCAAAATAGAAAAGATTAGATTTTTAAAATATAAAAGATTTGATTTTTTTAACTATGAAGGAATTTGATTTTTGACTTTGAAAAGTTTGATTTTTAACTATGGAAAGATCGGATATTTTTACCATTTTAAAGACGATATTTTTATCATTGTAAAGAGGCGATTTTTCATAGCAAAAAGAAATGATTTTCAATAATATTAAAGTTGAATTTTTATAATTCATGAAGGTGAGATTTTTATTCGAAGAAAGATATGATTTTTATCCATAGTAAAAATTCGATTTTTATATATTGAATAACAAGGTAAAAATTCGATTTTTATATATTGAATAACAAGGTAAAAATTCGATTTTTATATATTGAATAACAAGGTAAAAATTCGATTTTTATATATTGAATAACAAGGTAAAAATTCGATTTTTATATATTGAATAGCATAGTAAAAATTCGATTTTTACATATGTAGTGAATACGGGCAACGAAAGCGACAAAAGGCGAGAATGAAGAAGATTTCTATAAATGAAGTGTCGTGAAGTTGGATAGCTATCGGTGAGAACTTCTCACTCTTCAATTCTCTTTTTCTAGTTATATATATATATATACTAGGATGCAGACGGTGTTTAGTAGCACCCGACACCCGTCATCCACAGACCATGGATGGCTTGTTTGTTAAATTGTTTGGTTGTGTAGTTGGTTAGTTTATTTGGTTTGAATTGAATTGGTTGGTGAAATGGAATGGATTTGATTGATGTGTGAATGGCGTGGGCCTTCACTAGACCGGGGATAAGGCTAGGCCTCGTCCCGTTTCTAGTATCGTGCCGTTATGCCGCCGAAATTTCCCAAAATATGTTAGAAAAATAAAGATATCATTTTATTGAATAAATGAACCGAATAGAATATTCATAGGTTGAATAAAATGTTTTATCGTTAAAAATATAATTTTTAACGTGAAAGTGAATAAATAAATATTTATAAACAAATCGGCCGATTTGTTTATATACACTGATTTGACTGATATTGATTGGGTCGATAAATTTTACACATCGCCCAACTGCACAAATAAAATCTGTGTTTGATTGTTTGAAACCCCACACGGGTGTTGGGATGAAATTTGAAGTTCACTCATCCTGATTGATTAAATATGTCGATCGATTGATTGACAGGCTGTTATAAGCGTTAGATATTTATATTTGATGCTTATACAGTGTAGTGCACTTTGGTTGATGGTTGATTATTTTTCAATGCTATCATATGCGTGTGATGTATGAAAATCCATATAATTAATGTTATATGGTAATTGATTGGGCCTCATTCCAGTTTCGAAATAGAAATATTTGAAGAGAAATATTTGAAATGAAAATATTTGAGATAGAAATATTTGAATAGAAATATTTGAAATGAAAATATTTGAAATAGAAATATTTGAAATAGAAATATTTGAAATAGAATATTTGAAATAGAAATATTTGAAATAGAATATTTGAGAATAGAAACATATGAAGCCGTGTTGGTTAGATTGACGCCATTTTGACGTGAACGATATTTATATCGATTTTATTCATTTTGAAATGAAATGAATTGAAAACGATTTCGAAATGAAATGAATTGAAAACGATTTCGAAATGAAATGAATTGAAAACGATTTCGAAATGAAATGAATTGAAAACGATTTCGAAATGAAATGAATTGAAAACGATTTCGAAATGAAATGAATTGAAAACGATTTCGAAATGAAATGAATTGAAAACGATTTCGAAATGAAATGAATTGAAAACGATTTCGAATTGAATGAAAACGATTTCGAAATGAATTGAATTGAAAACGATTTCGAAATGAATTGAATTGAAAACGATTTCGAAATGAATTGAAAACGAATTCAAATTGAATTGAAAACAAATTGAAATGAATTCAAATTGAATTGAAATTTGAATTGAATAGAAATGAATTTTAAAACGAATTTATAAAGAAGAATTCAATTTTGCTTTGAATTGAAATGGAAGTTGAAATAGATTTTGAAACGAATTTTAAAACTATTTATATAATTCGTTTTGAATAGAAATCGACGAAATATATATTATATATATTATATATATAATATAATGGCCTGAATAGAACGCGCCGCGCCGCGGCAGTTCGTGAATTTCGACCATTTATTTCAAACGGACATTACGGGAGATCCGACCGTCGGATTCTCCTAAAACCGGAACCGTTGGGTTCGTATCGAAAAGAGCTTTCCAATGAATATTAGAAATTTGAAATCTAACGGTTGGATTTGGAATTATGTCCAAATCAATTTCAGAAAAGGTCGCTGTGAGTGCAGTTCGATGGCCGTTGATGGAAATCGACTGTACGGGCCTTGATAAAATTATTAAAAATATTGATAATTTGAAAAAAAATCATAATATATGATTTGGGAAAAATTGAGCGGAAGAATTCTACATTTGAAAGGATAAAAATAGATTTTTATCGAAATGAACTAGTTTTGAACTAGAATTAAAATCAATTTATTTTTGAAATAAATAAATTGAATTTGAAAGTGATTTTAAAAATAATCAATATTCCCAATACGTGGATTGGACTGGAGTTGAATCGAAATTATCTTCGAGATATTTCGATGTTGGATTTCGTGACTACACAGATATTGTTATGGGAATTTGAAAGATATATTTTATATCGTTATTTCCAATACAATATTTGTTGGTTTCAGAATTTGATATTGAATATAAGAGGGTATATTTTCTATTCAGAGCCTTGTATTTAATATCAAATGTGATTTGGGTTTATCGTGAATCGCGTTTTAGATGACATTGGTTCTTTAACCCAGTTAAAGGCAAGATGTTGATTTTTGAAAAGATTAAAACTATGTGGAGTTTTAATGAACCTTTAATTAGATTAAAAATGTGAATTGATAATTTAAATTATCAAATCTGAAAGGTGATCGAGAATGGAGTACCACCAGTTTTGCTCCAAAGCGATAGTTAAATCTTTAATTAGATTTGAACGTGAAATGGTAATTAATTTTACCGATAACACCGTGGTGTTAGATGTGGAGTATTACCAGTTTTCTCCATGGGATATATAGGTTGGGATTGGGAAATAAAATAAATAATTACTTCGGTGTGGTTCGCTAATCCCGACTAGTTTGAAATGATATCCAAAGGAGGATTAAAGAATAAATTTAGAAGAATTTATCTTGGATAAAATTAATGGGAACATTTCCCTAAGAATGTGATTTTGTGAATAAAAGAATATTCTGAATTGGAATGAGGCGTTTGTTGTGTTTGTGTAACATTCGTTTATTATATACGTGGGTTATTCAGAAAGGCCGGGTTTATACCCATTCTGAATAACCGATTCGACGAGATGTCGAAGATGAAGACGGTGGTTGAAGACCGGAAGTCTTCACATCGTTTGGGTGATTACTGATGATCTTGATTGGACTGTACACCCAAGATGAGGGAAACAGTCGGTGATCGTCCAGACGTACTTGGAGATCGATGGATATGCGAGGAAAGTGCCTCCGGTTTCGTTCAGACCCAGAACGAACTTGTAAATGGATTGTGTGTCTGACATTGGATTTTATTCTGTGTTGATTGATCCCTATTAAATATACATCTGTTTGGCGGCGGAGAATTTATTCTCTTGCTTAACGCCCTTCTCTGAGACGTACGAGCTCAGAGGTTGTATATCGATGGACATCAGTCGCATGGAGTGAATTGCCAGTGTGGCATGCGTAAGTGGCAATTGATCAAGGCTTCTGTTGAAAAGCAAAGTCTTGTGGTTGATGATCAAAGCACGGCCTGTGTGGCGTAGCTTTGTGTATAACGTGAATTCGCAAGCCTCACACCTCGGTATGAGTCAAAAACGGGAGACGGACCGCTGGGAGAGCACGACGTTTCTTTCTAGCTAGGGTGGTGTCAGTGACCTACCAGCCCTGACATTTATATACTTTTCGCCTGTGTGGTTGTTGGATACGAGGCGCCTCGGATATAGGTCTGTAAGGACCGGGAAACGTGTGTTCAGGAATTGCCAATCCTCAAAAGCAAGAGAGGACCGGCCCAGCCGATTCCAAGGATCATAGTGGGGTCCTGAGGCATTTGCTAGAGTGTCTCGAACGCGGAGAGGAGCTTGCCCCTTGCCTCGACTCATGATGGAATCCAATTTCCAATACGTGATATTGCGGTTTTAATTGTAGAACTAGTATGGCGACATAGTGGTATGGGTCATTAATGCCGCCTATGATTGATATTTATGATTGAAATTGTTTTGACACTATACACCTATAATAGTATCAAATAATGTGTTTTAAACGTATCAAGCATGCTTTGGCTGTTATAAGGTAAAAACCCTATCCTCCGGCTTGCGTTGCATTGTGTGATGGGACCTGGGTCTTATAACAGCTTCATTTTTCTTTATTTAGCATTGCGTTGTTTGTTCTATGCACTGGTATCCTTGGGAGGAAACCCGTTCCGTGTTATATGGCGTGGTCCCTTGATTTACCGAACTTTAAAATAAAGAATTATAACTGTTTTAGTTCTCACACCAGTCCCATGACTGACCTGGAGTTTATTGTTTTAACCTAAACTCTGGGTGCCCCTATTTTCCACAGGGGCAGCTAGTAGTTTTGGTTTTGCAGATTTATATTCACAGGATCCTGATTTACCGCTGGAACGATGCTCGGAAAGCTCTGTATCCGTGTATCACTTCTAGTTGTGTTTTGTATATTTTTCCGCTGCTATGTAATTTATTGTAATCTTTGATATTTGTTGAATGTAATTTATTCATTTATACTCTGTATATTCTTGTATCTGATGGAATTGTTGTAATAACAATGAAATGTTCTTCTGTATGCGTTCTATTTTGTCTTGTCCTCAATTCTATCCGTGCTTTCCTTCACGGGGAAGTTCGGGTCGTCTCAGGTACATTGTCGGGAAGGTGATCCCATACCTTGTCAGGAAATCCATTCTCCAATAAGAGCCCGCGGTTTTGATTGTATACTATATATGTAGAGAATGAGATGCAAGTGTTCTGCTAGATTGATATTTATTTGTATTTAGACACTATTATAATATCAGAAAAGATATTGTTTTCAAAAACATTTTAGGTTATCTTAAGGTAAAAACCATCCGTATTTATGTGTGGATTTGGTCTTACGATTATCCTTTTCTTTCAAAAAGATTTTGACTTTAAAATTAAGTTATGTGATACCTTTAAACTTAGTGTGTTTTTCTCACTCTGGTTCACCAGACTGATCCGGCGTTTATAATGCTCGGGTTAGACCGGGTTGTACAAGTTCAAGTTATCGAATGCTGTGAAGAGACGAGCTGGAGAAGTCCAGACATATGATATGGTTATTATTCCGCTGTGTGTTGTATATGAGGACAGGATATTATAACTGTCCAGATATGTTTATCTACTTTGATGACTGTAAGTTTTATATAAAGCTCTCTATAAAGATTTATTTCTATATTATATTTTTGTTTTCACTGCGATGGGAGACTCTGTATTGTGTTGTTAGTTCTTCTTCTTCTATTCTAATATTTCTTTCTTTCTTATCTCACCCTCTAAGCATTTTGCATTATGCTACTTACAACAACCCAGATTTTTAATAAGGAATATTAATTAATTAAATATTTAAAATGATTTATTTTAAGAGTTAACGACTTGAAATTTATTTAAATGGGAATTTAGATGTCGATTTAACTTGAAATTTAAAGTACCGAGTTAAGTAATTTAAAGCTATATAAATTTCTATTTGAATATATATGATAATAATTTATTATCAATGGATTTGATCATTTTGAAATCGATTTATATTTTAACCATTTGGCTTAAAACTTGAAAATAGCCATTATTTAAACGATCTTGGATTTCAATGATAGAATTTTATAAAATCCATAATGGTATATTATTTTTATGTTTTTGGGTTAATTGGAGTTGTTGTGTGATCCGCGCGATATAAGCGTGTATCGATTTACGGTTTGGAATTAAAATAGTGTTTTTGCAAATAATCTCGGAACTTGACGAAACCAGTTTCATCGGATGAAGAACATTAAACTACCGTGGATTTTCGGGTTTCGAATCAATCCAAAGTGTAATGCGACTATGCGAGTTATAAAAAACATGTTAATTTAAATTAATAAAATAATACAAACCCTACATATAAATAAACTCTAACTCCTAAACCCTCTCCACTTCCATTCTTCTATCTCAGGCCGCCACTCCTCTTCCTTCATTTGCCTCAGAACAAAAAAAAACGTGGCTTTCAAAATTCCAAATATATTCGAATAAAAATCTAAAAATTCCAAAGCTTGTATTTTTGGACTCATGTTGGGTACTACTTCATTTCGTTAGCATTATAGAAGATACGGCAGCAACTACATTGGGTTGCATAGTGTTTTGCGGGTTAGGGTTGGTGATTCTCATCAATTAAGGGCCAACGAAGTGCGGGCGAACTTGGATTTCAGGTTGTGATGGAGATAACAACTTGGAGGCAAATTCCTTGGGTTGCAATGCTCTACTATGGGTCACGACATTTATTGTTGATGGGACTCTGGGAGTAGCTGATCGTGACGGAGGAGAGAGGGCGTGGATGCAAAGGGATGGTGGTTATTTGATGGAGAAGATGATGCTAAATGTTCGTTGGCTGAGGTGATGATGAAGGCAGGTCAAATGTCGGTCAACTCTGGGCTAAGGGTTTCTTACAGACGAGTTTTATTTTTGAAGCAGGGAGGGAGAAGTATTAAGGAGAGGGATTTGTTTTAAGTAGGTAATCATATAATTAGTTTTGTTAATGATGTATAATTCGAGTAAATCTTGTAACATTTGCGTATTATTCATACGATATCAGATTCGAGCGAAACACATTACGTTGGAATTGTATTGACGAGCAGTACGTGTAGGAACTGGATTGGTGTGATATGAACAGATTGGAATTTTTTCACAAAACGACGAAAAATCGTCAAATTGGAATAGATGGTGAGCTAACTCGCACGATTTCTGAAATACTATAATGTGATTAAATTCATATCATAATATTTATTGTTGTTAGTATAAATTGTGTGTTTGAATACTTTGGATGATTACTGCTTTGTTGATGATTGTCGATATTTATATTTCCGTCATCTCAAATGAGTAAGATTAGAATTTCTATTTCATATGCATATATAAAATGATATTATAAGATGTGACGCACGACGAACATGATGGAGGGATTTAACAGGACTCCTCAGTATTTTGTATGTTACTTGCTATCATATTATTCGTTTATGAACTGTTTAATTCAAGTAACGTCAAATCTATTTGGATATTGATTGTTGAATTCAATTCAACTTTGATTTTTTTTCCAATCAATAAATAATATTGATTAAGTGATTGGAAACATATAGTCTAAAATCCATTTTTTTAAGACGTTGATTCGCCGTCAGGCGAATTGACGAAGTTGGAGCTATAAATTTATTTTCATAGCTAAAGCAAGGTTTTAAATTATATTTTATATAAGTTATATAAAATAAAACTTTTACAAATAAATCCATATTTATAATTAGTTTTTCTGTAAAGTATGACAAAATGATTTAAAATTTAAAATTCTTGTGTTTTAAACAAGTTTTATAAGTAAGTATGTCAGAAATTAACCTGAAGGGCTAATAGTTTGAAGTAATTGTTTTAAGAAAACAATTAAGTGGGATTATATTAGATTAATTAAATTTTTATTTAATTTAAAGGGAATGATTAGTTGAAGTCAGTTAACAAGTTAACTATGATATCAAGTTGACCAAGTCAACTGTTTAATCGACAATGGTTATTAGATTAATTTAACTTCAACTAATCTAACAGAAATAGTTTTAACAAAAAGTTGTTTAAACTTAATAAGGCTATATAAGTTAATTAATCTTGTAATTAACTGTGTTTAAAGAAAAATATTAAGTTGATAGTTACTAATAAAGTAAGTTATTATTTCAATAACTTTTTACAAGAGATTAATATTTTATACTTCATTAATAAGGAAGTTAAGTACCTTTAATTTAGTAAATACCAAAGTTAGTTGTTATTTTAATTAATAATAATTATTTATTTGAATTTATTTAAGGAAGTTAGTAAATTATAATGAGTTTTTAATTGAAACTTTGTAAAGAATTATATTAAAGGATTTTATAAATAACTCCAAGTTTTTTGAAGTGGAAAGATATGAAGTTTTGGAAATCCAAAAAGGAGCCTACAATTTACTAAATTGGATTATGCAAGTTACGTTTAATGATTCAATTTCAATTCGAAAATTTTAAATAAGAAATGAAGTTTTATTAAGATAGAACTAAAATAAATTTGTAAACAGACTTACAATTTTTTTATAAAAGGATTCCTTTTATAATGAAATCAAGGCTTTTTGAAATGTTTGTAAAGGATTTGGTAAATGGATTTGCTGTAATGGATCCAAGTTAAGTTTTATAATAGGATGTTTAATGGATTTGTGTGAAGGATTTGATAAATGGATTTTTGGAATAAATCGAAGTTGTAAACGAATTGTATTGAAAGGAGTTTAAAGCTCTGCTTTTCGATCTGAAGCTTTGATCTATCTGCCTACAGCAATCTACATGCCACATTGTCAATTCATACCATACAACTGATGTCTATCAATATATAACCTCTAAGCTTATACGTCTCAGAGAAGGGTGTTAAGTTAGGAGAATAAATTCTCCACCACCAAACAAATATGAGCATAAAATACAATGTCAGATATACAATCTATTTGCAAGTTCATTCTGGGTCTGAATGAAACCGGAGGCACCTTGTTCCTTATCCCATATGTCCAATACAGGAGGGAGGCTCTAGCATATCCGGTCGATCTCCAAGTACGTCTGGACCACCACCACTTATTACCTCGTCATAGGTATACGACCCAATCGAGACATCAACAATAGCCCAAACAATGTGAAGATCTCCGGTTTTCAACCACCATCTTCAAATCTTTGACTTTTATTCGTCGTATCAGTTATTCATAATGGGCTAAACCCGGTCTTTTTGAATAACTCACGCATCTTTAAAATCAAGTGATATATAAACATATCATCAATTCCATTCCAATCCAGAATATTCTTTTATTCAAATATTCTTTAAATTGGAAATTAACCCTATAAATCCTATTAAAGATTTGCATCATTTAAACTTATCGTTTAAATCCTTCTTTGGGAAATCATTTCAAAAGATTATATAATCATTTCACTCTTTAAGGCTTATAAGCCTTATCGGGATAATTGAGTCTCATACGAGCGATAATATTTTATGTCGTTATCCCAATCCCAACCTATTCATCCCATGAAGCAAAACTGGTAGTACTCCATATCTAACACCCATCGTGTTCTTGATAAATTTAATTACCTCTATTCATCCCAAATGTAATTAAAGATTCAATTATCGCATGGAGTAAAACTGGTGGTACTCCATATCTAACACAAATTGTGTTTCTGGTAAATTTAGTTACTCCTTTTACATTTCAAATCTAATTAAAATTCATTAAAACTCAAACAAAGTTTTAATCTTCAAAAATCATTAATTAATTATTATTCAACTTTAGGAAATTAATCGTGTCTTTAACTGGGTTAAAGAACACAAGTTATTTTAAACATCGTTCACGATAAACCCAAAAATCTACTTTCATCAATTCTAATTCAATTTATTAAATTGGAAAAGTTTACTAAATCTTAATTAAAAGATTTATTCCATAAATTTCATTCCCAACTGGGTTTAAGAACAATGTTATTAATGACCCCATTCACATCAAACCCAAAATCCAATTTGATATCAAATACAAGGCTTTGAATAGAAATCATATCGACTTATATCCAATATCAAATTGTGAAACCAATAGATACCGTATGGGAATAACGATATCTATATCTTCCAAATCCCTTAACAGTATCCGTATAATCACGGAATCCAATACTGAAATATCCATAGATTATTTCCATTCAAATCCCATCCAATTCATGCGTTGGAAAACTCTGGTTATATTAAAACCGTTTACAATCCAATATGTTATTTTAAAACCACTGGATTATTTATCTTTAAGAAACATCGTCTGATCTTGGTCGAATATTTGATGTCCTTTCGGTTCTTCCCACCCCTCTCCTAATGGAATAATTTCTAGTTAGATCTTACGGGTGATACTAGTTTGTACTCTCAGGAATCATCGCATATTCCTTTTGGTTCTTTACTCTAGTTGTTAACTAGATCATTAAGATAAAAATATCTTTTATCGTTTCAAACTTGGAATATTTCATCCAAAATCTTTTCTAAGCATTTATTATGATTTAACATAATTTATTCATATTTTTAGTAATTTTATTAAGGCCCATACAGTCGGTTTCCAATTTCGGCCACCGAACTGCATTTATAACAACCTTTGCCAAAACAGATTTAGACTTAATTAAAAATAAAATCGTTGGATCTTAAAAATTCTCATTTTATTTGAAATCTCATTTCATTACGGACCCAACGCTTCGATTTTCAGGAGAATCCGACAGTCCGATCTTCCGATACGTCAATTCGAAGTTACGGGTTAAACTTCGCGACTGTCGCTGCACGACACGTTCTATTCAAGCCCAAATCGATTTATATTTAAGTATAAACCGAAACGCTTTCAGAATGTTCTATAAATTATATATAAAATATATATAATCAACATTCAAAATCTTGTTTCAGTCGTTTCTCTTCAAAATCACATATTTCAATATTAAGTCATTCTAATATTATTCTAATCATTAAAATATTATTATTTTTCGTAACTCATTATTTTAAACTCAAACTTTCCTGTCATTCGTAATGAAAATAAATAAGAAATTTTCAAAAAGAAATTCCTTTTTAAACGTTTGCTAAATAGCCTAACTGAATTTCACTTATAGAAGTTATTATTCATTTCAAATCAAAAACTTCGACATGTCAGAATCAGGTGAAAATTAATTCAAAATCATTCGTTACAGCTACGAAAATTCATCGATATTTTTATATCTTTGTGTCCATCCAAAATTGGACGTCAAAATCAAACTTTCATTTGTCATCGAATAGTATATTATTAGAATATTCAATTTTCTTCCGAATTGGAATGATATCTCAACCAATTTCCATATGACTTAATTTATATGGATTTCATACATTATATGTATCCAATTATAGTTGCGAACAAGTATTAACCATCCAATTCACATCTAGAGTGCAACTACACTCGTATAAGCCTTAAATAAACAATTAATGCTTATATCGGTCTGTCAATCAATCGATTAACATACAATCTAACCACATGAGATTAGTGTACAATCAAATATCATCCCAAGAACTGTATGGAGTTTTCAACCAATACTAGTGATTATTATCTATACACTTGGGAGACGTGTAAAATTATCATCCCAATACCCGTGTGGAGTGTACATTGCAATCCATGTAGCTTATCTACACACAAGGGAGATGTGTGGGCTAATTATCATCCCAAGACCCGTGTGGGGTTTACATCATAATCCATGTGAACTTATCTACTCACTTGAGAGACGTGTGGGGTAACTGTCATCCCAAAACCCATATGGAGTTTTTAATCAATAAATAGTGATTAATAAATTACTCCATCAATTCATATCAACCACAAACTCAATCAATTCAATTATAATTTGTTCGTTCCAAATTAGATTTTAACTAAGTCAATTTTACTCAAACTAGTGAATGCAAATAAGTCGTTTGACTTGTAAATGGGTAATTAACCTAATATCAACTACCATAAACATTCAATAAAAATAATCAAACAAGATTGTTATAACTTATAAAATTTTAGTTGAGTGAGAGTTCTCACATTGGTCATTTATCGTTAAATAACGATAAACGGTCGATTAATCCAAACATGCATTTTCCTTCGCCAAAAATTACCATGATCCCTGAATCAGTTTCATTGCGAATCTCTCGTCGATACGGTTCCAACGGATCATGTTTTACTAAATTCCAATAACATATGAAAAGGATATCAATTTTACAAGTTTGTGTGCATATAAATAGTCATTGACTTAAATAAATAAATAAATAATTAACACCATAATCACTTTGCTAATCTCTCCCTCATTATCTTCCCCTACCTGTTTCCAGTATTCCATCGCTGCCTTTCATGGCCATTACTGTAGCTTCTCCCTTCCCTTGCTCCTTCATTTCATCATTAAAAATCAAACCAAAAATACCAACATCCATCTCTTCATCTCCTCCTCCATCCTAACATCAAAATGAAAAACTCGACCCCCTTATGAACCAACAACGCACAACAGGTCATGCCTCTTACAGTGACCATCTCGAGAAAAAATTTCACCGATCCTCTCGAAGTTTAGCACACGGGTGCTACTCGAAGCACAAACTCGAAAACAAACTCTGTTTTGCAAATAGATGATCACAAGAAGCAAACTCTCAAGTCCTAACACCTAAACACGCATGATGTTGGAAAATGCAGAGACCAAAAATGTTTCCAAACCCATCAAAACATACATCAGTGCGAAGTCTTAATCATACGATCTCTACGAACCTAAAATCCTTGGATTTCATCTTGGTTTCAATTTGTCTTGATTTTATAATGGAATTATTTCTCACATTAATGGAATAAAGGGGTGGGGATGTGGTTTTCACTATGGAAGAGGAGAAATTAGGTTTAGGGTAAAGTTAGGATATTATATAGGGGAGGGAAAATTATGTTTTTTATTAATTTATATTCAGTTATATTCAAAAGTTGCTTATATTTACCATTTAAAAATTTGTATGACCACATACGAATTCCGTTTACGATGAAAATTGACATACATGTATGGTTTTGCATTATGGACCCAAAGACACTTGTTTTGTCGAATTTCAGTCCGTTTGCTCACACATCGTATTTTTAAATCCAAAGTATTGACCGTTTTACATTTAAATCCCATGCGGTCACATACTAACCCCGTTTGGCGTGAAATTTGAATTGTAGCAATAATTTAATATTCCGGATGCAACAAAATTAATTTCGTCAAAAATGAAGGTCGTTTGCAAAATGGCTATTTTTATGGTTTATGTAATTTTATTTTAATATTGGTAAATTCCAAAATTATTCAAATTAATAATAAGCCAATTATTATTATGGTATATATCTAAATGAAATACCATATAGCTGTAAATAAACATAATTGGGTTTTATATCTCAAATTTCAGTTTTCTAGTCAAATGGTATTCCATTTATATGAAAATCCTTTCATTTTATTTAAATAAATCGTTATATTTTATAAACGATTCCATAAAGACTTTTTGAAATTTTAATTTGAACATAACTTATAGTTTACACGATAAAATCTCGATTTTACACATTTGTTAGAAAGATATTATTAAATAGATTCTAATGTTTCTCGTTTTATGGAAATCCGACTTTTTTTTGAATTCTTTACATTCAATTTAAATCCAAAACTAAATTTTCAGAACTACCGCGTCGTTACGAGTTTTTTTTATAATTAATATAAACTTATATGTTCAAACTTTGTTTTTAAAAAAAAATTTGAATCGTTAATCGTTAAAATAAATTGTCTTAAATATTTAATATCCATTAAAATCAATTAAAAATTCATATTTTAAATTGACTAAAATTATGGGTCGTTACAAAATTGGTGTGATATTATAATTAATATCAGCTTTGAGTTACAAACTTTTATCTATCTTAAGGTAAGAAAGTTGTCGAGACAAGGTTTGAGAGATAAATAAAATACCCAAACATGAACGACTTCATTATTATCCAAGGGATGGTAATAGTTTTAAATAGTAGTGATGTTGGAAATAATTTATTATTTCCATAAAAATATTGCAACTTTATTTTGCAAGGTTTAGAAATGTAATAATACTAAAGGGTTTTGTAGTAAACAATGTATCACTTGACATTGTTGGCCTTGATACGAAGTGTGACTATACTTATACCATTCATTTAAGTATATAACGCTATTTTCTTAGTAATTAAAATAGTCTGGTTTTGTGAATACATTTATTTGAAGAAATAACTGTATGGCTAGGGTTTTCGAAGAAATGAAAACAAGAGTTTATACGGCTTGAAAACGAAAGTGGATATGGAAATTGAATTATTGTTTCCATAAGTAAAGTTAATCTGCAAAGTTTGAAGTTAAATAAAGGGTCCGTTTGACACAGGTCCTTATTAAGTTTCAAAATTAGGTTCACATCCGGTCCTAAACTTATTGTAAATTAGGCCCCTATTTTCGAAAATTCATAAAAAAAAACCGTAAATTCATATTTAAATAAAACACGAAAACATAAAAAAAAAATCTGTTGAAAAAACCATCGAAAAACACATTAAAAAAACCCAGAAAAACAACGAAACTGTAGTTAAATGCATAATAGTATGCATATATTTGAATTTTCTTGCATAAATCTGTGCAAGTATTGCAGAATTCTTGCATAAAAGTGTGTAACAATTCGTAGCCGTGCAAATCAGTTCACATTTATTTGCATTTTCAAGTGTGCAATAAAACAAAAAAGCTGCACACATGTGTCCAACAATCTGCAGGAAAAATTTCAGTGAAGTTTCCTTCATGTAATACTTTTATATATGTGTGCAAGTATTTCAAATACTTGCACACATGTATGCATGTTTTGGTCCAGATTTTAAATGGAAATAACTTCTACAATACTTGCATACTTGTATGCAACTATTGGTAATAGTTGCATACATGTATGCAACTTTTTTTTTGCGTAGTCTTTTGGAAATATTTGCAAATTTTAGATTTTTTTTACTTTACAGCGCCTTTTTTTTGCAAAAATGCATAACTCATAAAATAGGGAACGAGTTTGCATGGAAACTTAAGGAGGAAGGCCGTTCTAATTAAGTTTGGTTTTAGGGATGTGTGCCTAATATTCACTTAAATAAAACTGTCTTAGTTTATACAAAAAACAATGTGTTGCATGACATTGTTTTGGCCATATAAGATTTGCTGATAGACTCAACCATTTGGTTAAGTACGTATAGCAATATTTTCGAAGTAAAGAGATAAAGAGGGCTTATGTGAATACGCTTATTCTGAAAAGTTAAGTGTATGGTTATCGTTTTCAAAGTAACGAAAACAAGAGATTTGTGAATATATTTATCCCGTGGAGATGAATACATAGAATCGATTTTTAAGAATCGATAAAATGATTTTAATAGTTTAATTAACATGGTCTGTAACGACCCGCATTCTACGCATCGAAGGATCGTAGAATATTTATTTCTTTCTCGTAAAGAGACGTATGGTCGTGTGACATTGGGGGACGACAATTGGGGTCATTTCCCATATTCATGATTTTTGCCGATTTTTAAATGACCGTTTTGCCCATAGCTAATCTTGTTTCGGCCATAACTTTTGATTGTAAAGGAGTTTTGACCTGAAACCACTTCCATTAGATCCGGATGATGGTTTACCTTTCCGTAGAGTGGTCATATGTGAGAAACGGACTTACCGTTTGGGAGATATGGCTGAAACCAGGGTTTAGAAGGTGAAAAACTGCTTAAGTGGGCTGACTAGGGTAATTAGCAAATGGGCCCATAACCCCTTTCAGGATTAGGGTAATGGGGAGGCTGAAATGAGTTAGGTTTTCATTTCATTTCAGTTTTCTAGCGCCATTTACCCCTTAGAAACCCTAACAATGGCCTCCACCAAATCGCTCTCTAATCAAGAATTAAGCTTAGCAACATCAAATCAAAGGGAAATAACACCAAATCATGGTCGGAACTGCTGTATAGCCTTGGAAACAGCGCCAAACAGAGGATAATTTCAGATTTGGTATTTTGTTTGTGGCTAAGGTGAGTGATTAGCACCTTTTTCCACTAATTATGGCTAATACGGATTGATTAGTGTTAATTAGCGAATTTAAACATGATTAAATTCTGGAAAAATATTTATAAATTTTGAAATATTGTTTTAGACCTCTGTTAGAAATTTGGGTTAATTTGGTTAAGTTTTACTAATCCTATCATTAGTTTTGCTTAAACATGCTTAAGCGACAATATGGGATCTTGGCTATGTTTGATCCATTTTAAGCTATCAAATTATTGTTTTGGTGTTTGTGGTCAATTTACAAATTGCTATGACTGTATGGTATGATCTGTGATTGTCTAGAAGTATTAGATTGGTCGAAAACGCCGTCGAATGGCGTGTACAGCTAGCTGGACAAAGTGCAGGAAAAATACAAAGACCGGATCAGATCGCTCCTATGTGTCACGAACCGACCCCATCTCCGACTCGATCGTGACCATCATCCCACGAACCGATGCTTCGAGCTGTGCTTTTCAACCACGAGCTGATCTATGTGCCACGATCCGAACCGATGTGCCATCACGAACCGGATAGGATGTCTTCTACGAACCAACTGGAGAACCACGAGCTGAAGCATAAAGCACGACCCGAACCCAATGGGTATTCTCCGATCCGACCCGAAGGGCTTGCCATGAATCGAGATATTGAGCACGAGAAGGGAGGGACCGAACCGAACCGAACCGACTTGGTTAGGGAAATCCGACCCAACCCGCTATGGATGATCACAGACAGGACTACTTCGAGGAGCACGATCCGAAGCATAGTGAAGAGGAGCATGCCGAACCGATCCGGAGATGATGACCGAAACCCGAGATGCAAAGGTAGTCCAAGTGGGAAGTAGAACTCAGGATCCAGTTGGGAACCAACGAGTCAACTTCGTGATTGGACTTTGCTGCGGGACGTGTGCAAAGGGGTTATCGACGTCCATAGCTTTGATTCACCACCAAGACGGATGTTAGGCCACGGATCAGTGCAGTGGGATAATTATTACTCCATGGGGCAGAGTGATCGTAGCATGGCTATGAGCCAGTGCAGTGGAGTCGCCATGACTTCATGGGGCAGAGTGGACATAACAAGGACTAGTGGCTATTGATTAGTGCAGTTGGGTTGCCATGACTCCATGGGGCAGAGTGATCATAGCAAGGAACAGGGTGATCAAAGTGATGGATATCGTATGCTTTACGCACTGAGTGAGAGATATGGGGATGGTTGCTATGCTTGATTGTTTGCTATCACTATGACATGCACACCCCCTCCCTCGTATCTTTATGCCTTATGTTTAGTGGCACCTTAGAGTATTGAGCGGTATGTCGTGCTAACTCTTTGGTTGTAGGTTCAGGTATGGTTTAGTATACCTGTTATTATTCTGTTTTGCTGCTTATCGCTCATACCAGACTTTTGTCTGACCCAGAGTTTTATGTCTCTTCTTATTACTCTGGGTGCTCTTAAACGTCAGACTAGAGATAGGTTAGGTGGTATGCACGAGTAGCTGTTCCGGAGACGAGCAGGAGGCTTCCACATATGATATAGATAGATATTCTCCCTGTGTTGTTGCTGGCCACTACTTTGGGCATTAGTAGTGCACCTTTTTCTTTGCTTTAGAGACAGTATGTTGAAGTTGTTATAAGCTGTATTTTGAATTTCCGCTGCTATGATGATTATGGTTTAGTTTTTAGCTTATGCACTATCTCGCCTATTTTATGTCATGTATGTTATTATTATACTTATTCCATGCGCTGTGAGACGTTCTACAGGTTCTTTGTTAGTTCATCGTTAAGTTCCCGTTTCTTTTCCTTTCTTTGGCGACCGTCCTGTGCTAGTCGGGCATTGGCATAGCACATTTCATTGGAAATGTCGGCTGGTGCGGAGCGAGCCGTCACATTTGGTATCAGAGCTCTAGGTTGCGTAGTTAACCTAGGGAAAGACACAAGGAAGAGATAATACGTATATGAGAACGCGTATTTGTGATATTTTGGTTTTCAAAAGCTATATATATATATATGTATACTATTAGTATATCCAAGGATGAAGTCTCACTGCACTGATGCCACAAGGAAGATGGTTAATCGTTTTCTCCTTACAGATATTGAACGATGAGCCGATATACTAGGGGTAATGGTAGAGGAGCTAATAATGGGAATGCTCCTGATATGAGGACGATGTTCACTGACTTCATGAGAGAGATGCTTAGAGATGTTCAAAGGGAAGTTCCTAATGCTGCAAATGGTGGTGGTATAGCGGTGCAGGCGCATAGGGCCGATTTCGCTAAGCTATGCAAGGATTATACTAGTCTTGGTGGAAAGCCGTTCCACGGAACGAAATCAGCTACAGAAGTTCAGGATTGGTTGGATAGCTGTGAGCGTATCTTCGAAGACTTAGGTATCGAGGATGCGATGAAGAGAAAGCTAGCATCCCGTCAGCTGCAAGGATGGGCTATGAATTGGTGGAATGTTATCAAGGTAGCTACTCCAGAGGATCTGGTTACATGGCATCAATTTACGGCCCGATTCGATGAAAAGTTTAACCCAGTTGCTCAGAAGTCAGAGTTGTTCAGGAAGTTCTTGGAGCTTAAGCAGAATGGTAAGGCAGTCTCGGAGTATATTGCTGAGTTCGATACTTTATCGAAGTATGGATTATCCCTTATTGACACTCCCGAGAAGAAGAATGAGAAGTTCATAACAGGCTTGGATCTGTACTTGGGGAAAAAGCTTATTAACCACATCGATGAGATGTTTGAATCAATTATAGGGAAAGCTTCGAGATCAGAGAGCCTTTACCCTAAGCCCAAGACTGAAGTCGCTGTTGCATCTGCAGAGGGGCCGAAGCCGCAAGTAGGCGGTGGAGGCAAGAATAATTCTCAGAATAAAAGGAAGCAGAATCAAGCTAAGGATGGCCAGAAAAAGAGTAAGAAAGATGTTGAGTGCTTCAGCTGTGGTAAGAAGGGCCATTATGCCAAAGAATGTCGGGCCAAGCCAGCGGATAGGAAGTGCTTCAACTATGGCCAAGTGGGACATCACAAGGATAAGTGTCCGCAACCCCCTAAAGAAAAGTAGATTGTGAAAGCATATGCTATTAATGTTGTTCCTTCTTCGTCGAATGCCCCAACTGCGATGGAGAAGGGAAAGAATGTCGTCATTCAAGGTATGCTTTCTATTTATGATGTTCCTGTTCAAGTATTGTTTGATATCGGGGCTTCCCGTTCCTTCATATCTAGTGACCTGGTAGATAGGTTGGGATTGGAACCCGAGATAGTCGATAGACCTTTAGCGGTGACGAACCCGATTGGTGGTTCGACTAGCCTTAGCATGATTTGTTGAAATTTGGTTTTATTGAGTCATGGATGCATGTTTGCTTGTGATCATTTTGTTTTGGGCTTTACTGGGTTTGGCATTATTTTGGGAGTCGATTGGCTCCAAAGATATGGGGTGGTGGTAGACTATGAGGGATTTTCGGTGACTATTAGGGAGGATGATGTGCGGAGGGTAGTGTTTGGTGGCCTACCTAGTGATGAGGTGATGGCTAGTTTTATAAATTCCCTCGACATCCCGCAGGACGAGTTAGCAGGAATTCCTGTTGTTGGCCAGTATCCGGACATCTTCGAGGAAGTGACTGGACTTCCACCACACCGAGAGATTGAGTTTCGTAATGATTTAGTTAAGGATGCCAGACCTATAGTGATGCCACTTCGTCGTATGGCACCAAGGGAGCAGCGAGAGCTCGGGGTGCAAGTTAGCGATCTTTTGAAGAAGGGATTTATCAGAAGAAGTGTTTCTGAGTGGGGAGCCCCAGTTGTGTTTGCTACCAAGGCAGACGGTTCCCTTCGATTGTGTGTGGACTACCGCGAGCTGAATAAGGTAACGAGGAAGAATAAGTATCCTCTACCACGGATAGATGATTTGTTTGATCAGTTGAGTGGTGCGAGAGTGTTCTCCCAGTTGGATCTCGCGACAGGTTTTCATCAGCTTAGGGTGGAAGCTGAGAGTATAGCCAAAACGGCCTTTCAGACGCCGTCTGGATTTTATGAGTGGTTGGTCATGCCATTCAGGTTGACCTATGCACCAACATATTTTGTGGATCTTATGAATAGGGTATTCAGAGATCAGTTAAATAAGTTTGTTCTTGTATTCGTGGACGATATCCTTGTTTACTCGAGGATAGAGGAGGAACACAAGGACCATTTAAGGATAGTGATGGAGGTGCTGAGAAAACACCAATTGAAAGCAAAGTTTTCTAAGTGTCACTTCTGGAGGAGGGAAGTGAGATTCTTGGGCCATGTTGTTTCAGAGAATGGTATTGCCGTGGACCGTGCGAAGGTGACTACGGTACAAGATTGGTCTACACCCAAGAATGCAACGGACATAAGAAGTTTCTTAGGATTAGCTGGATATTATCGCAAGTTTATCAAAGACTTCTCCAAGATAGCAACACCGTTGACTCAGTTGACTAAGAAAAATCAAGCTTTCGTCTAGGACGAAAAGTGTGAGAATGCATTCAAGAGTCTAAAGGACAAGTTGACATGTGCACCAGTGTTAGTCATTCCTAAGGGAATGAAGAGATGATGGAATACACAGATGCATGTGATACCGGACTAGGTGCTTTATTGATGCAAGGAGGTAGGGTTGTAGCTTATGCTAGTCGGCAATTAAAACCGCATGAGAAAAGGTATCCTACCCATGATTTGGAATTGACAGCGATCGTGTTCGCTTTGAAGATGTGGAGACATTATCTCGTAGGAGAAAGATTCGAGTTGTTTACTGATCATAAGTCATTAAAGTATCTTTTCTCCCAAAAGAATCTAAATCTCCGACAGTAAAGATGGTTAAATTTTTTGGCTTCCTATGATTTTGATATCGTATATACACTAGGAAAGGGCAATGCGGTAGCTGATCATTGAGTAGAAGACATGCCAGTTTAGGGGCTATGTTTCTTGAATGGAAGCAACTGGAGTACATCGCTGGGTATGATTTCAAACCAAAGTGCGAATTGGATCCAGAAATGTTAGCAAGTTTGACGATCAGACCCACTTTGATTGAGCGGATTGGTTCCAGTCAGAGGGACGATCCTAACTTATTGAAAATCATCTCCGAGTTAGAGATAGGCATCGATGAGGAGATGAATGAGTATGGGCTTGATCAAGATGGATAGCTTAGAAAGAATGGAAGACTGGTTGTACCCATTGTCCATGGATTGAGAGACGAAGTGCTTAGAGAATGTCATCACTCAAAACTGACTATACATCCCAGTGGTAACAAGATGTATCGAGACATGAAGCAGACCTACTACTGGGAAGGGATGAAAAGAGACGTTGGGAAGTTTATATCTAAATGCATGAATTGCCAGCTAGTTAAAGCTGAGCAAAAGAAGCCTAGTGGCTTGTTACAACCATTAGAAATTCCAGAATGGAAATAGGAACAAGTCTCAATGGATTTCATTGATGGGTTACCAAGGACCAGATTGGTCCATGATAGCATTTGGGTGATTGTGGACCGATTGACCAAGAGTGCAAGGTTTATACCTACCAAGTCGAATAGAACGACAGCTAAGTTAGCAGAACTATATATGAAGTCGGTAGTGAGATTTCATGGAATACCCAAAGGCATTGTGAGCGACCGAGATCCGCTGTTCACAAGTGGATTTTGGAAGAGCTTACAAGAGGCGTTAGGATCAGAATTACATCTCAGTACCGCGTATCATCCTCAAACCGACGGTCAGACAGAGAGGGTGAATCGAGTATTAGAGGATCTCTTCAGAGCTTGCATATTAGATTTTGGTGGATCATGAGATGACCATTTGCATCTAGTGGAGTTGGCATATAATAATAGTTATCAGTCCAGTATTAGTATGGCTCCATTTGAAGCTTTGTACGGAAGACCGTGCAACTCACCATCATGTTGGTTAGAGACCGGTGAGAAATATATGCTTGGACCAGAAGTAATAAGAGAAACATCAGACAAGATCAAGGTTATCCAACAGCGAATGAAGGCTGCCCAAGATAGGCAGAAGAGTTATGCTGATAAGAAGAGAATTAAAGTTCTCTGTTGGCGACTTGGTGTTTGTCAAGATTTCTCCGTTAAAGAGCGTGATTCGATTTGGTAGGAGAGGCAAGTTAACACCAAGATTTGTTGGTCCATTCCCAGTTCTTGAGAAAATTGGGAATTTGGCATATAAAGTTGAATTACCAGAGAAGATGGCAGGAGTTCATAACGTATTTCATGTTTCTTAGTTAAGGAAATTCGTGCACGACCCCGATATGGCTATTTCACCTGATCAGTTGGATGATATCGAAGTAGAACCCGAGGCGGTTGGAACCGCAAGCCGATTCATATTGTCAAGCACGATACAAAGCAACTTCGAAGGAAAGCGGTAAATCTAGTCAAAGTTCAGTGGGGACGAGAATGAGTATGACTGTACTTGGGAGACAGAGGAGAGCATTAGGAAGACGTATCTAGAACTCTTTGCCTGGTAAGATTCTAATTGCGATTTAGTTTTCCGCATGCTAGGAAAGACTTGGTTGTTTGTTTTATACGTTTGATTGTTGTGAATGGTTGATAGGCATGCGTGATCCTTTGTTTGTTTCTTAGTTAAGGAATTTCGGGGGCGAAATTTCTTAAGGGGGGAGAATGTAACGACCCGCATTCTACGCATTGAAGGATCGTAGAATATTTATTTCTTTCTCGTAAGGAGTCGTATGGTCGTGTGACATTGGGGGACGACAATTGGGGTTATTTCCCATGTTCATGATTTTTTCCAATTTTTAAATGACCGTTTTGCCCCTAGCTGATCTTATTTCGTCCATAACTTTTGATTGGAAAGGAGTTTTGATCTGAAACCACTTCCGTTAGATCCGGATGATGGTTTACCTTTCCATAGAGTGGTCATATGTGAAAAACGGACTACCCTTTGAGAGATATGGCTGAAACAAGGTTCAGAAGGTGAAAAACTGCTTAAGTGGGCTGATTATGGTAATTAGCAAATGGGCCCATAACCCATTTCGGGATTAGGGTTTTGGGGAGGCTGAAATGAGTTAGATTTTCATTTCATTTCAGTTTTCTAGTTGCCATTTACCCCTTAGAAACCCTAACAATGGCCTCCACCTTCTAATTTCATCCCAAATCGCTCTCTAATCAAGGATTAAGCTTAGTAACACCAAATCAAAGGGAAATAACACCAAATCAAGGTTGGAACTGCTGTATAGCCTTAGGAATAGCGCCAAACAGAGGATAATTTCAGATTTGGTACTTTGTTTGTGGCTAAGGTGAGCGATTAACACCTTTTTACACTAATTATGGCTAATTAGGATTGATTAGTGTTAATTAGCAAATTTAAACATGATTAAATTCTGAAAAAATATTTATAAATTTTGAAATATTGTTTTAGACCTCTGTTAGAAATTTGGGTTAATTTGGTTAAGTTTTGCTAATCCTATCATTAGTTTTGCTTAAACATGCTTAAGGGAAAATATGGGATTTTGGCTATGTTTGATCTGTTTTAACCTATCAAATTATTGTTTTGGTGTTTGTGGTCAATTCTATAAGTTGCTATGACTGTATGGTATGCTCTGTGATTGTCTAGAAGTGTTAGATTGGTCGAAAACGCCTTCGAATGGTGTAAACAACTCGCTGGACAAAGTGTAGGAAAAATACAGAGACCGGATCAGATCGCTCCCATGTATCACGAACCGACCCCATCCCCGACCCGATCGTGACGATCATCCCACGAACCGATGCTTCGAGCTGTGCTTTTCAACCACGAGCTAATCTATGTGCCACGATCCGAACCGATGTGCCATCACGAACCAGATAGGATGTCTTCTACGAACCAACAGGAGAACCACGAGCTGAAGCATGGAGCACGACCCGAACCCAATGGGTATTCCCCGATCTGACCCGAAGGGCTTGTCATGAATCGAGATGCTGAGCACGAGCAGGGAGGGACCGAACGAACCGACTTGGATGGGGAAATCCGACCCGACCCGCTGTGGATGATCACAGACAGGACTACTTCGAGGAGCACAATCCAAAGCATAGTGAAGAGGAGCATGCCGAACCGATCCGGAGATGATGACCAAAACCCGAGATGCAAAGGTAGTCCAAGTGGTAAGTAGAATTCAGGATCCAGTTGGGAACCAACGAGTCAACTTTGTGATTGGACTTTGCTGCGGGACGTGTGCAAAGGGGTTATCGACGTCCATAGTTTTGATTCACCACCAAGACGGATGTTAGGCTGCGGATCAGTGCAGTGGGGTAATTATTACTCCATGGGGCAGAGTGATCGTAGCATGGCTATGAGCCAGTGCAGTGGAGTCGCCATGACTTCATGGGGAAGAGTGGACATAACAAGTACTAGTGGCTATGGATCAGTGCGGTGGGGTTGCCATGACTCCATGCAGCAGAGTGATCATAACAAGGAATAGGGTGATCAAAGTGGTGGATATCGTATGCTTTATGCACTGAGTGAGAGATGTGAGGATGGTTGCTATGCTTGATTGTTTGCTATCACTATGACATGCACACCCCCTCCCCCGTATCTTTATGCCTTATGTTTAGTGGCACCTTAGAGTATTGAGCGGTATGTCGTGCTAACTCTTTGGTTGCAGGTTCAGGTTTATGTATGGTTTAGTATACCTGTTATTGTTCTGTTTTGCTCCTTATCGCTCATACCATACTTTTGTCTGACCCAGAGTTTTATGTCTCTTCTTATTACTCTAGGTGCTCTTAAACGGGCAGATTAGAGACTGGTTAGGTGGTATGCACGAGTAGCTGTACCGGAGATGAGCAGGAGGCTTCCACGTATGATATAGATAGATATTCTCCCTGTGTTGTTGTTGGTCACTACTTTGGGCATTAGTAGTGCACCTTTTTCTTTGCTTTAGAGACAGTATGTTGAAGTTGTAATAAGCTGTATTTTGAATTTCCGCTGCTATGATGATTATGGTTTAGTTTTCAGCTTATGCACTGTCTTACATGTTATATGTCAAGTATGTTATTATTATATTTATTCCATGCGCTGTGAGACGTTCTGCAGGTTCTTTGTTAGTTCATCGTTAAGTTCCCTTTTCTTTTCCTTTCTTTGGCGACCGTCCTGTGCTAGTCGGGTATTGGCACAACGCATTTCATTGTAAATGTCGGCTGGTGCGGGGCGGACCATCACAGGGTCTTTGCTGCTGATGTACTTAATTGTACTATTTGAAGTTGACAGTTAAAGAACCGACTATCTATAAATTCCTTTGTAACTTAGAACGTTTTAGTTCGAGGAACCAGGATGGGAAATGGACCCATAACCATTTCGAACTGATTTTGCGTTCGAAATTGATTTTTCAGAGATGCTTATGCGTGTTAAGAAGATTTGAAGGCATGGACCTTTGGAGCAAAAACGGGTTGCTTGCTGATATCTCTATTAACTACTATAATTATACTTGTAGCAGTAGTCCTTACGTTCTGGTGCAAGGACTTCTTGTTACTAATCCTAGAGTTTATCCCTATAGGATGTAGTAAAAGAGCGCCTTTGGTTTGTCCTAATCCTGGTTGTATGGACGAATGTTTGATAGTGTATTTCCTAAAATCACGTACGCTGGTTTATACAAATATACCAAGAATGGTGGCGGAGAAAGAAATTTATTTTAGCTTAACACCTAGAGTATCCTTGTGCAAATCAATTAGTGATTGACGGTTTTGACAATGTGGCATTCGAAGTTAAACGTGATATTTCCAAAATGGTAATCGTAGCCTCAAGCCTCATCAACCGCGAAATGGCTGAAATCGGACATGCAATAGGGCCATCTGGGTCATACCTATTAGGGTATATCATCACCCGATCTAGAGAAATCGGTTGTCCTTTTTTGTGTGCTTTGGAATGAGTATGGTTGATTGGCTTACAACCGTGGTGATGATATATTCGGTACAATCAAGTTGAATAAGTGATAGGTTCTGTGTGGCCAGGTTACAAGATATTCTTGTTGTACCCTAGTGTTTTTATCTCTAGAGTACCACTGTTCGGGAGGTAGTTCCTTGCTTAGTCATGTACGGAAATCCAAACTCCAGTATGAGTCGTACGGTTTGAGATGTAAACAATTTGTGTCGAAAAGTGAGATGCAAGCTTTTCAACTATATTCTTGTTTATTTAAAGATGATTTAATAGACATTATTATAATATCATTGGATTTGATATAAAAGCGATTTGGTTATCATAAGGGAAAAACATGTGCCATATTTATACGTGGTCGTGCCTTATGAGAGTTCCATTTTTTCAAAGAAATTTCTAAAATTAAGCAGGTTGATTGTGACGTGAGTTTTCTCACTGAAAGTATTACAGACTGATCAGGGTGATTTTTCTTTCCTCAAAATGTGCTCGGTTTAGACCGAGTATATTTTCCAAGTTGCATTGGGTTTTGCTTGGAGCTTCAAAAGTGGAGTTGTGTAGCGACCCTCCTTCTCGGCCGATCCAGATCGATCGTTAAACCGACTTAAATTGAACCAAAAGGCGGATACGCTAACTTTGGGCGCACCACAGATCAGAACAAACAGCATAAGACTTTTATAAACATCATAATAATGTTACATCAGAGTATAAAATATCAAAGTATCAAAAAATATACAGCGGAAAATAAATTTACAATAAATGTAATACAATGCAGCGGAAACAAAATGTATAAATATAATGCATAGCGGAATACATCAACTAACATAACTGAAAGAGATACACCATATAAAGCTTTCTGAATATAGCTCCAGCTGTAGACCAGGATCCTGTTAAAATAAATATCTGTAAAACCCTACTACTAGCTGCCCATGTGGAAAATATGGGCACCCAGAGTTTAGGTAGAAACAGTAAACTCTGAGTCAGTCATAGGACTGGTGTGAGAACTAAAACAGTTATTAGCTTTTATTTTAATGTTGGGTAAATCATGGGACCACGCCGTATAACACGGAATGGGTTTATCCCCCATGAATACCAATGCTTAAGAATAAACAACGCAATGCTAAAAATGAAAATGAAGCTATTATAAGACTCAGGTCCCATCACACAATGAACGCAGTCGAGGATAGAGTTTTGCCTTAATAGCCAAATATGCTTGATACGTGAAATTTCATCTTTTATTATTACTATAAGTGAAGAAATCAACTTCAAATATAATGTATCAATCATAGGCGGCGTAGGTACCATTATATTACGTCGCCATATATATATATATATATATATATATACAACTAAAATCGTGAAATCATGTATTGGAAATTTGGTTTCCATCTATGAACCAAGGCAAGCGATCCTCCTTACTGATTCGAGACACACTAGCAATGCCTCAGGATCCCCCGTAGTGAACCCTAGGTTAGTGTCAGGGCCGGTCATCCGTCGATGATTAGTTATACCATAAAATATATGTTAGCCGGTTCTATCGAACCTCCAAAATGGTCAGTCCAGTCGACCATCTAGAATCTTTTAGTCAGTTCTAGTACAAAGAGCCACTAGGGACTCAAATTGTAACGACCCGGATTTCGCCCGACCCCAATCGATCGCAAGATCGATCAAGATCGTTTAAAACCTGCGTACGTTAACTTTGGGCATACAACACATCAGAACAACAACACAGACTTTTATAACATCAATAATAAATGTTACATCAGAGTACATAATATATCATAGTACATCGATAAATAATACAACGGAAGATACTTTTACAATAAATTAAATACATTGCAGCGGAACTAATCTCAGCGGAAGACCATCAATATTCTGAACCCAGCTTCAGGCTTCAATCCAGGATCCTGCTTAACTATATCTGCAAAAAGCTACTCGACTGCCCGTGTGGAAAGAGGGCACCCGAGTTTGCAAAGTGAAACAAACTACAGGTCAGTCGTGGGACTGGTGTGAGAATTCTTAACTTAACCTATCTAATAAGTAGGCTAATCACAGGACCACGCCGCTAACGCAGAACGGGTTTACTCCATTGGATTGCCAGTGCATAATTAAAGTAAATCGTCAAATAACACAATGCTTTTTAGAAAAACGAAACCATTATAAGACTCATGTCACATCACACAATGCAACGCACACTAGAGGATAGGGTTTTACCTTATAATGGTCAAAAGATGCTTGATACGTAAAAACGATATTATTATTAGTGTGTATATATATCTAAAACATTTCAATATAAATGTACTAATCTTAGATGGCATAGTACCCCATCCTACTATGTTGCCATATATAAGTTTACAATCAAAACCGTGGTGTCGTATTGGAAATTGGTTTTCTGTCATGAAATCGAGGCTAGGGATCGTCCTCTTCCGATTCGAGACACTCTAGCAAATGCCTCAGGATCACACCTATGGGCAACCCTTGGAGCGGTAGAGCCGGTCCCCACCTAACAGTAGTGGATTGGCAATTCCCGAACATACGTTTCCCGACCCTTTTGGACCTATAATATGACCACTTCCGGTCTATAAAAAAAACGAGGTACCTCAATCCATAATCCACATAGTAAAATGCCGAGATTTCTGGCCATCGAAACAGCCATATTATAACAACCCGCAAATTCTGAACCAATTTAAACCTAGCTATAATTTGACATTCCGGTTCCAACAAAAGTGGTTTCGTCGAAAACAGAGGTCGTTTGAAAAATGACTATTTTTAAGGCCAACATATTTAATATTAAAAATACATTTTTAAACAAATAAATTCCGAAACTCAAAATATATAAGTGTTTACTGTTTTTCAATGCAGAAACGTCATTCCGAACTCAATGGAAGTGGTTTCGAGTCGAAATTCCTTCATATGTGAAAAGTAGCCTTTTGGGCTATATATAATATATATATATATTCTACAGCGACCTTTCTAAAAATTGAATTGGCCATAACTTTTAATTTCCGCTATGAAATTTCAATTTTTCAGATTCGTTAGAAAGATATGATTAAACAGATTTAAATATTTCTTGTTTCACTCAATTCTGATTTATTTTGAATCCTGTACATTCAGTTAAAGTTTAAAATCAAATTTTAAAACTACCGCGCCATTTCTGACTCCTTTTATATTTAAAATTAAATTTATTCGTTCTAACTTCGACAAAAATAAATTCTAGCCATCATTATTAATAATAAATTTTATTATATCCTCAAAATTCATTAAAATTTTCTAAAATAAATTTTTTAAATTGGTTCAGAATTTGCGGGTTGTTACAATAGCAAAAATCAAGGTGAGAATTCTAATTTTATTTATTTAATTAATTATTTTCTCATGTTAAAAATGATTGTATTATCATGCTAATTCAGATCTGAAATGTTTGTGTTGTTTGAATTGTTAATTGTTGCTTGTTGTATGTTTTGTTGTTCATAATATGCTAAATCCGCATTGGAATTTTACATATTTTTGAATTTATTTGCAGTTAGAGATTAGATCTAAAAAATTGATCTAAATCATATTATATTCATATTTAAATCATACTTATTTCAGATCCAGTTGTAAAAATTTATTTTATGTTATTAAAACATAATTCTTATTTTTCTGAAATGAACAATAGAATTGAAACAACAAATAAAAAACTCATTTTTATTTGTTGATATAACAAAAGAAATTGAACGACAAATAAAACATTATTTTTATTTGTTTATATTACAACGGAGACTAGTTAACAAATAAAATCTTATTTTATTTGTTTACTTTTCTAAAGAATTTGGATGTCGAATAAAATATTATTTTTGTTGTTTATTTACAATAGAATTTGAACAACGAAAAAAAAAAGATTACATTTTTAATGTGAATTTGTTTACATTAAAAAGAATGAATAAGAAAAAAAAGAATGTATTTTTAATGAGAATTTGTTTACATTAAAAAGATCTCATTAAAAAGAAGGATTAAAAGAACGTATTCTTAATGTGAGTTTGTTACATTAAGAAGAGTGGATTAAAAAAGCATATATTTTTAATATGGAATAGTTTCATTTAAAAAGAATAAAATTAAAAGATTACATTTTTATGTAATCTTAGAATTGGAAATTAAAGATTAGATTTTTATTGTCTACTGTTTTCAATAACAGGGATTGAAATAAGGGTCATATTTTATTTGTCACTTTGATTTCAATAAAAGTTGTAACATTTAAAAATCTCACAAATGTAAATATACATTAAAAATAAACTTGTTCTTTTATTTGCATTTACCAATGCAAATATACACGAAAAATAAACTTGTTCTTTTATTTGTATTTACTGATACAAAGATATATAAAATATATATTTACAGATACAAAGATATATAAAATTTGTTCTTTTATTTGCATTCACCAATGCAAATATATTTTGAAAATAAAATTTATTCCTTTATTTACATTCACAAATGTAAATATACATTGAAATAAAATTTATCCTTTTATTTATATTCACAAATGTAAATATATGTTGAAATCCGAGTTTATCCTTTTATTTACATTCACCAATGTATAAATGCATTGAAATTAAAATTTGTTCTTTTATTTGCACTCATTAATGCAAATATATCTTGAAAAGAAAAGTTGTTCTTTTATTTGCATTCACGAATGCAAACAATACATGAAAATAGAAAAAAAATTATATTTTTGTTTGCATTCTACAATGCAAACGAAACATAGAAAATAGAAAATACATTTTTATTTGTATTCTATCATGCAAATAAAACAAGTAGATAAAAATTACATTTTTTGTTTGCAACTTTAGCTACAAACAAGCAAATAAAAATTACATTTTTGTTTGCAAATTTAGATGTAAACAAATTTATTTAAAAACAATAGTTACATTTTTTGTCGCATGATTTTAAAATGCGAACAAAACATTAAAATAAAGGTTACATTTTTATTTATTTATTTACTTCACTTGATGTAAATAAACATAAAATAAGGAGTTGTTCTTTTATTTACATTTCTTGATGTAAATAAAACTATAAATTAATTATTACATTTTTATTTGCATTACTCAATGCAAATAAGACATGAGAATAAAAGATACATTTTCATTTGCAATCCTTAATGCAAATAAATTATGAAATGAAAAGTTATAATTTTTATTTACATTCTTCTATGTAAATAAACATCAAATTAAAAAGTTGAATCTTTATTTGCATTCTTTATTGCAAATAAAGAATGAAATGAAAAGTTATATTTTTGTTATTATTTGTATTCCCTATTACAAATGGGATTAAAGATTATATTCTTCTTCCCACTTATTTACAATGAAAGGAATTGAAATAAAGATTATATTTTTATCGCCATTTTAGATGCGATAAAAGAATAGAAATAAAGGTTACATTTTTATTGACATTTTACATGCGATAAAAAGAATAGAAATAAAGAGGCATAATTAATCCACTACCGTTAGGTGGGGACCGGCCCTGAAGATCCAAGGGTTCACTGCGGGGGATCCTGAGGCATGTTGTAACGACCCGGATTTCGCCCGACCCCAATCGATCGCAAGATCGATCAAGACCGTTTAAAACCCGCGTACGTTAACTTTGGGCATACAACACATCAGAACAACAACACGGACTTTTATAACATCAATAATAAATGTTACATCAGAGTACAGAGTATATCAGAGTACATCGATAAATAATACAACGGAAGATACATTTACAATAAATTAAATACATTGCAGCGGAACTAATCTCAGTGGAAGATCATCAATATTCCGGACCCAGCTTCAGGCTTCAATCCAGGATCCTGCTTAATTATATCTGCAAAAAGCTACTCGACTGCCCGTGTGGAAAGAGGGCACCCGAGTTTGCAAAGTGAAACAAACTACAGGTCAGTCGTGGGACTGGTGTGAGAATTCTTAACTTAACCTATCTAATAAGTAGGCTAATCACAGGACCACGCCGCTAACGCGGAACGGGTTTACTCCATTTGATTGCCAGTGCATAATTAAAGTAAATCGTCAAATAACGCAATGCTTTTTAGAAAAATGAAACCATTATATGACCCAGGTCCCATCACACAATGCAACGCACACCAGAGGATAGGGTTTTACCTTATAATGGTCAAAAGATGCTTGATACGTAAAAACGATATTATTATTAGTGTGTATATATATCTAAAACATTTCAATATAAATGTATTAATCTTAGACGGCATAGTACCCCTTCCTACTATGTCGCCATATATAAGTTTACAATCGAAACCGTGGTGTCGTATTGGAAATTGGTTTTCTGTCATGAAATCGAGGCTAGGGATCATCCTATTCCGATTCGAGACACTCTAGCAAATGCCTCAGGATCACACCTATGGGCAACCCTTGGAGCGGTAATCGACAAACTTGGTACCAAATCGAAGCTCTCAGAGAGATCTTTCAATCCATATGGTCAAGATCGGGTTTTGGTTCTCGGATTTCACGAATTCTGGGCTGAAACGTGGCGGGTTCGGGTTCGATTTTTGAGACGAGGTGGAGGCCGAGTTGGGTGGCCTTCTGGGCGTTGGTGGCTCTCAGGCGGGGCGTCGGAGTGGCGAGGTCTGATCGGCGGTCGGGTGATCCTAGGGGGGCACGCGCAGAAGGTGAGGAGCGGCTTCATGGGTTCAGCTGTTGCAACGTGCGACACGAGGGAGAAGGACTTCTTTTTTTATTATTTTATTAATTAACTATTTAATTTATGCAATCTTTAAAAATCAATACCTCTTTCATACGAGGTCCGATTGATAAACCGTAAGTTGCGTTGGACTTGTCTTTCCGATATCTTCGCGATGGCGCAGACCAGAGCTGATTCCGAGACAGTCGAATTTTCAGCCATATCAAGGTGAGATTTCTGAATTTAATTGAATTATTTAATTAATTCATTTATTTTCATAGCCGTTAAATAATTGATTGTATGTAATGAGATAATCCTGTATTGTGATAAAATTTGGATGATGATTTGTCTGTTTGTTTGTTGATTATAATCCCATTTTATCTGTTTATTGGATTTAGTTAGAATTACCAATTCAATGTATAAAAAAATCACCTTGCTTGTTTGTTGAATGTATTGTCATTTCTTTTTAGTGATAAAAAGGGAATCAAGTTTGTTGTTATTTCTTTTATAATAAAAAGGTCAATTTATGTTGTTAATTCTTTGGTAATAAAAGATCATTTTGTTTTTCATTTCTTTTTACATATAAAAAGAAACATTTTTGTTTATATTTCTTTTTATCAGCAAAAAGAGACATTTTTGTTCATATTCCTTTTTGTCAATAAAAGAATCATTTTAGTCGCTTTTTCTTTTTAACATTAAAAAGAACATCTTTGTTGTTATTTTTTTTCTAACATTAAAAAGGATAATTTTTGTCGCATTTCTTTTTAGCATTAAAAGTAAACAATTTTGTAACATTTATTTTTAGCAATAAAAAGAAGCATTCTTATGTCGCATTTCTTTTTTATTACTAAAAAAAGAATGTTTAGGTTGCATTTCTTTTTAGAATTAAAAAGGAAACATTCTTGTTTACATTTCTTTGCTAGATAAAAAGAACCATTATGTTGCTATGTCTTTTAACATCTAAAAAGAATCACTTGTTATTTTTCTAGACAAAAAGAACCATTTTGCCGCTATGTCATTTAAGATATTAAAAAGAATGAATCGTTGTTTGAAACCTTTTTACATGTAATTTACACTTTTAATGATAGATAGAATTCATTAAAAAGAATGAACCTTTGTTTGAAAACTTGTGAACATGTAATTTACATTTTTTTTTGTAAATGAATTATTAAAATTGCTATACAAATAAAAACATTATTTTATTTGTCAGTTGTAGTCATAGTCAAACATCATGTTTATTGTTATATATTAAAAGAGTAAAATTGTCAAAACTTGATTGTTGAATTGAAAATATCATTTTTGTCAAAACTTGATTAATGAAATAAAAGTAACAATTTTGTTTACATTTTTTTTATGTAGATAAGAAAGTATTTTCAGAAGTTACGTAGAAAATAAAGTTTTTTCTTTTATTTGGAATTACCTATGCAACATAACTTGAAAATAAAAGGTCCATTTTTATTCGTGTTCGACAGCACCAGTAAAACATATATTAAAAATAAAGTTTTGTTCTTTGTTTTGTGTTCAAAAATGTAAATATATCTTGAAAATAAAGTTTGTACTTATATTTACATTCAGCCATGCAAATATATATATATATATATAGTAAATAGAAATTGTTCTTTTATTTGCGTTTACCAATGCAAATATATAATGAAACAAATCATTCATTTGCACTCACCAATGCAAATACATACATATATTGAAAATAAAGTTTATTTCTTTTTTTGCATTTATCAATATATATGCATTGAAATTAAAGTTTATTCTTTTATTTGCATTTATCAATGCAAATATTCAATGAAACTATAGTCTATTTTCTTTATCTATAATTACCAATACAAACGTACACACTTTTATACATTTAATAGAAGGGCAAAATTTTTTTAAGGACAAATTAGTGTAATATTTTATTCATAAGGACACCACTTTAATATTTTATCCTAAAGGACAACTTTTAGCCCAACCCAAAACAAACCCAGTATTTCATTTTTTTCCGTTGTCGTCGTGTTACTTTTACAATCCGCCGTAATTTAGAAATGGAGAAAGAAATGCGCCCAACTCAATCGCCGCCTACCCAGTGCTCTAATTTAGACGTAAACCCTAACATCACTAGTCAAATCGATGAAATGGATATGATTGTCGAAAGAAATTTAGAAACCCTAGTTGAAGCTGCAGTATTGTCTCAAGCCGGAGTTGAATCCCTAGTTACCGATCCTCAAAATCAAACGGATAAAATCGCAGGGGATAGTGAAAATGATAACGTTGGTTCCCAATTTGATGATGAAAGAGGAAATAGTGGAAAAACTGATAATCTTGACACTGGAATGGTGGATCAATTGAAAGTTGGAATAGGAAGTGATTTATTAGATGGAAGAAATGATGGAAAAAAACAAATTACAGAAAGCAGTACAGTTTTGAGAAGGGAGACTCGTTCGAAACGGAAAAATGACCCAAAATTTGTTGCAGCAAAGAAGAAGAAGAAAATTAGAGTCAATAAAGAGAAGGTAAATATTATTAGTAGCTAGAAATTTCAGTACTCTTTATTAAAATTTAGTAATAAAAGTTAGAAATATTCATAAAAGGTATTCATATTAAGAATTTTAGAATAATATTTGTTTTAATCTTTGTGTTTGAATAAGTAGTTATATTTTATAAGGCTTTGTAGGGTGCATTATGTGTTGTGACCATGTGTTGAATTTTTGTAGTTATCATTTTTTTAATTTTTTGAGGGTCATATTTTCTTTAATCTCAATTTCAGTGTCCATAGTTATATCTTTTTGTTCAATGCAGTTATCATTATTGTTTAGCAATTTTAAATGCAGTTTATAGTTATCATTTTTCAATGTTTGTAGATATCATTTTTTTTAAATGAGTATCATTGCACAGATTCTGGGCATCAATGTATGAAGATTCTATGGTACATGTATTAAATTTTGTAACAATTAATGTTTATTTTGTGTAGGTCAAAGAAGGATCAAAACCAAAAATAATTGTAGAGAAGGATGCTGACACCAATGAAGAAAATTCTGTAAGCAAAAAATGCTAGGTTATTTGATATATAAATGATAATTACAATTTTGTTAAAATGATAAATTGAGTACAGATTTATATTTAAAATGATACTGTATATATGCAAAAAAAGATCACTTGAGTAAGAAAGTAATTTTTAACTTGATTTTAACTAAGTTCAATAAAAAATGATAATTTAGAATCCAAGGCATTATTGTTAAATTGATATGAACTAAGTAAATTGTTAATGTAACTGATAATTAGATTA
Organism: Allium sativum; assembly: GCA_030737875.1. Taxonomy (NCBI): domain Eukaryota; kingdom Viridiplantae; phylum Streptophyta; class Magnoliopsida; order Asparagales; family Amaryllidaceae; genus Allium; species Allium sativum. Next base: position 197,908,214 of record CM060911.1, read on the forward strand.
ATTATTTTTTTAAATGCATTATTGTCTATTGTGTCACTGATTTATATTAACATTTTCTGTAAGTTTTTTTTATTAAAACTAGGATGATGATTTTCAGAATCCAAGGCCTCGAGAAACTAAGTCTGGTATTTCAGTGCGAAGTAAAGAAGATTTAGTTGTAGTTGAAAAAACAAGTTGTGCTTCAGCTTACAGAAGTGGGTTGCAATCGTCGTACAAAACGATATGTATGTTGAGAGATAAAAAAGCTTTGACTAGCAAGCAAATTGAGTATTTGAAAAGAACTCCGTTTTATGATTTCTTTTCTGTTTTTTATGAGAAACAAATTTCACTAACAGAGTGCAAGAAAAAAGCAGAAAATTTGGATGTAGTTTAATCATGCTACTCAGTGGAGAAAGAATGCTTTGTTTTTGGTGAAAGTGAAATGGAAATTTGCGCAGAAGATATAAGTTTGCTCTTTTACATGCCTTTAGAAGGTATTGATATAGATGACACTCCAAAAATGACTTGTAAAACAATACCGACAGATTGCAAGGAATTTGTGGAAAGAAACTTTGGAAAAGCGAAAAGCATTGTAAGGGGATTAATTGAAAAAGGAATTAAAGATATAGTTGGGAAGAAAAAAAAGGGGTTTGAGGAGGACTTGCCACGTCTTTTGATTATGTTAATATTGCTCACATTTTTCTTTCCCAACAACCAACAAAAGTTTAGGTGGGGTTTTGTTCCATACGTTGTAGATGTGAAGAAGTTTAGTTCAGTGTCATGGCTGAAAACAATTCATTCGAGTTTTAAAAAGTTTGTAAAAAGCTCTGTTAAAAATCCACGGGATATGGCTGGCTGTTCAATGCTACCTTTGGTAAATATTTTCATATAGTATTTTTTCTGTATATGCTATCTAGTAAGAATGAAGTCAGGTTTAACATTAGTTTATATGTTATGCAGTATGTATTGTGCGAGAAGGTAAATCTAATTGCGCAAAGGAAGAAGTTTGAGAACAAAATCCCTCGATTTGCTAGGTGGGATTTGAGGAAATTGAATAAAATATTGAACAAGGAATTTTTGGACAATTTTAAAGCCGGACAGGTAAAAATATCATTACTGCAGTGTATTTGTTGCACACATGGATATTATTTTTCTGCCATCAATTTAATAATTTTTTAGGATTTTTTTTTCCATTTTTGTTAGAAAAAAAGGACATGGGTATCTTTTTTTCTTCACTGCAGTTATCGTTTTTTTTTTAAATTCTAAATGCAGACTTTGGTTATAGTTTTTTATATATTTTAGTTATCATTTTTTTAATTCTTATCACTAAACAGATTCTGGATATCTTTTTTTTTTGAATATGTAGTTATCATTATTCTCACTTTTGTTGATTACACATAATTTATGCGCAAAAAAAAAATAGTAGCCAAAAATAATGTTGTCAGTTTAGTTTTTTATCATTCAATTTAATGAAGACACTAGTTGATGTAATGACACAATGGGTTATTTTTTTCAATTTAATATGTTGAGTATTTAACATATAATAGTCCTAAGTTATCAATTGTTTAACTTTTCATTTATTATTTAATTTATAGCAATGTTTGATCAGCTTTTGATTATCATTTGTTATCTATTGTTGGTATCATTTTTTCCTTTCGTAACCACTAAACAGTTTTTGTATATTATTTTCTGGTTGTTTTAATTATCATTTTTAACATGAAGAGAGATATCATCAATTATGCACATGTACAAAATACTGCGAATTTAAAAAAAAAATTGTTATAAATTCAGTCATTTCCATTACAATTCAGGAATGTGGCAACTATGCTGATTGATTCGTATAATGTTTATTCATGTATAGGTAATGGGGTTTGGAAGAATTGAATTGCATGAGGCGTTGCTGTTAGAGTGTAAGGAAAGTTTGGCAAATAGAGCTGCAATAAAAGGGAAAGCTGCGCAATCCAAAAAAAGAAAGCGTGGGCAGCAAGTCCAAGAAATAGAAAAAGTTGATATGGACATGGAAAATAGAGTTCTGAATTATCGCATCATAGAATTGGAGAAAGAAAACAAGGAAATTAAAAGGAAGTGGATGGAAGAAAGAAATTTGAGAAGAAAAGTCGAAAAGGAGTTATGCAGACTTAAAGATCTGTTGAAAAATCAGAAAGATGAAATGCAAAATGAGAAAACGGTTGATAAAGTTAATTTAGAAACGACACTTAATGATGCGCATACAGATGAAAACAAGACAAGTAATGAAATAAGTAAAAATGAGGTGAATAATGAGAGTCAGGACCAGAATAAAATGAACGATAGCATGCCGATTGATGATGAAAGAATTTGTGGAGAAGAAAACATGGCTGATGGAGTAGAGAATGAAACAACGCCAATCGCAGTTCAAGATTCTATTGATAACAGTGGGACAGGGAAAAAGAGTGTACAATCAATTGACGACATTGATCCTCCAAACTTTAGTTTTAATTTGACTGCAGAGATTGCGAAGATCAGAGTCAAAAAAGGGAATCAGCAAAAAACAGTTAAAAAAATGTTTAAAAAATCATCTTCCAGATCAAATAGCGCAAAACCACCTTCATACATACTCAGAATGAGAGCAAGAAGAAGAAAACAAAATAGAAAAGAGGAGTACGAATATTATGTAAAAGCAACGAAGAAAACACGGGTAACAGAAAAGAAGGAGCCTAAAGGTTCATGTGAACGGAAAAATGATGAGTTTCAACTTGCATTGGTTCCATTTGATAATGAAAAATGCAGGGGAAAAAAAGTTATTGAAGATAACGTAGAGCAGGAACAAAATCTTAATCTTGTAGAGCCAATAAATGTTGAAGAACCTTCATGGAAAGACTTGAAGTTAGAAAAATGCAAAAAAGTGATAAAACATTTCAATGATGAGGTAGCCAGAGTTGTAAGAAAGTTTTATTCCATGTCAATAGCTGAAGATAAGTGAGTATAATATTTTCATCTGTACTAAGACAATATTGAAAAAAATTTATTAACTGGTTGACATGTAAATAATTGACAGTCCAATAGCTTGGGAAGATGATGATCTGGCAAGGGGAGGATGTATTATTACGAAGGATATGCTGACAGAAGTGATGAGAGGTTCATTAACAGATGGGCAGGTAAACATATGTACAAAAAATTGTTACTGATTTTCATTGTTTTTAAAAAAATGATAACTATATTTTTTATTTTTAGTATGGACAGCATAATCACTAAGGTAATGATTCATAAATTAAAATTAAAATGATAATTAGATATCTTTTTTTTAACAAATCAATAATCTTTTAATTTCTTTTAATGGTTATTTAGCTTTTGATTATCATTTTATATATATTGCAGGTATCATTTTAGGATATGTTATCTACGTTACACTTTTTAGATATCATTTTCTTGCTGTAATAGTTATCATTTTTTATATTAGGAGAGCTACCGTAGACTGTGCAAACATGATTAGGATATATGATGGTGTATCATGTTTAGTTACTTTATGTAATATATTGCTGTCAATGTATTTTCAGATAATCGACTGGTGCACTCTTAAATGTGATTTAGTCGATTACAATTACGCAATGTCTACAATCATGACAGTAAGTTGATTCAAAGTTTTTTTTAATAAAATTGTTATAGAATTCATGTTTTCATTAGTAATTAAAATAAATTTTACATTGTACAGAAAGGAATTATGGAAGGCAGAAGTTCAATTATTAATTGTTTGGTTACTCCTTTCTTAAAAGAAGCAGCTTTGAAGAATTATACGGAAAAGATTTACTTCCCATTACATTTTGACAACCATTGGACGCTGCTGACATTAGCATATGCTAACATGCAATGGGTTCACTTTGATTCGATGAGACCAAGAAGATCAAACAAGTTGAATAATTTTCATTTAAATGAAGCATATGAAGTGGTAAGAAAATTCAAATGTCCTTATTGTTGGTAAATTAGTACTAATAATTGGTAAATACAGAGAAAGAAAGTTGAAGAAATTCTGCAAAAAATATGGGTTGAAAATAAAATTGAAGATAAGAAGATTAGTGAAGGAGAGATTTTTCAGGAACCATGTGCACAGCAACACTCTGACAGGCAAATATTTTAATATGTTTTAAAGTTTTTTTGGATAATTTGGTAAATACAAAAGATGAAATAATTTATAATGATAATTGATTGTAATCGACATAATTGAGTATCAAACGCAAACAAAAAAGAACTGAAAAATGTTCTTTATATTTTCTAAAAAAAATTGATTTTGATTTATGCAGACTGGACTGCGGGATATTCGTCATCGTAAATATAATTTCAGACAACAGGGCTGAAATTCCTTTAAAGGTATCAAAAGAGAAAATGGATAAAATAAGAGCAATGATCGTACATGAAGTTATATCGAATCATGCATGCTGCTGGAATTTGGTTCGTTTCGTCACTGGACTGACCAAGAAAAAAAAAATGAAAGAAAAAATGAGTGAAACAGTGCAGTATGATGTTGTTGGTTAGAAAACACTGTATTTCCTTTTAGTTTGAAAAGTATGCAAATGTTAATGTTTTTAATTTCAGTAAAGAGTGGGTGTATGAATGAACTACTAATCTTGCATGAATACATTATGATTAATCTGAAAAGTTGAAATATTGCAAAATTTGATTGGAAAGGATTGAATGTATGTTATTGTTTTTTGTATTCTCAGTATTGTGTATGTGTGCAATAGTGATGTAACTAGAAAAAGTTTAAAAATGATAACTACAAGAGTAAGAAAATGATAACTAGAAACTGTATGTTGAAAAAAACCCAAAAATGATACCTGCATTAAAATAAAAATGATAACCAGAAACTGAGTAATTATTTGTTGAACAAAAATGATAGCTACACTAAATTTAAAAAGATAACCCGAAACTTTGTATTTGTTTGAAAATCCAAAATGATAATTGAAGTCTTAAAAAAATGATAATCAGAAACTGAGTATATATTTGTAATACAAAAATGATAACTGCATGCTTAAAAAAATGATAATCAGAAACTGAGTATTTATTTATAATACAAAAATGATAACTGGGTTCTAAAAATAATGATAATCAGAAACTGGGTATTTATTTGTAATACAAAAGTGATAACTGCATGCAGGGCCGGCCCTAGGGGTAGGCCAGCAAGGCGGCCGCCTAGGGCAACCCACCCGGGAAGGGGCAGCAGGTGGCAGCAATGGAGGAGAAGAACAGTTATAAAAAACTAATTTATAGACTGTTGTATAAATAATTCAAATAGTAGTGGTGGGCAGGTGGTATTACATGTGCTTGTTAGTCTAGAGGTCCTGGGTTCAAATATGGGCAGATCACTAATTGTTTGGGGCAATGGTTTTGATTTTTTTCCCTCAACTTCTATGCCCTGCCTAGGGCAGCAGAGATGCTGGGGCCGGGCCTGACTGCATGGTTTAAAAAATGATAATCAGAAACTGAGTATTTATTTGTAATACAAAAATGATAACTGGGTTCTAAAAAAAAATGATAATCAGAAACTGGGTATGTATTTGTATTACAAAAATGATAACTACATGCTTAAAAAAATGATAATCAGAAACTGAGTATATATTTGTAATACAAAAATGATAACTGCATGCTTAAAAAAATGATAATCAGAAACTGAGTATTTATTTATAATACAAAAATGATAACTGGGTTCTAAAAATAATGATAATCAGAAACTGGGTATTTATTTGTAATACAAAATTGATGACTGCATGGTTTAAAAAATGATAATCAGAAACTGAGTATTTATTTGTAAAACAAAAATGATAACTGTGTTCTAAAAAAAATGATAATCAGAAACTGGGTATGTATTTGTATTACAAAAATGATAACTACATGCTTAAAAAAATGATAATCAGAAACTGAGTATTTAATTGTAAAACAAAAATGATAACTGTGTTCTAAAAAAAATGATAATCAGAAACTGGGTATTTATTTGTAATACAAAAATGCTAACTGCGTTCTAAAAAAAATGATAATCATGGAATTTAAAGATGATAACTGCATAACACACTAAATCGTACTGACTAATTCATTGAATTAAGAAATGCATTAGTTTAATAAACAATTTTTTTGATTAAACAATGAAATGACAAAAAACATCGGACCATAATTTTGAATTTGTAGCAAAAAGGTAATAGTAACATGCTAAAGGATAAAACTAATTTTAGCACATTGAATTTAATTGAACAGGACAACAGCAAATCACGTCATATCAACAACACAGCAGTATAAAAATTAAACAAAAACAAATTAATTGAAGAAGTGGTTTTATTACAAATGTAGAATATTCGGTACATGTGAAGAGTATCAAACACTAAGTTGCGAACGTATACAAATATACTGAAGAAGTATGCATGGAAATACATTTGATCCCAAGAGAAAAATAAAATAAAAATCAGTTTTTTATTTTTTGCCACCTTGACAATTGCGCTTATTATGGCCATATGCATTACACACTCTACATCTATTTTGCTTGTTATGGAAATATGCAAATCCACCTTTCCTTTTTGATGAAGGTCTACCGACACCACGTTTATCCTTTGGTGGCTTAATTATTGCTTCATTACTTGATACAACATCCGGTTTGTCATATGTTGGTATCGGATTAATTGTATGGCTATAAGAAGATCGGTAAGCTTCGGCAGTGAAATAGTGCTCAATGAAATCATACACATTTAACTTCATTTTAGTAATGCATTTTATCGCATGAGCACATGGAAATCCCATAACTTTCCACTGGTTACAACTACACGTCCAATCTTTTAGATCAACACGATGAGAAATTAGTGATCTAACTTCAAAAAGGTGTTGAGAAGCGCGTAATACATCCCAACCAAAACCTTCCTCAACTAGTACTTTTAATCGGTTTTCCATGGCTGGACACAAAAAGGTAGTCCATAAACGGGATTCTTCACGACGTTTAGCCATTTGTTCCATAATTTTTATTCTTATCCCGTCCAAACAAGATGTAATTGGTAAGGCCCGTTCTTCTAAAATCCAGCTGTTGAAACTTTCAGCCACATTTGAACTGTACTCCCCATACCTTTTACCACGGAAAAAAAAATCAGCCCATTTGTCAAAGGGTTTGTCTTTCAAAAAAGTAACCGCTGCAGCACCACCAACTTGTAAAAATTTAGAATGGGCAACTTGAAACTCATGAACATTAGATGCTCTAGAACATCTGTGGAACAATTCTACAATCGAAATGTGCGCATTTTTGGACTTAACAGCAGACAACAAATTTTGTTCCATGTGTAGATAGCAATAACTATGGTATGCAGATGGAAAAACATCGTGAACTCCCGAAATCAAACCTTGATGTCGATCGGAAATAAAAACCAAATTGCGATCTTCGTTAATCATTTTCTTCAAATGATATAAAAATCAACTCCAATTTTCCACATTTTCAACTGAAACTATGGCCATAGCTAGAGGGAAGAAACCTGCAGAAAATTTTGAATGTTTGATAAAAAATGATCCCTATATATGTATTAAAATGATACCTACATACAGTAAACTGGAAACAGAGAAGAAAATGATACCTTAGTGACAATAAAAATGATAACTTAAATCTGCTTAAAGAATGTTTGATTAAAAATGATCCCTAGATACGTAGTAAAATGATACCTTCATACAGCACACTGGAAACAGAGAAGAAAATGATACCGCAAACAAAAAAAAAATGATAACTTAAATCTGCTTAAAGAATGGTTGATAAAAACTGATACCTAAATACGTAGTAAAATGATATCTACATGCAGTACACTGCTAACAGAGAAGAAAATGATACTGTAATCTCAATAAAAATGATAACTTAAATCTGTTTGAACTGATAAATCAGAAAATGTACTAAAGAAAACTGATCCCATAGAGACCAAATGGTACTTTATGTATATGTAAATCATATAAAATTAGTATAAAATAATACCTTGGTTGCCATTCTTAGCTGTAGCACCCATCAAGACTCCTGGCCTCCCCTTCAAATGGGTACCGTCTAAAAATATCATAGGCCGACAATATTTGAAGCCAAGAATACAAGCACCAAAACCAACAAACACTCTTTCAAATTGATTAGTAGAAGAGTCAACATCCATTGCGACATAAGAACCCGGGTTGTGAGTCTGTAGTGCACCTAAATACCAAGACAAATCATTGTACGACATTGCATCATTGCCATACAATTCCGTTAAAGCTAGTTGCTTTCCTTTATACGCATAACGGTAAGACAAAGTCAGGTTAAACTCTCTTCGAAAATCAGCCATTATGTCTTTCGGTTTCTTATTTGGACGATCTCTAATTTCATCAATTATCAATGACTTAACAAACTCGCTAGATAGAGCAGGTTTATTCGAATTTGTTAGACCACCTCCGCAAGAATGGTCAGCAATCAAATTTCTAATGAAAAACCTACTAAGTTGCCCAACATCAGAAGAGGCATGCACTTTAAACAAACAACCAGAAGACGACGATGAACAAATAGCTGTGATCCTGGTAGCACTGTTCTTAAGAAATTGTAAATCATGACCTGATTTAATTTGGTAGGCCATTAAGAATTGTCTGAACTCAGTAGCGCCTTCAAAACAAAAACCGGTAAAATCAGAAATTTTCAATGTTGATCCGTTTTTCATAAAACCTTTTAAGTAACTCTTCCTATGTACAACAATGTTCGCATCCAAACACTGAACAGAAGAAGAAGGAATTGAAACATTGGTAGAAAGTGCCGAGGAACCATCAATCACATTTTCTAACAGAAAGTCTTTCAACTTCACATTAAAGCAGAAAAAAGCAGTCCTCTTATGTAATTGAAATAAAACGATACTTTGAAGATCAGAGTCAGTCTCAATGATTTTAGTTCTGCCCTAAAGCACATAGCTTAGTTCAAAAGACTTAGGAGTAAGTTGAGACCAGTATGTACAAATTTCGTTTTGCAAAGCGTACAGTGAACAATTATCAGACAACCGAGTACTAAAAGAGGTATCGTTGAAGACAAGAACGATAAGGAGAGTATCTTCACCACTGGAACAAATAATTCTGGTGAACAATTCAGTTAGTCAAGTAAAAATATGTAAGCATATAAAACAAATCAATAAAACGTGCATAACACATTAGAAATGATACCTACAAAATATTTAAAATGATACCTACAGAATGCTACACATTCAAATGAAAGGGAAGAAAATGATAACTATAAAAATACTAAAATGATAACTAAAACCTGCTGTGGTGTATTAATCATGAAATCAGAAGTAAAGAAAATTGTAAGTCAAAACTAACATGTATACTTTCTGAATCAAAAATTGTTTTCATACAAAACAATATTAATTCAGCATTGCATTTACAAACCGTTTACAGAATTTAAAAAAAGGAAAATCGAGATTAAAAATAATAAAAACAGAGATTTGAAAAAAAGAAAAACCAATACCTGGTAGTATCACAACGAGAATCCATTACTGATCTGTATTAAAAAGCACAAGAAATGGTTGAAATAAGCAATTGAGTTTTTTCTGTATGATTGGCAAAAGATCAAATCTCAGTTGAAGAATTGTGCACTGATCTAGGGTTTCAGATGTCGTTGCGATCAATGACGGCGATGTAGATTCGAAAATATGGAAGAAAGAAACGAGATCAATGACGGCGAGATTCTGAAAACGATTCAACGACGAAAAACATTTTATTAATCAGGAAATTGCGCGCGTGATATGCTGAATAAAATTCCGACGGATAACAGAAACTCAGCGCACGTGAGACAATGAAAGGAGGGTGTTGTCCTTATGAGTAAAATTTAATTGGGCTGTCCTTATGGAGAAAAAAGCCTTTAATCTTGTCCTCCTAAAAATTTTCCTGTTAATAGAATTTGTTTAAATTATACTTTGAAAATAAATTTTGTTCTTTTATTTACATTCACTAATGTAAATATAATTTGTAAACAAAACTATTCTTTGTTTGTGTTCATAAATGTAAATACTCATTTAAATAAAATTTGTTTCTTTTATGTAAATACACTTTGGGAATGAGGTTCTTTTTACATTCACTCAGATATACTTTTAAATAAAAATAAAAGTTACATTTGTTATTTGCATTCCTTGTTGCAAACAAAACCTTAAAATAAAGTTCATCTTTGTTTGCAATTCGTTAATGCAAACAAACCATCAGATTTAAAATTATATTCTTGATTTATAATTTTGATATGAATAAAGATTGTTTGAAATAAAGGATAGAATTTAAAAGTTACATTTTAATAACTAAACATTCACATTTTTATCATTAAAGTAAAATAGACAAAAACACTCATTTTGTCTAAATTAAAAGAATGAAACAAAAGATAGCATTGGCATATTTTATTAGAATTGAAACACAAATTATTCATTTTTGTAAATTTATATTAGTTAAAAACAATTATTCATTTTTGTTAATTTACATTAGTTAAATATAATTATTCATTTTAGTCAATTTATACTAGTTAAACAAAATTTTACATTTTGTCAGAAATATTCATTCTTGTCAAAATGAATTAGTTGAAGCAATTTATATATATATATATATATATATATATATATATGTTTGACAAGATATATACATGTCAAGATAGGATAGTTAAAACAAATATTTATCATTTTGTCTCATTAGAATTGCCAAAACAAAATAACCATTTTTGTTTAGAGTTTAAATTAGCAAAATAGAATTTGTCAATAGATACAAAGTTATTATGCTTATTCATTCATTGCAATAGAGATATTTTCTTGTCGCCATTATATGTATTGTGTATTACACTTCCATGCACAAGTTACCCGACTTGTGTATGTGATTGGGACGATAATTTTTCACACATCGCCCAAGTGCACAAATTAGGTTATTATTTGTTGGTTGGTTGAAACCCCACACGGGTGTTGGGATGAAAATTTACATACACTAATCCAAATATTCAGTTGTATGTTGATCGTTAGATCGACATGCTGCGATGAGCATTATTATTTAATTTTAACGCTTACACAGTGGAATTTACACTTTGGATGTAGATGGATGATTTGATGGTTTTACTATTATTGTCATATATATGATGTGTGTGAAATCCATATAATCCAAATTATATGGTAAATGTTTGAGTCGCATTTCGATTCAAGTGTTCTTTTAAATAAGACTATTTTCACATTAGAAATCCTTTTTATATAAGGCGCATATATTTTCATAATATATTTTTAATCAACTATATGTTAAAACAAATAATATTTGTAAAAGATAAAGATTTGTAATATAAAGAATACTTCTCACTTAGAGTCTTTATATAAAGAATATTTTTATGATTATTTTAAAATATGTTTTTAAAAGATTACTAGCATTCGCAATTATATTTGTGATATGAAATAAATTGAGATGTGAAGTGGATTTATCGTGGACGATGTTTTAAACGACATTTGTCCTTAAATCCAATTTACATTGAAATTATTATTTGGAATTTATAAATCTATTTTATAGATTTAAAAAGGCATTTTCTAAAAATCAAGTTTTTCCAATTTAATATATTAAATAGGAATTAAGCGGAAATTTGATTGGTAATAATCGAAATGGGCTTCTGTAAAAGAAGACCGATATTATATATGGAATTTAAGAGGCTTTGCCATTATTCCATTTATATTATTAGTCTTATACAGAAATCTATATCGATTATGTATTGATTTGATTTCTGTGGAATTCCATATTTCGGAAATTTATTTATAGATTTTATTTTCAGTGTTTATCTTTGATAAAATTAATGGGAATCTTTTAAATCGAATATCTTATTAAAAGAATATTCTGAGTTGGAATGTGGCGTAATGTGTGATTTTCCAATATTTGTTTTTAATCCCAAAATACGCGAGTTATTCAGAAAGACCAGGTTTATCCCATTCTGAATAATCATCACGACGATCAAGAGTCGAAGATGAAGACGGTGATTGAAGACCGAAGGTTTTCACATCGTTGGGATGATGATGACTGGTATCTTGAATTGGGATTGGCCTTCCAAGGCAAGGTATTTGGTAATGATCGTCCAAACGCATTTGGAGATCGACGGACACGTTGTTTCGCTCAGACCAGAGCAGACTTGTAAATGGATTGTGTGTCTGACATTGTATTCCTTCCTGCTGTATTTGTTGAATGCTACTGATTATATATTTCTGTTTGGTGGTGAAGAATTTATTCTTTACTTATCACCCTTCTCTAAGACGTATGAGCTTAGAGGTTATATGTATATTGGTAGATGATCAATAGTATGGTAGGGTCTGACAATGTGGTATGCTAAGATGCAAATGATCAAGGCTTTGTTGAAAAGCAGGCCTTGTGGTTGATGATCAAAGCACAGCCTCTTTAGGCATAGCTTTGTGTATATCGTGACTTCGCGAGCCTCACACCCCGGTATGAGTCAAAAAACGGGATATGGACCGTAGGGAGTGCATACGTTTTTTTCTAGCTAGAAGTGGTGTTTGGGCTTTAACACGGCCCGACATTTTACTATGTGGATTATGGATTGAGGTACCTCGTTTTTTTATAGGCCGGAAGTGGTCATATTATAGGTCCAAAAGGGCCGGAAACGTATGTTCAGGAATTGCCAATCCACTACCGTTAGGTGGGGACCGACCCTACCGCTCCAAGGGTTGCCCATAGGTGTGATCCTGAGGCATTGGCTAGAGTGTCTCGAATCGGAAGAGGACGATCCCTAGCCTCGATTTCATGACAGAAAACCAATTTCCAATACGACACCATGGTTTTGATTGTAAACTTATATATGGCGACATAGTATGTAACAACCCGAAAATCTGGGCCAGTTTAAAATTTTTATTTTGGCAATTTTAGCGAATTTCGAATATTTAAAATAGATTATTTTAAATAATATCGACGAGAAATTTATTTTGAATAGAATTCGAACGTATATATTATACGCGTCGTCGTTAGAATATAAATATTATATATAATTATAAATAGAATTGAAAATGGCGCGGTAGTTCGATAATTCGATTTCAAACTTCGATTGAATGTACCGGGTGCAAAATAATCCGGATTTTAGTGAAACCAGAAATAATGGAATCTAATAGTGAATATCTTTCTAACGAATCCGAATAATCAAATTTTCATAGCGGGGATCAAAGGATATGTCCAGTTGAAAATTCTGAATAGTCGCTATGGAATTCAGGCCCTTAAAAATGGACATTTTGCAAACGACCTCGGATTTCGATGAAACCAGTTTTGTTGGGTCCGTGGTGTCAAATTATTGCTAGGTTTCAAATTTCATAATTTTTCGAATCAATATGTGAGCGTGGCTAAGGAAAACGCGTTTGACCAGTTTCAGTTGATTTTAATCGACTGGAAAATGGCCATTTTTCCAACGATCTCAGAATTCGACGAAACTAGTTTTGTTAGGACCGTATCGTCAATACGAAGCTAGAAAATATTTTTCTGGAATTTTTCTAGTTAGTATGTGACCCCGGTAATTTGAAATGTACGTTTAAAATTCAATATAGTGATTTAAATGTAAATTTAACGGAAACTGATTCAAACGATCGAATCAGCTTGCGATACATGTCCCATTGTGTTCGGGATGGGGGTGAAACACTGTGGACGTCAGGCGGTGGACCTCGTTTCGAGGTCGTATGTAAAAAATTGCTTTTTGAGAGTAATTAATTTTAAAAAAAAATTCCTTTAAACCCCTCCTCTCTTCCTCCCTACCAGGTCAAACCCCCCCATTTCAAATCGGAAAAACCCGATTAAAAAAGAAAAAGAAAAGACGGAGCCCCCGTCGACGATCACCGCCGATCCTTCCGCCACCCCCTCCCCAGGCCTGCGCGCCTCCGACCAGAGCGCCGCCCCCTCCATCTCCTCCTCCCGCCGCTCCTCCCTTCCTCCGATTGAATCCCCCTCGCGAAAACCCTCGAAGCCCCCCCCTTCTACTGAACGCGTCGCCACCTGAAGGCAGCCCCACCGCCTCGCCTGACCTCTTCCACCCCGCTTCCAGCACCTCCTCCCACCACCGATTCCGCCAGTAAACCCCCCCCCCCCTGTAAGTTTTTTTTTGCTTATTTATTTTATTTGATTTTTATATAAAAAAAGAAAACTGATTTTTATATAAATGTTAAAACTGATTTTTTATAATGTTAAAACTGATTTTTTTTATGATGTTAAACCTGATTTTTTTTATAATGTTAAAACTGATTTATAAAGGAATTATAAAAACTGATTTATAAAGAAAATAAAAACTGATTTATAAAGAAAATAAAAACTGATTTTATTTTAAGGTTTAAAATAGGAAAAAGGTTTAAACTTTGAAATAGGAAAAAGGTTTAAACTTTGAAAAAGGAAAAGGTTTTAACTTTAAAAAGGAAAAGGTTTTAACTTTAAAAAGGAAAAAGGTTTTAACTTTAAAAAGGAAAAGGTTTTAACTTTAAAAAGGAAAAGGTTTTAACTTTAAAAAGGAAAGGATTTGAATTTTGAAAAGAAAAGATTTGATCTTTAAAATGGAAAAAGGCGGAATCTATATTTTTAAAAAAATTCGATTTTTATATATTGAATAGTAAAGTAAAAATTCGATTTTTACATATGTAGAGAATACGGGCAACGAAGATGACAATGGGCGAGAATGGCGAAGATTTCCATCAAAGAAGAGTCAAGATAATTGGATAGCTATATGTGAGAATTTCTCACCTTTCAATTAATTTTTCTAGTTATATATATATATATACTAGGATGCAGACGGTGCTTAGTAGCACCCGACACAATCGTCCACAGACCATGGACTTGTTTGTTTGGCTGTGTTGTTAGTGAGATTGTTTGAGTTGATTTGAATTGTTTGGTGAAATGAAATTGATATGATTGATGTGTGAATGGCGTGGGCCTTCACTAGACCGGGGATAAGGCTAGGCCTTGTCCCGTTATGCTGCCGAAATTTTCTAAAATAAGTTAGAAAATAAAAATATCATTTTATTGTGTAAATGAATAATAGAAATTCATATGTTGGAATAAAATGTTTTATCGTTAAAAATATAATTTTTAACGTGAGAATGAATATAGTGAAAGTGAATAAAATAAAATATTCATTTACAAACCAGACGGTTTGTTTATGTACGCCTATTTAAAGGACATTGATTGGGTCGATAAATTTTACACATCGCCCAACAGCACAAATAAAATATGTGTTTGATTGTTTGAAACCCCACACGGGTGTTGGGATGAAATTTGAAGTTCACTCATCCCGATTGATTGAATATGTCGATCGGTTGATTGACAGGTTGTTTTAAGCGTTGGATATCTATATTTGATGCTTATACAGTATAGTGCACTTTGGTTGATGGTTGATTATTTTTCCATGCTATTATATACATGTGTTGTATGAAAATCCATATAATTAACTTTGTATGGTAATTGATTGGGCCTCATTCCAGTTTTAAAATAGAAATATTTGAAATAGAAATATTCGAAATGGAATATTTGAAAATATCAATATATGAAGCCGTGTTGATTAGATTGACGCCATTTTGACGTGAACGATATTTATATCGATTTTAAACGATTTCGAAATGAATTGAATTGAAAACGATTTCGAAATGAATTGAATTGAAAACGATTTCGAAATGAATTGAATTGAAAACGATTTCGAAATGAATTGAATTGAAAACGATTTCGAAATGAATTGAATTGAAAACGATTTCGAAATGAATTGAATTGAAAACGATTTCGAAATGAATTGAATTGAAAACGATTTCGAAATGAATTGAATTGAAAACGATTTCGAAATGAATTGAATTGAAAACGATTTCGAAATGAATTGAATTGAAAACGATTTCGAAATGAATTGAATTGAAAACGATTTCAAAATGAATTGAATTGAAAACGAATTCAAATTGAATTGAAAGTGAATTGAAATGAATTCAAATTGAATTGAAATTTGAATTGAATAGAAATGAACTTTAAAACGAATTTATAGAGAAGAATTCAATTTTGATTTGAATTGAAATGGAAGTTGAAATAGCTTTTGAAACGAATTTTAAAACTATTTATATAATTCGTTTTAAATAGAAATCGACGAAATATATATTATATATATAATATAATGGCCTGAATAGAACGCGCCGCGCCGCGGCAGTTCGTGAATTTCGACCATTTATTTCAAACGGACATTACGGGAGATCCGACCGTCGGATTCTGCTAAAACCGGAACCGTTGGGTTCGTATCGAAAAGAGCTTTCTAACGAATGTTAGAAATTTGAAATCTAACGGTTGGATTTGGAGATACGTCCAAATCAAATTTGAAAAAGGTCGCTGTAAGTGCAGTTCGATGGCCGTTGTTGGAAATCGACTGTACGGGCCTTGATAAAATTATTAAAAATAGTAATAATTTGTGTAAAATCATAAGAAATGATTTGAGAAGAATTGGGATGAAAAACTCCATATTTGAAAAGATAAAAATAGATTTTTATCGAAATGAACTAGTTTTGAACTAGAATTATAATTCTATTTATTTTTTAAATAAATAAATTGAATTTGAAAAGGGTTTTGAAAATAACCAAAATTTCCAATGATTGCATTGGAGTGGATTTGAATCGAAATTGTCTTCGGAATATTTCGATGTTGGAATTCGTGATTATACAGATGTTGTTATGGAAATTTGAAAGATATATATTTATATCGTTATTTCCAATACGACATTTGTTAGTCGTAGAATTTGATATTGAATATAAGCCGATATATTTTCTATTCAGAGCCTTGTATTGAATATCAAATGTGATTTGGGTTTGTCGCGAATGGTGTCTTCACTAACACTGTTCTTGAACCTAGTTGTGAAAAGATTAAATCTTTTTATTTAGATTTAATGAAGTGTACCAATTGAATAATATTTAATTGGAATTGAAGTGATATTGATTTTTGGGTTTATCGTGAACAGTGTTTTAAATAACACTCGTTCTTTAACCCAATAATTAATGGAATGTGATTTTGGGTTTATCGTGAACCGTGTTTTAAATGACACTGATTCTTTAACCCAGCCGAAGATTAAAACTAAGTGGAGTTTTAATGAATCTTTAATTAGATTGAAATGATCGAAAATGGAGTATCACCAGTTTTGCTCCAGGCGATAGTTAAATCTTTAATTAGATTTGAACGTGAAATGGTAATTGGATTTACCGATAACACTGTGGTGTTAGATATGAAGTATTACCAGTTTTACTTCATGGGATGAATAGGTTGGGATTGGGAAATAAAATAAATGATTACTTCGGTGTGGTTCGCTAATCCCGACTAGTTTGAATTGATATTCAAAGGAGATTAAAGAATAAATTTAAAGAATTTATCTTGGATAAAATTAATGGGAATATTTGAATAAAAGAATATTCTGAAGTGGAATGAGGCGTATGTTGTGTTTGTGTAACACTTTTATAATATATACGCGAGTTATTCAGAAAGACCGGGTTTATCCCATTCTGAATAACTGATTCGACGTGGTGTCGAAGATGAAGACGGTGGTCGAAGACCGGAAGTCTTCACGTCGTTTGGGTGATTACTGATGATCTTGATTGGGCTGTACACCCAAGAAGATGGAAACAGTTGGTGATCGTCCAGACGTACTTGGAGATCGATGGATATGCGGGGTACTAGGTGCCTCCGGTTTCGTTCAGACCCAGAACGGACTTGTAAATGGACTGTGTGTCTGACATTGGATTTTAGTCCGTGTGATTGATCTCTATTAAATATATATCTGTTTGGCGGCGGAGAATTTATTCTCTTGCTTAACGCCCTTCTCTGAGACGTACGAGCTCAGGGGTTATATATTGATGGATATCAAACGCATGGAGTGAATTGCCTGTGTGGCATGCCTGAGTGGCAATTGATCGAGGCTTCTGTTGAAAAGCAAAGTCTTGTGGTGATGATCAAAGCACAGCCTGTGTGGCACAGCTTTGTGTAACGTGAATTCGCGAGCCTCACACCCCGGTTGTGAACCAAAAACGGGAGAGGACGTCAGGGAGGGCATGCGTTTCTTTCTAGCTAGAAGTGGCGTCAGTGGTTTTACACGCCCTGACGAGTTTGACTTATGTGGTTGTTGCTGTTGCGAGGCGCCTTGGTTATATCGGTTTCGGCCGATGCATTCTGGTCGGCAGACGGACCAGACTTACACCCCATAGGGTGGGGAGACGCATGTTCAGGGTTTAAGTTTAATCCACATCGGTGGACCGGCCCTGAGGATCCAAGGGTCGATGCGCTCTGACCCTGAGGCTCGGGCTAGACAGTCTCGAAGTCGGTGAGGACTATCTTTTGCCTCGGTTCATAGACGGAAATCCAATTTCCAAATACGTGACTTTGCGGTTTTATTTGTAAACCTATATATGGCGACATAGTGGCATGGGACGCTCATGCCGCCTATGATTGATACTTATGATTTGAAGTTGTTTCATACACTATGCACTTATTATAGTATCAAATGATTTGTTTTAAACGTATCAAGCATTCTTTGGCTGTTATAAGGGAAAACCCTATCCTCGGCTGCGTTGCATTGTGTGATGGGACCTGGGTCTTATAACAGCTTCATTTTTCTTTATTTAGCATTGCGCTGTTTGTTTTATGCACTGGTATTCTTGGGAGGAAACCCGTTCCGTGTTATACGGCGTGGTCCCTTGATTTACCTAACTTTGAAAATAAAGATAATAACTGTTTTAGTTCTCACACCAGTCACATGACTGACCTGGAGTTTATTGTTTTAACCTAAACTCTGGGTGCCCCTTTTTTTGACACGGGCAGCTAGTAGTTTTGGTTTTGCAGATTTATATTCACAGGATCCTGGTTTACAGCTGGAACGATATCCGGAAAGCTTTGTATCCATATATCTCATTCTAGTTGTGTATTGTATTATTTTTCCGCTGCTATGTAACTTATTGTTAATCTCTGATATTTCTGTGTAATATTCTTTTATACTGTATATTCTTGTAATCTGATGCATTGTTGTAATATACAGTGAAATGTTCTTCTGTATGTGTTCTGTTGTGGCTTGTTCTCGAACTATCCGCCGCTTTCCTTTACGGGGAAGTTGCGGGTCTTTACACGTGGTATCAGAGCTTTGGTTTACAAAGCTCAGAGAACAAGGCACATTAGAACCATACGAAAGAATTCATCAGAAAGTGGATTAGTAATATCCGACGAGAATGACTCGTTAGAGATGGGATCAGTAGTATCCTAGAACGAGTGTGAAGAGTATATTTTTCAAATGAAAACAATTTTTGTTTTGAAAATTTAAATCAATTATTCGTATTTGATTATCTGTTTATATTGATTTTGGACAATCCAGTATATATAAATTTTGCGTATACGTCTGATCCGCGTGTATTCGAAGTTTTAATATATTGGATAGATATAGCATCACACTCTAGTCGCCCGGGGATGATGTTGATAATGACCATGGCATCATCAATAATTATGTTCGTGTTTCGAAGGTGTGATATCCATATATTTCCTATTGACTGGTGTGAGAACCAAAATTAGATAGGGCCTATTGTTGTGATTTGGCATCAAGAACCTGATTTTTGTATATGTATCAAAATTATGAATTTGAAACTCTAATTCACTAATTGATTGATGTTTGTGTTGTTTGTTCATTTGTTTGCTAATTTTGAACCATTATGCCTAATTTGATCGAATAATGAATTGTATTGAAATTGGTCGCATTTGCTTGCATATACATGTACTTACATTGAACAGGTCATAGCAAGGAGGCTAGAGCCAGAGAATAAAATTTGTTTGCCCGACAAATAGGTACATGTTTACTACATAATTTACTGTTTTGTTTGGGTGATGATGATTTTATGAGCCTATTGGCTAGCCGCTTGGCCTTTTCTTTTTCTTTTTGAGATCTGAAGGACCGGGGAAGCTATTTGAAATTCCCCGATGCTCCCATTCCAGGGGAGGTTATGGCGAAATTTTTCAAAAATTTAGGGTGTTAGCCAAATTTTTGAAATTTTGAAAATTCTCAGAAACTAAAGAGTTGGAGAATGGGAGCCAGATAGAGCGTAGTGTTGAAAGATCAAACCACTTTCGACTTTGTTCCTTTTCGGGGACGAAAAGTTTTAAGTGGGGGAGATTGTAACAACCCGAAAATCTGGGCCAGTTTAAAATTTTTATTTTGGCAATTTTAGCGAATTTCGAATATTTAAAATAGATTATTTTAAATAATATCGACGAGAAATTTATTTTGAATAGAATTCGAACGTATATATTATACGCGTCGTCGTTAGAATATAAATATTATATATAATTATAAATAGAATTGAAAATGGCGCGGTAGTTCGATAATTCGATTTCAAACTTCGATTGAATGTACCGGGTGCAAAATAATCCGGATTTTAGTGAAACCAGAAATAATGGAATCTAATAGTGAATATCTTTCTAACGAATTCGAATAATCAAATTTTCATAGCGGGGATCAAAGGATATGTCCAGTTGAAAATTCTGAATAGTCGCTATGGAATTCTGGCCCTAAAAAATGGACATTTTGCAAACGACCTCGGATTTCGATGAAACCAGTTTTGCTGGGTCCGTGGTGTCAAATTATTGCTAGGTTTCAAATTTCATAATTTTTCGAATCAATATGTGAGCGTGGCTAAGGAAAACGCGTTTGACCAGTTTCAGTTGATTTTAATCGACTGGAAAATCGCCATTTTTCCAACGGTCTCAGAATTCGACGAAACTAGTTTTGTTAGGACCGTATCGTCAATACGAAGCTAGAAAATATTTTTCTGGAATTTTTCTAGTTAGTATGTGACCCCGGTAATTTGAAATGTACGTTTAAAATTCAATATAGTGATTTAAATGTAAATTTAACGGAAACTGATTCAAACGATCGAATCAGCTTGCGATACATGTCCCATTGTGTTCGGGATGGGGGTGAAACACTATGGACGTCAGGCGGTGGACCTCGTTTCGAGGTCGTATGTAAAAAATTGCTTTTTGAGAGTAATTAATTAAAAAAAAATTCCTTTAAACCCCTCCTCTCTTCCTCCCTACCAGGTCAAACCCCCCCCCATTTCAAATCGGAAAAACCCGATTAAAAAAAAAAAAAGACGGAGCCCCCGTCGACGATCACCGCCGATCCTTCCGCCACCCCCTCCCCAGGCCTGCGCGCCTCCGACCAGAGCGCCGCCCCCTCCATCTCCTCCTCCCGCCGCTCCTCCCTTCCTCCGATTGAATCCCCCTCGCGAAAACCCTCGAAGCCCCCCTTCTACTGAACGCGTCGCCACCTGAAGGCAGCCCCACCGCCTCGCCTGACCTCTTCCACCCCGCTTCCAGCACCTCCTCCCACCACCGATTCCGCCAGTAAACCCCCCTGTAAGTTTTTTTTTGCTTATTTATTTTATTTGATTTTTATATAAAAAAAGAAAACTGATTTTTATATAAATGTTAAAACTGATTTTTTATAATGTTAAAACTGATTTTTTTTATGATGTTAAACCTGATTTTTTTTATAATGTTAAAACTGATTTATAAAGGAATTATAAAAACTGATTTATAAAGAAAATAAAAACTGATTTATAAAGAAAATAAAAACTGATTTTATTTTAAGGTTTAAAATAGGAAAAAGGTTTAAACTTTGAAATAGGAAAAAGGTTTAAACTTTGAAAAAGGAAAAGGTTTTAACTTTAAAAAGGAAAAGGTTTTAACTTTAAAAAGGAAAAAGGTTTTAACTTTAAAAAGGAAAAGGTTTTAACTTTAAAAAGGAAAAGGTTTTAACTTTAAAAAGGAAAGGATTTGAATTTTGAAAAGAAAAGATTTGATCTTTAAAATGGAAAAAGGCGGAATCTATATTTTTTAAAAAATTCGATTTTTATATATTGAATAGTAAAGTAAAAATTCGATTTTTACATATGTAGAGAATACGGGCAACGAAGATGACAATGGGCGAGAATGGCGAAGATTTCCATCAAAGAAGAGTCAAGATAATTGGATAGCTATATGTGAGAATTTCTCACCTTTCAATTAATTTTTCTAGTTATATATATATACTAGGATGCAGACGGTGCTTAGTAGCACCCGACACAATCGTCCACAGACCATGGACTTGTTTGTTTGGCTGTGTTGTTAGTGAGATTGTTTGAGTTGATTTGAATTGTTTGGTGAAATGAAATTGATATGATTGATGTGTGAATGGCGTGGGCCTTCACTAGACCGGGGATAAGGCTAGGCCTTGTCCCGTTATGCTGCCGAAATTTTCTAAAATAAGTTAGAAAATAAAAATATCATTTTATTGTGTAAATGAATAATAGAAATTCATATGTTGGAATAAAATGTTTTATCGTTAAAAATATAATTTTTAACGTGAGAATGAATATAGTGAAAGTGAATAAAATAAAATATTCATTTACAAACCAGACGGTTTGTTTATGTACGCCTATTTAAAGGACATTGATTGGGTCGATAAATTTTACACATCGCCCAACAGCACAAATAAAATATGTGTTTGATTGTTTGAAACCCCACACGGGTGTTGGGATGAAATTTGAAGTTCACTCATCCCGATTGATTGAATATGTCGATCGGTTGATTGACAGGTTGTTTTAAGCGTTGGATATCTATATTTGATGCTTATACAGTATAGTGCACTTTGGTTGATGGTTGATTATTTTTCCATGCTATTATATACATGTGTTGTATGAAAATCCATATAATTAACTTTGTATGGTAATTGATTGGGCCTCATTCC
Organism: Allium sativum; assembly: GCA_030737875.1. Classification (NCBI taxonomy): domain Eukaryota; kingdom Viridiplantae; phylum Streptophyta; class Magnoliopsida; order Asparagales; family Amaryllidaceae; genus Allium; species Allium sativum. The sequence goes on from CM060911.1 coordinate 197,930,928, forward strand.
AGTTTTAAAATAGAAATATTTGAAATAGAAATATTCGAAATGGAATATTTGAAAATATCAATATATGAAGCCGTGTTGATTAGATTGACGCCATTTTGACGTGAACGATATTTATATCGATTTTAAACGATTTCGAAATGAATTGAAAACGATTTCGAAATGAATTGAATTGAAAACGATTTCGAAATGAATTGAATTGAAAACGATTTCGAAATGAATTGAATTGAAAACGATTTCGAAATGAATTGAATTGAAAACGATTTCGAAATGAATTGAATTGAAAACGATTTCGAAATGAATTGAATTGAAAACGATTTCGAAATGAATTGAATTGAAAACGATTTCGAAATGAATTGAATTGAAAACGATTTCGAAATGAATTGAATTGAAAACGATTTCGAAATGAATTGAATTGAAAACGAATTCAAATTGAATTGAAAGTGAAATGAAATGAATTCAAATTGAATTGAAATTTGAATTGAATAGAAATGAACTTTAAAACGAATTTATAGAGAAGAATTCAATTTTGATTTGAATTGAAATGGAAGTTGAAATAGCTTTTGAAACGAATTTTAAAACTATTTATATAATTCGTTTTAAATAGAAATCGACGAAATATATATTATATATATTATATATATAATATAATGGCCTGAATAGAACGCGCCGCGCCGCGGCAGTTCGTGAATTTCGACCATTTATTTCAAACAGACATTACGGGAGATCCGACCGTCGGATTCTCCTAAAACCAGAACCGTTGGGTTCGTATCGAAAAGAGCTTTCTAACGAATGTTAGAAATTTGAAATCTAACGGTTGGATTTGGAGATACGTCCAAATCAAATTTGAAAAAGGTCGCTGTAAGTGCAGTTCGATGGCCGTTGTTGGAAATCGACTGTACGGGCCTTGATAAAATTATTAAAAATAGTAATAATTTGTGTAAAATCATAAGAAATGATTTGAGAAGAATTGGGATGAAAAACTCCATATTTGAAAAGATAAAAATAGATTTTTATCGAAATGAACTAGTTTTGAACTAGAATTATAATTCTATTTATTTTTTAAATAAATAAATTGAATTTGAAAAGGGTTTTGAAAATAACCAAAATTTCCAATGATTGCATTGGAGTGGATTTGAATCGAAATTGTCTTCGGAATATTTCGATGTTGGAATTCGTGATTATACAGATGTTGTTATGGAAATTTGAAAGATATATATTTATATCGTTATTTCCAATACGACATTTGTTAGTCGTAGAATTTGATATTGAATATAAGCCGATATATTTTCTATTTAGAGCCTTGTATTGAATATCAAATGTGATTTGGGTTTGTCGCGAATGGTGTCTTCACTAACACTGTTCTTGAACCTAGTTGTGAAAAGATTAAATCTTTTTATTTAGATTTAATGAAGTGTACCAATTGAATAATATTTAATTGGAATTGAAGTGATATTGATTTTTGGGTTTATCGTGAACAGTGTTTTAAATAACACTCGTTCTTTAACCCAATAATTAATGGAATGTGATTTTGGGTTTATCGTGAACCGTGTTTTAAATGACACTGATTCTTTAACCCAGCCGAAGATTAAAACTAAGTGGAGTTTTAATGAATCTTTAATTAGATTGAAATGATCGAAAATGGAGTATCACCAGTTTTGCTCCAGGCGATAGTTAAATCTTTAATTAGATTTGAACGTGAAATGGTAATTGGATTTACCGATAACACTGTGGTGTTAGATATGAAGTATTACCAGTTTTACTTCATGGGATGAATAGGTTGGGATTGGGAAATAAAATAAATGATTACTTCGGTGTGGTTCGCTAATCCCGACTAGTTTGAATTGATATTCAAAGGAGATTAAAGAATAAATTTAAAGAATTTATCTTGGATAAAATTAATGGGAATATTTGAATAAAAGAATATTCTGAAGTGGAATGAGGCGTATGTTGTGTTTGTGTAACACTTTTATAATATATACGCGAGTTATTCAGAAAGACCGGGTTTATCCCATTCTGAATAACTGATTCGACGTGGTGTCGAAGATGAAGACGGTGGTCGAAGACCGGAAGTCTTCACGTCGTTTGGGTGATTACTGATGATCTTGATTGGGCTGTACACCCAAGAAGATGGAAACAGTTGGTGATCGTCCAGACGTACTTGGAGATCGATGGATATGCGGGGTACTAGGTGCCTCCGGTTTCGTTCAGACCCAGAACGAACTTGTAAATGGACTGTGTGTCTGACATTGGATTTTAGTCCGTGTGATTGATCTCTATTAAATATATATCTGTTTGGCGGCGGAGAATTTATTCTCTTGCTTAACGCCCTTCTCTGAGACGTACGAGCTCAGGGGTTATATATTGATGGATATCAAACGCATGGAGTGAATTGCCTGTGTGGCATGCCTGAGTGGCAATTGATCGAGGCTTCTGTTGAAAAGCAAAGTCTTGTGGTGATGATCAAAGCACAGCCTGTGTGGCACAGCTTTGTGTAACGTGAATTCGCGAGCCTCACACCCCGGTTGTGAACCAAAAACGGGAGAGGACGTCAGGGAGGGCATGCGTTTCTTTATAGCTAGAAGTGGCGTCAGTGGTTTTACACGCCCTGACGAGTTTGACTTATGTGGTTGTTGCTGTTGCGAGGCGCCTCGGTTATATCGGTTTCGGCCGATGCATTCTGGTCGGCAGACGGACCAGACTTACACCCCATAGGGTGGGGAGACGCATGTTCAGGGTTTAAGTTTAATCCACATCGGTGGACCGGCCCTGAGGATCCAAGGGTCGATGCGCTCTGACCCTGAGGCTCGGGCTAGACAGTCTCGAAGTCGGTGAGGACTATCTTTTGCCTCGGTTCATAGACGGAAATCCAATTTCCAAATACGTGACTTTGCGGTTTTATTTGTAAACCTATATATGGCGACATAGTGGCATGGGACGCTCATGCCGCCTATGATTGATACTTATGATTTGAAGTTGTTTCATACACTATGCACTTATTATAGTATCAAATGATTTGTTTTAAACGTATCAAGCATTCTTTGGCTGTTATAAGGGAAAACCCTATCCTCGGCTGCGTTGCATTGTGTGATGGGACCTGGGTCTTATAACAGCTTCATTTTTCTTTATTTAGCATTGCGCTGTTTGTTTTATGCACTGGTATTCTTGGGAGGAAACCCGTTCCGTGTTATACGGCGTGGTCCCTTGATTTACCTAACTTTGAAAATAAAGATAATAACTGTTTTAGTTCTCACACCAGTCACATGACTGACCTAGAGTTTATTGTTTTAACCTAAACTCTGGGTGCCCTTTTTTTTGACACGGGCAGCTAGTAGTTTTGGTTTTGCAGATTTATATTCACAGGATCCTGGTTTACAGCTGGAACGATATCCAGAAAGCTTTGTATCCATATATCTCATTCTAGTTGTGTATTGTATTAATTTTCCGCTGCTATGTAACTTATTGTTAATCTCTGATATTTCTGTGTAATATTCTTTTATACTCTGTATATTCTTGTAATCTGATGCATTGTTGTAATATACAGTGAAATGTTCTTCTGTATGTGTTCTGTTGTGGCTTGTTCTCGAACTATCCGCCGCTTTCCTTTACGGGGAAGTTGCGGGTCTTTACATAGTAGGATGGTGTACTATGCCGTCTAAGATTAATACATTTATATTGAAATGTTTTAGATATATATACACACTAATAATAATATCGTTTTTACGTATCAAGCATCTTTTGACCATTATAAGGTAAAACCCTATCCTCTGGTGTACGTTGCATTGTGTGATGGGACCTGGGTCTTATAATGGTTTCATTTTTCTAAAAAGCATTGCGTTATTTGACGATTTACTTTAATTATACACTGGCAATCCAATGGAGTAAACCCGTTCCGCATTAGCAGCGTGGTCATGTGATTAGCCTACTTATTAGATAGGTTAAGTTAAGAATTCACACACCAGTCCTTGTTGCTGGCTATGGAACTGGTTACGCATGATAGGGGGTTCTCGCCATGGTGTTTGGTGGCGAGCAGTGGACTCTTACCCCTACATGTCCCTTATTTATTAGGGTTGGTTAGGCGTTAGCCTGGAGGCTCGAAAGGGTCGCCGTAAAACAAGGTGTACTGGGGTACCTCTGTAAGCCACGGTGGGAGTTTAGCCCACTGCCTCATGGCGGGTCGTTACAGCTGGTATCAGAGCGAGGTTAGCTCAAATATTTGGGGTACAACTCGTTAGAACTAAACAGAAGACTCATCAGAGGTTGGATTAGTAATATCCAATAAGAATACTCATTAGAGATAGGATCAGCAGTATCCTAGAATGAGAATACTCGTTAGAGATGGGGTTAGCAACGCCCTAGAATGAGTCAGAGTGGAAAGTTTATAATTAACGTACTTGTTATTATATATAATTCGATTTTAGAAAATGTGATTTTGAATATTTAAAAGTTATATATTTTTGAAAATTTAATCAACTAATTGATTGGCGATTGTGTTGTGTGAATATGAATTCAACTAATAAAATGATTAAACAATTAAAGAATCAAAATTAAATTAGTTAAATAAACAACTTTAGCTTCATTTCCTTTTCGAGGACGAAAATATTTTAAGTGGGGGAGATTGTAATAACCCGCAAATTCTGAACCAATTTAAAAAATTTATTTTAGAAAATTTTAATGAATTTTGAGGATATAATATAATTTATTATTAATAATGATGGCTAGAATTTATTTTTGTCGAAGTTAGAACGAATAAATTTAATTTTAAATATAAAAGGTGTGAGAAATGGCGCGGTAGTTTTAAAATTTGATTTTAAACTTTAACTGAATGTACAGGATTCAAAATAAATCAGAATTGAGTGAAACAAGAAATATTTAAATCTGTTTAATCATATCTTTCTAACGAATCTGAAAAATTGAAATTTCATAGCGGAAATCAAAAGTTATGGCCAATTCAATTTTTAGAAAGGTCGCTGTAGAATATATATATATTATATGGCCCAAAAGGCTACTTTTCACATATGAAGGAATTTCGAGTCGAAACCACTTCCATTGAGTTCGGAATGACGTTTCTGCATTGAAAAACAGTAAACACTTATATATTTTGAGTTTTGGAATTTATTTGTTTAAAAATGTATTTTTAATATTAAATATATTGGCCTTAAAAATAGTCATTTTTCAAACGACCTCTGTTTTCGACGAAACCACTTTTGTTGGAACCGGAATGTCAAATTATAGCTAGGTTTCAATTTTCAGAATTTTTCGAATTAATATGTGAGCGTGGCGAGAGAAAATGCGTTTTGACTATTTTAGTTAAATTTAAACGCCTTAAAAATAGCCATTTTTCAAACAGTCTCAGAATTCGACGAAAATAATTTTGTTGGAACCGTATCGTCATAAGAAAGCTAAAAATATTTTTTTTAGAATTTTCTGAGGTCGTATGTGGCCCCGGCATATTTATATGTACGGTCAATATTTAATTAATTAATTTTTAATGCAATTTTAAATAAAAATCATACAGATTTCGGAATTGGGCCACGTGACCTATCCCATTGCGTTCAAAAGGTGTCAAAACCTTAAGAACGACAGTAAGCAGGCCCAAATCAGAGAAAGTCCGAAAATCCACCTTTTAAGCACGATTTTCGAGATTTAATATTAAATATTATTAAAATATTCAGGCCGAAACCCTAACCCTAATTTCAGCCGCCACCTAAACCGAAGGCCAGAAATCTCCTAATTTCAAACGCTCATAACTTTTGATCCGCTCAACGAAAATCGACAAACTTGGTACCAAATCGAAGCTCTCGGAGAGATCTTTCAATCCATACGGTCAAGATCGGGTTTTGGTTCGCGGATTTCACGAATTCTGGACTGAAACGTGGCGGGTTCGGGTTCGATTTTTGCTGAAAATTGAATTGGCCATAACTTTTGATTTCCGCTATGAAATTTCAATTTTTCAGATTCGTTAGAAAGATATGATTAAACAGATTTAAATATTTCTTGTTTCACTCAATTCTGATTTATTTTGAATCCTGTACATTCAGTTAAAGTTTAAAATCAAATTTTAAAACTACCGCGCCATTTCTGACTCCTTTTATATTTAAAATTAAATTTATTCGTTCTAACTTCGACAAAAATAAATTCTAGCCATCATTATTAATAATAAATTATATTATATCCTCAAAATTCATTAAAATTTTCTAAAATATAAATTTTAAATTGGTTCAAAATTTGCGGGTTGTTACACAAATCCGAGGTATCTCGCTTTCCTTCATAAAGTTTTCCAACATCTACATAAGTTAACAGTCTGGGCTCCATACCATGACTTTACTCGTAGCTAAAAACTAACATATATCCATTTCCTTGAGGTCCTCATCCCGTTTCTAGTTCATACCGAGGTGTGAGGCTCGCGAATTAACGCTACACAAAGCTATGCTAATTAAAGTTGTGCTTTGATCATCAAACACAAGACTTTGGTTTTCAACAAAAGTCTTAATCCATGCAACTCAGCATGCCACACTATTAATCCATACTATACCACTGGTTTCCGCCAATATATAACCTCTAAGCTCGTATGTCTAAGAGAAGGGTGTTAAGAAAGAGAATAAATTCTCTGCCACCAAACAGATATATATTTAGCAGAGATCAACGAATACAGTATAAAGGAATACAACGTCAGACATACCATCCATTTGCAAGTCCGTTCCTGGGTCTGAACGAAACCGGAGGCACCTTATTCCTCGTCCCATATGTCCAATACAGGAGAGAGCCCTCGCATATCCGGTCGATCTCCAAGTATGTATGGATGATCACCACTTATTACCTTGTATTGGGTGTACATCCCAATCAAGACATGAGTAATCATCCAAACGAAGTGAAGATCTCCGGTCTTCAACCACTGTCTTCATATCATCGACATTTAGTCGCCGTATTAGTTATTCAGAATGGGTTAAACCTGGTCTTTCCGAATAACTTGCATATATTATAATCAACTGGTCATTCCAATTCAGAATATTATTTTATTCAAATATTCTTTTCACAATTTAAACCAAATTAAGGTTTATCAAACTAGTCGGGATTATCGAGCCTTACCGAAGTAATCATTTATTTTATTTTTCCAATCCCAACCTATTCATCCCATGGAGCAAAACTGGTAATACTCCATATCTAACACCCACTGTGTTATTGGTAAAATTAATTACCATTTCTCGTTTCAAATATAATTAAAGATCTAACTACCGCGCGGAGTAAAAATGGTGGTACTCCATTCTCGGTCATTTCATGAATTTGATAAATTTAATTATCTCATTCCCATTCCAATCTAATTAAAGATTCATTAAAACTCCAACTTGGTTTTAATAGCGAAAATCCTTACTTTATGATTATTCAACATTAAGAAATTAATATTGTCTTTAACTGGGTTAAAGCACCAATGTTATTAAAAACACTGTTCACAATAAACCCAAATCATCTTCCATAAAAATGGAATCTTCACGGAAATCCAACAGTATATAATCGATATAAATTTCTGTATCAAACTAATACTATAAACAGAATAATGGCTAAGCCATCTAAATTCCATATATAGTAATGGTCGTTCTTCATAGAAGCTCATCTCGATTAGTACCAAATCGAATTCCATTCAATTCCAATTTAATACATTAAATTGAAAAACTTTACTTTTGAAAATTTCCATTAAATCTTAATTAAAAGATTATAAATTCCAAATCATGTCTTCACCGTTAATTAGGTTAAAGAACAAATGCCTTTATAACACAGTTCACGATAAACCCACACTCAACTTTCATTTCAATTCCAATTAAACATTAATTAATTGTTAAAATTCTCTAAATCTTAATTAAAAGATTTATTCTTTTCTCAACGGGGTTTAAGAACAGTGTTAATAAAGACACCATTCACGACAAATCCAAAATCCAATTTCAATTCAATTCCAATTAAAACTTCTCTAAATCTTATTTAAAAGATTTATTCATTTCTCATTGGGGTTTAAGAACAGTGATATTAAATACAAGGCTCTGAATAGAAAATAATATCGGCTTATATTCAATATCAAATTATGAAACAAACGGATATCGTATTCGGAATAACGATATCCATATCTTCCAAATTCCTCAATAATATCCGTATAATCACATAATCCAATACCGAAATATTTCGAAGATTATTTCCATTCTAATTCATACATCAGAAAAATTCTGGTTATTTTAAAACCCATTTTCAGTCCAATTTATTATTTCTAAAAATAATTGGATTATTATTCTAGTTATTAACTAGTTCATTTCGATAAAAATATATTTTTATCTTTTCAAACTTGGAATTTTTCATCTATAATATTTCCAAATCATTTATTATGATTTTACATAATTTTTCCATATTTTTAATAATTTTATTAAGGCCTTTACAGTCGGTTTCCAATATCGGCCACCGAACCGCATTTACATCCACCTTTTCTAAAATTGATTTGGACATATTTTAAAATCTAACCGTTAGAATTCAAATCTCTTATATTTATTGGAAAGCTCTTTCAATAATAACCTAACGGTTCCAGTTTTAGGAGAATCCGATGGTCGGATCTCACGTTACGTCCATTTGAAGTTAGTAGTCGAAATTCATGAACGGTAGCTGCGCGTTCTATTCAGGCCATTATATATAATATATATATATATATATATATATATATATATCGTCGATTTCCATTTAAAACGTATTTTATAAATCGTTTATAAATTCATTTTAAAATGATTTCAACTTCTTTTTCAATTTTGAATCAAAATTGAATATTCCATGTCATTATAATATTAAAACGATAATTTTTCAAAACATCAGATTTTGAAATCAATTCAATATTTCGATATTCATTATAAAATGACTAAAATCGATATAAAAATCCATTCGAGTAAAAATGGCGTATATTTAACTCGGCTTCTTCTATTTCAATATTTTCGTGTCCATCCAAAATCGGACATCAAAATCATAATTTAATTCTTTACTAGATTTTATTTTAGAATATTTACTATTTTAAAATATTCATTATTTTAAAATATTTGTTATTTTAAAATATTCATTATTTTCGAATCAGAATGTGACTCAATCAATTACAATATAATTTCGGTTATACGGATTTCATACATCGCATGTATTCAACAATATTGATAAATAATCATTCAACATTCAGACATCATCCAGGGTGCAATTTACAACTGTATAAGCGTTAAAATAAATAAATAACGCTCATCACAACCTGTCAACCCATCGATTGACATACAACTAAATATTGGGATTAATGTATGTCAAATATCATCCCAATACCCGTGTGGGGTTTTCAAACAACGAGTACTAATTATTATTTGTGCACTTGGGCGATGTGTAAAAATTACCGTCCCAATCAATATCAGTTAAATAGGTGTACATAAACAAGTCGTCCAACTTGTAAATGGATATTTATTCCATTTTTACTGTTTAAATTATAAATGGATATTTATAATTTCAACTTCAACTACCACAATAATATTAACATTATTTTTTTATGTGTTAAACATTCCAACATCACAAACAAAACACAATACAGTCAATTAAAAGGTCTATGGACGAGGGAGGTGAGCTAACATGCACTGTATACAATTTATAATGATTAAACTAATAAAAATCAACACTGGCAATTCTATATATTTTTATACATGAATAAAATAACATGATAAAATAATTTTGAGTGAGAAGGAGTTCTCACGTTGGTTTCCACTCCGTCATTCTTTAGCTTACAATTTAAGTATAGTTCGGGTTTAAATTTTCCTGAAATTCTAATGTTCTCCATTTCCGTTCTGGTCAGTTCCAAGTTGTAGTGCTCGATTTTACGGTTCCAACGCAGTTTGCTTTGTCAAATTCCGTGTCTGTTTGAACAAGTTACGACCTTTTAAAATATAATTACTTTAATAAATATTTAGTTAATAATTAATTTTAAATTTACAACCTTAATCCCTTTTTAATTTTTCTTCCTTCATCATCGTTTTTCTCTATGACTCCAGAAAACCCATCGTCGATCTAAATCGATCCCTCACAGCGCCCCCATAGTTGATCGGAGGTCGATCAACCTCCTCCCTAACGCCCGACTACAAAACACCTCCCCACGGATAGAATTTACGGTGAATCGGTGGCCCCCAAACTACCAAAAACTGATCTGAACGCCCACCGTTTCGAAGAAGATTCAGGCCACCAGAAAACACCAGGCGCCATCACCACCGTTGAAGACCAAGACCTCACCACCCTCATCGATTTGCTTTGGAATGTTTTAAAAATTATTGTATGGTGGAGGAGATCGGAGGAGATGTGTAACAACCCGTATTTTCTGCGATATATAATTAATTTATTTAATTATTTAAATAATGATTTAGAGAATTAAATGGTCATTGAATTAAATAACTTGAATATTTAATTAAAATAATAATTAAATAATATATTTAATTCAGAAATAATCAGAATTAGTGGAATTCACAACATTGTGTGAAATGGACAATTCAAAGTATATAATTCAGTTTAGAGTTGAATTATAATAACGAACATATTATTTGAACGAAGTTTGAACGTATAATTATATTATAATTAAAATCGAGCTTGAAATGGCACGGCAGTTCATTATTTGGCGATTTGAACTTCAACTGAAGGTACATGATTCGTTTTAAGCTGGATTTCTGTGAAACAAGAAATGTTTGGAGCTGGTGAAGTATATTTTTCTAGTAGAAGAGAAAAATCGGGATTTCGTCACGTATATTTTGATTTATGTCCAAATCAAATTTTAGAAAAGTCGCTGTGGAATTCCTTTATAATTTATAACGATTTATTTATATTTATAAAAGGAATTTCATTATAAATCGAATATTGATTTATATCGGGATTTGATGTATGAAGTTAGAAATTCATATAGGAATATTCTAGAGCTGTATGATATTCTGTTGTGAAAATATACGATAATATTTATTTATAAATATTTAATTTAATTGTTTTTAAATATAATTTAATATTTAAAAAGGGTTATTTAGAGCTTTAAAAATAGCCACTTTTGCAAACGAAGTCGAAATTCGATGAAACTAATTTTGTTGGATCTGCAACATCAAATTATTGCTGGATTCCAAGTTCCGTGATTTTTAGAGTCACTGTGTGGCCGAACAGATTTTTAGAGTGAAAAACAATCGATATTTTGACAGTTAAAAATACGCTGTGTGAGCAAACAGAGTCGGAATTCGACGAAACCAGTTTCGTTGGGACCGTAATGTCGAACTCTAGCTGCATGTCGGTTTTCATGATTTTTAGATACCATGTGTGTTCGTAGGGATTTTTAGAGTGTTGAAACAAATTTAAAATGAATATTTAAAACTAAAATATCTTAGTATGTGTGAACCAAAACTAGCTACATAGTCATCGTTTCAGCCACACACACAAATATGATCCCCTATAAAATCAAATTCTCAGGCCGCCACTTCCTTTTTGCTGAAAACCCAAATGTGAAGGAACCATGGTCCTCAAAAATCAAACACAAATCCAAACAAATTCTAAAAATCCTCAAACATAGATATTCATGATCCTCTAATGATTCTCGACGTCCTGGTATGCATTTTGAGGGACTCGGCTTTGTCTGGGGTTGGTGCGAAGTACATCGTGCCCTTCAGTAAAGCTAGGGTTTGCTATAAGTTGGGGTTTGAGGCATCGTGTTCGAATTTGAGGCTCAATGTGTGGTTGTGGTGGATTTTCGCAGGTATTGGTGAATTTCTGGGGTATTTGGTTGAGTTGAGGAAGGGCGATGTACTGGGGGTCACGCTTGTGCCTGAGGACCGATCGAAGAAGAAGCACCGAGTTCAATAGTGATGGTATGAGCGTGAAGAGGGGGTGAAGAGAGGGATCATGGTGATTATGGTTTGAATTATCATGAAGGGATTAAGGAGGATAACGGATTTGAAATTCTTGGCTGTGGTGGGTTCAATGAGTGGGGGTCACGGCATTTTGTGTTTGAGGAAGACAGGTCAAGGCGGGTTGGGCTTCAGGCAAGGGAACATGGGCCGAGGTTGTGAGGTTAAGGCCTGTTTTGAAATTCAAATCCAAGTTTTTATTTTTAATAATGTATTGACTTGTATTGATATATCTTGGTCATACGATACCAGAATTTCGAACCGTCAGTTACGTTAGGATTGTATGGACGGTGGCTACACCTTGGAGCTAACTGGGAGTGAATCCGAGCTCGTTACAATTTATAAAAAAATAAATTGTCCGTCTGAATCGAGCGATGGTTATCGTTATTAACGATGATCGTCCAATGTGAGTAAAACTCACCAACTCTGAACAGTTATAGAAATATTTTTAGAACTGTTAATCATCTGTTGATTGCTATGTGTTAACTGTTTGGTTGAATTGCTTGTGTATTGGTTGAAATTATAGATAACGATATATATATATATATCGTTAATCAAATACCGATTCCGTTTAACATAATATTTCATCTTAAAATGAAATCGATGTTAATGATATTGTTTAACATCTGTAGATGCAGGAAAACAGGTCGGAGGAATCCAACTGGATTCCTCAACATTTATTTTACTGTTTTTCATATATTGTAATATATGATGTGATATATAATATGTGTTGATTACATGTGTTGAATGAGATCGATCATTGTTATTTGGGTATTTTAAATAGCATAGGAAATACTGGAATGTAAAAAGGGGATTTTCAAAGTATATTTGAAAATAGATTGTTTATATAAAATCAATGGATTTTATATATAAAAGGAAAAAGGGTTTTATATACGGAAATAATTATATAATCAAAAGAGTTAAAAAGAATATATTTGTAAAACAAACATAAAGGAGATATATTTGTAAAACAAATATAAAGGAGATATATTTGTAAAACAAATATAAAGGATATATATTTATAAAACAAATATAAAGGAAATATATTTGTAAAACAAATATAAAGGAAAATATTTGCAAAACAAATAGGAAGAGAAATATTTGTAAAACATTTACAATTAAAATAGAAACAGGAATATTTGTAAAACATTTACAAAGAGGAACGCAAAGGAAATATTTATTGATTAAATAATAGAATTGAAAGGAAATATTTATTGGTTAAATAAATAGAGTTGAAAGGAAATATTTATTGGTTAAATAAATAGAATTGAAGGGAAAATATTAATTTGTTAAATAAATAAAATAGAAGGAGAAATATTTGTGAAATCAAATATAAAGGAAAAGATTTGTGAAATCAAATATAAAAGTAAATATTTGTTAAATAAATAGAAAAGATAAAAGGAATATTTATTTGTTAAATAAATAAAAATTGAAAAGAGAATAGTTATTTGTTAAGTAAACAAATAGAAAAGGAATAAATCAAAGGAGATAATTCAAAGGAATTAATCAAAGGAGAAAATTCAAAGGAATAAATCAAAGGAGATAATTCAAAGGAATTAATCAAAGGAGATAATTCAAAGGAATAAATCAAAGGAGTTAATTCAAAGAATTAATCAAAGGAGATAATTCAAAGGAATAAATCAAAAGAGTTAATCGAAATGTGTTAATCGAATAGAGTAAATGAGTTAGAGTTAACCAGTTAGAGTTAATCAGTTAGAGTTAACCAGTTAGGGTTAATCAGTTAGAGTTGACCAGTTAGAGTTAATCAGTTAGAGTTAATCAATTAGGGTTGACCAGTTAGAGTTGACCAGTTAGAGTTGATCAGTTAGAGTTAACCAGTTAGAGTTAACCAATAGAGTAATTAAATAGAGTTAATCGAATTAGAATAAATCGATTAAGGTTAGTCGAATTAGGAGTTATCGAATATTAGTTATTCGAATTGAGTTAAAAGGAGTTATCGAATATAAGTTATTCGAATCGAGTTAAAAGGAGTTATCAAATATTAGTTATTCGAATCGAGTTAAAAGGAGTTATCGAATCTAGTTATTCGAAAGGAGTTATCGATTAGTTTAATCGAAAGGAGTTATTGAATTTAGTTATTCGAAAGGGGTTATCGATTAGTTTAATCGAAAGGAGTTAATCGAATTTAGTTATTCGAAAAGGAGTAATCGAATATAGTATTCAAAAAGAGAGATTATCGAATATCGTTTATTCGAAAGAAAGAGTAATCAAATATTAGCTATTCAAAGTAAGTTAATCGAATATAAGTTATTCGAAGAGAGATAATCGAATATAGGTTATTCGAAGAAGAGTTAATCAAATAGAGATTACTCGAAGGGAGTTAATCAGTGAATTCGATTATATCGAATTCGGGAAAGTATTATTTACTTTCCAGTTTTTAAATCAAGATTTATTTATTTATAAATAAATTAGAGTAGGTTAATTATTCAAAGTAAGAAACAAAAAGTTAGATGTTAAGTTAGATATTTCAGAAGTAGGGTTTATAACGTTATCGTTATAACCAATGTTTCTGTAAAAGAAGTGGATTCTTAAATAGAATCCGAGAGAGTCCCAAGGAAGTTTGTTAAAGGTTTAAAAGATAAACTTTGAATATTTCGAAGTTAAAACGTTGTTCAGTTAAGGTCTGAGAGGTAATTATACCCCAACTTGATTGACTTCCTTCTTAACTAAGGAATGGTAAGGTTTGATAGTGAGTGATGGTTAAGTGAATTTAGTAAATGGTTTGAGTTGGCGTTGCGATGTTTTATTTAAACATCTGTTTAAACCAAATGAAGGAGCTTTGGAAATGTCTTCCAAATAAGAATCAGAAATGTTTTCTATTATAGAAAACAGGAAATGGAAATGTTTTCCATTGTTAATAACGTATATTTTCTAAATTAGAAAATAAGAAAATGTTGAATATACGGAAACATGAGATAAGTAAATTAATGAACTAAAGAGATAAATGTTAAATGATGATTGATCGATATAATTTCCATCTGGAAATGATATCGTTGTTTGCACACGTGTTTTTCTTTGATAGTTAAATCACAGACTATCAAAGTTTTGACCATTTTAACGTTGTTAATATGGAGAAACCGGTTGGATTATCATCCGAAGAACCACTCCGTATTGGCATAAGCGTTGCGAATCATAGATGCCAAAGATAATTGAAGACGGAGTAAAGTGCAAGGGCTGTTGTATAAATCTTAGGTAAAGATTGCCTAATATGGTTGTACTGAATAGTGCCTTCGGTTTGTCCAATCCCAGGACGACCTGTATGGAAGAATGTCTGACAGAGTATATTTAATAGATCGCGTTAGTTGATCTCTTCAAACGTATTTACATCTGGTGGAGGAGGAATTCGTTTCTCTTAGCTGTATACCCGTGGTATTTTTGGGGAAATCAATTTGTGATTTGGCGGGTATGACGATGTGACATTCAAAGTGAATAAACGTGTGATCTTTCGGAGATAAGCGTGGCCTCTAGCCTCACAACCGGGAAATGACAGAAATCGGGTAGGCAACATGGCTATGTAGGTCGCACCTATTAGGGTGTATAATCACCTGATATAGAGTTTCATTTATTTCTAAAAATCTATTTTCAATGCTGTCCCATTCGGGAAACGATTGCTGATCCCAGCCGTTGGTGATACACATTCGATACACTCAGCGAAATGAGTGGTCGGTCATGTGTGGTCGGGTTGCAAGATGTTCTTGTTGAACCCATTGTATTACTCTCTAGAGGTACACTAGCGAAACGTGGTTCCATACCTTGTCATAGTTGGAAATCCATTACCCAATGCGTGCTTGCGGTTTTGATTGTATACTATATATGTAGAACGTGATATGAAAGCGTTTCTGCTAGATGATTATTATATTGTGGTTGATAGACATTATTATAATATCAAAAGGTTTTTGAAATAAAGATGTTTTGGATTCTCATAAGGGAAAAAACCGTTCCGTTATACGGCGTGGTCTTATGAGATATTGTTTACTTGTTCAAACTGTTTTACTCACACCAGTCCCATGACTGACCCAGAGTTTATTTTGTTTTGTTTTCCTTAAACTCTTTGGTGCCTAATTTTATACGGGCAGTCAAGTAGTCGGGATTTACAAATACTTGAAGAGCTGGAGTAGGAGGCTTCAGGATTTTATATAGCTATTGTTATTCCGCTGTGTTGTAAGTGCTGTACTTGATAATGATATGTATATTCAAGTACAATCTTTTATTTCAAAGTTACGTTATATTTCATTCGTTCCGCTGTGAGATTCGTGTTTACTCTGATGTTGTAGGTTTTTCTTCTTCTTTTATTCTAAGTTTCTATCTTATCTATTCTCACCCTCTGATTTCTTTCATTAACTACTGGTATTTTTCGATGTTTGGTTAGTCGTCATTGAGTTTATGTCGATAACCAAAGTCGCTAAAAACCGGGTCGTTACAGTTGGTATCAGAGCATAAGGTTAAGTGATTTACCTTGGCTCTGTGGCATGACTCGGTAGAGATGGGGTTAGTAATACCCTAGATTGAGTTTGAGTGTATATATATAAGCGCGTATTTGTTATTCAATATAAAATTGTTTTATATTGTGGAGATTTATTGGTTGAGTTGTTTATAAGTTCTGGTTGATCAGTTTCATCCACTGTATCGGTATGAGTTTATAAACACTCGAATACGATGAACCGTCATGGTATGTTTTGAAAAGGGGGTAAACGAAATAATTTTGCCTAAATTATATTTTGATATAAAGGATTTATATTGGAATGATTATAATATATAGGATATATTGGTTGTTATTATAATCGAGTAAGATTATAAAAAGTGAAATGGTTATGTAAATAACCAATTAGAATTCATATAAGTGAAATATATGAAATCGAATTGAATTAAATCTGAATTTAAATTAGAATTGAAATAAAAACCCTGGAAATTTGAATAAGTGTTTGTAATGAACATGGATTGAGTATAAGAAAATTTTAAAATCCTGGGAGATTTTAAATTGTTTTACAAGCATGGTGAATGGTATTTTGAAAAGATTTCAAAATAGAAATGATACAGAAATGGTTTTGAAAAGTGATATAGTATTGAACTCACTTTGATAGCTGGGAAATAACTCTGATGATGCTGGCCACATCATTAGTGTTCATTTTCGAGTTGTTGAGTGACGGATTACTACCGAAGGATTTGGTTTTTGAATTGTTTTGAGAGAAACAAGTTGTTTGAAATCCAAAAAGGAATATTTGGTTTTAGAAAAGCAAAGATGTTTAAAACTCCCAGGAAGAGACTGTTTGAATTCAAAACAAATTTAAATAGAAATTTGTGAAACCAAGCTAGAACTGAATTAAAGCCAATTAACTGGAAATTGAATTTGATATGATATATCAAGTAGAATCAGATTTTGAATTGTGAGATAGAATCTGAAATGGTATTGGATTGATGAGTTAAGAATTTAAAAATCGAAAATGAAACTTTGATTTGAAATTGAATTCAACTTAGGTATAAGCGAGTGGTTGGATTTGTGGATAAAAACAGATTGGAATTTGATTGGGATGACCCTTGTATCTGCTGAATTGATAACAAGTGGAAAGGATATAAATGATATGCCGACAAAAAGGTACAAGTTTATATTTCTATTGGATATGAGATTTATGAGCCGGATTGGCAAGCCACTTGGCTGTTTGATTTTCTTTTGGGTTGGATAAGGCCCAGAGAGGCGAGTTGGAGTTTGAGCTATTCACCAGTACAAAGAAGGCGCCGGCGAAATTTTCAAAATAATTAAGGCGTTAGAAAATTTTCGTTAATAAGGATTAATTGATATTTAAATTAAATTTAAATTGGTTTAGTTGAAAACAGGAGTTAAGAAGTGAACAAATAAGTTGTAACTGGTCGATAGGGTTTGTTTTCTACCTTAGCAATTTCGAGGACGAAAATATTTTAAGTGGGGAAGAATGTAAGGACCCGTATTTTCTGCGATATATAATTAATTTATTTAATTATTTAAATAATGATTTAGAGAATTAAATGGTCGTTGAATTAAATAACTTGAATATTTAATTAAAATAATAATTAAATAATATATTTAATTCAGAAATAATCAGAATTAGTGGAATTCACAACATTGTATGAACTGGACAATTCAAAGTATATAATTCAATTTAGAGTTGAATTATAATAACGAATATATTATTTGAACGAAGTTTGAACATATAATTATATTATAATTAAAATCGAGCTTGAAATGGAGCGGCAGTTCGTTATTTGGCGATTTGAACTTCAACTGAAGGTACAAGATTCGTTTTAAGTTGGATTTCTGTGAAATAAGAAACGTTCGGAGCTGGTGAAGTATATTTTTCTAGTGGAAGATAAAAATCGGGATTTCGTCGTGTAGATTTTGATTTATATCCAAATCAAATTTTAGAAAAGTCGATGTGGAATTCCTTTATAATTTATAATGATTTATTTATATTTATAAAAGGAATTTCACTATAAATCGAATATCGATTTATATCGGGATTTGAAATATGAAGTTAGAAATTCATATAGGAATATCTAGAGCTGTATGATATTCTGTTGTGAAAATATACGATAATATTTATTTATAAATATTTAATTTAATTGTTTTTAAATATAATTTAATATTTAAAAAGGGTTATATAGAGCTTTAAAAATAGCCACTTTTGCAAACGAAGTCGGAATTCGACGAAACTAATTTTGTTGGATCTGCAACATCAAATTATTGTTGGATTCCAAGTTCCGTGATTTTTAGAGTCACTGTGTGACCGTACGGATTTTTAGAGTGAAAAACAATTAAAAATACGCTGTGTGAGCAAATGGAGTCGGAATTCGACGAAACTAGTTTCTTGGGACCGTAATGTCGAACTCTAGCTGCATGTCGGTTTTCATGATTTTTAGATACCATGTGTGTTCGTAGGGATTTTTAGAGTGTTGAAACAAATATAAAATGAATATTTAAAACTAAAATATCTAAGTATGTGTGAACCAAAACTAGCCACATAGTCATCGTTTCAGCCACACACACAAATATGATCCCCTTTAAAATCAAATTCTCAGGCCGCCACTTCCTTTTTGCTGAAAATCCAAATGTGAAGGAACCATGGTCCTCAAAAATCAAACACAAATCCAAACAAATTCTAAAAATCCTCAAACATAGATATTCATGATCCTCTAATGATTCTCGACGTCCTGGTATGCATTTTGAGGGACTCGGCTTTGTGTGGGGTTGGTGCGAAATACATCGTGCTCTTCAGTAAAGCTAGGGTTTGCTATAAGTTTGGATTTGAGGCATCGTGTTCGAATTTGAGGCATCGTATTCGAATTTGAGGCTCGATGTGTGGTTGTGGTGGATTCCCGCAGGTATTGGCGAATTTCTGGGGTATTCGGTTGGAGTTTACGCCGGGCGATGTACTGGGGGTCGCGCCTGTGCCTGAGGACCGATCGAAGAAGAAGACACTGAGTTCAATAGTGATGGTATGAGCGTGAAGAGGGGGTGAAGAGGGGTATCATGGTGATTGTGGTTTGAATTATCATGAAGGGATTAAGGAGGAAAATGGATTTGAAATTCTTGGTTGTGGTGGGTTCAACGAGTGGGGGTCACGGCATTTTGTGTTTGAGGAAGACAGGTCAAGGCGGGTTGGGATTCAGGCAAGGCAACATGGGACGAGGTTGTGAGGTTAAGGCCCGTTTTGAAATTCTAATCCAAGTTTTTATTTTTAATAATGTATTGACTTGCATTGATATATCTTGGTCATACGATATCAGAATTTTGAACCGTTAGTTACGTATGGATGGTGGGTACACCATGGAGCTGACTGGGAGTGAATCCGAGCTCGTTACATGTAACGACCCACATTTTTGATCGTTTAAAATCGACAATAAACCACACATGTCGACTCAAACAAATCGCAAATACAGGTAGTTATTGGGAAAAGAAGAAAAGAAAGAAAGAAAAGAAAACAATCACAGAACCTCACTCCCGGACCGGTGGTAACGCGTAGCAGCCACTACCGCCCACCTCGGAACACACTCCCAAGGTCATAAATGGGCCCAAATCATCATCATCAATCATAGTCATAGAAATATTTTCGAAGGAGTGCGTCCGATCAAAGGTGCTACCTCAATTAGTCATGGTATAGCTCCTATTTTAGTCATTTCAATTCTGACCCGAAGGTCAGGGCTATTTTGTCATCGTTCACCTCCTTCGATTCAATAATCGCCTCCAAGTGATCATATCTCGTTCTGGATACGTCAAAACGTTCACAGTTGTCAAAGTGGTATCGACACTGACAGAGAGTATGCCTTATGTCGACTCCGGTCTCTTTAACAACCAACGCTTACATTTTCCACATCGGTTGGTTCTTTTACATTCCAAAGGTTCGCTTTCATATCAAAATATCATATTTTGTTTCGAACCCATTTTATATTCAAAATAGAATATACTTTCATATCAAAGTATCCCAAATCATTCCCAAATCAATTTTTATTCCAAACTGGAATATATTTCCATGTCATTATATTATACTCGTATAATATTTTGAATCGGTCTATATTCACATAGAATGTACTTCATGTTAAAAGATTTCAGTTATTTCAAATCGATTTACATTCGAAGTCCCTTCATATTCAATAGAATATATATATTTTCCCATATCTATTCATTTCAATCTTTGGAAATCCCATTTATTTTCAAGTAGAATAAAATCTACCTTTCCATATCAAAACCGATTCAAAACAATTCCTATTCAAATAGAATATAACTTATCACAACTCCATTTAAACCAATGGTTTAAATCCAACATTTCCATTCGGAAGAAATTTACAATTCATAAAAAATACTTTTGAAAATAAATGCTTATAAGAAAAGAACTTTAGATAAAATAAATATATATATAATATAATAATTAAAATTAAATAAGTTAATTAAAATATTATGTACATACATAAATTAAAGTTTACTAGATAGTTTGAACACTAAATATGAAGGAAACTTTATTTAAAATAAAATAATTTATAGGTTAGAAGTTTGAATAACTAAATTTTTAAAGAAAGAAATAGTTAAATTTGAAATCAAGCCAGGTATAAATATATATAGATAATTTTAAAACAAAATTTTTCTTCCTTCCGAATTTCCAATACATGAATCTATATCCCAGTTTCCAATGGAGTTCATTCAGTTTCCATTTCTCATTTTCAAACCTTGTTCAACAACCGTTCAATATAAAGGATTCAGCCCATATTTAAAACTGAGTTCAAACAACTCATAATACCCTCGATTTCCATTTCCCAGAATCTAAATTCCATAAGAATTTATTACCTTTAAATCCATACCCTTAAATTTGAAAATTTCCAAATCATGTTCAAATCTAAATTTAAGAGTTTCCACTTGTTTTGGGATAAATTCCTTAACCCATTTTAAATAACATCCCAATTTAAATTTTTAAGGAATGAATTAATCGAGTATCGGCACCTCCCTTAAAAATGAAATTCCCGACCAATAATATTTTAATATTTAAAATCATTTAACCAACCGATGTCTGTATATAATTATCTATCCAATGGCCAAGTGAGTTTAAATTTAATTTCTCGATATTTCAGGGATGGATCTATTATTTCAATCCAAATAAGGGTCACAGAGATTTATCATTTCACCCCGTGTTCTTAATTTATTTTATCGATAAATCCCGGGTTCATTAGATGCCCGTAACATCAAGGGTAAATGGGATTTATCGTCACAATCAACCTGCATCACCATATACTGAAATAAAGAGCATTTTAAAAATATCACTATAAATTCAGTAATAAATTTCAATCAACATCCATCACAACAATTTCACTCAACTGATTCAGCATTAAACTGTTTCAGGATTTAACAAGGGTTCGAATTCAACTAGAGGTTTAAATTAAATTAAATAACAAATCATTTACTTAGATTGCATGTTAACACAGTTGCATGTCAAATTTAAACAACACATCAACAATCCAACACAACCATGCAACCAAACTTATTTCATAATTTAATTAAATAAATATGGGAAATAATTCAGTATTTCGTGAGTGAGAAATCACTCACCTTTGGGTCCTTAGTGGATCGAACGTCCAACCATAGCCCAAAATTTCACAGTCTCCAAACGCAGCCAGGTTAGTGCCAAAACGTCCGCAATTTCGCCACGATCCTAACGCAACAAACCGCACGTCAATCCGAGGTCGTATGAAGAAGTTATCAGCGTTTTTCTAATTGAAATTTAAAATATATAAATTAATAAAATAATATTCTCACCCACTCGAATCTTGACACGTCACCCCCCTTTATCAGCTGACGACCGCTCCTTTCTCCTAATTGCTACAGTAACTCGTGCCAAAAGAACCCAAAACCGACGTTACTTCGATCGTCGATTGCCAGCACCTCCGACCAAATCACGACCAGCGACCACCCTCATCTCGGAGCTCTTCCCGAGGCGCATCTTCCAGGACCGGACCCACCACTTCCGGTGGTCCCCTTCGCCGCTGGCAAACCCATGAACGAAGCGGGTTTTCAACCCTTTTCTGATGAAATTTGACCTCCTCAGGCCACCGTACAAAGAGCCACCACCACCAATCGATTCCTATCGACGAGAGCAACAAAACCCATAT
The DNA here is from genome assembly GCA_030737875.1 of Allium sativum. Taxonomy (NCBI): domain Eukaryota; kingdom Viridiplantae; phylum Streptophyta; class Magnoliopsida; order Asparagales; family Amaryllidaceae; genus Allium; species Allium sativum. Next base: position 197,953,487 of record CM060911.1, read on the forward strand.
CCTGATTTCTGCAATTGACGCCTAAATCGCAAAGTCCCAATTTAAACCCTAGAAACTCGAAATCTGAAACCTTTGACCAAGATTTCTGGTCAAACCGTACATTGCATGTCAGATCTGAGACCACCCTCGAGTTCGTATCGTCGAGAGCTTCAGTTTGACATATAATACTCTAGGGTTTGAAGAGATTTTATTTTCAAAGCTTGGATTTTTATGTTGAACTAGGTTTAGAATTTGATTTTCTGCCATTAGAGAAAAATTTGATGGAGAAAAAGTAACGTACAGATGAAATGAGCTGATGAGGTGGTAGTTGGGTTTATTTGTATAGATATAAGAGGCCCAAATATGAGAAATACCCAATTATCCATTTACAAAGACCTCGTTCACATTTTCTCTCGTACGGTCAAACGGTAAGTCGGATTGTAACGCAAATTGAAATCCTATCATAATTCCTCGTTCTGAATCCAATGGCGCCAGTTTCGTCAGATTCCGAGACAGTTGCCAAAACAGTTAAATTTCACTGTTAATCAATCAATTAATTAAATATTCAATTATTCGATTAACCGTTTTAAATTCAAATTAAATATTCATTGATTTCAAATTAAATATTCATTGAATTCAAATTTAAATCAAATTATAACTTAAATAAATTTCTACAAATAAGTTTCACACATTTCAAATCATAATTTGATTATTTGAATCTTGATTGAAATTTCAGTTATAAATTAACGACTTAAAATTCCACCATTAAATCAATTAAATTTGAATTCCCTTTTTAAATTAACTCACCCACATTAATTTAATTATTTAAATATTCAATTTCAAATTACTGCTTTTCAAAACTAAATTTGAAAAATCTATTTACTCAATTTAAACAATCATCATCATTAAAATTAACACAAATTTGATTTTCCCTATATATTCCAATTTATTTAATTTAAATTGAAATCTAAATATACTGAAAATTATGGGACGTTACATTCTCCCCCACTTAGAATCTTTTCGTCCTCGAAAAGAGAACGAAATAAGGTATTTATTGAAATCATACTTTCAAACCCGTACTTATAAAGTAGTATTTATAAAATAAGTCATAAGGTTGTAAAACTCATAAATTTTTCTAACTTCCGAAATCACGGAAAATTTCGGCAGCATCTCCTTTGTACGGAGAGCCCCGGGAAATATCCCGATACATATATCAACACAAACATACATCTCATCAACTATGAGGCATCCCTGAACCAGGGGAAAACACAAAAACAAAACAAAACCCCAACCTTGTAACAAAGCGTACCTCTTTAGCGGTTTATGCAACTTTATTTACCTTAGCTTTTTAGTTTTTTAAGCGCAAGCGAGCTCCGAGCATAATCCTATTCCCTGCACCTACTAGAACACTCAAATATGTATAAGAATCAACATATAACAATACATAGCAATTTCATATGACCTACACAACATAACTTAAACATCCACTACAAAACCAAGATTTTCATAATAGACCAGCGAACAAATCATCAATTGTCACTCTTTAAAAGTTGGAATTTGATTGAGACAAACTAGGCACAAGTTGTAGTTTTCGTTTCAGGCTTTCCGAATTGTCCGGACTCATCGAATTCGGATAATTCGTTCAAAAGTTACGACTGTTTTAGCGACAGCAAACGCTTCCGCCCAGGCAAATAAAATTGCAGGCCTGAACTCTTCAACACAGTTTTTAGCCATTTAAACATTGAAATTATACTCAGCATATAAAGGAAATGTTTTAGTTTACATTCTGGCCTTTCCGAATTGTACTCGCACATCGAAATCCGGCGCACCGTTAGGGAGTTATGGTCAGAACAACATGGGTATTCAGTTCAGATTTTTATTTTCTACACATACAACCACAACTAAACCTTTGATTTCAGCATAGTAAACATGAGAATTTCGACGGGCGCTATTAACGAAAGTTTTAGCTCAGTTTCTAAGGCTTCCAAAAAGTCCGGAATCGTCAGATTCCGATCATCAATTCAAAAGTCACGGTCATTTTACTTTAGCTTATCTTATGTTTCAGATTTGACTTCAACGTCGATCTACTACATTTCAAGTTTTAACCTTCCGACTCCACAAGTTTAAGCCAAGTTTAACCATCTAAAATAGTTATCGATCCATCATGTTCAAAGTATGATTTTCCCTTCATTTCTTACATACATTCCTATTCGTTTCATTCTTGTTAAGTAAATTCATTCCATGTATTTATGTTCTATTATCATCCAATCTTATTTAAGTTCGTTTTCAACTCATCCATTTCGTTTCAAGCCTTAAACTCCAATTAACTTGGATTCACTTAATATTTTCAACTAATCTTAATTACTTTAATCATTAACTCATTTACTTTGGTCGATTTACTAACTTCATTGCCTATTCTTATTTGTTTTATCATATTCGATCAACCATTCGTTGAAATAAATTCCGATTTTTCTTCCTCTTCCATTCTAATTATTCAAGTTTACGCTTACTTTATTTTCACTCCTTTGTACTTGGTCTAAATCGACCAATTTACCTTTCTCGAATTTGCTTCACTTATTCAAGTTCCTTCACTTGCATAAGTTCATTTTAAAATTTCTAACGAACTTGATTACCATAAATAAATTTGCCAATATCCCGTAATTCACTTCTTTCTACGTACAACATTTCAAGCAACCATTGTGTAGTCGTTTAAGTTAACTCCTTTCGAGTTGACTCATTTAACTCGATTAAATTAGTTCTTGTTTCGTATTTCAATTTCTTATTCATTTTTTTTCCATAAGGTTAAATCATTATTAAAACGATCCTTTTGTATTCATTATTTAGTTCTAAATCGATCGCTTAAATTTCTCGAGTTTATTTCTATTCATTCTACTTCATTCGACTCGATCAAATCCATTTAATTCCAAATCTTTCTATATTCTAATTTAATAAATTTGATTTGGTTTAAAATTGATACACCTTACTTCATATTTAAACCTCGAGTTTAATTCACTTAACTAAATCTATTATTTGACTCACAAATCCTGAGTTGAATTTAGAACCATTCACGACTCAAATCCTATGATTAATTCTCAACCATTATTATTATTCAATTTCTAAGTTACTTGTTTAACTCGAATCAAGTTACGTTCCATTTTCCTTTCACGGCTTACTTAGATCTTATATCGTTGCATTGCCTAAATGAGGTCCGACCCATTTAGACTTACATATATTCATTCTACGTGTATTCTAATTCACCATTTACTTCTTTGTTTTAGTTTATTAACCATTCATATATTTCGACAACTTCACTTCTTATCAATACCTTCCTCGCCTAGCCTACCATATTCATAAATCTTGCCGAGTCACCAGCTATGCCAATATTATTTGTACAACGACTTCCCCATTTATTTACTTGGTTGGGTTTCATTTCTTAGTCAATTTCCAACTTTATCGATCACTTACATTGACTGAATTTGGTTCTAAATTCTATTATTACCTACACTTAAGTATTCCAATGACCATTTCGCCTTCCTTAATACTTAATCTCTTTTCCTGTTTTAAAACCAAAATTTCTAATAACACGAGTTACCTTAATACTTAAATTCGTCTTACTTATTAAAACGAACTTAAATACCTTATTTCCGGGTTTTAACCAAGTCTAAAATAACATAAGTTTTTAAAATTTTATAGAAAACAATTCCATAAAATATTTAGTCCGAATTCTTAATTACCGAAGAACATAAGAACCTCGGTTTTTCTTAAATTTAAACTCAACTTCAAATACAATACTAATATCATTATTCAACCCTTTACATTATATGGAATCTCAATTTAAAACTTTTCCCAAACTAGTTATAAAAATACGGAGTGGTCTCCCCCACTTAGACACTTCATAATGAACGTCGATAATGCGTGCACTCATTATCGAAGTCATTTCTGATGTCCGAGGAGGGATTATACACTTATTTCTTTTGAAACCATTTCCAAACTATTTCTTATAATATGATATTATTTCAAACTTTGGCAAACTATTTCAAAAGTACCCCAGGATCAAGTTTCATGTTCATTTCTATTTAAATCTCACCCAATTATACTTAAGATATCATTTCATTTCTAAATATTTTCTAAATTCATTACCTTTTTTTCCTTATTAGATTTATTGTCTAATTAACCTTAACAGGTGATAAATTAATATCACCACCTACTAAAACAGATGTATATATATTTGAACCAATAATATATTTGATATACATATATTTAAAGATATAATCAAAACCATGTTGTGTCGTTCCATTCTATTCGATTATTTAGAAATTCCTATCGATACCATGGCGTCCCATATATCGACCAGAACCCATAAATATTCAATAGAACAAGCCAACACAATACAAACCATTTTTATATCAAAATACAAGTACGCTCTCTCATATCACTCAAACTCATTCTAGGGCACTACTAACCCTATCTCAAATGAGTTAATCCCCATTAGAGCCAAGGTTATCGCTAACCATCGCTCTGATACCAACTGTAACGACCCACATTTTTGACCGTTTAAAATCGACAATAAACCACACATGTCGACTCAAACAAATCGCAAATACAGGTAGTTATTGGGAAAAGAAGAAAAGAAAGAAAGAAAAGAAAACAATCACAGAACCTCACAGCGGAAGGACCACATATAATAATTAAATAACAGTTTAAACAGTTGAAATACATATACAATAGGCTATAACATCAATAGTTATCAGAGTTACACAAATACAGATGTACATAATAAGCAGCAGAAATAAATGAAGTGATTAAACTATACTCATAATAGGTATATACGCCAAACTTCGTCTTCGTCCTCCAAGGCAAGGAAATCTTTGCTAACTGCAATATCTGCTGACCCGAGCGTATTGCATAAAAAGAAAACACAACAAACACTCGGATCAGCACTAAATCATCTCATATTAGTCAAATCAAAATACGAAATAACATCAGTGTCATGGGTGCAGTAACTCAAGAGATGCTACGGGATTTTTCCATCTCTTGAGGATCCGTTAAACTAATATCTATATAATAATACGCTATTATTATAATGTCTATTCAGTAAAGTATAAATACTGAAAATAGCGTAAGCGGGATTACCATATTACCCTTACGCCGTTTATAGGCATCAACAGTCTATACAGTACCGTAAATTCACCGTACTGGTGTTATCAGAGGGCACTCCATAGAAGGCAATGCTAAATCAAAATCGTATGGGGCTCGATATGGATATATATGACAAGGCACTCGAGGCAATGCCCAGGGTAGGATTCTACCAATTGCACTCCCGGACCGGTGGTAACGCATAGCAGCCACTACCGCCCACCTCGGAACACACTCCCAAGGTCATAAATGGGCCCAAATCATCATCATCAATCATAGTCATAGAAATATTTTCGAAGGAGTGCGTCCGATCAAAGGTGCTACCTCAATTAGTCACGGTATAGCTCCTGTTTTAGTCATTTCAATTCTGACCCGAAGGTCAGGGCAATTTTGTCATCGTTCACCTCCTTCGATTCAATAATTGCCTCCAAGTGATCATATCTCGTTCTGGATACGTCAAAACGTTCACAGTTGTCAAAGTGGTATCGACACTGACAGAGAGTATGCCTTATGTCGACTCCGGTCTCTTTAACAACCAACGCTTACATTTTCCACATCGGTTGGTTCTTTTACATTCCAAAGGTTCACTTTCATATCAAAATATCATATTTTGTTTCGAACCCATTTTATATTCAAAATAGAATATACTTTCATATTAAAGTATCCCAAATCATTCCCAAATCAATTTTTATTCCAAACTGAAATATATTTCCATGTCATTATATTATACTCGTATAATATTTTGAATCAGTCTATATTCACATAGAATGTACTTCATCTTAAAAGATTTCAGTTATTTCAAATCGATTTACATTCGAAGTCCCTTCATATTCAATAGAATATATATATTTTCCCATATCTATTCATTTCAATCTTTGGAAATCCCATTTATTTTCAAGTAGAATAAAATCTACCTTTCCATATCAAAACCGATTCAAAACAATTCCTATTCAAATAGAATATAACTTATCACAACTCCATTTGAACCAATGGTTTAAATCCAACATTTCCATTCGGAAGAAATTTACAATTCATAAAAAAATACTTTTGAAAATAAATGCTTATAAGAAAAGAACTTTAGATAAAATAAATATATATATAATATAATAATTAAAATTAAATAAGTTAATTAAAATATTATGTACATACATAAATTAAAGTTTACTAGATAGTTTGAATACTAAATATGAAGGAAACTTTATTTAAAATAAAATAATTTATAGGTTAGAAGTTTGAATAACTAAATTTTTAAAGAAAGAAATAGTTAAATTTGAAATCAAGCCAGGTATAAATATATATAGATAATTTTAAACCAAAATTTTTCTTCCTTCCGAATTTCCAATACATGAATCTATATCCCAGTTTCCAATGGAGTTCATTCAGTTTCCATTTCTCATTTTCAAACCTTGTTCAACAACCGTTCAATATAAAGGATTCAGCCCATATTTAAAACTGAGTTAAAACAACTCATAATACCCTCGATTTCCATTTCCCAGAATCTAAATTCCATAAGAATTTATTACCTTTAAATCCATACCCTTAAATTTGAAAATTTCCAAATCATGTTCAAATCTAAATTTAAGAGTTTCCACTTGTTTTGGGATAAATTCCTTAACCCATTTTAAATAACATCCCAATTTAAATTTTTAAGGAATGAATTAATCGAGTATCGGCACCTCCCTTAAAAATGAAATTCCCGACCAATAATATTTTAATATTTAAAATCATTTAACCAACCGATGTCTGTATATAATTATCTATCCAATGGCCAAGTGAGTTTAAATTTAATTTCTCGATATTTCAGGGATGGATCTATCATTTCAATCCAAATTAGGGTCACAGAGATTTATCATTTCACCCCATGTTCTTAATTTATTTTATCGATAAATCCCGGGTTCATTAGATGCCCGTAACATCAAGGGTAAATGGGATTTATCGTCACAATCAACCTGCATCACCATATACTGAAATAAAGAGCATTTGAAAAATATCACTATAAATTCTGTAATAAATTTCAATCAACATCCATCACAACAATTTCACTCAACTGATTCAGCATTAAACTGTTTCAGGATTTAACAAGGGTTCAAATTCAATTAGAGGTTTAAATTAAATTAAATAACAAATCATTTACTTAGATTGCATGTTAACACAGTTGCATGTCAAATTTAAACAACACATCAACAATCCAACACAACCATGCAACCAAACTTATTTCATAATTTAATTAAATAAATATGGGAAATAATTCAGTATTTTGTGAGTGAGAAATCACTCACCTTCGGGTCCTTAGTGGATCGAACGTCCAACCATAGCCCAAAATTTCACAGTCTCCAAACGCAGCCAGGTTAGTGCCAAAACGTCCGCAATTTCGCCACGATCCTAACGCAACAAACCGCGCGTCAATCCGAGGTCGTATGAAGAAGTTATCAGCGTTTTTCTAATTGAAATTTAAAATATATAAATTAATAAAATAATATTCTCACCCACTCGAATCTTGACACGTCACCCCCCTTTATCAGCTGACTCCCGCTCCTTTCTCCTAATTGCTACAGTAACTCGTGCAAAAAGAACCCAAAACCGACGTTACTTCGACCGTCGATTGCCAGCACCTCCGACCAAATCACGACCAGCGACCACCCTCATCTCGGAGCTCTTCCCGAGGCGCATCTTCCAGGACCGGACCCACCACTTCCGGTGGTCCCCTTCGCCGCTGGCGAACCCATGAACGAAGCGGGTTTTCAACCCTTTTCCGATGAAATTCGACCTCCTCAGGCCACCGTACAACGAGCCACCACCACCAATCGATTCCTATCGACGAGAGCAACAAAACCCATATCCTGATTTCTGCAATTGACGCCTAAATCGCAAAGTCCCAATTTAAACCCTAGAAACTCGAAATCTGAAACCTTTGACCAAGATTTCTGGTCAAACCGTACATTGCATGTCAGATCTGAGACCACCCTCGAGTTCGTATCGTCGAGAGCTTCAGTTTGACATATAATACTCTAGGGTTTGAAGAGATTTTATTTTCAAAGCTTGGATTTTTATGTTGAACTAGGTTTAGAATTTGATTTTCTGCCATTAGAGAAAAATTTGATGGAGAAAAAGTAACGTACAGATGGAATGAGCTGATGAGGTGGTAGTTGGGTTTATTTGTATAGATATAAGAGGCCCAAATATGAGAAATACCCAATTATCCATTTACAAAGACCTCGTTCACATTTTCTCTCGTACGGTCAAACGGTAAGTCGGATTGTAACGCAAATTGAAATCCTATCATAATTCCTCGTTCTGAATCCAATGGAGCCAGTTTCGTCAGATTCCGAGACAGTTGCCAAAACAGTTAAATTTCACTGTTAATCAATCAATTAATTAAATATTCAATTATTCGATTAACCGTTTTAAATTCAAATTAAATATTCATTGAATTCAAATTTAAATCAAACTATAACTTAAATAAATTTCTACAAATAAGTTTCACACATTTCAAATCATAATTTGATTATTTGAATCTTGATTGAAATTTCAGTTATAAATTAACGACTTAAAATTCCACCATTAAATCAATTAAATTTGAATTCCCTTTTTAAATTAACTCACCCACATTAATTTAATTATTTAAATATTCAATTTCAAATTACTGCTTTTCAAAACTAAATTTGAAAAATCTATTTACTCAATTTAAACAATCATCATCATTAAAATTAACACAAATTTGATTTTCCCTATATATTCCAATTTATTTAATTTAAATTGAAATCTAAATATACTGAAAATTATGGGACGTTACATTACAATTTATAGAAAAATAAATTGTTCATCTAAATCGAGCGATGGTTATCGTTATTAACGATGATTGTCCAATGTGAGTAAAACTCACCAACTCTGAACAGTTATATTTCTATAACATATTTTTAGAACTGTTAATCATCTGTTGATTGTTGTGTGTTAACTGTTTGGTGTAATTGCTTGTGTATTGGTTGAAATTATAGATAACGATATATATATATATATATATATATATATATAAATCGTTAATCAAATATTGATTCTGTTTAACAAAATATTTCATCTTGAAATGAAATCGATGTTAATGATATTGTTCAACATCCGTGGATGCAGGGAAACAGGTCGGAGGAATCCAATTGGATTCCTCAACATTTATTTTACTGTTTTTCATATATTGTAATATATGATGTGATATATAATCTGTGTTGATTACATGTGTTGAATGAGATCGATCATTGTTATTTGGGTATTTTAAATACCATAGGAAATACTGGAATGTAAAAAGGGGATTTTCAAAGTATATTTGATAATAAATTATTTATATAAAATCAATGGATTTTATATATAAAAGGAAAAAGGATTTTATATAATGAAATAATTATAAAACCAAAAGAGTTAAAAAGAATATATTTGTAAAACAAATATAAAGGAGATATATTTGTAAAACAAATATAAAGGAAATATATTTGTAAAACAAATATAAAGGAAAATATTTGCAAAACAAAAAGGAAGAGAAATATTTGTAAAACATTAACAAATAAAATAGAAAAAGGAACATTTGTAAAACATTTACAAAGAGGAATGAAAAGGAAATATTTATTGGTTAAATAAATAGAATTGAAAGGAAATATTTATTGGTTAAATAAATAGAATTGAAAGGAAATATTTATTGGTTAAAATAAATAGAATTGAAGGGAAAATATTTAGTTGTTAAATAAATAAAATAGAAGGAGAAATATTTGTGAAATCAAATATAAAAGAAAATATTTGTGAAATCAAATATAAAAGTAAATATTTGTTAAATAAATAGAAAAGATAAAAGGAATATTTATTTGTTAAATAAATAGAAATTGAAAAGGGAATAGTTATTTGTTAAGTAAACAATTAGAAAAGGAATAAATCAAGGGAGATAATTCAAAGGAATTAATCGAAGGAGATAATTCAAAGGAATAAATCAAAGGAGATAATTCAAAGGAATTAAAAGAGATAATTCAAAGGAATTAATCAAAGGAGATAATTCAAAGGAATAAATCTAAAGAGTTAATTCAAAGTAATTAATCAAAGGAGATAATTCAAAGGAATAAATCAAAAGAGTTAATCGGAATGAGTTAACCAAATAGAGTAAATGAGTTAGAGTTAACCAGTTAGAGTTGATCATTTAGAGTTAACCAGTCAGGGTTAATCAGGTAGAGTTGACTAGTTAGCGTTAATCAGTTAGAGTTAATCAATTAGGGTTGACCAGTTAGAGTTGATCAATTAGAGTTAACCAGTTAGAGTTAGAGTTAACCAATAGAGTAATTAAATAGAGTTAATCGAAATAGAATAAATCGATTAGGGTTAGTCGAATTAGGAATTACCGAATATTAGTTATTCGAATCGAGTTAAAAGGAGTTATCGAATATTAGTTATTTGAATCGAGTTAAAAGGAGTTATCGAATATTAATTATTCGAATCGAGTTAAAAGGAGTTATCAAATCTAGTTATTCGAAAGGAGTTATCGAATTTAGTTATTCGAAAGGGGTTATCGATTAGTTTAATCGAAAGGAGTTAATCGAATTTAGTTATTCAAAAAGGAGTAATCGAATATAATATTCGAAAAGAGAGATTATCAAATATTGTTTATTCGAAAGAAAGAGTAATCGAATATTAGTTATTCGAAGTAAGTTAATCGAATATAAGTTATTCGAAGAGAGATAATCGAATATAGGTTATTCGAAGAAGAGTTAATCAAAAGATTACTCGAAGAGAGTTAATCGGCGAATTCGATTATATCGGATTCGGGAAAGTATTATTTACTTTCTGGTTTTTAAATCAAGATTTATTTATTTATAAATAAATTAGAGTAGGTTAATTATTCAAAGTAAGAAATAAAAAGATAGATGAGAGAGTCATAAGGAAGTTTGTTAAAGGTTTAAAAGATAAACTTTGACTATTTCGAAGTTAAAACGCTGTTCAGTTAAGGTCTGAGAGGTAATTATACCCCAACTTGATTGACTTCCTTCTTAACTAAGGAATGGTAAGGTTTGATAGTGAATGATGGTTAAGTGAATTTAGTAAATCGTTTGAGTTGGCGTCGCGATGTTTTATTTAAACATATGTTTGAACCAAATGAAGGAGCTTTGGAAATGTTTTTCAAGTAAGAATCAGAAATGTTTTCTAATATAGAAAACAGGAAATGGAAATGTTTTCCATTTTTAATAACGTATATTTTCGAAATTAGAAAATAAGAAATGTTGAATATATGGAAACATGAGCTAAGTAAATTAATGAACTAAAGAGATAAATGTTAAATGATGATTGATCGATATAATTTCCATCTGGAAATGATATCGTTGTTTGCACACATGTTTTTCTTTGATAGTTAAATCACAGACTATCAAAGTTTTGACCATTTTAACGTTGTTAATATGGAGAGACCGGTTGGATTATCATCCGAAGAACCACTCCGTATTGGCATAAGCGTTGCGAATCATAGATGCCAAAGATAATTGAAGACGGAGTAAAGTGCAAGGGCTGTTATATAAATCTTAGGTAAAGATTGCCTAAGATGGTTGTACTGAATAGTGCCTTCGGTTTGTCCAATCCCAGGACCTGTATGGAAGAATGTCTGACAGAGTATATTTTATAGATCGCGTAAGTTGATCTCTTCAAACGTATTTACATTTGGTGGAGGAGGAATTCATTTCTCTTAGCTGTATACCAGTGGTATTTTTGGGGAAATCAATTTGTGATTTGGCGGGTATGACGATGTGACATTCAAAGTGAATAAACATGTGATCTTTCAGAGATAAGCGTGGCCTCTGGCCTCGCAACCGGGAAATGACATAAATCGGGCAGGCAGCATGGCTATGTAGGTCGCACTTAGTAGGGTGTATAATCACCTGATCTAGAGTTTCATTTATTTCTAAAAATCTATTGTCGATGCTGTCCCATTCGGGAAACGGTTGTTGATCCCAACCGTTGGTGATATACATTCGATACACTCAGTGAAATGAGTGGTCGTCATGTGTGGCCGGGTTGCAAGATGTTCTTGTTGAACCCAGTGTATTCCTCTCTAGAGGTACACTAGCGAAATGTGGTTCCATACCTTGTCATAGTTGGAAATCCATTACCCAATACGTGCTTGCGGTTTTGATTGTATACTATATATGTAGAACGTGAGATGAAAGCATTTCTGCTAGATGATTATTATATTTGGTTGATAGACATTATTATAATATCAAAAGGTTTTTGATATAAAGATGTTTTGGATTCTCATATATCGTTTACTTGTTCAAACTGTTTTAAACTGTTTTACTCACACTAGTCCCATGACTGACCCATAGTTTATTTTGTTTTGTTTTCCCTAAACTCTTGGGTGCCCAATTTTGTACGAGCAGTCAAGTAGTCGGGATTTACAGATACTTGAAGTGCTGGAGCAGGAGGCTTCAGGATTTTATATAGCTATTGTTATTCCGCTGTGTTGTAAGTGCCGACTTGATAATGATATGTATATTCAAGTACAATCTTTTATTTCAAAGTTATGTTATATTTTATTCGTTCCGCTGTGAGATTCGTGTTTACTCTGATGTTGTAGTTTCTACTTCTTCTTTGTTCTAAGTTTCTATCTTATCTATTCTCACCCTCTGATTTCTTTCATTAACTCCCGGTATTTTTCGATGTTTGGTTAGTCGTCATTGAGTTTATGTCGATAACCAAAGTCGCTAAAAACCGGGTCGTTACAAAATGAAACGGGGAAGCTCTGAATCGTCGGTTGGTGTTGGAGGCGCAAGAATTAATTTTGACCGTGGCCTTAGTTTTGACCTTGGGTTTGACCAGAAATTTATATATAAATTAAATAATATATTTAACTCGTGAATTTCTTGCTTAACGCCACGAACTCCAAATGAGTCCCAACGATTGTCACCCCTAGCTAAATACCACCGTTCCGGACATAATGTGATATGTTTCGTAAGCCAATTCGACTGTTTCGATCAGTTTTCGCCAAAATTAAAATATAAATCAATATATATTGAATTTCAATGTACATTTTAATTTATGGAGGCCACATACTGACTCCAAAAATTATAGAAAAATAAATCTAGTTATGTTTTGATGATACGGTCCTAACAAAACTAATTCTGTCGAATTTGGAGATCGTTTGAAAAATGGTCTTTTTCTGGTCGATTAAATTTAAACTGAATTTACCAAATGCGTTTATATTTACCACGCTCACATATTAATTCCAAAAATTTTGAAATTTGAAACCTGAAAATAATATAACATTCCGGATCCAACAAAAGTGGTTTCGTCGAAAACGGAGGTCGTTTGCAAAATGGCTATTTTTAAGGGCTATATATATAATAAAAAATATATAAAATCCATAGTGACTATTCTAAATTTTAAACTAGACATAACTTTCAATTTATAAAGTGGAATCTCAAATTTTCACATTCACTAGAAAGATATTATTTTACAGATTCAAACGTTTCTGGCTTTACTGAAATCCGATTTATTTTGAATCCTATACATTCAATTGAAATTTAAAATCGAATTTCCAAACTACCGTGCCATTTCAGGCTCGTTTTAATTTAAATTTAAATTTATACGTTCTAACTTTGATTTAAATAAATTTTGAGTCGTTATTATTTAAAACAAAACATTTTAAATATACAAAACCCATTAAAATAGCTAAAATAAAAATTTTAAATTGGTTCTGAAATTTCGGGTTGTTACAAGTTGGAGTCGAGACGTATTCTCGTATTTTCTAGTACTAATGTGTTTCCACTGTGTGTGTTGTGTTTATTAGATTGTATACTCTGATCTAGTTATATACTTTGATTTTTTAATCATGTATATTCATTTTTTCTCTTTGTGTAAAGAGTATTGATATATTATATTTTATTTATTCCACTATGAGATTCTATTCTACTCTGATTTTGTAGTGTTGGTGTTCTTCTTCTTCTTCTTCTATTCTAACATTTATTTCTTTATTCTTCTCACCCTCTAACTTCTTTCTTTTAATAGTCTGGGTTTTTGATACTTGAATTTTGGTAAGTGAATACAAATAATGTATTAATGCCGAAATTCAAGCGTCGAAGGGTCGTAACAGTTGGTATCAGAACTGAAGGTTAAGTGATAACCTTATCTCTGTGGTATAACTTAATAGAGATGGGGTAATTAATACCCTAGATTGAGTTTGAGTGTGTGCATGTATATATATAAGAGTGTACTTGTTTGTGTTATAAAATTATAACGACCCACCTTCTCGGTACTTGGGATATCGACATTCATAGTACCTGAAAGAACAAATTGCCTTTAGTGTATAACACATTAAATAACAATAGAAATAAGCATTGCATTACAACATCATAATGTTCTGCATATTGCACTAGGAATACATCAGAGTTTAATACAACCGACAGGGTTCAATAATACAGAACAAGGGAAATAAGAAATAAGTACATATCGGAAATAGTAACATGATAGAGTCTTCATAGAGAACCCAAAAAGAGCATCCATCTTCTTCTCTTGTTCAAAATCCAAAATCAGCTTCCATAGATAGCTTCCATACGTAGCTCTCAAAATGAACTTAACTACTAATCTACATACTAGGTTGCTCGTGTGGAAATAAAGGCACTCAAGTTTGCAAGGGAAAAATAAAACCGTGGGTCAGTCATGGGACTGGTGTCAAAACAGTTGTGTTTATGAGGATAGTAAGGCAATTCATAGGACCATGTTGCATAACACGGAACGAGTTTTCTCCTCATGAATACCTATAACGATTTGGAATTTTTGACTAGTTAAATGATTAGTTAAGAAGTATTCTTATATATACCTTTGGTAGCATTTGGTTAAGTGTTGTATATAGTTTTTAATAGCATTTAAAGGGTAAAGGCTATCAAAAGCACCTCCCTTCTCTTCATTACAAGTGTTTCGACGCTTGTAATTTTGCATGCAACATTCCATGCATGACTTACATTTGTGCTACGTTGTGTCATCACCTTATTAACCCATTTCAAGTATAAATATACCCTTTTCCTTCCCTTAAGAATTCATTCTCATATTCTCTTCCATTTCTTCTTCTTCTCCACCTTAAAATCCATGGCTTCCATGGTGAAAATCCTCCTTCTCCTCCATTTATAAAATATATATATATTGCCGAAAAGTTAGTAACGTCAAATAGTTAGTCTGGGATAATTGTAGTCGGTCTAGCCTCCTAGCAATAGAGGATATCATAGTGGAACCCCAAGGTGAGAACTTGACATTTATATTTTTTCACTTTTTATGTTGTGTGAATGGTTGTTGACAATATGGTTGATTAGTAATTATTGCAATGTAAGCGTTTAGTGACAAACGCTTATATGTACACATGTATACACTGTTATATACACACACACACATATATGCTCATGTAATGGATGAATGGATGCTTCGTGGTTGTTATTAGTGACAATATGTGCATTATACTTGTTACACACATATGTGGACTTATATGGGTATCGAATAAGTCTTGGACCAAGTCGGTATTATAAATAAATATTTTATTCATTTAAATTTGGAAATTGGAATTTTGTTTAAAAGTTGGAATGTTGTTTGGAAATGGTTTTAAACAGTTTGAAAATAAGTTTTATTAGTATAAAATGGTTTTCTAAATTATTTTGAAGTAATTTATATTTTGATCAAAACAGAGTTTGTAAAAATAAATACCGGAACGTTCTAGGAAGACAGAGAGGATAGTGTCTAGGCTTGAGTTTGGAAAATATAGTTTTCTGCTGTCCCTGGCTATCCCAAACTGATCCGACGAACGACATGGTTAATTCAAAATTTAGTGTTAATTTATTTGCGGTCAAAATAGAAGTTGCACAGCGGCAATTTATGTGTTTTAGTTACAAATCTTAAACAGTTATAACTTTTACAATTTAAATCGAATTTCCATGAAATGAAAAACGTTTGCTACCTTTTAAAAAAAGCTTTCGAATAAGAGAAAGCAGTTTTCAATTTCGTCTTATAGTTTTCAAGTTACGTTTAAAACAATTTACAAAAGGTCGTTATAAGTGGAGTTAGTTAGCTATAATTATAAAATGGTTGTTAGAAATTATGTGAAAATATGAAAAAATTTGTAAAATCATAATTAATTATTTAAAAGTGATTTATGGTAAAATCATGAAGTTTTGGATAACAAAAAAGTCATTTTACTTAAACTAGCCAATATTAATATTTTGAAACACTTTTTGTAACTCTTTTGTAACGTTGATTGTTAAGTATTGAGTTTTAAAGGGATCCAACTTTATAAATCTTTTATAAACCTTAGTAAATGATTTCTAACAAGTAATAAAGTATTTTGAACAATAGTTTTAGTTTCCAAACATGGAGTATGGGTTGAGACTTGATTTGGTCCTATATATCCACATGGTTTTAAAGTTGCGCTTATTATTTGGAAAGACCGGGATTGGATTTATGTCTGAAAACCAATTTTTCCAAGTAATAATACGACGTTGTGGAGAAATTGAATACGATATTGAAGACTGGGACCCTTCATATCATAAGGACGACTTGCTGAATGTCTCAAATGGGTAGCTCCCATTTGCAGATGGATTTTATATCAGCTAAGTGGCAAGAAGCCCAAACGTATGTGAAGGAATTCTAGATTGTGGTTTCGTTCTTACCTAGAACGGACTTGTATGGATTGCGTGTCTAACATTGTAATTGACTGTGGAGCACTGATCTTTGTTAGATATATATCTTCTTGGTGGCGGAGAATTTAATCTCTTTCTTAACACCCTTGTATAAGACGTATGAGCTTAGAGGTTATATATTGATAGAAATCAGTGATGCGTTGTGAATGGACAATGTGGCATACTTAAGTTGTGTGATGAGCTATGGATGATCAAAGCATGGCTTATTTAATCATAGCCTTGTGTATATTGTGACCTCGGCAAGCTTCACACCCCGGTAAATGGCCAAAAAAGTAAGAAATGAGCAACGTTATGGGTATGTTGTCTCCTTCTAGATAAAAGGTGTAATATGGTATGGAGCCCAGGTATTACCTATTTGGAAAACATCTACTTTTGTGGTTGTTGTTGGCGAGCGTTTGGAAAGATCGGTAACGACCGGGAGATGACATACTCAGTCATTCTCTAAGTTATCTAGTTACAGAGGTAACCCGGTCTTGTGTTGGCATGAGGAGCATCACTGTTGATCCTCAGACATCCCTCTAGAGGTGTTCAAAATTCGGTTCGGTAAGGAAGTTCCTTTGCCTGGTCATTGTTGGAAACCCAATCTTCACTACAAGCCCGTACGATTTTAATGGTATACTATTATGTCAGTATAGTATATGGTATATATGCTGGCTAAGATTAATACATTTACTTTCGAAATTGTTTTTCACACTATACACTAATATTAATATCAAAACGGTTTCTGTGTATTAAAACATTTTTGACTATCATAAGGAGAAACCTTACCTATGTGTGCATTTGCATTGTGTGTGTGCCGCGAGACCTTATGTTAGTTTCATTTTTTAAAAAGTCATTGTGAATATTCTATGAAAAAACAAATTTGATGAGTTCTCACACTAGTTCCACGACTGACCCGGAGTTGTTTTGGTTTCACACAAAACTCTGGGTGCCCATAATTTTTACATGGGCAGCCTAGTGTCAGGTTTAGTAGCAATATTTGAAGCTTGTGTCTTGGAGCCTTTTTCTCGGTGGATCCTTTGCTTTTATGGTGTTGCTGTTGCTGTGGAGTATCATCTATTTTATTTGGGACATATTATTTTGTAGGCATATGTGATCTGGAGCTATTCAGGTAAAGATGAAGTCTGTTATGGGATTTAAATTGTTACTCAGTTTTCGTTGTTCTTTTGGTTATGGATATGTAACGTTGTAAACTCTGATGTAATCTCATGTTATATAAATGAGAAGTTGTTTTGTTTCGTTGTGATTTATCTAATGTGTTATATCCCCAGACAATCAAGAATCCAACACTTGAATTTTCGACATTTTGATTACGAGAAAGTATTAAAGTGTCGATTTTCGAGGGTCGAAATTCCGAGTCGTTACAATACCAGTGCATAAAAACTTCAATGCTTTTCGAAAATGAAGCTACCATAAGACTCACATCCCATCACACAATGCAAATACATACCATTAGGAGAAAGTTTTGCCTTATGATAACCAAATATGCTTGATACACAAAAATGGTTTGATATTATCATTAATGTCTATCTTTGAAAACTTTTCAAAAATAAATGTATCAATCTTAGCTGATGCAGGTACTCATATATTACGTCTACTTACATATGTTACAACTAAAACCGTAACGGTTCGTATTGGAAATTGGATTCCATTAATGACCAAGGCAAAGGATCTTCCTTTCCATGATTAGAAATACTTCTAGCGGGATGTCCCAGGATCAACAAATGCTCCTTCTGTATCGGCAAAAGCCGACCCACCTATACCAAGTGATGTTCGGGTTTCTCCTAAACGTAACGTCTTCCGATCGTTATTGACCTTTATCCGAGGCGCCTCATTCCATCATCCACATAATTAAATTGCATGGGCTCCATACCATGACATAACTTTTAGCTAGAAGGAAGAATTAGTCTTTAACTCTACGGTACTTCATCCTGTTTTGGCTCATTACCAATTGTGAGGTCGTGAAGTCTTTTTCCATAAAGCTCTGCTTTACAACAAAAGCTTTGATCTATCTACCATCAACACTTAGCATGCCACACTGTCAATTCACAACATACAATCGATATTCACTAACCATATAACCTTTGAGCTCGTACATCTCAAAGAGGGTATTAAGTTGTGATAACCTCTCAACCACCAACTGAAATATGTTTAATAAAAACCAATCAATACGCTATAAAATACAATGTCAAACACACATCCAATACAAATTCGTTTTGTAAACGAAAGCAAAGGCACCTTATTCCTCGTCTAATAAAGTATAGAGGCCCTTGCATATCCGGACAATCAACAAGTACGTCCAGATGCCACTTATAACTTTATAATGGGAGCTACCCAAGGCATCAACAAACAATACATTCGATGTGAAGATTCCAGGTTTTCCACCGTCTTCAATATCTTCAACTTCTAACTTGTCGTATAATTATTCGAAATGGGTTGAACCCAGTCTTTTCTAAATAATTAGCGTCAAAACAAAATCCTTTTTGGATGATCGAATCCCCAATTAAGTCTCTTTTAATTGGAAAACGTTTCATAAGATTTGATCTTATTCTTAAACTTGGTTAAGCTGTTGAGCTTCCAAAATCATCTTCAAAATTGTAACGAACCAGATTTTCAGCGTTTTAAAATTTTGGAATTAGTTTGGTTTTGGTATTTAAGAAATTAATTTTGGTTATAAATTCAAATCTAACCTAGTTTATTCCAGTTTAAACATATTTTTAAGTGGAAATTAAAATTTGTACACTTGGTTTAAAAGTTTGTTTATTTAAAACATTGGCTGTATTTCAAAATTTATTGAAATATATTGTTGATAGATCATAAATTTGATTTTATTTATTTACTTGACTTGGGTATATAAATTTAAATAAAATTGTTCAGTTGGATTTGGTTATAAATTAAAATTTAGAAGTGTATTGGAAAATCTTATTTTTGATTTGAATTTGGTTTTAAATTAAACTTATGTTAAGAAATTGTTTATAATTTTAGATCTGGTTTATTTTAAACTTGCGAATTTAAGCTATTTAGTTGAATTGGGTTTTATTAAATCAAGATGTATTTGATATTGTATAAGTAAGCTAGTATTGTTCTATGTACATTGCATAATAAGTGATATATACTTGAGAAATTATTTGTTTAAGTGAAATTTTACACTTGTCTGTTTTGCTGGAAAAAATCTAACACCTATACAAATTTGGTTGTGATCTCTTGCACTTGTCCTTGTTTTTAATTTTTCACCGTGCTATTTTTTTTACCCATCCCTTTCCCTTTACTTTCCTCAGCCAAAATAATTTATCCCCAAATCGATTTTTCATGACTTTCGAAAATTTCCCATTTCCAAATCCTTACGCATATTTCTCCTCTCGTGTGTAAATATGCCACCGTACCCCTGTGACGGCCTGCCCCGCACCAGATGAAATTTCCCACGAAAGTGCGCTGTGCCAATGTCCAACTAGCACGGGAACGGTCGCCAAAGAAAGAAAACGAAAGGAAGCTTAACAGTAGACTAACAAATAACCTGTAGAATGTCTCACAGCTCATGGAATAAAATATAATAATAACATACTTGACATAAAACAGGTGAGACAATGCATAAGCTGAAAACTAAACATCATAGCAGCGGAAAATCCAAATACAGCTTATGTTCCACATCATTATTATTACAACTTTTGAAAACTGTCTCTAAAGCAAATGAGTAAGGTACACTACTAATGCCCAAAGTAGTGACCAGCAACGACACATGGAGAATATCTATATATATATCATACGTGGGAGCCTCCTGCTCGTTTCCGGTACAGTTACCCGTGCACACCACCTAACCTGTCTCTAGTCTTCCCGTTTAAGAGCACCCAGAGTAATAAGAAGAGACATAAAACTCTGGGTCAGACAAAAGTCTGGTATGAGCGATAAGCAATAAAACAGAACAATAACAGGTATATTAAACCATACATGAACCTGGACCTGCAACCAAAGAGTTAGCACAACATACCGCTCAATACTCTAAGGTGCCACTAAACATAAGGTGTAAAGAATATGGGGGTGGGGGTGTGCATGACATAGTGATGGCAAACAATCAACCATAGCAACCATCCTCACATCTTTCACTCGGTGCGTAAAGCATACGATATCCACTACTTTGATTACTAGACCCATCGAGGTAGTGACGAAGTCCGACTTGTATAATTATTGCTACCACCAAGCTTGCCCCATGGAGTCACGACCAAATCCTTACAAATGACCCCACCTCGTTGGTCCATAACCAATAGTCCTACCTAGGCCACTGTGGCCCTGAATCTGTCCATATACCCCACACTCTATAGTGATCCAAAGTTATAGACATCGATAACCCCTTTGCACACGTCCCGCAGCAAAGCCCAACTCATGAAGATAACTCATTGGTTCCCAACTGGATCCTGAGTTCTACTTTCTATTTGGACTTCATTTGCATCTCGGGTTTTGGTCTTCATCCGGATCTGTTCGTATATGTGTAGTTCCTTGATCATCATCGGTTCGGTTCGGTGCCCGTAGTCCACGCCTGAGTCTAGCTCATGGAGTTCCTCGTGTGGCTCGGTTCGGAGGTTGCTTCCTGGTTCGGTTCGGTGGTTGCTTCCTAGTTTGGTTCGGTGGTTGTTCCCTCCTACATATTCCGATCTGATCCCATTCCCTTTCATTAGCCCGATCCGATCTCACCCTCCTTCATTCGCCCGATCCGATCCCAATTCAACTATAGTGGCCTTTCTTTCCGCCATGCTTTATCTTGTGCTAAGTTCCAGTTCGGTTCGGTGCTCCCTTGCTCAGTCCACTATCCGACCCGAGCCCTTTCAACCGATCCGAAACCCTGCACAATTTTCCTACGACTTTTCTAGCGACTGTTTTATGCCATACGACGGCATTTTCGACCATTCTAACTTTTCTAAGTAATCATAAAGCATACCATGCAGTCATAGCAACATAGAGAATCAACCATAAACATCCAAACAACAATATAATATGTTAAAATGGATCAAACATACCCAAAAAGCATGATTTCTCCTTAATCCCCTTAATCATGGTTTAACAATATGATTAGCAAAACATGTCCAAATCAACCCAAATTTTTATCAGAGCCCTAAAATAATATTTTAGAATTTTACAAATTTTTCCAGATTTTCCTGAGCCATAATTTCGCTAATTATCACTAATCACCCCTAATTAGCCGTAATTAGTGTAAAAAAGATGCTAATCACTCACCTTAGACTCAAATAAACTTTAGATCTGAAATATTCTCTATTTTGAATTGAATCTCTATGTGTTCTAGCAGCTATGTTCTAAATTTGATGTTGATTTGTCTTGATTCGATGTAGTTTTGCTTAATCCCTGATTAGAAAGTGATTAGATGCGATTTGGGATGAAATTAGAAGGTGGATGCCATGGCTAGGTTGAGAGGAATGTCTTAAGCGGCTGGAAAATGAAGTATAAATCGTTTTCTAAACCCTAGCAGCCCTCTTATACTCTTAATCCCGAAATTCCCCAGTGGACTTGGCTGTTAATCACCCGGTTAAGCCCAATTAAGCTGTTTTTCACCATCTGAAACTTGTTTCAGCCATATCTCCCAAACAGTGAGTCCGTTTGGCTAATATAACCACTCTACGGAAAGTAAACCATCATTCGGATCTAATGGAAGTGGTTTCAGGTCAAAACTCCTCTCCAATCAAAAGTTATGGCCAAAACAAGATCAACTAGGGAAAAAACGGTCATAAAAAAATCGGCAAATATCATGAACATGGGAAATGACCCCTATAGTCGTCTCCCAATGTCACACGACCATACGACTCCTTACGAAAAAGAAATAAATATTCTACGATCCTCCGATGCGTAGAATGCGGGTCGTTACATTCTCCCTCCCTTAAGAATTTTCGTCCTCGAAATTCCTTAACCCAAAACATACAAAGGATCCCGCATGCCTACCAGCCATATACAACAATCAAACATGCAAAACAAACAAAACAAACCCATCCTAGCATGCGGAAATACTAAATCGAAACTGAAATCTTACCAGGCGAAGAGTTCCGGATACGTCTTCCTAATGCTCTCCTATGTCTCCCATGTACAGTCATTCTCATTCTCGCCCCCACTGAACTTTGACTAGATTCACCGCTTTCCTTCGAATTTGCTTCGTATTGTTCCCAATAATATGCATAGGTCTGCGGTTCCCAACCACCTCGGGTTCAACCTCGATATCATCCAACTGATCAGGTGAAATAGTCGCATCGGGGTCGTGTACGAACTTCCTTAACTGGGAAACATGAAATACGTTATGAACTCCTGCCATCTTCTCTGGTAATTCAACTTTATATGCCAAATTCCCAATTTGCTCAAGAACTGGGAATGGACCAACAAATCTTGGTGTTAACTTGACTCTCCTGCCAGATCGAATCACGCTCTTTAACGGAGAAATCTTGATAACCACCAAGTCGCCAATGGAGAATTTTAAATCTCTTCTCCTCTTATCAGCATAACTCTTCTGCCTATCTTGGGCAGCCTTCATTCGCTGTTGAATAATCTTGATCTTGTCTGATGTTTCTCTTATCACATCTGGTCCAATACAAATTTCTCACCAGTTTCTAACCAATATGACGGTGAGTTGCATGGTCTTCCATACAAAGATTCAAATGGAACCATACCAATACTGGATTGATAACTATTATTATATGCAAATTCTACTAGATGTAGATGGTCATCCAATGATCCACCAAAATCTAATATGCAGGCTCTCAAGAGATCTTCTAATATACGATTCACCCTCTCTGTTTGACCGTTAGTTTGAGGATGATACGCAGTACTGAGATGTAATTCTGATCCTAATGCCTCTTATAAGCTCTTCCAAAATCCACTAGTAAACAACGGATCTCGGTCACTCACAGTGCCTTTAGGTATTCCATGAAATCTCACTACCCACTTCATATATAGTTCAGCTAACTTAGCACTCTTAATCAATCGGTCCACAATCACCCAAATGCTATCATGGCCCGATTTAGTCCTTGGTAACACATCAATGAAATCCATTGAGACTTGTTCCCATTTCCATCCTGGAATCTCTAATGGTTGCAACAACCCACTAGGCTTCTTTTGCTCAGCTTTAACTAGTTGGAAATTCATGCATTTGGATATAAACTTCCCAACGTCCCTTTTCATCCCTTCATAGTAGTAGGTCTGCTTCATGTCTCAATACATCTTATTACCACCGGGATGTATAGTCAGTTTTGAGTGATGACATTCTCTAAGCACTTCATCTCTCAGTCCATTGACATTGGGCACAACAAGTCTTTCATTCTTTCTAAGCCATCCATCTCGATCAAGACCATACTTCATGTGACGACCGCCCATAACCCCCGCACTAAACAAGAGGAATAATGCGCTGAAAGGCGTGCCAGGCTGCTATGGACGATCATCATAGTAAGTGAACACATCGAAACCTGTCGTAGAATTCACAGCGCAAGGATAAAATATAATAGAACATATACAACAGGTGATAGTAATGAGGTATCATATAGCAAACTTTTGAAACTCTTTCAACATCCAGAAAGATTATCCAACTGATATTCAAGTTTGTACATAAGGCCTCACTACAACTCTCAAGCAACTCAAACAGCGGAAACAGAAATACTAGATAGAATAAAACTGGTACGCCAGCCTCCTGGTCGTCATCGCTCAGCTTCCTCGTATCACTAAGCTCCATTACCTGTAACCTGCTACTTAGTCTGCCCATCCACAACCGGATGAACAACCCAAGGTAATAAGAGGAGACATAAAACCTTGAATCAGACAATAGTCTTAGTGAGCGATAATACAGCTAACAAACTTCAACAAGAAAGCATATGAGAATGGGTAAATGAACAACTTATCTACCCACATCACCAGAGAAGAACTCAACCTTATCTTCCCCACATCGGACAGTGATAGCCTTTACACCAAGCATTTCAACCATTCATCCATAGAAACCAGAACGCCCATTCGATCATAGAGAACACACATAACATCCAGATTATATAAGTCTCACACAGACAACCCTAATCGAGTTTAACATTCCTCAAGTACCCTCGCCAGAGGCCTAAACCAATATCACTTAAGCACTCAAAGAACATCTCCCTCGACTTTGGATAATCTATGTGAGATAGTACAAACAGAACAAACAATCATCCATAACCGACTCTGGCTATCACCGCCAATCCTGCTTCGAAACCATCATTGTCGTATGACGGCCAACCTTGCCATATGTCAAGGGCTAATGATAACCCCAGTTCTAGCATGAACTCCATATGCCCAACCTTGGCAATGTCCAACCTTAACACTAGGCCTTTCCCCAACCAGAAAGACCCAGGGTACTCGACCAACAACCGGTCTTTTGGGCCTTTCAACGATACCCATCGTACCCCTGCTTTGAGCCTGCTAGAACTTACGACAACGATGACTTCTCGGCCTTCGCATCTCTAATCGTCCAACCTTGACGATGTTTCATAGCTCAAGCAACCTTCTCGAGCAGCCATTATCCACCAACTCACGACCTTTGAGTTGTCTCCGCATTCGTTGTTCCACCTTGATCAACGAACACATTCATCACTTCGAGTCTTCCTACTTGAATCACCTCAAAATAACGCCATCACCGAACCAAAACACATCACTGCGCTGCGGCTAGGATTCGGGGGGCTGCCCCCGAAAAATATTTTTTCAGACCTTTTTGGTTTGTACCCGAGTCGTACCCGAAAACGTACTTTTTCAGAAAATGACACTATGACCGACTAGCCTTCAGACCGACCAGGTGAAACCTACCAACTCCACCAGATCGACCAGCTCCTCCAGATCGACCAGCTTCTCCAGAGCGACCAGCTTCTCCAGAGCGACCAGGCTGAAACCGACCAGCTGCTCCAGAGCGACCAAGCTAAAACCAACCAACTGCTCCAGAACGACCAAGCTAAAACCAACCAGCTGCTCCAGAACGACCAAGCTAAAACCGACCAGCTGCTCCAGAACGACCAGAATCTTCTCTGCTCCTCCAAAACCGACCAGAAACCTGCACATCTCCAATTCGACTCCGATTTCGACCAAAACTTCACCAAACGACGAATCCGACGAAACCAGCTTATCCGATTCATCCAAACGCAATCACAAACATGTTATGCAACCAACAATATCATCAATCTAACAATTTCCATCAAAACACATAAATTTCCCAAAACATGATAAGTGAATCATATGAACATAAAAACGGATCTAACTTGCATAATCTTGAGAAAAATCATAAAATTAACCATTTAAATTATCTAGATCAGATCCTAAGGTGATTCATATATAAAATGGACTTAGCATGGTGTGGATCTAAGGAAAATAACATGGAAATGATGAAATTAACATCCTAAAACCCATATACTTGCATGAATCCGAATGAGAGATGTAAATCACTCACCAATTATCCAAATCTAAGAAAAAGCAATGAAAACGCAATCCGGACAGCGAACACTTCGAATCAAACTCTTCAATCCGATGAATTCGCTCTTGAGACGATGTAGATCTAGCCTCTTATGGTGTAGATCTTCGATTTCCCTCCTTGGATTTTGGAATTTTAATGGTGGAAAGATGTTAGAGGAAGAAGGAGATCAAAGCCTCCCCATAAGAGAATGGAAAATGCCAACCTTTCTCCATACCCCTTACCCCCTATTTATAGTCTCCACCCACCCTTTAATGGGCCTTCTCCAAATCAGCCCATTAGCCTTCCAAAACCTGAACAGCCAACTGAAAAACCTTAAAACAGCGATTTCTCCCAAACCGCTGAACCAAATCCTTAATGTAACCACTCTATGGAAAGGGAATCATCAATTCCTTTCCAATGGCACAGGTCTCACCCTCTGATTCGACCTGAGTCAAAAGTTATGCCCAGTACAAGACTTACAGGGGCAAAATGGTCACAAACAAAATCGGTAAAAATTATGGACATGTCACACATCCCCATAAGCAACATATCAAAAGATGAGAATGATCCAACCCTCAGGGAATAAAATAAAAATATTTTACGATCTTCCGATACGTAAAATGCGGGCTGTTACATTCTCCCCCCCTTAAGAATTTCGCCCCCGAAATTCCAAGCAAACACAAGCAACCACAACAATTCCGCATGCCTATCATTCATGAGAAGCCAATCCTATCATCCAAACTAGCAACCATCAAGCCATACATCCATAGCCTTATCCTAGCACGCGGAATTCTATCAAACAACAACAAGATATAACGATACAACGAAGATACGATATCAAAGGGTCCTTCCGACGAAGAGTTCTGGATGAGTCGCCCTCATGCTCTCTTCCGTCTCCCATGTACAATCGTCGCCATATTCACTCCATTGTACCTTGACTAGCTTAACCGTCTTCCTCCTAAGCTGTTTCGTATCATTTCCCACAACACGAAGTGGCCTACGAGGTTTCGCAACTGCGGTCTTGACTTCTAAATCTTCATACTGTTCTGGAGATACCACCACATTCGAGTCGTGCAAAAACTTCCATAGAAACGACACATGGAAAACATTATGCATACTCGACATCTTCTCGGGTAACTCCAACCTATATGCGAGCTTTCCTATTCGCTCGACAATCGGAAATGGTCCAACAAACCTAGGAGCCAACTTCCCTTTACTTCCGAATCGAACCATATGCTTTAATGGTGAAATCTTCACAAAAACCATATCACCTACGTCGAATTCTAAATCCTTACGACGCTTATCGGCGTAACTCTTTTGACGATCTTGGGCCGCTTTCATTCGTTGCCGAACAATTTTGATACAACCCGAGGTTTCTCTAATCATTTCGGGCCCAAGTACCAACTTATCTCCAGTTTCTAACCAACAAGCTGGAGAATTGCACGGCCTTCCATACAACGCCTCGTATGGTGCCATCCCAATACTCGACTGGTAGCTATTATTATACGCAAACTCAACCAGATGCAGATGGTCTTCCCATGATCCTACGAAGTCTATCACACAAGCCCTCAGGAGATCTTCTAAAACTCGGTTGACTCTCTCGGTCTGACCATCAGTTTGGGGATGGTATGCCGTACTTAAGCACAACTCGGTTCCCAAAGCTTCTTGCAAACTTTTCCAAAATCCACTCGTGAACAATGGATCCCGGTCACTTACTATACTCTTTGGGACACCATGGAATCGAACTATCCATTTCACATAAAGCTCAGCCAATTTTGACGCTGTCCTAGTCGTCTTGACAGGAATAAATCTCGCACTTTTGGTCAAACGATCCACAATGACCCAAATCCCTCCATTCCCTGCCCTAGTTCTAGGTAGTCCATCGATAAAATCCATCGATATCTGCTCCCACTTCCACGTAGGAACCTCTAATGGCTTAAGTAAACCACTCGGCTTCTTCTGTTCAGCTTTCACTAACTGACAGTTCATACACTTGGAAATGAATTTTCCAATATCTCTTTTCATCCCTTCCCAGTAGTAGACCCGCTTCATGTCCTGATACATTTTATTACCACCGGGATGAATCGTTAGCTTCGAGTGATGACATTCTCTCAGAACCTCATCCCTCAATCCGTCGACATCAGGAACAACTAATCGTCCTTGCTTTCGAAGCCAGCCTTCTCGGTCGACCTCGAACTCCTTATCCTCTGGTTTCAGTTTCTGAATGGACTCGACAAGCTTCGCATCTTTCTTTTGGCCCTCGCCAATCCTTTCGATAAGAGTAGGCCTTATCGACAAGCTTGCCAATATTTCAGGTTCCAACTCACACCTTGGCCTGAAATCGAACCTTTCCAAATACTCGAGGCCCTTCCATTCCGAAAACATCGCTCCCAAACTTGCGTGTCTTCGACTCAATGCATCTGCAACTGTATTGCCTTTGCCAGGAGTATAGGCTATCCCAAAATCATACGATGCCAGAAACTCTAACCATCGTTGCTGCCGAAGATTCAAATCCTTTTGGGAGAAAAGAAACTTCAACGACTTGTGATCCGTAAACAACTCGAATCGTACTCCCAACAGGTAATGTCTCCACATCTTCAGAGCAAACACAATCGCTGCCAACTCCAAATCATGAGTTGGATAGTTTCTCTCATGTGGCTTTAGCTGTCGACTTGCGTAAGCCACTACTTTATCCTTCTGCATTAGCACTGCTCCAAGTCCAGTACCACATGCATCAGTATATACCACCATCTCTTCATTCCCACTTGGAATGGTCAACACAGGTGCACTCGTCAATCTCTCCTTCAAGATTTCGAACGCTTGTTCACACTTCGCATCCCATGCGAACAATTGGTTCTTCTTCGTCAATCTTGTTAATGGTGTAGCCATCTTAGAGAAATCCTTGATAAACCTTCGGTAATAACCAGCCAATCCAAGGAAACTCCGAACATCCGTTGCATTCTTAGGTCTATCCCAGTCCTGGATTGCTGCAACTTTAGCGGGGTCAACCGCTATACCCTTTCCAGAAACAACATGACCTAAGAACCTCACTTCATCCTTCCAGAAGTGACACTTTGAGAACTTAGCTTTAAGCTGATGCTTTCGCAAGATCTCTAACACAACTCTCAAGTGCGTCTTATGTTCTTCCACATTTCTGGAGTAAACCAGTATATCATCCACGAACATAAGCACGAACTTATTCAACTGATATCTGAACACTCTATTCATAAGATCCACAAAATACACGGGCGCGTTAGTCAACCCGAATGGCATCACCAACCACTCAAAAAATCCGGACGGTGTCCTAAAAGCAGTCTTTGGCACACTATCCTTAGCTACTCTCAACTGGTGAAATCCCGTTGCCAAATTCATCTGAGAAAACACTTTGGCTTCGTGAAGCTGATCGAACAAGTCATCAATCCTTGGCAATGGATACTTGTTCTTCTTAGTCACCTTGTTCAGCTCACGATAGTCCACACACAACCTTAACGAGCCATCTGCTTTAGTTGCAAACACGACTGGTACACCCCACTCGGAAACACTCCTCCGAATGAAACCTTTTCCCAAAAGGTCTCTAACTTGCACCTCCAACTCTCGCTGTTCCTTAGGCGCCATCCGCCTAAGTGGCATAACAATTGGTCTCGCACCCTCGACCAAATCGATCCTAAACTCGATCTCACGATGCGGCGGCAACCCTTTGACCTCGTCAAAGACATCCACATACTCATTAGCGATCAGCACTGATGATAGGTCTTCCTGTGGAATCCCAAGCGAATATAGATAACTCACGAAGACCCCGTCTTCGCGCTTACATCTAATCAACACCTTTCGCCCTTCCACATCCCCGACCCTCACCTCTAGCTTCTCGCAATTCACCCTTGCCGCATATCTCTTGAGCCAATCCATGCCCAAGATGATCCCATACCCAGCGAAGTTAAGAACAAAGCAATCACACATAAAAGAGAAACCATGACTCGATAATACTAGACCACGGCAAATCATGCACAAACTGGACGAACCCCCAACTGGATTAGTCACGATCAATGGTCTATCACAAATCTCGGGTTCCAAACCCAAGCGACACACAAGCTCATTGCAGATGAATGAATGTGATGCTCCAGTATCAAACAACACTCGAACTGAAACACCGTTAACGGAAAAAGTACCTTGCACCATGACACCCTTTCCCTTCTCCTCTGCAGTTGGAGCTCTTGAAGAAGATGGAACAGCATCCAAAGCATATGCTTTAACAATCTGCTTACCCTTAGCTGATTCCGGACAATCTTTCTTCTCATGCCCAGGCTTTCCACACTTGAAGCACTTCTTCTCAGCTTTGGGATTCTTGCACTCATTTGAATAATGACCCTTCTGTTGGCAGTTAAAGCAAACCACCTCACTCTTGGGTTTCTTTTGGCCATCCTTTCCTTTCTGTTGTTGTTGCTTCCTCTTTTTATTATTACCACCCTGTTGTGGTTTCTGAGCTTCCTTGGTTGCAGCGACAACATTTGCTTCCTTGGGAAACAAGCTCTCATGCCGAATAGCTTTTTCCACGATCTTTTCAAATGAATCATCAAGATGGTCCACAAGTGGTTTTCCAATATGAGCATCCAAACCCAAGACAAATTTCTCATTCTTCTGATAGGGTGTATCAATGTATGAACGAGCATATCTAGATAAAGCTTCAAAATCAGAAATGTAGTCAAGCACTGATCTGCCATTCTGCTTCAACTCTATGAACTTCTTGAAGAGAACGGACTTCTGAGCAGTGGAGATAAATTTTGCTTCAAACTTAGCTTGGAATTGCTCCCATGAAATCTCCTCTTCCGGAGTCTCGAGTATGACAGAATTCCACCATTCCATGGCCCTGCTCTGAAGCTGCCTTGATGCAAGCTTTCTCTTCATTGCATCTTCAATACCCAAGTCTCCAAAGATTCGAACACATGAATCCATCCACCTCTGAACCTCTTCAGCTGGTTCAGTTCCCTTGAATGGTTTCCCTCCTAGAGATATAAAGTCCTTGCACATCTTTGCAAAATCTATTCTAGGAACTCGCACCCCTACATCTACCGTGGCCGCCACTGGAGCGGGTACCCTTCGCATAATTGCTTCTGCCATGGCTTCAAACATGGCCGGGTAATCTGGCTCACCACCATTTCCCCCTCCAGTATTAGCTCTCCTAGCAGCGTGCCTTGATGGTCGTCTACTCATTCTAAATCTGAAATTTAGAATAGTTAGCCAATTCCAAGAAAACAGCTAAAAGAATACAACCGCTACTACTATATATGCTAATATATATAGTAACATTCAACTGAAATCTACAAATACGTCCCTCATACGCAATTACGTCTTTGAACTTTGGCCAAAATCGTTGACCAGAGCTCTGATACCAAATGTGACGACCGCCCATAACCCCCGCACTAAACAAGAGGAATAATGCGCTGAAAGGCGTGCCAGGCTGCTATGGACGATCATCATAGTAAGTGAACACATCGAAACCTGTCGTAGAACTCACAGCGCAAGGATAAAATATAATAGAACATATACAACAGGTGATAGTAATGAGGTATCATATAGCAAACTTTTGAAACTCTTTCAACATCCAGAAAGATTATCCAACTGATATCCAAGTTTGTACATAAGGCCTCACTACAACTCTCAAGCAACTCAAACAGCGGAAACAGAAATACTAGATAGAATAAAACTGGTACGCCAGCCTCCTGCTCGTCATCGCTCAGCTTCCTCGTATCACTAAGCTCCATTACCTATAACCTGCTACTTAGTCTGCCCATCCACAACCGGATGAACAGCCCAAGGTAATAAGAGGAGACATAAAACCTTGAGTCAGACAATAGTCTTAGTGAGCGATAATACAGCTAACAAACTTCAACAAGAAAGCATATGAGAATGGGTAAATGAACAACTTATCTACCCACATCACCAGAGAAGAACTCAACCTTATCTTCCCCACATCGGACAGTGATAGCCTTTACACCAAGCATTTCAACCATTCATCCATAGAAACCAGAACGCCCATTCAATCATAGAGAACACACATAACATCCAGATTATATAAGTCTCACACAGACAACCCTAATCGAGTTTAACATTCCTCAAGTACCCTCGCCAGAGGCCTAAACCAATATCACTTAAGCACTCAAAGAACATCTCCCTCGACTTTGGATAATCTATGTGAGATAGTACAAACAGAACAAACAATCATCCATAACCGACTCTGGCTATCACCGCCAATCCTGCTTCGAAACCATCATTGTCGTATGACGACCAACCTTGCCATATGTCAAGGGCTAATGATAACCCCAGTTCTAGCATGAACTCCATATGCCCAACCTTGGCAATGTCCAACCTTGACACTAGGCCTTTCCCCAACCAGAAAGACCCAGGGTACTGTTTGCGAACAAATTATGCAGTTGTAAACAACTGTAAAATCCGTTCGTCTTTCCTAAACAACAAGGATTGTTGTAGAGGGTGTCGAACTCTGGGACCAAATTATTTTATTAATAAATCCAATCAAGTTATCCCTAACTTTTGATTGGTGGAAAACAAAGAAAATAGCAGAAATTAAATAAAAGAGAGTTTTAACACTAAGTGAAAGCAATTAGGGGATAATGACATAGATCAGATTCATAATCATCAATAGCCAAAAGGTTAACCAGATCTAATACATGTTTCTGTCACAAACATGAATCAACGATAATAAGTTTTTAGAAACAAATATGTAAATAACGACAAGCATAGCCTATGCAGGAGCTCAGCTCTACAACCATAGACTATCAGGACAGATTTACTAATTAATTTCTAAAACCCTAAAATTAGATCTAAATCTGATAATTGTTAGACCGAACACGAATATACCCTGTGAAGGAGCATAGCTCTTAAACGACACAGGATATTAAGGTTCAGATCTAACCCTTGGTTCAGATCTAGTTCTATATACATGAATTCCTCATCCTTTGGCTATGTGATTCATATTGAATCATACTATCAGCGTCATCACCCCCTAATCAAAGGGGATTAGCTAGACATAGCTAAAGAAGAAGAAAAACAGAAATTAAATAACAAGAACATAAATAAAACTAAAACTAAATAGAAAAGAGGAAGAAGAATGATTTTATTCCAAGAAGAGAATTACAGAATAAAACCCAATGTGTTTTACAATGAATGAGATACAAGGTATTTATAGCTGATATGACAAAGGCTAGCTAGCTAATTACATAATGTGGGACTAAAGAAATAACCCAATTAACACATAAGCCAGTGTGAACGCAGCTTTAGAGTGAGTGGTTTAGCAAATAGGCTAGTGTGAACGCAACATGAGTAAGAGGCCTTCCTAATGAGCTTATGTGAATGCAGTTTGAGTCTTTATTGAGCCAAATCTTCTTAACTGAAATATAATTGCAACCGTTCTTCAAGCTTTAGACTCTTCAAGCTTTAGCAATTTTAAACTTCACTCTTTTTAAGAAAATTCTTCATGCTTTATCCATCAAATGCTCTAAACCATGCTTCTTGTCAACAATCTGAAAATACAGCTATAAATACAAAGTATCAATTATTTTAAAGGGAAAATAAGATAAATAAGCGGATAAAATATACACATTTACGTGTATATCAGGTACTCGACCAACAACCGGTCTTTTGGGCCTTTCAACGATACCCATCGTACCCCTGCATTGAGCCTGCTAGAACTTACGACAACGATGACTTCTCGGCCTTCGCATCTCTAATCGTCCAACCTTGACGATGTTTCATAGCTCAAGCAACCTTCTCGAGCAGCCATTATCCACCAACTCACGACCTTTGAGTTGTCTCCGCATTCGTTGTTCCACCTTGATCAACGAACACATTCATCACTTCGAGTCTTCCTACTTGAATCACCTCGAAATCACGCCATCACCGAACCAAAACACATCACTGCGCTGCGGCTAGGATTCGGGGGGTTGCCCCCGAAAAATATTTTTTCAGACCTTTTTGGTTTGTACCCGAGTCGTACCCGAAAACGTACTTTTTCAGAAAACGACCCTGTGACCGACCAGCCTTCAGACCGACCAGCTCCACCAGATCGACCAGCTCCACCAGATCGACCAGCTCCTCCAGATCGACCAGCTTCTCCAGAGCGACCAGCTTCTCCAGAGCGACCAGGCTGAAACCGACCAGCTGCTCCAGAGCGACCAAGCTAAAACCAACCAACTGCTCCAGAACGACCAAGCTAAAACCAACCAGCTGCTCCAGAACGACCAAGCTAAAACCGACCAGCTGCTCCAGAACGACCAGAATCTTCTCTGCCCCTCCAAAACCGACCAGAAACCTGTACATCTCCAATTCGACTCCGATTTCGACCAAAACTTCGCCAAACGACGAATCCGACGAAACCAGCTTATCCGATTCATCCAAACGCAATCACAAACATGTTATGCAACCAACAATATCATCAATCTAACAATTTCCATCAAAACACATAAATTTCCCAAAACATGATAAGTGAATCATATGAACATAAAAACGGATCTAACTTGCATAATCTTGAGAAAAATCATAAAATTAACCATTTAAATTATCTAGATCAGATCCTAAGGTGATTCATATATAAAATGGACTTAGCATGGTGTGGATCTAAGGAAAATAACATGGAAATGATGAAATTAACATCCTAAAACCCATATACTTGCATGAATCCGAATGAGAGATGTAAATCACTCACCAATTATCCAAATCTAAGCAAAAGCAATGAAAATGCAATCCGGACAGCGAACACTTCGAATCAAACTCTTCAATCCGATGAATTCGCCCTTGAGACGATGTAGATCTAGCCTCTTATGGTGTAGATCTTCGATTTCCCTCCTTGGATTTTGGAATTTTAATGGTGGAAAGATGTTAGAGGAAGAAGGAGATCAAAGCCTCCCCATAAGAGAATGGAAAATGCCAACCTTTCTCCATACCCCTTACCCCCTATTTATAGTCTCCACCCACCCTCTAATGGGCCTTCTCCAAATCAGCCCATTAGCCTTCCAAAACCTGAACAGCCAACTGAAAAACCTTAAAACAGCGATTTCTCCCAAACCGCTGAACCAAATCCTTAATGTAACCACTCTACGGAAAGGGAATCATCAATTCCTTTCCAATGGCACAGGTCTCACCCTCTGATTCGACCTGAGTCAAAAGTTATGCCCAGTACAAGACTTACAGGGGCAAAATGGTCACAAACAAAATCGGTAAAAATTATGGACATGTCACACATCCCCATAAGCAACATATCAAAAGATGAGAATGATCCAACCCTCAGGGAATAAAATAAAAATATTTTACGATCTTCCGATACGTAAAATGCGGGCTGTTACATTCTCCCCCCCCTTAAGAATTTCGCCCCCGAAATTCCAAGCAAACACAAGCAACCACAACAATTCCGCATGCCTATCATTCATGAGAAGCCAATCCTATCATCCAAACTAGCAACCATCAAGCCATACATCCATAGCCTTATCCTAGCACGCGGAATTCTATCAAACAACAACAAGATATAACGATACAACGAAGATACGATATCAAAGGGTCCTTCCGACGAAGAGTTCTGGATGAGTCGCCCTCATGCTCTATTCCGTCTCCCATGTACAATCGTCGTCATATTCACTCCATTGTACCTTGACTAGCTTAACCGTCTTCCTCCTAAGCTGTTTCGTATCATTTCCCACAACACGAAGTGGCCTACGAGGTTTCGCAACTGCGGTCTTGACTTCTAAATCTTCATACTGTTTTGGAGATACCACCACATTCGAGTCGTGCAAAAACTTCCGTAGAAACGACACATGGAAAACATTATGCATACTCGACATCTTCTCGGGTAACTCCAACCTATATGCGAGCTTTCCTATTCGCTCGACAATCGGAAATGGTCCAACAAACCTAGGAGCCAACTTCCCTTTACTTCCGAATCGAACCATATGCTTTAACGGTGAAATCTTCACAAAAACCATATCACCTACGTCGAATTCTAAATCCTTACGACGCTTATCGGCGTAACTCTTTTGACGATCTTGGGCCGCTTTCATTCGTTGCCGAACAATTTTGATACAACCCGAGGTTTCTCTAATCATTTCGGGCCCAAGTACCAACTTATCTCCAGTTTCTAACCAACAAGCTGGAGAATTGCACGGCCTTCCATACAACGCTTCGTATGGTGCCATCCCAATACTCGACTGGTAGCTATTATTATACGCAAACTCAACCAGATGCAAATGGTCTTCCCATGATCCTCCGAAGTCTATCACACAAGCCCTCAGGAGATCTTCTAAAACTCGGTTGACTCTCTCGGTCTGACCATCAGTTTGGGGATGGTATGCCGTACTTAAGCACAACTCGGTTCCCAAAGCTTCTTGCAAACTTTTCCAAAATCCACTCGTGAACAATGGATCCCGGTCACTTACTATACTCTTTGGGACACCATGGAATCGAACTATCCCGGTTAGTATCGTCCCTCTGGCTGGAACCAATCCGCTCAATCAAAGTGGGTCTGATCGTCAAACTTGCTAACATTTCTGGATCCAATTCGCACTTTGGTCTGAAATCATACCCAGCGATGTACTCCAGTTGCTTCCATTCTAGAAACATAGCCCCTAAACTGGCATGTCTTCTACTCAATGCATCAGCTACCGCATTTCCCTTTCCTGGTGTGTATGCGATATTGAAATCGTAGGAAGCCAAGAATTATAACCATCTTTGCTGTCAGAGATTTAGATCCTTTTGAGAGAAGAGATACTTTAACGATTTATGATCAGTAAACAACTCGAATCTTTCTCCCAAGAGATAATGTCTCCACATCTTCAACGCGAACACGATCGCTGCTAATTCCAAATCATGGATAGGGTATCTTCTCTCGTGCGGTTTCAATTGCCAACTTGTCATAAGCTACAACCCTTCCACCTTGCATCAATACAGCACCTAGCCCTGTACCACATGCATCCGTATATACTGTCATCTCTTCATTCCCATTAGGAATGACTAACACTGGTGCACATATCAAATTTTCCTTTAGGTTCTTGAATGCATTCTCGCACTTTTCGTCCCAGGCGAAAGCATGATTTTTCTTAGTCAACCGAGTCAACGGTGCTGCTATCTTGGAAAAGTCTTGGATAAACTTGCGATAATATCCAGCTAATCCCAAGAAACTTCTTATGTCCGTTGTATTCTTGGGCGTAGACCAATCTTGTACTGTAGCCACTTTCGCAGGATACACAGCGATACCATTCTTTGAAACAACTTGGCCCAAGAATCTCACTTCCCTCCTCCAGTAGTGACACTTAGAAAACTTTGCTTACAATTGGTGTTTTCGCAACACCTCCATCACTATCCTCAAGTGTTCCCTGTATTCTTCCTCTGTCCTCGAATAAACAAGTATATCGTCCACGAACACAAGAACAAACTTATTCAACTGATCTCTGAATACCCTATTCATAAGATCCACAAAATATGTTGGGCATTGGTCAACCCGAATGGCATGACCAACCACACAAAGAATCCAGACAGCGTTCGAAATGCCGTTTTAGCTATACTCTCAACTTCCACTCTAAGCTGATGGAAACCTGTCGCGAGATCCAACTGAGAGAACACTCTCGCGCCACTCAACT
This sequence comes from Allium sativum, assembly GCA_030737875.1. Classification (NCBI taxonomy): domain Eukaryota; kingdom Viridiplantae; phylum Streptophyta; class Magnoliopsida; order Asparagales; family Amaryllidaceae; genus Allium; species Allium sativum. The sequence continues at coordinate 197,991,370 of CM060911.1, forward strand.
GATCAAACAAATCATCTATCCGCGGTAGAGGATACCTATTCTTCCTCGTCACCTTATTCAATTCGCGGTAGTCCACACATAATCGAAGGGAACCATCGGCCTTGGTAGCAAACACAACTGGTGCTCCCCATTCAGAAACACTTCTTCTGATAAATCCCTTCTTCAAAAGATCACTCACTTGCACCTCGAGCTCTCGCTGCTCCCTTGGCGCCATACGACGAAGTGACATCACTATAGGTCTGGCATCTTTCACTAAATAAATACGAAACTCAATCTCTCGTTGTGGTGGGAGTCCGGTCACTTCATTGAAGACGTCCGGATACTAGCCGGCCATGGGCACATCTAACAACTCATCATGCGGGATGTCGAGGGAATTCAGAAAACTAGCCATTACCCTATCACTAGGTAGACCACCAAACACTACCCTCCGCCCATCATCCGCTCTAACTGTCACCAAAAAGCCCTCACAGTCTACCACCACCCCGTATCTTTGGATCCAATTGACTCCCAAAATAATGCCAAACCCAGTAAAGCCCAAAACAAAGCAATCACAAACAAACATGAATCCATGACTCGATAAGACAACATTACGACAAATCATGCTAAGGCTAGTCGAACCACCAATCGGGTTCGTCACTACTAAAGGTCTATCGACAATCTCGGGCTCCAATACCAACCTATCTACTAGGTCACTAGATATGAAGGAACTGGAAGCTCCGATATTAAACAACAATTTAATTGGAACATCATAAACAGAAAGCATACCTTGAATAACAACATTCTTTCCTTTCTCCGCCGCAGTTGGGGCATTCGACGAGGAAGGAACAGTATTGATAGCATATGCTTTCACAATCTGCTTTTCTTTAGGGGGTTGCGGACACTTATCCTTGTGATGTCCCACTTGGCCACAGTTGAAGCACTTCCTATCCGCTGGCTTGGCCCAACATTCTTTGGCATAGTGGCCCTTCTTACCACAGCTGAAGCACTCAACATCTTTCTTATTCTTTTTCTTCTGGCCATCCTTCGTCTGATTCTGCTTTCTCTTGTTCTGAGAACCATTCTTGCCTCCACCGCTTACTTGCGGCTTTGGCTCTTCCGCAGATGCAACCTCAGTCTTGGACTTGGGGTATAGACTCTTCGATCTCAAAAGCTTTCCCCACAATCGATTCAAGTGTCTCATCGATGTGGTTAATAAGTCTTTCCCCATAGTACTGATCCAAGGCTGTTATAAATTTCTCATTCTTCTTCTTGGGAGTGTCAATGAGGGATAACCCATACTTCGATAAAGTATCGAATTCTGCAATGTACTCCGAGACTTCCCTACCATTTTGCTTAAGCTCCAGAAATTTCCTAAACAGCTCTGACTTCTGGGCAGCTGGGATAAATTTTTCACCAAATTGGGCCTTAAACTGATCCCATGTAACTTGATCCTCTGGAGTAGCTGCCTTAATAGCGTTCCACCAATTCATTGCCCGTCCTTGCAGCTGACGGGACGCTATCTTTCTTTTCATCGCATCCTCGATACCTAAGTCTTCGAAGATACACTTACAGCTATCCAACCAATTCTGAACTTCTGTAGCCGACTCCGTTCCGTGGAACGGCTTTCCACCAAGACTAGTGTAATCCTTGCAAAGCTTGGCGAAATCGGCTCTAGGCGCCTGCACTACCACCATTTGCAGCATTAGGAACTGAACCTTGTACATTTCTAAGCATCTCTCTCATAAAGTCAGTAAACATAGCCCTCATGTCATGAGTATTCCCATTGTTGGCTCCTCTACTAGCATCCCTTGTATATCGGCTCATCGTTTAATATGTAAAGAGAAACGATTAACCATCCTCTTTGTGGTGTTAGTGCAGTGCGACTCCGTCCTTAGCTATACTAATAGTATATATATAGCTTCTTAAAACCAAAATAATCACAAATACGTGCTCTCATATATGTATTATCTCTCCCTGGTGTCTTTCCCTAGGTTAACTATGCAACCTAGAGCTCTAATACCAAGTGTGACGGCCCGCCCCGCACCAGATGACATTTCCCATGAAAGTGCGCTGTGCCAATGTCCAACTAGCACGGGACGGTCGCCAAAGATAGAAAAAGGAAGGAAGCTTAACAGTAGACTAACAAAGAACCCGTAGAATGCCTCACATCGCATGGAATAAAATATAATAATAACATACTTGACATAAAAAAGGTGAGACAGTGCATAAGCTGAAAAATAAACATCATAGCTGCGGAAAATCCAAATATAGCTTATGTTCCACATCATTATTATTACAACTTTTGAAAACTGTCTCTAAAGCAAATGAGTAAGGTACACTACTAATGCCCAGAGTAGTGACCAGCAGCGACACAGGGAGAATATCTATATCTATATCTATATATATATCGTACGTGGGAGCCTCCTGCTCATCTTCGATACAGCTACCCGTGCATACCACCTAACCTGTCTCTAGTCTGCCCATTTAAGAGCACCCAGAGTAATAAGAAGAGACATAAAACTCTGGGTCAGACAAAAGTCTGGTATGAGCGATAAGCAACAAAACAGAACAATAACAGGTATACTAAACCATACCTGAACCTGGACCTGCAACCAAAGAGTTAACACAACATATTGCTCAATACTTTAAGGTGCCACTAAACATAAGGTGTAAAGAATATGGGGGTGGGGGTGTGCATGACATAGTGATGGCAAACAATCAACCATAACAACCATCCTCACATCTTTCACTCAGTGCGTAAAGCATACGATATCCACTACTTTATAAAAGTAGTTTACAACGTATTTCATGTTTCACAGTTAAGGAAGTTTGTGCACGAACCTAGTGTGACAATTACACCGATCAGTTGGACGATATCGAGGTTGAACCCGAGGCAATGGGGAACCGCAAGCCTATGCGTATTGTTGGGAACGATACGAAGCAACTTCGAAGGAAGGCGTGAAATTAGTCAAAGTTCAATGGGGAAAGAATGAGAATGACTGTACTTGGGAGACAGAGGAGAGCATTAGGAAGACGTATCCAGAACTCTTCGCCTGGTAAGATTTCCATTTCGATTTAGTCTTTCCGCATGCTAGATAGGTTTGTTTTGTTGGTTTTGCATGTTTGATTGTTGTATATGGTTGGTAGGCATGCGGGATCCTTTGTATGTTTTAGGCTAAGGAATTTCAGGGACGAAATTTCTTAAGGGGGGAGAATGTAACGACCCGCATTCTATGTATCGAAGGATCGTAGAATATTTATTTCTTTCACATACGAAATCGTATGGTCATGTAACCTTGGGAGACGACTATTGGGGTCATTTCCCCTATTCATGATTTTTACCGATTTTTAGATGACCATTTTGCCCCTAGCTGATCTTGTTTCGGCCATAACTTTTGATTGGAAATGAGTTTTGACCTGAAACCACTTCCATTAGATCCAGATGATGGTTTACCTTTCCATATAGTGGTCATATGTGAAAAACGGACTTACTGTTTGGGAGATATGGCTGAAATAATGTTTGGAAGATGAAAAACTGCTTAACCGGGCCAAATGATGTGATTGGTGAATGGGCCCATAACCCATTTCGGGATTAGGGTTATGGGGAGGTTGAAATGAGCTAGATTTTCATTTCATTTCAGTTTTCTAGCTGCCACTTTCATTCTAGGAACCCTAACAATGGCCTCCAACATCTAGAATCATCTCTAATCAAGTATTAGCCTAATCTACATCAAATCAAAGGGGAATAACACCAAAGCAAGGTTAGAACTGCTATGTTGTCTTGGGAACAACGCCAAATCAGAGGATAGTTCAGTTTTGAAAGTTTATTTGTGGCTAAGGTGAGTGATTTGCATAGTACCTCACTAATTATGGTTAATTAAGCGTAATTAGTGAAATTATACATGTTTAAAATCTGGAAAAATATTGATAAATTTTGAAATATTGTTTTAGGCCTCTGTTAGAAAATTTGGCTAATTTGGTTAAGTTTTACTAATCCTATCATTAGTTTTTGTTTAAACATGCCTAAGGGAAAATATGGGATTTTGGCTATGTTTGATCCGTTTTAACCTATCAAATTGTCGTTTTGATGTTAGTGGTCGATTCTATATGTTGCTATGACTGTATGGTATGTTTGTGATTGACTCGAAAAGTTAGATTGGTCGAAAATGCCATCGAATGGCGTAAAACAGTCGTTGGAAAGAAGTGCAGAAAATTAGCCGAACCGGATCGGTTCGGAGGAGGGGAGCACGAATCGAACCGTGGAGAACCATGAAGCTCCGACCCGACCCGATCGTGGAGCACTACCCGATCCGAACCGCTCGTGGATTATGGCACCGATTCGACTCGAGTAGAGTACGCCGAGCCGATCCGCTTGAGAGGAGGAACCACGAACTGGTCCATGTGCCACGACCCGATCCGACAGAGGAAGCACGGACCGATCCGATGTGATGACCACGAGTTGACTTGGAGCTCACGAACGGAAGGAAGGTGACCACGACCGATCCGAAGCCCCATCACGAACCGATCGCGATCCGAACCGAACCGATTCGGATGGAGAAATCCGATCTGACCCGATGTGGATGATCGTAGACAGGACTACTTCGAGGAGCACGATTCGAAGCATAATAAAGAGGAGCATATCCGAACCGATCTGGAGAAGACCAAAACCCGAGATGCAAAGGTAGTCCAAGTGGGAAGTTTGTACTCAAGATCCAGTTGGGAACCAACGAGTCAACTTCATGAGTTGGGCTTTGCTGCGGGACGTGTGCTAAGGGGTTATCGACGTATATAGCTTTGAGTCACCACCAAGACGAATGTTAGGCTACGTATCAGTGTAGTTGGGTAGTTCTTACTCCATGGGGCAGAGTGATCGTAGCATGGCTATGAGCCAGTGTAGAGGAGTTGTTACGACTTCATGGGGCAGAGTGGACATAGCAAGGACTAGTGGCTATGGATCAGTGCAGTGGTGTCATTATGACTCCATGGGGCAGAGTGATCATAGAAAGGAATAGGGTGATCAAAGTTGTGGATATCGTATGCTTTACGCATTGAGTGAGAGATGTGAGGATGGTTGCTATGGGTGATTGTTTGCCATCACTATGTCATGTACACCCCACCCCCGTATTCTCCACACCTTATGTTTAGTGGCACCTTAGAGTATTGAGCGGTATGTTGTGCTAACTCTTTGGTTGCAGGTCCAGGTTCATGTATGGTTTAATATACCTGTTATTGTTCTGTTTTGATGCTTATCGCTCATACTAGACTTTCGTCTGACCCGGAGTTTTATGTCTCTTCTTATTACTCTGGGTGCTCTTAAACGGGCAGACTAGAGACAGGTTAGGTGGTATGCATGGGTAGCTATACCAGAGATGAGCAGGATGCTCCCACTATGATATATATATATATATTCTCCCTGTGTCGCTGCTGGTCACTAATTTGGGCATTGGTAGTGTACCTTTCCTTTCTTTTGCTTTAGAGACAGTTTTAAAGTTGTTATAATGATGATGTGGAACATAAGTTGTAATGAGATTTTCCGCTGCTATGATGTTTAATTTTCAGCTTATGCACTGTCTCACCTGTTTTATGTCAAAGTATATTATTATTATATTTTATTCCATGCGCTATGAGATATTCTACAGGTTCTTTGTTAGTTCACCAGTATGTTCTCCTCTTTTTCCCTTCCTTTGGCGACCGTCCCGTGCTGGTTGGACATCGGCACAGCGCATTTTCATGGGAAATGTCGGCTGGTGCGGAGCGGGCCGTCACACTTGGTATCAGAGCTCTAGGTTGCGTAGTTAACATAGGGAAAGACACCAGGGAGAGATAATACGTATATGAGAGCGCGTATTTGTGATTACTTTGGTTTTCAAAAGCTATATATATACTATTAGTATAGCTAAGGATGAAGTTGCACTGCACTGACACCACAAAGAGGATGGTTAATCGTTTCTCTTTACAGATTGAACGATGAGCCGATATACGAGGGATGCTAGTAGAGGAACCAACAATGGGAATGCTCCTGACATGAGGGCTATGTTTACTGACTTCATGAGAGAGATGCTAGAAATGTACAAGGAGCAGTTCCCAATGCTGTAAATGGTGGTGGTGTAGCAGTGCAGGCGCCTAGAGCCGATTTCGCCAAGCTATGCAAGGATTACACTAGTTTTGGTGGAAAAACGTTCCGCGGAATGGAATCGGCCACGGATGTTCAACATTGGTTGGATAGCTGTGAGCGTATCTTCGAAGACTTAAGTATCGAGGATGCGATGAAGAGAGAGCTAGCATCCTGTCAGCTGCAAGGACGGGCGATGAATTGGTGGAATGCTATTAAGGCAGCTACTCCAGAGGACCAAGTTACATGGGATCAGTTTAAGGCCCGATTCAGTGAAAAATTTATCCCAACTGCTCAGAAGTTAGAGTTATTTAGGGAGTTTTTGGAGCTAAAGCAGAACGGTAGAGCTGTATCGGAGTATATTGCTGAGTTCGATACTTTATCAAAGTATGGATTTTCTCTTATCGACACTCCCGAGAAGAACAACGAGAAGTTCATAACAGGCTTAGATCGGTACTTAGGGGAAAGGCTTATTAACCACATCGATGAGACGTTTGAATCGATTGTGGGGAAAGCATTGAGGTCATAGATTCTTTACCCTAAGTCGAAGACTGAGGTTGCATCTGTAGAGGAGCCAAAGCCGCAAGCAAGCGGTGGAGGAAAGAATGGTTCTCAGAATAAGAGAAAGCAGAATCAGACCAAGAATGGCCAAAAGAAAAGGAATAAGAAAGATGTTGAGTGCTTCTGCTCTGGTAAGAAGGGCCACTATACCAAAGAATGTCAGGCCAAGCCAGTGGATAGGAAGTGCTTCAATTGTGGCCAAGTGGGACATCACAAAGATAAGTGTCCGCAACCCCTTAAAGAAAAGTAGATTGTGAAAGCATATGCTATCAATTCTGTTCCATCTTCGTCGAATGCCCCAACCGCGGCAGAGAAAGGAAAGAATGTTGTTATTCAAGGTATGCTTTCTGTTTATGATGTTCCTGTTCGAGTATTGTTTGATACCGGAGCTTCCAGTTCCTTCATATCTAGTGACCTGGTATATAGGTTGGGATTGGAGCCCGAGATTGTCGATAGACCTTTAGTAGTGATGAACCCGATTGGTGGTTCGACTAGCCTTAGCATGATTTGTCGTAATGTTATCTTATCGAGTCATGGATGTATGTTTGTTTGTGATTGCTTTGTTTTGGGCTTTACTGGGTTTGGCATTATTTTGGGAGTCGATTGGCTCCAAAGATACGGGGTGGTGGTAGACTGTGAGGGCTTTTTGGTGACAGTTAGAGTGGATGATGGGCGGAGGGTAGTGTTTGGTGGTCTACCTAATGATGGGGTAATGGCTAGTTTTCTAAATTCCCTCGACATCCCGCATGATGAGTTGTCAGATGTGCCCATGGACGGCCAGTATCCGGACGTCTTCGAGGAAGTGACCGGACTTCCACCACACCAAGAGATTGAGTTCCGTATTGATTTAGTGAAAGATGCTAGACCTATAGTGATGCCACTTCGTCGTCTGGCGCCAGGGGAGCAGCGAGAGCTCAGGGTGCAAGTAAGCGATCTGTTGAAGAAGGGGTTTATCAGAAGAAGTGTTTTTGAGTGGGGAGCACCAGCTGTGTTTGATACCAAGGCAGTTGGTTCCCTTCGATTGTGTGTGGACTACCGCTAATTGAGTAAGGTGACGAGGAAGAATAAGTATCCTCTACCGCGGATAGATGATTTTTTTGATCAGTTGAGTGGCGCAAGAGTATTCTCCCAGTTGGATCTCGCGATAGGTTTTCATTAGCTTAGAGTGGAAGCTGAGAGTATAGCTAAAACGGCCTTTCGGACACAGTCTGGATTTTATGAGTGGTTGGTCATGCCATTCAGGTTGACCAATACACCAACATATTTTGTGGATTTTGTGAATAGGGTATTCAGAGATCAGTTGAATAAGTTTGTTCTTGTGTTCGTGAACGATATACTTGTTTATTCGAGGACAGAGGAAGAACACAAGGAACACTTGAGGATAGTGATGGAGGTATTAATAAAACACCAATTGAAAGCAAAGTTTTCTAAGTGTCACTTCTGGAGGAGGGAAGTGAGATTCTTGGGCCATGTCATTTCAGAGAATGGTATTGTCGTGGATCCTGCGAAGGTGGTTACGGTACAAGATTGGTCTACGCCCAATAATGCAACGAACATAAGAAGTTTCTTGGGATTAGCTGGATATTATCGTAAGTTTATCCAAGACTTCTCCAAGATAGCGGCACCATTGACTCGGTTGACCAAGAAGAATCAAGCTTTCGTCTACGACGAAAAGTGCGAGAATGCACTCAAGAGTCTAAAGGAAAAGTTGGCATGTGCACCAATGTTGGTCATTCCTAAGCGGAATGAAGAGATGACAGTATATACAGATGCATGTGGTACCGGACTAGGTGCTGTACTGATGCAAGGAGGTAGGGTTTTAGCTTGTGCAAGTCAGCAATTGAAACCGCACGAGAAAAGTTACCCAACCCATGATTTGGAATTAGCAGCGATCGTATTCTCATTGAAGATGTGGAGACATTATCACTTGGGAGAAAGATTCGAGTTGTTTAGCGATCATAAATCGTTAAAGTATCTCTTCTCTCAAAAGGATCTAAATCTCCGACAGCAAAGATGGTTAGAATTCTTGGCTTCTTATGATTTCGACATCGCATATACACTAGGAAAGGGCAATGCGGTGGCTGATGCATTGAGTAGAAGACATGCCAGTTTAGGGGCTTTGTTTATATAATGGAAGCAACTAGAGTACATCATTGGGTATGATTTCAGACCGAAGTGAGAATTGGATCCAGAAATGTTAGCAAGTTTGACGATCAGACCCACTTTGATTGAGCGGATTGGTTCCAGTCGGAGGGACGATCCTAACCTATTTATTGGGAATCATCTCCAAGTTAGAGATGGGTATCGATGAGGAGATGAACAAGTATGGGCTTGATCAAGATGGATGGCTTAGAAAGGATGGAATACTACTTGTATCCAATGTCAATGGATTGAGAGATGAAGTGCTTAGAGAATGTCATCACTCAAAACTGACTATACATCCCGGTGGTAACAAGATGTATCGAGATATGAAGCAGACCTACTACTGGGAAGGGATGAAAAGAGACGTTGGGAAGTTTATATCCAAATGCATGAATTGCCAGCTAGTTAAAGATGAGAAAATGAAGCCTAGTGGTTTGTTACAACCATTAGAAGTTCCAGAATGGAAATGGGAACAAGTCTCAATGGATTTCATTGATGGGTTACCAAGGACTAGACCGGGCCATGATAGCATTTGGGTGATTGTGGACCGATTGACTAAGAGTGCATGATTTATACCCGTCAAGTCGAATAGAACGACAGCTAAGTTAGCTGAACTATATGTAAAGTGGGTAGTGAGATTTCATGGAATACCCAAAGGCATTGTGAGTGACCGAGATCCGTTGTTTACTAGTGGATTTTGGAGAAGCTTATAAGAGGCGTTAGGATCAGAGTTACATCCCAGCGCCGCGTATCATCCTCAAACCAACGGTCAAACAGAGAGGGTGAATCGTATATTAGACGATCTCTTGAGGGCTTGCATATTGGATTTTGGTGGATCATGGGATGACCATTTACATCTAGTGGAGTTCACATATAATAATAGTTATCAATCCAGTATTGGTATAGCGCCATTTGAAGCTTTGTATGGAAGACCGTGTAACTCACCGTCATGTTGGTTAGAAACTGGTGAGAAGTTTGTGCTTGGACCAGATGTGATAAGAGAAACTTCAGCTAAGATTAAGATTATCCAACAACGAATGAAGGCTGCCCAAGATAGGCAGAAGAGTTATGCAGATAAGAGGAGAAGAGAATTAGAGTTCTCCGTTGGCGACTTGGTGTTTGTCAAGATTTCTCCGTTAAAGAGTGTGATTCGATTTGGTAGGAGAGGCAAGTTAACACCAAGATTTGTTGGTCGATTCCTAGTTCTTGAGCAAATTGGGAATTTGGCGTATAAAGTTGAATTACCAGACAAGATGGAAGGAGTTTATAACGTATTTCATGTTTCCCAGTTAAGGAAGTTTGTGCATGACCCTAGTTTGACTATTACACCGGATCAGTTGGACGATATCGAGGTTGAACCCGAGGCGGTTAGGAACCGCAGGCCTATGCATATTGTTGGGAACGATACGAAGCAACTTCGAAGGAAGGCGGTGAAATTAGTCAAAGTTCAATGGGGCGTGAATGAGAATGACTGTACTTGGGAGACAGAGGAGAGCATTAGGACGACGTATCCAGAACTCTTCGCCTGATAAGATTTCCATTTCGATTTAGTCTTTCCGCATTCTAGGATAGGTTTGTTTTGCATGTTTGATTGTTGTATATGGCTGGTAGGCATGTGGGATCCTTTATATGTTTTGGGTTAAGGAATTTCGGGGACGAAATTCCTTAAGGGGGGGGGGGGAGAATATTACGACCCACATTTTACGTATCGAAGGATTGTAGAATATTTATTTCTTTCACATACGAAGTCGTATGGTCATGTAACTTTGGGAGTCGACTATTGGGGTCATTTCCCCTATTCATGATTTTTACCAAATTTTAGATGACCATTTTACCCCTAGCTGATCTTGTTTCGGCCATAACTTTTGACTGGAAAGGATTTTTGACCTGAAACCACTTCCATTAGATCCGGATGGTGGTTTAACTTTCCATAGAGTGGTCATATGTGGAAAACAGACTTACCGTTTGGGAGGTATGGCTGAAATAATGTTTGGAAGATGAAAAACTGCTTAACCGGGCCAAATGAGGTGATTAGTGAATGGGCCTATAACCCATTTCGGGATTAGGGTTATGGGGAGGCTGAAATGAGCTAGGTTTTCATTTCATTTCAGTTTTCTAGTCGCCACTTTCATTCTAGGCACCCTAACAATGGCCTCCAACATCTAGAATCACCTCTAATTAAGTATTAGCCTAATCTATATCAAATCAAAGGGGAATAGCACCAAAGCAAGGTTAGAACTGCTGTGTTGTCTTTGGAACAGCGCCAAATCAGAGGATAGTTCAGTTTTGAAAGTTTATTTGTGGCTAAGTGAGTGATTTGCATAGTACCTCACTAATTATGGTTAATTAAGGGGGGTTAGTGTTAATTAGTGAAATTATACATGTTAAAAATCTGGAAAAATGTTGATAAATTTCGAAACATTGTTTTAGGCCTTTGTTAGAAAAATTGGCTAATTTGGTTAAGTTTTACTAATCCTATCATTAGTATTGTTTAAAACATTTAAGGGAAAAATATGGGATTTTGGCTTTGTTTGATCCATTTTAACCTATCAAATTGTCGTTTTGATGTTAGTGGTCGATTCTATATGTTGCTATGACTGTATGGTATGTTTGTGATTGATTAGAAAAGTTAGATTGGTCGAAAACGCCGTCGAATGGCGTAAAACAGTCGCTGGAAAGAAGTGTAGGAAATTAGACGAACCGGATTGGAGGAGGGGAGCTCGAACTGAACCATGGAGCACCATGAAGCTCCGACCCGACCTGATCGTAGAGCACTACCCGATCCGAACCGCTCGTGGATGATGGCACCGATCCAACCCGAGTAGAGTACGCCCAGCCGTTCCGCTTGAGAGGAGGAACCACGAACTGGTCCATGTGCCACGGCCCGATCCGACATAGGAAGCACGATCCGATTCGATGTGATGACCACGAGTCGACTTGGAGCTCACGAACGGAAGGAAGGTGACCACGACCGATCCGAAGCCCCATCACGAATCGATCGCGATTCAAACCGAACCTATTTGGATGGAGAAATCTGACCCGACCCGATGTGGATGATCGCAGACAGGACTACTTCGAGGAGCACGATCCGAAGCATAGTGAAGAGGAGCATATCCGAACCGATCTGGAGAAGATCAAAATCCGAGATGCAAAGGTAGTCCAAGTGGGATGTTTGTACTCAGGATCCAGTTGGGAACCGACGAGTCAACTTCATGAGTTGGGCTTTGCTGCGGGACATGTGCTAAGGGGTTATCGACGTCTATAGCTTTGATTCACCACCAAGACGAATGTTAGGCTACGTATCAGTGCAGTGGGGTAGTTCTTACTCCATGGGGCAGAGTGATCGCAACATGACTATGAGCCAGTGCAGTGGAGTTGTTACGATTTCATGGGGCAGAGTGGACATAGCAAGGACTAGTGGCTATGGATCAGTGCAGTGGTGTCATTATGACTCCATGGGGCAGATTGATCATAACAAGGAATAGGGTGATCAAAGTGGTGGATATCGTATGCTTTACGCGTGAGAGATGTGAGGATGGTTGCTATGGTTGATTGTTTGCCATCACTATGTCATGTACACCCCACCCCTGTATTCTTCGCACCTTATGTTTAGTGGCACCTTAGAGTATTGAGCGGTATGTTGTGCTAACTCTTTGGTTGTAGGTCCAGGTTCAGATATGGTTTAGTATACTTGTTTTTGTTCTGTTTTGATGCTTATCGCTCATACCAGACTTTTGTCTGACCCGGAGTTTTTCGTCTCTTCTTATTACTCTGGGTGCTCTTAAACGGGCAGACTAGAGACATGTTAGGTGGTATGCACGGGTAGCTGTACCGGAGACGAGCAGGAGGCTCCCACGTATGATATATATATATTCTCCCTGTGTCGCTGCTGGTCACTACTTTGGGCATTAGTAGTGTACCTTTCCTTTCTTTTGCTTTAGAAACAGTTTTAAAGTTGTAATAATGATGATGTGGAACATAAGCTGTAATGAGATTTTCCGCTGCTAGGATGTTTAATTTTCATCTTATGCACTGTCTCGCCTGTTTTATGTCAAAGTATGTTATTATTATATTTTATTTCATGCGCTGTGAGATATTCTACAGGTTTTTTGTTAGTTCACCAGTAAGTTCCCCTCTTTTTCCCTTTCTTTGGCGACCGTCCCATGCTGGTTGGACATCGGCACAACGCACTTTCATGGGAAATGTCGGCTGGTGCGGGGCGGGCCATCACACCTTTAAAATTTCTAGAATAAAAATTTTAAATTGGTTCCAAAATTCCAGGTTGTTACAATCTCCCCCACTTAAAAATCTTTTCATCCTCGAAAAGGAACGGAGCTGAAATTTATTTAATTAACCAATTCAATTTTCATTCTTTTCTTGGTTTCAAAATTTTTATTAGTTGAACTAATAATCACACAACACAGTCATCAATAAATTAGTTGATTAGCCTTTCAAAAATATATAACTTTTATATATTCAAAAATCATATTTTTTAAGATTGGATTATATATATATATTAAAAAATACGTTAATTATAAACTTGTCACTCTCAACTCATGCTAGGGCATTTCTAACCCCATATCTAACGAGTTTTCTCATTTAGGATACTACTGATTCTATCTCTAATGAGTATTATTTTATAGGATATTTCTAATCCTACCTCTGATGAGTCTTTTGTTCAGTTCTAGCGAGTTGTACCCTAAAGATTTGAGCTAACCAGAGCTCTGAAACCAACTGTAATGATTCGGATTTCGCTCGGACCTAGTCGATCGCAAAATCGACTAAGACCGTTTAAAAACCTGAACACGCTAACTTTGGGCATACAACACATCAGAACAAATAACAGAAGACTTTTATAAACATTACAATAATGTTACATCAGAGTATAGAATATCAGAGTATATCGAAATAAATACCACAGCGGAAGATAATTTACAATAATTTAATACATTGCTGCGGAACAAATAAACCAACACAGCGGAAGACTATCAGTGCTCTGGACACAGCTTTAAGCTTCAATCCAGAATCCTGCTTAATATATCTGCAAAATAAGCTACTCAACTGCCTGTGTGGAAAAGAAAGCACCCGAGTTCGCCAAGTGAAACAAACTACAGGTCAGTCATGGGACTGGTATGAGAAATCTTTCCTAACTTATCTAACAATATGGCTAATCACAGGACCACGCCGCTAACACGAAACGGGTTTACTCCATTGGATTGCCAGTGCATAAATTAAATAAATTTTTATTTAAAACAACGTAGTGCTTTTTAGAAAAATGAAATCATTATAAGACTCAAGTCCCATCACACAATGTAACGCAAACCGGAGGATAGAGTTTTACCTTATAATGATTAAATATGCCTGATACGTAGAAAATAATATTTTTAATAGTATTATTAGTGTCTAATCAGTTTTAAAATACTTCAAAGTAAATGTATCAATCCTAAATGGCATAGTACCCCATCCTACTATGTCGACATATACAGGTTTACAATCAGAACCGTAATGTCGTATTGGAAATTGAGTTTCCATCATGAGTTAAGGCTAGGAACGATCTCCTTACCGATTCGAGACACTCTAGCAATGTCCCAAGATTCGGACGTTGGCGAACCCTTGGATCCTGCAGGACCGGTCCACAAATACTTTAGTGGATTAGTTATGCCTGAACACACGCTTCCCAGTCCTCTGAACCTATAAAATGGTCACAATCGACCAATAAATCCGAGGTGCGTCATAATCCATCAACCACATAAGTAAAAATGTCGGGCCTTGTAAAAACCCTGACACCACTTCTAGCTAGAAAGAAACGTGTGCACTCCCTGCGTTCCCTTGTCCCGTTTCTGACTCTTACCGGGGTGTGAGACTCGCAGGTAACGTTATATACAAAGCTATGCCGAAATAGGCTATTCTTTGATTATCCCACAAGGCTATGCTTTTCAACAAAAGACTTGATCATTTGCATCTTGGCGTGCCACATTGACAATTCACGCCATGCGATCGATAACTACTAATATATAACCTCTGAGCTCGTGCGTCTCAGAGAAGGGTGTTAAGCAAGAGAATAAATTCCCTGCCAACACAGATATATATTAAATAGAAATCAATTTAATTTACATGGAATGAAATCCAATGTCAGACACACATCTATTTACAAGTCCGTTCTGGGTTTGAACGAAACCAGAGACACCTTATTCCTCGTCCCGTATGTTCAATACGGAAGAGAGGTGCTCGCTCATTCGAAAAATCAACAAGTACGTCTGGACCACTACCACTATAACCCTTTCAAGGCAGAAACTCCTATCAAAGGCATCAGTAGTCATCCATTTGATGTGAAGATCGCCGGTCTTCAATCACCGTCTTCATCTTCGACATTTAATCGTCGTAGTAATTATTCAGAATGGGTTAAACCCAGTCCTCCAGAATAACTCACGTATTTTATAATCAAAATCAAGTGTTATAAAAACACATCAAACGCCTCATTCCAATTTAGAATATTCTTTTAATAAAATATTCACATTATTCTATCAAATATAAATTCTTTAAATTTATTCTTAAATCTTTCTTTTAAAGATGTATTAAAACTCCAATTTGGTTTTAAATATCAAAAATCATTATTTAATGATTATTTAAATTTAAGAAATTAATCTTATCTTTAACTGGGCTAAAGAAGTAATGTCATTTAAAACATAGTTCACGGTAAACCCAAAATCGTCTTTCATTAAATATAGATTTTTCATAGAAATCAAATCAATATATAATCGATATAAATTTCTGTACCAGACCAATAATATAAATGGAATAACGGCAAAGCCTCTTAAATTCCATATATAGTATCGGTCTTCTTTGACAGAAGCTTATCTCGGTTATTATTAAATCGAATTCCATTCAATTTAATATATTAAATTGGAAAACTTCCATTAAATCTAAATAAAAGATTTATAAATTCCAAATTACATTTTCACTGTCAATTAGGTTAAATAATAGATGTCGCTTAAAACACAGTTCACAATAAACCCAATTCACATTTCATTTTATTCTAATTACTAAATATAGTTGGAAACTCTAATAATGTTAATTAAAAGATTTATTCTTTTCTCAACTGGTTTCAAGAATGGTGTTATTGAAGACACCGTTCACGACAAACCCAAAAATCCAATTTATTTATTTAATTCCAAGTAAATATTAATTTATTGGAAAACTTCATTAAATCTTAATTTTAAAGATTAATTCTAGTTAATAACCAGTTCATTTTGATTAAAATATATATTCATTTAAAAGATATTCTGAATCGGAATGCGACTCAATCAATTACCATATAATTTCAGTTATATAGATTTCATACATCACATGTATGTAACAATAATGGGGAAAATCAATAAACAATCCATTCACATCTAGAGTGAAATTCATAACTGTTGAGCATTAAAATAGATAAATACATAATACTCGTCACAGACTGTCAATCCAGCGATTGACATACAGCTAAATATTGGGACTGTTGTAGGTGAAATATCATCCCAACACCCGTGTGGGGTTTGCAAATAACAACAACAATTTATTTAACTAAATCATTGGTTAATAAGTTTAACCAATTTTAATTCAGTTTGATTTATTTCTAATATTGCTAATCATAATAATGATAATGTTTTAATCTAGCGAATTTTGTATTTCCAACTAATGATCATTTTAATCATTTCTATATGTACTATAAAAATGTAATCTTATCATTTACATATTTTATCTTCATCATAACATTCCTAACAAAATGACATTTTTATTAACATGACATTTTTATATAACTGACATTACTAAATAAATGACATTTTTATATGAATGACATTTTCTAATGTAATGACATTTCTTAACAAAAATGTTATTTTTTATCTAATATGACATTTATAACAAAAATGTTATTTTTAATCTAATATGACATTTATAATAAAAATGTTATTTTTAATCTAATATAACATTTATAACAAAAATGTTATTTTTAATCTAATATAACATTTTTCTAACGTAAATGGCATTTCTATCATTAACATTTCTAATTCAATAAAATGACATTTTATTATGTTTGACATAAATGACATTTTCAAAATTAACATAGATGCCATTACTAACTAAAATGACATATTTATTTTAAATAAACATTTCTAATAAGAGTGATGTTTTTATATTAACATAACATTTATAAACAAATGATGTTTTTATGTTATCATAACATGATTCAAATAAAATGGTATTTTTAATTAACATGACATGATTCTAATAAAATGATGTTTTTAATCTATCGTAACATTTTCTAACAAAAATGATATTTTAATCTAACGTAACATTTTTATTCAAACAGTCAATATTTCCAATGAATCAAACTTTACATTAAAATATGATTTTAATGTTTTCAGCACTTTTATTCAAATATGAACAATTTTCATATGAATCATTCTTTTATAAAAATGATATTTTTAATGTTAGCAAGCTTTTGTTTTAAAAATGAACATTTTCTAGTGATTCATTCATTTCATTATAAACAAATTTTTTAATGTAAACATGTTTTATTTTAAAATATGCATGTTTGTCCAACTCCTATTATTACACTAAAAAGTGAATTTTTAATGTAAAAACATGTTTAAATTTTAAAACATGAATCTTTGTCTACACTCTATTAATACATTAAAAAGTGAGTTTTTAATGTAAAACATGTTTTCATTTTAAAACATGAATCTTTGCACTAATTTCTAACATTACATTAAAAAGTATATTTTTGATGTAATCATGTTTTGATTTTAAAACATGAACACTTTTCTTATTTTTATAACATTACATTAAATATGTTAATTTCAAGGTAATCATGTTTTTATCCTAAACGTGAACATTTTTCTATATTTCATTCTTGACACTAAAATATGAATTTTTAATGAAATCATGTTTTTATTCAAAATATGAACATTTTATATTTTTCTATTATTGTCATTAAAAATGTAATTTTTTAATGAAATCATGTTTTTATTCAAAACATGTACATTTTCTATATTCTAATATTACATTAAGAATGTGAACTTTTTAATGTAATGTTCTTATCATTTTTTTCTTTTTAAAAACATGAACATTTCCATTTTTATGATAATTCCATAAAATGATAGAAATTTATATTTCATTTTTGTTGAAAATTCTAATTCAACAAAATGACAAAATTTGATATTTCATTTTGATTGAAAATTCTAACTCAATCAAACAACAAAAGTGTATGATTCATTTTGATTGATAATTCTAATTCAATCAAATAACAAAAGTGTATGATTCATTTTTGTTGAAAATTTTGATTCAACAAAATGTAAAAAAGGGAATATTTCATTTTGGTGAATCTTCTTGTTCAAGACAATGGTAAATTTGATACCTCATTTTTTGTTGAAAGCTCTAGTTCAACAAAATGACAAAATTGTATATTTTATTCTTCTTGTTGAAAACTCTAGTTCAACAAACGACAAGAATGTATATTGTAACTACCCATATTTTACGGTATATAAATAATTTATTTGATTATTTAAATAATGGTTTGGTTATTTAAAATGACCAGAATTAAATAATAATGAATATTTAATTAAAATAAATAATATAATAATATATTTAATTTTTGAAATAATCAGAAATAGTGGAATTCACAATATGGTGTGAATTGGATCATATGTGACATTTAATTCAGTTTAGAATTGAATTCAAATAACGAACATATTATTTAAACGATAGTTGAATGTATAATTTATATAATAATTATAATCGAGCCCGAAATGGCACTGTAGTTCGCTGTTTGGCGATTTGAACTTCAATTGAATATACAGGATCCGTTTTAAATCGGATTTCTGTAAAACAAGAAACGTTCGGGGCTGGTGAAGTATATTTTTCTAGTGGAAGAGAAAAGTCGGGATTTCATTGTGTAGATTTTGATTTATGTCCAAATCAAATTTTAGAAAAGTCGCTATGGAATTCCTTTGAAATTTATAAATATATATTTATATTATAAAAGGATTTTATATATAAATCGAATATCGATATAACTGGGAATGATGAAATATCGAGTTGTAAACCCAATTGGAGTTGTATGATATTCTAGTGTGGATATATACGATAATATTTATTTTTAAATATATTTATATATTTAAATGGGATATTTAAAGCTTTAAAAATAGCCAGTTTTGCAAACGACCTCTGTTTTCTACGAAACTAATTTTGTTGGATCCGCAATATCAAATTATTGTTAGATTTCAATTTCCGTGATTTTTAGAGTCAGTGTGTGGCCGTACGGATTTTAATGTGAAATCAGTCAGTATTTTAATGGTTAAAAATAAGTTGTGTGAGCAAACGGACTCGGAATTCGAAGAAACAAGTTTCGTTGGGTCAGTAATGTCGAACTGAAGATGCATGTCTAGTTTCGTGATTTTTGGGTATCATATGTGATCATAGGAATTTTAGAGGACGAATACAAACAACGTTTGCTTAAAATAAAATAAAATAATCAAATAAAAATATATTAAAACCATCCTATAAATAATCTCAACACCCTAACCTAAGTCGTATTCATCCCAGGTCAATAGAAAATGCGCCGCAGAGGTTTGAAATTCAAAATAAAATCATACAAAGTTCCTTAAATCCAAACTCTTGTGCATTTGTAATCCTGTCAACATTCTCTTCCATCTGGTTTGCAAATTGGAAGGTGCGATGTAAATTTTGGTTCGCTGGAATTTTCTCAGCGCATGGTTCTGGACTACGATTGCGATTTTAGATCGATACAAGCATCGTTGGTAGTTTTAGTGATTGTTTCGGGTTCAAGAGGTGGAGTAGAAGCTGTTGGAAATTTTTTGTGGGTTTCAGTGGAAATAGATGTCGATCCGATCACTATTGCAGCGGAGAAAGCGGTTCGACGGAAATTTTGGGTGTCCACCGAGCTTGGATTGAATGGTACGTGGAGATGGAGATTCGAACGTGGTTAAGAATGGAAGTGGTTTCATGTAGTTCGGTGTTGAAATGGAGGAGCGGTGGAGATGGGAAGTGCGACCATGGTTTTACTGGAGCATGGTATTTTGATCAGGGAAGAAAGGGTGTAGTGGGCTTGGGTGTTCAAGTGTGGGTGATGGGCCAAGAAAGGGTAAAGCCCATTTACATTTAAATCCATGTTTTATTCTATTTAAAATGTATATGAACTTATAAAATGTATATCTATTGTATACGATGTCAGAATTGAGCGAAACAAGATCCGTTGGGATCGTATGGACGAACACTACCCAATGGAACTGACCGGGAGTGAATTGGAGCTCATTTGGATTTATGGTGGAATTAAATGCCTGAATCAAATTGTTTGCACCAAATTTGGGATCAAACACCAAAGGTGTAAAAAGTCACACTTCACCGATTCGGTAAGAATGTGGAACCGCGAAATCGCAAAATAAATGGATAAAAGCAAGTAAGAAGACAAAGGAATTTTTATAGTGGTTCAATTCTCTATGAATCTACGTCCACTTTCAATCAATTCTCATTATAATACTCAAGCTTACAAAGTATGTATTTTCTTTCATTACAATCATTTCCCTCTTTTTTCCTTCCTTATGATCTAATTTCACCTGAATTTGGTGAAGAAAATAAAGAGATCATTTAGTTTTGTGATGAATCTTCAACCACGTGTGTGCTTCGACCCTCTTCCGTGATCTTCATAGATTTCATAGTGAACTAGCATTTGATTTAGGCTTTGGAGAGGATTAGAGAAAATATGAAATTGCTTGAGAGATTTGTTATGTAGCTTGAATGAGATTGAAGGTGGTTAGATCCAACTGCAGAAAGCTCTCATGATCATTGATTTGGATTTGGTCTTCATGAAGTTAGAAAAAGTGTTGATGGATCCATAGAAGCCATTGGAGAAGTGGTAGATGAGCTTTGAATTTGACGGAGTCTCCTTGTATGAATGAATTTTCGGTCCCCCTCACAAGTGAATTATGAGGGGTATTTATAGGTGATTTTAGCCCGGGTGGCAATTCTGTAATTACGCAGAAAATGCCGTGACTCAACTCGCCATGACTTTATCTCGCCATGACCGCAAACCGACATGACTGCAAACCGACATGAAATGGTGTGGCCCAGATTATTCACGACATGATGATATATGAATGAGTCATGTCGCATGGGTGGCTTGTCCTTGTTTGAGAGCTGCGGATTCAATATTTTGGGAATGACATGAATTCACGGTCCATCTTTGTACAGCTGGCGGTTACCATTGGCACCAACTCATCTTTTAACGACATGAATTCAATACGATCTGTCACATTCCCATGAATCATGGACATGTTTTCCTGTAGCTGCTACTAGGAAATAGAACCTCTTCTTTTAATTAATAGTTGTTCCCAACATGTCACACGACTTGCATTTTTATATTCATGTCATGCAAACAACTCGTAGATCATGGTTCCTGTACACTTGTGGTACGAATGAATGGCTTGCGACATGGCCATGTTTAACACGACATGGTATAACCGATATGAACTCAGGACTTCACGGCATGGATGAATTATACAGGCGGAGCGACATGATTACACAATGGGACGTCATGCTTCATTTACGTGATGACAACTGTTTTGTATATCATGTGCTACTATTTACAAAGTCCTAACGTCATGGGCAAAGAACCAGTCACAACTCTGCTTGCGTTATATAGTTGTTTAGGCTACTGGAACGACATGAATATCCTCCAGCGTCCGCGATATGAGATGAATTGCTAATGGCGTGCTTTGTGAAGGGGTTACTAACTTGCTTTATTAAAGTGATGAGTTGACCTTCATTTCACGCGTGGGGCTTGTTTCACTATATAACATTCATGGCATGGTTTATTATCATATAGGCACTTTTCCAGTCCTTCCAACTTGAAGACTTGCATGGCTTTATCTAGTCTAACGACATGGGTGCAAACAGGAGGGACGACTTGCCTTTGTTGGATCCCACGTCATAACCATATATGCCATATATACACACAGTACAAGCTTCCTGCAGTACGAGTTGGCTCCCTAAATACGTACTAATCATGTCGTTAACCTGTCATGGCGGTGATCTGACATGTCTTGCGGCATGGTCCAAGCTTTGTGCCATGGATCCGATAGCGGCATGTCTAAGCTTTATGGTATGCGGCGTGAACCATGTGGTTTCAACGACTTGGCCCGAATGGCTCAACCTTCTCGACATGACTTCATGTCGTGTTAACGGCTTGAGTTCAAGCGACATAGAATTAGCAGTATGAGCGCACGCAACTGTTTGATGTGGATAACTTGGTCGATATGGTCTCATGCCGTGTTACCGACTTAGATGGTCTCGACGCACCATTCTTTGAATCGCGTTTTAACGGGGTTAACATTTGCCCCTTGAAGCTTGTATTTTTCGCTTGTGAGAAATGCGGGCTTCGAAATGAACACAATTTGTGTTGATATTCTGTTGTAGCTCTTTTCTTGCTATGGAAAATCGTGCTTTGAACTTCGTGATACCTGCCCTGTAATAAAAAACAAGTATTTGCAGGATTTTGGGCTTATACGTTGCTATTGATCGTCCACATCAATAACAAGTTAGTTAATCATTAAAGAATGGTCAAGAATGAATTGAATGCCGTACCTTTGCAGAACCATTTTCTTTAACGATTTAAGATTCATTATACGTTGTTTTCTTAGACACGGTATTCGAATTTGAATTTGCAACGGCGCTTGAGTCCTGATCAGAGCTTTGATTTGAACGTCTGATACCAAGGCGATTGTATCCGTTAGATGGATTTAGAATTTTGAATTTGATTTTTCTTTGACGCCACGGGTCATCTTGGATATAGATAAATTTGAATCCTCGTTTCTCGATAGCTTGCCCCTTGCTCATGGTTAACGTGCTAGAAGCCTCCACTTTGTTGGACAGAGCTGTTTAAGTCTGTCAACATGTATGCATCTTCTGAGCTTTTTCAATACAACAAGAATTTCGATTTAGCCAACTGGTTTGGAATTTCTCCTTAGAGAAGTTGTCCCATTTTCGCACCTTCGCTTGGGAAGATCTTATGTGGGGTGCCCCCGCTAGGGGAGGACTTTGGGTTTCGTGTCTCCGCTAGGGGAGGACTTCGTGTATTGTGCCCCCGCTAAGGGAGGTCTTTGGATTTTTATAATTCACATTTGACATTTTAGAAGATACACAAATGGATTGGCACTCTTCGCATCTGATATTTCAGATGCTACGCAAGTGGTCTCATTCTTCACGCTATGCAAATGAATTTTCATTCTTCACGTTTGATCACATCAAACGCTACGCAATCGAATTCTCATTCTTCACGTTATGCAAACAGATTTTCATTCTTCACGTTTGATCATATCAAACGTTACGCAAACGAATATTCATTCTTCACGTTTGATCATATCAAACGCTACGCAAATGGATTTTCATTCTTCACGTTTGATCATATCAAATGCTACGCAAATGGATTTTCATTCTTCACATTTGATCATATCAAACGCTACGCAAATTGTCTTGGTGGCTGTTAGATCATTTTGCGGGGCGGCCATCAGTCCCTTTGTCATATGCTCGACTTAGCATGCTATTTTGGTTTAGGAACTGAAGCTCTGAACCTCCCACTTAGGGAAGTCCCCCTTCGATAAAAGTTTCAGCTCTCGTGCTTGTTTTCGTGGTGCTTGCTTGCTCGCTGTTTGAATCTTGGCGACTTTCCCATTCTCTTTTCAAGGCAGTGCATTTCTTGTTTTGCATTTGTACGTGTTGATATTTATAACATTCGGCTCTTGAGCCAACGTTGTCGGGGTCGCGGTGTTACAGGAACAAGCGCTCGACAAAATGGCATGCAATATGAAACCATCTTTTAAGAAAGTTTTGATTTGACATATCACTTTCCAAGAAGGAAATTCATTCAAACAGATATGCTTTTAGTCATAGAGCTAATGTTCAGTGCATCACTTGCAGATTATTACAGACTGTTTACATAAGGTTTTGAATATAACAGAAAGTAAAACGCCAAGTAAAGCATGAACTAAAGCGAGTAATAGAGCTTGAAGTAAAGATGTAGCGACGTTGATCGCTTATTCCGAGCCACTGCAATGGGAGTACGATCAATTGTTATCAGTTGATGATCGGCCTTGGCATGATTTATGCAGAAGCTACGTTGCTTGGGCCAGACTGATCATTTGATGCCCCTTGTCTCTGTGGAGCAGCAGAAGGATTCATGGCTTGTGGGCTCTTTACATATTGCTGTAACCTGTTTTTCCTGATCAACTCCTCAATGAGGTTCTTCAGGTGTCGGCACTCATTAGTGCTATGACCAGGATGGTTATGAAATCTGCAGAACTTCCCCGAGTTTGCTGCTTTATCACTTACCCTTATCGGATTTGGCTCTGCATACTCTTTAGAACTTTTTTTTGCAAGATAGATATTTTCAGGGGTGTCATTCAAAGGCGTTAGCTCTGATGAGTTGAAAAGGCGAGACTTCTTATTAGTCTTGTTGTCGTTCCCATCATTGGTTCGCTTTTGTCCCTGATTATTCTTCTGGTTAGATTGGATAGCCATATTTTTAGGAGCTTCAAGGAGTTGGTTGCTATTAATGACCTGAAGGGGTATAGGATTATCGACCACTCTCATGTACTCATCCGCCTTCTTATACAACTTGTCAAGCATAGTCGGTTCCTTCATTTTTATCCATCTTCCAAACTCGCTTGTTTTGTCAATAGCGTCGAGTAAAGCCATGAGAATTATGCGTGGCTCTGGATTCTTCACTTCAGACAAAGCAACATTGAATCGACTAAGGAAGGCTTTGACAGTTTCCCCTGGATTCTGCTTCATTGCTGAAAGTGTTATAGCATCCTTGGCTTTAGTAGCATAGAGGCGGAACTGCTCCTTGAACTTTTTGGTCGGGTCAGAGAACCAATCGATGGATTTGGGTGGCAGCTTTGTGAACCATAATGATGCAGAACCTTCTAACTAAAGAGGAAAATATGTGCATCTCATCTCATCGGTTTCTTTAGCTGCGCTCATATGCCACTCATATTTGAATAGGAAGTAGTTCGGATCAACGAGACCATTGTACGGAGGCAAAGTCGGAGGATTGAACTTCTTCGAACATTCTGCTTCAAGGATTCTTTTGGTGAATGGAGTCCTATCAGGAGAGAAGTCCCATTCTCTTTCTTCGTCCTTGCTAGCCTGATTCTTTTTCATGGCTCGTTCTATCATGTCCGAAATGTATTCTTCGGTACTATGGCCCTCTATGAAGCTAAGCTCTTTACCAAATGTTCGTCTAGGCATATGATCTTGATTAGAGAGTTTAGGCCCTTTGCCTTCTCGACGAAGAGGTGCCCCCGTGATAGGATTAGCGGCTTTTTGTTCGTTCACTTCGGAATGGTTCTTAGGTTTTGATCTTAATTCTTCAACATTAGCTTCATCCCCGTCACTTGCCCCATCATAATCGTCTTCCATATTGTTGTTGCGGTTAAGATCGGAAGTGGGTGATTTGGTATTATCTTCGAGATTGACATGAGCTTATGGAGGGGCTGGATTTGATCGAGCATTAAGAATGGAGTCAAGTTTCTCCATCATCATTTTAGTAGATGCATCCATTCGGTTGTTGACGTTGGCAATAGCGATTTTTAATTCATTTCTGGTCACACCGGCTCCGCTTTCTGAGTTTTCACCAACTTCAAAGCGATCAGTAAGTGGTGTCTCTTCATTAGCAACATCATCGGCTTCTATCACGGTTTTACTAACGGTCTTCTTAGACTTTTCCATGATTTCGGAGAAGGGTGCAACTTAGAGCTTTAATGCAAGGATCTCAACTTTGAGAGAGTGTGAGAAGAGGTAGGAGATGCGAGCGCGAGCCCCACGGTGGGCGCCAAATGTTTGCTCCAAATTTGGGATCAAGCACAAAAGGTGTAAAAAGTCACACTTCACCGATTCGGTGAGAATGTGGAACCGCGAAATCGCAAAATAAATGGATAAAAGCAAGTAAGAAGACAAAGGAATTTTTATAGTGGTTCGATTCTCTATGAATCTACGTCCACTTTCAATCAATTCTCATTATAATACTCAAGCTTACAAAGTATGGATTTTCTTTCATTACAATCATTTCCCTCTTTTTTCCTTCCTTATGATCTAATTTCACTTGAATTTGGTGAAGAAAATGAAGAGATCATTTAGCTTTGTGATGAATCTTCAACCACGTGTGTGCTTCGACCCTCTTCCGTGATCTTCATAGATTTCATAGTAAACTAGCATTTGATTTAGGCTTTGGAGATGATTAGAGAAAATATGAAATTGCTTGAGAGATTTGTTATGTAGCTTGAATGAGATTGAAGGTGGTTAGATCCAACTGCAGAAAGCTCTCATGATCATTGATTTGGATTTGGTCTTCATGAAGTTAGAAAAAGTGTTGATGGATCCATAGAAGCCATTAGAAAAGTGGTAGATGAGCTTTGAATTTGACGGAGTCTCCTTGTAGGAATGAATTTTCGGTCCCCCTCACAAGTGAATTATGAGGGGTATTTATAGATGATTTTAGCCCGGGTGGAAATTCTGTAATTACGCAGAAAAACGCCATGACTCAACTCACCATTACTTTATCTCGCCATGACCGCAAACCGACATGACTGCAAACCGACATGAAATGGTGCAGTCCGGATTATTCACGACATGATGATATATGAATGAGTCATGTCGCATGGGTGGCTTGTCCTTGTTTTAGAGCTGCGGATTCAATATTTTGGGAACGACATGAATTCACGGTCCATCTTTGTACATCTGGCGGTTACCATTGGCACCAGCTCATCTTTTAACGACATGAATTCAATACGATCTGTCACATTCCCATGAATCCTAGACATGTTTTCCTGTAGCTGCTACTAGGAAATAGAACCTCTTCTTTTAATTAATAGTTGTTCCCAACATGTCACACGACTTGCATTTTTATATTCATGTCATGCAAACAACTTGTAGCTCATGGTTTCTGTACACTTGTGGTACGAATGAATGGCTTGCGACATGGTCATGTTTAACACGGCATGGTACAACCAAAATGAACTCAGGACTTCACGGCATGGATGAATTATACAGGCGGAGCGACATGATTACACAATGGGACATCATGCTTCATTTACGTGATGACAACTGTTTTGTATATCATGTGCTACTGTTTACAAAGTCCTAACGTCATGAGAAAAGAACCAATCACAACTCTGCTTGCGTTATATAGTTGTTTAGGCTACTGGAACGACATGAATATCCTCTAGCATCTGCGATATGAGATGAATTGCTAATGGCGTGCTTTGTGAAGGGGTTATCAACTTGCTTTATTAAAGTGATGAGTTGACCTTCATTTCACATGTGGGGCTTGTTTCACTGTATAACATTCATGGCATGGTTTATTATCATACATGCACTTTTCCAGTCCTTCCAACTTGAAGACTTGCATGGCTTTATCTTGTCTAACGACATGGGTGCAAACAGGAGGGACGACTTGCCTTTGTTGGATCCCACGTCATAACCATATGTGCCATATATACACACGGTACAAGCTTCCTGCAGTACGAGTTGGCTCCCTAAATACGTACTAATCATGTCATTAACCTGTCATGGCGGCGATCTGACATGTCTTGCGGCATGGTCCAAGCTTTGTGCCATGGATCCGATAGTGGCATGTCTGAGCTTTATGGTATGCGGCGTGAACCATGTGGTTTCAACGACTTGGTCCGAACAGCTCAACCTTCTCGACATGACTTCATGTCGTGTTAACGGCTTGAGTTCGAGCGACATAGAATTAGCAGTATGAGCGCACGCAACTGTTTGATGTGGATAACTTGGTCCATATAGTCTCATGCCATGTTACCGACTTAGATGGTCTCGACACACCATTCTTTGAATTGCGTTTTAACGGGGTTAACACAATTCAATGACCGATAATCATTATTTAACGATAACCGTCCAATGTGAGTAAATCTCACTACCTCTGCTCAATTTATATTTTTACAAAATATTTTTAGAATTTATAAATGATGGTTGTTTGCTGTGTGTTGGCTGTTTGGTTGAACTGCTAGTTAATTGGTTGAAAATATCAATAACGATTTTATATATATCGTTAATTGAATATTGATTCTGTTTATCACGAATATTTCACATTCGTGTTATTTATGTTGATTAACATCTGTGGATGCAGGGAAACAGGTCGGAGGGACCCAACTGGGTTCCTCAACGTTTATTTTACTGTTTTCATATATTGTGTTATATGATGTGATATGAAATATGTTGTTGATTTTGTATGTTTAAATGATACCGATCATTGTTATATGGTACGTTAAATACCATAAGGAATACTGGAATGTTAAAAAAGAAATTTTCAATGTTATATTGAAAAAGAAATATTTATAAAATCAAAAGATGTTATAAAAAAACATTTTTAAGTATGATATTATAAAAGGAAATACTTTTGGGAAATAAATATGATAAAAATACAAGGAGGAAATATTTGTGAAAACAAATAGAAAAGGAAGTATTTGTAAAACCATTTACAAATAGAGTTGAAAGGAAATATTTGTAAAACATTTACAAATAGGATTGAAGGGAAATATTTGTAAAACATTTACAAATAGATTAAAAGGGAATATTTATTTTTTAAATAAATAGAAAGATAAAAGGAATATTTATTTAGAAAATAAATATAAGATATCATAAAAAGAAATACTTGAAAGGTGAATAGAATAGTATAAAAGAGAATTTTATATTTGAAAGGTTTAGACCCGTGCTTCGCACACGGGTATAACATGATATGGATTTAAAGCAAAGATTTTAAATAGAATCCATTCTAACCGATAGATTGAGAAGATAAATTTATAAATAATATTTTATAAATAAAATAAAATGTTTATCATTGAATAAACAGAATATATAAGTCAGGACTTATATAGAGATGTAAGAATCGATTTCAACATCGATATTTGAAACTGAATAAACGTAGAGTTAATCAAAGGAGTTAATCAGTTAGAGTTAATCAATTAGAGTTAATCAGTTAGAGTTAACCAGTTAGAGTTAATCAGTTAGAGTAAATCAATTAGAGTTAGAATTAATCAAATTAGAGTTAATTAAACGTAGTTAATCGAATTAGGATTTACTGAATATTAGTTATTCAATTAGAGTTGATCGAATATAGTTATTTGATATAGAGTTAGTCAAACATAGTTATTCAGGATGAGTTGCCATTTCGTACGATTGCTAGCATAATTCGCAGCGCTGCAGATAGCCTACGTCGGTCGGATGTTTCCTGAGGGAATCAGGCGTAACCATTGTGATCGTCGCGATCTAGAGTCAAGCGAATGGAGTTAAATCGAATATTAGTTATTCGATAGGAGTTAATCAAGTTAAGTTAAATAAGTAGAGTTAGTCAAGTTAAGTTAAATAAGTTGATTTAATTAAGTTAAGTTAGTCAAGATGAGTTAATCAAACCGAGTTAATCTAGATGAGTTAATTCAAAGGAGATATTCGAAATAGTTTATTTGAATAGAATTAAAGGAGTTATTCGAAATAATTTATTCGAATAGAGTTAAGGGAGTTAATCGAATATAGTTTATTCGAAAGGAGATTAATCGAATGTAAAACATTCGAAGAGAGTTAATCGAATAATAGTTATTCGAAGAGAGATTATCGAATATAATTATTCGAAGAAAGAGTTATCGAATATAGTTTATTCGAAAAGGAGTTATCGAATAGAGATTATTCGAAAGAGAGTTATACGTTGAAATTCGATTATATCGAATTCGGGAAAGTACACTTTCCGTTTTAATCAAGATTTAATGATTTCTTCATAAATTGTCTATTTAGTTATTTAGTTAAATTAAGGAATAAAAGTTACATTTTGAAGTTAGATATTTAAGAAGAAGGGATTATAATGTTA
Source organism: Allium sativum (assembly GCA_030737875.1). Lineage (NCBI taxonomy): Eukaryota > Viridiplantae > Streptophyta > Magnoliopsida > Asparagales > Amaryllidaceae > Allium > Allium sativum. The sequence goes on from CM060911.1 coordinate 198,021,099, forward strand.
TAGTTGTAATAAATGTTTTAAAATGAAGAAGTGGATTCATAAATAGAATCCGAGTTATGTAAGGAAGTTTGTTAAAGATTTAAAAGGTGAACTTTGTCTGTTTCGAGGTTAGAAATGTTGTTCAGTTAAGGTATGAGAGGTAATTATACCCCAACTTGATTGGCTTTAGTTTTAACTAAGAAATGGTTAAGGTTGGATAGTGAGGGTTGGTTAAGTGAATTTAGAGAATGAGTGTAATGGTTTGAATTGGCATTGCGATGTTTTGTTTAAACATCTGTTAAATCCAATAAAGGAGTTTTGGAAATGTTTTCCAAATAAAAGAATTAGAAATGTTTTCTAATATAGAAAACAAGAAATGGGAGTAAATATGGAGTTGTTTCCAAATGATTAATAAAGTACATTTTCTAAATTTAGAAAATAAGGATTTACAAAAATATATAAATGGGAAATGAATAAAGAAATGATAAATTAAATTAAAAGAGATAAATGTTGATTGATGATTGATCGATCGAATTCCTATCTGGAAATAAGATCGTTGTTTGTACACCTATTTTTCTTTGATAGTTAAATCACCGACTATCAAAGTTTTTGACCATTTTTCCGTCGTCAATACGGAGAGACCGGGATCAGATTCATTATCTGAAAACCACTCTATATGGACGTTAGCGTTGCGATCAAATATGATAAGTTGAAGATGGAGTTATGCAAGGGCTATCCTGTTTACAGAATAGTACCTTCGGTTTGTCCAGTCCCAGGACAACGTGAATGGACGAATGTCTGATAGAGTATATCTAACGGATCGTGTAAGTTGATCTCTTCAAACGTACTTACGTTTGGTGGCGGAGGAGTTCGTTTCTCTTAGCTTTATACCCGTGGTATTTTTAGGGAAATCAATTTGAGATTTGGCGGGTATGACGATGTGGCATTCAAAGTGAATGGTGGTCAGGTGTTCCAAAAAATACGTTATGACCTTAAGCCTCATCAACCGGGAAATGACAGAAATCGGGAAGACAACATTGCTAGGTGGGTCGCTCCCATTAGGGTGTATATCACCTATCTAAAGAAAATCCATTTCATTCTTTTATCTGTTTTCGATGCTGTCCCTTTTCGGGAAACGGTGGGTAGCTCCCAACTGTTGGTGATATAAATTCGATACACTCAAGTGAAATGAGTGGTCAGTCATGTGTGGGCCGGGTTGCAAGACGTTCTTGTTGAACCCTGTGTATTTGCCTCTAGAGATACACTATCGGCAGGTGGTCCCATACCTTGTCATAGTCGGAATCTAATCTCCAATAAGCGCCCGCGGTTTTGTTAGTATACTATATATGTGGAACGTGAGATGCAAGTGTTCTGCTAGATTGTTATTTACTTGTGATTAGACATTATTATAATATCAGAGAAGTATTGATTTCCAAAACTGTTTTGGGTTATCGTAAGGTAAAAACCATACGTGTTTATGTGTGGATCGGTCTTACAATTACCTTTTCTTTTGAAAAGGGTTTTGAAAAGTTAAACCAAATGATTTGAGTTTACTCACACCAGTCCCATGACTGACCCATAGTTTATTTTGCTTTGTTTTCCCTAAACTCTTGGGTGCCCAAATTTGTACGGACAGTCAAGTAATTCAGGTCTTTACAAATATACTCGGAGGAGCTTGAAGCAGGTGGCTTCAGGATTATATAGCTATTGTTATTTCCGCTGTGTGTAAGTGTTATACTCTGATAATGTTATTCTATATATATATATTGTTTATTACCAATTTATGTTATATATTATATAATATATTTTAATTCGTTCCGCTGTGCGATTCGTATTACTCTGATTCTGTTCTATGGTGATCTTCTTCTTCTATTCTAATTTTCTATCTTATCTATTCTCACCCTCTAACCTCTTTCTATTAATGATCAGGTATTTCCGATGTCTGAATAGTCAACATGGTAGTTTTGTGTTGATTTTCGGAGTCGAAAATTCCAGTTTGTTACATATATTTTATTTTATTTGAAAAATTCTAGTTCAACAAATGACAAGAATGTATATTTTATTTTTGTTGAAAACTCTAGTTCAACAAACGACACAAATTGATGTTTCATATTTGTTGAAATTTTTAATTTCACAAATTGAGAAAAATTGGTGTTTTCTTATTTGTTGCAAATTCTAATTCAACAAATAGAAAAAATTGATATTTTCAAATTTGTTGAAAATTCTAATTCAACAAATAGACAAAATTGGTGTTTTCATAATTGTTGAAAATTCTAATTCAACAAATAGATAAAAACTGGTGTTTCCATATTTGTTGAATATTATATTTCAACAAATAGATAAAATTGGTGTTTCTTATATTTGATCATTTTATCTAAACAAAAACTATATATATTTGTTTTACTCAATTTATCACTACAAATTGATCTATACTTTTCTAACAAATTATATCACTACAGATCAATATATGTTTAACAATTTTATCACCACATAACATCACCAAACAAACAGATCTATATATTACATTCAGCCCAGAACAAATCATGAATAATAACAAACAGGAATTAACTGTAGATTAGTGACAAAAAAATCAGAATTGTTTCTAATTCAATCAAAATAGATTTCTCACATTGGGTTCTGAATTCTTCATAAATTTAGATCGCTCCGTTTCAAATTTGGATTGTTCCATGTCATAGATCTCATCGCTATGAATCCAACGCTTCCGACCACCTTAAATTCTGTTTTGATTTCGCCAAGATATGGTATTTCAATCGCTAATGATATCGTTAAGATAATTAAATAATTATTTAATTTAAAATTCTCTTTACCCCACTGTTTAAAGCTTTCTCCTTCATCGTTTACCTCTGTACACTGAAACCAATCGGCTCCCATCAATTATCCACCACCGCACCGTAATCCGTGCCACCAGCACCCCATCAGAATACACCCCCTCGACGCCCCCGACATGGCCCACAACCGCCCTGATGCACTCTCCACTCAGCCCCACCATTAGTCCTGGAAAGGGGTTCGAAGATGGCTCCTTTGGCCAGCGATTTCTTGCGATTTAAGGCATGGAAAACGATCTTGACCGTTCAGCATCTAGATCTTACTTAGATCTAGATTTTTCCCTTTGAAAGTGTTTGAATTTGGTGAAGGATCGGAGAGAAAAAGAGAGGAGAGGGAAGGAGCAAATCGGCCATTGAACTAAAGGATGGCGGCTGACTTTAGAATTAGGGTTTTACTGTATTAGACCGTATAACATGGTATTTATAGTGTATTTTATATTATTTAATTAATTAATTCAAGCAAATAACTTGTTAAACCATCCAAACTCCAAACAAGACCCAATGACTATTGCCCCTAGCTAAATATCCCTATTCGGACACAATGGAATATGTTTTGTGAGCCAATTATAAATTTTTGATTAGTTTTTATCAAAAACAAAATATAAATCAATATATATTGAATTTAAACGTACATTTTAATTTACCAGGGCCACATACTGACTCTAAAAATTACAGAAAAATTATATCTAGTTATGTTTTGACGATACGGTTCTAACAAAACTAATTTCGTCGAATTTGGAGACCGTTTCCAAAATGGTCATTTTATAGTCGATTAAATTTGACTGAAATTGACAAAACACATTTTCGTTTGCCACGCTCACATATCAATTCCAAAAATTATAAAAATTGGAATCTAACAACAATTTGACATTTCGGTTCCAACAAAAGTGGTTTCATCGAAAACGGAGGTCATTTGTAAAATGGCTATTTTTAAGGGTTATATATTATATAAAAATATATAAATTCTACAGTGACCTTTCTAGATTTTAATTTGGACATAACTTTTAATTTATAAAGTGAAATCTTAGTTTCTTACATTCTTTAGAAAGATATTGTTAACCAGATTTAAATATTTCTTGTTTCATCCAATTCTGATTTAAATGGATCATGTATATTCAATTGAAATTAGAAATCGAATTTTCGAACTACCGCGCCATTTCAAACTCCTTTTATAATTAAATTAAATTTATTCGTTTTAACTTCGATTAAAATAAACTTTTCGTCGTTATTATTTAAAATGAATCATTTTAAGTTCTCAAAATGCTTAAAAATTTCTAGAATAAAATTTTTAAATTGGTTCCAAAATTCCGGGTTGTTACAAATATTTTGAAAATATTATCATTTTAATATGATAAAGGTATAGAATATTCAATTTTGATTTAAAATTGAAAAAATGAAGTTTTGAATCGTTTTAAAACGACTTTATAAACGATTTATAAAATACGATTCAAATGGAAATCGACAATATATATATATATATATATTTAATGGTCTGAATAGAACGCGCCGCGCAGCGACCTTTCGCGAATTTCGACCATTAACTTCAAATAGGCGTAACGGGAGATCCGACCGTCGGATTCTCCTAAAACCGGAATCGTTCGGTTCGTATCGAAAAGAGATTTCCAATGAATGTAAGAGATTTGAAATCTAATGGTTGGATTTGGAAAGATGCCCAAATCAAATTTGGAAAAGGTCGCTATAAGTGCAGTTCGATGACCGTTTATGGAAATCGACTGTAAGGGCCTTAATAAAATTATTAAAAATATGGAAAAATTATGTAAAATCATAATAAATGATTTGGAAAGAATTTGGATGAAAAATTCCAACTTTGTAAAGATAAAAATTTATTTTTATCGAAATGAACTAGTTATTAACTAGAAATAAAAATCCAATGTTTTTAAATGAATAAATAAATTGGGATTTGGGTTTGTCGTGAATGGTGTCTTTAATAACACTGTTCTTAAACCCCATATGAGGAGAATAAATCTTTTAATTAAGATTATTAGAGTTTCAATTATATTTAGTAATTGGAATAAAATAAAATGTGAATTGGGTTTGTCATGAACTGTGTTTTTAATGACATTCGTTCTTTAACCCGATTTACAGTGAAAATATAATTTGGAATTTTTAAATCCTTTTATTAAGATTTAATTGAAATTTCCAAAGCAAAGTTTTCCAATTTAATATATTAAATTGGAATTGAATGGAATTCGATTTAATAATAATCGAGATGAGCTTCTGTGAATGAAGACAGTTACTATATATGGAATATAAAAGGCATTGAAATTATTCTATTTATATTATTAGTTTTATATGAAAATTTATATCGATTATATATTGATCTGATTTCTGTGAAGATTCCATATTTTATGGAAGATGCTTTTGGGTTTATCGTGAACGATGTTTTAAATAATATTGGTTCTTCCACCCAGTTAAAGACAAGATTAATTTCTTAATTTTGAATAATAATTAAAGTAATGATTTTTGAGATTAAAACTGAATTAGAGTTTTAATTAGTCTTTAATTAGATTAAAAATGTGAATATTCTATTAAATAAATATTCTGAATTGGAATGAGGCGTTTGATGTGTTTTTATAGCACTTGATTATAAAATACGCGAGTTATTCGGAAAGACCGGGTTTAACCCATTCTGAATAATTTCTACGACGATCAAGAGTTGAAGATGAAGACGGTAGCTGAAGACTGGAGTTCTTCACATCGTTTGGATGATTATGATGTCTTAATTGGGCCGTACACCCATGACAAGGTAATAAGTGGTGATCGTCCAAGCGTACTTGGAGATCGATGGATATGCGAGGACCTCTCTCATGTATTGGACATATAGGACGAGGAATAAGGTGCCTCCGGTTTCGTTCAGGCCCAGAACGGACTTGTTAATGGAGGGTATGTCTGACGTTGTATTCCTTTATGCTGTATTCGTTGATCTCTGCTAAATATATATCTGTTTGGTGGCGGAGAATTTTATTCTCTTGCTTAACACCCTTCTTTGAGATGTACGAGCTTAGAGGGTATATATTGGCAGAAATCAATGGTATGGTATGAATTGACAATGTGGCATGCTAAGATGCAAATGATCAAGGCTTATTGTTGAGAAGCAGAGCCTTGTGGTAGATGATCAAAGCACAACCCATTTTAGGCATAGCTTTGTGTACATCGTTACTTCGTGAGCCTCACACCCCGGTATGAACCAGAAACGGGAGAAGGACCCCAGGGAAATGGACATATGTAAGTTTCTAGCTAGGAGGGGTGTCAGCGTTTACAAGCCCTGGCATTTTACTCATGTGGATGTTGCTTATTATTACTTGATGGATAGAGCGGTGCCTCAGATATTGTTATGGTTGACATTACTGACCAGATTTTATGCCCCATAGGGCAGGCTAACATATAGTTTATGGTATAACTAATCATCGACGGATGACCAGCCCTGGCGCTTCCTAGGAATCACCTGATTCTGAGTCCTGAGACATGGGCTAGATTGTCTCGAATTCGGTAAGGACTATCTCTTGCCTTGGTTCATGATGGAAATCCAACTTCCAATACGACATCATGCGGTTTTGATTGTAGAACTAGTATGGCGACATGATATATGGTACCCATGCCGTCTATGATTGATACATTTATATTTGAATTTTTTTTGACACTATGCACTTATAGTAATATCAAAATAATTTGTTTTAAACGTATCAAGCATATTTTGGCTATTATAAGGGAAAACTCTATCCTCTGTTTTGCGTTGCATTGTGTGATAGGACCTGAGTCTTATAATAGCTTCATTTTTTCAAAAAAGCATTGCATTGTTTTTAATTTAAACTAAGATTCATATGGAGTAAACCTGTTCCGTGTTGTATGGCGTGGTCCCATGATTTCCAACTTTTGAAAATAAAGTTAATAACTGTTTTGAGTTCTCATACCAGTCCCATGACTGACCTAGAGTTTATTGTTTTAACCTAAACTCTGGGTGCCCATATTTTCCACACGAGCAGCTAGTAGTTTTGGTTTTGCAGATATTATATTCACAGGATTCTAGATTAACAGACGAATCTATATTCGGAAAGCTCTGTATCCGTGTATTTCTTTCAGTTGTGTTTTGTATCATTTTTCCGCTGCTTTATATAAATGTAATTTAAATATCTGATATTGTATTTCTATTGTATATTACTTATTCATACTCTGGAATATTCTTGTACTCTGATGTAATTGTTGCAATAAGCAATGAAATGTTCTTCTGTTTGTTTTCTGAGGAGTGTTGTTCTCAAAGCAATCCGTACTTTCCTTTACGGGAAAGTTTGGGTCATTTCATTTACTTCACTAATCATTATTGAACCCAAGCATGATTTAATTTTAATAACCCTATACCACTTAACATTTTAAGTACGTAGTTTCTCACCAAATTATCCACCCCTTTGTAACTTCGAATTTAGGAATCCTCTGCTATTCTGGTCGAATCCGGCAGCCTTCCAACGTCACCGTGCAATATCAGTTTTTCCACGGACAGAGCTTCGACGTGTATTGGTTTTATATGATATACTTGAATATATATGGCTATATGTTGGTTTCGGAGACTAAAGGTCAGAACTTTTACATAGGGAGTGTAAAGACCCGAAAATCCCCACCCTTTGAACCGACCATAACCCACACTGGTCTGAACCAAAAGTTGGAAATCTTCGAGTACTTTAACTTTGGGAGTACAACACATCAGAACAACAACATAAGACTTTTATAAATATTACAATAATGTTACATGAGAGTACAGAATATCAGAGTACATCGAATAATATAATGATACAGTGGAAGATAAATTACAATAATTTCAATACATTGCAGCGGAAGAATATAAATGCTCTGGACATAGCTTTAAGCTTCAATCTAGAATCCTGCTCAAGAGATAAATATCTGCAAAACAAGCTACTCGACTGCCCGTGTCGAAAATATAGGCACCAGAGTTTGCCGGTGAAACAAACTACAGGTCAGTCATGGGACTGGTATGAGAAATCTAACTTAACTAATCTAATAATAAGGCTAATCACAGGATCACGCCGCTAACGCGGAACGGGTTACTCCATTGGATTGCCAGTGCATAAATTAAATAAATTGTTAAACAACGCAATGCTTTTTAGACAAATGAAACCATTATAAGACTCAAGTCCTATCACACAATGCAACGCAAACCGGAGGATAAAGTTTTACCTTATAATGGTCAAAAATGCTTGATACGATAAAAACGGATTTGATATTATTACTAGTGTATATATGTTTCAAAAACAATTTCAATCATAATGTATCAATCATAGACGGCATGGGTACCCTATATCATGTCGTCATACTAGTTCTACAATCAAAACCGCAAGGTGCCGTATTGGAAATTGGGTTTCCATCATGAGTCGAGGCTTGGGATCGTACTCTCCGATTCAAGACACTTTAACAAATGCCTCAGGATTCCCCGCAGTGAACCCTTGGATCTTCAGGGCTGGTCCACACATAAACGCTAGTGGATTAGTTATGCCTGAACACACGCTTCCCGGTTCTTTTGAACCTCTAATATGGCCACTAACAACCTATAACACCCGAGGTACCTCATAATCCAACATCCACATAAGCAAAAATGTCAGGGCTGGTAAGACACTGATACCACTTCTTAGCTAGAAAGAAACGTGTGCACTCCCTGCAGTCGTGATCCCATTTTGACTCATACCGGGGTGTGAGGCTCGTGAAGTCACGTTATACACAAAGCTACACCTGAACATGCTATGCTTTGATCATCAACCACAAGGCCCCGCTTTTCAACAAAAGCCTTGATCATTTGCATCTTGGCGTGCCACATTGACAATTCACGCCATGTGATCAATAACTACCAATACATACCCACTGAGGGTGTTAAGCAAGAGAATAAATTCTCCGCCACCAAACGGATATATATTAATAGAAATCAATTTAATTTACATGAAATGAATTCCAATGCTAGATAGGCATCCATTTACAAGTACGTTCTTGGTCTGAACGAAACCGGAGTCACCTTATCAGGCGCTCGCATGTTCGGACAATCAACAGGTACGTTCGGACAAACTACCACTATTAACCCTTTACTGGGAGCTACCCAATGCCAGACATCAGTAGTCGTCCAATCGATATGAAGATCGCCGGTCTTCAATCATCGTCTTCAATATCTTCGATTTAAATCATCGTATAATCATTTGAAATGAGATTGAACTCAGTCTTTTCAATTGATTCTTCCATATTTATAATTTAAAAACCATTCCATATTGCTAATGTTGTCAATAACGATTTATTGCTATTTTTATTTATATAAAAATAGCTCAAATTAATTCAGCGGCACTTCGGGTCGATATGCGGCTCTGGCGCTGTTTTTATCGAAATTTGATTTACACATATCTTGAAATCTAGCCGTTGGATTTCGATAAAATTTCTATCGTTGGAAAGATCTTCCCAAAGCAGTCCTAACGGTTCCAATTTTGGGAAAATCCGACGGTCGGATCTTTTGGTATAACCGTTTAAAATTACGATTTCGAAACGCAAACTACCACACACGATTCGTTAAATTTTAATTTTAATTTATATATAAATTTATACATATAAATATAATTCGCTCGACGACTTCAAAACCATTAATCGATAAACAAATTTATTTCCACTATGCATTGTTCTAGCGAATCATCCATTCAATAAAAATGTAATTTTTATTGATTAACCAATTATTTCAACTAGGCATATTTCTAGCGGATCATACATTCAATAAAAATGTAATTTTTACTGATTAAATAATTTATTTCAACTTGCATATTTCTCATAATTTCTATATATAATAAAAATGTAGATTTTTTTATTGTTAAACTTTTCAATTTCAAACAATGAATATTTGTCATCATTCTTATACACAATAAAAATGTGAAATTTTATTGTAATACTTTTCTATTTCAACCAATGATCATTTTACATGAATCATACCTTATATTTAAAAATGTAAATTTTAATGTTTCCACATTATTATCCCAACTATGAATACTTACATAATTTTCTCTTTTCAATAAAAGTGTAAATTTTAATGTTTCTGCCATTTTGTGTATACAATGAATAATTACATATATTTTACCTTTACATTAAAAATGAAATTTTTAATGTTTCAAACATTTTATCTATACAATAAATTCTAATATATGCATTGCAAATAAAATGATAATTTATTCTCGCATATAAATTCTAATATATACATTCACAATAAAAAGTGATATTTTATACTCGCATATAAATTCTAATATATGCATATACGATAAAAGTGGTACTTTATACTTGCATATAAATTCTAATATATGCATGTAAAATAAAATGATATTTTACACTTGCATATATATTCTAATACATGCATTTAAAATAAAAGTGAATCTTTCACTTTTTTATGACAATTCTAGTTTATTTTTATTTAATTCTTTTTAATTGACAAAAATGTTTATTTTTGTTTAAAACCTTTTTGATGAGCAAAAATGTCTATTTTTGTTTAATCCTTTTAAATGAGCAAAAATGTCTATCTTTGTTTAATGAACAAAAACGTCTCCCACTTTAAAATGAACCAAAAATGTCTCTTTCTTGTTAATGAACAAAAATGTATATTTTTCTTTTAAATGAACAAAAATGTCTCCTTCTTTTAAATGAAAAAAGATGTATCTTTTTGTTTACTCATTTTTAAATGAACAAAATGTTTCATCTTTTTTTTTAATCCTTTTTAATGATCAAAAATGTAATCTTTCTTCTCAATGACCAAAATGTATATTTTGGTTTCATTCTTTTTAAATGACAAAAATGTAAATTTTGTCTCATTCTTTTTAATTGACCAAAAAATGTATATTTCTAATTCAACAATTCTAATTTGTCAAAAATGTTCATTTTGATTTCAACAATTCTAATTTGACAAAAAGATCAATTTTGTTTTCAACTATTACATTTGAAAAACTTGTTTTAACTCTTTTATTTAATAAAAATGTAGTTTTTGTTTTTAACTCTTTTATTTTGACAAATTGTACATTTTGTTTACAACTAATATAACACCTTTATTTCCATAACTTTTTCTTATGTACTCTAATGACAAATAAAAGAAGATTTTATTTGTTTACCTTTTCTATGTGTTCTAATAACATATAAAAGAATATTTTATGTGTAAACATTTTTTATGTATTCTAATATCATATAAAAGAATATTTTAGATGTAAACATTTCTTATGTATACCAACTGTGATAACTACATATGTTCTTTTAACTAAAATAAAATGATAACTATATATCAATAAAAATGTCCCTTTTTATCTAATATTTTATTTACATCTAAAGTGTAAACAAAAATGTAACTTTAAATCTATTCTTTTTATTTACATCTAAAATGTAAATAAAGATGTAAATTTTAAACTATATTTACATCTAAAATGTAAATATAAATGCAACTGTTATTTCTATGTTTTTATTTACATAAAAATGTAACTTTTATTTCTATGTTTTTTTATTTACATCTAAAATGCAAATAAAAATGTACTTTTCTAATTCATGTTTTTATTTGTATGTAAAATACAAATAAAAATGTACTTTTTAATCAATGTTTTTATTTACATGTAAAAGGCAAATGAAAATGGGCTTTTCTAATTCATGTAACACTTTATAAATAAAATGTTATTTTTTTCCTTATGCTAACATTTGAAAAAAAAAATGTTATTTTCATTTTTGTATACAAATCTAACATAACATGACAATAAAAATGTTTACTTTCATTTCGTACACAAAGCTTATGTAACATGACATTTAAATTTAAATAAACATTTGCAACTAAAAATGTTGTTTTTATTTTTAATAAACATTTCTAAAAAAAATGATGTTTTTAATCTGTAACAACCCGTATTCTACGCATCAAGGGATCGTAGAATATTTATTTCTTTCACATACGAAGTCGTATGGTCATGGAACTTTGGGAGACGACTATTGGGGTCATTTCCCATGTTCATGATTTTTGTCGATTTTTAAATGACCGTTTTGCCCCTAGTTGGCACTGTTTTGGCCATAACTTTTGACTGGGAATGAATTTTGACCTGAAACCACTTCCATTGGATTCGAATGATGGTTTCTCTTTCCGTAGAGTGGTCATAATAGCCAAACGGACTTACCCTTTGGGAGATATGGCTGAATTAAGGTTTAAAGGGTTAATTTCAGCTAATTGGGCTTAACCGGGTGATTAGCAGCTAGGCCCATTGGGTAATTTCGGGTTTGGGAGTATTTAAGGGCTGCTAGGGTTTGTATTTCGGTTTTAGACTCATTTTTCCAGCCGCCACTTAGTTTCTTCAACCCTAGTCATGGCCTCCACCTTCTAATTTCATCCCAAATCACCTTCTAATCACTTCCTAATCAAGTCTTGGCCTAATCTACATCAAATCAAGGCGGATTAGCATCAAATCAAGATAGGAGCTGCTGCTAAGCATTGGAATTCGACCCAAACAGAGAATCATTTCAGATCTATAGTTTACTTTGTGGCAAAGGTGAGTGATTTGCATTGTTTTTCACTAATTACGGCTAATTATGGTAATTAGCGAAGATTAGCGAAATTATGGCTCATAAAATTCTAGAAAAATTCCTAAAATTCTAAAACACCATTTTATGCCTATGATATGAATTTGGGTTAATTTCGACTAATTTTGCAAATCCCGGAATTTGGGGGATTAAGGGGTAATTAGTGATAATTAGCGAATTTATGCATGTTAAAAATCTGGAAAAATGTTCAGAAATTCTGAAAAATTGTTTTAGACCTCTGTTAGAAGTTTGGTTCAATTTGGTTAAGATTTGCTAACCTTATTGTTAGATTTGCTTAAGTATGCTTAAGGGAAAATATGGGGTATTGGCTATGTTTGATCCATTTTACATGCTATGATTTACGTTTTGGTGTTTGTGGTCGATACTATATGTTGCTATGACTGTATGGTATGCTTTGTGATTGTTTAGAAGTGTTAGTTTGGTCAAAAACGTCGTCGAATGGCGAAAAACAGTCGCTGGAACGAAGTGCAGGAAGTACCCCGGACCGGATCGCCCCTACCCCATACGAACCGATCCGATTGAAGCTCGCGCCACGAGACGACCCGATCCGCTCCACTTCGAAGGTCACGATCCGACCTGACGTCACGAGCCACTCCAAGCTCGACCGATACCACGAATGGGTGAAGCACGATCCGATGATGGCGATCCGACCATTCGCGAAGGAGGACTGCGAACCGAACCGAAGGGGGATGGTGACCACGAGTGCATCGCAACCCGACCCGATGCAGCAGGCGCGATCCGAATGAGCTGACGAATGGTGCGATCCGACCCGAGCTGACGTAACAGGCACGACCCGATCCGAGCGAAGGCAATGACCACGATCCGCGAGTCGAGCAGATGCGAGGGGGCGAGTCACGAACCGAACCAGGAGGTCGCGAACTGAATGAAGACCGATCCGGAGGAGATGCTGACCAAAACCCGAGATGCAAAGGTAGTCCAAATGGAAGTTAGAGCTCAGGATCCCGGACCCATTTGGGAACCAATGAGTTCACTTCATGGTTGGGCTTTGCTGCGGGACGTGTGCAAAGGGGTTGTCGGTATTCATAACTTTGGTCCACCACTGAGAGATGGATAATGGGCTTGTAGTGATAGTTACACGGGATTGGATTCCGTCATGGCCCAAAGTATTGGGTGACCAAAGTAGTGGATATCGTATACTTTACGCACTGAGTAAGGGATGTGAGGATGATTGCTATGCTTGATTGTTTGACATCACTATGACATGCACACCCCCACCCCCGTTATCTTTACACCATTTGAAAGGGCACCTTAGAGTGTTGTACAGTATGTAGTGCTAACTCTTTGGTTGCAGGTCCAGGTTCAGGTATGATTGGATTATACCTGTTATTGTTATGTTTTGTTGCTTATCGCTCATACCAGGCTTTATGTCTGACCCAGAGTTTTATGTCTCTTCTTATTACTCTGGGTGCTCACACGAGCAGACTAGAGACAGGTTATGGTTAGCTGGTGATGCGCGAGTAGCTGATTCGGAGGCGAGCAGGAGGCTTCCACGTATGATATAGATATTCTCCCTGTGTCGTCGGCGGTCGCTACTTGGGCATTAGTAGTGTACCTCCTTTATCTTGCTTTTGCTTTGAGACAGTTTGAAAAGTTGTAATAAGCTATATTTTGGATTTCCGCTGCTATGATGCTCAGTTCTGGTTTTTAGCTTATGCACTGTCTCTTCTGTTTTATGTCAAGTACGTTATTATTATATTTTGTTCCATGCGCTGTGAGACATATTACAGGTTCCTTGATTAGTCCATTCTCTTCTTTCTTTTTCTTCTGGCGACCGTCCCGTGCTAACTGGACATGTGTACAGCGCACCTTTGGAGGAAATGTCGGTTGGTGCGGGGCGGGCCGTCACACTTGGTATCAGAGCTCTAGGTTGCGTAGTTAACCTAGGGAAAGACACCAGGGAGAGATAGTACGTATATGAGAGCGAGTATTTGTGATTACTTTGGTTTTCAAAAGCTATATATATATATACTATTGGTAGTATAAGAATGAAGTTGTACTGCACTAGCACCACTATGGGGTCGTTAATCGTTTCCCCTTTTACAGATTAACGATGAGCCGATATGCTAGAGGTGCGGGTAGGGGAGCCAATAATGGGAATGCTGCCGACATGAGGGCGATGTTTACCGACCTCATGAGAGACATGCTTAGAGATGTTCAGGGAGCAGTTCCCAATCCCGGAAATGGTGGTGGTCCAGTAGTGCAGGCGCCTAGGGTCGATTTCGCCAAGTTGTGCAAGGATTACACTAACCTTGGTGGGAAGCCGTTCCACGGAACGGAGTCGGCCACAGATATTTAGGATTGGTTGGATAGCTGTGATCGTATCTTCGACGACTTGGGTCTTGAGGATGCGATGAAGAGAAGGCTAGCGTCTCGTCAGCTGCAAGGGCGAGCGATGAATTGCTGGAATGCCATTAGAACAGCTACTCCAGAAGATCAAGTTACTTGGAATCAGTTTAAGACTCGTTTTTGTGATAAGTTTATTCCAGCTGCTCATAAATCAGAACTGTTCAGGAAGTTCTTGGAGCTTAAGCAGAACGGTAGAGCAGTCTCGGAGTATATCGCTGAATTTGACACTTTATCGAAATATGGATGGTCCCTTATCGATACAGTCGAAAAGAAGAACGAGAAGTTCATAACTGGCTTGGATGGGTACTTGGGGGAAAGACTTATAAACCATATCGATGAGACGTTCGAGTCTATTGTAGGAAAGGCATTAAGGTCAGAGAGCCTTTTCCCTAAGTCGAAGACCGAAGTTGCTACGGCATCTGCAGAGGAGCCAAAGCCGCAAGCAGGCGGTGAAGACAAGAAGAATTCTCAGAACAAGAGGAAGCAGAACCCGACCATGGATGGTCAGAATAAGAAAAATAAGAAAGATGGCGAATGCTTTAGTTGTGGCAAGAAGGGCCATTACGCCAGAGATTGTCGAGAAAAGCCTGGGGAAAGGAAGTGCTTTAACTGCGGCCAGGCGGGACATCACAAGGATGATTGCCCACAACCTCCTAGGGAGAAGCGGATTGTGAAAGCGTATGCTATCAACGCTGTTCCTTCTTCGTCAAATGCCCCAACTGCGGCGCAGAAGGAAAAAGGTGTTGTTATTCGAGGTATGCTTTCTATTTAAGACGTTTTGATCGGGTTTTGTTTGACAAACCTGAGTTAGTCGATAGACCGTTAGTAGTGACGAACCCGATTTGGTGGTTCTACTAGCTTGGCATGATTTGTTAATGTGGTCTTATCGAGTCATGGATGTATGTTTCCTTGTGATTGCTTTGTTTTGGGCTTTACTGGGTTTAGCATTATTTTGGGGAGTCGATCTACTCCAAAGGAATAGGGTGGTATTAGGTACCTACCTAGTGATGGCGATAGTAACTGGAGTTAAGGAAGCTAAGAGGCTATCGTTGCAGTAAGTTCTAGTTGTCTCTGGGAGGCAAATGAGTACTCCAGTGCTAGATTGTTTTGCTAGTATCACCTCATGTGGATTGTCCGAACTCGGAGGAGATGTTCCTTGGGTGCTTGTCTGATATTGGTTTAGGCCTTTGGGGCTTGTGCTTGGGGAATGTCGATTTCGACTAGGATGGTTTGCGTGAGGGGTAAATAGTTGTTGTGATTTTTCATTGGATGATATCTTGGTTCACTCGAGGAGTGATGGGCAGACGGAACATGACAAGACTGTTCAACGGTATAGACTGCCTAGAGTTAGACTCGATAGGGTTATGAGCTTGCTCGAGTGGGTCTCGGGAAAGATGCAGAGTAATGGATTGGTTAGGACCCTATGTTGATGTTCTTTTTGAAAGAATAGGATGTGTTCGTTGATCATGGAAGATGCAACGAAGATTAGGACGATTCAAGTTAGACTTGAACTCGTAAAAGAAAAATGGGGCGAGTTCGTTAGTCATGGTGATATAACGAATATGGAAATACTTCACATTAGATTTGAAGTATGTTTGGAACGTTGTGGGAAGCTCGTTGATCTTGGAGATTCAGCGAACATAGGAGAGTTTCACGTTGGACTTGGACTCATAGGTAGAGTACCTAGATTCACTAGGTGGGTCTAGTTTACCTTTGGAAGGTGAATGTACGTTGGACGTGCAGTACGAGATTCATTGGATGAGTCTAGTTTATCTCTGGGAGATTGACTCGAGTTAGACTCGAGAAGGCTGCAAGGAATTGGATTCAGCTCGAGTTGGACTCGAGAGGGCAGCAAGATAATGGATAGACTTGGGTTGGACTCAAGTATTTTAGGAGGACTAAAAGCAGGGGTATCTGGGGACGCCCGTTACCTTGGATCCGTTGGACGTGATCTAGTTATCCTTGGAGGATAAACGTACGTTGGACGTACGGTAGTCCGATTGGAGGCTGGGCTTCCATTAGTTTAATTATCCTTGGAGGATAAACGTACGTTGGACGTACGGTAGACCGAAGGGAGGCGGGGCTTCCATTGGCCTGGGATTGGTTGGACCAGTCAAGTAGGCATCGGTGTATGTATGGGGGCTGGGGTTCCATTAGTTATTGATGTTGGTTGGACCAGACAGACTGGAATCGACATATTGGGATTGGTTAGACCAATCATGTAGGTGTCGATGTGTTTATGACTTTAGCAGGTGATAGATAGGATTTGTTTGATGGATGTTATGGTTGCTATGTTTGTTCCTATCTTTCTTCTCTTGAGTAGACTATCACCTGTAGGGTTCCAGCGATGGGGAACAAAGTGATTGTAGTAAGGCTATGAGCCAGTGCAGTGGAGTTGTTATGACTTCATGGGGCAGAGTGGACATAGCAAAGGACTAGTGACTATGGATCAGTGCAGTGGAGTCGCCATGACTCCATGGGGCAGAGTGATCATAGTAAAGGATGTGGGTGCAGTACTAGTTGCATTGAGTAGGAGACATGCCAGTTTAGGGGTTTTGTTTCTAGGATGGAAGCAACTAGAGTATGTCACAGGATATGATTTCAGACCCAAGACTGAATTGGATTCAGAAACGCTAGTAAGCTTGACGATTAGGTCGGTTTTGATTAAGTGGATTGTTTCCAGTTAGAAGGACGATCCTAATCTATTGGAAACCATCTCTAGGGTAGAGATGGGTATCGATGGAAAGAGAATGATCAGGTAAGGATTTGATCGAGAAGGGTGGCTTCGAAAGAATAAGGGACTAGTTGTACCCAACGTAGATGGACCGAGAGGTGAAGTGCTTAAAGCATATCATCACTCGAGATTGACTATACGTCCCAGTGGTAACAAGATGTATTGAGACATAGAGTAGATATACTACTGCGAAGGGATAAAGATAGGCAGAAGGCTTATCTCGATAAGAGATGAAGAGATTGGAATCCTTCGTTAATGACTTGGTGTTCGTTGAGATCTCTCCATAGAGAATGTGATTCGGATTGGTTGGAGAGGTAGGTTAGCACCAAGATTTGTTGGCCCATTCCCAGCCCTCGAGCAAGTTGGGAATTTGGCGTATGAGGTAGAGCTACCTGACAAGATGGCGGGAGTTCACAACGTATTTCATGTTTCCCAGTTAAGGAAGTTTGTGCAAGACCCTAATGTGACTATTTCACCTGATCAGTTGGACGATAGCGAGGTTGAACTCGAGGCGGTTGGGAACCGCAAGTCTATGCGTATTATTGGGAACGATACGAAGCAGCTTCAAAGGAAGGCGGTGAAACTAGTCAAAGTCCAGTGGGGTGAGAATGGAAAAAGACTGTACTTGGGAAACAGAGGAGGATATAAGGAAGAAGTATCCAGGACTCTTTGCCTAGTAAGGTTTTGGTAGTGATAGTTTCTTCCCTTGTTAGTAAATCGCATGCTAGGATAGACTTGTTTTGCATGTTGATTATTGTTTTATGGTTGATAGGCATGCGGGACCCTTTGTGTGTTTTGGTTAGGGAATTTCGGGGGCGAAATTTCTTAAGGGGGGGAGAATGTAACAACCCGTATTCTACGCATCAAGGGATCGTAGAATATTTATTTCTTTCACATACGAAGTCGTATGGTCATGCAACTTTGGGCGACGACTATTGGGGTCATTTCCCATGTTCATGATTTTTGTCGATTTTTAAATGACCGTTTTGCCCCTAGTTGGCACTGTTTTGGCCATAACTTTTGACTGGGAATGAATTTTGACCTGAAACCACTTCCATTGGATTCGAATGATGGTTTCTCTTTCCGTAGAGTGGTCATAATAGCCAAACGGACTTACCCTTTGGGAGATATGGCTGAATTAAGGTTTAAAGGGTTAATTTCAGCTAATTGGGCTTAACCGGGTGATTAGCAGCTAGGCCCATTGGGTAATTTCGGGTTTGGGAGTATTTAAGGGCTGCTAGGGTTTGGATTTCGGTTTTAGACTCATTTTTCCAGCCGCCACTTAGTTTCTTCAACCCTAGTCATGGCCTCCACCTTCTAATTTCATCCCAAATCACCTTCTAATCACTTCCTAATCAAGTCTTGGCCTAATCTACATCAAATCAAGGCGGATTAGCATCAAATCAAGATAGGAGCTGCTGCTAAGCATTGGAATTCGACCCAAACAGAGAATCATTTCAGATCTATAGTTTACTTTGTGGCAAAGGTGAGTGATTTGCATTGTTTTTCACTAATTACGGCTAATTATGGTAATTAGCGAAGATTAGCGAAATTATGGCTCAGAAAATTCTAGAAAAATTCCTAAAATTCTAAAACACCATTTTATGCCTCTGATATGAATTTGGGTTAATTTCGACTAATTTTGCAAATCCCGGAATTTGGGGGATTAAGGGGTAATTAGTGATAATTAGCGAATTTATGCATGTTAAAAATCTGGAAAAATGTTCAGAAATTCTGAAAAATTGTTTTAGACCTCTGTTAGAAGTTTGGTTCAATTTGGTTAAGATTTGTTAACCTTATTGTTAGATTTGCTTAAGTATGCTTAAGGGAAAATATGGGGTATTGGCTATGTTTGATCCATTTTACATGCTATGATTTACGTTTTGGTGTTTGTGGTCGATACTATATGTTGCTATGACTGTATGGTATGCATTGTGATTGTTTAGAAGTGTTAGTTTGGTCAAAAACGCCGTCGAATGGCGAAAAACAGTCGCTGGAACGAAGTGCAGGAAGTACCCCGGACCGGATCGCCCCTACCCCATGCGAACCGATCCGATTGAAGCTCGCGCCACGAGACGACCCGATCCGCTCCACTTCGAAGGTCACGATCCGACCTGACGTCACGAGCCACTCCAAGCTCGACCGATACCACGAATGGGTGAAGCACGATCCGATGATGGCGATCCGACCATTCGCGAAGGAGGACTGCGAACCGAACCGAAGGGGGATGGTGACCACGAGTGCATCGCAACCCGACCCGATGCAGCAGGCGCGATCCGAATGAGCTGACGAATGGTGCGATCCGACCCGAGCTGACGTAACAGGCACGACCCGATCCGAGCGAAGGCAATGACCACGATCCGCGAGTCGAGCAGATGCGAGGGGGCGAGTCACGAACCGAACCAGGAGGTCGCGAACTGAATGAAGACCGATCCGGAGGAGATGCTGACCAAAACCCGAGATGCAAAGGTAGTCCAAATGGAAGTTAGAGCTCAGGATCCCGGACCCATTTGGGAACCAATGAGTTCACTTCATGGTTGGGCTTTGCTGCGGGACGTGTGCAAAGGGGTTGTCGGTATTCATAACTTTGGTCCACCACTGAGAGATGGATAGTGGGCTTGTAGTGATAGTTACACGGGATTGGATTCCGTCATGGCCCAAAGTATTGGGTGACCAAAGTAGTGGATATCGTATACTTTACGCACTGAGTGAGGGATGTGAGGATGATTGCTATGCTTGATTGTTTGACATCACTATGACATGCACACCCCCACCCCCGTTATCTTTACACCATTTGAAAGGGCACCTTAGAGTGTTGTACAGTATGTAGTGCTAACTCTTTGGTTGCAGGTCCAGGTTCAGGTATGATTGGATTATACCTGTTATTGTTATGTTTTGTTGCTTATCGCTCATACCAGGCTTTATGTCTGACCCAGAGTTTTATGTCTCTTCTTATTACTCTGGGTGCTCACACGAGCAGACTAGAGACAGGTTATGGTTAGCTGGTGATGCGCGAGTAGCTGATTCGGAGGCGAGCAGGAGGCTTCCACGTATGATATAGATATTCTCCCTGTGTCGTCGGCGGTCGCTACTTGGGCATTAGTAGTGTACCTCCTTTATCTTGCTTTTGCTTTGAGACAGTTTGAAAAGTTGTAATAAGCTATATTTTGGATTTCCGCTGCTATGATGCTCAGTTCTGGTTTTTAGCTTATGCACTGTCTCTTCTGTTTTATGTCAAGTATGTTATTATTATATTTTGTTCCATGCGCTGTGAGACATATTACAGGTTCCTTGATTAGTCCATTCTCTTCTTTCTTTTTCTTCTGGCGACCGTCCCGTGCTAACTGGACATGTGTACAGCGCACCTTTGGAGGAAATGTCGGTTGGTGCGGGGCGGGCCGTCACATAATCTAAATGAACATTTCTAACAAAATGAAGTTTTTAAATGAACATATGTAAAAAAATTCTACGTATTTTAATATCATATAAAAGAATATTTATATGTTAACAATTCTAACCATTCGTATTAACATAAAAAAAATATTTTTATGTTACATCATTTCTAACATTTCATATTAACATAAAAAGAATATTTTTATGTTAAATCAATTCTATCATTTCAACAAAAACATATAAAAAGATAACTCTGTTTTTGTCGACAATTCTGTTTCAACAAAAACATATAAAAGTGATATATTTGTTTTGTCATCAACTCTAATTCAACAAAACCTATAAAAGTGATACTTGTCGACAACTCTCATTCAACAAAACATATAAAGGTGATATTTTTGTTTTGTCGACAACTCTAATTCAACAAAACATATAAATGTGATATTTTTGTTTTGTCGACCACTCTAAATCAAACAAAACATATAAAGGTGATATTTTGTTTTGTCATCAATTCTAACAAATAAAAAGTGATATTTTTTTATCAACTTAACATTTTATAACTAAATGGTATTTTAACCAATCTTAACATTTTATAACTAAAATGGTATTTTTATAAATCTTAACATTTTGTAACTAAAATATTATTTTCATCAATCTTAACATTTTACTATGAATTCTAATGACATATAAAAGTATATTTCATATATTTACATTCTAATAACAAATAAAAGGAAAATTCATTTGTTTTTTCCTAATCTAACTTTGCAAATAGAAATGCTAATTTTTATTTCAACAAATATGTGTAAAACCTGTTTCATCTATTTGTTTCAAACATGATATTTTGTTTTCATCTATTTTACAACAAACATGTATATTATATATTTTATATATACAATAAAAATATGGTTTTTATTGTATACACAAAATTCTGACAAACATGAATACACCCAATTCAATTCAGTGGTTCAAGTCAATCACAAACAATCATCATTCCAATAGGTATATACAACACCAATCATGAATTTTAGATAGAATAAATATAAATATCACAATGAAATAAACAATTAATTTTAATTTTTAAAATAGAAATCTCACAGTGGTATTTATCTGAATTTCCAACAGTCTCCGTTTCAGATCTGGTTTGTTCTGGAATATAGATCTCGACTCAAGGATTCCAACGCTTCTGAAATTCCTGAATTTCATCGCTGTTTGACCAAGTTACGTGGTTTTAAAATATTAATTACTTTAATAATTAATAAATAATTAGATTAAATTAATTATTTGCTTAGGGCTAATTACCCCGTTGTAATCATCTTCCACCCGACAGTAGACAAAACCCAAATCGCTCTTCCAATTTCCTCCTGTCGCGCGCCTATCCACCCTCTTCGACCATGATCAGACAACGACACAGCCAAGCCGCTAGTGCCACCTCCCTGCGCCTCAGACCCAGTTGAACTCGAATGCCGTAGCGCACCCAAAATCCGGTTCGAACTCGTGCTGCTTGAGCTCCAAAATCCCACAAATTAATTCACGAAATTCAATCTTAACCATAACAAATGGAAGAGCTCACGTAGTACTATGATTTTTGCTTTAGATGGATGTTCTAATTCATATCGAGGAGGAAGAAAATAAGGATCAAAATTGGACTGAAATCAGCCCTCCATTCAAGCTGGCCGCGGCTTTGTTTGAGATGCCAGGGTTAGGGTATTCTAATTAGATAGATATTTATAATATTTTAATAATTTAATTCTTTAATTTTTAGTTAAGGTTCGTCAACTCTAACAAACTCCAAATCCGACCCAGCGAGAGTTGTTACTAGCCAAATACCCCCGTTTCGGACACATTGGGCTAGGACTCGTCAGCCCGTTTGATCATCTCAGCCCACTTTTCTTTATTTTAAAATAAAAATCATTTAATTATTTAATTTGACCGTACATTTTAAATTACCGAGGCCACATACTGACTCTAAAAATTACAGAAAAATTATTTCTAGTTATGTTTTGATGATACGGTCCTAACGAAACTAATTTCATTGAATTCCGAGATCGTTTGAAAAATGGCCATTTTCTGGTCGATCCGATTTGACTGAAACTGATAAAACACATTTTCTTTTGCCACGCTCACATATTAATCCTAAAAATTATGAAAAATTAAAATTAGCAATAATTTGACATTCCGGTTCCAACAAAAGAGCTTTCATCGAAAATGGAGGTCTTTTGAAAAATGGTTATTTTTAACATTAAAATATATATATATATATATAAATTCTTTAGCAACTATTCCGAATTTTAAATTGGACATAACTTTTGATTCCCGCTATGAAATTTCAATTTTTCGGATTCTTTAGAAAGATATTTTTCAATATATTCTAATATTTTTGGTTTCACTAAAATTTGATTTATTTTGCATCCTGCACAGTCAGTCAAAGTTCAATTTTCAAATTTTCAAACTACCGCGCTATTTTAAACTCCTTTTATAATTAAAATAAATATATTCGTTCTAACTTCGATTCAAATAAATTCTTGGTCGTTATTATTTAAAATAAATTATTTTAACTATTAAAATTCCATTAAAATTTCTAAAATAAAATTTTTAAATCGGTCCAGAATTTGCGGGTTGTTACAATCTCTCCCACTTAAAATCTTTTCGTCTTCGAAAAGGAATGGAGCTAAAATTTGTTTAACTAACCAATTCAATTTTTCTATTGGTTTTAATAATTTGATTAGTTGATTAAATTTTCAAATTTATATATAACTTTATATATATTCAAAAATTATATTTTCTAATATTGGATCATATATATAACCACAAATACGTTACTTATATAGTTGGCACTCTCAACTCATTCTAGGGCATTACTAACTCCATCTCTAATGAGTTTTCTCAGTCTAGGATACTGCTGATCCTATCTCTAATGAGTATTCTTATTGGATATTACTAATCCAATCTCTGATGAGTCTTGTGTTCAGTTCTAACGAGTTGTGCCCCAAAGATTTGAGCTAACCAGAGCTTTGATACCAACTGTAAAGGCCCGAAAATCCCCACCCTTTGTACCGACCCTAACCCATACAGGTCTGAACAAAAAGTTGGAAATCTTCGAATACTTTAACTTTGGGAATACAACAGGTCAGAACAACAACATAAAACTTTTATAACATTATAATAATGTTACATTAGAGTACATGATATCAGAGTACATCGAATAATATAATGATATAGCGGAAGATAAATTACAATAATTTCAATACATTGCAGCGGAAGACTATAAATGCTCTGGACATAGCTTTAAGCTTCAATCTAGAATCCTGCTCAAGTGATAAATATCTGCAAAACAAGCTACTCGACTGCTCGTGTGGAATATATGGGCGCCCGAGTTTGCTCGTGAAACAAACTACAGGTCAGTCATGGGACTGGTATAAGAAATATAACTTAACTAATCTAATAATAAGGCTAATCACAGGACCACGCCGCTAACACGGAACGGGTTTACTCCATTTGATTGTCAGTAGATAAATTAAATATATCGTTAAAGAATGCAATACTTTTCATAAAAATGAAACCATTATAAGACTCAAGTCCCATCACACAATGCAACACAAACCGGAGGATAGAGTTTTACCTTATAATGGTCAAAAATGCTTGATGCGATAAAAACGGATTTGATATTATTACTAGTGTATATATGTTTCAAAAACAATTTCAATCATAATGTATCAATCATAGATGGCATGGGTACCATATATCATGTCTCCATACTAGTTCTACAATCAAAACCGCAAGGTGTCGTATTAGAAATTGGGTTTCCATCATGAGTCGAGGCTAGGGACCGTCCTCTCTGATTCGAGACACTCTAGCAAATGCCTCAGGACTCCCCGCAGTGAACCCTTGGATCTTCAAGGCCGGTCCACACATAAACGATAGTGGAATAGTTTTGACTGAATACACGCTTCCCGGTTCTGTTGAACCTCTAATATGTCCACTAACAACCTATAAAACCAGAGGTACCTCGTAATCCAACATCCACATAAGTAAAAATGTCAAGGCTGGTAAGACGCTGACACCACTTCTTAGCTAGAAAGAAACGTGTGCACTCCTTGCAGTCCTGATCCCGTTTTTGACTCATACCAGATTGTGAGGCTCGTGAAGTCACATTATACACAAAGCTACACCTGAAAAAGCTATGCTTTGATCATCAACCACAAGGCGCTTCTTTTCAACAAAAGCCTTGATCATTCGCATCTTGGCGTGCCATAATGACAATTCATGCCATGTGATCAATAATTACCAATACATACCCTCTGAGGGTGTTAAGCAAAATAATAAATTCTCCGTCACCAAACTGATATATATTAATAGAAATCAATTTAATTTACATGAAATGAATTCCAATGTCAGACACGCATCTATTTACAAGTCCGTTTTGGGTCTGAACGAAACCAGAGTCATCTTATTAGGCGCTGCATATCCGGACAATCAACAGGTACGTCCGGACAAACTACCACTATTAACCCTTTACTGGGAGCTACCTAATGCCAGGCATCAGTAGTCGTCCATTCGATATGAAGATCGCCGGTCTTCAATCATCGTCTTCAATATCTTCGATTTAAATCGTCGTATAATCATTTGAAATGAGATTGAACTCGGTCTTTTCAAATGATTCTTGCATATTTATAATTTAAAAACCATTTCATATCGCTAATATTATCAATAACGATTTATCGCTATTTTTATTTATATAAAAATAGTTCAAAATAATTCAGCGACACTTCGGGTCGATATGCGGCCCTGGCGCTGTTTTTATCAAAATTTGATTTACACATATCTCGAAATCTAGTCGTTGGATTTGACAAAATTTCTATCATTAGAAAGATCTTCCCAAAGCGGTCCTAACGGTTTCAGCTTTGGGAAAATCTGACAGTCGGATCTTTTGGTATAACCGTTTAAAGTTACGATTTCGAAACGTGAACTACCGCGCACGATTCGTTTAATTTTAATTTATATTTATATAGATAAATATATACATATAAATATATACATATAAATATAATTCGCTCGACGACTTCAAAACCATTAATCGATCAACTTATTTATTTCCGCTATGCATTGTTCTAGCGAATCATCCATTCAATAAAAATGTATTTTTTATTGATTAACCAATTTATTTCAGCTAGGCATTGTTCTAGCGAATCATCCATTCAATAAAAATGTAATTTTTATTGATTAACCAATTTATTTCAACTAGGCATATTTCTAGTGAATCATACATTCAATAAAAATGTAATTTTTATTGATTAACTAATTTATTTCAACTATGCATATTTCTCATAATTTCTATATACAATTAAAATGTAGATTTTTTTATTGTTAAACTTTTTTATTTCAAACAATGAATATTTGTCATCATTCTTATACACAATAAAAATGTGAAATTTTATTGTAATACTTTTCTATTTCAACCAATGATCATTTTACATAAATAATACTTTACATTTAAAAATGTAAATTTTAATGTTTCCACATTATTATCCCAACTATGAATTCTTACATAATTTCCTCTTTTCATTAAAAGTGTAAATTTTAATGTTTCAACCATTTTGTGTATACAATAAATAATTACATATATTTTACCTTTACATTAAAAATGAAATTTTTAATGTTTCAAACATTTTATTTATATAATAAATTCTAATATATGCATTGCACATAAAATGATAATTTATTCCCGCATATAAATTCTAATATATGCATTTACAATAAAAAATGATATTTTATACTCGCATATAAATTCTAATATATGCATGTAAAATAAAATGATATTTTACACTTGGGTTTAAATTCTAATATACGCATTTAAAATATAAGTGATTCTTTCACTTTTTGATGACAATTCTAGTTTATTTTTGTTTAATTCTTTTTAATTGACAAAAATGTTTATTTTTGTTTAAAACCTTTTTGATGAGCAAAAATGTCTATTTTTGTTTAATCCTTTTAAATGAACAAAAATGTCTATCTTTGTTTGATGAACAAAAATGTCTCTCTCTTTTAAATGAACAAAAATGTATACTTTTCTTTTTAATGGACAAAAATGTCTCCTCCTTTTAAATGAACAAAGATGTATTTTTTATTTACTCATTTTTAAATGAACAAAAATGTTTCATCTTTTCTTTATTCCTTTTTAATGATAAAAAATGTAATCTTTCTTCTTAATGACCAAAATGTATATTTTGGTTTCATTCTTTTTAAATGACAAAAATGTATATTTTGTCTCATTCTTTTTAATTGACCAAAAAATGTATATTTCTAATTCAACAATTCTAATTTGTCAAAAATGTTCATTTTGATTTCAACAATTCTAATTTGGCAAAAAGGCCAATTTTGTTTTCAACTATTACATTTGATAAAATTGTTTTAACTCTTTTATTTAACAAAAATGTAGTTTTTGTTTTTAACTCTTTTATTTTGATAAATTGTACATTTTGTTTTCAACTAATATAACACTTTTATTTCCATAACTTTTTCTTATGTACTCTAACGACAAATAAAAGAAGATTTTATTTGTTTAACTTTTCTACGTGTTCTAATAACATATAAAAGAATATTTTATGTGTAAACATTTTTTATGTATTCTAGTATCATATAAAAGAATATTTTATATGTAAACATTTCTTATGTATACCAACTGTGATAACTACATATGTTCTTTAAACTTAAAGAAAATGATAACTATATATCAATAAAAATGTCCCTTTTTATCTAATCTTTTATTTACATCTAAAGTGTAAACAAAAATGTAACTTTAAATCTATTCTTTTTATTTACATTTAAAATATAAATAAAGATGTAACTTTTACTCTATATTTACATCTAAAATGTAAATATAAATGCAACTATTATTTCTATGTTTTTATTTACATAAAAATGTAACTTTTATTTCTATGTTTTTTTTATTTACATCTAAAATGCAAATAAAAATGTACTTTTTAATTGATGTTTTTATTTGTATGTAAAATACAAATAAAAATATACTTTTTAATCAATGTTTTTATTTGTAAAATGCAAATGAAAATGGACTTTTCTAATTCATGTAACACTTTATAAATTAAATGTTATTTTTTCCTTATGTTAACATTTAGAAAAAAAATGTTATTTTCATTTTTGTATGCAAATCTAACATAACATGACAATAAAATTGTTTACTTTCATTTTGTATACAAAGCTAATGTAACATGACATTTAAATTTAAATAAACATTTACAACTAAAAATATTATTTTTATTTTTAATAAACGTTTCTAAATAAAATGATGTTTTTAATCTAAATGAACATTTCTAACAAAATGAAGTTTTTAAATGAACATATGTAAGCATTTTCTACGTATTTTAATGTCATGTAAAAGAATATTTTATATGTTAACAATTCTAACCATTCGTATTAACATAAAAAGAATATTTTTATGTTACATCATTTCTAACATTTCATATTAACATAAAAAGAATAATTTTATGTTAAATCAATTCTATCATTTCCACAAAAACATATAAAAAGATAACTCTGTTTTTTTCGACAATTCTATTTCAACAAAAACATATAAAAGTGATATATTTGTTTTGTCGTCAACTCTAATTCAACAAAACCTATAAAAGTGATATATTTGTTTTGTCGACAACTCTCATTCAACAAAACATATAAAGGTGATATTTTTGTTTTGTCGACGACTCTTATTCAACAAAACATATAAAGGTGATATTTTTGTTTTGTCGACCACTCTAAATCAAACAAAACATATAAAGGTGATATTTTGTTTTGTCATCAATTCTAACAAATAAAAAGTGATATTTTTTTATCAACTTAACATTTTATAACTAAATGGTATTTTAACCAATCTTAAAATTTTATAACTAAAATGGTATTTTTATAAATCTTTACATTTTATAACTAAAATATTATTTTCATCAATCTTAACATTTTACTATGAATTCTAATGACATATAAAAGTATATTTTATATATTTACATTCTAATAACAAATAAAAGGATAATTCATTTGTTTTTTTCTAATCTAACTTAGCAAATAGAAATGCTAATTTTTATTTCAACAAATATGTGTAAAAACCTGTTTCATCTATTTGTTTCAAACATGATATTTTGTTTTCATCTATTTTGCAACAAACATGTATATTATATATTTTATATATACAATAAAAATATGGTTTTTATTGTATACACAAAATTCTGACAAACATGAATACGCCCAATTCAATTCAGTGGTTTAACTCAGTCACAAACAATCATCATTCCAATAGGTATATACAACACCAATCATGAATTTTAGATAGAATAAATATAAATATCACAATGAAATAAACAATTAATTTTAATTTTTAAAATAGAAATCTCACAGTGGTATTTATCTGAATTTCCAACAGTCTCCGTTTCAGATTTGGTTTGTTCTGGAATGTAGATCTCGATTCAAGGATTCCAACGCTTCTGAAATTTCTGAATTTCATCGCTGTTTGACCAAGTTACGAGGTTTTTAAATATTAATTACTTTAATAATTAATAAATAATTAGATTAAATTAATTATTTGCTTAGGGCTAATTACCCCGTTGTAATCATCTTCCACCCGAGAGTAGACAAAACCCAAATCGCTCTTCCAATTTCCTCCTGTCGCGCGCCTATCCACCCTCTTCGACCATGATCAGACAACGACACAGCCAAGCCACCAGTGCCGCGTCCCTGCGCCTCAGACCCAGTCGAACTCGAATGACGGAGCGCACCCAAAATCCGGTTCGAACTCGAGCCCATTGAGCTCCAAAATCCCACGAATTAATTCACGAAATTCAATCTTACCCGTACCAAATGGAAGAGCTCACGTAGTACTATGATTTTTGCTTTAGATGGATGTTCTAATTCATATCGAGGAGGAAGAAAATAAGGATCAAAATTGGACTGAAATCAGCCCACTATTCAAGCTGGCCGCGGCTTTGTTTGAGATGCCAGGGTTAGGGTATTCTAATTAGATAGGTATTTATAATATTTTAATTCTTTAATTTTTAGTTAAGGCCCGTTAACTCTAACAAACTCCAAATCCGACCCAGCGAGAGTTGTCCCTAGCTAAATACCCCCCGTTCCGGACACATTGGGCTAGGTCTCGTCAGCCCGTTTGATCGTATCAGTCCACTTTTCTTTATTTTAAAATATAAATCATTTAATTATTCAATTTGATCGTACATTTTAAATTACCAAAGCCACATACTGACTCTAAAAATTACAGAAAAATTATTTCTAGTTATGTTTTGACGATACGGTCCTAACAAAACTAATTTCGTCGAATTCCGAGATCGTTTGAAAAATGGCCATTTTCTGGTTGATCCGATTTGACTGAAACTGACAAAACACATTTTCTTTTGCCACGCTCACATATTAATCCTAAAAATTGTGAAAAATTAAACTTAGCAATAATTTGACATTCCGATTCCAACAAAAGAGCTTTCGTCGAAAACGGAGGTCGTTTGAAAAATGGCTATTTTTAATATTAAAAAATATATATATATAAATTCTATTGCGACTATTTTGAATTTTAAACTGGACATAACTTTTGATTCCCGCTATGAAATTTCAATTTTTCGGATTCGTTAGAAAGATATTTTTAAATATATTCTAATATTTTTGGTTTCACTAAAATCCGATTTATTTTACATCCTGGACAGTCAGTCAAAATTCAATTTTCAAATTTTCAAACTACCGCGCTATTTTAGACTCCTTTTATAATTAAAATAAATATATTCGTTCTAACTTCGATTCAAATAAATTCTTGGTCGTTATTATTTAAAATAAATTATTTTAATTATTAAAATTCCATTAAAATTTCTAAAATAAATTTTTTAAATCGGTCCAGAATTTGCGGGTTGTTACAATCTCCCCCACTTAAAATCTTTTCGTCCTCGAAAAGAAACGGAGCTAAAATTTGTTCAACTAACCAATTCAATTTTCAATTTTTCTATTGGTTTTTATAATTTGATTAGTTGATTAAATTTTCAAATATATATATATAACTTTATAAATATTCAAAAATTATATTTTCTAATATTGGATTATATATATAATCACAAATACGTTACTTATATAGTTGGCACTCTCAACTCATTCTAGGGCATTACTAACCCCATCTCTAATGAGTTTTCTCACTCTAGGATACTGCTGATCCTATCTCTAATGAGTATTCTTATTGGATATTACTAATCCAATCTTTGATGAGTCTTGTGTTCAGTTCTAACGAGTTGTACCCCAAAGATTTGAGCTAACCAGAGCTCTGATACCAACTGTAAAGACCCGAAAATCCCCACCCTTTGAACCGACCATAACCCATACAGGTCTGAACCAAAAGTTGGAAATCTTCGAATACTTTAACTTTGGGAATACAACACATCAGAACAACAACATAAGACTTTTATAAACATTATAATAATGTTACATCAGAGTACAAAATATCATAGTACATCGAATAATATAATGATACAACGGAAGATAAATTACAATAATTTCAATACATTGCAGCGGAAGACTATAAATGCTCTGGACACAAGTTTAAGCTTCAATCCAGAATCCTTCTCAAGAGATAAATATCTGCAAAGCAAGCTACTCGACTGCCCGTGTGGAAAATATGAGCGCCCGAGTTTGCCAGTGAAACAAACTACAGGTTAGTCATGGGACTGATATGAGAAGTATAACTTAACTAATCTAATAATAAGGCTAATCATAGGACCACGCTGCTAACGCAGAACGGGTTTACTCCATTGGATTGCTAGTGCATAAATTAAATAAATTGTTAAACAACGCAATGCTTTTCAGAAAAATGAAACCATTATAAGACTCAAGTCCCATCACATAATGCAACGCAAACCGAAGGATAGAGTTTTACCTTATAATGGTCAAAAATGCTTGATGCGATAAAAATGGATTTGATATTATTACTATTGTATATATGTTTCAAAAACAATTTCAATCATACTGTATCAAACATAGACGACATGGGTACCATATATCATGTCGCCATACTAGTTCTACAATCAAAACCGCAATGTGTCGTATTGGAAATTGGGTTTCCATCATGAGTCGAGGCTAGGGACCATCCTCTCCGATTCGAGACACTCTAGAAAATGCCTTAGGACACCCCGCAGTGAACCCTTGGATCTTCAAGGCCGGTCCGCACATAAACGCTAGTGGATTAGTTATGCCTGAACACACGCTTCCCGGTTCTGTTGAACCTCTAATATGGCCACTAACAACCTATAAAACCCGAGGTACCTAATAATCCAACATCCACATAAGTAAAAATGTCTAGGCTGGTAAGACGAAGACACCACTTCTTAGCTAGAAAGAAACGTGTGCACTCCCTACAGTCCTGATCCCGTTTTTGACTCATATCGGAGTGTGAGGCTCGTGAAGTCACATTATACACAAAGCTACGCCTGAACAGGCTATGCTTTGATCATCAGCCATAAGGCCCTTCTATTCAACAAAAGCCTTGATCATTTGCATCTTGGCGTGCCATATTGACAATCCACGCCGTGTGATCAATAACTACCAATACATACCCTCTGAGGGTGTTAAGCAAAAGAATAAATTCTCCGCCACCAAATGGACATATATTAATAGAAATCAATTTAATTTACATGAAATGAATTCCAATGTCAGACACGCATCCATTTACAAGTCCGTTTTGGGTCTGAACGAAACCGAAGTCACCTTGTTAGGCGCTGCATATCCGGACAATCAACAAGTACGTCCGGACAAACTACCACTATTAACCCTTTATTGGGAGCTACCCAATGCCAGGCATCAGTAGTCGTCCATTCGATATGAAGATCACCGGTCTTCAATCATCGTCTTCAATATCTTCGATTTAAATCGTCGTATAATCATTTGAAATACGATTGAACTCAGTATTTCAAATGATTCTTGCATATTTATAATTTACAAACCATTTCATATTGCTAATATTATCAATAACGTTTTACCGCTATTTTTATTTATATAAAAATAGCTCAAATTAATTCAGCGACACTTCGGGTCAATATGCGGCCCTGGCGCTGTTTTTATCAAAATTTGATTTACACATATCTCGAAATCTAGCCGTTGGATTTTGACAAAATATCTATCGTTGGAAAGATCTTCACAAAGCGGTCCTGACGGTTCCAACTTTGGGAAAATCCGACGGTCAGATCTTTTGGTATAACCGTTTAAAGTTACGATTTCGAAACGTGAACTACCGCGCACGATTCGTTTAATTTTAATTAATATTTTTATATATATAAATATATACATATAAATATAATTCGCTCGACGACTTCAAAACCATTAATCGATCAACTAATTTATTTCCACTATGCATTGTTCTAGCGAATCATCCATTCAATAAAAATGTAATTTTTATTGATTAACCAATTTATTTCAACTAGGCATATTTCTAGCGAATCATGCATTCAATAAAAATGTAATTTTTATTGATTAGCTAATTTATTTCAACTATGCATATTTCTCATAATTTCTATATACAATAAAAATGTAGATTTTTTTTATTGTTAAACTTTTCTATTTCAAACAATGAATATTTGTCATCATACTTACATAATTTCCTCTTTTCATTAAAAGTGTAAATTTTAATGTTTCAACCATTTTGTGTATACAATGAATATTACATATATTTTACTTTTACATTAAAAATGAAAATTTTAATGTTTCAAACATTTTATCTATACACTAAATTCTAATATATGCATTGCATAAAATGATAATTTATTCCCGCATATAAATTCTAATATATGCATTTACAATAAAAAGTGATATTTTCTATTCGCATATAAATTCTAATATATGCATATACAATAAAAGTGATATTTTATACTTGCATATAAATTCAAATATACGCATGTAAAATAAAATGATATTTTACACTTGCGTATAAATTCTGATATATGCATTTAAAATAAAAGTGATTCTTTCACTTTTTGATGACAATTCTAGTTTGTTTTTGTTTAATTCTTTTTAATTGACAAAAATGTTTATTTTTGTTTAAAACCCTTTTGATGAACAAAAATGTCTATTTTTGTTTAATCCTTTTAAATGAACAAAAATGTTTATCTTTGTTTAATGAACAAAAATGTCTCTCTCTCTTTTAAATGAACCAAAAATGTCTCTTTCTTGTTAATGAACAAAAATGTATACTTTTCTTTTTAATGGACAAAAATATCTCCTTCTTTGAAATGAACAAAGATGTATCTTTTTGTTTACTCATTTTTAAATGAACAAAAATGTTTCATCTTTTCTTAATTCCTTTTTAATGATCAAAAATGTAATCTTTCTTCTTAATGACCAAAATGTATATTTTGGTTTTATTCTTTTTAAATGGCAAAAATGTATATTTTGTCTCATTCTTTTTAATTGACCAAAAAAATGTATATTTCTAATTCAACTATTCTAATTTGTCAAAAATGTTCATTTTGATTTCAACAATTCTAATTTGACAAAAAGGCCAATTTTGTTTTCAACTATTACATTTGACAAAATTGTTTTAACTCTTTTATTTAACAAAAATGTAGTTTTTGTTTTTAACTCTTTTATTTTGACAAATTGTACATTTTGTTTTCAACTAATATATCACCTTTATTTCCATAACTTTTTCTTATGTACTCTAATGACAAATAAAAGAAGATTTTATTTGTTTACCTTTTTTATGTGTTCTAATAACATATAAAAGAATATTTTATGTGTAAACATTTTTTATGTATTCTAATATCATATAAAAGAATATTTTATATGTAAACATTTCTTATGTATACCAACTGTGATAACTACATATGTTCTTTTAACTAAAAGAAAATAATAACTATATATCAATAAAAATGTCCCTTTTTATCTAATCTTTTATTTACATCTAAAGTGTAAACAAAAATGTAACTTTAAATCTATTCTTTTTATTTACATATAAAATGTAAATAAAGATGTAACTTTTAATCTATATTTACATCTAAAATGTAAATATAAATGAAACTGTTATTTCCATGTTTTTATTTACATAAAAATGTAACTTTTATTTCTAGGTTTTTTTTATTTACATCTAAAATGCAAATAAAAATGTACATTTCTAATTTATGTTTTTATTTGTATGTAAAATACAAATAAAAATGTACTTTTTAATCAATGTTTTTATTTACATGTAAAATGCAAATGAAAATGGACTTTTCTAATTCATGTAACACTTTATAAATAAAATGTTATTTTTTCCTTATGCTAACATTTTAAAAAAAAAATGTTATTTTCATTTTTGTATACAAATCTAACATAACATGACAATAAAAATGTTTACTTTCATTTTGTATACAAAGCTAATGTAACATGACATTTAAATTTAAATAAACATTTTCAACTAAAAATGTTGTTTTTATTTTTTTCTAAATAAAATGATGTTTTAAATCTAAATGAACATTTCTAACAAAACGAAGTTTTTAAATGAACATATGTAAACATTTTCTACGTATTTTAATATCATATAAAAGAATATTTTATATGTTAACAATTCTAGCCATTCGTATTAACATAAAAAGAATATTTTTATGTTACATCATTTCTAACATTTCATATTAACATAAAGGAATATTTTTATGTTAAATCAATTCTATCATTTCAACAAAAACATATAAAAAGATAACTTTGTTTTTGTCGACAATTCTATTTCAACAAAAACATTTAAAAGCGATATATTTGTTTTGTCGTCAACTCTAATTCAACAAAACCTATAAAAGTGATACATTTGTTTTGTCGACAACTCTCATTCAACAAAACATATAAAGGTGATATTTTTGTTTTGTCGACAACTCTAATTCAACAAAACATATATATGTGATATTTTTGTTTTGTCGACCACTCTAAATCAAACAAAACATATAAAGGTGATATTTTGTTTTGTCGGCAATTCTTACAAATAAAAAGTGATATTTTTTATCAACTTAACATTTTATAACTAAATGGTATTTTAACCAATCTTAACATTTTATAACTAAAATGGTATTTTTATAAATCTTAACATTTTATAACTAAAATATTATTTTCATCAATCTTAACATTTTACTATGAATTCTAATGACATATAAAAGTATATTTTATATATTTACATTCTAATAACAAATAAAAGGATAATTCATTTGTTTTTTTTCTAATCTAGCTTAGCAAATAGAAATGCTAATTTTATTTCAACAAATATGTGTAAAACCTGTTTCATCTATTTGTTTTAAACATGCTATTTTTTTCATCTATTTTACAATAAACATGTATATTATATATTTTTTATATACAATAAAAATATGGTTTTTATTGTATACACAAAATTCTGACAAACATGAATACACCCAATTCAATTCAGTGGTTCAACTCAATCACAAACAATCATCATTCAAATAGGTATATACAACACCAATCATGAATTTGAGATAGAATAAATATAAATATCACAATGAAATCAACAATTAATTTTAATTTTTAAAATAGAAATCTCACAGTGGTACTTATCTGAATTTCCAACAGTCTCCGTTTCACATCTGGTTTGTTCTGGAATATAGATCTCGATTCAAGGATTCCAACGCTTCTGAAATTATTGAATTTCGTCGCTGTTTGACCAAGTTACGAGGTTTTTAAATATTAATTACTTTAATAATTAATAAATAATTAGATTAAATTAATTATTTGCTTAGGTCTAATTACCCCGATGTAATCATCTTCCACACAACAGTAGTCAAAACCCAAATCGCTCTTCCAATTTCCTTTTGTCGCGCGCCTACTTACCCTCTTCGACCATGATCAGACAACGCCACTGCCAAGCCACCAGTGCCACCTCCCTTCGCCTCGGACCCAGTCGAACTCGAACGCCGGAGCACACCCAAAATTCGATTCAAACTCGAGCCCATTGAGCTCCAAAATCCCACGAATTAATTCACGAAATTCAATCTTACCCGTACCAAATGGAAGAGCACACGTAGTACTATGATTTTTGCTTTAGATGGATGTTCTAATTCATATCGAGGAGGAAGAAAATAAGGATCAAAATTGGACTGAAATCGGCCCTTCATTCAAGCTGGCGGTGGCTTTGTTTGAGATGCTAGGGTTAGGGTATTCTAATTAGATAGGTGTTTATAATATTTTAATAATTTAATTCTTTAATTTTTAGTTAAGGCCCGTTAACTCTAACAAACTCCAAATCTGACCCAGCGAGAGTTGTCCCTAGCCAAATACCCCCGTTCCGGACACAATGGACTAGGTCTCGTCAGCCCGTTTGATCGTCTCAGTCCACTTTTCTTTATTTTAAAATATAAATCATTTAATTATTCAATTTGTTCGTACATTTTAAATTACCGAGGCCACATACTAACTCTAAAAATTACAGAAAAATTATTTCTAGTTATGTTTTGACAATACGGTCCTAGCAAAACTAATTTCGTCGAATTCCGAGAACGTTTGAAAAATGGCCATTTTCTGGTCAATCCGATTTGACTGAAATTGACAAAACACATTTTCTTTTGCCACGCTCACATATTAATCCTAAAAATTATGAAAAATTAAACTTAGCAATAATTTGACATTCCGGTTCCAACAAAAGAGGTTTCATCGAAAACGGAGGTCATTTGAAAAATGGAAATTTTTAATATATATATATATATATATATATATATATATATATATAAATTCCACAACGACTATTCCAAATTTTAAACTTGACATAACTTTTGATTCGCGCTATGAAATTTCAATTTTTCGGATTCGTTAGAAAGATATTTTTAAATATATTCTAATATTTTTGGTTTCACTAAAATCCGATTTATTTTGCATCCTGCAAAATCAGTCAAAATTCAATTTCAATTTTTCAAACTACCGCGCTATTTTTAACTCCTTTTATAATTAAAATAAATATATTCGTTCTAACTTTGATTCAAATAAATTCTTGGCCGTATTATTTAAAATAAATTATTTTATCTATTAAAATTTCATTAAAATTTCTAAAATAAGAATTTTAAATTGGTCCAGAATTTGCGGGTTGTTACAGGGAGGGTGCGACCTAGGGGCGTAGGGTCCACGTGGGTGTTGTTTTGGGGAGGAAGGGTCCATATCTTGGGGTGTTTTAGGCGGTATGGGTGTAAAGTTGTGGCCATTAAGTGTTTAAGGGGGTTTAGAGGTGGTTTAAGGGTGTCAGGAGGTGGTAAGGTCCACGGCATGGAGGAGGGGTGCTTGGGCTAATATGGCAGTAGAAGGGAGAGGGCGAAGCTGCTGGTGTGGCGGGTTAGGGACCACAACTGTGAGGGAGGATAGAGAAGGGGAGGCAAGGAGGAAGAAAAGAGAAGAGAAGAAAGAGAGAATGAAAAGGAGGAAAAGTAAGGCATAGAGCTATATTTATGCACATGGATTAGGGTGTTATGTGCAATTATCCCTGCATAAGTGTCAATATGAGTGAGGATAGCTTAGAAGTGAAGTACGAGACTTAAGACAATTTTCCATCCAAGGTTTATTCAATTATACCTTTCTTATTCTTTGTGCCCATTTCTGATTTTAAGTGCTAAAACGTAATCATTATGCCTTATGACGCATGGTTGAGTGGAGTGTAGGCGATGATTAGTGAGGTGTCAAGGTGGATGGGAATGTAGGAATTAGTGTATTGATTTGTTTGAGCTCATATTTAATTAAACGACCTTTATACATTTACAACTCCTATGATCAAACCGTAAGTCCGATCTATATGAAATTTGAAATCCTACTATATTTCATAGATACAGATCAAATAAAACTGGTGTCGTCAAATTCGAAGACCGTTTGCAAAATGGCCTTTTTCTACGTTCTTTTTTAATTTCAAATGAATTTTCGACATGTGTTTATATTACGCTCCCTTATATACTAACTCCGATTAATATAAAATTTTGAATCTTACCATAATTTAATGTTCCAGATTTGATGGAGCTGGTTTCAGTGAAATCCGAGATCGTTTGCAAAATGTCAATTTTCAGGCTATTGAAATAGTATTAAATTATCTAATTTTAATATATTCTACTTTTAATTCAATTTTTAAATTGGCTAAAATTTCAAGACATTACATAAATGTTTAATATTATGTTTGTTTATCTGTTGAGTGGTACACAAATTCCAAATTGATATGTCTGGCTGACGTTATTGATAGGTATTTCTAAACACTTGAACGTGGTAAATTAACATAATATTGTTTTAAAGAGTTGGTCAACGTAATAATTTTACCAAGACTTCATATATGAAAGAATTTCCAAACTAAATATAATTAATGGATGATTAGTTTGGTTGGAAATGATAATATTGTATTA
Organism: Allium sativum; assembly: GCA_030737875.1. Taxonomy (NCBI): domain Eukaryota; kingdom Viridiplantae; phylum Streptophyta; class Magnoliopsida; order Asparagales; family Amaryllidaceae; genus Allium; species Allium sativum. The sequence goes on from CM060911.1 coordinate 198,060,389, forward strand.
TTATCATTTACTGTTAAGTCGTGCTCACTTTCCAGCATCGACTAGTGTTGATGATTTGTTGTTGTGCTCGACCAGTTTATGAGTTTCAGCTACTTGTTTTGATAAGAGAAATCTTATCACTCTTTTTGCATGGGTTGGGTAGGAATTTAACCTAAGTAAAGAGTTTAATATGTAATTAAATTAGGATGAACCTATGTGGGGAAATCTTATATAAGACTATAATTATATAAGTATAAATTATAAATGGAGTTCATAAATAAGAAATGGATTTGAGTTGAGAATGGGAGGATGTGAATTTCTAATGAGTTTTGAAAATGTTTTTTCAAAAAGAAATGGCAAGATTATTTGAAGGTGTTTATAAATATAATGGATCTTTAGGAATTTAAAAAATCATAAATCTTGCTTGTATCGCTGGAAAATAATTCCGATGATGACTGCAACATCATCGGTGTTCATTTTCGAGATTCTAGGTAAGACTTGCGATAAATTGTTGGATTAAAACGAAAGTTAGTTTTGAATACAAAATTTATGATTTTGAAATCCAGAGTTGGGTCCAAAATTCTCAATCAAATTATAATATGGATGCATGTATATTATATGCATTCGATTTATTTAATTGTGCATTTAGATGTTTCATAGGTTCATAATGGAATATTCGACCTTTTTGGACAGTTGAAATTTTCAAGTTAGATTTTAAAAACCTTGCTTATCTTATATTAAAAATTTAAGTGAATATGGTTATAATTTATTAATTAAACAAAGTTAAAAGTATAAATTAAATTTAATTAAAAATGAGCTCGTCGCGTAGCGGCAGTTTGTAATTTTATGATTTGAACTTCAATTAAATATATAGGATCCAAGAATCTTCCCAATTTATTGGATTATAATTTCTAAATGGAAGAGCGAAATCAAGATTTTATCTTGTAGATTTTGAGTTATGACAAAATCAAATTTCCAGAAATATCGTGGTTTAGTAGTTTATAAACTATAACGATTTATTTAATAAAATTGAAGAATTTTAAGTAATAACCTGAGTCTGTTGAGCGAATGGTGATGCTTAACAGATTGTTTAACAACCTTGTGTGATGATGGAATTTATATTCTGAACAAATATCAAGTTAAGATTTTTAGTGTTTATAACACTATATGATAACAATGTGTGTTGATTGTGGTTGCTTGTAACGTTATGTTACACATGTGTTATTTGCTGATTTGCATCATTATTGCCAGTTGCATTATGTTTGCTGGTTGCATTTGATGGATATGTTTGTTTACATATATTGGTTGTCGTTGTTATGTTACTTGTTTATTTGCTTAACTCTCTTTGGGTTATGTAAGTATCTACAGATATACAGAGACAAAAGATGGTTAGCTTGCATGTAACTTTTGCTTTCATAAATTAGAGTTTAATTGCATGATAAATAGGTACATGTTTATGTTATGATTTGTTTGGGTGATTTTATGTCCCAGATATAGGTAGCCGCTTGGCTTTTGTTTTCTTTTTAGATCGAGTACGGCCGTGCAAAGCATTTGGGATTTTTTTAAATTGAGTCGTGCAAGAGAAGTACTGCTAATTTTTTTTGAAAATTTCAGGTGTTAGAAAAATTTAACAAAATTTTAGTAAGCAATATTTTGAAAGTAAAATTAATCGGTTTATAAAAATCTTCTTAACTCCTTTTAAGGGGAAGAATGTAACAACTCGAATTTTTAATAAAGAATATTAAATTAATTTAAATATTTAAAACAATTAGTTTTAAGAGTTAATGACTTGAAATTTATTTAAATAGGAATATGGATGTCGATTTAACTTGAAATTTAAAGTATCGAATTAAGTAATTCTTATATAGAATCCATAGTGGTCTGAGATGGCTCTACGAGAGGAATGCAATGGGATGGATGGTTGAGGGCTGCCTTGAAGCTAAATAAATTTCTATTTGAATATATATCATAATAATTAATTATCAATGGATTTGATTGTTTTGAAATCGATTTATATTTTAACGATTTGACTTAAAACGTGAAAATAACCATTATTCAAACGACCTTGGATTATAAGGAAACTAATTTTATAAAATCCGTAATGGTTATTTATGATAAGATTTCCAATTTTGGATTAATTATAGTTGTGTAATCATATGCGAAATAAGCACGTATCGATAATAGTTTGGAATTAAAATAATGTTCTTGCAAACAATCTCAAAATTCGACGAAACCTGTTTCATCGGATCTAGAACATTAAACCATTGTGGTTTTCAAGTTTTGTATCAATCCGAAGTGTTATGTGACTGTGCAAGTTATAAACGCTGAACGTTAATAACGTGTTAATATAAATTAATAAAATAATAAAAACCTTACCTATAAATAATCTCTAGCTCCTAAAACCTCTTCACTTCCATTCTTCTGTCTCAGGCTGCCACTCCTCTTCCTTCATTTTACTCAAAACAAATAAAACGTGGCATTCAAAATTTCAAATAAATTCAAAGAAAAATCTATAAAATTCCAAAGCTTGTATTTTTGGACAAATGTTGGGTAATACCTCATTTTGTTAGCATCATAGAAAATGTGGCAGTAGCTACAATGGGTTGCGTGGTGTTTTGTGGATTAGGGTTGGTGATCTCATCAATTAAGGGCCAACGAAGTGGAGGCGAACTTGGATTTTAGGTTGTGATGGAAGATAACATCTTGGAGGCGAATTCCATGGGTTGCAATCCTCTACTGTGGGTCGCGATATTTACTATTGATGGAAGCAGTAGATCGCACAGAGGGGAGAGTGCACGAGTGCAAAAAGATGGTGGTTATTTGATGGAGTAGGTGATGTTATGTTGATTGAAGGGGGTCGTTGTGATTTTTGTTGGCCGAGGTGATGGTGGGGATATGTCAAATGTCGGTCAACGTTGGGCTTAGGGTTTCATATAGGTGGGTTTTATGTTTGAAGGGGGGAGGTAAAACTATTACAGGAAGGGATTAGTTTTAAGTAGGTAATTATATAATTAATTAATTAATTTGGTTAATGATGTTTAATTCGAATAATTCTTGTAACATTTGCATACTATTCATACGGTATCAGATTCGAGAAAAATAAATTACGTTGGAATCGTATTGATGAGCACTACATATAGGAACTGGATTGATGTGATTATGAACAGTTTGGAATTTTGTCTAATTTTAAACATTAGTTTAAAATTAGACAAAATGACGCGAAATCGTCAAATTGGAATAGATGATGAGTTAACTCTTACGCTTTTTGAAATACTGTGATGTATATTAGTGACGAAATTCAAGCATCGAAAATTCTAGGTCGTTACACTACCCTTATTTATCATTGTAATAAGCCTTGTCACCATAGTACCATTTGGATCGACCTTGTCGCCATAGTGCCAAACGCTTTATGGCTATAAATATTTATTGACATCCAGTGTTGTAAGCTTATCAACTGAGTAGAAACAGCTTGATGTTTTCATATTGTTATCGACTTACTAAACAATGTTATAAATTATGGATTTAATCAATGATAAACATTCACTTGGTGACTAGGTAGATAGACATAACGATGCATATTTGAATATTCCATTGTTAACTCAGTTGACATGGCATAGATTTTTAATATAAACTTGAATATGATTGATTATATTATTGATGATTGAAACAATGTCACCTGGAAACAAAACAGATCCTACTCCCAAAGTTTCAGTTCAAGAGGTAGCTTTGGGATCTCAAGAATTTCACCTAAAGCCTGGACCAGTTTCATCATCGTCAATGATAACTTCTCATCAGGATGTGAATGCTATTCTTGATAAATTTGGAATTATTGGTGTCAAAGCTATCCCAGTACAACTAAGTCTCACATTCTATTCCCCACCATCAGGATACTTCACATTTTCCCTAATCTACATTTGGAATTGTGGATTTCAGCCTCTTCCACCGTTCATGCAGAATTATCTGTGTGAACATGGCTTCCAACCAACTATTTTTGAATGTCTATACTTACATCGTATGCGTAGAAGTTTTGGCTCATGAAGCGGGATTCTCATATCTTGATCTTGTTTTCCTACACTATATGGCAAGACTTACTAGAAGTGCTGAAGACAATGATCAAATTGTTTATCGATGCAAGCCACACCCTCAAAACCTTATTCTACCATGATCGATAAAACGAGGAAGTGGGATGTAATGACCCGCATTCTACGCATCGAAGGATCTTAGAATATTTATTTCTTTCTCATACAAAGTCGTATGGTCATGTAACTTTGGGGAACGACTATTGGGGTCATTCCCCATGTTCATGATTTTTTCCGATTTTTAAATGACCATTTTGCCCCTAGCTGATCTTGTATCGGCCATAACTTTTGGTTGGTAAGGAGATTTGACCAGAAACCACTTCCATAGATCCGGATGATGGTTTACCTTTCCGTAGAGTGGTCACTTAGCCAAACGGACTCACCGTTTGGGAGATATGGCTAAAACAAGGTTTAGAAGGTGAAAAACAGCTTCAGCGGGCCTAACTAGGGTGATTAACAAGAGGGCCCATAACCCATTTCAGGATTAGGGTTATGGGGAGGTTGAGAATAGTAGGAAAACGAATTTTATTTCATTTTTCAGCCGCCTAAAACATTTCCCTAACCCTAACAATGGCCTCCAACACCCAAATCACCTTCTAATCACCATTCAATCAAGTTTTAGCCTAATCTACATCAAATCAAGGCAAATTAGCATCAAGTTAGGAATAGAGCTGCTGGAACATACAGAGATTCAACCTATATCAGAGAATATTTCAGATCTATAGTTTGATTATGGCTAAGGTCAGTGATTTGCATTGTTTTTCACTAATTACGGCTAATTAGGGGTGAATAGTGATAATTAGCAAAATTATAACTTAGAAAAATCTGGAAAATTTTTTAAAATTCTAAAATATTAGTTTAGGGCTCTGATAAAAATTTGGGTTAATTTGGATAAGTTTAGCTAATCGTATGCTTAAACATGATTAAGTAGGATTAAGGGGAAAACATGGGTTTTGGGTATGTTTGATCCATTTTAATACATAATATTGTTGTTTTGCTGTTTGTGGTTGATTATACATGTTGCTATGACTGCATAGTATGCTTTGTGATTGATTAGAAAAGTTGGAGTGGTCGAAAATGCCGTCGTATGGTGTAAAATAGTCGCTGGAAAAGTTGTAGGAACTTGCAGGGTTTCAGATCGGATCGGATCGGATATAGGGCTCGGATCAGATAGGAGAACCGGGAAAGGGATTTGATTCGGATCGAAACTTGGCACCAGAGGAGGCTTGGCAAGAAGGAAGGCCATTTTCATTGGAGTTAGAGTTGGGTTCGGATCAGAAGTAAGGGCGTGGGGATCGGATCGAAGCAAGGGCATGGAGATCGGATCGGAAGCAAGGGCGTGGAGATCGGATTGTACTGAAGCTAGGGAGCGGGATCAGATCAACGTAAGAGGAACTGGAAATGAATGAGTTGAACCAAACCATGATGGAGAATCCGAACCGAACTGGATGGGGAGACCCGAGCCGAACCAGGGGACCCGAACCGAACGAGAAATCTGGAGATGATGTATTCAAACCGAACTGGACAGGGAGCTTGAGCACAGTATAGCCGGACCGAACCAGACTTAAGCTACTTCAATGCGATGACTCTTTTGAAGACCAACTCCAATTCAACCGAAACCCGAGATGCAAAGATAGTCCAAATGAGAGGTTGTAACTCAGGATCTAGTTAGGAACCAACGAGTTAACTTCATGATTGGGCTTTGCTGCGGGATGTGTGCAAAGGGCTTATCGACGTCATAGCTTTGACTCACCACGGAAAGGCGGATATTGGCTATGGATCAATGCAGTGAAGTTGTTATGACTTCATGGGGTATAATGATCATAGCAAGGCTATGAGCCAGTGCAGTGGAGTTGTTATGACTTCATGGGGCAGAGTGGACATAACAAGGACTAGTGGCTATGGATCAGTGCAGTGGAGTCGCCAAGACTCCATGGGGCAGAGTGATCTTAGCAAGGATTTGGGTGATCAAAGCCATGGATATCGTAAGCTTTACGCAACTGAGTGAGAGATGTGAGGATGGTTGCTATGTTTGATTGTTTGACATCACTATGACATGCACACCCCCACCCCGTATCTTTACACTATATGTTAGTGTCACATTAGAGTATTGTACATCCTGTTGTGCTAACAATTTGGTTGCAGGTTCAGGTATGGTTTAGTATACCTGTTATTATTCTGTTTTGCTGCTTATCGCTCATACCAGACTTTTGTCTGACCCAGAGTTTTATGTCTCTTCTTATTACTCTGGGTGCTCTTAAACGGGTATACTAGAGACATGTTAGGTGGTATGCACGGGTAGCTGTACCGGAGATGAGCAGGAGGCTCCCACGTATGATATATAGATATTCTCCCTGTGTCGCTGCTGGTCACTACTTTGGGCATTAGTAGTGTACCTTTCCTTTCTTTTGCTTTGGAGACAGTTTTAAAGTTGTAATAATGATGATGTGGAACATAAGCTGTAATTGGATTTTCCGCTGCTATGATGTTTAATTTTCATCTTATGCACTGTCTCACCTGTTTGTGTCAAAGTATGTTATTATTATATTTTATTCCGTGCGCTATGAGACATTCTACAGGTTCTTTGTTAGTTCACCAGTAGCTATACCAGAGACGAGCAGGAGGCTCCAACGTATGATATATATAGATATTCTCCCTATGTCACTGCTGGTCACTACTTTGGGCATTAGTAGTGTACCTTCCCTATTTGCTTTAGAGACAGTTTTCAAAAGTTGTAATAATGATGATGTGGAACATAAGCTGTTTTTGGATTTTCCGCTGCTATGATGTTTAGTTTTCAGCTTATGCACTGTCTTGCCTATTTTATGTCAAATATGTTATTAATATATTTTATTCCATGCGTTGTGAGACATTCTACAGGTTCTTTGTTAGTCCATTGTTAAGCTTCCTTCCCTTTTCTTTCTTTGGCGACCGTCCCATGCTAGTTGGACATTGGAACAACGCACTTTCATCTGAAATGTCGGCTGGTGCGGGGCGGGCCGTCACGTGGGAGAACCGATACTTCTTCGAAAGACCTATATAGGTGTAAAAGGGAAATTTGATAATGCTGGTGACTTTCCTTTGCTTTAATGAGTGTCTATTATCATACTTGACTTTATAAGTAACACTTTAATATGTTGATTTTTTTTATAGTGAATCCTTTAAGACTTTGAGTTCTGAGTAGCATCAGGATGTGGAGGCCATCACGTCCAAGTCTAAGTTGATTGGACAAAGAAAACTCCTTCTTATCATGCCTATGTTATTAAATCATTCATTGAGTACTCACGACTTTAAGATTTTGGGTGAGCCGCTATTGGTTAAGTATAACTCCAAAGGGTTTCCTTCTTTGGTGGTTGGAAAGTCGTCGCCTTTCACACAACAATGTCTAGTTTAAGGAGAATTCACAGGCGATCTTTGTCATGTGATGTTTAATTCTTTCTAATTATACTAACTCTTATAGGTGCTCCCACGCAAAAAGAGTCTATTACCCTTTTTCAAAGAAGATAGATGTTAAACCTATTGTTATGGTGAATCCTGTTTCAGCTGTCGAGGAATTTATCAGGCAATATAAGCTTTGAAAGGAAGCATTAACCTCCAACAAGTTCTGAGCCGACTATTCCAAAAAAGTAGAAGATGATTGAAGACTTCACCCCAGTTGTGATACAATATATTGGGGATGTCAAAGTTACACAGGGCTCACAAGCTATAGGTGTTGAGTGACCGATCTTGCCCGCAAAGATTCTTCTTTAATGTTTTGCCTAAAAGTTTGGAGAAACTATAAGAAAAGCGTAGGTTGATTTCACTTTCTCCTGCATCATCTATTCCTTCTACGACTGCTTCTGTCGATGCATATTACGAACTTATACAACCCATTTTCCAGTCTTCTTCATTCATCCAAGCACATGCTTTCGACGTTCCTCTTATTTCAAAGAAAAAATTTGATATTCTCCAGAGGTTATTTTCTTTGTTGTTACTTCTACCTTTTATTATCTAATTTATAGTTTATAATATGCTTTTTTCTATATACCATGCAATCAGAAGTTGCTTCACTTAAAACTCAATTGCTTAATATTTCAGTTGCTAAGGATGATTTGGCCAAGGAGCATGAGAGGGTAAAAGAGGTGTCCGCGTATGCACTTAAGACAATGCAGGCCTCAGTGGATGAAGCCTATAAAGATAACGTAAAGCTTGAAGATCAAGTTAAAGCTCTTAACAACAAACTTTTTCATGTCGATTTAGCTTTGGTTGTAAGTATGCAGAATAATGAATACTTAAAAGAAAAGCTTAAAAGAAGGGAAAATTGTTAAAAGCTTTAATCAAAGTGATTAAAAAGGCTACGAAAAATGTAGCCCATTTCTTAGTGGACTCTTTGGAGGCCATCACTGGGAGAACCCTGGAGAAATCCCTCTAAGTTTCTTATTGTTGCAACACTGAGAAGGTTGCTGGTGAAGAAGGTTTATGGACCGATTTGACCACATCATCTCTCATAGCCATTAGTGATCCCCCGATGGATAAAGAAACAGACTCTAATGATAAGGAAAATTGTAATAACCCGGAAATCTGAGCCAATTTAAAATTTTTATTTTGGCAATTTTAGCGAATTTTGATTATTTAAAATGAATTATTTTAAATAATAACGACGAGAAATTTATTTTGAATGGAATTCGAACGAATATATTTATATAGATCGTCGTTAGAATATAAATAATTATTTATAATGATAAAAGGAATTGAAAATGGCGCGGTAGTTCGATAATTCGATTTCAAAATCCAAATGAATGTACCGGGTGCAAAATAAACCGGATTTTAGTGAAACCAAAAATATTAGAATCTATTTGATAATATCTTTCCAACGAATCCGAAAAATCAAGATTTCATAGCAGGAATCAAAAGTTATGTCTAGTTGAATTTTCAGAATAGTCGCTATGGAATTCAGGCCCTTAAAAATGGAAATTTTGCAAACGACCTCGGTTTTCGACGAAACCACTTTTGTTGGATCCGGGATGTCTAGTTATTGCTAGATTCCAAATTTCATAATTTTTCGAATCAATATGTGAGCGTGGCAAAGGAAAACGCGTTTGACCAGTTTCAATTGATTTTAATCAACTTGAAAATGGCCATTTTTCAAACGGTCTCAGAATTTGACGAAACTAGTTTTGTTAGGACCGTATCGTCAATACGAAGCTAGAATATACTTTTCTGGAATTTTTCAAGTTAGTATGTGACCCCAGTAAATTGAAATACGCGTTCAAATTTAATATATAGAGTTATATTTTGATTTTGACGAAAACTGATCGAAACGATCGAATCTACTTGTGATACATATCCCATTGTGTTCGGAATGGGGGTAATTAGCTATGGACGATAGGCGGTGGGCCTCGTTTGGAGTTCGTATTCAAAAGTAACTTTTTAGATGAAAAAAAAAATTAATTAATTAAATAAAAAAAACCCAAGCCCATATCCCTTTCAGCACGGTCAAACCCGACCCATTCTCCTTTGTGCATAACATGTACCCCTCTTCCCCTTAATCCTCCAAACCGTCGTTTAAAAAAATAAAAAAAGGAAAAAATAACCATCGACTTCCTCGAATCGCCCGCCGCCACACTTAAGGCGTTCGCCGCCGTCGTCAGAGGCCGGCGCCTCCACCATCGACACCCCCCTTGTCTGTTCAGCGCGAGCTCCATCTCGCAAGCCCCCAAATCTTTGAAGCCCCAAACTCGAAGAAGACCGCCCCCCCCCCCCCCCCCGAAGCCAGCTCCGCCGCCTCCTACACTAACCACCGGCCACCCTAGCCCCTTCCCCCCACTTCAGCCTACTGTAAGTTTTTATTTACTGATTTTTGTCAGTTTAAAATGTTTTTAATCCGTTTTAATTTGATTTCAGTTTAGTTAAATCAGTTATTTTTTATTATAAGATAGCATATAGAATGTGATTGTTTCATAATAGTAAAAGCGAGAAAAAGATATAATTTTTAGTTAGAAAATGAAATGATTTTTGAATGAAGTAAAAACTAGATTTTTATTTATCTAAAGTATAGGGTTTTTACTCACATGAAAGAGAGGATTTTTATTTAGGTGGCGAATAAAAGGTAAGATTTTTATCACTATAAAGGTGAGATATTTTATCACTGTAAAGTTAAGATTTTTAACACTGTAAAGATTTGATTTTTAACACTGTAAAGATTCGATTTTTAATAGTATAAAAATAGAATTTTTATCTATATAGTAGCGATATAAAAATAGAATTTTTATCTATATAGTAGCGGTATAAAAATAGAATTTTTATCTATATAGTAGCGGTATAAAAATAGAATTTTTATCCATATGACGTTGAAATAAAAATATGATTTTTATATAATAGAGAATATAAAAATGTGATTTTTATATATGTAGCGAATACGGAAGACGAAAGTGACAAAAGGCGAGAACAGTGATGACTTATACATAAGAAGGGTCGAGGCGTTTGGATTAGCTAGTCGGTGAGAACTTCTCATCTTTTAATTTTGTTTTCTAGTTAATAATATATACTAGGATGTAGACGGTGTTTAGTAGCACCGACACCCGTCGTCCACAGACCATGGACGGCTTGTATGCTTGTTTGTTTGATTTTGATGTATAGTTGATTGTGTGATGTGATGTGAAATGAAATAAAATATTTGATAGTGGAAAATATTTTATAGTTAAAAATATAATTTTTAACGTGTATTTAAAATGAAATAAATATGAACAAGTCAGACGATTTGTTTATATACACACATTTGACTGATATTGATTGGGACGGTAAATTTTACACATCGCCCAATTGCACAAATAAAATCTGTGTTTGATTGTTTGAAACCCCACATGGGTATTAGGATGATGTATGATATACACTAATCCCAATAATTAGTTGTATGTCGATCGATTGATGGACAGACTGTTATGAGCGTTAAATATTTATATTTGATGCTTATACAGTGTAGAATGCACTTTGGATGGTGGTTGATTATTCATCGTTGTTATTGTATACATGTGTTGTAGAAATTCCATATAATTAACATTATATGGTAATTGATTGGGCCTCATTCCAGTTTTGAAAAAGAAATATTTGAATATAAATATTTGAAAAAGAAATATTTGAAATAGAATATTTGAAAATAGAAATATATGAAGCCATGTTGATTAGATTTACGCCATTTTGACGTGAACGATATTTATATCGATTTTATTCATTTTATAATGAACATCGAAAGTGATTTCAAAATCTGATATTTTGAATAGAAATGAATTCGAATTGAAATTGAATAGAAATGAATTCGAATTGAAATTAAATTGAAAACGAACTGAAATTGAATTCAAAATCGATTTGAATTGAAATCAATTTAAAACGAATTTAAAACGAATTTGTAAGGGAAAATTCAATTTTGATTTGAATTTGAAAAAGAAGTTGAAATCGTTTTGAAAACGAATTTAAAACGATTTATAAAATACGTTTTAAAAGGGAATCGATGAAGTATATATTATACATATTATATATATATATATAATATAATGGCCTGAATAGAATGCGCCACGCCGCGGCAGTTCGCGAATTTCGACCATTGACTTCGAACAGATATTACGGGAGATTCGACCGTCGGATTCTCCTGAAACTGGAACCGTTGGGTTCGTATCAAAAAGAGCTTTCCAATGAATATAAGAAATTAGAAATCTAACGGTTGGATTTGGAATTATGTCCAAATCAAATTTGGAAAAGGTCGTTATAAGTGCAGTTCGATGGCCGTTGATGGAAATCGACTGTACGGGCCTTGATAAAATTATTAAAAATAGCAATAATTTGTGTAAAATCATAAGAAATGATTTGGGAAGAATTGGGATGAAAAAACTCCATATTTGAAAAGATAAAAATAGATTTTTATCGAAATGAACTAGTTTTGAACTAGAATTATAACGCATTTATTTTTGAAATAAATAAAGTGAATTTGAAATGGTTTTAAAAGAAACCAGGATTTCCAATAATCGAATTGGAATGGATTTGAATCAAAATTGTCTTCGGAATATTTCGATGTTGGATTTCGTGATTATACAGATATTGTTTTGGAAATTTGAAAGATATATATTTATATCGTTATTTCCAATACGATATTTGTTGGTCGTAGAATTTGATATTGAATATAAGCCGATATATTTTCTATTCAGAGCCTTGTATTTAATATCAAATGTGATTTGGGTTTGTCGTGAATAGTGTCTTCATTAACACTGTTCTTAAGCCCAGTTGAGAAAAAGATTAAATCTTTTTATTCAGATTTAATGTAGTGTGCCAATTAAATAATATTTAATTGGAATTGAATTGGTATTAATTTTTGGGTTTATCGTGAACAGTGTTTTAAATAACACTTGTTCTTTAACCCGAAAATTGATGGAATGTGATTTTGGGTTGTCGTGAATGGTATCTTCAATAATACTGTTCTTAGACCCAAAGGAGTTAAGAAAATCAGAAACTAACTGGAGATTAGTTAAGTTGAATGGTTTCTGGGGTATTGATCTGATGTTGGTTTCGGCCTTCGGGGTTAATACTTAGGGAATTGCTCACTTGATAATTTATGGTTAGGGACTGATTGAAATGGAATGTGATTTTGGGTTTATCGTGAACCGTGTTTTAAATGACACTGATTCTTTAACCCAGTCAAAGATTAAAACTAAGTGGAGTTTTAATGATTCTTTAATTAGAGTGAAAAGATCGAGAATGAAGTATCACCAGTTTTGCTATAGGCGATAGTTAAATCTTTAATTAGATTTGAACGTGAAATGGTAATTGAATTTACCGATAACACCGTGGTGTTAGATATGAAGTATTACCAGTTTTACTTCATGGGATGAATAGGTTGGGATTGGAAAATTAAAATAAATGATTACTTCGGTGTGGTTCGCTAATCCCGACTAGTTTGAAGTGGTATTCAAAGGAAGATTAAAGAATAAATTTAAAAGAGTTTTATCTTTGATAAAATTAATGGGAACCTATCCCTAAGAATGTGAAATTTAGAAACTAACTGTAGGTTAGCTAAGCAGAACGGTTTCCTGGGTATTGATATGATGTTGGTTTCGACCTTCGGGGTTAATATTTTGGGGATTATTCTCTCGTTAATTTACAGTTAGTGACTGATGAATTGGAATGAGACGTATGTTGTGTTTGTGTAACACATGTTTATTATATACGTGAGTTATTCAGAAAGACCGGGTTTATCCCATTCTGAATAACTAATTCGACGTGGTGTCGAAGATGAAGACGGTGGTTGAAGACCGGAGGTCTTCACGTCGTCTGGATAATTACTGATGATCTTGATTGGGCCGTACATCCAAGAGGAGAGAATCAGTTGGTGATCGTCCATACGTACTTGGAGATCGATGGATATGCGGGGTACTGGGTGCCTCCGGTTTCGTTCAGACCCAGAACGAACTTGTAAATGTACTGTGTGTCTGACATTGGATTTCAGTCTGTGTGATTGATTTCTATTAAATATATATTTGTTTGGCGGCAGTGAATTTATTCTCTTGCTTAACGCCCTTCTATGAGACGTACGAGCTCAGAGGTTATATATTGATGGATATCAAACGCATGGAGTGAATTGCATGTGTGGCATGCCTAAGTGGCAATTGATTGAGGCTTCTGTTGAAAAGCAAAGTCTTGTGGTTGATGATCAAAGCACCGCCTGTGTGGCATAGCTTTGTGTAACGTGAATTCGCGAGCCTCACACCCCGGTGGTGAACCAAAAACAGGAGAGGACCTCAGGGAGGACATGCATTTCTTTCTAGTTAGAAGCGGCGTCAGTGGTTTTACACGCCCTGACGAGTTTGACTTATGTGGTTGTTGCTGTTGCGAGGCGCCTCGGTTAGATCGGACGATTCGGGTCCGATGGAGCCATTCGTTGGCTCATTTACGCCCTAAAGGGCGGGGAAACGCAGTGTTTAGGCATTTTAATCCACATCGGTGGACCGGCCCTGACGATCCAAAGGCTTGACTGAGACATGGGCTAGATTGTCTCGGACCGGTAGAGGACTATCTTTTGCCTCGGTTCACAGATGGAAATCCAATTTCCAAATACGTGACATTTGCAGTTTTATTTGTAGAGCCTAGTATGGCGACATAGTGGGATGGGGCGCTTCTGCCGTCTATGATTGATTCTTATGATTTGAAGTTGTTTTATACACTATACACTTATTATGGTATCAAATGATTTGTTTTAAACGTACCAAGCATTCTTTGTGTAACACCCCGAATTTTCTATTAACACTAAAGTTGCTAAAATATTAATAAGTGTGTAAGAGAGGGGATGTATCTAATATGAATATAAAAATATTAATAAGTGTGTAAGAGAGGGGATGTATCTAATATGAATATAAAAATATTAATAAGTGTGTGAGAGAGGGGATGTATCTAATATGTATATAAAAACAATAATAAGTAAAGGGGGATGTATCTAATATGTACATTGTAGAAAATATATATATATTTATGACATGAATAGAAGTTTATTAATATGCTGAGTGTTTGCTGAGTCACTTCTGACTCATTGCTGAGTCAACAAGATAAACCCCATCTTGTCTGAACGGCTGCGGTTATTTCTAGGTTAAATCTAATGGCCTAAATGAATTCTAAAATCTATAAATAAGTGGGTAGACCCTAGACCTAAATCACTTGTAAAATTAGAGAAGCTACCGTCATGCTGCTGCCATGGAGTTCAGCATAGCCGTCACAAACTAAGAAGAGGAAGCCTAATCATCTACAACTAAATCTACACAAATCAAATCAAAAGATCTCTCTTTCTCTAATTCTTTTCTTTTGTTGGTGAGTATGATGATTCTCACAAGACTATTACAAACTAATTAACTCAGTTATGAATGGATCACAAGAAAGTGATGTGATTTGTAATTGTAAATTCTATATATTGTGGATCTCTTATTATGTTATTATGTTGTCGTATGATGTAAATTATATATGCTATGTCATGCTATGTTGTAAATTCTCTTATGCTATGTCGTGCTATGTTGAGAATCATGTCAAGCTATGTTATACTATCATACTATGCCATGTTATAAATCATGCTATATTATGTTGAAAAATCATGATGTTGTTGGATCATGCTTAAAGTTATGTTTTTTTTCTTGATTTAAATGGATCTTATTTATGGGAATTTGCCTATTAGGTTAGGTGTACCCATAAACTTGAAACTATAATTAAATAAAACTTGATTATGGGAATTTGCCTATTGAGTTAGGTGTACCCATATAAAACCATGTTGTTAAAAAAATTAGATGATGTTGATTCACACATGTTCATATGTAAGTTTATGAAAATTGATTGAGATCATATTAGGTGAATTTTGAACAAGTTGACACCTTTAGATCCATGACATGTATAATCTATGCAAGTTGGACATATGCAAGTTTCACCCCTTATTATGATTCATTTGGTCACATATACATGTTGTTATTATGATAATCTCTTTTATGCTATGAGTTAGGCTATTCGAGTCTAACATATATTTTGCGAATAAACGTTCAAACGTGGGGTAGGGGTAATATTAGGAATTAATAAATTGGGTGCAATTTTGTAAGATTTTGCATACCATGAATGGATGTCCATAATTGAGTCAATTATGGACATTGTTAAAAATTGGAAGTAATTAATAATTCAAGTAGGGAATTATTAAAATTAGGGGAAAGTGGATTATTATTAATAATCAATGCTTAGGACACGAGGTTGGACCCGTTTGTGATGTAAACCTGCCCGGACCCGCCCGGCAAATCCAGTAGTCACAAATGTCGGCCCAATGTGAGAGGTCCTAGGCCCAAACTAAAGCATAACAGTTGTAAAGACACGAGGTTAGACTCTTTTATGGTGTAAGACTGCCCGGACCCGCCCGGCAAATCCAGCTGCCATAAATGCCAGTCTAATGTGAGTGGTCTTTATGAGGTTATGGCCTTAATGAACTAAAAAATACTTAACCAGATAATCATGTAAGGTGGGACATGGGGGTTAAGTAGGTGCCTTGGGTGGCATGAGGAATCTGGTGGTTGCCTTTAGAGGCATTTGAAATACGATTAGACTTAACCAAACACACATGTAAATGAACATGACTAAGTGGGTTAAGTGGGATGGACTAATGGGGACAAGCTTAGGTGGAATGCTTGTGGTAAATAGTGGGGGCCCATTTCAACCAGTATCCCAAAACGTATCTTTGTGGGCTCGACCCAAGTCGAGGACGGGACACGCATACTGGGTTTGACTATAAGAGGCCAAAACAGGGAGCGGTGGCAACGCAAGTCCAACGGGTTTCATATGCGTGTGTGGACCCGGGCTGGTAGGTAAGACGTTGTTGCATCGTGTAGGTATAAGCCGTGCATGTTCATTGTATCAGGTTGTCACTTTAGGGGAGTGATACACCCCACTGTGGGGCCAGCACGGGTATCTACGAGTTAGGGAGCCGATCGAATAATGGGAAGTAGGGTACACCTAGTGGAGATAGGGGCAGGCGGCACCTATGTAGTCAGCTAGGGGTACGTAAAGCCATTGGGAAAGTTTCTAAGTGAAGCTAAGTGGGATGAATCTTTAGGGTGACTGGTGTGGTGCAGTATAGTGTTTATCCTTTAGTATTTAGGAGCGCCTATAACGTTGCCTTTAGCGATTTTCTATGTCCTTAATCTGCTCTTCATAGACATTTTCTTGTTTTCCAGCTTATGCCTTAGTCCAGTTATTTTGGTAATAGTATTGTAGAATTATCATATTCACCAGACTTTATGTCTGACCCCCTCTTTTCCATCCTTTTTCTCCCTTCAGGTCCGCAGGTTGGGCCAAGTTCTAGTGGAGTCTAGTTGGATCGCTTATCTTCTGGAAAGCTTGGACTGCTGAAGTAAAGTCCAGCTTGTTATCTTTCTTTTTAATGGCTATTCATGTAATGGGATTATGTACTTGTTTTATCAAGATAGATATTGTACTTGACATTGAATGTGGTGTTATGATGTAATCAAACATGTTTTGACTTCTGCTACAATGAAATAAAGTTTTTTTAATTTCCAAGTACTATTTTATATCTGTCTTGTTGTAATTTTACTGTTCTATATTCACTTAAAACCTCCATGGAAGTTAATGCATTCCCTTTGTGAGTGACATTAATGGACGTGGGGTGTTACACGTGGTATCAGAGCATAAGGTTACCAGAACAGATAAAAAAAAAATTTTAGAAAAATATTTTTTTTCTAAAGTATTTTTGGAAGAAGTGCTTTCAAAAAAAAAAAAAAAACATGTTATTTAAAGAGAGTTTTTATGAAAAACATAATCCCAAATAGCCTCATCCTTATCTTTATCTTTCGAATTCTCCATTTTGAATCTTTCCTTTTTCGTTTCAGCATGGCTGAAGATCTTAATCTCCCAGAAGGTGTGACGATTCCAGGGTGGTTTAGGAGATACTTGGAGGCTAGGGCCACCACTGCAGGCCCATCGGATACTCCTCCACCCCTAGTTGCACCCATTCCTCCTCCTCCTCCTCCTCATGTTGACACTTTTGCAAAGACGTGCAAGGAATTCAAGGCTATGGGAGGAAAAACTTTTCAAGGGACTGAGACGTTTGTGGAGGCCAGAGATTGGCTTAAGGAGACTGAGGAATTGTTGGATATCTTTGAAGTGGAAGATGGGAGGAAAGTCCGTTTAGCTGCTTGGTTAATGAAGGGAGAGGCCTCGTTTTGGTGGGAGGTCACTAACGGGGAACGTCCAGTTGATTCATGGGCGGATTTCAGACGAAGGTTTGAGGCAAAGTTTCTTTCAAGGGCAGAGGAGAACTTAAATATGGAAAAATTCCTGGCACTAAAGCAAGGGAGCTCATCAGTAAAGGAATATGTCAATAAATTTAATCAGTTAGCAAGGTTTGGCTTGGAGTTGGTGAACACGCCAAAGAAGAAAGCTTTGAGGTTCGTTAGAGGCTTGAATGAACCGTTGCAAGGGTTTGCTATGACCCACATCCCTATGGGAGCCACCTTTGAAAAGCTAGTAGAAATGGCACTTATGCATGAGGATAAGGCAGTTGAAAAGAAAGGGGATCAGAAGAAACCCCAACAGCAAAATAAGAAGGGTGGTAAAAACAATAATGGTAAAGGGAAGAAGAAATGCTTCAATTGTGGGACGCCTGGCCATCTCAACAAAGATTGTAGAAAGAAAAAGAAGACTGGTTGTTTTCATTGTGGAGATGCGGGACATTTAGTGAAGGACTGTCCAAAGAAGGGGTAGAGGGCAGGGTCTACCTCGGGAGGACAGGTGCAGGCTCTTATGGCACCAGGGCAGGCAAGGGGGCAAGTTCAGGCTATTGCGGCCCCACCGCTGCAAGACAGAGGTAGAACAATTTCTGTTGAAAGCTTAGTTTTTCTGTTTGATCATCCTGTCCGTACCTTATTCGATTCTGGCGCATCTCATTCGTTTATCTCTGCATCATTAGTTGAATCACTGCACTTGAACACCAGTTTAGTAGAGGATCCCTTGGTCGTTTCAAATCCAATTGGGGGTTCGGCTCATTTGACCATGATATGTTTGGATTTGAAAATCTCTATACTTAGCGTTGAATTTAGATGTGATGCTTATGTATTGGGCTTCACGGGCTATGGGCTAATTTTAGGAATGGATTGGTTGTCTAGAAATAGGGCCATTCTTGATTGTGAAAGGAGAGTAGTTAGGCTTGTGACTCGCCTTGGTAATGCTCTCGACATCTTTTGTAATCCCATAAATTCCGTTATGCTAAGTTATCTTGAATCGCTTGACGCGTCTGTAGAGAACCTGCGATCGGTAGAAGTGGTCCGGGAATATCCGGATGTGTTTGAGGAGGTGAAGGGCTTACCTCCAAAGCGGGAGATAGACTTTCGAATTTATCTTGTGGATAATGCTAAACCCGTATCTTTGCCAGTGCGCCACATGGCTCCTCGTGAAAGGAGGGAACTCAATAAGCAAGTAAAGGAGTTGCTTGAGAAGGGGTTCATAAGACGTAGTATATCGGAGTGGGGTGCTCCAGTAGTTTTTGCCACAAAGGCGGATGGGTCTCTTAGACTTTGTATGGACTATAGAGAACTAAACAAGCTTACTAAAAAGAACCGACACCCACTGCCGAGGATTGACGATCTCTTTGATCAGTTAGTTGGCGCCTCAGTGTTTTCGCAGTTGGACTTAGCCACTGGCTTTCATCAACTGAGAGTGGCTGAGGATAGTATAGATAAGACTGCTTTTAGGACTCCTGACGGATTCTATGAATGGCTAGTGATGCCCTTTGGTTTGACAAACGCCCCTGCATATTTTGTTGATTTGATGAGTAGGGTGTTTAGGGAATACCTTAACAAATTCGTGGTAGTCTTTGTGGATGACATCTTAGTCTTTTCTAAGAATAAAGAAGAGCACTCCCTACATCTTAGGGAAGTGTTGGAAACCCTTCGAGCGCATAACCTTAAGGCAAAATTTTCTAAGTGTCACTTCTGGAGGAAGGAAGTACGGTTCTTAGGGCACGTGGTTTCCAAAGAAGGGATAGCAGTGGATCCCGCAAAGGTGGTGGCCATCCAAGATTGGAAGGTCCCTAAAAATGCAACCGAAGTAAGAAGTTTCTTGGGGTTGGATGGCTATTATAGGAAGTTTATCAAAGACTTCGCAAAAATATCAGCTCCATTAACACGGTTAACGAAGAAGAACCTGGTTTTTACGTGGGACAAAGATTGCGATGATGCGTTCCAACGTTTAAAGAGAGCCTTAACTTCAGCCCCAATCTTAGTGCTGCCAGACGGGAATAAACCGTTTACCATCTATACTGATGCTTGTGGGACGGGACTTGGCGCGGTCCTCATGCAAGAGGGAAGAGTAATAGCCTATGGTGGAAGGCAGTTGAGGGTTCATGAAAAGAATTACCCCACGCATGACTTAGAGCTAGCCGCAATTGTTTTCGCGCTTAAGTCTTGGCGTCACTATCTTCTTGGTGAGAAATTCGAACTGTTCACTGACCACAAATCATTAAAATACTTATTCTCTCAGAAGGATTTGAATTTAAGGCAGCAACGGTGGATGGAATTCTTAGCCTCCTACGATTTTGAAATAGCATATACCCCGGGCAAGGGTAACGTGGTGGCAGACGCCTTAAGTAGGAAAAGGTTGTCCTTGAGTCCGTTGTTTGTTGAACGACAAAGCTTAGAATTCATCTCTATGTTTGACTTTAGACCCTCCGTTGACTTAGTACCCGGTCTGTTAGCATCCTTGGAGGTTAGACCTACACTTCTAGGACGGGTTGGTGAGGCACAGCGAGACGACCCACAGTTGGTTGAGATAGTAGAAAAGCTCAAAGGGGGGGAGTCGTCAAGCCATCTTCGTAGGTATACCCTAGACGATAAGGGTTGGTTACGAAGGGATAATAGACTTTGTGTACCACAAGACGAAGACTTAAGGAAGGCCATTCTTGATGATGCCCATCGCTCAAAAATGACCATTCATCCCGGCGGGGATAAGATGTACAAAGATATGAAGCGGGTTTTCTTTTGGGCCGGTATGAAAAAGGATGTGGCCGAGTACGTCGCTAGATGCTTGGTGTGCCAACGAGTTAAAGCAGAACAAAAGAAACCCGGTGGGTTGCTTCACCCATTAGAAGTTCCACTATGGAAATGGGAAAGCATCTCAATGGATTTTGTGGATGGATTACCAAGATCAAGGAAGGGTAACACGGGGATTTGGGTTATAGTAGATAGACTTACTAAAAGCGCCCATTTTATTCCCGTGAAAAGTAAGAGGACTGCTCCGTGGTTGGCTTCTGTATACCTTAAGGAGATAGTTCGTTTGCACGGTATTCCTTCTAGTATAGTAAGCGACCGTGACCCCATCTTTACTAGCGAATTTTGGAAGAGTTTACAAGAGGTGGTAGGGACTCAGCTATGTTTGAGCACCGCATATCATCCTCAGACAGACGGCCAGACCGAGAGGGTGAATCGCATTTTAGAGGATCTTTTAAGGCTTCGTATCCTAGACTTTGGGGGTACATGGGAAGAGCACCTTCCGTTAGTAGAATTCGCATATAATAATAGCTTTCAGTCTAGTATTGGCATGGCACCTTTCGAAGCTCTTTATGGAAGGCCTTGCCATTCGCCTACATGTTGGTGGGAATCTACCGATAAAATCCTACTTGGGCCCGATATGGTTAGGGAAACCTCGGAGAAGATTGAGTTGATTCGAAGGAGGATGAAAGCAGCACAAGATAGGCAAAAATCGTATGCTGATAAGAGGAGGACAGATCTTGAGTTTGACATTGGGGACATGGTTTTTATCAAAGTATCTCCGTTACAGAATGTTGTTCGCTTTGGGTCCGTGGGGAAATTAGCACCAAGGTTTGTAGGGCCGTTTCCTGTAAAAAACAGGATTGGGAAGATGGCATATAGGGTGGAGTTGCCTGAGAAACTTAGTGGAGTACACGACGTATTCCATGTATCACATTTGAGGAAGTGTTTGCACAAGACCGCGGAGGTGGTAGAGCCGAGCTTGCTTAAAGAGGTGGAAATAGAGCGTGATGCAACAATTAGACGAGCTCCTACATGCATTCTTGGGTCGGAGATCAAAAAGTTGAGGAATCGAGAGGTCAGACTGGTTAAAGTGCAATGGGGAGATGATGAGAGCAACGCAACTTGGGAGACAGAAGAGAAGATGCGTTCGTTGTACCCTTTTCTTTTTGAGGGTATGTCTTTTAATTTCTCCTTTATCGCTTAGCTTATCTTATCTTATCTTTAGTATGTCCTCTCATTAGTATCTTTGACCTTTAGTTAGGATAATCCTATGGTTGAAACATGTGTTTGAGACATGTTATGTATGATGGATCCAAAATGGATGCAAGTGTTTGCTAGTGGTTGCTCGTGGATGCATATATACACACACTTTAGGCACTAGATCGGCTCAGTCACTACATATTGCATA
The DNA here is from genome assembly GCA_030737875.1 of Allium sativum. Lineage (NCBI taxonomy): Eukaryota > Viridiplantae > Streptophyta > Magnoliopsida > Asparagales > Amaryllidaceae > Allium > Allium sativum. The sequence goes on from CM060911.1 coordinate 198,082,396, forward strand.
TTGCATATATATATGGATGTATTTAGTAAAATGGATGAACGATGGTTGTATTATCATGTGGATGCTGCATTCAGATGATGGTTGTGCACGCATATAAAAGTATTATGTAGCATTAAGAATCTTTTGCATACATAATGGATGCATGGCACGATCATAGTTGCATTAAGGAGGTCAACTGAATCAGTGGACCGCCTGATTTTGCATTAGATACGGACATATACACACACTGTGCATTTAAACATGAAAGCATTAGAAGTCTGTAAGGACAATGGATGCCTGTGTATGATGGATGAGTAGATGGACGTTTGGATGGTAGGATATACATTCTTCCAGACTTGAAGATTTCGGGGACGAAATCCTAAAAGGAGGGGAGAATGTAACACCCCGAATTTTCTATTAACACTAAAGTTGCTAAAATATTAATATGTGTGTAAGAGAGGGGATGTATCTAATATGAATATAAAAATATTAATAAGTGTGTAAGAGAGGGGATGTATCTAATATGAATATAAAAATATTAATAAGTGTGTGAGAGAGGGGATGTATCTAATATGTATATAAAAACAATAATAAGTAAAGGGGGATGTATCTAATATGTACATTGTAGAAAATATATATATATTTATGACATGAATAGAAGTTTATTAATATGCTGAGTGTTTGCTGAGTCACTTCTGACTCATTGCTGAGTCAACAAGATAAACCCCATCTTGTCTGAACGACTGCGGTTATTTCTAGGTTAAATCTAATGGCCTAAATGAATTCTAAAATCTATAAATAAGTGGGTAGACCCTAGACCTAAATCACTTGTAAAATTAGAGAAGCTACCGTCATGCTGCTGCCATGGAGTTCAGCATAGCCGTCACAAACTAAGAAGAGGAAGCCTAATCATCTACAACTAAATCTACACAAATCAAATCAAAAGATCTCTCTTTCTCTAATTCTTTTCTTTTGTTGGTGAGTATGATGATTCTCACAAGACTATTACAAACTAATTAACTCAGTTATGAATGGATCACAAGAAAGTGATGTGATTTGTAATTGTAAATTCTATATATTGTGGATCTCTTATTATGTTATTATGTTGTCGTATGATGTAAATTATATATGCTATGTCATGCTATGTTGTAAATTCTCTTATGCTATGTCGTGCTATGTTGAGAATCATGTCAAGCTATGTTATACTATCATACTATGCCATGTTATAAATCATGCTATATTATGTTGAAAAATCATGATGTTGTTGGATCATGCTTAAAGTTATGTTTTTTTCTTGATTTAAATGGATCTTGTTTATGGGAATTTGCCTATTAGGTTAGGTGTACCCATAAACTTGAAACTATAATTAAATAAAACTTGATTATGGGAATTTGCCTATTGAGTTAGGTGTACCCATATAAAACCATGTTGTTAAAAAAATTAGATGATGTTGATTCACACATGTTCATATGTAAGTTTATGAAAATTGATTGAGATCATATTAGGTGAATTTTGAACAAGTTGACACCTTTAGATCCATGACATGTATAATCTATGCAAGTTGGACATATGCAAGTTTCACCCCTTATTATGATTCATTTGGTCACATATAAATGTTGTTATTATGATAATCTCTTTTATGCTATGAGTTAGGCTATTCGAGTCTAACATATATTTTGCGAATAAACGTTCAAACGTGGGGTAGGGGTAATATTAGGAATTAATAAATTGGGTGCAATTTTGTAAGATTTTGCATACCATGAATGGATGTCCATAATTGAGTCAATTATGGACATTGTTAAAAATTGGAAGTAATTAATAATTCAAGTAGGGAATTATTAAAATTAGGGGAAAGTGGATTATTATTAATAATCAATGCTTAGGACACGAGGTTGGACCCGTTTGTGATGTAAACCTGCCCGGACCCGCCCGGCAAATCCAGTAGTCACAAATGTCGGCCCAATGTGAGAGGTCCTAGGCCCAAACTAAAGCATAACAGTTGTAAAGACACGAGGTTAGACTCTTTTATGGTGTAAGACTGCCCGGACCCGCCCGGCAAATCCAGCTGCCATAAATGCCAGTCTAATGTGAGAGGTCTTTATGAGGTTATGGCCTTAATGAACTAAGAAATACTTAACCAGATAATCATGTAAGGTGGGACATGGGGGTTAAGTAGGTGCCTTGGGTGACATGAGGAATCTGGTGGTTGCCTTTAGAGGCATTTGAAATACGATTAGACTTAACCAAACACACATGTAAATGAACATGACTAAGTGGGTTAAGTGGGATGGACTAATGGGGACAAGCTTAGGTGGAATGCTTGTGGTAAATAGTGGGGGCCCATTTCAACCAGTATCCCAAAACGTATCTTTGTGGGCTCGACCCAAGTCGAGGACGGGACACGCATACTGGGTTTGACTATAAGAGGCCAAAACAGGGAGCGGTGGCAACGCAAGTCCAACGGGTTTCATATGCGTGTGTGGACCCGGGCTGGTAGGTAAGACGTTGTTGCATCGTGTAGGTATAAGCCGTGCATGTCCGTTGTATCAGGTTGCCACTTTAGGGGAGTGATACACCCCACTGTGGGGCCAGCACGGGTATCTACGAGTTAGGGAGCCGATCGAATAATGGGAAGTAGGGTACACCTAGTGGAGATAGGGGCAGGCGGCACCTATGTAGTCAGCTAGGGGTACGTAAAGCCATTGGGAAAGTTTCTAAGTGAAGCTAAGTGGGATGAATCTTTAGGGTGACTGGTGTGGTGCAGTATAGTGTTTATCCTTTAGTATTTAGGAGCGCCTATAACGTTGCCTTTAGCGATTGTCTATGTCCTTAATCTGCTCTTCATAGACATTTTCTTGTTTTCCAGCTTATGCCTTAGTCCAGTTATTTTGGTAATAGTATTGTAGAATTATCATATTCACCAGACTTTATGTCTGACCCCCTCTTTTCCATCCTTTTTCTCCCTTCAGGTCCGCAGGTTGGGCCAAGTTCTAGTGGAGTCTAGTTGGATCGCTTATCTTCTGGAAAGCTTGGACTGCTGAAGTAAAGTCCAGCTTGTTATCTTTCTTTTTAATGGCTATTCATGTAATGGGATTATGTACTTGTTTTATCAAGATAGATATTGTACTTGACATTGAATGTGGTGTTATGATGTAATCAAACATGTTTTGACTTCTGCTACAATGAAATAAAGTTTTTTTAATTTCCAAGTACTATTTTATATCTGTTTGTTGTAATTTTACTGTTCTATATTCACTTAAAACCTCCATGGAAGTTAATGCATTCCCTTTGTGAGTGACATTAATGGACGTGGGGTGTTACACTTTGGCTATTATAAGGTAAAACCCCTATCCTCCGGCTTGCGTTGCATTGTGTGATGGGACCTGGGGTCTTATAATAGCTTCATTGTTCTTTATTTAGCATTGCGCTGTTTGTTTTATGCACTGGTGTTCTTAGGAGGAAACCCGTTCCGTGTTATACGGTGTGGTCCCTTGATTTACCTAACTTTAAAATAAAGATTAATAACAGTTTTAGTTCTCACACCAGTCACATGACTGACCTGGAGTTTATTGTTTTAACCTAAACTCTGGGTGCCCTTATTTTGACACGGGCAGCTAGTAGTTTTGGTTTTGCAGATTTATATTCACAGGATCCTGGTTTACAGCTGGAATGATATCCGGAAAGCTTTGTATCCGTATATCTCTTCTAGTTGTGTATTGTATTATTTTCCGCTGCTATGTAATGTATTGTAATCTCTGATATTTATCAAATGTGTAATATTGATTTATACTCTGTATATTCTTGTATTCTGATGAATTGTTGTAATAAACAATGAAATGTTCTTCCGTCTGCGTTCTGTTGTGCCTTGTTCTCGACTCAATCCGGGCTTTCCTTACCGAAGAAGTTCGGGTCGTTTCAAAAATGTAGGAGAATAGGGTGACAAGGTAGGAGAGGATGCAGGGTGATGATGATAATGATGACCACAATGATGATAAAAGGGGTGACGCCGTGGGCGGCGGTCGCCGACAAATCCCTCCTTAGGCAATGGAGGTGATAAGGAGGAAGTGGCTCCCCTGGCGCATGACAAGCAAAAAGGGACTAGCGATCCTCGAGCTACTGGCCCTCAACGGGATAAACCCTCTCTTAAAGGCAAAGTGGAAGACCAAATGTCTCATGTTGTAATATCTGCATCTCAGGTATGACATTAATTTTTATTTTTTTTGATCCTTTACTTTAATGATAGTTTGTAAGTTTGCGTAGAATTTCCATTAGGCTAGGGTCAAATCCAAATATAAATACGAAATTTTCCTTGAGAAGAAACAATCGGAGACAAGTTGCTTATGTAGAGTGCTAGATAAGAAAGTGATAAAATTTAATGAATCATTTGAAAAATATAGAAATATTCTTTTGTACACTGCTCATTTAAAGAATTATAAGGACAAGAAAGCAGCTCGTCGAATGCGAGAAATGTGTCATCACAAGGAGGAAGCCCTAGAGGAAAATGCCGAACTAATGCATTATTTTGGATGTTGGTATAGGATATGAGAGTGCTTGAAGAAACTATATACAAAGAATATTGTAATACTTCCTATGCTGACTACTCATATTGGGGAAATCAGTGTGGCGGCTTACTCAAACGCTTTCATAGGAGGTATCTAGATGAGTTTATGGAAGAGGACCCTCATAATGGAAAATGTTGGAACCTTCCCCGAGTCATGTCCATTCCACTGCTTGACCACCTCATTTCAAAGGAAAATGTAAGACATTATACGGAAAAGCTCATTTTCGAATTTTATAAAAGATATATTTTGTACGAACCCGAAGATTAACCATGTAAATTCAGTTTGTTATATATATGTTTTAAAATGATGTTTTCACTTTTAAATTCTGTTGTGCACAGACTCAGGATGCAATAAGTAATCATATTCCCATTTCAGTCTTAACAAATATGTGAAGCTCAAGAAAGAGTTTAACAAAATTCCGAGACCTTTGAAGTTTTGAAGTTTGCGAAATATCATTTTCTTTGAGATCTAAAGGAAATTCGCTCATGACTTCCTACATTAAAGTTTAAATTTTTGGTTGATAGGAATTAAGAGTCATTTTCTAAAGCTAAGAATTTAAGTGAAAATCAACTCTATGCAAAAATTTCTCCCTTACTTAAGAGTTTTGATTATCGGAGATATCCTCCAGTTTACACCCTTTATAGTGTAACGATTCCTTTCGATAATGTATTTAGAGTGACTCCTAAGAATTTTAGGAAAGTGAAAAAATGTTATGAAGTTGTAGTGAAATTTCCTTGTAACTTGATACTTTATTATAATCAATTAAAATTTTCATTTTTGTTTGAATCATCATGTTTATGGGAGAAGTAATTATCCTTAATTGTCTATGAGCATAACTCTCTCTCTTTGTAACAACCAGATCTTTAATAATGAATATTTAATTTATTTAAATATTTAAAATGGTTAATTTTAAGAGTTAACGATTTCAAATTAATTTAAATAGGAATTTGGATGTTGATTTGACTTGAAATTTAAAATATCAAGTTTAAAATCAAGTTAAGTTTATTTTGAAGCTATGTAAAATTCTATTTGAATATATACGATAATTTTTATTTATTATCAATGGATTTGATTGTTTTGAAATCAATTTAATTTAACACTTGAAAATAGCCATTTTTCAAATGACCTCGGATTTCAATGAAACCAATTTTATAAAATCCATAATGGTTAATTATTGTAAGATTTCCAGTTTCACGCTAATCAAAGTTGTTGTGTGATAATGCACGATATAAATACATATCGATTTACGAATTTAAGTTATAATAGATGTTTTTTGCAATCGGTCTTGGAATCTGATATAATAAGTTTCATCGAGTCTGAAATATTGAATTATAGCAGGATATCAAATTTCGTAGCAATCGGATTAAATATGTGGACGTGCGAGCATGTAACGTTCGATGTAATATACGCATGGTTATAATCAAATATAAAATTAGAATATCTACCCTATATAATAACCTTAACTCCTGTAACCTAATTCATCCTCTTCAAAAAGCTCAAAACCATAGCCTCCACCTCTCTGTATCATCAACAAATTATATAAAATCGTACACTCCATGAAATCACTCAATTCTGAATTCGTTGGAATCATTTGAGAGGGCGCTTCACCATGGTGTATCTTTTATAGGGTGTGATGCGATTTACTGAAGCTCAATTTTATTCCAACCAACCTAAGGATCGAGCTAGGAGACAGTATAAGCGACGTTAGGTTGTCGTGCAGGTGGCGTTGAACTTAGGGTTGAAGGAGATGTCATATGGAAAAGTTTGGTGGGGTTTGGTGGTTAAAATGTTCACATCTTTACTGTGATGTCATGGGTGATGGAGAGGTCGCGATGGAGGGGGGTCGAGCTGGATGATTTGGTGATGGGGTGGAAGGGTTCGGGAATAATAAGCCAATGGCAGAGGTTTCTTTGATTTTAATAGAGAAAGGTGATCAGGATATGGATGCAAAATTACGACCATGGTGATTGGTGTACATAAGCGAGTTCGTATATATAAAATAAGGGAGAAAGATTATTACGGTTGATTAGATAAATTAATCAATAATTAATTTAGTTAATGGCGATTTAATTATATTCAAATATGTAACAAGTATAATTTTTCCGTACAATAACAGTTTTCGACGAAACAAGTTGCGTTGGGTTCGTATTAGCGAACACTATGTGTACGAGCTGGATTGGTTTGATTTGGAGCAAACTGGAATTTTTCTACTTTTAAACGTCTATTCGTAATTAGATAAAATGACGCGAAATCATTGAATTGAAGTGGATGGTGAGTTAACTCTTGCACTTTAAGGAATACTATTGAATAATGTTATTTCGTATAATAATATTAATTGTGTTAGTATAAATTGTGTGTTCGGATACTTTGGATGATTATTGCTTTATTGGTGATTATCATATTTATATTTTCGTTTGTGAACTTTTAAGCAGAAGATTCATCTTAAATGAATTAGAATACAATTTCAGTTTCATATGCATATATAAAATGATATATGAGCTATGATGTAATGAGAATAAATTGGAGGGATCCAACAAGATTGCTCGAATATTTTGAATGTTACTTGTCTTCGCATTACTCAAATATGAACTGTTTAACCTAAGTAACCTAAAAATCTAATTTGGTTGATGATTTTTGAATTAAATTCAATGTTGATGTGTTATTAATCAATAAAAAATATTGATTAAGTGATTGAGGCAGATGGCCAAAAATTTATATTTTTAAGATGTTGATTTGTCATCAGGCGAATTGACAAACTTGATGTTATAAAAATCATTTTTATAACTTAAGTAAGGTTTTAAATTTTATTTTATATAAGTTATATATAATATAAGTTTATAAATAAATCAATATTTATAATCGGATTTTATAAAGGAAATTATAAAATGATTTATATAGCAAAATCCTGTGTTTTAAATAAGTTTTATAGGCAAGTAAGTCAGAAATTAACCTAAGGGTTAATAGTTTGGAATAATTGTTTTTAAGAAACTATTAAATGGGATTATACTAAATTAGTTATGTTATTAATTAATTCAAGTGGAAGGAATAGTTGAAATTAGTTAACAAGTTAACCATGTTTTCAAGTTGACTAGGTTGACTGTTTTAATCGAAATTGGTTATTAATTAATGTGTTCCTAATTAATTTAATAGAAATAGTTTTGATAAATAGGTGTTTAAACTTAATAAAGGTTCATAAAAGTTAATTAACCATTTAATTAACGGTGTCTAAATAAAATTATTAAGCTGATAATTTTTAATAAAGTTAGTTGTTATTTTAATAACTTTTTAAAGGGGATTAATTATTATTCTTAGTTAATAAGGTTATTATTTTAATTAATAATAATTAAAAAGACTACCCTTTTTATTGGAATTCATTCAAGAAGGTTATCAAGTTTGTAATGAATTTTAATCGATTTTTTAAAGGGTTTTATAAAGGGGTTTTATAATAAGTTCAAATTTTATAAACAAGGTTTATTAAAAAGAGTTAAAGCTAATGCGATGGTTTTATATAAGCATTTACCTAATAATTGAATTAATTAAAAATGATTGTAACTGAAAGGAGATTTTCAGAAGTGCAAAGAAAGGATACTTAATGAATTTGTGTAGAGGATTTGGTAAATGGATATTTGTAATAAATCCAAGTTGTAACTGAATTGTATTAAAGGAGTTCAAAGCTAAAAGTTTGGGTTTTAGTAAGGGTTTACTTAATAAATGAATTAGGTAAAATTGGTTATAATTGGCAGGAGATTTTTTATAAAACCATATTTAAATAGAATAATAAATGAGGTCGGTGTGATATTATTGCTAATATCAGCTTTGAGTTACAAACTTTTATCTATCTTAAGATAGGAACGTTGTCGAGTCAAGGTCGTTGAGATAAATAAAATACCCCTACTTAAATGACTTCATTATTATCCAAGGGATGGTACAAGTTTGAAATTGTAGTGATATTGGAAATAATTTATTGTTTCCATAATAAATATTGCAACTTTTTATGCAAGGTTTAGAAATTAATAAAACTGCTGGGTTATACAGTAAACAATGTATCACTTGACATTGTTTGGCCAAGTATGAAGTGTGACTATACTTATACCATTTGGTTAAGTATATAACACTATTTTCTAAGTAGTAAAATAATATGGTTTTGTGAATACACTTATTCCAAGAAATAACTGTACGGCTATGGTTTTTTAAGTACTGTAAATAAGAGATTATACTGGTTTGAAAACGAAAGTGGATACGGAAATTGAATTATTATTTCCGTAAGTGAAATTTATACTTTATTTTGCAAATTTTAGATGTTAAATAAAACAGCTGGTTTTTATAATAAACGATGTATCACATGGCATCGTTTGAAAAATAGGATGTGTGATAATACTTATATCATTCGGTTAAGTATATAGCGTTATTTTCCAAAATAGGGTAGTAATATGGTTTTGTTAATAGTTTATTCTAAAGAGACAAGTGTATGATTATCGTTTTCAAAGTAACGAAAATAAGAGATTTGTGAATATGCTTATCCCGTTGAGATAAGTATATGGAATCGATTTGTAAGAGTCGATGAAATGGTTTTAATAGGTAGTTAAATTTAAAAGGGCTTGTGCTACTGATGTACTCAACTGTACTGTATGATTTGATAGTTAAAGAACCGACTATCAATAAATTCTCTTTTTAGCTTATAACGTGTTGGTTCGAGGGACCAGGATTGGAACTGGATCCAAAACCACTTCGGACCGACTTTGCATTCAAAAACTAAATTTGCAGATATGCTTATGCATATTAAGATGATATGAAGACGTAGACCTTCAGAGCAAAAAAGGGGCGCTTGCTAATGTCTCTGGTCAACTACCATGATTAGACATGTAGTAGTAGTTCCTACGTTTTGGGTTTTGAATGATGCGAGGACTTCTTGTTACTAATCCTAGGGGTTATCTCGATAGATGTAGTAAAAGAGTACCTTCGGTTTGACCTATTCCTGGACAACTTGTATGGACGAATGTCTGACAGTGTATTTCCTAAAATCACGTACGTTGGCATTTATAAATATACCAAGAATGGTGGGGAGAAGCTAACTTCTTTTTTCCTAACACCCAGAATATCTTTGTGCAAATCAGTTAGTGGTTGACGGATCTAAGAATGTGGCATTGAAAGTTGAATGTGATGTCTCAAAAAGGTAATCATGGCCTCAAGCCTCATCAACCGAGAAATGACTAAAATCGGGCATGCATCAAAGCTATGTGGATCATTCCCACTAGGGTATATAATCACCTGATTTATAGAAATCAGTTGTCCCTTTTGCATGTTTTGGAATGAGTACGGTTGGTTAGCCTACAACCACGGTGGTGATATATTCAATGCAGTCAAGTTGAATGAGTGGCTGGGTTGCAAGATGTTCTTGTTGAACCCCAATGTTTTTATCTCTAGAAGAGAACTGTTCGAGAGGTAGTTCCTTACCTAGTCATGTTTGGAAATTCAAACGCCAATACGATCCGTACAGTTTTAGATGTAAACCAACTATGTTGAAAAGCGAGATGCAAGCTTTTCGGCTGTATTCCTACTTTATTTATGGATTTTAGACATTATTGTAATATCATTGGATTTATAATAAAGGTAATTTCATTATCGTATGGGAAAAAAACGTGCCACATTTATGTGTGGTCGTGTCTTATGACAATTCCATTCTTTCAAAGGATTTCTAATATTAAGCACGTGGTTTGTGATGTGAGTTTTCTCACTGAAAGTATTCCAGACTATTCCAGGCGATTTGGCTTTCCTCAAAATATGTTCTAGTCACACCGAGTATACTTTCCAGGTTTCATTGGCTTTGTTTGGATCTTTAGGAGAGGAGTAGGAGTCGAGACGCATTCCCGTATTTTCTCATATAAATTTATTTCAGCTGTGTGTGTTGTTTGTCAGTATTGTATAGATACATTGTATAAGATGATCTTATGTGTACTCCAATTTTTGTAATCATATATATATATAGTTTACTTTTTGTGAAAGAGTAGCGATATATTATATTTATATTCATTTCGTTGTGAGATTCTACTATGCTCTGATTGGGTTGTATTTGTCTTCTTCTTCTTCTTCTCTCCCTCTAACTTCTTTCTTTTAACTTTCTGGGTTTCTGATACTTGAAATTTGGCAAGTGAATACAAATAATGTATTAGTTCCGAAATTCGAGCATAAAAAAACCGGGTCATCACATTTTGGTATCAAAGCTAAAGGATAAGTGATATCCTTGACTTTGTGGCGTAACTCAATAGAGATGGGGTTAGTAATACTCTAGATTAAGTTGGAGTGTTTATGTATATATTTGAGAGAGTGTACTTGTTAGTGTTATAAAATTATATTATGTTTGTTTATCAGTTAAGTCGTATAAAAATTCCAAATTGATGCGTTTCATCGAACGAGGCAAATCGACATAATATTGTTTTAAAGAGTTGGTAAATGAATTTTTTACCAAGATTTTATATATAAAGGAATTTTCAAACTAAATATAGTTTATGCATGATTTGTTTGATTGAAAATGATAATATTCTATTATTATTAAGTCGTGCACACAGTTGAGCATTCACTATTGTTGATTGATTGATAGTTTGCCCGAGCAGTTTATAGGTATTAGCTACTTTTTTGGATAGGAGAAATCTTATCACTCCTTTTTGCTTGGGCTGGGAAAAAATTTACCCTTAATAATTGCTTAATATATCAATAACCCAAAAGGAACCTATGTGAAACAATTTTATACAAAACTAGAAATATATAAGTGTAAGGTTATAAATTGGTTTATAAATAGGAAATGGATTTGAGTTGAGAATTAAAGGATTTGAATTTATGGTGAATTTGAAAATGGTTTTTCGAAAATTAGAAAATGAATATTTAGATTATCTTAAAGTGTTCATGAATAAAAATGGATTTTAAAAGATTTTAAAAGCATAGATCATGCTCGTGTCACTGGAAAATAATTCCAATGATGATCGCGACATCATTGGCGTTCATTTTCGAGTTTCTAAGTAAGACTTGCTACCATAGATAAATTGTTGGATTAAAACGAATGTTAGTTTTGAATCCAGAATTTATGGTTTTGAAACCAGGAGTTTGAACCCGAAATTTTCAACCAAATTATAATATGATGCATTTATATTATAAGTATTAGTGTTTTTTGATGATGCATTTAACTTGATATGATTTTTCATAGATTTTTAATAGAATATTCGACGATTTTGGACAATCAAAAATTTCAAGTGAGATTTGAAAACCTAGCTTAATTTATATTAAAACATAAGGGAACGGGGTTTACAATTTATTAATTAAACGAAGTTGAACGTATTAATTACAATTTGATTAAAAACGAGCTCAGCGCCTCATGGTAATTCGTAATTTTATGATTTGAACTTCAATTGAGGGTGTAAGGTCCAATATAATCGGAATTCTTTGAAACAAGAATCTTACTGATATATTGGATTATAGTTTCTTAATAAAAGAGAAAAATCAGGATTTCATTGTGATGACTGCCCATAACCCCCGCACTAAACAAGAGGAATAATGCACTAAAGGGTGTGCCGGGAAACTATAGACGATCATCAGAGTAGGTAAACAACATCAAAACCTGTCGTAGAACTCACAACACAAGGATAAAATATAATAGAACATATATAACAAGTAATAGTAATGAGGCATCATATAGAAAACTTTAGAAAACTTTCTCAACATCATGAAAGGTTATCCAACTGATACCAAAGTTTGTACATAAGTCCTCACCACAACACTCATAGAGCACTCAAACAACGAAAACAGAAATACTAGATAGTAATAAAACTGGTACGCCAGCCTCCTGCTCGCCTCTGCACATTAGCATCTCCCTCACTAATCACCTGTAACCTGCTACTTAGTCTGCCTATCCACAACCGGATGAACAACCCAAGGTAATAAGAGGAGACATAAAACCTTGAGTCAGACAACAGTCTTAATGAGCGATAAAACAGCTAACAAACTTCAATAGTAAAGTATATGAGAAGGGATAGATAAACATACTAATCTACCCACAACACGAGAGAAGAACTCAACCTTATCTTACCCACATCGGACAGTGATAACCTTTACTTTAAACAATTCAACCATTCATCCATGGAAACTAGAACACCCATTTAATCATGGTAAAACATTCAAAACATCCAAATTATATGTATCTCATGTAAACCATCCTAATCGAAATTAACATCCATCAAGCACAAGCCCCAAAGGCCTAAACCAATATCAGACAAGTACCCAAGGAACATCTCCTTCGACGTTGGACAACCTACATGAGATAGTACAAACAGAACAACCAATCATCCATGGCTGACTACGGCTGTCACCGCCAATCCTGCTTTGAAACCATCGTTAATTGTATGACGGCCAACCTTGCCATATATCAAGGGCTAATGGTTACCCCAGTTCTAGCATAAACTCCATATATACCAGCTGAGACGACCCGAACTTCCCCGGTAAGGAAAGCCCGGATTGAATTGAGGACAAGGCGAATCAGAACGCAAACAGAATAACATTTCATTGTTAATTACAACAATTCATCAGATTACAAGAATATACAGAGTATGAATGAATAAAATACATTCGATAAATATCAGAGATTGCAATAAATTACATAGCAGCGGAAAAATAATACAATACACAACCGAAAGTAATACACGGATACAGAGCTTTCCGAGTATCGTTCCAGCTATAAACCAGGTTCCTGCGAATATAAATCTGCAAAACCAAAACTACTAGCTGCTCGCGTTGAAAATAAGGGCACCCAGAGTTTAGGTTAAAACAATAAACTCTAGGTCAGTCATGTGACTGGTGTGAGAACTAAAACAGTTATTAATCTTTATTTTAAAGTTAGGTAAATCAAGGGACCACGCCGTATAACACGGAACGGGTTTCCTCCCAAGAATACCAGTGCATAAAACAAACAACGCAATGATAAATAAAGAACAATGAAGCTATTATAAGACCCAGGTCCCATCACACAATGCAACGCAAGCCGGAGGATAGGGTTTTTACCTTATAATAGCCAAAGAATGCTTGGTACGTTTAAAACAAATCATTTGATACTATTATAAGTGTATAGTGTCAAAATAATTTCAATCATAAATATCAATCATAGATGACATGGGTACCATATATCATGTCGCCATACTAGGCTCTACAATCAAAACCGCAAAGTCACATATTTGGAAATTGGATTTCCATCTATGAACCGAGGCCAGGGATCGTCCTCTACCGATTCGAGACGCTCTAGCCTGTGTCTCAGGACCCAAACTCAGGTGGGCCCTTGGAGCGACAGGGCCGGTCCACCGATGTGGATTAAAATGCTTGAACACTGCGTTTCCCCACCCTTTAGGGTGTTAATGAGCCAATGAATGACTCCATCGGTCCCGGATCGACCGATATAACCGAGGCGCCTCGCAACAGCAACAACCACACAGGTGAAAATAATATAAATGTCAGCTAGTTTAAGCACTGACACCACCTCTAGCTAAAAAGAAATGCATGTCCTCCCTGAGGTCCTCTCCCGTTTCTGGTTCACAATCGGGGTGTGAGGCTCGCGAATCAACGCTACACAAAGCCATGCCACACAGGTCGTGCTTTGATCATCAACCACAAGACTTTGCTTTTCAACAGAAGCCTTGATCATTTGCCACTTAGGCATGCCACACAGGCCATTCAGTCCATGTGATTGATATCCATAAATATATAACCCCTGAGCTCGTACGTCTCAGAGAAGGGCGTTAAGCAAGAGAATAAATTCTCCGCCGCCAAACAGATATATATTTAATAGAAATCAATCACACAGAATAAAATCCAATGTCCGACACACAGTCCATTTACAAATTCGTTCTGGGTCTGAACGAAACCAGAGGCACCTTGTACCTCGCATATCCATCAATCTCCAAGTACGTTTGGACGATCACCAACGAATTCCTTCCTCTTGGGTGTACAGCCCAATCAAGATCATCAGTAATCACCCAAATGACGTGAAGACCTCCGGTCTTCAACCACCGTCTTCCTCTTCGACTTATCGTCGTATCAGTTATTCAGAATGGGATAAACCCGGTCTTTCCGAATAACTCGCGTATATAATAAACAAGTGTTACACAAACACAACATACGCCCTATTCCAATTCATCAGTCACTAACCGTAAATTAGCAAGAGAATAATTTCCCAAATATTAACCCAGAAGGCCGAAACCTACATCAGATCAATACCCAGGAAACCATTCTTCTTAGCTAACCTACAGTTAGTTTCTAAATTTCACATTCTTAGGGAAAGGTTCCCATTAATTTTATCAAAGATAAATTCTTTTAAATTTATTCTTTAATCTTCCTTTGAATATCAATTCAAACCAAATTATGGTTTATCCAAACTAGCCGGGATTAAACGAACCTTACCGAAGTAATCATTTGTTTTGTTTCCCAATCCCAACCTATTCATCCCATGAAGTAAAACTGGTCATACTTCGTATCTAACACCACGGTGTTATCGGTAAATTCAATTACCATTTCACGTTCAAATATAATTAAAGATTTAACTATTGCCTGGAGCAAAACTGGTGATACTCCATTCTCGATCTTTTCAATCTAATTTAAGATTTATTAAAACTCCACTTAGTTTTAATCCTTAACTGGGTTAAAAAATCAATGTCATTTAAAACACGGTTCACGATAAACCCAAAATCACATTCCATTCTATCGCCTTTAACCGTAAAATAGCAAGTGAGCAATTCCCTAAATATTAACCCCGAAAGCCGAAACCAACATCAGATCAATACCCAAGAAACCATTCAACTTAACTAATCTCTAGTTAGTTTCTGATTTTCTTAACTCATTTGGGTCTAAGAACAGTATTATTGAAGATACCGTTCACGACAACCCAAAATCACATTTAATATTAAATACAAGGCTCTGAATAGAAAATATATCAGCTTATATTCAATATCAAATTCTACGACCAACAAATATCGTATTGGAAATAACGATATAAATATATCTTTCAAATTCCCATAACAATATCTGTATCATCACGAAATCCAACATCGAAATATTCCAAAGACAATTTCGATTCAAATCCATTCCAATTCAATTATTGAAATTCTGGTTACTTTTAAAACCATTTCAAATCCAATTTATTTAAAAAAAATGGATTTTAATTCTAGTTCAAAACTAGTTCATTTCGATAAAAATCTATTTTTATCTTTTCAGATATGGAGTTTTTCATCCCAATTCTCCATGAATCATTTCTTATGATTTTACACAAATTATTACTATTTTTAATGATTTTATCAAGGCCCGTACAGTCGATTTCCATCAACGGCCATCGAACTACACTTACAACGACCTTTTCCGAATTTGATTTGGACATAATTCCAAATCCAACCGTTAGATTTATAATTTCTAATATCCTTAGAAAGCTCTTTTCGATACGAACCCAATGGTTCCGGTTTTAGGAGAATCCGACGGTCGGATCTCCCGTAATATCCGTTTGAAGTCAATGGTCGAAATTCGCGAACTGCCGCGGCGCGTTCTATTCAGGCTATTATATATATAATATATATATATTATATATTTCGTTGATTTCCTTTTAAAACTTATTTTATAAATCATTTTAAATTAATTTTTAAAAACGATTTCAACTTCATATTCAATTTCTAATCAAAATTGAATATTCCACATCATCGATATACAAATGATAATATTTTCAAAACGTTATATTTTGAAATCACTTCCTTTTCTATATTCATTATAAAAATGAATAAAATCGATATAAATATCGTCCACGTCAAAATGGCGTCAATCTAATCAAATGGCTTTATATATTTCAATAACTTCGTTATTCTATTCAACAAATGAATATTTTCTTCAACACATGAATTTTTTGTTTTTTTTATTCAACACATGAATTTATACTTCTATTCAACACATGAATTTATACTTCTATTCAACACATGAATTTATATTTCTTATTTTCCAAATTTGAATGAGGCCCAATCAATTACCATAAAACGTTTATTATATGGATTCCCTACAACACATGTAAATAAAAGCAACGATAAATAATCAACCATCATCCAAAGTGCATCACACAACTGCATAAGCATTAAACATCAATAATTAATGTTTACACAGTCTGTCGATCAATCGATCGACATACAATTAAACAATCGGGATTAGTGTACGTCAAATATCATCCCAATACCCGTGTGGGGTTTCAAATCAACAAACACAGATTTTATTTGTGCAGTTGGGCGATGTGTAAAATTTATCGTCCCAATCAATATCAGTCAAATCAGTGTATATAAACAAATCTCCGATTTGTTTATTACTATTTATTTTATATACGCGTTAAAAATTATATTTTTAACTATAAAATATTTTCCACTATAAAATATTTTATTTCTTTTCACTTCACACAATCAAATTTCATAACACAGCAATCAAAAAAAAGTCATCCATGGTCTGTGGACGACGGGTGTCGGGTGCTACTAAACACCGTCTGCATCATTGTATATATTTCAAACTAGAAATAGAAATAAAAGTGAGGTGTTCTCACCGAGAGCTAAACCAAACGCCACGACTCTTCTTATGTAGAAAATCTTCCTCTTGTTTCCAACGCAGTCTGTTTCACGAAGTTTATACTAAAAATCACATTTTTATAACTTCGCTATATATATAAAAATCACATTTTTATCTCTCTACTTCACGATAAAAATAAAGTACAAATTTTTGTTTCACTACATATATTTACAACGCTTCTTTCTAGATAAAAATTATATTTTTATATTTCTACTTCTTATATAAAGATCGAATTTTTATTATCTATATATTATAAAAATTATATTTTATTACTCTACCTTAATAAAAACCATATTTTTAATACTCTACCTAAGTAAAAATCATATTTTTATTATCTACATTATATAAAAATCTTATTTTTATATCTTCTATAAGTTAAAAATCGGATTTTAATTCTCTCTAAAATATAAAGATCATATTTTTATAAATAAAAATATAATCCTTTCACTTTTAAATCAAATCTTTTCTATGATAAAAAGCAGTTCTTTATATTAAAAATTGTTATTTTATATATTACACTTCATATATACTAACCGATTAATAATAAAAATAAATAAATATAAATTAAAAAAACATACCTTTACAATTAGAAGAAGGGAGGGGGGTTTCACGCATCGGAGGTGTGCTCGAGGGGGGGGGGGTCAGCGGCCTCTGGTGTTCGGCGGAGGGTGGCGGCGAATCTAGGTGGTTGGGGTGGCGGCAGGGTGCTGATTTGGGGCTTCGGCTCGCGCTCGAGATGGAGGTTGGGCAGAGGAGGGGGTGCGCGACGGGGGAGGCGGGGGAGGAGGAGGAAGAAGCGGCGGTGGCGGTATGGGGGATGCGATTGCTTTAGGTTTTTTTCTTTTTTTCTTTTTATTTTCTTCCTGAAGAATAACGACGGGGGGGGAGGGGGGGGAGGGGGCTGAAAGGATATAGGAGATGAAAGAGTTATTTTATTAAATTAATTAATTTCAAAAAGCAACTTTTTATTTCGACTTCGAAATCAAACTCACCGACTGTCGTCCATAGCTAATTACCCCGTTCCGAACACAATGGGGTATGTATCGCAGGCTGATTCGACTGTTTCGATCAGTTTTCGTCAAAATCAAAATATAACTCTATATATTGAATTTGAACGCGCATTTCAATTTACTGGGGCCACGTACGAACTCTAAAAATTCCCGAAAAATATTTTCTAGCTTCGTATGGACGATACGGTCCTAACAAAACTAATTTCGTCAAATTCCGAGATCGTTTGAAAAATGGCCATTTTCCAGCCGATTAAAATCAACTGAAACTGTTAAAACACGTTTTACTTCGCCACGCTCACATATCGATTCGAAAAATTATGAATTTTGGAATCTAGCAATAACTGTAACACCCCACGTCCATTAATGTCACTCACAAAGGGAATGCATTAACTTCCATGGAGGTTATAAGCGAATATAGAACAGAAAAATTACAACAAGACAGATAATAAGTAGTACTTGGAAATCTAAAACTTCATTTTATTGCAGCGGAAACATGTTTATTACATCACAAAACCATTAATCAGAGTCAAGTACATTATCCATCTTCATAAAACAAAACACATAATCCCATTACACAAATAGCCATTAAAGAAGATAACAAGCTAGACTTTACTTCAACGGTCCAAGCTGGACTACCCACTTTCGATCGGCTCCCTACTCGTAGATACCCGTGCTGGCCCCACAGTGGGGTGTATCACTCCCCTAAAGTGGCAACCCGATACAACTTGAGAATGCACGACCTATACCTACACGATGCAACAACGTCTTACCTACCAGCCCGGGTCCACACACGCATATGAAACCCGTTGGACTTGCGTTGCCACCGCTCCCCGTTTTGGCCTCTTACAGTCGAACCCAGCATGCGTGTCCCGTCCTCGACTTGGGTCGAGCCCACAAAGATACGTTTGGGATACTGGTCGAAATGGTCCCCCACAAGCTACCCACCTAAGCTTGTCACTAGTATATCCCACTTAACCCTCTTAGTCATGTTCATTTACATGTGTGTTTGGTTCAGTCTTACTAATCGTATTTCACATGCCACTAAGGGCACCCCCTAGATTCCTCATGCCACCCAAGGCACCTACTTAACCCCCATGTCCCACCTTACATGTTTATCTGGTTAAGTATTTCTTAATTCATTCAGGCCATAACCTCATAAAGACCTCTCACATTAGACTGGCATTTATGGCAGCTGGATTTGCCGAGCGGGTCCGGGCAGTCTTACACCATAAAAGAGTCTAACCTCGTGTCTTTACAACCGTTATGCTTTAGTTTAGGCCTAGGACCTCTCACATTGGGCTGACATTTGTGACCACTGGATTTGCCGGGCGGGTCCGGGCAGGTTTACGTCACAAACGAGTCCAACCTCGTGTCCTAAGCATTGATTAACACTTAAAATCTTTTACCCCAGTTTTAATAATTCCCTATTCAAATTATTAATTAAGTCAACTTTTAATGATGTCCATAATTGACTCAATTATGGCCATCCACTTATGGCATGCAAAATCATATCAATTGCACCCCAACTTTTTAATATTAAATCCTTAATATTACCCCTACCCCACGTTTATACGTTCGCTTATTCAACGCATAATATAGGCTAGACTTGTATAGTCTAACACCTAGCACAAAGATAAATTATTACAACATATAGACAATTAAAATAAATCTAATAATAATAGGGGTGAAACTTGCATAAACTACACATGTTAAGGATCAAAAGGTGTCAACTTGTTAAATGTCTCAATTTACATGATATGATCATAGCCCAAATCTATACATAAACTTGCATATGGGGTTTTTAGGCAACATAATGATGGTGTGAACTAGCATAGGATATCACATATGTCATAGCATAATTCTAGATGTCATAATAGATGTCTTGGCATATGTTCATAACTTTTCTAATCAATCTAACTTGCATATGTGACTTGTCATATAGATCAACATAACCCAAACATGATGATTTAATTAACATGAACTAACTAGCATAGATGGTAACATCATGGCCTTTTTAACATGTATGATTCATTACAACTTAGAATAGAAACTTTCAACATACATAACATCATCATAGCATGATTTACAACATATAAGATATCATCATCACATAACATTGGATTTACAATATACATGATAGCAAAAGGAGTTTACAACAACATATACGATAATTCACATCATCTACTCATAATCCATTCATAACTCAACCTAATTAAAATGATAATAATCTTGTTAAGATCATCATACTCACAATTTAGAGAAGAAAAGAGAGAATTTTGCTTTGCTTTAGGGTTGAGAGAATTAGAATTGAATTTGCTTTTCTTCTTTCTTAGTTGGCGGCGGCTCCATTGATTCCCATGGCGACAGTAACTATTCTATTTTAATTAGGTTTAGGGTTAGCTTTAGGATGTATTTATAGGTGTAGGAAGTTATTTAGGACCATTAGATTAACCCTGAACCATGAGAACCAATCAAATGCAAAATCTGCATTTGAGCGAATCGGCCCACGGGTTGACAGCCAAACACCCTGGATTAACCCCTAGTCGACCCAGCGGTGCTTGGGTCGACCTCAAAAATGGGCCGGTTCGGTTATTCCCCCTCCCAATTCGCTGTTTTGAACTTTTTCGCATATTTATTTATTTAAATTTTAATTTTTATATATATATATCAATATATATATTTCTTTGCAACCCATTTCACTTAATTCTTTTCTAAAAATAAAGTATACTTTAATTTGTGAATTTTAATGTTATAAAATTACGGGGTGTTACATTCTCCCCTCCTTAAAGGATTTCGTCCCCGAAATCTCCAAGTCAAGAAGAATGTATATCCTACCATCTAATCGTCCATCTACTCAACCATCAAACACCAGCATCCATTGTCCTTAAAAGACTTCTAATGCTTTAATGTTTATATGCACAGTGTGTGTATATGTCCATATCTAATGCAAAATTAGGCGGTCTACTGATTCAGTCGACCTCCTTAGTGCAATTCATGATAGTGTCATGCGTCCAATATGTATGCAAAAGATTCCTAATGATACATATTAATTCTATATGCGTGCACAACCATCCACCCGAATGCAGCAACTATATGATAATACAACCATTATACATCCATTTTACTAAATACATCCATATATATGCAATATGCAATATGAAGTGACCGAGCCGATCTGGTGCCTAATAGTGTGTGTGTATGCATCCACGAGCAACCACTAGCAAACACTTGCATCCACTTTGCATCCACCATACATAACATGTCTCAAACACATGTTTCAACCATAGGATTATCCTAACTAAAGGTCAAAGATACTATCGAGAGGATATACTAAAGATAAGATAAGTACAAGCTATGCGATAAAGGAGAAATTAAAGGAAATAACCTCAAAAAGAAAAGGGTATCGTGAACGCATCTTCTCTTCCGTCTCCCAAGTAGCGTTGCTCTCATCATCTCCCCATTGCACTTTGACTAGTCTGACCTCTCGATTCCTCAACCTCTTGATCTCCGACCCAAGAATGCACGTAGGAGCTCGTCGAATTGTCGCATCACGCTCTATCTCCACCTCTCTAAGCAAGCTCGGCTCTACCACTTCCGCGGTCTTGTGCAAGAACTTCCTCAAATGTGACACATGGAATACGTCATGTACACCACTAAGTCTCTCGGGCAACTCCACTCTATACGCCATCCGTCCAACCCTCTCCTTAATAGGAAACGGCCCTACAAACCTTGGTGATAATTTCCCAACGGACCCAAAGCGAACAACGTTTCGTAATGGAGACACTTTAACAAAGACCATGTCCCCATCTTCAAATTCGAGATCTGTCCTCCTCTTATCCGCATAAGATTTCTGCCTATCATGTGCTGCTTTCATCCTCCTTCGAATCAAGTCGATCTTCTCCGAAGTCTCCCTAATCATATCGGGCCCAAGTAAGATCTTATCCGTAGATTCCCACCAACATGTAGGTGAACGACAAGGTCGTCCATATAGAGCTTCGAATGGTGCCATACCAATGCTGGACTGAAAGCTATTATTATATGCGAACTCAACCAATGGAAGATGCTCTTCCCATGTACCCCCAAAGTCTAGGATACATAGCCTCAACAGATCCTCTAGAATGCGATTCACCCTCTCGGTCTGGCCGTCCGTCTGAGGATGGTATGCGGTGCTCAAACATAACTGAGTCCCTACCGCCTCTTGTAAGCTTCTCCAAAATTCGCTAGTGAAAATAGGATCGCGGTCGCTCACTATGCTAGAAGGAACATCGTGCAAACGAACTATTTCTCGGTCGTATACAGAAGCTAACCATGGAGCAGTCCTCTTACTCTTCACGGGAATGAAATGGGCGCTCTTAGTTAGTCTATCTACTATAACCCAAATCCCCGTATTACCCTTTCTCGATCTCGGTAATCCGTCAATAAAGTCCATCGAGACGCTTTCCCACTTCCATAGTGGAACCTCCAATGGGTGGAGTAACCCACCGGGTTTCTTTTGCTCCGCTTTTACTTGTTGGCACACCAAGCATCTAGCGACATACTCGGCCACGTCCCTCTTCATACAGGACCAAAAGTAAACTCGATTCATGTCTTTGTACATCTTGTCCCCGCCGGGATGAATGGTCATCTTCGAATGATGTGCTTCGTCAAGAATAGTCTTCCTTAGGTCATCGTCTTTTGGTACACAAAGTCTACCGTCCCTACGTAACCAACCCTTATCGTCTAGGGTATACCTACGGAGATGGCTTGATGACTCCCCTCCTTTGAGTTTTTTTACTAACTCAACCAACTGCGGGTCGTCTCGCTGTGCCTCGCCAATCCATCCCAAAAGCGTAGGTCTGACCTCCAAGGATGCTAGCAAACCGGGTACGAAGTCAACGGAAGGTCTAAAGTCAAACATCGAAATGAATTCTAAACTTCGCCGCTCAACAAACAAAGGACTTAAGGATAATCTTTTTCTACTTAAGGCGTCTGCCACCACGTTACCCTTGCCAGGGGTATAGGCTATTTCGAAGTCGTAGGACGCTAAGAACTCCATCCACCTTTGCTGCCTTAAGTTCAAGTCCTTTTGAGAGAATAGGTATTTTAAAGACTTGTGGTCAGTGAATAATTCGAATTTCTTGCCAAGAAGATAATGACGCCAAGACTTAAGCGCGAAAACAATAGCGGCCAATTCTAGGTCATGTGTAGGATAATTTTTCTCATGCGCTCTCAACTGCCTTCCACCATAGGCTATTACCCTACCCTCTTGCATTAAGACTGCGCCTAGTCCTGTCCCACAAGCATCGGTATAAACGGTAAACGGCTTACCCCCGTCTGGCAATACTAAGACTGGGGCTGAAGTCAAAGCTCTCTTCAAACGTTGGAACGCATCATCACAATCTACGTCCCATGTGAAAACTAGGTTCTTCTTCGTCAAGCGTGTCAATGGAGCTGATATCTTTGCGAAGTCTTTGATAAACTTCCTATAGTAGCCAGCCAACCCAAGAAACTTCTCACTTCGGTAGCATTTTTAGGGACCTTCCAATCTTGGATGGCCACCACCTTCGCGGGATCCACGGTTATCCCTTCTTTGGAAACTACGTGCCCCAAGAACCGCACTTCCTTCCTCCAGAAGTGACACTTAGAAAATTTAGCCTTAAGGCTATGCGCTCGTAGGGTCTCCAACACTTCCCTAAGATGTAGGGCATGCTCTTCTTCATCCTTAGAAAAGATCAAGATGTCATCTACAAAGACTACCACGAATTTGTTAAGGTACTCCCTAAACACCCTACTCATCAAATCAACAAAATCTGCTGGGGCGTTTGTCAAACCGAAGGGCATCACTAGCCATTCATAGAAACCGTCCGGAGTCCTAAAGGCAGTCTTGTCTATGCTATCCTCAGCCACTCTCAACTGATGGAACCCAGTGGCTAAGTCCAACTGCGAAAACACTGAGGCACCAACTAACTGATCGAAGAGATTGTCAATCCTCGCCAGTGGGTGTCTGTTCTTCTTAGTAAGCTTATTAAGTTCTCTATAGTCCACACAAAGTCTAAGGGACCCATCCGCCTTCGTGGCAAATACTACTGGAGCACCCCACTCCGATATACTTCGTCTTATGAACCCCTTCTCAAGCAACTCCTTCACTTGGTTATCGAGTTCCCTCCTTTCACGTGGAGCCATGTGGCGTACTGGCAAAGATACTGGTTTCGCATTATCCACAAGATATATTCGAAAATCTATCTCCCGCTTCGGAGGCAAGCCCTTCACCTCCTCAAACACATCCGAATATTCTCGGACCACTCTAACAGATCGTAGATTTTCCTCAGACGCGTCAAGCGATTCTAGATAACTTAGCATAACCGAATTTATGGGATTACAAAAGATTTCGAGAGTGTTGCCAAGGCGAGTCACGAGCCTAACTACTCTCGTTTCACAATCAAGAACGGCCGCATTTCTGGATAACCAATCCATTCCTAAAATTAGCCCATAGCCCGTGAAGCCCAACACATAAGCATCACATCTAAATTCAACGCTAAGTATGGAAATTTTCAAATCCAAACACATCATAGACAAATAAGCTGAGCCCCCAATTGGATTCGAAACAACTAAGGGATCCTCTACTAAACTGGTGTTTAAGTGCAGTGATTCAACTAATGATGTAGAGATAAACGAATGTGATGCGCCCGAATCGAATAAGGTACGGACAGGATGATCAAACATAAAAACTAAGCTTTCAACAGAAATGGTTATACCTCGTTCTTGCAGCGGTGGGACCGCGAGAGCCTGAACTTGTCCCCTTGCCTGCCCTGGTGCCATAAGAGCCTGCACCTGTCCTCCCGAGGTAGCTCCTGCCCTCTGCCCCTTCTTTGGGCAGTCCTTCACTAAATGTCCCGCATCGCCACAATGAAAACAACCTGTCTTCTTTTTCTTTCGGCAATCCTTGCTGAGATGGCCTGGTGTCCCACAGTTAAAACATTTCTTCTTTCCCTTTTCATTATTGTCTTTACCACCCTTCTTGTTTTGCTGTTGTGGTTTCTTCTGATCCCCCTTCTTCTCGGGTGCCTTATCAGCTTTAGCGCTTTTCTCCTCATGCATAAGCGCCATTTCTACTAACTTCTCAAAGGTGGCCCCCATAGGGATGTGGGTCATAGCCAACCCTTGCAATGGTTCATTCAAGCCATTCACGAACCTCAGCGCCTTCTTCTCCAGCGTGTTCACTAAGTCCAAGCCAAACCTTGCTAACTGGTTAAATTTATTGACATATTCTTTCACTGATGAGCTTCCTTGCTTCAATGTCAAGAACCTTTCCATATATAGATTTTTTTCCGCCCTTGAGAGAAACTTCGCCTCGAACCTACGTCTAAAATCCACCCAAGAGTCAACAGGACGCTCCCCATTAGTGACCTCCCACCAAAACGAGGCCTCTCCCTTCATCAACCAAGCTGCTAAACGAACTCTCCTCCCTTCTTCTACTTCAAAGATTTCTAGCAATTCTTCCACCTCCTTAAGCCAATCTCTAGCTTCCACAAACGTTTCTGACCCTTGAAAGGGTTATCCACCCATAGCTTTGAATTCCTTGCACGTCTTTGCAAAAGTATCTACGCGAGGAGGAGGAGGAACGGGTGCAACTGGTGGTGGAGGAACATTGGCCGGACCTGCGGTGGCCCTAGCCTCTAACAGCTTCCTATACCATCCTGGTATCGTTACACCGTCAGGTAGGTTAAGATCTTCAACCATGCTAAAACGAAAAAGGAAAGATTCAAAATGGAGAATTCGAAAGATAAAGATATATGGCTATTGGGGATTATGTTTTTCATAAAAACTTTTCTCTTTAAATTTCTCATTAAAACATGTTTTTGAAAGCACTTCTTCCAAAAATAACTATTTTTCTAAAGTATTTTTATCTGTTCTGGTAACCTTAAGCTCTGATACCACGTGTAACACCCCATGTCCATTAATGTCACTCACAAAGGGAATGCATTAACTTCCATGGATGTTATAAGAGAATATAGAACAGAAAAATTACAACAAGACAGATAATAAGTAGTACTTGGAAATCTAAAACTTCATTTTATTGCAGCGGAAACATGTTTATTACATCACAAAACCATTAATCAGAGTCAAGTACATTATCCATCTTCATAAAACAAAACACATAATCCCATTACACAAATAGCCATTAAAGAAGATAACAAGCTGGACTTTACTTCAATGGTCCAAGCTTTCCAAGAGAGATGAAGAAATCCAATCAAACTCCACTAGAGCTGGGCCCAACCTGAGGACCTGGAGGGGGAAAAGGATGGAAATGGAGGGGGTCAGACATAAAATCTGGCGAGTATGATAATTCTAACAATACTATTACCAAAATAACTAGACTAAGGCATAAGCTGGAAGACAAGTAAATGTCTATGAACTCTTAGGAAGATAAAGATAGCATTTAAGATAACGTTAAAGATAACGGTAAAGGCACACCTAATTACTAACGAATGATTACTACACTGCACCGCACATTACTACACTGCACCGCGCCAATTACTACACTGCACCGCACTAGTCACCCTAAAGGTTGATCCCACTTGCTTCACACAGAAACTATATAAATAGCCTTGCGTACCCCTAGCTGACTACATAGGTGCCGTCTGCCCCTATCTCCACTAGGTGTACCCCACTACCCTCTTAGAAATTTTATAAGTAACTTCGTGTACTCCTAGCTGACTACATAGGTGCCGTCTGCCCCTATCTCCACTAGGTGTGCCCCACTACCCACTTTCGATCAGCTCCCTACTCGTAGATACCCGTGCTGGCCCCACAGTGGGGTGTATCACTCCCCTAAAGTGGCAACCCGATACAACTTGAGAATGCACGACTTATACCTACACGATGCAACAACGTCTTACCTACCAGCCCGGGTCTACACACGCATATGAAACCCGTTGGACTTGCGTGCCACCGCTCCCCGTTTTGGCCTCTTACAGTCGAACCCAGCATGCGTGTCCCGTCCTCGACTTGGGTCAAGCCCACAAAGATACGTTTGGGATACTGGCCGAAATGGGCCCCCACAAGCTACCCACCTAAGCTTGTCACTAGTATATCCCACTTAACCCTCTTAGTCATGTTCATTTACATGTGTGTTTGGTTAAGTCTTACTAATCGTATTTCACATGCAACTAAGGGCACCCCCTAGATTCCTCATGCCACCCAAGGCACCTACTTAACACCCATGTCCCACCTTACATGTTTATCTGGTTAAGTATTTCTTAATTCATTCAGGCCATAACCTCATAAAGACCTCTCACATTAGTCTGGCATTTATGGCAGCTGGATTTGCCGGGCGGGTCCGGGCAGTCTTACACCATAAAAGAGTCTAACCTCGTGTCTTTACAACCGTTATGCTTTAGTTTAGGCCTAGGACCTCTCACATTGGGCTGACATTTGTGACCACTGGATTTGCCGGGCGGGTCCGGGCAGGTTTACGTCACAAACGAGTCCAACCTCGTGTCCTAAGCATTGATTAACACTTAAAATCTTTTACCCCAGTTTTAATAATTCCCTATTCAAATTATTAATTAAGTCAACTTTTAATGATGTCCATAATTGACTCAATTATGGCCATCCACTTATGGCATGCAAAATCATATCAATTGCACCCCAACTTTTTAATATTAAATCCTTAATATTACCCCTACCCCACGTTTATACGTTCGCTTATTCAACGCATAATATAGGCTAGACTTGTATAGTCTAACACCTAGCACAAAGATAAATTATTACAACATATAGACAATTAAAATAAATCTAATCATAATAGGGGTGAAACTTGCATAAACTACACATGTTAAGGATCAAAAGGTGTCAACTTGTTAAATGTCTCAATTTACATGATATGATCATAGCCCAAATCTATACATAAACTTGCATATGGGGTTTTTAGGCAACATAATGATGGTGTGAACTAGCATAGGATATCACATATGTCATAGCATAATTCTAGATGTCATAATAGATGTCTTGGCATATGTTCATAACTTTTCTAATCAATCTAACTTGCATATGTGACTTGTCATATAGATCAACATAACCCAAACATGATGATTTAATTAACATGAACTAACTAGCATAGATGGTAACATCATGGCCTTTTTAACACGTATGATTCATCACAACTTAGCATAGAAACTTTCAACATACATAACATCATCATAGCATGATTTACAACATATAAGATATCATCATCACATAACATTGGATTTACAATATACATGATAGCAAAAGGGGTTTACAACAACATATATGATAATTCACATCATCTACTCATAATCCATTCATAACTCAACCTAATTAAAATGATAATAATCTTGTTAAGATCATCATACTCACAATTTAGAGAAGAAAAGAGAGAGTTTTGCTTTGCTTTAGGGTTGAGAGAATTAGAATTGAATTTGCTTTTCTTCTTTCTTAGTTGGCGGCGGCTCCATTGATTCCCATGGCGACGGTAACTATTCTATTTTAATTAGGTTTAGGGTTAGCATTAGGATGTATTTATAGGTGTAGGAAGTTATTTAGGACCATTAGATTAACACTGAACCATGAGAACCAATCAAATGCAAAATCTGCATTTGAGCGAATCGGCCCACGGGTTGACAGCCAAACACCCTGGATTAACCCCTAGTCGACCCAGCGGTGCTCGGGTCGACCTAAAAAATGGGCCGGTTCGGTTATTCCCCCTCCCAATTCGCTGTTTTGAACTTTTTCGCATATTTATTTATTTTAATTTATATATATATATATATATCAATATATATATATATCTCTGCGCAACCCATTTCACTTAATTCTTTTCTAAAAATTAAGTATACTTTAATTTGTGAATTTTAATGTTATAAAATTACGGGGTGTTACAATAACTCTACACCCCGGATCCAAAAAAATTGGTTTCGTCGAAATCCGAGATCGTTTGCAAAATTTCCATTTTTAAAGGCCTTTATATATATATATATTAAAATATATATAAGTTCCACAACGACTTTTCTGAATTTTAAACTGGACGTATCTTTCAATTTCTAAAGTGAAATCTCAGTTTCTTAGATCCGTTAGAAAGATATCATCAAACAGATTCAGATATTTCTTGTTTCGTTGAAATACGATTTATTTTGAATCATGTATATTCATTTGAAATTCGAAATCGAATTTTCGAACTGTAGCGCCATTTCAGGCTCGTTATATAATTAAAATAAAATTATTCGTTTTAACTTCATCGAAAATAAATTTTCCGTCATTATTATTTAAAATAATTCATTTTAAACAATCAAAATCCGTCAAAATCGCCAAAATAAATTTTTTAAATTGGCTCAGAATTTCCGGGTTGTTACATGCCCAACCTTGACAACTAGGCCTTTCTACAAGACCCAAGGTACTCGACCTACAACTGATCTTTTAGACGTCTCTAGTGTACCTTTGCTTCGAGCCTACTAGAACTTACGACTACAATAATCTCTCGGCCTTTGCATCTCTAGTCATCCAACTCGACGACTTTTCATAGCTCAAGCAACCTTCTCGAGCAACCATTATCCACCAACTCATGACCTTTGAATTGTCACCTCATTCGCTATTCTACACCGATCAACGAACACCTTCCAACTCTTTGAATATTCCCACTTGAATTCTTCTCGAAGTTACACCATCACCGAGCCAATTACATCACTGCGGCTAGGGTTCGGAGGGTTGCCCCAAAAAAATATTGTTTTCAAGCTCTTTTCTTCAAATCCAAGTCGTACCCGAAAAACGAACTTTTTCAGAAAATGACCCTATTGGAAACAAACCATAGCATCATGGCTATCAACCACAGCGTTTAAAAGCGCTGCTAAAAACATGACCGATCAGCCCCTTCAGACCGACCCGGCCTAGACTAGGCCGACCCGACCCAGTCCCTTCTTGACTTCAAACTTGACCGACCCGATCCGATCACCCCCCTCTGGAACATGACCGACCCGATCCGGCTACCTCAACATCACCGACCCGATCTGATCACCAACATGACTGACCCGATCCGGTCAACCCTTCATCACCTCAACTTATGACCCGACCCGACTCATCTTGAATGGACTGACCCGACCAGACATTGCCCGACCCGACCAGCTCCACTGACCGACCCGTTCTGACTTGTTCTCCACGACAGGATTTGAGACCGACTCGACCCAACTTATGGCCAACCCATTTCCTGCACATTTCAATTCAACTCCAATTTCGACCAAAACTCCACCAAACGGCAATTCCGATGAAACTAACTTAAACAAATCCTCAACCACAATCATAAACAGGTCATAACATCGCTAACAACATGAATATGAGGATTACCACAAAAATGATGTAAATCTCACCAAATTCCATTAAAATGAACATATGATCAAAATGAGAGTGCTAACATACATAACATATGAAATGACATGGAAATAATGGGTAAAACTTGCTAAACTACACCATAGAGTGATTCATATGAAATTGGACATATAATGGTGTAAATCTATGGTAAAACACTTGAATTTGATGAGAAACATGCGCAAACACTCATATACTTCATTGGATTCATGTGAGAGATGTAAATCACTCACCGATTTGCCAAAACAAGCTAAAATCAATGAAATAGGAATCCGGACAGCAACCACCTCGCACCAATAGCTTTGATCTGATGAACTCTTGCTTTAATTGATGTAGATCTATCCTCCAATGGTGTAGACCTATGATTTCCCTCCTTGGTATTGGATTTTTTAATGGTGGAAAGATGTTAGAGGAAGGAGAAGCACAAGGCCACCCAATGAGGAAATAAAAAAAAACTAAACCATTTCCCATATCCCTCACCCCCTATTTATACCCTCCCATTAGCCCACTATTGGGCCTCTCCAATTCATCCCATTATGACTTACCAAATCTGGACATCCAACCAAAAAACCTTAAAACAGCGATTTCTCCCAAATCGCTAAGCCAAATCTTTAGTATAACCACTCTACGGAAAGGCAATCATCAATTTTTTCCAATGGCACAGGTCTCACCCTCTGATTCGACCTGAATCAAAAGTTATTGTAACACTCCGTATTTTCTATAAATATTAAAATTAACAAATCTAAGAAAACTTGATTTTTAAAAGAAGAATTGGGTGAAACATGTTATGCCATTGCGTTCGTCTCGGAATTCTGCTTGAGATAGAGTCCGAGTTTGCGTGAAACGGACTTCGTATGAAGAAGTTATGGAGGTTAGAAGATTTCTAGTGTAAGTAGAAATTAAATTAAAAATAATAATTAAATAATCAATTCAGTTCGAAATTCAAAAACTCAGAAATCGGCTGAGCAGGAAATCTCCCGCTCAGGGTGTCGACCCCCCCAGGGGGTGTCGACATAGGAGTCGACCCCCCTATAATGGTGTCGACATAGGTGTCGACCCCCCTGTAGGGGTCAACCCCTGCCAACTGTGCTGGACAATGATGATTTTCTGATTCATAGGCTACTGGCGACTTCTGATTGGCTTGATGACACATTTTCTTGGACTAGACGGCCCTGATGACTCCTAGGTTGATCTAAAGGCTTGTATTAATCCTAAACTTCTATATAATCACCCCAAACCTCAACCCTAGACCTCACAACCCTATACTATGAAGCCGTCATGTTGTCCATGCCAAAGCTAGCCTAGTCTCCATCTTCTCCAAACTAGATATCAAGTTAGAAAGCTCCAAACCAAATCCAAACTAGAGAATCAAACGTCTAAATCAAGGGTTAAGCCTAAAAAATTCAGAAATCAGATCCCAGAATACAAGATCCGTTCCTTTTCTGTAAGTTCAGTTATTATTCAGATTTAAACATCTAATAGAAATCATGACTATAATAATCGGATCTAGAACTATGCCTAATTCTAATTCATGCCTTTCCTTTTCACAAATCTGAATTTCCTATGCCTATGAGACTATTGTGATTGATGTAATGACACCTATCATGCCTATGAGACTATTGTGACTGAAATAACGAAACCTATCATGCCTATGGGACTGTTGTGATTGACATAATGGAACCTATCATGCCTATGAGACTGTTGTGATTGATATGATGGAACCTGTCATGTTGTACATCCTATGCCTATGAGACTATTGTGATTGATATAATGGGACTTATCATGTTGTACATCAAAATTATTGATTCTCTTAAGTCCAATTCTATCTAATCTTTACACCTATGGTGTAAATTGCTTAGCTTGCCCACACTTATTATTAATGTACAACATGCCTATTGAAACATGATTCTTGAATTGGGTACACCTTTACATGCCTATTTTTCCTTATGTCAATTCTTATGCTCCTTGTCCATTTTTTCCCTTTTTACTTTCTTTTGTGAATACTAAGTTTATTTGGAACTTAGATTGAATCTCGTTGTATGTGCAACTATAACGCGGGAAAATTGGGTATAATTTAATTGATTAAATTTTGGGCATAGCATGTGAATGTGGCATAGAACTTGTACTGACTACACTAAAAAAGACCTAAACTTGGACACATGTGACAAATATGTAAAATGGCTAAAGATGATCATGCCTAACCCGAGGTTAGTTTGAGTTGCGGTGTAAGACTGCCCGGAACCGCCCGGCACATCCATCGACCGCAACAATATAGATCTAATGTGAGAGGTTAGCGCACTAAGCCGAAAAACCCAAGGTTAGATTGAGCTGCGGTGTAAGACTGCCCGGAACCGCCCGGCACATCCAGCGACCGCAACAATATAGATCTAATGTGAGAGGTTGGTGCTTTAATGAATGAATTAAAGCTAAGGGATGGACAGGCTAAGAATGGTAGGGTTAAGTTAATTAAGGCAACAATTAACCAATACAACATGTTAATTAAACAGATGGGTGGGGTTAGGTTAATTTGAGAACACTTAACCATTATAACATGTTGATTAGGAAACCCTAGTAATGGGGACCCATTTCAGCAGTAACCCACATAGATGTATCACGGTACCCTAAACTAGGCAGGGTGGGGCACAATTACTGGGCTGATTATAAGCGGTCAAAATAGCAGCGGGTGGTGCTGCAGTGTAGGTTCTGGCGGAGTATGGGCGTGCACATACTCCGGAGTGGAAAAAGCAGGCACTGGGCATCAGTAGTATACACTGTGCATCTTGAATTTGTGTCGAGTTGCCACCATAGGAATTGATACACCCCATGGTGGGACCAACACAGGTATCTACAATCAAGCGGGGCCAAATGACGCAAGTAATAAATGCATGCGAGTAGAAGCCGACCGGAAAAGGGATCACTTTGTTATGAACACATGATGGTAGTTGAAACATTCATTAGCAGGTGCAGAGAAATGGAAACGAGTGCGATAGTATTTTCAGTTTATCTTGCCTTATCTTATGTTATCTTATTTCTATGGTATTGTCCTATGTTCAGTTTATTCATGTCATGATCCTTTTACCTGTTTACATGTTGAATAATCACTGGACTTACCAGGCTTATGTTTGACCCGTTTTCTTTTGCCTTCTTTTCTTCTGTTTCCCCCCCAAGGTCCGCAGGGAGGGAATACTTCAGCTTAGTGCAGACCTTTTCTAGCTTGAAGAGAGTAGATGTATTGCTTGGATTCCCTTTTCTTGGGCTATGGCTGTGGTTACACTTTTATTGTGGATTTATGCTGCTTTACTTCTGTTTTATGCTTCTTTATGTACTTGGAGTTTTAAATCGAGACAGATATTTTATTGTAATAATTTATAAGTTGGGTTTGAGACAATTCTTGTAATGTTTTGACTGAACCACGCTATTTATGAAATGATTTCAGTTTTCCCCTCTTTATATGTCTATCTTGTAAATTATCAGTGCCTTTTACCTAAAATGCTTCACCAAAGTTAATGGATTCCCTTTGTAAGTGACCTTAACGGAGGTGGGGTGTTTCACTTGGTATCAGAGCGATGGTTTACCAGATTAGATAAAAGTTTTTGAAAGCTATTTTCCAAAAAGAAGTTTAAAGAAGCATTTTCAAGAAAAGTGTTGTTTTATTTTAAAGGCATAATCCCCAAAGCCATATGCACTATCTTTCTATCTTTTGTTTTGAACCTTTTCTTTTCGTTTCAGCATGTCTGGGGATCTTAATCTTCCCCAGGGCGTACCGATACCTGGCTGGTTCAGAAGGTATCTAGAGGCTAGGGCTAATGACGCAGGCCCAGCAGACGTTCCTCCTCCCCCAGCTGCAACCGTTCCTCCTCCTCCTCCTCCTCCGCATGTGAATGCTTTCTCGAAGATATGTAGAGACTTTCGAGCTATGGGTGGAAAGAACTTTAATGGGACTGAGTCATTTTTGGAAGCAAGAAAATGGCTCAAGGAAACAGAAGATTTGTTTGTTATCTTCGAAGTGGACGATAGGCAAAAGATACAATTGGCTATATGGTTACTTAAGGACGAAGCCTCTTACTGGTGGGAAGTTACTAATGTTGAGAGACCAGTTGAAACTTGGGAGGATTTCAGAATGAGATTTGAAATGAAGTTCCTCTCGTAAGCTGAACGAAGCCTACAGATGGAGAAGTTCTTTGCACTCAAACAGGGAAGCCTATCGATTAAGGAATAGGTCAACCAATTCAACCAGCTGGCTAGATTCGGACTGGAGTTGGTAAACACTCCACATAAAAAGGCTCTCCGTTTCGTGAAAGGGTTGAATGAGCCACTGCACAGCCTAGCTATGTCCCATATACCTATGGGTGCGTCTTTTGAGAGACTGGTAGATATGGCACTGTTACAGGAGGAAGACAAGGATGGCAAGAAAGAGACAAAGGTGGAAGAACCTCTAGACAAGAAAGTGGAGGGATTGCAGAATAAGAAGACGGATTCCAAGAAAGGCGGGAAGAATAACAAACCCCGTGACAAGAGGAAGTGTAAGTTTTGTGGCATACCTGGACATATAATTAAAGACTGCAGGAAGAAGAAGAGGAAGATGGGTGGTTGTTTTCAATGCGGTGAGACAGGACATATGGCTAAGGATTGCCCAAAAAGGCAAAGGCAAGGGCAGAGGACTGGATCTACTTTTGGAGGGCAGATCCATGCTCTTATAGCACCTTCGCAAGAAAGAGGTAGAAATATTTCTGTTCAGAGTTTAGTTTATCTTTCTGATCATCCAGTTCGTGCTCTTTTTGATTCTGGCGCATCGCACTCTTTTATGTCTACGGCTTTAGTTGAATCTTTGCACCCAGATACCAATATAGTAGAGGATCCCATGGTTGTTTTCAAATCCAATTGGGGGTTCGGCTTATTTGTCAATGATTTGTTTGGATTTGGAAATTTATATACTAAGCGATGGGTTCAGATGTAATGCTATTGTTTTGGGTTTCACGGGCTATGGGTTGATTCTAGGCATGGATTGGTTATCCAGTAATTGTGCCTTCCTCGATTGTGAAAAGAGAGTGGTTAGACTTATGACTCGCCTCGGTAACACTCTCGAAATCTCTTGTAATCCCATGAATTCTGTTATTCTTAGCTATCTAGAATCTCTTGATGCATCTGTTGAAAACTTTAATCTGTTAGAGTAGTCCGTGAATACTCAGATGTCTTTGAAGAGGTGAAGGGTTTGCCTCCGAAGTGAGAGGTAGACTTCCGCATATACCTTGTTGATAATGCAAAACCTATTGCTTTACCCCGTTAGACACATGGCTCTAAGGGAAAGGAAAG
Organism: Allium sativum; assembly: GCA_030737875.1. NCBI lineage: Eukaryota > Viridiplantae > Streptophyta > Magnoliopsida > Asparagales > Amaryllidaceae > Allium > Allium sativum. The sequence goes on from CM060911.1 coordinate 198,118,232, forward strand.
AGCTCAGCAAGAAAGTTAAGGAGTTGCTTGAAAAGGGGTTCATAAGGCAGAGTATTCCCGAATGGGTTGCCCCGGTGGTATTTGCAACCATAGAGGATAGTTCACTTCGCCTGTGCGTGGACTATAGGGAGCTAAACAAGCTGACCAAGAAGAATAGGTACCCACTACCTAGAATAGACGACTTGTTCGACCAGCTCGTAGGTGCCTCGGTTTTCTCCTAACTAGATCTGGCCACCGGATTTCATCAGCTAAGAGTGGCTGAAGACAACATAGATAAGACCGCGTTCAGGACCCCGGATGGTTTCTTCGAATGGTTTGTCATGCCTTTCGGCTTGAAAACTCACCCACCTACTTCGTAGACTTGATGAGTAGGGTGTTCAAAGAGTTCCTTAATAATTTTGTAGTGGTCTTTGTGGACGACATTTTGATTTTCTCAAAAAGTGAGGAAGATTATGCTTTGCATTTAAGAGAAGTTATGGATACTCTTCAAGCACATCGGTTGAAAGCAAAATTCTCCAAACGTCATTTTTGGAGAGAAGAATTAAGGTTTCTTGGACATGTGGTGTCCAAAGAGGGGATAGCTGTAGATCCCGCAAAAGTAGTTGCGGTGCAAGATTGGAAGATTCCACGGAATGTAACCGAAGTACGAAGTTTTCTCAGGCTAGTGGGCTATTACAGAAAGTTCATCAAGGACTTTGCAAAAATCTCAGCCCCACTTACTATGTTGACGAAAAAGAACCCAACTTTTTCCTGGGATTTGGATTGTGATGTTGCTTTCCAATGGCTGAAAAGGGATCTGACAGCAGCCCCAATTCTGACATTGCCTGATGGGAGTAAGATGTTTACCGTATACACAGACGCACGCAGTACAGGTTTAGGCGCTGTCTTGATGCAAGAGGGCAAAGTAGTTTGTTATGGGGGAAGGCAGTTGAAGGTACATGAGAAAAACTACCCAACTCATGATTTAGAGTTAGCTGCCATTGTTTTCGCTCTTAAGTCATGGCGTCATTACCTGCTAGGAGAAAGGTTTGAATTGTTTACTGACCATAAATCGTTAAAGTACCTTTTCTTATAGAAAGAACTTAACTTAAGACAACAAAGGTGGATGGAATTTCTTGCCTCATACGATTTTGAAATTTCTTATACCCCTGGCAAGGGCAATGTGGTAGCAGACACCTTAAGTAGGAAAAAGTTGACCTTAAGTCTTCTCTTTGAAGAAAGGCAAAGCTTGGAGTACATGGAAAACTTTGACTTTAGACCCTCCTTTGAATTTGTACCTGGTTTGTTAGCAACGCTAGAGGTGCGACCTACTCTTGTGGACTCCATAGGAACCACGCAACATGAAGACCCTCAGCTAGTGGATGTGATGGATAAGCTAATTAGAGGTTAGACTTCTAGTCATCTCAATAGATACTCCATCGATGACAAGGGTTGGTTGAGACAGAACGGAAGACTATGCGTCCCACAAGCAAGGGATTTGGTGAAAGTCGTTCTTGAAGAAGCACACCATTCTAAGTTGACCATATACCCAGGTGGGGACAAGATGTATAAAGACATAAAAAGGGTTTTCTTCTGGAAATGCCAGTAAGTCAAGGAAGAGCAGAAGAAGCCTGGTGGTCTGCTTCATCCTCTAGAGGTCCCACAGTGGAAATGGGATAACATTTCGATGGACTTTATTGATGGGTTTCCTAGGTCAAGAAGGGGCAATACCAGTATTTGGGTAATAGTGGGCAGGCTCACTAAAAGCGCTCGCTGTATACCTGTAAAAAGTAGGAGGACTGCCTCATCGTTAGCATCCATTTACCTTAAAGAGGTGGTTCAACTGCATGGAATACCCTCTGGCATAGTAAGTGATCGAGATCCTATCTTCACGAGCGAGTTTTGGAAGAGTTTGCAAGACGCTGTAGGCACACAACTATGCTTAAGCATTGCCTATCATCCTCAAACCGATGGTCAAACGGAAAGGGTAAACAGAGTATTAGAAGATCTTTTGAGGTTGTGCATTCTTGATTTTGGAGGAACATGGGAGGATCATCTTCCTTTGGTGGAGTTCGCCTACAACAATAACCACCAAGCCACCATAGGCATGGCACCCTTTGAGGCTTTATATGAAAGACAATGACGATTACCAATTTGTTGGTGGGAGTCTACAGACAAGCTCGTACTTGGGCCTGACATGATCAGAGAAACTTTAGAGAAGGTGGACTTGATACGAAGACGAATGAATACTGCACAAGATAGACAGAAGTCCTATGCTGATAAAAGAAGGACCGACCTTGAGTTTGAGGTTGGAGACAGAGTTTTTCTTAAAGTATCTCCTTTGAAGAATGTCGTTCGCTTTGGGTATGTAGGAAAATTGGCACCAAGATTTGTAGGGCCATTTCCTATCATTGAGAGGATTGGGAAGATGGCTTATAAAGTAGAGCTGGCCGAAAGATTGGCTGGAGTTCATAATGTTTTTCATGTCTCTCATCTACAGAAGTGCTTATATGAGTCTATGGAAGTTGTTGAGCCAAGCATACTAGAGGAACTAGAAGTGGAGCGAGAAACGACGGTGAGAAGAGTTCCAACTCATATCTTGGGTATAGATGTTAAAAAGCTACGCAATCGTGAGGTCAAGCTTGTCAAAGTACAGTGGAGTGAGGCTGAAGGAGATGCGATTTGGGAGACTGAAGACAAGACACGCACATCCTACCCTTTTCTTTTATAGGGTACTTCCTTGATCTCTTTTTCCATAAGTTTATGCATGCTTATATCTATCTCTTAAGTATATCTCCTCGGTCATATTCTTGATCCTTAGGTAGAAACCAATGAATGTAAACATGTATTTGAAAACATGTTATGATTGATGGTTGCAAGTGGTTGCTAGTGGTTGCTCATGGATGCATATACACACACACTAGGTACTAGATCGGCTCAGTCACTTTCATATTGCATATGCATATATGTATTTATATATGGATTGAAACTTGATGTGTTATCATGTGGACGTTGCATTTGTATGAATGATTGTGCACTCATGTAGAAGTTACAAAATACGATTAGGAATAATTGCATACATGATGGACTCACAGCACTAACATGATTTGCATCAAGGAGGTCAACTGAATCAGTAGACCGCCTGATTTGGCATTAGACAAGGACATATACACACACTATGCATATGATCATGAAAGCATTAGAAATCTTTTTTAAGACAATGGATGCTTGTGATTGATGGTCGAGTAGATGGATGTTGGATGTTAGGATACATTCTTCTTAACTTAGATATTTCGGGGATGAAATCCTTTAAGAAGGGCAGAATGTAACACCCCGTATTTTCTGTGAATATTAAAATTAACAAATATAAGAACATTTGATTTTTAAAAGAAGAATGCGTTCGTCCAGGAATTCTGCTTGAGATAGAGTCCGAGTTTGCGTGAATCGGACTTCGTATGAAGAAGTTATGGAGGTTAGAAGATTTCTAGTGTAAGCAGAAATTAAATTAAAAATAATAATTAAATAATCAATTCAGTTCGAAATTCAAAAACTCAGAAATCGGCTGATCGGAAAATCTCCCGCTCAGGGGTGTCGACATAGGAGTCGACCCCCCGATAGGGGTGTTGACATAGGTGTCGACCCCCTGTAGGGGTCGACCCCGGCCAACTATGCTAGACAGTGACAATTTTCTGAGTCATAGGGCTATGTGGCGACTTATGATTGGCCTGACGACGCATCTTCTTGGACTAGAAGGCTCTGATGACTCCTAGGTTGATCTAAAGGCTTATATTAATCCTAAACTTCTATATAATCACCCCAAACCTCAACCCTAGACCTCACAACCCTATTCTATGAAGCCGTCATGCTGTCCATGCCTAAGCTAGCCTAGTCTCCATCTTCTCCAAACTAGAAATCAAGTTAGAAAGCTCCAAACCATATCCAAACTTGAGAATCAAACGTCTACATCAAGGGTTAAGCTTAACAAATTCAGAAATCAGATCCCAGAATACAAGATCCGTTCTTTTTCTGTAAGTTAAGTTATTATTCAGATTTAAACACCTAATAGAAATCATGACTGTAATAATCGGATCAAGAATTATGCCTAATTCTGATTCATGCCTATCCTTTTGTCAAACCTAAATTGCCTATGCCTATGAGACTATTGTGATTGATGTAATGACACCTATCATGCCTATGAGACTGTTGTGACTGACATAACGAAACCTATCATGCCTATGAGACTGTTATGGTTGACATAATGGAACCTATCATGCCTATGAGACTGTTGTGATTAATACGATGGAACCTATCATGTTGTACATCCTATGCCTATGAGACTATTGTGATTGATATAATGGGACTTATCATGTTGTACATCAAAATTATTGATTCTCTTAAGTCCAATTCTATCTAATCTTTACACCTATGGTGTAAATTGCTTAGCTTGCCCACACTTATTATTAATGTACAACATGCCTATTGAAACATGATTCTTGAATTGGGTACACCTTTACATGCCTATTTTTCCTTATGTCAATTCTTATGCTCCTTCTCCATGTTTCCCCTTTTTACTTTCTTTTGTGAATACTAAGTTCATTCGGAACTTAGATTGAATCTCGTTGTACGTGCGATTATACGCGGGAATATTAGGTATAATTTAATTGAGTAAATTTTGGGCATAGCATGTGAATGTGGCATAAAACTTATACTGACTACACTTGGGGAATATTGACATAAAAAGATCTAAACTTGGACACATATGACAAACATGTCAAATGGCTAAAGATGATCATGCCTAACCCGAGGTTAGATTGAGTTGCGGTGTAAGACTGCCCGGAACCGCCCGGCACATCCAGCGACCGCAATAATATAGATCTAATGTGAGAGGTTGATGCTTTAATGAATGAATTAAAGCTAAGGGACGGACATGCTAAGAATGGAAGGGTTAAGTTAATTAAGGCAACACTTAACCAATACAACATGTTAATTAAACAAATGGGTGGGGTTAGGTTAATTTGAGAACACTTAACCATTGTAACATGTTGATTAGGAAACCCTAGTAACGGAGACCCATTTCAGCAGTAACCCACATAGATGTATCACGGTACCCTGAATTAGGCAGGGTGGGGCACGATTACTGGGCTGATTATAAACGATCAAAATAGCGGTGGGTGGTGCAGCAGTGTAGGTTCCGCGGAGTATGGGCATGCACGTACTCCGTAGTGGAAAAAGCAAGCACTGGGCATCAGTAGTATACACTGTGCATCTTGAATTTGTGTCGGGTTGCCACCATAGGAATTGATACACCCCCATGGTGGGACCAGCACAGGTATCTACAATTAAGCAGGGCCGAATGACACAAGTAATAAATGCATGCGAGTAGAAGTCGATCGGAAAAGAGATCACTTTGTTATGAACACATGATGGTAGTTAAAACATTTGTTAGTAGGTGCAGAGAAATGGAAATGAGTGCGATAGTATTTTCAGTTTATCTTGCCTTATGTTATCTTATTGCTATGGTATTGTCCTATGTTTAGTTTATTCATGTCATAATCCTTTTACCTGTTTACATGTTGAATAATCACTGGAATAACCAGGCTTATGTCTGACCCATTTTCTTTCGCCTTCTTTTCTTTCGTTTCCCCTCAAGGTCCGCAGGGAGGGAATACTTCAGCTTAGTGCAGACCTTTTCCAGCTTGAAGAGAGAGATGTATTGCTTGGATTCCCTTTTCTTGGGCTATGGCTATGGTTACACTTTTATTGCGGATTTATGCTGCTTTACTTCTGTTTTATGCTTCTTTATGTACTTGGAGTTTTAAATCAAGATAGATGTTTTATTGTAATAATTTAGAAGTTGGGTTTGAGACAACGCTTGTAATGTTTTGACTGAACCACGCTATTTATGAAATGTTTTTAGTTTTCCGCTGTTTATATGTCTGTCTTGTAAATTATCTATGCCTTTTGCTTAAAATGCTTCACCAAAGTTAATGCATTCCCTTTGTGAGTGACCTTAACGGAGGTGGGGTGTTTCAGTTATGCCCTGTACAAGACTGACAGGGGCAAAGTGGTCACAAAAAAATCGGTAAAAATTATGGACATGTCCCACATCCCCATAAACAACATACCAAAAGATGAGAATGATCCAACCCTTAGGGAATAAAATAAAAATATTTTATGATCCTTCGATACGTAAAATGCGGGCTGTTACATTCATCTTGTCGATTTTAGGTTATGTCAAAATCAAATTTCCAGAAAAAACGCGGTGTGGTAGTGTATAAATTATATTGATTAGTTTAATAAAACAAAATTATAAATTTCCATTAATAAAATATACCTTCTTGGTATATTAACTTGTGGTGGATTTGGACTTGAATTTTTGAGTTTCTTAAGGTAGAATTGTGAAAACCCGTAACTTCCCCGTAAAGGAAAGTGTCGGATAGTTCGAGAACAAGCCACAATAGAACGCAGACGGAAGAACATTTCATTGTTTATTACAACAATGCATCAGATTACAAGAATATACAGAGTATAAATGAACAAATATTACACAGAAATATCAGAGATTTAAATTACATTTAAATACATAGCAGCGGAAAATAATACAATACACAACTAGAAGGAGATATACGGATACAAAGCTTTCCGGATACCGTTCCAGCTGTAAACCAGGATCCTGTGAATATAAATCTGCAAAACCAAAACTACTAGCTGCCTGTGTCAAAATAGGGGCACCCAGAGTTTAGGTTAAAACAATAAACTCCAGGTCAGTCATGTGACTAGTGTGAGAACTAAAAACAGTTAATCTTTATTTTAAAGTTAGGTAAATCAAGGGACCACGCCGTATAACACGGAACGGGTTTCCTCCCAAGAATACCAGTGCATAAAACAAACAGCGCAATGCTAAATAAAGAAAAATGAAGCTGTTATAAGACCCAGGTCCTATCACAATGCAACGCAAGCCGGGGGATAGGGTTTTCCCTTATAACAGCCAAAGAATGCTTGATACGTTTAAAACAAATCATTTGATACTATAATAAGTTCATAGTGTATAAAACAACTTCAAATCATAAGTATCAATCATAGGCGGCATGAATGCCCCATAACACTATGTCGCCATATATAGGTTTACAATCAAAACCGCAAGACGTCGTATTGGAAGTTGGGTTATCATTTATGGTATGAACCGAGGCTAGGGGCAAGATCCTCACCGATTCGAGACTGTCTAGTCTGAGCCTCAGGCAAGTACTCTGTCAAGCCTTTGGATCGTCAGGGCCGGTCCACCGATGTGGATTAAAATGCCTGAACATTGCGTTTCCCTGCCCTTTGGGGCGTAAGCCTGGCCCGTCAGCCGACCAGAAGCATCAGCCGAAACCGATATCACGAGGCGCCTCGCTTTTCAGCAAGTAATAATAAGCAACATCCACATGAGTCAAACTCGTCAGCCAGTTCAAGCACTGACGCCACTCCTAACTAGAAAGAAACGCATGTCCTCCCTGATGTCCGTCTCCCGTTTTTGGTTCATACCGGGTGTGATACTCGCGAATCAACGTTACACAAAGCTACGCCACACAAGGCCGTGCTTTGATCATCAACCACAAGACTTTGCTTTTCAACAAAAGCCTTGATCATTTGCATCTTAGCATGCCACACAGGCAATTCACTCCATGCGATTGATTACCATCAATATATAACCCCTGAGCTCGTACGTCTCAGAGAAGGGCGTTAAGAAAGAGAATAAATTCTCCGCCGCCAAACAGATATATATTTAATAGAGATCAATCACACGGACTAAAATCCAATGTCAGACACACAGTCCATTTACAAGTCCGTTCTGGGTCTGAATGAAACCGGAGGCACCTAGTACCCCGCATATCCATCGATCTCCAAGTACGTCTGGACGATCACCAACTGTTTCCATCTTCTTGGGTGTACAGCCCAATCAAGATCATCAGTAATTATCCAAACGACGTGAAGACTTCTGGTCTTCGACCACCGTCTTCATCTTCGACACCACGTCGAATCAGTTATTCAGAATGGGATAAACCCGGTCTTTCTGAATAACTCGCGTATATATTATAAAAGTGTTACACAAACACAACATATGCCTCATTCCAATTCAGAATATTCTTTTATTCAAATATTCCTATACTTTGGGAAAAGTTCCCATTAATTTTATCCAAGATAAATTCTTTAAATTTATTCTTTAATCTCCTTTGAATATCAATTCAAACTAGTCGGGATTAGCGAACCACACCGAAGTAATCATTTATTTTATTTCCCAATCCCAACCTATTCATCCCATGAAGTAAAACTGGTGATACTTCATATCTAACACCACAGTGTTATCGGTAAATTCAATTACCATTTCACGTTCAAATCTAATTAAAGATTTAACTATCGCCTGGAGAAAAACTGGTAATACTCCATTCTCGATCATTTCAATCTAATTAAAGATTCATTAAAACTCCACTTAGTTTTAATCGTTAACTGGGTTGAAGAATCAGTGTCATTTAAAACACGGTTCACGATAAACCCAAAGTCACATTCCATTAATTATCGGATTAAAGAACGAGTGTTATTTAAAACACTGTCCACGATAAACCCAAAAATCAATATCAATTCAATTCCAATTAAATATTATTTAATTGGTACACTTCATTAAATCTAAATAAAAAGATTTAATCTTTTCTCAACTCGGTTCAAGAACAGTGTTAGTGAAGACACCATTCACGACAAACCCAAATCACATTTGATACTCAATATAAGGCTCTGAATAGAAAATATATCGGCTTATATTCAATATCAAATTCTACGACCAACAGATATCGTATTGGAAATAACGATATATAAATATCTTTCAAATTTCCATAACAACACCTGTATAATCACGAAATTCGACATCGAAATGTTCCGAAGACAATTTCGATTCAAATCCATTCCAATACAATTATTGGAAATTATGGTTATTTTTAAAACCATTTTCTAATTCAATTTGTTTATTTAAAAATAAATAGAATTATAATTCTAGTTCAAAACTATTTCATTTCGATAAAAATCTATTTTTATCTTTTCAAATATGGAGTTTTTCATCCCAATTTTTCCCAAATCATTTCTCATGATTTTACACAAATTATTACTATTTTTAATAATTTTATCAAGGCCCGTACAGTCGATTTCCATCAACGGCTATCGAACTGCACTTACAGCGACCTTTTTCAAATTTGATTTGGACATAATTCCAAATCCAACCGTTAGATTTCAAATTTCTAATATTCGTTAGAAAGCTCTTTTCGATACGAACCCAATGGTTCCGGTTTTAGGAGAATCCGACGGTCGGATCTCCCGTAATGTCCGTTTGAAATAAATGGTCGAAATTCACGAACTGCCGCGGCGCGGCGCGTTCTATTCAGGCCATTATATTATATATATAATATATATAATATATATTTCGTCGATTACTATTCAAAATGAATTTTATAAATAGTTTTAAATTCGTTTCAAAAGCAATTTCAACTTCCATTTCAATTCAAATCAAAATTGAATTCTTCTTTATAAATTCATTTTAAAATTCATTTCTATTCAATTCAAATTTCGTTTTCAATTCAATTCATTTCGAAATCGTTTTCAATTCAATTCAATTTAAATTTCGTTTTCAATTCAATTCATTTCGAAATCGTTTTCAATTCAATTCATTTCGAAATCGTTTTCAATTCAATTCATTTCGAAATCGTTTTCAATTCAATTCATTTCGAAATCGTTTTCAATTCAATTCATTTCGAAATCGTTTTCAATTCAATTCATTTCGAAATCGTTTTCAATTCAATTCATTTCGAAATCGTTTTCAATTCAATTCATTTCAAAATCGTTTTCAATTCAATTCATTTCAAAATGAATAAAATCGATATAAATATCGTTCACGTCAAAATGGCGTCAATCTAATCAACACGGCTTCATAAATTTCTATTTTCAAATATTCTATTTCACATATTTCTTTTTCAAAATAGTTGTTATTATCAAAATATTTCGTTCAACACATGACCAATCTCAATGGATGAGTACTGTCAACACATGAACCTTTATTTTATATTGATAAAGATGTAAATTTTATTACTAAAATATTTCGTTCAACACATGACCAATCTCAATGGATGAGTACTGTCAACACATGAACCTTTATTTTATATTGATAAAGATGTAAATTTTATTACTAAAATATTTCGTTCAACACATGACCAATCTCAATGGATGAGTACTGTCAACACATGAACCTTTATTTTATACTGTTCTTTATTTTCTAAATTGGAATGAGGCCCAATCAATTACCATATAAAGTTAATTATATGGATTTCATACAACACATGTATATAATAGCATTGAAAAATAATCAACCATCAACCAAAGTGCACTACATTGTATAAGCATCAAATATAGATATCTAACGCTTATAACAGCATGTCAATCAATCGATCGACATATTTAATCAATCAGGATGAGTGAACTTCAAATTTCATCCCAACACCCGTGTGGGATTTCAAACAATCAAACACATATTTTATTTGTGCAGTTGGGCGATGTGTAAAATTTATCGTCTCAATCAATGTCCTTCAAATAGGTGTACATAAACAAACCGTCCGGTTTGTAAATGAATATTTATTTATTCACACTCACGTTAAAAATTATATTTTTAACGATAAAACATTTTATTCAACCTATGAATATTCTATTCGGTTCATTTATTCAATAAAATGATATTTTTATTTTTCTAACATATTTTAGAAAATTTCGGCGGCATAACGGCACGATACTAGAAACGGGACAAGGCCTAGCCTTATCCCCGGTCTAGTGAAGGCCCACGCCATTCACACATCAATCAATCCATTCATTTCACCAAACAATTCAATTTTCAAATCAAATCATCTAACTAATCTATGCAACCAAACAAACAAGTCCATGGTCTGTGCACGATTGTGTCGGGTGCTACTAAGCACCGTCTGCATCCTAGTATATATATATAACTAGAAAAAGAAATTGAAAGGTGAGAAATTCTCACAGAATTGCTATCCTAACTCCACGGCACTTCTAAGGCAGGAAATCTTCACTGTTCTCGCCTTTTCGTCATCCTTGTTGCCCGTAGCCACTATATATATAAAAATCACATTTTTACTTCGATGTTCAATATATAAAAATCACATTTTTACTTCGATGTTCAATATATAAAAATCACATTTTTACTTCGATGTTCAATATATAAAAATCACATTTTTACTTCGATGTTCAATATATAAAAATCACATTTTTACTTCGATGTTCAATATATAAAATTCACATTTTTACTTCGATGTTCAATATATAAAAATCACATTTTTACTTCGATGTTCAATATATAAAAATCACATTTTTACTTCGATGTTCAATATATAAAAATCACATTTTTTCGAAGTTATTCATATGATAAAACCATATTTTTATATAAATAAAACTCACTCCTTTATTGTTTTAAAATCGAATCTTTATATTTTTAAAATCGAATCTTTTTCAATATAAAGATCTCACCTTTTTATTTTAAACTATATATATATATATATATATTTCATCTCACAACAATGCTTACTTATATGAAAATTCGTAATTGAAAACTAACACTTTTAACAAGTTATTTTCTATAAATATCACATTTTTAAATCATCGCTATTTTAAAAATAATGCAAATTTAGTTTAGAAATTCATGTTATCTATTTTTATTTATTTATTTCTTTTCTAAACCAAATTCCAGATTTTTAACCAAACTAAATTAATAACTAAATAGTTAAGTAAATAAATTACCTGTTCATGTACTGCTCCTCTCAGACACGCTGAACCCTCCTTGCCGCAACCTAGGGTTGCAGATTTCACGCCGTACGAGACCCGAGCAGATGAACGGAGCAGCTCATGACGAAGAGCTCTGAGAGGCGCCCCAACCTATGCCACGGCGGTGAACTCGACGCCCTCGATCGTGGTAGCTCATGCCATGAAATTGAAGAAGCTCGCGCCGTCGGAGGTGGTGTCGAAGGAGGAAGAGGCGTTGGTGGAGGGAGGACGGGCGACAGTAATTTCCGTCGAGGGGGGGGGGGGATGGCTAGGGCAATCGGGAGTTTTTTTTTGTTTTGTTTTTTTCGATCTGTTTGAAAACGAGTAGGGGGGGGGGGGGCAGAAGGATAAAGGGGAGGAGGGAGATAATTAATTATTTTTTTTTAATTGCAAAAAGTTGACTTTTTCATACGACCTCTAAACGAGGTCCACCGCCTGTCGTCCATAGCGTATTACCCCCATTCCGAACACAATGGGATATGTATCGTAAGCTGATTCGATCATTTCGATTAGTTTCCGTTGAATTTACATTTAAATCACTATATTGAATTTTAAACGTACATTCCAAATTATTGGGGTCACATAACAACTCTATAAATTCCATAAAAATATTTTCTAGCTTCGTATTGACGATACGGTCCTAACAAAACTAGTTTCGTCGAATTCTGAGACCGTTTGAAAAATGGCCATTTTCCAGTCGATTAAAATCAACTGAAACTGGTCAAACGCGTTTTCCTTTGCCACGCTCACATATTGATTCGAAAAATTATGAAATTTGAAACCTAGCAATAACTTTACATCGCGGACCCAACAGAAGTGGTTTCATCGAAATCCGAGGTCGTTTGCAAAATTTCCATTTTTAAGGGCCTGAATTCCATAGCGACTATTCATAATTTTCAACTGGACATATCTTTTGATTCCTGCTATGAAATTTCGATTTGTCGGATTCGTTGGAAACATATTATCGAATAGATCCTAAGATTTTTGGTTTCACTAAAATCCGGATTGTTTTGCACCCGGTACATTCAATTGAAGTTTGAAATCGAATTATCGAACTACCGCGCCATTTTCAATTCCTTTTATAAATATAAATAAATATTTATATTCTAACGACGACGTATATAATATATACGTTCGATTCTATTCAAAATAAATTTCTCGTCGACATTATTTAAAATGATTCATTTTAAATATTCAAAATTCGCTAAAATTGCCAAAACAAAAAATTTAAACTGGCCCAGATTTTCGGGTTGTTACAATCTCCCCCACTTAAAACTTTTCGTCCCCGAAAAGGAACAAAGTCGAAAGTGGTTTGATAAATCAATTCTACGTTCGGTCTGGCTTTCATTCCCCAACTTTTCAGTTTCTGAGAATTTTCAATTTTTTCAAAAATTTGGCTAACACCCTAAATTTTCGAAAAATTTCGCCATAACCTCCCCTGCACCGGGAGCATCGGGGAATTTCAAATAGCTTCCCCGGTCCTTCTAATCTCAAAAAGAAAAAGAAAAAGCCAAGCGGCTAGCCAATAGGCTCATAAAATCATCATCACCCAAACAAAACAGTAAATTATGTAGTAAACATGCACCTATTTGTCGGGCAAACAAATTTTATTCTCTGTTCTAGCCTCCTTTCTATGACCTGTTCAATGTAAGTACAAGTATATGCAAGCAAACGCAACCAATTTTCAATATAATTCAATATTTGATTCAGTTAGGCATAATGGTTCAAAATTATCAAACAATTAAACAAACAACACAAACAACAATCAATTAGTGAATTAGAGTTTCAAATCCATAAATTTTGATACATATACAGAAAATCATGTTTTTGATGCCAATTCACAACAAAGTGTTCTAACTATATTAGTTTTGGTTCTCACACCAGTCTAATGGAAATATATAGAAAATCACACCTTCGCCACTCGAATATAAATTCTGATGATGATATATCAATCATCAGAATCACTCCCGGGCGACTAGAGCGTAATTCTATATCTATCCAGTATATTAAAATTTCAAATACACGTGGATCAGACGTATACGCAAAATCTTTATATACTGGACTGTCCAACTCAATATAAATAGATAATCAAATACGAAAATTTTCAAAACAAAAATTTGTTTTCACTTTCAAAAATATACTCTTCACACTCGTTCTAGGATACTACTGATCCCATCTCTAACGAGTCATTCTCGTTGGATATTACTAATCCAATATCTGATGAATTCTTTCGTACGGTTCTAATGTGTCTTGTTCTCGAGCTCTGTAAACCAAAGCTCTGATACCAACTGTGAAAACCCGTAACTTCCCCGTAAAGTAAAGTGTCGGATAGTTTGAGAACAAGCCACAATAGAACGCAGACGGAAGAACATTTCATTGTTTATTACAACAATGCATCAGATTACAAGAATATACAGAGTATAAATGAACAAATATTACACAGAAATATCAGAGATTTAAATTACATTTAAATACATAGTAGCGGAAAATAATACAATACACAACTAGAAGGAGATATACGGATACAAAGCTTTCCGGATACCGTTCCAGCTGTAAACCAGGATCCTGTGAATATAAATCTGCAAAACCAAAACTACTAGCTGCCCGTGTCAAAATAGGGGCACCCAGAGTTTAGGTTAAAACAATAAACTCCAGGTCAGTCATGTGACTGGTGTGAGAACTAAAAACAGTTAATCTTTATTTTAAAGTTAGGTAAATCAAGGGACCACGCCGTATAACACGGAACGGGTTTCCTCCCAAGAATACCAGTGCATAAAACAAACAGCGCAATGCTAAATAAAGAAAAATGAAGCTGTTATAAGACCCAGGTCCTATCACACAATGCAACGCAAGCCGGGGGATAGGGTTTTCCCTTATAACAGCCAAAGAATGCTTGATACGTTTAAAACAAATCATTTGATACTATAATAAGTGCATAGTGTATAAAACAACTTCAAATCATAAGTATCAATCATAGGCGGCATGAATGCCCCATAACACTATGTCGCCATATATAGGTTTACAATCAAAACCGCAAGACGTCGTATTGGAAGTTGGGTTATCATTTATGGTATGAACCGAGGCTAGGGCAAGATCCTCACCGATTCGAGACTGTCTAGTCCGAGCCTCAGGCAAGTACTCTGTCAAGCCTTTGGATCGTCAGGGCCGGTCCACCGATGTGGATTAAAATGCCTGAACAATGCGTTTCCCCGCCCTTTGGGGCGTAAGCCTGGCCCGTCAGCCGACCAGAATCATCGGCCGAAACCGATATCACGAGGCGCCTCGCTTTTCAGCAAGTAATAATAAGCAACATCCACATGAGTCAAACTCGTCAGCCAGTTCAAGCACTGACGCCACTCCTAACTAGAAAGAAACGTATGTCCTCCCTGATGTCCGTCTCCCGTTTTTGGTTCATACCGGGTGCGATACTCGCGAATCAACGTTACACAAAGCTACGCCACACAAGGCCGTGCTTTGATCATCAACCACAAGACTTTGCTTTTCAACAAAAGCCTTGATCATTTGCATCTTAGCATGCCACACAGGCAATTCACTCCATGCGACTGATATCCATCAATATATAACCCCTGAGCTCGTACGTCTCAGAGAAGGGCGTTAAGCAAGAGAATAAATTCTCCGCCGCCAAACAGATATATATTTAATAGAGATCAATCACACGGACTAAAATCCAATGTCAGACACACAGTCCATTTACAAGTCCGTTCTGGGTCTGAACGAAATCGGAGGCACCTAGTACCCCGCATATCCATCGATCTCCAAGTACGTCTGGACGATCACCAACTGTTTCCATCTTCTTGGGTGTACAGCCCAATCAAGATCATCAGTAATTATCCAAACGACGTGAAGACTTCTGGTCTTCGACCACCGTCTTCATCTTCGACACCACGTCGAATCAGTTATTCAGAATGGGATAAACCCGGTCTTTCTAAATAACTCGCGTATATTTTATAAAAGTGTTACACAAACACAACATATGCCTCATTCCAATTCAGAATATTCTTTTATTCAAATATTCCTATACTTTGGGAAAAGTTCCCATTAATTTTATCCAAGATAAATTCTTTAAATTTATTCTTTAATCTCCTTTGAATATCAATTCAAACTAGTCGGGATTAGCGAACCACACCGAAGTAATCATTTATTTTATTTACCAATCCCAACCTATTCATCCCATGAAGTAAAACTGGTGATACTTCATATCTAACACCACAGTGTTATCGGTAAATTCAATTACCATTTCACGTTCAAATCTAATTAAAGATTTAACTATCGCCTGGAGCAAAACTGGTAATACTCCATTCTCGATCATTTCAATCTAATTAAAGATTCATTAAAACTCCACTTAGTTTTAATCGTTAACTGGGTTAAAGAATCAGTGTCATTTAAAACACGGTTCACGATAAACCCAAAGTCACATTCCATTAATTATCGGGTTAAAGAACGAGTGTTATTTAAAACACTGTCCACGATAAACCCAAAAATCAATATCAATTCAATTCCAATTAAATATTATTTAATTGGTACACTTCATTAAATCTAAATAAAAAGATTTAATCTTTTCTCAACTCGGTTCAAGAACAGTGTTAGTGAAGACACCATTCACGACAAACCCAAATCACATTTGATACTCAATATAAGGCTCTGAATAGAAAATATATCGGCTTATATTCAATATCAAATTCTACGACCAACAGATATCGTATTGGAAATAACGATATATAAATATCTTTCAAATTTCCATAACAACACCTGTATAATCACGAAATTCGACATCGAAATGTTCCGAAGACAATTTCGCTTCAAATCCATTCCAATACAATTATTGGAAATTATGGTTATTTTTAAAACCATTTTCTAATTCAATTTGTTTATTTAAAAATAAATAGAATTATAATTCTAGTTCAAAACTAGTTCATTTCGATAAAAATCTATTTTTATCTTTTCAAATATGGAGTTTTTCATCCCAATTTTTCCCAAATCATTTCTCATGATTTTACACAAATTATTACTATTTTTAATAATTTTATCAAGGCCCGTACAGTCGATTTCCATCAACGGCTATCGAACTGCACTTACAGCGACCTTTTTCAAATTTGATTTGGACATAATTCCAAATCCAACTGTTAGATTTCAAATTTCTAATATTCGTTTGAAAGCTCTTTTCGATACGAACCCAACGGTTCCGGTTTTAGGAGAATCCGACGGTCGGATCTCCCGTAATGTCCGTTTGAAATAAATGGTCGAAATTCACGAACTGCCACGGCGCGGTGCGTTCTATTCAGGCCATTATATTATATATATAATATATATAATATATATTTCGTCGATTACTATTCAAAACGAATTTTATAAATAGTTTTAAATTTGTTTCAAAAGCAATTTCAACTTCCATTTCAATTCAAATCAAAATTGAATTCTTCTTTATAAATTCATTTTAAAATTCATTTCTATTCAATTCAAATTTCGTTTTCAATTCAATTCATTTCGAAATCGTTTTCAATTCAATTCAATTCAAATTTCGTTTTCAATTCAATTCATTTCGAAATCGTTTTCAATTCAATTCATTTCGAAATCGTTTTCAATTCAATTCATTTCGAAATCGTTTTCAATTCAATTCATTTCGAAATCGATTTCAATTCAATTCATTTCGAAATCGTTTTCAATTCAATTCATTTCGAAATCGTTTTCAATTCAATTCATTTCGAAATCGTTTTCAATTCAATTCATTTCGAAATCGTTTTCAATTCAATTCATTTCAAAATCGTTTTCAATTCAATTCATTTCGAAATCGTTTTCAATTCAATTCATTTCAAAATGAATAAAATCGATATAAATATCGTTCACGTCAAAATGACGTCAATCTAATCAACACGGCTTCATAAATTTCTATTTTCAAATATTCTATTTCACATATTTCTTTTTCAAAATAGTTGTTATTATCAAAATATTTCGTTCAACACATGACCAATCTCAATGGATGAGTACTGTCAACACATGAACCTTTATTTTATATTGATAAAGATGTAAATTTTATTACTAAAATATTTCGTTCAACACATGACCAATCTCAATGGATGAGTACTGTCAACACATGAACCTTTATTTTATATTGATAAAGATGTAAATTTTATTACTAAAATATTTCGTTCAACACATGACCAATCTCAATGGATGAGTACTGTCAACACATGAACCTTTATTTTATACTGTTCTTTATTTTCTAAATTGGAATGAGGCCCAATCAATTACCATATAAAGTTAATTATATGGATTTCATATAACATGTATATAATAGCATTGAAAAATAATCAACCATCAACCAAAGTGCACTACACTGTATAAGCATCAAATATAGATATCTAACGCTTATAACAGCATGTCAATCAATCGATCGACATATTTAATCAATCAGGATGAGTGAACTTCAAATTTCATCCCAACACCCGTGTGGGGTTTCAAACAATCAAACACATATTTTATTTGTGCAGTTGGGCGATGTGTAAAATTTATCGTCCCAATCAATGTCCTTCAAATAGGTGTACATAAACAAACCGTCCGGTTTGTAAATGAATATTTATTTATTCACACTCACGTTAAAAATTATATTTTTAACGATAAAACATTTTATTCAACCTATGAATATTCTATTCGGTTCATTTATTCAATAAAATGATATTTTTATTTTTCTAACATATTTTAGAAAATTTCGGCGGCATAACGGCACGATACTAGAAACGGGACAAGGCCTAGCCTTATCCCCGGTCTAGTGAAGGCCCACGCCATTCACACATCAATCAATCCATTCATTTCACCAAACAATTCAATTTTCAAATCAAATCATCTAACTAATCTATGCAACCAAACAAACAAGTCCATGGTCTGTGCACGATTGTGTCGGGTGCTACTAAGCACCGTCTGCATCCTAGTATATATATATAACTAGAAAAAGAAATTGAAAGGTGAGAAATTCTCACAGAATTGCTATCCTAACTCCACGGCACTTCTAAGGCAGGAAATCTTCACTGTTCTCGCCTTTTCGTCATCCTTGTTGCCCGTAGCCACTATATATATAAAAATCACATTTTTACTTCGATGTTCAATATATAAAAATCACATTTTTACTTCGATGTTCAATATATAAAAATCACATTTTTACTTCGATGTTCAATATATAAAAATCACATTTTTACTTCGATGTTCAATATATAAAAATCACATTTTTACTTCGATGTTCAATATATAAAATTCACATTTTTACTTCGATGTTCAATATATAAAAATCACATTTTTACTTCGATGTTCAATATATAAAAATCACATTTTTACTTCGAAGTTCAATATATAAAAATCACATTTTTTCGAAGTTATTCATATGATAAAACCATATTTTTATATAAATAAAACTCACTCCTTTATTGTTTTAAAATCGAATCTTTATATTTTTAAAATCGAATCTTTTTCAATATAAAGATCTCACCTTTTTATTTTAAACTATATATATATATATATATATTTCATCTCACAACAATGCTTACTTATATGAAAATTCGTAATTGAAAACTAACACTTTTAACAAGTTATTTTCTATAAATATCACATTTTTAAATCATCGCTATTTTAAAAATAATGCAAATTTAGTTTAGAAATTCATGTTATCTATTTTTATTTATTTATTTCTTTTCTAAACCAAATTCCAGATTTTTAACCAAACTAAATTAATAACTAAATAGTTAAGTAAATAAATTACCTGTTCATGTACTGCTCCTCTCAGACACGCTGAACCCTCCTTGCCGCAACCTAGGGTTGCAGATTTCACGCCGTACGAGACCCGAGCAGATTAACGGAGCAGCTCATGACGAAGAGCTCTGAGAGGCACCCCAACCTATGCCACGGCGGTGAACTCGACGCCCTCGATCGTGGTAGCTCATGCCATGAAATTGAAGAAGCTCGCGCCGTCGGAGGTGGTGTCGAAGGAGGAAGAGGCGTTGGTGGAGGGAGGACGGGCGGCAGTAATTTCCGTCGAGGGGGGGGGGGGCGATGGCTAGGGCAATCGGGAGTTTTTTTTTTGTTTTGTTTTTTTCGATCTGTTTGAAAACGAGTAGGGGGGGGGGCAGAAGGATAAAGGGGAGGAGGGAGATAATTATTATTTTTTTATTTTAATTGCAAAAAGTTGACTTTTTCATACGACCTCTAAACGAGGTCCACCGCCTGTCGTCCATAGCGTATTACCCCCATTCCGAACACAATGGGATATGTATCGTAAGCTGATTCGATCATTTCGATTAGTTTCCGTTGAATTTACATTTAAATCACTATATTGAATTTTAAACGTACATTCCAAATTATTGGGGTCACATAACAACTCTATAAATTCCATAAAAATATTTTCTAGCTTCGTATTGACGATACGGTCCTAACAAAACTAGTTTCGTCGAATTCTGAGACCGTTTGAAAAATGGCCATTTTCCAGTCGATTAAAATCAACTAAAACTGGTCAAACGCGTTTTCCTTTGCCACGCTCACATATTGATTCGAAAAATTATGAAATTTGAAACCTAGCAATAACTTTACATCGCGGACCCAACAGAAGTGGTTTCATCGAAATCCGAGGTCGTTTGCAAAATTTCCATTTTTAAGGGCCTGAATTCCATAGCGACTATTCAGAATTTTCAACTGGACATATCTTTTGATTCCCGCTATGAAATTTCGATTTGTCGGATTCGTTGGAAAGATATTATCAAATAGATCCTAAGATTTTTGGTTTCACTAAAATCCGGATTGTTTTGCACCCGGTACATTCAATTGAAGTTTGAAATCGAATTATCGAACTACCGCGCCATTTTCAATTCCTTTTATAAATATAAATAAATATTTATATTCTAACGACGACGTATATAATATATACGTTCGATTCTATTCAAAATAAATTTCTCGTCGACATTATTTAAAATGATTCATTTTAAATATTCAAAATTCGCTAAAATTGCCAAAACAAAAATTTTAAACTGGCCCAGATTTTCGGGTTGTTACAAGAATGAATTATCGATTAAGTAATAACCTGAGACTGTTGAGTGGATGCTGATGCTTAACAGGTTGTTTATCATCCTTGCGTAATGATAAGATTTATATTTTGAATAAATCTCGAGTTAATATTTTTAGTGTTTATAACACTATATGATAATGATGTGTGTTGATTGATTGTGGTTGCATGTAATATTATGTTACATATGTGTTGTTTGTCGATATGCATCATTATTTCCAGTTGCATCATATTTGGTTGTTGTTATGATTACTATGTTCGTTTATGCACATATTGGTTGTCGTTGTTATGTTACTTTTTTTTGCTTAACTTTCTTTTTGGTTAGGTAAGTATATACAGGTATATGGAGACAAAAGTTGGTTAATTTGCTTATAGCTTTTGATTTCATAAAAAAGAGTTTAATTGTCCGACAAATAGATATATATTTATGTTATGATTTTTTGGGTGATTTTATGTCCCAGATATGGGCAGCCGCTTGGCCTTTCTTTGGATTGGGTGAGGTCCTGCGAGGCATTTGCATTTTACGGATCGAGCACCGCACATGAGGCACTGACGAAAATTTCCAAAAATTTTAGGTGTTAGAAAATTTTAACAAATATTAGTATGAAATATTTTTGAGTAAAATTAATCGGTTTATAACAGTCTTAACTTTTGATTTCGAGGACGAAATCCATTTAAGGGGAGAAGAATATAACAACCCAGATCTTTAATAATGAATATTTAATCTATTGAAATATTTAAATTGTTTAATTTTAAGAGTTAACGACTTAGAATTATTTTAAATGGGAATTTGGATGTTGATTTGACGTGAAATTTAAAATATCAATTTTAAAATCAAGTTAAGTTTATTTTGAAGCTATATAAAATTCTATTTTAATATATACGATAGTAATAATTTATTATTAATGGATTTGATTGTTTTGAAATCAGTTTAATTTGACATATGAAAATATCCATTTTTCAAGCGACCTCAAATTTCAACGAAACCAATTTTATAAAATCCATAATGGTTAATTATTGTAAAATTTCCAGTTTTATGCCAATCAAAGTTGTTGTGTGATAGTACGTGATATAAACGTGTATCGGTTTACGAATTTAAATTATAGTAGCTGTACTTTCTTGCAAATGGTCTCGTAATTCGACGAAATCAGTTTCATCAAGTCTAGAATATTGAATTGTAGCAGGATATCAAATTTCATAGCAATCGTGTTTAGTATGTGGACGTGCGAGCGTGAAACGTTCGATGTAAAATACGTGTGATTATAATCAAATATAAAATTAAAATATCTACCCTATATAATAACGTTAACTCCGATAACCTAATTCATCATCTTCAACAAGCTCAAAATCGTAGCTGCCAAATCTCTTTAACTTCAAAATTTTGTATAAAATCGTATACCCCACGAAATCACTCAATTCTGGATCTGTTGAAATCGCAAGAGAGGCAGCTTCACCATGGTGTACCTTTTATAGGGAGCAATGTGATTTGCTGAAGCTCAGTTTTATTCTAACCGACCTAGGGCTCGAGCTAGGCGATAGTATAGGCGACGTGAGGCTGTCGTGTGGGCGGCGTTGAACTTAGGGTTGAAGGAGATGTCGTATGAAAAAGTTTGGTGGGGTTTGGTGGTTAGATGTTTGCACGTTTACTATGCTGCCATGGGTGATGGAGTAGGTCACGATGGTGAGGGGAGAGTTGAGTTGGATGAGTTGGTGATGGAGTGGAAGGGTTCGGGAAGGAGAAGCCAATGGCGGAGGTTTCATTGATTTTCGTGGAGTAAGGTGATCGGGAGATCGATTCATAATCGCAGCCATGGTGATTGGTGTATGTTAACTGGTATTTTAGTCCGATTACCAGAAGCAGTCCAGGCCCACGCGACTCGGGCCATCATGTGGCACCAAAACCCGAAGTGTCACCCAAACACTAAGGATTCAAACCCAAGTGAAGTTGTGCGAGTGTAGGCCTCACAACTCCTCGAAATAGTGCGCTTAGCATATTTCGAATCCCTTGTTTTGGAGACTAAGAATCCCTCCAAAACAAGCATTTCAAATCCCTTAACACGAAATACTATGAATCCCTCAATGTCAAACAAATTCGAAGTTTCGAATCCAGCGAGTACTTCGAGTCCTGCGAGTACTTCGAGTCCCTCGAGTACTTCACAGTAGGAAGTTTCGAATCCATCGAGTACTTCGAGTCCCTCGACTTGCCTGTCAGATATTTCGAATCCTTTGGTTCGAAACCAGAGAATTTGACTCCTTCTGCCTCATCCTATGCCATTCGAATCTCTCCCCCAAGAAGTGGATCACCACGTGCCGATCCACTCAAAACTTCGTATCCCTTAGAGTGTGGATCACCAGGTGCAGATCCACCCGAAATGCCTGATCACATTGTGTCGCGTACCACCAGAAACTCATGCCAAAACACGGAAACTTCGTATCCTACCTAGGGATATGAAATTCGTATCCTCACCAGAGATACAAAATTCATATCCCCGCATGGGATACGAAATTTTGTATCTTCACATGGGATACGAAATTTCGTATCCCAACCCGGGTTACGAAATTCGTACCCCAATAGGTATACGAATTACGTATCCCCCTTTGGGATGTAAGGAAATCAAGTTTGCCTTGGCAAACGTGCCACCGTGCTGATCATGCTAAAACCCTTTCCCACGCTGTTCTTTAGAGTGGATTGGACTTGCCATGACAAGTGATCTAACACACATCGATCACCTAATAATAGCCGATCGACACACGCCAATCACCTGTTTTTGGCTAATCACTCCATGATGTGGAATCCCACTCTTTTTTTACCTTTTCCTACTCTCATATCTATTCTACTCCCACCTAATCCACTTCCTATAAATACCCTCTACCTCATTCACTACAAGAGTTGGCATTTGCTTGGCTTGAGACCTTGAGAGCTCCTTGGACTCCATTAATGTCAGCATAGCCTTTGGAGAAAAAGATGACCTCGGACCTTCGGATTTGCCGATATACCTCGGACTCCGAATTTGCTGGTACTCTCCTGACCTCCAGATTTCCAGGTACACCTGGACTCTAGATTTTCCCGGTACAGCCCGGACTCCAGATTTTCCTGGTACATCCCGGACCTCGGCGACCCCCGGCACCCTCCAGAACTCGGCAACTCCCAACATCCTCCGGACCTCGGAACTTTTCGACACCTTCTGGATCTCAGCAACTCCCAAACCCTCCGGACTTTGGAATTTCCTGACACCTTACGGACATCGGAAACTTCCCTACACCCTCTGGACCTTAGCAACTCCCGACACCCTCCGGACCTCAGAACTTCCCGACACCTTCCATACCTCGGCAACTTCCGACACCCTCCGGACCTTGGAACTTCCCGACACCTTCCGGACCAAGGCAACTCCCGGCACCCTCTGAACCTTGGAACTTCTCTACACCTTCCGGACCTCGACAACCACCCGACACATCCCGGACCTCGGAAACTCCCCACCACCTCCGGACCTTGGCAACTTTCTACACCCTCCGGAACTCGGAAATTCCCGATAGCTTCCAGACCTCAATAACCCCCGACACCTTCCAGACCTCGGCAACTCCCGACACCCTCCGAACCTTAGACCTTCCCGATACCTTCCGGACCTCAGCAACCTCCTGACACATCCCAGACCTCGGCAACTCCCAACACCCTCCGGACCTCGGCAAATCCCGACACCCTCTGGATCTTGGAACTTCCCGACACCTTCCAGACTTCGGTAACCCTCCACAACCTCCGGACCTCATAACTTCCCGACACCATCCGGACCTCGGCAACTCCCGGCACCTTTCGGACCTCGACAACTCCCAGCACCTTCCGGAACTCGGCAACTCCGACGTCCTCCGGACCTCGAAACTTCCCGATACCTTCCGGATCTCGGTAACCTCCTAACACATCCCGAACCTTCGAAAGTCCCAACACCGCTCGGACCTCGAAACTTCGCGACATGCTCCGGACCTCGGAAACTCCTCGATTGCTCCCGACCAATGAGAAAGCTCGACAACAAGGATTAATCAAACATCATCAATCATTGTAACTTCTTATAATGAATTCTCACTATATTCTCTTGAAAGTGAATAAAAGCAACAAAGCCTTCAAAGTGGACGTAGGTTCAATCTAAACTAAACCACTATAAATTACTGTGTTTTTTACTTTCCCGCACGTTATTACTACATCTTGCACGCATTTCCACTCTGGAAATTTAGTTTCAAAATTTTGGAACTCTCGGGCATTGGCGACCATTTTGGGCGCCAACATTTTGGCGTGTCGGGAAGGGAAAAGTAAAGAACACCTTCAACCAATACCTTCACTCAAATTTGATGAAGCCGGCTTTTCCCACCGTTTCTTGACCACAAGTTTGTTTGTGCTACTCGGATTCCATCTTGTCCACCGAGAAAACTTCTCGACAATGGTGAGCAAGGAAAAATCTATCTTTGGCGAACTTTCTAATGATAATCATGGCACTTCGGTCCGTCGACCTCTTTCCAACATCTTAGCCATTACTGACGTGGCACTTCCTCTTACCCCCGAGGCGTCGGTCACTCAAGCGCAGCTTCTCATGCTCGCACAAAGACTAGAAGAAACCGAGATACAACTCGAAGTCCAAGACAGGAAAAACAGGGAGTTAATCCAGCGACTTTAATGACACGTTCAACGAGACATCGCCCATTTTACGAAAATTAGGAACATCCAGCCTCCTCTGAATTGTGCCTCCTCGAGCTCCACATCTGTCTCTCCTCCTAAAAACCGAAGCCCTCGTCATAGAATCAACCTTGGAAATGTCAGGATCACCATCAGAAAGGGAACGTGTCATCCCGGTGCTCGATCCCCCACGAACTAGACTTAGACTACCACGAGTCCGGACTTGTCGCCAACGCTTCTAGCATCCAAATTGGCCCAAGTTCACCTTAACCAACCTCCACGGAATAGTGCAATCGAGGTTGGAGACTCACAGAATGACGAAAACCTTTCTTCGAAAAGAAGCCCTAGGCTCCAAACTCCTCAATTAGATCACGACCACCATAATACGGTAGGAACCAAACCTTTAATTCTTGCCGACATGATACAAAGGATCGTGAGGGAATCACGGGAGCACGCCAACGATGCCTAAGAAACTAGTACGAGGAATAACCCCTTTACTCCAGCTATCCTTAATGTCGAATGGCATAGGCACTTCAACATGCCAAAACTCACTTCTTACTTAGGGAACTCTGATCCTCGAAACTTTATTAATCAGTACGAATGGTACATGAATTCATCAAGCGCTATCGACACCGTAAAGTGCAAGTGCTTCCCCGTCCTTATCCAATACGTAGCTCTATCATGGTTCTCTTGACTCCCATCGGGAACCATCTCAACATTCGACCAACTTGCCAGGGTTTGGTCGTGCAATTAGGATGCACGTTGCAATGCCCAGAGACATCCTCTTAGTCTCAAACGTTTACAAAGACACCAGTGAAACTCTCAAAAGCTACCTCAAAAGATTCAACACCGCCTTGGCCGAAGACGAGGAACCTGCCCCTCAAACCGTACTTGTCCAGCTTGCGAAGGGTGATGACACGACCCAAACTTCCCAATGAAGGAAAGCCCGGATTGAGTTGAGAAAAAGCCACATTGGAACGCAAACAGAAGAACATTTCATTGTTAATTACAACAATTCCACCAGAATACAAGAATATACAGAGTAAGAATAAATATTACATAGAAAATATCAGAGATTTAAATTACATTTAAATACATCGCAGCGGAAAAGCAATAAAAAACACAACTGAAAGAGATACACGGATACAGAGTTTTCCGGATGTCGTTCTAGCTGTAAACCAAGACCCTGTGAATTAAATCTACAAAACCAAAACTATTAGCTGCCCGTGGAAAATAAGGGCACCTAGAGTATAGGTTGAAACAATAAACTCCAGGTCAGTCATGTGACTGGTGTGAGAACTAAAACAGTTATTAATCTTTATTTTAAAGTTAGGTAAATCAAGGGACAACGCCGTATAACACGGAACGGGTTTCCTCCCAAGGATACCAGTGCATAAAACAATAGCGCAATGCTATATAAAGAACAATGGAGCTATTATAAGACCTAGGTCCTATCACACGATGAAACACAAGCCGGAGGATAGGGTTTTACCTTATAATAGCCAAAGCATGCTTGATACGCTAAATTTCATGTTTTATTATTACTATAAGTGTATAGTGTCAAAACAATTTTAATCATAAGTATCAATCATAGACGGCATAAGTGCCCCCATACCACTATGTCGCCATATATAGGTTTACAACTAAAACCGCAAAGTCGCGTATTGGAAGTTGGATTCTCATCTGTGAACCGAGGCAAAAGATAGTCCTCTACCGATTCGAGACGCTCTAGCCCGTGTCTCAGGTCAGAGCTCGAGTGACCTTTGGATCGTCAGGGTCGGTCCACTGATGTGGATTAAAATGCATGAACACTGCGTTTCCCCGCCCTTTGGGGTGTCAATGAGCCAAATGACTCCATCGACTCCACATAGTCACCAATATATCTGAGGCGCCTCGCAATCCAACAACCACACAGGTGAAAATAATATAAATGTCAGGGCTGATAGGTCACTGACACCAACCTAGCTAGAAGGAAACGCATGCCCTCCCTGATGTCCTCTCCTATTTCTGGTTCACAACCGGGGTGTGAGGCTCGCGAATCAACGTTACACAAAGCTATGCCACACAGACGATGCTTTGATCATCAACCACAAGACTTTGCTTTTCAACAGAAGCCTTGATCAATTGCCACTTAGGCATGCCACACAGGCAATTCACACCATGCGACTGATATCTATCGATATACAACCTCTGATCCCGTACATCTTAGAGAAGGGAAGGGATGGGGTTTTAGAAAGTTTAACTATATTATTTTAATATTATTCACTCCATTAAAGTTGACTTCTCATTCGAGCCCCGAATGAGACCCAAGGACTGTCGCCTCTAACTAATTACCCCCATTCTGAACATAATGGGATATGTTGCATAACCCAATTCGATCGTTACAATATGTTTTCGTTAGATTTAAAATATAAATCAATATATTGAATTTGAACGCACATTTCAATTTACCGGGGCCACATACGAGCTCTAAAAATTCCAGAAAAATTATTTCTAGCTTCGTATTGCCGATACGGTCCTAACAAAACTAATTTCGTAAAATTCTGAGACCGTTTGAAAAATGGCCATTTTCTGGTCGATCCAAATTGACTGAAACTGTTAAAACACGTTTTCTTTTGCCACACTCGCATATTGACTTCAAAAATTATGAATTTTGGAATCTAGCAATAACTTGACATCCTGGATCCAACAAAAGTAGTTTCATCGAAAACGAAGGTCGTTTTCAAAATTTCCATTTTTAAGGGCCAAAATTCCATAGTGACTATTCTGAATTTTCAACTGGACATAACTTTTTATTCCTGCTATGAAATTTCAATTTTTTGGATTCGTTGTAAAGATATTCTCAAATAGATTCTAATATTTTTCGTTTTTCCAAAATCCGGTTTATTTTTAATCCTGTACACTCATTTGAAATTTGAAATCGAATTTTCAAACTACCGCGCCATTTTCAATTCCTTTTATAATTAAAATAAAATATTTATATTCAACGACGATTCAAATAAATATATACGTTCTATTTCTATTCAAAATAAATTTCTCGCCGTTATTATTTAAAATAATTCATTTTAAATACTCAAAATTCGCTAAAATTGCCAAAATAAAAATTTTAAATTGGCTTAGATTTCCGGGTAATTACAGATGAGCCACCTAATTCTGAATTCGGAGCATGGATCAATCAAAAGAAACCTAAAACTCTAAAGATCTTCAATAAGAAAGCCAACTACTTCTTACACCAAGAGCTAGCACAAAGGAATCAAGCTTCTCACCTCAACATCTTACCTCAAGACAAAGCCCATAGCTCTAACGACTCTAAACCCATCGCTCCACGCAATCTTGTTCACACAGGAAACGTCATAGGTTGTCGCAATAATAAGAGGAAGCATCTCCAACTTCCATATTTTTGCAACTACACTCCTCTCAATGATACCCCCGAGAACATCTACCTTGCAACTTGCATTGTCCTACAAAAGGCCAAGGCCAAAGGGCCCAATGAGCACACCAACGGACTCTATAGAATATTGTTGGTTCTGCAGCATCCACGAACACAACATAAACAGCTGTCGCCCCTTGCAGGACAACATCAAGAAGCTCATCCATAAGGGAAACCTTGAGCAATACCAAATGGGTCCACCGTATGAAATTTCCGAGCCACCCAATGCTCATCAAGAGTTTCGACCAACCAGGACTCTGCCTGACAACTAAACTCCTCGAGATCGTTTCCTCAACTCAGCAAGACTGCAGCAACAATGACCAACTCGCATACGCGAGCATGCAACACCGGAATGACTCCTCGAAGTCGGTAACCAATCCCCACACTCAAGCCTTGAACCAACGACGAGGCCAAGTATAAAAAAGCCGACTCGAACCACAAACCAACAACGAGGCCGAGTATAAATAAACCGACTCGAGCCTCGAATCAACGACGAGGCCGATTATAAATAAACCGACTCATGCCTCAAACCGATGACGAGATCGAGTATAATAACCCTGTTCCTAAGCCTTCGGACTTGGGGGCAGCCCATCAACCAAATAAACGAAGCATCGATCACCCATTTGGCTCCATCTGACACCAAGGGTCTGGATCCGGGCACCCACTAGAGAATCAATGACTCCCTCGAACTCTTCCTGACTCAAGTCTCTCGAGAGTGGAGTTTTGACCAACTCAACCCTGAGTGCAACTCCGAGCCATGATACTTAAGCACTTAGGACCACAACTTCCATGTCGCAGTGGACTCTGAGATCATCATCAGAGATACCAGTCCGTAACTCATTTCCACCTTTGGCTCCCTCGTTGGATGAAAAATGGGAGTGGAAAGCAATCCCTCTTCTCCAAAAAACGCCTCCTCTTCGCTGTTCCATGGCCCCTATTCCTCCATCTGATGCTCCGGCCATGCTCCAATTAGCTGGGGGCATGTCAGGAAGTACTACTGGTCGAAAGAAGGCTCGGTGGCACCGGTCCTGCAACCGTCTTCTAAGATGTAGTGGTCTTTAAGGTCGTCATCGGAGATACCGATCCGCGACTCGTTCCCACCTTTTTCTCCTTTATCGAAGGCGAAACAGAAGTGGAAAGTAAACCCTTTTCTCCAAAAGACACCTCCGCTTCACTATGTCGTAGCCATTTCTCCTCCACCTGATGCTCCGGCCACCCTCCAATTAGCTGGGGGAAAGCCAGGAAGTATTACCGGAGGTACTACTACCAAAGGCAAGCCCGAGGGAACCAGCCCTTTACCAGTTGCTGCATTCTCACCAAAGACATCCTCTCCGCCACCACGGAGCGACCTTTTTGGGACCAAACCCACTATGTGGAGAAGATGGCCTAAAACCAAAGTCTTAGCACCACAGAAGTCATCTACGACATCTCTCGATGCTAAGGCTTCCTACACACAAGCTTACCGGAACGCGGTGACAAACTTTAGTTTTAACGACTAAATCTATAGTCATCACCGACCATCAGTAACATTCTCAGATCGGACCGTGGTTACGACATGATTAGATCAAGAATCGAAACCTAATATTGACAACTCAATCATGTATTTATCCACATCTCATGTTCATATACGAGCGCTTGGTCCAAATAAGTTCATTTCTCGAATGTTACACCCATCAGCTGTGTTATGTTCGACTTCAGTTACAATCCAATCATGCGACGTCGTGCAACGATCCGAACTTTTCAACTCATTCTTTGGATCCAACAGAATTTAGCAGGTACGCATACCCGGTGGCATCCCTCTGCTGATTCCTGCATCGACGTGGCCATTGCAGGATCTGAGGCATATCCCCACCAGTTCTAGCACTGGCATCATCTTCACCGTAGCCCTTGGAGCAACCATCTTGAAAACACGGAACGTGGAGCTGGTCCTACCTGACTCAAGTCTCGAATCGATGATGAGACTGAGTATAAACAACTCAGGATGTTCATTCACTTGAATATCCAACCTTTTTCCCCAGTTCCCGGGATTGGGGGCAACCCATTTGCCAAACAAGTGTGACATTGACCGCATGTTTGGTTCCATCCGACCCAAAGGGTCAGGATTCGAGCAATAATCGGTGAACCAACGACGGCCTCAAACTCTAACCCGAACTAAATGACAGGAGAGTCTAAAGGATGAATCAACGATGTCCACGTCTTCTCACAACTCAGGGAGGTCCCGAAAGGGAAGGCACCAAAAAAAATCTTCGCACGACTTGGGACTCCTGACCAAAGGAAATCCAAAAGCGAAGTTAGTGATTACAATCTTCACACGACTTGGGACTCCTGACCAAAGGAAATCCCGAGAGCGAAGTCCACACTTACAATCTTTGCACGACTTGGGACTCCTGACCAAAGGAAATCTCAAGAGCGAAGTCCGCACTTACAATCTTCGCACGACTCAGGGCTCCTGACCAAAGGAAATCCCGAAAGCGAAGACCGCGCTTACAATCTTCGCACAACTTAGGACTTTAACCAAAGGAAATACCGAGAGCGAAGTCCACGCTTATAATCTTTCCACGACTTAGGACACCAGACCAAAGGAAATCCCGAGAGCAAAGTTCGTGCTTACAATCTTTGCATGACATGGGACTCCTGACCAAAGGAAATCCTGAGAGCGAAGGCTGTGCTTACAAACTTTGCACAACTCAGGATTATTGACCAGGAAACCCCAAGAAAGAAGGTCGCGCCTACAATCTTCGCACAATTTGGGAATCCTAACCAAAGGAAATCCTGAGAGCGAAGTCTGCGCTTACAATCTTCGATTGACTTGGGACTCCTAGCCAAATGAAATCCCGAGAGCGAAGTCCGCACTTACAAACTTCGCACAACTCGAGACTCCTGACCAAAGGAAATTCCGAGAGCGAAGGTCGCGCTTACAATCTTCGCACGACTTGGGACTCTTGACCAAAGGAAATCCCGAGAGCGAAGGGTGTGCTTACAATGTTCACAGGACTTGGGACTCCTGACCAAAGGAAATCCCAAGAACGAAGTCCACGCTTACAATCTTTGCACACCTCGGGGATCCTAACCAAATGAAATCCCGAAAGCGAAGTTCACTCTTACAAACTTCGTATGACTCGAAGCCTCTGACAAAAGTAAACCCCGAGAGCGAAGTCAGCGCTTACAATCTTCGCACGACTCGGGGCTCTTGACCAAAGGAAATCCCGAGAGCAAAGGTCGCGCTTAAAACCTTCGCACAACTCAGGACTCCTGACCAAAGGTAATCCCGAGAGAGAAGTCCGTGCTTACAATCTTCTTATGACTCGGGCCTCCTAACCAAAAGAAATCCCGAGAGTGAAGTCCGCGCTTAGAAACTTCACACGACTCGGGGATCCTGACCAAAGAAAATCCCGAGAGTAAAGTCCGCGCTTACAATCTTTGTACGACTCATGCTCCTGACCAAAGGAAATCCTGAGAGCGAAGTCCGTGCATACAATCTTCGCAAGACTTGAGGCTCTTAATCAAAAGAGATCCTGGGAGCGAAGTCCGCACTTGTAAACTTTGTACGACTTGAGAAACTTGAGAGCGAAGCCCTGAACAACGTTTGCTTAAGTGTAAGGACAAGTATATTTATGCAAGTATAGGAAATGGAAAGCATAAACGGACATTCGAATGCTTAACACAAGTTGTGATATGAGAAAAGTCAACTAGCACTTTCATTCACAACACAAAAGCAAAATACATAAGTCTATATGTAACAACACGGATTCTGACAGACCGGATTTTTTTCAAAAACCCAATCTATCGAAACCCGAGTTGGGCGCTCTGGTATCCTACAGAAAGAGACAGAGATAAAGAAAACATGTAAGAATTCGTAAGAATCTTATAGCGGAAGGAATTCAAAGTATAATATACTTTAAATATAGCTTTACCTTATAAAACATACTGCCTAACCAGTATCCAAAGCTTGTACCATCTCTGTCATGAACCTAACCTATAGGTATGTAATGAAGAGGGGGTCGGAACATAAGTTCTGTGTGAGTGGACTTAGAATAAACTTCTGTATAATCTTACATATACCGTTCAGTTATATTTTCTTGCTTATTAGGTTATTCGCGATATTAGCTATCTAGGTTATACTCATGTCCCACTAGTAGATTAACATAATACAACGTATATGTAGATACCCCCAACTCGTATAATCCTTTCCATGTATATATACAGTCCCTTGCCGTATGTCGTACGGGCTTCATCATGTAAATCTATACTACTTTAGTGCAGTGCCACCATTCTCGAGATCGTTTGGACTACCACTCTTGATCTTGCTAGATTCCGTTTATTACCTAGATCTAATCTAGGGTTTTCTATCCAGCGCTTCCTAGATTCAACCAGGGTTTACGCTACCCAGGGCCACTGAGGTTTATGCTACTTATTGAACGCTTTCTAGATCCGACAAGGGTTTATGCTACCTAGGGCCACTAGGGTTTATGCTACCTATCGAACAATGCCCCTTAGTCTAGGACACACTACCCAGAGCGATATATGTTCCTAGACTTTACGTCCAAATCGTGTCGTTAAACGTGCTAGATATCTAGTTGCACATGTCCTCTATATGTGCGGCCCGAGTCCCGTGGCAGGGCTAATCAAGAAACACGAAACTCGGTCGGGAGCTTTAAGTTATATGCCAATGCAGATGCTAAGGTCTGTTTTATCTGTATGTGGCTATGGTCCCACTTGACCCCTCCCTCAACTAATGAAAGGCACCCAAGAAAATCAAGAATGAGAACTATATGCAGGCCCTCTATGCCCCCACAAACCTATTGGCCACCCTCACCCATAACTAGATAGAAAAGTATATGGTCTTTTGGAGTTCTCAACTTTTCCGCTTGCGTATCACGATTGACTCAAGATGGTAGGTAGACAACGACATGCTATCACAGGCTAAACAAGATATCACCGCCTCACGCTGACCCATCCTATTCTTTAGGTTGCTTATATTGCAACCAAGGCATACCCTTGGCTCTTCTAACGCAGATCTTAACCTCTGTGAGCCCAGGAGGATCATCTGCAACCTCATAGAGGGATACCAAGAGTACCCTCACCTCCCCTCGAAGCCGCGTGCTTTGTAACCCAGTTCGTTGGAGCCTTCTTCATGATCAGATGGACGTTCGCTCCTCCTCGTGTTCTACTTGGCTTTCTTGACTAAGGTTTACTACTTAGTTCTCTTAACTAAGGTTTACTACTTAGTTTCCTGAATCGTTAGCTTTCTTAACTAAGGTTCACTACTTAGTTTCCTGAATCCTTAGCTTTCTTAACTAAGGTTTACTACTTAGTCCTCTTAACTAAGTTTTACTACATAGTTCTCTTAATCGTTCGTTTTCTTAACTAAGGTTTACAACTTAGTCCTCTTAACTAAGGTTTATTACTTGGTTCTCATAACCAAGGTTTGATACTTAGTTTCTGTTACTTAGTTCTATTTAACTAAGGTTTGTTACTTAGTTCCTTTTAACTAAGGTTTACCAATGAATTCAAGCATGACTTTAGTTCTCTTTATCAAATGATAGCGTACGGGTGTTTTCCCACATTTCTAGCTTAGATTAACTTATTTCATGGTATAAGTCATCCCACCCTTCGAGTCTTGTATTACATCTTAAGTCATATTCATTTCTTATCCCTTGGATAAGTTTATCTATTATTTAATCTTATCATTCCCCACTTTTCCTTGCTTTGATACTGTTATATTGGTTAAGTTTGCCCATGTGTCCAAGTTGACTTAACCCCCAATCACGTATTTAATTCAACCCACGTACCATGCTAAATTGGTTAAGTGTTCTCTATCAGTTCATGTTGACTTAACCCGCCCATATATCATGTCAAGTTGGTTAAGTGTTATCTAGCGGTTCACGTTGACTTAACCTACCCATATATCATGTCAAATTGGTTAAGTGTTGTCTAGTGTTTCATGTTGACTTAACATTACCATACTAGCATGTGTCATGAGCATTAATTAATTATTAATGCCCAACCTCTCACATTAGACCTATTGTTGCGGTCACTGGATGTGCCGGTTGGTTCCGGGCAGGATTACAACACAACTCAATCTAACCTCGGGTTTCAAGCATGTTATGACTAACTTCTCACATTAGAACCTATTGTTTGCGGTCACTGGATGTGCCGGGCGGTTCCAAGCAGGATTACACCGCGAACTCATTCTAACCTTGAGTTAGCCATGTTTCATGTTTAGCCAATTAACAATTCATGTCTACTCTAGGTGTCATAGGCCAATTATAAATTTACAAGCATGTTCATGTTCATTCTTGATATCAAATGTCAATTACCAATTCACAAGCATGTTCATGTTCAAGTTATGCCACTATTGTCAATTTCATGTTATGTGTCGAGTTCTATAATTACATAAAAACATGGTTTGTCCAACATATTCCATTTTTAATTATGTTTCTAGGATCTTAATGGCATATCCAATTTTCAAGTCTCAAATTCAAGCTTTATCGAAAAACCCCAATTTATGTTCATGCTTATAATCCCGTTAATAGGCTATACCTATTATTCCAGTTTCCCATACATGTGTTCCTAACAGGTTGCTATCATTCCTCATATGTTGGTTAAGCTTATTCATATGTCAAGTGCTACTTAACCCATTTCTACTTTGCTTACACAACCATTCGTGTAATAATCTTTTTACCCAAATTGCCTAATTCATCGATTAAATCTCAAGCTCTTCCCAAATAACTATAATTTACGCGTTGTTGACCTTGGTTCGAAGGCAGCCAAAGTTTCAAAAATAGGGAAGAGGAATAGATTAAGTATACAAAGATTATTTTAAATTGCAACATGAATTTTAACTGAGGAATGACGAACGATAATAATACTATTATGCATGAAGTGTATTGTAATCCCACTCACTGATTTAAGAACGGATCTTGAATTCTGGGATCTGATTTCTGAAACTGAAAAGCTATCCCTTGACGTAGATTATCGATCCTCTAATTTTGATTTGATTCTTAGAAAATAGTTGTTGAAGTCGTTGAATTAGCCTTTGATTCTCTACTTGAATTCTAACGAAGAACTTGAGCAGCATAACCCTGTCTTTGATTTATTTTGATATGAATTAGGGAAGAGTATAGGCATAATGAAGATGTGTAGAGAAAACTGTAGCCTTAGGGGTGTTTATGTAGGTGCTCAAGACCTTATCGTACACGCAGTGCTGAGTCAGAATTGAACCCAGTTACGAAAATAGTCCAGGTTCGCAGATGAATCTAGCCAAATCTTATCATACACGCAACGCTGAGTCAGCATTGGGTCCCGCAAGCTGTTTTGGCGCAGAAATTCGAATTTTGAATTGTTTTGGCATAGAAATTTGATTTTTGAACTTTGAATTTCTGGAATTTATTTAACTGTTTTATTCACATGAAATATTCTTATATGTATACAATTACTCTACCGATAATTTTACGCGTATATATATATACGCACAATTTTCGTTTTATTTTCAAAATTCAAACGATGTTGCACCGTTATTTGATTCTTGCCATATCTCATTGACTGTAGCCTTATCTTGAATTTTATCTTTTGTATACATATATTCATGCATATATATATATTCTCATATATATACATATATTTTCTTTATTTCCTTATGTGTACGTTCTTATCCTTTCAAATTTTGAATTTGTATACGTACATATATTTGCATGTTCAGTTGGCCCTCTCTAAAACAAAGATAAAAATTATGCCGCCGCCGGGGTTCGAACCCCCCGACCTCCATGTTACAAATTCAATGTCTTAACCAACTGGGCTATGAAGTCTTTTGTTAATAAGTCTTAGAACAATGATAATTATTGTTGTCTCCTTACTTCTCTTTTTCATGTTAGTTACAATACTTAAATTAAACCATTGCATGAATCTTTTTTCTTTTAATGTTAATGCATTATGTTTTCAACTCAGTGCATGCAACATATTTACATTGCATGCAACCAATCCTTTCTTTCTTTTAATGCATGCATTACATTTTTTTCAGTGCATGTATTTATTACATGTAATCCTTATTTTATATTTTAATTTGTTTGTATATATATATACATATATATATATATTTCTCTTGTGCGTATACAAACTTCTAGGCTTAATAACTTCTTCATATGATGTCCATTTTACGCAAACCAGGTGTCCATCTTGACCAGAATTCCGAGAGGATGCAATGGTGATGTCCGTTTTACTTAATTCCTAATATTTAAATTAAGTATTTTTTACTTTCTCATCTCTTCGATTACACACATTGTTATCGCATTAATTTCCTTACTCTTCAATGTATGAATTAATTTTTCATTATACATCACCATTATTACCCCATCTATGCATATATACATATTTGTACATTTCTAATTATATTAAAAATATGGGGTGTTACACTATATATCTTTCTTTCTAACGACATGGTGTACATGAAAACCACACCATACCTCTAAAAGTGAGGGTCATACTCGCGTGTCACTATTGGCCTAGATAACCCAAGTATCTATAATTCCAATCTGATCATGCAACGTTGTGGAAAGATTCAAGTTCGCTAGCTCAAGCTCAAAATCGAAGAGGAAAAGGATCTTGGTGAAGTCTTCGGAGCATGAAATTCTGTTTCGTGTTCCCATGCGCTCGCTAAGTTATCATGTCCCTTAAAACAACTTCGATCCCCTGAAAAACCTGGAATATATACTAAGTAGTTGTGATATAGAGTCCAACCCAGTATCCTCACATACTTGGCGACTTTTCAACGAACTCCAACTTCTATTTCCTAAAATCCACCACTCCACATTCCTGAGCATCGATCCCATAAACCCTCTCACTTTCTGTATCTCTCTCCTTCCCCCAGAAACCCAAAAACATCTCAGATACCCGAGGTACAAAAGCTGTATTTTGTATCCTCTATGCTTTTAGTTGATTTTTTGTCCAAATAAGAGTAGAGAGGAAGCAAATGCAACTCTGGATCGATATGCTGTAAACGCACATTTCAGGATCAAAATTTGGGATCATACACTAAGCTATGGTCGTGTTCACTTGTTTTTGAGGTCCTAACTACCAAATCAATCTTGACTCAACGACCACTCGTGTACTCACCAAATGTCTAACTATTTGAGTACACATGCTTGGCATTTGGGTTTGACCCCGCTTCGAAGGAAAATTTATATGATCACATGCCAAGACATACGACAATATTGTCCTTACAGCGACGTTCATGTATACGGGCTCTCGAAACTTCGGCTGTTGGAACCCGCTTGGATCATCGGACGATTGTGTACTTATGAATCCAAATGATAAAGTTCCGATTCAACGATGTTTCAATAACCAACTTACGCGATCGCGCATCCAAGATACGACTATGACCATGCATACACGCTTTCGGAGTCTTGACCAACCAAACCGACTCAATTTGTTGACTGATTGTGTGCTCAAAGGCTCAAATGACCCAAGAGTGCACATCAAACGATCAAATCCTAATTCGACAGCTTTACGGAAGCTAACTTGCATGACCGCACGCGTACAACATGTTGTTTAGTGTCATGTTACTTATTCCAACTCACATCGCATCGCACAAAAACACGTGCAACGTGTAAGTGCATACGTGATTCTGGCCCAACAATGAACCATTTGCACTTTGGTGCAATCGGGAGTTGGCGATTAACGTTTAATTTCTTGAATTGACAGAGATTAAATGCCTCGGACAGGTTCCAGCCCGAGCGACAAGATTCAAGCGAGCCAAAAATCTCAACAATGCTGGAGTCCCAAACTCATACCAGAAGTCTTCAACAAACTCGTCTCGACTATTCCAAAGCAGTGCATTCCTGATATACAACTCAATAGAAAGGTCACGACTAATCGCTAAGCACAGCGTGGGGATTTTTCCGTCCATCACCAGATTTGTCTCATTTCAAAGCATGTCTCGTTAACATAAGACATACTTTGGCAGAAAATGTTAACCAACATTCCGGTTACCAGAAGCAGTCCAGGCCCACACGACTCTGCCCATCGTGTGACAAGAAAGCTCGAAGTGTCGCCAAAACACTAAGTATTCAAGCCAAAGAGAAATTGTGCGAGTGTAGGCCTCACAACTCCTCGAAAAAGTGCACTTAGCATATTTCGAATCTCTTGTTTTGGAGACTTCGAATCCCTCCAAAATAAGCATTTCTACTCCCTCAACATGGAAGATTCTGAATCCCTCAACGCCAAACAGATTCAAACCCCTAGATTTTGAATCCCACAGGATTCGACTCCCTTTCACTTCGCAGTAGGAAATTTCGAATCCCGCGAGTACTTTGACTCCCTCGACTTGCCTGTCAGATATTTCGAGTCCCTGGGTTCGAAACTAGAGAATTCGACTCCCTCTGCCTCGTCCGATGCCATTCGACTCTCTACTCCAAGAAGTGAATCACCATGTGCCAATCCACCCAAAACATCGCATCCCTCAGAGTATGGATCACCAGGCGTCGATCCAACCGAAATGCGTGAACACATTGCGTCGCGCACCACCAGAAACTCGTGCCAAAACATCGAAACTTCGTATTCCACTCAGGGATACGATTTCGTATCCCCGCCAGGATTACGAAATACATATCCCCATATGGGGTACGAAATTTTGTATCCCCGCCACAGATACAAAATTCGTATCCCCGCATAGGATACGAGATATTGTATCATCACATGGGATACGAAATTTTGTATCCCTGTTGGGATACGAATTTCGTATCTCCCTTTGGGATTCGAGAAAATCAAGTTTTTCCTAGCAAACGTGCGACCGTGCTGATCATGCTGAATCCCTTGCATGCACAATGTTTTGGAGTGGATTGGAATTTTCATGGCAAGTGATCTCGAAGAGTGATTTAGCACACGTCGATCGCCTGAAAATAGCTGATCGACACACGTCGATCACCTATTTTTGGCTGATCACTCCACGATGCAAAAACCTACTCTATTTTTACCTTTTCCACTCCTTTTTACCTATTCTCATATCTTACCATCTCCCACCCACTCCACTTCCTATAAATACTCCTACCTCATTCATTACAAGAGTTGGCATTTGCTTTCCTTGAGACCTTGTGTAACACCCCGAAATTTTAACAAACATTAAAATGATAAGTTAAAGAATACTTAATTAAATATTTAGAATTAAGTGAAACGGACTTCGCCATTGCATTCGTCTCGAAATTCTGGTCAAAATAGGCACCAGGTTTGTGTAAAACGAACATCGTATGAAGAAGTTATTAAGTTTAGAAGTTTGTATACACATAAGAGAAATATATATGAACAAAATAAGTCCAGAATTCAAAATATTTCAAAATAAAACAGCGGAAGGAGAGACGAGAATTTTCCCGCTATGGGTGTCGACCCCATCAAGGGGGTGTCGACCCCTGGGTCGACACACTGAGTGGGTGGGGGTCGACCCCCATATAGATCCGGGGCAGATTCCTGTTTCTGAAAGTAGACTCCTTTCTTGACCTGATTCATGAACCCTAGGCTATAAATAAGACCCTTTCTTTGTGTTTTATTCATTCTAAAAAAAATGGAGAACTAGATGCTGCCTCTACCTAGATCAAAATAGCATATTTTTCTACAACAACAAGAGTTGGACAAATTCAGAGATCTGTTCTTCAATCAATTCCCTGTTCTTAATCCATTCTTGGTGAGTCTACGTTATTTTTAGATATAAACACTTAAAAGTTATTTTTGACATGTCTACGAATTGGACCTAAGCCTGTGACTAATTGAATCATATCAAATCTGCCGTAACATGTATATCTATGTTACTTTGACATGACTATGAATTGGATCTAAGCCTTTGCCTATTTATCATGCCAGATTTGCCATTATTTGTATATCTAAATCACTAATTAGATCTCATCATGCCTATTTATGATCAAGACACTATGCCTAATCAGTTCTATTATCACATGTTCATCAGATCTGTTCCTATATGCCTATCTTGTCATTATGCCCAATTTTTTCACTATATGCTTATTAGTTACTATGCCTATCCCTGCCATCATATATCAATCTTGTTATTATGTTTATTTATGTTCTCATCCCTTCCTCTTTTCCTTTTTTTATTTTATAGCCAGGCTACCTTCGAGCCTAGGCATACCGCTGAAATATGTGAGCTCGTGAAATTGGGAACGAGGAGAAAGCGTTAAAATTTGGGCATAACATGTATTGGTAAATTTGGGCATAACATGATTTGAATATATGAATATGGATTTGGGGAATAAATCAAATTGTGATCTAGATCTTAATTTTGGGGCACATGGTACATGATAAATATGACTTGGGAAAGGGGCATGAAAACCTATAATGAAATCGGAATAATTGTTAAAGAGCGAACATGCCTAGATTGTGATGACCCCAAACTTCCACAGAATGAAAGTAAGGAATAACTATTTGGAATACAACATAAATATAACAACACAGATCACAGATACAACATAGCATAGGAAAACTATAGAATAACATCATTACATCAAGTTTTCAACAAAAAAGGAAATAAGCTTCAAATTCTAAATTAGAACAACTGGAAACAAAATAAGTATGGATGTCTCAGAGTCTAAAGATAAAATGTAAACAAAAGATAAATGATAGATAGTCTTCATGGTCCAACATAAGCACCTCCAAATAAGCAACACCAAGAAAGCTCCAAAGACAGCAACTCCAAAGAAAGCCGAACGTTAGTTTGTCTATCACATGCGACATGAAGTTTACTATATAAATAAAGTGAAACAAATAGATTTTATCATCTAAATTTTCAAATCAAACATATCTTATAGTTGACACTGAACTTTGTGACAATTTCTTATTAAAAATTATATTGAACCTTTAAAATAAAATCAAGGATTCAACTGCTATTATTACTATTTTAATTTAAAAATAGAAATTTTAAATTCTTCCGTATTTTCTAACAAAATTTTATGAAATAAATTTTTTAAATTTATCCTCAATTTCCGGGTTGTTACAATCTCCACCACTTAAAAAATTTCGTCCTCGAAAAGGAACGAAGCTAAGAAAAGAAGACAGCAAGTTCGTATTCTATGTCACAGTTACGCTCTCTCGTATACATAATACTCTCAACTCATTCTAGGGCATTACTAACCCCATCTCTAACGAGTTTTCTCATTCCAGGATACTGCTGATCCTATCTCTAATGAGTATTCTTTTATAGGATATTTCTAATCCTACCTCTGATGAGTCTCTTGTTCCGTTCTAACGAGTTGTACCCCAAAGATTTGAATTAACCAAAGCTCCGATACCAACTGTGATGATCCCGAAATTCCACGGAATGAAAGTAAGGAATAATCATTTGGAATACAACAAAAATATAACAACACAGATCACAGATACAACATAGCATAGGAAAACTATAGAATAACAACATCATAACAACGGAATATGAATGTCAACAAACACAGAATCCCACAGTCGCAGAGTACTAACTTATTACATCAAGTTTTCAGCAAAAAAGGAAATAAGCTTCAACTTCTATATTAGAACAACAGGAAACAAAATAAGTATGGATGTCTCAGAGTCTAAAGATAAAATATAAACAAAAGATAAATAATAGATAGTCTTCGTGGTCCAACATAAGCACCTCCAAATAAGCAACACCAAGAAAGCTCCAAAGACAGCAACTCCAAAGAAAGCCGAACCTGTTACTTTGTCTATCACATGCGACATGAAATTCACTATATAAATAAAGTGAAACAAATAGATTTTATCATTTAATTTTTCAATCAAACATATCTTATAGTTGAAACTCAACTTTGTGACAATTTCTTATTAAAAATTATATTGAACCTTTAAAATAAAATCAAGGATTCAACTGCTATTATTATTATTTTAATTTAAAAATAGAAATTTTAAATTCTCCCGTATTTTCTAACAAAATTTTATGAAATAAAAATTTTAAATTTATCCTCAATTTCTGGGTTGTTACATAGATTTACAGTAATTTGAAACTGTAACCGCGCTAGACACGAAGTTAATTGGCACTTGTGGTAGAAGTCTGCCCGGACCCAACCGGCATATCCAGCAACCATAAGTGGTGAATCTAATGTGAAGGTTCTAAGTGCATAAACACATAAGTGCTAAGACACGAGGTAAAGCCTGACTTATGGAAGAAGTCTGCCCGGACCCGACTGGCATATCCAACATCCGCAAGTTGTAGGCTTAATGTGGGAGGTACAACGCATTATAGCCATAAAGGAATAAATGGTAATGAAATTGAATATTTAACCTATTTAAATCCATAGGGATTACATGAACATGTTAACTTGAGTAGAGGTTAAGTACACTTGCTGAAAACAGTGGGAGGGTTAAGTATATCTTGGGGGTGGTGGGTAGATGAGAAATCGAACTTTCAGGACCCATGAATCAGGAAGAAATCGACTGGAAGCATAGATTTAACTCACATTGGCTAGATGAGAAAAACACTGTTTACTTTCACAGATTGGGCTAACTTTATCTTCGAAATCGTTCACGATGAGTACTCTTACTGGGATTCTTCTGACCTCACTAACCTCTTTATGTCTCACTTCAGAAACCTTTTGAGCCAACCCTCGTCCACTATGCCCTCTATTGACTGGAACCTGCTTTATCCCGATCAGACCCTATCACCATTGACTATCCGTCCTCTGAGGCCGAAGTTTTCTCTGTTCTCAAGGAGATGGACGACGACAAGTCCCCTAGTCCTGATGGTTTTGGCCCTTTGATCGTCAAACACTTCTAGAACCTCATCAAAGCTGACATTCTTTCCATGTTCAACGAATTCTACTATAAACCCATATAACATCACAAGAATTAACTACGCCAAAATTATCCTTCTCCCAAACACGTGGCGTCACCTCAATGCCGATTTTCGACCCATCAACCTCATTAATTGCACCTTCAAACTCATCACCAGAGTCTTAGCCAACCGCCTTCAGTCCCACCTCACCCAACTCATTGGCGAAGAACAGCCCGCCTTCATACATGGTCGTGACATGCTTTGATTGTGTTGCGGCCACTCAAGAGGTTGTCCCCTTCTACAACTACACTCCACTCCTGGGGTCCTCATCAAGCTCGACTTCTCTAAAGCTTTTGACACAGTTAACTAGAATTTAATTCTTGAAATCTTGACCCATATAGGCTTCCCTCCATGCAAATGCAATTGGATTCTCAACATTCTCCATTCCAGCATGTTCTCCGTGTCGGTTAACGACTTGAAGGTGGCCTCATTAAGTCTACTCGTGGCCTTATGAAAGGTAATCCCCTGTCTCCGCTCATTTTCGTCCTTGTTGTTGACGTCTTCAATATCATGATCAAATTGGCTTAAACCCAGAACCTATTTTCCAACACACCTCTTCCCTCATCTTCATTGTACATCTCTAACATCCAAGTGACCGATGATACCTTCCTCTTCTCCACTCCCTTCCCCGAGCACATCCATTGCTTGGAAGTCACGTTTCACACTCTTAAGCAGATCTCTGGCCTTTCTATTAATTTCAAGAACAGCTCAATCATCATGCTTCATCTCTCGCA
Source organism: Allium sativum (assembly GCA_030737875.1). Classification (NCBI taxonomy): domain Eukaryota; kingdom Viridiplantae; phylum Streptophyta; class Magnoliopsida; order Asparagales; family Amaryllidaceae; genus Allium; species Allium sativum. The sequence continues at coordinate 198,162,761 of CM060911.1, forward strand.
CGCTCAATTCTCGTCTATGATCTTTCCCAATCACTTACCTTGGTATTCCCACCCGTCCCACTAAACTTATCCGCTCCACCTGGACACACCTCATTTCAAAGATTGCTTCCCGTCTCTCTTTCTGGAAGATTTCATCCCTCTCGACGGTTGTCCGTTTTATCCTTATTAAATATGTCCTAACCTTCACACCATCCTACTGGCTCTTTTACCAATTACATGACGTCTTGGGCTATCTCCAGCATCGACTCTATTCGTTGATCCTTCCTTCTGCAGTAGTGGCCGGATCAAATCACTTGTAAACTAGCATACTGTGTACAAAGACATTGTCCAAGGAGGTCTGGGCATTCATAATCTTTGAAACTTGAATATTGCCTTGTTCTCTAAATGGCTTTGGCGTTGTCTCATACTGGGTTCATTCATCTAGAAAACTTGAATTCTTTCACTCCACTACAACAACAACCCTTCCGACATCTCACACTCTACCTCCCTTGGTAACCCCTATCTGTTTTGGCAAGGTGTTCTCAGGGTTCTTCCTTGAAGTCGTCTTTACTTTCAAATATATATTGGTAAAGGTCACTCCTGCTCCTTCTGAAATGATATCCAACTCTTCAACTGCTTCTTTCGCCACCTTTTCCTCGACCATTATGAGCCTCACCTAATCACTCGCTTAATGTCCACAATGTTGCCCTCCTCGACCTCCCTTGTCTCTCTCTCCCATCTCCCTCTTCTTCGACAATACACTGAACCAATTCATTCAACTCGCTCACTTACTCATGTTCATTACTCTCGCATCTCAGCCGGATCGTTTTACTTGGGCCCTCAACTCTAATTCTAGCTTCACCGTCTCTTCTTGCTACCACCAGCTCAGTTTCACTAGCGGATCCTACTCTTTCCCTAAGCTATAGAAATGCAACTCCCCTCCCCCCGCTCATGCGTTTGTTTCTTCTGTTTGTGTCTTGTTCATGATAAGGTGAATATCAAGGACATACTGATACACAAGAATGTCAATGTCAACTCTACATGTGTTCTCTGGTACACACACGAGGAATCCTCTACCCACCTTTTCTTTAATTGTGACATCTATTATCATATCTGGGCCTCCTCATCCACGCACATTCTGAGTCTTATTCCCACTTGCTCCTCCTACTACAAGCACTGGCAATACTCTTGGCCCAACTCTGCTCTCGATACTTTCATTGTTATCTATTGTTGGCCGATCTGGCAAGAAAGAAACTCACATTGTTTCCACCACACCTCACGATCCATAACTGCTATATGTCACAAAATCACATTCTTTTACGCTTCTTTGACAGGTTCTCAGGCTCTGCCTCCCTTCCGCTGTAAACTTGGCGGTGGGCATAATTCTTTTGGTGAATCCGTTGGTAGCTCAGAATTCTCCGGCCCTTCCAGTCGTGGAATTTTTTTTTCAGACCATGATAGTCGTTCTGTTTCTCTGCTTTCTTGACGTTTTATTTTGTTTCTGCTTTTGATGTTGTTAGTCTTTGGGCTGTTTTGTTTTTGCTTGTATATCCCATACTTATGTAGCTTAATCAACTTTATCATTAGTCAGACTCTGATTTTTTGGACCATCAGTCAGACATGTTGATCGGACTATATAATTTATTATCTAGTAGTTTAATTGGCTATGTAGTCGCGCACTACACAACCGTCTTGCTAAAAAAAAGAAGCTAAAACACAGTCTAAACGTTCTTTGACGAGAATAAATAAATTTTAATCAAAAAATTATTAAAATTAAAATATAAAAGATTAAAAAATTGTTTAGAAATATTTTAAAATTTACATTGAATTCAAGTTTGTCCATCATAATTCATAAACATTCAAGAAACCGAAAATTGTACATTTCTACTTTTTCAGAAAGTACAAAAGGATTTTATTTTTTCTTGAAACTGGGTACTTTACAAGGAATATATTTTTTAGAAAATTGGGTATTTTATATGCAAGATTAGATAGTATATAACATACTACATGACAAGTGGAATCGACCCCTGCAACGGGGAATCGAACGTGTGACATCTTGCACCATGTCCAAGTGTTCTAAGCAGTTTAAATAGTGTTTTGTCAAAGGAATAATATTATTTCGATCAGAAAAGTAACAATTATCAAAAATTCTAATTCAAAATAAGCTAATATTATTTTAAATACCTTTGAGAATTAAATTTCTCTATTTCTTTAATGCAACAAATCAAAAATAATAATGTATATCAGTCGGTACTCACCGTTAAGCAATACTAGTTTTTTTTTTTGGTTACGTGTCCAAAAAAAGGAATATAGTTAACATATAGTGATATAGGATGATTATCTTTCCAATTTTATGTAATGGGTTTTCACGAATTTATAAGTATAGATTAACACAGGACCGGTCCAAAGAACACCCACAAACCCCATGGGCTTGGACAACTCATTAGATCAGAGACTTCACTTAAATTAAGTACATAGCTTTCTAATTAATCAAGGGAAGGTAGCATTAAGTGCACACAGTGAATTTCTTGAACACTCAACTACGTAAAATAAGATAAATGATTACCATCGGTAAGCGCTTCACAAACTTCCTCCGTTTTCACACCCATTGCTTTTAAAGATATAGCCAAATTTTGTGACTTTTTAGGATCAAGAATCCTGACATATTGTGGACCTGCATCCTTCGCTGGCAATACTCTCTTCCCCTCTTTATTTTCACTGTATCCAAATAAGCTTTCAATCATCTCCTCGTTGAACCTGGAAAATTCAAGGTGGGCATTTTAACTCCTAAATGAATTGCTCGAGTACAAACAAATTGCTCACTAAATGTAGTGTTAGAGGTTATTTCACATATGCACCACACCAGCAATGACACTGCATTGATGTTTTCCTCGGTATAACATACCATATAGTTTTCAACATGTAATATTATCACTATACATTGCATAAATAACACTTACTGAAATGAACCAGCTTGCACCCTATCCCAAACCATAGACTGAGCAGGATTTGCCTGAACTTTATCCCAAAAGAATGGCTTTAACTTAGCTTTTGAGGCGTTTGAGTCATCATCAGCACTTGAATTCTGTCCAGGTAGCTTTGGTGCAAGAGGCGGTTGTTTGTTAGGTTTTACATGTAAGGGCCTTAGGAGAGGGCGTGGCCCACTACTTTTTGGAGGTGGTGGGCCGGGGGGAGGTGGAGGAGCGGATTTTTGAATAGGAGGAGGAGGTGGAGGTGGCGGCTTTGTTTCAGTACATCCATTGGTTGGCTCGTTAGGAGTACTGGAATTTGTTTCAAGTTCATCAGGCAATTTAGCTTCAATATCACTGGGCGACTTAGTTTCAGTATCACCAGACGACTTAATTACAGTAAAAACATTGTTCTGGTTATCATCTACTTTTAATGGTTTTGGTGGAGCTAATAGGCCACCTTGACTTGACTTTCGTGAGGTGGCTGGCATGAAAAACAACTAATCAATATTCGACATGATTTTCACCTTGTAACTTTTTTTATTGAGATGTCTGATGTGTGGACGCGCGCGCACACACACGCACACTAGTGTGTAACCCGTGTGTTGCACACGACAATATTATTAAAAATAGTATTTATTATTTTGATGTTAAAATAAGAATTTGGTATGAAGTATATGATGAATTTTGATGTGAAATACATAAACTATTAATTAAAATTATTGTTATAGTTTGTGTGTAAATTGTTTCTCATACTTACGCAAACAATATGTATGTGTGTGTATTTAAGAATTTTTTAATCATTTTTTTAATATGGTTTATATGTTGAAACCGATGCATATTAGTAATTTAAAATGTAGACGTTTGGCTTTAATATTACAATGCAATACACGATAAATATACTGATGTATATGAGTTGAACTTTGAACTTATGATTGTTACTTATGTGTATAATTTATGTTATGTGATTGTCATGTTTATATATTTGATTATTATTTTGTTATTATGAGTACGGTTAATCTTGATATGATTTATTAGGAGAATCAATGAATAATAATTTGCTAAAAATATTTAATATTGTGTAATTAATTGTAAAATATGGTATAAATGTAAAATATTAAAAAAGGATTAAGAGAGACTTAAATTATAATAAAAAATTCAAAGTGTAGGTATTTGAAGTCGAAAAACATAAATTTATCATTTTTTTAATAAGTTAACTAAATTTATTTAAATTGCTTAATTTTTGGATTTTGTAATTAATTTAAATGTGTGGACTTAAATATGAAATGTCAGGAAGTATCTGTTAATAAATAATTGTGTAAACTTTGAAATGTCCATATGTGAAATAACAGAAGAGGTAAAATAATATGAGAAAATTAGTAAATAAGGGTAAACTAATAAACTAATTTAAAAATAAAATATCTGGAAAGAATTGAGGAGAAAAGAGAAAATTCATAAAACTACGGAGTGAGCTTTAAAAGGTTCTGTTGAACCATTGGATATATATATATATATGATAAAATTTATATAGACACAAGATTTTGACATAAATAGGAGGATACAAAATCTTAACCATTGGATTGTCCTCTGATTTCCACCCCTCATATAAAGACAAGTTAATCATGTAGCTGAAATTTTATATTCCTTACTTTGCGTCAAACTTTTATGTCGAAATGTTGCTCTCTCTCTCTCTTTATATATATATATATATATATATAGGCCCAGAAACTTAACCTGTTAGGGTTATGCAATTTTGTTACTCTGGTATGGTATAACCTGTGGAAATCCTAGTAGTGGGGATGCAAGCCTAGGGGGAAGCTTTTATCATCTTGTGTGTAAGACCCATTATATATATATATAGGCCTAGAAACTTAACCTGTTAGGGTTATGCAATTTTGTTACTCTGGTATGGCATAACCTGTGGAAATCCTAGTAGTGGGGATGCAAGCCTAGGGGGGAGCTTTTATCATCTTGTGTGTAGGACACGTTTCAGTCGGTAACCCATATAGGTATCAAACTAATACTCCGAACTAGCTCGGAGTCGGAGCACGCTTATTGGATTGATTATAAGAGATCCAAAAGAGGGGATGGTGTGGGAGGTGCATTCCGACGGGGTCATGTGCGTGCATGGGTCCGGACTATAGGTGGCTAAGACGCCGTGACATCGGTAGATATGGTTGTGCACATCCTTAAAAAGAAGGGTTTCCACTTTAGGAAGTGATACATCCTATTGTGGGGCCAGCACAGGATATCTACGGGGTAGGGAGCCGATCGATTGGGGTAGTAATTAGGGTACATCTAGACTCCTGTATGTTTAGGAGCCCGTTATTATCCTTAGGGGTAACTCCGTTATGTTCAGTTGGGCTGCCTGTAAATTGTATAGGGTTAAACCTCTCACTAGAAGTACGACTAAGTCTACCATTTTGTACTTGTTGGGGATCATCTTGTCTAGTACACTAGTATTGGTACAGAGAAGGAAAAGTGTTAGAGAAGCGCTATTTATTCTATCATGTTTATCCTGTTTACCTTGTCATACCTGCCTTGCATGCTTTATACCTCTTATCCAGTTTATATGCCTGTCATGATGCTTATACTTATTTATATGCTAAATTGCCAGACTTTATGTCTGACCTATTTTATTTCCTCTTTTTTCTCTTCTGTTCCCCCCTAGGTTCTCAGGGTAGGAATACTCAAGCCTAATCAGGATTCTTCTTTCCTTCTGCTTGGAGCAACTTAGATGCACTGCTTGATTTCGTACCTTTTCTACTACGGTTGTGTTTTTGGGAAATTATGCTATTTTCATGTTTATTGTACTATGATGATTTTGGTACAAGACAGAAATTTCTAAGTTGATGTATTGGGTTTTATGTAATCCAAACTAATGATATAACTATGTTTTGAGCCACGATGTTATCTGTTTAATAAAAGTTTTAAATTCCACTGCTATTTTATATCTGTCTTGTAATGTTTCTGTTTATCTATAACGCTTCATGAAACTTAATGCATTCTGATAAAGAGTGACATTAACAGACATGGGGCGCCACACTTCGTATCAAAGCTGAAGATTACCGGATCGGATAAAAGATTTTGAAAGATGTTTTCAAAAAGGTTTTAAAATAAAGCATTTTCAGAAGAAAATTCTGATTTGAAAAACATATTCCCTAAAGCAATATGAAATATCTTTCGATTCTCAGTTTAAATCCCTTTTTCCTTTTCTTTTCAGCATGTCTGTGGAACCTAATATTCCTGAGGGCGTTACGATACCAGGCTGGTTCCTTTGGTATTTTGAGGCCACGGTGTCTACCGGAGGTCAAGCAGGCGTTCCTCCCATAGCTGCACCCATTGTTCCTCCTCCTCCACCACTTGCTAAAAAATTCTCTAAAATATGCAAGGATTTCTGTGCTATGGGTGGAAAGCCATTCCGAGGAACCGAAACCTTCGTAGAAGCAAGGAATTGGCTTAAAGAGACGAAGGATTTGTTTGGAATTTTTGAAGTTGGCGATCATAGAAAGATTCAGTTGGCCGCTTGGTTGTCGAAAGATGAGGCTTCATTCTGGTGGGATGTGACGTAAGCAGGGCATCCAGTGGAGACTTGGGATGATTTCTGGCAGAGATTCGAGATGAAGTTTCTTTCTCAAGCTGAGAAAAGTATGCAGATGGAAAGGTTCTTGGCGCTTAAGCAAGGAGGCATGACTGTCAAAGAGTATGTTAACAGGTTCAATCAACTGGCAAGGTTTGGTTTGGAGCTAGTAGATACCCCGCATAAGAAAGCTTTGCAGTTTGCTAGAGGATTGAATGAACTCCTCCACGGGTTGGCTATGTCCCATATTTCGATTGGAGCAACGTTTGAGAGACTCGTTAATAGATGCATGAGAGGATAAAGGTGAAAAGAAAGAAACTAAGGTTGTGGAAACACAAAAGAAGAAAGTGCGGCCCAAGAAAGGACAACAACAAAAGAAGGGCGGAAAGAATGACAAGGCTAAAGATAAGAGGAAATGTCATAATTGTGGACGTGAGGGTCATCTGATCAAGGACTACAAAAGAAGGAAGAATGCTTGTTTCAATTGTGGAGAGGTCGGACACTTTTCTAAGGAGTGCCCAAATAAGCAAGGACAAGGTCAAAGGGCAGGATCTTCTGGAGGGCAGGTGCATGCTCTCGTGACCAGTGCTCCAGATAGAGGTAGGAAAGTTTCCGTTGAAGGTTTGATTTCTCTTTCCAATCATCCTATTAGAACTCTTTTTCGATTCTAGCGTTTCACATTCATTTATTTCCGATTATGTGGTTGAATCTCTGCACCTTAGTATTAGTATGGTTGTGGATCCCATTGTTGTCTCAAACCCCATTGGTAGTACATCTCATCTGTTTTTGATTTGTCGGTGTTTGAGAATATCTGTGTTGGGCATCTAGTTTGAGTGTGATGCATATGTGCTCGGTATCATGGGCTATGGTTTGATTCTAGGGATGGATTGGCTAGCCGTGTATGGTGCCATTCTAGATTGTGAAATGAGGGTCATTAGGCTTTTGACTTCCCATGGGAGGACCCTCGAGATTTCTTGTGACCCTAAGGGGTTGTCACGCTTAGTTTACTATAGTAACTTGATGCATCTATCGATGATCTGCGATCTGTACCAGTAGTCTGTGAGTATCCTGATGTTTTGGATGAGGTTCGGGGCTTACCTCCGAGGCGCGAGATTGATTTTCGTATATACTTAGTGGACAATGAAAAGCCAATTGCATTGCCCATGCGTCGTATGGCTCCAAGAGAAAGAAGGGAGCTCAGCCAGCAAGTAGGGGAGCTACTTGAGAAAGGGTTTATTAGGCGAAGCATATCTAAATGGGGTGCTCCGGTGGTATTCGCAACTAAGGCGGATGGTTCGCTTCGCTTATGTGTGGATTATAGAGAGTTGAATGAACACACTAAGAAAAATAGGCACCCATTTTCGAGGATAGATGATATGTTTGACCAGCTTGTTGGTGCATCGGTATTCTCTCAGTTAGACTTGGCCACGGGGTTTCATCAATTGAGGGTGGACGAGGACAGTATAGATAAGACCGCTTTTAGAACTCCAGATAGTTTCTTTGAGTGGCTCGTTATGCCTTTGGGTTGATGAATGCACCCGCCTATTTTGTTTATCTGATGAGTAGGGTGTTTCGGGAGTTTCTAAATAATTTCATCATGGTCTTTTTTGATGACATCTTGATTTTCTCGAAGAGAGAGAAAACATGTCCGACATATAAGGGAGGTTTTGAAAACTCTCCGTGCGCACCAACTTAAGGCGAAGTTATCCAAACGTCATTTTAGGAGAAAAGAAGTGAGATTTCTAGGGCATGTAGTCTCTAAAGAAGGGATAGAAGTAGATCCTATGAAGGTAGTTGCAGTTCAAGATTGGCAGATCCTGAAGAATGAAACAGAGGTGAGAAGTTTTCTGGGGTTAGCAGGCTATTATAGGAAGTTCATTAAGGACTTCGCAAAGATACCAGCCCCACTCACTAGGCTGACGAAGAAGAATATGACATTTTCATGGGATGTAGATTGTGATGATGCTTTCCAACGATTGAAGAGGGCTCTGACAACAGCCCCAGTCTTGACCTTTCCCGATGGGAACAAAGTGTTCACAGTATACACCGATGCATGTGGTACAGGGCTTGGTGCGGTTCTGATGCAAGAGGGAAGGGTGGTATGTTATGGAGGTAGACAACTAAGAGTTCATGAGAACTACCCTACCCATGACTTAGAGCTAGCTTCCATATTATTCACGCTTAAGACTTGTCGCCATTATATACTTGGAGAGAAGTTCGAGTTATACACCGATCATAAATCTCTCAAGTACTTGTTCTCGCAGAAGGATCTCAATTTGAGGCAACAAAGATGGATGGAGTTCCAGCGTCCTATGACTTTGAGATTGCTTATACCACTGGTAATGGTAATGTGGTGGCAGATGCATTGAGTAGGCAGAGGATGACTTTAAGTCCTCTGTTTGTGGTGAGGAAAAGCTTGGAGTTTATATCGACTTTTGATGGTAGACCCTCCACTGAGTTTATATCTAGTTTGTTGGCATCACTGGAGGTGCGACCTACTCTTTTGGATCAGATAGGAACTTCGCAGCTAGAGGATCCACGGATTTCAGACATCTTGGATAGGCTCAGTAGAGGGGAGACTTCTAGTCACCTCAGTAGATATTCCACGGATGATAAAGGGTGGCTGGGACGAGACGGAAGGCTTTGTGTTCCCCGAGTTGGGAGTTTGTTGAAAACAGTCCTTGAGGAAGCCCATCATTCTAAGATGACTATTCACCCAGGTGGTGATAAGATGTATAGGGATATGAAGAGGGTTTTCTTTTGGGTTGGGACGAAGAAAGATGTGGCAGAGTTTGTTTCGTAATGTTTGATTTTCCAACAAGTCAAAGCTGAGCAGATGAAGCCCAGTGGTTTACTTCATCCTTTGGAGGTCCCATACTGGAAGTGGGAGAGAATCTCTATGGATTTCATTGATGGTTTACCTAGATCAAGGAAAGGAAACACCAGTATTTGGGTTGTAGTGGACAGACTCACAAAGAGCGCTCATTTCATTCCTGCTAAGAGTAAGAGGACGGCAGCATGGTTGGCAGCAATTTACGTTCATGAGATAGTCTATCTTCATGGAGTACCTTCCAGTATCGTAAGTGATCGTGACCCTATTTTCACCAGTGAGTTTTGGTGGAGCTTGCAAGAAGCATTAGGAACACAGTTATATTTAAGCACCGCTTATCACCCTCAGTCCGATGCGCAGACGGAGAGAGTGAATAGAGTTCTTGAGGATCTTCTAAGACCATGTATCTTAGACTTCGGAGGAACTTGGGAAGAGCATCTTGCTTTAATAGAATTCGCCTACAACAACAGTATCAAGCTAGTATTGGCATGGAACCCTTCGAAGCATTATACGAATGACCCTGTAAATTACCGACTTGTTGGTGGGAATCTACATAAAGACCTCTACTTGGATCAGATATGGTTAGAGAAACTTCAGAAAAGATTTATCTTATTAGACAACGAATGAAGACAGCTCAGAGTAGTAAGAAGTCCTATGCAGATAAAAGAAGGACTGACATCGATTTTGAGGTAGGAGACATGGTTTTCATTATGGTATCACCTTTGAGGATTATGGTTTGCTTTGGATCTATAGGGAAGTTGACACCAAGATTTGTAGGGCCATTTCCCATAACAGAAAGGATTGGCCAAATGGCCTATACAGTAAAGCTACCAGAGAGGCTGTTCGGCATTCATGATGTTTTCCACGTTTCTCATTTACGGAAGTGCTTGCATGATACCATAGAAGTAGCTAAGTCGAGTATGCTTTAGTAAGTAGAGGTGGAACCGGAGGCAACGGTTAGACGAGTTCCTAACCGTATTCTTGGATCAGAGGTTAAAAAGTTACGCAAACGAGAAGTTAAATTGCTGAAAGTTTAGTGGGGAAATAACCAAGAGGATGCAACTTGAGAGACCAAAGTTAAGATTCGCGCTTTGTACCCTTTTCTTTTCAAGGGTATGTTCTTAACTTCTTTTCCAAATCTTTTATTCATGCTTGTTTCTGTCATTTAAGTATATCATATTGATCGAATCTTCAACCCTTATGTAGGAATCCCATGGATGTAAACATGTGTTTAAGACATGTTATGTTTGATGGATGCTAGTGGTTGCTCGTGGATGCATATACACACACATTAGGCACTAGATTAGCTCAATCACTTTCATACTTCATATGGATGTGTGCATTTTTCTTCTTTTAATGGATGAAAGCGGGTGTATCATCATATGGATGTTGCATTTAGATGAATGATTGTGCACACATATAGAACTTACATGATATAATAGATTATTTGCATGCATGTTGGATTCATGGCACTAACATACATTGCATTAAGGAGGTCGACCGAATCAGTAGACCGCCTGATCTTTCGCATTAGTATAGGGACATATACACACACACCTTAATTTGCGCATGTTCATATAAGCATTAGAGAACTTTTAAGGACAATGGATGCCTGTGATTGGTGGATGAGTAGATGGATGTGGATGTTAGGATATACATTCTTCTTGACTTAGAGATTTCGAGGACGAAATTCCTTAAGTAGGGAAAAATGTAACACCCTATAATTTTAACAAACATTAAAATGATAAGTTAAAGAATACTTGATTAAATATTCAGAATTAAGTGAAACGGACTGCGTCATTGTGTTCATCTCGGAATTCTGGATAAAATAGACACCTAGTTTGCGTAAAACGGACATGGTATGAAGAAGTTATTAAGGTTATAAGTTTGTATACACATAAGAGAAATATATATGAACAAAACAAGTCCAGAATTCAAAATATTTAAAAATAAAACAGTGGAAGGAGAGGTGGGAGTTTTCCCGCTATGGGTGTCGACCCATGGGTCGATCCCATCAAGGGGGTGTCGACCCCTGGGTCGACACACTAAGGGGGGGTCGCCCCCATATAGATCCGAGGAAGATTCCTGTTTCTAGACGTAGAATCCTTTCTTGACCAGATTCATGAACCCTAGGTTATAAATAAGACTCCATTCTCAGTGGTTTATTCATTCAAAAACAATGGAGAGCTAGATGTTGCCTCTGCCTAATTTAAAATAGCCAATTTTTCTACAACAACAAGAGTTGGACAAATTCAGAGATCCGTTCTTCAGTCAATTCTCTGTTCTTAGATCCATTCTCGGTGAGTCTACGTTATTTTTAGATATAAACACTTAAAAGTTATTTTTGACATGTCTATGAATTGGATCTAAGCCTGTGACTAATTGAATCATATCAAATCTGCCATAGCCTGTGTATCTAAGTTATTTTGACTTGACTATGAACTGGATCTAAGCCTATGCCTATTTATCATGTCAGATCTGCCATTATTTGCATATCTAATTCACTGATTAGATCTCATCATGCTTATTTATGATCAAGACACTATGACTAATCAGTTCTATTATCACATGTTCATCAGATCTGTTCCAATATGCCTATCTTGTCATTATACCCAATTTTGTCACTATATGCTTATTAGTTACTAGGCTTATCCCTGCCATCATATATCAATCTTGTTATTATGTTTATTTCTGTTCTCTTCCCTTCCTCTTTTCCCTTTTTAATTTTATAGCCAGGCTACCTTTGAGCCTAGGCATACCGTTAAAATATGCGGACTCGTGAAATTGGGAATAAGGGGAAAACGTTAAAATTGGGGCATAATATGTATTGGGAAATTTGGGCATAACATGAATTGAATATATGAATATGGATTTGGGGCATAAATCAAATTATGGTTTAGATCTTAATTTAGGGGCATATGGTACATGATAAATATGACTTGGGAAAGGGGCATGAAAACCTATAATGAAATAGGAATAATTGTTAAAGAGCGAACATGCCTAGATTTACAGTAATTTGAAACTGTAATCGCGCTAGACACGAGGTTAGATTGCACTTGTGGTAGAAGTTTGCCCAGACCCAACCGGCATATCCAGCAATCACAAGTGGTGAATCTAATGTGAGGGGTCTAAGTGCATAAACATATTTATATTCCTGTCATGATGCCTGTCATAATGCTTTTACTTATTTATATGCTAAAAGTAACTGGACTTGCCAGACTTTATGTCTAACCTATTTTGTTTCCTCTTCTTTCTCTTCTGCCTCCCAAGTTCTCTGGGTGGAATACTCAAGCTTGATCATGATTCTTCTTTCCTTCTTCTTGGAGCTACTTAGATGTACTGCTTGATTTTGTACCTTTTCTTCTATGACTACGTTTTTGGGGAATTATGCTCTTTTCATGTTTATTGTACTCTGATGATTTTGGTACAAGACAGAAATTTCTAAGTTGATGATGTAACTATGTTTTGAACCACGATGTTTTCTGTTTTATAAAAGTTTTAAATTTCGCTGCTATTTTATATCTATCTAGTAATGTTTCTGTTTACATATAACGCTTCATGAAACTTAATGCATTCTGATAAAGAGTGACATCAACAGACGTGGGGTGTCACACCTTGAGAGCTCCTTGGACTCCATTAATGGCAGATTAGCCTTTGGAGAAGACGATGAGTCCAGACCTCTAGATTTACCGATACACCTCGGACTCCGAATTTCCTGGTACACTTCAGACCTCTAGATTTCCCGGTACACCCCAGACTCCAGATTTTCCCGGTGCATCCCGAAATCGAGATTTTCCTGTACATCCCGGACTCCAGATTTTCCTGGTACATCCTGGACCTTGGCAACTCCCGACACCCTCCGGACCTCGGAACTTCCCGATACCTTCCGGACCTCGGCAACTCTCGAAACCCTTCGGAGTTCGGAAATTTCCATCACCTTCTGGAGCTCAACAAACTCCCGACACCCTCCGGACCTCGACAACTCCCGACACCCTCTAGACCTCGGGACTTCCTGACATCTTCCAGACCTCGGTAGCCTCTGACATCCTTGGACCTCGAAACTTCCCGACAGCTTCCAAAAATCAACAAGTTCCAACACCCTCCTGACCTCTAAACTTACTGACACCTTCCAGACCTCCTGCAACCTCTCGACATATCCCAAACCTCAAAAACTCACGACACCCTCCGGATCTCGGCAACTCCTGACACCTTCAAGACCTCGTAACTTCTCGACACCTTCCAGACCTCGACAACTCTCGACATGTTCTGGACCTCGGCAACCTCCCGACACATCCCGAACCTCGAAAACTCCCGACACCCTCCGAACCTCGGCAACTCCCGACACCCTCTAGACCTCGGAACTTCCCGACACCTTTAGGACCTCGGCAACCCTCGACACCCTCTGGACCTCGAAACTTCTTGACACCATCCGGAACTCAGCAACTCTCGGCACCTTCTGGACCTCGGCAACTCCCGACACCCTCCGGACCTCGGCAACTCCTGGCACCCTCCGGACCTCGGAACTTCCTGACATCTTCCAGACCTCGGCAACCTCCGGGACCCCGACAACCTCCCGACTCATCCGGGAACTCGAAAACTTCCGCCCGAACCTTGGTACTTCGCGACACACACAGGACCTCGAAACTCCTCGGTTGCTCCAGACTAGTGAGGACGCTTGTCAACAAAAATTAATCGAACATCATCAACCATTGTAATTTCTTGTGATGATGTATCACTGTACTTTGTTGAAAGTGAATAAAAGCAACAAAGCCTTCAAAATGGACATAGGTTCAATCTGAACCGAACTACTAGAAACTACCATGTCCTTTACTTTCTCGTACATTATTATTGCTTCTCGCACACTTTTCCGCTCTGGACATTTAGTTTCAAATTTTGGAACTCTCGGGCATTGGCAACCATTTTGGGTGTCAACAGTGTACATAAGCGGGTTCGTATATATAAAATGAAGGAGAAGGATTATTAAGGTGGAATAGATAAATTAATAGTAATCAATTTAGTTAATGATGATTTAATTATATTCAAACTTGTAACAAGTATACTTTATTCGTATGATGACAAATTTTAGCGAAACAAGTTACATTGGGTTTGCATTAGCAAACACTATGTGTACGACCTGGATTGGTTTGATTTGGAGAAAACAACAATTTAAACGTCTGTATGAAGTTAGATAAAATGACACGAAATCGTTGAATTGAAATGGATTGTGAGTTAACTCTCATGCTTTCTGGAATACTGTTGAATATTGTTATTTCATATAATAATATTCATTGTTGTTAGTATAAATTATGTGCTTGGATGATTATTGTTTTATTGGTGATTGTCAATATTTATATTTACGTCTATGAACGGATGACCTTTGACACTACCTGCTTTTAAGCGAAAGACTCATCTTTAATGAATTAGATTAGACTTTCTGTTTCATATGCATATATAAAACGATATATGAGTTGTGATGCAGGGAGAATAGATTGGAGGGATCCAACTGGATTCCTCAAATTATTTGAATGTTACTTGTGTTCATATTATTCAAATATGAACTATTTAGCCTAAGTTATATAAAAAATATGATTTGGTTGATGAATGTTGAGTTAAATTCAACATTAATGTGTTATGTAACGATCCGGATTTTTAGGCATTCAGTTGAACATTTTAAATCGGTTATAAATGTTGATTTAGAAATTTAAATAACTCGAATTCTACAATTTTGAGTATTAATTTAATCTGAATATTAAAAAAATTAATTTAATTCCAAAATAAGGGCACCCAGAGTTTAGGTTAAAACAATAAACTCCAGGTCAGTCATGTGACTGGTGTGAGAACTAAAAAAGTTATTAATCTTTATTTTAAAGTTAGATAAATCAAGGGACCACGCCGTATAACATGGAACGGGTTTCCTCCCAAGAATACCAGTGCATAAAACAAACAGCGCAATGCTAAATAAAGAACAATGAAGCTATTATAAAACCCAGGTCCCATCACACAATGCAATGCAAGCCGGGGGATAGGGTTTTCCCTTATAATAGCCAAACATGCTTAGTACGTTTAAAACCAATCATTTGATACTATTATAAGTGTATAGTGTCAAAACAATTTCAAATCATAAGTATCAATCATAGACGGCATGAATGTCCCATACCACTATGTCGCCATATATAGTTATACAATCAAAACCGCAAAATGTCGTATTGGAAGTTAGGTTATCATTTATGGTATGAACCAAGGCAAAAGATAGTCCTCTACCGATTCGAGACTGTCTAGTCCGAGTCTCTGGAACAGAACGCATCGTCCCTTGGACTCAGGGTCGGTCCACCGATGTGGATTATAATTCCTGAACACTGCGTTTCCGCGCCCTATGGGGCGTAAATGAGCCAACAAATGACTCCATCGGCTTCACATAGTCACCGATATATCCGAGGCGCCTTGCAACAACAACAACCACATAAGTCAAACTCGTCAGGGCGTGTAAAACCACTGACGCCACTTCTAACTAGAAGGAAACGCATGCCCCCCTGATATCCGTCTCCCGTTTTCGGTTCATACCGGGTTTGAAACTCGCGAATTAAACGTTACACAAAGCTATGCCACAAAGGCCGTGCTTTGATCATCAACCACAAGACTTTGCTTTTCAACAGAAGCCTTGATCTTTTGCCACTTAGGCATGCCACACAGGCAATTCACTCTATGCGTTTGATATCCATCAGTATATAACCCCTAAGCTCGCACGTCTCAGAGAAGGGCATTAAGCAAGAGAATAAATTCTCCGCCGCCAAACAGATATATATTTAATAGAAATCAATCACACAGAATAAAATCCAATGTCAGACACACAGTCCATTTACAAGTTCGTTCTGGGTCTGAACGAAACCGGAGGCACCTAGTACCCCGCATATCCATTGATCTCCAAGTACGTCTGGACGATCACCAACTGATTCCCTCCTCTTGGGTGTACGGCCCAATCAAGATCATCAGTAATTATCCAAACGACGTGAAGACCTCCGGTCTTCAACCACCGTCTTCATCTTCGACTAATCGTCGAATCAGTTATTCAGAATGGGATAAACCCGGTCTTTCTGAATAACTCGTGTATATAATAATCAACTGTTACACAAACACAACATACGCCTCATTCCAATGCATCAGTCACTAACCGTAAATTAGCAAGAGAATAATTCCCCAAATATTAACCCCGAAGGCCGAAACCAACATCAGATCAATACCCAGGAAACCATTCTTCTTAGCCAACCTACAGTTAGTTTCTTAATTTCACATTCTTAGGGAAAGGTTCCCATTAATTTTATCAAAGATAAATTCTTTTAAATTTATTCTTTAATCTTCCTTTGAATATCACTTCAAACTAGTCGGGATTAGCGAACCACACTGAAGTAATTATTTATTTTATTTCTGAATCCCAACCTATATATCCCATGAAGTAAAACTGGTCATACTTCATATCTAACACCATGGTGTTATCGGTAAATTCAATTACCATTTCACGTTCAAATCTAACTAAAGATTTAACTACCGCCTGGAGTAAAACTGGTGATACTTCATTCTCGATCTTTTCAATCTAATTAAAGATTCATTAAAACTCCACTTAGCTTTAATCTTTGACTGGATTAAAGAATCAATGTCATTTAAAACACGGTTCACGATAAACCCCAAAATCACATCACATTTCAATCAGTCCTAACCGTAAATTAGCAAGTGAGCAATTCCCTAAGTATTAACCCCGAAGGCCGAAACCAACATCAGATCAATACCCCAGAAACCATTCAACTTAACTATTCTCCAGTTAGTTTCTGATTTTCTTAACTCCTTTGGGTCTAAGAACAGTATTATTGAAGATACCGTTCACGACAACCCAAAATCACATTCCATTAATTATCGGGTTAAAGAACAAGTGTTATTTAAAACACTGTTCACGATAAACCCAAAAATCAATACCAATTCTATTCCAATTAAATATTATTTAATTGGTACACTTCATTAAATATAAATAAAAAGATTTAATATTTTTCTCCACTGGGTTTAAAAACAGTGTTAATGAAGACACCATTCACGACAAACCCAAATCACATTTGATATTAAATACAAGGCTCTGAATAGAAAATATATCGGCTTATATTCAATATCAAATTCTACGACCAACAAATATCGTATTGGAAATAACGATATAAATATATCTTTCAAATTCCCATAACAATATCTGTATCATCATGAAATCCAACATCGAAATATTCCAAAGACAATTTCGATTCAAACCCATTCCAATTCAATTATTGGAAATTCTGGTTATTTTCAAAACCATTTCAAATCCACTTTATTTATTTTAAAAATAAATAGAATTATAATTCTAGTTCAAAACAAGTTTATTTTGATAAAAATCTATTTTTATCTTTTCAAATATGGAGTTTTTCATCCCAATTCTTCACAAATCATTTCTTATGATTTTTCACAAATTATTACTATTTTTAATAATTTTATCAAGGCCCGTACAGTCGATTTCCATCAACGGCCATCGAACTGCACTTACAGCGACCTTTTCCAAATTTGATTTTGACATAATTCCAAATCCAACCGTTAGATTTCTAATTTCTAACATTCGTTACAAAGCTCTTTTCGATACGAATCCAACGGTTCCGGTTTTAGGAGAATCCGACGGTCGGATCTCCCGCAATATCCATTCGAAGTCAATGGTTGAAATTCGCGAACTGCCGCGGTGCGGCGCGGCGCATTCAATTCAGGCCATTATATATATATATATATATATTATATATATATATTTCGTCGATTCCCTTTTAAAACGTATTATTTAAATCGTTTTAAATTCGTTTCAAAACGATTTCAACTTCCATCCCAAATTCAAATCAAAATTGAATCTTTCCAATATAAATTCGTTTTAAATTCATTTGAACTCGATTTCAATTCAAATCCATTTCAATTCAAATCGGTTTCAATTCAAATCAATTTCAGTTCAATTTCAATACGTTTTAAATTCAATTCAAAACGATTTCAATTCTATTTCAATCTAATTCGAATTTCAATTCTTTTCAATTTAATTCGAATTTCAATTCATTTCAATTTAATTCGAATTTCAATTCTTTTCAATTTAATTCGGATTTCAATTCATTTCAATGTAATTCGAATTTCAATTCATTTCAAAATATCAGATTTTGAAATCACTTTCGATATTCATTATAAATTGAATAAAATCGATATAAATATCATTCACATCAAAATGGCGTCAATCTAATCAACACGGCTTTTAATCAACACATGAAATTATTTTCTTATTTTCAAAATTGAAATGAGGCCCAATCAATTACCATATAGTGTTAATTATATGGATTTTCTACAACACATGTATATATATCAACAATGACAAATAATCAACCATCATCCAAATTACATTCTACACTGTATAAGCATCAAATATAAATATTCAACGCTTATAACAGTCTGTCAATCAATCGATCGACATACAACTAATTATTGGGATTAGTGCATGTCATATATCTTCCCAATACCCGTGTGGGGTTTTCAAACAATCAAACATAGATTTTATTTGTGCAGTTGGGCGATGTGTAAAATTTATCGTCCCAATCAATATCAGTCAAATGTGTGTATATAAACAAATCGTCCGATTTGTTTATTTTTCTTTCATTTTAAATACACGTTAAAAATTCTATTTTCAACTATAAAATATTTTAACTATATAAATATTTTATTTTATTTCACATCACACAATCAACTACACAGCTAAATCAAACAAACAAGCATACAAGTCGTCCATGGTCTGTGGACGACGGGTGTCGGGTGCTACTAAACACCATCTGCATCCTAGTATATATTCTAACTAGAAATAAATTTAAAAGTGAGAAGTTCTCACCGACTAGCTAATCCAAACGCCACGACTCTTCATATGTAGAAATCTTCGCCTTTCGTCCATTCCACTGTCCGTAGCCACTACATATATAAAAAAAATTATATTTTCACATTCTCTGTTATATAAAATTTCTATTTTCAATCCGCTATTTATATAAAAATCGAATTTTTACTTTCACTTTGTTATAAAAATTATATTTTTATATTGCCATTCTCCTAATAAAGATTATATTTTTATTACTCTACATGAATAAAAATCATATTTTTACTATGCCACCAGTATAAAAATTATATTTTTAACCTTGCTATATTATAAAAAATATATTTTTAACCTATCTATATTATAAAAATTATATTTTTAACCTTTCTATATTATAAAAATTATATTTTTAACACCCTACCATAATAAAAATTATATTTTTAACACTCTACCACCCCTTTTTGTTAATCGCTGAGTTAAAAAAGCTAATCACATGACAAAATAATTAAAACAACTCACTTTGATCAAGTAGAGGAGAAGGGGGATCACTCATCAGCGTCGGAGGGTGGCCAGAGGCTAGGGGAGGCTGTTGCGCACTTCCAGAGGGGGGAGAGGCGGCGGAAAGGGGAGGGGATCGGAGTGGAAGAGGGAGGCGGACGGCAGGGCGGCGGATTTAGGTGGAAATGGGTTGGGGGCGCGGTTTATCGCGGAAAGAGGATGGAGGGTGCGTGAATCGAGGAAGGAGGAGGGGGAGGCTGCGCGCGGCGGATCAGGAAGGGGGAGGTGGCGGTGATGATCGACAAGGTCGGGGCGATTTGGGTCAACAAGTTTTTTTTATTTCGTTTTGACTGAGTTAAGTAAGAGAGAGGGGAAAGGATGTTTATATATAATTATTTTTAAATTCTACAAACAACTTTTTATTTCGAAGTCAAAATCGAACCCACCGCTTGTCGTCCATAGCTAATTACCCCCATTCCAAACACAATGGGATATGTATCGTAGGCTGATTCAACCGTTTCAATCAGTTTCCGTCAAAATCAAAATATAAATCTATATATTGATTTTGAATGCACATTTCAATCTACCGGGGCCACATACTAACTAGAAAAATTCCCGAAAAATATTTTCTAGCTTCATATTGTCGATACGGTCCTAACAAACCTATTTTCATCAAATTCTGAGACCGTTTGAAAAATGGCCATTTTCTAATCGATTAAAATCAACTGAAACTGGTCAAACGCGTTTTCCTTTGCCACGCTCACATATTGATTCGAAAAATTATGAAATTTGAAACCTAGCAATAACTTGACATCACGGATCCAACAAAAGTGGTTTCGTCGAAATCCGAGGTTGTTTGCAAAATTTCCATTTTTAAGGGCCTGAATTCCATAGCGACTATTCTGAATTTTCAACTGGGCATATCTTTTGATTCCCGCTATGAAATTTCAATTTTTCAGATTCGTTGGAAAGATATTCCCAAATAGATTCAAATATTTTTGGTTTCACTAAAATCCAGTTTATTTTGAATCCTATACATTCATTTGAATTTTGAAATCGAATTATCGAACTACCGCGCCATTTTCAATTCCTTTTATAATTATAAATAAACATTTATATTCTAACGACGATTCGAATAAATATATACGTTCGAATTCTTTTCAAAATAAATTTATCGTCGATATTATTTAAAATAATCATTTTAAATATCCAAAATTCGCTAAAATTTCCAAAATAAAAATTTTAAATTGGCTCGGATTTTCGGTTTATTACAGATGTAGGGAAAAACAGTTTGGAGGGATCCTACTGGATTCCTCAAATATTTTATACGTTACTTGTTTCATATTATTCATATATGAGCTTTTTAACCTAAGTAGCATTAAATCATCTTTCGATGTTGATTGTTTATTTGGATGTGATTGTTGAATTAAAATTCAACATTGACGTTTTATTAATCAATTGACAGTATTGATAAGGGATTGGTAGTGGATGGCCTTAAATCAATCTTTTTAAGACGTTGATTTGTCGTCAGGTGAATTGACGAAGTTGAAGTTATAAAATTTATTTTTATAATTGAAGCAAGATTTTCAATCATATTTTTATAAGTTATTTAAAAATAGAGGTTTTATAAATATATCGATATTTATAAATTGGTTTTCATAAAAGCAATAAAATATTTTATATAGTAAAGTCTTATGTTTATAAGTTTTTACTCACAAGGAAGTCATAAACTAACCTACGGGTTAATAATTTGAGATAATTATTTTCAGAAAACAATTAGGTGTGAAGTTATTAAATTAATTATATTATTAATCAATTTAAGGCAAAGGATTAGTGGGAATCAGTTAACAAGTTAACTAATGTTTTCAAGTTGACTACGTCGACTGTTTTAAATTGGAATTAGTTATTAAATTTATTAATTTTCAATTAATTCAATAGAAATAGTTTTGACAAATAATTATCTAAACTTTGTGAAATTTCTTAAAAGTAAATTTCCTTTCAATTAGCTATGGTTAAGGGTAATTATCGAGTTATTTATTACTAATAAAGTAATTCTTATTTTAATAACCTTTTAATAAAGATTAATTATTTTATCTTTGTTAATAATGAAGTATACTACTTTTACTTCAGTTAATGATGAAGTTAATTATTATTTTAATTAATAATAATTAAAGCGATTAGTTTTTAACTGAAATTCGTTTAAGAAGTAATCGAGTGTAACGAGATTTAGTTGAATTTTGTAAAGGGTTTATAAAGTGATTTGGGAACAAATCCAATTTAATAAACAAAATTTATAAAGTGGTGTGAAGCTAATGCAATGGGCGTAGATAAGCGTTGACTTAATGAGGAAATTAAGTAAAATGATTTCAAATTGAAAAGAGATTTTTCAAAGATGAAAAAGAAAGGTTGTTAACGGATTGGTTTAAAAGGATTTGGTAAGGACTGTCGTAAAAAGGATTTTGTAAAGGAGGATGCTTAATGGATTTTTATAAAGAATGTGGTAAATGGATTACTAAATCCAAGTTCTGGATGAATTGTATTTAAGAAGTTTAATACTGAAGGTGTGCTTTAGTAATAATTTACTTGATAAACGAATTAAGTAAAAGATTGAAATCGAAAGAGGATTTCAATGTTACAAAGGAAAGATGTTTATTGGGTTGGAGTAAAGGATTTGGAAAATGATTTTTCATAACAAATCCAAGTTGTATAAGAATTTTAATAAGGTGGATTAAGCGAAAGATTTTGGTTTAGTGAGAGGTTTACTTAAATAACCAATTAGTAAAAATAGTTATATTCAGAAAGAGATTTTCCAAATATAAGTAATGGTTTACAAAACCATATTCAAATGAAAACGCAAATTAGAAATAGTGATTAATATCAGTTTTTTTTAGTTACAAACTTTTATCTATCTTGATAAGAACATTGTCGATCAAGGTCTGAGAGGTAAAGTAAATACCCCAACTTGAACGACTTCACTATTATCAAGGGATGGTACTAGTTTGTAATGTTAAGATGCAGAAAATCATTAAATATTTCCGTAAGGAAGAGATTGCAACTTTATTTTGCAAAGTTAATAGAAGTTTAATGAAACCATTGGGTTTTATATTAAACAATGTATTACTTGACATTGTTTGACCCATATATGATGTGTGACTATACTTATGTCATCGATTAAGTATATAACACTATTTTCTAAGTAATGAAAATAGTTTAATTTTTGCGAATATACTTATTTAAAGAAATAAGTAAATGGCTATGGTTTTTCGAAGAAAGAACACAAGAGCTAATACAGGTTTGAAATGGAAGAGGATATTGGAAACTGAAATTCCCATAAGTAAAGTTTTTAAACTTCAAATTATAATGTTTGAAGTTAAATTAAAAACATTGAGGTTTATATAATAAGAAATATGTCATATGACTTTGTTTTGGACATTTAAGATTCGTAATTGGATTTATACCATTAAGTTAAGTATATATAGTGATACTTCCAAAGGAAATAACTGGAATTTGAGAATGTATAGCGATATTTTGTAAATAAAGGAAATAAAAGGATGTTTTGTGAATATATAATGATATTTGAGGCAAAGGAAATAAAGAATGGGTTTTGGGAATACGCTTATTATAAGGAGATAAGAGAATTGTTATCGTTTTCAAAGTAACAAAAACGGGAGAGTTTTGTTGAGATGAGTATAGGGATTAATTTATTAAGAATCGATAAAAGGGTTTTAATGAACAATTTTAATTAAAAGAGTTCATGCTACTAATGTACTTGTTTGTTTAGTTAAAAACCAGACTACCAATGATTGTTCCCTTTTTGACTTTTGACGTGTTAGTTCGAGGATACCAAGATGGGAACTGGACCCAAAACCACTTCAAACCGACTTTCCGTTCGATAACTTATTTGCAGGGATGCTTATGAGATAATCTGAAGAAATAGATCTTCAAAGCGAGAGGGTTGCTCGTTGAAGTCTCTGGTTAGCCACCAAGATCAAACTTGCCGCAGTAAACCTCTACGTTCTGAGGTATCTTCAGTTTCGTTCGGTCCTAGAACGAACTTGTATGGACGAATGTTAGTTAGAGTGTTTTTTAGGATCACGTGCGTTGATTTTACAAATGTACCGAGTATGGTGGCAGAGAAAGCAATTTTTTTATCTTAACACCTAGAGTATACTTATACAAATCAATTAGTGATTTGGTGGATTTAACAATGTGGCATTCAAAGTTTGAATGCGATATTTTTGAAAAGGTAATCGTGACCTCAAGCCTCATCAATTAGGAAATGATTGAAATCGGGCAAGCAACATAGCTATGTAGGTCATACCCATTAGCGTGTACCATCACCTGATCAAGAGAAATCGATTGTCCATTTTTTGTGTATTCCTCAGAATGATACAGTTGATGATCCCAACCGTGGTGATGATATATTCGGTACACTCAAGTTGAATGAGCGGTCGGTCATGTGTGGACGGGTTACAAGATGTTCTTGTTGAACCCCAGTATTCCATTTCAAGAGGACACTGATCGGAAGGTGGTTCCGTAACTAGTTATGTTGGAAATCCAAACCCCAATACGAGCCGTACAATTTTAGTTGTATACCAAATATGTTGGAAAGTGAGATGCAAGCTTTTCGGCTATATTCCTATTTATTTGTGGTTTGATAGATATTATTACAATATAACTGGATTTTTATATAACAGTGATTTCGTTATCCTAAGGTAAAAATATGTGCCATGTTTATGTGTGGTCATGTCTTACGAGAGTTTCACTCTTTTCAAAGGATTTTCTAAAGCTAAGCAAGTTGTTTATAGTGAGTTTTATCATTGAAAGTATTCCAGACTAATTTGGGTTGATTTTTCTTTGCTTCAAAATGTGCTCGGGTCAGACCGATTATATTTTCTAGGTTATATTTTGCTTGGAGCTTCAGGAGAAGAGCCGGAGTCGAGATGTATTCCCGTCTGTTTTGATATTAATTTTATTTCTACTATGTGTGTTGTATTTATCAGCGTTGTGTTGACTTAGTTGTGTGCTCTGATTGTATCATCATATATATACAATTTTGTCTTTAGGTAAAGAGTTTTGATATATTATAGTTTATTCATTTTATTTTGAGATTGATTCTATTTACTCTGATTCCATAGTGCTAACTGTTCTTCTTCTTTTATTCTGACATTTCTTTTTCTCACCCTCTAATTTCTTTCTTTTAATTATCTTCCTTCCTATGTCATTTGAGTGTGACTTGGATGGTTAAATGTCCGCTTAAACGCTATGGAAAAGTGGGTCGTCACATTTGGTATCAGAGCATAAGGTTAAGTAATAACCTTGTCTCTGTGGTGATACTCAATAGAGATTGGGTTAGTAATACCCTAAATTGAGTTTGAGTGTATATATATGACAGAGCGTACTTGTTAGTGTTGTAAAAATGGTTTTATATTGTATTGACTGATTGGTTGAGTGGCATATAAATTCCAGATCAACGCGTTTAGCTGGTGTGGTCTATAGGAATTTCTAATAACTTGAACAGAGAAATTCGACATAATATTGTTTTTAATGTGGGTAAATGAAATAACTTTACCCAAGATTTATATTTTTGATATAAAAGGAATAATTTCTGTAATTATTGATGTGATTGGTTGTTGTTGTTATAATCGAATGAGATTATAATATTGAGATTATTATATATATATATAATTAAACAAGGATTTGTATAAGAATGGAATATACAAATGAGCTAATTTAAAACTGGATTCAAACTAGAATTGAGAATTTAAATCCTGGATGTGTAGAACATTTTCTAAAGTATTATGAAGTAATATAGCATTACTTTAAAGGAACTTTTGAATAAAAATCGTTTTAAATGGATTTTGGAAGTGATAAAGCGCTGAACTTACTTCAGTCGCTAGAAAATAATTCTGATAATGAACTGCAACATTATCAGTGTTCATTTAGAGTTTCTGAGTGACGAATTGCTACCATAATAAATTTGTTACTAAAAAGTTGTTTGAGAAAAAGAGTTCTGAAAATTCGAATGTTTTGAATTTGCAATGGTTATAAATATATGCATTTATTTATATTATTTTAGAAGGATTTGAAATAAATACCTGGAATATGAATTCTAAAATTTAAATTAAACTTGTGAAAGCTAAATAGATTGAAATGATAAAATTGAACCAAATGAATTAAAATTTAACTTAAGTTGAGTTAAATAAAATTGTGTTGAATTGGAAATAATATCGAGTGGAAATGATATAGAGAAATTGAGTTGTAAATGATTTTACAGCTTAGTTATGGATTTTGGATAAAATATGAATTGAATGCAAGAATATTAGTTATGAATCATTTAAAACCATATGAAATGATGTAGTTTTATCAAATTAAAGGAATGAATGATTGATTAAAACTTCATATATTTAAACTCACTTGTTTAAGTTGAGTAAGTACAGATACACGGGGTTGTACGGCTTGGTTTTTGCTTACACGGATTGCTTAATATGAAGCGAGTTCAATTAATAATGCTTATGTAAGGTACGCATATGAAAAAATACAAAATTTGGTATATGAGTTTTGTTTTCCGACCATATGGATCGGTGTATATATTTTTCTTTTCTTTTGTTATATTGTGAAAGTCCCTCCGTATAAGGGAGACTACCAAAAAAATTCAAAAATTTAAGATGTTAGAAATTTTTTATCAATGTATATGGAATTTAAGAATAGCCAATTTTTAAATGACCTCGGATTTCCACGAAACCAATTTCATAAAATCCATAATGGTTAATTATTGTAAGATTTCCAATTTCAAGTCAAGTGGAGTTATTATGTGATCGTTCGTGATATAAACACGTATCAATTTACGTTTTGAAATTAAAAGGGAGTTTTTCAAACGGTCTCGGAATTCGATGGAAGCAGTTCCATCGGATCCGAAATATAAAGTTATTGTAGGATTTTGAATTTCGTTTCGATCGGACATTGTATGTGCTCGTACGACCTGTAAACATCAAACATTAATTACATGTTATATAAAATTATAAAATTAGGGTTGTTTTCATAAACATCGTTTTTAAATCTTTACATATCTTATCTAAATCTGACCATATCTTTACAAATTTCTGCACTCGACGAAATCTTGGAAAAAGAAAAAGAAAATATCGCCTAAGTCCTTTCGTATCTGCAGCAAAATACATTGTTTTGGTCAAAAACTTTGGCTAAGCTTGACTTTAAAACACCAACTCTCTTCTTCATTTGTTCCTACATGGCAAACACAAGAAAATAGAATTGGCCTCCTATCCGATATCTTTAGAAAATTTTCTAAAATTAAAAACTAAATGAATTCAGATGTCGATCAATTGAATAAACTCCAAGAATTTAGAGCTTCAACACAGTATCATCGATTGCAAGTGCGCACAAATTCTGATTCGTGATTTTATTTCTAAGCTGCGGGATTTGATTTTGATTTTCCAATGAATGGAGTTGTCGAAGGGTTTGGAGCTCTGAATGAAAAAGGTGGAGGAAGAAGCAGCGCGTCGATCTAGGGTGGTCGGAAGTCGTTCGATGGCGTGAGGCGGCCTGTGGAAGCATATGAACGTAAAAGGGTTGTTTCGTGATTTTCGGCGAAAGGAGAAGAGATAGGGCACAGGATTCTTAGCGTAGGCACTGAAAAGAAGGGCGGCCGCGGCCAGGCGGTTTGCTCGGTCTCCGGTGATCCTCTAAGGCGGGGGCGTGAGAATCTTTGGTGGGAGCATGGGCGTTGGTTCGTTTGAAAGTTTTTGGGAGAAAAGATCGTGGCTTTTATCCTGATTAACCGCTAATATATGGTTAAAGGGAGATAATGATGGTGATTAACTAACTAATTACTATAGCTAAGTAATTATGTATGTAATAGTTATGTTAAAAATTGTAATACTTATAGTTGTTTCATACATAAACAAAATTTGATGAAACAAGCAACATTGGATTCGTAGTCGTGTAATCTATGCATACGAGCTGATCTGGTTCAAATCAGAGCTGCAAGTGAATTCGTTTAATTTTGAACGTTCGTTTAAAATTAAATGAAATTAACCGGAAATCGTCGTTCGAAATGAAATGTGAGTTAACTCTCATGCCTTCTGGAATTATGTGAAGTGATTAAATTCATAATTTAAAATTTAACGTTGTTAGCATAAATTGGATGTTTGGATGTTATGGATCACTATTGTTTGTTGTTTATTATTTGTTGGATGTTTGTCATTATTTATATTTCCTTCGTTTTGACTGCATTAGATTAATATCCTATTTCGTATGCATTTATTAAATGATATTATGAGCTGTAATATAAGGAAAAACAAGTTGGATGGATCCAACTGGATTTCTCAAATATTTTATACATTACTTGATTCATATTATTCATATATCAATTGTTTAACCCAAGTAATATTAAAACCTGTTTTGATGTTGATTGTTGATTTGGATGTGATTGTTGAATTGAAATTCAACGTTGACGTTTTATTAATCAGTAGACTATATTGATTAAGGGAATAGCAACGAATGGCCTTAAATGTGTAACAACCCGAAAAATCAGAACCAATTAAAAAATTTTATTTTAGCAATTTTAATGGATTTTGAATATTTAGATGATTTATTTTAAATAATAACGACGGAAAATTTATTTTCGACGAAGTTAAAACGAATAATTTTATTTTAATTATATAACAAGCCAGAAATGGCGCGGTAGTTTGAAAATTCGATTTCTAATTTCAAATGAATATACATAATTTGTTTTAAGTCAGAATTGGACGAAATAAGAAATATTTGAATCTATTTAATCATATATTTCTAACAGATCTAAGAAACAGAGATTTCACTTTATAGAGTGTAAGTTACGTCCAGTTTAAAAATAAGAAAAGTCGTAGTGGAATTTATATACATTTTAAATATATATAAAAGCCCTTAAAAATAGCCATTTTGCAAATGACCTCCGTTTTCGACAAAACAATTTTGTTGGATCCGGGATGTCAAATTATTGCTATATTCAAATTTCCATAATTTTTGAAATCAATATGTGAGCATGGAAAAAGAAAACGTGTATTGACAGTTTCAGTCAATTTGGATCAACCAAAAATGGCCATTTTTCAAACGGTCTTCAAATTCGACGAAATTAGTTTTGTTAGGACCATATCGTCAATACAAAGCTAGAAATAATTTTTCTAGAATTTTTGAAGTCAGTATGTGGCCCCGGTAAATTAAAATGTGTGTTTGAATTTAAAATATATTGATTTATATTTTAATTTTAACGGAAACTGATCGTAACGGTCGAATTGGCTTATGATATAGACCTCATTGTGTCCAGAGTGGGGGTATTTAGCTAGGTGCGACAGTCATTGGGTCCGATTTAGAGTTAGAGAGAAAAACACACATTTTGAAATTAATAATAATAATTATATATATTTATATTTATATAAACCTCACCCCTCAACACTCTCTCTCTCCGTTGATCAGAAATGAAAAGAATTTTTTAAAACCCTATAGCCCATCGACTATCCGCTACCCCGCCACCTCCACCCCATCGTGCCCCCTCCCAGGTTACCACCCCGTCGTCGGAGCCTCCCCCCATGCTGGCGCCACCCCTCCTCTCCCTCCACTTCGAGATAAACGCCCAAAAACCCCTCCAGTCCCGTCTCTCGACGACGACGATGCCCCCCTCATTCGGACGAGGCGCCTCCCCCTAAAACCCTCTTCAGCTCCTCCACGCTAGAGCCCCTCATGACGATGACGCCACCGTCAGACCTCCATAACGCACCTCCGGTCATCTACAGCCCCTATGCCTCTACTCTTCGAATAACGGTGAGTTTTCTTTTTTAAATCTGATTTTATTTAAATGTAAAACTTTATTTAAATCAGTTTTTAATTTGAATTCAGTTTTTATAAATCAGTTTTTGTTTTCTAAATTCAGTTTTTATATAAGAGGCGACATAAAGTTTCGATTTTTATCATATGATTTTTAGACAATTAAAAATCTGATTTTTAGTACGTTAAAGATCTGATTTTTATACGAGAATTTTATATAAGGAAAGTCGAGATTTTTATATAGATAAAGAAAAGATTTTGCTTATAGATGCATGTTAATAAAAATCAGATTTTGTTTATAGATTCATGTTAATAAAAATTAGATTTTTATACAGATTACATGGTGATGAAAATACGTTTTTATATTAGAAGTAACGAGATAAAAATACGATTTTTTTTTTGCATAGAGATTTCTAATAAAAAATATATAATCATTATTAGAAGAAGAGCAATATAAAAATTCAATCTTTATTAGATGAAGACAGATATAAAAATATAATCTTTATAAGAACGAGAGCGATATAAAAATATAATCTTTATTAGAAGGAGAGCGATATAAAAATATAACCTTTAGTAGAAGAAGAAAGATATAAAATTATAATTTTTATAATGAAGTAGCGATGTAAAAATATGATTTTTATATATACAGTAGCGTTATAAAAATATGATTTTTAACTTATAAATCGTCTGAAGCAGATTGCGTTGGAATTATGTTGAAGAACACAACGCGATGGAAATGAACCAGATCCAAACCGTTTAGAAATAAAAGAATGGCAGAGTGGATCCCCAAGGTGAGAACTCCTCACTATAATTTCTTTATACAGTTATTTATTTTATAACTGCATATATGAACTGTTCCCCGTCGTCCACAAACCATGGACGACTTGTTGGATTGTTTGGTTTGGTTGATTTATTTGTTTGGATTGGTTTGGGATGTGAAATGAATTGATATGATTTGGTTTGTGTATGGCGCGAACCATTATTGGCCAAGGGATAGGGCTAGACCTTATCCCGGTTCTAGTATCACACCGTTATGCCGCCGAAATTTTCTAAAATATGTTAGAA
The DNA here is from genome assembly GCA_030737875.1 of Allium sativum. NCBI lineage: Eukaryota > Viridiplantae > Streptophyta > Magnoliopsida > Asparagales > Amaryllidaceae > Allium > Allium sativum. The sequence continues at coordinate 198,193,384 of CM060911.1, forward strand.
GAATAAAAATATCATTTTTATTGTATAAATGAACGGAATAGAATATTCATGTGTTGAATAAATATTTTATCGTTAAAAATATAATTTTTAACATGTATATGAATAAAATAAATTTTCATTTGCAAATCAGACGAGTTGTTTATGTACGTACATTTTACTGATATGGATTGGGACGATAAATTTTACACGTCGCCCAACTACACAAATAATATTCAGCGTTTGTGAATTGAAACCCCACACGGGTGTTGGGATGATATTTGACGTACACTAATCCCAATTGTTTAGTGGTATATCGATCATTTGGTTGACAGACTGTTGTAAGCGTTAAATATTTATATTTAATGCTTATACAGTGTAGAATGCACTCTGAGTGATGGTTGATTGTTTATCATGGCTGTTGTATACATGTGTTGTATGAAATCCATATAAACAACATTATATGGTGATTGATTGTGTCTGATACCAGTTCAGAAAGAAGGATATTTTAAAATAACGAATATTTTAAAATAATGAATATTTTGAAATAATATTCAGAAAAGAATCAAAATTTGATTTTTGATGTCCGATTTGGGATGGACCCGAATATATTTAAATATATATAGCCGTGTTGATTAGATATACGTCATTTTGATGTGAACGATATTAATATCGATTTTATTCATTTTTATAATGAATATCGAAAAGGAAGTGATTTCAAAATTTAACGCTTTGAAAATATTATCATTTATATATTAATGTTATGGAATATTCAATTTTGATTTAAAATTGAATAGGAAGTTGAAATCGTTTTTAAAACGAATATAAAACAACTTATAAAATACGTTTTAAAAGGAAATCGACGAAAAATATATAATATACATATTATATATATTTAATGGCCTGAATAGAACGCGCCGCACCGCGGTAGTTCGTGAATTTCGACCATTGACTCTGAATTGATGTTACGGGAGATCCGACCGTTGGATTCTCCTAAAACTAGAACCGTTGGGTTCATATCGAAAAGAGCTTTCCAACGAATATTAGAAATTTGAAATCTAACGGTTGGATTTGGAAATATGTCCAAATCAAATTTGGAAAAGGTCGATGTAAGTGCAGTTCGATGACCGTTTATGGAAATCGACTATACGGGCCCTGATAAAATTATTAAAAATATTAATAATTTGTGTAAAATCATAATAAATGATTTGGGAAGAATTGGAATGAAAAATTCCATATTTGAAAAGATAAAAATATAATTTTATCGAAATGAACTAGTTATGAACTAGAATTATAATCCAATATTTTTAAATAAATGAATTGGATTTGAAATGGTTTTAAAAATAACCGAAATTTCCAATATATGAATTGGAATGGATTTGAATCGAAATTATCTTCGGAATATTTCGATATTGGATTTCGTGATTATACGGACATTGTGGAGGAATTTGGAATATATATATATACATATATATCGTTATTCCAAAACGATATTTGTTGATTTCAGAATTTGATATTGAATATAAGCCGATATATTTTCTATTCAGAGCCTTGTATTTAATATCAAATGGGATTTTGGGTTTGTCGTGAATGATGTCTTCATCAACACTGTTCTTAAACCCAGTTGAAAAAGGATTAAATCTTTTTATTTAGATTTAATGAATTATACCAATTAATTAATATTTAATTGGAATTGAATTGAAATTGATTTTGGTTTTATCGTGAACGGTATTTTAAATAACACTTGTTCTTTAACCCGATTAACAATGGAATGAGATTTTGGGTTTGTCGTGAATGGTATCATGAATAATATTGTTCTTAAACCCAATGGAGTTAAGAAATTTAGAAACTAACTGGAGATTACTTAAGTTGAATGGTTTCCTGGGTATTGATCTAATGTTGGTTTCGGCCTTCGAAGTTATTACTTAGGGAATTTTTCTCTTACTAATTTACGGTTAGAGGCTGATGGAATGTGATTTTGGGTTTATCGTGAACTGTGTTTTAAATGACATTGGTTCTTTAACCCAGTTAAAGATAAGATTAATTTCTTAGCTTTGAATAATCATTAATATTGATTTTTGGGAAGATTAAAACTAAATGGAGTTTTAATGAATCTTTGATTAGATTGAAAAGTGAATGTGATAATTAGAATTATCAATTCAAGAAAATGATCGAAAATAGAGTACCACTAGTTTTACTCCAGGCGATAGCTAAATCCTTAAATAGATTTGAACGTGAAATGGTAATTAATATTTACCGATAACACCATGGTGTTAGATATGGAGTATTACCAGTTTTGCTCCATGGTATGAATAGGTTGGGATTGGGAAATAATATAATTGATTACTCCGGTGTGGTTCGCTAATCCCGGCTAGTTTGGAAAACCTTAACATGGGTTGAAATGATATCCAATGGAAGATTAAAGAATAAATCTAAGAGAATTTATCTTTGATAAAATTAATGGGAACCTTTCCCTAAGAATGTGAATATTTGAATAAAGAATATTCTGGATTGGAATGAGGCGTATGTTGCGTTTTTATAGCACTCATTTATTATATACGCGGGTTATTCAGAAAGACCGGGTTTATACCAATTCTGAATAACTGATTCGACGATAAGTCGACGATGAAGACGATGGTTGGAGACCGGAGCTCTTCACATCGTTTGGATGATTACTGATGTCTTGATTGAGCTGTACACCCAAGACGAGGTAATAAGTGGTGATCGTCCAGACGTACTTGGAGATTGACGGATATGCGAGGGCCTCTCTCCCATATTGTACATATGGGACGAGGAATAAGGTGCCTCTGGTTCGTTCAGACCCAGAACGAACTTGTAAATGGATTGTGTGTCTGACATTGGATTTTATTCTATGTTAATTGATTTCTATTAAATATATATCTGTTTGGCGGCAAAGAATTTATTCTCTTGCTTAACGCCCTTCTCTGAGACGTACGAGCTCGGAGATTATATATCGATAGATATCAGTCGCATGGCATGAATTGCCTGTGTGGCATGCTGAGATGCAGTGATCAAGGCTTTTGTTGAAAAGTAAAGTCTTGTGGTTGATGATAAAGGCACAGCTTTAATATAGCACCGCTTTGTGTATAACGTTAATTCGCGAGCCTCACACCTCGGTATGAGTTAAAAACGGGATAATGGACCCAAGGAGAACATGACGTTTCTTTCTTGCTATGGGTGGTGTTATCGTTTTACTAGCCCTGACATCGTTGTTATTTTCCCTATGTGGTTGTTGGATTGCGAGGCGCCTCGGATATATCGGCTACTGCGGGAGCCGATGGATATAGGTCCTATAAGACCGAGAAACGTGTGTTCAGGAATTGCCAATCCTCAAACGTAAGAGAGGACCGGCCTTGGAGGATCTAAGGGTCTACTGCGGGATATCCTGAGGCATTTGCTAAAGTGTCTCGAATCGGCGAGGAGTACATCCCTTGCCTCGACTCACGACGGAAATCCAATTTCCAATACGTGACGTTCGATTTTGATTGTAGAGCCTAGTATGGCGACATGATATATGGTACCCATGCCGTTTATGATTGATACATTTATATTTGAAGTTGTTTTCTTCACTTATAGTAATAATAAAAGATTAAATTTCGCGTATCAAACATTATTTGGCTATTATAAGGTAAAACCCTATCCTCCGGCTTGCGTTGCATTGTGTGATGGGACCTGGGTCTTATAATAGCTTCATTGTTCTTTTTTTAGCATTGCGCTGTTTGTTTTGTGCACTGGTATTCTTGGGAGGAAACTCGTTCCGTGTTATACGGTGTGGTCCCTTGATTTACCTAACTTTAGAAATAATGAATAATAATTGTTTTAGTTATCACACCAGTCACATGACTGACCTGGAGTTTATTGTTTTAGCCTAAACTCTGGGTGCCCTTCTTTTCCACACGGGCAGCTAGTAGTTTTGGTTTTGCAGATTTATATTCGCAGGATCCTAATTTATAGTTGGAACGATATTCGAAAAGCTCTGTATCCGTATATCTCCTTCAGTTGTGTTTTGTATTATTTTTTCGATGTAGTAATGTATTTAAATCTCTGATATTTTATGATGTGAAATTTTTATTCATACTCTGTATATTCTTGTATTCTGATGGAATTGTTGTAATAAGCAATGAAATGTTCTTCTGTTTGTGTTCTGATTTGTCGTGTTCTCAAAGCAATCCGGGCTTTCCTTCACGGGGAAGTTCGGGTCGTTATAGTTGGTATCAGAGCTTTGGTTTACAAAGCTCGAGAACAAGACACATTAGAACCGAACGAAAGAATTCATCAGAGATTGGATTAGTAATATCCAATGGGAATGACTCGTTAGAGATAGGATCAATAGTATCTTAGAACGAGTGTGAAGAGTGTTATTTTAAAAACAAATTAAAAACAAATTTTGTTTTGAAAATTTAAACCATTTTATAAGCATTTGATTATTTATTTATATTGAATTTGGACAATCTAGTATAGGGAGATTTTGAGTATAGGCCTGACGAGGCGTATATTCGAAGCCTCGGATACTGAATAGATGTAGAATCACACTGTAGTCGCCCGGGCATGGTTCTGATGATAGTGATCGCATCATCAACATTTATGTTCGAGTTTCGAAAGTGGGATATCTATATATTTCCAATTGACTGATGTGAGAACCAAAACTAGATAGGGCTTATTGTTGTGTGATTTGGCATCAAAAATAGGATTTTCAATATTTATGTCAAAGATATATGATTGAAAAATTAACCAACTAATTGATTGCTGGTTGTGTTGAATAAATTGTTGAAACAATAAAATTATTATTTTTATTGTGTATATGAAGTGCTAATAACATTCATGTGTTGAAACAAATGTTCGTTTGTTGTAAATATTATTTGTAACATGTTTAGGAACTAAATAAAATACACATGTGTTGAAATATATTTTTGTTCGCCAAAATTATCATTTTTATCCTATGTATGAAGTGTTAAAAATAACCGTGTGTTGAAATAAACATTTGTTCGCTAGAAATATTATTTTTGGCTTAGTTCTGCATATATATACATATGTTGAACAGGGGAATGTATCAGCTGTTGGGTAAAGAATTTATTTGCGTACCCGACAAATAGGTAAACCTTAATGAGTTGGCTGCGCAATTTTATTATTATATAAACTCCGGTAAATGCCATTGGATGCGGAGTGCTGGTTGTTCTGTGTGAGATTATAAACATCGCCATAGGATAGTAACAGTTAATTTCAAACTACACTACATGGCATACTACGTGAAGATAGCATACTCTGTCATATACCACATAAGCATTTGGAGCTTATGTGACGAGGTTGAAGATTTACCATACAAGCGAGAGACTTGTATGGCGATGACTATATTTCAAGATTGAAACGAAGACTGATATGGACTATATAAAATGTAACGGTAAATTGCTAGATTAATAAAAACCCCACATGGGTCTGGATTTGAAAATAATCACGTCTCTCTAGTCATTAAGGCACAAAAACTATTTATAGGGTGATGAGAATTTATTCTCTGAAGTTATGATCTATACACACTCCCCTGTGGACACAAGAATATATCACTAAAAATATGTGTATGCTTTTTTGGATTATTGGGTACCTAATATGGCCCAATAAATTTCCAAACCCCTTCCCGTACAGAGGAGGTTATGGCGAAATTTTTCGAAAATTTAGGGTGTTAGCCAAATTTTTGAAAAATTATAAATTCTTAGAAACTGAAAAGTTGAAGAACTTAAGCCATAATGAAAATGATTAAAGTAGAGTTGATTAGTTAAACAACTTTCAGCTCCGTTCCTTTTTGAGGATGAAAAGACTTTAAATGGGGGAGATTGTAACTACCCGGGAAATCAGAACCAGTCTAAAATTTTTTATTGGCAATTTTAATGGATTTTTAATATTTAAAATGATTTATTTTAAATAATAACGATGGAAAATTTATTTTCGACGAGGTTAAAACGAATAATTTTATTTTAATTATATAACGAGCCTGAAATGGCGCGGTAGTTTGAAAATTTGATTTCGAATTTCATATGAATATACAAAATTCATTTTAAGTCAGAATTGGACAAAACAAGAAATATTTGAATCTGTTTAATCATATCTTTCTAACGGATCTAAGAAACAGAGATTTCACTTTATAGAGTGTAAGTAACGTCTAGTTTAAAAATAAAAAAAGTCGCTGTGGAATTTATATATATTTTAAATATATATAAAAGCCCTTAAAATAGCCATTTAGCAAACGACCTTCGTTTTCGACGAAACCACTTTTGTTGGATCCGGGATGTCAAATTACTGCTAGATTCAAATTTCCATAATTTTTGAAATCAATATGTGAGCGTGGCAAAAGAAAACGTGTTTTGACAGTTTCAGTCAATTTGGATCGACCAGAAAATGGTCATTTTTAAATTGGTCTTCAAATTCGACGAAATTAGTTTCATTAGGACCGTATCGTCAATACGAAGCTAGAAATATTTTTTCTAGAATTTTTGAAGTCAGTATATGACCCCGGTAAATTAAAATGTGCGTTTGAATTTAAAATATATTGATTTATATTTTAAATTTAACAGAAACTGATCGTAACGGTCGAATTGGCTTATGATACATATCCTATTGTGTCCGGAGTGGGGGTATTTAGCTAGGGGCGACAATCGTTGGGTCCGATTTTGAGATATAGAGAAAAACACACATTTTGAAATTAATAATATATATATATATATACTTATATAAACGTCACCCTCAACACTCTCTCTCTTCATTGACCAGAAATGTAAATAATTTTTTTTAAACCCTGCAGCCCATCGACGATCCGCTACCCCGCCACCTCCACCCCCATCGCGCCCCCTCCCAGGTCACCACCCCGTCGCCGGAGCCTCCCCCCACGCTGGCGCCACCCCTCCTCTCCCTCCACTTCGAGATAAACGCCCAAAACCCCCTCCAGTCCCGTCGCTCGACGACGACAGTGCCCCCCATATTCCGACGAGGCGCCTCCCCCCAAACCCCCCTTCAGCTCCTCCACTCCTCCACACTAGAGCCCCTCACGATGATGACGCCACCGTCAGACCTCCACAGTGCCCCTCCGGTCATCTACAGGCCCTGCGCCTCTCGTCTTCGAATAACGGTGAGTATTCTTTAATAAATCTGATTTTATTTAAATGTAAAACTTTATTTAAATCAGTTTTTAATTTGAATTCAGTTTTTATAAATCAGTTTTTGTTTTCTAAATTCAGTTTTTATATGAGAGGCAACATAAAGTTTCGATTTTTATCATATGATTTTTAGACAATTAAAAATCTGATTTTTAGTAAGTTAAAGATCTGATTTTTATACGAGAATTTTAAATAAGGAAAATTAAGATTTTTATATAGATAAAGAAAAGATTTTATTTATAGATGCATGTTAATAAAAATCAAATTTTGTTTATAGATTCACGTTAATAAAAATTAGATTTTTATATAGATTACATGGTGATGAAAATACGTTTTTATATTAGAAGTAATGAGATAAAAATACGATTTTTTTATGCATAGAGATTTGTAATAAAAAGTATATAATCTTTATTAGAAGAAGAGCGATATAAAAATATAATCTTTATTAGAAGAAGAGCGATATAAAAATATAATCTTTATTAGAAGGAGAGCGATATAAAAATATAATCTTTAGTAGAAGAAGAGAGATATAAAAATATAATTTTTATAACAAAGTAGCGATGTAAAAATATGATTTTTATATATACAGTAGCATTATAAAAATATGATTTTTAACTTATAATTCGTATGAAGCAGACTGCGTTGGAATTATGTTGAAGAACACAACGCGATGGAAATGAACCAGATCCAAAACCATTCAGAAATAAAAGATTGGCGGAGTGGAATCCCCAAGGTGAGAACTCCTCACTATAATTTCTTTATATAGTTATTTATTTTATAACTGCATATATGAACGATTCCCCGTTGTCCACAAACCATGGACGACTTGTTTGATTGTTTGGTTTGGTTGAATTATTTATTTGGATTGGTTTGGGATGTGAAATGAATTGATATGATTTGGTTTGTGTATGGCGCGAGCCATTATTGGGCAAGGGATAAGGCTAGACCTTATCCCAGTTCTAGTATCGCGCCGTTATGCCGCCGAAATTTTCTAAAATATGTTAGAACAATAAAAATATCATTTTCATTGTATAAATGAACTGAATAGAATATTCATGTGTTGAATAAATATTTTATCGTTAAAAATATAATTTTTAACGTGTATATGAATAAAATAAATTTTCATTTACAAATCAGACGATTTGTTTACGTACACCCATTTTACTGATATGGATTGGGACGATAAATTTTACACGTCGCCCAACTGCACAAATAATATTCAGTGTTTGTGGATTGAAACCCCACATGGGTGTTGGGATGATATTTGACGTACACTAATCCCAATTGTTTAGTGGTATGTCGATCGTTTGGTTGACAGACTGTTGTAAGCATTAAATATTTATATTTAATGCTTATACAGTGTAGAATGCACTTTGGATGATGGTTGATTGTTTATCATGGCTGTTGTATACATGTGTTGTATGAAATCCATATAAACAACATTATATGGTGATTGATTGTATCTGATTCTAGTTCAGAAAGAAGGAATACTTTAAAATAACGAATATTTTAAAATAATGAATATTTTAAAATAATGAATATTTTAAAATAATACTCAGAAAAGAATCAAAATCTGATTTTTGATGTCCGATTTGGGATGGACACGAATATATTTAAATATATATAGCCGTGTTGATTAGACTTGCGCCATTTTGACGCGAATGATATTAATATCGATTTTATTCATTTTTATAATGAATATCGAAAAGGAAGTGATTTCAAAATTTAACACTTTGAAAATATTATCATTTATATATTAATGATATGGAATATTCAATTTTGATTTAAAATTGAATAGGAAGTTGAAATTGCAGGGTCCCAAAATTCCGGTCCAATTTGAGCTGACTAAATAACACAAGTCCAACCACATTACACTGGAAATCAGAAAACTAATAGAAAGAAAACAGAGGGTAAGGGAAGATAAGATAGAAACTTAGAATAGAAGAAGAAGAAGAAGAATAACACAACATCAGAGTAACACGAACCTCACAGCGGAACGAATAACATATAATATATATCATAACTTTGAAATATATATCTGTACTTGAATATACATATCATTTCCAAAGTACAACACTTACAACACAGCGGAAATAAACAATAGCTATATGATCCTGAAGCCTCCTGCTCCAGCTCTTCAAGTATCTGTAAATCATGACTACTTGACTGCCCATACAAAATTGGGCACCCAAGATTTTAGGGAAAACAAAACAAAATAAACTCTGGGTCAGTCATGGGACTGGTGTGAGTAAAACAGTTTAAAACAGTTCAAGCAAGTAAATGATGTCTCATAAGACCACACCGTATAATGGAACGAGTTTTTCCCTTATGAGAATCCAAATATCTTTATATCAAAACCTTTTGACATTATAATATTGTCTATTAACCACAATATAATAATCATCTAGCAGAAACGCTTTCATCTCACGTTCTAATATATAGTATACAATCAAAACCACAAGCACGTATTGGGTAATGGATTTCCAACTATGACAAGGTATGGAACCACCTTTCGCTAGTGTACATCTAGAGAGGAATACACTGGGTTCAACAAGAACATCTTGCAACCCGGCCACACATGACCGACCACTCATTTCGCTTGAGTGTATCGAATGTATATCACCAACGGTTGGGATCAGCAACCGTTTCCCGAATGGGACAGCATCGACAATAGATTTTTAGAAGTAAATGAAACTCTAGATCAGGTGATTATACACCCTAATAGGTGCGACCTACATAGCCATGCTGCCTGCCCGATTTTTGTCATTTCCGGATGTGAGACTAGAGGCCACGCTTATCTCTGACAGATCACACGTTTGTTCACTTTGAATGTCACATCGTCATACCCGCCAAACCACAAATTGATTTCCCCAAAAATACCACGGGTATACAGCTAAGAGAAACGAACTCCTCTGCCACCAAACGTAAATACGTTTGAAGAGATCAACATACATGATCTATTAAATATACTCTGTCAGACATTCTTCCATACAGGTCATCCTGGGACTGGACAAACCGAAGGCACTATTCAGTACAACCATCTTAGGCAATCTTTACCTATGATTTATACAATAGCCCTTGCAATTTACTCCGTCTTCAATTATCTTTGGCATATATGATTCGTAATTCTTATGCCAATACAAAGTGGTTCTTCGGATAATAATCCAACCGGTCTCTTCATATTAACAACGTTAAAATGGTCAAAAACTTCGATAGTCGGTGAGTTAACTATCAAAGAAAAACACGTGTGCAAACAACGATATTATTTCCAAATGGAAATTTTATCGATCAATCATCATTTAACATTTAACATTTATTCGCTTTAGTTCATTAATTTATTTATCTCCTATTTCCATATATTCTAAATTATTATTTTCTATTGTCAGAAAACATTTCTGATTCTTATTTGGAAAAAAATTCCAAAACTCCTTCACTGGATTTAAACTGATGTTTAAATCAAACATCGCATGCCAACTCAAACCATTTCACTCATTAACTAAATTCACTTAACCATCATTCACTATCAAACCTTACCATTCCTTAGTTAAGAAGGAAGTCAATCAAGTTGGGGTATAATTACCTCTTAGACCTTAACTGAACAACGTTTTAACTTCGAAATAGTCAAAGTTTATATTTTAAATCTTTAACAAACTTCCTTACGTAACTCTCTTTCGAATAAATCTCTATCCGATAACTCTTTCCTTCGAATAAACTATATTCGATAATCTCTCTTCTTCAAATAACCTATATTCGAATAACTATATTTAATTAACACTATTCGATTAACTCTAATCGATTTACTCTTATCAGTTAGCTCTATTTGATTAACTCAATTCTATTAACTCTATTTGATTAACTCTATTTGATTAACCCTACTGGATTAACTCTATTCAATTAACTCTAACTAATTTACTCTTATCAATTAACTCCTTTAGAATAAACTATATTCGATTAACTCCTTTCGAATAAACTATATCCGATTAACTCCTTTCGAATAAACTATATGTGATAACTCCTTTCGAATAAATAATATTCGATAACTCCTTTCGAATAACTAATATTCGATTATCGCACTTCGAATAACTATATTCGATAACTCCTTTCGAATAACTAATATTCGATTATCGCACTTCGAATAACTATATTCAATAACTCCTTTCTTTGAATAACTATATTCGATTAACTCCTTTCGAATAAACTATATTCGATTCTTCTTCTTTGAATAAGTGATATTCGATAACTCTACTTCGAATATACTATAAATCGATTATCTTAACTCGATTACTTAACTCGAAAATCTTATCTCGATTACTTAACTTGATTACTTAACTCGATTAACTCTAATTTGAGTTACTCTAACTAGTTAACTCTAACTGGTCAACTCTAACTCTAATCGATTAACTCTAACTGGTTAACTCTATTCTAATCGATTAACTCTAGTCGAATAACTAATATTCGATTAACACATTTCGATTAACACATTTCAATTTACTTTTTTGAATTAACTCCTTTGAATTATTCCTTTATATTATCTCCTTTGAATTATTCCGTTGAATTATTCCTTTGGATTATCTCCTTTGAATTATTCCTTTGGATTATCTCCTTTGAATTATCTCCTTTGAATTATTCCTTTGAATTATTCCTTTGGATTATCTCCTTTTCTATTTTTTTACTTAACAAATAACTATTCCCTTTTTAATTCGACTTATTTAACAAATAATTATTTCTTTTATCTTTTCTATTTATTTAACAAATAAATATTTCCTTTATAACGTTCTATTTATTTCCTATAAATAAATATATCCATTTAATCTATTTGTAAATGTTTTACAATTATTTCCTTTTAAATTCTATTTGTAAATGTTTTACAAATATTCCTTTTTTCTATGTTATTTGTAAATGTTTTACAAATATTTCTCTTTCTATTTGTTTTGCAAATATCTTCCTTTGTATTTGTTTTACAAATATATTTCCTTTATATTTGTTTTATAAATATATTTCCTTTTTAACTCTTTTGATTTTATAATTTATTTCATTTTATAAAATCCTTTTTCCTTTTATATATAAAATCCATTGATTTTATATAAATAAATTATTTCCAAAATATACTTTGAAAATCCGCTTTTATCATTCCATTATTTCTTACGGTATTTAAAATACCAAACACAGTGATCGATATCATCCAAACACACATAATCATCAACAGATTATATATCACATCATATATTACAATATATGAAAAACAGTAAAATAAATGTTGAGGAATCCAGTTGGATCCCTCCAACTTGTTTCCCTGCATCACAGATGTTAAACAATAATAATAACATCGATTTCATTTCACTATGAAATATTCTGCTAAACAGAATCAATATTTGATTAACGATTTATATATATATCATTATCTATGATTTCGACCAATACACAAGCAATTCAACCAAAAAGTTAACGCACAGCAATCAACAAATGATTAACAGTTCTAAAAATACGTTATAAAAATATAACTGTTCAGAGTTGGTGAGTTTTACTCACATTGGACGATCATCGTTAATAATGATAACCATCGCTTGATTCAGATGAACAATTTATTTTGCTATAAATTGTAACGGGCTCGGATTCACTCCCAGTCAGTTCTATTACGTTGCTCCCGTCCATACGATCCCAACGGATCTTGTTTCGCTGAATTTCGATCAAGTATGATAAAGATATTAACGTTACAAGTATATACACTAAATTAAATTAAATAACTTAAATCTTATTTATAAATGGGCTTCTCGCTTTAAAAACTCCGGCTAAAATCCATGTTAAAACCCATACCGTAATATCCTTCTTCTCCAATTCAATCGTGACTTCCTGTAACCGATACACAGCCCTTCGTACTTGCTTCTCTCCTCCAAACACACTCATCCTTCCATGGATCCACAAAAGAGGAACACCATTGAATCCACTATCAAAATCTCCACCTTCCTATACTCCATTTGCTCAACTCGAGCTCACGCTGACAAACGCGTCACTCACTGCCTCAGGTGATCATCGACAGTTTTGATGACCGAAATACACAATGTCATACTGGTGCCATCTTTGTTGTCTCCTCAATTTGTCCGCTCCAAACGTTTGAAGCTTTTACAAAAAAAATGTCGTGCTCCTCTCCGCTTAAACTCCACTTCGAGTTAAAAATACCGCTTGCAACCACCTGCCTGTGTTCGTCATTTCCGCACCTTCCCCTTCCTCTTTGCAGTATTTCGGATGCCCTTCCCCATGCCATTCCCTCCATGAACTCCATCTCCAGATAAACACCAATCCGCAAGCTACTCACATCAGTGCCCTTCTCGTTAGTTCACGGCTCCGCCCACCACTAAGTAGCATCTCTAGTTCCACTGGAAAACCCAACAGCGAATCCTTATTTGGATCATTTGATTATATTTTAAGTTTTGTTTTGCCATTAAATGGGCTTCTAGTTGGTTCTTCTAAAAGAAAAGTAATGGCAGCGTTTTATATTGGTTCATTAGTCTGTTGGGGGATGGATGACCACTCATCTTGTGCGTAGAAAATGGGTACACGTAATAGACTAGGGGTGGTATACGTAATAGACTAGGGGTGGTGATAGTAGGCTAGCAGTGAGTGAAGTGAAATTCCTATATATATAAAATAAGTCCATTTACTTATAGGCTAAGTAAATTAAAATCCTTCAAAACAAACGCAAAAGAGAACACATGGGCATGCAGACTTGCCGTGTATAACAAATAACAAGTCCCTGTATATTTTGTTTTTACGTTAAAAACTATAGGTACCCTGTGTCACACTGCTTCATTCGCGCATGAACCACGAACGACATTAGAAAAAATATCGTTGCAACGAGCGATGTGCCACGATCCAAAAAAATTAATAATATAGGTCCGTTAACTTATTTTGTGAAACCCTAAAATATTGATATAGGGTGCAAAATACTCCAAATAAAAAGTTGCGTATTTAATTAATTAAAAATTACAGTAAATTCTAAAAAGGGTGCGTTTTTTACAGGTCCCTATTAACTTTCAAAATAAATAAAAAACCCGCGCATACTTTCCAATACAATTCCGTTCCCTGTTTTTGAATGTGCGCCTCCTACATTAGTGCATCTGCTTCCACCTGTCATGTCACGCTCAGGTCCATTATTTGTTTCGCTCCTACGTATTTTTCCAAAAAAAATAGTGCGGCCATGACCAAAAAAAAAAAAAAATTGTAAAATCTGGAAATAATCCCAGAAGTCCACGCCAAAAAAAAAACTTGCATATATGTATGCAAGTATTGCCTATACTTGCATACATGTATGCAATTATTGCACAAGGGAAATTATGCTATAGTTTTGCCTGCATATATGTTGCACGCAAATGTGCATGTTTCATATTTAATTGCACACTTGAATGCAAATAAAAAAGAATTAATTCAACAACGGATACAAACACTGGAATAATTGCACATATATACGCAGGAAATTGAAATTATTGCATGAAAAAATGCAATTAACTGCATTTATCGTTCTTTTTTTCAGTTTAATTTTATTTTTTGCATGTTTTTGAATTTTTTTAGTGAATTTATGGTCGAATGAATTATTTATTTAAAAAATAATATTCGGATTTTTTTACTTTTTTTCCCCACTTTTTTCGCAACTTTTTAAAAATAGGGACCTAATCTATAATAAGTTTATCACTGGATGTGAGCCTAATTAAGTTTGCTTTTAGGGACCTGAGCCTTTTTTTCACTTCTAAAAATTTGATTATCCTTACGTCTCAAAGGGCTTGTCTAAATTCGAGGCCAATATTTAATTATAATCAAATACATCGTTATGGTTGATAACCATTCCATAGCGACTATTCGAAAATTTGATTTGGGCATAAATCAAAATCTACACGATGAAATCCTGATTTTTCTCTTCCACTAGAAAAATATACTTCATCAGCACCTAGCGTTTCTTGTTTCATAGAAATCTGATTTAAAACAGCTTATGTATATTCGTTTTCGAATCGCCAAATTACGAACTGTCGCGCCATTTCGAGCTCGATTATAATTATAATATAATTATACGTTCAAACTGCCATTATTTAAATATATTCGTTATTCTAATTCAATTCTAAGCTGAATTAAATATTTTAAATTGTCCAGTTCACATTATATTGTCAATTCACTAATCCCGACTATTTCTAAATTAAATATATTATTCTATTATTTATTTTAATTAGATATTCAATATTATTTAATTAACCGACCATTTAAATTCTCTAATTCACTAGTTAAATAGTTAAATAAATTAATTATATCGCTGAAAAATGCGGGTCGTTACATTCTTCCCTACTTAAAATAATTTCGTCCTCGAAATTGCTAAGGTAGAAAACAAACCCTATCGACCGGTTAAAAATATTTGTTCACTTCTTAAATTCAGTTTCAACTGAACCAATTTAATTTCAATTAAATTATTAATTTATTCTGATAAACTAAAATTTTCAAAAATTCTGAAAATTTTCTAGCACCCGAAATTTTCGAAAAATTTCGCCATACCCTCCTTTATACAGCCATATCGATACAACTACAACTCGCCTCTCTAGGCCTTCTCCAACCTAAAAGAAAATCAAACAGCCAAGCGGCTTGCCAATTCGGCTCATAAATCTCATGCTTATTCCAAATATAAACTTGTACCTTTTTGTCGGGCATATCATTATATCCTTCATCTGCTGTCAGTTCAGCATATACCAATATCAACCCAGTCAAACTCCTATGTTTTTATCCACAAATCCAACCATTCGCTTATACCTAAGTCGAATTCAATTTCAAATCAAAGTTCCACTCTCGATCTCAAAATTCTATCTTTGATTCTCAAATCTCAATTCATCAACCCTATATACTTAACCAAGTTAAGTTACCTTTCCACATTTCATTAACTGGTCAATTTCTCTAATCAGAAATCTTTATCTCATAACTCAAATTGGATTTTTATTTCAAAAAACTAATCCATTTCAATACAGTTTCCACTTTACTGGCTTCAATTCCAGTTTAAATTTTCTTTCACAAATTCACATTTAATTTGTTTTAAATTAAACAATCTATTTTTGGGAGTTTTAAACAGCTTTGTTTTTCTCAAAAATCAACTTTCCTTTCCAGGATTCAAAACAACTCATTTTCCCAAAACAATTCGAAATCAATATCTTTAGTAGTAATCCGTCACTTACAAAACTCGAAAATGAACACTAATGATGTCGCGATTCATCATCAGGGTTATTTCCCAGCTATCGAAGTGAGTTCAATACTATATCACTTTCAAAATCACTCTTAAACACTTCTATTTTGAAATCAGTTCAAAATATCATTCACAAATGCTTGGAATACAATTTAAAATCTCCCAGGATCTTAAAATTTACATATATTTAATCCAAGTCTATTTACAAACTCTGTTCCAAATTTCTAGGGCTTTAATTTCAATTCTGATTCAAATTCAGATTTAATTCATTTCGTAACACTTATACGAATATTATTTAGTTATATACGTGTAACACCCCACCTCCGCCAGGGTGTCTCTTGCAAGCACTCTGACTTTGGAGGGGCGTTTGAATCAGGTAAACATGCATAATGATATATCAAGGCAGAACAAGAACACATGTATATATGTAAACAGAGTAAATAAGATAAGTAAAAGACAACGGAAGATTTCAAACCATTTCAAAACAAGTCTGGTACAACATAATGTCAACTTCCCAAATACACAAGTCTAGATAAAACAACATTACTGAAGAACTGAAATACATAAGTACTATCCCCAAAATAAGTGATAACCAAAGCTAGCTTCATGTCAAGACCGTACATGAGCTAAAATCCCACAAGCAAGCGATCAGAAATCCAAGCTAAGCTCCAATATTCCCTCCCTGAGAACCTGGGGGGGAAACGGAAGAAAAGAGGCGAAAGAAAATAGGTCAGTCAAAAAGACTGAGTAAGCCCTACTACAATCAATGTAAACTGATAAAGTTAACTGTCATGAGCAGCAGGGATGAACATAAGGATAACAACATACTAGCATGATGATTAACTAACAAGGTAGATAAAGGTGTCATCGCATAATCAGGATTAAGGTTTTGCACCACAGGTGTACTAGTAAACTAACATGACTTGAATAAACAAGTATTGATCCCTTGGCCCAAGCTTTGGCCCAATAACATGAAGTGACCCTCATACGAGGTCCAATAACATGAAGTGACCCTCATACGAGGTCCAATAACATGAAGTGACCCTAACACGAGGTCCAATAACATGAAGTGACCCTAACACGAGGTCCAACCCAAACGGTCTAGTCGATCGGCTCCCTAAGCCTAACTCGTCACGTGTTGGTGTCAATACGGCCCAAACATAATTGTAGTCAGACTGTGTCGGGTCTCCCGTCGGGTGTATCAAGCCCTAGGGTGGCAACCCCTGGACACCATAAACATGCGTGCACAGTCTCGATCTACTAGTACCCGTGCATGATTTCCCCGGCTCCGGACTACGTGCACGACCATAGTCCGTCCAGAACTACACCGGCGTACCACTCTACCGTCGCTTTTGGTCACTTACCTCCAGTCCAGTAATCGTGCCCCCACCCTAGCCTAGTCCCTAGGGTCATGATGATACAAACTAGGGATTACTGCTGGAGTGGACCCCCATTGCTAGGAGTTTTCTAGTGGGTTAAGTACGGCTTAACCCTTTCACTAATCATGGCTTAACTTGGTTAAGTGTAACGATGAGTTCACGACTTAACCCTGATTAATCTACCAAGCCCAATTTGGTTAAGTATTAAATGGTCCATGACTTAACCCTAATCACGAGGCATTAATTAATTAATGCGCCTTAACCTCTCACATTAGACTTTGTTGTGGTTACTAGTTAAGCCGGGCGGGTCCGGGTAGCTTTACACCACAACTTGGTCCAACCTCGGGTTCAAGGTACAACATGGCCAACTTCTCACATTGGGTCCTATTGTTTGTAGCAACTAGTTAGGCCGGTCGGTTCCGGGTAGGTTTACGCTACAAACTCAACCCAACCTCGAGTTGGTCACACTTATCTTTTCTAAGTGTCATGTCCATCATGTTTCCAAAACACATTACAAGTTTTCAAGAAATTGGGTAGACCTAACTTAATAGGTAAATTCCCAACGGGTAGACCTAACTTAATAGGTAAATTCCCAAGCTTATATTTTTATGTCTTTTAAGTTTACCCAACCCCAAACGCAATCCCATCGCTTACATATCGCAATAGCGCATAAAGGATAGAAAGAGGGAACTTGGCATAATCATGACATAAAAGTGTTAAGCCACAAGTTTAACATGGTGGCATATGAAATGTACATATGTTCATATACTCGCATTAGGCCTCAAAGCATGCATAACATGATAGCATGAACAAAATGTTCAACCCAAACTTGCATAACATACTTGCATAACATAACATGACATACTTGCATATAAACTTGCATATTGCAACATGACATACTTGCATATAAACTTGCATATTACAACATGATAAACTTGCATATCATAGCATAGTAAACTTGCATCTAAACTTGCATATCACCACATGATAAACTTGCATAACATAACTTGCATATCATATGACAACTTGCATATTAAACTTGCATAACATAACTTGATGAGCTTGCATAACACATCATAGTAAACTTGCATAACACATCATAGAAAACTTGCATAACACATCATAGAAAACTTGCATAACACATCATAGAAAACTTGCATAACACATCATAGAAAACTTGCATATAATCTCGCATATCATACATTTAACTTTAAAGTTTAAGTATGAAAGGAATAGGGCTTACAATGCTTATGCGGACTCAAATGAGTATAGCAAATGTAAGAAAACCCTTATGCAACCAATTAAACCCCAAAAATGCAAGCAAAATTGATCAAAACTCTTTCTTTATGGTGCAAATGTAGAGACTTGACTTGAATGCAAGCTAATGATGATCATACAAGTCTAAAAACACTTGTATGCATGGAAAATCCCATAGAATTTGATTTAGGAATTTTATGAAGAGAGTGGAGGCCATGAGAGGTAAAATTTTGCCATAGTTTAGTTGCTAGAATGAATAATGATGATTTAGGGTAGGGTAGGTTAGGGTCTTATTTATAGACTAGGCAAGTGTTTTAGGCCATAGGATTAAACCCTAGTTCCAATCTCAGCCCTTAAAACCGAATCTGGCCCCCAAGCTCAACACAAACCCAAGATGGTGCACCAGGCAGAACTGCCCGGCTGAGCCAAGTCGACAGCCCAGTCGACAGGGCTGTCGACTTGGTCTAACCAAGTCGACTCCCAAGTCGACAGGGCTGTCGACTTGGGTACTCTGGCGGGAGTTCTCCCGCCTGGCCCAATATGGCCCAATTTCCCAAATTCAAGTTTGAATTTGAAATCTGTTTTTACTTTGGAATTTTCTGAAAACTTCGTTGGGCCTTAATCGGGTCATACGGACTCCGATTTTCGAAAACTCGGACTCTATTTCGCCTATTTTTCCGAGATGAACGCAATGGCATAGCCCGCTTCCCTTGATTCTGATTTATAAATTAAATTCTGCCTCGATTTACACTATTACAGGTTATTGAAAATACGGGTTGTTACATTCTCCCCTCCTTAAAGGATTTCGTCCCCGAAATCTTCAAGTTAGGAAGAACGTATCCTACCATCTAATCATCCATCTACACAAAACATCACCCATGAGCAATCATTGTCCTTACAAGATTCTAAATGCTATATGAACATATGCAAAGGTGTGTGTATATGTCCTTATCTAATGCAAATATCATCAATGCAAATTATGTTAGTGAAATGAATCCATATGTATGCAATTCCTAACATAATGTATAACATCTATATGTGTGCACATAACATACATCCATATGCAACATCCATTTGATAACACCAAAAATTTCATCCATGAATAAGCATAAACACTCATGCATATGCAATATGAGGAGTGTGTGAGCCGATCTAGTGCCTAACGTGTATAATGCATCCACGAGTAACCACTTGCAAACACTTGCAACCACTTGCAACCATCAAGCCTAACATGTTTCAAACACATGTTTCATCCAAAGGGTTTCTACTTAAGGTTCTCATGACAAGATCAACATGATGAACTAGATAATCATGGATAGCAAAAATATGCTACAAAGAGATCGGGAGGATAAGCAAGATATACTCCTTTTTGGATTACAAGAAATCCCTTCCTAACCTTGACATGTACTACTAACCGATGAGTCATACCTCCCCGACAAAATAGGACCGAAAAATGGGACCGAGAGGATAAAAAGATAACATGCGAGTAAGTTCCGCAGGAAAACAAGGATCAAGGATATACTCTTAGAAAGAGATATGATGCGCGTATCTAGCCTTCAATCGTCTAAGTCACGTTTCCTTGAGCTTAACTCCACTGTGCTTTGACCGTCTTTTACCTCATGATTTCTTGGCCTCTTAACTCTTATTTCCAAATATGAGTTGGAACCCATTCCATTGTCGCCTCTCGTCTTCCTTTTTCACTTACTCTTCTATCATTCTTGGCTTAAACATAACTATGACCTCATGGTTTCATGCAAGCTCTCCAAAATTCACTAGTGAATCCTGGATCTCGTTTACTTACTATAAAGTATTCCATGCAGCAGAACTTTTCTCGAAAATACCAATCCACGTTGCCAATGAACCATCCGCCTGCGAATGATAGGTCGTACTTAGATTCAGCCGTTTGCCCATGACTTCCCGTAGACTATTCCAAAACTAGCTAGTGAAAATTGAGTCATGGTTACTAACTATCCTTTAGGGAACCCCGTGCAACCGCTTTATTTCTTGAAAGTAAACTGTCGTTAGCTATGATGCAGTCCTTTTGCTCTTTTCTGGAGTGAAATGAGCACTCCTCGTGAGTCTACCTACTTCGACTCACATGGTCGTATTCCCTTTCCTTGATCTAGGCAGTCCATCCACGAAATCCTTCGTGACGCTTTACTACTTCCATTTCGAAGACCTCCAATGGATGTAATAGCCCACCGGGCTTCTATGACTCGGCCTTTAATCTGTTGGCACAACATGCACCTTGGGACAAACTCGGCCACTTCCTCGGATGATGTGCATCTTCAAGAACCTTCTTTCTCTCATCGCGTCTTAGCCATCCCTTGTCATCTATAGCGAGGTGACTTATCATCTCGCCTCGAGTCATCTTGTCCATGATCTCGACTAACTGCGGGTCTTCTTTCTGTGAAGTCCCTACTTGATCTAGAAGGGTAGGTCTAAGCTCAAGGGACGCTAACTAACTAATTAAACTGAGAGAACTTCTTACTTCAATTGTCCTCGTCGGAGCTTTCCGGTCTTGAACCGCGACCACTTTAGCGGGATCCACCGCTAAACCTTGCTTAGAAACTATGTGCCCAATAAATCTAACTTTCCTTCTCCAAAAATGACACTTGGAGAACTTAGCCTTCAACTGATGCGCTCTAAGCGTATCCATCACCTCCACGAGATGCCTTGTGTGCTCTTCCTCATCCTTAGAGAAGATCAGAATATCATCTACGAAGACCACGACAAACTTGTTCAAGAACTCCCTGAACACCCTACTCATCAAGTCCACGAAATATGCGGGTGCATTAGTCAAGCCGAACGGCATGACAAGCCATTCGAAGAATCCATCTGGAGTTCTGAACGCAGTCTTGTCTATACTATCCTCAGCTACCCTGAGCTGATGGAATCCAGTAGCAAGATCAAGCTGAGAGAAAACAGAAGCACCGACAAGCTGGTCAAAGAGATCATCAATCCTCGGTAACGGGTGTCTGTTCTTCTTAGTCAGCTTATTCAACTCTCGATAGTCAACACAAAGTCGGAGAGAACCATCTGCCTTGGTAGCAAATACCACAGGCGCTCCCCATTCAGATATACTTCGTCTAATGAAGTTCTTCTCAAGCAACTCCTTCACTTGCTTACTTAGCTCCCGTCTCTCGGGACCATGTGCCTTACCGGCCATGAAACTATCTTGGCATTATCAACCGGATAAATGCGGAAATCTATCTCTCGTTTAGGGGTAACTCCCTTCACTTCACCCAAGATATCAGGATATTCTCGGACCACCCTCACCGATTGCAAACTATCGATAGACGAGTCGAGGGATTCAAGATAACACAACATGACGGGACTCATAGGGTTACTAGAAATTTCTAGGGTATTACCGAGGCGAGTCATGAGCCTCACAACCCTTTGCTCAAAAATCAAGGATGGCTCCAAAACTGGACAACCAATCCATGCCCAAAATCAACCCATACCCCATGAAACCGAGAATACAAGCATCACACGAGAACTCTATACTAAAGATAGAGATTTTCAAATCCACGTAGATAATAGACAAATGGGCGGAACCCCCAATTGGATTTGAAACACACACGGGATCATAAACTAGACTAGTACTTAGGTGCAAACTTTCAACTAGATCAGATGAAATAAACTATGCGATGCACCAAAATCAAACAAGGTACGAACAGGAAAATCAGAAATATATACAAGGTTCTCAACGGACATACTACCTCGATCGGGAACTGGAGCGGTACTGAGAGCATGAACTTGCCCCCCTGAAGGTCCAGCACGCTGAGTCTGACCCTGGCCTTGCCCTCTCTTCTTCGGGCAATCCCTAGTGTAGTGCCCCATTTCTCCACAGTTAAAGCACCCTCCCAATTTCCTTCTCTTCTTCCTACAGTCCTTGGCTATGTGCCCCACAATCCCACAGAAATTGTACTTTTTCGTTTCCTTTGCCTTGTTCTTGTTGCTCTTGTTGTTGTTCTTACTGCCTTGACTGCTCTGACCGCTTGGATCACCTTGATTTCCTTTCCACTGGGAATCAGTCTTCTTGGCTTGAGTATCATTCATCTTGATCTCCTTCTTGTCACTCCTATTTTCCTCATTGAGTAGGGCCATATTCACCAAGCTCTCGAAAGTTGCCCCCAAGGGTACATAAGTCATGGCTAAACCATGTAATGGCTCGTTTAATCCTAGAGCAAAGTATAGGGCCTTCTTCGGAGTTGTGTTAACCAAGTCTAAACCAACCCGAGCCAGTTGATTAAACTTATCTATGTATTCCCTAATAGTCATGTCCCCTTGCCTCAGTGATAGGAACCTTAGTCCAAACTTTCCCCGAAAGTCATCCCAAGTCTCAATTGGCCTAGTAACGGTGGTGACCACCCACCAACGTGCAGCTTCTTCCTTTAGCAACCACACTGCTAATAAAACCTTCCTACGGTCACCTATATCAAAGAAGGCGAAAAGATCTTCGGTTTCTCTCAACCAATTCCTTGCCTCTACATAAGTCTCGGTTCCAAAGAAATTCTTGCAACCCATCGCCTTAAAATCTTGGCAAATCTTCGCGAAGTCAGTTTGAGGATGCTGAGGGGAAGGAGGAAGAGGAACATCAGCGACAGGAGGAGGAGGAAGAACATTAACTACCGGAGGAGGAACGTCTGCGGGGCCGGCTTCGGTCGCCCTAGCCTCCAAAAGTCTCCTGTACCAAACCGGTACGTGTACTCCCTCCGGAATAGCAAAGTTATCGGCCATACTGAAAAAGAAAAAGACAGATTCAGAATGGAGAAAAACGAAGGGATTTTGCTAATGGCTTTTTGGGGAATAGCCTTTAAAATAAACTAGACTTTTCTTTGGAAAATACTTTATACTTGATTTTGAAAATAGTTTTCCAAAAGTTTTCTAAAAACCTTTTTGTTCCTTCTCGTAAACCATATGCTCTGATACCAAATGTAACACCCCACCTCCGCCAGGGTGTCTCTTGCAAGCACTCTGACTTTGGAGGGGCGTTTGAATCAGGTAAACATGCATAATGATATATCAAGGCAGAACAAGAACACATGTATATATGTAAACAGAGTAAATAAGATAAGTAAAAGACAGCGGAAGATTTCAAACCATTTCAAAACAAGTCTGGTACAACATAATGTCAACTTCCCAAATACACAAGTCTAGATAAAACAACATTACTGAAGAACTGAAATACATAAGTACTATCCCCAAAATAAGTGATAACCATAGCTAGCTTCATGTCAAGACCGTACATGAGCTAAAATCCCACAAGCAAGCGATCAGAAATCCAAGCTAATCTCCAATATTCCCTCCCTGAGAACTTGGGGGGGGGGGGAAACGGAAGGAAAGAGGCGAAAGAAAACAGGTCAGTCAAAAAGACTGAGTAAGCCCTAATACAATCAATGTAAACTGATAAAGTTAACTGTCATGAGCAGCAGGGATGAACATAAGGATAACAACATACTAGCATGATGATTAACTAACAAGGTAGATAAAGGTGTCATCGCATAATCAGGATTAAGGTTTTGCACCACAGGTGTACTAGTAAACTAACATGACTTGAATAAACAAGTATTGATCCCTTGGCCCAAGCTTTGGCCCAATAACATGAAGTGACCCTCATACGAGGTCCAATAACATGAAGTGACCCTAACACGAGGTCCAATAACATGAAGTGACCCTAACACGAAGTCCAACCCAAACGGTCTAGTCGATCGGCTCCCTAAGCCTAACTCGTCATGTGTTGGTGTCAATACGGCCCAAACATAATTGTAGTCAGACTGTGCCGGGTCTCCCGTCGGGTGTATTAAGCCCTAGGGTGGCAACCCCTGGACACCATAAACATGCGTGCACAGTCTCGATCTACTGGTACCCGTGCATGATTTCCCCGGCTCCGGACTACGTGCACGACCATAGTCCGTCCAGAACTACACCGGCGTACAACTCTGCCGTCGCTTTTGGTCACTTACCTCCAGTCCAGTAATCGTGCCCCCACCCTAGCCTAGTCCCTAGGGTCATGATGATACAAACTAGGGATTACTGCTGGAGTGGACCCCCATTGCTAGGAGTTTTCTAGTGGGTTAAGTACGGCTTAACCCTTTCACTAATCATGGCTTAACTTGGTTAAGTGTAACGATGAGTTCACGACTTAACCCTGATTAATCTACCAAGCCCAATTTGGTTAAGTATTAAATGGTCCATGACTTAACCCTAATCACGAGGCATTAATTAATTAATGCGCCTTAACCTCTCACATTAGACTTTGTTGTGGTTACTAGTTAAGCCGGGCGGGTCCGGGTAGCTTTACACCACAACTTGGTCTAACCTCGGGTTCAATGTACAACATGGCCAACTTCTCACATTGGGTCCTATTGTTTGTAGCAACTAGTTAGGCCGGTCGGTTCCGGGTAGGTTTACGCTACAAACTCAACCCAACCTCGAGTTGGTCACACTTATCTTTTCTAAGTGTCATGCCCATCATGTTTCCAAAACACATTACAAGTTTTCAAGCAATTGGGTAGACCTAACTTAATAGGTAAATTCCCAACGGGTAGACCTAACTTAATAGGTAAATTCCCAAGCTTATATTTTTATGTCTTTTAAGTTTACCCAACCCCAAACGCAATCCCATCGCTTACATATCGCAATAGCGCATAAAGGATAGAAAGAGGGAACTTGGCATAATCATGACATAAAAGTGTTAAGCCACAAGTTTAACATGGTGGCATATGAAATGTACATATGTTCATATACTCGCATTAGGCCTCAAAGCATGCATAACATGATAGCATGAACAAAATGTTCAACCCAAACTTGCATAACATACTTGCATAACATAACATGACATACATGCATATAAACTTGCATATTGCAACATGACATACTTGCATATAAACTTGCATATTACAACATGATAAACTTGCATATCATAGCATAGTAAACTTGCATCTAAACTTGCATATCACCACATGATAAACTTGCATATAAACTTGCATAACATAACTTGCATATCATATGACAACTTGCATATTAAACTTGCATAACATAACTTGATGAGCTTGCATAACACATCATAGTAAACTTGCATAACACATCATAGAAAACTTGCATAACACATCATAGAAAACTTGCATAACACATCATAGAAAACTTGCATATAATCTTGCATATCATACATTTAACTTTAAAGTTTAAGTATGAAAGGAATAGGGCTTACAATGCTTATGCGGACTCAAATGAGTATAGCAAATGTAAGAAAACCCTTATGCAACCAATTAAACCCCAAAAATGCAAGCAAAATTGATCAAAACTCTTTCTTTATGGTGCAAATGTAGAGACTTGACTTGAATGCAAGCTAATGATGATCATACAAGTCTAAAAACACTTGTATGCATGGAAAATCTCATAGAAATTGATTTAGGAATTTTATGAAGAGAGTGGAGGCCATGAGAGGTAAAATTTTGCCATAGTTTAGTTGCTAGAATGAATAATGATGATTTAGGGTAGGTTAGGGTCTTATTTATAGACTAGGCAAGTGTTTTAGGCCATAGGATTAAACCCTAGTTCCAATCTCAGCCCTTAAAACCGAATCTGGCCCCCAAGCTCAACACAAACCCAAGATGGTGCACCAGGCAGAACTGCCCGGCTGAGCCAAGTCGACATCCCAGTCGACAGGGCTGTCGACTTGGTCTAACCAAGTCGACTCCCAAGTCGACAGGGCTGTCGACTTGGGTACTCTGGCGGGAGTTCTCCCGCCTGGCCCAATATGGCCCAATTCCCCAAATTCAAGTTTGAATTTGAAATCTGTTTTTACTTTGGAATTTTCTGAAAACTTCGTTGGGCCTTAATCGGGTCATACAGACTCCGATTTTCGAAAACTCGGACTCTATTTCGCGTATTTTTCCGAGACGAACGCAATGGCATAGCCCGCTTCCCTTGATTCAGATTTATAAATTAAATTCTGCCTCGATTTACACTATTACAGGTTATTGAAAATACGGGTTGTTACAATACGTAACCATTTCACTGTTTATAATCTTACTCAATTATAATAACAACCAATATATCCAATATACTATAATAATTTCAATATAATTCCTTTATATCAAAAATATATTTTGGGTAAAATTATTTCTTTTACCCTCTTTTCAAAACAAACCATGTCGGTTCATCATATTCGAGTGTTTTTAAATCCCTACCGGTATTGTGGTGCCCCACCATCGACCAAAATTCACAAGCCACTCAACCAATAAAGCTCCACAATATAAAAAAAATTTATCAAATAACAAATACGCGCTCATATATATCCACTCAAACTCAATCTAGGGTATTACTAACCCCATCTCTACTGAGTCACGCCACAGAGCCAAGGTAATACTTAACCTTATGCTCTGACACCAACTGTAGTGTCCCGAAATTCCTATCCAATTTGAGCTAATTAAATAACACAAGTCCAACCCACATTACACTGGAAATCAGAAAACTAATAGAAAGAAAACAGAGGGTGAGGAAAGATAAGATAGAAACTTAGAATAGAAGAAGAAGAAGAAGAACACAACATCAGAGTAACACGAACCTCACAGCGGAACGAATAACATATAATATATATCATAACTTTGAAATATAAATCTGTACTTGAATATACATATCATTTCCAAAGTACAGAACTTACAACACAGCGGAAATAAACAATAGCTATATGATCCTGAAGCCTCCTGCTCCAGCTCTTCAAGTATCTGTAAATCCTGACCACTTGACTGCTCGTACAAAATTGGGCACCCAAGAGTTTAGGGAAAACAAAACAAAATAAACTCTGGGTCAGTCATGGGACAGGTGTGAGTAAAACAGTTTAAAACAGCTCAAGCAAGTAAATGATATCTCATAAGACCACGCCGTCTAACGGAACGGGTTTTTCCCTTATGAGAATCCAAATATCTTTATATCAAAACCTTTTGATATTATAATAATGTCTACCAACCACAATATAATAATCATCTAGCAGAAACACTTTCATCTCATGTTCTACATATATAGTATACAATCAAAACCGCAAGCACGTATTGGGTAATGGATTTCCAACTATGACAAGGTATGGAACCACCTTTCTCTAGTGTACCTCTAGAGAGGAATACACTGGGTTCAACAAGAACATCTTGCAACCCGGCCACACCTGACCGACCACTCATTTCGCTTGAGTGTATCGAATGTATATCACCAATGGTTGGGATCAACAACCATTTCCCGAATGGGACAGCATCGACAATAGATTTTTAGAAGTAAATGAAACTCTAGATCAGGTGATTATACACCCTAATAGGTGCGACCTACATAGCCATGCTGCCTTCCCGATTTTTGTCATTTCCGGATATGTGGCTAGAGGCCATGCTTATTTCTGGCAGATCACATGTTTATTCACTTTGAATGTCACATCGTCATACCCGCCAAATCACAAATTGATTTCCCAAAAAATACCATGGGTATACAGCTAAGAGAAACGAATTCCTCCGCCACCAAACGTAAATATGTTTGAAGAGATCAATTTACGTGGTCTATTAAATATACTCTGTCAGACATTCTTCCATAAAGGTCGTCCTGGGACTGGACAAACCGAAGGTACTATTCAGTACAACCATCTTAGGCAATCTTTACCTAAGATTTATACAACAGCCCTTGCACTTTACTCCGTCTTCAATTATCTTTGGCATATATGATTCGCAACGCATATGCCAGTATGGAGTGGTTCTTCAGATAATAATCCAACCGGTCTCTCCATATTAACAACGTTAAAATGGTCAAAAACTTCGATAGTCGGTGAGTTAACTATCAAAGAAAAACACGTGAGCAAACAACGATATTATTCCCAAATGGAAATTTTATCGATCAATCATCATTTAACATTTAACATTTATTCTCTTTAGTTCATTAATTTATTTATCTCCTATTTCCATATATTCTAAATTATTATTTTCTATTGTCAGAAAACATTTCTGATACTTATTTGGAAAACATTTCCAAAACTCTTTCACTGGATTTAAACTGATGTTTAAATCAAGCATCGCCATGCCAACTCAAACCATTTCACTCATTAACTAAATTCACTTAACCATCATTCACTATCAAACCTTACCATTCCTTAGTTAAGAAGGAAGTCAATCAAGTTGGGGTATAATTACCTCTCAGACCTTAACTGAACAACGTTTTAAATTCGAAATATTCAAAGTTTATCTTTTAAATCTTTAACAAACTTCCTTACGTAGCTCTCTTTCGAATAAATCTCTATCCGATAACTCTTTCCTTCGAATAAACTATATTCGATAATCTCTCTTCTTCGAATAATCTATATTCGAATAACTCTATTCAATTAACACTATTCGATTAACTCTAATCGATTTACTCTTATCAGTTAGCTCTATTTGATTAACTCAATTCTGTTAACTCTATTTGATTAACTCTATTGGATTAACTCTATTTGATTAACCCTACTAGATTAACATTATTCAATTAACTCTAACTAATTTACTCTTATCAATTAACTCCTTTCGAATAAACTATATTCGATTAACTCCTTTCGAAAAAACTATATTCGATTAACTCCTTTCGAATAAACTATATTCGATAACTCCTTTCGAATAACTAATATTCGATAACTCCTTTCGAATAACTAATATTCGATAACTCCTTTCGAATAACTAATATTCGATTATCGCACTTTGAATAACTGTATTCAATAACTCCTTTCGAATAACTAATATTCGATTATCGCACTTCGAATAACTATATTCGATAACTCCTTTCTTCGAATAACTATATTCAATTAACTCCTTTCGAATAAACTATATTCGATTATTCTTCTTCGAATAAGTGATATTCGATAACTCTACTTCGAATAGTCTACAACTCGATTATCTTAACTCGATTACTTAACTCGATTACTTAACTCGAA
Organism: Allium sativum; assembly: GCA_030737875.1. Lineage (NCBI taxonomy): Eukaryota > Viridiplantae > Streptophyta > Magnoliopsida > Asparagales > Amaryllidaceae > Allium > Allium sativum. The sequence goes on from CM060911.1 coordinate 198,223,309, forward strand.
AATCTTAACTCGATTACTTAACTTGATTAACTCTAATTTGAATAACTCTAAATGGTTAACTCTAACTAGTCAATTCTATCTCTAATCGATTAACTCTAACTGTTTAACTCTATTCTAATCAATTAACTCTAATCAAATAACTAATATTCGATTAACTCATTTCGATTAACTCATTTAGATTTACTCTTTTGAATTAACTCCTTTGAATTATTCCTTTGGATTATCTCCTTTGAATTATTCCTTTGAATTATTCCTTTGGATTATCTCATTTTCTATTTGTTTACTTAACAAATAACTATTCCCTTTTCAATTCTATTTATTTAACAAATAAATATTTCTTTTATCTTTTCAATTTATTTAACAAATAAATATTTCCTTTATAACATTCTATTTATTTCCTATAAATAAATATTTCCATTTAATTTATTTGTAAATGTTTTACAAATATTTCCTTTTAAATTCTATTTGTAAATGTTTTACAAATATTTCTTTTTTCTATTTTATTTGTAAATGTTTTACAAATATTTCTCTTTCTATTTGTTTTGCAAATATCTTCCTTTGTATTTGTTTTACAAATATATTTCCTTTATATTTGTTTTACAAATATATTTCCTTTTTAACTCTTTTGATTTTATAATTTATTTCCTTTTATAAAATCCTTTTTCCTTTTATATATAAAATCCATTGATTTTATATAAATAAATTATTTTCAAAATATACTTTGAAAATCCCCTTTTATCATTCCACTATTTCTTATGGTATTTAAAATACCAAACATAGTGATCGATATCATCCAAACACACATAATCCTCAACATATTATATATCACATCATATATTACAATATATGAAACAAACAGTAAAATAAATGTTGAGGAATCTAGTTGGATCCCTCCAACCTGTTTCCTTGCATCACAGATGTTAAACAATAATAATAACATCGATTTCATTTCACTATGAAATATTCTGCTAAAAAGAATCAATATTTGATTAACGATTTATATATATATCGTTATCTATGATTTCGACCAATACACAAGCAATTCAACCAAAAAGTTAACGCACAGCAATCAACAGATGATTAACAGTTCTAAAAATACTTTATAAAAATATAACTGTTTAGAGTTGGTGAGTTTTACTCACATTGAACGATCATCATTAATAACGATAACCATCGCTTGATTCAGACAAACAATTTATTTTGCTATAAATTGTAACTGGCTCGGATTCACTCCCAGTCAGTTCCATTGTGTTGCTTCCGTCCATATGATCCCAACGGATCTTGTTTCACTGAATTTCGATCACGTATGCTAAAGATATTAACGTTACAAGTATATACACTAAATAAAATTAAATAACTTAAATCTTATTTATAAATGGGCTTCTCACTTTAATAACTCCGGCCCAAATCCATGTTAAAACCCATACCGTAATATCCTTCTTCCCCAATTCAATCGTGACTTCCTGTAACCGATACACAACCCTTCATACTTGCTTCTCTCCTCCAAACACACTCATCCTTTCATGAATCCACAAAATAGGTACACCATTGAATCCTCCATCAAAATCTCTACCTTCCTATACTCCATTTGCTCAACTCAAGCTAACGCTGACAAACGCGTCGCTCACTGCCTCAGGTGATCGTCGACAGTTTTGATCACCGAAATACACAAAATCCCTCATGTCATACTGGTGACATCTTTGCTGTCTCCTTCTCAATCTGTCCGCTCCAAACGTCTGAAGCTTTTAGAAAAAAAATGTCGTGCTCCTCTCCACTTAAACTCCACTTCCAGTTAAAAATGCCGCATGCCACCACCTGCCTGTGTTCGTCATTTCCGCACCTTCCCCTTCCCCTTTGCAGTATCTTGGATGCCCTTCCCCACGCCATTTCCTCCATGAAATCCATCTCCTGATAAACACCAATCCGCAAGCTATTCACATCAGTGCCCTTCTCGTTAGTTCACGGCTCCGCCCATCACTAAGTAGCATCTCTAGTTCCACTGGAAAACCCAATAACGAATCCTTATTTGGATTATTTGATTATATTTTAAGTTTTGTTTTTCCATTAAAAGGGCTTCTAGTTGGTTCTTCTGAAAGAAAAGTAATGGCAACGTTTTATATTGGTTCATTAGTCTGTCGGGGGATGGATGACCACTCATCTTGTGCATAGAAAATGGGTACACGTAATAGACTAGGGGTGGTACACGTAATAGACTAGGGGTGGTGATAGTAGAATAAGAGTGAGTCAAGTGAAATTCCTATATATAAAATATAAGTCCATTTAATTATAGGCTAAGTAAATTAAATCCTTCAAAACAGACGCAAAAGAGAACACATGGGCATGCGGACTTGCCCCGTATAACAAATAACAAGTCCCTGTATATTTTGTTTTTACATTAGAAACTATAGGTACCCCGTGTCACACTGCTTCATTCGCGCATGAACCACGAACGACATTAGTAAAAATATCGTTGCAAAGAGCGATGTTCCACGATCCAAAAAATTTAATAATATAGGTCCGTTAACTTATTTTGTGAAACCCTAAAATATTGATATAGGGTGCAAAATCCTCCAAATAAAAAGTTGCATATTTAATTAATTAAAAATTACAGTAAAATTCTAAAAATTTAATTATCCCTACGTCTCAAAGGGCTTGTCTAAATTTGAGGCCAATATTTAATTATAATCAAATATATCATTATGGTTGATAACGATTCCATAGCGACTATTCGAAAATTTGATTTGGACATAAATCAAAATCTACACGACGAAATTCTGAATTTTCTCTTCCACTAGAAAAATATACTTCACCAGCTCCTAACGTTTCTTGTTTCATAGAAATATGATTTAAAACGGCTTCTATATTCGGTTAAAGTTAGAATCGCCAAATTACGAACTACCGCGCCATTTCGAGCTCGATTATAATTATAATATAATTATATGTTCAGACTACCGTTATTTAAATATATTCGTTATTCTAATTCAATTCTAAGCTGAATTAAATATTTTAAATCGTCCAATTCACATTATATTGTCAATTCACTAATCCCGACTATTTCAGAATTAAATATATTATTCTATTATTTATTTTAATTAAATATTCAATATTATTTAATTAACCGACCATTTAAATTCTCTAATTCACTATTTAAATAGTTAAATAAATTAATTATATCGCTGAAAAATGCGGGTCGTTACAAAAATCGTTTTTAAAATGATTTATAAAATACGTGTTAAAAGGAAATCGACGAAAAATATATAATATACATATCATATATATTTAATGGCCTGGATAGAACACGCCGCGCCGCGGTAGTTCGTGAATTTCGACCATTGACTCCGAATTAAAGTTATGGGAGGTCAAACTGTCGGATTCTCGTAAACCGGTACCGTTGGTTTCGTATCGAAAAGAGCTTTCCAACGAATATTAGAAATTTGAAATCTAACGTTTGGATTTGGAAATATGTCCAAATCAAATTTGGAAAAGGTCGTTGTAAGTGCAGTTCGATGACCGTTTATGGAAATCGACTGTACGATCCTTGATAAAATTATTAAAAATATCAATAATTTGTGTAAAATCATAATAAATGATTTAGGAAGAATTGGAATGAAAAATTCCATATTTGAAAAGATAAAAATATATTTATATCGAAATGAACTAGTTATGAACTAGAATTATAATCCAATATTTTTAAATAAATGAATTGGATTTGAAATGGTTTTAAAAATAACCGGAATTTCCAATATATGAATTGAGGAATGGATTTGAATCGAAATTATCTTCGGAATATTTCGATGTTGGATTCTGTGATTATACGGACATTGCGGAGGAATTTGAAAGATATATATATCGTTATTCCAGTATGATATTTGTTGATTTCATAATTTGAAATTGAATATAAGACGATATATTTTCTATTCAGAGCCTTGTATTTAATATCAGATGGGATTTTGAGTTTGTCGTGAATGGTGTCTTCATCAACACTGTTCTTAAACCAAGTTGAGAAAGGATTAAATCTTTTTATTTAGATTTAGTGAAGTATACCAATTAATTAATATTTAATTGGAATTGAACTGAAATTGATTATTGGGTTTATCGTGAACGATGTTTTAAATAACACTTGTTCTTTAACCCGATTAACAATGGAATGAGATTTTGGGTTTGTCGTGAATGGTATCTTTAATAATACAGTTCTTAGACCCTATAGAGTTAAAAAATTTAGAAACTAACTAGAGATTAGCTAAGTTGAATGGTTTCCTGGGTATTGATCTGATGTTGGTTTCGGCCTTCGGGGTTAATACTTAGGGAATTGTTCTCTTACTAATTTACGGTTAGAGACTGATGGAATGTGATTTTGGGTTTATTGTGAACCGTGTTTTAAATGACATTGGTTCTTTAACCCAGTTAAAGATAAGATTAATTTCTTAGCTTTGAATAATCATTAATATTGATTTTTGGGAAGATTAAAACTAAATGGAGTTTCAATGAATCTTTGATTGGATTGAAAAGTGAATGTGATAATTAGAATTATCAATTCAAGAAAATGATCGAAAATGGAGTACCACCAGTTTTACTCCAGGCGATAGCTAAATCTTTAATTAGATTTGAACGTGAAATGGAAATTAATATTTACTGATAACACCGTGGTGTTAGATATGGAATATTACCAGTTTTGCTCCATGGTATGAATAGGTTGGGATTTGGAAATAAAATAATTGATTACTTCGGTGTGGTTCGCTAATCCCGACTAGTTTGGAAAACCTTAACATGGTTTGAAATGATATCCAAAGGAAGATTAAAGAATAAATCTAAGAGAATTTATCTTTGATAAAATTAATGGGAAACTTTCCCTAAGAATGTGAATATTTGAATAAAAAGTATTCTGGATTGGAATGAGGCGTATGTTGTGTTTTTATAGCACTTGCTTATTATATACGCGGGTTATTCAGAAAGGCTGAGTTTATACCCATTCTGAATAACTGATTCGACGATAAGTCGACGATGAAGACGATGGTTGGAGACCGGAGGTCTTCACATCGTTTGGATGATTACTGATGTCTTGATTGGGCCGTACACCCAAGACGAGGTAATAAGTGGTGATCGTCCAGACGTACTTGGAGATCGACGGATATGCGAGGGCCTCTCTCCTGTAATGGACATATGGGACGAGGAATAAGGTGCCTCTGGTTTCGTTCAGACCCAGAACGAACTTGTAAATGGATTGTGTATCTGGCATTGGATTTTATTCTGTGTTGATTGATTTCTATTAAATATATCTGTTTGGCGGCGGAGAATTTATTTTCTTGCTAAATGCCCTTCTCTAAGACATACGAGCTCAAAGGTTATATATCGATAGATATCAGTCGCATGACATGAATTATCTGTGTGGCATGCTGAGATGCAGTGATCAAGGCTTTTGTTGAAAAGCAAAGTATTGTGGTTGATGATCAATGCACAGCTTTAATATAGCGCTGCTTTGTGTATAGTGTTAATTCGCGAGCCTCAGACCTCGGTATGAGTTAAAAACGGGACAAGGGACCCAAGGAGAACATGACGTTTCTTTCTTGCTATGGGTGGTGTCAGCGTTTTACTAGCCCTGACATCGTTGTTATTTTCCCTATATGGCTATTGGATTGGGAGGTGCCTTGGATATATCGACTACTGCGGGAGCCGATGGATATGGGTCCTATAAGACCGGGAAACGTGTGTTCAGGAATTGCCAATCCTCAAACTAAGAGAGGACCGACCTTGGAGGATCCAAGGGTCTACTGCATGAGATCCTGAGGCATTTGCTAGAGTGTCTCGAATCGGCGAGGAGTACATCCCTTGCCTCGACTCATGACGGAAATCCAATTTCCGATACGTGACATTCGGTTTTGATCGTAGAGCCTAGTATGGCGACATGATATATGGTACCCAGGTCGTCTATAATTGTATATTTGAAGTTGTATTCTTCATTATAGTAATAATAAAAGATTAAATTTCGCGTATCAAACATTGTTTGGCTATTATAAGGTAAAACCCTATCCTCCGGCTTGCGTTGCATTGTGTGATGGGACATGGGTCTTATAATAGCTTCATTGTTCTTTATTTAGCATTGCTTTGTTTGTTTTATGCACTGGTATTCTTGGGAGGAAACCCGTTTCGTGTTATACGGCGTGGTCCCTCTATTTACCTAACTTTAAAAATAAAGAATAATAAATGTTTTAGTTCTCACACTGTAACACCCCACACCCGCTAAGGTCACTCACTAAGGGAATGCCTTAGTTTTGGTGGAGTATTTTTAGTGAGTATAGAACAGAAAAATTACAACAGGACAGATATAAGTCATACTTGAAAATTTAAATCATCATTTCCATTAACAAAACATGTTTGGTTACATCACAAAACCATAACCAGAGTCAAGTACATAATATCCATCCTGATAAAATAGAAGTACATAATCCCTTTACATATACAATAGCCAAAAGATAAACTGAGCTTTACTTCTATCGTCCAAGCCCAAAAGAGTAATATAGCGGTCTGGTCCAAGCCCACTAGTGCTAAGTCCACTCTGGTAACCTGAGGGTGGGGAAAAAGATAAACAACAACGGGGTCAGACATAAGTCTGAGTGAGTCCTATAACCCTAACAATACAACCATTAAAGTAATTAGGGTATGATATAAACAAGATACGGTACCTCTGGGGATAATGACTACAATAAGTAGCCCACAAAACACAGGATGTACTACGATAATCGAAACGACGTATTTATCCACCCAAGGATAATTACTAGCTTACACCACCCCAGACCTACCCACCCAAGGGTAATTCCTACACTGCACCACACCAGTTCTACCCACCAAGAGTAATTCCTACTTAAAAGTTGATCCCATCTAAAGTCTTAGAAAATATAGCTAGTAGTTTCTGGTACTTCTAGCTGACCACGTAGGTGCCGTCTGCCCCTACCTCCACTAGGTGTATAACTGACCACGTAGGTGCCGTCTGCCCCTACATTCACTAAGTGTACCTAGTAATCTTACCCAGTAGTTTCGTGTACCCCTACATAGGTGCCGTCTGCTCCTACCTTTACTAGGTGTACCCACTACCCCCATCGATCGGCTCCCTACCGTAGATACCCGTGCTGGTCCCACAGTGGGGTGTATCACTCCCCTAAAGTGGCTACCCAATACTAACAGTGCACGGCTTTATATCTACACGATGCAACAACGGCTTATCTACCAGCCCGGGCCCACACACGCATATGAAACCCGTTGGACTTGCGTTGCCACCGCTAACCCGTTTTGGCCTCTTATAATCAAGCCCAATATGCGTGTCCCGTCACTCGACATGGGTCGAGCCCACAAAGATACGTTTGGGATATTGGTTGAAATGGGCCCCCACAAGCTACTACTTAAGCTTGTCATTTTATCTAGTGCATCCCACTTAACCCTTTTTTTTATAATCATGCCCCCTTACATGTTAAGGTTTGGTTAAGTCATCCAATTATATTACAATTGCCACTTAAGGCACCCACTAGATTTCCGCATGCCACCCAAGGCACTTACTTGATTCCCCCATGCCACCCAAGGCACTTACTTAACCCTTTAATCATGTTTATTTACATGTTCCACTTTGGTTTAGTATTCTAATCGTATTTTCTATTGCCACCCAAGGCAACCCACTAGTTTCCTCATGCCACCCAAGGCACCCACTTAACCCCTCATGTCCCACTACACGCTAATATGGTTAAGTGTTTCTTAATTAATTAAGACCGTGATCTCCCATAAAGACCTCCCACATTAGACTGGCTGTTATGACCGCCTGGTTAAGCCGGTAAAGTCCGGGCAGTCTTACGTCATAACAGAGTCTAACCTCGTGTCTTTACCTTAATCACGTATTTAATTTATGGCTAAGACCTCTCACATTGGGCTGACATTTGTAGCAACTGGTTAAGCCGGTCGGGTCCGGGCAGTTTTACACTACAAATGAGTCCAACCTCGTGTCCTAGTCGATTAATTATACCTAATTAATCACCCCCATATTAATTATCCCTAATTAATATCAAGTTTTCCATAACATGGGTAGACCTAACTCAATAGGTAAATTCCCATGGGGTAGACCTAACTCAATAGGTAAATTCCCACTTATGGTAATTTATTTTTTTATGGTATGCTTAATCATACCCAATCATTCACTTATTAGCATATTTACCAACCCCATCGTTCCCCACGTAAATCGTTCTCATTTCATGACATAAATAAGGGGAAGATCATCACAAATATCATGGGTTTAGCATACAACTTTGTCATGGGTTAAGAGGATGTCAACTTGCATATATGAGCATATATTAACCCAACTGTATATAACCCAAACTTGCATATTATCATACACATGATTTGCATAACATGTTGCATATGAGCTTGCATATCATCATACACATATCTTGCATAACATGTTGAACTTGCATATAAGCATTCTCATAACTTGCATAACACGTTAGACATGCATTTAAGCCTACACATAACTTGCATAAGCATTCACATACTTGCATGGGCATTCATATACTTGCATAAGCATTCACATACTTGCATATCACATTAAGCTCGCATTTAAGCATATACATAACTTGCATAACATCATGCTCATAACTTGCATAATCTCATAAACTTAACTTGCATAACACTATGCACACAACTTGCATACCCTCATACACATAACTTGCATATGCACATAACTTACATAACATGTTGAGCTTGCATGTAAGCATAACTTGCATAATATGTCGAACTTACATATATGACTTGCATCTTAAAGGAGGGTGAACATGCATAGCATATAAGGGTGCCATCTTGCATATGTATATACCATATTTAAAAGGGTAAACTTGCATGTCATGATTTATGCATAATACCAAACACTTAGCATGCATAAAACCACTCACTTATGATGCATAGAATCAAATACTTATTATGCATAAAATCAAATACTTATTATGCATAAAACCAAATACTTATTATGCATAAAATCAAATACTTATTATGCATAAAATCAAATACTTATTATGCATAAACCCACCACTTAACTTGCATAAACCCAAACACTTAACATGCATAAAACCCCATACTTAGTATGCATACAATCAAATACTTATCATGCATAACGTCAAATACTTTAGCATGAATAACATCAAATACTTAACATGCATAACACCAACTACTTAGCATGCATAAAATCACATGCATAACTTGCATATCATGTTACATATAACTTGCAAATATTCTCACATATAGTTTGCATAACATGTCACATATGCATAAATGTTTAACATGGTGTTTTGCATCATAAAACATGGCCTTAACTTGCATTTAACATAAAACTTGCAAATCACATATCATACAAACTTGCATAAATACATTTATCCACAAACATAGCCATGTCTTATCACATCCTACCATAATCAATTTAACAATTGATTATTAAAGCCATAGAAACTCACCAAAACCAAGATTAGCAAATCAATGAAGTAAAACTAGTTGCCAAATATGAAGAAGAGGGTGATTAGGGGTTGATTAGCTTGCAACTCTCTTCATTTGATTTGTGGAGGCCATGACCAAGTTTCATTTTTCCATAGTTTAGTTACTAGATTTAATTATGAATGAATTAGGGTAGGGTTAGGGTCTTATTTATAGGATTAGGTTGCATTTTAGACCCTTGGATTAACCCTAGATTAGATTAGGACCCTTAGATTTAGGAAATCTCTAGAACCAGCCCTCATAGCCAGCCTGAAACCCAACCTGGTGCAACCTGGTGCACCCAGGTTCACAGAACGGTGCCACCCTGTCGACAGGCAAGTCGACAGGCATGTCGACACCCCTGTCGACAGGCCTGTCGACAGCCCTGTCGACATGGGTTGGGCGGGAAGCTACCCGCCTGACCCCGCCTGGCCCATTCCAAATTTGAATATTTAAATTTTTAAATCTGTTTTAGTTTTGAATTTTCTGCAAATCTTCATTGGGCCATAACTGGGCCATACGGACTCCGATTTTCGAAAACTCGGACTCTATTTCGCGTATTTTTCCGAGGCGAACGCAATAACGCAGCCCGTTACCCCCAATTCCCACGTCTGAGATTATTTATCCTGTAATTAGTGAAATTTAGTATTAACTAAAATTCGGGGTGTTACATTCTCCCATCCTTAAAGGATTTCGTCCCCGAAATCTCTAAGCTAAGGAGAATGCATATCCTACCAACCAAACAACCATCTACTCAAATCACCAACCACGGGCATCCATTGTCCTTAAACAGTTTCTAATGATGTATGAGCATATGCAAACAGTGTGTGTATATGTTCCCTATCTAATGTATGAACATATGCAAACCATGATAGTGCCATGCATCCATTATGTATGCGAGAAAAACCCTATCGACACATACAATATCTACATGAGTGCACAATCATTCACCAAAATGCATCATCCATGTGATAACACAACCATTATACATCCATAAATATATTTTCCTACACACAATTTTATGCAATATGCAATATGAAGTGACTGAGCCGATCTAGTGCCTAGAGTGTGTGTATATGCATCCACGAGCAACCATTAGCAAACACTTGCATCCACTTGCATCCATCAACCATAACATGTTTCAACCATAGGTTTACCCTATCTAAAGGTCAAAGGTACTAACGAGAGGACATACTAAGAATAAGATAAGCACAAGATATGCGATGAAGGAGAAGCAAAAGGATATACCCTCCGAAAGAAAAGGGTACCTCGAACGCATCTTCGCTTCCGTCTCCCAGGTAGCGTCACTCTCTCTTCATCTCCCCTTCGTACTTTGACTAGTTGAACCTCTCTGTTTCTCAGCTTCCAAATCTCTGACCCAAGGATGCAAGTAGGAGATCGTCGAATCGTCGCATCACGCTCTGCTTCCACTTCTCTAAGCAAACTTGGCCCTATCACCTTTGCGGTCTCATGTAGGCACTTCCTCCCATAGAATACATCACTAAGTCTGTCGGGCAACTCCACCAATGGAAGATGCTCCTCCCATGTATCTCCAAAATCCAAGATACATAGCCTCAAAAGGTCTTCTAAAACATGATTCACCCTCTCAGTCTGGCTGTCCGTCTGAGGATGATATGCGGTACTCATACACAACTGAGTCCCTACCGCCTCTTGCAAATTCTTCAAAAACTCTCTAATGAAGATAGGATCTCGATCACTCACTATGCTAGAGGGTACCCGATGCAATCGAACTACCTCTCGAAGATATACAGAAGCTAGCCATGGAGCAGTCCACTTACTCTTCATAGGTATGAAATGGGTGTTCTTAGTAAGTCTGTCTACCACCATCCAAATTCCTGTATTACTCTTTCTCGATCTGGGTAACCCGTCAATAAAATCCATCGAGACGCTGTCCCACTTTCATTGCGGAACCTCCAATGGGTGAAGCAACCCACCTGGATTCTTTCGCTCCGTCTTCACTCGTTGGCACACCAAACATCGAGCGACATGCTCGGCCATATCTTTCTTCATACCGGCCCAGAAGAAAGTCCTTTTCATGTCTTGGTACATCTCGTCCCCACCGGGATGAATGGTCATCTTAGAACGGCGTGCATCATCAAGAATAACCTTCCCCAAACCCTCGCCTTGCGGTACACATGGTCTACTGTCTCTATGCAAGCACCCCCTATCATCTAGGGTGTACCTAAATGGCTGGACGACTCCCCCCTTATGAGCTTTTCTACCAACTCAACCAACTGTGGGTCGTCCTTCTGTGCTTCTAAAATTTGCCCCAAAAGAGTAGGTCTAACTTCCAAGGAAGCTAGCAAACCGGGTACACAATTAACGGAAGGTCTGAAATCCAACATAGAAATAAACTCTAGGCTCCTTCGTTCAACGAACCACAAACTCGAGGACAACCCTTTTTCTACTTAAGGTGTCCGCTACCATGTTACCCTTGCCAGGGGTATACGCTATCTCAAACCCATAGGATGCTAAAAATCCCATCCACCTTTACTGTCCTAAGATTATGCGCTTGAAGAGCCTCCAACACTTCCCTAAGATGTAGGGCATGCTCTTCTCCACCAGGATATCATCCAAAATCATCACAGCTATCTATCCCTCACGCAGACCACCCTAATCGAACTCGGCATTCCCCCAAATGCAAGCCCCAAAGGCCTAAACCAATATCAGACAAACACCCAAGGGATACCTCCTTCGAATTCAGACGACCTTCGTGAGATGATACTAGTAAAAACGGCTAAATAATTAAGCCCCTTGTCCAACCCTGGATGTCCTCGCCAGTCTTACTCCAAAACCACCGTTTTTTTCCTAACTGGCTTTGCTCACCCCATTGATCACATACGAAAACTTATTTCGCTCCTAGAAAAGACACAGATGTCATCCACAAAGACCATCCCGAACTTATTTAGGTACTCCCTGAACACCCTTCTTATCAAATCATCAAAGTATACGGGGGTGTTCGTCAAACCCAATGGCATCACCATCCACTCATAAAAAAAAATCATCCAGAGTCCTAAAGGCAGTCTTTTCTATGCTATCCTCAGCCACTCTCAACTGATGAAATCCCGTGGCTAAGTCCTACTATAAAAATACTGAGGCGCCAGCCAATTGATCAAAGAGATCATCAATCCTTGGCAATGGTTGTCTATTCTTCTTTGTGAGTTTCTTTAGTTCTCTTTAGCCTACACAAAGTCTGAGGGACCCATCCGCCTTCATAACAAAAACTACTGGAGCGCCCCACTCCGATATACTTCGTCTTATGAACCCCTTCTCAGCAAATCGCCTACTTACTTATGGAGTTCCCTCCTCTCACTAGGAGCCATGTGGCACACTGGCCAAGATACTGGTTTAGCATTATCCACCAGATATATTCGGAGGTCAATCTCCCGCTTCGGAGGTAAGCCCTTCACCTCCTCAAACACATCCGGGTACTCCCGGACCACTCTAACAGATCGCAAACTCTAGACCGACGTGTCAAGCGATTCTAGATAACTTAGCATAACAGATTCTATGGGATTACAAGAGTTCTCGAGAGTGTTACCCAAGCGGCCCATAAGCCTAACAACTCTCTCCTCAAAATCAAGAACGGCACCCCTACAGGATAACCAGTCCATGCCCACTAACCCATAGCCCGTGAAGCCCAACAAGCATCACATATAAACCCAACGCTAAGTATAGAAACTTTCAAACCCAAACACATCATGGAGCCCAATTGGGTTTGAAACAATTAAGGGATCATCTACCAACTGGTGTCTCAGTGCAGTGACTCTACTAGTAATGATGAGATAAACGAACTCGATGCGCCAGAATAAAGTTCGAATTGGATGATAAAGAAATACAACCTCCAATCTAGACGGTCTTATCCCCATCTGGTACCCTAGTCGTGAGGGAATATAACTACCCTCCAGAAGATTCCATACCTTGCCCTTGCTTCTTTGGACAATCCTAATAAGGTGTCCTATTCCTCTCAAAAGGATAACCACTTGCCTTCTTCTTCCCTATTCTCCACTCGTAACCTCCCACCAATGAGGTTTCATCCTTCATTAACCAAACAACTATTTGAGCCTTCCTTTCATCGTCTATCCTATAGGTACCTACCAGTCCTCCTCCTCCTTGAACCAACTTCTAATCCGACTAACGTCTAAGTCCCTTGAAGTGGTTTTCCATCCTTATCTATCTTAGAAAGATCATCTATACGTGGAGGGGAAACTCAAAACGAGAGAAAGGAAGAGATTCAAAATGGAGAATTCGAAAGATACAGATATGGCTATTGGGGATTATGCTTTTCTTTCAAAAACTTTTCTCTTAAAAGACATGTTTTTGAAAATACTCCTTTCAAAAATATTCTTAGAAAATAGTTTTTCTAAAAAATTTATCTGTTCCGGTAACCTTAAGCTCTGATACCACGTGTAACACCCCACACCCGCTAAGGTCACTCACTAAGGGAATGCCTTAGTTTTGGTGGAGTATTTTTAGTGAGTATAGAACAGAAAAATTACAACAGGACAGATATAAGTCATACTTGAAAATTTAAATCATCATTTCCATTAACAAAACATGTTTGGTTACATCACAAAACCATAACCAGAGTCAAGTACATAATATCCATCCTGATAAAATAGAAGTACATAATCCCTTTACATATACAATAGCCAAAAGATAAACTGAGCTTTACTTCTACCGTCCAAGCCCAAAAGAGTAATATAGCGGTCTGGTCCAAGCCCACTAGTGCTAAGTCCACTCTGGTAACCTGAGGGTGGGGAAAAAGATAAACAACAACGGGGTCAGACATAAGTCTGAGTGAGTCCTATAACCCTAACAATACAACCATTAAAGTAATTAGGGTATGATATAAACAAGATACGGTACCTCTGGGGATAATGACTACAATAAGTAGCCCACAAAACACAGGATGTACTACGATAATCGAAACGACGTATTTATCCACCCAAGGATAATTACTAGCTTACACCACCCCAGACCTACCCACCCAAGGGTAATTCCTACACTGCACCACACCAGTTCTACCCACCAAGAGTAATTCCTACTTAAAAGTTGATCCCATCTAAAGTCTTAGAAAATATAGCTAGTAGTTTCTGGTACTTCTAGCTGACCACGTAGGTGCCGTCTGCCCCTACCTCCACTAGGTGTATAACTGACCACGTAGGTGCCGTCTGCCCCTACATTCACTAAGTGTACCTAGTAATCTTACCCAGTAGTTTCGTGTACCCCTACATAGGTGCCGTCTGCTCCTACCTTTACTAGGTGTACCCACTACCCCCATCGATCGGCTCCCTACCGTAGATACCCGTGCTGGTCCCACAGTGGGGTGTATCACTCACCTAAAGTGGCTACCCAATACTAACAGTGCACGGCTTTATATCTACACGATGCAACAACGGCTTATCTACCAGCCCGGGCCCACACACGCATATGAAACCCGTTGGACTTGCGTTGCAACCGCTAACCCGTTTTGGCCTCTTATAATCAAGCCCAATATGCGTGTCCCGTCACTCGACATGGGTCGAGCCCACAAAGATACGTTTGGGATATTGGTTGAAATGGGCCCCCACAAGCTACTACTTAAGCTTGTCATTTTATCTAGTGCATCCCACTTAACCCTTTTTTTTATAATCATGCCCCCTTACATGTTAAGGTTTGGTTAAGTCATCCAATTATATTACAATTGCCACTTAAGGCACCCACTAGATTTCCGCATGCCACCCAAGGCACTTACTTGATTCCCCCATGCCACCCAAGGCACTTACTTAACCCTTTAATCATGTTTATTTACATGTTCCACTTTGGTTAAGTATTCTAATCGTATTTTCTATTGCCACCCAAGGCAACCCACTAGTTTCCTCATGCCACCCAAGGCACCCACTTAACCCCTCATGTCCCACTACACGCTAATATGGTTAAGTGTTTCTTAATTAATTAAGACCGTGATCTCCCATAAAGACCTCCCACATTAGACTGGCTGTTATGACCGCCTGGTTAAGCCGGTAAAGTCCGGGCAGTCTTACGTCATAACAGAGTCTAACCTCGTGTCTTTACCTTAATCACGTATTTAATTTATGGCTAAGACCTCTCACATTGGGCTGACATTTGTAGCAACTGGTTAAGCCGGTCGGGTCCGGGCAGTTTTACACTACAAATGAGTCCAACCTCGTGTCCTAGTCGATTAATTATACCTAATTAATCACCCCCATATTAATTATCCCTAATTAATATCAAGTTTTCCATAACATGGGTAGACCTAACTCAATAGGTAAATTCCCATGGGGTAGACCTAACTCAATAGGTAAATTCCCACTTATGGTAATTTATTTTTTTATGGTATGCTTAATCATACCCAATCATTCACTTATTAACATATTTACCAACCCCATCGTTCCCCACGTAAATCGTTCTCATTTCATGACATAAATAAGGGGAAGATCATCACAAATATCATGGGTTTAGCATACAACTTTGTCATGGGTTAAGAGGATGTCAACTTGCATATATGAGCATATATTAACCCAACTACATATAACCCAAACTTGCATATTATCATACACATGATTTGCATAACATGTTGCATATGAGCTTGCATATCATCATACACATATCTTGCATAACATGTTGAACTTGCATATAAGCATTCTCATAACTTGCATAACACGTTAGACATGCATTTAAGCCTACACATAACTTGCATAAGCATTCACATACTTGCATGGGCATTCATATACTTGCATAAGCATTCACATACTTGCATATCACATTAAGCTCGCATTTAAGCATATACATAACTTGCATAACATCATGCTCATAACTTGCATAATCTCATAAACTTAACTTGCATAACACTATGCACACAACTTGCATACCCTCATACACATAACTTGCATATGCACATAACTTACATAACATGTTGAGCTTGCATGTAAGCATAACTTGCATAATATGTCGAACTTACATATATGACTTGCATCTTAAAGGAGGGTGAACATGCATAGCATATAAGGGTGCCATCTTGCATATGTATATACCATATTTAAAAGGGTAAACTTGCATGTCATGATTTATGCATAATACCAAACACTTAGCATGCATAAAACCACTCACTTATGATGCATAGAATCAAATACTTATTATGCATAAAATCAAATACTTATTATGCATAAAACCAAATACTTATTATGCATAAAATCAAATACTTATTATGCATAAAATCAAATACTTATTATGCATAAACCCACCACTTAACTTGCATAAACCCAAACACTTAACATGCATAAAACCCCATACTTAGTATGCATACAATCAAATACTTATCATGCATAACGTCAAATACTTTAGCATGAATAACATCAAATACTTAACATGCATAACACCAACTACTTAGCATGCATAAAATCACATGCATAACTTGCATATCATGTTACATATAACTTGCATATATTCTCACATATAGTTTGCATAACATGTCACATATGCATAAATGTTTAACATGGTGTTTTGCATCATAAAACATGGCCTTAACTTGCATTTAACATAAAACTTGCAAATCACATATCATACAAACTTGCATAAATACATTTATCCACAAACATAGCCATGTCTTATCACATCCTACCATAATCAATTTAACAATTGATTATTAAAGCCATAGAAACTCACCAAAACCAAGATTAGCAAATCAATGAAGTAAAACTAGTTGCCAAATATGAAGAAGAGGGTGATTAGGGGTTGATTAGCTTGCAACTCTCTTCATTTGATTTGTGGAGGCCATGACCAAGTTTCATTTTGCCATAGTTTAGTTACTAGATTTAATTATGAATGAATTAGGGTAGGGTTAGGGTCTTATTTATAGGATTAGGTTGCATTTTAGACCCTTGGATTAACCCTAGATTAGATTAGGACCCTTAGATTTAGGAAATCTCTAGAACCAGCCCTCATAGCCAGCCTGAAACCCAACCTGGTGCAACCTGGTGCACCCAGGTTCACAGAACGGTGCCACCCTGTCGACAGGCAAGTCGACAGGCATTTTGACACCCCTGTCGACAGGCCTGTCGACAGCCCTGTCGACATGGGTTGGGCGGGAAGCTACCCGCCTGACCCCGCCTGGCCCATTCCAAATCTGAATATTTAAATTTTTAAATCTGTTTTAGTTTTGAATTTTCTGCAAATCTTCATTGGGCCATAACTGGGCCATACGGACTCCGATTTTCGAAAACTCGGACTCTATTTCGCGTATTTTTCCGAGGCGAACGCAATAATGCAGCCCGTTACCCCCAATTCCCACGTCTGAGATTATTTATCCTGTAATTAGTGAAATTTAGTATTAACTAAAATTCGGGGTGTTACACACACCAGTCACATGACTGACCTGGAGTTTATTGTTTTAACCAAAACTCTGGGTGCCCTTATTTTCCACACAGGCAGCTAGTAATTTTTGTTTTGCAGATTTATATTCACAGGATCCTGGTTTATAGCTAAAATGATATTCAGAAAGCTCTGTATCCGTATATCTCCTTCAGTTATGTTTTGTATTATTTTTCCGCTGTAGTAATGTATTTAAATCTCTGATATTTTATGATGTGTAATATTTATTCATACTCTGTATATTCTTGTACTCTG
Source organism: Allium sativum (assembly GCA_030737875.1). Lineage (NCBI taxonomy): Eukaryota > Viridiplantae > Streptophyta > Magnoliopsida > Asparagales > Amaryllidaceae > Allium > Allium sativum. Next base: position 198,241,453 of record CM060911.1, read on the forward strand.
ATGGAATTGTTGTAATAAGCAATGAAATGTTCTTCTGTTTGTGTTCTGATTTGTCGTGTTCTCAAAGCAATCCGGGCTTTCCTTCATGGGGAAGATCGGGTCGTTATAAAATCCATCTTTTTAAGATGTCGATTCCTCATTAGGCGAATTGACGAAGTTGAAGTTATAAAATTTATTTTTATAACTGAAGCAAGATTTTCAATTATATTTTTATAAGTTATATAAAAATAGAAGTTTTATAAATAAATCGATATTTATAAAATGGTTTTTATAAAAGCAATTATAATATATTTTATATATGCAAAATATTATGTTTTATAAGTTTGTACTCACAAGGAAGTTAGAAATTAACCTACGAATTAATAATTTAAGATAATTGATTTTAATAAAACAATTAAGTGTGAAGTTATTAAATTAATTATATTATTAATTAATTTAAGGCGAAGGATTATTAGTGGGAATCAGTTAACAAGTTAACGAAGTTTTCAAGTTGACTACATCGACTGTTTTAAATTGGAGTTAGTTATTCAATTAACTCATTTTAAATTACTTTAATAGAAATAGTTTTGACAAATAATTGTCTAAACTTTATGAGATTTCTTAAAAGAAAATTACCTTTTAATTAACCATGATTAAGGGTAATTATCGGGTTATTTATTTCTAATAAAGTGAATTCTTATTTTAATAATCTTTTAATAAAGATTAATTATTTTGTCTTGGTTAATAATGAAGTAAACTACTTTTACTTCAATTAATGATGAAGTTAATTATTATTTTAATTAATAATAATTAAAATGATTACTTTTTAATTGAAATCCATTTAAGAAATAATCGATTGTAATGAGATTTAGTTGAATTTTGTAATGGGTTTATAAAGGGATTTAGGAACAAATAATCTCGTTGAATTTTGTAACGGGTTTATAAAGGGATTTAGCAACAAATCCAAATTAATAAACAATGTTTATAAAGTGGTGTAAAGCTAATAAAGTGGGGTTTAAATGAGCGTTGACTGGATGAGAAGATTAAGTAAACTGATTTCTAATTGAAAAGAGATTTTTCAAAGATGAAAAAGAAAGGTTGTTAATAGATTAGTTTAAATGGATTTGTAAGGATTGACGTAAAAAGGATATTGTAAAGGAGGATGCTTAATGGATGTTTATAAAGAATGTGGTAAATGGATTGTTAAATCCAAGTTTTTAATGAATTGCATTTAAGAAGTTTAAAAAAAAAGGTATGCTTTGGTAATAATTTACTTAATAAACGAATTAAGTGAAAGATTGGAATCGAAAGGAGATTTCAAAGTTACAAAAGAGAAGATGTTTAATGGGTTGGTGTAAAGGATTTGGAAAAGGAATTTTTGTAATAAATCCAAGTTATATAAGAATGTTAGTAAGGAGGCTTAAGCTAAAGATTTTGGTTTAGCTTGAGGATTACTTGAATAGCGAATTAATAAAGATAGTTATATTCGAAAAGAGATTTTCCAAATATACGTTATGGTTAACAAAACCATATTCAAATGAAAAACGAAATTTGAACTTACGATTAATATCAGCTTTTTTATTTACAAACTTTTATCTATCTTAAGTTAAGAACGTTGTCGATCAAGGTCTGAGAGGAAAATAAAATACCCCAACTTAAACAACTTCACTATTCTTAAGGGATGGTACTGGTTTGTAATGGTAATATGTCAAAAATAATTTATTATTTCCGTAAGGAAGAGATTGCAACTTTATTTTTCAAAGCTTATAGAAATTTAATGAAACCATTGGGTTTTACAATAAACAATGTATTACTTGACATTGTTTGACCCAGATATGATATGTGACTATACTGATATCATTCAGTTAAGTATATTGCACTATTTTCTAAGTAATTAAAAATATTATAATTTTTGTAAATATACTTATTTAAAAAATAAGTAAATGGCTATGGTTTTTTTGAAGAAATGAACACAAGAGCTTATACAGGTTTGAAATGGAAAATGATATTGAAAATGAATTCCAATAAGTAAAGTTTCTAAACTTCATATTATAAAGTTTGAAGTAAAATAAAAAGCATTGAGGTTTATATAAAAGCAATATGTTGTATGACATTGTTTTAGCCATTTAAGGTTGGTAATTGGATTTATACCATCAAGTTAAGTATATATAGTGATGCTTCTAAAGTAAAGGTAATAAAAGGGATTTGAGAATATACAGCGATACCTCCTAAATAAAGGAAATAAAAAGATGTTTTGTAAACATATAACGATATTTTGAGGCAAAGGAAATAAAGAAAGGATTTTGGGAATACGCTTATTATAAAGAGATAAGCGAATTGCTATTGTTTTCAAAGTAAGGAAAACGGGAAAGTTTTGTTGATATGAGTATAGGGATCGATTTTTTAAGAATCGATAAAAGGGTTCTAATGAATAGTTTTAATTAAAAGATTCTATTCTGCCAATGTACTTGTTAACCGTTTGATTTGATTGTCAAAAACTGATTATCAATGACTATTCCCTATTGGACTTTTAACGTGTTAGTTCGAGGAGATCGGGATGGGAACTGGACCCAAAACCACTTCGAACCAACTTTACATTCGATAAATAACTTGCAAGGATGCTTATGAGATGATTTGAAAACATAGATCTTCGGAGCGAGAGGGTTGCCTATTGATGTCTCTAGTTAACCACCAGGATCAAACTTTTCGCAGTAGACCTCCACGTTTTGAGTAACTTCAATTTTTTTTCAGTCCTAAAACGTACTTGTATGGATGAATGTCTGACAGAGTATCTCCTAGAATCAGGTAGGTTGATTTTTACAAATATGCCGAGTATGGTGGCGGAGAAGACAATTTCTTTTAGCTTGACACCCATAATATATTTATGCAAATCAATTAGTGATTTGGCGGATCTGACAATATGGAATTCATAGTTTGAATGTGATGTTTCTGAAAAGGTAATCATGACCTCAAGCCTTATCAACTGGGAAATGATTGAAATCAGGCAGGCAGCATGGCTATGTGGGTCATACCCATTAAGGTGCATCATCACCTGATCTAAAGAAATCAGTTGTCCATTTATTTTGTATGCCTCGGAATGGGATGGTTACTGATCCCAACTGTGGCGACGATATATTCGGTATACTCAAGTTGAATGAGTGGTCGGTCATGTGTGGTTGAGTTGCAAGATGTTCTTGTTGATCCCCCGTGTTCCATCTCTAGAGCACACTTATCAGAAGGTGGTTCCATACCTAATTATGTTGGAAATCCAAGCTCTAATACGAGCCATACGTTTTTAGTTATATACCAACTATGTTGGAAAGTAAGATGCACGCTTTTCGGCTATATTCCCGTTTATTTGTGGTTTGATAGACATTATTATAATATCACTGGATTTTAATATAAAAAGTGATTTGGTAATCGTGAGATAAAAATATGTGCCATGTTTATGTGTGGTCATGTCTTACGAGAGTTCCATTCTTTTCAAAGGATTTTCTAAAGTTAAGCAAGTTGTTTGTAGTGAGTTTTATCATTGAAATTATTCCAGACCGATCCTTTTTGATTTTGGTTTGCTTCAAAATGTGCTCGGGTCTTACCGAGTATACTTTCCATGTAAGATTTTTCTTGGATCTTTAGGAGAGGAGCCAAAGTCGAGACATATTCCAGTAATTTTTGGTATTAATTTTATTTCTACTGTTTGTATTATATTTATTAGCGTTGTACTGATTTAGATGTGTGCTCTGATTGTATCATCATATATATATAATTTTCTCTTTATGTAAAGAGTTTTGATTTATTATATTTTATTCGTTCCACTGTGAAATTGTATTTTACTCTGATTTTGTAGTGCTTGTTGTTTATCTTCTTTACCTGTTCTAATATTTCTTTCTTTTTCTCACCCTCTAATTTCTTTCTTTTAACTATCTGCTTTCCTGTGTCATTTGGGTGTGACACAGATAGTTAAACGTCATCTTAAATGGTGCAAAAAAGTGGGTCATCATATGTTATCAATCAATAAACAATGTTGAGTAAGAGATTGGGGCAGTTGGCCTAAAATTTATCTTTTTAAGATGTTGATTCACCATCAGGCGAATTGACTAAGTTGAAATTATAAAAAAAATTATAATTGATGTAAGGTTTTGAATTTTACTTTATATAAGTTATATATAAATAGAAGTTTATAAATAAATCAATATTTATGATTGGATTTTATAAAGGAAATTGTAATATGATTTATATAGCAACTTCGCTTGTTTTAAATAAGTTTTATAAGTAAATAAGTAAGAAACTAACTTAAGGGTTAATAGTTTGGAATAATTGTTTTTAAGAAACAATTAAGTGGTATTATATTAAATTAATTATGTTATTAATTAATTTAAGAGGAAGGATTAGTTGAAATCTGTTAACAAGTTAACCATGTTTTCAAGTTGACTAGGTCAATTGTCTTAATTAAAACTGGTTATTAAATTAACGTGTTCCCAATTAATTTAATAGAAATAGTTTTAACAAAAAGTTGTTTAAACTTAATAATGGTTCATAAAAGTTAACTGATCTTTTAATTAATGGTGTATAAAGAAAATTATTAAGTTGATAGTTATTAATAAAGTTAGTAATTATTTTGGTAACTTTTTAATAGGGATTAACTATTTTATTTTAGTTAATGAGGAAGTTAACTTCTTCTACTTTAGTTAATGTTGAAGTTAATTATTTTTTTAATTAATAATAATTAAAACGATTACCCTTTTAATTGGAATTCATTCAAGGAAGTTATCAAGTTTGTAATGAGTTTTAATTTAAAAAAAATTAAGGGTTTTATAAAGGTATTTTATAGTAAGTCCAAGTTTTATAAACAAGATTTATAAAAGAGAGTTAAAGCTAATGTGACGGTTTTAAACAAGCGTTTACTTAACAATTGAATTAATTAAAAATGATTGTAATTGAAAGAAGATTTTCAAAAATGCAAAGAAAGGATGCTTAATGAGTTTGTTTAGAGGATTTGATAAATGGATTTTTGTAGTTAATCCAAGTTGAAACCGAATTATATTAAAGAGGTTTAAAGTTAAAAATTTGTATTTTAGTAAGTGTTTACTTAATAAACACATTAAGTAAAAATGGTTATAATTGAAAGGAGATTTTCAAATGTAAGGAATGGTTTATAAAACCATATTTAAATTGAATAGTGAACGAGATCAGTGAGATATTATAGCTAATATAAGCTTTGAGTTATAAACATTTATCTATCTTAAGATAGGAACGTTGTCGTGTCAAGGTTTGGGAGGTAAATAAAATACCCAACTTGAACGATTTCATTATTATCCAAGGGATGATACTAGTTTGAAATGGTAGTGATGTTGGAAATAATTTACTATTTCCATAAGAAATATTGCAACTTTATTTTGCAAGGTTTAGAAATTACTAAATCTGCTGGGTTTTATAGTAAACAACGTATCACTTGACATTATTTGGTCAGGTATGAAGTATGACTATACTTATACCATTTGGTTAAGTACATAACACTATTTTCTAAGTAGTGAAAATAGTATGATTTTGTGAATACAATTATTCCAAGAAATAAGTGTATGGCTATGATTTTCGAAGTAATGTAAACAAGATATTATGTTGGTTTGAAAACGAAAATGGATATGGAAACTGAATTATTATTTCCATAAGTGAAGTTTTAAACTTTATTTTGTAAAGTTTATACATTAAATAAAACTATTGTGCTTTATAATAAATGATGTATCGCATGACATCATTGGCAAAGTAGGAGTGTGATAATACTTATACCATTCAGTTATGTATATAGTGTTATTTTCCAAAGTAGGAAAATAATATGGTTTCATTAATATACGCTTATTCTAAAGAGACAATTGTACGACTATCGTTTTTAAAGTAATGAAAACAAGATATTTGTGAATATATTTATCCCGTTGAGATAGGTATATGGAATCGATTTTTAAGAATCAATGAAATGGTTTTAATAAACGGTTAAATTTAAAAGGGCTTGTGCTGCTGACGTAATCAACTGTACAGTTTGATTAGATAGTTAAAGAACTGACTGTCAATAAACTCCCTTTCTAACTTATGACGTGTTGGTTTGAGGAACCGGGATTGGAACTAGAACCAAAACCACTTTGAACCAAATTTGCATTCAAAAATTGAATTTGTAGGTATAATTATGCATACTTAGATGATTTGAAGGCATTGACCTTCGGAGCGAAAAAGATGTGCTCGCTGGTGCCTTTGGTTAACTACCAGGATTATACTTGTAGTAGTAGTCCCTACGTTCTGGGTTCTTTATAAAGCGAGGACTTCGTGTTACTAATCCTAGGGGTTATCCCGACAGGATGTTGTAAAAGAGTACCTTCGGTTTTTCCTGATTTGGACAGCTTGTATGGACGAATGTCAGATAGTGTATTTCCTAAAATCACGTATGTTGGCTTTTGTAAATATACCGAGAATGGTGGTAGAGAAGACAACTTCTGTTAACATAACACCCAGAGTATCTTTGAGCAAATCAATAAATTATTGAGGGATCTAATAATATGGCATTCAAAGCTGAATGTGACAAGGTAATCGTAGCCTCCACCTAATTTACCGAGAAATGACTTAAATCGGGTAGGCAATAGCAATGTGGGTCATTACCATTAGGGTATATCATCACCTGGTCTAGAGAAATCAGTTATCCCTTTAGCAAGTTTCAAAATGAGTATGGTTAGGTGGCCTGCAACCGTGGGTCTGATATATTTGATACACTCAAGTTGAATGAATGGTTGATTCTGTGTGGCCGAAATTGCAAGATGTTCTTATTGAACCCCAGTGTTTTTATCTCTATAGGAACACTATTCAGGAGGTTGTTCCTCACCTAGTCATATATGGAAATCCAAAATCCAATATGAGCGTATGGTTCTAGATGTAAACCAACTATGTCGAAAAGCAATATGTAGGCTTTTCGGCTATATTCTTATTTTATTTATGGATTTTAAACATTATTATAATGTCACTAGATTTATAATAAAGGCGATTTAGTTATCGTAAGGGAAAAACACGTTCCATGTTTATGTGTGGTCGTGTCTTATGAGAGTTCCACTCTTTCTAAGGATTTCTAAAATTAAGCAAGCTATTTGTGATGTGATTTTTCTCACTGAAAGTATTCCAGACTGATCCGGGTGATTTTGCTTTCCTCAAAATGTGCTTAGATCAGACAGATTATATTTTCCAGGTTTCATTTGAATTGCTTGGAGCTTCAAGAGAGGAGTCAGAGTCGAGACATATTCCTGTATTTTTTCATACAAATTTATATCTGTTGTGTGTGTTGTATTTATCAGTATTGTTGTAACAACCTGAATTCTGACAGACCGATTTTTTTTAAATTCTAATCTATCGAAACTCGTGTTGGTTTGTCTAGTATCCTGCAGAAAAGACAGAGATATAAAATAATCAGAGCTCAGAAAACATCTCGCAGCGAAATAAATAAAATATAATATAATCAAAATATAGCCTTACCCAGATAATAATACTGCCTAGCCAGTCACCAAAGCTATCATATCTCTGCCACAAATCTAACCTGCAAGTATGTTATGAGGAGGGGATCAGAATACAAGTTCTAGTGACTGGATATAAACTACACATTTTGGATAGCCCTACAAATACCGTTCGGTTAATTTTCCTATTTATTCAGTTACTTGGGTTAACAACACTCAAGGCTTACATACACGTCGTACCCATCAACTTCCTAGTGGATTAACTAATACAATATATATGTAGCTACCCCCAACATTAAGGTACACCCCATGGTACCCCACTAGCACGGTCTCCACCATAACGCCAACAGAAATATACGCAGTCCCTCATCCTACGTCGGAATGACATATGGATCTATGTATAACAACGCTACGTTCCACATAGAACCGCCACCACCATGCTACGTAAGCGTATAGACTGTCGCCTTCGATCGTATCAGATTGAGTAATTCCCTATAGTCTATGATATACCACCCAGAGCAGACATGCATGTATCTAGACTTCCTTACGTACGTATCGTTAATCATACTCAATGCCTCAACCTTGATGGTACACCATCCGAAAACGGTATGCATCTATCTGCACGTATTATCTACTGTGCACTGAGTTCCGTAATAGGGCTGTATAAGAAACACGGAACTCGATCGAGAATTTTCATATATTGGTAAAAATAAATGCTATGGTCTGCATTTTCACGGTGGCTATGGTCCCACAAGACCTCTCTCTCAACTAGTGAAAGACAAACAGAATTGAGAGTTAGTGACGTGGCCCAGAGAAACAACATCCTAATTGGCCTGTCCCCTAACCAAAGCCTTGATAGCGAAAGGTCGTTGATCTATAGGTTTAGCTCCTCGTCTTTCCACATCACACTGATTGTCGATGGCTGGTACCCGACGATTGCTATCAAACAGATGGTTAGACGCACCAAAGGCAAACAAATAAAATGGTCGTAACCCACCTAGTCACAAGGAAGCAAGATCATTGAATCACCGATGCCACCCACAGCCTTTTGACTGCCCCCTATTGTGGCAGTCAAGGTATACTCACCGGGCAGTAACGCGCAGACCCAACCTCTGCAAGCACAGCCTAGTGCTGCCACCATACAGAGGACTACCAGGAGTACCCTCCACGTCCTAGGAAGCTGCGTGCTTCCCATTTCAGTCCTTCGGAGCTAGCAGAATATCATCAGAAAAGGCAGAATAATCAGATGGACATGCGCTCCCCTCGTGTATCATGCCATCATGATGATCTACCTTGTTGGGTTATCCACCTTTAGACGTAAGGACTGGTCCAAGCACCTTAGGTTGATGTGTTTAGACGCTTTACCTCATCAAATTTCTAATTAACTTTGTTACTTCCATTCATATTTACTTCTTATTAAAATTACCAAGTTTCTCTTGCTTATTAATTTCAGTTATATAACTTAACCCATTTAAGTTCATTAATAAGCCTTTAACATGTTATTCTTATCATTAGATTTCAGATTCTCATGTTTTCAGATAACATGTTCTTCTTTACCAATAGGATTCAGATTCTCAGGTTTATAGATTACTTAATTTATAATTAAGTACAACTTATTGCATTTCATAAGTTCCCCCTCTTTTCTCTACCTGTTACAAACATCGGGTTTCAGGTTTCCAGACTTAATTTATAATTAAGTACAACTAATTGCATATCATAAGTTATCTCATTCTCTCTGTCGTTTATTATAACCTAAGTTATAATTTCCACTTGTTCCTAGGACAAGCCTACCTATTATGTTTCCTTTTCCCATTCAGGATTATTCATAATAGGTTATTATCGTTCCCTGTGTTATCCAATTCTTTTATTGTTGTTACTTTCATTCATTTCCATTAATTACAATTAATGCCATTTATTTCTATCCTGTTACGTGCACATACTCATATATGTCTTTATGCACCAAACCTCTCGCATTAAGCCGATAACTTGTGGATGTTGGATTTGTCGGGCGGTTCCGGGCAGACTTCTACCACGAGTTGGACTTAACCTCGTGTCTTGGCACCGTTACTTGTATATTTACGCACTAGACCCTCACATTAAACTAACCACTTGTGGATACTGGATTTGTCGGGCGGTTCCGGGCAGACTTCTACCACAAGTTGAGTTTAACCTCATGTCTAAGTGCGGTTACAATTTTCCATTTTCTATAAATTTAGGCATATTCATTCTTCTAAATTTTACTATGATTCTTATTTTCAATCGTTTGGCACAATAATATTCTTAACAAATGTTCATTGTAAATTTCATAATTACAGTGTTCATAGAAATTCCAAATTCAGGCAGGTGATTAATGTAAATAGACTTTTATATAAGCCCAACAGATTAAACAGATTTAGTGTTACAGGTTAATAGGTTCATATAACCCCAATAGATTAAACAGATTTACTTTACCCCACAGATTTCACAGGTTGCATACAGTTTCATTAACATATTCCACTTAATCTTGAATTAAGCCTACATATTTACATGTTCATACAACCCCAATTTTCCAGTCATATTCCGTAGTCCTTAATTTCAACAGATTTCAGTAGATTAATTATTTCAGCAGATTAAACATTTTAGCAGGTTTACAATTCAGAAAATTTATCGTTTCAACCAATTACAACAGGTTAAACATTTCAACAGATTTATTATACATATTAACAGGGAATGCAAAATGATAAATATACCATTATCAAAAAGGCATAACTTAAATCGACTCACCTAATTGCTTTCCAATTCATGAATCTGGTTCAGACTTAGCAATCCATGGCTCCCCTAATTGAATCTAGAACCTAACTAACCATGGATTTACAATTCTCAAACTAAAAGAAAAGAGAAGAAATAAGAGAAATCTAAATTGACCAGATCCAATAATTTACCTCACTTTGATTAGAATTCTAAACACCCATTTGCAGATATACATTCTTTTCCTCCAGATCTTGAATCAGAATTTCCTTAGACTAATTATTCTATTTTTCTGAAGGGATTTGAGGAGGAAGAAGAATGGTAGAGTTTAGACATCCTCTCAGAAAATATGAGATTTAGGCTAGGCTTCGCTAGCCTATTTATAGGTGTTCTTGCACACGCAGCACTGATTGAGCAACGAATATGGTCTGGAAAAAAGTCCAGATTCGTCAAAGAATCTGCCCAGATCTTGGGTGGGTCGACCCCGGGGTCGACCCTAGGGTCGACACACCCTTGTATGGGCGACACATGGGTCGACTCCATGGGGGTGTGGGTCGACAACTATGGGTCCAGATGCTAGAAACTTACACTAGCGCACTTGCCAAGTGCGCCAGTGTAAATTTACCTTGGAGCACTTGCCAAGTGCGCCAGTTACACTAGCCTGCTTCCCGCTTGCTTCGTCAAACTTCTATCATCCATAACTTCTTCATACATTATCCATTTTATGAAACTTAGGGTCTATCTAAACCAAAATTCCAAGACAAACGCAATGGTAAAATCCATTTTACCTAATTCCCAATATTAAGTTAAGTATTCTTTAGTTTATTGTCATTATTGTTCTTTAAAATTACGGGGTGTTACATTCTCCCACCCTTTGAAAATTTCATCCACAAAATTTGGTAAGGGTAAAATCAAGTAATTCCTCGTATAATATACATCCATCATGTGTACATCCAATTTCTACAACCATTTGTGCACTCGTGCAAAGTATAATACAACATAGTAATACATGTATGCCTAAGCGGTACCTCTTATATGTATGCAAAATTTTCAAAAATCCATTGAAAGTATGATGCACACATCTGAATATACTGGCAAATTCTATATGAATGCAACATTTGAAAATCAAAATACTTTTTCATCCAAATTTTCCTACACTCTTACTGAGCAAGATTCCCTATTTCCTATCCAAGCACAACCCAAATAAGAAAACTTTCTTTGTTACAGGTTTTTTTTTCAACTTGTCTTGGAAAAATTTATTCTTATACGCCTTTTCTCAGAATTTTCCATCTTTCTTTAACTGTCATGTTTTTTGTTTTACTGAGTTTGTTGTTTCCTTTTTAGCTATGCCGTTACTCTTTCCTTAGCTTATTTAACTTAATCCTCTGATCTAAGTTTAGTTATGAATAAGACTTCTAGTCCTTCAACTAAAACAGGAAAACAATGCTCTACACAACTACTACTAAGGGCCAAGAATCTCAGGACTATGTCCCCCTTAGACAGAAAAGTTCAAACCATGGGATAATTGACAGGTTTAGGTGTTACCCTAAATACCCAACAGGAACAAAATAACAGAATGACCCTCGTAGAAATGTAATAATGGGTTTTACCCCTAAGAAGAAAATTAGAAACAGGATCTAAACACTTATTTTCCCTTCACTATCTAGTAGTCACCATTATTCCTAGCTGTGTGCCAACAGTCATTTCCAAGCAATACCCTAGGCCTCTCAATGCTTACGCATTATACGGGAACTTACCATTGTTCTAATATAATTCTCGCTATCTACTTCATAGCCTCAAAAAACTTTTTCGGCCTTCCCTAGGAACTAATCCTTACCTACTCCATGATTTTTAAAAACGTGGTTTGACTTCCTTATTTTACTATCCTTCCAAAATTTAAAAGTGTTAAAACTTTATTTTCCTCACCAAAACTTATTTTTTTGCCAAACCATAAAAACATGTCATCTCATAAAATTACAAAACATTTTTTTTCTCAAATCACCAAAAAATAGAGTAGACAAGGACAACTATTTCTTAATCAGGTTTACAACTGTACTTACTTATAATGTCAGTTCAGCTACTCACAACTAGATGCAAATATCTACTCTCTTCTTAATTTCTACAACTTATTTTGTCCACCCAACAAAATTTTCTTGTTAAAACAATTAATCAAAAATGATTGCCAAAAGAATAGAGATTTCAGAACTTTTTTTTACTAAAAATTCAATAATGTGCACCATTTTATGAGAGAATTTATTTTAGACAAAATTTTCACAAGAAATCACTATTTCCAAAATATACCCCATTTTACTTCAAAACCCAATACGTACTTCTTTACATATTTTTTAAAACTGTAACTTTTAAGATCAAAACTTGAAAAGAGTATAAACCACCTTCCAAAAACTTTTACAATATCAAGTTCTCAAAAGTTAAAAATGGGGCTAGACTCAAAGTGGGTTTCCAACTTACTAAGGTTTTCCAAGACACTTCAACAAAGTCAATTCTCTCAACCATATGTATTCCTAATCCAATTTTCTTCTTTTAACCTTTTCCAATATATAAGTTTTCACTACAAAACCCACTATCCTGAAATACTAACACATGGGATTCACCTTTCTTCCATACAAAGTATATTGTACACTTCCCACCCAAATTACTGAAGGTTCTCAGATTTCCATATTCGTTGTTTTAGTGTACAAAAAAGTTATCCCAATTCTCACTATATTATGCTCTTTCTATTTAGTGGGTTTCTCTATGGACCTAGGTATATTTATATGCATAATATTTATATTTTAAAAAATACAAATACATTCACTCAATATCTATATAGGAATATTAAACCTAAGCTCTGATACCAGATGTAAAACCCGAATTCCAATAGACCGATTTTTTTCAAAATTCTAATCTATCGAAACTCGTGTTGGTTTGTCTGGTATCCTGCAGAAAAAACAGAGATATAAAATAATTAGAACTCAGATAACATCTCACGGTGGAATGGATAAAATATAATATAATCAAAATATAGCCTTACCCAGATAATAATACTGCCTAACCAGTATCCAAAGCTATCATATCTCTGCCACAAATCTAACATGTGAGTATGTTATGAGGAGGGTTCAGAACACAAGTTCTGGTGACTGGATTTAAACTACACATTTTGGATAACCCTACATATATCGTTCAGTTACATTTTCCTATTTATTAGGTTGCTTGGGTTAACATCACTCAAGGCTTACACACACGTCATACCTATCTACTTCCCAGTGGATTAACCTAATACAGTATATATGTAGCTACCCCCAACAATAAGGTACACCCCATGGTACCCCATTCACACGGTCTCTGCCGTAACGCTAACATAAATATACGCAGTCCCTCATCCTACATCGTAACGACGTACGAATCTCGATATAACAACGCTACGTTCCGCATAGAACCGCCATCGCTATGCTACGTAAGCGTACGGACTGCCACCTTCGATCGAATCATATTGAGTAATGCCCTAGAGTCTACAATACACCACCCGAAGTAGACATGCATGTATCTACACTTCCTTAAGTATGTATCGTTAATCGCACTCAATCCCTCAACCTCGATGATACACCATCCGGAAATGATATGCATGTATCTGCACGTATTATCTACCGTGCAGCAAATTCCGTAATAGGGTTGTACAAGAAACACGGAACTCGATTGGGATATTTTTCAAATATCTGTAACATAGATGTTATGGTCTACATATTCATGGTGGCTATGGTCCCACCAGACCCTTCCCTCAACTAGTGAAAGACAAAAAGAATTGAGAGCTAGTGAGGTGGCCTAGAAAAACAACAAACAACATCCTAATTGGCATGTCCCACAACCAAAGCTTTGATAGTGAATGGTCGATGATCTATAGGTTTAGCTCCCCATCTTTCTGCATCACGCTGACTATCGATGGCTGGTACCCGGCGATTGCTATCAAACAGATGGTTAGACCCGCTATAGGAAAACAAATAAAATGGTCGTAACTAGCCTAGTCACAAGGAAACAAGATCGTCGAATCACCTATGCCACCCTACAGCCTTCTGATTGCCCCTATCGTGGCAGTCAAGGTATACTCACCGGGTAGTAACACGCAGACCCAACCTCTGCAAGCACGGCCTTGTGCTGCTACTGTACATAGGACAACAAGGAGTACCCTCCATGTCCTAGGAAGCTACGTGCTTCCCATTTCAGTCCTTCGGAGCTAGCAGAATATCAGCAAAAACGGCAGAATAATCAGACGGACGTGCGCTCCCCTCGTATATCATGCCATCGATGATCTACCCCATTTCACCTTCATACATAAGGACCGGTCCAAGCGCCTCATGTTGATGTGTTATTAGACCCTATGTCTAAACATTTAATTACGCTATTGCTTTACCTCATCAGATTTCCAGTTAACTTTGTTATTTCCATTCATATTTACATCTTATTCAAATTACTAAGTTTCTCTTGCTTATTAATTTCAGTTATATAACTTAACCCATTTTAAGTTCATTAATAATCCTCTAACAGTTAATCTTATCATTAGATTTCAGATTTTCATGTTTCCAGATAACATGTTCTTCTTTACCAACAGGATTCAGATTCTCAGGTTTACAAATTAATTAATTTATAATTATGTACAACTTATTGCATTTCATAAGTTTCCCCTCTTTTCTCTACTTATTACAAACAACAGGTTTTAGGTTTCCAGACTTAAATTATAATTAAGTACAACTTATTGCATATCATAAGTTATCTCATTCTCTCTATCGTTTAATATAACCTAAGATATAATTTCCACTTATTCCTAGGACAACCCTAACTATTATGTTTCCTTTTCCCATTCAGGATTATTCATAATAGGTTATTATCATTCTCTGTTCATTCCAATTCTTTTATTGTTGTTACTTTCATTCATTTCCATTAATTGCAATTAATGCCATTTATTTCTATCCCGTTATATGCACATACTCATATATGTCTTTATGCACCAGACCTCTCACATAAAGCCGACCATTTGTGGATGCTGGATTTGTCGGGCGGTTTCGGGCAAACTTCTACACAAGTTGGACTTAACCTCGTGTCTTGGCACCGTTACATGTATATTTACGCGCTAGACCCCTCACATTAAACTACCACTTGTGGATACTGGATTTGTCGGGTGGTTCCGGACAGACTTCTACCACAAGTTGAATTTAACATTATGTCTAAATGCGGTTATAATTTTCTATTTTCTGTAAATTTAGGCATATTCACTCTTCCAAATTTTAATGTAATTATTATTTTCATTCTTTTGGCACAATAATATTTTTAAAAAATGTTCATTGTAAATTTCATAATTACAGTGTTCACAGAAATTCCCAATTCAGGCAGGTGATTAATGTAAATAGACTTCTATATAACCCCAACAAATTAAACAGATTTAGTATTACAGGTTAATAGGTTCATATAACCCCAACAGATTAAACAGATTTACTTAACTCTATAGATTTAACATATTTCATAGGTTATATACAGTTTCCTTAACATGTTCCACTTAATCTTGAATTAAGCCTACAAATTTACATGTTTATATAACCCCAATTTTCCAGTCATATTCCATAGTACTTAATTTCAACATATTTCAGTAGTTAATCATTTCAGCAGATTAAACATTTTAGCAAGTTTACAGTTCAAAAGATTTATTATTTCAGCAGATTACAACAGGTTAAACATTTCAGCAGATTTATTATACATATTAACGGGGAATGCCAAAAGATAAATACACCCTTATAAAAAAGGCATAACTTAAATCCACTCACGTAATTGCTTTCCAATTCATGAATCTGGTCCAGACCTTGCATTCCATGGCTCCCCTAACTGAATCTAGAACCTAAATAACCATGGATTCACAATTCTCAAACTAAAAGAAAAGGGAAGAAATAAGAGAAATCTAAATTGACCAGATCCAAGAATTTACCTCACTTCGATTAGAATTCTGAATACCCATTTGCAGATATACATTCTTTTCCTCTAGATCTTGAATCATAATTTCCTCAGACTAATTATTCTATTTTTCTAAAGGGATTTGAGGAGGAAGAAGAATGGCAGAGTTTAGACGTCCTCTTAGAAAATATGAGATCTAGGCTAGGCTCAGCTAGCCTATTTATAGGTGTTCTTGCACACGCAGCGCTGAGTGAGCAACGAATATGGTCTGAAAAAAGTCCAGATTCGTCAAAGAGTCTGCCCAGGTCTTAGGTGGGTCGACCCTGGGGTCGACCCTAAGGTCGACACACCCTTGTATGGGCGACCTATAGGTCGACCCGGTGGGAGTGTGGGTCGACCCCTATGGGTCCAGATGCCAAAAACTTACACTGGCGCACTTCACAAGTGTGTCAGTATAAATTAACCTTGGCGCACTTGCCAAGTGCATCTGTTAAACATGCCTACTTCCCGCTTGCTTCGTCAAACTTCTATCGTCCATAACTTCTTCATACGTTATTTGTTTTACGCAAACTTAGGGTCTACCTGAATCAAAATTCCGAGACGAACATAATGGTACTATCCATTTTACTTAATTCCCAATATTAAATTAAGTATTCTTTAGATTATTATCATTAATGTTCTTTAAAATTATGGGATGTTACAATTGTATAGATAAATTGTATAGACTAATGTTATATGTACTCTGATTTTTTAATCATGTATATAAAATTTACTCGTTGTGTAAAGAGTATTTATATATTATATTTTTATTCATTCCACTGTGAGATTCTATTATGCTCTGATTCAGTTGTGTTTCTTCTTCTTCTTTTTCTATTCTAACATTTCTTTCTTTCTTCTTCTCACCCTCTAACTTCTTTCTTTTAACTTTTTGGGTTTTTAATACTTGAATTTTGGCAAGTGAATACAAATAATGTATTAGTGCCGAAATTCGAGCATAAAAAATCTGGGTCATTACACACACTCTCTCTCCTTAACTAAATTAAGGAAAAGCTTAAGGCCGAGGTGTAAAAGGGAAAACTATCCCTGAAGCGTTTCCAGATAACCAGATGAAGAGAAATGGCATGACAAATTTTGTTATAAGAAATCTCTAGCAGAAGAACTTAAGGAAGCATAAAATAATTTGGATAAAAAAGTTAAAGTTAGGTATGCCCAAATTATTGATTTATCATGAAAAATCGAAGACCTGTTATTCCTTCTTCTAAATTTTCAAAAGGAACGGGATCTGATAGTGAGATTGCGAAGCTTTACCCAAAGATTCTAGATCTTCAGGTGAGTTAGTAAAATTTCAGGTTAGCTGCCAGTCCTTAAAATTTATCGCAAGATGAGAGGAAATTGATTCTATTTAATTAGGACAAACATTCAGCAATTCGCAATCCTCTAAAGAGTTTGGAAGAACTTGAGCTTAACAAGTCACACCATAAATTCATTTTTGAATGCAGGAGTTATGAAAATGATAAATGGAATGCCAAAGTATCAGAATACATTAATTCATATGGTGCTAAGGCTCAAGAGCATGAAAGGAACGATTATTTCCTTGAACAAGAAGTAGGAAAACTTTAGGGGAAATTAGGCTCTTGAAGGGTTAGTACAAGATCTTACCAAGCATTAGAAATTCAAATTGCAGCTATTAATGACGCTGATATCATTAGAGATAAGGAATGGAGATTAAAACTAATATTAAACGAAGCCATTCTCCATATCGTAGATTTTACTCCAAAGGCCTAGCGTTTTGTGGGTAGCCGCCCGTAATATTCATCTCGAAAATCTTTTTTACTTGATGAGTATATTAATGTGAAAATATTTGTAAAACAATACCTAACAAGATTACCTTTGGAGTAAAGCATGAATTACTGTTGTATGCAAATGATGTATAACTTTCCTATTTTGAGTTAATTGTGCTTTTCTTTCAACTTTTGATAATAGCTTGAAATAGAATAGATTAAAGACCTTCATCTGACAATAGTGAATTTGGGAATCTTCATCCATTCATGGTATTTGTTGGTAGTTTATTTCTTGTAATCGTTTTATTAAGATCATACATTTTTATGTGTTACGATAAAGTAACAGTTTGGAGTTTCTTATCTGATCGAAGACTAAGGACCCCTTGCTCGACAATTGATGTGCTGGAAAATTTTATATGGTGGAATGAACTAATAAACCAAAAGTTATATCTGGAAATTTTGAATGTAGATACTAGAAACCCTCATCTAGTATGTTGATTTTAATAGGCCAGGTATTCGCGTTCGTAAAGAGTTGATGATCTTGAAATACTTACTTGGATAGATGAATGAGTAGGCTAGGAACTTTCATCCAGTAGGAGTTGTTGATCCAAAAAGTTAAGTAAATTGGCTAGGCAATTCATTTGGCATGAGCTAATGTCCAGAAATCTTTATTTGGACAGTTAAGTGAAAAGGCAGAAAATTCATCTGGCAAGATGTCCTCCCTCTGAGAGGTACTCCATCAAGGAGTAGTGTAATAACCTAGATTTTTTTAGCCTAAATTTCGATAAAAATCGAAAATCAAACTCATCCAAGCACGAATCGTGTAAATCTGGTACCTGCAAATAATGAACATGAGCATAATCAAAGTGCAAAAAAACTAGGCTCGCAGTGGAAACAAGAAAGGATAGTAAGTATCGACCATGACAACTACATTAATAGTGAATTCCCATATCAATACTGCGCATGAGAGAAAAAGAAAAGAAAACCAAGCACGTAATTTCCAAAGACATACCCTAAGCTAAAATTTTGAGTTTTTATGAGAAGAGGGACATAATAACAAGTCCCAACAAGGTGAAAATGTAAAATACTCCCCTTAATACACAAATATAACCTGTTTGGTTTCACTTAAATTATATATTTCACATTGTTAGTGATTCTAACCTAACCTTGCAAAGTAATGCATAATGATTGACTGCCATACCCATGGTAACATTCCTCAAAATAGGTTGCTATTATTATGTATGGAGATTGAAATTTTTACGTATATATGAATCATGTAAACCACTCTAAACACACTCATCTAAGAGGCGGGCTTTTTGACCACTTTTACTAACACAAAAGAGGTGGGTTCCATGGCAATTTATGATCTCTCATAGTCTAATTTATATACAGTAGATCCCGACAATCACTTAAGGCCTAAGGTGTTTCAATTGATCCTTTAGCACCTTGATAGGTGGTTTACCCACATACTATTATATATTAGAGGACACTAGCCACAAAGTCCACTAACCATTAATTAAGGCTTACATCATTCGCATATCTCAAACCTCGCATAAGGAAAGACATTGTAACCAGCCACTTATGACCTCGGGATAGACAGGGACTTTTCACCATTTAAGACCTTCCCTCGGTGGATCACTATGTTTCTATCTATCTAACCTTATTGGATAATACATGAGCCACTTAATATTCCCTTCAGGATAGGCAGACCTTTGGTATCTCTAGTAGCTGTCATTTAATAACATATCCAAAGGTAGACTCTATCCTAGTCACTTAAAATCTAAAAGAAGCGGTCCCTTCCTGATATTTACGAACTCATACCCAGTTATCCATTTAATATTTCTTGTCTGAAAAAAGCGAGTTATCCAATCATTTAATACCTAATAAATATGGACCCTACGACTCTACCCTCACACCTTAAAAGGAAAGGGCGAATTCAATCACTTAATACCCTAATAGGAGGATCTCAAATTTCTTAAGGCCTTAGTTCCAAAGTAGGCTACGAAACTAACTCGTCCTTTAGGTTTCTCCTTGTGGAAGGGAGGCAGACTCTGTAGCCACTTAAGACTTCAATACTTGAAGTAAACCACTAGGAACATTTCATGCTACGATAATAATTGTCATGATATCTCATATCAGTTGTATGTATACTTGATTATTGGAAAGTGCAGACTATCAAATAACTCAACTGACCTTGCATCATCAACCTACTAAGTTCGATTATTAAATCAATTAGAGATATTAATCCTAGAACTCAACTAGAGATAAGATAGGATTACTATTCCTATACGATAATATAAAATTATTATAAGCTCTAAGATGATTTATTGGACTTAGTATTTATAATGGTAATTTCTACCCAAATTCCCATTTATTTTAATTACCATAAGTGACATTAGTAACCACAACTATCACTCTTCCTAAGGCAATAGACATTACAATAGATGTCATTTATATCATTTCCATTTAATTCCATTAATTTCTATTTATTATAACTCTTTTTTCGGTAAAGGAAACTATAAACCAAAAGGGAGAAAAATAGCCTTTCTGTAACAACCCGCCCGGAGTAGGCCTAAATTTCAACCCAGAAAAGACCCATCGAAACTTAGACCACTCTAAATGGGTCGTTGGTTCCTGTAAGAAATTACATTTGCACAGAATGATATATAGACATTGCATTATGGAGATCTCACACAGCGAAACGAGAAAATATAATACCAAAATATGATGTACCATTTTATTTAAAAAGCCACAGAATTCAAACATAGATTGTCAAGATACAATTATTCCATAGGCACATCAATAAACTCATTATTAAAAGTTTCCATAAGCAGTACAACAATGATAACTAGTAGTAGCATAATATCTCCATTTACGTCATCATCCTCCATCATTTCTTCGTCCATAGAATCCACCCCACCTACTGACCTATTGGATATGTTAAGGAGAGGGGTAAGAAGATAAAGTCCTGTGTGGCTGAAAATAGTATTTAATAAAAGACCATACCCGAGATTTATCAGGTTACATATAACAAGGTATGTCTACGCAACACACAAAATTTCACATGAACATAATGTATCTAACCAATGAGGTGGATATCTAAGTCAATCACTTAAGACCACCATTAGTGTATCTAGGGTAAAGACCCAAAGTGTGACGGCCCTCCCTGCACCAGCCAACATTTCCCCGAAAGGTGTTGTGCCAATGCCCGACCAACACGGGATAGTCGTCAAAGGAAAGGGATTTGAAACTATGAATCATCAATAACCTGTATTATGTCTCACAGCGCATGGAACAAAATATAATAATAATAACATAACTTGACATAAAACAGGCGAGACAATGCATAAACTGAAAACTAAACCATCATAGTAGCAGAATCCAAAATACAGCTTATGATCCAAACCGTTGTTACAACTTCAAAATATTGTCTCTAAAGAAAAGGAAACAGAAAAGGTACACTACTAATGCCCAAAGTAGTGACCAACAACAACAACATAGGGAGAATATATGTAAATAGTACGTGGAAGCCTCCTGCTCGTCTCTGGATAGCTACTTGTGCATACCACCTAACCTGTCTCTAGTCTGCTCATTTAGGAGCACCCACGGTAATAAGAAGAGACATAAAACTATGGGTCAGACAAATGTCCGGTATAAGCGATAGCAGCAAAACAGAACAATAACAGGTATAAATAATCATACCTGAATCTAGACCTACAACCAAAGAGTTAGCACAACAAGATGTACAGTACTCTAAGGTAACACTAACCTAAAGTGTAAAATGGGAGTGTGCATGTCATGGTGATAGCAAACATCAAACATAGCAATCATCCTCACATCTCTCACTCAGTTTGTAAAGCATACGATATCCACCACTTTAATCGCCCATATCCTTTGCTACGACCACTTTTCCCTTGGGGTCTTGATGACCTATTGCGTTGGTCCATAGCCACCAATCCCTTGCTACGACCACATTGCCCTTGGGAGTCCTTGTGATCCCATTGCACTGATCTATAGCCATGCTACGATCACTTTCCCTTGGGAGTCTTAATGATCCCATTGCGCTGATCCATAGCCACTAATCCGTCTCTCAATAGTGAACTAAATCTATAGATATCGATAACTCCTTTGCACACGTCCCGCAGCAAAGACCAACTCATGAAGTCAACTCGTTGGTTTCCATCTGGATCCAGGGTAATAACTTCTCATTTGGACTTCCTTTGCATCTCGGGTTTTAGTTGAATTGGAGTTGGTCTCCATAAGAGTCGTCGCGTAGAAGTAGTGGAGGCTCGAACTTGGTTTGGTTTGGTCTGTGGTCATTGCCTCGGTTCAGTCGTGAAGCTCCATGGTGCGGTTCGGTCTCTTAAGGTGCGGTTCGGTTCGGTGCTCCCCTTCTGGCTCGGTTCGATGCTCCTGAAGCGACTCAGTTCGGTGCTACTCCGGTTCAGTGCTCCGTTTAAACTCCAACCCTACTCCAATCCGATCCGGTCCGGCCTTCCTCGTTGCCCATGACTTTGCGCGCTACTGAAGATGTCACCACTTCGGTTCGGTTATCCGATCTGACCCCCCTTATCCGATCCGATCCAGATCTCTGCAGCATTTCCAGCAAACTTGTTTCGTCCATTCTCGCTACACGACGACGTTTTCAACCATTCTAACTTTACTAATAAATCATAAAACATCACAAACAACAATAACAACATATAGGTTCAATCAAAAACCTTAAAACATCAAGCATATAGGTCATTTTAGATCAAACATACCCCAAAAGAATGGTTATCCCCTTAAGCATTTTTTAACTATAGAATTAGCAAACTTAATCCAAATTAACCCAAATTTCTATTATAGCCATAAAATAATATTTTAGAATTTTTACATATTTTTCTGAGTCATAATTTCGCTAATTATCACTAATCATCCTTAATTAGCCGTAATTAGTCTAATCACTCACCTTAACCACAAATAAATTCTTAGATCTGAAACTCCACCGATATGAGTCAAATCCCTATGCAACACAGCAGCCCTAACTCTGATTTGATGCCAATCCGCGTTGATTTGATGTAGATTTGCTTAATATTGGATAAGAAAGTGATTAGGAGGTAGTTTAAAAGGTGGAGGCAATTACTAGGGTTCAAAGAATGTTTGTGGCGGCTAGAAAACTGAAATGAGATGTTTTCTCAAACTCCTTCAGCCCTCCCAAAACCCTAATCCCGAAATGGGTTATGGGCTTAGCTGTTAGTCACCCGGTTAAGCCCAATTAAGCTGTTTTTCACCTTCCAAACCTTATTTCAGTCATATCTCCCAAACGGTAAGTCCGTTTGATTAATGTGACCATTCTATGGAAAGTAAACCATCATCCAAATTCAATGGAAGTGGTTTCAGGTCAAAACTCCTTACCAATCAAAAGTTATAGGCGAAACAAGATTCGCTAGAGGAAAAATGGTCATTTAAAATTCGACAAAATTCATGAACATGGGAAATGACCCCAATAGTCGTTGCCCAAAGTTTCACGACTATACGACTTCATATGAGAATGAAATAAATATTATACGAACCTCTGATGTATAGAATGCGGGTCGTTACACCCTCCCCCCTTAAGAAATTTCGCCCCCGAAATTCCTTAATCAAGAAAACAACCAAAAGGTCCCGCATGCCTGTCAACCATTTACAATCAGACATACATGACAAATACAACAACCCTATCTTAGCATGTGGAATAACTATATTGTTTTTAAAACCGTACCAGGCAAAGAGTTCTGGATGTGACTTTCTTATGCTTTCCTCGGTTTCCCAAGTACATTCATTCTCATTATCGCCCCACTGGACCTTGACTAGTTTCACCTTCTTCTTTCGAAGCTGCTTCTTATCGTGCTCGACAATACGAATCGGTATACGGTTCCTAATCGCCTCGGGTTCTACTTCGTTATCATCCAACTGATCTCGTGAAATAGTCCTATCAGGGTCGTGCACGAACTTCCTTAACTGGGAAACATGAAATACGTTGTGAACTCCCGCCATCTTGTCAGGTAACTTAACTTTATATGCTAAATTCCCAACTTGTTCGAGAACTGGGAATGGACCAACAAATCTTGGTGCCAACTTACCTCTCCTACCAAATCGAATCACACTCTTTAACGGAGAAATCTTGACGAATACCAAGTCACCAATGGAGAATTTCAACTCTCTTCGTCTCTTATTAGCATAACTCTTCTGCATATCTTGGGCAGCTTTCATTCGTTGTTGGATAACCTTGATTTTATCTGAAGTTTCTCTTATTACATCTGGCCCAAGCACAAATTTATCACCCGTTTCTAACCAACATAATGGTGAGTTGCATGGTATTCCGTACAAAGCTTCAAATGGAGCCATACCAATACTGGACTGATAACTATTATTATATGCGAACTCAACCAAATGCAAATGGTCATCCCATGATCCTCCAAAATCCAATATGCAAGCTTTTAAGAGAACCTCCAATATACGATTCACCCTCTCTGTTTGATCGTCAGTTTGAGATGGTATGCAGTACTGAGATGTAACTCTGACTCTAAAGCCTCTTGTAAACTCATCCAAAACCCACTAGTAAATAAGGGATCTCGGTCACTCACAATACCTTTGGGTACTCCATGAAATCTCACTACCCACTTCATATACAGTTCTGCTAACTTAGTCGCCGTTCTATTTGACTTGACCGGTATAAACCTTGCACTTTTGGTCAATCGATCCACAATCACCCAAATACGATCATGGCCTGATCTAGTTCTTGGTAGACCATCAATGAAATCCATTGAGACTCGTTCCCATTTCCATTCGGGGATTTCCAATGGTTGCAACAAACCACTAGGCTTCTTTTGCTCGGCTTTAACTAACTGGCAATTCATGCACTTGGATATAAACTTCCCAACGTCTCTCTTCATCCCTTCCCAGTAGAAGGTCTGTTTCATGTCTCGATACATTTTGTTACCACCGGGATGTATAGTCAGTTTCGAGTGATGACACTCTCTAAGCACTTCATCTCTCAACCCATTGACATTGGGTACAACTAGTCTCCCATTCTTTCGAAGCCATCCTTCTCTATCTAGTACATACTTGTTCATCTCCTCACCGTCAACATACATCTCTACTTGGATATGATTTCCAATAGATTAGGATCGTCCTTTTGACTGGAACCAATCCGCTCAATCAAAGTCGATATGACCGTCAAACTTGCTAGCATCTCTGGATCTAATTTGCACTTAGGTCTGAAATCATACCCCGCGATATACTCTACTTTCTTCCATTCTAGAAACATTGCCCCCAAAGTGGCATGTCTCCTACTTAATGCATCAGCTACCTCATTGCTCTTCCCGGGTGTGTATGCGACATTGAAATCATACGAATCCAAGAATTCTAACCATATCTGCTGACGAAGATTTAAATCCTTTTGAGAGAAAAGATACTTTAATGACTTATGATCGGTAAACAACTCAAATCTTTCTCCCAAGAGATAATGTCTCCACATCTTTAACGCGAACACGAACGCTGCCAATTCCAAATGGGTAGGGTATCTTTTCTCATGCGGTTTCAGTTGTCGACTAGCGTAAGCTACGACCTTGCCTCCTTGCATCAATACAACACCAAGTCCGGTACCACAGGCATCCGTGTATACCGTCATCTCTTCGTTCCCTTTAGGAATAACCAACACTGGCGCACACGTTAACCTCTCCTTTAGGCTCTTAAATGTGTTCTCAAACCTTCCGTCTCAGATTTCTTCTTGGTCAACTGAGCTAACGGTGCCGCTATCTTGGAGAATACTTGGATAAACTTAGGATAATATCCTGCTAATCCCAAGAAACTTCTTACGCCTGTTGCATTCTTGGGCGTAGACCAATCTTGTACCGTAGCCACCTTCGCAGGATCCATGGCCATACCATTCTTTGAAACAACATGGCCCAAAAATCTCACTTCCCTCCTCCAGAAGTAACACTTAGAAAACTTTGCTTTCAATTGGTGTTTCCTCAACACCTCCATCACTGTCCTTAAGTGTTCCTTGTGTTCTTCCTCTGTCATCGAGTAAACTAAGATATCATCCATGAACACAAGAACAAACTTATTTAATCGATCTCTGAAAACTCTATTCATACGATCCACAAAATATGCAGGTGCATTGGTCAACCCGAATGGCATGACTAACCACTCGTAGAATCCAGACGGCGTCCGAAATGCCGTTTTAGGAATACTTTCAGCTGCTGCTTGGAGCTGATGAAATCTTGCCGCGAGATCCAACTGAGAGAACACTCTCACTCCATTTAACTGATCAAACAAATCATCTATCCGCGGAAGAGGATACTTATTCTTCCTCGTCACCTTATTCAACTCGCGGTAATCCACACACAATCGAAGGGAACCATCGGCCTTGGTAGCAAATACAACTGGTGCTCCCCACTCGGAAACACTTCTTTGGATAAATCCCTTCTTCAAAAGATCGCTTACTTGCACCCCGAGCTCTCGCTGCTCCCTTGGCGCCATATGACGTAGAGTCATCACTATAGGTCTGGCATCTTTCACTAAATCAATATGAAACTCGATCTCTCGGTGTGGTGGAAGTCCGGTCACTTCCCCGAAGATGTCCGGATACTCGCCAGCAATAGGCACATCTGACAACTCATCATGCGGGATGTCGAGTGAATTTAGAAAACTAGCCATCACCCCATCACTAGGTAGGCTACCAAATAGTACCCTCCGCCCATCATCCGCCCTAACGGTCACCAAAGACCCATCACAGTCCAACACCACCCCATATCTTTGGAGCCAATCGACTCCCAAAATAATGCCAAACCCAGTAAAGCCCAAAACATAGCAATCACAAGCAAACATACATCCATGACTCGATAAGACCAAATTACGACAAATCATACTAAGGCTAGTAGAACCACCAACGGGTTCGTCGCAACTAAAGGTCTATTGACAATGTCGGGTTCCAATCCCAACATACCTACCGGGTTACTAGATATGAAGGAATGGGAAGCTCCGGTATCAAACAACACTCGAACAGGAACATCATAAATAGAAAGCATACCTTGAATAATCACGCCCTTTCCCTTCTGCGCCGCAGTTGGGGCATTAGACGAAGAAGGAACATCGTTGATAGCATATGCTTTCACAATCTGCTTCTCTTTAGGGGGTTGTGGACACTTATCCTTGTGATGTCCCACTTGGCCGCAATTGAAGCACTTCTTGTCCGCTGGCTTTGCTCGACAATCTTTGGCATAGTGGCCCTTCTTGCACAGCTATAACACTCAACATCTTTCTTATTATTTTTCTAACCATCCTTAGCTTGATTCTGTTTCCTCTTATTTTGCAAATTATTCTTGCCTCCACCGCTTGCCTGTGGTTTTGGCTCCCCTGCAGATGTAACAGCAACCTCGGCCTTTGACTTGGGGTAAAGGCTCTCAGATCTCAATGCCTTTACCACAATATATTCAAATGTCTCATCGATGTGGTTTATGAGTCTTTCCCCAAGTACTCATCTAAGCCAGTTATGAACTAATCGTTCTTCTTCTCAGCAATATCAATAAGGGATAATCCATACTTTGATAAAGTATTGTACTCAGCAATATATTTCGAGACTACCCTGCCATTCTTCTTAAGCTCCAAGAATTTCTTAAACAATTCTGATTTCTGAGCAGCTGGGATAAACTTGTCACTGAAGCGAGTCTTAAACTGATTCCAAGTAACTTGATCCTCAGGAGTAGCTTCTTTAATAGCATTCCTCAAATTCATAGCCCATCATTGGAGTTGGTGCGATGCTAACTTTCTCTTCAGTGCATCATCGATTCCCAAATCCTTGAAGATGCGCTCACAACTATCCAGCCAATCTTTAACTTCCGTAGCCGATTCCGTTTCGTGGAACGGTTTTCCACCAAGACTAGTATAATCCTTACAGAGCTTGGCGAAATTGGCCCTTCTGCGCTACTGCACCATCACCGTTAGCAGCATTAGGAGTTGCTCCCTGAACATCCCTAAGAATCTCTCTCATGAATGTAGTAAACATCGTCATCATATCAGGGACATTCCTATCATTGGCCCCTGAACCCGTACTCCTCGTATATCGGCTCAACGTTCAATCTGTAAAGAGAAAACGATTAACCATCTCCTTAGTGGTACCAATGCAGTGCGACTTCATCCTTAGATATACTAATAGTATATATATAGTTTTGAAAATCAAAATATCACAAATATGTGCTCTCATCTATGTATACTATCTCTCCTTGGTGTCTTTCCCTAGGCTAACTACGCAACCTAGGCTTTGATACCAAGTGTGACGGCGCTCCCTGCACCAGCCGACATTTCCCCGAAAGGCGATGTGCCAATGCCCGACTAGCACGAGACGGTCGTCAAAGGAAAGGGATTTGAAACCATTAATCATCAAGAACCTGTAGTATGTCCCATAGTGCATGGAACAAAATATAATAATAATAACATAACTTGACATAAAACAGGCGAGACAGTACATAAGCTGAAAACTAAAACATCATAGCAGGGGAATCCAAAATACAACTTATGATCCAAACCATTATTACAACTTCAAAATACTGCCTCTAAAGAAAAGGAAATAGAAAAGGTACACTACTAATGCCCAAAGTAGTAACCAACAACAACACGGGGAGAATATATGTAAATAGTATATGGAAGCCTCCTGCTCGTCTCCGGACAGCTACTCGTGCATATCACCTAACCTGTCTCTAGTCTGCTCGTTTAGGAGCACCCAGAGTAATAAGAAGTGACATAAACTGTTGGTCAGACAAAAGTCTGGTATGATCGATAGCAGTAAAACAGAACAATAACAGGTATAAATAATCATACCTGAACCTGAACCTGCAACCAAAGAGTTAGCACAACAAGATGTGCAGTACTCTAAGGTAACACTAACATAAAGTGTAAAATGGGAGTGTGCATGTCATGGTGATAGAAAACATCAAACATAGCAATCATCCTCACATCTCTCACTCAGTGCGTAAAGCATACGATATCCACCACTTTGATCACCCATATCGTTTGCTACGACCACTTTTCCCTTGGGGTCTTGATGACCCCATTGCACTGGTCCATAGCCATTAATCCGTTGCTACGATCACCTTGCCCTTGGGGGTCCTTGTGATCCCATTGCACTGATCCATAGCCATGCTACGTTCACTTTCCATTGGGAGTCTTAATGATTCCATTGCCCTGATCCATAGCCACTAATCCATCTCTCAGTGGTGAACTAAAGTTATAGATATCGATAACCCCTTTGCACACGTCCCGTAGTAAAGCCCAACTCATGAAGTCAACTCGTTGGTTCCCATCTGGATCCTAAGTAATAACTTCTCATTTGGACTTCCTTTGCATCTCGGGTTTTGGTTGAATTGGAGTTGGTCTTCATAAGAGTCGTCGCATAGAAGTAGTGGACGCTCGAACTCGGTTCGGTTCGGTCTGTGGTCATTGTTTCGGTTGTGAAGCTCCATTGTGCAGTTCGGTGCTCCCCTTCTGGCTCGGTTCGGTGCTCCTGAAGCGGCTCAGTTTCGGTGCTACTCCGGTTCAGTGCTCCATTGAAACTCCAACCCTACTCCGATCCGGTCCAGCCTTCCTTGTTTCCCTTGCCTTTGCGCACTGCTAAAGATGCCACCACTCCGGTTCGGTTCGGTTATCCGATCTGATCCCCCTTATCCGATCCGATCCAGATCTCTGCAGCATTTCCAGCAAACTTGTTTCGTCCATTCTCGTCATACGACGACGTTTTCAACCATTCTAACTTTACTAATCAATCATAAAACATCACAAACAATAATAACAACATATAGGTTCAATCAAAAACATTAAAACATCAAGCATATAGGTCATTTTAGATCAAACATACCCCAAAAGCATGATTATCCCTTTAAGCATGTTTTAACTATAGGATTATCAAACTCAATCCAAATTCACCCAAATTTTTATCAAAGCCATAAAATAATATTTTAGAATTTTTACATATTTTTCTGAGTCATAATTTCGCTAATTATCACTAATCAGCCCTTAATTGGTTGTAATTAGTGAATAAAAGTGCTAATCACTTACCTTAACCACAAATAAATTCTTAGATCTGAAACTCCGCTGATTTGGGTCGAATCCCTATGCAACACAGCATCCCTAACTCTGATTTGATGCTAATCTGCCTTGATTTGATGTAGATTTGCTTAATATTGGATTAGAAAGTGATTAGGAGATAGTTTAGAAGGTGAAGGCCATTACTAGGGTTCAAAGAATGTTTGTGGCATCTAGAAAACTGGGCTGAAATGTTTTCTAAAACCCTTTCAGCCCTATTATAACCCTAATTCCGAAATGGGTTATGGGCTTAGTTGTTAATCACTCGGTTAAGCCCAATTAAGCTATTTTTCACCTTCCAAACCTTATTTTAGCCATATGTCCCAAATGGTAAGTCTGTTTGATTAATGTGACCAATCTACGGAAAGGTAAACCATCATTTAAATCCAATGGAAGTTGTTTCAGGTCAAAACTCCTTACCCATCAAAAGTTATAGGCGAAACAAGATTCGCCAGGGGCAGAACGGTCGTTTAAAATTCGACAAAAATCATGAACATAGGAAATGACCCCAATAGTCGTTTCCCAAAGTTACACGACTATATGACTTCGTATGAGAATGAAATAAATATTCTACGATCCTCCGATGCGTAGAATGCGGGTCGTTACACAACGAGGCGGGAATTCTCGGTCACTTATGGCCATATTAAAGGTGGATTCTTATGATCTCTTTTAACCCTGAGGCGGACCCTAGCCTCTTAAGACCCCATCCTAATACGTTAATGTTCTTAAGTCTATACTCTCACTTGTAATATGAGAAGTAGTATTGCGAACATTAGTACTAAATTGATATTATGGTAGGACACCTATGTCGCATAAGACTTCCCTTAGACAGTTGGTGTGCATGCTATGGCTACATATCCTTTTGTAAACCAGTATTGTCCCTAGTTTTAGCCCTTACAAGCTCCTAGAGAAAGTGGACTACACCAGAAAATGCCTTTAGTAGTGTTTAAAAAACGCTACCAAAAACTTTGGTAGCGTTTTAGAAAACGCTACTACAGGTCCCGCAACTAAAAGTCTTATTTTTTCTGTTGCGTTTCCATAAATGCTGCCAAACTAAGGCAACCAAATATTTTCTGCAGCATTTAAAAAATCCAACCAAAAGTAACATATTTTGGTTGCGTTTGTGCTTGGCTCTTTTATTGAAGTTTCTGTAGCGTTTATTTTATGTAACTAAAAACTTTTCGTTGCATTTAATTTATGCCACTGTAAATTCAAATATTATTTTATGTTTGTTTCAGTAACGTTTCAGAAACGTTATTGAAATGTATTGATTTTTTTGTAGCATATTTTAAATGCTACTATATACTGGTAATAGCTTACATTGTTTCCAGCAGCTGCTTTGTAATAATCATACCAAAATCATCAACAATCATATAAAGATCATATTTAAACCAACAATCAACCAATCATATAATCAACATATTTATAAAATTGAAAACAAGTAATTACAAAACTACTATCCATAACCATTTAGATAATAATTGTTTGACAAAATGAGCAAGTTCACATACCACAAACATTTTCAAAGAGTTTTACTTAAGTACCAACTAATATCATAATACATATAACAATTGAAGTCATGTCAGTTGTTGGTGATGGTCTTTACTCCAAAGAAAAGCTAATTACCTGTAAACACATTCAATAATCAACAATAAGTATTTGTCGTGAATTATCAAATAACATTCAAATAATGTTAATTGATTGTTATTAAAACAAACACATAAATAATTAAAATGAATATTAAATAACATTCAGACAATACTGTACATTATGATTCATTTCAAACGAACGTACAATCAATAAAATGCTAACTAACTGGAATAACGCTAACAAAATTATCGAAACTAGAAACAAAATCTTTGCTAACACTTCCAAAACAAGTGGAAAAAAATCTATGCTAACAGCCATCTTCATTTTAGTTATAATTATTATTTTTGGTAGTTAAAACTGTGGAGAATAAAGGATGCAAAACAAAAGCATGTTTGGTAGTCAAAACTGTGGAGAATATATGTAGTCAAAGCTTTGTCGCAGTTGCATTGCAAGCTTTGCAGTGTAAAGCTATGCAGTGCAAGCTTATGCAGTGCAAAGCTTGCACCGGCAAGCTTGCCGCGGCAAAGCTTTGCCTGCAAGCTTATGGAGTGCAAAGCTTGCATTGCATGCAAAGCTTTGCAGTGCAAGCTTATGCAGTGCAAAGCTTTGCGCTGCAAAGCTTTGCCACAGTTGCATTGCAAGCTTTGCAGTGCAAAGCTATGCGGTACAAGCTTATGGAGTGCAAAGCTTGCACTGCATAGCTTGCACCGGCAAGCTTGCCGCAGCAAAGCTTTGCCTGCAAGCACGCGGCAAGCTTTGCCTGCAAGCTTATGCAGTACAAAGATTGCACTGCATGCAAAGCTATGTAGTGCAAGCTTACGCAGTGCAAAGCTTTGCACTGCATAGCTTGCACCGGCAAGCTTTGCACTGCAAAGCTTTGCCGAGCTTTGCACTGCATAGCTTGCACTACATAGCTTGCACTGCAAAGATTTGCCGCAGTTGCATTGCAAGCTTTGCAGTGCAAAGCTATGCAGTACAAGCTTATGCAGTGCAAAGCTTGCACTGCATAGCTTGCACCGGCAAGCTTGCTGCAACAAAGCTTTGCCTGCAAGCATGCGACAAGCTTTGCCTACAAGCTTATGTAGTGCAAAGATTGCACTGCATGCAAAGCTATGTAGTGCAAAGCTTGCAACGGCAAGCTTTGCACTGCAAAGCTTTGCCGCAGTTGCATTGCAAGCTTTGCAGTGCAAAGCTATGCAGTGCAAGCTTATGCAGTGCATAGCTTGCACCAGCAAGCTTTGCAGTGCAAATAGCTTGCACCGACAAACTTTGCACTGCAAATAGCTTGCACTGGCAAGCTTTGCAGTGCAAAGCTTTGCACCGGCAAGCTTTGCAGTGCAAAGCTTTGCACTACAAACCATATTTTTTTTATTTGCAGTGCTAATCATATTTGCAGTGCTAACTGTAACGACCCGGATTTTTGGCCGTTGAATTCTGAATATTTAAATTTGTTTTAAAAATTTTAATTGAATTACATATAGGAATTTATTAATTAAAAACGAAGTTTGAACGTAATTTATAATATAATTATAAAACGAGCTTGGAATCGCGCGGCAGTTCGTAATATAGAGTTTTGAACTTCAACTGAGGATACAGGATCCGATATAAGTCGGATTTCTGTGAAACAAGACACGTTGGAACCGTATTGATTATAGTTTTCATATGAAAGAGAAAAATCCAGATTTCGTGTTATAATTTGTTAGTTATGGTCAAATCAAATTTTGAAATAGTCGCTATGAAAATCGTTATTTTAAATTATACGTGTTAAAATAGCCGTTTTGCAAACGGACTCAGATTTCGATGAAATCAGTTTCATTGGGACCGTAGCGTTAAATTTTTGTACGGTGGTGAGTGGCGTGGAAAACCGATGTCGTATGTGACCACGGTAGCCGTAAACGCTCGTTCAGTGCAATTAAATTAATTCAACTGAATAAAGGGATATTAGAATGTAACTTGAACAGACGATCGAATCAGGCCACGAAACCAATTCCGGTGAGTTCGTAGCATCGGATATAGTCAGGGTAGGTATATGGTTTGTTATTTTTAGAGATCGGCAAATTTGGTGTTCAGAAGGGCAGTGCGGTACGCGCCAAAAACAGTCTACCGGGGCAACAGTCTCGGAATGCGACGAAACTAGTGCCGTTGGATTCGTATCGAAAAGTTATTGTCGGTGTTCGTTGTTTCAAGTTGTTTTGATTTATCTGGTGATCGTGAAAAAATTAAACGCGTGTTGATTTCTGGTTTTATAAAGGAAATTTTTTCATACGATGTCGGAATTCGACGAAACTTGTCCCATTGGGTTCAGAATACCTTTTTGCACCAAGATTAGCTTTTTCATCAGTAAACAGAAGTCAACTGTAATTAGTTCTACTTGATACTTCACCGCGAAGTTTCGTTATAATATAAAATAATAATATCTTTAAAACCGTACCCAGATCTTTTAAAAATGCAAATCTCTCACATAAGCACAGACCTATTGCTATAACAATAAATGAACGCACATGCCGAGTTTTCTCTTCAGGCAGACAAGACTCCCACGCAGACTTACATTTTTATAAACCTACGCTGTCATCAATCAAAAAGTTGTACACGCTAGCCGGTCTATATATCAAAACCTTGCCGACAAAGTAAATTAAAAATCAACGCACCTATATATACTTTACAGCTGCCCTATACACCTAACACTTTGGTAGCACGTAAACTTTTGCCTATTTAAACGCACCAATTCCCATCGTTCATTTCGATTCTAAAACCCTACTTGCAAATTCTTTTTCACCTAGAGCACAAAATACAACAATCACTTCTCTAAGTTTCAGTAAATAAATTCGTGAGGCTCGACTTGAGCTGTGAGGTACGGCATGGCATTTCTGAGTGCTGAGTCGCGTACTGGCCTTGAGGGCGTCAGAGGGAGATACGAGGCTGAGCTGGCCAGAATATCGACAGGAAGGCACTGACTTCGATTCGATTTTTCGGAGGGGAGAGGGTCTCGAGTTGAATGGGATTAAAGGCGGTGAAGGCCAGATCTTCGGGCGGTGGCAGTTGTGGTATGACGCGTTGGAGTTGGGCTGTGAGGAGATGTGGTATTGATTGGTTTAAGGAAAGCGTGCAGGAGTTGTGAAGAAAGGAAAACACAAGGAGTTCAATACTTGAAGAGGGATCTAACGTCGGAAATGATGATGAGTGGAGAAACGTGAAAGAGCTGGTCATTTGTTTTCTGTAAAGAGGGACGAGGTAATGCTGTTGGAGGAAAGTGAAACTGGTCATTACGAGTTATAGAAAAAAAAAAGAAAAAAAAAAGAAAAAAAAGGGGTATCAGGGACTTGTTTTGAAACATTTGCATGGACAGGAGAATTTGCATCATTAGAATGGGAAAGGAGTAGCAGGATTCGAACTATCTCAGCATGGAAGGAAGGAGGATTAGCAGGGAAGAGATGTGTTTAAAGGGGTCAACAAGATTAACATGGGTATCAGCTGTTAATAGGTAAAATTAGTTTAAGTAACTAGTTGGTAGAATTTTAGATTAGCATATTAATGGCTAAATGTTTAACGGGTTAACAATTATTAAAGTGTTTAATTTGGATTAGCCTATTAATCATTTTTACGGCCACATTTTCCCTTCTTAAGTCATGACAAAAATGTTAACATCAAATATAATCCAACCATTTTGTTAGTAACTAAGTAATGGTGTAATTGTATTAGGATTTTAAGCAAGTGGGGCCAGCATTTGATGTGGTCTTGAATGAGGAAGCATGTGTTTTGAAGCATGCAGATGAAAGGAGGATCCATCAGGCCGGAATTTCAAAGTGAAAACGTAATTTATTTAATTTGTCAGTCAGTTAAAATTTAATATACTTATGTAATTAATTATTATATATAAACATATAAGATAATAACAGTCATAACATGGTCATGTGTTAACAGAATCACGTGAAACCAGTCACGTTGGAATCGTGATGACAAGAACTATATTGTGAAACTGATTTCACTATGAACGAAGCTACTGGAAATTCATGATAAAAATTGAACGTTTGTTCGATATTAGAATGAAACAAAAGCAGAATCATCAACTGCAAAACGAGGTGAGTAAACTCACTAACTCTGTCTCGTTTATATTTTTATATAAACGAGTTTTGAATTTATTTTATACTGTGTGATGGTTGTTTGGTTGCATGGTTGATAAAACTGGTTGATAAGATTACATCGTCGGTCGATGATCAGTTCTAATATTTCATATTGATGTGAAATAATATTATTGATGTTACTAACATCTGTGGATGCAGGGAAACAGGTTGGAGGGATCCAACTGGATCCCTCAACATTTTATTTACTGTTTTATTTGATGGTGATATATGTTATGCTACATTATTCATGGTTGAATTTGTGTGTTTGATTTACCCTGGCCTTAGGAACCTAGTATTTTAGATACCGTAAAATATCATTGAATGTGAAAAAAGGAAATTAGAATTTAAAAGCAGAGTTTATTTCCAAATTAGAAATAATTTCTTTTTCATTGAGTTGCAAATGGAAACCTATTCCATGGGGTAAACCAAGAAAAATGTTATAAATAAAGATATAAATTAAGTGGATCATTAACCATTGGATAAATTAAAAGGTGAGTTCAAATATGAATGTATATTTGAAAGTGAGTATCGGTTTTGAAACCAATATTTGGAAATGGATCCGAATTTAGCAAATTACAGAGGAAAGTTTAAAGAAAGATTTTCAAATGCTTAAACTAAAAGAATAAATAGTTTTTAAAACAAGGAAATATTTTGCAAATAAAATGTATATAAAAAGGGGATTTATAGAAATCGAATTAAGTGGTTAGAAAATGTATAGTTTATGAATATGTTTTATAGGAGAACTTGAATTGTTTAAAATAAACAGAATTTATAAATGAACAACGGAAGCGTGTGCGTCGCACACGGTATTTTATTCAAAACAGCAATCATAACGCTGTTGTTATAAGAAATGCTTTTTAAAATTTTAAACAGCGATTTTAACGCTGTCTTTGTAAGGAATGCTTTTATAAAACTAAACAGTGATTTTAGCGCTGTTGTTATAATAGATGTTGTAAATCTATACAGCAATTTTAGACGCTGCTGTTATAATAAATGTCTTGGTAAATCTAAATAGCAATTTTAACGCTGCCGTTATAACAACTGTTTTAATAGCAATCTTAATGCTATGGTTATGATAAGTATTCTATAATGCTAGACAACGGTTTTAACGCTGTTGTTGAAAGCAATGTTTGGTTTAAAGTTGTGAGCTCTGACTATTTCAAAGTTAAGAATGTCGTTCAGTTAAGGTCTGAGAGGTAATTATACCCCAACTTGACTAACTGCATTATTGACGGAGAAATGGTTAAGGCGATAGTAAGGATTGGTTAGTGATATCGTTAGTTAACGAATGATTTATGATTTGAGTTATAATAACGATGTTTATAACATCAATTAATTCAGAGGATTTAGAAATGTTTTCTAACTGAAGTAAAAGATATTTTCTCAATAAAGGAACTATATATATATTGGAAATGTTTTCCAATAATCAAGAGAGAAAATAGAGCTTTGAAAGAACACGAAAGGTGGAAAATGGGAATTGGAAATGATAATGTAATAAAGAACTAATATAAAAAGGGCCCAGTGTTGTTTGATGCTTGA
The DNA here is from genome assembly GCA_030737875.1 of Allium sativum. Taxonomy (NCBI): domain Eukaryota; kingdom Viridiplantae; phylum Streptophyta; class Magnoliopsida; order Asparagales; family Amaryllidaceae; genus Allium; species Allium sativum. The sequence goes on from CM060911.1 coordinate 198,278,713, forward strand.
TTGATAGAATTTTCATTTGGAAATAGGACCGTTGATTGTATGGATGTTTCTTTGATAGTTAAATCACCGACTATCAAAGTTTTATATTTTTTTTATATATACCTCCGTTGTTAATATGGAGAGACCGGGATCAGATCTGATATCTGAAAACCACTCCGTATTGGCGTAAGCGTTATGAAGCAACTTATGCTGAAGACAATTGAAGACGGAGTTATGCAAGGGCTATCCTGTTTACGGGTTAGTGCCTTCGGTTTGTCCAGACCCAGGACAACTTGTATGGACGAGTGTCTGACAGAGTATTTCCAAAGGGGGTTACGTACGTTGATTCCTTCAAACGTACGAAGTTGGTGGCATAGAAGGGAAACTTCTTTAGCCTAACAAATCTGAGTATTTTTGTGGGAATCAATTAGTGATTTCCGATGGATCTGACGATGTGGCATTCAAAGTGAATGATGGCCAGATGTTCTGGAAGATAATTCAAACCTCAAGCCTCATCAACCCGGAATTGGACAAAAATCGGGCAGGCAGCATGGCTATGTGGGTCGCACCCATTAGGATGTATAATCACCTATCTAGAGAAATTCCTTTTGCTTCTTAAATCTATCGATGCTGTCCCTTTTAGGGAGGCGGTTGCTGATCCCAACCGTCGGTGGTATACATTCGATACACTCAAGCGAAATGAGTGGTCGGTCATGTGTGGGCCGGGTTGCAAGATGTTCTTGTTGAACCCAGTGTATTCGTCTCTAGAGATACACTAGCGGCAGGTGGTCCCATACCTTGTCATGTTGGAAATCCAATCTCCAATAAGCGCCCTACGGTTTTTTTTGATTTTATATTATATATGGAGCGTGAGATGCAAGCGTTTCGCTAGATTCTATTTATTTGATGTAGACACTATTATAATATCACCAGATTTTGATATCAAATGTTTTGGGTTATCGTAAGGTAAAAACCATCCGTGTTTATGTGTGGATCGGTCTTACGATTATCATTTCTTTCGAAAAGATTTTGAAAGTTGAACAAATGGTTGGAGTTTACTCACACCAGTCCCATGACTGACCCAGAGTTTATTTTGTTTGTTTTCCCTAAACTCTTGGGTGCCCAAATTTGTACGGGCAGTCAAGTAGTCGGGATTTTACAGATTCACTTGAAGAAGCTTGAAGCAGGAGGCTTCACCAGTTGGCTATAGACTATTATATTTTCCGCTGTGTACTATGTTGTATCTGGAAACAGGTGTTTATAACTGTTCCAGGGATAACCGTTGTGCTCTGATAATGGTATGTATATACACTTATCGTTTGTATTTCAAAAGTTATATTATATAATATATTTTATTCGTTCCGCTGTGAGTTTCTGATCTTCGTTTTCTTCTATTCTAATATTTCTTTCTTTCTATTCCTCATCCTCTAAATTCTTCCTAATAATGATTCGTGTTTCTGTGCATTTTGGGTTGGACGTGTTGGGTTATTAGCTGACACAAAGTGTACGGAAGTTCGGGTCGTTTCATTTGGTATCAGAGCTGAAGGTTAAGTGATTACCTTGGCTCTGTGGCGTGACTCAATAGAGATGGGGTTAGTAATACCCTAGATTGAGTTTGAGTGCATATATATATGAGCGCGTATTTGTAGATTTGATATAAAATTTGTTTTATATTGTGTTGACTGATTTGCTGAGTGGTTTATGAATTCTGGTCGATACAGGATGTACAACTGTATCGATAGGTGTTTCTAAACTCTCGAACAGAACAAATCGACTCAGTATTGTTTTAAAGTGGGTAAGTGATATAATTTGCCCAAAAGTTATTTTGATAAAAAGGGATAATTTTCTGAAATTATTGAATGTGTTGATTGTTATTACAATCAAATGGAATTATAAAGAAGTGGTTATATTTATAACCAAATTGAATTTGTATATGAATGAGATATAAAAATAAACTATATTAGAATTAAATTCAAACCATAAATTGGAATTTAAAATCCCGGATATTTTGAAAATATTCCTTGAAGTATTTTAAAGGTGATATAGCATTGGTTTGAAGAGATTTTTGAATTAGAAAGGTTTAAATGGATTTGAAAGTAATTAAGCACTGAAATCACTTCAGTGGCGAGAAAATAATTCTGATGATGGACTGCAGCATTATCGGTATTCATTTTCAAGTTTCTGAGTGACGAATTGCTACCATAGTAATTTGGGAATGAAAAATTTGTTTGCAAAGGACAAGTTGTTTTAGAAATTCAAATGTTTTGAATTGAGTCGATTATAAATATATGTGTACAAATATATATGATTTCGAACTAATTTGAAATAAAACCCGGGAATTTGAATTCTGAAATTAAAATTTAACTTGTCTAAGTTAAATAAGTTGAAATGGTAAAAATGTATCAAATGGATGGAAATTTAACTTAAGTTAAATGGAAATTGAAACTCAAACCGAATAAGTGGATTGATTCTGAAATGAAGGTCAAGTGGAATCGATAGGATGGAAGTGAACTAATCAGAAGTTGATTAGAGATCTGACAACTGGAGGTTGGATTGATTTGAAACCAACTGGAAATGGATATATGTATGATGAGCAGAATGGAAGAAAGTGCAAGAGATAGAATTATGCCCGACAAAAAGGTACATGTTTACAATATTGTTTGGGTTGATGATTTTATGAGGCTATGAGGCAAGCCACTTGGCTTTTTGATTTTCTTTTGGATTGGAGAAGGCCTAGAAAAGGCGAGTTGCGCTTGTACCGATTGAGTCGTGCAGAGGAGATGCTGCCGAAATTTTTCAGAATTTAAAGTGTTAGAAAATTTTCAGATTTTTTTTTTTTTTCGTTAGTAAGAATAAATGAATATTTTAATTGAAATAAATTGGTCCAGTTAAACTGGAGTTAAGAGGTGAAAAACAAAAAGGATTATTGGACCTAGTTAACAGGGTACGTAGCATCTTTTCCTACCTTAGCAATTTCGAGGACGAAATTATTTTAAGGGGGAAGGAATGTAACGACCCGGATTTTTGGCCGTTGAATTCTGAATATTTAAATTTGTTTTAAAAATTTTAATTGAATTACATATAGGAATTTATTAATTAAAAACGAAGTTTGAACGTAATTTATAATATAATTATAAAACGAGCTTGGAATCGCGCGGCAGTTCGTAATATAGAGTTTTGAACTTCAACTGAGGATACAGGATCCGATATAAGTCGGATTTCTGTGAAACAAGACACGTTGGAACCGTATTGATTATAGTTTTCATATGAAAGAGAAAAATCCAGATTTCGTGTTATAATTTGTTAGTTATGGTCAAATCAAATTTTGAAATAGTCGCTATGAAAATCGTTATTTTAAATTATACGTGTTAAAATAGCCGTTTTGCAAACGGACTCAGATTTCGATGAAATCAGTTTCATTGGGACCGTAGCGTTAAATTTTTGTACGGTGGTGAGTGGCGTGGAAAACCGATGTCGTATGTGACCACGGTAGCCGTAAACGCTCGTTCAGTGCAATTAAATTAATTCAACTGAATAAAGGGATATTAGAGTGTAACTTGAACAGACGATCGAATCAGGCCACGAAACCAATTCCGGTGAGTTCGTAGCATCGGATATAGTCATGGTAGGTATATGGTTTGTTATTTTTAGAGATCGGCAAATTTGGTGTTCAGAAGGGCAGTGCGGTACGCGCCAAAAACAGTCTACCGGGGCAACAGTCTCGGAATGCGACGAAACTAGTGCCGTTGGATTCGTATCGAAAAGTTATTGTCGGTGTTCGTTGTTTCAAGTTGTTTTGATTTATCTGGTGATCGTGAAAAAATTAAACGCGTGTTGATTTCTGGTTTTATAAAGGAAATTTTTTCATACGATGTCGGAATTCGACGAAACTTGTCCCATTGGGTTCAGAATACCTTTTTGCACCAAGATTAGCTTTTTCATCAGTAAACAGAAGTCAACTGTAATTAGTTCTACTTGATACTTCACCGCGAAGTTTCGTTATAATATAAAATAATAATATCTTTAAAACCGTACCCAGATCTTTTAAAAATGCAAATCTCTCACATAAGCACAGACCTATTGCTATAACAATAAATGAACGCACATGCCGAGTTTTCTCTTCAGGCAGACAAGACTCCCACGCAGACTTACATTTTTATAAACCTACGCTGTCATCAATCAAAAAGTTGTACACGCTAGCCGGTCTATATATCAAAACCTTGCCGACAAAGTAAATTAAAAATCAACGCACCTATATATACTTTACAGCTGCCCTATACACCTAACACTTTGGTAGCACGTAAACTTTTGCCTATTTAAACGCACCAATTCCCATCGTTCATTTCGATTCTAAAACCCTACTTGCAAATTCTTTTTCACCTAGAGCACAAAATACAACAATCACTTCTCTAAGTTTCAGTAAATAAATTCGTGAGGCTCGACTTGAGCTGTGAGGTACGGCATGGCATTTCTGAGTGCTGAGTCGCGTACTGGCCTTGAGGGCGTCAGAGGGAGATACGAGGCTGAGCTGGCCAGAATATCGACAGGAAGGCACTGACTTCGATTCGATTTTTCGGAGGGGAGAGGGTCTCGAGTTGAATGGGATTAAAGGCGGTGAAGGCCAGATCTTCGGGCGGTGGCAGTTGTGGTATGACGCGTTGGAGTTGGGCTGTGAGGAGATGTGGTATTGATTGGTTTAAGGAAAGCGTGCAGGAGTTGTGAAGAAAGGAAAACACAAGGAGTTCAATACTTGAAGAGGGATCTAACGTCGGAAATGATGATGAGTGGAGAAACGTGAAAGAGCTGGTCATTTGTTTTCTGTAAAGAGGGACGAGGTAATGCTGTTGGAGGAAAGTGAAACTGGTCATTACGAGTTATAGAAAAAAAAAAGAAAAAAAAGGGGTATCAGGGACTTGTTTTGAAACATTTGCATGGACAGGAGAATTTGCATCATTAGAATGGGAAAGGAGTAGCAGGATTCGAACTATCTCAGCATGGAAGGAAGGAGGATTAGCAGGGAAGAGATGTGTTTAAAGGGGTCAACAAGATTAACATGGGTATCAGCTGTTAATAGGTAAAATTAGTTTAAGTAACTAGTTGGTAGAATTTTAGATTAGCATATTAATGGCTAAATGTTTAACGGGTTAACAATTATTAAAGTGTTTAATTTGGATTAGCCTATTAATCATTTTTACGGCCACATTTTCCCTTCTTAAGTCATGACAAAAATGTTAACATCAAATATAATCCAACCATTTTGTTAGTAACTAAGTAATGGTGTAATTGTATTAGGATTTTAAGCAAGTGGGGCCAGCATTTGATGTGGTCTTGAATGAGGAAGCATGTGTTTTGAAGCATGCAGATGAAAGGAGGATCCATCAGGCCGGAATTTCAAAGTGAAAACGTAATTTATTTAATTTGTCAGTCAGTTAAAATTTAATATACTTATGTAATTAATTATTATATATAAACATATAAGATAATAACAGTCATAACATGGTCATGTGTTAACAGAATCACGTGAAACCAGTCACGTTGGAATCGTGATGACAAGAACTATATTGTGAAACTGATTTCACTATGAACGAAGCTACTGGAAATTCATGATAAAAATTGAACGTTTGTTCGATATTAGAATGAAACAAAAGCAGAATCATCAACTGCAAAACGAGGTGAGTAAACTCACTAACTCTGTCTCGTTTATATTTTTATATAAACGAGTTTTGAATTTATTTTATACTGTGTGATGGTTGTTTGGTTGCATGGTTGATAAAACTGGTTGATAAGATTACATCGTCGGTCGATGATCAGTTCTAATATTTCATATTGATGTGAAATAATATTATTGATGTTACTAACATCTGTGGATGCAGGGAAACAGGTTGGAGGGATCCAACTGGATCCCTCAACATTTTATTTACTGTTTTATTTGATGGTGATATATGTTATGCTACATTATTCATGGTTGAATTTGTGTGTTTGATTTACCCTGGCCTTAGGAACCTGGTATTTTAGATACCGTAAAATATCATTGAATGTGAAAAAAGGAAATTAGAATTTAAAAGCAGAGTTTATTTCCAAATTAGAAATAATTTCTTTTTCATTGAGTTGCAAATGGAAACCTATTCCATGGGGTAAACCAAGAAAAATGTTATAAATAAAGATATAAATTAAGTGGATCATTAACCATTGGATAAATTAAAAGGTGAGTTCAAATATGAATGTATATTTGAAAGTGAGTATCGGTTTTGAAACCAATATTTGGAAATGGATCCGAATTTAGCAAATTACAGAGGAAAGTTTAAAGAAAGATTTTCAAATGCTTAAACTAAAAGAATAAATAGTTTTTAAAACAAGGAAATATTTTGCAAATAAAATGTATATAAAAAGGGGATTTATAGAAATCGAATTAAGTGGTTAGAAAATGTATAGTTTATGAATATGTTTTATAGGAGAACTTGAATTGTTTAAAATAAACAGAATTTATAAATGAACAACGGAAGCGTGTGCGTCGCACACGGTATTTTATTCAAAACAGCAATCATAACGCTGTTGTTATAAGAAATGCTTTTTAAAATTTTAAACAGCGATTTTAACGCTGTCTTTGTAAGGAATGCTTTTATAAAACTAAACAGTGATTTTAGCGCTGTTGTTATAATAGATGTTGTAAATCTATACAGCAATTTTAGACGCTGCTGTTATAATAAATGTCTTGGTAAATCTAAATAGCAATTTTAACGCTGCCGTTATAACAACTGTTTTAATAGCAATCTTAATGCTATGGTTATGATAAGTATTCTATAATGCTAGACAACGGTTTTAACGCTGTTGTTGAAAGCAATGTTTGGTTTAAAGTTGTGAGCTCTGACTATTTCAAAGTTAAGAATGTCGTTCAGTTAAGGTCTGAGAGGTAATTATACCCCAACTTGACTAACTGCATTATTGACGGAGAAATGGTTAAGGCGATAGTAAGGATTGGTTAGTGATATCGTTAGTTAACGAATGATTTATGATTTGAGTTATAATAACGATGTTTATAACATCAATTAATTCAGAGGATTTAGAAATGTTTTCTAACTGAAGTAAAAGATATTTTCTCAATAAAGGAACTATATATATATTGGAAATGTTTTCCAATAATCAAGAGAGAAAATAGAGCTTTGAAAGAACACGAAAGGTGGAAAATGGGAATTGGAAATGATAATGTAATAAAGAACTAATATAAAAAGGGCCCAGTGTTGTTTGATGCTTGATTGATAGAATTTTCATTTGGAAATAGGACCGTTGATTGTATGGATGTTTCTTTGATAGTTAAATCACCGACTATCAAAGTTTTATATTTTTTTTATATATACCTCCGTTGTTAATATGGAGAGACCGGGATCAGATCTGATATCTGAAAACCACTCCGTATTGGCGTAAGCGTTATGAAGCAACTTATGCTGAAGACAATTGAAGACGGAGTTATGCAAGGGCTATCCTGTTTACGGGTTAGTGCCTTCGGTTTGTCCAGACCCAGGACAACTTGTATGGACGAGTGTCCGACAGAGTATTTCCAAAGGGGGTTACGTACGTTGATTCCTTCAAACGTACGAAGTTGGTGGCATAGAAGGGAAACTTCTTTAGCCTAACAAATCTGAGTATTTTTGTGGGAATCAATTAGTGATTTCCGATGGATCTGACGATGTGGCATTCAAAGTGAATGATGGCCAGATGTTCTGGAAGATAATTCAAACCTCAAGCCTCATCAACCCGGAATTGGACAAAAATCGGGCAGGCAGCATGGCTATGTGGGTCGCACCCATTAGGATGTATAATCACCTATCTAGAGAAATTCCTTTTGCTTCTTAAATCTATCGATGCTGTCCCTTTTAGGGAGGCGGTTGCTGATCCCAACCGTCGGTGGTATACATTCGATACACTCAAGCGAAATGAGTGGTCGGTCATGTGTGGGCCGGGTTGCAAGATGTTCTTGTTGAACCCAGTGTATTCGTCTCTAGAGATACACTAGCGGCAGGTGGTCCCATACCTTGTCATGTTGGAAATCCAATCTCCAATAAGCGCCCTACGGTTTTTTTTGATTTTATATTATATATGGAGCGTGAGATGCAAGCGTTTCGCTAGATTCTATTTATTTGATGTAGACACTATTATAATATCACCAGATTTTGATATCAAATGTTTTGGGTTATCGTAAGGTAAAAACCATCCGTGTTTATGTGTGGATCGGTCTTACGATTATCATTTCTTTCGAAAAGATTTTGAAAGTTGAACAAATGGTTGGAGTTTACTCACACCAGTCCCATGACTGACCCAGAGTTTATTTTGTTTGTTTTCCCTAAACTCTTGGGTGCCCAAATTTGTACGGGCAGTCAAGTAGTCGGGATTTTACAGATTCACTTGAAGAAGCTTGAAGCAGGAGGCTTCACCAGTTGGCTATAGACTATTATATTTTCCGCTGTGTACTATGTTGTATCTGGAAACAGGTGTTTATAACTGTTCCAGGGATAACCGTTGTGCTCTGATAATGGTATGTATATACACTTATCGTTTGTATTTCAAAAGTTATATTATATAATATATTTTATTCGTTCCGCTGTGAGTTTCTGATCTTCGTTTTCTTCTATTCTAATATTTCTTTCTTTCTATTCCTCATCCTCTAAATTCTTCCTAATAATGATTCGTGTTTCTGTGCATTTTGGGTTGGACGTGTTGGGTTATTAGCTGACACAAAGTGTACGGAAGTTCGGGTCGTTTCACTAACCATATTTTTTTGCAGTGCTAACCATATTTTTTTGTAGTGCTAACCATATGTTTGTATTTTTTTTTCCGGATATGTTTGCGGTGCTAACCATATTTAAAGTGCTAATCATATTTACAGTGCTAACCATATTTTGTAGTGCTAACCATATTCTTGCAGTGCTAACCATGTTTACAGTTCTAAGCGTATTCCTACATTCACAAAGTGTGATTTACTGTTATGCTAACTTTTCAAACGCTAAAGAAAATGATAGCTCTTGAACAGTCTGATAGGAAGAAATCATAAAAAAATATTGTTAAACTGAAAAATAATACTTACTTGAACTTGATTCCCCAATGGCACAGGCCGTCGGCCAAGCTACGGTAGTTCCAAAAGCCTCTTCTATGTTTGTGCACTCCGATGTTGGTCTCCACAGTATTGCATCATTAACTCCCACAAAGTCTACTCAAACTTTTACCACGTCTTTTCCTAAAGGAACTCAGTGCACCGCTGATGTAGGATCAGTTGAAGCGATAGTTCCTTTGGTCACTACTCGTCCATTTTCAGCCACGTCAATCAACCTGCATTTATTATTTGCTATCAGAATCGAGCCATGTTGGATAAGTAAACCAAAATAACATTTTTTTACAAGATAGATCAGTCAAAATATTATGTAATTTGTTATGAAAACTGAAATGAAGCATTTACAACATAAATGCAATATATTTTACCACTTTACCATGATGATTCAGTGTCCAATAAATTACCTGACGAGTTGATTTAGCCTTGCAAAGAGAAGTTAAAATGTTTGTTGCAGCCTTGAAAGGAGAAGACACAAAGCTTGTTTTTTCAGCTACAACTTTTGACTTTGGCCATGCTATTTTCTTGCCAACGGCCTCTTTAATGCATGGCATATCTACTGTGGGGCGCCACAAGTAAGCATCCTCTTTTTTTGCGTAGTCTACCCAAACCACCACAGCTAACGGACCAAGCGGAATACTGTTCACAATCATGTTTGAATCACTCGAGCAAAGTCTTCCTTCGGCAACCAACACCTCATCCTCATACCAATCATAAAGCTTGCATTTGTTGTTAGTGCTACTAGTTTTACTCTAAAAAGAACAATAAATGTATTTAAATGAAAATATATGTATATACAATCACAAACAGTTACCGTGAATCATAAATTTTACCGTAAGGTCTTCTATCATGTGTCCTCCCAGAGCAACAACACAATTTGCAGGCCATGCCACTGACTTATCCTTAGTTGCTCCTAATATTGATAAACTAGATGTAGGCTTCCACAAATAAGCATCTGGTCTCTTTATGCAACTTACAACAACTTTCACAGCATTTAGTCCAATACGGATGTCATTGACAACTTCATTTGGATCGTTGGACACCACTCTCCCTTCGGCCACAATTTCATCGGTCCCATCCCAATTCAACAGCTCACATACATTGTCATTATTCTACAATCATTCAATCAAAAATTATGTTGATTATTGAATTTACAACTAAACTCTAAATGGTGATATATCAATATAAATGATTTATACCATTTCAGCTATGCATCCTTCTTTTGAACATTCGTTACCCTGCCAAATTGTCAAGGTAAAATACATGTTAACATTCATAGAAAACCAGCAAAAAGCAAAAGTCATTTGGCTATCTAATGAAATTCGAATGATGATTTAGAATGATCAGAACTCTTGATAATTGAAGACCAGGACTTGTAGACAGATTTAAATCGCAACAGAGACACTACTGTTAAATATAATAAAGTGTTGAATAGTATATGGTAGTGTATATCAACTATTGTGTATCTATATCCATTGATCAATATTTGATGGTGCTCTGCAAATAATGAATGAACGCATAAGGTCAATTTGAACACATAATTTTAAATCATCAAATTATTGCAAATCAATGCTCAATGTATTTGATGAAACTACAGAAATAACTTAATATGACAAGTCTGAAAGTATTAAAATTTGAATACAGCAGCAGACGGTTCTACAAAATGCCAAAAAAAGAAAAAGACTCATTGGTTTGAAAGACTCAACTGAAGCCCAAAAATCATCAAATGATAAACATTGCAAAGTCCACTCAGATAATACATTCATTTCTCTTCAAAATTCAAAAGAAAACAGTTTCAGAAGTTTATAGGAAAAAAAAACGAAAAATACACATTGGTACTTAGATTACTATTTGACAACATCATTGAAAATGTGGCATCAAACCAAAGTCACAACATTGAAGATAATTATGTTTGATAAGGTAGAATGCCAAAAGGACGTGGTTGGACAAAATGCAAGAATGTGATTAAATACCAATGACAACAAGGGCTGGCTTTGATGATATTTAGTTGGGTGTGTGTTGTTCAGGGTGGCTGGATGGTGTACTACGTCTAAGTATATGGATTTGCATGTACGTACGTAACTTAGCTCCATGCTACTGCTATCGCTTTTTTGAGCCTGTATATTATTTATGACTAGTAACTAGGTATGTTAGTCGGATGTAAAACTATTATTTTTATGCATATCGCTTTCCAACTCTGGGTCGTATATCCTTTCTCTCTAAAAATTAGAAAAGTATTTAGCTATCCAGGAAGTTGCTCATCATTAGCCTCAAATCTAAGAACGCACAAGCACATTTCATGACTTGGAAAATTCAGCATTTCCAAACAAGAGGCATCTAAACATAAGATTCAAATCTATCAATTCACATTGTGTGTTTTTATGGAGTGCAATTTTGTTAATTCAGATATGTCAATTCAGCATTTGGTAAAGGTGGAGTAATTAAAGCGGAGTACTTTATTGCATAAAACTTTGTAATCCATCTTCTTCCAAGAGAAAAATTGTATAGAATATGCATACAGATATTTTGTTAACCATTCAGTTGTTGTATTTCATTTTATGAGCTAGTTGTTTAATATTTATTTTAGCCGTTCTTTTTTTTCCCCGATTGTCCACATCTTTCGCCTTTCAAAATTTTCTTTCGAGTTTAATCAATTACCATTATGGTAACCATATGCCAATATGGATTTGTTATATTGTAGAGGATTAGAAATCAATCAAGCTACATCATATGATGTTATTTTACTGTGAACAACTAGTAGCAGAAATAGGATCTTGTACTGTTGAAACCTAATTGAAGAAAGCATAAAATACTTGATGTTAAGCATGATTAGTATCTGGAAAAATGACCGATTTCAAATCAATACAACGATAATATATTCTTAATCTTAAGTTGATGTACATATAAAATTCAGTTTAATTGGATTTTTACTTTTTCAATTACTTCAGTTTTCCTTTAAACTATACTATAATTTTTTGAATAAAATCTAATTTGAAATAAGTTTTATATATTGCATATTGAACACCATAAGGGTTGGTTTTTCCACCGTTGTGCAGTACTACTAGTATCATCTTATATCTAATTTCCAAATTTAACAGCATGGATATGTGCTCTCATAATAGATGGCCCATATCTAATGCTTTTTTTTAGACTATTTATACTGTGATCAGGTGCTTAACATACAACTGTACACGGTCTATTGTCTTTGGAGGTGGGGATTTTTATTATACATCTCTCTGTTTAGATTGAGAAAACCAATATATAAAACAGTAAACAAATAAAACTCCTTTAATTTTTGTCTCTATTTATGACCAATAATCTTATAGTACAATTCAATAGGCTATAAAAAAATATGCTGCCATAATTCCTAAAGTCAAAACCTTTTTAAAATAACTGGACTAGTTTGTTGACATTTGCCAAATCAGATGGTTTCTGTGACTTCTTATGCAGGGTACGCATTCATTGAATAGTTATACAATTATCATTTTCACACATGCTAATACTGATAATGTAACCACTAAAAATATATTTATTTTTCATGTTTCACTATTAATTAACACCGACCGACCGCGTCCACCCCTACTTTCTTCTATTAATTTTCTAAGAAAATTTGCTGGAAAATATTCACATAATCCCATCTTAAAATCCGATTGCCAATTGAGTGTCATCGGATGAAATTATCTCACAAACGCCAACTATTTGAAAACAAGATTGATCATTTACTAACTCTATTATCTTGTCAATAACTATTTAAATTTAAATTTGCTATACTTTCAATAGACAATAAACATCTTCTAGGAAAATAGAAGTTCATATTAAATATATTTTTCAACGTAACTTTACCTTTAGTCGTAATTTTCTATCCACAACACATTCAAAACTGGTACAATAGTAGTTTTTATGGATATAATCATGGATATGCCACTTTTAGCTGCCAGAATTTGGAAGCAAGTTTAAAGAAGAAAACACCAATTTAAAGAATTTGCAAGATAAGAATAAAGAGCATGAAAACCAGCTTGAGTCCAAAGTGCAATTACAAGATTTTTTGTTAATGATAGAATCAAATTTGATGATGTAGCACTATAAGACTGGAGCATGGGAACAAATGCAATGACATGATGTCCATATTCAATTAGCATACAGTTTGAAGTCAAAATAACACAAAATGCATAAATAAAAATATTGTGCATTTAAATATACATGTTTGTTTATTAGAAAGCGAACCATATTCTCCAAGTCTGAAATTCTTTTATGACACTGAGTTTTGGGTATCCCTTGATTGAGACAAAGCTAATTTGGTTTTGGTATACACCTAACAAAAATATCTTTGAGCAATTATTCCTGGTCTTATTATCTCATGCAGTAAAAACAGGAAATATGCATGAGCAATTATTCCTGGCTTTATAGTCTCATGCAGTGAAAACAGGAAATATGCATGAGCAATTATTCCTGGCCTTATTATCTCATGCAGTGAAAACATGAAATATGCATGAGCAATTATTCCTGGCTTTATTATCTCATGCAGTGAAAACAGGAAATATGCATGAGCAATTATTCCTGGTCTTATTACCCCCGGCAAGCTCAAGCGAGGGACGAACTTGAAGCTTGGAGCGTAACTGAGATATTCGATCTTTGCTTAAAGGCTTGGTGAAGACATCCGCCAGCTGATCAACAGATGAAACATGACTGATACGAAGATCACCAGCTTCAACTTGCTCTCTAACGAAGTGAAAATCCAGTCGGATGTGTTTTGAGCGTGTACCGATGACCGGATTTTTGGACATGAACAAAGCACCTACATTATCGCATAGCAGAGTAGGCGGGTCTGGAAGATAAACATTAAGGTCTCTAAGAAGTTGTTGAATCCAGATAAGCTCAGCTGATACGCAAGTGACCGATATTCCGCCTCCGTGCTTGATCATCTCACCTCAATCGACACTACACCATCACCGCCTCCTAATTCTCTACAACCTCCCATACAAACTGCTCATACTAACACTCCTCAACATACTTCATCACCGATATCCACATCTCCAAATCCACCTTATCATGTTAGAGAACCCCGAATTATCACAAAACCAATTGGCAATGTGAAGGGTGAACTCATTATACTTATACAGGATTCATTTTACAAATTCCCCAATGTGGGACTTGTCTCAACACGCCCCCGCACGTATGGCATATCATGAGCCTAACACGTGGATCTTTATATTGGGTGACGTGGATAAGTGTGGCATTGTGCGCACGAATTAAACCTGCTCTGATACCATGTTAGAGAACCCCGAATTATCACAAAACCAATTGGCAATGTGAAGGGTGAACTCATTATACTTATACAGGATTCATTTTACAAATTCCCCAATGTGGGACTTGTCTCAACAACACCCTTCCTAGTGCTCTTATACGTCCAAGTTTATCTTGTCCCAAAATTTGTACAATTGCGTCTTCTTGGATATTCTTTGTTGAGTCAGATTGTTTCGCATTTTCAATTTTTTTTAATCTCTTTCTATTTAAATTAACATATATGTATGTTATATACAATGGTAAAAATGTCACAATATTCAATTATCGACCAAAAAGAATCAAAATACTTACAATAACATTTGCAAATCTGTATTCATTGGTTCACCATTCTTTTTGGTATGAGATTTAATCCAAATATCCGTTCTACATATGGAAGATGAATCTTGACTATGCTTTTTCTAAAATTAAAAACACAAAAAAATAAATCAATCGATATCTATTAACTAGCAAGATAAATAATGCTATGTTTAATTAACTAACCAAACCGTCGGTAAATCTAGCCAGTCCTCTTCGTCCAGTTGTGTGTGGCAATTGCTTTTGCCTAGTGGACCTCTATTTCTCACTTTTTGCCTGAAAATACATAATTTAGCCTTAGACTATAAACATAATTTAATCCACAATTTAGCTTTATAGTAAATAAGCATACCTTAAACTCCAAACTTAATTTCTCCTTTACAAACGATCTCCACTCGTTCATGCTTTTTATATTGTACGGTTTCAAGCTAAGTTTTTCCTCTTCCATCGTTGCATTAACTAATTTTCGGACCAATTTGCTTTTTGACGATCTCCAAATAGTTCCCATTTGTTGAAATATGGAATTTTTTGTCGTTCTTCCACTTTGAATCTAGCCTACAAGTAAAAAAATAAGAAGAAACTAATCAAGCAATTTGACAACATGCATTATTTTTAGTTTAGTGACTATTAGCAACTGAAATTAAAAGAAATTAGTAATATCTCAACTGGACTAAATTGTGATGTGATTTAAAGTTTAAGAGGGTCTTTTGTGAAGTTTGCATTTACACTAAAGTGAAGTCTGTATTTGGTAATGCTGTTTTTTATTGTTTGGTTATTATCATATTAATAAACTTCATTATAGTTAGTAATCTGTCAACAGTTCTGTGTATCCCGTTCAGTTCAGTTCAGGGGTATGTATATCAAGTATTCCAATTCATGAATGCATACAAACTAAAGTGAGTGGCATGGGCGTCAAAGTTCTAGCAAGGTAACAGGATGTGTACCAATGTGTACATGCCGGATTTTCAAACAAGGCACATTCATGCATTTTAGTAAAGTAAACAGGTCGGAACTGAGGTATACATGCCAACCAATTCACGGTCATGTAGTTTGCCTAACTAGTACTATCAGTTTATAAGGTGGATCGTCCACCACCTTATAACACATGTGACCAATGAAGATCTAGCCTAAACAGTTTCCTACGGCAATCTTATTTAATCCACATAGGAAAATAGTAACTCGATCAAATTACCAACATACCGACTTAACAAACTGTAATGGGTGAAGTTACAGTGACATTACGTACAAAGTAACAACCTATAATATGACTTACTACAAAGTAGTGCTATTGACATGAGGACCATGACCCAACATACTGAAAACTAGTACAAATGACATACTGCTACACAGTACTATTGTATGAGGGTCATCACCATAGATACTGACATACTGTAAAGCAGTCCAAATACTATTGCAGGCATTACAATTGACATGAGGCCATCTTAGGGAAAACTACCAACCATTTCTCACTAAAGTAACTAAAGGAGGAGAAGGACGTAAAAATAGACAGCACCCACAAGTTTCGGCAAGAAACAAGAGAAAAGGCTTCACCATGTTTGCTGTAGACGACGTGGGTGCATCAGCGAGGACAACATGTCCAACATCATAGCACAAAACACCCCATAAACCAGATTAAATAAGGGAAAGCAAAACCAAACTGCCACCACAACAACCTCAACACAACATGGAAAATCACTCAACCACACAAACAACAACCAAGTTTGCTCACTCTCCAGAAAAACCAAAACCCCATCACTGCCAAAATAAATAAAAAATGACCAACAAGCACTAGAACGAAAACCAACCCTATGACACAGTACTCACCAAGCCCAACCAACACGTCGTAATTAAACGATCAACAACCTAAAGGCCTGCCATTCGGTAGAATGAGTAAGACAGTGTGAAAGGGTACAGGGGATTGTAAAAGGAAGTCACGGACATCAGTTGAAATGACAGCGAACATGCAAGGAGTGAGGAGAGGAGACATAGCCGAGTAGTTAGGAGAATATTGTGTGAAAAAAAGAAAAAGGCAAACGGTATCAAAAATGGAAGGAGATGAGTGGCGAACGCGGCAAAACAAGTCAAGTTAGCAGCAACAAAAAGATCTGGTTTGACTATTGCATTTATAAATTGTCAACCCTTGCCACAAGAATTAATTAACTACATCTCAGTGTGTAAATCTTGTTCCATAGACCTCAACCACATGTATGTATACATTATCCTAATTAATTACTCTATTTTTTGTAACCCTTTCCACAACACAGTTTTTGTTTATTAAATAAACTGTGTGAATACGTCCAATTGTTAATGGTGTTGCAGCTTCTGTTTCATATATGTCGTATCTAGAATCAAAATCATAATGTTTTGCCACTGTGCACATATATAGTAAAAGAATACGACGAATGATTAATTTGCAAAATATCTTAGAACCAACTTTTATCACAAAATAAATTCACAATGTTAAAGTGTGGTCTTTTCAATTCACAAAGAAGTAAATTCCGTAAGTCTGGATGCATTATCAGTCAAACACGTGATGATTTAAGCAGAGTGATTAATAAAGATTGTAGATCCATTAATAATTCGCTTCATACTGCTATGATCATTGGTTCCATATTGGTCCATTTATGAGCGCAAACGTACTATGTTAAATGAAATGATATTGGTTGATCACATATCTAGTTTGCAAATCAGGTAGGGATGAATAAATATAATGTGGCAGCTACGTATGTTTTTTTTCTCATTAAGATCCCATACCTAATTGATTCCCACAATACAACTTTCAATTCAACGCTTAGATGCCTCCAATCGACAAGTGTAACCGGTACATGTTCTCGTACAAGCGGCCCAAGAAAGGAAGATAAATGTACTGAGCCCTCTCCTATGGATATGGCTACCTCATTGACTTCAACTTCAATTCGATTCCCATGACATAATGGAAGTTCTTTTGCTCTTGTTGGACATCTAGGACGTTTTTTCACATCCATATTTGCAGTTTGAACTTCAGTTGATCCATTGATTTCCTCCTCGGCATGAACATTTTCTTCGTAAGCTATTTCAACTTGTTCACGTATTTCATTTTCTTCACGGAGCATTTCAGTTTCCTCATGCATTTCAGTTTCTTCACGAGCCATTTCAATTTCCGCACACGGCATTTGTATTGTCTTGTGCCATAATTCTTGTTCTTTGTCTACATTACGAGCTTCAACGGTTGACTTGTTATATTTGACTTTTGGCTTATACTTTCGGGATTTCTCGTTCTTCAATTGTTGGTGAGTACGTATTGAGCTTATGTGCATATCCTTATCCTTTGGCTGTGAAAAGAATATCGACAAACAAAACAAAATTAGATGAGCACTCAATTAACATTTATTAACAAACACTACATACACTCCCATATAAGTCTAATATTCTCTGAATAAGTCTAATATTTTCTTTAATATGCAAATAATTAACATACACTACATACACTACATGCGCCTTTTCCTTTGAAACTACTATGAATGTATTCAAAAAAATTTAACTTATAATACATGTTTCTCAGCTGTGCCACCACCTCTTTTGTTTAAACTCAATTCGAGAGCTAGACCATAAAACTGTGAAAAAGAACCGGATGAGAGAGAGGCTCCAAATTTTGACCTTGGCGTCACTTAGATTCTATCTATGCATGTGTACAAGTGGAGAAAAGTTGTATAAAATAATATGGTGAGAAAGACAGACAATACTGATTCTAGAACATATTGCTTAGGAAACATAATGCTAGTGTTAAATGAGATATACCATGTGGTTGTATAATAATGTTTACACGGTATTGCTTAGGAAACAACTAGAGATTCAATGCTATTAAATGATAAACTAACTTGACATATTTCACTAGATAAAAAATGATTTAAAACTAACTTCATACCTTCATGATCAAGATTATGAGTGTCTTCAAATACGAAAATCTCTATGATAACC
Source organism: Allium sativum (assembly GCA_030737875.1). Classification (NCBI taxonomy): domain Eukaryota; kingdom Viridiplantae; phylum Streptophyta; class Magnoliopsida; order Asparagales; family Amaryllidaceae; genus Allium; species Allium sativum. The sequence goes on from CM060911.1 coordinate 198,297,347, forward strand.
AATAACTCGATACCTGCATATATGAAATAATAATTTTTATGATATATATAACTCAATAACTCCTCTAGCGATCACCAATTTTTTTATAATTAAATGTATCTTATTGATTTAGATATTGAAATGGAAAAGAAGAAGTCAAAATCATTTATATAAATCAACACATATCAAACACAATAATTATTGCATAAAAACTAAAATACTGAAATATAACTAAATAAAAATTGCCTTGCGTGAAGGCTAGCTATACCTCTCTTAAATAATGCATGTAACAATATTTATTGACTCTCCATAGGGTTACAAATTCAGCAATATTGAGTTATTCGAGTATGCCTTCGCAGTCCTCTCTAACATAGCTAACGTTGTCAACTTCCATATCGGTTACATCGAGATCTTCTGGAATATTGATGGTTTCTTCTACATAATCATTTGTTTCTAAATCAAGAAAACCTCTTGGCGGTGCTTTCATTACAGTGTACCAACTTGAAGAATCGTTTTCTCTTGAATAAAATACTTGTTTCGCTTGATATGCAAGAATGTATGGATCATTTGAAAATGATGCTTGGTTTTGATGTAAATTGACAACGGTGAAACTATCTTCATCAACTTTTACTCCATTTCCAACATGCGCCCAATGACACTTAAAAATAGGAATATAAAACACGTGATAATCTACTAAAATTATATCGGTCAATATTCCATAATAAGTGACCACATCGGCCACTTGAGAAATATCTTTTGCACTTTCTCTACACAAAGTAGTCGCATCGTAAGTCACTCCACTATTCTGAGTTTCTCTCGTACATCTTTTATGTGAAACCATTGTCCATTGATGACATATCTTTTGTAAGACAAAGCATCATTTTTCGGACCATATGCAATCCACCTCAGCATTTCATCGTGATCATTGGAGTTAATAGGAATCTATAAAATATTTTGAATTACATTGGCTATTTTAGAATAATATTCTTAAAAACAATGAGAGTATGTTTAAAAAATTCATTTTACCTTATTTCTAATCCAATCAGCAAAAAAATTTGTATGCGTTTGCCACAGAAAAGCTGAATTTCTCTCCATGTGCTTGTTTGAATTTTGTGATTCCCCTAAGTGCAAACTAGTATAAAACAAGGAATTTAATGTTATATTTACTAGCAGAAACATATTAAAATAATTGAAACATAATATAATATATACTTACTCTAAAAATGGTTCAACCACGGCCATATTCATTAATACGGCTAAATGAGCACTTTCTTTCTCATTTGAGGATAATGTAATTGTCTTAGACGCTGAAATTGGACGTCCCTCGAGTATTACATTGCTTTCGTAATCTTCATTTAGACCATCTGTCTCCTCAATGTGCCCTGATTTTTTCAAGAATTCACAAAAAAAAAATTCAAGCATTCCTCCGCAAGATAAGATTCTGTAATACATCCCTCGGGTCGTGAGTAGTTTCTTACATAATCTTTGAGTGTTTTCATATATCTTTCAAAGGATACATCAGGCGAAATTGAACCGGTCCACATATAAGTGCTTCTCTACCAAGATGAATTGACAAATGCACCATTATGTCAAAAAATGGGGGTGGAAAATATTTTTCAAGCTAACATAAAATTTCTATAATCTCAATGTTCATTTGTTGCAATTTTTCTCTATCAATGACACGTTGACATAATTTGTTGAAAAATGAACATAAGCGAATTATTGATTTTCTTGCCTTTTTTGACAATAACCCTCTTACTGCTACAGGTAACAAGTGTTGCATTAAAATATGATAATCATGTGATTTCAAGCACCAGTTTTACAATTCTCTAACGATATACGATTTTTCAAATTTGAGCAGTAACCATCGGGTCCTTTGAAATCATACAGTCTTTTGCAGAATATTTTTTTCTCTGAATTTGACAACGTATAAGGAGCCGGCGGAAGATATGTTTTCTTCCCACGAGGTTGTGCATGAAGCTCATGTCGAATTCCCCAATAGTCTAAATCCTTTCTAGAGTTCGTTCCATCTTTTGATTTGTTATCATGCAACATTGATTCTAAGATGCTTTCACCGATGTTTTTCTCCACATGCATTACATCTAAATTATGCCGTAACGGAAGTTCCTATAAAAATCAATAATGTAACTCATAATTATATTATATTATATTATTTTTTTAAAAAACTACCACTAACCTTCCAATACGGCAAATCAAAGAAAATCAATCTCTTTTTCCACCTTGTTAACTCCAGTTTAATAGGATCTTTATCTTCATCATATTCATCTTCCGTACCATGGACAATCTTTATCTTCCTCTTTTTCAACTTAATGGATTTTATCTTAATGGCTTTTTTTCTTATTATTCCTTTTCTTCTTCTTTTTCTTTTCTTTCTCTTTTCCAAAGTTGTTTGGATAATCTTTTAACAATTCAAAAATATTTATTCCAGTTAAAATTCTAGGCGCGTTTCCATCCTCCACGGTGTTATCAAACCATGTCTTTTTTTTTCCTACGTGCATCATCTACAGATAGATATCTTATGTGACCCATGTAGACATTCTTTCGACTATAATTCAACCAACGATGATGAGTGTTAACACCGCACAATGGGCAAGCTTTTTCTCCCTTCACACAACATCCAGCTAGATTTCCATAGGTTGGAAAATCATTTATTGTCCAAAGCAAGACTGCGTTCAGTTTAAACAACGTTTTACTAAACGCGTCAATGCATCAATTCCATCACTCCACAAATAATGCAAGTCTTCAATCAAAGGTGCCAAATATACATCAATATCGTTTCCTGGTTGTTTCGGGCCGGGAATAAGTAATGTTAATAAAATAGTTTCCTTCTTCATACACAACGTATGTGAGAGGTTGTATATCATAAGCATTACTGGCCAACAACTATACTTAGAATTTAACATAGAAAATGGATTAAATCCATAAGTAACAAGACCGAGTCTAAGATTGCGTGGATCGGCAGAAAAAGGTTTCCATCGTTCATCCACCATATTCCATGCCATAGAATCCGCAGGATGATGCATTTTTCCATCATTGCTTCTATTATTGAAATGCCATCTTAAATTTTCTGCTATTTTCTGGGATCTAAACATTCTTCTAAATCTTGGAATTATCAGAAAATATCTCAAGACTTTAACTGGAACACCTTGTACAATCTCTTTGGTATCTTGATTTATTTTCCATCTTGGAGAACCACATTTTGGAAAAGCATTTAAATCTTTGTATTCTTTTTTGAAAAGACAACAGTCATTCTCACAAGCATGTATCTTTTCAAATCCCATGTCAAATGCTTTAAGAATTTTTTTTACTTCATATAAAGTCTTAGGAAGTATGTTGTCTTTCGGCAAAAACAATTGTTGCACATTTAGAAGCTTGTCAAACCCACTATCTGATAGACTGGTCTCACATTTAAGATTATACGAGACAGTGATGGCTGATAATTTTGTATGATCTGTGCAGCCAGGATATAATGGAGTTTCCGCATCTTCCAAATTTTTAAGCAACTCATCCTCTCTTCTTTGAAAATCAACATCATCTTTATTATCAGCAAGAGAATCATGATCCACAAAGTCTTCATCTTCATAGTGAATCATCTTGAATAAGCCATACGTGTCGGACGAATTTGTCTTTTCATCTACATTTACTTGATCGTCACGGCTATACCACATACTGCTCTTATATTTAGGATCCATTCCTTTTATAACTAAATGCTCAACAATGATGTGGCCATCATAACGTCTAATATTTCGACAATCCTTGCACGGACACAAAATTTTCTCCACATTTCTCAGATTTTCCTTTGCCACATGCACAAAATTCAAAACTCCTTGTTGATACTCTACACTAGTCCTATGACAAAAATAAAAAACATAAAAAAATAAATTTTAATATTAACATATATGTGCTAATTCTTAAAATAAATTTAAGTATCATATACTCACCTGTTTAAATTCACCCAATCTTTTTCCATCGGTGATATATACAAGTGCACTTAAATCTGCACTGGTTTAACAAAAATCTGCACTGATTTAACAAAAAATTTGCACTGTGTTTAATTTTCTGAAACTGCACTCCTTTAAAATACAGCTCTTGTTAAAAAGAAAAGAAAAAAACTGCACTGGTTTAACAAAAAATCTGCACTTGTTTAACAATAAAAAACTGTATTTCTTTAACAAAAATAAAATGCATTTGTTTTGCTTAAAAACTGCAGTTGTTTTATAATTATAAAAAAACTGCACTGAAAAAAAACATTGATATATACAAGTGATGCTAATTTGCACATCCTGCAAATCTAGGATCAGTATATACAAGTGCTTTAAGTTTTTTTTTTCTATATCAAAAAGGGTAGGATGCTAATTTCACTACATAGACCTGACATTAACATGTATATATAGTCATCAATAAAAAAACATTGTGTATTTTAGGTAGGCCTGCCCATCTGATTGAATCAAATCAAATAGAATCGAAGAAATAAAGATCATATCATTATGGGTAAAGTGGAAAACTTTTCCTATTTAGACCTGCTACACAACACACTACAATCATCCTTCCCTTCCAATACATCATGATCCAGTACACAAACCATACACCAGTCCTCACGTCAACTTCACAGCTTCACTATTACACAACCTAGGATCCGCCGTGTCACCTGCATGCTCCACGTCAAAGTGGTGAACCCGAACCCGTGAGATACAGCAGCTTCATCTTCTTCCTTTTCTTTTGGAACTTTGCAGTCCCACTGTGTTGCTTCATCGGACTTTCCTCACGCTGATAGTAATTCTTCTCGAATCACTACACTCACGCTCCATACCTCAACCCCCCAACAACGACCTTCTCTTCTCCCTTCCCAAAAACTGCACTTACCTTCTGTGTAAACGAACTCGTTTCTTTCATCATGACCATCACGTACTTTCTTATACCATGCATTTTAACTCCCTCCCTTCGCCTCATATTTACACATAAACTTCACCATTTCATACGCCCACTCACGTCCGCTTCCCTGATTCTACACCATTAACCACACTTCATGCCTGCATTACCACAAATGGATACTACCCAGAACGCAACTCCCTTCCCATTCTTCTAGATCCATACACTTACTTGTTTCTCCACCAATAACAAGATAGCAGTACTCCTCCTTCCTCCATATTTTCATGCATTTCCTTCCCTAGCGAGAACTCTTTGCTTCCTGTTTCTCGTCAATATCTCATGCTCAGATTCATAGCCTCCCTCCCCACACGTTACTTCATTGCACACTCATCACATATACGCTGCACATAACATATCGACATCTCCCCTTCTTCTTAGAACACAGCTTGCATGTTGTGCTTAAACCCAGCTACACTTTTATAACTGAACCCCACCCTGGCTCTTACATATATAAAATATTGGAATTTATAGTGGAGAGTTTGTTTTCGAATTACTGGTTTTTGTAGTATTTGATACAAAGTTTTGAAGTGGCGGCATGTTTATTGAAGACGCAAAGAAAATCAAGGAAAAATAGAAACTGTATATTTCAGTGTTTATATAGGAAGCTACTTACTTCGCAGCTAAGTATTTGGCTACTACGAGTTGATGTCATATTTTCTTTCTTAAAGTTATAACAAAGTCACTATGGTCATTATCGCTATTATAACAAGAAAACAAAAAACCACATGGAAGTATGTAGAAAACTATTGAAAATTAAATCATCCATATATTCTAGTTAGTTATGTCAAATAATAATCATAATACTTGAAAAACTCATTGTGCTACTAATCATTGCGATTCCAGAATATAGTGATTTTTGTTATCAAAACAAGAAAGGAAAAAACATGAAAATGTGTGAGGTTTCATTTTCGTGTCGTATAAGTGGATAAATTGTACTTAATTATGTGAATTTGTTATGCATTCTAACGTCATCGACATCATCGATTACTTGTTGATATGCTAGTGGCATTAGCATACACCTATTGATAATTAATATACATAACTATTGCAACTACTTTTAATGTCTGCTTAATTTGATGGTCATCAATCATAACAGGACATATCAGGTTTGTAATTAACTTCTAATAACATATATAAATGTTCAATCAAGCAAACCGCAGGGAAATAACATATATAAATGTTCATTCATATAGTCATATTATCTGCAATAAGATTCATTGTACTTGATAAATTTATGTTTTAATCAAAAGGATAAATGAGCAAATAATTAAATATTATTTGTACAAAGTAAAAGGTGTGTTAAACTTAATCCCTTTCAGACATTGCCAGGTGTGTCGTGTAAGACTCACAGCTTTAAATGAGTTAACCATGGCCAAGTTCTTCACGCCTTTTACATTTAAACACATCCACGATTTGAGAATCAATTTATTGATAGCTAACAACATGTACGTATGCTTCATTAGTTTAATGATATATAATCATGCTGGTCTTTGTTTAAGACCACAAGTTAAGAGTTAGGCGAAGCAATTAATGTTACATGATCCACAGTTAGTGAAGCCCACATAGTTCAGATTTCAGAAGTTAACCACATCCACATAACTATCATTCGCAACCTTTTATTTTAGATTTACTATGATACGTCCTAAAATCAATATCTTACTTGGTCTTTAGAACAAACCATTGGATAATTTTGAACAGTAGTTGACAGCGATAGTGAACATTAAGACAAAATTATATTAAACAACCATTTAAGTTATTTTTACAGAAATCCATTGAATCGAACCACACTATTATTTAAAAATGCAAAAGATACAATACAGTTTTAACATGCCATGTTACATAAAAGCGGCTACTGAGAGAAAATCATACTACCATCAGAAAAGCTTTAAATCAGTGTTGACTCTAACAACCGTTGGCGTCGGTTTAAATAAGCGCCAGCGCTAACAGAATCTACCAGTTATACTCAAATTTCTACTTTCATAGCCTATTTTAGCAAAGATCCATTGCATAGCCTATTTGTATACATATAGCTATCATCCTAGCCTATTTGTAAACTAACAGTACAAACAAGAATTACTATCTTAATCGCTTAAACAAATTAGTGCGATTTGTTACCTTAATCTGAAACGCCTGAACAAAAATCACGATTTGAAAGCAAAGGTGTAGATCCGTGAATCAAAAAACAAAAATAGTTAGAAAACAAATGCAAAACATACGTGGATCTAAACGAAATCGAAGAGGAGAAGGAGCAAACGTGGATTTGTCGGTTGAAGGAGAAGGAGCGAACGTGGGAAGAGTAGTAATCCGATCTAAAAGGACAAAACGTTCACAAAATTTTTGATTGAAGGAGAAGTTGGGGATTTGTGGATTGGAAGAGAAACTGTGATGGAAGAAACGATACGAGGATAACGAGGAAGCTTTGGGCGGAAAAATGAAATAAAGAGGGGGAAGTTAAACGCAACGGAACCCTAGAAATAAAAAAAAATAAAAAAAAATTGCTGCATTTTAACGTAAACGCCGCCATCATGAGTAACCATATCCACATTTTCTTGTAGTCCCCCATGAACTACCTTACTCCGTTACCGCCATGCTTAACTACTTTTAGAGAAGGAGGACCCATAAACTTACTTCAAATATAATAAGTGTAGGTCCCATGACTTTAATACCTATCTAAGGAATAAACCTTCGAATAGGATCTTAGTCCCAACCACTTAAGACCCAAACTAGATAAGAAGAGAGTCAGTCACTTAAGACCTTCCCAAGGTGTAGTAAACCTGCCTATTCACACATAATAGATTTATATATATATACACACACTAGACCTCTCACATTAAACTGTATACCTGTAGATGTTAGATATGTCGGGCCGTTCCGGGCAGACTTCTACTACACATAGGTTTAACCTTGTGTCATAGTGTACTATATTTTGAATAGCCTATGACACCCAGACCTCTCACATTAGTTATGCCCACTTGTGGTTGCTGGATTTGGCGGTCGGTTCCGAGCAGGCTTATACCACAAATGGTAACTAACCTCGTGTTTGTGTGTCACTATTTAATATATTTACAAGCCATTTTAAACTCACACACAAGCATCAATGTATGGGGACATTTCAAATTTAAATCTTATCCTAATCGCATTTATTACGTTATTATTACGCTAATTACTTGAATTACGCTATATAAGTAGAATATTTAGTACGTAAAATAATGCTAATTTTCATATGAATGAGAGAACGTTCTAATGTGGTAAAAACTGTCAACTTGTCCTAGGTTTAAGGCATATAAGTTAATTTCCACATTTTGACCGCTACATTCAGTGCATGATGGCATAATTGCAAAATAACAGATAGCAGAGTAATGGAAACTACGACATACGTACAATTACAAGTTGCATCCTAGGCTTATTGGAATAATTCTAGTAATGAACCAAGAATAGAGTATAATTTTATATATACATACATATATATATATATACACATAGACTTTATTTTATCTAATTAACCCCTTTATACATATTGCACATAAAAACGTTCATATTTGATTAGCTTCAACTATGAATACGTTCATATTTAGAATAGAACCCAAACCTATTCAAATAATAAATCAAACCAATTCTAAACCTTTTTAGGTTACAAACAAAGATTTAAACCAGAAGGATAAATCACATAAAATAGAAGTACATCACCCAATTGTTCTCAGTTCACTACTAAAATCAAGATCCACGAACCCAATAAATTGACAATTCATGCGAAATACATAAAAAAAGAGGATTTGGGGGCTGTGTAATTTAATATTGTCATTATACCAATCTTCTTAGGCATACAAATCAATATGATAATCTACAAATGTAGAATATGCCTAAGAAATTAGTAATTCCACTCACGGTGATTGGAAAGGTCGTAGATTTGACATTGTTATGCCTTTTTGATGTAAATTCCAACTCTAGAGATCTATATACATAAGAATAAATTGATTAAAATTCTTATATATATATATATATTTCGTATGATTCTAAGAATATATTATATTCTAAATCCTATTAGAAAAGATTAAACAAAGAAAAGTAGGTTTGTAGAAGAAGAAGAGAACCTATTTCTACAATCAATGGCGGCAAAGTGGAGGCACAAGTAGAGAAAATGGCTGGGGTTTAGGTGTGAGTTTAGGGGTCAATTATAGTTGCTTATGTAAGCAGGAACCGTATGATTATTTAGATCTAATCCTAGTCGTCCATTTATATAAATTATCCCCAAAAACCTAACCAAACATAGCCTCATTGGGCATTTCAACCGCCAAGCGGTCGGCCTCCCTTCTAGGAGGGCGGTCGACCGATGGTCGATACCCCTCTGAGAGGGGCGGTCAACCTTTTGGTCACTGAATTGCCCAATGGACGTATGTGGGGCTGGAGATATTAATTATACGTAATGTTTATTTATTTGGCTTATCTCTTACCTTATATATATTATTTTTGTTTCCTCATTCTTATCTTCATTTGAAAATTCAAATCCAAATTATTTTATCTTTTGGATATATATTATTTACTTAACCACACATATATTTGCATTCATCGTTTAATTTCATTTGATTGTAACTTCTTCATACGATTACCATTTTCAACATATCATATATGAAAACAATTTAGAATTTCGCCACGAACCCAAGTAAAAGATTTTCGTAGCCAAATTCATAATGCTGCAAAATCTTATGTTTCAGCATTTTTATATTTTATTATTTAATTTCCCGTTCTATTAGTTATTAATATTTATATTTTTAGGTATATTTTACGGGGTGGTACATTCTCCCCCCTTAAAATAGATTTCGTCACGAAATCTGTTTGAAGGTGCGAAAAATACAACTTGCTCGAAACATCCATGTTATTCTTAATTCATCCATAAACATTCATGACTCGTAGTGATTATGAACTGCAAACTTACTAAAGTGAGCTCAATCCCAGCATGCAGGTGTAATAAGTGATGCAATATGTATGCAAAGCAGCCTAATTATGCATATATTTCTATATGTGTGTTGTGCAATTGTGTTGCATCCATTTCCTAACATCCAATCTAGCAACCACAATGCATCCATAAACGTAATTTAGAGGAAAATTACCCAAGAAAAGCTCTAGGTGAGTCTGTCCCATTTTATCCTCGGTCTCCCATGTGCTTTCCGCAAGATCATTTCCCCATTGTACTCAGATGAGGCGAACAGTTTTATTGCGGAGTCTCTTGATTCTGTGCTCTATAATCTTTGCAGTGGCACGGGACACCCTGGACTCCAACTCGAGTTTTCTTATGTCCCCAATTTCAGCAAGCTCGAGTCTGATAGCAGAATCATGAAGGCATTTCCTTAGATGAGATACATGAAAGAAAAAAATATGGATCCCCGATAGATGTTCTAGGAGATCCACTCGATACGCTAAAGTTCCTATCTTCTCGATGATGCGAAAAGGAACAATGAATCTGGGAGCCAACTTCCCAGTCTTTCCAAACCGAACAGTCTTCTTTAGAAGGGATACATTCATGAATACCAAGTCTCCAACATTAAACTCAAGTTCCTTCCTTCGCTTATTGGCATATGATTTCTGACGGTCTTGGGTTGCCTTCATCCTCTGCCTAATCAAAGAAATATTCTCCATGGAATCACGGACGAAGTCTGATCCGAGTAAAACCTTGTCAATAGTTTCCCACCAAGAAGTTGGCAATTTGCATGACCCTCGTAAAGTGCTTCAAAAGGGGTCGTACCAATCGTAGCTTGAAAACTATTATTATACATGAACTCTACGAGCGGTAGGTGCTACTTCCAAACTCCTCCGAAGTCGATGATGCAAGCTCTGAGCAAATCTTGCAAGATCCAATTTACTCACTCCGTTTGGCCATCGGTTTGCGGGTGATAGGCTGTGCTTAAGTTGAGGGTCGTTCCCAATGTTTCTTGTAGGCTTCTCCAAAATTCACTCGTGAATCGGTATCTGTCACTCATGATACTGGATGGGATACCATGCAATCTGACTATTTCTTTGACATATAATTGGGTTAATGAGGCTGCAGTCCTCGTCTTTTTGATGGGTATGAAATGGGCACTCTTGGTCAAACAGTCTATCACAACCCAAACAACCTCATTTCCCTTTTGGCTTCTGGGATGTCCATCAACAAAATCCAAGGAAATATGTTCTCACTTCCACGTGGGAATCTCTAAAGGTAATAGCAATCCTCTGGGCTTTCCTTACTCCGCTTTTACTTTCTGACATGTTAAACATTTAGCTATGAACTCTGCTACATCTCTCTTCATCCCTTCCCAATGGAGATTCCTCTTCATATCTTTATACATTTTATCTCCACCGGGGTGTATGGTCATCTTTGACCTATGTCACTCCTATAAAACTAAAATCCTGGATATAAAACTAAAATATTCCTCATCACATTGCCAATTGGTTTTGTGATAATAAGGGGATTAATAAACTCTAACATTCCGATCTATCGTGGCATCAACCAAGGCGGGGCTAGTGGCAAAAAAAAGAAGAGGAAAGCTGGGCGATCAGTTTGGTGGGGGAGGCGACGCTCCAGGTGGCCGGCAGTAGAGGATACAGAGAGATGAACAGGGTCGGTGTTGGGTAGTCAGGCGAGGTGGTTAGGTGATCGGGGTCGGCCTCGGTTAACCCTGCGGTGACTTTGGGAGGTGAAGGTCAACGGGTATGGTTCATTGTAAAATGAAGTCGCGTATTATACTACTAGAGGAGAAGGTAACCACGTAGGAACGTGGTAAGGCAACGGTAAGGAAGATGTAAATACTAGAGGATTTTGTGGGGAAAACGAGGTAGTGGGTACGTAAGTTGCCGTGAAGAGCTGGGTGGGAGGAAGAACTATTTGCTGGAGAAATATTATGGGAAGAAGTAATGCGTGGGTTGGGTTTTAAACGGGAAGAGGCGGTAGTAGTATTTTGAAGGGAAGAGGAAGTAGATTAAGGAAAAGACGTGGGCTGAGTGGATGTTGGCCTTGGGCCACGCATTATATAAGAAGAAAAAAAGGGACGGAGCAACCGGCCATGAGCAGCTGAAGTCCAATGAACGACAAGAGATGATTAGTGGAAATGTAATGTTATAGAAAGGGTATGATAAATAAATTATTAAATTTATAAGTTAATGATTATTTAAATTTTATATATAGACTTATAATATTAATAACCATTTTATACGGTATCAGATCGAAGCGAGACCAGTTGTGGGGGAATCGCCTTGACAAACACTACGCATCAGAATTGTTTGGAAGTGACTTGGAGCTAATGAGAATTTTGTCCAATTTTAAACGTCCGTTTAAAACTGGAAATAAAATGATGCGAACCATCAATCGAAAATAAATGTGAGTTAACTCTCACACTTTTCTGGAATTCTATTATTTGTTAAATTCATATAAAAATATAAATTTATCATTGATAATAATAACTGGATGATTGGATTCCCGGGTTACCTATTGGTTGTTTTAACGATTATCGACATTTATATTTTGTCATATTGGATGAAGTGTTTTAAATATTTGTTTCATATGTTATTATCGAATAATATAATGAGCAGTGATGCAGGAAAAAAATAGGTTGGAGGGATCCAACCGAATTCCTTTAATATTGTGTACGCTATTTATGTGCATATTATTTTATTTATGAATTGATTGAACTCCATTGACATTTAAAACCTGTTTGGATGTTGACTTTGAATTGAAATTCAACGTTGTTGTTATTTTAATCAATAAATGGTATTGATTGAGGGATTCGCAGCGAATGGCCTAAATTCACCTTTTTGTTTAAACGTTGATTTGTCGTCAGGCAAATTAACGAAGTTAAGTTATAAAATTTATTTTTATAACTGAGGCAATATTTTTTGTTATATTTTAGATATTATATACAAATGAGGTTTATAAATAAATCGATAATTATAAATTGGTTTTATAAAAATATTTGTACAAACATAATAAACGAATAAAGTTATAATTAACCTACGGTTTAATATTTTAGGATGATTATTTTTAAGAAATTGATTAAGCGTTATTATTAGACTAATTTTATTAATCTAAAGGGGAGACGTAATTGAAAATCAGTTAATAAGATAACTGATGGATTAATTTGACCGAGTTAACTGTTTTGATTAAAAATGGTTATTAGATTTATTTCTGCAACTAAAAATAATTAATGGTTGTTTAATTTTAATTAGATTTCTTAAACGTAATTTACATTCTTTATTAACGATGTTTAAAGATTATTAACATAATTAATTATGAGTTAAAGTGATTAACTAATTTTAGTTAATGAAGAAGTAAACAATCTTTACTCCAATAAATGATGAATTTAATTATTATTTCAATTAATAATAATTAGTGTGATTATTTCTTAAATGGAATTCATTTAAGAACCGAGCTGGTAATGAAATTTAATCGGATATCCGAGAAGGTTTTGCAATGAGATTTTAGTAAACAAAATCCAAATATTTGTGAAGATTTATTAAAAGAATTAAAGTGGTAACTTATAGAGATGTTTGTATTTATAAATTGAATCAAGCTAATTAGCTTGAATCGAAATAGAAATGTTACAAGGACAAAGACACATGACGTTAATGGTTTTTGGTTAAGAAATTAATAAATGGATTTTGGTTATAAAATCCAAGAATTTAGTTTGGTAATAAGATGTGAAAGGGGTTTTAGGTAAATTATGTGATAACGGATTGTTGTAATATAATTCCAGTTATAATTCGAATTTGTATAGTGACATTAAAGCGAAAGATAATATTAAGTAAAAACGGTCGTAATCGGCAGAGATTTCCTTAAATAAGGTTATGGTTTACAAAACCATATTTAAAATAGAATAAAGATTGATTGATATTATATGGGTTTTGAATTATGAACTTATATTTATTATGAGATAAGAACGTTGTCGGTCAACGTCTGAAAGGTAAATAAAATACCCCAATTTGAACGACTTCACTATTATCGAGGAATGGTATTCGTTTGTAATGGAAAGAGATGTCAAGATTAGTTGTAAAGTAAATATTGCAACAAATTACAAGTTTTAAAATATAGTTAAACCATTTGGTTTTAAAGAAACAATGTATAAATTAACATTGTTTGGACAAGCAAAAAGCGAGATTTATATTTTGGGTTAAAATACACTTGTTTTTAATAATAAGTGAACGGAGATAAATTTTTCCAAATAAATGGAAATGATTATTTGAATTGGAAATGAAGGTAAATAGTTGAAATCAAAATATATATTTCCAAAGGAAATAATATAGAGATGGGTTCTGAAATCTTAACGATATTTCAAAGTAAAGAAATATAAAGAAAGGCTTGAGAAATATAATTGTTTAAGAAGATGAGTTATGGTAAACGTTTCCGAAGAAATGAAATGAAAGTATTTGTTAGATGAAGAGAATGATCTTTAATAATCGATTAAGAATTTTAAATAAATGAAAAGACATGGGATGTCAATATACTTGATCGTACTGTTTGACCAATCTGATTGGATGAATTTTTTGCAGAGATTGTTAGTTAAAAACTTGACTATCAACGAAATATCTTATTGGACCTTTGACGTGTTGTTTCGAAGAGACCGGGATGGTAACTACACCCAAAACCACTTTGAACCAACGTTGCGCTCGAAACTAACTTGCAGGGAATAAAGATGGAGCATTGAAGACCGTAGATCTTCATAAAACGGTAGAACTAATTATAATCTCTGACTAGCAACCATAGATACATTGTGGTTCTGTCATGATTGAAATCTACAAATTTGCAAGGACTACTCGCTACTAATCTATAGGGTGATTCCTAGGATGCGGTTTGAAGGTGCCTTCAGTTCATCCTGTTCCTGGATGACTTGTATGGACGAATGTCTGACAGAGTATTTCCTTAAGAATCGCATGCACTGATTTTTACAAATGTACCAAGTTTGGTGGTGTAGAAATTCTCTTGCTTAACACCCAGAGTATATTTGTGGACGTCAATTAGTGATTTAACGGATCTGACGATGTGACATTCAAATATTTGAGATGTTCTCTAAAAGATAAAACGTGACCTCAAGCCTCACAACCTGGAAATGAAAAAATCGGGCTGGCACATGGCTAGTTGGGTCGCACCTAAGCAGGGTGTATTGTCACCATCTAGAGAATATTCAATTTTTTCCTTCTTTCGCTTCTGTATCTCCCAGGAATGGTTATGTTGGATTCAACCTTAGGTGGCAATACATTCGATACACTCAAGTTGAATGAGTGGTCGGTCATGTGTGGCCATGTTGCAAGATGTTCTTGTTGAACCCCAGTATATCCCCTCCAAAGTACATTGATCGAAAGGTAGTCCCATACCTTGTCATAATTGGAATCCAATCTCCAATAAGCGCCATACGGTTTTTAATTTTATAATGAATATGTAGAGTGTGAGATGCAAGTGTTCTACTAGATGGTTATTTATTTGCGATTTGATAGACACTATTATAATATCACTAGATTTTGATATATCAAAAATATTTTGGGTTATCGTATGGTAAAAACCGTCTGTGTTCATGTATGGATTGGTCTTATCATTATCCTTTTCTTTCAAAAGGATTTTTGGAAGTTAAACAAGTTGGTTGCTGTACGAATTTATTACTGAAAGTATTCCAGACTGATCCGGGTGAATTTTTCTATGCTTCAAATGTGCTCGGGTCAGACCGAGAATATTTCCAGGTTATTTTTTGTTTGGAGCTTCAGAAGAGGAGATGGATTCGATACGCATAGCTATATTTACCGGTATTGTATTATTCCGCTTTGTGTAGTATTGAAATGTATGTATACACTGATGTTGTGACATACAGTTTTCTTTTATGTAAAGCATTTGATATTATATTTTGTTCATTCCGATGTGAGACTCCGATCTTCTAATTCTTCTATTCTAATATTTCTTTCTTTTCTGACCCTCTACTTCCTTTCTCCTAACTATCTGCTTTCCTGTGCAATTTGAGTTAACATGGGTTGTTAAAGTTGGCTTAAACTGTACGGAAAAGTGATCGTTTCTGTCTCAAGTTTATGTCACGTTGGAAGAATAAATATTTCAGGGATTTATGGTCGGTAAAAAGTTCAAATCTCTCCCCTAAAAGATAATACCTTCACATTTTTAGGGCGAACACTACTACGGCTAACTCAAGGTCATGAACTAGGTATCTCTTCTCGGGATACTCAAGCTGTCTACTAGCATAAGCAACTACTCTTCCCTCTTGAATAAGGACCGCTCCTAAACCTGTTCCACACACATCCGTGTAAACTGTAAACAATTTCGAACCATCGAATATACTAAGGACTGTCACACTAATTAATAATTCCTTTAATTTCTTAAAGGCTATGTCACACTTATTACTCCAAGAAAATACCAAATTCTTCTTTGTTAGTTAGGTTAAAGGAGTAGCAATCTTTGCAAAATATTTAATGAAATTTCGATAATGTCCGCCAATCCAAGGAAGCTTCTCACTTCCGTAGCATTTCGAGATATCCTTCATTCCTTAATTGCCTCGATCTTTGCGAGGTCTACTGCTAAGCCTTTTCTTGACACAATATGTCCCAAAAATCTAACTTCTTCCCTCCATAAATGGCACTTCGAGAATTTTTCTTTCAATTGGTTCTTTCTTAATATCCCTAAGACCTGTCTTAAGTGACTTTCATGTTCTTTATGGTCCATTGAAAATATAAGGATATCAACTACGAATACTACCACAATCTTATTTAGAATGCTCTTAAACACTCTACTCATGAGGTCCACAAAGAAGGCGGGTGCATTCGTCAATCTGAAGGCCATAACTTCGCACTGGAACAATCCATCTGGCTTCCTAAATGCAGTTTTATCCTTACTGTCCTCTACAATTCTCAACTGGTGATATCCAGTGGCAAGGCCAAATTGGGAAAATATTAAGGCTCCTCCCAAGTGGTCAAAAAGATCATCAATTATAGGTAAGGGGTACCTATTGTTCTTGGTCAACTTATTATGCTCCCTATAATCCACACGAAGTCTTAGAGATCCGTCTGCTTTGGTGGCAAACACAACAGGTGCACCCCATTCAGAGGTACTTTTCCTAATGAAACCTTTCTGTAGTAACTCTGAAATTTGCTTATCCAATTCCCTTCTTTCTTTAGGCGCCATATGCCTCAAGGGTAAAGCTACTGGTTTATCGTCCTTCTCTAGGTCAATATAAAAAAAGATTTCTCTATGAGGTGGAAGTCCCGTGACTTCCTCAAAGACATCCACGAACACACATACTATAGGGACCGAAGATGGTCCTTCTAAACTAGGAGCAGGGAATATAATAAGGCTTTATCATTGTTCCTAACATTACACGAATACTAAAACTACGTCCTCCTCGTCTCCTAAGATGAACAATTATCTTATTGCAATCTATGGTGGCCCCATAAAATGATAGCCAATCCATACCTAGGACAAGGTCATACCCCATAAAATCCAAAGCATACGCTTCGCAAAGGAACTCTACATCGTCGATCACCAATACTAGGTAATACCCCATAAAATCCAACGCATAAGCTTCCTTGCTTGAGATGGATAAACTTTTCCAACTGGATTGTCATCTCTGCTTTTGGCAAGAACTTTACTTCGAAGCGGGTTTTGAATTCGGCCCATGTAAATATCTGGCCCTCGCTTTCTCCAGATACTAAGTTCCACTAGTAAAGGGCCTCCTCCTTCAAGTGCCAGGCCGCAATTCTCCTTTTTACTTCATCTGACCATCAAGTAGCTTCGAAAATTCTTTCGCAGTCCGTTATCCAAAATTGAGCGCTAGTAAAACCCTAATTTCCTGTGAATGATTTCCTACCAAGAATTGCGAAGCTCTTACAGAAATGAGAAAAATCAAAGGCTACCTCAGCGGTAGGAGCTACAGGCACCGCTGGGTCGGGATTAGTAACATGGACTTGTTCCACAGTACGAAGATGCTGTTGGAACCATTCTGGAAAATACCTAGGCCTTACTTGGTTTCCCTATTCAGAAGGATTATCAGCCATTCTACTATCTGAAAAGAAAAGGAAGAATCTTTTAGTGGATACTCTTGAGATAGTATTTAAGCTGAAAAAAGGGAAGAAAACAGTAAATTTTCCTAGTTAGATGTGTATGCTTATTGGGGTATGTATATATATATTATATATATAGTTTGAAAAACCTTTTTCAATATACAAATATGTCTCTCATAAGTATAATTCCCTTATAATTGAGTAACCTATACTCTGTTACCAAATGTAATAAGCCACCCAGAGTGGGCCTAAATTTCGACCCATGAAAGCCCCATCGAAACTTAGAGCAACTCTAAATGGGTTGTTGGTTCCTGTAAGGAATTACATTTTCATAGAATGATATACAGACATTGCGTTGCGGAGATCTCACACAATGGAACGAGAAAATATAATACCAAAAATAGGATGTACCATTTTATTTAAAAGCCATAGAATCCAAACACAGATTGTCAAGATACAATTATTCCATAGGCACATAAATAAACTCATTATTAAAAGTTTCCATAAGCAGTACAACAATGATAACTAGTAGTAGCAAAATATCTCCATTTACGTCTTCAGCCTCCATCATTTCTTCGTCCATAGAATCCACCCCACCCACTGACTTGTTGGATATGTTACGGAGAGGAGTTAGAACATAAAGTCCTGTGTGGCTGAAAATAGTATTTACTTAAAGACCATACCCTAGATTTAGCAGGTTACATATACCAAGGTATGTCTACACAACACACAAACATTCACATGAACACAAAGTATCTTACCAATGAGGTGGATATCCAAGTCAATCGCTTAAGACCTTCATTAATGTATTTAGGGTAAAGACCCAACGAGACGGGCATTCTTGGTCACTTATGGCCATATTAAAGGTGGATTTTATGAACTCTTATAACCCTGAGGCAGAACCTAGCCTCTTAAGACTCCATCCTAATACGTTAACGTTCTTAAGTCTATACTCTCACTTGTAATATGAGAAGTAGTATTGCGAACGTTACTACTTAACTGATATTACGGTAAGACATCTATGCCAATTGGGACTTCCCTTAGACAGTCAGTGAGCATGATATGGCCATATATCCTTTATAAACAAGTCATGTCCCTAGTTTTATCCCTTACAAGCTCCTAGAGGAAGTGGACATTCCCCGTGAACTACCCTACTTCATTACCACCATGTCTAACTACTTTTAGAGAAGGAGGACCCATTGACTTACTTCAAATCTAATAAGGGTGTGTCCCATGACTTTGGTACCTATCCAAGGAATAATCCTTCGGAGAGGATCCTAGTCTTAACCACTTAAGACCCAAACTACATAAGAAGAGAGTCAACCACTTAAGACCTTTCCAAGGTGTAGCAAACCTGCCTATTCACACATAATTGGTTTATATATATACACTAGACCTCTCACATTAAATCATACCTGTAGATGCTGGATATGCTGGAAGATTTTGGGCAGACTTCTACAAGTAGGTTTAACCTCGTGTCATAGTGTACTAGATTTTGAATGGCCATGGCACCTAGACCTCTCATATTAGTTGGGCCTACTAGTGGTTTCTCGGTTTGCCGGTCGGTTCCGGGCAGGATTATACCACAATTGGAAACTAACCTCGTGTCCGTGTGTCACTATTTAATATATTTACATGCCATTCTATGCGCACACAAAAGCAATCAATGTATGGGGACATTTCAAATTCAAAGCTTATCCTAATCGCATTTATTACGTCATTATTACGCTAATTACGTTAATTACGCTACATAAGTAGAATATTTAGTACGTATAAATAACGCTAATTTTCGTATAAATGAAAGAATATTCTAACGAGGTATAAATTGTCAACTTGTCCTAAGTTTAAGGCATACAAGTTAATTTCCACATTTTGACTGCTACATTCATGGCATGATGGAATAATTTCATAATAACAGATAACAGTAATGGGAAATACAACATACATACAATTACAACTTGCAACCTAGGCTTATTGGAATAAATGTAGTAATGTCCCCATATATTGATTGCTCGTGTGTGCATATAGAATGGCTTGTATATATATTAAATATTGACACACAGACACAAGGTTAGTTGTCATTTGTGGTATAAGCCTGCCCGAAACCGACCTGTAAATCTAGCAACCACAAGTGGGTCCAACTAATGTGAGAGGTCTGGGTTCCATGGGTCATTCAAAAATCTAGTACACTATAACATGAGGTTAAACATAATTGTAGTAGTGTGCCCGGAACTGCCTGGCATGTCCAACTTCTATCGGTATATGGTTTAATGTGAGAGGTCTAGTTTTTGTGCATGTGTACATATATGTATAAATCTATCATGCATGAGAATAGGAAGGTTTACTACATCTTGGGAAGGTCTTAAGGGACTTGCTCTCTTCTTATCTAGTTTGGGTCTTAATTGGTTAGGACTAGGAACCTCTTCGAAGGTTTATTCCTTGGATATATACCAAAGTCTTGGGACCCACCCTTATTAGATTCCAAGTAAGTCTATGGGTCCTCCTTCTCTGAAAGTAGTTAGGCATATCGGTAACGGAGTAGGGTAATTCACTGGGAATGTCCACTTCCTCTAGAAGCTGTAAGGGGTAAACTAGGGACAACATTGGTTTATATATGATATATGGGCATAGCATGATCACATACCGCCTAAGGGAAGTCTTAAGCGACATAGGTGTTCTACCGTAATATCAGTAAGTAGCAACATTCGCAGTACTACTTCTCATATTACAAGTGAGAGTATAGACTAAAGAACGTTGACGTATTAGGATGGGGTCTTAAGAGAATAGGGTTCGCCTCAGTGTTATAAGTGATCATTAGAATTCACCTTTGATATGGCCATAAGCGACCGAGAATGCCCCCTCGTTGGGTCTTTACCCTAAATACACTAATGAATGTCTTAAGCGATTGACTTGGATATCCACCTCATTGGTTATATACTTGGTGTTTGTGTGAATGTTTGTGTATTGCATAGATATACCTTCATATATATAACCAGCTAAATCTAGGGTATGGCCATTAAGTAAATACTATTTTCAGTCACACATGCCGTTATGTTCTAACCCCTCTCCTTAACATGTCCAACAGGTCGGTATGGGGTAGATCCTATGGATGTAGCAATGATGGAGACTGAAGACGAAAATGGAGATATTATGCTATTATTAGTTATCATTGTTGTATTGCTTGTGGAAACTTTTAATAATGAATTTATTGATGTACCTATGGGATAATTGTATCTTGGCAATCTTTGTTTGAATTTTGTGGTTTTTAATACAATGGTA
Source organism: Allium sativum (assembly GCA_030737875.1). NCBI lineage: Eukaryota > Viridiplantae > Streptophyta > Magnoliopsida > Asparagales > Amaryllidaceae > Allium > Allium sativum. The sequence continues at coordinate 198,318,572 of CM060911.1, forward strand.
CACCATATTTGGTATTATATTTTCCCGTTCCACTGTGTGAGATTTCCGTAACACAATGTCTATATATTATTCTGTGCAAATGTAATTTCTTACAAGAACCAATGACCCATTTAGAGTGACTCTAAGTCTCGACGGGCCTTTTCTGGGTCGAAATTTAGGCCCATTTTGGGCGGGTTGTTACATTTGGTATCAAAGCATGGTTACCTGATCCCGTGAATATATACACGTATGAGAGGCATACTTGTTATTTTGAAAAAGGATTTTCAAAAGTTTTACTATATCTATAAGTATATATATATATATTAAAGTACGCATATCTTTAGAAAAGAGCATATGTAGGTCTTTTTTAGGAAAGGCTTGACATTAAATTCTACAAATAATCTAGAGGCCCTATAGTAATATAGCAACCTCCTTGTCAATTTAGATACCTCTAAGCATTGGATGGTTATAGAATCTGGAGAATGGAAAGGGTTGAAACCTCCTCATTCAGTAAGCGATAAATGGATGTTAATCGGATGAATTATCAATCATGGTAAAGAAAACATTCAAATAAATGTCCATTAGGTAAACAATCAGTATGGACCAATTTGGGAAATATGTCCTGTTTTGCTAAGAAACGGAAGCACACCTTTGATTATTAACACAAAATAAAGCCATGAATGCCTAAGATTCAAAGGAATGCTTAATGATCAGAAAGGAAAGTATTAATGGATTTATTAAGACCATTTACAGGGAAGAATATTTGGATGAGATATTAAAAAGGTCCATATGAATAAGCAATATTTAAAAGGGTTTAGATGGACATAATGGACATATATTAGGAATGTGTAGTAATAGAAAAAAAAACAAGGAATACGGAAGATAAGGGTTAATACAAGGTACTAACTTCCGTAAATGAAGATATCAACTTTGTTGAAAGATTGTAGGTGCGGTAAGAAAATTGAAAGAACAAACATGTCTTCTTAATCGACAAAGAAATGAAAACCCTACAAATATGATTTTTAACATACGGTCAAATTATTTTGAAAAATAGAAATTTCAACAAATATACTTCCATAGAATAGTGTGCCAGAAATTTAAAGAAAAGACCAAGAATGTTTAGAAACCCATCAAGGTGAATTTTTGACATACAACAAAATTATTTGATAGAGGAAATTTTTGAAGAACTGTTAACCTCTTGTATATGGACTAGAATTACATAATAATTCCAACTAAAAATAAAAATGGAGTTATAAATGTTCATTAGTTCTTAAGTTAGACAAACAATAAATATTAGTTTTTAGCGAAAATAAATATGAAAGGGTAATTGTAAATGTTTGTAAATAAGAGCTTTAATGCAAGGAAATTAAAGCGACAAGCACTAAACAATTCAAATGGTTAATTTGAATGGTCTTGATGTAACAAGCCTTTAAAGTTAAGATTTGATAATATTCTTTTCCTAAAATCTAGTACAGATTGCGAAAGTAAGTTGGCATTTAATCAAAAAGAGAAATAAGGCAAGATATATAAGCTTGGAAAAATAAACGTCATTGACATACTCAATTAAAAGAGAAAAGGTAGCAAATTTATTTACTAAAATTGGGTAAGACTGAGTAATAAAATCCTTGTTAAATGAGAAGAATTTTACAAAATAAGAATACTAGGAGTAGTATAAAAGATAAAAGACTACTTTAAAGAATTTATTTAGCAATTTGGAATTTATTTATGACCGTTAAATTAAGTTTTGAAAGACCTCTCGTTGTGCAAATAAAAGAGTAATGAATGATTATGTTCAATAAAGACTTTCAATATATATATATATATATGATAATTTCAAGCCAAAATGAGTGTACAGTCTAATGTTTCAAAATATATATGAAGTAGAAATATAGATATGAATAGGTGAAATAATTGCTAATTAATTTGATGCTAAAAGATTTAAGTCTCACTTTCACATAAAAAATGAACATTTATTTCAAAACAATTTTTGTTCTGAAAATCATTAAAGACTAACGTTCAATATACAAATAAAAGATGAGCGTTGAAATAAGGAAAGATAGTTTACCCTTAAATTAAGATTTTTTGGGCGTATAGTAAATATTTGTGAAACGTTAAAGTTAAGATCTTCATTTGGAACATTTTTCTAAAAATAAAGAAGTCGTTTAGCTTTATTGGGTAATGTTTCAAAAAGAGTTATAATATGAAGTCATAACATATTTTGATAATATGATAAGGAATGTCAATTAGACATTTTTAGGAAACTTGATTGTCGCTTAATTAAATTTTGGCATTCAATCAAGATTTTATTGAATTAGCTTATGCAAGAACTTAAAACGTTTATCATTTCTATAAAGTGAAAATGGCAAGATATTCAATATATGAATAAATACAAGAGTTGAAAAGGAAATTTATTTTTGCTCTTATCCTGAGATATTTAGTGAGTATTCTCAAAACTTTAAAAAGAGGGCAACAAAATTCTTATTGCAAATATTTTGGAACCTTTGAAAAAAATGCCTTAATTAAAACTAGGCATGCATTAATATTTTACTTAGTAGCCAATAATAGAACATGGTAAGTTGTCCTACTCTAAAAAAAAATCAAAGATTTATGAAAATATAGACAATGTTTTCAAAACATTGCAAATCTAAAAAGATTCTATTTTAAAATGGAAATTCAAATTTTAATGCTTCAACATTTAAAAAGGCATTAAATGCAAAATTTTGGGATTTAAGTAAACCTTAATAAATTGTTGCCATAATGGGATGTATATACATGCATATAAGTGATAGTAGCGTACAAATGGATTTATTTAATGTCGCTACTGTGACTTATACTGTTACAAAAGAAAAAAAATCCAGAAATAGGATTTGGTTATAAATAAATTTGCCCGTGATAGTTTAGTTGAGAATTAATACAATTAACAATACATAGGTATAAATATAAGGATAATTTAGGCAACGTAATTCGTGATTTCTGAAAATAGAATTCGTGACTATTAATTGCGAATTTAGTGGGCAATGAACAGTAATTAATAAGATCAAAAGGAAACTTTGGAATTAATTTAAAAGACAAATTAGTTTAAAGAAAAATGGATATATTTCAAAATTGAAGGATCTTGAGGGAATTAAATAAGTATTCAGGGAGCAGTCTAGTGGTAGATATATATTTGAATGAACCATGATTATAGTAAGTAAAAAGATGAGAGATTTAAAGGTATGGATTTGGCATCTTAAGTATTAGGATTGAGATCCAAGCACTATTTAGACCATTTAACTGTAAGAAAGAAACTTCCAAGATAATTTTTAGGCCGTGATTGTTAATGGTTCCCCCTGTTGATTGGATAAGGGTATAAATGTGGTACAAGTAGCAAATCAATGTTATGCATGAGATGTTGGGATTTAAAACCCTTATTAATTCTTAAGCTAAATGTGTAAGTAGAGGAAGAACCTCGTGGGGACATTAACCTAACGGCTTAAAATATAAGGGATTTGGAAGTTAATAACGGAATTAGATTTATAGCCTACATAGAGGAAGTGTATTGGTCTTATGGTTTTTGGAAATTTAGCCTCATGGAATGCCACCCTCAAGAATAAGAACATAAATTATGAGATATTGGAGTTGAATTAACCTTATAGTTTGATAACAACTATGTTTGGGTTTGTTTAAAGGTACTTGTTTAATTTTTATAAATAATCCCTTTTGTCATTATTCAAAAAAAAGACTATATTTAAAATTATGAAGAATATGCTCAAACTGAAAAGGATGTGATGTGTAATTTTTCATGTTTGCACGCAAATTACACTATCCATCCAAAATAAAACAATACCCATTCCTTGCAATTATAAATATGTCAATATTATTGTTGGGCAAAGTTATGAAAATTATAACAAAGGACCTTACTGGAATTTAATTTTCAGCAAACTGGATCGTTGGAAAATATTATAGTCATTAGTATAGATTAGACATTAATTACTTAGATCTAGAGATTTAATTTAGAAAATTCTTTTTGGTTCAAACTTCACTTGATGACTGGAGAACAAAATGAAGACAACCAAAGATTTGGGGATAAGAAAAAGAATCCACAACATTTATCTCTTAAATAATAAGAATAATAGTAATATTTATAGGAGTAGCATAATTTTCTTTTTGATAATTGGTGGGCGTTCTTAAAGAACTTCAAGGAGGCCACTTAAAATACCAAAGTGTTGATGGGATGACCATTGACAAAATTCACCTCAAACCAAATTTGTGGTTAGACTTTAGAAAAAATCTAATTTGATTAGGCAGACTGTGGAGGATAATGAGTCAATAGTATATTTTGGGCTTTCCCTAAATCAGGGAGATATATGATATTGTGAATAGGAACCCATAAAAGTTTTATGTTTGATAAGATACCTTCACGGTACAAATGGATTCTTAGTAGGGCCTAATCAACAAATGGGGATGAAGACGAAACCTTGGGAGTTTCGTGCCACCATAGAAATTTTGGAGCACAGAACTTCAAGATTCCACAATATTTAGAATGGTTCGGGTACATAAGAAAATTGTGAGGAAAGGCATGAAAATATTAAATTTTGTAGCCTCCCTTGAAAATTTAGGATTTTTGGTTGCGTTGTGGTTGCTAGATTAGATGTTAAGAAATGGATGCAACACAACCGCACAACGCACACATAAAGAAATATACGTATATTAGGATGTTTGCATACATACTACATCACTTCAAAAAAAATTTAGAGTGAGTTGTGTTTTTCGCCCCTTCAAACAAATTTCGGGACGAAATCTATTTTAAGAGGGGGAAAATGTAACACCCGTAAAATATACCTAAAAATATAAATATTAATAATTAATAGAAATAAGCAATTAAATAATTAAATATAAAAATGCTGAAAAATGATTTTTTTCAACATTAAGAACTTGGCTATGAAAATCTTTTATTTGGTTTCGTGGCGAAATTCTGAGTCATTTTCATATATAATATGTTGAAAAGGTAATCGTATGAAGAAGTTACAATCAAATGAAATTGGATGGTGAATGCATATATATACATGATTAAATAATATATATATATATATCCAAAAGATAAATAAATTAAATAAATTAAATAAATTGGATGAATTTGAATTTCAAATGAAGATAAGAATGCGGGGACAAAAATAATATATAAGGTTAAAGATAAGACAAATAAATCCACGTTATAAATAATTAATATCTCCAGCCCCACATACGTTCGTTGGGCAATTCAACGACCAAGAGGACGACCTCTCCTCTAGGAAGGGTGTCGAGTACTTGGCGTTTGAATCACCCAATGAGGCTAGATTTGGTTAGGTTTTTGAGTTTAATTTATAAAAACGGACGACTAGGATTACATCTAAATAATACTATGGTTCATGCTTAAACAAGCAACTATAAATAGACCCCTAGACTCAGCCCTAAACCCTAGCCCTTCTCTCAACTTGTGCCTCCACTCTGCCACCATTGGTTCAAGAAATAGGTTTTCATCTTCTTCTACAAATCTATTCTTCTTTCTCTAATCTTTTCTTATAAGACTTAGATTAGAATATATTCTTGGAATCATATGATATATATATATATATATATATATATATATATATAAGAATTTAATCAATTTCTTATTATGTATATAGATCTCTAGAGTTGGAATTTACATCAAAACGACATAACGTCAGATCTACGACCTTTCTAATCATTGCGAGCGGAATTAGTATTTTCTTAGGCATATTCTACATTTGTAGATTATCGTATTTATTTACATGCCTAAGGGGATTTGGTATAACGACACTGTTAAACTGCAAAACCCTCAAATCCTCTATTTTATGTATTTTGCAAGAATTGTCAATTTATATTGGGTTTGTGGATCTTGGTTGTAGGAGTGATTGAGAACAATTGGGTGACGTACTTCTATTTTATGTGATTTATCCTTTTTACCTAAATCTTTGTTTGTAACCTAAAAAGGTTTAGATTTGATTTGATTCATTATTTGAATAGGTTTGGGTTCTATTCTAAATCCAAAAGTATTCAAATTTGAAGCCAATCAAATATGAAAGTTTTTATGTACAATATGTAAAAAGGGGTAAATTAGATAAAATAAGGTCTATGTATATATATATATATGAAATTATAGCCTATTCTTGGTTCACTACTTAAATTATTACAATAAGCCTAGGATGCAAGTTGTAATTGTATGTATATTGTATTTTCCATTACTGTAATCTGTTATTATGCAGTTATGTCATTATGCCTTAAATGTAGTAGTCAAAATGTGTAAATTAACATGTATGCCTTAAACTTAGGACAAGTTGACATTTTTTGTCTTGTTAGAACGTTCTCTCGTTCATACAAAAATTAGCGTTATTTATACGTACTAAATATTCTACTTATATAGCGTAATTAACATAATTAGCATAATAATGACATAATAAATGCGAAGGATAAGATTTGAATTCTAAATGTCCCTATACATTGATTGCTTGTGTGTGCGTATAGAATGGCTTGTATATATATTAAATAGTGACACGCATACACGAGGTTAGTTGCCATTTGTGGTATAAGTCTTTCCAGAATCGACCGGCAAATCAAATAGCCACAAGTGGGTCCAACTAATGTGAGAGGTTTGGGTGCCATGGACCATTCAAAAATATAGTACACTATGACACGAGATTAAACCTACTTGTAGTAGAAGTCTGCCCGGAACCGCTCGGCATGTCCAACATCTACAGGTATATGGTTTAATGTGAGAGGTCTAGTGTGTGTATATATGTATAAATCTATTGTGCATGAGAATAGGCAGGTTTACTACACATTGGGAAGGTCTTAAATGAATTACTCTTCTTATCTAGTTTGGGTCTTAAGTGGTTAGGACTTGGAACCTCTCCGAAGGTTTATTCCTTGGATAGGTACCAAAATCATGGGACCCACCCTTATTAGATTTGAAGTAAGTCTATGGGTCCTCCTTCTCTAAAATTGGTTCGGCATAGCGGTAACGAAGTAGGGTAGTTCACTAGGGATGTCCACTTCCTCTAGAAGCTATATAAGGGCTAAACTAGAGACATGATTGGTTTATATATGATATGTGGCCATAGCATGCTCACCAACTGCCTAAGGGAAGCCTTAAGCGACATAGGTGTTCTACCGTAATATCAGTTAAATAGTAACATTCGCAATACTACTTCTTATATTACAAGTGAGAGTGTAGACTTAAGAATGTTGACGTATTAGGATAGGGTCTTGAAAGGCTAGGGTCCTCCTTAGGGTTATAAGAGATCACAAGTATCCACCTTTAATATGGCCATAAGCGACCGCAAATGCCGACCTCGTTGGGTCTTTACCCTAAATACACTAATGAAGGTCTTAAGCAATTGACTTGGACACCTCATTGGTTAGATACTTGGTGTTTGTGTGAATGTTTGTGTGTTGCGTATACATACCTTGATATATGTAACCTGCTAAATCTAGGTTATGGTCATTAAGTAATTACTATTTTCAGTCACACAGGACTTTATGTTCTGACCCCTCTCCTTAACATATCCAACAGGTCAGTAGGTGGGGTAGATCCAACAAATGAAGCAATGATGGAGACTGAAGACGAAAATGGAGATATTATGATTTTATTAGTTATCACTGTTGTATTACTTGTGGAAACTTTTAATAATGAATTTATTGTTGTACCTATGGGATAATTGTATCTTGACAATCTGCGTTTGAATTCTGTGGTTTTTTTATTCAATGGTACAACATATTTTGGTATTATATTTTCTCGTTTTGTTGTGTGATATTTCCATAACGCAATGTCTATTTATTATTCTGTGCAAATGTAATTCCTTACAGAAACCAATGACCCATTTAGAGTGGTTTAAGTTTCGATGGGCCTTTTTTAGGTCAAAATTTAGGCACATTCTGGGAGGGTTGCTACAACCCCTGATCTTGCGATCAATCTCGGAAATTAGCTCCTGTGATAAGTGGACGTTGTCAATAATCAAACGTCCTTTAACGAACCTAGCCAGAGAAGAATAAATAATATGATCTAGAAAAGGTGCTAGACGAGAAGTTAGCACCTTGGAGATTGTTAGAAACTTTACACAAGCTGATTGGGCAAAAATCCGCACACGAGCGAGGAATTCTGCACTTGGGTATAAGGACCAAATTGGTGGAAGTCCATCCCTTAGGGAGATCTCCACCGGAGAAGAACTATTGAATGGTTAGACAAAATCCGCCTGGATGATCGGCCAAACACTCCTGAAAAACACTCCATTAAAACCATCAGACCCACATGCACTGTCCTTACTGAGAGCAAAGATGCAAGCTTGGATTTCGTCGGAGGAAGGAGGAGCGGCAAGGTCGATGTTATCGGAGCAAGACAACGACGGAGCACACAGAAAGGACTGAAAATGAGACAAAATCGCCACTTTAACCTCCTCTAGAGAGGAAGCCAGAGAGAGATCAGGGCGCTGAATCTGACGAATGGATAGGATGCTATTCTTCTTACGAATAGAGGAATGGAAGAACTTAGAGTTCGTATCAACTCCGACGACCATTTGATCCTTGCCTTTTGACGAAGGAAGTCGTCCTCAATACGGAGCTCTGAGGAGAAGTCGAGCTTGGCCAGCGCCCATGCCTCCTTGTTAGCAGAAGATGGATCCACAAAAGAGGCTTCTGCTAAGATGAGAATTTCTTTGGGCTCCCTAACACGGTCGAAAATATCTTTGAAAACCTACACATTCCAAGCCTTAAGGCAAACCTTGAGATGTTTCAGCTTAAGAGAAAACACAACAAAAGGAGAGCCGTGGACAGGAGAGTTCCAAGAATCAGCCACAACCTGATGTAACGTGTGGTGAGTTCTCCACATACTATGGAACCGAAAAGAAAAAGGATCGGATAGGGCGAAAGGAGTGCAATGTAGAATCATCGGAGCATGATCTGAGAAAGTACGATGCAGATGAGAATCAAAGAAAGAGAACGGAAGACTGAACCAGCCTTCCGATCCGAAAACTCTATCAATTCTAGAGAGAATTCGGTTAGGTCCTTCCTGGTTGTTACACCAGGTAAAAGATGAGCCAACAAAAGAAACCTCCGTGGGACCAGAACTGACAATGAACGAATTGAAACCCGCTACTATCGCCCTGTTGACAGAAGCACCAACCTATTTTTTCGCCTGAAAGGCTATAACATTAAACTTGCCGCCTAAGACTGAGACACTGAAACCTAGATCAGTGAGCGAGAGGACGTCCGACCATAGGACCAGTCGCTCAATCCGACCATAGGACCATATTGTAACTCTCGTTAATTACGCCAATTGCTATCTATTATCTTAGCTCTTATATATACATTCATGCTTATTGTATTAATTAACACTAGTATGGAGTTACAATATTTAATCCTCATTTATACTAATTGTAACTTTTTTGAATTCACTACTAATTATTTCCACATTTATTTCTGATTAAAACCAACGTTTACAATTGTTAATTCTCCATTTAGGACTGTAAATTTTGTACGAATGTCCGATGTCCTTTCGTGTCCGTGACCGAAATATGTACGTCTGGGTCCATCCTATTTTTGTTTAGGACACGAGTTATGAAAACAAAATTTATATGAGAAATAATCATGTCCGGTCCATATTCGTTCGAATTCATCCGAATTCCTCGTAATTTAATATACAGTTGAGAAAAAGTCTAACAAAATGTATAAAATTCAATAAAAATAGGCATGTATGACCGGATCCATTCGCGTCCGTAACCGAAAAACACATGTCCGATCGATTTGATTTAGAACACGAGTTTGGACAATAAAATTTATACGAGAAAAAAGTTCGTCTTGTCCTTGTCCAGTCCGATTTTATATAGGATAGAAACTGAACACACCTCCGTCCAATCCGGTTCGACTAATTTATAGCTCTATATCTATTTATAATGGGTAACGTTAACTACCCATAAGTAACGAAGAACACTTTAAAATCAAATCTACATTTAACATTTACCTAGTATTAATAATAACTAGCATTAATTACGTGTGCTTTTGGATGGATATAGTATTAATATATATATATATATATATATATATAAGCGTACTTATTACATATATGCTCATTTTTAGATTTTATATTTATTCATGTACAAATTTCTTAATTTCCACCAATTTACATTCTAGTCCAAACTACTGACTAGAAAAATTCAATATTTTGACTTGATGAGATTAAAATTCCATTAAAAGGTCCTTTGCTATAACTTATGTAAATTTCCCCAACATATGATTTATTGACTTATTTAAATTACATGGAACATGTGTTCTTTTATTTGGAATAGATAATGTAAATTACAAGCAAAACACGTGATTTACACATCTTTTCCTTTTGTTTATTTGCGCATTCCTTACAATTTCAAACATGGTTTTTTGAGGAAAAAGGACAAAAGCGCAAATTTATAAAAAAAAAACTTAGACAACCCAAAACATAAATAGATTTAAAATTAAAAAGAGAAATTTATATGAATCTTACAATATACCCATTTGTACAAACCTAGAACAAAACAACAACATAAATCTTAGTAATATTTATGGACAAATTTCCAGATTTAGGATTAAACCTTAACCAGAAGATACAGAAAGAATTGTAGGCAAAATATAGATGTTTTACAAGAAAGCCTACAAATTCTAATTCTCAGATTTAGGCTTATGAATTTAAATTATACCAATGAAACATATCTGATATTACAAACAATATCTAAATTTCCCACTCACTTGAAAGGATTTCCCCCATATCTCAGATCGGGACTGCAACTTTAGGTTTTATTCCTGAATACTTATAGATCTATAATATGTATAAATATAGGATATGTATACGTATTAAAATTTGTAAATCTAGAAAAGAAATATAATAGGGGAAAAATAAAGGATAGAAAATACTATAAATTACCATACACACAAGAACCTGTCTTTTTATCTACATCTGGATCCATTCTCTCCAATTATTGTTGTTTGATTTGAAAACTGTTTTATTTTAGAAAGTTTGGAATAGATTATAGTAAAGGAAATGGAAAAGCTTTCCTGAAGAAAAGATAGGGGTTGTAAACTTTATTTATAGATGCTCAAATGACGCATAACCGTCAGATTTAATTTTAATAAAATATATCTTTCTACGTAACATTTCATTAACCATACAATAAGGGGAAGCCTCGTTAATGGCGACTGCTGGATCTTTCATCAGTTTTCTCCATGCGTGAGTGATTTCCTTTTTCTCACCTTCTTATCTGATTTTTTTACAATCCTTTTACTTCATCAACCTTCAACGAGTTTTCTCATTGATAAGACTTTTGATTTCCATTTGTTTTCTACAAGTTAATTCAGATCTGGTTTCGTCTTATAGTCTCATTTTTTTTCATCCACAGAAAAGTTCTCAGATCTATGCTTTTATTTCAACCGCGATTCAGTACTTCAATTATTGCCAGTTTAATTTCGAGATCTAGATGCCGATGTTTTTCTACCTTCCCAAATTCTTTGGATCTGATTAGTTTGAGGATGGATTATCAAGCCATTGTGAAAATGGGTTTCGGCATTGCCGACGCAGTTGAAATAGCTTCAGCTCCATTTTCTCCAACCAATCTTCCATTTTGTAGAGCTTGTTCGGTTTCAGATTATATTGGGTAAGGTTAATTAATTGATTTTGGTTTTGAGGTAATGGCTTTTGGGTACTTTTTTGGTGGTTTGACATCCGATTAGATCTGATTCTTACTTAATATGCCTCTGTTGGAGTTTCATTTTTAGTTTATTATATTGTTTATTATTGAACCAATTGTCTCTTGCATAATTACATCGGAGATAAGACAAACTTCAGTAGTGAAAGACAGTTACTGAATATGGAATTGATTTACTAGATGGAAGCAAGTTCGTGAGCAGCTATTCTTAACGTTTAAAATTCTTTCTGTATATATCTGGCCTGTAACAACTAGAGCAATTATTTGTAACGAAATCCATATACCAAAGTGTTGAATCTGGCAATAAGATTGATTCATAGGCGTCTGTGAATCATCAACCAGACCTATTGATTGGATTTGAATTTAGTCTGGGATTTCATTAGTATGGAGTTCCATGGTGCTCCTGTTTAGTTTTCCATTGACGGTTATATCACGTTAGGGATTTTAGTGTTTGCTTTGGATGTTTGTATGCTTGGTTTCAGTTTTGGTGAAGCACAGAATAGTTGTGTAGTCTCTTTCTAGCCTCTTCATGATAGATACCTTATAAATGTTTTACTTTATCTTCCTATATAGCATTCGACTCTCCTACAAATAGCCTAACATCATTTGGTATTAAATGTATATATCCATTCTTTCGAGGTTTACCCCATATTGATAATAAATTCCATCACCTTGATTATTTTCCAATATCATGATTTCTTTTCTTGAGGGGCGCTGAAGAAGTACCAGATCCATATAGGAGATGAAGTTTTTCATGGTGTAATAGGAGATTAACGCATAATGGTGTTGGTTACTTTTATATGGATAATGTAAGCATGTTAGAATGGCAGTTATGGATGATAGCCAATGGTCATAGGACTTTTGTTTGAAAGGGGATCTCAAGCATGATTGGCGAAAGTACACCCATATTCAGTAATATATGCTGCTACTTTATGCGATTTTCCTTTCTTCTTTCTAAATGATGTTTCGAATAGATGGTTTTCATGGTGAAGAATGCAGATTCATAGGTAGTAGGAGATTTATGAGTGTAGATTGGGTATATTTTCATTGATCTTTTTCATTTTGGAGATCATGTGTCCGTTTATGGTTTCACATGAAAACGTGAAGTTTGATCAATGAGCAACCAACTCTGATGTCATTTGTTACTGGAAGTTGAAGACATGTTTGCTGAATTTTTGAAGTAAACATTTTTAAGGACATTTGGAAATGGATGAACAAAGTTTTCTAGTGCCAAGTATGCTTGAGTTAATGGGAAAATTCTTCAATTGCTTTTAACAAAAAGATATTTCTGGTGCTATTGCGCGTGATGAGTGGAGTATTTGGATTAGGTTTACAGCGAGTTATATGTGGGTGTGGGCCTCATCATGGGTTGGTGTTACCTTACTTTGTTTTAGTTATTTTCATGTTTTTGTGCATTTTATTTTACTTTGTAACAGTTAGTATGCTAACCTGCCTTTTGTATTGCTATTTCTTAAAAAATAAAAAGTGAACCAATTTTCAAAAAAAAAAACATTTCATTAACCATAAATCCTAACCGTTATTAGAGCAGCGACCAGGAGGCCGCACCAAGCGGTCATCGCAAGGTCGACATCCCTGATCGTCCTACCTCTAGTGGGGGTAGGTGATATATGATAAGATTAATTACCATTTATTCTTTAATTATTTCCCATTCGTACTCGTTTTTCGTCCGTAAATTTTCATATGGACTTTGTTTGTGGAGATCCAAACATGAAAATTAATCAGAATTCCATTACAAATGCAACGTTGCAAGTGTACTGGTCAAATTCCCTTATTTGCTCAAGTTTTAATTTTGGAATCTAATTAAATAATTAATTTAACAAATGCCAAATTTCAGGGAGTTACATTTTTCCCACTTAAAAGAAATTTCATTTCGAAATTTTATCATTGACCAAGTCATGGTTTTACCTAATTATCCTAAACTACACAACTAATTTGTGTACAATAAAATTTTCAACCAAAAGTGTGCACATGCACTGTGTAATGAGTCATAACCATAAAAGTATGTATACATAATGATTCTAAATCATATTCTCCTATATGTATGCATTTTAATTTTAAAAACATTTCTCAAAATATGATGCAAGTAACCTAAAATTTAAGGCAGCTTTATATGTATGCATCTTGTAACACCCCATTTTTTTAATTAAGTAAAATAAAATAAAATTTGAAGAGCTTCCAGAATTTGGTCACGGGAATAGCATCATTGCGTCGGTGGCGATTTTCTAGTCAGTTTAGACCTATGGATTGCAGAAAACTAATTTAAGATGAAAGAGATACTTTAAATGAAATATTGTAACAAACATGAAAAGAAGGTATAAGAAAAGAACAATGACCACCATTGTTTTCAGACTTGTTAACAAAAGACTATGTAGTCCAGTTGGTAAGAGCATGCGGCTTTCAAGAAAGAGGTGCAAGTTCGATTCCCACGGGCGCCATATTTTTATTTTAGAGAAAAGGCTAAAATAACACATGTTCTTAAGGGAAAATATGTAACACACATATATGGAAAATTATACATACAAGGAAGTATAAAAATATATGTATATATAAATATATGTGTATATATGTGCAAAAAAAATACAAGAGAAAATTTCAAAATAAGCCTGTAGTCAAAGAAATTTGGTAAGAATTTAATGACGACATAAGCACCGTTTGAATTTTGAAAACGAAATAAAAGTTGTGCGTATATACGTGTAAAATGGACATTAGAAGTTTTGTATACATATAAGGGGTTTATATGTGAATAAATTAAAGGAGGTATAATAAGAAATTAGTCAACGTATAATCCGTAAATGTTAACAAATAAACATAGCGCCTCATTTTTGTTCATTGGACCCATGGGTCGATCCCAGGGGGGCTGGGTCGACCCTAGGGTCGACCCAGGGGGGTACGTGGGTCGACCACCCTAGATCCGGGTAGATTCCTTGATGGAAATGGACTGTAACAACCCGAAAAATCAGAACCAACTTAAAATTTTTATTTTGGCTATTTTGCTGAATTTTGAACAGTCAAAATAATTTATTTTAAATAATAATAACGATTAAAAATTTATTTAAATCGAATTTAGAATGAATATATTTATTTTCATTTCAAAAGGAGTTAGAAATAGCGCGACAGTTTGAAAATTTGAATTCAAACTTTGACTGACTGTACAGGATGTAAAATAAATCAGATTTTGGTGAAACCAAAAATATTTAAATATGTTTAAGAATATCTTTCCAACGAATCCGAAAAATTGAAATTTCATAGCGAGAATCAAAAGTTATGGTCAATTGAATTTTCTGAATAGTGCTATGGAATTTAATATAATATATGGCCCGTATAAATAGCCATTTTGCAAACGACCTCCTTTTTCGATGAAACCACTTTTGTTGGATTCGGAATGTCAAATTATTGCAGAATTCCAATTTTCATAATTTTCGGAGTCAATATGTGAGCGTGGCAAAAGGAAATGTGTTTCGACAATTTCAGTCAATTTCGATCGACTTGAAAATGACCATTTTTCCAAAGGTCTCCAAATTCGACGAAATTAGTTTTGTTGGGACCATATCGTCAAAACATAGCTAGATTTATTTTTCGGGAATTTTTAGAGTCAGTCTGTGGCCCCGGTAAATTAAAATGTTCAATCAAATTAAATAATTAAATGTTTTATTATTTAATTTGAAAAATAACTGACTAAAACAGTCGAATGGGCCTGCGAGACATATCCCATTGTGTCCGGAATGGGGGTATTTAGCTGGGGATGTCACTCGTTGGGTTTGATTTGGAGTTAATAGCGATACAGAAATTAAATTGAATTTAAATGAAATTAAATAAAATAAAATACAAAGAATATACAGTATAAATACTAGTACATACGTAACCCTATACTGTCGTATACTGTAGCCGCCGTATTCTTTCATTCTAGTGCCGATATCTTCAGGATTTGATTCCTCAATATCTCTTATTCCAGTCCATATTTTCAAACCATTCTTTAGAGAAAATTGAAGAGCATCGTCCAATCTACCGATCCGTACAGTTCGATGGTCCCCTGGTGTCACGAATTCCGAGGATTGAAGCCCTGAAACACCGCCGCTCGCGCTATG
Organism: Allium sativum; assembly: GCA_030737875.1. NCBI lineage: Eukaryota > Viridiplantae > Streptophyta > Magnoliopsida > Asparagales > Amaryllidaceae > Allium > Allium sativum. The sequence goes on from CM060911.1 coordinate 198,334,362, forward strand.
TTTTCCCCCTCCTGCCTGAATCGAGCTCGACGGGTTTGGACCCCCTAGTGTGCCTTTCAAGGCTCTTGAACGTGGTGTCTTCAGATCGTCCTCTCGACCCTTGTGGCGCTCGCGAAAGTGAAACCTAGGTTCGAACAAACATAAGCAACGTCGGCCTGTAGTGTTGAAGAAGAAGAAGAAAAGGTTATTTTTAATTAATTTAATTATTTATTATCTTTTAATTGTTTACAAACTTCATAAGATCGTATCTTACTCGTATGATAATGAAATTCGATGAAACAGGAAGCGTTGCAATCATAACGACGAGATCTACATTTTAAAAGAGACCGGGGAATTTTTAGAGCTTGTTACAATTTTTGGCGTTGTCAAAATAATGTGAGATATCTGAATTCAGAATTAAAATAAATAAAATATATTAGGATGCCGACGGAGTTTAGAAACTTCCGACACCCGTCATCCAAAAACCATGGACGACTTGTTTGAGTTGTGATTTGAAATTTGGTGGATATTATGAATGATTGATTGTTGATTTTGGTTGAAAAAAATAGGATTAGTTTATTGAAAAATTCGTCTACGTACGAAATAGATTATTGAAATCCCCCTTGTCAAAAGCTGCGAGGCTTTAAGGTAGCGCGAGGAGCCATACATCGGGACGGTGCCGGTTTTAATTACCCTACCGTTATGCTGCAGAAATTTTCTGAAATATTTTTGTGTTATAAAATATTCATGTTGTTATATATTAATTATTTGAATAATATGAAAACCAGATTTTTTTAATATATATATATATATATATGAAATTGATCGTTATATGTCAACATTAAATCTACATTTTCAATGTAATTAAAAATGGAGCATTTGTTTCAGATAAATGAATTTACATTTAATCTTACGTTTTTAATGTAAGTGTAACATTAAAATTAAGCATTTACATAGAAAAATGAATTTACATTAAATCTACATTTTTAACGTAAATATGACATTAAAATAATCATTTAGAGAAAAATGAATTTACATGTGATCTTACATTTTCAATGTAAATAAAACATTAAAATAAACATTTTAACATAAATTGTATTTGCATTGCATTTTACATTTTTATGTAATGCAACTTTAAAATAGACATTTGGATATAAAAATGTTTTGACATTAGATTTCATATTTTAATGTAAATGATACATTAAAAATATAGCATGAATGAAAATTTACATTTTTCAAACGTAAGTAAAGAATGAATGAAAATTTACATTTTTCAATGTAAATAAAGAATGAATGAAAATTTACATTTTTCAATGTAAATAAGGAATGAAAGAAATTACATTTCTCAATGTAAATAAAAGAACAAATAGAGATTTACATTTTTCCAGTGTAAACCAAACATGAAATGAAAATTTACATTTTTCAATGTAATCTTATACTAAAGTAAAAGTTACATTTTTCAATGTAATGATATATAAAATAAAGATTACATTTTTATTTGTAATCATAGAAAAGTATAAACATTCCATTTTCAAGGTAATCAAAGAATGAAGTATAAAAATTGCATTTTTATATGTAATCAAAGCAAAGAATAGAAATTTACATTTTTCAATGTAAAGAAAGATTTCATGGAAATTTACATTTTTATTTTAAGAAAGGATTACACAGAAAATTTCAATGTAATGATATGTTGAAATTAAGAAATCTACAATTTTCAATTGTAAATAAAGTAATGAAAGAAATCTACATTTTTCAAATGTTGATAAAAGAATGAAAGTTACATTTTTATATGTATTTAAAATAAAGAATGAAAGTTACATTTTTATATGTAATTAAAATAAAGAATGAAAAATACATTTTTATATGTAATTAAAATAAAGAATGAAAGTTACATTTTCTATGTAAATAAAGTATTGATCGACGCTTTCTAAGAATTAGAAAAGCGTGAATTTATAAATAAAATACTGCAAGCGCACAGATCGTGTAGTATGCAGGTCGAACACAGGGAGGTAGATTAAAATCAAATTATTTATCTAATCTCTTGGACGAGTTAGACGAAGTTTGGAGATTTGGTTGAAATAAAAACAAATTAAAATTGCAAAATTAGGAATATCATTGAATCTAATCAAACGATTAATCACTAATGAAAATAAAATAGCAAAGACAACTTGAGCTCTTTCAAGTCTAATTGAATAGATGGCACAAATTGCATGGAAAATAAAATGCAAAACACAAATAAAATGCAGAAATTAAAATTGCAGAAAAAGAAGAACAAATAGTAAAATTAGGATTGTCGCTGAAACTAATCAAACGACTAATCGCTAATAAAAAAAATGTAAAATACAATTTGTGTTCTACCAAAACTAATTGTGAAGACAACACCAATTGCTAAGAAAAAAGAAAAAATGCTAGAAAATAAAAGAAGAAGAAGAAGAATAACAACTTTTATTAATGGAGGTTAAGATAGAAAAATAGGATGGTGGCTACAATGATATTACAAGGGTATTTATAGGAGATAACCAAACCCTAACCCTAATTACAAATGGGCCTAGCTACTTCAAGTAAGTTTTAGGCCTTTTGTCATTTGGAACAAGTTCAAGGCCTTTTCTCCTTTTCTCTTGCAAGCCTCCTTTAATTTGAGATGTGCATGGCCTTTTATCAATCATTTTCTTATCCTACAACAGCTGAATGTGAGATCTTCATCTACAATTCTTCAAAATGTAAATATATAGCAATTTGATCTCTATTTCTCTACTTTTCTGGTTGCATGTGGGCTGGGTTGGAATATCTGTAAAAGTGACATAACAATACCCAAGTAATATTTATTTATATAAAAAAGATAAGATATAAAAGCATAAAATAAACACATTTCTATGTCCATCAAATACCCCCACACTTATCTTTTACTCGTCCTCGAGTAAAACAAAAATTAAAAACTAACTAGATAGGTCACACTTTCGTAGGAAACACGATTGCATTGAGCGTATGCAACAAGCCGTTAAACCTCTAGGTGTCCCTAGTAAGACGAGTGGTGTCTCGTGAGGGTTTTCAGCGAATACTACCCACAAAATCCAAATGCAGTATGATATGGTTCTAATGTAACTACATGAATGCAGAGGACTTATGCAATTGAAAACAAAAAATGAAAACACGACTTGTTTTAGGAAAGTGGTACAACAAATTAAATTGACAATTTCTAGTCAGTTGATTTTATTTTTGATACCTCAAATTGTCACAAATTTTCAATATAAATCAAGTTTTCAAATGTTAAATTCCAGTTTGGCCAGTTAGTTCGGTTGATAACATAGTGCAGCCATGAAATAAATTCTTAGTTTGCTTGTCACAGTTTGTGAAGTGGAATTCTAGTTTACTTATGTATGGCCAGTCAAATCAATAAGGTCAAGAAATGTTTGGGCATCATCGCTTATTTTCTATCTCTATAAAAGTTAAAATTTATGATTAATTACATACATCTAACTTAAAAGACCGAGGCATACACCCACACACTGCCTTGCGGACTGACGGAGAGTTGGGACAGAGCTTGGAGGATTGTGCAGACCGACGCTGACTTTGTCAACAACATGCCAGTACTTCTTAGGTGTCCAATCTCATAAAATGAGACCAAGATATTCCAACGCTGACTTTGTCAACAACATGTCGGATAGAGCTTGGCGGGTTTGCACACCAATGCTAGATATACAAGCAATGTTAGATACCCTTGGATGATTATTATTATTATTGAAAATATAAGCATAGAAGAGAGATACGCGAATTCAACTTAACACAACTTAGTTTTAAAGATTCAAAAAGTCAATATAAGTATTTTAAGTCCTCCACTTATTTAAACAAAGACTACAATATAGAATAAATTTCATGTCCATCACCTAAAAATCTCCCTATGTACTGGTTACACTATTATCCTTCAAAATTAAACTTTTCATTATATTTCTTATTCGATCTAAGCCAAGAGATAAAGAATACCATCAACTGACTAAAAATTGTAAACTTATTTTGTTGTATCAATCGAAAATGAGTTGTATTTTTCCAAAAAAAATATGGTATGTTACTATGATCTAAAATGTATGATGTTCCTATTTAAATAGCTGAAAATGAAAAGAAAGAACAATAAAGAAAAAAAAATCAAAAGAATGCAATGCAGACTCCCCCCACACTAGAACTAAACAATGTCCACACTGTAAACACATTTCCTAAATTTGAAAGATCTTACCCAAAGATGGATTAAATGCAAAATAATTTGTAAAATGAAATGTAGTCTAACTATATGTAAGAATGGATCATATGTACAATGATATATGTGTTTACGATGCATGCGATGCAAAGAATGCCACCAACCATTTCCCTCACACTCGGTTCTAGCCCGATGAATTCTGTTCCCACTATGTCTAGGCATGTTTTCTAATAAGCAAAGGTTTCTGAAAAACATTTCATCTTTATACCTAGATTTATAGTCCAACAAATAAATGTCCAGGGTCATCCTAACATGAAGTTTTTCAACCAAGCTAACATTCCAAAAATAATTCATGTGCTCAACAAATTTATCAGTGTAATTATCCAAAAATTTGTGATCGTATATAAATTCAGTTGCAATCGTGAAATTTAAATTCTGAGTGTTATTCAAGACTATGTGATCACATTTCTCAACTTTATTAATTGACAACATATTTTCGACACTGACAATTTCAAGTTCGTTTGAAACCTCAAAATCAAAATTTTCAAGCTTGGATTGGTGGCTTGATTCTATTTCATCCTCATTTGGCAACTCGTCCTCATTCAATCCAAAAAATTCATGTTCATTAAAATCCTTCTCCAAATTTGAATTACAAAATTCAACATTTTCATTCTGTTCAATTTCTAGAATTTCAAGTTTCTCGCAGTTTGAAAGATCAAAATTTGAGCTTAAATCTTTTTCTTGAAAAGAGTTGAAGTCTAAATCATTTACTGAATTGTGAAAAACTTCATTTAGATGGTTATTCTCAATTTCCAAAGTTGTTATCTGCAAATTTTCACTATCAGTAAAGAACGGATTATTTTCTGATTCATCGCTTGTTTTAATTTGATTTTGTTACTCTCGTTGTTCTTTCAAAGATGTCATTAAACAGAGAAGTTCATCCATCTTTTTATTTAGCCTTTCTTCGCTCTCATCAAAATGACATTCTTCCAAATCTTTGATTTGAGAGCTCTTATTTTGGATTTCTTGGCTCTCAAAATTATAGTCCACATCAATTTCACAATCAAAATTATTTCCAGTGTGGTGGTTGTTTGAATTTTCAGAAAAATGACAATGATATTGGAAAACATTTTGATCATAAAAATTATATCCATAACCAAAACTGTTAAAATTTGAGTGAGTTTGGTTATTTCCAAGATATTGATATGGGCTATAATTTTGAAAATTTTGGTTTACAACCCCATATTGATGTGGATCAAAGCTGTATTGGGATTCAAAGCCATTTTGATGTGGATGTGGCCCATAATTGAAATTATTGAAATTTGAGTTGAAATCGCAATTTCGATCATGTCCATGATTTTGAAAATGTTGGTCATTTGGAAAATTTTGAAAATTGTTGGCATTGGGCTCACGATATTTTGGAAAACCTTGCCTTATGAGTTGTAATTCATACTCATACTCTTCAAGAGGACGTCTACTCCGATTATTATCCCACATTTCTCTCAATGATTTTTTTGAATCAGACATTTTAAAGAAGTCACGACAAGACATAAATTATTCTCACTTCAAAGTAGTATAAAATACTAAGTTGCGCTCTATTAATTAACTGACCCAATTAGAAGGGGGGAGAGAGTCTTATGGCCGTTCACGTATAGTATAAATACTAAGGGATACGACCAATGTTTTACGGGTAGTATGCAACCTATTTTGCTAATAGTTCAATAAATTGAACTACTATATATCCGCGATCCAATTATACGAGACAATCAACTTCACAAAGCATCACTTTCCAATTATATTATTTTGCAATGTCTATTTTTATTGTTGAAAACAATGAGAATGCAAATTTTAGTTATGAAGATATCAACCAACCACAGAAATCAGATAATAACAACTGCAGAAATTTAAAATATTGTACAAGCAAGCCGCTGCCCTAGAGAAGATTTTTACACACAATTTCTATATATTTTTTCTTTGCAGCAAAGCACCTGTAGAGTTTAGAAAATATTACAGCGGTGTATAGCAATCTATCCAGAAAAATTGAGCAGTATTAATGATTGAAATCCATTATTTGCAAATCCGTTGACCTTTGAATCCTTGTTTGTTGCTTGAATCTGTTCCTTCCTTTAGCCTTTGATTTGTATTGATATTTCACCTCTTCTTCTTCTTCCTTTTGTTTTGAGAGAGAGAGAGAGAAAGGTAGCAAAATCAACAGAAGAAATAAAAGAGAGAAAGGAAAAAGAAAAAGAAAAACTAGATAAAAGAAAAACTAAACAAAAAGAAAATTAACTAGCTAGAATAAATTAGAACGATCAAACTAAACTAAATGCAAAAAGCTATAGTTCAACAAAAATAAAAACCTAAGATTAACAACCTAACGCAAGCCTATTTTGAAAGGTCCGAGTGTGTACGACTTGTGCAGGATCTATAATATGGCTATGCGGAATGTATGTGATAACTTAAGCTATTCGTGTGTACGACTTGTGCAGGATCTATAATATGGCTATGCGGAATGTATGTGATAACTTAAGCTATTCAATAGTTATGCGAATAAATATTCGCAAACAATATATATATCACAAATAACTATAAATGCGGTAAAGTAAAGTAGAGTAACGACACCAGGATGTTTATACTGGTTCGGACCTCCAGTCCTACGTCCAGTCCCGAAGCTCCTCTTCGGCTTTTCACTAAACAACACCCTCTCTTCACCCGGAGGAACAGGTTCACAACACTACTTGATTTACGGGCTACAAGTTTACCCACTTGATTTCACGGGCTACAAGCTTACCCACTTGATTTCACGGGCTACAAGCTTACCCACTTGATTTCACGGGCTACAAGCTTACCCACAAGACGATTACAAGAGTTTGACCTTGAATGTGTTCTTTCTTCAACACTGATTAGTCAATGATTGAGTACAACCTTCCTATAATCTTATCCTCAAGTATATGAATTGAATGTGAAGATTTGAAGGAAATTAGTTGCTTGTTGAATCAAAATATGAGAAATATTATCAAGGATTCAATAAGTAACTTGAATTTGGGAGCTTATTAGAATGCAAGAGTATTTAGAAAGTAAGATCAGAAATCAGAGCAAGAATCGGTGATTTGGATGAATGAAAGATGATGTATTTATAGCAAATGAGAAGTTGTAATTATTAGTGAAAAGTTGCAATCAAAAGGAGTGATTTTTAATGAAGAGAAATGGATGCAACTTTTCAAGAAAGAAGATGACTCTTCATGAAATTCAAAAATAGGTCGACAGGAAAAATTAATAGGTTGACAGGTTTTTGACCGTTATTTCAAAAAACTGTTGACCTGTTAATTTTAACAGGTTGACCTGTTAAGTTTAAAAAGCTGTTGACCTGTTAAATTTAACAGGTTGACAGGTTTTTGTCAACATACATAAAAATGAGTTTTCATGTATATTTTTGAAGAGAATAAGAAGTATGATTATTTGAGGATAGATTTTAACATAAATAACTCTAAATAACCATCTTCTAACCTATAAAACATTGAATCTTCTTTTTGTCGATCATGAAGCTCCTTCTTGTCATTAATCAAAATAAGCATTGAAACCGTTGACTCAATATTCTCCCCCTTTTTGATTGATGACAATATAGCTTGATATTTTAATCTTTATTACTATCTTCCCCTGTATATAAGCTCTGTCTCCCTTTAAACATCTACATATTCATAATCTCAGCTCCATGTCATGATTTCCATTTATCTTTATTTTGTTGTTATCAATCGAAATTCTCGTGTCTCAACATTCTCCCCCTTTTTGATTGATGACAACACCTTGGATTTTCTCCCTTTGAATATAAAGCTCCCCCGATTGTGATCTGACTTTAGCCATGAGACATTTGCTTCCTTGCTCCCTTGATTCGGCTTTGTTGCTCTTCCACTTTCTAATCCCTTGACTAGACTTCTTTATTGCTATTTGTTCTAAGATGTTGTTACGATCTCTAGAACACCAGGCTCCGATACCAAATGAAAATGTCGGGTGTGTACGACTTGTGCAGGATCTATAATATGGCTATGCGGAATGTATGTGATAACTTAAGCTATTCAATAGTTATGCGAATAAATATTCGCAAACAATATATATATCACAAATAACTATAAATGCAGTAAAGTAAAGTAAAGTAGAGTAACGACACCAGGATTTTTATACTGGTTCGGACCTCCAGTCCTACGTCCAGTCCCGAAGCTCCTCTTCGGCTTTTCACTAAACAACACCCTCTCTTCACTCGGAGGAACAGGTTCACAACACTACTTGATTTACGGGCTACAAGCTTACCCACTTGATTTCACGGGCTACAAGCTTACCCACTTGATTTCACGGGCTACAAGCTTACCCACTTGATTTCACGGGCTACAAGCTTACCCACATGATTTCACGGGCTACAAGCTTACCCACAAGACGATTACAAGAGTTTGACCTTGAATGTGTTCTTTCTTCAACACTGATTAGTCAATGATTGAGTACAACCTTCCTATAATCTTATCCTCAAGTATATGAATTGAATGTGAAGATTTGAAGGAAGTTAGTTGCTTGTTGAATCAAAATATGAGAAATATTATCAAGGATTCAATAAGTAACTTGAATTTGGGAGCTTTTTAGAATGCAAGAGTATTTAGAAAGTAAGATCAGAAATCAGAGCAAGAATCGGTGATTTGGATGAATGAAAGATGATGTATTTATAGCAAATGAGAAGTTGTAATTATTAGTGAAAAGTTGCAATCAAAAGGAGTGATTTTTAATGAAGAGAAATGGATGCAACTTTTCAAGAAAGAAGATGACTCTTCATGAAATTCAAAAATAGGTCGACAGGAAAAATTAATAGGTTGACAGGTTTTTGACCTTTATTTCAAAAAACTGTTGACCTGTTAATTTTAACAGGTTGACCTGTTAAGTTTAAAAAGCTGTTGACCTGTTAAATTTAACAGGTTGACAGGTTTTTGTCAACATACATAAAAAATGAGTTTTCATGTATATTTTTGAAGAGAATAAGAAGTATGATTATTTGAGGATAGATTTTAACATAAATAACTCTAAATAACCATCTTCTAACCTATAAAACATTGAATCTTATTTTTGTCGATCATGAAGCTCCTTCTTGTCATTAATCAAAATAAGCATTGAAACCGTTGACTCAACATTCTCCCCCTTTTTGATTGATGACAATATAGCTTGATATTTTAATCTTTATTGCTATCACCCCCTGTATATAAGCTCTGTCTCCCTTTAAACATATACATATTCATAATCTTAGCTCCATGTCATGATTTCCATTGATCTTTATTTTGTTGTTATCAATCGAAATTCTCGTGTCTCAACATTCTCCCCCTTTTTGATTGATGACAACACCTTGGATTTTCTCCCTTTGAATATAAAGCTCCCCCGATTGTGATCTGACTTTAGCCATGAGACATTTGCTTCCTTGCTCCCTTGATTCGGCTTTGTTGCTCTTCCACTTTCTAATCCCTTGACTAGACTTCTTTATTGCTATTTGTTCTAAGATGTTGTTACGATCTCTAGAACACCAGGCTCCGATACCAAATGAAAATGTCGGGTGTGTACGACTTGTGCAGGATCTATAATACGGCTATGCGGAATGTATGTGATAACTTAAGCTATTCAATAGTTATGCGAATAAATATTCGCAAACAATATATATATCACAAATAACTATAAATGCAGTAAAGTAAAGTAAAGTAGAGTAACGACAACAGGATTTTTATACTGGTTCGGACCTCCAGTCCTACGTCCAGTCCCAAAGCTCCTCTTCGGCTTTTCACTAAACAACACCCTCTCTTCACCCGGAGGAACAGGTTCACAACACTACTTGATTTACGGGCTACAAGTTTACCCACTTGATTTCACGGGCTACAAGCTTACCCACTTGATTTCACGGGCTACAAGCTTACCCACAAGACGATTACAAGAGTTTGACCTTGAATGTGTTCTTTCTTCAACACTGATTAGTCAATGATTGAGTACAACCTTCCTATAATCTTATCCTCAAGTATATGAATTGAATGTGAAGATTTGAAGGAAGTTAGTTTCTTGTTGAATCAAAATATGAGAAATATTATCAAGGATTCAATAAGTAACTTGAATTTGGGAGCTTTTTAGAATGCAAGAGTATTTAGAAAGTAAGATCAGAAATCAGAGCAAGAATCGGTGATTTGGATGAATGAAAGATGATGTATTTATAGCAAATGAGAAGTTGTAATTATTAGTGAAAAGTTGCAATCAAAAGGAGTGATTTTTAATGAAGAGAAATGGATGCAACTTTTCAAGAAAGAAGATGACTCTTCATGAAATTCAAAAATAGGTCGACAGGAAAAATTAATAGGTTGACAGGTTTTTGACCGTTATTTCAAAAAACTGTTGACCTGTTAATTTTAACAGGTTGACCTGTTAAGTTTAAAAAGCTGTTGACCTGTTAAATTTAACAGGTTGACAGGTTTTTGTCAACATACATAAAAAATGAGTTTTCATGTATATTTTTGAAGAGAATAAGAAGTATGATTATTTGAGGATAGATTTTAACATAAATAACTCTAAATAACCATCTTCTAACCTATAAAACATTGAATCTTCTTTTTGTCGATCATGAAGCTCCTTCTTGTCATTAATCAAAATAAGCATTGAAACCGTTGACTCAACATATTTTTGATTTGGAAACAAATCACTTTAGCCAAAGAAAAATTCTTGAAATCAGGAACACTTAACCAACAGTATGATAACAGGAAACAAATTACACCCCTGATGAAAAAGAAAACTAAAGCCCGCACTCAACACGGTAAACAAAACAAACGCACCCAAAACCACTGCAATTTAAACACCCAAAACTATATTTCCTCTAATTACTCCAAGCTTAAAAAAAACACGCTTAATGAGGAAAGTTTCAGAAATTGAATTTGATCCCACAAATCGAGTCAGATTTTTCTGCACACCCCTCTTCTCTCTATTTTTTTCCTTTTTTTTTGGAAATCGAGTTAGGATATGAGGTGGGACTTGTTCTTGGTCACTGGGTTTATGAATATGGTTTTGGGTGAACTGGGAGTTGTGGTGCGAATTTGATTTTTGGCAAAGAGGTTTGAGAAGCTGGTTGATGCGATTTGGAGAAAGGTTGTTTCAGAAAGTGTTGCTGAGTAGATAGCCTATGGAGGATGATTTGCTAATGGAAAGGGGATGGCAGAAGATGAATGTTGTAGGTTGTAATGCCGAAGCTGTTTTTGGCTTTTGACACCGTATGGGTTGCGAAGTGAAAGGAGTTGGCAATAGTGGTGTGGATGAACAGAATTGTTTGGTCTGAATTGATGGTATTGTGAAGTTGAGATCTTTTGGTATGTGTTGCGGTTGAATTTTTGGAGAAGAAGATTATGGGATGGCAGAATTGTATGGTATGGAGATTAGTAAAAGGAAAGAAATCAAACAAGGAAAAAAAATTGCAAAAGAAGAAACTTTTTATGATTTTTTTTATTGCTGTAAAAAAAGAGAGTAGGAAAGAAACAAATGAAAAAAAAAGAGATTGCAGGAAGTGAAAGAGAGTTGTAATTGGAAAGAAATCAATAAAAATAAATGCAAGTTTTTTTTTTGGTTAGAAAATCAGCACAAGAAAAAAGGGAAAGCAACGTATTGAAATTTTGGAAGGCAATAAAGAAAGGAATTGAAAATAAAAGGCAAGTTTTTTTTTTGAAATTTGTAGAAAAAGGAAAGTAAAAAAAAAGGTGTAAAAGGAAAAAATTGAAAAAGTGTGGGGGCATTGAGTATGGTGCTGAAGGAGTGAAGGTAAGGTGAGTGATTGCTTTTGGTGGAAGAGTGGTGGGGATGGTTTGAATTTGTTGATGATCAGAAGATATTTGCAGCAACAAGAGAAGGAAATTTGCTGCTTTTTTTTTACAGAAAAAAAATGTACTGAAAATAGAGAAGGGGATAGAGAAAGAAAAGGAAGGAAATTGTAATCAAAGAAAGATCTGTACAAAAAAAATGGAAAAGAGACTGAAACAGGGAAAGCAATAAAATAGAAGACACAAAAAGATTTTCTTTTTTGTTGTTGTAAAATTAGAAGGAAGAGAAAAAAAATGGGAAAGGAAAATTTTGAAAAGGGGAAAGAAATAAATGAAAAGAAAAGAAAAAAAACAAGAAAATTTGGCAACTATTTTTTTTCTTGTTTAGAAGATTAGAGTATCAGTAGATAATACCAAATCAACTAATTAAATATTTTTTCTATATATACAAAAAACAAAAGGAAATAAAATTAAAAAACTAACACAAATCAGAAATTAAATCAATAATAAAATTTAATCGTTACCTCCCCGGCAACGGCGCCAAAATCTTGATCGACGCTTTCTAAGAATTAGAAAAGCGCGAATTTTTAAATAAAATACTGCAAGTGCACAAATCGTGTAGTATGCAGGTCGAACACAGGGAGGTAGATTAAAATCAAATTATTTATCTAATCTCTTGGGCGAGTTAGACGAAGTTTGGAGATTTGGTTGAAATAAAAACAAATTGAAATTGCAAAATTAGGAATATCGTTGAATCTAATCAAACGATTAATCACTAATGAAAATAAAATAGCAAAGACAATTTGAGCTCTATCAAATCCAATTGAATAGATGACACAAATTGCTTGGAAAATAAAATGCAAAACACATATAGAATGCAGAAATTAAAATTGCAGAAAAAAAAGAACAACAAAAAGTAAAATTAGGATTGTTGTTGAAACTAATCAAATGACTAATCGCTAATAAAAAAATGTAAAATACAATCGGTGTTCTATCAAAACTAATTGTGAAGACAACAGCAATTGCTAAGAAAAAAGAAAAAATGCTAGAAAATAAAAGAAGAAGAAGAAGAAGAACTCTTATTAATGGAGGTTAAGATAGAAAAATAGGATGGTGGCTACAGTGATATTACAAGGGCATTTATAGGAGATAACCAAACCCTAACCCTAATTACAAATGGGCCTAGCTACTTCAAGTAAGTTTTAGGCCTTTTGTCATTTTAATCAAGTTCTAGGTCTTTTCTCTTTTTCTCTTGCAAGCCTCCTTTAATTTGAGAGGTGCATGGCCTTTTATCAATCATTTTCTTGTCCAACAACAACTAGATGTGAGATCTTCATCTACAATTCTTCAAAATGTAAATATATAGCAATTTGATCTCTATTTCTCTACTTTTCTGGTTGCATGCGGGCTGGGTTGGAATATCTATAAAAGTGACAAAACAATACCCAAGTAATATTTATTTATATACAAAAGATAAGATATAAGAGCATAAAATAAACACATTTCTATGTCAATCAAATATGAATAAGGAAGTTTACATTTTCTATGTAAACAAAATATGAATAAGAAATTTAACATTTTCTATGTAAATAAAATATGAATAAGAAAGTTTACATTTTCTATGTAAATAAAATATGAATAAGATAGTTTACATTTTCTATGTAAATAAAATATGAAGAAGAAAGTTTACATTTTCTACGTAAATAAAATATCAATAAGAAAGTTTACATTTTCTACGTAAATAAAATTTGAATAAGAAAGTTTACATTTTCTACGTAAATAAATTATGAATAAGAAAGTTTACATTTTCTATGTAAATAAAATATGAATAGAAAGTTTACATTATTTTTTCTTTGCAAATAAAAGGATGAATAGAAGTTTACATTTTTCAATGTAAAAAAAGTATGAAACAGAAATTTACATTTTTCAGTGTAAACAAAGAATAAGAGAGAAAATTCCATTTTTCAATGCAAGAAAATAATGAAATAAAAGATCTCACTTTGCAATGTTATAACACATTGAAATAAAAAGATTTCATTTATCTTTGTGTAATATATATGAATCACATAAAAGAATCAGTGCGGAAAGAATTTGTTGTTACATTAAAATTTCATTTTAATGTAATATATAATTTCATATATAAAAGAAATCATATTGAATCGAAATGATTTGAAATCATCGAACGATTTATATTTATATATTTATATGTAAATATAAACTAAAAATAAAACAAATCGCGCTGCTGCAGTTCGCGTTTTGAAATCGTAACTTCAAACGATTATACTGAAAGATCCGACCATCGGATTTTCCCAAAACCGGAACCGTTGGGTTTGTTTTGGAAAGACATTTCCAAAGATATAAAATTTTCTAAAATCCAACGGTTATATTTTGAGAAATGTGTAAATCAAATTTCGATGAAAACAGCACCAGGGCCATGTAATGACCCGAAGCGTCATTTAATTGAAAATGGCTATTTTTAATAAATATAAATAGAGATAAATCGTTATAAAATATTATAAATGATATGGAATGATTTATATGATATGTATATATATATATATATATATTCGTGAATTATTTGAAAAGTCGGAATTAACTTTCATTTCAAATAATTATACGAGGACTGGAAGTCGAAGATTTGAAGACAGTGATTGAAGACCGGCGAACTTCACATCGAATGGATGACTACTGATGCCTTGTACTGATTTGCTCCCAGGAAAGGGTTATAGTGGTGGTTGTCCGGATGTACTTGTTGATCGTCTAGATATGCGAGCGCCTCTCTTCCGTATTGGACATATGCAACGAGGAATAAGGTGTCTACGGTTTCTTTCAGACCTAGAACGGACTTGTAAATGGATGTGTGTCTAACATTGGATTTCATTCCGTGTAAATTGATTTCTATTTAATATACATCTGTCTTCTCTGAGACGCACGAGCTCAGAGGTTATATATTGATAGTTATCGATTGCATGGCGTGAATTGTCAGTGTGGCATGCCAAGATGCAAATGATCAAGGTTTATTGTTGAAAAGTAGAGTTTTGTGGTTGATGATCAAAGCACAGCTTTATTGTAGCATAGCTTTATGTATAGCGTTACTTCGCGAGCCTCACACCCCGATATGAACCAGAAAGGGGAGAAGGACCCCAGGGAGAACATGCGTTTCTTTCTAGCTAGAAGTGGTGTCTGTGGTTTTACACGCCCAGATATTTTACTTATGTGGATGTTGGAAAGCGAGGTACCTCGAATTTGAGTCCCTAGTGGCTCTATTTTACGCCCTATAGGGTGGGAAGACGTATTGTTCAGGCATTACCAATCCGCTAACATATTTGTGGACCGGCCCTGGCGCTCCTAGGTGCAGTTACGGCTGTATCCTGAGACATAGGCTAGATTGTCTCGAATTCGGTAAGGACTATCTCTTGCTTGGTTCATGATGGAAATCCAACTTCCAATATGACAACATTCGGTTTTGATTGTATTACTAGTATGGCGACATAGTATATGGTAGTTATGTCGTCTATGATTGATACATTATGATTGAAATGTTTTTTGAAAACATATATACACTATAATAATATCAACTCCATTTTATCGTATCAAGCATTTTTTACCATTAAAAGGTAATGCTCTATCCTCCGGTTTGCGTTGCATTGTGTGATGGGACTTGAGTCTTATAATGGTTTCATTTTTCTAAAAAACATTGCGTTGTTTAATGGTTTACTTTATTTATGCACTGGCAATCCAATGGAGTAAACCCGTTCCACGTTAGCGGCGTGGTCCTGTGATCAGCCTTATTATTAAATAGGTTAAGTAGATTTCTCATACCAGTCCTATGACTGACTCGTAGTTTGTTTCACTTTGCAAACTCAGATGCCCTCTTTTCCATATGGACAGCCTTGTATATAGGTTTAGCAGACTCATTCTGGATAGCTATGGAGCTGAAGATGGACTTACCATTTCTATATTACTGTTCAGATTTCACTTAGTGTATTATGTTTATTCCGCTGCAGAAATTCTATATTAAGATGAAAATTGTATTATGTACTAAGTATGATCCTATTATGTTGTGTAACTCTGATGATATATTATTCTCAGTGTAATTTGATGTACTTTATCTGTTGTAATTCTATATTTCTATTCTGTTTTTATTGTTTATGTGTTATATTCCAATGACTATCCTTACTTTTGTACGGCGGAAGTTTGGGGTCATCACAGTTGGTATCAAAGCCTAGGTTAAACTTAGCTCCTAATATAACATACAAATAAACCGGACAGAAGAAGAATCAGTAATATTCTAAAACAAATAACTCATTATAGATAGGACCAGTAATGTCCTAGAATGAGTATAGCAGAATAAAACACACCCACCATAGAGTCATTTACCTTTAAATATATTTCTATATGTTTTACAATATCTATTCTGTTGGCCTGACTCTTTGTCTGCTATTTGCAGACATAGTTGAAAATGAGTGGTAGAAACAGAAGAAGTAATACTATGGTTCGACAATCTAATGAGCCAATCATGCTCCCATAACTAGAACCATATCTAGAAGCTCTAGTAATGAAATATCGAAATCTGGGTGGAGTACAATTCTTGGTCAAAGAATCCGTGATTGAAACACAGGCATGGATGCGTTCTGCTGAGAGAATTCTTGAAGGCTTAAAGTTGAGAGGTGAACATAAAAGATTAATAGCATCTTGGGCACTTAAAGACGAAGCTCTAATCTGGTGGGAAACTATTACTGAGGAAAATCCAGAAGGTAACATGACCTGGGATAGATTCAAAGAAATATTCAAAGGAAGATTTATTCCTCCAGAAGCAACTGAGTGACTATATGATGAGTTTTAAGACCTGAAACAAGGAGATATAACCATTTAGGAGTATCAGAAGAAATTCAATGAACTTTCTCGTTTTGCCCTAGAACTAGTTCAAGATCCTGTAAGAAAGAATCTGTGATTTATCAAAGGACTTCAAAAGAAATATGAAGGTAGAGTACTTGCTCATTTGAATCTCCCATTCTCTGAAATGATACGAATGGCTTACCGCTATGAGTATAATGATAAGCAATATGGTACGGAAGACGAAGAGGAAAGCAGTTCTAGCAACAAAAGAAAGTTTGCAACTGATAGCCCTGCGGCAAGTACAAAGCATGAGGTCAGCAAGAAGCCTAAAGACGATAAGAAAAGGGCTAGATCAGAGAAAGAACCATTAACGACTGCCATATGCAATAACTGTAATAAGCCAGGGCATTTGTTGAGGAATTATAAATCTTTGAAGAAACGAAGGAATGATGGATCTAAATCTAACAAAAAGTTTCAAGAGGATAGAGAATGCAATCTTTGCCATCAGATTGGTCATGTAAAGCAAGATTGTCCGCTTTTGAAAACGACCAAGGTGGCTCAAGTCAATAAAGTGACAGAAGCTCAAGTCAACAAAGTGATAGAAGCTCAAGTCAATGAAGTAGCAGTAACTCCAGCACCCTCAGCCAGTCAGCAAAGGCCAGATGTTTTAGAAGGCAATCTCACTATCAACAATATTCCAGTTAAAGTATTATTCGATACAGGAGCATCACAAAGTTTTATTTCAAGCAATAGATTTAAGAAGTTAAAGCTAAAGCTAAGGAACCTTAAGGAATCAGTTAGAGTTCATAATCTGATAGAGAGTTCTCTTATTCTCGGTGTATATTGTAGAGTGTCTGTTTCCTTTTTCCGTTACCGGTTTTCTTTCGATTTGATCATCATGGATTTCCCTGAATTTGACATCATTCTTGGGCTGGACTGGTTAACCAAATATGAAGCCGAGGTGAAATGTGCAGAAAGGATCGTTAAGGCGAAGACCAAATATAACAATTTTATAACGATACCATGCATAGGACCGAATTCAGATAGAAAAGAATTTTGGTTTGCCCTTGATGTTTCTCCTGCCCCTATTGAATATATTCCTGTTGTTAAGAATTATGCGGATGTGTTCGAAGAAGTTGATAGCTTACCTCCGCGAAGATAAATCGACTTCTGGATTTATCTAGTTCTGAATGCAAGGCCAGTAGTACATCCTATTCGGAGAATGACATGAAAAGAGAAAGAAGAGTTGAGTAGCCAAACTAAACAGTTGTTATGGAAGGGTCTGATCAGGCCTAGCTTTCAAATTGGGGAGCAGCAGTAGTGTTTGTCCCAAAGTCAGACGGTACCCTCAGACTATGTGTGGATTACCGAGATTTAAACAAGCGGATACTCAGGAATAAATATCCATTGCCTCGTATAGATGATTTGTTAGACCATCTGAACGGAGCAAAAGTGTTTTCTAAAATGGACCTAGCTACAGGTTTCCATCAACTACGTATTGCTGAAGAGTGTGTTCCTTTAATACCTTTCAGAGATCCAGACATACTTTACGAATGGTTAGCAATGTCGTTCGGCTTATGCAACGCTCCAGCTTATTTTGTCGATTTGATGAATCGTGTATTCCGTGATATCCTAAACAAATTTGTATTGGTTTTCATCGACGACATTTTAATCTTCTCCAAATCAACTGTCGAGCATGAAAAACATTTGGAACAAGTTTTGGAAATTCTGAGAAAGAATGTATTAAAAGACAAATTTTCTAAATGTGTATTCTGGCAAGAAGAAGTGAAGTTCCTCGGTCATGTAGTATCGAAAGAAGGAATTTCAGTGGATCCCAGCAAAATTACAACTATTCGAGATTGGAAGCAGCCTAGCACTCCTACAGAAGTCAGAAGTTTCCTAGGATTGGCTGGCTATTATCGGAAATTCGTTAAGGATTTTATGAAACTATCATGTCCATTAACGAAGCTTACAAAGAAGCACACAAAGTTTAATTGGACACGCGAATGTGAGGCAGCTTTCCAAGAGCTGAAATTGAGGTTGACCACTGCTCCGGTGTTGACTATCATTGATGGTAATAAGATTTGAAAGTCTGGACATATGCTTCTAAAGAAGGTATTGGTGCAGTGTTAATGCAAAGAGACAAAGTAGTTACTTACGCTAGTCATCAATTTAAACCGCATGAGAAGAAATACCCCACTCATGATCTTGAGTTGATGGCCATCGTATTCGCTTTAAAGATATGGAGGCACTATCTTTTGGGTGAGAAATTCGAACTATATGCAGATAATAAATCTCTGAAGTATCTGTTCACCCAAATGGACTTGAATTTGAGGCAGCAACATTGGGTAGAATTTCTTGTGACTTTTGATTTGGACATCTTATATACGCCAGGGAAAGCCAGTGTTGTGGCGGATGCGCTTAGCAGAAAGAATGCGAGTGTCGCCAATCTTATCATTACCAATCTCATCATTACACCCACGTTGATTGACAAAATCTCTGCTCTTCAGAAGGATGATGAATTTATATAGAGAATTAGTAAAAGAGGTCGGGAAGGCGAACCCTCGAGTTTCCAAATTGGTAATAAGGGAGTTCTGAGGTTAAGGGGCCGAATTTGTGTTCCAAATATTCCTGAGCTCAGAAGAGAAGTAATGGATGAATGTCATAAATCCAAGCATTGTATTCATCAGGGGTGAGCAAGATGTATCATGATGTCAAACGTACATTCTGGTGGAAGTCTATGAAAAGAGACATCTCCATTTATGTTAGCAGGTGTTCTACTTGCCAACAAGTTAAGAGTGATCAGCAAAAACCCGCCGGCTTGTTACAACCACTGCAGGTTCCAAGTTAGAAATGGGATCAAATTTCCATGGATTTTATTGATGGCTTGCCTCGAACCATAAAAGGTAATGACAGTATTTGGGTGATCGTCGATCGTTTCACGAAGTTGCCCATTTTATTCCTATCAAATCAACGAGAACAGCTTAAAGTTTGGCGAAAATTTATTTCAAAGAAATTGTCCGACTACATGGAGTGCCCAGTAGCATTGTTAGCGATTGTGATCCTATATTTTCTAGTAAATTCTAGAAAGCTTTCCAAGAAGAGCTGGGGATAACCTTAAATCTGAGCATCGCTTATCATCCTCAAACAGATGGCCAGATTGAGAGGGTGAACTGTATAATGGGAGATTTGTTGGGGCTTGTATTCTTGACTTTGTTGGATCATGGGAAGATCACTTGCATTTTGTCGAGTTCTGTTATAATAACAGTTACCAAGCAAGCTTGAAAATGTCGCCATTCGAAGCATTGTATGACAGGCCTTGTAGATCTCCCGCATGTTCGGTTGAACCAGGCAATAGGCTAGTTCTGGGTCCCGACATGATCCGTGAAGCTTCAGACAAAGTTGATTTTATTAAGAAGAGATTACTAGCAGCTCAGAGCCGACAGAAAAGTTATGCAGATTTAAGAAGAAGGGATTTAGAATTTGCTGTTGACGATTATGTGTACTTGAGAGTTTCTCCATTAAGAGGAGTAGTTCGCTTTGGTAAGACTGGGAAGTTGGATCCTAGATTCATTAGTCCATTCCCTATTCTAGAAAGAATTGGAACTCTCGCTTACAGGGTTCAGTTAACTGACTGGTTGCCAGGGGTACATGATGTATTCCATGTGTCTTAACTTCGGAAGCATGTACATGATCCAGACTTGGTTGTGGAGGAAGCTGCACAGCAAGATTTGGAAATTACCCCGAACTTAGCAGTAAGAAGGGGGCCGGTAAAGATCATTGGCAAAGAAACCCGAGTTCTGAGGAACAAAAGAATTCATCTAGTCAAAGTGCAGTGGAGCGGAGATCCCAGAGACTGTACATGGGAGACCGAGGATAGCATCAAACAGGCTTATCCCTAGTGCAGAGTGGATATCTCTAACTAGCTCTAGTGCAAGGTATATTTACCATATCTACATTTTCCGTTTAGTTTCCTACTTTACTATTGTTTCCTTTTCGAGGACGAAAAGCTTTTAAGTGGCGGAGATTGTGACAACCCGGAAAATCAGAACCAATTTAAATTTTTTATTTTGGCTATTTTGCGGAATTTTGAATAGTTGAAATAATTTATTTTAAATAATAATAATGATTAAAAATTTATTTAAATTGAAGTTAGAATGAATATATTTATTTTCATTTCAAAAGGTGTTAGAAATAGCGCGGCAGTTTGAAAATTTGAATTCAAACTTTGACTGACTGTACAGGATGCAAAATAAATTGGATTTTTGTGAAACCAAAAATATTTAAATCTGTTTAAGAATATCTTTCTAACGTATCTAAAAAATTGAAATTTCATAGAGGGAATCAAAAGTTATGGTCAGTTAAATTTTCTGAATAGTCGCTATGGAATTTAATATAATATATGGCCCGTATAAATAGCCATTTTGCAAACGACCTCCGTTTTCGACGAAACCACTTTTGTTGGATCTGAAATGTCAAATTATTGCAGGATTCCAATTTTCATAATTTTTGGAATCAATATGTGAGCGTGGCAAAAGAAAATGTGTTTTGACAATTTCAGTCAATTTCGATCGACTTGAAAATGGCCATTTTTTCCAACGGTCTCCAAATTCAACGAAATTAGTTTTGTTGGAACCGTATCGTCAAAACATAGCTAGATTTATTTTTCGGGAATTTTTAGTCATTCTGTGGCCCCGGTAAATTAAAATGTTCGATCAAATTAAATAATTAAATGTTTTATTATTTAATTTGAAGAATAACTGACTGAAACAGTTGAATGGGCCTGCAAGACATATCCCATTGTGTCCCGAATGGGGGTATTTAGCTAGGGATGTCACTTGTTGGGTTTGATTTGGAGTTAATAGCGATATAGAAATTAAATTGAATTTAAATGAAATTAAATAAAATAAAATACAAAGAATATATAGTATAAATACTAGTGTATACGGAACCCTATACTATCGTATACTTTAGCCGCTGTATTCTTTCATTCTATGGTCGATATCTTCAGGATTTAATTCCTCAATATCTCTTAATCCAGTCCATATTGTCAAACCATTCTTTAGAGAAAAATGAAGAGCATCGTCCAATCTACTGATCCGTACGGTTCGATCATCCTCTGGTGTCACGAATTCCGAGGATCGAATCCCCGAACCACCGTTGCTCGGGCCATGTTTTCCCCTTCCTGCCTGAATCGAGCTCGACGGGTTTGAACCCCTTGGTGTGCCTTTCGAGGCTCTTCAATGTGGTGTCTTCAGATCGTCCTCTCGACCCTTGTGGCGCTCGCGAAAGTGAAACCTAGGTTCGAACAAACATAAACAACGTCGGCCTGTAGTGCTGAAGAAGAAAAAAGGGTATTTTAAATTAATTTAATTATTTATTATCTTTTAATTGTTTATAAACTTCATAAGATCGTATCTTACTCGTATGATAACGAAATTCGATGAAACAGGAAGCGTTGGAATCGAAAACGACGAGCCAGGGAATTTTCAGAGCTTGTTACAATTTTTGGCGTCGTCAAATCAATGTGAGATATCTGAATTCAGAATTAAAATAAATAAAATATATTAGGATGCCGACGGAGTTTAGAAACTCCCGACACCCATCGTCCACAAACCATGGACGACTTGTTTGAGTTGTGATGTGAAATTTGGTGGATATTACGAATGATTGATTGTTGATTTTGGTTGAAAACAAACAGGATTAGTTTATTGAAAAATTCGCCTGCATACGAAATAGATTATTGAAATCCCCCTGTCAAAAGCTGCGAGGGTTTTAAGGTAGCGCGAGGAGCCGTACATCGGGACAGTGCCGGTTTTAATTACCCTGCCGATATGCTGTAGAAATTTTCTGAAATATTTTTATGTTATAAAATATTCACGTTGTTATATATTAATTGTTTGAATAATATGAAAATCAGATTTTTAGTATGTATATATATATATATATATATGAAATTGATCGTTATATGCCAACATTAAATCTACATTTTCAATGTAATCAAAAATGGAGCATTTGTTTTAGATAAATGAATTTACATTTAATCTTACATTTTTAATGTAAATGTAACATTAAAAATAAGCATTTATATAGAAAAATGAATTTACATCAAATCTACATTTTTAAGGTAAATATGACATTAAAATAGTTATTTAGAGAAAAATGTATTTACATTTTCAATGTAAATAAAACATTACAATAAACATTTTAACATAAATTGTATTTGCATTGCATTTTACATTTTTATGTAATGCAACTTTAAAATAGACATTTGGATATAAAAATGTTTTGACATTAGATTTCATATTTTAATGTAAATGATACATTAAAAATATAGCATGAATTAAAATTTACATTTTTCAAATGTAAATGAAGAATGAATGAAAATTTACATTTTTCAATGTAAATAAAGAATGAATGAAAATTTACATTTTTCAATGTAAATAGGGAATGAAAGAAATTACATTTCTCAATGTAAATAAAAGAATAAATAGAGACTTACATTTTTCCAGTGTAAACCAAACATGAAATAAAAATTTACATTTTTCAATGTAATCTTATACTGAAGTAAAAGTTACATTTTCCAATGTAATGATATATAAAATAAAGATTACATTTTTATTTGTAATCGTAGAAAAGTATAAACATTCCATTTTCAAGGTAATCAAAGAATGAAGTATAAAAATTGCTTTTTTATATGTAATCAAAGCAAAGAATAGAAATTTACATTTTTCAATGTAAAGAAAGATTACATAAAAATTTATACTTTTATTTTAAGAAAGGATTACATAGAAAATTTCAATGTAATGATATGTTGAAATTAAGAAATCTACATTTTTCAAATGTAAATAAAGTAATGAAAGAAATCCACATTTTTCAAATGTAAATAAAAGAATGAAAGTTACATTTTTATAGGTAATTAAAATAAAGAATGAAAGTTACATTTTTATATGTAATTAAAATAAAGAATGAAAATTACATTTTTATATGTAATAAAAATAAAGAATGAAAGTTACATTTTCTATGTAAATAAAATATGAATAAGAAAGTTTACATTTTCTATGTAAATAAAATATGAATAAGAAAGTTTACATTTTCTATATAAATAAAATATGGATAAGAAAGTTTACATTTTCTATGTAAACAAAATATGAATAGAAAGTTTACATTTTTATTCTTTGCAAATAAAAGGATGAATAGAAGTTTACATTTTTCAATGTAAATAAAGTATGAAACAGAAATTTACATTTTTCAATGTAAACAAAGAATGAGAGAGAAAATTCCATTTTTCAATGTAAGAAAAGAATGAAATAAAAGATCTCACTTTGCAATGTTATAACACATTGAAATAAAAGGATTTCAATTATCTTTACGTAATATATATGAATCACAAAAAAGAATCAGTGCGGAAAGAATTTGTTGTTACATTAAAATTTCATTTTTATGTAATATAAGATTTCATATATAAAAGAAATCATATTGAATCGAAACAATTTGAAATCGTCAAACGATTTATATTTATATATTTATATATATATATAAATTTAGAATAAAACGAATCATGCTGCTGCAGTTCGCGTTTTGAAATCGTAACTTCAAACGATTATACCGAAAGATCCGGCCGTCGGATTTTCCCAAAACCGAAACCGATGGGTTCGTTTTGGAAAGACCTTTCCAACGATATAAAATTTGCTAAAATCCAACGGTTAGATTTTGAGAAATGTGTAAATCAAATTTCGATGAAAACAACGCCAGGGCCATGTAATGACTCGAAGCGTCGTTTAATTGAAAATGGCCATTTTTAATAAATAAAAATAGAGATAAATCGTTATAAAATATTATAAATGATATGGAATGATTTAAATGATATATATTGGAGAATATTTGAAAAGTCGGAGTTAACTCTCATTTCAAATAATTATACAGCGATTGGAAGTCGAAGATTTCAAGACGGTGATTGAAGTCCGGCGATCTTCACATCGAATGGATGACTACTAATCCATGTACTGATTTGCTCCCAGGAAAAGGTTACAGTGGTAGTTGTCCTGATGTACTTGTTGATCGTCCGGATATGCGAGCGCCTCTCTTCCAAGTTGGACATATAGGATGAGGAATAAGGTGTCTCCAGTTTCGTTCAGACCCCAGAACGGACTTGTAAATGGATATGTGTCTGATATTGGATTTCATTCCATGTAAATTGATTTCTATTTAATATACGACTGTCTTCTCTGAGACGCACAAGCTCAGAGGTTATATATTGATAGTTATCGATCGCGTGGCGTGAATTGTCAGTGTGGCATGCCAAGATGCAAATGATCAAGGCTTATTGTTGAAAAGAAGAGGCTTGTGGAAAACACGTTAATGGCGCCTGAAACCTTATCTTCTTCTTGGAACAGATCTCGCCCAAATCTTCTGTTCTCTCAAGGCGAAATTAATCAGAATGAAAAGGGGATTATGGCAAATCTGTCTTCTCGTCCAGATTTGACTTTCAATTCCAAGTTCTTTGAACGATGTTATCGTTGTGGAGTGTACGGCCATTTTGCGAGTAGTTGCAGAAGTCAAATAAGGTGTTACAACTGTGGTGAATTGGGGCATCATAGTAATGATTGTTCTGTTTCTTCAAAAGGAAAAATTACGAATGAGATTCATGAAATTTCTTCGGATGTTGGGTTAGGGAAAAAAGGTTTTAACATATGCTCGCATCATAAAAAAGAGGGGTCGATGAGATTGAAAAATTCCAGTTCTATGGTGAGTCATCGAATCCTGATTTCTGGTATGATCTTATTAAAGAATTGTATTAGTCTCCATGATCAGATTCAAATCATTAAGAGATGCCAAGAATTGGGAATTGGGGAAGGTGGGTTCTTTAGACTTGGTTTCGATAATGGGGCTAAACTAAATATGTATATGATATGCTTTGGTAAAATCTAGAATCCGCAAACAAAGAAATATGATGATAGAAGAATGAGCAATGGGGCTTTGTCTCACGAAATTCCAGCAGAGTTGTTAAAGCTGGTCAGCGACTCCATTGCTGTTGCACATAATGAAATTGAGAAGATTGATGGTTGTGTTGAAGAACTTCCGCAAATGAAACCTGATACTTGCATAGTCAATTTTTACAATTTGGATGGGAAACTGGGGCTACATCAAGATAAAGATGAAAGTTTTGATAGTTTGCGGGCTGTGCTTCCTGTAGTATCCTTTTCCATTGGAGATTCGGCAGAGTTTATATACAGGGATGAGAGGGATGAAGGTATGGTAAGGAAAATATTGCTAGAGTCAGGAGACGTTTTAATATTTGGCGGTAAATCGAGAGGCATTTTTCATGGTGTTTCTAGAATTTACAAGGATACGGCTCCGGATGTGCTCATCGAGGAAACCAATATGAAGCCTGGGCGGTTAAATCTTACTTTCAGGCAGTGTGTTATACTGAGATCACATGAAGATGGAACTCAGAATTCTAATTCAAATGAAGAAGGTGCTCTCAATCAGAACTCTTTCCCTTATGGCGGTATTCCTAAGAGATCATTTTCTCGTCACTCTAATCCAATTTCTTATGCTGACATGGTTAGAAAGTATCCTGTTATTTCGGATTGGAATTCTACTATGACAAAAAATTCTTTTAAAAAGAGTAGTGATCGAAGTTGTTGCAAATGTGGAGAAGTTTCCCATTTAGCGAAGGCTTGCCGAAATGGAATTCGTTGCTTCAATTGTGGAGTTTCGGGCCATCGAAAGTCTAATTGTCCGGTGAGATTTAAAAGGAAATCATTTTTTTACATATTGCACTTCAACCGCTCGAGAATATGCCTGAACATAATTTCGCTAATGGACCTTTATAATTTGGATTTTTCTGATAAGGAGTATGATGGGGGTTACATGTTACTGTTATTGGGGTGGCATTTAGAGGGTCTTGTTAATGGAATCTTGTGGAGTAAGAGGTTCGATAGTAATGTTGCTTTTCCTCCGTTGCCTCGCCCGCTAGAAAGGAAGGATCATGCTCTTTCCTTTTGTCTAAATCTTTTGAAGTTTCGAAGGATATATGCCGATTCGATGTCTAGTAATAAGAGGAAAGCTAGTTTGGTTATGAATGAGATTTTGAAGCACTTTGACGTTATCAACACTATTATTAATTGTGATAGAAGAGCTGTTGCCTTTCAGAATCTTTCAGTTTGTGATGATCCTATTCATTCGGATTTTGGATTGAATACAATGGTTGGTAAGACACTGGGGGACAATGTTCAGGTTGAGAATTTGGATGTGGTCGAAGATGAAGGGAGGTTCATTGACGAAAATTTGGTGGGTACTGTAGGGTATGTTTGGGATTTGTGGCATGCGGATCCTTTGCTCCATGATCCTGAAGTTTTATATTGTATGGGTCTCGTTGAGGACTTTCGTTTTCTGACAGTTTGGCCAGCAAGGGAGTGAGGATAAGGGATTTGATGACAGGTGATGACTTGATAGACATGAGTGGATATGTTGTGGTAGATGATGACGGGGATTCAATTTCCAGTCCAGTCCTTGTAGAGGAAGTGAATTGGAATGTGGCTGATGACATTGTTCTTTCGAATAACTTTGAATTGTTGGAAAACTATGAGGATGGGGTGGATTCGTATCAGACAGTTCCTGTTGCAGAATCATTAGCAGTGTCGGGCTCAGTAATTAATAAAAGGAATTCTCAGAAATTTTCTTCCTTATATAGAAAAGGCGTCAGAGTTGGGAGAGTCAAAGTTGGGAGGAATGTTAACTCGAAAGTCGATTGTTGTGATAATATTGAGGCTCGTACAACTGTGAGTAAGGAATTGATGAGCTTTTCCCTTGCTGATATGGTTAGTAAAAATATGGATAGGTTGGGCGTACAGTCTTCTGATCGTTGTGTTGAGCAAAGGGTTGATGAGAGTAGTGCGACTGGTCGCATGGGAGGTATGGACGTAGCATCATCTTGTGCTAATGGTGCAGTGAATGTAGATGGGGGTTGGTCAGACATAGAATTGATAGTAGCGGGTTCTGTATTGTGTGGCTTCTCGTTTTCGTGGGATAGTAATATTGGTTCAGTGTTTATTAGCAAGTTGGGTGTGAGACTTCGCTCTATGTTTTTGAGGCCATGTTATGGTGTGACTTCTTTGGAGTATGATATGCCTCGATCTGAACTTGTTCCTGAGGTTGATTCCAGTATTGCAGTTAGTAATGGATTGCGAGAGTCTAGTGATGATCATTCTCAGTGTAGTGATATACCCATGTCTTCATCTAAGAGGAGGAGAAGTAGGAGAGGGGTTCCTAGTTCTGGATTGATTCGGCGTAGTGCTAGGATCAGATATGGTCCCTCTTCAGCTCGAGGTAAGTTCCCGAATCCAAATGCTAATAGTAGTAGTCTGGATTTGGGCTCAGGTATGGCTTCAATTTTTGGTAGTGATTATTCTCCTTTTGCTTTGGGTAGCCTTACGACTAGTCAGTTATTTCAGCTTGCTAATGATACTACCTTTATTTTTTATGATATTGAGATTGATGCGGAGTACATTAGGAGTAGGGAATTAGAGAGAGTTTCTTCTTTGAGTAGATGAGGATTGTTAGTTGGAATATTAGGGGTTTAAATGAACCTAAAAAATGTGCTAAGGTTAGGACTTTCTTTGTAGATCATCATATTGACATTGTATTGCTACAAGAGACTAAAATTAAAAGCCCTGATTATAGATTTTATGCAAGGTTAGGTGGGTCCCTTTTTCGTAATTGGGTCTGTCCACCGGCAATTGGTAGTGCAGGGGGGCTTATGATCGGTTGGAAAGATAATCAATATAGATTTGTGCAGGAATTTTCTAAGTTACATTCATTGCACGTTATATTAGCTTCACTTAATGATAACTCTTCGTTGGGCATTACTAATGTATATGGCCCTTACACAGAGATTGAGAGGAGACGTTTGTGGGACGAATGTTCAGACTTTAGGAACCTTGCCCCTAATCTTTGGATTGTGGGGGGGGGATTTCAACGTTACTAGGTTTTTAGGAGAGAGATCTCCTCGAGAAGGAGATTACTTTGATATAGAGGAATTCAATGATTTCATTCTTGATAATAATTTGATTGAGATTTCGCTTAACAATAGATCTTTTACTTGGTCTAATGTCAGAGACAGGCCGTCTTTTGCTTTATTAGATAGATTTTTTATAAGTACGGAGGTTGATGAAAGATTTCCAATTTGTAAAGTAAAGGGTTTACCTTTTTTATATTCGGATCATTGTCCTTTAATCCTCCCGTGTGATTCGAATATTTTAATTAGTAACAATTTTAAATTTGAAAAGATGTGGCTATTAGACACCAGTTTTATTAAACTTGTTACTGTTAAGTGGAATTCGTTATTCTATTTTAATAATTTGTACAATGGTAATTCTGCAAAGATTTTTGTTTCAAAACATGGTAAATTAAGATTTTTTCTTAAGAGGTGGAATAAATTTGTTTTTGGTAGTGTTAGAATTAAGAAAGATAAGATTTTATGTGAGATGTTAGACTTAGATAAGTTAAGTGAATCTAGGACTCTTAATCTAGTTGAGAGAGATAGGCTTTGCAATCTCAGAAATGATTTCAAATTGATATTGGAAAAGGAAGAAACTATGTGGAGGCAAAGATCTCGAGTTCAATGGATTAAGGAAGGTGATAATAACACGAATTTTTTTCATAGTATGGCTAATAAGAGGAGGTGGGATAATTTGATTAACTCTATAGTTATTAATGATGAGGAATTGACAGTTCAGCGTGATTTAAATAAAGCTTTCACCAATTACTATAAACAAAATTTTGGGACTAGGATAAAGAGAAGGATTAACGTTAATTGGAAGGACATCTACCCTAATGATATTAAGGGAGAGTTGGTAGATTTAGATAAGCCTTTTTTCTGAGCAGGAGATTTGGAAGGCTATTTGTGATATGCCAAGTGATAAAGCTCCGGGACCTGATGGTTTTTCTGTTCTATTTTATAAACAGTTTTGGGAGGTTTTGAAATCTGATGTTACTAAATTATTTAATGATTTTTATAGCGGTAATTTGTGTTTAGGAAACTTTAATTTTGCTAATGTTATCCTTATTAAGAAGAGAGAGGATGAATTTTTTTTAAAGGATTTTAGACCTGTCTCTTTAATAAATGTTTCTGTTAAGATTATTTCTAAAGTTCTAGCGAATAGGCTTAGTAGTAAGATGAATGATCTTATAGATCATTTGCAAACTACTTTTATTAAAGGTAGACAAATAGTGGATGGAGTGGCAGCTGTACAGGAGTACATTAATGTATGTGTTAAAAATAATTTTTCATGTGCAATTTTGAAAATTGATTTTGAGAAGGCATTCGATTCTATTGATTGGGATTACATCTACGGAGTATGTCTTGCTAGAGGTTTTAGTGTCAAATGGATTAACTGGATAATGCTTTTACTTAGGTCTGGTAGTTCTAATATTGTTGTCAATGGGGTTGTGGGGAAGAAGATCCAATCTAAGAGGGGTCTTAGACAGGGAGATCCCCTGTCACCTCTATTATTTAATTTAGCGGTTGACGTTTTTACCAGAATTATTAAGAGAGCTGAGAGATTAGGTGTTTTGGGCAATGTAGGTAATGAGGAATTTAACAATGAATTATCTATTCTTCAATTTGCAGATGATACCTTATTATTTTCTTCCTATTTACCAAAGCACATTATTGCGCTTAAGTTATTCTTTATTGTTTTGAGATGTTATCAGGTTTTAGAATTAATTTTGACAAGAGTTCTGTTATGGTCATTAATGATTTTGGTAATGTAGAGGCCATGGTTGCTAGCACCTTAAACTGTTCTGTCATGAAATTTCCTTTTGATTATTTGGGTTTTAAGATTAGGCCTTCGAAACTAAAGAAGGAGGATTGGTTAGTCATAATCGATAAGATTAATAGTAGACTATCAAGTTGGAACAATAGATTTTTGTCAAGAGCAGGTAAATTAGTATTGGTTAACTCGGTACTAACTGCTATCCCTGCTTATTGGATGTCTGTACATAGATTTCCTCAATGGGTTATTGGAAAAATTGATAGAATAAGACATAACTATCTATGGAGTGGGGGTGGGGATCCTATTTGTAGGGGTTTCAAATGTTTAGTAAACTGGGAGGTGTGTTGTAAGTCTAAAAAAGATGGGGGATTGGGGATTATTAATTTAACTAATTTTAACTCTTCCTTATTAGCCAAATGGTTGTGGAAATTTAGGTGTCCTTTAGTGTCAACTATGTGGAAGGTTATTGTATCTAAATTTTACTATTCAGGTGGAGAGTTTATTGTTGGATGTAGTGGTAGTTGGTATAATAGATTATCTTACTTTTGGAAGTCAGTATTAGAATGCTTTGATTTTTTTAACTTAGGTTATAAGGTGATTGTTCATTCGAGTAATATGTCTTACTTTTGGCATGTGGATTTCTCGTTTACCACTTAAAATAGTATTTAGGGAGCTCTTTAATAATTGTAGTTTTAAAAATGCGTTGATTAAAGATGTTTTTAGAAGAGATTTGGGTCCCCCATGGGAGTTTTCTTTTGATAATATTTTAGAAGGGGAAATGTTAAGACAATTAGCTTTACTTTATGCTAAGTTATCATTTTATCACATTGATGAGTGTAGGGACTTTATTAGTTGGGGTATGGATAAAAATCAAGTTTATTTGGTAAATTCTATGTATAACTTTATAAATTTTTCGGGAATCTCATTTCGGTCGTTTAAGTTTATTTGGAATTCTAATTCTCCTCCTAAAGCTAAATTTCTAATGTGGTTAATCACTCATAAGAAACTTAATACGATTGAGCTTCTAAAGAGGAAGAATATCATTTTTGATGTTAAGTGTTATTTTTGTAATCTTTTGAATGAGGATGTTGATCATTTATTTTTCTCATGCAATATCACAAATTTTGTTTTTAATATGGTTTTAAGGATTTTTGTTTTTGATTGTCCTAATTCTTTCAATAGTTGTGTTGATTATTAGGATTCTTATAGATTTGTTTATAATGTTAGTAAAAGATACATATTAGATTCTTTAGTAACTATCATAAGTTGGTTCATTTGGTTTGAAAGAAATCAGAGATCTTTTCATTCTAATTCTGTTTCTATGGATAATTTAATTATTAAATTGTTTATTTTAGCTTGGATTGGATGTCTAATTCACATTACAAGCTATTCGGGAAATTGGGCTTTGAGAGTTTTTTGAGTAAGGTTAGATCTAATTTGAATCTATTTATTAGAATCAGCAGTTTTTTTCGTATTAGATATCGCATTTGTTGTTAATTACTTTTATCAAGTTTTTTCCATTGTATTTTTTCTTCTACACATATATGTATGGTATATACATATGTATAAATACATATATGCCTATATAATATATATATATTCATACATATATATCTCCATATATATATGTATGGCAAATTACTAATAATTTGTTGAGCTTTATGCAGATTCAGGTTGTTGATAAGGAGGAAGAGCTTAGCGGATAGCTAGATGGATTGGTTGCAGTTGTTGTGGGGGCTATTTTTTTATAGTTAGACTTGGAGTATTGTATTTGGTTGTTTTTTACCTTATGGCTGTATCGATGTGTTTTGTTTGTATTGGAGTAGATATACTTTAATATCGGTTGGTGGCCTTGCCGGAATTCGATATTGAAGTATGATGGGCGGTGGTTTATCCGGAGCTCATCTATCTACCTCCTCTACATTTATATAGCAGATTCTGGTTTTATGTAGTCGGATTTTGTAGTTTTTGGCTATATATATATATGTGTGTGTGTGTGTGTGTGTGTGCTCTCTTCTTTTCAGAAGATCACACATTTTGTTTTTCAAAAAAGAAAAGAAGAGTCTTGTGGTAGATGATCAAAGCACAGCTTTATTGTAGCATAGCTTTTTGTATAGCGTTACTTCGCGAGCCTCACACCCCGGTATGAACCAGAAACGGGAGAAGGACCCCGAGGGAGAACATGCGTTTCTTTCTAGCTAGAAGTGGTGTCTGTGGTTTTACACGCCCAAATATTTTACTTATGTGGATGTTGGGAAGCGAGATTCCTCGGATTTGAGTCATTAGTGGCTCTATTTTACGCCCCATAGGGCGGGGAGACGTATTGTTCAGGCATTACCAATCCACTAACATATTTGTGGACCGGTCCCGGCGCTCCAAGGTGCAGTTGGCTGTATCCTGAGACATGAGCTAGATTGTCTCGAATTCGGTAAGGACTATCTCTTGCCTTGGTTCATGATGGAAATCCAACTTCCAATACAACACCATTCGGTTTTGATTGTATTACTAGTATGGCGACATAGTATATGGTAGCTATGTCGTCTATGATTGATACATTATGATTGAAATGTTTTATGAAAACATATATACACTATAATAATATCAACTCCGTTTTATCGTATCAAGTATTTTTGACCATTATAAGGTAAAACTCTATCCTCCAGTTTGCGTTGCATTGTGTAATGGGACTTGAGTCTTATAATGGTTTCATTTTTCTAAAAAACATTGCGTTGTTTAACGATTTACTTTATTTATGCACTGGCAATCCAATGGAGTAAACCCGTTCCGCGTTAGCGGCGTGGTCCTGTGTGAAGACCCGCAACTTCCCCGTAAAGGAAAGCGTCGGATAGTTCGAGAACAAACCACAGCAGAACGCATACAGAAGAACATTTCATTGTATATTACAACAATGCACCAGATTACAAGAATATACAGAGTATAAATGAATATTACACAGAAATATCAGAGATTTAAATTACATTTAAATACATCGCAGCGGAAAAATAATACAATACACAACTAGAATGAGATATACGGATACAAAGCTTTCCGGATATCGTTCCAGCTGTAAACCAGGATCCTGTGAATATAAATCTGCAAAACCAAAACTACTAGCTGCCCGTGTCAAAATAGGGGCACCCAGAGTTTAGGTTAAAACAATAAACTCCAGGTCAGTCATGTGACTGGTGTGAGAACTAAAACAGTTATTAATCTTTATTTTTAAAGGTAAATCAAGGGACCACGCCGTATAACACGGAACGGGTTTCCTCCCAAGAATACCAGTGCATAAAACAAACAGCGCAATGCTAAATAAAGAAAAATGAAGCTGTTATAAGACCCAGGTCCCATCACACAATGCAACGCACCCGAGGATAGGGTTTTCCCTTATAACAGCCAAAGAATGCTTGATACGTTTAAAACAAATCATTTGATACTACTATAAGTGCATAGTGTATAAAACACTTCAAATCATAAGTATCAATCATAGACGACATGAGCGTCCCATGCCACTATGTCGCCATGTATAGGTTTACAAATAAAACCGCAAATGTCACGTATTTGGAAATTGGGTTTCCAACTATGAACCGAGGCTAGGGGCAAGATCCTCTACCGATTCGTGACTCTCTAGCCCGAGCCACAGGCAAGCGCGCAGGCAAGCCTTTAGATCGTCAGGGCCGGTCCACACGGAGTGGATTATTATGCCTGAACAATACGTCTCCCCACCCTATGGGGTGTAAGTCTGGTCCGTCAGCCGACCAGAATGCATTCGGCCGAAACCGATATAACCGAGGCGCCTCGCAACAGCAACAACCACATAAGTCAAACTCGTCAGGGCGTGTAAAACCACTGACGCCACTTCTAACTAGAAAGAAACGCAAGTCCTCCCTGAGGTCCGTCTCCCGTTTTTGGTTCATACCTGGTGTGAAACACGCGAGGTAAACGTTACACAAAGCTACGCCACAAAGGCCGTGCTTTGATCATCACCACAAGACTTTGCTTTTCAACAGAAGCCTTGATCATTTGCATCTTAGCATGCCACACAGGCAAACCATCCTATGCAACCGATATCAGTCACACAGAATGAAATCCGATGTCAGACACACAGTCCATTTACAAGTCCGTTCTGGGTCTGAACGAAACCGGAGGCACCTAGTACCCCGCATATCCATCGATCTCCAAGTACGTCTGGACGATCACTAACTGTTTCCATCTTCTTGGGTGTACAGCCCAATCAAGATCATCAGTTATCACCCAAACGACGTGAAGACCTCCGGTCTTCGACCATCGTCTTCATCTTCGACTTATCGTCGTATCAGTTATTCAGAATGGGATAAACCCGGCCTTTCCGAATAACTCGCGTATATATTATAAAAGTGTTACACAAACACAACATACGCCTCATTCCAATTCATTAGTCACTAACCGTAAATTAATCAAGAGAATAATTCCCCAAATATTAACCCCGAAGGCCGAAACCAACATCAGATCAATATCCAGAAAACCATTCTGCTTGGCTAACCGACAGTTAGTTTCTAAATTTCACATTCATAGGGAAAGATTCCCATTAATTTTATCAAAGATAAATTCCTTGAATTTATTCTTTAATCCATTTTTGAATATCAATTCAAACTAGTCGGGATTAGCGAACCTTACCGAAGTAATCATTTGTTTTAATTTCCCAATCCCAACCTATTCATCCCATGAAGTAAAACTGGTAATACTTCATATCTAACACCACGGTGTTATCGGTAAATTCAATTACCATTTCACGTTCAAATCTAATTAAAGATTTAACTATCGCCTGGAGCAAAACTGGTGATACTCCATTTTCGAACATTTCAATCTAATTAAAGATTCATTAAAACTCCACTTAGTTTTAATCTTCGACTGGGTTAAAGAATCAGTGTCATTTAAAACACGGTTCACGATAAACCCAAAATCACATTCATTAATTATCGGGTTAAAGAACGAGTGTTATTTAAAACACTGTTCACGATAAACCCAAAAATCAATATCAATTCAATTCCAATTAAATATCATTTAATTGGTACACTTCATTAAATCTAAATAAAAAGATTTAATCTTTTCTCAACTGGGTTCAAGAACAGTGTTAGTGAAGACACCATTCACGACAAACCCAAATCACATTTGATATTCAATATAAGGCTCTGAATAGAAAATATATCGGCTTATATTCAATATCAAATTCTACGATTAACAAATGTCGTATTGGAAATAACGATATATATATATCTTTCAAATTTCCGTAACAACATCCGTATAATCACAAATTCCAACATCGAAATATTCCGAAGACAATTTCGATTCAAATCCACTCCAATGCAATCATTGGAAATTTTGGTTATTTTCAAAACCCTTTTTAAATTCAATTTATTTATTTAAAAATAAATAGAATTATAATTCTAGTTCAAAACTAGTTCAATTCGATAAAAATCTATTTTTATCTTTTCAAATATGGAGTTTTTCATCCCAATCTTTTCTAAATCATTTCTTATGATTTTACACAAATTATTACTATTTTTAATAATTTTATCAAGGCCCGTACAGTCGATTTCCAACAATGGCCATCGAACTGCACTTACAGCGACCTTTTTCGAATTTGATTTGGACGTATCTCCAAATCCAACCGTTAGATTTTAAATTTTCTAATATTCGTTAGAAAGCTCTTTTCGATACGAACCCAACGGTTCCGGTTTTAGGAGAATCCGACGGTCGGATCTCCCGTAATGTCCGTTTGAAATAAATGGTCGAAATTCGCGAACTGCCGCGGCGCGGCGCGTTCTATTCAGGCCATTATATTATATATATAATATATATAATATATATTTCGTCGATTTCTATTTAAAACGAATTATATAAATAGTTTTAAAATCGTTTCAAAAGCTATTTCAACTTCCATTTCAATTCAAAGCAAAATTGAATTCTTCTTTATAAATTCGTTTCAAAATTCATTTCTATTCAATTCAAATTTCAATTCAATTTGAATTCATTTCAATTTGTTTTCAATTCAATTCGAATTCGTTTTCAATTCAATTCATTTCGAAATCGTTTTCAATTCAATTCATTTCGAAATCGCTTTCAATTCAATTCATTTCGAAATCACTTTCAATTCAATTCATTTCGAAATCGTTTTTAAAAACGATATAAATATCGTTCACGTCAAAATGGCGTCAATCTAATCAACACGGCTTCATATATTCCTTTATTTTCAAATATTCTATTTCAAATATTTCTTTTTCAAATATTTCTTTTTTCAAAACTGGAATGAGGCCCAATCAATTACCATATAAAGTTAATTATATGGATTTTCATACAACACATGTATATAATAACATTGAAAATAATCAACCATCAACCAAAGTGCACTACGCTGTAAAAGCATCAAATATAGATATTCAACGCTTATAACAGCCTGTCAATCTATCGATCGACATATTTAATCAATCAGGATGAGTGAAATCCATATTTCATCCCAACACCCGTGTGGGGTTTTCAAACAATCAAATACCTATTTTATTTGTGTTGTTGGGCGATGTGTAAAATTTATCGTCCCAATCAATGTCATTCAAATAGGTGTACATAAACAAACCGTCCGGTTTATAAATGAATATTTTATTTTATTCACTTCACGTTAAAAATTATATTTTTAACGATAAAACATTTTACTTCAACCTATGAATTTCTATTCAATTCATTCTTTAAATAAAATGATATTTTTATTTTTCTAACTTATTTTAGAAAATTTCGGCGGCATAACGGCACGATACTAGAAACGGGACAAGGCCTCGCCTTATCCCTGGTCTAGTGAAGGCCCACGCCATTCACACATCAATCAAATCAATTTCATCTCACCAAACAATTCAATTCAAACAAATAATTCAACTAATCTATGCAACCAAACAAACAAGTCCATGGTCTGTGGACGATTGTGTCGGGTGCTACTAAGCACCGTCTGCATCCTAGTATATATATAAAACTAGAAAAGAAATTGAAAGGTGAGAAATTCTCACAGATAGCTATCCTAGCTCCACGGCTCTTCATTTGCAGAAGTCTTCGTCGTTTCGCCTTTTTTTTTTCTTGTCACCTTCGTTGCCCCAGGCCACTATATATATAAAAATTGAATTTTTATTTCAAAGTTCAATATATAAAAATCGAATTTTTAGTTCGCTATTCAATATATAAAAATCGAATTTTTAGTTCGCTATTCAATATATAAAAATCGAATTTTTAGTTCGCTATTCAATATATAAAAATCGAATTTCCATCATAACGTTATATATATACAAATCGGGTTTTTTTTTTAATTTCAAAACCATACATGTAAAAATCTCAACTTCATGTCTCTACATACATTGTAAAAATCGAATATTTATATACGCTACTTCGAGATAAGAATAAAGTTCATATTTTTATATTCTCGTTATACATATAATAAAAATTATATTTTTAATACTCTACTAATATAAAAATTATATTTTTATATGACTCCACCATATATAAAAACCCAATCTTTTCATGTATAAAAATCTATCTTTATCCGTTATTCAAACATATAGAAATCAGAATTTTATCCTCGCTTTCTACATCTAAAAATCTAATTTTTCCATGTTTTCTATCAACAAAACTGATATATATATTTATATATATATATATATATTTATATATATATATAACAAAGCCAAACCAAAATAAATAAATAAATAAATAAATAAAAAACTCACATCAAAAAGGGGCGAACGGTTGCTGTAAACCGAAATGGAGAGGAAAAGGGGGTTCAGTTGCTCGAGATCGTCGGAGGGGGATCTTCAGGCGGCGGCGACGGTCACCGGGTGATGGCAGGGGTGGCGGCTAGGTCAGAGGGGTCGAGTTTCGCTAGGGCATGGGGTCTCGTGGGGCGGTTTTGGTCAGAGAAGAAGGGCGAGAGAGAAAGGACGAGGAGGAGGCGACGGGGTGGCCGACCTAAGGCACGGCGGCGCTGGCGATGGCGGGACGTGATGCTGAGGGCGACAGGGAGCAGCGATTTTTATTTCTTTTTTTTTCCTGTCTAATTCGATTTTATGAAATCGGGGGGGGGGCCAGGCAGAAGAAAAGGGGGGGAAAAGAATATTTTTTTTTTTATTATTTATTTATTTATTTATTTATTTATAAAGGTTGACTTTAACATCCGACCTCGAAACGAGGCCCACCGCCTGCCGCCCATAGCGTTTTACCCCCATTCCGAACACAATGGGATATGCGTCGCAAGCTGATTTGATCGTTACAATCAGTTTCCTTTTTGAATTTACATTTAAATCAATATATTGAATTTTAAACGTACATTTCAAATTACCGGGGTCACATACTAACTAGAAAAATTCCAGAAAAATATTTTCTAGCTTCGTATTGACGATACGGTCCTAACAAAACTAGTTTCGTCGAATTCTGAGACCGTTTGAAAATGGCCAATTTCCAGTCGATTAAAATCCACTGAAAATGGTCAAACGCATTTTCCTTTACCACGCTCACATACTGATTCGAAAAATTATGAAATTTGGAATCTAGCAATAGTTTGACATCCCGGACCCAACAAAACTGGTTTCGTCGAATTCTGAGACCGTTTGAAAAATGTCCATTTTTAAGGGCCTGAATTCCATAGCGACTATTCAGAATTTTCAACTGGACATATCTTTTGATCCCCGCTACGAACTTTTGATCTTTCGGATTCGTTGGAAAGATATTCACAATTAGATCCTAATGTTTTTGGTTTCACTAAAATCCGGATTGTTTTGCACCCGGTACATTCAATTGAAGTTTGAAATCGAATTATCGAACTACCGCGCCATTTTCAATTCTATTTATAATTATATATAAATATTTATATTCTAACGACGACGCGTATAAATATATACGTTCGAATTATATTCAAAATAAATTTCTCGTCGATATTATTTAAAATAATCCATTTTAAATAATCTAAATTCGCTAAAATTGCCAAAATAAAAATTTTAAACTGGCCCAGATTTTCCGGGTTGTTACATCCTGTGATCAGCCTTATTATTAAATAGGTTAAGTAGATTTCTCATACCAGTCCTATGACTGACTCGTAGTTTGTTTCACTTTGCAAACTCGGGTGCCCTCTTTTCCACACGGGCAGCCTTGTATACAGGTTTAGCAGACTCATTCTGGATAGCTATGGAGCTGAAATGGACTTACCATTTCTATATTACTGTTCAGATTTCACATAGTGTATTATGTTTATTCCGCTAAGATGAAAACTGTATTATGTACTAAATATGATCCTATTATGCTGTTTAACTATGACAATATATAATTCTCAATGTAATTTGATGTACTTTATCTGCTGTAATTCTACATTTCTGTTCTGCTGTTATTATCTATCTGTTATATTCCAATGACTATCCTTGCTTTTGTACTGCGGAAGTTTGGGGTCATCACATGGACTGTTTTTCTAACCATGTTCGTTGCTGACTCAGCGCTGCGTGTACGATAAGATCCTGAACACCTAGAAATAGGCTAGCAGATCCTAGCCTAATTCTCATATTTTCTGAGAGGATGTCTAGATTCTCCATTCTTCTTCCTCCTCAAATCTCTTCAGAAAATAGAATAATTAGTTTAAGGAAATTCTGATTCAAGATCTGAAGGAAAAGAATATATATCTGCAAATGGGTGTTCAGAATTCCGTTCGAAGTAAGGTAAATTCTTGGATCTGGTCAATTTAAATTTCTCCTCATTCTTCCCTTTTTCTTTTAGTTGAGAATTGTGGATCCATGGTTATTTAGGTTCTAAAATTAGTTAGGGGAGCCATGGAATGCTAGGTCTGGACCAGATTCATGAATTGGAAAACAATTAGGTGAGTGGATTTAAGTTATACCTTTTTGATAATAGTATATTTATCGTTTGACATTCCCCGTTAATATGTATAATAAATCTGCTGAAATGATTAATCTACTGAAATGTATAAACCTGTTAAAATATGTGGAAAGGATTACTGTTGTATATATACATGTTTCTATAACTTGTTAATTGGATACTGTAAGTTTAGTTACAGTGAAATTGGGAATAATTCTATTGTCATATAAGACCTGTTTTCCATTAATCATCTGTCTGAGTTGATATTTACTATAAATGATGTAATTTGGAAATTTACAATTAACATGAATATTTGTTAATATTATGCCAAAAAAAAATTTAAATAAGAATTACAGTAAAATTTGGAAGAATGAATATGCCTAAATTTACAGTAAATAGAAAATTGTAACAGCACTTAGACACGAGGTTAAATTTAACTTGTGGTAGAAGTCTTCCCAGAACTGCCCGACAAATCCAACATCCACAAATGGTTAATTTAATGTGATGGGTCTAGTGCGTAAATATACATGTAACGGTGCTAAGACATGAGGTTAAGTCCAATTTGTGGTAGAAGTCTGCCCGAAACCGCCCGACAAATCCAGCATCTGCAAGTGGTCGGCTTAATATGAGAGGTCTGGTGCATAAACATATATACATGAATATATGTATATAACAAGATAGAAATAAATGGCATTGATTGTAATTAATGAAAATGAATGAAAGTTACAACAGTAAGAGAATTGGAATAGACGACAATGATAATAACCTGTTATGAATAGACCTGGAAGGGGACAATGAAAGATAACAGGTAGGCTTGTCCTAGGGACAAGTGGAAATTATAACTTAGGTAATAATAAACGATAGAGGGAATGAGTTAACTTATGTAATGAGATAAGTTATACTTAATTATAACTTAAGTAATCTGTAAATCTGGAAACCTGAAACCTGTTGTTTGTAATAAGTAGAGAAAAGGGGGGGAACCTATGAAATGCTATAAGTTGTACTTAATTATACATTAAGTAATCTGTAAACTTGAGAATCTGAATCTTGCTGATAAGAAGAACATGTTATTTTTAAACTTGAGAATCTAAAATCTGCTGATAAGAATAACATGTTAAAGGCTTATTAATGAACTTAAACGGGTTAAGTTATATAACTGAAATTAATAAGCAAGAGGAACTTGGTAACTTGAATAAGAAGCCAATATGAATTGAAATAACCAAGTTAACCGGAAATCTGATGAGGTAGAGCAAGCGCGTAATTAAATGTTTCTACATAGTCTAATAACACATAAACCTGAGGTGCTTGGACCAGTCGTACGTCTAAAGATGAATAACCCGACAGGTAGATCATCATGGTGTCATGAGGCACGAAGGGAGTGTAAGTCCATTTGATTGTTCTGCCTGTTATTCTGCTGATATTCTGCTAGCTTTGAAGGATTGGAAAGGGAAGCACGCAGCTTCCGGGGACGTGGAGGGTACCCCTGGTAGTCCTCTGTGCGGTGACAGGGTTTAGGCTGTGCTCGCAGAGGTTAAGTCTGCGCATTACTACCCGGTGAGTATACCTTGATTGCCACAATAGGGGGCAATCAGAAGGATGTAGGGTAGCATAGGTGATTCGATGATCTGTTTGCCTTGTGACTAGGCGGGTTACGACCATTTTATCTGTTTTCCTTTGGCGAGTCTAACCATCTGTTTGATAGCAGTCGTCAAGTAACAACCACTGATAGTCAGCGTGATGCGAAAGACGGAGAACTAAACCTACATATCATCGACCTTTCGCTATCAAGGCTTTGGTTGCGGGACATGCCAATTAGGATGTTGTTTGTTGTTTTTCTGGGCTACGTCACTAGCTGTCAATTATGTTTCTCTTTCACTAGTTAAGGGAGGGGTCTGGTGGGACCATAGCCACCATGAAAATGCAGACCATGGCATCTGTGTACATAGATATCAGAAAAGGCTCCCGACCGAGTTCTATGTATCTAATATAGCCCTGTTACAGAACTTAGTGCACTGTAGATAATACGTGCAGATACATGCATACCGTTTCCGGATGGTGTATCGTAAATGTCAAGGCATCGAGTACGACTGACGATACGTACGTGAGAAAGTCTAGATACATGCATGTCTGCTAGGGTGGTGTATCGTAGACTCTAGGGCATTACTCAGTGATGGAATCTGATTCGATTGATGGTAGCAGTCTGTATGCTTATGTAGCATGGTGATGGTGGTTCTATGCAGAACATAGCGTTTTTATATAGAGATCTGTACGTCATTCCGGCGTAGGATGAGGGACTGCATATATTTCTATGGCGTAAATACACATTCTTCTTCAGTGGTACAAACTTAATTTTGAAAATTAAAATTTAAAAATCTTTTCCTATTCTTTTTTATGGTAAAGTCAAACGGTTTTTAAGGTGACAACAAACACTTTTTTATTATAAAAAATACAATATAGTATAGGTGATTGTAGTTGACAATCAGCTACTTCGGTTTTTAAGGTAGACCGTCCATCACTTACAAAGTTTAAAGTGTTCCGTCCACTCTACCTTTTAGGTTTACAACACTGAAGCTAGCCTAAATTAAATAGACTACAATTTACATGGCACACCATGCAGGGCGACAACAATTACATATATCATGAATATAACAATAAGTAAAAAGGAGGACCATAGCTTAGTACAAATGACGTTGACCACATTTTGAGCCACACAACGAGATTTCTGCAATGCCAAGGACAAAGACACTTACAATCACCAAAATGTTGGATGCACGGACCATATCTTGTGAGCATTCCCATCAATAGATTATAACAATAAGCACACTACAATGGAAAGGAAGTAAACATGCTCTACAGTAGAATGGATCGATGATCAGAGAAACACCAAATAACACACTTCACTGAAGTCGAAACTTTCGACGTGGAGCAACACAGCTTCACAGACCAAAAGCACAGCCACTACACAACAACTGACATGCTCCATACATCAAAACGTGCACACAATTGAACACCAACAAGTGAAATTCAACCAAGATGCATCGCACCTCCAACCAGAAAGATAAACTCATTCACATCCTCCATACACCACCAAAACTGTCATCACCAACTCAAAAACACCAAGACGAACTAACAAGCACCACAAACATTTTAGCTCATATACTTATATTGGAGATTTAATGGCAGCCGCGCCTAGTTCGACCACTGCGTAATCAACTTTCTCTATCCAACTTCACTCCCTCCTCTCCATGTCGCGCCGCTGCAACGCCTCCCCACCTTCCAAACCTTATAGCCCTCTTTCCTGCACCAGGTCTAGGCGAGCGTACAACTCTGCCCCTAATCTTTCCAGATCTGGATCTGCGTCATCGGCCAACGCCAAGCTAGAGGTTGTCGTTGCCGAAGCTTCGTTACCTTCACTAGCTTCTCAACCTCTTTCTGAAGTCACTGGTAATCATATGCCATCACCACTATCCCCTATTCTTACTGCTAATTATGAGCATCGTTACGAGACCACAACTTCGACTGTGCTATAAATCGGTGCACAGTTGGTTGATGCACCACCTAATATGGTCAGCCATGTTGGAGTTGAGAATGTGTTGGGCGGAGTCGAAGGAAATATTTCCAATTCTAGTGGAACTCTTCAACGCACACCAACTGTTAGACATAATGCCATGCAGAGCACAAACCAAGCCTACACAACCCCTATTGAGATAACAAACACTATATCCCCTCCTATTTTGCCTCGATGAACGTCTTTATTCGACGGTCTTCCCAAGGTTGCAGGTGACTATTCTCCCCTATAGGATT
The DNA here is from genome assembly GCA_030737875.1 of Allium sativum. Classification (NCBI taxonomy): domain Eukaryota; kingdom Viridiplantae; phylum Streptophyta; class Magnoliopsida; order Asparagales; family Amaryllidaceae; genus Allium; species Allium sativum. The sequence goes on from CM060911.1 coordinate 198,378,632, forward strand.
TTCAAATCGAGATTGTAAATGGACGATGTTTTATGCCGTATGAAGTACATCATGTTGGTAAGGAATACTGGTCTGATCATCTTGTTGGTTTCTTCCTTGGATTTTTCCCTTCATATCAAGTGGTGAGAGAACAAATGCAACAAATATTAGAGATTGAGAGGCAAACTACATGTTCAATTTTTTGACTCGATGTTCTATCTAAAATTCAGTAATCCTAATGACAAATTGAGCATACTTGAGAGGGATCCAGTTATTATTGAAGGCCAACCCTTCATTATTAATCAATGAAGTGTTATGGTTAGTAAATCTAGAGAACAAATCCTATCCATCCCAATATGGGCAACGTTCACCAATGTACCGTCTGTACTCTAGCCTCTGATTGGCCTGGATTGGTTGGCTAGTATGGTTGGAAAACGTAGATGTTTTGACTCAAATACGATAGAAAAAAAGAGCCTTAACTATGCGAGAGTACTTATAGAAATTACTCCATTGAGGCCCTTGCCTAAAAAGATGCATGTGACACTTGTGGAAGGTTACGATGTTGATGTGGATGCACGATATAGTTGGAGTTCGGATATTTGCTCCAAATGTCAGTTCTTTGATCAAATTTCTGATGCATGCATGGCTACTTTTATTACTTCTACTAAGGTACCGCTTAGTAAGCCTAATCTTCATTGGGTTCCAAAGCCTTGAGCTCCGCCTGCCACCCCGCCACTTCCTGTGCCACCAGTCGTACCAACCCAAGATACTTTGCAAGAAAAAGAAATAATAGATGGAAAGTTCTTTGTTTGGAATGTTATGGAAGAAGCCTTGGTGCATACTAACTCTGAATTCAGATTTAATCCGAAATTAGAGATGTATTATCTGTATGTTACTGGAGAGGGAGAAAGAAGAAGGCTAATATATCAAGATGAAAAATGATGGACTTGTCCTGGCTAAAGTTGGTGAGGATGGAATCCGAAATGTGTTTCTAAATGATACGACATGGGACAGACGATTCCTTTATTCTGAGCAATCTTCGCACTTTGTTGCAGAACTGGCCTACCATTTTGGTGAGGTTGTCCAGGATATTCCACCAGGTGATGCTAATGGGGAGTAACTTCCTTGTTAGCACTTAGTAGTCTTGGCGTCTGTGTCAAACTCTTGTTCTTTCTTTGTTTTAGTAGTCTAGCATTTTTTCTAGCTCCTGTACTGTAAGCCTGTTTAGGCATAGTGGATGGAGCACTATAAACTCTGTATGCAGTGGATTGTCCACCCTAAAAACCGATGTAGCTGATTGCTAACTGGCAATCACATGTACTTTACTGTATTTTATTATTAGTTATAATAAAAGGTGGTTGCAGTCACCTTAAAAACTGGTCGATTTTGCCAAAAAAAACAATTTAGCTCATCAAAATAAATCTAACACATACCTCATCGTCAAGCTAGAACAATGTGCAGAAACAAATTAACTCAACAGGCTAGAGAATGCACCGCTCTCATTAATAGGCGTACACCTGATTTGTATGCGTTTATGCATGGCATTCCAGTTGACAACAAAGCTGAGTCGCGTAATCATCTATCAAAGTGAAATCATTCGTCGTACAAGGAGACTCCATGGTGCATTTGAAACTTCGATTCTCTAACAAGTCGTACCAAATCAAAAGAACCGAAGAAACCCAAGATGACATAACCCAACAAGAAACTCAAAATAAAAACAACTTGTCAAAAGACAAACTTTTTCGGTCAGTAAAGCACCAAGTAATGCATGCCCAGACTTGCATGGAAACCTAACAAAGTGCAGTACGGAGCGGCTGTAACACCCCACGTCCATTAATGTCACTCACAAAGGGAATGCATTAACTTCCATGGAGGTTATAAGTGAATGTAGAACAGAAAAATTACAACAAGACAGATAATAAATAGTACTTGGAAATCTAAAACTTCATTTTATTGCAGCGGAAATTAAACACGTTTGTTACATCATAAAACCATAGATCATAACCAAGTACAATACCCATCTTCATAAAAACAAAATACATAATCCCATTACATAAATAGCCATTAAAAAGATAACAAGCTGGACTTTACTTCAACGGTCCAAGCTTTCCCAAGAGAGATGAAGCAATTCAATCAAACTCCACTAGAGCTGGGCCCAACCTGAGGACCTGGAGGGGGAAAAAGGATAGAAATAGAGGGAGTCAGACATAAAGTCTGGCGAGTATGATAATTCTAACAATACTATTATCAAAATAACTAGACTAAGGCATAAGCTGGAAGACAAGTAAATGTCTATGAACTCTTAGGAAGATAAAGATAGCGTTTAAGATAACGTTAAAGATAACGGTAAAGGCACACCTAATTACTAACGAATGATTACTACACTGCACCTCACATTACTACACTGCACCACACCAGTCACCCTATTGTTTGATCCCACTTGCTTCACACGGAAACTTTATAAATAGCCTTACGTACCCCTAGCTGGCTACATAGGCGACGTCTGCCCCTATCTCCACTAGATGTACCCCACTACCCACTTTCGATCGGCTCCCTACTCGTAGATACCCGTGCTGGCCCCACAGTGGGGTGTATCACTCCCCTAAAGTGGCAACCCGATACAACTTGAGAATGCACGTTTTATACCTACACGATGCAACAACGTCTTATCTACCAGCCCGGGTCCACACACGCATATGAAACCCGTTGGACTTGCGTTGCCACCGCTCCCCGTTTTGGCCTCTTACAGTCGAACCCAGCATGTGTGTCCCGTCCTCGACTTGGGTCGAGCCCACAAAGATACGTTTGGGATACTGGTCGAAATGGGCCCCCACAAGCTACTCACCTAAGCTTGTCACTAGTATATCCCACTTAACCCTCTTAGTCATGTTCATTTACATGTGTGTTTGGTTAAGTCTTACTAATCGTATTTCACATGCCACTAAGGGCACCCCCTAGATTCCTCATGCCACCCAAGGCACCTACTTAACCCCCATGTCCCACCTTACATGTTTATCTAGTTAAGTATTTCTTAATTCATTCAGGCCATAACCTCATAAAGACCTCTCACATTAGACTGGCATTTATGGCAGCTGGATTTGCCGGGCGGGTCCGGGCAGTCTTACACCATAAAAGAGTCTAACCTCGTGTCTTTACAACTGTTATGCTTTAGTTTAGGCCTAGGACCTCTCACATTGGGCTGACATTTGTGACCACTGGATTTGCCGGGCGGGTCCGGGCAGGTTTACGTCACAAACGAGTCCAACCTCGTGTCCTAAGCATTGATTAACACTTAAAATCTTTTACCCCAGTTTTAATAATTCCCTATTCAAATTATTAATTAAGTCAACTTTTAATGATGTCCATAATTGACTCAATTATGACCATCCACTTATGGTATGCAAAATCATATCAATTGCACCCCAACTTTTTAATATTAAATCCTTAATATTACCCCTACCCCACGTTTATACGTTCGCTTATTCAACGCATAATATAGGCTAGACTTGTATAGTCTAACACCTAGCACAAAGATAAATTATCACAACATATAGACAATTAAAATAAATCTAATCATAATAGGGGTGAAACTTGCATAAACTACACATGTTAAGGATCAAAAGGTGTCAACTTGTTAAATGTCACAATTTACATGATATGATCATAGCCCAAATCTATACATAAACTTGCATATGGGGTTTTTAAGCAACATAATGATGGTGTGAACTAGCATAGGATATCACATATGTCATAGCATAATTCTAGATGTCATGATAGATGTCTTGGCATATGTTCATAACTTTTCTAATCAATCTAACTTGCATATGTGACTTGTCATATAGATCAACATAACCCAAACATGATGATTTAATTAATATGAACTAACTAGCATAGATGGTAACATCATGGCCTTTTTAACATGTATGATTCATCACAACTTAGCATAGAAACTTTCAACATACATAACATCATCATAGCATGATTTACAACATATAAGATATCATCATCACATAACATTGGATTTATAATATACATGATAGCAAAAGGGGTTTACAACAACATATATGATAATTCACATCATCTACTCATAATCCATTCATAACTCAACCTAATTAAAATGATAATAATCTTGTTAAGATCATCATACTCACAATTTAGAGAAGAAAAGAGAGAGTTTTGCTTTGCTTTAGGGTTGAGAGAATTAGAATTGAAATTGCTTTTCTTCTTTCTTAGTTGGCGGCGGCTCCATTGATTTCCATGGCGACGGTAACTATTCTATTATAATTAGGTTTAGGGTTAGCATTAGGATGTATTTATAGGTGTAGGAAGTTATTTAGGACCATTAGATTAACCCTGAACCATGAGAACCAATCAAATGCAAAATCTGCATTTGAGCGAATCGGCCCACGGGTTGACAGCCAAACACCCTGGATTAACCCCTAGTCGACCCAGCGGGGCTCAGGTCGACCTCAAAAATGGGCCGGTTCGGTTATTTCCCCCTCCCAATTCGCTGTTTTGAACTTTTTCGCATATTTATTTATTTAGTTTTTTAATTTATATATATATATATATCAATATATATATATATATCAATATATATATATATTTCTCTGCGCAACCCATTTCACTTAATTCTTTTCTAAAAATTAAGTATACTTTAATTTGTGAATTTTAATGTTATAAAATTACGGGGTGTTACATTCTCCCCTCCTTATAGGATTTCGTCCCCGAAATCTCCAAGTCAAGAAGAATGTATATCCTACCATCTAATCGTCCATCTACTCAACCATCAAACACCAGCATCCATTGTCCTTAAAAGACTTCTAATGCTTTAATGTTTATATGCACAGTGTGTGTATATGTCCATATCTAATGCAAAATTAGGCGGTCTACTGATTCAGTCGACCTCCTTAGTGCAATTCATGATAGTGCCATGCGTCCAATATGTATGCAAAAGATTCCTAATGATACATATTAATTCTATATGTGTGCACAACCATCCACCCGAATGCAGCAACTATATGATAATACAACCATTATACATCCATTTTACTAAATACATCCATATATATGCAATATACAATATGAAGTGACTGAGCCGATCTGGTGCCTAATAGTGTGTGTATATGCATCCACGAGCAACCACTAGCAAACACTTGCATCCACTTTGCATCCACCATACATAACATGTCTCAAACACATGTTTCAACCATAGGATTATCCTAACTAAAGGTCAAAGATACTAGCGAGAGGATATACTAAAGATAAGATAAGTACAAGCTAAGCGATAAAGGAGAAATTAAAGGACATACCATCAAAAAGAAAAGGGTATCGTGAACGCATCTTCTCTTCCGTCTCCCAAGTAGCGTTGCTCTCCTCATCTCCCCATTGCACTTTGACTAGTCTGACCTCTTGATTCCTCAACCTCTTGATCTCCGACCCAAGAATGCACGTAGGAGCTCGTCGAATTGTCGCATCAGGCTCTATCTCCACCTCTCTAAGAAAGCTTGGCTCTACCACTTCCGCGGTCTCGTGCAAGCACTTCCTCAAATGTGACACATGGAATACGTCATGTACACCACTAAGTCTCTCGGGCAACTCCACTCTATACGCCATCCGTCCAATCCTCTCCTTAATAGGAAACGGCCCTACAAACCTTGGTGCTAATTTCCCAACGGACCTAAAGCGAACAACGTTTCGTAATGGAGACACTTTGACAAAGACCATGTCCCCAACTTCAAACTCGAGATCTGTCCTCCTCTTATCCGCATAAGATTTCTGCCTATCTTGCGCTGCTTTCATCCTCCTTCGAATCAAGTCGATCTTCTCCGAAGTCTCCCTAATCATATCGGGCCCAAGTAAGATCTTATCCGTAGATTCCCACCAACATGTAGGTGAACGACAAGGTCGTCCATATAGAGCTTCGAATGGTGCCATACCAATGCTGGACTGAAAGCTATTATTATATGCAAACTGAACCAATGGAAGATGCTCTTCCCATGTACCCCCAAAGTCTAGGATACATAGCCTCAAAAGATCCTCTAGAATTCGATTCACCCTCTCAGTCTGGCTGTCCGTCTGAGGATGATACGCGGTGCTCAAACATAACTGAGTCCCTACCGCCTCTTGCAAGCTCTTCCAAAATTCGCTAGTGAAGATAGGATCACGGTCGCTTACTATGTTAGAAGGAACACCATGCAAACGAACTATCTCTCGAACGTATACAGAAGCTAACCATGGAGCAGTCCTCTTACTCTTCACGGGAATGAAATGGGCGCACTTAGTAAGTCTGTCTACTATAACCCAAATCACCGTATTACCCTTCCTTGATCTTGGTAATCCATCCACAAAGTCCATCGAGACACTTTCCCACTTCCATAGTGGAACCTCCAATGGGTGAAGCAACCCACCGGGTTTCTTTTGCTCCTCTTTTACTTGTTGGCACACCAAGCATCTAGCTACATACTCGGCCACATCCCTCTTCATACCGGCCCAAAAGAAAACTCGCTTCATGTCTTTGTACATCTTTTCCCCACCGGGATGAATGGTCATCTTCGAATGATATGCTTCGTCAAGAATAGCCTTCCTCAAACCTTCGTCTCGAGGTACACAAAGTCTACTATCCCTACGTAACCATCCCTTATCATCCAGGGTTTACCTACGGAGATGGCTTGATGACTCCCCTCCTTTGAGTTTTTCTACTAACTCAACCAACTGCGGGTCGTCTCGCTGTGCCTCGCCAATCCGTCCCAAAAGCGTAGGTCTGACCTCCAAGGATGCTAGCAAACCGGGTACGAAGTCAACGGAAGGTCTAAAGTCAAACATCGAAATGAATTCTAAACTTCGTCGCTCAACAAACAAAGGATTTAAGGATAATCTTTTTCTACTTAAGGCGTCTGCCACCACGTTACCCTTGCCAGGGGTATAGGCTATTTCGAAGTCGTAGGACGCTAAGAACTCCATCCACCTTTGCTGCCTTAAGTTCAAGTCCTTTTGAGAGAATAGGTATTTTAAAGACTTGTGGTCAGTGAATAATTCGAATTTCTCGCCAAGAAGATAATGGCGCCAAGACTTAAGCGCGAAAACAATAGCGGCCAACTCTAGGTCATGTATGGGGTAATTCTTCTCATGCGCTCTCAACTGCCTTCCACCATAGGCTATTACCCTGCCCTCTTGCATTAAGACTGCGCCTAGTCCTGTCCCACAAGCGTCAGTATAAACGGTAAACGGCTTACTCCCGTCTGGCAATACTAAGACTGGGGCTGAAGTCAAAGCTCTCTTCAAACGTTGGAACGCATCATCACAATCTACGTCCCATGTGAAAACTAGGTTCTTCTTCGTCAAGCGTGTCAATGGAGCTGATATCTTTGCGAAGTCTTTGATAAACTTCCTATAGTAGCCAGCCAACCCCAAGAAACTTCTCACTTCGGTAGCATTTTTAGGGACCTTCCAATCTTGGATGGCCACCACCTTCGCGGGATCCACGGCTATCCCTTCTTTGGAAACCACGTGCCCCAAGAACCGTACTTCCTTCCTCCAGAAGTGACACTTAGAAAATTTAGCCTTAAGGCTATGCGCTCGTAGGGTCTCCAACACTTCCCTAAGATGTAGGGCATGTTCTTCTTCATCCTTAGAAAAGATCAAGATGTCGTCTACAAAGACTACCACGAATTTGTTAAGGTACTCTCCAAACACCCTACTCATCAGATCAACAAAGTATGCGGGGGCATTTGTCAAACCGAAGGGCATCACTAGCCATTCATAGAAACCGTCTGGAGTCCTAAAGGCAGTCTTGTCTATGCTATCCTCAGCCACTCTCAACTGATGGAACCCAGTGGCTAAGTCCAACTGCGAAAACACTGAGGCGCCAACTAACTGATCGAAGAGATCGTCAATCCTCGGCAGTGGGTGTCTGTTCTTCTTAGTAAGCTTATTAAGTTCTCTATAGACCACACAAAGTCTAACGGACCCATCCGCCTTCGTGGCAAATACTACTGGAGCACCCCACTCCGATATACTTCGTCTTATGAACCCCTTCTCAAGCAACTCCTTCACTTGCTTATCGAGTTCCCTCCTTTCACGTGGAGCCATGTGGTGTACTGGCAAAGATACTGGTTTCGCATTATCCACAAGATATATTCGAAAATCTATCTCCCGCTTCGGAGGCAAGCCCTTCACCTCCTCAAACACATCCGAATATTCACGGACCACTCTAACAGATCGTAGATTTTCCTCAGATGCGTCAAGCGATTCTAGATAACTTAGCATAACCGAATTTATGGGATTACAAAAGATTTCGGGAGTGTTGCCAAGGCGAGTCACGAGCCTAACTACTCTCCTTTCACAATCAAGAACGGCCCCATTTCTGGATAACCAATCCATTCCTAAAATTAGCCCATAGCCCGTGAAGCCCAACACATAAGCATCACATCTAAATTCAACGCTAAGTATGGAAATTTTCAAATCCAAACACATCATGGACAAATAAGCTGAGCCCCCTATTGGATTCGAAACAACTAAGGGATCCTCTACTAAACTGGTGTTTAAGTGCAGTGATTCAACTAATGATGTAGAGATAAACGAATGTGATGCGCCCGAATCGAATAAGGTACGGACAGGATGATCAAACAGAAAAACTAAGCTTTCAACAGAAATGGTTCTACCTCGTTCTTGCAGCGGTAGGACCGCGAGAGCCTGAACTTGTCCCCTAGCCTGCCCTGGTGCCATAAGAGCCTGCACCTGTCCGCCCGAGGTAGCCCCTGCCCTCTGCCCCTTCCTTGGGCAGTCCTTCACTAGATGTCCCGCATCGCCACAATGAAAACAGCCAGTCTTCTTTTTCTTTCGGCACTCCTTGCTGAGATGGCCTGGGGTCCCACAGTTAAAACATTTCTTCTTTCCCTTGCCATTATTGTCTTTACCACCCTTCTTGTTTTGCTGTTGGGGTTTCTTCTGATCCCCTTTCTTCTCGGGTGCCTTATCAGCTTTAGCACTTTTCTCCTCGTGCATGAGCGCCATTTCTACTAGCTTCTCAAAGGTGGCCCCCATAGGGATGTGGGTCATGGCCAACCCTTGCAATGGTTCATTCAAGCCATTCACGAACCTCAGCGCCTTCTTCTCTGGCGTGTTCACTAAGTCCAAACCAAACCTTGCTAGCTGATTAAATTTGTTGACATATTCTTTCACTGATGAGCTTCCTTGCTTCAATGTCAAGAACCATTCCATATATAGATTTTCTTCCGCCCTAGAGAGAAACTTTGCCTCGAACCTACGTCTGAAATCCGCCCAAGAGTCAACAGGACGCTCCCCATTAGTGACCTCCCACCAAAACAAGGCCTCTCCCTTCATCAACCAAGCTGCTAAACGAACTCTCCTCCCTTCTTCTACTTCAAAGATTTCTAGCAATTCTTCCACCTCCTTAAGCCAATCTCTAGCTTCCACAAACGTTTCTGACCCTTCAAATGGTTTTCCACCCATAGCTTTAAATTCTTTGCACGTCTTTGCAAAAGTATCTACGCGAGGAGGAGGAGGAGGAATGGGTGCAACTGGTGGTGGAGGAACATTGGTCGGACCTGCGGCGGCCCTAGCCTCTAATAGCCTCCTATACCATCCTGGTATCGTTACACCGTCAGGTAGGTTAAGATCTTCAGCCATGCTGAAACGAAAAAGGAAAGATTCAAAATGGAGAATTCGAAAGATAAAGATATGTGGCTATTGGGGATTATGTTTTTCTTAAAAACTTTTCTCTTTAAATTTCTCATTAAAACATGTTTTTGAAAACACTTCTTCCAAAAATAACTATTTTTCTAAAGTATTTTTATCTGTTTTGGTAACCTTAAGCTCTGATACCACGTGTAACAACCCACGTCCATTAATGTCACTCACAAAGGGAATGCATTAACTTCCATGGAGGTCATAAGTGAATGTAGAACAGAAAAATTACAACAAGACAGATAATAAATAGTACTTGGAAATCTAAAACTTCATTTTATTGCAGCGGAAATTAAACATGTTTGTTACATCATAAAACCATAGATCATAACCAAGTACAATACCCATCTTCATAAAAACAAAATACATAATCCCATTACATAAATAGCCATTAAGAAGATAACAAGCTGGACTTTACTTCAACGGTCCAAGCTTTCCAAAGAGAGATGAAGCAATTCAATCAAACTCCACTAGAGCTGGGCCCAACCTGAGGACCTGGAGGGGGGGAAAGGATAGAAATAGAGGGGGTCAGACATAAAGTCTGGCGAGTATGATAATTCTAACAATACTATTATCAAAATAACTAGACTAAGGCATAAGCTGGAAGACAAGTAAATGTCTATGAACTCTTAGGAAGACAAAGATAGCGTTTAAGATAACGTTAAAGATAACGGTAAAGGCACACCTAATTACTAACGAATGATTACTACACTGCACCGCACATTACTACACTGCACCACACCAGTCACCCTATTGTTTGATCCCACTTGCTTCACACAGAAACTTTATAAATAGCCTTACGTACCCCTAGCTGGCTACATAGGCGTCGTCTGCCCCTATCTCCACTAGGTGTACCCCACTACCCACTTTCGATCGGCTCCCTACTCGTAGATACCCGTGCTGGCCCCACAGTGGGGTGTATCACTCCCCTAAAGTGGCAACCCGATACAACTTGAGAATGCACAGCTTATACCTACACGATGCAACAACGTCTTATCTACCAGCCCGGGTCCACACACGCATATGAAACCCGTTGGACTTGCATTGCCACCGCTCCCCGTTTTGGCCTCTTACAGTCGAACCCAGCATGCGTGTCCCGTCCTCGACTTGGGTCGAGCCCACAAAGATACGTTTGGGATACTGGTCGAAATGGGCCCCCACAAGCTACCCGCCTAAGCTTGTCACTAGTATATCCCACTTAACCCTCTTAGTCATGTTCATTTACATGTGTGTTTGGTTAAGTCTTACTAATCGTATTTCTCATGCCACTAAGGGCACCCCCTAGATTCCTCATGCCACCCAAGGCACCTACTTAACCCCCATGTCCCACCTTACATGTTTATCTGGTTAAGTATTTCTTAATTCATTCAGGCCATAACCTCATAAAGACCTCTCACATTAGACTGGCATTTATGGCAGCTGGATTTGCCGGGCGGGTCCGGGCAGTCTTACACCATAAAGAGTCTAACCTCGTGTCTTTACAACTGTTATGCTTTAGTTTAGGCCTAGGACCTCTCACATTGGGCTGACATTTGTGACCACTGGATTTGCCGGGCGGGTCCGGGCAGGTTTACGTCACAAACGAGTCCAACCTCGTGTCCTAAGCATTGATTAACACTTAAAATCTTTTACCCCAGTTTTAATAATTCCCTATTCAAATTATTAATTAAGTCAACTTTTAATGATGTCCATAATTGACTCAATTATGGCCATCCACTTATGGCATGCAAAATCATATCAATTGCACCCCAACTTTTTAATATTAAATCCTTAATATTACCCCTACCCCACGTTTATACGTTCGCTTATTCAACGCATAATATAGGATAGACTTGTATAGTCTAACACCTAGCACAAAGAAAATTATCACAACATATAGACAATTAAAATAAATCTAATCATAATAGGGGTGAAACTTGCATAAACTACACATGTTAAGGATCAAAAGGTGTCAACTTGTTAAATGTCACAATTTACATGATATGATCATAGCCCAAATCTATACATAAACTTGCATATGGGGTTTTTAAGCAACATAATGATGGTGTGAACTAGCATAGGATATCACATATGTCATAGCATAATTCTAGATGTCATGATAGATGTCTTGGCATATGTTCATAACTTTTCTAATCAATCTAACTTGCATATGTGACTTGTCATATAGATCAACATAACCCAAACATGATGATTTAATTAATATGAACTAACTAGCATAGATGGTAACATCATGGCCTTTTTAACATGTATGATTCATCACAACTTAGCATAGAAACTTTCAACATACATAACATCATCATAGCATGATTTACAACATATAAGATATCATCATCACATAACATTGGATTTACAATATACATGATAGCAAAAGGGGTTTACAACAACATATATGATAATTCACATCATCTACTCATAATCCATTCATAACTCAACCTAATTAAAATGATAATAATCTTGTTAAGATCATCATACTCACAATTTAGAGAAGAAAAGAGAGAGTTTTGCTTTGCTTTAAGGTTGAGAGAATTAGAATTGAATTTGCTTTTCTTCTTTCTTAGTTGGCGGCGGCTCCATTGATTTCCATGGCGACGGTAACTATTCTATTTTAATTAGGTTTAGGGTTAGCATTAGGATGTATTTATAGGTGTAGGAAGTTATTTAGGACCATTAGATTAACCCTGAACCATGAGAACCAATCAAATGCAAAATCTGCATTTGAGCGAATCGGCCCACGGGTTGACAGCCAAACACCCTGGATTAACCCCTAGTCGACCCAGTAGGGCTTGGGTCGACCTCAAAAATGGGCCGGTTCGGTTATTTCCCCCTCCCAATTCGCTGTTTTGAACTTTTTCGCATATTTATTTATTTAATTTTTTAATTTATATATATATATATATTTCTCTGCGCAACCCATTTCACTTAATTCTTTTCTAAAAATTAAGTATACTTTAATTTGTGAATTTTAATGTTATAAAATTACGGGGTGTTACAGCGGCTGAAGGTAAGTCGTGAAATCCTGAAAGCAGTGGTATGAGCCTGAAGAAATTAGTAATTAGAATTGTACAATGCGCTAGATAATGAAGGGGTAGAGAAAGTTGATGGAGATGGAAGATGGAAAGTGAGAAAAGTGGAACAAAACGGAAGGTTGGAGAATAGGGTTTAGGTTGAAGTGGTCGATCTGAAAAATTATATCATGGTGAATAGTCACGATGACGAAAAAAATAGAAGTAGAAAAGGGAAGAGGAACGATGGATTGAGTGGAGCGTATGGATTCAGAGAAGGAAATCGATAAAGAATGGAGAAGAGGAAGAAAGGGGAGATTTTGCTTTGTCGCCATTAACAACAAATTCACCGTGAAAACCCTTGACGCGTTTTGGAAAAAACATTTCTTATTCTTTTTAAAAAAATTAGGACGATGTTTCCAAAAATATTTTCTATAAATTTAAACAATTCAGGTCATAGTTCAATGTAGACAGAAGTCAGTTATGCCATAAACACGCAAACTGAACTCAATATTTCCTACCCAAAAAATAAATTTTGCTTCTAAGGAACATGCAAAAAATAATAATTATCTATGACAAAATAACCTATACCCTGTCCTCCGCTAAAATTTACTACCCTAGAAATCTATTCTTTTCAGCTTTAGTGTAACAATTAGTTAGATACAGAATATGAGATTTCACTTCCGATTCAAATCATAAATAAGTGCGAATGACATACACAATATTTTCAAATACGACTACTTGCCATTGTGTATGCCATTGATACACAATATTTTCAAATACGCCCATTCAAATATGAGAGGTTCTGGACACTTGAGCCTTCTTTTGATAATTTTATCAAACACATTTAGTCATAACATATGAATTGCAATTCTGCCACAACCAGAGTGGTTTGTAAGCTTCGTTCGTTGCGCAAACTGATACGTCCATGGGCTAAAAACATTTGGAACTCCATTAAAACCAGAATTTCCTCCACTCAAGATGCCATTCTAAATCTAAACATCATTGAAGAAAATCGCCCTCTTTCAGACTCCGAACGACAAGACCTGAAATATCAGGAAGCAGAATTAGAAAGACTCATTAAGCAAGAAGAAATTGGATGGAAACAATGCTCTAAAGCTAAATGGATTAATGAAGGAGATAAAAACACTGCATACTTTCACCGTTTGGCCAACGGTCATCGTCGCGCATCCTTCATTTCAGAAATCATACACAACAACTCCACAATAAAAGATCCCATGGATATATGTTCCCTTTTTACTGAATTCTACAGAGACATTCTGGGCTCATCTCCATCCCCCTCCCCGCTGATTGGTTGGCATAAACTATACCCTAACCCTGAGCACATAGCCATTGATCACCCATTCTCAAAAGAGGAAATCTGGATTTCTCTTAAGGATATGGCGGCAGACAAGACTCCTGGGCCAGATGGCTTTGGCCCATGCTTTTTCAAACACTTTTGGCCCATTATAAAGCACGATTTAATTGAGACGTGTTCAGAATTCTTTTCCAACCCATCAGTAATTGCTAAGCTCAATTATGCTAATATCATCCTAATCCCTAAATTTTCTGGAGCTAACACTCTTCCCTCTTTCAAGCCCATCAGCCTCTTCAAAACTACCTTCAAAATCATCACAAAAATCTTAGCTAATAGACTCCAAAACCATATTTCTGATCTGGTGGGTAAAGAACAATCCACTTTCATTTTGGGAAGAAATATTAGATTGTGTTGCGGCCATTCAGAAGGTTATCTCTTTCTGTCATACCACTAATACCCCTGGTGGGTAAAAAATCTTAAACTGGACTTTTCAAAAGCATTTGATTCGGTCAATTGGAATTTCATTTTGGACCTCATGTCGCACCGAGGATTCCTTTCGAAATGGTGTAATTGGATTAAACAAATTCTAATCACTAGCTATTCAACTGTTTTTATTAATGGGGAAGTTGGAGGTAAAATAAAATCTAAAAGAGGCTTAAGGCAAGGAGACCCCCATTCAACTTTAATCTTTGTCCTGGTAGCAGACGTTTTTAATCAGATGGTGAAATTGTCTCTCGCTCACAACATTCTCTCAGGCATATCTCTACCAAATTCCAATCTAAGCACCGCCAACCTACAATTTGCTGATGACACAATTCTCTTCACTGCTCCCACCCCTCCGAATATCCACTGTCTCAAAGTCCTTTTACACAACTTCAAACTCATATCGGGTCTCTCTATCAACTTCAATAAATGCTCCATTATCATGTTAGGTAATTACTCTAACCTTGGTCCCTCAATTGCTGAATGCCTTAATTGCAAGCTAGGAGCATTCCCCATGACCTGCCTTGGCATAGCTTTGCGCCCCACCAAGCTCTATAAATCAGATTGGTTACCCCTTATCTCAAAAATCGAATCTACACTCGCTAATTGGAAGGCAAACTCCTTATCCTCAGCTGACCGCCTTGTTCTCGTCAAGAATGCCCTCTCAGCAATGCTAACCTACTGGATGTCTTTTCATAAACTACCCATCTGGGTTATCAATAAAATTGACTCTATTAGGAGTTCTTTTCTTTGGAATGGTGATAAACTGAAAAGACTTGCCAATTGGCAAACAGTATGTCTACCTTACTCTTATGGGGGTCTGAATGTCCCTCAGCTTGCCTCTTTCAACCTTGCACTCTAAGCTAAATGGATTTGGCGTACTCTCTCGCCGCATCACTTCATTTTGAAGGATTGGATCTTGTTGTGACTCTATAATGCGAATCCATTCTTTATCCTTCACTTCACTCCATCCTCAAGACCATCGCTATTCTGGATGGGCGTTCTAGCCTCGCTCGCTAGGGTTAAATCTCTTTTTCATGTAAGAATAAACAGTGGAGAATCGTGTTTATTTTGGCAAGATATTTGGAATGGGCAGATTCCCTTCTCCTCTTTATTACCTAATCTTGGTTCATTTAACATTTCTAGCCCACTAACAGTTGCAGAAGTCTTTAATTTGGGCCCATTGGGCCTTTTCCCTCATTCGTTGTTTGGGCTTAGCACTCTTCAAGAACTCGTTTCAATCGGAGAAATTATGAACTCTTTCCAACTTTCAAATGGACCAGATTCTTTTTATTGAGCTTTAGGCCCTTCAGGTAAATTTTCGTTTGGAGCCTGCTATAATCACCGTATCCATCCTGGTCGTTGTTATTCTTTCTCTCCTATCTAGAACTGTCATCTCCCTCCACGCATAATCTTCTTCCAATGGTTACTCATCCACAACCACATCAACACAAAAGACAGACTCCGTCGTTTCAATGTTAACGTTGATCTAGTCTGTGTTCTCTGCAACCTTAATAATGAATCCTTAACCCATCTCTTCTTCGAATGTGATTTTTCCTTCGCTGTTTGGGCTGCTATAAGTTCATTCATTCTCGGTTTTATCCCTTCATTTCGATCTTCCTTTGATTATTGGCAGCATAACCCCCCTGACCCATCTATGGATTCCTTGGTGGCAATCTTTTCTTGGTGTATTTGGTTATAGCGTAACGTTATGTCTTCGGCAAACCCAAAAAGCTTTTGATGGGAACATGTTACCAAATCTTGCATCTATTCGAACTGTGGACAGGCACCGTCAGGCATGCTAGATTCAGACTCTCCCTCCCTAGGCCGCATTCTCCGGGTACTCAGGGTAGCAGTTCGCCGTTACCATATTGATGTGGCTTGTGGTGCTCAGCAAGTTGTTTTATTTTGGTTGTGTATTATTCACTATTATGTGAATTAGATGCTTAATGTATGTATTATCAGTACTCTATAGACTTCCTATTATGACCTCCTTGGTCTAAACTATGCTTGCTACTGGTTGGGCCTGTCAACCAGGTATTATTATTAGCTTTATATGCATCTACGCGTAACCGGCTGTGTAGTGGCATGCTACACACCCGTCTTCCTCTAAAAAAAGGTAGTCGTATCTCCAATACAGATTCTTGCATATTTGGTACAATGATCCTACAGACCTCCAATGGAAATATATCTTTGAATTCTTTGAGGAAATAAGATAAAATCAGAGAGAGAATGATATGAATTCAAGTACAACTCTCTGATATTATGTGGCTTGCAAACCAATGAAGAATTGGAATAAATGAGAGTGAATTTGCAAGAATAATAGGATAATATTCAGTGGATTTGTGTAGAGAATAAACAGAGAATAAGCACTAGAAGAAAATGTGAAATTATTGTGTGAAAATTCATTTCCAGATTCCTTTAAATAGCGTGAAAAGATGTGTCTTTTGGTGAAAGGGTGGAGGGAAATAACTTCTCAATTTAAATTTGAAAATCAAAAATAGTCGTTATATGTCGACATGCCCAAACGTGCATGTCGACATATAAGTGTAAAGTGTTAGAAAATGTGTTTCGGATTTTCAGCACTTTAAATTACCTTATATTTGTGGATTTTGGTGATTCGGTTGAGGTAAATGGTTGATGAACTTCAAGTATAATTTCCATGGGATCTTTAGAAAGATATTCTAAGGTTCAACCAACTCCTCATCACTT
This sequence comes from Allium sativum, assembly GCA_030737875.1. NCBI lineage: Eukaryota > Viridiplantae > Streptophyta > Magnoliopsida > Asparagales > Amaryllidaceae > Allium > Allium sativum. Next base: position 198,395,834 of record CM060911.1, read on the forward strand.
CAAACACCATTGTTCTTCAGCATTCTTCTCTAATAGGCTTTGGTCTTTAATTATTTTAATTATCCTTCTTCTATAATTATTTTTTTGTACTCTTGTTTAAATATATCCGTAATGTATCCAATGTAACTACATAACTCAAAGATATGTTAGTAGTAATGTTTATATGATTGTTGTCATCAAATCAATACCTAGGGTATGAACACTCTCCCCCTTTTTGATGAAAACAATCATATAAATATTTGAGAGGTAAAATATAATACTTTTTATATTTGACTCATTCCTAACTCTGTGCACTCCCCCTATCATTTTTTCTAGTATATTTATACCTTTTCTCCCCCTTTGTCATCAACAAAAAGGGTAAAAAAGAATTATTTAGTTTACTACTAGACAATATGTAGAGTTTGTATATGCATATAAATAAAACACAAGTGGGGAAATCAAAACATGAAATAAACTAAATAATCAAATGAGTTTTAGATTTACCAACTTTGCCGATGCCAATAACAAGTCCTTTTCATATTTATCCAAGGTTCAATAGATTTCTTGACATATGCTTTGAGAATCGACTATTTGGTACCTGAAAAACTATAAAATATGCACATTGGTACCCTTTTTATTTCGGGGTCCATGGGGTTAAGTTTTAGGATGCCAAACCCATGAAAAGTTTGAATTCAAAATATAATTATTAGATAAATGAACTTATTAATAAAACTATCAGTATATTTTTCTTTTTTAGTATTATCCAACCATTTTGAAACACATAAGTTAATGAACCTATTTGTAGGATTTAACTTTAATTTCCTAGGTTTTGGTTTGAACTTGGTGGCTTTAACAAACTTAGTACATTGAATACTGTTTTTCTTTTATTTAGCCTTAGGGGTATAGCCAAGTCCATGCTTATTCATAGTGTGTTTAGATGCAGATAATAATTTCTCAAGATTATCCTTCCCTTTGTTAAATTTATCAATATCAGTTTTCATTCATCAAAATCCTTACTACGTTTAAGAATAACATTTTCTAGAGATGTCATTTTTTCATTCAGATTAGTGATTTGTGACTTCATTGAAAAAATTTCTAATTTTAAGGATTCATTTTCACTTTTCAGTTTTTCAAAACTATCAAGTGTTAAATCATTTCCATTTTTTGAGCATTAAATCTTTCAATTTCATCTTCTAGACATTGTTTTTCTTTACTCAACTTTTTATTAGATATTTTTAATCTATCTATTTTTGCCAAACTATTATCATACTCTATCCTAAGTACTTCATATCCCTGATGCATATCATTTAAAACTTTAGTAATTTCTGTATCAAAATTCCATACCTGGTCATCCATTGTTATAAGCATACAATGGCCTTTTCCGTTTCTGAATCACTATCACTTGATGATGTATCTGAATCATCCCATATTACATTGAATGCTTATTTCTTCTCCTTATTGAAATTATTTGAAAAGTACTTTGGTTTTCTCAAGTGTGACGGTCTCTTTTCAAATGACCGGGTTTATCACATTCGAAACATTTAAAAACATTTCCATTTTTGGGATTATTTTTGTTAGATTTTCAAAGTTTCTTCATTATCTAGTACTTCAAGAACTTGATAATAAACTCGATATCATCATAAACAGTATCATCATCGGGTTCATCATTATCGATCATTGCATTAAGTACCAGTGATTTCTTCTCATTTCCCTGATTCTCTTTTTTAACATGCAACTTTACTTCATAGGACATTAAATTACCAATTAATTCTTCTATTGACATGGTACTAATATCATTGGCTTCTTCGACTGCCAGAGTCTTCCGATCCCATTCACTAGGAAGTGATTTCAAGATATTTCTGACTTTTCTTTGGTAATTTTCGTTCCTAATGATGTTAAGGCATGTACTATATCTTGGCATCTAGAATACATATCAGAAATAGATTCGTTTGATTTCATTTGAAATAGTTGAAACTGGTGAGTTAGCATGAATTTCTTTGTTTGTTTTACTTTACTGGTGAGTTAGCATAGACTCATTTGATTTCATGTGTGACTTTCAGTATTCTCCAAATTTCATATGTAGAATTACAAATAGACACACGATTAAATTCATTTCTATCTAAGGAGCAAAACAAAATGTTCATGGCCTTAGAATTATTAAGTGCTTGTGTCTTTTGGGCTAGTGTCCATTTTGAATATTCAGTTTGAGGCTCTATATATTCTACTTGGGTAATGTTACAAATATATAAACCATTATACTACAATAAAATTTCATCCTACAGGCCCAATAAGCATAATTACTGCCATCAAAAGAGGAGGTCTAGTGGTAGATTGTCTTTCTATAAAAGAGTTAGTAATGGTGTTACTAGTGTCACTAGCCATTAATAATTTTCAAAAAATTACATTATGATAACTTTGAAAACATTGCTCTGATACCAATTGTTAGGGAACTGGGGTGTCTATAACCCAATGTTAATGGATCTTAAGGCTATTCAGACACTAGAGGAGATGAAGTGTATTTACTATATCGATTCAAATTCAAATAGAAATAAATAAGTAATAAAATAAAATGCAGTAAAATAAATAACACCAAGATTTTTATACTGGTTCGGATTAACCAATCCTACATCTAGTCCTGCAATTTACCATGCAGAATTTCACTATAATCGCTTGCTTTCCACGGGTAGCAAGAACACCTTTACAATCTTGATTTCACTGGCTACAAGATATACCTTTTCCTTATCAACAACAACAAACAATGGCAAGTAGTCGTATTTGCAATACAAATTCTTGCATATTTGGTACAATAATCCTGTAGACCTCCAATGGTAATATATCTTTGAATTCTTGAAGGAAATAGGATAAAATCAAACAGAGAATGACACGAATTCAAGTACAACTCTCTGATATTGTGTAGCTTGCAAATTAATGAAGAATTGGAATGAATGAGAGTGAATTTGCAAGAATTATAGGATAGTATTCAATGGATTTGTGAAGAGAATAAATGGAGAATAAGGAGTAGAAGAAAATGTGAAATTATTGTGTGAAAAATCGTTTGCAGGACCCTTTAAATAGTGTATGAAAGGATGTGTCTTTTGGTGAAAGGGTGGAGGGAAATAACTTCTTAATTTAAATTTGAAAATCTGAAATAGTAAGTTATATGTCGACATGCCCAAAAATGTATGTCGACATATAAGTGTAAAGTGTTACAAAATGTGTTTTGGATTTTCAGCATTTCAAATTACCTTATATTTGTGGATTTTGGTGATTCAGTTGAGGTCAATGGTTGATGAGCTTCAAGTATAATTGCTATGGGATCATTAACAAGATATTTTAAGGTTCAACCAACTCCTCATCACTTCAAACACCTCTGTTCTTCAGCATTCTTCTTAATAGGATTTGGTCTTTAATTATTCTGATTTTCCTTCTTCTATAATTATTCTTTTGTACTCTTGTTTAAATATCTCCGTAATGTTTCTAATGTAACCGCATAACTCAAAGATATGGTAGTAGCAATGTTTATATGGTTGTTGTCATCAAAATCAATACCTAGGGCACCTAGGGTATTAACAGATGCAACACGGGTAACAACCTTGTTCAAAATCTTGAAACAAAGGACTGGTGCAAGTCTAACTGCTACGACTAATTCTTTTAGCCATAAAGAGGTGGAACCTTATGCTCATTCTGATTCAATCAGACGATCTCTCTATGGATGAGACCTGAATGGAATAAGGAAGATCAAATATTTCAAGTGTTATGGGATAGGAAACGATCAAAGAGAAGAAATGAGGTTTAGATCTTGGAGTAATAACGGGGTGAGATCTAACGCACAAACTAGCATGGAAAAATAAGAGATCGGGGACAACAAAGAAAAAGGGAGAAAATAAAGATATGGTTCAGCTTGATAAGGAAGAAGAGATGAAGGAAAGAAGTTTAGAAATGGTAATGCGAACGCCACTTTTATGGTTGAGTCTAAAGTTCAAGTTGTATCAAAGCTCATCGACTAGTTGACCACTCTAGATTTAACGCTATACAGTCAATTCCTAAATGGACTTTGGACATAGGTTGAACCTAGACCGTATTAGGGCCAGATTAAAATATTAATCATTGTGTATTGTCCCATAAGTTCTGACGCAATCTGAAAAATACTTGCGCAGTATCATAGACTGCCGCCAAATTCCAAACTGCCATCCAAAGATTCAAATAGTCTCAACAAAAGGTTGTGAACACACCACATCTCAAGAATACCCAAAAATACTTCAGCTAGTATTCCATACTAAATTCATACAAAATTATCTCTTTTTCCAGCTGATGGATAAAACAAGGATTTACGAAGCAAACATCTTAGATTAAATAAAAAAATTCCTTAGTTCGTTCAAGGGAAAAAATTTGAAAACCTTTTTGGGAATTCCACTTTGTTGATAACCTAAGGGTCATATACTATGTATATATTTATATTACTATTATTTCTTTTAAAACCAAATCTTGTTTTATAAAAAAAATATTTTGATAAAAGAATAATTTAAAATCTTCGAATCCTTTCTCTTTCAAAGCAAGTTTGGAAATAAAATTTCTCCCAACTATAAGACTAAGAAGCATGAAGGTATCAATTTAAACAAAAAATTATCTAGTTTGCCATAACGAGGTAACTAGTGAATATACCTCCTTAGCGTGACTTTGGACTAGTACGACATATTGATATGAATTTCCCGTTTTACTAAAAATCAAGAGAAGGTCTTTGACTGGAAATCCCAAACGAAAACTAAAAATCGCGACCATCTAGGTGTAGCTAGCTTTTCATCCAATCATAAATCTTAGCCCACAGTATTCACCATATGTCATCTTAATGCTCTTCAAAATAATCACCAAGTGCTCCATGAGGTAAATCAGGGTTGGCAAGAAACTCGAACTCCAAAATATTTCCAACTCATAATCGCTTAAATTCATTATTATTAAAAGGATCGCGACTACTTCATCATCAAATTATTTAGAGTCGGCCGCCCAAGGAAAAATGTAAAGAAAACTCGAATATGTTCTCTTAATAAATCCTAATTTATTGATTCCTCTGAATATCTAAGCATAGATTTGATACCAAATGTAACAACTCGTACTTTCAAAGTCCGAATTTCGATACAAATCGAAACTCAAACACATCCAAGCATGGATCTGTAAATTTGGTACTGCAAATAATGCGCATAAACATAATCAATACAATAAAACTTAACTTACGGCGTAAACAAGAAAGGATAATAAGTATCGACCATGAAAACTACCTTAATAGTGAATCTCCACATATATACCGAGCATGACAGGACAAGAACATAAAATCAAGAACGAACACTTCCAAGGACATGTCTCCTCTAATTCAAACCTGAGAGTTGTTTTGATGAGGGGGTCAGAACAAGTCTCGGTGAGGTGAAAATGTAAAATTCTATCCACAATACACAACTATTTCCCATTCAGTTTCACCTAAATTATATGTTTAAGAAGGTAGGTGATTCTAACATACCTTGTAAAGTTCGCACAATGGTTGACTACTATACCCAAGGTAGTTCTCCCCAAGATATATTATTATTATGTATTGAGATAGAAATTTTTATGGATGTATGAAGCCTGTAAACAACTCTACAAACCCATAACTCAGAGGTGGGATTTGTGTCTATTTAATACCTTACTAACACAAATAAGACAGATTCTACAGCCATTTATGACCATTCACGGTATAATCTATCTACGATGAATCCCCATGATTGCTTAAGTATCAAGACGAATCAATTGATCCTTTAGTACCTTGATAGTTAGTTTACACACATACTATTATAAGTTAGAAGACGCCAGCTACTAAGTCAACTAACTATTAATTAAGGCTTCTATCATTCCCATATCCCAAACCCCGCATGAGGCAAGAGATAGTAAGCGTTTACTTATGACCGCATGATAGGTAGACGACTTTTCGCCATTTATGTTGTTCCCTCGATGGAAAACTACATTACTATCTAGATTGTAATGACCCGCATTTTTAGCTATCGAATAATTAATTAGTTTAATTATTAAATATCGAGTTGGCGATATCGATAACCAGAATTAAATAATATAGAATAATATATATAATTCAGAAATAATCAAAAATGGTGGAATTCACAGTATCGTGTGGATTGGATTATTTAAAAGATATAATTCATCTTGGAATTTAATTTGAATAACGAATATATTATATAAACGATAGTTTGAATGTAGAATTATAATATAATTATAATCGAGCTCGAAATGGCGCGGCAGTTCGCGAATTGGCGATTCGAACTTTAAACAAATATACATAAGCCGTTTTAAAATCGGATTTCTGTGAAACAAGAAACGTTAGGAGCTGGTGAAGTATATTTTTCTAGTGGAAGAGAAAAATCGAGATTTCATCGTGTAGATTTTGATTTATGTCCAAATCGAATTTTAGAAAAGTCGCTGTGGAATTTCCTTTATAAATTATAACGATATATAAAAGGAATTTCATTATAAATCGAATATCGATTTAATCAGGATTTAAATATCGAGTTAGAAATTCATATAGGAATATTGTGGAGCGGAATGATATCGTATGTGAGTACATACGATAATATTTATTTATATATATTTAATTTAATTTTCTATTTAAATATATTTATATATTTAAATGGGTTATTTAGAGCTTTAAAAATAGCCAGTTTTGCAAATGACCTCAGAATTCGATGAAACTAATTTTGTTGGATCCGCAATGCCAAATTATTATTAGATATCAAGTTTCGTGATTTTTGGGATCAGTATGTGGCCATACCGATTTTTAATGTGAAATACAGTCGATAAATTAACCTTTAAAAATACGTTGTGTGAGCAAACGGAGTCGGAAAACCAGTTTCGTTGGGTTCGTGATGTCAAACTGTAGTTGCATGTCAATTTCTGTGATTTTTGAATATCATATGTGATTGTACGATTTTTATAAAACAAATAAAACTAAAAATATCTCAAATAAAGCTAAAAAATATCTAGAAATTTTGGCACCCTATATAATACTCCTTCCCATTTCTAAACCTAATTCTTTGATTCCAAACAGACCAAGCGGTCAGCTTTTTCATCCTCAAACAAAAAACCCAAGTTCAAAAATCAAAAACAATTCAAAAGAAAATCCATAAATTCAAATATGAGTGTATTCGAATTCGTGATGAGCTCCTCTGCGTTCTATGTGGTTTTCAGGAAGTTCGAACTTCCCTTTCTGTCGCTGGAATTGATCAGCGTTGGTCTAGGGTTCGTCGTTTCACCAAATGGAAGCATCAATATCTGATTTTGAGGTTGTAGTGTGATTCAGGAAGTCGAATGGAACCTGTGTACCAATTCTGGGAGGATCCGATCTCCTTTTGTGTCGATGTACGGTAGAAGGGGGGATGTAGATTTCTGAAATCGCGAGTACCTCGTGATGATTGAGTTCGATCAAACTAGAATGGGGACGGGGTGTTTTCGAAGAGGAGTGGAGTGATGTTCTTCGTTTGAATTTTTGTGAGGGATTGGGCAAGAACGAGGCAGGAAAGCATTTGTTAATGGCTGAAAAAGGAGGAGCGCGTTCTGTTCTTTGTTCAGGAAGGAAAAGTAGAAGATGGGTCGGTGGGTTTAAACGGGGCGATGGGCCTTGCTAAGGGAAGCCCAAATGTAAAAATAAATTGAGTATTGTTTTAATTTAAATAGCGTATAACCTTGTAATTACAATACCTTGATCACACGTTATCAGAATTGAGCAAAACAAGATCCGTTGGGACCGTGTGGACAGTGGCTACACAATGGAGCTGACTGGAAATGAATTGGGGCTCGTTACAATTTATTGCAAAATAAATTGTCCGTCTGAATCAACAGACGCAAATCGTTATTTAACGGTTAACGCGAAATGTGAGTAAAACTCACCAACTCTGAACAGTTATATTTTTATAACGTATTCTTAGAATTGATAATTATCTGTTGATTGTTATGTGTTGACTGTTTGATTGAACTGCTAGTCAGGTTGTTGAAATTTATATATATATATATATATAAATATATATATAAATCGTTAAATATATGTTGATTCTGTTTAGCAGAATATTTCATATTGGAATGAAATCGATGTTAATTATATTGTTTAACACCTGTGATGCAGGGAAACAGGTTGGAGGGAACCAACTGGGTCCCTCAATATATAAAATACTGTTTTGTTTCATATATTTTGTTATATGATGTGATAAGAAATCCGTTGATGATTTTATATGTTTGAATGATACTGATCATTGTCATATGGTACGTAGAATACTATAAGAAATACTGGAATGTAAAAAGGGGATTTTCAAAGTATATTTGAAAATAAATTATTTATATAAAATCAATGGATTTTATATATAAAAGGAAAAAGGATTTTATATAAGGAAATAATTATAAAATCAAAAGAGTTAAAAAGAATATATTTGTAAAACAAATATAAAGGGAAAATAGTTGTAAAACAAATATTGTAACAACCCGAATTTTTATAACATGTTAATACAAGAATCAAGGCAGAATTAAATTTTAAAATAAGAATCAAGAGAAACAGGTTGCGCCGTTGCGTTCGTCTCGGAATTCTGGTCGGAAACGAGTCCGAAATTTCGTAAATCGGAGTCCGTATGACCGAGATATGGCCTCTAGAAGTTTCACGAAAAATCAGAAAACGAAAACAGATTTTCGAATTCCAAATTTAGCCCCAAACAGACTGGGTGGGAAAATTTCCCGCCCAGCCCCAGGTCGACTGGGGAGTCGACCCCCCAGGGACCAAGTCGATTGCCCAGTCGACCTGGGTGTCGACCTGGGGGTCGACTTCCCTGGTCGGACTAGGTTGTGTGCACCTGCAGGGTCTTGTGGTCTGGTTTATTGGCCTGTGACGATTTTTGATGGCTCAGATCTGTTCTAGGGTTGATCCTATGGCCTAAACTTGTTCCTACTCCTATAAAAACACCCTAAGACCTAGCCTAATTCACTACAATTCACTCTAACAACAAAGTGCTGCCCAAATATTTCTTGATCATGGCCTCCATCTCCAACTTCAAAGCCTTGAGCATTCAAACTAGATCCATGTCAAAGGAGCAAGCTTTCTACATCAAATCAAGTGAGTAGAGCATCATTCCTACACCGTTCTACGACAAATGCTTGCTCATAATTCTCTAGCCACGCTTTGTAAGTTCTAGCTACTTTTAGATCTAAACGATAGTTCTAATGTTGACATGGAATAAAATGAGATGAAACCTAAGTATGCTAGTCTATGTGAACCTAGTCTTGCCCCTCTCTTGAACCTATGACTTTGGGCTATTTCTTAGTGATTAAATCATGCCACTCATGTTGTGTTTGACTTAGTTTATCATGCAAGATTTAATCTTGACTTGTGGAAATGTTGGCATGAATCCTTAGAACAATTTGACTTGTGGAACATTCATATGAACTTGACTTGGGGTTTATGCATGTAAAAGAACCTAAACCCCTCATGACCATTTACATGCCTATGATGATGAACCTAGTGTTATGCTATCATACATGTTTGAGGCCAATCTCTTTATGCTATCATATATGTTTGAGGCCAATCCCTTTATGCTATCATATATGTTTGAGGTCAATCCCTTTATGTTATCATATATGTTTGGGCCAATATGTTGTCATATTATTCCTACTATTTTGACTCGCTTTCACTTGCGTTGGGAATACACCTTAGGTAGTTTAGGCAAACTTGAGATGGGCTATGAAACTTAACATGAATTAAGTAATGGGACAATGGGCATAAGTGGAAAACGTGGACTTTGTCGTAGCCTAAATTTGACATGAACATGACAAGTAGGAAAACATGAAAGTGGCCAACTCGAGGTTGGGTTGAGTTTGTAGCATAAATCTGCCCGGAACCGCCTGGCAAATCCAGTAGCTACATACAATAAGACCCAATGTGAGTAGTTGGTCATATCGCGCTCAAAACCCGAGGTTAGACTAGGTTGTGGTGTAAAGCTGCCCGGACCCGCCCGGCGTAACCAGTAACCACAACAAAGTCTAATGTGAGAGGTTGGGGTGCATTAATTTACTTAATGCCACATGATAAGGGCTAAGTTAGTTTGACTAATGGCACTTAACCGATATGACATGAATGGGTAGGTTAAGTAAGACCGGACTTGATTACTTAAGACACTTAACCATATAACACGATTAGCGGATGGGTTAGTTTAACCTAAATGGGTTGATAACACCCGACTGGGATAACGCGATGCGTGGTAAAAAAAAGTAAACCCACAAGAATGATACTTAACCATTATAAATACGACTAGTGGATGGGGTTAAGTTAACCTACACTTAACCAATCTGACTCGGTAATTTGATGGGGTTAAGTTAACTTACACTTAACCAATCTGACTTGATGATTTGATAGGGTTAAGTCCCGAACCTCTGAAATATACTTAACCAATCCGACTCGATAATTTAATGGGGTTAAGTTAACCTATACTTAACCAATCCGACTTGATAATTTAATGGGGTTAAGTTAACCTACACTTAACCAATTTTACTCGATGATTTGATGAGGTTAAGATAACCTATACTTAACCAATCTGACACGGTAATTTGATAGGGTTAAGTTAACCTATACTTAACCAATCTGACACGATAATCTAGGGTTAAGTCATGAACTTCTTGATATACTTAACCAACTTGATACATGGTTTGTAGGGCTAAGTCCTGAACTTGAATACTTAGCCAATTTTGACATGATTCGTAGGCGGAGTAAGTCATGAACTCGAATGACAACACTTAACCCATTAGACAAAACCCTAGTTCAGGGGACTAAGTGGAAAATCGTAGTTAATAAGGATAATGGGAAGGGAAACTAAGTGATAAACCTTAGTTAACGATAACTAAGTAATAATTCTTAGTCAAGAGAATTGGACCAATTCACAAATAGATGAGTAACCTGATACGGTATGTCATCGTTTAAACAAACACACGAGGAGGAGCGAATGTTTATCTGACTTAGATAAAGGCTCCAGCGAACTGGGTGACGAAGCGGTAGCTTCGGGGGACGTGAGGGTACTCTTGGTATCCCTCTGTGAGGTTGCAGATGATCCTCCTAGGCTCACAGAGGTTAAGGTCTGCGGTAGAAGAACCAAGGGTATGCCTTGGTTGCTGTGCGAGCAACCTAAAGACTGGGGTGGATTAGCGTGGAGTCGGCGATTACTTAGTTTAGCCCTGTGATAGCACGTCGTCGACTACCTACCATCTTTAGTAAACGTGTACGTATGCGGAAAGGCAGAGAACTCCCAACAGACCATATACTTGCTATCTAGTTATGGGTGAGGTTGGCCGATAGGAAAGTGGGGCCTGGATGGCCGGAGTATAGTTCTCGTGCATGATTTTCTTGGATTGCCTTTCAGTAGTTGAGGGAGGGGTCACGTGGGACCATAACCACCGGTAGAAAAACAGACCTTGATATCTACATCGGCAGATAACCTAAAGCTCACGACCGAGTCCTGTATTTCTTGATTAGCCCTGTCACGGGACTCGGATGATACATTGAGATACATGTGCATCTAGACATGGAAAAACGATTCACAATACATACGTGGGAAAAAGGGGCGTGGTTGACGGGTAGTGTAATCCCTAGCGGTCCTAGGTGGCTTAAACCCAAACCGAGTTACGAAAACGTTTAGTAGGTAGCGTAATCCCTTGTGGTCCTAGGTGGCATAAATCCTAGCCGAACATGTGAGAATTCATGGTAAGAAAATACAGCTAGATCAAGGGTGATTGTCCAAACGATTTCAAGGATAATGGAACTACGTTGAAGTAGTATAGAACTACGTGAGGAAGCCCGTAGGATTTACGGCAAAGGACTAAACATATACATGGAAAGAAACATACGAGTTGGAAAAACCTACATTAGGTTGACATGGACCATTTCATGACATTGGGCAAGGGACATTTTGTAGCTAACACATGACACGGGTTGGGATACTAATACGGAAGGTGCAGGGCAAATATACTTGATAGAACCTTGGGGTTATACTTGATAGAACCTTGGGGTGTTATACTCGATAGAACCTTGGGATGTTATACTCGATAGAACCTTGGGATCTTATACTTGATTCATAGTGACCGTAGTTTATCTTAATACAGTAGTTCATCCTGTTACCTTGGTTTAGCTTGTCTATCTTGTCATCATCCTTATGTTTACTTTCAGTTTATGCATGTCATGTTACCTTTACCTATTTTTATGTTGGAAGTAGATAGGACTTACCAGTCTTTATGACTGACCCCGTTTCTTTCGCCTCTTTGTCTTCCGTTCCCCCCCCCCCCCAGGTTTTCAGGGAGGAGATACTGTTATTTAGCTCGGACTTCTTCTACTTCAAGGTCATCATGTATGGCTTGGATTTTTCTTGGCTATGGCTGCTTTACCGTTTTACTTGGGGAATACTTTATGACTGTGGTTTTATGCTTCTTTAACTATTGCAAGACAGGTTTCCAATGTAACGGCTTTTAAAGGCCTTTTGATGTAAAAGGCTTTAGACCTTATAATTTTATGAGGTAATGAAATTTGGTTTTTCTTCCGCTGTTTTATATGTTCTGTCTTGTAATATTTCTGTGCATGTTTACCTAGACAACGCCCCTCCAAAGCTAGTGCATTCTCTTGTGAGTGACCCTGGCGGAGGTGGGGTGTTACATTTGGTATCAGAGCAGAAGGTTACCAGACTGGGCAAAAGTTTTAAAACCTTCTGAAAACTATTTGAAAACCGTTTACAAAGAAGCATTTTTCAAGGAAAGTTTTATTTTTAAAGGCTATTCCCCAAAGGCCATTAGCATTATCCTTTGTTTCCTTGATTGAATCTCTTTTCCTTTCTTTCCTCCACCTGTAGTCACGGTGGTTTGAACTGCGACTAATCCTTTTCTAACTACGTCAGTGTTTTCGGTACGATGGAGGCAGTTCTCGAGAGACCTGTTACCGCGTTATAAGAAAGGATAGTAAGAACAAGGATAAAGAATACAAGCTTAAGGATAAGCAACTTGTTGGTATGGCTTAATCCACAAAGGAGGAAAAGGGTGAATGATAAAACCCATGACAAGAGAGAGAATCAAGGGAAAGATAGTCAAGTATTATGAGACGAGGACAAGATCATCGAGAGCGCAGTTGTATGCTCTCACTGTTAGCGTACCTAAGAAGGGTGGTAACGTTTCTGTGAAAGGTTTAGCTTTTCTTCTCTATCATCCCGTCAGGACTTTGCTTTGATCACCCATCATTTAAGTCTGCTTCGATAGTTGAGCTCTGCACCTTCGTACTATCATAGTAGAGGATCCCATTTTTGTCTCAAATCTTGTTGAGGAATCAGTCCATTTATTCATGACTTGTTTGGATTTGAGGATGCCTATGACTTTTGGGAATAATGCTTATGCTTTTAAGCTATGGGTTGAATTCTAGGAATGGAGTGGTTATCCAGTAAGGGTGCCATTCTCGGTTCTGAAAGGAGGGTAGTTAGGCTCTTGACTTGCCTCGGTAATACCCTCGAAGTCTCGTGTAACCTTTAGGGTTCTGTCATGATTGGTTACCTAGAACCTCTTGATGCATTTGTTGGTAATCCGTTTGAGTAGAGTTCGCCACTAAGGCGGATAGTTCATTTCGCTTGTGCATGAGTTATGGAAATCACTCTAGTAAGTACACTTGGTAACATGGTTGGCATCTATTTGTTTTCAAGAGATAAGTTCTTCTGCGTGGAATGGCGTAGAGCGAGTAAACGAGATCCATTATTCACTAGTGAATTTTGGAGATCTTACATGAAACCATGAGTGCACGGATATGGTTGAGCCAAGTATACTAGAGGGAGAATAAGTAAAAGTGGAATGAGAGGCGACAATGAAGTGAGTTCCAGCTCGTATTTGGAAATAGGAATTAAAAGGCCATGAAATCATGAAGTTAAAGATGGTCAAAGCACAATGGAATTAAGCTCAAGGAAATGCGACTTAGAAGATTGAAGACAAGATACGCGCATCATATCTCTTTTTAAGAGTATATTCTTGATCCCTGTTTTCCTGTAGAGCTTACCCGCATGCTATCTTTTATGCATATCCTCTCGGTCCTGTTCTCGATCTTATTTCTGTTGCAAACTCCATAGGGGTTATGACTCATCGGTTAATAATACATGTCAGGGTTTTAAGGTGTCCGTTAGGTTGACTAAACCTTTTGGGCTTTATAGGATATGGGTTGGGTTTAGAAAGGGATTTCTTGTAATCCAAAAGGAATTTATCTTGCTTATCTTCTCGGTCATATCTTGAGGACCTTAGGTAGAACCCTGTGAATGTAAACATGTATTTGAAAACATGTTATGATTGATATGGTTGCAAGTGGTTGCTCGTGGATGCGCGAATACACACTAGGCACTAGATCGGCTCAATCACATTTCATATTTCATATGTATACGTGTTTATACTTGTTTATGGATGAATTTGAATGTGTTATCATGTGAATATTGCATATGGATGAATGGTTGTGCACACATATAGTGTTTATAATACTAGGACTATTTGCATACATATGGATTCATGGCACTAAACATATTTTGCATTTAGAAGATCAATCAGGCCTGATCATTTGCATTAGATAAGGAACATATACACACACTTTCTGCATATGTTCATATGGTATTAGAAATATTTTAAGGACAATGGTTGCTTGTGGATGATGTTTTGAGTAGATGGATGATTGGATGGTAGGACACATTCTTCTTAACTTGAAGATTTCGGGGACGAAATCCTTTAAGGAGGGGAGAATGTAACAACCCGAATTTTTATAACATGTTAATACAAGAATCAAGGCAGAATTAAATTTTAAAATAAGAATCAAGAGAAACGGGTTGCGACGTTGCGTTCGTCTCGGAATTCTGGTTGGAAACGAGTCCGAAATTTCGTAAATCGGAGTCTGTATGACCGAGATATGGCCTCTAGAAGTTTCACGAAAAAACAGAAAACGAAAACAGATTTTCGAATTTCAAATTTAGCCCCAAACAGACTGGGTGGGAAAATTTCCCGCCCAGCCCCAGGTTGACTGGGGAGTCGACCCCCCAGGGACCAGGTCGACTGCCCAGTCGACCTGGGTGTCGACCTGGGGGTCGACTTCCCTGGTCGGACCAGGTTGGCCTGTGTGCACCTGCAGGGTCTTGTGGTCTGGTTTGTTGGCCTGTGATGATTTTTGATGGCTCAGATCTGTTCTAGGGTTGATCCTATGGCCTAAACTTGTTCCTACTCCTATAAAAACACCCTAAGACCTAGCCTAATTCACTCTAACAACAAAGTGTTGCCCAAATATTTCTTGATCATGGCCTCCATCTCCAACTTCAAAGCCTTGAGCATTCAAACTAGATCCATGTCAAAGGAGCAAGCTTTCTACATCAAATCAAGTGAGTAGAGCATCATTCCTACACCGTTCTACGACAAATGCTTGCTCATAATTCTCTAGCCACGCTTTGTAAGTTCTAGCTACTTTTAGATCTAAACGGTAGTTCTAATGTTGACATGGAATAAAATGAGATGAAACCTAAGTATGCTAGTCTATGTGAACCTAGTCTTGCCCCTCTCTTGAACCTATGACTTTGGGCTATTTCTTAGTGATTAAATCATGCCACTCATGTTGTGTTTGACTTAGTTTATCATGCAAGATTTAATCTTGACTTGTGGAAATGTTGGCATGAATCCTTAGAACAATTTGACTTGTGGAACATTCATATGAACTTGACTTGGGGTTTATGCATGTAAAAGAACCTAAACCCCTCATGACCATTTACATGCCTATGATGATGAACCTAGTGTTATGCTATCATACATGTTTGAGGCCAATCCCTTTATGCTATCATATATGTTTGAGGCCAATCCCTTTATGCTATCATATATGTTTGAGGTCAATCCCTTTATGTTATCATATATGTTTGGGCCAATATGTTGTCATATTATTCCTACTATGTTGACTCGCTTTCACTTGCGTTGGGAATACACCTTGGGTAGTTTAGGCAAACTTGAGATGGGCTATGAAACTTAACATGAATTAAGTAATGGGACAATGGGCATAAGTGGAAAACGTGGACTTTGTCGTAGCCTAAATTTGACATGAACATGACAAGTAGGAAAACATGAAAGTGGCCAACTCGAGGTTGGGTTGAGTTTGTAGCATAAATCTGCCCGGAACCGCCTGGCAAATCCAGTAGCTACAGACAATAAGACCCAATGTGAGTAGTTGGTCATATCGCGCTCAAAACCCGAAGTTAGACTAGGTTGTGGTGTAAAGCTGCCCGGACCCGCCCGGCGTAACCAGTAACTACAACAAAGTCTAATGTGAGAGGTTGGGGTGCATTAATTTACTTAATGCCACATGATAAGGGCTAAGTTAGTTTGACTAATGGCACTTAACCGATATGACATGAATGGGTAGGTTAAGTAAGACCGGACTTGATTACTTAAGACACTTAACCATATAACACGATTAGCGGATGGGTTAGTTTAACCTAAATGGGTTGATAACACCCGACTGGGATAACGCGATGCGTGGTAAAAAAAAGTAAACCCACAAGAATGATACTTAACCATTATAAATACGACTAGTGGATGGGGTTAAGTTAACCTACACTTAACCAATCCGACTCAGTAATTTGATGGGGTTAAGTTAACTTACACTTAACCAATCTGACTTGATGATTTGATAGGGTTAAGTCCCGAACTTCTTAAATATACTTAACCAGTCCGACTCGATAATTTAATGGGGTTAAGTTAACTTATACTTAACCAATCCGACTTGATAATTTAATGGGGTTAAGTTAACCTACACTTAACCAATTTTACTCGATGATTTGATGAGGTTAAGATAACCTATACTTAACCAATCTGACACGGTAATTTGATAGGGTTAAGTTAACCTATACTTAAACAATCTGACACGATAATCTAGGGTTAAGTCATGAACTTCTTGATATACTTAACCAACTTGATACATGGTTTGTAGGGCTAAGTCCTGAACTTGAATACTTAGCCAATTTTGACATGATTCGTAGGCGGGGTAAGTCATGAACTCGAATGACAACACTTAACCAATTAGACAAAACCCTAGTTCAGGGGACTAAGTGGAAAATCGTAGTTAATAAGGATAATGGGAAGGGAAACTAAGTGATAAACCTTAGTTAACGATAACTAAGTAATAATTCTTAGTCGAGAGAATTGGACCAGTTCACAAATAGATGAGTAACCTGATACGGTAGGTCATCATTTAAACAAACACACGAGGAGGAGCGAATGTTTATCTGACTTAGATAAAGGCTCCAGCGAACTGGGTGACGAAGCGGTAGCTTCGGGGGACGTGAGGGTACTCTTGGTATCCCTCTGTGAGGTTGTAGATGATCCTCCTGGGCTCACAGAGGTTAAGGTCTGCGGTAGAAGAACCAAGGGTATGCCTTGGTTGTTGTGCGAGCAACCTAAAGACTGGGGTGGATTAGCGTGGAGTCGGCGATTACTTAGTTTAGCCCTGTGATAGCACGTCGTCGACTACCTACCATCTTTAGTCAATCGTGTACGTATGCGGAAAGGTAGAGAACTCCCAACAGACCATATACTTGCTATCTAGTTATGGGTGAGGTTGGCCAATAGGAAAGTGGGGCCTGGATGGCCAGAGTATAGTTCTCGTGCATGATTTTCTTGGATTGCCTTTCAGTAGTTGAGGGAGGGGTCACGTGGGACCATAACCACCGGTAGAAAAACAGACCTTGATATCTGCGTCGGCAGATAACCTAAAGCTCCCGACCGAGTCCTGTATTTCTTGATTAGCCCTGTCACGGGACTCGGATGGCACATTGAGATACATGTGCATCTAGACATGGAAAAACGATTCACAATACATACGTGGGAAAAAGGGGCGTGGTTGACGGGTAGCGTAATCCCTAGCGGTCCTAGGTGGCTTAAACCCAAACCGAGTTACGAAAACGTTTAGTAGGTAGCGTAATCCCTAGTGGTCCTAGGTGGCATAAATCCTAGCCGAACATGCGAGAATTCATGGTAAGAAAACACAGCTAGATCAAGGGTGATAGTCCAAACGATTTCAAGGATAATGGAACTACGTTGAAGTAGTATAGAACTACGTGAGGAAGCCCGTAGGAATTACGGCAAAGGACTAAACATATACATGGAAAGAAACATACGAGTTGGGAAAACCTACATTAGGTTGACATGGACCATTTCATGACATTGGGCAAGGGACATTTTGTAGCTAACACATGACACGGGTTGGGATACTAGTACGGAAGGTGCAGGGCAAATATACTTGATAGAACCTTGGGGGTTATACTTGATAGAACCTTGGGGTGTTATACTCGATAGAACCTTGGGATGTTATACTCGATAGAACCTTGGGATCTTATACTTGATTCATAGTGACCGTAGTTTATCTTAATACGGTAGTTCATCCTGTTACCTTGGTTTAGCTTGTCTATCTTGTCATCATCCTTATGTTTACTTTCAGTTTATGCATGTCATGTTACCTTTACCTGTTTTTATGCTGGAAGTAGATAGGACTTACCCGTCTTTATGACTGACCCCGTTTCTTTCGCCTCTTTGTCTTCCGTCCCCCCCCCCCAGGTTTTCAGGGAGGAGATACTGTTATTTAGCTCGGACTTCTTTTGCTTTAAGGTCATTATGTATGGCTTGGATTTTTCTTGGCTATGGCTACTTTACCATTTTACTTGGGGAATACTTTATGACTGTGGTTTTATGCTTCTTTAACTATTGCAAGACAGGTTTCCAATGTAATGGCTTTTAAAGGCCTTTTGATGTAAAAGGCTTTAGACCTTATAATTTTATAAGGTAATGAAATTTGGTTTTTCTTCCGCTGTTTTATATGTTCTGTCTTGTAATATTTCTATGCATGTTTACCTAGACAACGCCCCTCCAAAGCTAGTGCATTCTCTTGTGAGTGACCCTGGCGGAGGTGGGGTGTTACAAATATGAGAGAAAATATTTGTAAAACATTTACAAATAGAATAGAAAGAGAAAATATTTGTAAAACATTTAGAAATAAAATTTAAAAGGAAATATTTGTAAAACATTTACAAATAGATTAAATGGAAATATTTATGTATAGAATAAATAGAATTAAATAAAAGGCATATTTATAGGAAATAAATAGAATGTTTTAAATGAATATTTATTTGTTAAATAAATAGGAAAGATAAAAAGGGAATATCTATTGGTTAAATAAATAGAATTGAAAGTAAATATTTATTTGTTAAATAACTATGATTAAATCATAGGAATATTTATTTGGAAATAAATAGAATTAAATCAAAGGAATATTTAGAAAATGAATAGGAAATGGAAATCTGTTTTTAACAGATAAATTGAAAAGATTTATTTAAAGTGAAATTAAATAGATATCTGTTTTTAACAGATAAGTTGAGACGATTAATTTATAAACAATATTTTATAAATTAAGTAAAATAGCTATCATTGGATAAATGGGATATATAAGTCAAGACTTATATAGAGAAGTAAGAATCAGTTTCAACATCGATATTTGAAACTGAATATAGACGAAGAGTGAATCGAATAATCCTTATTCAAAAAAGAGTAAGTCAAAAGGGTTTACTGAATAGAGTTAATCAATGGAGTTAGTAGATTAGAGTTAGTTGGTTAGAGTTAATTGAATAGAGTTAGTCGATTTGAGTTAACCAATAGAGTTAAAGGAAAGGAGTTAATCGTTGTTAGTTTAATCGAAAGGAGTTAATCGTTGTTAGTTTAATTGGAAGGAGTTATCGAGTTAGATAGTCGAGTTAGATTATCGAGTTGAGTTATCAAGTTGAGATAATCGAGTTAGATTATCGAGTTAAGATTATCGAGTTAAGTAACCGAGTTAATATTATCGAGTTAGATTAGCGAGTTAAGTAATCGAGTTAAGATAATCGAGTTATAGTTTATTCGAAGTAGAGTTATTAAATATCACTTATTCGAAGTAGAGTAAAATCGAATATAGCTTATTCGAGAAGAGTTATCGATTAGTTTAATCGAAAAGAGTTATCGATTAGTTTAATCGAAAGGAGTTATCGATTAGTTTAATTGGAAGGAGTTATCGAATAAGTTATTTGAAGAGAGATGATCGAATATTAGTTATTCGAGAGGAGTTATCGATTATTAGTTAATCGAAAGGAGTTAAATCGAGTATAGCGTATTCGAAAGAAAGAGATCAAATATAGTTTATTTGAAAGAGTGAGTTAATCGAATATAAGTTATTCGAAGAGAGATAATCGAATATAGGTTATTCGAAGAAGAGTTAATCAAATAGAGATTACTCGAAGAGAGTTAATCGGCAAATTCGATTATATCGAATTCGTGAAAGTACATATACTTTCCGATGTTTAAATCAAGATTTATTTATTTATAAATTAGGTGTTTATTTATTTATTCACATTAAAGAATAAAGGTTAAAATTGGAATTAGATATTTCGAAAGGAGGGATTATAACGTTATCGTTATAAACAATGTTTCTGTAAAAGAAGTGGATTCGTAAATAGAATCCGAGAGTTACGTAAGGAAGTTTGTTAACATTTAAAAGATAAATTTTGACTATTTCGAAGTTAAAACGTTGTTCAGTTAAGGTCTGAGAGGTAATTATACCCCAACTTGATTGACTTCCGTCTTAACTAAGGAATGGTAAGGTTTGATAATGAATGATGGTTAAGTGAATTTAAGTAAATGGTTAGAGTTGGCATAGCGATGTTTTATTTAAACATCTGTTTAAATCCAATGAAGGAGCTTTGGAAATGTTTTCCAAATAAGAAACCAGAAATGTTTTCTAGTATATGAAACAGGAAATGGGAATGTATTCCATTGTTAATAACATATATTTTCTAAATTTAGAAAATAAGAAATGTTGAATATATGGAAACAGGAAATGACAAATGAAATAAATTAATGATAAATTAATTTAAAGGATAAAAGTTGATTGGTGATTGATCGATGTAATTTCCATCTGGAAATAAGATCGTTGTTTGCACACGTGTTTTTCTTTGATAGTTAACTCATCGACTATCGAAGTTTTTGACCATTTTAACGTTGTTAATATGGAGAGACCGGTTGGATTATTATCCAAAGAACCACTCCATATTGGCATAAGCGTTGCGAATCATATATGCCAAAGATAATTGAAGACGGAGTAAAGTGCAAAGGCTGTTGTATAAATCTTAGGTAAAGATCGCCTAAGATGGTTGTACTGAATAGTGCATTCGGTTTGTCCAGTCCCAGGACGACCTGTATGGAAGAATGTATGACAGAGTATATTTAATAGATCGTGTAAGTTGATCTCTTCAAACGTATTTACGTTTGGTGGCGGAGGAATTCGTTCCGTTATACGGCGTGGTCTTATGAGATATCGTTTAATGACTCAAACTGTTTTAAACTGTTTTACTCATACCAGTCCCATGACTGACCTGGAGTTTATTTTGTTTTGTTTCCCTAAACTCTTGGGTGCCCAATTTTATACGGGCAGTCAAGTAGTCAGGATTTTACAGGTACTTGGAGAGCTTGGAGCAAGAGGATTCAGGATTATATAGCTATAGTTATTTCCGCTGTGTTGTAAGTGTTGTACTCTGATAATGTTATTGTATACATATACTGATTTTGTTTCAAGGATATGTTATCTATTATATGTTGTTCGTTCCGCTGTGAGGTTCGTGTTACTCTGATGTTGTGTTCTTCTTCTTCTATTATAAGTTTCTATCTTATCTATTCTCACCCTCTAACTTCTTTCTATTAATTTCCGGTATCTTTCGATGTTTGGTTAGTCGTCATTGAGTTTATGGCGATAACCAAAGTCGACAAAAACCGGTTGTTACAGTTGGTATCAGAGCATAAGGTTAAGCGATCTACCTTGGCTATGTGGTGTGACTCGGTAGAGATGGGGTTAGTAATACCCTAGATTGAGTTTGAGTGTGTATATATATATGAGCGCTTATTTGTTATTCAATATTAAAATGATTTTATATTGTGAAGATTTATTGGTTGAGTTGTTTGTGAATTCTGGTCGATCAGTTTGGTCCACTGTATCGATAAGGGTTTCTAAACACTCGAATACGATAACCGACACGGTATGTTTCGAAAAAAAGGTAAATGGAATAATTTTGCCCAGATTATATTTCGATATAAAGGAATTATTAATATTTGAAATATTAGTATATTGGATGTGTTAGTTGTTATTATAATCGAGTATGATTAAAAAGGTGAAACGGTTATGTAAATAACAAACTAAGATTCGTATAAGTGTTACGAATGAGTTAAATCTGAAACTAAATCAGAACTGAAATTTAAACCTGAAAATTTGAGAAGTGTTTGTAAAAGAACATGGATTAAATATACGTGAATTTTAAAATCCTGGGAGATTTTAAATTTGTTACAAGCATTGAAATGATGTTTTGAACTGATTTCAAAATGGAAGTATGTGGAAATGATTTTGAAAGTGGTATAGTATTGAACTAACTTGATCGCTGGAAATAGATTCCGATGATGACAGCTGTATCACCGGTGTTCATTTTCGAGTTCTAAGTGACGGATTACTACCAAAGGTTTTTTTTTGAAATTGTTTTGCGAAAACAAGTTATATGGAAATTCAAAGGTTTTGAATTATGATTTATGATTTCAAATTGATTGAAATAAAAAGAAAACCCAGGAATTTAAATTCTAGAATTTAACTGTAATTTGTGGAGTAAGTAAAACTGAAATTGATTAGAGGATAATCTGAAATGGAATTGAGGGATAAGTTAAGAATTGGAAAGTTTGAATGGGATTGGAATGAAATTGAGCTTCGAGATAAGCGAATAATTATGTTGAGATTTGGTTGATTTAAATTGGTTGGAAATTGATTGGAATAATATTGGTATATGTTGAATTGGTAACAGGTGCAAAGGATATAAATGATATGCCCGACAAAAAGGTACAAGTTTATATTTATATTGGGTATGAAATTTTTATGAGCCTATTTGGCAAGCTGCTTGGCTGTTTGATTTTCTTTTGGGTTGGAGAAGGCCTAGAGAGGCGAGTTGTGGTTTTACCAATAGGGATGTACAAAGGAGGTTATGGCGAAATTTTCCAAAAATTTAAGGTGTTAGAAAATTTTCAGAATTTTTGAAAATTTTAGTTAGTCGGAAGGAATTAATATTTTAGTCGATATTAATTGGTTCGGAGAAATAGGAGATAAGAGGTAAACAGATAAATTTTTACCCAATAGATAGGGTCGTCCTCTACCTTAGCAATTTCGAGGACGAAATTATTTTAAGGGGGAAAGATTGTAATGACCCGCATTTTTAGCTATCGAATAGTTAATTAATTTAATTATTAAATATCGAGTTGGCGATATCGATAACTGGAATTAAATAATAATTATATTTAATTAATATAAATAATAGAATAATATATATATATATAATTCAGAAATAATCAAAAATGGTGGAATTCACAATATCGTGTGGATTGGATTATTTATAAGATATAATTCAGCTTGGAATTTAATTTGAATAAAAAATTTATTATATAAACGACAGTTTGAACGTAGAATTATAATATAATTATAATCGAGCTCGAAATGGCGCGGCAGTTCGCGAATTGGCTATTCGAACTTTAAATGAATATACAGAAGTCGTTTTAAATCGGATTTCTATGAAACAAGAAACGTTAGGAGCTGGTGAAGTATATTTTTCTAGTGGAAGACAAAAATTGAGATTTCATCGTGTAGATTTTGATTTATGTCCAAATCGAATTTTAGAAAAGTCGCTGTGGAATTTTCTTTATAAATTATAACGATATATAAAAGGAATTTCATTATAAATCGAATATCGATTTAATCAGGATTTAAATATCGAGTTAGAAATTCATATAGGAATATTGTGGAGCTGAATGATATCGTATATGAATACATACGATAATATTTATTTATATATATTTAATTTAATTTTTTATTTAAATATATTTATATATTTAAATGGGTTATTTAGAGCTTTAAAAATAGCCAGTTTTGCAAACGACCTCAGAATTCGATGAAACTAATTTTGTTTGATCCGCAATGCCAAATTATTAATAGATATCAAGTTTCGTGATTTTTGGGATCAGTATGTGGTCGTAGCGATTTTTAATGTGAAATACAATCGATAATTTGACCTTTAAAAATACGATGTGTGAGCAAACAGAGTCGGAATTTGACGAAACCAGTTTCGTTGGGTTCGTAATGTCAAACTGTAGTTGCATGTCAATTTCTGTGATTTTTGAATATCATATGTGACTGTACGTTTTTTAGAAAACAAATAAAACTAAAAATATCTCAAATAAAGCTAAAAATATCTCAAAAAATAACTAAAAATATCTAGATATTTTGGCACCCTATATAATACTCCTTCCCATTTCTAAACCTAATTCTTTGATTCCAAATAGACCAAGCCGTCAGCTTTTTCATCCTCAAACAAAAATCCCAAGTTCAAAAATAAAAAACAATTCAAAAGAAAATCCATAAATTCAAATATAAGTGTATTCGAATTCGTGATGAGCTCCTCTACGTTCTGTATGGTTTTCAGGAAGTTCGAACTTCCCTTTCTGTCGCTGGAATTGATCAGCGTTGGTCTATGGTTCGTCGTTTCACCAAATGGAAGCATCAATATCTGATTTTGAGGTTGTAGTGTGATTCAGGAAGTCGAATGGAACCTGTGTACCAATTCTGGGAGGATCCGATCTCCATTTGTGTCGATGTACGGTAGGAGGGGGGTTCGTATTTCTAAAATCGCGAGTACCTCGTGATGATCGAGTTCGATCAAACTAGAATGGGGACGGGGTGTTTTCGAAGAGGAGTGGAGTGATGTTCTTCGTTTGAATTTTCGTGAGGGATTGGGCAAGAACAAGGCAGGAAAGCGTTTGTTAATGGTTGAAAAAGGAGGAGTGCGTTCTATTCTTTGTTTAGGAAGGAAAAGTAGAAGGTGGGTCGGTGGGTTTAAACGGGGCGATGGGCCTTGCTAAGGGAAGCCCAAATGTAAAAATAAATTGAGTATAGTTTTAATTGAAATAGTGTATAATCTTGTAATTACAATATCTTGATCACATGTTATCAGAATTCAGCAAAACAAGATCCGTTGGGACCGTGTGGACGGTGGCTACACAATGGAGCTAACTGGAAGTGAATTGGGGCTCGTTACAATTTATTGCAAAATAAATTGTCCGTCTGAATCAACAGACGCAAATCGTTATTTAACGGTTAACGCGAAATGTGAGTAAAACTCACCAACTCTGAACAGTTATATTTTTATAACGTACTCTTAGAACTGATAATTATATGTTGATTGTTGTGTGGTGACTGTTTGCTTGAACTGCTAGTTAGTTGGTTGAAATTTATATATATATAAATATATATATATATATAAATCGTTAAATATATGTTGATTCTGTTTAGCAGAATATTTCATATTGGAATGAAATCGATGTTAATTATATTGTTTAACATCTGTGATGCAGGGAAGTAGGTTGGAGGGACCTAACTGGGTCCCTCAATATATAAAATACTATTTTGTTTCATATATTGTGTTATATGGTGTGATATGAAATCCGTTGATGATTTTATATGTTTGAATGATACCAATCATTGTCATATGGTACGTTAAATATTATAAGAAATATTAGAACGTAAAAAGGGGATTTTCAAAGTATATTTGAAAATAAATTATTTATATAAAATCAATGATTTTATATATAAAAGGAAAAAGGATTTTATATAAGGAAATAATTATAAAATCAAAAGAGTTAAAAAAGAATATATTTGTAAAACAAATATAAAGGGAAAATATTTGTAAAACAAATATGAGAGAAAATATTTGTAAAACATTAACAAATAAAATAGAAAGAGAAAATATTTGTAAAACATTTACAAATAGAATTTAAAAGGAAATATTTGTAAAACATTTACAAATTGATTAAATGGAAATAATTATGTATAGAATAAATAGAATTAAATAAAAGGCATATTTATAGGAAATAAATAGAATGTTTTAAATGAATATTTATTTGTTAAATAAATAGGAAAGATAAAAAGGGAATATTTATTGGTTAAATAAATAGAATTGAAAGTAAATATTTATTTGTTAAATAAATAGGATTAAATCATAGGAATATTATTTGGAAATAAATAGAATTAAATGAAAGGAATATTTAGAAAATGAATAGGAAATGGAAATCTGTTTTTAACAGATAAATGGAAAAGGATTATTTAAAGTGAAATTAAATAGATATCTGTTTTTAACAGATAAATTGAGACGATTAATTTATAAATAATATTTTATAAATTTAGTAAAATAGTTATCATTGGATAAATGGAATATATAAGTCAAGACTTATATAGAGAAGTAAGAATCAATTTCAACATCGATATTTGAAATTGAATATGGACGAAGAGTGAATCGAATATTCCTTATTCAAAAAAAGAGTAAATCAAAAGGGTTTAATGAATAGAGTTAATCAAATGGAGTTAGTTGATTAGAGTTAATTGATTAGAGTTAATTGAATAGAGTTAGTCGATCTGAGTTAACCAATAGAGTTAAAGGAAAGGAGTTAATCGATGTTATTTTAAT
The DNA here is from genome assembly GCA_030737875.1 of Allium sativum. Lineage (NCBI taxonomy): Eukaryota > Viridiplantae > Streptophyta > Magnoliopsida > Asparagales > Amaryllidaceae > Allium > Allium sativum. Next base: position 198,422,464 of record CM060911.1, read on the forward strand.
CGAAAGGAGTTAATCGATGTTAGTTTAATTGGAAGGAGTTATCGAGTTAGATTATCGAGTTAATTTATCAAGTTAAGATAATCGAGTTAGATTATCGAGTTAAGTAATCGAGTTAAGTTATCAAGTTAAGATTATCGAGTTAAGTAATCAAGTTAAGATTATCGAGTTAAGTAATCGAGTTAAGATTATCGAGTTAAGTAATCGAGTTAAGATTATCGAGTTAAGATTATCGAGTTATAGTTTATTCGAAGTAGAGTTATCAAATATAGTTTATTCGAAAGAAAGAGATCAAATATAGTTTATTCGAAAGAGTGAGTTAATCGAATATAAGTTATTCGAAGAGAGATAATCGAATATAGGTTATTCGAAGAAGAGTTAATCAAATAGAGATTACTCGAAGAGAGTTAATCGGCGAATTCGATTATATCGAATTCGGAAAAGTACATATACTTTCCGGTGTTTAAATCAAGATTTATTTATTTATAAATTAGGTGTTTTTTTAGTAGTTCACATTAAAGAATAAAGGTTAAATTTGGAATTAGATATTTCGAAAGGAGGGATTATAACGTTATCGTTATAACCAATGTTTCTGTAAAAGAAGTGGATTCATAAATAGAATCCGAGAGTTACGTAAGGAAGTTTGTTAAAGGTTTAAAAGATAAACTTTGAATATTTCGAAGTTAAAACGTTGTTCAGTTAAGGTCTGAGAGGTAATTATACCCCAGCTTGATTGACTTCCTTCTTAACTAAGGAATTGTAAGGTTTGATAGTGAATGATGGTTAAGTGAATTTAGTAAATGGTTAGAGTTGGCATAGCGATGTTTTATTTAAACATCTGTTTAAATCCAGTGAAGGAGCATCGGAAATGTTTTCCAAATAAGAAACCAGAAATGTTTTCTAATATAGAAAACAGGAAATGGGAATGTTTTCCATTGTTAATAACATATATTTTCTAAATTTAGAAAATAAGAAATGTTGAATATATGGAAACAGGAAATGACAAATGAAATAAATTAATGATAAATTAATTTAAAGGATAAAAGTTGATTGGTGATTGATCGATGTAATTTCCATCTGGAAATAAGATCGTTGTTTGCACATGTGTTTTTCTTTGATAGTTAACTCATCGAAGTTTTTGACCATTTTAACGTTGTTAATATGGAGAGACCGGTTGGATTATTATTCAAAGAACCACTCCGTATTAGCATAAGCGTTGCGAATCATATATGCCAAAGATAATTAAAGACGGAGTAAAGTGCAAGGGCTGTTGTATAAATCTTAGGTAAAGATTGCCTAAGATGGTTGTACTGAATAGTGCCTTCGGCTTGTCCAGTCTCAGGACGACCTGTATGGAAGAAGTCTGACAGAGTATATTTAATAGATCGCGTAAGTTGATCTCCTCAAATGTATTTACGTTTGGTGGCGGAGGAATTCGTTTCTCTTAGCTGTATACCCGTGGTATTTTTAGGGAAATCAATTTGTGATTTGGAGCGTATGACGATGTGACATTCAAAGTGAATAAATGGGTGATCTGTCAGAGATAAGTGTGGCCTCTAGCCTCACAACTGGGAAATGACAAAAATTGGGGAGATAGCATGGCTATGTAGGTCGCACCTATTAGGGTGTATAATCAACTGATCTAGAGTTTCATTTACTTCTAAAAAATCTATTGTCGATGTTGTCCCATTCGGGAAACGGTTGTTGATTCTAACCGTTGGTGATATACATTCGATATACTCAAGTGAAATGAGTGGTCGGTCATGTGTGGCCGGGTTACAAGATGTTCTTGTTGAACCCAGTGTATTCCTCTCTAGAGATACACTAGCGAAAGGTGGTTTCATACCTTGTCATAGTTGGAAATCCATTACCCAATACGTGCTTGCGGTTTTAATTGTATACTATATATGTAGAACGTGAGATGTAAGCGTTTCTGCTAGATGATTATTATATTGTGGTGGATAGACATTATTATAATATCAATGAGTTTTAATATAAAGATTATGTTGGATTCTCATAAGGGAAAAACCCGTTCCATTATACGGCGTGGTCTTATGAGATATCGTTTAATGACTCAAACTGTTTTACTCACACCAGTCCCATGACTGACCTGGAGTTTATTTTGTTTTGTTTCCCTAAACTCTTGGGTGCCCAATTTTATACGGGAAGTCAAGTAGTCAGGATTTTACAGGTACTTGGAGAGCTTGGAGCAGGAGGCTTCAGGATTATATAGCTATAGTTATTTCCGCTGTGTTGTAAGTGTTGTACTCTGATAATGTTATTATATACATATACTGATTTTATTTCAAGGATATGTTATCTATTATATGTTGTTCGTTCCGCTGTGAGGTTCGTGTTACTCTGATGTTGTGTTATTCTTCTTCTTCTATTCTAAGTTTCTATCTTATCTATTCTCACCCTCTAACTTCTTTCTATTAACTTTCTGGTATTTTTCGATATTTGGTTAGTCGTCATTGAGTTTATGGCGATAACCAAAGTCGACAAAAACCGGGTCGTTACATAGATAATCTTATTGGATAATCCCTTAGCCACTTAATACTTCGCGTAGAATATGCAGACCTTTGGTACCTTCAATAGCAGTCATTAAATACCATATCCCAAGATGGACTCTACTCCAGTCATTTACTAGTTAAAGGAAGCAGACCCTTCCAAAGATTTTCGAACTCGTACCCAATTAATCATTTAATACTTCTTATCAGAGAAGTCGAGTTACCCAATCACTTAATACGTGAAAAGTGCGGACCTTATGACTTTATCTTTACTCCTTGAAACGAAAGGGTGAATCCAATAACTTAATACCCAATAGGTGGATCTCAAACTGCTTAAGACCTTAATTCCGAAGTAAGCTACAACATTAATTCTACCGTTAGGTTTCTTCTTTCGGAAAGGAGGCGGGTCCTATAGGCACTTAAGAACTCAACACTTGAAGTAAACCAGTAGGAACATTTCGCGCTACGATAATAATCGTCATGGGTTCCTATGATAAATGATATCTTGTGGTTTGCAACGGAAGTGGATCTAAAGGAAAAGCTAACACTAGTGGGAAGGTGAATAGTGTTTATGAAAATTATATGAATCTTTTTGAATTATTTTACTTATACATGTATAGATGCAAACAAACACATATTTAACACATAAAACAGAACAAAATCAAAAGTAATAAAAAGCAATAAAGTAAAAGGAAAGAATTTTTTTTATATTGGTTTGGAATTACCCTACATCCAGTCCCGCACCAAAACCTATATGGATTTTTATTATCTTCAAAATCTTTCACATTCCTTGATTTCAAGGCTACAAGGAGACACCTTATAGAATTTTTGCCTCTGGCACAACGGTCCTGTATTTACAGGCCAACAAGACCCAATTGCTTTATAGGTACAATCAGACCTAACCTGATTTATGAGCTAACAAGTCACACCCTTTAGAGTATATTTGAGAGGATTTTACAATGAATGCAGGATTGATCTTGTGATTCTGATTACAACAGCCTTATAACTCTGATTTGCACTTTGATCTTGAGAGAGTATGGTGAGGATGATAAAGAATTAAAAACTAAGTGAAATCAGTTTGATTCTCTTGAGATTTTGGCAGAGTTTGAGTATTATTTGATTAAGAAATAATTTAGAAGAGAAGAGAGAAGAAGAAGATGAAATTATGAATAAAAATTCATTGGAAACTGCAGTATTTATTGAGGATAACGGTCATGTTCATTCACAAATGGATACGACGAATAGGCATTTCTTTTGAAAATCAACGGGCATTGTGTTGACAACCTATAAGTGAGCATGTCGACATGGTCATCCATAAAATTTTAACAACTTATTTTTCAAATTATTTTGAAAATATAAAACTATATGATAAAATCTGATACTTCTAGAAATATTATATACGGTAAGAGAAGTTTTAAACATAAAAATACTAAAGAAAATTTATCAAGATAAATTTAAATAATTTAAACTTAAATATATATTATATAGTTAAAACCCAGTATAAATGAAGACAGGGCCAATCTTTTCTCTACCTCCTCTTTCTTAGTGCTCTTCTCAAATCCATCCGCTTTTCAGTCCCGTCTCCCTCCTTCAACTGCTTTAGTCCTGCTTTCACCATGCGTGGTGTTCTCCGTATTCCTACTTTATATTTTCTAGATCTAAGCTTTTATTTTATATAGAACTGGGCTCTGTCTTACCACAAGTTACTCGGCCTCGTTGCTACAACACATTACTCCTTGAATCCTATACTTTTAGCACTCCTATCCACCACGGCGTTGCTATTTCAAGCAACTGTTTGCCTCGCGGCAAGTAATTCAACTGGTAGTAACGGTGTTTGGTGGGGGAGACAAGCACTTACGTGGAGTTAGCTTGATGAGCAGCAACTCCCACTCCGCTACTTTATTACGCGTCTCGATCGTGTGTTAGTGATGGTGCAATTCACAAGTGGGTATTCAATGTTTACTTTTTATCATCTTGTTGGTAGATCTTTGTTAATTGTATTGCGATTCGGTTTTGTACGTATTTTAGTGGTGTTTGGTTTCTATTCAACAGTGAATGGAACCCAGATCTGTATTTGGATCTCAGTTCTTGTTTGGTACATGACTGTTTTTGTTTAAGTTTGGTTGGGTATTTCATGTTTGAACAATGGCGAAACGAGATGCATAAGCACTGAATGCTTTTTGTTTGAATGGTGAAGCTGCCTGTCTGATCTTACAGATACAGTTTGTGGTAAATCTAGAATTGGATTGTGATGGGGTTTTTCATGTCATAGATGTGGCTGTAGCTGGGTTTGTTGTGATGGTGGCGTGCCGGTTCACTAAAGTTCATCGGAGAGGCAGTAATCTTGGTGAAATCTCACGGCTCTCGAATTTGTTGCTACTTTGGTGACATTTTTTTTTGCCTCTCACTTGCATGACTCTCGCCGGTTTATCATCACAAACTCGGGGTCAGATTGGTCTTCAACTTGGTGTGGAGCTCAAGACCCTTACTGCTGCAGTCGTTCCTTCAAATTGGACTATGTTTATTTTCCTGTCGTGGAATGTAATTGCACATGTCATTTGTACCCAAGTAATTGTACTGTTCACGAATGTAATTTCACTACCTACGTGTAGTATGAAATATAATCTGGTGTAATACATGATACTCTAGTATATAATAAACTCCTGGTCTGTAATCTAGTATAGATTAGTGGATGTCCCACTGTAAATGTCGTATGCGGTGGACGGTCCACCTTAAAAACCGAATAGCTGATTGTTAACCACAATCGCTGGTTCAATTCTGTAATTTTTATTATTCTTTATAATAAAAGGTGTTTGCGGTCACCTTGAAAACCGGTCGTCTTTGCAAAAAAAAAAGTATAAAGTAAATTTACATTCGAAACTTTAAATACTTAAAACAACAAGGTTCAAAATAATAAGAATTAAAATAATAAAATTTATCAAACTATAAGGTATATGTATTCAAAAATAAAAGTATAATATCAACTATAATCAAAACTAAATATAATATCAAATATAATCAAAATTAAATATAATATCGATTATAGTCAAAATTTTAGTAAATATCAAATAAAAGTAGATATAATTATATTAAATAGATTTGAAACTTAAGATATTAAACTTAAATCTTGAAAATAATTTATACAATATATTCTTTAAAATACTTTGAAAATTTTATTTTGGAAAAAAAACTAAAAACTGATTTAAAATTTATTTTAAAAACTTATTTGAAAATTAATTGAAAAGTTATTTTAAATTTATTTGGAAACAATTTGAAAAGAGATCGGATGAGTGCAATTGAGTTTTGAGCGAAGTGGATGCCTTGGGAGTTTTGTTGAGTCAATTATTCTTTTTAATAGTAAGAGCATTAGATTCTTTTTCAATTTTAAGCTCAAAGAGTCCCTTTCGCAACTTTTTGGATCTCTTTCCGTAGCTGTAAGAATGAACCATATATGGGAAATAAGTTTTCTAGAGCAAATGAGGGAGTAAGACCTATGTGAAAAGGATTGGTACTCCATTTGTTTGGAATGTATGGACGTATTTTCCTTTCTTTATTTTCCATGATATGAAGGGTGGCCAATCGCATCAGGCTAGTTTCTTTATATATGAAGGCTATGGTTGAAATCAGGATGACATTCTTTTTGAAATGTAATTTTTATCCATTTTTATCAAGTAGGAATTTATTAAAATCCAATGAAGTCGACAAGAGTAAGGGACAGTGAATGGTTTCGGAAGTAAAACCTTCCTTTTAGTGCCAAAAATGTTAACCACAAAAATCGTTAACACCACGAAAGTTGCAACAAGCTTATCGACATGGTCGACAAGAAGTTGGTAGGAGACTTTGGTTGGTTCAAAGAACCGGAATATATATTTGAAGCCTTGTCGTTCAATTGACAAGGATTGTAAGTATAACGACGGGGTGTTCCAACGGCCTCCAACGGCTGTTGACCAACGGCTTTCAACGGAAGCCAAAATTTGGTATTTTCTTACAGAGTACAAATATACGCCGTTGGAAACTGTTGGTAGCCGTCGGTTAAAAAACCGATGGAGGCCGTTGGTACCAGTTACACGGGCCTGCAGCAAATTACCCGAGGCTTCCTCCTTCTTCCCCATTTTGTTTCACCACGAATTCCTTTGCAAAAACCCCCAAATCCCACCCCCTTTAATTTTGAAATCACCTTATTCCGCGCCCCCATCCACCAAGGATCTCTCCAAGTCGGTCAAGGCAATTTCTTCTCCTCTCTAATCTCGGATTCTTTCCAATTTGAAGGTATGTTTGTGTATGCTTGTGTGTATTAACCCTAATTTTGTTAATTAGTGTATGTTTGTATGTATGATGTTGTTAATTAGTCACTAATGTAGGGTTTAATCATTTAAGTTGCTAATTTAGGGTTTTTATTTATAAATTACTTAGTTGTTAATTAATCTAGGGTTTTAGTTAGTTTAATTGGTTGTTGTTAGTACGTTTGTATTAATAGATTTATTTGATTATGTTGCTAATCTAGGGTTTAATTAGTTCAAGTTGAATATGTATATATGTATACATACATAGTGATGTATGCATTGAAAAATATATTTAATTTGTTGAAAACATGTGGTGGAAATAGAAATATTTATGTGTATGTTTTATAAAAATTTAGCGAAAACAACATTTAATTTTGTATATAACGTACGACTATACAGTTCAATTCAATGTTGAAAATATACATATATATATAGGATAAAATTCATATACGTACAATTCAGAGTTGTTAATTAAGGCGCTAAGGCGCACAAACGCGCACGGCTTGAGCTTTGGCCTTTTTCTGAGTTCTGCAACTGATCGTAAACCTGCAACTATGATTTAAAAAAAAATAAGTTGAAATTTCGAAATCAAAGTTGAAAAAATACACTTCAATCACGAAAAACACCAAATCGTAATATGTTACATTCATAAATCCTTAGAGAGTTTTTTGGCCCCGTCTGATAAGTATTGTATATAATTGTTATGTGAATGTTCGTTTTATTAACAAAACGGACATTTATATTCATCATATACAATATTTGTTGGATTCGTCCTTTGTTTTGGACAAGCTACGAACACAATAACGAAATTAAATCTCGTAAAATATTTCATTTTAAACGGTTCTCAAAATTTCGAAAGTACTTCCTTTATGTTCCCTGTGTACACGCAATTGTGTACTGTTCAGGGAACTAAAGGGAAGTACTGTCGAAATTTTGTTGAATCGTTTAAATTGGAAAGATTTACGTGATTTAATTACGTTATTGTATTTGTAATGGGAGGTAGGATGACACACCAGTAAATGATCAATTAACATAACATGCATTCGGTAATAAAATTGTGAATATATTTCAACATAACATGCATATATCAATTATAAGGGAATTTTGAGAATTTAGTGATGGACACAAAAATTGTTATAAAAGTAATAAAATTGTAAATTTTAACATTCTTTCTAATTTTATATGTACTTAGGAAAAATGGATAGCGATTATTTTAATCATCGAAGCTGGATGTACCAACGAAGAGAAATTGATGGCACAATAAAGAAACAGTTTATTAACGGTGTCAGCGTATTTATTGATTTTGCGTTAAGTAATAACGGAAACGACGTCGAAATCCATTGTCCATGTAGTAGATGCAAGTTATTGAAGCATTTGATACCACAAATGGTTAGAGTTTATTTGCGTCGGTATGGTTTTGTGTCGAACTATTCAGTTTGGGATCGTCATGGAGAACCATTAGCATCTACTTCTACATAAGTTGAGGAGGTAGTGAATAATGAAATTGCTACAACGAATCTCGTAGAACAAATAGTTGAAGATGTTGCACGTTCAATGTTTCCGGTTCAACAATTTAATGATAACGATGGTAATGATGACGATGGTAATGATGAAGAAGAACCAAATATTCAAAGAAAAAATATATGATTTATTAGATGCAGCGAAAAAACCCATTTGGGAAGGTTATGAAAGCGGAACTCAATTATCAGTAACTGCTAAATACATTGCGATGAAATCGAAATACAACCTCACAGAAGCTGGATTTACAGATGTTGTACAAGCTGCGAAGCGGCATATGCCTCCTAATAATTTGATGTGTGAAAATCATTATGAAGTTAAAAAAATGATGTCGGCCTTTGGTTTACCATATCAAAAAATAGATACATGTGTAAAGGGTTGCATGCTATTTTGGAAAGAAGATATCAACCTTAAGAATTGTAGAATATGTAATCAGGAAAGATACAAACCTAGAAAGAAAAAGAGAAAGGAAGTCCCGTATAAACGTATGCATTATTTACTTATTATTCCTAGACTTCAAAGGTTATATTCATCTTCTGTAACCGCGCAACATATGAGATGGCACAGCGTGAGAACACGTGAAGAAGGTACGTTAACACACCCATCCGATGGAGAAGCATGGAAGCATTTTGACCAAAAATATCCCAATTTTGCATCTGAGAGTCGTAATGTTAGACTTGGTTTATGTACGGATGGGTTTTCACCATTTTCTCAATTTGGTTCTAAATATTCATCCTAGCCTATAATTGTAACACCTTATAATTTACCTTCGTGGATGTGTATGAAAATGCCTTATATGTTTCTCACAATTGTCATCCCTGGTCCTGATGATCCGACGCAAGGAATCGATGTGTATTTACAACCGTTGATTGAAGAATTAAAAAAATTATGGTATGAAGGGGTAGAAACATATGATATTTCGCAAAAAAAAAACTTTTGTATGTGTGCTTCTCTGTTGTGGACAATTTGCGATTTCCCTTCTTATGCAATGCTTTCAGGTTGGAGTACGGCTGGTCGTCTAGCTTGTCAGTACTGCATGCAAGAAACAAGAGCATTTTCTTTGCCTATCGGAAAGAAAATTTCATGGTTTGACTATCATAGGTGTTTCCTTAAAATTAATCATTCTTTTATAAGAGATAAGAAAAGTTTTACGGTCAATAGGCCTGAAACGTTGCGACCACCTAAAGTATGGACAAGTGAACAAATTTTTGAACTTGTAAAAGATCTTCCCAAGATTCATGAAACCGGAGTACATGAAGAAATTCAAGGTAAATCAATGACTCATAATTGGTGGAAACAAAGCATATTTTGGGAGTTGCCTTACTGGAAAGATCTTCTGATTCGTCATAATATTGACGTGATGCATAATGAGAAAAACGTTTTTGATAATGTAATCAATACAATTTTGAATGTCAAAGGGAGGATGAAAGATGATTTGAAATCAAGACGCGATATTGAAGTAATATGTAATCGTCCGGAGCTTCATATAAAGCCAAATGACACCAAAAAACCGAAAGCGTGCTATGAATTAGACAGTAATCAAATTAAAATATTTTTAAAATGGATGGAAGGATTAAGATTCCCAGATGGTATATCTTCCAATCTTCGTAGATGTGTCGACTATAAAAATAGCAAACTTAGCGGGATGAAAAGTCACGACTGTCATGTTATGATGGAAAATTTATTGCTCGCCGCTTTCAAAGAACTATTGCCCGTAAAAGTTTGGACTGTTGTAACGAAGCTTAGTTTGTTCTATAAAGAGCTTTGTTCTACTACATTAAAACTTGATCGTCTACGTAAACTAGAGGAAGAAATCCCTATATTACTCTGCAAATTGAAAAAAATATTTCCTCTAGGTTTTTTCAATGTTATGGAGCATTTAACGATTCATCTTCCGTTAGAAGCACGCTTTCGAGGGCCTGTGCAATATGGATGGATGTATCCATTTGAAAGGTATATTAATTTTTAGTTAATTTAAATTTTGGTTAATGAAACGTGTAATAAAAATAATTTGCATTAATTATAAATAGGTATTTAAATCATCTAAAGAAAAAAGTGAGGCAGAAAGCTCGAGTTGAAGGTTCTATTTGCAAATCATACATCGAAGAAGAAGCTTCATTTTTTTCTCCCATTATTTTAGTGATCATGTGAACATATCATTTGCAAGTACTGCGCGTAATGACGAAGGCATTGATCAAGATGATTGTCCAGCGACTTTATCAATTTTTAAAAAACATGGACGACCTTATGGTAGATGTGTGGAAGAATGGCTGAATGATAAAGATTATAATGCAGCACACACATATATTCTTCTCAATTGCACTGAAGTTGCACCGTTCGTTAGGTAATGAACTTATACATCTATGTATCCATGTACTAAATGTTTAATCATAAATGTAACATTTGTCCTATAATTGCAGCATTTATGAACCACAATATCCAAACGACGATATCAGCAAAGAATTCGCTAGTTGGTTTACTAATTATATTTTTGATCCAACAAATTGTGTTGTGGATGAAGGATTGAAACATTTGGCAATAGGACCAAAAAGAAATGTCAGGACATATCCAATATTCTTTGTTAGTGGATACAAATTTAACACTAAAGAATATGGTGCTGAAAAATTAACTGACAATAGCGCTGTATTTGTGAAAGGTAGTGACGATCTAAACGACCATATACATGATTTTTATGGCGTGCTAAACCAGATTCTATAATTGACATATTTCACACGACCCGCGGAAGAAGTATTTTTGTTTAAGTGCAACTGATTCAGCAACGTTTCAGGTTCTGGAATAAACGTGCGTCCAAAATATAATCTTATTGAAATGAGACATACTTCCCATTATTATAAGTACGATCCTTTTGTACTTGCCAAACAAGCTCTTTAAGTTTATTATGCTCCTTATTCATCTACGAGAAGAGACAAAATAGATTGGTGGGCTGTTTTCAAAACAAAGGCAAGGTTTACTTTTGACGGACGTAATATTGTCGACAAAAAAGCTTATCAAACAGATGTCAATGAAAATCTAGAAGTAGTAATAACCGATGATCAAACAGATTTTGGACCTCTAAACGATGAATCAAACACATTAATTGACGTATTTGAGACTACAAATGAACCAAATATGGAGGAGGAAATGGAGTCAAAATCTGAAAGTGATAAGGACGATTAACCAATAATCCTCGTTTTAGAAAGGTAATTTTATGAAAATTAGTGTCACATCCCTATTATGTTTCAAAATTAGGCTCACATCCGATCATAAACTTATTGTAAATTTGGTCCATGTTTTCATTTTTACGTGTTATTCATAATATTTGCATACATGTACGCAAATATTCTGAATGAATATTTGCATACATGTATGCAAATATTTTGAATTTTTGCATACATGCAGGCAACTATTCTGATGAATTTTTGCATACGTGTATGCAAATTTCTGAATGAATATTTGCATATATGTATGCAAATATTCAAAATATTTGCATACATGTATGCAACTATTCTGATAAATATTTGCATGTATGTATGCAAATATTTTTAATATTTGCATACATGTGTGCAAATATTCTAAACGAATATTTGCATATATGTATGCAAATATTCAAAATATTTGCATACATATAGAATCATAACATTTCCTACTCATGTTATCTCATACCTTGTTTTTACATAGCTCTTTCATGTTTATGCTATATACGTTATGTTGTTATCTGTAACAGGTGATGCCACAAGGTGGTCATGAGGGTGGCCCGTCGGACTTATCTCGTCCTGAGGTCTGGCTTAAGCCAAAAGCCAGCAGATGGTAAATACTAAGTTTTTAGTATAAATTTAATTCAAGTACAATAAATTATATAAATTTTTGTTCGAATAGACATAATTTTTTGTTTATCCCAGGGGGTTTGAGTTGGAGCCGTCCGACACAGTCTTGAAGATATCTAAACATGCATATCAGACTCGCACGACTGCATGTTGGCCCACATGGACGTCGGTACCCGACATTGTGAAGGAGACTATATGGCAAGATTTTCTGATATGTGTGATATAACATTTATTATGTTAAGTACTCATGCTCTTATTTGATAAGTTCATATATGTATGCTATTTTTTTTTTAAAAATGCAGGGTTCAGTGGATCTGCAGGAGACAGATTTGGATGTCGTCAAGCGCCACTGGAATTCTAAAGTGGCAAAAAATTACAGAGAGACAATGAACAGTTTGAAATCAGGTGGGAAAAAACCGAATTGGATAGGCGAATCAGTGTGGGATGAGTTGCTTGCTTATTGGAACAATAATGAGGATTTTCTGGTAAATTTACTGCATATTTAATTTAAATTATTCTATTCATTTAGTATGTGATTTGGAATAATACATTTTTAAAAACAAATTAAATGTATAGGCCTCGTCTGAGAGAAATGCAGCTAATAGGAGCAAGAACCCTGTTACGCATCGAGGTGGGTCGAAGTCGTTTCAGCACCATCGAGAGGATCTGGTATATTTAGTAATTGCATCGTTTAAATTTAATAGTTGATTTAACTTTAAGTTTTAATTTACAAACAAACACATATATGTATATGCATGCTTATTTCAGGAGAGAGCACGTAAGGCTCCTGTGTCGTACTGGGATGTTTTTGAGCATACTCATGCACTGAGTCAGACTGACGACACAGGCTCAGTTTCGTACAGTTGGGACTATGATGATAAGGCACGTGAGCGATATGTAAGTATAGAATAATTAAGTTATAGGTATAATTTAATTAAGATAGTGTTATATAATTTCATTTGTTTTACGTTTAACAGGAGAAATTTCAAGCACATAAGGCGCAGTTACTGGAATCTACTGGGAGGACTGAGTTGACCAAGGATGAGGAGGACATGATATTTGATGTTGTCGTGGATAAGCCTACCCGGAACAGACGATACGGTTATGGAAATCTAGAGGTAATACTCAAATTATTTTACATCACATATGCAGAACAATTATCTATCAACTCATTTTACATCACTCATACAAAAAAAATTGGTGAGGTTAAGAGTAAACCTTGAGGATAATCATGTAATTTAATTATATAATTTATTTATTTTCGAAATGTTCATAGTTTTTCTTCTTTCAATTTCAGTGTTATCCAATACTAATTGTCTTTGTAAAATATCAACTGCTTCAAACAAATTTATATGCAAATATCGTTATATGATGGGACTAAAATGCAAAACTATGAACATTGCGCGCTTCAATTTTTGGAATAACTAAAAGATATTTCTCATTACTTAATATATTCATACAAAAATAATATGGTTATTAGTAAAATTCAAATTAAAATAATCAGTTACTTTTATACAAAGTACTTTCGAATACATTTAAAAATACATTGGAATGACATCTTATTAATGATAAAATAAGATCATTTAGTATAAGTAAAACAAAGACAACAATGTTGTTAATAAAAAACTTATGATATGACTAATTATACATGTACTTGTAAATGATACAGGTTAGATCATCTCAGGAGGCGTATCAGAGGGCTCAGGACAAGGAAGTAATCGAACAGCTAAAAGCAGAAATTGCGGAGCTTCGTGAGCGTGAGGATCGGCGTGACCAGCAGATGGAGTTGCTTAATCAGAAGCTAATGGAGTTCATTGCCCGGTACGCCACCTTCATCTTCCGGTGGAGAGACTTGATCAGGTTAGCGTTTGGACATGGTTGTGTTTGTGTTTTGAGAGTTGGTGAGGCTTGCTACATGTTTGTTGTATATATTGATGGTTTGGACATGTTATGATGCTTTGGTGATGGTATGGTGTGTTGGTTATGATGTTTGGACATGCTTGTGTTGTTTTGGCTACGTTTGGACATGGGTTATGATGTTTTGGTGACGTATGTTATGTAAATATTGGTTAGTTAATGTGTTTTGTGTTTGATTTTTATTTTTTATTTTGATTGGGTGTATATATGGTTCAGATTTTGAGTTATATGCTCGGATTGGAGCAGTTTCGATGGTTGTATGTGTAGTGTGTGGCTTGAAGAGGCAAGTCTGAAATCTGTATAAAAAAAAAAAACACCCAGATTTCCAACGGCGAGCAACGGCTTACTGGTCATTGTATATCAACGGCGATAAACGGCTATTTTGCGATGGTTTCCATCCTTTTCCAACGTCTCTTTGATCAGAAATATGGGACATATGGCCATATCTACCAGTTGGAAGCCGTTGGAAAATGGGCGTTGTTTGCATTGGAAGTCGTTGGAAACCGTTGATCTATATACCAACGGGTTGACCAACGGCCTCCAACGGTGTTTCCAACGGCCCCTGGCCGTTGGAATCTACTATTTCTCTTGTAGTAGATTACTAAATGGGAAAGCAATTGTTGAGGAAGTCAGGTAGAAGCTTATTGACCTGTTCGATAAGGTGTTATCTCTTAGGTTGGAAAGATTCAGATAAGAATGGAATCAACTAGGTCGATAAGGACTGGGAGGATGAAATGGATGAGAATCATGTGTGGTTAGTCGACGTGGCTTATCAATACTGTGGATAAGCTGTTGAAGTAGTTGGGAAAAGGAGTTTATCGGTTCAGATGATTAGGACCTCGTTAAGGCGATCAAGACACTTATCGTAGTAGCAATAATGCATGTTGACCTTGGCGATGAGGGTTGTCGACTAAGTCGCCATATCTATTGTAATGAAGCAAAAACACTAAAATATGTTGTAACAAATCGTTAGTCAACCACAGTATTTCATTGTTATGTTATTATATTCAATTTACAGGAATACCACTGTAACACCCCACACCCGCTATGGTCACTCACTAAGGGAATGCCATAACATCGGTGGAGTATTTTAAGTGAATATAGAACAGAAAAATTACAACAAGACAGATATAAGTAATACTTGAGAATTTAAAACATCATTTCATTTCAGCGGAAAGTAAAACATGTTTGGTTACACCAAAACCATAAATAAGAGTCAAGTACATAATATCCATCCTGATAAAAACAAAAGTACATAATCCCACTACATAACCTAATAGCCATAATAGAAAAGATAAATTGAGCTTTACATCCACGGTCCAAGCTCCAAAAGATAGATAAAGCAGTCTGATCAAAGCCCACTAGTGCTAGGCCCACTCTGAAAACCTGAGGGTTGGGAAAAAGATAAAGAAACAACGGGGTCAGACATAAGTCTGAGTGAGTCCTATAACTCTAACAATACAATCATTAAAGTAATTAGGGTATGATATAAACAAGGTACGGTACCTTTGGGGATAATGACTACACTAAGTAGCCAACTAAACACAGGATGTACTAAAATAACCGAAAAGACGCATTTATCCACCCAAGGATAATTACTAGATTGCACCACCCCAGATCTACCCACCCAAGGGTAATTCCTACACTGCACCACACCAGTTCTACCCACCCGAGGGTAATTCCTACTTAAAGGTTGATCCCACTAAGTGTACTTAGTAATTTTACCCAGTAGTTTCTTGTACCCCTAGATGATTACATAGGTGCCGCCTGCCCCTATCTCCACTAGGTGCACCCACTACTCCCAAGCGATCGGCTCCCTACCGTAGATACCCGTGCTGGTCCCACAGTGGGGTGTATCACTCCCCAAAGTGGCAACCCGATAATCAATGGTGCACGGTTTATACCTACACGATGCAACAACGTCTTAGCTACCAGCCCGGGCCCACACACGCATATGAAACCCGTTGGACTTGCGTTGCCACCGCTAACCCGTTTTGGCCTCTTATAGTCAAGCCCAATATGCGTGTCCCGTCCTCGACTTGAGTCGAGCCCACTAAGATACGTTTGGGATATTGGTTGAAATGGGCCCCCACAAGCTACCCACCTAAGCTTGTCATTTCTAGTGAATCCCACTTAACCCTTTAACCATGTCCACCTACATGTTATATATTTTGGTTAAGTCATTAATCATATTTTAATTGCCACTCAAGGCCCCCACAAGCTACTACTTAAGCTTGTTATTTAATTAATTGCCACTTAAGGCACCCACTAGATTTCCACATGCCACCCAAGGCACTTACTTGATTCCCTCATGCCACCCAAGGCACTTACTTAACCCTTTAATCATGTTTAATTACATGTTCCACTTTGGTTAAGTATTCTAATCGTATTTTCTATTGCCACCCAAGGCAACCCACTAGTTTCCTTATGCCACCCAAGGCACCCCCACTAGTTACTACATGCCACCCAAGGCACCCACTTAACCCCTCATGCCTCACTACATGCTAATTTGGTTAAGTGTTTCTTAATTAATTAAGACCGTGATCTTCATAAAGACCTCTCACATTAGACCATCTTTTATGACCGCTGGTTAAGCCGGTTGGGTCCGGGCAGCCTTATGTCATAACCGAGTCTAACCTCGTGTCTTTACATTAATCACGTATTTAGTTTGTGCCTAAGACCTCTCACATTGGGCTAACATTTGTAGCAACTGGTTAAGCCGGTTGGGTCCGGGCAGTTTTACGCTACAACTGAGTTCAACCTCGTGTCTTAGTCGATTAATTACACCTAATTAATCACCCTCATAATTTATATTAATTATCCCTAATTAATTACAAATATTTAAGAATATGGGTAGACCTAACTCAATAGGTAAATTCCCAATTCCATAATATGGGTAGACCTAACTTAATAGGTAAATTCCCAATTATGTCCATCCACTTTATGGTATGTTTAATCATACCCACTTCACACAATTTTATGTGTTCATTAATTTTTACCCCATCGTCCCCACGTAAATACGTTAACATGACATACTTCAAAAGAGAAGATTCATCATACACACAATGGGTTCAACTTAGCATATCATTAACATTATCATTGGTTTAAAAGGTGTCAACTTGTATATATGACCATAAACCCAACTTGCATAAATAACCAACCCAACTTGCATGAATCACATATGTCATAAAGATGGTAACTTGCTTAAGTGTTCATGTCATAGACCTATCATAAAGGTGTCAACTTGCATACATGTCATAGGTCTAAAAGGGATGAACTTGCACATGTACTTATGTCATACATAGAGGCAAACATGCATATATTATGCATATCATAAAAAGAGACAAACTTGCACATGAACTTGCATCATAACTTGCATATGAACTAGCATCATAACTTGCATATGAACTTGCATCATAACTTGCATATGAACTTGCATCATAACTTGCATATGAACTAGCATCATAACTTGCATAAAACCAAATACTTAGCATGCATAAAACCAAATACTTAGCATGCACAAAACCAAATACTTAGCATGCACAAAACCAAATACTTAGCATGCATAAAACCAAATACACAACTTGCATAACATGTTACATATAACTTGCATATAATCTCACATATAGTTTGCATAACATGTTACATATAGACTTGCATATAATCTCACATATAGCTTGCATAACATGTTACATATAGACTTGCATATAATCTCACATATAGCTTGCATAACATGTTACATATAGACTTGCATATAATCTCACATATAGCTTGCATAACATGTTACATATGAATCAATGTTCAACATAGTGTTTTGCATAACATGTTACATATGAATCAATGTTCAACATAGTGTTTTGCATCATGAAACATAGCATTAAACTTGCATATAGCATAAAACTTGCAAAACACACAACATACATTATACTAAACTTGCATAAACACATTGATTCCACAAACATAGCCATATCTTATCATATCCTATCATAATCAATTTAACAATTGATTATTAAGGCTATAGAAACTCACCACTAAACTCCCATAAGCAAACCCTTGCCAAAAATCACCCAAAAACTCTAGCCTTGAACATAAAGCTTGCAACTTGATGATGAATGCAAGCTAATGATCACTCATACAACTCAAAGATGCTTGTATGAACATGAAAGCCTTCATAGAAATAGTTTTATAAGAGGATGGAGGCTAGAGATTGAGTAGAGGCCATGATCATAGAAAATTTTGGCATAGTTTAGTTAGAGGATAGGATTATGAGCATTTAGGGCTAGCTTAGGGTCTTATTTATAGGATTAGGTTGTGTTTTAGGCCCTTAGATTAACCCTAGGTTAGATTAGGACCATCAGATCTCGGAAGCTTCCAGAAACCAGCCCCAAAACACAGCCCAAACTCTGAAATGGTGCACCAGGCCATACTGGCCGAGCACCCCCTGTCGACACCCAAGTCGACAGGGCTGTCGACTGGGTCTAGCCAAGTCGACTGCCCAGTCGACAGGGCTGTCGACTTGGTTAGCTAGGCGGGATTTTTCCCGCCTGGGCCCAAGGGCCCCAATTTCGAAATTTGAACCTAAATTTTAAATCTGTTTTGAACTTTGAATTTTCTGTAAACTTCATTGGGCCATAACTGGGCCATACGGACTCCGATTCTCGAAAACTCGGACTCTATTTCGCGTATTTTTCCGAGACGAACGCAATGACGCAGCCCGTTTCCCCCAATTCTCACATCTGAGATTATTTATTATGTAATTAGTGAATTTTAGCATTAACCGAAATTCGGGGTGTTACATTCTCCCCTCCTTAAAGGATTTCGTCCCCGAAATCTCTAAGCTAAGGAGAATGCATATCCTACCATCCAAACAACCATCTACTCAATCCATCAAACATGGGCATCCATTGTCCTTAAAACAATTTCTAATGATGTATGAGCATATGCAAAAAGTGTGTGTATATGTTCCCTATCTAATGTATGAACATATGCAAACCATGATAGTGCCATGCATCCAATATGTATGCGAGAGAACCCTATCGACACATACTATATCTACATGAGTGCACAATCATTCACCAAAATGCATCATCCATATGATAACACAACCATTATACATCCATAAATATAGCTACCTACACACCCAATTATATGCAATATGCAATATGAAGTGATTGAGCCGATCTAGTGTCTAGAGTGTGTGTATATGCATCCACAAGCAACCACTAGCAAACACTTGCATCCACATGCATCCATCAATCATAACATGTCTCAAACACATGTTTCAACCATAGGTTTACCCTATCTAAAGGTCAAAGGTACTAACGAGAGGACATACCACAGATAAGATAAGTACTAGTCAAACGATAAAGGAGAAATTAAAAGGCATATCCTAAAAAGGAATGGGTATAATGAACGCATCTTCTCTTCCGTCTCTAAAGTAGCGTTGCTCTCATCTTCTCCCCATTGCACTTTGACTAGTTGAACCTCTCGATTCCTCAACTTCCTAGTCTCTGACCCAAGGATGCGAGTAGGAGCTCGTCGAATCGTCTCATCACGCTCTATCTCTACTTCTTTAAGCAAGCTCGGCTCTACCACCTCAGCGGTCTCATGTAGGCACTTCCTCAAATGTGACACATGGAATACATCATGTACACCACTAAGCCTGTCGGGCAACTCCACTCTATATGCCATCTGTCCAATCCTTTCCTTAATAGGAAACGGTCCAACAAACCTTGGTGCTAACTTTCCAACAGATCCAAAGCGAACCACATTCCGTAACGGAGATACATCAAACTCAAGCTCTGTTCTCCTCTTGTCCGCATAAGATTTCTGTCTGTCTTGCGCCGCTTTCATCCTTCTTCAAATCAAATCAATCTTTTCCGAAGTCTTTCTAACCATATCGGGCCCAAGCAAGATCTTATCCGTAGATTCCCACCAACATGTAGGTGATCGACAAGGCCTTCCATAAAAAGCTTCGAAAGGAGCCATGCCAATACTAGACTGAAAGCTGTTTTTATATGCGAACTCCACCAATGGAAGATGCTCTTCTCATGCACCTCCAAAATCTAAGATACATAGCCTCAAAAGGTCTTCTAAAATGCGATTCACCCTCCCGGTCTGGCCGTCCGTCTGAGGATGATTTGCGGTGCTCAAACTCAACTGAGTCCCTACCGCCTCTTTCAAACTCTTCCAAAACTCGCTAGTGAAGATAGGATCTCGATCACTCACTATACTGGAAGGTACACTATGTAATCTATCAATCTCTCGAATGTACTCTGAAGCTAGCTCTGCAGCAGTCCTCTTACTCTCCACGGGTATAAAATGGGCACTCTTAGTAAGTCTGTCTATCACACCCCAAATTCCCGTATTACCCTTCCTCGATCTCGGTAATCCATCGACAAAATCCATCGAGACACTATCCCACTTCCATAGCGGAACTTCCAATGGGTGAAGCAACCCACCGGGTTTCTTTTGCTCCGCTTTTACTTGTTGACACACCAAGCATCTAGCGACATACTCGGCCGCGTCTTTCTTCATACCGGCCCAAAAGAAAACTCGCTTCATGTCTTGGTACATCTTGTCCCTACCGGGATGAATGGTCATCTTCGAACGATGTGCATCATCAAGTATAGCCTTCCTCAAACCCCTGTCTTGCGGTACACAAAGTCTACCATCTCTACGCAACCACCCCTTACCATCTAGGGTGTACCTACTCAAATGGCTAGACGACTGCCCCTCCTCATGAGCTTCTCTACTAACTCAACCAACCGTGGGTCGTCCCGCTGTGCTCCGCCAATACGCCCCAAAAGAGTAGGCCTAACCTCCAAGGAGGCTAGCAAACCGGGTACAAAGTCAACGGAAGGTCTAAAGTCAAACATAGAAATAAACTCTAAGCTCCGTCGTTCAACGAACAATGAACTCAAGGACAACCTTTTTCTACTTAAGGCATTCGTCACCACGTTACCCTTGCCATGGGTATACGCTATCTCAAACTCATAGGATGCTAAGAATCCTATCCAAAATCATCACAACTGTCCATCTCTCACGCAGACCACCCTAGTCGAACTCGACATCCCCCAAATGCAAGCCCCAAAGGCCTAAACCAATATCAGACAAACACCCAAGGGATACCTCCTTCGAATTTAGACGACCTACGTGAGATGATACTAGTAAAAACGGCTAAATAATTAAGCCCTTGTCCAACTCTGGATGTCCTCGCCAGTCTCGCCCCAAAACCACCGTTTATCCCATAACTGGCTTTGCTTAACCTATTGAGCACATACGAAAACTTATTTCGCTCCTAGAAAAGACCATCACGAACTTATTTAGGTACTCCCTGAACACCCTTCTCATCAAATCAATATGCGGGGGCGTTCGTCAAACCGAATGGCATCACCAGCCACTAATAAAAACCATCCGGAGTCCTAAAGGCAGTCTTCTCGATACTATCCTCAGCCACTCTCAACTGACGAAACCCCGTGGCTAAGTCCAACTGCGAAAATACTGAGGCGCCAACTAACTGATCAAAGAGATCATCAATCCTCGGCAATGGGTGTCTATTCTTCTTTGTGAGTTTATTTAGTTTTCCTTAGCCTACGCAAAGTCTGAGGGACCCATCCGCCTTCATGGCAAAAACTACTGGAGCACCCCACTCCGACATACTTCGTCTTATGAACCCCTTCTCAAGCAAATCGCCTACTTGCTTATGGAGTTCCCTCCTCTCACGGGGAGCCATGTGGCACACTGGCCAAGATACCGGTTTGGCATTGTCTACCAGATATATTCGGAAGTCAATCTCCCGCTCCGGAGGTAAGCCCTTCACCCCCTCAAACATATCCGAGTATTCCCGGACCACTCTAACAGATCGCAAACTCTCGACCGACGTGTCAAGCGATTCTAGATAACTTAGCATAACAGTTTCCATGGGATTACAAGAGGTCTCGAGAGTGTTACCCAAGCGGGTCATAAGCCTAACAACTCTCCCTTCAAAATCAAGAACGGCACCCCTACTGGATAACCAGTCCATGCCCAAAACTAACCCATAGCCCGTGAAGCCCAAAAAGCATCACATCTAAACTCAATGCTAAGTATAGAAACTTTCAAACCCAAACACATCATGGAGCCCCATTTGGGTTTGAAACAACCAAGGGATCATCTACTAAACTGGTGTCTAAGTGCAGTGACTCAACTAACAATGATGAGATAAACGAACTCGATGCGTCAGAATCAAATAAAGTTCGAACCGGATAATAAAGAAATCCAAATTCCAACCTAGACGGTCCTATCCCCATCTGGTACACTAGCCGCGAGGGAATACAACTACCCTCCAGGAGATTCCATACCTTGCCCATGCCCCTTTGGACAATCCTAATAAGGTGTCCTATTCCTTCAAAAGGATAACTACTCGCCTTCTTCTTCCTATTCTCCACTCGTAACCTCCCACCAATGAGGTTTCGTCCTTCATTAACCAAACAACTATTTGAGCCTTCCTCCCATCGTCTATCCCATAGGTACCTACTAGTCCTCCTCCTTCTTGAACCAACTTCTAATCCGACTAACGTCTAAGTCCCTTGAAGTGGTTTTCCATTCTTATCTATCTTAAAAATATCATCTATACGCGGAGGGGAAACTCAAAACGAGAGAGGAAGAGATTCAAAACGGAGAATTCGAAAGATATAGTTATGGCTATTGGGGATTATGCTTTTCTTTCAAAAACTTTTCTCTTAAAAGACATGTTTTTGAAAATACTCCTTTCTAAAATATTCTTAGAAAATAGTTTTTCCTAAAAAAATTATCTGTTCTGGTAACCTTAAGCTCTGATACCACGTGTAACACCCCACACCCGCTATGGTCACTCACTAAGGGAATGCCATAACATCGGTGGAGTATTTTAAGTGAATATAGAACAAAAAAATTACAACAAGACAGATATAAGTAATACTTGAGAATTTAAAACATCATTTCATTTCAGCGGAAAGTAAAACATGTTTGGTTACACCAAAACCATAAATAAGAGTCAAGTACATAATATCCATCCTGATAAAAACAAAAGTACATAATCCCACTACATAACCTAATAGCCATAATAGAAAAGATAAACTGAGCTTTACATCCACGGTCCAAGCTCCAAAAGATAGATAAAGCAGTCTGATCAAAGCCCACTAGTGCTAGGCCCACTCTGAAAACCTGAGGGTTGGGAAAAAGATAAAGAAACAACGGGGTCAGACATAAGTCTGAGTGAGTCCTATAACCCTAACAATACAATCATTAAAGTAATTAGGGTATGATATAAACAAGGTACGGTACCTTTGGGGATAATGACTACACTAAGTAGCCAACTAAACACAGGATGTACTAAAATAACCGAAAAGACGCATTTATCCACCCAAGGATAATTACTAGATTGCACCACCCCAGATCTACCCACCCAAGGGTAATTCCTACACTGCACCACACCAGTTCTACCCACCCGAGGGTAATTCCTACTTAAAGGTTGATCCCACTAAGTGTACTTAGTAATTTTACCCAGTAGTTTCTTGTACCCCTAGATGATTACATAGGTGCCGCTTGCCCCTATCTCCACTAGGTGCACCCACTACTCCCAAGCGATCGGCTCCCTACCGTAGATACCCGTGCTGGTCCCACAGTGGGGTGTATCACTCCCCAAAGTGGCAACCCGATAATCAATGGTGCACGGTTTATACCTACACGATGCAACAACGTCTTAGCTACCAGCCCGGGCCCACACACGCATATGAAACCCGTTGGACTTGCGTTGCCACCGCTAACCCGTTTTGGCCTCTTATAGTCAAGCCCAATATGCGTGTCCCGTCCTCGACTTGAGTCGAGCCCACTAAGATACGTTTGGGATATTGGTTGAAATGGGCCCCCACAAGCTACCCACCTAAGCTTGTCATTTCTAGTGAATCCCACTTAACCCTTTAACCATGTCCACCTACATGTTATATATTTTGGTTAAGTCATTAATCATATTTTAATTGCCACTCAAGGCCCCCACAAGCTACTACTTAAGCTTGTTATTTAATTAATTGCCACTTAAGGCACCCACTAGATTTCCACATGCCACCCAAGGCACTTACTTGATTCCCTCATGCCACCCAAGGCACTTACTTAACCCTTTAATCATGTTTAATTACATGTTCCACTTTGGTTAAATATTCTAATCGTATTTTCTATTGCCACCCAAGGCAACCCACTAGTTTCCTTATGCCACCCAAGGCACCCCCACTAGTTACTACATGCCACCCAAGGCACCCACTTAACCCCTCATGCCTCACTACATGCTAATTTGGTTAAGTGTTTCTTAATTAATTAAGACCGTGATCTTCATAAAGACCTCTCACATTAGACCATCTTTTATGACCGCTGGTTAAGCCGGTTGGGTCCGGGCAGCCTTATGTCATAACCGAGTCTAACCTCGTGTCTTTACATTAATCACGTATTTAGTTTGTGCCTAAGACCTCTCACATTGGGCTAACATTTGTAGCAACTGGTTAAGCCGGTTGGGTCCGGGCAGTTTTACGCTACAACTGAGTCCAACCTCGTGTCTTAGTCGATTAATTACACCTAATTAATCACCCTCATAATTTATATTAATTATCCCTAATTAATTACAAATATTTAAGAATATGGGTAGACCTAACTCAATAGGTAAATTCCCAATTCCATAATATGGGTAGACCTAACTTAATAGGTAAATTCCCAATTATGTCCATCCACTTTATGGTATGTTTAATCATACCCACTTCACACAATTTTATGTGTTCATTAATTTTTACCCCATCGTCCCCACGTAAATACGTTAACATGACATACTTCAAAAGAGAAGATTCATCATACACACAATGGGTTCAACTTAGCATATCATTAGCATTATCATTGGTTTAAAAGGTGTCAACTTGTATATATGACCATAAACCCAACTTGCATAAATAACCAACCCAACTTGCATGAATCACATATGTCATAAAGATGGTAACTTGCTTAAGTGTTCATGTCATAGACCTATCATAAAGGTGTCAACTTGCATACATGTCATAGGTCTAAAAGGGATGAACTTGCACATGTACTTATGTCATACATAGAGGCAAACATGCATATATTATGCATATCATAAAAAGAGACAAACTTGCACATGAACTTGCATCATAACTTGCATATGAACTAGCATCATAACTTGCATATGAACTTGCATCATAACTTGCATATGAACTTGCATCATAACTTGCATATGAACTTGCATCATAACTTGCATATGAACTAGCATCATAACTTGCATAAAACCAAATACTTAGCATGCATAAAACCAAATACTTAGCATGCATAAAACCAAATACTTAGCATGCACAAAACCAAATACTTAGCATGCACAAAACCAAATACTTAGCATGCATAAAACCAAATACACAACTTGCATAACATGTTACATATAACTTGCATATAATCTCACATATAGTTTGCATAACATGTTACATATAGACTTGCATATAATCTCACATATAGCTTGCATAACATGTTACATATAGACTTGCATATAATCTCACATATAGCTTGCATAACATGTTACATATAGACTTGCATATAATCTCACATATAGCTTGCATAACATGTTACATATGAATCAATGTTCAACATAGTGTTTTGCATAACATGTTACATATGAATCAATGTTCAACATAGTGTTTTGCATCATGAAACATAGCATTAAACTTGCATATAGCATAAAACTTGCAAAACACACAACATACATTATACTAAACTTGCATAAACACATTGATTCCACAAACATAGCCATATCTTATCATATCCTATCATAATCAATTTAACAATTGATTATTAAGGCTATAGAAACTCACCACTAAACTCCCATAAGCAAACCCTTGCCAAAAATCACCCAAAAACTCTAGCCTTGAACATAAAGCTTGCAACTTGATGATGAATGCAAGCTAATGATCACTCATACAACTCAAAGATGCTTGTATGAACATGAAAGCCTTCATAGAAATAGTTTTATAAGAGGATGGAGGCTAGAGATTGAGTAGAGGCCATGATCATAGAAAATTTTGGCATAGTTTAGTTAGAGGATAGGATTATGAGCATTTAGGGCTAGCTTAGGGTCTTATTTATAGGATTATGTTGTGTTTTAGGCCCTTAGATTAACCCTAGGTTAGATTAGGACCATCAGATCTCGGAAGCTTTCAGAAACCAGCCCCAAAACACAGCCCAAACTCTGAAATGGTGCACCAGGCCATACTGGCCGAGCACCCCCTGTCGACACCCAAGTCGACAGGGCTGTCGACTGGGTCTAGCCAAGTCGACTGCCCAGTCGACAGGGCTGTCGACTTGGTTAGCTAGGCGGGATTTTTCCCGCCTGGGCCCAAGGGCCCCAATTTCGAAATTTGAACCTAAATTTTAAATCTGTTTTGAACTTTGAATTTTCTGTAAACTTCATTGGGCCATAACTGGGCCATACGGACTCCGATTCTCGAAAACTCGGACTCTATTTCGCGTATTTTTCCGAGACGAACGCAATGACGCAGCCCGTTTCCCCCAATTCTCACATCTGAGATTATTTATTCTGTAATTAGTGAATTTTAGCATTAACCGAAATTCGGGGTGTTACAACCACTGAAATTGCTTTACTCCCAAATCAGTTAAGACTTTACAAAGGTGGGTATAGTGTTATTGGTGTGGTATGAGCAGAGGTTTTGGACATCCTCCTCAAATGGGGTTCTACCACTACTATTTATAGAGAATTCAGGCCTTGTCAGTAGGGTAATGTCTCACTTGATCTTGCTGTATCAAAAGATAAGCTCTCATGCAATGCGGCTTTCAATGGTTTGCTGATGGAGGTGGCAAGGTTGAAAGTGACTGGCTTTGAAGGCGACATGCTATCCATGCAGCAAGATCCATGTCTGATATGCTCAGGAAATCAATTCCAAAGGCTTAGGGAGAGCCTATCGATCAAGACGATAAGCCTTCTTGATGACTCAATCGTTAGGTGTTAAAACCCGAATGCTTGATTGTTATCAAAGTCTTCTTATCGGTTGGGGTGATAAGCCCTAGGGTCTTGATTAGCTAGTTGTCATTGATAATCTTTTGTCGTTCTGCAGATGATCTCCAGTTTGATATAAATCATTCCTTTCAATCATGTGGATGGGTGGCAAGCTTGTAGCTGATAAGCACTAAGCTACATGTTCCTTGTGTCTTCGATAAGCAGAGTTTCTTCTTCTTTTTTGAGCAATAAGCTCTTGATTGACAACCTTATTAATCAAGTTTAGAAGGAAGCACGTGTAATTACCGTGTAACATGAATTTATAGTCATATGAGTTAAACTAACATACTAATTTTGATATCTAATCTAGAAAAAAAGAAAAAGGAATATAAGTGCACATAAAATGATAACCAAATTAAGCTTGCAATATTAAAGATAACAAAATGTAATATGCATTAAAGATAACAATGGAAGATTATTTTGTATTAAGGTCCTATAAGCCACTGCAGCTTGGATCACTCAAACTGCCCATATGTTGATTGTTAAGTATAATATGCATAGTTCATCATCCATAACATATTGATAATTATTACAAATGCATCTCTTTTCTTTCACAACATATATACTCCTTAAGAAAGGAATATAACTTGCTCCGTGTTATAATCGAATGTTTGGCAAATATTTATTCAAACCAAGGCCCTTTACAACGTAAAATTAGTACTTCCATCGTCTTTTACCATGCAATTTTGAGAAGTTCAAAAATTAAATGAAAACAATTAGTTATATTTAGAATTTATTCATAGCTGGTACACACATACAATTTTAAAATTATTTAAAAGTGCTAATTACTTAGGCAAGTAAGTAGGTTTTATATTACAAGTGAAAACTCCTCACGTAAGAGAGCAAACACTCCCATTTATATTTTAGTAAACAATTGCAAAGAAAAAGGGTACATTACATTTACCACTTTTTTTATGAGTATGGATAAATTTAAATGATCATATTATATAAATTTGGAGAACATAAAACATAAAAAAAAAAAAAAAAAAAAACATGCATATGATCAATCACCTACATATTGGAAAATGCATCAAATCATGCATTTTTAATATATTAGCGTCATCAATACTAACATTCTTTTTACATCTACGAAGAGGAAAGACGAAAATGAATTGAAAACCATCTTTTATGGAAAGAGGTATACATTTCAAAATAATAGGGAAGTACAAGTACAAAGCTTTTATTAACTCATCGTATCATATATACATAGAAGAATATGAACTCGCACTTGGTAGAAATACAGTCTAAATAGAATAAAAAATCATTTACGAAAAAAAAAATGAAGATTCATAAATGTAAAGAAGGTACAATTTAATCTCAATATGAAAAAGGAGTTTTCAAAATTAGACGAAAAGGAAAAAAAAATAACGGTTTAGGAATTTAGGCTAAAAAAGATGCATATGCTAATATTAATATAAATGAATGATAAAATATCATAATCTGTATTAGATTCAATGTGAAGATTCTATCGTTTGTTAGTCTTTTCAATAACTAAATTATAGGCAGACCACGATAAGATAAAGAATGAAGATAAGTTTATTAATATTTTCAAGACATTTAAAAAGAAAGTGAAGAAGTCTATACATAATAATAAGTTTTTCCTTTAAAAAAATACGCAAAACTCATGAATTCGAGGAAACTATGATAATCAAAGTCATTGACAAAGAATAGGGTAAAACACAAAAGATAAAGAATAACGGATCAGCAAATACTAAAAGGTAGGCTGTATTTCTTGGACTTCATCGTCGTGATTGATAAGATGAACTAATTAAAAATAAAATATAACCATTTACACATAAAAGAAAACTTATTATGGAAAAAGCAATCCAATCAAAACTAGCTTAGAAGATAACTAAATGATGGTAAATCTTAGATGATAATCATGGAAAAGAAAAATAATAATCACACAAGTAAGGTATTTCCCTACAGCAAAGTTATTTTCATGCCCCGGGGGGGGGGGGAGGGGGAGGGGTCCAAGATAGGAAAATATAAGAAGAGAGTACGAATTGAGTTGGAAATAGAAAATGAATTAATGGATATTAACTTTTTTAAAAAAAAAATTATGTTTGCTATTGAAGATTTATTTCAGCAATTAAAAAAATGAGTTATTTAAGTATGTTTGTAGTTAAGGTTAGAAAGTGCTAAGTAATTCTTGAATTGACGAGAGATTAGATTTGAGTTGAGAGTGAATGACAAAATTGAATATAAATGGTATTTTATTGAGTTTCTTAAATTATAAAATAAATTTCATCTTAATGACAGCACTTGAATATGATGAAGATTTGCTAGGAGGATATAATTTCTTTTACATAGACAGTAAGTCAGGATGGCCGAGTGGTCTAAGGCGCCAGACTCAAGTTCTGGTTCTCGTGAGAGAGCGTGGGTTCAAATCCCACTTCTGACAGTTATTTTTTTTTTTCCTTTTTTCCTTTTTTCCTTTTCAGGCGTACTGGCATGGATTGCACGCTGTATTAACACGTTGCTGCCCAAATTTCTTTCCCTCCGGCAACTGAGTACTTACGTAAGTTATGCATGCTCAATGGAGAAGACTTTGCCATGTTTATTACATCCAAGATCAATTTCAAGATTCAAATTATCCACAAAACGCAGTTTGCTATACCTATAATATTAATGTGAACAATGACAAGTTTAATATAAACAAGACATAATCATATAGACAAATTTTATAAGAACCAACCGATACCATACAATGGAGAATCTCCTAGTAAATGGATCAGCAGAGCTCATAAAACCAATCTCTAGTCATGAAATAGTACAAATTGCTGAAGTGCCATTTTTGAGAAAAACAAAATTTCTTCATTCAAATACATTTTTTCTTTTTCACTTCTGGTGGTTTTATATTTAAACTCCCAAAAATAAAAATCAGCAGGTCAAAAAAACTGAATCAGTTTGTTGAATATGATGAATTGATGTATCTTCTCTTGTACGTTGATGATAGATTACTTCCACGAGTAAAATGGAGATCAGCACTCTAAATCAAAAAAATAAAATAAAGCAATGACTGGATAAAGAGAACCACAAAATGGAACTCCTTGATATGGAAAACCATGATATAGAATAAAACCTAAAATAAAAGGATAAGGGAACTTGTATCGCGATCTTTTCCCGGAGCGCAATGGGCTTTTAAGATCACTTCTGGATCTAGATCTTTTACTAGTAAATCCTGGTAAAGCCCTCAGACGGCGTAGTTTTTTGAAATGAGGTCCCCGGTGCTAAGTGCTTTACTGATGTGTGTTGTAGCATATTCAATTTGATCTCATTCCATTAGTTCTGTCAATTAGTATATCAAGTAACTACCATATATATACACTTGGATTAACAGGATTTTTGGTTATGTTGGACCATTCCACATTTGAGAAACTTCCCTCTTCAAATCAATCTTCCAACAATAAAGCTGGCAGCTTGATATATGTTGTAATTGCACATGGTGAAACATAACACACACACACACACACGCACAATTGGACTGGTTAGCATGTATATGACTAATTCACATAAAGAGCTATATAGCGAAAGGTCAAATGCATATTACATCACTTTGGAAGGTACTCCAAGGCATGGATTGAATGTTAAAGACAAGAGTGGCATGGGTTACATTACTACTAGTTATTGTCTTATTATGTGGGTGATTGGGAGAAGAAAAAAATCAACTTGGTGGCATATATTATTTTAGGTACTTTCTGTTCGTTGGATATGAAGTTATGCAAATTGTGGTTGTCCTATCAAGTACAAATGCAGAGTTGATTTTCAATGGAAGCTGTAAAAGAACCACAATATCTACTTTTGTTGGATGGTTTGCATGGAACAAATCAACAAAAAGATGTTGTAGTTCATTCAGATACAGTGCCTTTAACTTAGCAAAGAATTGAACTTACAAACCGAAGATGAACAAAAGTTGGTGTATCTCAAGATAAGAAGACGCATAAGAATGAGAACCATGTGATATGTTGATAAGCCGTCATTAATTTTGAAAGTCGATCAGACATGATTGGAACAAGAAAGTGCTGGTGCGCTACTGGTTCTCCTGAATTGGGGAGTGTGGTGTTTGTTTTGGTTTGAGTAACATAAAAATCGAATAATCATTGGGGATCATAAAGATCAAAGAGTTGATGAAGTTTTGTATGATGGTGATGAATGGATATTTCCAAAACAATCTTAGTGGAAGACGTAGGAGACGATCAAAGACACAACGGAGACGATTGAAGTGAAACTGAAATCCTACAGAAGAAAATTGGGGAAAAACATGAACTTACAGCCTTGCCCTAGCATTTAAGTGGCTATATAGGAGCTTCTTAGACACCAGGCCAGACCTGATACCTCGTCAATGCATCTACGCTAATTTTAGTTGGTTTAGGAATTAAATTATTATATACAGGTATATAATACCTGAGTTTTAGTCAACTCGGCAGCGTTTTGATTAATGTACGCCTACACAACAATCTTTGTTCCAAAACACCATCTAGCGAGGCTGGTATTGATGCAGTTATTTATTTGTACTTCCGAACATGGTTCATTAATGCCAACAAGTGTCGATCTCACGGATCAAACTTGTGACATTTAATCTTGTTGTATAAACTACCAACCAGACAAGCCACTCATGTTGGCTGATGTATTTATTTATTTCCACGAGTTAAATGGACTATTTAAGTCTGAATGAACATCCTTGCATATACTTTGCCGATGTATTTTACAATCCAATCCATTGCCAAATTGAAACAATGATATCAATCAAAGGGTTTGGATAAAAGGCGCAAGATCAGAATTCCAGTAAGAATAATAATCCATTTGTTAATCTAGCACATAGCGTGAGAACCTAATGATATTTTTCTTTGAAAATTCTAGAACAGTGCAAAGTATTTGGCTAATATACAGAACAAGAAAAACCATGCAATGGCTTAGAATTATCACATTGGAAGCACATACTCTCCTGATGTTAGTTTTTCAAATGCCAGGTATGAACCAACCTATTGACATATATAGAAGCTGATTAATCTGTTTTACCACGATGATAAATTAAATTTTGAGTTTAACAGAGGAAAAACATAGAAAACAAATAAAAATATGCTAAAAGGTAAAAGATGTATTTCACTTACAAAGTACCAAATTTCACATAAATATGCTAATATCTAACACTGATTTGTTAAATTTGATTGATAATGCTCTATACATCTTACGTTAACTACAATATGTATTTGGCAAATATTTTAAAACCTAATCCAAAAAGTGACATCTTCATAACAATGAATTTTTGTTTTATTTAAATAATAGAAACAACTACAAGCGAAAGCATACCTAATCATCATCAGAATCAGAAGAGTCAACTCTTCTATCCTTGATAGCAGGAAAAAGCAACTGTTTTGGATCTCTGGCCGGAGACATAGCTGGTGTTGTCTCCCTGCTCCTCTGAATTCTATTACTACTCCCTTGCTTTGGCAATACTTTCACCTCTCTACAAACCTTATCAATCATTCCTAGAAAATCTCTTACAATAACAAACAGTCTCAACCCTTCATGTTTTCCAGAATCCCCATGAAAATAATCTGTAGTAGTTTTAACCAGCATCCTTATTCTCTTCTCTTCCTCCAAAAGTCTAGTTACATCGCTCTCTGCATGTATCACAAAACCTTTAAGTGAGGTCAAAAACTTGCTTTCCTCATCGGTGCCTTCCATTTTATTCTTAAGGAACTCTTTTGTGTGAATTAGTCTCTCACCAAGACTTGCAGCAGTGTGCGTTAATGCATCTGCATCCAACCCTGCTGCTTTTTTGACATTCTCAAGTTCATTGCTAAGGCCAGATACTACTTCAAACCCTAAGTTGTGAAAATATGCTTTTGATTCAGTAGAGTGGTCATCAGATAGATCATCTGAGTCAATGCTAGAGACACTGCTTCCCCTTTCTTTTGACATGCGTGAAGCACGTATGCCTTCTGTTCTGATTATTTCTAGGACTACGAAGTGGAGGAGAGTTGTTTTCCCATCGGTGCCCCGGACGTCTGAGAGCTTGAGAAGTGTGTCAAGTTTGAATGCTTGCGCATCTCCTCGGTAGGTGCCATTGTTCATTCGATTGCCAGTTTTTAGGACGGCTTCCAGTAGCTTTAGGAAAAGACGACTGGCTTTGAGCTCCTTACATGCTGTCTGAAAATATAGGGGAAATTGGAAACAATGGCCCAACATAAGGAAA
Organism: Allium sativum; assembly: GCA_030737875.1. Lineage (NCBI taxonomy): Eukaryota > Viridiplantae > Streptophyta > Magnoliopsida > Asparagales > Amaryllidaceae > Allium > Allium sativum. Next base: position 198,455,790 of record CM060911.1, read on the forward strand.
AAATAAATAGTTTTAAGCACCTGTATATTTACTTATCTAAATTAATTGCTTCAGTTCAGTTTAAAGGGTCATGGGCATTTATACTTCAGTTATAAAATTTGTATCTAGGCTTCTAATTTAAAGTGTAAACCCTAAATTTTAAAAACACATGAAGGATTCTTAAGACTACAAAGTACAAAAGAATGAGGCTCTCTGTACAAAATTCCACTTGTTAGAACCATTGTATTATTTTATTTTATACATTCGTTAAATTAATGATGACATTTAACCTCTTAAACACAAATCTTATAAAGCCCCAAGATACTTGCTTTAATCAAATGTGAAGGGAAAAGGAATGAAAATAAGTATATGGTAGTATAATCAACAATGCATCTTCAATGGTATGATAAACAAAGTCTTTCACTGGAAAGTTTAGCTAGTAAGAAACTAATTGTAAGTTTGTTACCTAACACATTGTTTTGACCCATGATCAACCGAAGTGGTCAAACATACTTCATAGAAGTTTTCTTTTTCTTTCTTCTGTTCTCGTTGTATATTACAGTTAGTTATGGTGTGAGGGTGATTATGAAATATAACACCAGAAAACCTTACATCTATTGTTTGAAAAGCATCTGAAATAGTTGACATTTCTTCAGACAGAGAGGCCATAAAAAGCAATGCTTCAATTCTTTCGTAAGCAAAAGGTATTTCCACTAATGTTTTAATGAACCGTTCTGGAGGAGCAAGCTGAGAAGGATCCGAATGTAATCGGAGCTTAAGCTCTTCTTCTGCTGTTGGTGCCATTTTCAACAGTGTTTGGAGTAGTTCCGAAGGAAGTTCATTTCCTAGTGTGCAAAAAAAAGCAGGTTAGGAAGTACAGAGTAATACAGGGTAATTTTTCTTTAAAATAAATTAAATTAAATAAATAAACAAAAAAGAAGGTTGCTTACTACTACTATTACCGTTACAATTACTGCTATTATCAAACCGATTGCTACAAAGGTTTGACTTACAATAATATTGCAAAATGAAAAGAATGCCCCAGATAAAACAAAACAAATGGGAGATAGTAAATCTTTTATATTTATCACTTCTCTTTAAATCTATCAAAAGTTATATGCTCAAATAAATATATCATTTTTTTAATATGTAAATAATGATAAACTAATAGATTTATATTATTATTTTTGAAATATAAAAAATCAAGAGTCCAAATCTATTAAATAATAGTAAAGCAGAATATTTTAAAGCTCTCTCCTTAATTCTATGAATATTCTCTGTTCTCCTTCATTTTCTCCAGATATTTTATTTTTAAATTACTTTATCATTTTACACTTGTTTACTATTTCTCTTACATTATTTTACCTATTCTGTCATTTTACATTTTGATATGGACATTTTAAAGTTTACACAGTTATTTATTAACAATTAGCTTTTAACATTTGATATGTAAATCCACATATTAAAATTAATTACAAAACCCGAAGTTTAAGTAATTTAAATAAATTTAATTAACTAATATTTCTTTTAAATATTAAAAAAATGACATAATTATGTTTTTTGGCTCAAAAGACCTGCAATTTAAATTTTCTATAATCATTTAAGTATCTCATTTCTTTTCTAATATTTTACATTTAGTACCATATTTTATAATATTAAAATTGTTTAAATAACTTTAGCAAACTATTATTCATTGATTCTCCTAAAAAATCACATCAAGGTTATCCATATTCATATTAAAAAAAAAAAAAAAAAAAAAAAATCAAAGATACAAACATGTCAATCATTTAACATATATTATACACATAGATAGCAGTCACAAGTTCAAAGTTTAATTTACATCAATATATTTACTACGTATTGTACTGTAATATTAATGTCAAATGCTACATTTAAAAATTTATTTAGTTATTTACATAACACTGCATAATATCACTTAACATTGTACATTTAAGTCAATATATTTAAATTAGTTATGTGGTTTTGAATCTAACAAATGAATTCAAACAATAAATTGTTGTTAGTTCGTATAATTGGCGCTAAGTGTGATATTTTAAAATGTATACCATGTTCATATTAATAAAAATCGAAAATTTATTTTTTCTTCCAAATATTAAGTTAAATAAATCTCATAGTTTAAATAACATGTGTAAACTATAATATAAAATTTAATATATTACACATTTATCTCAATAAATTTACCATAAATTAAAGAAAACAATTTCCGTTTTAAATACATGTATTTTAATATTTCTACAATTATTTGTTGGACCTTCTAAATTATTTTGTAAGCTATAGAAATATAAATTACACAAAATAATAAATAATAATTTTAATTAATAGTTTATGTATTTCACATCAAAATTTAGCATATATTGCATAACAATGTTCTTATTTTGATGTTAAAATAATAAATACTATTTTTAATAATATTATCGTGTGCAACGCATGGGTTACACGCTAGTACCTTCTAAAATCAAATTATTTCAAAGAAAATCAATTTTTTCAAAAAAATTATGATTTTTTAGAAACGTTCGGACTTGTTTTAGAAAAGTCACAGCTTTCAGCTCCAGCTCTGATCCACTCCTCCGCTCCGACCCTCTCTCTGATCATTCCAGCCCCTCCTTCAGTGGATCCACATTTGGCTTCCAACCCAAACCCCATGTTGGCCGAAGCTAGGCTCACACTACCTCCCTTGGATCCTTCTAAGCTCCCTCCTATCCTTTCGCTCTCTACTTGCCCTGCAAGGATCAGTCATTCCTACGCGAACGTTGCTTTTGCCGCTCCTCCCAGCCGTCCACTTCTACCCCCTCCACCCAAAACCCTCTCGGCGGCCAACAAAGGCTTATCCTTCCATTTCCATTCCATCCCACGCACAATCGAAAATTTGAAATCGAAACATTGTTGTTTCAATTGTGCATGATTGGGCCACATGGTCAATGCATGTAGGAACACAAATATTTATTTCTATTGTGGTTCTTTTAGTCATTCAGTCGTTCTTTGTCCTCTTAAAAAGAAGTGACAAAAAAATCATTTTCATTCTCCTTCTGGTTCCCAAAAAACTCTTCCTCCTTGTATCTAATTATGATCCCCTGCCATATCTCGCCCCTCTGCCGATTACGTGTCCCCACTTCTCTCTCCTCAGATTATCTCCTCTAATCCCTCTCCACGTCTTCATTCCCTTCATTCTTATAGTCAAATCTCATATCCCTCCCACTTTTTCATGGCGCTTCCTCACTCTTCTGCCAATATTGTCGCCGCCTCAGTTGTTGTTAGCTACTGGAGTCTCCGGACTATCATGCTTGTTCTCGCCACCACCTTCCACCCTGATGGTTGGGAAGTTCGGATCCTCTCTTATAGCAAATTTCTCATCTGATACCCTAGTACCGACCTCTTCTCAGCCGTCTTGAACGTCGCTTTCTGGCTAAACCAGGCGGCTCACTCTACCTCGAGCAATGGTTTCCTGCTAGCAAAGTTTATATATGAGAATACTGGCCGATCTCTTGGATTTGTATCTAAGGTATCCCTGCCCACCTTCGACAAACGCATGAAGCGCTAGCAGCCATCCTATATTCCATTGGCTTCTTCGCCGACGTTGACGACTGTGATTGGGCTAGAGTGGAGCATCGCTTTGTATTTGCTTGCTTTCGCCTGATTAAGAACATCTCTATCCCTTGCTCCTACATTATATCCCTCAATAACTCAGAATCCTTGATCTCTGTAGACAACTGTGTCCACGTCCATCCTGCCCTGAATCATGTGCATCTCCTGTTGGGCAATGACTTTGACAAAAACTGGCAATTCCTCCAGGATCCTCTCCAGCTCCCTTCCCCTACGCCAGCTTATGAAAACCATTTTGATGATATGTTCGTGGAAGCTACCATGGTCGATCATATCCCCTTGTCCCTCCTCTAGTCAACCAACCTCTTACCCCTGCCCCTAATAACTCCTTCGAGGTCGTTGGGCCCCGTAGCTGTGAACCATGGCCTTCCCTTGAACTCCGGTAGGAACCTAAAGCAGATTTGGACCTTTCCCACCATCCCTATTGCCTCTTCTCTCCCTCTTGTAACCCTTTGTTTGTCTTAAACCCTCTTCCTCTCTTCCATCCCCTTCCCCTCTGATTCAAACCCCCCTCCATCCCCATCCCCCAGCACAAGTCCCGTCCTCTTCCACAATCAAAAGGAGCAACAGAGGTCATCCAGACCAGACGGTAGCTTTTTTCAACCTGTTATATTTTCTTCTACTAATTATGCACTTAACAAGAAACTTGCACGTTGCATGGGAGTTTATTTACTACCCAAGCATTACTCCGCCATGCAATCATTGAAAAAAAGAGTGTTTGTTCTTTCTCCATGAAAATCTTATCTTGAAATGTTAGAGGACTAGGGGACCCAAGTATGCATTTTGCAGTTAATTCCATTTTATCTCATTACATTTGGATATTTTTTTCCTTTAATAATCAAAACTTGTTGACCTCTCACCCTCTATTCTTCATCAGTTAGGTGGGTCTACCCTTACTGATTGGGTCTCCTCACAATCCTCTCGGACTAGTGTCTAATCCTCCTCGACTCTAGTTCTCAAATCACCCTTCAAATCAGTTTTTAGATTTGAACGACTATGGCTTCTAGAAGCAGGTTTCGGCGATTTCATTTACATTGACTGGTCAACCCAATTTGTATCTAACTCCACATTCACCTCTGTCGTCACCAAACTCCGCTTCCTCCGTAAACGTATTTTGCCCTGGGCTAGATCTATCTGGGACTCCATCAGATCTCACATTTCAAATATCTAGGATGTTATTCTGAAGCTCAATATCAAGGTGGAAAGTGTCACTCTCAATGATTCTAGTGTCGTCCGTCTCTACAACCTGGAATTTGAACTTTCAGGACCCATGAATCAGGAAGAAATCGACTGGAAGCATAGATTTAACTCACATTGGCTAGATGAGAAAAACACTGTTTACTTTCACAGATTGGGCTAACTTTATCTTCGAAATCGTTCACGATGAGTACTCTTACTGGGATTCTTCTGACCTCACTAACCTCTTTATGTCTCACTTCAGAAACCTTTTGAGCCAACCCTCGTCCACTATGCCCTCTATTGACTGGAACCTGCTTTATCCCGATCAGACCCTATCACCATTGACTATCCGTCCTCTGAGGCCGAAGTTTTCTCTGTTCTCAAGGAGATGGACGACGACAAGTCCCCTAGTCCTGATGGTTTTGGCCCTTTGATCGTCAAACACTTCTAGAACCTCATCAAAGCTGACATTCTTTCCATGTTCAACGAATTCTACTATAAAACCATATAACATCACAAGAATTAACTACGCCAAAATTATCCTTCTCCCAAACACGTGGCGTCACCTCAATGCCGATTTTCGACCCATCAACCTCATTAATTGCACCTTCAAACTCATCACCAGAGTCTTAGCCAACCGCCTTCAGTCCCACCTCACCCAACTCATTGGCGAAGAACAGCCCGCCTTCATACATGGTCGTGACATGCTTTGATTGTGTTGCGGCCACTCAAGAGGTTGTCCCCTTCTACAACTACACTCCACTCCTGGGGTCCTCATCAAGCTCGACTTCTCTAAAGCTTTTGACACAGTTAACTGGAATTTAATTCTTGAAATCTTGACCCATATAGGCTTCCCTCCATGCAAATGCAATTGGATTCTCAACATTCTCCATTCCAGCATGTTCTCCGTGTCGGTTAACGACTTGAAGGTGGCCTCATTAAGTCTACTCGTGGCCTTATGAAAGGTAATCCCCTGTCTCCGCTCATTTTCGTCCTTGTTGTTGACGTCTTCAATATCATGATCAAATTGGCTTAAACCCAGAACCTATTTTCCAACACACCTCTTCCCTCATCTTCATTGTACATCTCTAACATCCAAGTGACCGATGATACCTTCCTCTTCTCCACTCCCTTCCCCGAGCACATCCATTGCTTGGAAGTCACGTTTCACACTCTTAAGCAGATCTCTGGCCTTTCTATTAATTTCAAGAACAGCTCAATCATCATGCTTCATCTCTCGCACGCTCAATTCTCGTCTATGATCTTTCCCAATCACTTACCTTGGTATTCCCACCCGTCCCACTAAACTTATCCGCTCCACCTGGACACACCTCATTTCGAAGATTGCTTCCCGTCTCTCTTTCTGGAAGATTTCATCCCTCTCGACGGTTGTCCGTTTTATCCTTATTAAATATGTCCTAACCTTCACACCATCCTACTGGCTCTTTTACCAATTACATGACGTCTTGGGCTATCTCCAGCATCGACTCTATTCGTTGATCCTTCCTTCTGCAGTAGTGGCCGGATCAAATCACTTGTAAACTAGCATACTGTGTACAAAGACATTGTCCAAGGAGGTCTGGGCATTCATAATCATTGAAACTTGAATATTGCCTTGTTCTCTAAATGGCTTTGGCGTTGTCTCATACTGGGTTCATTCATCTAGAAAACTTGAATTCTTTCACTCCACTACAACAACAACCCTTCCGACATCTCACACTCTACCTCCCTTGGTAACCCCTATCTGTTTTGGCAAGGTGTTCTCAGGGTTCTTCCTTGAAGTCGCCTTTACTTTCAAATATATATTGGTAAAGGTCACTCCTGCTCCTTCTGAAATGATATCCAACTCTTCAACTGCTTCTTTCGCCACCTTTTCCTCGACCATTATGAGCCTCACCTAATCACTCGCTTAATGTCCACAATGTTGCCCTCCTCGACCTCCCTTGTCTCTCTCTCTCCCATCTCCCTCTTCTTCGACAATACACTGAACCAATTCATTCAACTCGCTCACTTACTCCTGTTCATTACTCTCGCATCTCAGCCGGATCGTTTTACTTGGGCCCTCAACTCTAATTCTAGCTTCACCGTCTCTTCTTGCTACCACCAGCTCAGTTTCACTAGCGGATCCTACTCTTTCCCTAAGCTATAGAAATGCAACTCCCCTCCCCCCGCTCATGCGTTTGTTTCTTCTGTTTGTGTCTTGTTCATGATAAGGTGAATATCAAGGACATACTGATACACAAGAATGTCAATGTCAACTCTACATGTGTTCTCTGGTACACACACGAGGAATCCTCTACCCACCTTTTCTTTAATTGTGACATCTATTATCATATCTGGGCCTCCTCATCCACGCACATTCTGAGTCTTATTCCCACTTGCTCCTCCTACTACAAGCACTGGCAATACTCTTGGCCCAACTCTGCTCTCGATACTTTCATTGTTATCTATTGTTGGCCGATCTGGCAAGAAAGAAACTCACATTGTTTCCACCACACCTCACGATCCATAACTGCTATATGTCACAAAATCACATTCTTTTACGCTTCTTTGACAGGTTCTCAGGCTCTGCCTCCCTTCCGCTGTAAACTTGGCGGTGGGCATAATTCTTTTGGTGAATCCGTTGGTAGCTCAGAATTCTCCGGCCCTTCCAGTCGTGGAATTTTTTTTTCAGACCATGATAGTCGTTCTGTTTCTCTGCTTTCTTGACGTTTTATTTTGTTTCTGCTTTTGATGTTGTTAGTCTTTGGGTTGTTTTGTTTTTGCTTGTATATCCCATACTTATGTAGCTTAATCAACTTTATCATTAGTCAGACTCTGATTTTTTGGACCATCAGTCAGACATGTTGATCGGACTATATAATTTATTATCTAGTAGTTTAACTGGCTATGTAGTCGCGCACTACACAACCGTCTTGCTAAAAAAAAGAAGCTAAAACACAGTCTAAACGTTCTTTGACGAGAATAAATAAATTTTAATCAAAAAATTATTAAAATTAAAATATAAAAGATTAAAAAATTGTTTAGAAATATTTTAAAATTTACATTGAATTCAAGTTTGTCCATCATAATTCATAAACATTCAAGAAACCGAAAATTGTACATTTCTACTTTTTCAGAAAGTACAAAAGGATTTTATTTTTTCTTGAAACTGGGTACTTTACAAGGAATATATTTTTTAGAAAATTGGGTATTTTATATGCAAGATTAGATAGTATATAACATACTACATGACAAGTGGAATCGACCCCTGCAACGGGGAATCGAACGTGTGACATCTTGCACCATGTCCAAGTGTTCTAAGCAGTTTAAATAGTGTTTTGTCAAAGGAATAATATTATTTCGATCAGAAAAGTAACAATTATCAAAAATTCTAATTCAAAATAAGCTAATATTATTTTAAATACCTTTGAGAATTAAATTTCTCTATTTCTTTAATGCAACAAATCAAAAATAATAATGTATATCAGTCGGTACTCACCGTTAAGCAATACTAGTTTTTTTTTTTTTTTTGGTTACGTGTCCAAAAAAAGGAATATAGTTAACATATAGTGATATAGGATGATTATCTTTCCAATTTTATGTAATGGGTTTTCACGAATTTATAAGTATAGATTAACACAGGACCGGTCCAAAGAACACCCACAAACCCCATGGGCTTGGACAACTCATTAGATCAGAGACTTCACTTAAATTAAGTACATAGCTTTCTAATTAATCAAGGGAAGGTAGCATTAAGTGCACACAGTGAATTTCTTGAACACTCAACTACGTAAAATAAGATAAATGATTACCATCGGTAAGCGCTTCACAAACTTCCTCCGTTTTCACACCCATTGCTTTTAAAGATATAGCCAAATTTTGTGACTTTTTAGGATCAAGAATCCTGACATATTGTGGACCTGCATCCTTCGCTGGCAATACTCTCTTCCCCTCTTTATTTTCACTGTATCCAAATAAGCTTTCAATCATCTCCTCGTTGAACCTGGAAAATTCAAGGTGGGCATTTTAACTCCTAAATGAATTGCTCGAGTACAAACAAATTGCTCACTAAATGTAGTGTTAGAGGTTATTTCACATATGCACCACACCAGCAATGACACTGCATTGATGTTTTCCTCGGTATAACATACCATATAGTTTTCAACATGTAATATTATCACTATACATTGCATAAATAACACTTACTGAAATGAACCAGCTTGCACCCTATCCCAAACCATAGACTGAGCAGGATTTGCCTGAACTTTATCCCAAAAGAATGGCTTTAACTTAGCTTTTGAGGCGTTTGAGTCATCATCAGCACTTGAATTCTGTCCAGGTAGCTTTGGTGCAAGAGGCGGTTGTTTGTTAGGTTTTACATGTAAGGGCCTTAGGAGAGGGCGTGGCCCACTACTTTTTGGAGGTGGTGGGCCGGGGGGAGGTGGAGGAGCGGATTTTTGAATAGGAGGAGGAGGTGGAGGTGGCGGCTTTGTTTCAGTACATCCATTGGTTGGCTCGTTAGGAGTACTGGAATTTGTTTCAAGTTCATCAGGCAATTTAGCTTCAATATCACTGGGCGACTTAGTTTCAGTATCACCAGACGACTTAATTACAGTAAAAACATTGTTCTGGTTATCATCTACTTTTAATGGTTTTGGTGGAGCTAATAGGCCACCTTGACTTGACTTTCGTGAGGTGGCTGGCATGAAAAACAACTAATCAATATTCGACATGATTTTCACCTTGTAACTTTTTTTATTGAGATGTCTGATGTGTGGACGCGCGCGCACACACACGCACACTAGTGTGTAACCCGTGTGTTGCACACGACAATATTATTAAAAATAGTATTTATTATTTTGATGTTAAAATAAGAATTTGGTATGAAGTATATGATGAATTTTGATGTGAAATACATAAACTATTAATTAAAATTATTGTTATAGTTTGTGTGTAAATTGTTTCTCATACTTACGCAAACAATATGTATGTGTGTGTATTTAAGAATTTTTTAATCATTTTTTTAATATGGTTTATATGTTGAAACCGATGCATATTAGTAATTTAAAATGTAGACGTTTGGCTTTAATATTACAATGCAATACACGATAAATATACTGATGTATATGAGTTGAACTTTGAACTTATGATTGTTACTTATGTGTATAATTTATGTTATGTGATTGTCATGTTTATATATTTGATTATTATTTTGTTATTATGAGTACGGTTAATCTTGATATGATTTATTAGGAGAATCAATGAATAATAATTTGCTAAAAATATTTAATATTGTGTAATTAATTGTAAAATATGGTATAAATGTAAAATATTAAAAAAGGATTAAGAGAGACTTAAATTATAATAAAAAATTCAAAGTGTAGGTATTTGAAGTCGAAAAACATAAATTTATCATTTTTTTAATAAGTTAACTAAATTTATTTAAATTGCTTAATTTTTGGATTTTGTAATTAATTTAAATGTGTGGACTTAAATATGAAATGTCAGGAAGTATCTGTTAATAAATAATTGTGTAAACTTTGAAATGTCCATATGTGAAATAACAGAAGAGGTAAAATAATATGAGAAAATTAGTAAATAAGGGTAAACTAATAAACTAATTTAAAAATAAAATATCTGGAAAGAATTGAGGAGAAAAGAGAAAATTCATAAAACTACGGAGTGAGCTTTAAAAGGTTCTGTTGAACCATTGGATATATATATATATATATATATATATATATATATATGATAAAATTTATATAGACACAAGATTTTGACATAAATAGGAGGATACAAAATCTTAACCATTGGATTGTCCTCTGATTTCCACCCCTCATATAAAGACAAGTTAATCATGTAGCTGAAATTTTATATTCCTTACTTTGCGTCAAACTTTTATGTCCAAATGTTGTTCTCTCTCTCTCTTTATATATATATATATATATATATATATATATATATAAGGCGGGTTACATGACACCCTTATTTCCACCACATTCTTTTTTTCTCTCTTCCCACTAACTCTCTCTACCCACCAACTTATTTTAATATGAATAAGTGGCTAATAATCGGGTGCAAAAGGAACGCTGCCCAATAGGGGTGTCATGGAGCATGCCATATGTGTGTGTGTGTGTGTGTGTGTATATATATATATACAGAGAGAGAGAGGGGGAGGAGCGTTCCACTACACCTCTTATATTGCACGTAAACGCTCCCCCTTAATCTCAGCCATACAATGTTCTACTCATTCTCTCTCTTCCTATTTTAATATTCTTTCTTAGTGGGAAGAGAGAGAATAAGTGGAGCATTGTATGGCTGAAATTAAGGGGGAGCATTCACGTGCAATATAAGAGATGTAGCGGAACACTCCTCATATATATATATATATATATATATATATATATATATATATATATATATATATATAACGCCTATATGAACAAAAAAAATAACACAAATCAGAAGATACAAAATCTCAGCCACATGATTATTTAATTTGTCTTTATGTGAGTGGTGCAAATCATGGGATGATTTTATGGTTCAGATTTTGTGCCCCTCAATTGGTGTCAAACATTTGTGTCTAAATACACACACACAACCCTCTTTCTTTCTCTACTCCCTCACCCTCTCTTCCACTCACTCATAATTTAAGTATAAATGAGTGATTATGGTTCAGATGCAAAAGTAGTGCTTCTAAAGAGAGGTGTCATACAATCGTTACATATACATATGCATATATATACATATATTACACACACACACAAAAATCCCTGATATTAAGATTAATACGCCAAAATGACCTTACTCATTTTTTTACTATGAACTCGATCCATACAATCAAATGTAACTAGTTCTAAATTTATGAACAAACAAACCTTTCTACAATGTAGATCCATGAGACTTCGTTGAACAAAAAAGAAAATATAATACAGAAAAATAAAGGATAGAATTCAAACTTTCGCATGCATCTTGAATGTATAGGCTTGACTTCAGGATCACTATGTTTACTCAACTATTGGCTACTAATGATTGATAATTTATGGATCAATACTTGATTGATAGAAATGGAATGTCCAACTTTTTCATGAAATCTAAATCAAGCAATGACAAAGAAAGGTGAATACCAGAGCAGTCACTTAAACTTAAACTGAGGAGATGTTTTTCATCGTTTCTTCTGTATCCTGAGTATCGACTTTTTTTTCGGCAACAGCAGAAGAAGCAACAAATAAGAATAGAAGCAAGTATGGCAGTGGATGCTGCAGTCAAAACAGCAATAACAACAATATTATTATTTTTACCCTCAGAATTTTTTGAGCTATGTTTCTTTTTACGAGGTGTTTTTTTCTTTGAGTCTTCGGAATTCTTGGAAGCTAGATACCGTCTTGAATTTGATAAATGACAAAATAGCGACTCAAGATAATCTGAGAACCAGTTCCGCAGAAACTCTTCTTCTTGCATTTGTATAGGAATGTTCTGTTTGATCAGGCATTCAAGAAAGCTTTGGTTAAGGCTTTCTTGTATGGTTATCTTTTCAAGTAGTTCTTCCTTTGGGTTGATTTTGGTCGAGTCCAGAAATATATTCGCTGCATCTTGTTTTATAGCAATCAAATCTATACCACATTTAAGCCACATCTGTTCTACCTGCAGTTATCTAATTTCATCATATACAAGTCATTCAAAATTTCTAACCATAGCATGTATGGGTAAAAGTAATCACAAATATGATCTATAAGGATTAAAAATATAAGTCAGTTTAGCGGATATTGTACACATTTTGAGAGACATGTTACTCCAATTGTCAGGAATTTGTGTTGGAAAATGCAAAAATTACAAAACAAAAACAAAAATAAATAAAATAGAGAGATGTAAGCAAACAACTTCATCAAGCTTTCATGTAAAAAAGGTAAGAACTGCTGCATTAGTTATGATATGTAACCAAAAGAATTCATAGCAATTACCTATCCTCTCATATGGTACTTATCCCGTTTCACATACCCAATTCTAAGAATAGACCAAAAGGCCATCTTTTGCTACTTAAGATACTTGGAACATTTTCTTATATTCACGAAAAAATCACACTAAATATTTAGGGAGTTGTACACTTCAACAGTGAGGAGCATATTCGTTAAAATACAATTTACCCTTGTGGATGCTTATATTTTCAAAAACGTCAGACAATTCATAGCCAGTTGCAACACTAGTACATTCATAAAACAGTGCAATTTCTTACCATATGCTCATCGAAATTTGATTCTGAAATTGAACCGGTATCCACTGCATGCCTTGCTGCCAAACTTCTCAGCATCGTCCCATGAAAAAGAATCAATATCATCCCCAATAATTCAGTTCTTTTCATGTTTCTGAATCAACCCATTTATTCATTCCCTCGACAATTCCATCCAACACATTTCAATAGCTCATCCAAACAATTCAAGCAACAATTTTCTGAGGAGAGCTTCGTGGAATCAAAAGATTTCATTGGTCTCTCCTTTCTAAAGTAGGCAAATTTTAGTTTGATGCAATAGATAAGCGTATTACGAAATAGAGAAACTAGGGTTTCAATAATTTGTAGCAAAATTGGGGTAAATTTTGATGAAAAGGAGGAAGCAAGAGAGAGAAAGAGAACGCGGGAGAAACATTTGAGGGATTAATTATTAACCATTCAATTACCTTAATCTGACTATTTATTTTGCTATGTTTAGAAGCTTAGACGAATGCAGCTTGAATTGGAATGGGCCTTGTTATCCCGTTTGGTCTGGTTCTGTCCCACTCATGTTCCTTCTTTTCACACCCCACATAATTTAAAAAAAAATCTACGCACCTCAGTTTACCCTTTCATCCTTTATTTATTCCAAAATTACCTTTACTTTTTCTGAATCACGTTCAGCTGGAACGTTGTTTGTTCACCAACCTCGTTTGGCCCGAACTAGGTTATTACGCAAACTTCGATCGACCTGAATTAGGTTAACATGTAAAACTCGTTTGATCCGTACTAGGTTTATACATGAACCCCACCTGAATTGCACTATGTTTTTACATATACATTGTCCCATTGAAGCCTATAATGTGGTTATTTCTTTTAACCGTAATTGATTGTTTCAAAGTGCAATTTTGAAAAATCTAAAAATGTATAAAGTAATAGGGTGTGAAAGGAGGAAAACAGGGTTCAAATTAGGGGTGAGTTTTCAGTCTGTCCGGTTGGTTTAAGATTAAAAAAACTCAAATCGAACTATAACCGAAAATTTTCCAAACCGAACCGAATCAAAATAATTTCGATTAATTCGGTCGTTAACCGATTCGAACTTGAAGGATTTGTTATTATTTTAATGATGAATTCACTTAAAGTAAAACTAAAATTCATGTTTGGAGAATTTTTATTCTTTAAATTTTATGTTTATAATAAATTTGACATATTTGCAACAAATGTCTTTGTATTTTATCACTAAACTAATTATTTAAAGTATTACAACACTGTAAAATTAGATAATAAATTAAAATTTTCGTTAATTCGGTTAAACCGATAACCAAAAGAAATTATTTTTCAAACCGGTTTAGTTATAAAACCGAAACGAACAGACTGAAATGGATCGGTTTGGTCGGTTAATTCGGTTTGAACCGAATATTGCTCACATATAATTCAAATAGAATTGGCCCTGATCTACTTATACTTGGATCTTAATAATACTAATTTATACCTAATTGAATCAAAAATACTTTATTTCAAGAGTTGTTTGGGCCTTTATAAATTTGAGGTTTTAATAGCATTTGGTTAAGAAAGGTCAATTTGAAAATTTAGTAGCTCATAACAATAAATTTTATTGTTCTTTAATCTTTCAACTTTGTTATTAGTTCTAATTTTTCCCGCACCTCGGGAAACATAAGATATGCGAAAAAGTACTTTCTTCTTTCCTCTCATGTCTCTTGAAATACATATTGAAAACATAAAACACAAAATGAAACTATCCCTTTTCAATTTTCACTAAATTTATCGCATATTTTTCAATTAAGATACGTACTTTGGCACCTGCGTCTGAATAAAAATTTATTTAGGTGGTAGTACATAGTCATGGTACAAGTCAAATGTAGTATATAATACAAGTCGGCATATGTTTAGTGGTTTGAGTCAAACATTGTGCATGATTTGGACCAGTGACCTCATGGATCAAGTCAAAGTGGAAGTGTAATTCTCCATGTTTTGAAGAGCCAAGCTATGTGAAAGATTATTAATAATATAATTTATTAAGGAATAATTAAGAGAATCTGATTAAAAGAATTATTAAAGAGAATATGAAAGAACGAAAATTAGACAGTTAAATATGGGTAATTTAATGTAGTAACAGTAATTAAAGCAATCATAATCGACCGTGTGAGTAAAAAGGGGATAGCTTGGGGTTGTGTGGTTAAAGGGCTTACAGATGGAGGTGTAAAAAGTTGTCGGAGATAAACCAACGGTGCAAAAGGTTTCATTAGACATAAAACAAAATATTTAATGATAACTTATTCTCATTTCTATGACATTTTTGTATTGGAAAAGGAAATATTATTTAATCTTATATGATAAGACTGAAGAATATCATGATTCATGCCGTTCAGATTTGACAACCACAATATATATTTTTTATGTTGATCACTTGTGTCTTTAAATTATGTTTTACCCTAACTTTGTTAATTCAGTTTAAGAAAAAACTAGTTCAATCTACATTTCTGTATTAATTTTGTCGAGGTGCGTGCTAGAAAGCCTTGATTTAATAAATATAATGGAAAATGTCAAAGCTTAAAGTGGATCTACTATTCATTAACATTAAATTCAAAAAACTGTAGCGATTAAAAAGCGCTACGTGCTATAGCGTGGATTTTGTAGGGTTTAGGTTATTCAAACCCCTAAAATTTGAGTTGCACCCTTCTTTCAAATAATCGTGGTAAAGAATAATACTTTTCTAATTATTTTTGTTTAGATTAACCATTTTCTTTTTAGTTTTTTTTGTACACCACGCAAAATAACTATGTAATACCCCCATAGCACCACGTAGGGCAACCCTAAAGGCACACTATTAGGTTGTGTCTTCAGGGCACCACGCATGGCTACAGCATGGTATCCTATGGAACGGTATTTTGGAATAAAAACATTCTAGAGAGGGAGGCTGTGACACCCCACGTCCGCTAATGTCACTGACAAAGGATTGCATTAAGTTTCGTGAAGCGTTATAGGTAAACATACACAGAATATTACAAGACAGATATATAGAATAACAGCGGAGTAAAAAAAATATTTATCATAAGATACTGTGGTCCAAAACATCACATGTCTGAAATATAAAAGCCCAACATAAAAGTTATTGTCTTGTACTTCAAAAATATCAGAGTACATAAAAGAAGTAAAATTTCCCAAGAATAAAATATAGCCATAGCAACAAGGATATGAGCTTGAACCATATATATCATCAGCTCCATCAAAAGTAAGCAGAATCACGGTCAAGCCTGAGTGTTTCCTCCTTGAGAACCTGGGGGAGGGGACGGAAGAAAGAAGGAGAAACAAATAGGATCAGACATAAAGTCTAGCGAGTCTAGTGACTTTTAGCAAGTAAATAAATAAAAGTAGCATGACATGCATGTAAAGTGGATAAGAGAGATCACTACATAATAAACAGGTGTGACAGCGTAGACAGGATAAGGTATATACGCTTCTCTAATGATTACTCTGCACTATTACTAGTATAACCAGAATGAGATGATCCCTTCCACTATAAGGTGGTAGACTTAGGCATACGTCCAAATGTACCCTAACTACTACCCTAATCGATCGGCTCCCTACTCCATAGATATTCTGTGTCGGCCCCACAGTAGGATGTATCACGTCCTAAAGTGGCAACCCCTCGTTGATGTGCATAGCCTCATATCTACATGTGTCACGGTCGTCTTATCCCGTTCGGCCCAGCTCAAGCACGCACATGGCCCGGTCGGTTTGCGCCGCCAACACCGCCTCCACGTTTGGATCTCTTACAATCAGTCAGTAAGTGTGCCCCACCTCCGACCTAGCTCAGAGTTCTCTACTCGATACATACTCCGGGTTACTGACTGAAACGAATCCCACACAATATGATGTAAGCTCTCCCCTATGTCTTGTATCCCCCACTAAGTTTTTCACAGGTTATACTTACCCTAAGGGTGTCCTTAATTATATAACCCCAAACTTTCTATCGGTTATGCTTACCATTAGGTGTCTTCAATTAAATAACCTTATCGGGCTAAGTTTGTGGGCCTATATGTAAATATTACCCACCCCCTCAGAATTACTTAACCCACCCACTGTCCAACCAATTTTACTTAACCCTAACTTTAGTTCATAATCATGCAATCCCTATGGATTAGATTCGGTTAAGTAGTCCAACTTATTACCATGTCCATTTATGGTTTATAATGGGCTAGATCTCCCACATTAGGCCTACAACTTGCGGATGCTGGATATGTCGGTCGGGTCCAAGCAGTCTTATTCCACAGTTGGGTCTAACCTCGTGTCTTAGCCCGATTCGTATTTCCGCACTTAGACCTCTCACATTAGGTTCAACATTAGTGGCTGCTGGATATGTCGGTTGGGTCCGGGCAGACTTTCACCACTAATACAACATAACCTCATGTCATAAGTGCAATTACAATTCCTAATTGTAATTACTAGACATTCCATTTTTATCCAATTCTTACCTATGTCTTAATAGGCGACCATGTCCCCACTTTTCCCCCTTTTTAATTATATGTCCAACTCATGTTTGTATTCAAATTATGTCAATGTTAACCTTTTTCCCTCCAAGTTCCCTAACTAGCATGTTCACACAATTTACGGCATGTATAGGCTAAATAATAGCCTAATCATAAACGATAAAAAGGGAAGATAATGGAAATATGACAAAGGTGAATGTGCAAACATAACTAGCATAAACATATACTAACATGGTGAACATATAAGCATAGATCTAATGAACTTATGGCAGTTAACTAGTTGTAACATAACAAAGGTGATAAGATGAACATGACAAGATCTAAATTTAATTTAGATGTCCAACAAGTTTAGATCTAATATGAGAAGCACAAGAGGATCCAAATAATAGACTAGATCTGATTAATAATTTCGGTGTCCACATAATACAGATCTAATAGGTAATTGTAGATCTAACAAGGAGGGAATTAGATCTACATCATAGAATGTCCACATAATTCAGATCTGATAGTTTATAAGTAGGTCTACACAATTAAAGTTTAAGATTCACATCATGGCATGTGATAGGAGTTATAACAGATCTAACAAGATAGAGATTTAGATCAGTAGTTAAAATAGATCTAGCACAAATCATAGAATGACACCAGGACAGATCCAATAAGATAGAGATTTAGATCCAAATCCTAACCAATTCAGAATGTCATATATGTTCATGATTTACAATGGATCTGATATAATTTAGGCATATGAACAAATCCAAGCCATATTCGTGTCATATTTACTTTTAAATATAAAAATCTAAAAGCAACTAGAAACTCACAGTGTTACGATTAGAAAATATAAGAAGAATGGATCTTGAATCTCTAGATTTGATTTGCAAAGCTGAAAGTTGTAGGGGATTAACAGATCCAATTCAATTCAAACACTGGCAGAGTTTGACCACCATGAATTCTCAATGAAGAAATTATGAGAAATGACCACGTATATATAGCTGCCATACCCCCTGAAACCGACTGCCACATCAGCCCTAGGGGTGTCGACACCCATGTGGGTGGGTCGATCCCGGTGTCGACACCCCTCTAGGGGGGTCGACCCCCTAGAGCGGTAAATCTGCTGCCACTTTTTCTTTTTCAAATTCGAACTGCTCTGGATAAGGTGCTGACTCATATCTGACTCCTATGTGACTCATATTTATATATATAATCTTTCTGCGAGTATACAAACTTAAAACCCTCATAACTTCTTCATACGGTGTCCATTTTACATAAACCAAATGTCTATCTTGACCAGAATTTCGAGTCGGACGCAATGGCGCAGTCCGTTTTCCTTAATTCCGAATATTAAATTAATTATTGTTTAATTTATCCTCTTTTAGTGTCATTAAAGTTTTGGGGTGTTACATTCCCCCTTACTCAAAGGATTTCGTTCCCGAAATCTCTAAGTTGAGAAGAATGCATATCCTACCATCCATCATCCATCTACTCATCCATCAATCACTGGCATCCATTGTCCTTAAAGACTTCAAATGCTTATATGAATATATGCAACAGTGTGTGTATATGTCCCAACACTAATGCGAAAGATCAGACGGTCTACTGATTCAGTTGACCTCCTTAATGCAATGTATGTTAATGCCATGAATCCAATATGTATGCAAATAAACCTATTATAACATGTAAGTCCTATATGTGTGCACAGCCATTCGTCCAAATGCAACATCCATGTGGTAATACATCCATTTCCATCCATAAAAGAAAAGAAAATGCACACACATCCATATGCAGTATGAGAGTGATTGAGCCGATCTAGTGCCTAATGTGTGTGTATATGCATCCACAGGCAACCACTAGCAAACACTTCCATCCACTTGCATCCATCAAACATAACATGTCTCAAACACATGTTTACGTCCATAGAAGTCTTATCTAAAGGTCAAAAATACCATGGATAGGATATATTCAAATGATAGAAACAAGCACAGATAAAACTTAGGAAAAAGAGTTAAAAATGTACCCTCGAAAAGAAAAGGGTACGAAGCACGAATCTTGTCTTCAGTCCCCCAAGTCGCATCCTCTGGGTTATCTCCCCATTGAACCTTTAGCAACTTGATCTCTTTATTGCATAGCTTCTTGACTTCTGATCCAAGAATACGGGAAGGAACTCTCCTGACTGTCGCCTCCCGTTCCACTTCTACCTCTTCCAATACACTCGGCTCAACAACTTCTACGGTGTCATGCAGGCACTTCCGCAGATGAGAAACATGGAAAACATCATGAATGTCGGATAGATTTTTTGGGAGCTTTACTCTATATGTCATTTAGCCAATCCTCTCGGTTATGGGAAATGGTCCCACAAACCTAGGTGCCAACTTCCCTACCGATCCAAAGCGAACCACATTCCTCAGAAGTGATACTTTGATAAAAAAACTAAGTCTCCCACCTCAAACTCGATGTCAGTCCTTGTCTTGTCTGCATAGGACTTCTGTCTATCTTGAGCTGTCTTCATCCACCGTCGAATAAGTTCAATCTTTTTGGATGTTTCCTTAACCATATATGGTCCAAGTAATAATCTTTCTGTAGATTCCCACCAACAGGTTGGTGATCTACAGGGTCGTCCATACAATGCTTCAAAGGGTGTCATGCCGGTGCTGGATTGATAACTGTTGTTATAGGCAAACTCTACTAAAGAAAGGTGCTCTTCCCAAGTCCCTCCGAAGTCTAGGATACACAGCCTCAAAAGATCTTCAAGAATTCTATTCACCCTCTCCGTTTGTCCATCGGTCTGGGGATGATAAGCGGTGCTCAAGCACAATTGTGTACCTTGTGCTTCCTATAAGCTCCTCCAAAATTCACTGGTGAAGATGGGGTCACGATCGCTCACGATGCTGGAAGGTACTCCATGAAGACGAACTATCTCACGAACAAAAATTGCTGCTAACCATGATGTCATCCTCTTACTCTTCACTGGAATGAAATGAGCGCTCTTAGTCAATCTGTCCACTACTACCCAAATACTGGTGTTGCCTTTCTTCGATCTAGGCAAACCATCTATGAAATCCATAGAGATGCTCTCCCATTTCCACCGAGGAACCTGCAAAGGATGAAGTAAACCACCGGGCTTCTTTTGCTCAGCTTTAACTTGCTGGCAAACTAGACATTGGAAGACAAATTCTGCCACATCTTTCTTCATCCCAGCCCAAAAGAAACCCCTTTTCATGTCTCTGTACATCTTATCACCTCCTGGATGAATAGTCATCTTAGAATGGTGGGCTTCTTCTAGGACTGCCTTTATCAATAATCCAGTTTGAGGAACACAAAGCCTTCCATCTTGTCGCAACCACACCTTTTCATCTATGGCATATCTATTGAGGTGACTAGAAGTCTCCCCATTTTTTAGCTTTTCCATGATGTCTAAAATCTGTGGGTCACCTTCCTACGAAGCTCCTATCTGATCCATAAGAGTTGGTCTTATCTCCAGTGATGCAAATAAATCAGGCAAAATATCGCTGGAGGGTCTAAAATCAAAAGCTGATATGAACTCCAAGCTCTCCATCCTCTGCCTACTTAGTGCGTCTGCCACCACATTATCCTTGCCAAGGGTATAAGCAATCTCAAAATCATAAGAAGCTAGGAACTCCATCCACCGTTGTTGCCTTAAATTGAGATCCTTCTGTAAGAACAGATACTTGAGAGATTTATGATCGTTGTATAACTCAAACTTCTCTCCAAGTAAATAATGGCGCCACGTCTTAAGCGCAAATACTATGGCAGCTAGCTCTAGATCATGGGTGGGGTAGTTCTTTTCATGAACTCTCAACTGTCTACCCCATAACATACTACTTTCCCTTCTTGATCAGAACCGCACCAAGCCCTGTACCACACGCATCAGTGTAAACGGTAAACACTTTACTCTCGTCAGGCAAGGTCAAGAATGGGGCTGTTGTCAGAGCCCTCTTCAGTTGTTGGAAGACAACGTCACAGTCTATATCCCAAGAAAGCTTCTCACCTCTGTTGCATTTTTAGGAATCTACCAATCTTGCACAGCAACTACCTTTGCGGGATCTACAGCTATCCCTTCTTTGGAGACCACATGACCTAAGAATCTCACCTCTTTTCTCCAAAAATGGCATTTGGAGAACTTTTCCTTAAGCTGATGCGCTCGGAGAATTTTCAAAACTTCTCTCAAATGTTGGGCATGCTCTTCTTCGCTCTTGGAGAAGATCAAAATATCGTCAATAAAGACTACAACAAATTTATTTAGGTACTTCCGAAACACCCTACTCATCAGATCGACAAAATAGGCGGGTGGATTCGTCAGCCCAAAAGGCATAACTAACCATTCAAAGAAACCATCTGAAGTCCTAAAAGCCGTCTTATCTATGTTGTCCTCAGCCACCCTTAATTGATGAAATCCCATGGCCAAGTCTAACTGGGAAAATACCGAGGCACTAACAAGCTGGTCAAATAAATCATCAATCCTCGGAAGCGGGTGCCTATTCTTCTTAGTGAGTTTATTCAACTCCCTATAGTCAACACATAAATGAAGCGAACCATCTACCTTAGTCACAAATACTACTGGAGCACCCCACTCAGAAATTCTTCGTCTGATAAAACCTTTCTCAAGTAGCTCCCTTACTTGCTTACTCAGCTCCCTCCTTTCCCTCGGAGCCATGTGGCGCACTGGCAATGCAACTGGCTTTGCATTGTCCAACAAATATATACGGAAGTCGATCTCGTGCCTCTGAGGTAAACCCCGAACCTCATCAAAAACATCGGAATAATCTCGGACTACTGGAACAGATTGCAAGTCACCGATAGATGCATCAAGAGACTCTAGGAAACTAAGCATAAACGACCCTTGTGGGTCACAAGAAATCTCGAGGGTCCTCCCATGACAAGTCAGAAGCCTAGCAATCCTCTTCTCACAATTCAAAATGGCAACATACGCGGTAAGCCAATCCATTCCTAGAATCAACCCATAGCCCATAACCCGATTACATACGCATCACATTCAAACTCGACGCCTAACATAGATATTTTCAAACCCCGACAAATCATAGATAATGAGCCGAACGACCAATGGAGTTTGAAATAACTACGGGATCCGCTACCATACTAGTAATTAAGTGCAGAGATTCAACCACAGAACTAGATATAAATGAGTGTGAAGCGCCAGAATCAAAAAGTGTCCTAATAGGATGGTTTGGAAGAGAAATTAAACCTTCCACGGAAATTTTTCTACCTCTATCAGGAGCACTGACCGTGAAAGCATGCACCTTCCCTCCGGAAGTTCTTGCCCTTTGACCTTGTCCCGGCGTTCCCTATTTCTTCGGGCACTCCCTAGCAAAGTGTCCAACCTATCCACAATGGTAGCAAGAGTTCTTCCTTCGCTTATAATCTTTGACTACATGACCCTCTTTCCCACAATTGTGACATTTTCTCTTTTCCTTGCCTTTGTCATTCTTCCCTCCTTTCTTCTGCCGTTGTTGTTGTAGTTGCCCCTTCTTGGGCCACACATTCCTATTTTGTGATGTCTCCTCAGCCTTTGCTTCCTTCTATTCTCTACTTCAAAGATTACGAATAAGCCCTCGGTATCCTTGAGCCAATTCCGCGCTTCCATGAATGTCTCGTTCCCATGGATTAGCTTCCCTCTCATAGCATAGAGTCTATGCAGATCTTGGTGAAGTTATCTGCTCTTGGAGGGGGAGGAGGAGGAATGACTGGTGCAGCTGGGGGAGGAACATTTCCTTGGCCTTCGCCAGGTGTCGTGGCCTCCAAATACCTATGGAACCATCCCGGTATCGTGACGCTCTCTGGGATGTTAGGAATGTTTTGTTCCCCAGACATGCTGAAAAAGGAAAAGGAAGAGATTTATACAAAGGACCAAAGGATATTACATATGGTTTTTTTTTGGAATGTTTTCCAAAACAGACTTTTGTTCTTGAAAATGCTTTCTTTCAAAACCTTTTTAAAAGTAATTTTCAAAAACTTTATCAAATATGGTAGCCTTCAGCTCTGATACCAAGTGTGACACCACACGTCAGTTAATGTCACTCACAAAGGATTGCATTAAGTTTCGTGAAGCGTTATAGGTAAACAGACACGGAATATTATAAGACAGATATATAGAATAACAACAGAATAAAAACTTTATTTATCATAAGATATTGTGGTCCAAAAACATCACATATCTGAAACATAAAAGCCTATTACAACATAAAAGTTACTGTCTTGTACAAAAATATCAGAGTACATAAAAAACAAGAACAAAATATAGCAATAGCAACAAGGATAGGAGCTTGAGCCATACATATCAGTGGCTCTAGCAAAAGTAAGCAGAATCATGGTCAAGCCTGAGTGTTTCCTCCCTGAGAACCTGGAGGGAGGGGGAACGAAAGAAAGAAGGAGAAACAAAAAGGGTCAGACATAAAGTCTGGCAAGTCTAGTGACTTTTAGCAAGTAAATAAATAAAAGTAGCATGACAGGCATATAAAGTGGATAAAAGATATCATTACATAATAAATAGATGTGACCGGGTAGACATGATAAGGTATATACGCTTCTCTAATGATTACTCTGCACTATTACTATTATAACCAGAATAAGATGATCCCTTCCACTATAAGGTAGTAGACTTAGGCATACGTCCAAATGTACCCTAACTACTACCCTAATCGATCGGCTCCCTACTCCGTAGATACTCTATGTCGGCCTCACAGTAGGATGTGTCATGTCCTAAAGTGGCAAACCCTAGTTGATGTGCACAGCCCCATATCTACATGTGTCACGGTCGTCTTATCCCCTTTGGCCCGGCTCATGCACGCACATGGCCCAGTCGGTTTACGCCGCCAACACCACATCCACGTTTGGATCTCTTACAATCGGTCATTAAGCGTTCCCCACCTCCGACCTAGCTCGGAGTTCTCTACTCGATACATACTCAGGGTTACTGACTGAAATGGGTCCCACACAATATGATATAAGTTGTCCCCTTTGTCTTGTATCCCCCACTAGGTTTTCCACAGGTTATACTTACCCTAAGGGTGTCTTTAATTATATAACCCAAATCTTTCTACCGGTTATGCTTACCATTAGGTGTCTTTAATTACATAACCTTATCGGGCTAAGTTCGTGGGCCTATATGTAAATATTACCCACCCCCTCAGAATTACTTAACCTACCCATTGTCCAACCAATTTTACTTAACCCTAACTTTAGTTCATAATCATACAATCCCTATGGATTAGATTTGGTTAAGTAGTCCAATTTATTACCATGTCCATTTATGGTTTATAATGGGCTAGACCTCCCACATTAGGCCTACAACTTGTGGATGTTGGATATGCCGGTCGGGTCCGGGCAGTCTTATTTCACAGTTGGGTCTAACCTCGTGTCTTAGCCCGATTCGTATTTGCGCACATATACCTCTCACATTAGGTTCAACATTAGTGGCTGCTGGATGTGCCGGTCGGGTCCGGGCAGACTTCCACCACTAATGCAACTTAACCTTGTATCATAAGTGCAATTACAATTCCTAAATGTAATTACTATACATTCCATTTTTATCCAATTCTTACCTTGTCTTAATAGGCGATTATGTCCCCACTTTTCCCCCTTTGAATTATATGTCCAACTCATGTTTGTATTCAAATTATGTCAATATTAACCTATTTTTCTCTCCCCGTTCCCTAACTAGCATGTTCACACAATTTACAACATGTATAGGCTAAATAATAGCCTAATCATAAACGATAAAAAGGGAAGGTAATGGAAATATGACAAAGGTGAATGTTCTAACATAACTAGCATAAACATATACTAACACGGTGAACATATAAGCATAGATTTAATGAATTTGTGGCAGTTAACTAGTTGTAACATAACAAAGGTGATAAGATGAACATGACAAGATCTAAATTTAATTTAGATGTCCAACAAGTTCAGATCTAATATGAGAAGCACAATGGGATCCAAATAATAGACTAGATTTGATTAATAATTTAGGTGTCCACATAATACAGATCTAATAGGTAAATGTGGATCTAACAAATAGGGAATTAGATCTACATCGTAGAATGTCCACATAATTCAGATCTGATAGTTTATAAGTAGGTCTAGACAATTAAGGTTTAAGATTCACATCATGGCATGTGATAGGAGTTATAACAGATCTAACAAGATAAAGATTTAGATCAATAGTTAAAATAGATCTAGCACAAATCATAGAATGCCACCAAGGTTACAACAGATCCAATAAGATAGAGATTTAGATCCAAATCCTAGCCAATTCAGAATGTCATATATGTTCATGATTTACAATGGATCTGATATAATTTAGGCATATGAACAAATCCAAGCCATAGTCGTGTCATATTTACTTCTAAATATTAAAATCTAAAAGCAACTAGAAACTCACAGTGTTAGGATTAGAAAATATAAGAAGAATGGATCTTGAATCTCTAGAGTTGATTTGCAAAGCTGAAAGTTGTAGGGGATTAACAGATCCAATTTAGTTCAGACACCGGCAGAGTTTGGCCACCATGAATTCTCATTGAAGAAATTATGAGAAATGACCACGTATATATAGCTTCCAGACCCCCTGAAACCAACAACCACATCAGCCCTAGGGGTGTCGACACCCCTGTGGGTGGGTCGACCCATGGGTCGACACCCCATAAGGGGGGTCGACCCCGATGTCGACACCCCTCTAGGAGGGTCGGCCCCCTAGAGCGGGAAATTTGCCGCCACTTTTTCTTTTTCAAATTCGACCTGTTCTGGATAAGTTACTGACTCATATCTAACTCCTATGTGACTCATTTGTATATATATAATCTTTATACGCGTATACAAACTTAAATCCCTCATAACTTCTTCATAGTTGTTCGTTTTACGCAAACCAAATGTTTATCTTGACCAGAATTTTGAGACGGACGCAATGGCGTAGTCTGTTTTCCTTAATTATAAATATTAAATTAATTATTTTTTAAATTATCCTCTTTTAGTGTTGTTATAATTTTGGGGTGTTATAGAGACTCATTAAAATGAGAGGTTTTTTTGAAAACTTTCAACATCTATAGGATAACTTATTATTTTATGGGTTCAAATAAAATTTGCCAATGGTGTAAAATGGGATAACTAATAGAAAAGAATTTGTATTAGGGAAATAACAGTACATATTCTCGACTATGTTTTCTTTTTCCTTCGCATTGATTCTTTACTTGGACAAAGCAAAGTAAAGAGGCGCATAAGTCGACCACCACTTTTTAAGAGGAAGTAGAAGATAAATAATGAAGCGCTAACATCTCTATGAATAAAAAGAGGATTTTAAGCAAGCTTTAATCAAACCCATGAGAGTAAAACTTTCTGTACTTACCTTCAGACATGTTTACGTTCATATACAATGTTGGTTGAGTATTTTAAATTGTGATAAACAATGATCTGATAATGATAAATGACATTATAAGTGTTTAAAGGTTTAAAATATGATATATTGATATAGTTTAGATATATTTTATGATAAAATATGATTTATTCTCCTTATAATGTTATGGAATTTTAATATGATGTTTTTAACGTCAAAATAAAAGCATGTTTGGATTTTCTTAATTTTTGATAAAGAATATATTTATTGCGAGTTTCCTAAGCGCAATAAAGGAACTTTAGGGTCTAAACTAATATTTAAAAATATTAAAATTGAGATGTTTTTTAACCTGAACTTGCTAATAAAGGAAAATAATTTTGTTTGAATTTTGTTGGGAACTTCTAATTAACTTTTGAATTGTTATAAGTTAATTTGTAAGCAAAAAAATACCTTAGTAATGGAAACAATCAAGGAAATGATTAATTAAATAGACATTATTATTAACGATGGTCGAAGAGTACCTCTCTGCACAAAAAAACCAGAGGGAAAATTACATGTATACATATTAGACTACTTTATGAGGAAATATCATTTTCCATTTAATTACGAGTTTGCCATTATTGGCACGCGATAGCTTTCAAAATTCGACATGTAATAGTTAAAAACTCAACCTTTGTTAGCTTTAAAGTTTGACATGTGATTATAATAAAACATAACGTTTGATATCTTGATAGCTCTAAAGTTTGATATGTGATAGCTACATAGCTCAACATTCAATTGCTTTTAAATCCAACATGTGATGGTTATAAAGTAAACCTTTGATAACACTAATTTTGACATGTGATAACTATAGAGCTTAACTTTTGATGGATTTAAATTTTGACATGCGATAACTATTAATCTCAACTTTTGATAGCTCTTATAGCTTGATATGCAATAGCTATTAGAAATTAACCTTCAATTAAACTAACTTTTGACATGTGTGAGCTAGCTCCATAGTACTAGTGGTTGCTCCTAGAGCTCGACCTCGAACCAAATTACGAGATGTGATAGTTTTGTATGAGATACGTTAGCATGTCATAGATTCACCTTTGATAACTTTAAAATGTGACAAGCGACAAGGTTGCATGTAACAACTTAACTTTCGATAGCATTAAGTGGTGATATGTTAATACCCAAAACTGCCTTGCATCAACTCAGCAATACGGTATGCATTAGATTTCACTTATGAAACTCAATAATTCAAAAGAATTTGAGCCTTGCAGTAACTACGAGAGGTGAAATTCCTTAAGTAAAGAACGGTAAGATAGAATATAATTACTTATTTAAAAGTGGGGATGCTAGGCTTCAGAATGTTAAAGGATGACGAGCAATTATTATTTTGTGCAAACAAGCTATTGTAAGACCTTTATGACAATCAAATGTTTAATCATGACATTGTTTTTTATAACATTGGTGCAAGGCCTTAGTCGCAACCTTTTATCTAATACAATACTGTACCTGGTACAAATGAGAAATTAAAATAAAGGCCCCGGTAGCAACCAAAAATGTCCAACCCACGTATTAAAAGTAGTAAGAATAAAGCTAATGTGGCAATATAAATTAATTGACCATAGAACTTAGATGAAATATAATGTGTAGGGTAAAGCACAATATATGTTTAATTTAAAGTTTTGAATTGCTGATGTTGACGTCAAAAGTTGATCTAATGACGATCAACCCCCAACTGTGTTAATCACACACTGTAATATTCACAGAAATGCAAGAAAAAGGTAAATAAACACAGAAGACACAATATTTTATAGTGGTCCAGCTTAATCCAAGCCTACGTCCACTTATAATCTTTGTTTAAACTGTCGATTACACGTTACAGTAGTTTTTCAGTGGAAGAAAGTAGAGAAAGAAGAGATCTTCACCCAAAATCCTTGTGTTGTACTTAGAATATACGACATGCTATTTTGGGATGTCGAATATGAAACTTCGAGTAACGAATTCAAGATGTTTCTCCATTTAAGGAAATGGTTGTATTTATAGGCGAGCTGGTCCGTTGAGTTGGTATGTCGTGTGGCATATATCTTTTTCAGGCTTTCACACGTGTAGCCTGATCCAGTAAAGTAATTGTAGGCGGTGGGCCCTGGTTTACTGCTGGTGAATAGTTCTTCTAAAAAATAATGGCCTACGTGGAGCTTGAAACTTGGCGTATAAAAAGTTATGCTTGATCAAAGATGACTGGTTATGTAGCCTTAGGAGTAGGACTCCGTCTTTTAGTAAATAACTTTGATTTATTATTCCTGATCCGACCGATCCGGAACGTGGCCATGGACGACCTGAGAATCTGCAGCTACTTCAGCTCCAATAATCACCGGAAGTGGCGACATTAAATCTATCCGATCAGGGTTGTGAAGCAGAACCAGAAGGAAGCAAAGGTGAAGACCTATCTAGGCTTGGATCTCAGCGGACTGAAGATCAGTTGTTCCCCAGCCTTGCCCGGTGTAGGAAATGATACTGGAATGTGGGATCCCTTTCCAACCGAGCAATGAAGTTGTTCATTATTCTTGCTGCTTTTTGAGGTGTCCATCTTGGTGTGTTATCTGACCTCTGAACTCGGCCAGAACTCTATCCATCTCGTCCCTAGTTAGGTATTAACATGGATCTTTATGGGAGGAAGCCTCTGTACTCGCCTTTGTTGTTATTGTTACTGTTGCACTAGCAGGTCGAGGTTGAACATGAGAAGGTGCCGAATCCTTCTTCCGCTTAACCATTGCTTCTTTAAGAGTTGTCGAAGGTCGTAGGGTATATCTGTTTCCCCCTACCCGGCGCACCAGAGTGTTGACGTCAAAAGTTGGTCTAATGACGATCAGTCCCCAACATGTGTTAATCACACACGAGAATATTTACAGAAATGCGAGAAAAAGGTAAATAAACACAGAAGACATAATACTTAATTGTGGTTCGGCTTAATCCAAGGCTACGTCCACTTTTAATCTTTATTTATACTGTGGATTTCAGGTTACGGTAGTTTTTCTATGGAAGAAAGAAGAGATCTTTACACAAAATCCTTGTGTTGTACTTAGAATATACGAAATGATATTTTGGGATGTCGAATATGAAACTTCGAGTAGCGAATTCAAGATGTGTCTCTATTTAGGGAAATGGTTGTATTTATAGGCGAGCTGGTCCGTTGAGTTGGTATGTCGCGTGGCATATATCTTTTTCAGGCTTGGACACGTATAGCATGTTCCAGTAAAGTAGTTGTAGGTGGAGGGCCCTGGTTTACTGCTGGTGAATAGCTCTTCTCATAAATCGTGGCCTACGTAGAGCTTGAAACCTGGCATATAAAAAGCTGTGCTTGATCAAAGTTGACCAGTTCTGTAGCCTTAGGAGTGAGACTCCGTCATTTAGTAAATAAGTTTATTTGTTATTCCAGATTCGATATTCTAGGGTTGACTCGATCTTCAGGAACAACCCGACCGATCGACTAATGACCCAATCAATTGGGTTAGCTTTTGACTTTGGAAGGATGTTGTCTTTATTTGTTGCGACGTTGTTTCAGGTTGACCCATGATCGATCGACCTATGATGACAATCATTCCTGCAGGCCTGAAACGGGCCGATATCTAGTAGTAAACTTTGATCTTGAGTTGTGATGACTTTTGCCAAAAAGTTGGTCAACAGCTAATTGATTTTTGGTTCTATCAAATCCAACACCCCGATGAGTACAAATCATAGATAATATCTCACAGTTATAAGTTGCAGAAACTAATAAATGTAAATGAACACAAAAAACATAGTGGTTTAACAACGTGCCTACATCCACTATTTGTAATTTAGTGTTTATATTGTTCAATTACAAATATAGTTGAACTTTAAGTAATAATATTGAGGAGGTAAGAGGTTGATTCTTAAAATGGTAGAGCATCGACCTCTTAGAATCCAAAAGATTCCTTCAAATGATGTTATGGAGTGGTATTTATAGGTGTAGAGCCAATCTAGATCGGCTAGGAGTTGATGATGGAAATACAGAATAGTGGAGAAACTGGGCGGAGTGGCATAAAATAGTGGACCACGTCATCTGGACTAGGCCAATCCAGATCCGAATCGGATTAGTATAGAATCACCGATCTGGATCCAAAATGGGTTTGCTTGTCATGCCATTTCTCATTACTCCAATCATAAGTGGTGCTTGTATTGACTTTGTCCATCTGAATGCCTTCATCGATCCAACATTGCCAACTTGATCCAACTTCATTAAGATGATGATACCGATCCAATATGAGAAGGGAAATACCGATCCGGGCCTATCAAGCTTATGCCGATCCGAGGCAATATAGTAGATTACAGATTTGTGCATCCGACATTCCAGGTGTATTCGTGATATTTGTTACTTCGAACAAGCATTTCCAAGTTCATGTAGCTATATGCTCGAATCCCAAGTGATTTAGTTATGAGGAATCTTAAGTGTGATGGCCTTGCAAAAAGACGAGTCGGCATCTTGCCCCCAAAATATATCTTGTTATAGAAGATGTGATTTGAACTTTCGTTGACTCGATAATCAAGGTCCGCGATCTTGCCGGATCATTTGTGATTTCTGTGTCCGTAATAGTTCTATGATGGTAGTTAAGTTTGTAGCTTCACCGAGCTATTTTCTAGCACCAGTCGTACTCTACGATCCATTGTTGAGTTGGGTTTACGTCAAGTATTATCCATACTTGGTGATCGAGGTCTTCACATGTCAAGTGTCAGCCACACTTGGTGATCTCCAAACCCTACTATGCTAAGTATAGGTTGTCTTGAGAAATTAGCGGCCTCGTTGAGTCCTTTCAGATACTTTCTATATACAATGGTCCATAGACACACCGGGCACTTTCCAGGCATTAGCTTTACCCGTCGTTCCATAGCCTCTCCCGGATCTTGCCAAGCATAAACCATAGTTGACAATCCTAACTAGGTAAGCCCGCGTTGGGGAGTCTCCTAGCCCTTGCCAAACACTAATCTTACTTGATGATCTTAACTATGCGAGCCTGTGTCGGGGGATCGCCTAGCCCTTGCCAAGCTCTAACTGTACTTGACGATCCCGGTTAGACTAACTTATGTCCGAGGTCGCCTGACCCTTGCTAAGTATCAACCATACTTGGTGATCCTAGCTGCACCAAGCACTTTCCAAGCATAAGTCATACTCGACGATCCTGACCGAAGGGGCTCGTGTCCGATGTAACAACCCAGAAATTCTGAACCAATTAAAAAAATTTATTTTAGAAATTTTAAGGGATTTTGGATATTTAAAATAATTTATTTTAAACAATAACGACTAAAAATTTATTTTAATCGAAGTTAAAACAAATAAATTTAGTTATAAAAGGAGTTTGAAATAGCGCGGCAGTTCGAAAATTCGATTTCTAATTTCAATTTAATATACAGAACTCATTTTAAATCAGAATTGAGCAAAACAAGAAATATTTAAATCTGTTTAATAATATCTTTCTAACGAGGGTAAGAAACTGAAATTTCACTTTAAAAATAAAAAGTTATGGCCAATTTAAATTTCAGAAAAGTCGCTGTAGAATTTATATATATTTAATTAAATATATAGGCCTTAAAAATAGCCATTTTGCAAACTACCTCCGTTTTCGACCAAACCACTTTTGTTGGAACCAGAATGTCAAATTATTGCTAAGTTTAGTTTTCCATAATTTTTTGAATTATTATGTGAGCGTGGCAAAAGAAAATGTGTTTTGTCAATTTCAGTTATATTTAATCGACTTAAAAATGGTCATTTTTCAAACGGTCTCAGAATTCGATGAAATTACTTTTGTTAGGACCGTGTCATCCAAACAAAGCCAGAAAAAATTTTCTGGAATTTTCTGAGTCCGTATGTAGCTCCGGTGAATTTAAATATGCGATCGAATTAATTTAATTAAGGATTTGAATATTAAATTAAAGAATTCAGGCCACAGACAGTCGTTTGGGCAGACGGGACCTAGCCCATTGGATCCGGAACGGGGGCTATTGGGTAGGATCAACTCCTGTTGGACTAAAATCAGATTTGTTTAGAACGTACGGATTTATTTGCAAAATTAAGTAATTAAATAGTATTTTAATATAAATATTTCAATCCAAAACCCTAATCAGAACTTTGAGCCGCCGCCCCCTTCTATTTTCAATGGCCGACGTGCTCTAGACTTCTCCTCCCCTTTTCTTCAAATCCTCACAATGAATTCAAGCACTTCCATAGACAAAATCAAAGAGCTCCGTGAGCTCTATAATATCAACGGATATGATCAAATATAACTATGCGAATTTCACGAATTCTGAGCTAGAAGTCGTCGGCTTCGAAGGAAGCATACGTGATGGGGTCCACCGAGCTCGATGGCGGTCTGGGCGAAGGGAGGTGGAGTCGACTGCTATGGCGTGGCACACTCGGATCGAGGTTCGATAACTTCTGGGGGCGTGTGGCAGAGGATCTTTGTTGGAACATTTGGGTTCGTTTTCACTCCGGTTACAGAACGAAGAAGAAGTAATAAGGAGCGATTTTTCTTTCATTAACGGTTGATGTTGGATTAAGGTGAATAATTAAATATTTAAATTGAATTAATAATATATATAGTGTTTAAACTATCATATCTCGTGCAAATGAACACAGATTTAGACGATTTCAGATCTGTTGGACTCGTCTTGAGAAATACTACATTATGGAACTGATTAGAACAAGAACGGAGGACTTTGGAAATTCAGCCAAATTTGAACGTGAACAGAAATTCAGAAACACGCACGAACGATTTATGAAAACCGATCACGATGAGATTCCTATTTTTAAAATAAAATTATTTATTTATTTCACTGTGTAATTTATATTCATTCTATATAAAATTCATGTTGATGTTGTGTATATATTTATTTCAGTGTTGATTGTTTTATGATTGCGATGAATCATTGAATTGATCTGTTTGTCTCATCTTTGTTAAAATAAGATTGTTGTAAATAATTATATCATGTTTGTTAAATTTAGATTAACGATAAAATTTCACTTCTATCGTTAACATGAAGTATTGTTTGTTAATTTAGATTAACGATAAAATTTCACTTCTATCGTTAACATGAAGTATTGTTTGTTAAATTTAGATTAACGATAAAATTTCACTTCTATCGTTAACACGAAATATTGTTTGTTAAATTTAGATTAACGATAAAATTTCACTTTTATTGTTAACATAAATCAATGTTTTGTCAAATTTAGATTGACAAATAAATATTCATTTATTTGTCATTGATATACATAGAAAATTGTTTACAAATGAAATATTCATTTATTTGTCATTGATATACATAGAAAATTGTTTACAAATGAAATATTCATTTATTTGTCATTAATATACACAGAAAATTGTTTACAAATAAACATGCATTTATTTGACATTAATATACATAGAAAATTGTTTACAAATAAACATTCATTTATTTGACATTAATATACATAGAAAATTGTTTTCAAATAAACATTCATTTGTTTGACATTAATATACATAGAAAATTGTTTACAAATGAAATATTCATTTATTTGTCATTTGTATACATAGAAAATTGTTTACAAATAAATATTCATTTATTTGTCATTAATATACATAGAAAATTGTTTACAAATTAAACATTCATTTATTTATCATTAATTCATATAGTACATTGTTTACAAATAAATCATTCTTTTATTTGTTATTAGAACACATAGAAAATGTAAACAAATAAATTATTCTTTTATTTGTCATTGGAATACATAGAAAAATTTATGTAAATAAATACGTCATTTATGTAGAAACGTATGTTAATATAAAAATGTCATTTGATTTAGAAATGTCATGTTAAATAAGAGTATCCATTATTTGAAAAATGTATTTACATTAAAATTTACTTTTTAATGTAAATGAATCATTAAATAAGATTCATTGTTTGAAAATGTTTTTACATTTAGATTTACATTTTTTTATATAAACGGATCATTAAAAATGATCATTATTTGAAAATGAAAACATGTTAACATAAAAATTCACATTTTTGTTGTATAATAAAAATGATCAATATTTTAAATGAAATATCACTTTTGGTCATTGTGTTGAACTAGAGTTTTTAACATAAATGGAATATCATTTTTTGGTCACTATGTTGAACTAGAGTTTTCAACATTAATGAAATAAACATTTTGGGTCATTTTGTTGAATCAAAATATTCAACATAAATAAAAGGAATATTTTGCCATAAGGACAAAGTCAACAAAATGAAATATACACACTTTTGAAATACACACTTTTGTCGTTTTTGTTGAACTAGAGTTTTCAACAAAATGAAATAAACATTTTTGTCCTTTTGTTGAATTAGAGTATTTCAACAGAAATGAGAGGAGCCATTTTGATCACTTTGTCGAATTAAAATAGAAAAATAGAAAACTAGTTAAACAAAAATCCTTATTTTTGTTTATTGAACTTATGACACCAAAAATGGACATTTGGGTTTAATAGAAAACTAGTTGAACAAAAATCCTTATTTTTGTTTATTGAACTTATGACACCAAAAATGGACATTTGGGTTTAATAGAAAACTAGTTGAAAAAAAATCCTTATTTTTGTTTATTGAACTTATGACACCAAAAATGGACATTTGGGTTTAATAGAAAACTAGTTGAACAAAAATCCTTATTTTTGTTTATTGAACTTATGACACCAAAAATGGACATTTGGTTTTAATAGAAAACTAGTTAAACAAAAAATCCTTATTTTTGTTTATTGAACTTATGACACCAAAAATGGACATTTGGGTTTAACAGAAAACTAGTTGAACAAAAATCCTTATTTTTGTTTATTGAACTTGTGGCACCAAGAATGAAATTTGTGTTAATAGGAAAATGGTTAAATAGAGAGAAATGTTCATGTTTTAATCAAAACATGAATTCATTAAAATATACAAATTTTAATGCTAAGAATGTGAATAGAAATAAAAGTTGCATTTTTATAGTCATGTTAGAGACACATAGAATCAAAAGTTATATCTTTATTTACATTTTAGTGTAATAAAAACAATATATTTTAATGTTACATTTTTATCGTCATTTTAGATGCGATAAAAAAATAGATTTTGATGTTATATTTTTATCGTCATTTTAGATGCGATAAAAAGAAGAGATTTTAATGTTACATTTTTTTTAGTGTAATAAAAGATTGAATAAAGGATTACATTTTTCAGTGTAATAAAAGAATAGAAGAGGTTTACATTTGATGTAATATAAAAAGGTTTACATTTTGAAGTAATATAAAAAGGTTTACATTTTGATGTAATATAAAAAGTTTACATTTTTATGTAATATAAAAAGTTCACATTTTTATGTAATATAAACCACATTATTAATGTAATGAATGAAATATAAAAATGTCATGTTTTAAATTATAAAAACATGTTTACCTTAAAACCCTCATTCTAATGTTAGAAATGAAGTTAGAAAATAGTTCATGTTTTAAAAAATAAACATGGTTACATTAAAAATCACATTTTTAATGTAAAGAAAGAGAATATAAAAATATTCATAGTTTGGAGTGGAAAGGATAAACAATAAAAAAATTACATTTTTATTGTAATGCAATAAATGAAGAAAAATATTCATCGTTTGAAATAGAAATAATAAACAATAAAAATTCACATTTTTGTTGTCATATAAGGAATGAAGAAAATGTGCATGTTTTGAAATAGACTTTTGTTCATTAAAAATAACTTGAATACGAAGTGTAGAAAATTATTTAAAGAATAAATAATTGGAAATCGTCAAACGAATGAATTATATATATATAAATTAAAATAAAATGAATCGCGTTGCTGCAGTTCGTGATTTGAAATCGTAACTTCAAACGATTATACCGAAAGATCCGACCGTCTGATTTTCCCAAAACTAGAACCGTTAGGACCGCTTTGGGAAGATCTTTCCAGTGATATAAATTTTGTTAAAATCCAATGGTTAGATTTCGAGATAAGTGTAAATCAATTTTTTATAGAAATAGCGCCAGGG
Organism: Allium sativum; assembly: GCA_030737875.1. Lineage (NCBI taxonomy): Eukaryota > Viridiplantae > Streptophyta > Magnoliopsida > Asparagales > Amaryllidaceae > Allium > Allium sativum. The sequence goes on from CM060911.1 coordinate 198,492,668, forward strand.
ACGTCCATTGACTCGAAGCATCGTTAAATAAATTTAGCTATATATATATAACGATAAATCGTTATTAAATACTAATAACGATATGAAATGATTTTAAAATATATATATGCGAGGATCATTTGAAAATTCCGAGTTCAATCTCTTTCAAATGATTATACGACGATCTAAGTCGAAGATTTGAAGATGGTGATTGAAGACCGACGATCTTCACATCGAATGGATGTCTTGCTACTGAGGGCCATGATTGGAGTAGCTACCCTGAAAAGGCTTCAGTGGTTGCCGTCCGGACGTACTTGTTGATTGTTTGGATATGCGAGGAATAAGGTGCCTCCGGTTTCGTTCAGACCCAGAACAGACTTGTAAATGGATGGTATGTCTGACGTTGTATTCCTTTATGCTGTATTCGTTGATCTATGCTAAATATATATCTGTTTGGTGTTTAACATTCCTCTCTGAGACGTACGAGCTTAGAGGTTATATATTGGTAGAAATCAATGGTATGGTATGGATTGACAATGTGGCATGCTAAGATGCATGGATCAAGGCTTTTGTTGAAAAGCAGGGCCTTGTGGTTGATGATCAAATCATAGCCTGTTTAGGCATAGCTTTGTGTATATCGTGACTTCACGAACCTCACACTCCGTTATGAGTCAAAAACGGGATCAGAACCGTAGGGAGTGCACATGTTTCTTTCTAGCTAGAAGTGGTGTCAGAGACTTACCAGCCCTGACATTTTTACTTATGTGGATGATGGATTATGAGGTACCTCGGGTTTTATAGGTTGTCAGTGGCCATATTAGAGGTTCAAAAGAACCGGGAAGTGTGTGTTCAGGCATAACTAATCCACTAGCGTATGTGTGGACCGGCCCTACCGCATCCAAGGGTTCACTGCGGGGAATCCTGAGGCATTTGCTAGAGTGTCTCGAATCGGAGAGGATGATCCCTAACCTCGATTCATGATGGAAACCAAATCTCCAATACGACATTATGGATTTGATTGTAAACCTATATATGGCGACATAGTATATGGTACCTATGCCGTCTAGGATTGATACATTTACTTTGAAATAGTTTAATACTGATTAGACACTAATAATGATATTAAAATATTATTTTATACGTATCAAGTCATGTTTGATCATTATAAGGTAAAACTCTATCCTCCGGTTTGCGTTGCATTGTGTGATGGGACTTGAGTCTTATAATGATTTCATTTTTCCAAAAGCATTTCGTCGTTTTGAATAAAATTTATTTAAATTATGCACTGGCAATCCAATGGAGTAAACCCGTTCCGCGTTAGCGGCGTGGTCCTGTGATTAGCCACACTGTTAGATTATATAAGAAAGATTTCTCATACCAGTCCCATGACTGACTCGTAGTTTGTTTCACTTTGCAAACTCGGGTGCCCTCTTTTCCACACGGGCAGTCGAGTAGCTTTTTGCAGATATTTATCTCTTGAGCAGGATTCTGGATCGAAGTCTAAAGCTGTGTCCAGAGCATAGAAAGTCTTCCGCTGTGTATTGTATTAATGTATTGTAATAAGTCTTCCGCTGTATTTTATTTATCGATGTACTCTGATATTCTATACTCTGATGTAACATTATTATGATGTTTTGTAAAAGTCTACTGTTATTGTTCTAATGTGTTGTATGCCCAGAGTTAATGCATTCGAGAATTTCCAACTTTTGGATCAGACCTGTGTGGTTTATGGTCGATTCAAAGGGCGGGGATTTTCGGGTCATTACATCCAAGGTCACTCGACCCTTGCTAAGCACCATCCATACTTGACGATCCTAAATAAGAAATCTGGTCAAGTCTATAACGAAGTTGTCTACTCCCTATCATGCATTCGCCATACATGACAATCCAGAGTGTTTGTTAAAATTTAAGATGTAATTGTTGGTTTAGTGTCCAGTGAGCATTAACCATACTCACCAAACATTTTATTACAGTGTAGAAAGCAAACTCTTTTATATCGAAAGAAGCAGATGGTTTATTGTCGCATCAGAGCATGCCTAAGAATCTCATGGGATTCCGTACAAGAGTGGGAGATTTATCCAAGTTACAAATTCATTAAAAGCGAAGACAAATGAAATAGTTTATCATCACATACAAAGTATGCTTAAGGGCTAAAGGTTAGTCCCATACATGGATAGGCCGACTTAGCTGTTGTTTATTGCAAGCGAAAGTGAAGGTGGTGGTCTATCATAGTGTTGGAGAACGCCTAGGAACTAAAGATTAGTTTTGTACATGGGTTGGCTAACGTAGCCATCATTCACTATCAAATTTCCACACATACTCATTAGTTGATAATGAGTCCTCTTCGTGAGCTAGGCCCAATTCCATGTCGCGCAACCAATGGTTGAATATATTCCGTAGTCACAACTCTATTCATGATATACAATTATAGTTGTCCCTTCCTTGCCATTTTCTTGATCATATCGTGTAGATGTTTGCATTCGTCCGTGTCATGACCGACCATCTCATATAACGAATAGAATTTTCCAGAAGTCCACACATGTTCTGTAGGCTCCCTTTCAGAAGGTCTCCTTGTCGGGAGGTTATCTTTGATATACTCAAATATCCTTTCTAAGCTCGTATTCAGTTGTGTATATGAGTCATTTTTAGGCCATTTTCTGAACTTATTTTCCCAGCGTTAATCGTACTCAGCGTTACACTTCCCTTTATCGGTGATCCTTCATCCTTTGCTGCGTTGAGCTTGAGAGTCTCATGATCCGCTCTTGCATGCTCTTTCCTTAATAATCAATCAACATTGATGTAGTATTTGTAATAACCTACATTGAACGGGCCTACATCCCGACCTAGAAAAGGTCCATCGAAACTTAGAGTCGCTCTAAACAGGTCGCTGGTTTCTATAAGAAATGAAAACGACAAAGCTAGACTAGCACAAAATCAGACCTCACAACAAAATGGATAAGGTTATAATAATCTAAATAGAGGTGCCATATAATAAAACATTAAAATGTCGAATACAACAAATCCTAGCTGTCATAATCAATAAGTCAAGGTACAACATAATGGTTACAGAGATACAACCTGATACTAATACTAATAATAAACTAGGTAATGATCGCCATCGTCAAGCTCCATCATTCACAACACCGTATAGCATTCTCCACCATCCTACCTAATATGTGTTGTTAAGAGGAGAGGGGTCAAAACAATGATTTTGATGAATAAAAGTACTTCAAACTTAATAAGAGAGCCTATTTCTTGCACTTGGCTGTGTAAAACCAACCAGATTTATGCCTAGGCGAATATAAACACACATATACAAATTCCAGCATTTAATGAAAGAGGTATACCATTCTTATTAGTCACTTGCGACCATCATAAATATGGGAAGATTCCCATGATCACTTAATACCTCTGGCACACCCTAGTTACTTATGACGTTGTTTCTTAGTAGATTACGCTACTTCTCTCTCTCTCTCTCTCTCTCTCTCTTTCTTTGTGTGTGTGTGTGTGTGTGTGTGTGTGTGTGTATTCTCTTAACATAGTGCAAGAGATTATAATCAGCCACTTAATATCGGGATTTAGGTTGACACTCAACGTTATTATGACCCTCCCAACGGACCCTATGTTACTATCTAGCTATCATTACATGTGAATCCCAAACCACTAAATACTTTCCTTAGATATGCAGTTTGCCTTACATGCTTGATGAAACTCATAGTATCCCATCCCTAGGTGTGCCCTTGCATATCCCCTACATAAAAAGTAGACAACTTTCGGAGAACTACCTTATTCATCCAAGACCATTTAATATCTCATAGTCATCTGATAAACGTAGACCTATAAATCTCTTAATACCTAATAAGAGCAGGCCCTATAACTTTATCCCAAATCCAAGGGATGGGCCATAAGGAGCAAACCAAGTCCAACCAATTAATATCCTCATAAAATGGATCAGTCATTTAATACCTTGTATCACCCCGCATTTTTAATAATAAAACTGATCAAAATAATTACTTTTGATAATTAATAAGGGAAAAGGGAAATTTTGTGATAATCATAATTTACTACGAAACATAAACCATTGCATTTGTAGCAATTTTCTGATTTATTTGAATATATAATATGCTTCGGACAGAGTTCGTATGGATAAGTTATTAACATTCGAAGTCTTATGTCGAAAAACATCTATAAGTGTAAATGTGCGCAAATATATTATTTTGAAAATATATGTGTCTTCTTCAATTTTAAGGGACTGAATTTTTTTTTTGAATCAGAAGGACACAACTAGTTTGCACATCTATAAATAAACCCATAGAGCAAGCCGTCAAACTCATTTATCTACATGGACGCGAATACTATGCCATTCCCTTTCTCCTCTAATTATTTAGAATTAACAAATATGGTATTTAGGCTATGTCATTCAAGATTTAGAGGAAGATGCTGTAGATTTAAGATTTAGATGTCCAAATTCTCTGCTTGTACGAATTTGTAGATTGAAATAGGAAAGACCACGGATAATAAATCTAAATCCAAATCGAATCCAGAACTCGAAGCACAAATTATAAGTGAGTAGATTTAAATTATTCTGTTTATAATGGTATATATTATTGTTTGATTCCTATTAAATTAAGAAATCTTGATAATTCAAAATTATTTACTTATGGTAATTTATTTCTTATGCGATTTAAGCATAGTTTTATTTACAATAATTCTTTTCTACTGTAATTCATGTTGACATAAGATTGTGCACAGTAATTCTGTAAATTTCAAAGGTCCTTATGTTTAGTTGTTAAAAACTACTATTTATAATTAGAATTGGAAAAGTATAGGGATTGTTGGAATTGGAAAAAAGGGTATAACCCCAGTTGTACTCAAATTTACATAAAATATGTCAACTATGGGGAAATAAATAAATAAATAATAGGAATTAACACATACCTATTAAAATGAAAAGTTAAGAATAACCTAGATTGATTGATTATTAAACGAGAATATATTTCCATAGTTTGGTTTGTAAGAAAAATTGAAAACATAATTATAGCATATAAAAAATAAAGGAGTGGATTAGTGTGAAATAGGGATATAGTCATATTGCGCACAATTCAATAGCTAAAAAATATTTGAAATAAATGTCTTGCAATTATGGGTTTCTATTGCTGCAATTACCTTAAGTTATGAAAATAGATTTTTGTGCAATTTCAATAATCAATCAAATAGAAATATTTCTAACTTCCTAAAGAATAAATTTACAACGACAGAAAGAAAAAAGTGACATAACAAAAGGATGTTATGTAAAGAAACGAAGTAAAGAATCAAGTTAAAAACTTAATAGCTAAATAGGAACATAATCCATTATGATAATTATACGAACACATATGGATCATAATAAGAAAAATTGAATATGTTACCAAGAATAATATTATGATAATTGTGTAGACAAAAAATCGAATCATAATGGGTAGTTTTGATATATGTATAAGTAAGATTATAATATAAAGGCTTATTTTGAATGAACTTAAAAATTGTAAATCAAGTTTAATAAGCATAATCCAATGGTTATGGTTCCATGGTGAAAGTAAGTACTATAACATGAAAGTTAAAATTCAAGGTGAAATGAAACAAGAAAGGGTTATTATGAATAAACTTAAAAAAATTGTGAATAAAGTTTGATAAACATATTCTATGGTGGTTTGTAAAAAGGCATTATATGGTTTTATAGTTGCCTCGTATATAGGCATTCTATAGTTATTCAATGGTTCTACAGTGACCAATAAAATTGATAAACAAGTAATTAAATTTAAAATTTAATGAATTGAAAATTAATATCAATTAATGAAAAGAGAGGTAAGATAAATGCATAACGAGAGATTAGACATAGGGCCTAATAAAATAGCGAGATGCGTTTAGACCGGTCTGAAGGAATCTTGGATGAAGAATACAACTGGGTAAATCATCGCAGGTGTCCGGAGACACAGTGGAAGCATGTCCATTTAATATTTGACAGGACTGGAAGGAAGTTCTAGACATCTTCTATGAGACGTGAGAATACTTTGAAACGGCCCTTCGGGGGATGCCTGTGGTAAGCTACCCCCGAAGGCAGGTCTGTATGGTTCCATCCATAAAGTATGAGTTGGTTACATTCATGTTGAGGCAACTAGAAAACTGATGGGGTGATTTTAGGATTCAAAGGTTGCCTCGGCTCCGAGATCAAGCTTCGTGGTCAGGACCCAATAAGGATAGTAGATCGTTGGATACCTGTCATTGTAAGTCAGTGCGAGTACGAGAAAGACGGGAGCTAAACCAACAGGTAAATGATCTTTCATTATCGAGACATTGGACACTACATCATATATGCTAATTAAGATGTGTTTTTAGCTGTATCTAAAGCATGAAGGCACGGTAAATAGCCGTATCAAAAAATGGCGTGTTAAATTTTTAGATATAGCTCAAAACTGTATCCTGATGTGATAATATACGGTTATTGGCCGTATCTAAAGCATAAGTAGATATGGCTATAAACTGTGTCTTATACGTGTATGTGTGTGTATACATATAACCAGAAACTGCAGCACATATTATTTGTAACACAAAGCATATATAACACATGATACACTAATTCATAATTGTAACCGTAAACAAAATAATTGTATGAAATATTTCATTACATTACAATATATAATGATACATACTATTTGATTACATTATACACGTTATTTCATTACATTAAAGAAGATACATAATGTTACATTACAATAAAGAAGATATGTACCGTTTCATAATTACATTACAATAAAGAAGGTAAACTTCAGCGATCAACCACTCTCACTTTTCAACTTCGACGATCGACCACTTCGATCCTTCACGATGAACATCCTCCAAAATAGACAAAAGATCATGAACCAGCCAAGAACCCTCATAAAACAATACCAAGGTAATCTCAAAACAAACAAGAACCACTGGAAAAACCAAATCTCAAACCAAACAAGAACCACCGACAGAACCAAGCTTATTAGCTTCATCCAAAAGCCAGCAAATAAAACTCAAAGTAGAAAAAACCGACAACTAAATCCATGCTTATTAGCTCATCCAAATCCATGCTTATTATCTTCATCCAAATGACGGAGGCTGCTGCACACACATGTTATAATAGTCAAGGGCGAATACAGGAATATATATGAGAAGGGGCAACAACAATCATCCATAAAAAAAGTTATATATTGATATATAAAAATTTGTTTCATTTTTTCATACCAAAAACCAAAAAGTTACTTCATATAATTTTTCATCTACAATTGTTCCCGTCGAGATTTCATAGATTGAAATCTTTGCATAATGGCTTCATTGTCAATTTCTTTGAAAATATCCTTCTCAATATATGTAACCAAACAAGCGTTAAGCCAGTCGTCTTCCATATGACTACGCAATTGATTCTTGATAATTTTCATAGCAGAGAAAGCTCTTTCAACAGTTGCAGTTGCTACAGGTAAAGTCAATGCCATTACTCATTAGTTTGTACACAAATAGGTAAATTATATGTCTTTTTCTTTCAACCATTTTCTTTACAGATTATGTAACACCTCGTAATTCTGTAACATTAAGTTTCATAAATTAAAGTATAATTAAATTTTAGAAGAAGAATTAAGAGAAATGGGTTACGCCATTGCGTTCGTCTCGAAATTCTGCTTGAGATAGAGTTTGAGTTTGCGTAAATTGGACTCCGTATGAAAAAGATATCCTTAAATTAAATATTGCAGCAAAACATGAAAAAAGAGGAATGAGAAAAGAATAATGTTTAGCATTGTTCTAACTTTTGTAAGCAAAAGACTTAGTAGCTTATTTGGTTGGAACACATGACTTGTATATAAGAGGTACAGAGTTTGATCCCCGCCAGCGCCCAATTTTTGTTTTAGGGGAATGGCTTAAAATAGCCTAGTGTGAACACAATTCAAAAAGTGGTTTAATGTGAAAATGGGTAATTGGGAAGATAGATAAAAAGAAAAAGAAAAAGAACATATATATAATATATATATACATGCATATATATATATATGACGTGTACGCATCATGTAGCGTACGTTGCGCATTTTTGGTTGTCAAGGATTGTTTTTTTAAATGGCCTTTCCCCGATTGGATTTATGACAAATTAAAAGTAAGAAAAGATTTATTCATATATATATATATAAAAATATTTGTATATGGGTAATTAATGTAAACAGTAAAGGGAAAATGTATCTATTAAATACGTATTTCCGTTTGAATTGATTGACAATAAATAATAAAAAGAAAAGATGAACATTAGAATATCACTTTTGTTATGTTAACATTAGAATAACATTTCGTTAAGAAATGTATATTTAGATTAAAATGTTTATTCAGATTAAATTGACATTTTAGTTAAGAAATGTTCATTTAGCTAATGTTTTGTTAAAAAAAAAATGTCCTTTTGGTTATGATATGTTAGGAAAGAACCAATGTGTCATTTATGAAAAAATGAACATTTAATATGCTGAGTCAATGCTGAGTCATTTCTGACTCATTGCTGAGTTAATAGGATAATTCTATCTTGACTGAACGGTTGTGATCATTTCTAGGGTTAATCAAACGGCCTAAATAAATCCGAAAATTCTATATATACAACCTAGCTCTTAACCTAATTCACACAAATAAACTTGGAGCCGTCACGCTGCTGTAAGATAGCTTGGAATGGCCGCCGCCTAAAGCTTAAAGACAAACAAAGCTAGAACAAATATAATTCAAAACTAAGAATCAAAACAACGACTACCCAAAGGAACGCATCTCAATTTTAGAACCTCAGATCTTAGAAAAACAAGACCGTCTTGTGTTGTAAGTATAGTGGCTCTTTAGATGGGAATGCGATGGAATTATATCAGTGTTGATGATGTTGTTTTATATTTGTTATTTGTGATAATTTGAATGTTGTGGTGATTGAATCTTTTATGTATTGTGAATCAAACTATCAACACCTTATGCGAATTGTATGTATACAGTTAGATCTAAATATATGCTTATGCAAGTTATAGATTGCAAGTTAGATTTACGCAAATATTTATATGATTCATATAGGCTCTATGTATATGTGTTTTAAACCAATTGTGCCTACATGACTAGAATAGATCTATATTCACATGTTCTTATGCAAGTGAGAACTTATAATCGGATCCATGTCAAGATCCGTTTAGGATTGATATGAAAGTTTATTGTTAGATCTATGTTTATACATATGTGTTGCAAGTTCACACCCTTAAGTGGTTGTCAAAGTTATACATATAGTTTTGTCTTACGCCAGTTTTATGTTTGAGGTTATGCCTAGACCTATGCATTAACATGTTATACCATGTTGTAGTGGATTCATATGACACCTATTAGGTTATACTATGTTACACCTTTATGTTAGGCTAAAACTATATGATTCATGTGACACCCATTTAACTAGGCCTAATATTTATATGCAAATTTGTGGCATGTTATGCAATGTTATGATATTCATGTCGATTATTTTGCAAGTTCACACCTATGATGTTCATATTGACTATGTCGAGAATGCCAAGTTTACACCTATGACATGTTTATGTTAATGAATTATTTTTATGCCAATTTTGTGTACGCTAAATTAGGCTAAGTTTTTAGCCTAATATTATATGTCAAAATCATGCGGACGGAAAATTAGGCTAAGATTGTTAGCCTAATATTTAGACGGGGTAACGTTGGGTAAAATTGGTAATTATAGGAAACTTGACATAAATTGGTTAAAAATCACATAAGTGATTTATAGCATAAACTGGTATTAATTATATACCTAAACTAATGAGATTGATTGGAAACAAATTTGGCAGTAACTTGAATTTGAATAATTTACATAATTAAAATGTAAATTAGAAAATACGAATATGCTTAACCCGAGGTTGGATTGAGTTGTGATGTAAACCCGCCCAGACCCGCCCGGCTGTCCAGTAATCACAACAATACATATCCAATGTTAGAGGTTAAGGCATTGGGCCCAATAAAGACCCGAGGTTAGACTAAGTTGTGGCGTATGACTACCCGGAACCGACCGACATACATGCAGTCACAACAATACCTGTCTAATGTGAGTGGTTGGTGCTTTAACAAGACAATTAAAGCTAAGTTAGGATTGGTAGGGTTAAGTTAATCTGAACACTTAACCAACTTAACATGTTAACAAGACAAGACTTGTAGGGGCTAAGTAACTAAGAAAACACTTAGCCAATTTAACATGTTAACTAGACTAGAAGGTGAGGTTAAGTAAATTTAATACACTTAACCAATTTAACATATTAACTAGACTAGAGGGTGAGGTTAAGTAAATTTAGGACGCTTAATTGTTATATCCTGATAATTAGATAAGTGGGTGAGGTTAAGTAAATTTAGAATACTTAACCATTATAACACGTTAGCTAGATAAGTGGGCAAGGTTAAGTAAATACACTTAGCCAATTTAATATGTTAGCTGGACCAGAGGGTGGGGTTAAGTAAACTTAGAACACTTAACCATCATCGTGTGATAAATTGAATAGGGTTAAGTTAAAACATGAAGGGACAATACTTAACCGTTAGAACATGTTAATTAAACAAATGTTAGGGTTAAGTTAACTAAGGGAACACTTAACCGTTATAACATGTTAGTTAAAGCAGATGGGCAAGGTTAGGTTAAAAGGGACACTTAACCAATACAAGGTGAATGGGTAGGGTTAAGTAATAAGAAATACTTAACCAATATAACTTGGTTTGTGATAAGGTTAAGTCAACATGAATTACTGATAACACTTAACCAGTTTAACATGACAAATGAATGGGTTAAGTTAACTTGTATCGACTAATGACACTTAACCAATCCAACTTGACAAGAAAGAGAACTAAGTAGTAAACCTTAGTTGAAAGGGGCTAAGTAGTAAACCTTAGTTAATAAAACGACGATTCAGGAAACTAAGTGGTAAACATTAGTTAGGAAAACTAAGTAGTAATCCTTAGTATAACACGAGGAGAAGCGAACGTCCATCTGATCTTAAAGAAGGCTCCAACGAATTGGGTTAAGAAGCCCGAGACTTCGAGGGGACGTGAGGGTACTCTTGGTATCCCTCTGTGAGAATGCAGATGATCCGCCTGGGCTCACAGAGGTTAAGGTCTACGTTAGAAGAACCAAGGGTATGCCTTGGTTGCAATATAAGGCAACCTATAGACTAGGATGGACCAGCGTGATTCGGCGGGACAAATGGCCCTGTGATAGCGACTCGTCGTCTACCTACCATCTTGAGTCAGTCGAGATACGCATGCGGAAAGGCAGAGAACTCCCAACAAACCGTATACTTGCTATCTAGTTATGAGTGAGGCTGGCCAATAGGAAAGTGGGGCATAGGTTGCAGTAGTATAGTTCTCATACTTGATTTTCTTGGATTGCCTTTCATTAGTTGAGGGAGGGGTCAAGTGGGACTATAGCCACGGGAAAAACAGACCTTAGCATTTGCATCGGCAGATATCTGAAAGCTCCCGACCGAGTTCCGTGTTTCTAGAATAGCCTTGCCACGGGACTTGGGTCGCACATTTCAGGACATGTGCATCTAGACAGCGATAAACGATTCGCAACACATACGTGGGGAAAGTCTGGGAACATATACCACTCTAGGTAGTGTGTCCTAGACTAGGGGCATCGTTCGACAGGTAGCATAATCCCTAGTTGGACCTAGTTGGCATAAATCCTGAATCCGAGAAGTATTAGATAAGTCGCATAAACCCTAGTTGAATCTAGGAAGCGCTCGATAAGAAAACCCTAGATTAGATCTAGGTAATAAATAATAGATGTACACCTAAAGGCAACCGCAGTTACAGGGATTGGGATCACGTTATCATCTTTATATAGATTACTAGTTGGGATACTAGTTAGGTGGTGCAGAGATATAGAATGGGGTGTGATAGTATATGTAACACTCCACCTCCGTTAAGTCACTCACAAAGGGAATGCCTTAATTTTGATGGAGCGTTTTAGTAGACAGAATAGAAATTTACAAGACAGATAAAACAGTACATGAAAAATTAATAACTTTATTACAACATAAACCGAAATAAGTTTGGTAACATCTTTTCAAATCACAATATCAGAATTCAAGTACAAAATATCAGTCTTGTACAAAAGCCTTCAGAATGCATAGTTTTTAAAATCATAATCCCCAACATAAACTGCCGTGCCAAAGCCAGACGATACTTCAAACAGAGAAGATCCGAATCAAGCTCCTAGATTTCCACCCTACAAACCTGGGGGGGGAACGGAAGAAAAGGGGCGAAAGAAGCAAGGTCAGACATAAAGTCTGGCAAGTCCAGTGACTTTCAGCATATGAACAGATAATAATATCATGACTTGAAAATAAGGCTGGATAAGAGACAACATCAACAGGAGTAACTGATATACTTAGGCTAAACAGAAGAAACAGAATGATATAGCCCAAGTTATGCTTCTTACTTATATTTTACTTCTCTGCACTAATACTAGTATAACAGGATTAGGTGTCACCCTAATGTCTAAACTGAAACAGAAACGGGAACAGAATAATTTCCACAGAAGAGAATGCTAGTAATGGGCCTTTACCACCCCAATAGAAACAGACAAACAGAATGCTAATAATGGGCCTTTACCACCCCGACAGAAACAGAATCAGATTAATTCCTACGGAAACAAAATGTAGAATTAGGTGTACACTAGTAAATGGGCCTTTACCACACGAACAGACGGTACCACGCAGAAACAGACAGGTGTTACCACCCAACAGAAACAGACAGAACTAAGTGTACCCTAAAACCCTACCCCAAACGATCGACTCCCTAATACATAAATACCCTGTGTCAGCCCCACAAAAGGGTGTATCACTCCCCAAAGTGGCAACCTTTAAATGACACAGACCTATTTACAGATGTCACGGCGTCTTACATCCTCAGAGGCAAACCGGGATCCATGCACGCACATGACCCGGTTGGAACGCACCATCAATACCCCTCGCCATTATCATAATGAACCGCTTATAATTAGTTCAGTAAGTGTGCCCGGACCCTACCTACTGTTGGGTCAAATTTTGATACCAGAAAGGGTTACTGACTAATATGGGTCCCAAACAACAGATGACACAAGTAATTCCCCTCCTAACCATGTGTCCCCAGACTAACAGATTTCAGTTTAACTTGTTTACATGTTCAGACATACAGAGTTCAGATCAACTAGTTCACAGATCAGACAAGTTTTCAGACTAATGGATCAGATATACGGATTTAACAGATTTATATATTTGTCTAACTTTGTAATTGGGCCTTCAGATTCACGATACGGGTTTGTTAAATTCATTAGTCCAATTGGTTCAACCCTATCCTCCCAACAGGTTTTATACGTCATATTTATCTTAGAAAATTAATGCGTAGACCTCTCACATTAGACTGACAGTTTGCGATCACTGGTTAGGCCGGTTGGTTCCGGGCAGATTTCTGCTGCAAACTGAGTCTAACCTCGGGTTTCAAGCACGTTGTGACTAACTTCTCACATTAGAACCTATTGTTTGCGACCACTGGATGTGCCGGGCGGTTCCGGGCAGGATTACGCCGCAAACTCATTCCAACCTCGAGTTAGCCATGTTTCATGTTTAGCCAATTCATTCATTCACAGACTATGCTAATATCAGACTAATCATGCTAATTTAACAAATTAACTTTTATACAAGTTACAGCAGATTATTCGAGATTCTATTAACAAGTTTTGCTCAATTTTAAATCGAGCCTACAGATATTCATACTCAAATTTCAATACTCAGTTTTTAACAGATTTAGTAGATGAACAAACCTAGAAGATTAGGCAATATCACAGAACTGGCAGATTAGGCAATATAACAGAACTAGCAGATTAGGCAATATAACGGAACTAGCAGATTAGGAAATATAACAGATTTAATCATTCCTTAAAGTTTCATAAACGTATCTGGCCTAATTATAAATTTGGCCTAAGTTTGTATGCCTAAATAGTTGTCATGGTTCATAATATGATTATATACCCTACGTTTGCATTGAATTTGCATGGCACAGATTAGGGTCAAAATTTACCATATAACACATGTCCCAAATTTAGTTAAACTTGCCTAGTACAAAAGATTCCTATATAAATTATACCAAATATAGTCATCGATTTCAATGCATGTCATATATTCAAAGATCTCCCACTTAGGTGTTATTCACATTTAATAGTTATCAAATCTTAATATAGATCTTCACACCTAAGTCATATTCTCTTTTTATCTCAAGTCATGAATCGTTATATAAAAATATGCCCAACAATCTAGATCTTTAAATTATATCCTCTCAAAATCAAGTCTTAATTTTTAAATATGCGTTATGTCCAATGTCTCAAGTCACATGTTAACATACAATGGTTCCTCTTCTTCCATTTCACAGAATATGCATAGATCTAAATCTAGTTTACAACATCAGTCATAGATTAGCCATGTCCAATTATGCCATCATTCATTATTCGTCCCAAAGTTTAGCGTTCGTGCGTTAATCTCTTATGAGATGTGGCGTAGGCTCGTGGTAGCCTGGCTATCGAACAGAAAGAAGAAAGAGATACAGAATATATATATCAGAACAGAACGTTCACAACCTCAAATTCAGATTTACAATCATGTCACAATTATAATTAAAGTTTATATCGGAAAATAACTGTACTTGCCTTTCGTGGTTTTAAGAAAGGATAATAAACTGTTGTTGATGCAGAAATGCTGAATTACTCCTCTTTAATTGTTGTTATAGCTCTAAACTTTGATTTGAGATTTAATTTAGCTTATAATTCTATTCAGGTTGGAAGAAGGTGCATCAGTCCAAGTTTTGATTCCAGCAGAGTAACGGCGCCATTATTTTATTTATTTAGAACAGAGACAGAGTATAGACAGAATGAAATTGTGTAGAGAAAATGAGGCTAGGGGGCTGTTTATATAGGATTAGGCGGACGAATCTAGACAGAAAACGAGACCGGATACATCAGAGTGAACCAGGTTCAAAAACTGGGTTTCGGGAGCAGGTCGACCCCCAGGTCGACTCCCCAGTCGACCTGGTCATGGGGAGGTCGACACCCCAGTCAACTCCCTGGTCGACCTGGTTGGGGGGGTCGACTCCCCAGTCGACCTGGGTATATGGGCGGGAATTTTCCCGCCATCCTTCTCTGGGTTTGGATTTCGAATTTCTGGCTTTATTTTCGAGCTGTTTTATTTTATTCAAATTCCTGAAACTTCTGAGGGTCATAACTTGGTCATACGAACTCCGATTTTCGAAAACTCGGACTCGATTTCATGCAGAATTCCGAGATGAATGCAATGGCGCAACCCGTTTCCCTTGATTCTTATTTCAAAAATTAATTATTCTCTGATTTGTTACTTATACGTTCACAGAAAATACGGGGTGTTACATTCTCCCCTCCTTAAAGGATTTCGTCCCCGAAATCTTCAAGTTAAGAAGAATGTGTCCTACCATCCAGTCATCCATCTACTCAACCATCATCCACAAGCATCCATTGTCCTTAGAAAACTTCTAATGTTGTATGAACATATGCAAAAGTGTGTGTATATGTTCCTTATCTAATGCAAAGATCAGGTTGTCCACTGATTCAGTTGACCTCCTTAATGCGAATTATGTCAGTGCCATGAGTCCAACATGTATGCAATTTTTCTATTTGATACATATCATTCTTATATGAGTGACAACCACTCATTCATATGCAACATCCATGTGATGAGTCAATCATTTTGCATCCACAAAAATTGAAAATGCTCACACATCCATATGCAGTGTGAGAGTGTTTTCGAGCCGATCTAGTGCCTAGTGTGTGTATATGCATCCACGAGCAACCACTAGCAACCACTTGCATCCACTTGCAACCATCAAACATAACATGTATCAAACACATGTTTACACCCATTAGTTTCTACCTAAAGTTCGAAGATTCGATCGATAGGATACAGTCGAATGATGGAAGCGAGTACAGATAAAACAAAAACTTGGTTCCCATTAGACATTGGTTGAGAGAATAATTCCCCTAAGTATCAACCCCGAAGACCAAAACCAACATCAGATTGACACCCAGAGGATTACCCTCTTTAGAAAATGTCAAAACTGGAAATCTTAACCTTATCAGAAATATTCAGATATTTACAGATTACTGGTACAGATCAGATTACCGAATGATTCTTAGGAAACTAAACATGATAAAACCCAGAATGTATGCATCCTACTTGACGCCTAACACAGATATCTCTCAAACCCCAATCTATCACAAACAGATGAGTAGTAACCCTTATGGGTTTGAGTCTATAGCGGAATCAGAAACAATACTAGTATTAGAGTGCAGAGTATCGATTACAGAATCAAAATGCCAGAATCAGAAAGAGTTTTAACTCAACAATCAGATAAGAAAATTAAACCTTCTACATAAATTTTCTTATTTCTACCCTATCTACCAGTCACTTGAGCATTCGCCTGTCCTCTAGAAGTAGGTTCTGCCCTCTGCCTTTGCCCTCGTTTCTTCGGGCAGTCCCTAGTGAAGTGTCCCTTCTCACCACAGTTGAAGCAAGTGCCCTTCCTTTTTCTGCAATCCTTGTTCAGATGAGCCGAGCTTCCATAAGTAAAGCATTTTTTCTCCTTCTTATCTTCAGACTTCTCATCCTTCTTTTGTGTTTCCTTTTTAGGCCAAGCTTTCTTGTTCTGTGGTTCTTCCTTCTTTGTCTCTTTCTCGCCCTTGTCTTCCTCGTGCAGTAGTGCCATGTCAACCAATTTCTCGTAAGTCGCTCCCAAGGGTACATGGGTCATGGCTAGGCTGTGCAGTGGCTCGTTCAATCCTTTAACAAAGCGGAGAGCCTTTTTATGCTGATTGTTGACTAAATCCAGTCCGAACCTAGCCAGTTGGTTGAACTGGTTGACGTATTCCTTGACCGTCATACTTCCTTGCTTAAGAGATAAGAACTTTTCCAATTGTAGACTTCGTTCAGCTTGCGAAAGGAATTTCATCTCAAACCTTGTTCTGAAATCCATCCATGTTTCAACTGACCTCTCGGCGTTAGTGACTTCCCACCAATAGGAAGCTTCGTCTTTGAGCAACCATACCGCCAACTGTACCTTCTGCCTATCGTCCACCTCGAAGATAACGAACAGATCCTCAGTTTCTTTGAGCCAGTTCCTCGCTTCTACGAATGATTCAGTTCCCTTGAAATCCTTTCCACCCATGGCCCTAAAATCTTTACAGATCTTTGAGAAAGCAATTGCACGAGGAGGGGCGGAGGAGGGGGAATCGCTGCGGCTGGAGGAGGAATATCTGTTGGGCCTGCATCGTTGGCCCTAGCCTCTAAGTACCTCCTGAACCAGCCAGGTATTGGCACGCCTTCTGGAAAGTTAAGATTCCTAGACATGCTGAAACA
Organism: Allium sativum; assembly: GCA_030737875.1. Classification (NCBI taxonomy): domain Eukaryota; kingdom Viridiplantae; phylum Streptophyta; class Magnoliopsida; order Asparagales; family Amaryllidaceae; genus Allium; species Allium sativum. The sequence goes on from CM060911.1 coordinate 198,510,115, forward strand.
AAAGAAAAAGGATTCAAAACGGAGAACTGAAAAGATAGATATATGGCTTTCGGGGATTATGTTTTTCAAAATAAGCTTTATTTTTGAAAATATTTCCTTTCAAAACCTTTTTGAAAATAGTTTTCAAAAACTTTACCCAATCTGGTAACCTTCCGCTCTGATACCAAGTGTAACACTCCACCTCCGTTAAGGTCACTCACAAAGGGAATGCCTTAATTTTGATGGAGCGTTTTAGTAGACAGAACAGAAATTTACAAGACAGATAAAACAGTACTTGAAAAGTTAATAACTTTATTACAATAGAAACCAAAATAAGTTTGGTTACATCTTTTCAAATCACAATATCAAAATTCAAGTACAAAATATTAGTTTTGTACAAAAGCCTTCAGAATGCATAGTTTTTAAATCATAATCCCCAACATAAACTGCCATGCGAAAGCCAAACGATACTTCAAATAGAGAAGATCTGAATCAAGCTCCTAGATTTCCACCCTACAAACCTGGGGGGAGGGGACGAAAGAAAAGGAGCGAAAACAAGCAAGGTTAGACATAAAGTCTGGCAAGTCCTGTGACTTTCAGCATATGAACAGATAATAATATCATGACATGAAAATAAGGCTGGATAAGAGACAACATTAACAGGAGTAACTGATATACTTAGGCTAAACAGAAGAAACAGAATGATATAGCCCAAGTTATGCTTCTTACTTATATTTTACTTCTCTGCACTAATACTAGTATAACAGGATTAGGTGTCACCCTAATGTATAGACTGAAATAGAAACGGGAACAGAATAATTTCCACAGAAGTGAATGCTAGTAATGGGCCTTTACCACCCCAATAGAAACAGACAGAAACAGAATGCTAATAATGGGCCTTTACCACCCCGACAGAAACAGAATCAGGTTAATTCCTACGGAAACAGAATGTAGAATTAGGTGTACACTAGTAAATGGGCCTTTACCACCCGAACAGACGGTACCACGCAGAAACAGACATGTGTTACCACCCAACAGAAACAGACGGTACCAACAGAAACAGACAGAACTAAGTGTACCCTAAAACCCTACCCCAAACGATCGGCTCCCTAATACATAAATACCCTGTGCCAGCCCCACAAAAGGGTGTATCACTCCCCAAAGTGGCAACCTTTAAATGACACAGACCTATTTACAGATGTCACGGCGTCTTACATCCTCAGAGGCTGACCGGGATCCATGCATGCACATGACCCGGTTGGAACGCTCCATCAACATCCCTCGCCATTATCAGAATGAACCGCTTATAATTAGTTCAGTAAGCATGCCCGGACCCTACCTACTGTTGGGTCAAAGTTTTGATACCAGAAAGGGTTACTGACTAATATGGGTCCCAAACAACAGATGACACAAGTAATTCCCCTCCTAACCTTGTGTCCCCAGACTAACAGATTTCAGTTTAACTTGTTTACATGTTCAGACATACAGAGTTCAGATCAACTAGTTCACAGATCAGACAAGTTTTCAAACTAACGGATCAGATATACGGATTTAACAGATTTACATATTTGTCTAACTTTGTAATTGGGCCTACAGATTCACGAAACGGGTTTGTTAAATTCATTAGTCCAATTGGTTCAACCCTATCCTCCCAACACGTTTTATACATCATATTTATCTTAGAAAATTAATGCGCAGACCTCTCACATTAGACTGACAGTTTGTGGCCACTGGTTTGGCCGGTTGGTTCCGGGCAGATTTCTGCCGCAAACTGAGTCTAACCTCGGGTTTCAAGCACGTTGTGACTAACTTCTCACATTAGAACCTATTGTTTGATGCCACTGGATGTGCTGGGCGGTTCCGGGCAGGATTACGCCACAAACTCATTCCAACCTTGAGTTAGCCATGTTTCATGTTTAGCCAATGCATTCATTCACAGACTATGCTAATATCAGACTAATCATGCTAATTTAACAAATTAACTTTTGTACAAGTTACAGTAGATTACTCGAGATTCTATTAACAAGTTTTGCTCAATTTTAAATCGAGCCTACAGATATTCATACTCAAATTTCAATACTCAATTTTTAACATATTTAGCAGATGAACAGACCTAGCAGATTAGGCAATATCACAGAACTAGATGATTTGGCAATATAACAAAACTAGCAGATTAGGCAATATAACAGAACTAGCAGATTAGGCAATATAACAGAACTAGCAGATTAGGCAATATAACAGATTTAATCATTCCTTAAAGTTTCATAAACGTATCTTGCCTAATTATAAATTTGGCCTAAGTTTGCATGCTTAAATAGTTGTCGTGGTTCACAATATGATCATATACCCCACGTTTGCATTGAATTTACATGGCACAGATTAGGGTCATAATTCACCATATAACACATGTCCCAAATTTAGTTAAACTTGCCTAGTACAAAAGATTCCTATATAAATTATACCAAATATAGCCATCGATTTCAATGCATGTCATATATTCAAAGATCTCCCACTTAGATGTTATTCACATTTAATAGTTATCAAATCTTAATATAGATCTTCACACCTAAGTCATATTCTCTTTTTATCTCAAGTCATGAATCGTTATATAAAAATATGCCCAACAATCTAGATCTTTAAATTATATCCTCTCAAAATCAGGTCTTAATTTTTAAATATGCGTTATGTCCAATGTCTCAAGTCACATGTTAAAATACAATGGTTCCTCTTCTTCCAATTCACAGAATATGCATAGATCTAAATCTAGTTTACAACATCAGTCACAGATTAGCCATGTCCAATTTTTCCATCATTCATTATTTGTCCCAAAGTTTAGCATTCGTGCGTTAATCTCTTATGAGATGTGGCGCAGGCTCGTGGTAGCCTGGCTATCGAACAGAAAGAAGAAAGAGATACAGAATATATATATCAGAACAGAACGTTCACAACCTCAAATTCAGATTTACAATCATGTCACAATTATAATTAAAGTTTATATCGGAAAATAACTGTACTTGCCTTTCGTGGTTTTAAGAAAGGATAATAAACTGTTGTTGATGCAGAAATGCTGAATTACTCCTCTTTAATTGTTGTTGTAGCTCTAAACTTTGATTTGAGATTTGATTTAGCTTATAATTCTATTCAGGTTGGAAGAAGGTGCATCAGTCCAAGTTTTGATTCCAGCAGAGTAACGGCGCCATTATTTTATTTATTTAGAACAGAGACAGAGTATAGACAGAATGAAATTGTGTAGAGAAAATGAGGCTAGAGGGCTGTTTATATAGGATTAGGCGGACGAATCTAGACAGAAAACGAGACCGGATACATCAGAGTGAACCAGGTTTAAAAACTCGGTTTCGGGAGCAGGTCGACCCCCAGGTCGACTCCCCAGTCGACCTGGTCATGGGGAGGTCGACACCACAGTCGACCTGGTTTGGGGGGGGGGGTCGACTCCCCAGTCGACCTAGGTATATGGGCGGGAATTTTCCCGCCAGCCTTCTCTGGGTTTGAATTTCGAATTTCTGGCTTTATTTTCGAGCTGTTTTATTTTATTCAAATTCCTGAAACTTCTGAGGGTCATAACTTGGTCATATGGACTCCGATTTTCGAAAACTCGGACTCGATTTCATGTAGAATTCCGAGATGAACGCAATGGTGCAACCCGTTTCCCTTGATTCTTATTTTAAAAATTAATTATTCTCTGATTTGTTACTTATACGTTCACAGAAAATACAGGGTGTTACAGTATATCCGGTTTAAACTGCCTTGCTTTGGTTTATATTAGTCTATTATTCTGGTACTGTCCCATTTTCCAGTTTACTCCTGTCATGAACTTTATCCTGTTCACATGCTAAAAGCCACTAGACTAACTCAGGCTTTATGTCTGACTCTGTTTTTCTTTCGTCTTCTTTTCTTCCATTCCCCCCAGGTAGTCAGAGAGGGAATAACTCTGCTTAGTATGGACTATTACTCTTTCCAAACTTAAAGACTCTTAGATATATCGCTTTAGGCTCTCTTTTCTGCTGCTATGGCTGGCTTATGCTACATTGGGGAATATAATTGTTATTTTATGCTTCTTTATTTTGTAAGATAAATGATACTCTGGTATTGGAAAGCAATTGTTGTACAAACTATTTTATCAATAAAGTAAAGTTTTATTTTCCACTGTTTTAATTTTGTCTATCTTGTAATTTATCTGCATCTTTTACCTTAAATGCTCCACAAAACTTAGTGCATTCCCTTTGTGAGTGACACTAACGGATGTGGGGTGTTACACGTGGTATCAGAGCTGAAGGTTACCGGATCAGATAAAAGATTTGAAAAATTATTTTCAAAACGTTTTTTTTTAAAAGAAGCATTTTCAAAAGAAAAGATTTGGTTTAAAGGCATATTCCCCAAAGCCATACGCACTATCTTCTGATTCTCTATTTGAATTCTTGTCCCCTTCTTTCTTGAGTCTTCGGAGCTCCTGGCTTTCTGGGAGGTAACCTCATCGCAGCATGGTTCCGTAAGCTTGATAAGACTACGATACCTATCGAAGGGCGAAGCAGTGCTCGACTTCCATCTATAGTCACGGTAGTTTCACCTATGGCTAATTTTCTTCCAAGCTTTGTAGGGTTCTTTGTGCGATAGAGGTAGCTTTAGAGAGAACTGTAAACATGTTACACAAGGATGGTAAAGGTGGGAGATGAATAATTGTGGTAGGTGCCCTAGGTAGGAAGAAAGACTGACCTTAAGAGAGGTAAAAAGTACATTGCAACCTTTAGCTTTAGACCCTCAGATTTGTAAAATGATGGATAAGCTAAGTAGAGGAGAGATCGCTAATCATCTTAGTATATACACTAGTATCAAGGTTAACATCTGTTTATCTTGGAAACGGAGGTGAAGAAGCTTCGCAATCATGAAGTTAAATTAGATAAGGTACCGTATAGTGAAGCTCAAGAAGGTGCGACATATAAGACTGGAGACTAGACACGAGCATCATACCTTTTTTCTTAAGGGTATATCCCTGATCTCTTTTTCTAGGAATTTTATGCATACTTTCTAGCTTTTAAGGTGTATCCTCTAGGACGTATCATCGATCCTTAGGTAGAAGCCAACGGATGTAAACATGTATTTGAAACATGTTATGATTGATGGTTGCAAGTGTTTGCTCGTGAATGCATATACACACCATAGGCGCTAGAACAACTCAGTCACTTTCATATTGCATTCGCATATATGTATTTGTTTACAGATTGAACTCAATGTGTTATCATATGGATGTTGCATTTGAGTGAATGGTTGTGCACTCATATAGAAATGATATGTATCATTAGGATTGCATACATGATTGGACGCATGACACTGACATAATTCGCATTAAGGAGGTTGACTGGATTAGTAGACCGCTTGATTTTGCATTAGATAAAGACATATACACACACTATGCATATAAATATGAAAGCATTTAGAAATCTTTTTAAGGAAAATGTATGCCTGTGATTGAATGGTTGAGTAGATGGGTGATTGGATGGTAGGACACATTCTTCCTAACTTGAAGATTTTGAGGATGAAATCCTTTTAAGAAGGGGAGAATGTAACACCTCGTAATTCTGTAACATTAAGTTTAATAAATTAAAGTATAATTAAATTTTAGAAGAATAATTAAGGGAAACAGGTTACGCTATTGCGTTCGTCTCGAAATTCTGCTTGAGATAGAGTCCGACTTTGCGTAAATTGGACACCGTATGAAAAAGATATCCTTAAATTAAATATTGCAGCAAAACATGAAAAAAGAGGAATGAGAAAAGAATAATGTTTAGCATTGTTCTAACTTTTGTAAGCAAAAGACTTAGTAGCTTATTTGGTTGGAACACATGACTTGCATACAAGAGGTACAGAGTTTGATCCCCGCCAGCGCCCTATTTTTGTTTTAGGGGAATGGCTTAAAATAGCCTAGTGTGAACGCAGTTCAAAAAGTGGTTTAGTGTGAAAATGGGTAATTGGGAAGATAGATAAAAAAAAATGAATATATATATATATAATATATAAATATATAATACGCATATATATATATATATATATATATATATATGACGTGTACGCATCATGTAGCGCACGTTGCGCATTTTTGGTTGTCAAGAATTGTTTATTTTAAACGGCCTTTCCCCAATTGTATTTATGACAAATTAGAAGTAAGAAAAGATTTATTCATATATATAAATATTTATATATGGGTAATTAATGTAAACGGTAAAGGGAAAATGTATCTATTAAATACGTATTTACGTTTGAATTGATTGACAATAAATAATAAAAAGAAAAGATGAACGTTAGAATATCACTTTTGTTATGTTAACATTAGAATAACATTTCGTTAATAAATGTATATTTAGATTAAAATGTTTATTCAGATTAAATTGACATTTCAGTTAAGAAATGTTCATTTTGCTAATGTTTTGTTAAAAATAAAAAAATGACCTTTTGGTTATGATATGTTAGGAAAGAACCAATGTGTCATTTATGAAAAAAATGAACATTTAATATGCTGAGTCATTTCCGACTCATTGCTGAGTCAATAGGATAATTCTATCTTGACTGAACGGTTGTGGTCATTTCTAGGGTTAATCAAACGGCCTAAATTAATCCTAAAATTCTATATATACAACCTAGCTCTTAACCTAATTCACACAATTAAACTTGGAGCCGTCATGCTGCTGTAAGATAGCTTGGAATGGCCGCCGCCTAAAGCTTAAAGACAAACAAAGCTAGAAAAAATCTAATTCAAAACTAAGAATCAAAACAACATCTACCCAAAGGAACGCATCTCAATTTAAGAACCTCAGATCTCAGAAAAACAAGACCGTCTTGCGTTGTAAGTATAGTGGCTCTTTAGATGGGAATGCGATTAAGACATGATTTGATGTAAATTGTAATATGGAATTATATCAGTGTTGATGATGTTGTTTTATATTTTTTATTTGTGATAATTTGAATGTTGTGGTGATTGAATCTTTTATGTATTGTGAATCAAACAATCAACACCTTATGCGAATTGTATGTATACAGTTAGATCTAAATATATGCTTATGCAAGTTATAGGTTGCAAGTTAGATTTACACAAATATTTATATGATTCATGTAGGCTCTATGTATATATGTTTTAAACCAATTGTGCCTACATGACTAGAATAGATCTATATTCACATGTTATTATGCAAATGAGAACTTATAATCGGATCCATGTCAAGATCCGTTTAGGATTGATATGAAAGTTTATTGTTAGATCTATGTTTATACATATGTGTTGCAAGTTCACACCCTTAAGTGGTTGTCAAAGTTATACATATAGTTTTGTCTTACGCCAGTTTTATGTTTGAGGTTATGCCTAGACCTATGCATTAACATGTTATACCATGTTGTAGTGGATTCATATGACACCTATTAGGTTATACTATATTATACCTTTATGTTAGGCTAAAACTATATGATTCATGTGACACCTATTTAACTAGGCCCAATATTTATATGCAAGTTTGTGGCATGTTATGCAATGTTATGATATTCATGTCGATTATTTTGCAAGTTCACACCTATGATGTTCATATTGACTATGTCGAGAATGCCAAGTTTACATCTATGACATGTTTCTGTTAATGAATTATTTTTATGCCAATTTTGTGTACGCTAAATTAGGCTAAGTTTTTAGCCTAATATTATATGTCAAAATCATGTGGACGGAAAATTAGGCTAAGATTGTTAGCCTAATATTTAGACGCGGTAACGTTGGGTAAAATTGGTAATTATAGGAAACTTGACATAAATTGGTTAAAAATCACATAAGTGATTTATAGCATAAAATGGTATTAATTATATACCTAAACTAATGAGATTGATTGGAAACAAATTTGGCAGTAACTTGAATTTGAATAATTTACATAATTAAAATGTAAATTAGAAAATACGAATATGCTTAACCCGAGGTTGGATTGAGTTGTGATGTAAACCTGCCCGAACCCGCCCGGCTGTCCAGTAATCACAACAATACATATCCAATGTGAGAGGTCAAGGCATTGGGCCCAATAAAGACCCGAGGTTAGACTGAGCTGTGGCATAAGACTGCTCGGAACCGACCGACATACAGGCAGCCACAACAATACCTGTCTAATGTGAGTGGTTGGTGCTTTAATAAGACAATTAAAGCTAAGTTAGGATTGGTAGGGTTAAGTTAATCTGAACACTTAACCAACTTAACATGTTAACAAGACAAGACTTGTAGGGGCTAAGTAACTAAGAAAACACTTAGCCAATTTAACATGTTAACTAGATTAGAAGGTGAGGTTAAGTAAAGTTAATACACTTAACCAATTTAACATATTAACTAGACTAGAGGGTGAGGTTAAGTAAATTCAGGACACTTAACCGTTATAACCTGATAATTAGATAAGTGGGTGAGGTTAAGTAAATTTAGAATACTTAACCATTATAACGCGTTAGCTAGATAAGTGGGCAAGGTTAAGTAAATACACTTAGCCAATTTAATATGTTAGCTGGACTAGAGGGTGGGGTTAAGTAAACTTAGAACACTTAACCATCATAGTGTGATAAATTGAACAAGGTTAAGTTGAAACATGAAGGGACAATACTTAACAATTAGAACATGTTAATTAAACAGATGTTAGGGTTAAGTTAACTAAGGGAACACTTAACCGTTATAACATGTTAGTTAAAACAGATAGGCAAGGTTAGGTTAAAAGGGACACTTAACCAATACAAGGTGAATGGGTAGGGTTAAGTAATAGGAAATACTTAACCAATATAACTTGGTTTGTGATAAGGTTAAGTCAACGTGAATTACTGATAACACTTAACCAGTTTAACATGACAAATGAATGGGTTAAGTTAACTTGTATCGACTAATGACACTTAACCAATCCAACTTGACAAGAAAGAGAACTAAGTAGTAAACCTTAGTTTAAAGGGGCTAAGTAGTAAACCTTAGTTAAGAAAACGACGATTCAGGAAACTAAGTGGTAAACCTTAGTTAGGAAAACTAAGTAGTAATCCTTAGTATAACACGAGGAGGAGCAAACGTCCATCTGATCTTTAAGAAGGATCCAACGAATTGGGTTACGAAGCCCGAGGCTTCGAGGGGACGTGAGGGTACTCTTGGTATCCCTCTATGAGAATGCAGATGATCCGCCTGGGCTCACAAAGGTTAAGGTCTGCGTTAGAAGAACCAAGGGTATGCCTTGGTTACAATATAAGGCAACCTAAAGACTAGGATGGACCAGCGTGATTCGGCGGGACAAATGGCCTTGTGATAGCGACCCGTCGTCTACCTACCATCTTGAGTTAGTCGAGATACGCATGCGGAAAGGCAAAGAACTCCCAACAGACCATATACTTGCTATCTAGTTATGGGTGAGGCTGGCCAATAGGAAAGTGGGGCATAGGTGGCAGGAGTATAGTTCTCTTGCTTAATTTTCTTGGATTTCCTTTCATTAGTTGTGGGAGGAGTCAAGTGGGACCATAGCCACGGGAAAAACAGACCTTAGCATCTGCATCGGCAGATATCTAAAAGCTCCTGACCGAGTTCCGTGTTTCTAGAATAGCCTTGCCACGGGACTTGGGTCGCACATTTCAGGACATATGCATCTAGACAACGATAAACGATTCGCAACACATACATGGGGAAAGTCTAGGAACATATACCACTCTAGGTAGTGTGTCCTGGACTAGGGGCATCGTTCGACAGGTAGCATAATCCTTAGATGGGCCTAGGTGGCATAAATCCTGAATCCGAGAAGTATTAGATAAGTCGCATAAACCCTAGTTGAATCTAGGAAGCACTCGATAAGAAAACCCTAGATTAGATCTAGGTAATAAATAATAGATGTACACCTAAAGGCAACCGCAATTACAGGGATTGGGATCACGTTATCATCTTTATACAGATTACTAGTTGGGACACTAGTTAGGTGGTGCAGAGATATAGAATGGGGTGTGATAGTATATTCGGTTTAAACTGTCTTGCTTTGGTTTGTATTAGTCTGTTATTCTGGTACTGTCCCATTTTCCAGTTTACTCCTGTCATGAACTTTATCCTGTTCACATGCTAAAAGCCACTAGACTTACTCAGGCTTTATGTATGACTCTGTTTTTCTTTCGTCTTCTTTTCTTCCGTCCCCCCCAGGTAGTCAGGGAGGGAATAGCTCTGCTTAGTGTGGACTGTTACTCTTTCCAAGCTTAAAGACTCTTGGATATATCGCTTCAGACTCTCTTTTCTGCTGCTATGACTGGCTTATGCTACATTGGGGAATATAAATGTTATTTTATGCTTCTTTATTTTGTAAGACAGATGATACTCTGGTATTGGAAAGCAATTGTTGTACAAACTATTTTATCAATGAAGTAAAGTTTTATTTTCCGCTGTTTTAATTTTGTCTGTCTTGTAATGTATCTGCATCTTTTACCTTAAATGCTCCACAGAACTTAGTGCATTCCCTTTGTGAGTGACACTAACGGATGTGGGGTGTTACAAAGTAGCTATGTTTTTAATCGCCAAAAACTCATCATCCGAACGCATATCCATAATATAAGTTTCAAGTTGATTCTCAAGTACCACAATATCATTCATAGAAAAATATTTTTGGATAAAATCGAGCAAATTTAAGCAATTTTGCAATGTTGAAAGCAGAAAATGAATCAATTAGATTAAGACTTCCCATATACAAAAGCAACTCGCTATTTTTCTCTACAAACCGATTGTTTAGTTCCGAAAGTTGCAAATCTATGACGGTGTTGCAAAGGTCGACTTGTATGTGATGTAAATTTGTAATTTTTTCAGCTCTCCGTCTTGAACTTTTACGAGCTACATACTCATCATCCATGTTAGGTACAACAATTCCATTCAAAGAACAAAATAATGACACTTCCTCTAACAAAAATATTGGTTGCATGAGCACAAAGAAACTTGGTTCAAGGCAGCTGGTCATAAATGGAAAAGCATTTTTACGCCTTTACTCACACACAGTGTGACACACATGACACACCAAACAAATTGACTAAATCTCAACCTATAAATTCCATTCTATTTTCATTCATTCATCCATCACTGACATTTCTACTCAATCACACAAATTTCCCAAATCAATTACCAAATACATGAAGCTCAGTCAACAGAACTAGTTTGCATTAGTTCTCAAATCATACTACATGATTTTTTTTGGCACAAGCCAGAAATGACACATGCACTTCAGATCAGTAAGGATCAGTGTACATGGTGCAATAATACACACAAATTAGGAGGGCAGCATAAGTAAAAGTGTTTGAATTCAAGGTAGGCAAATACAGCACAAGTAAATAATAGCAAATACACTGCCGCACTATAAAACTGGGGATAATACCCAGTTTAAAAACAACAGAAGCATGAATTCTAGGTAGAAAAGCACATGCAACTATCTATCATTCATATTTTTGAACTAAGGCATAGAAATTCAAATTAAACCCAATTCGAATTCAAATTAAGCCCAATTTATATTTAAATTTAACTGTGATCTAGTACTCACCTCCAGTGGCGACGAGAAGGATGGACAGCGGTCGACTGAGACTTTGCCGGTCAGCTGAAGGCAGCATGAGACGACGATAACTCATGGACTGCGGTGGATGGATTATTAACAAAGGAAGTCGATCGAGTACCAAAACCCTAATTTGGGTATTCGGTGGTCTCCATTGCAAAATAAAAAGAGGGTTAATTCGGCCGAAAGTTTTGATGTGGCAAAACTCGATTGTGTCAGAATGGAGGTATGGAGGGAAAATTTTGATACGCATTTCATACGGTCCAAACCCGTATCAAATGAACTGATCCGGGGTTCCGTCGATGGACGGTCAGATTAAGGGTGTTTGGGGTGGTGTGGATCGCAAAATGAAGTTTGATACGGCTTTGAGCACTATCAAATTTGATACGGATTATAGCTGAATTGTATATCCACATCCCTGTGTGCCAAATTCGCGTGTAGTGGGATTAGGGACAATGCCAATTGGATGTTTAGATTGTTTGTTAGAGGCATGATCACTTAGCTCTTGAAATGGTCTTCCATTAGTTAGGGGGTGAGTGGGGCCATAACCACCGAGAAAAAGGGATGGACCAATCTGTGAACATTTTTGTGGTAGGCAGATATAGAAATCTCCTAACCGAGTTCTATGTAAGGATATAACCTGATAGCTGAACTCAGATAGTAAACAGTTGGTCACAGGTAGGTCCTCAGTGTTCGCACTGGGTGGTGCATCATAGGTGTCCGAGAATTACCTCCGTGCAAGGGTTTAGCCTGATTGCGTAGCTCGGATAGTAGATAGTACACTTTCGTAGCATGGCAATGGAGATCTAGTACGCTTTCGTAGTATGACAACAGAGACCTTCCAAGGATGGTATTATGGGTAGTACCTAAATATATTAGGCATATATGTACATATATATGGATTATTAGGTTTGATCTAATTGGGAGTAGATAGGTAAGAAATATGCGTAAAGACGAGAGTGTTATAAACCCTAACATTCTAATAAAATTAAGCCAGTGATAGAACAGTATATGTGGTGTTATTCTTTGAAAGTATAATTTGTACATTCACCAGAATTTTTGTTCTGATCCCCCTCCTTATAACAAACCCATAGGTTAGACAAGTGGTAGATATTTTAAAACTTTAGAGTCACTATTGTGGTAAGTATTTATTTATTATATTTTATTCAGTTCCGTTATGAGATATTTTATTCTGAGCTCCGATATATTTATCTTTGCCTCTTCGCAAGATAGTAGACAAACCAACTCGAGTTTCAGTGGACTTGGATTTTTGTATTTTACGAAAAATTTAGACCTGTTGAAATTTGCGTTGTTCAATCTTGTATCAGAGGTTAGGTTCAGATCCCCATATCGATAGTGAGTGAGCGTATTTGTAATCTTAAAATATAAATAAATTATATATATATATCTAGATCCATAAAGGAACCCACAAAATAAGAGGAGCGACTAATGGAAAAAGTTGGAATATTAGTTTTGTACATTTAGGCAATGGTTAAGGAAATTTAAGAAAAAATAAGTCCATGAATGACTTGAATATGAAGTGTTCAAAAATGTTTTGGAATAAAAGGGAGATTTTCATGTATTAATACCCAAAATTTTGGTACTTCAGATTAGTGGGCTGGACAGTAAAGCCTTGTAACTTGAGAAAGATAAAGAAGGAAAATGGATTAGGAATTTATACATATATATAAATATATGCATTTAGCGCAAAAGTGGTGCTAGACAATCTTGGAGGAATTAATGTGGAAAAAAATATAGATGAAGAAATATAATTTCGCGCAAAAGATTTAGGAACGTCAGTTAAGAAACCACTTTGTACTTAGCCTCACAGTCAAATTTTTAAAAAGAACTTGAAAGAGATATAGATATGGAAAAAAAATTCTAGAAGAATTTTCAAGTTTACAATTATCAGAAATTTACTAGTTTGTAATATTGAGATTGTCATTAAAATAATTTTAGAGAAAATCATACAAACTTGTTTTCGAAAGAATAAGATGCGTAAGCAAGTTGTGGGTTTGGGCAATACAAGTGGTTAAGGGAAAGCGTGATTATAAATGAAATAGACATATGTTGTGCATAGATGAGCTAGAGACAGGCCTCAATACAAAAATAGATGATCTTGAATAAAAGGAAACAGAAGATTTGTTTTGAAAAGAAAATTATAAGAGTTTTCCATAAAAAAGGGATTTGACACACTTTAACTTATTGGGACAAGAAGAATTATATGAAAAGTTTTTATGAATCAATAAGTTTGTAAGTAAATGTATTTTGTTAAAGTGACAAGGAGATGTACAACGAAAGAGGTATATAGGCGAAAAGCCATAATTTTGTGCAATCTATTTCAATAAAGAAATGAAAAAATAATAAAATAATGAAGTTTCCTTGTTACTTTACATAGAACACAAAAGTCCTCTTTAGAAAAGATCCATAGAAAAACATTTTTATTAATTCTGTTTGGAAAAGAAACATGTATTAAGACAAAAAGAGCTCCAACCGATTTAGAGAGCACAATCCTTCTCCAGAAAACCATAGTGAATGAATAGAAGTAATTAATCCTAACTCCCCTAATTTTTATCCTCTGAGAAAGGTTTTGAGGAGATAAATTTTATAGAGCTAAAGATGGCTTAGTAGAATGATTCCTTTAGTGTATTCAAATAGTTAATAGAGATTTGAGGAATTATTTCGGTATGTGAGTAAACCTTAAAATTGAGTGGTAATCATAAAAAAGTCTAAAGGGAGAAATTAAGATGTAAGAACAAGAAATGGTAAATAGTCAAAGTTTATATAATAATGTAAGAGGATTGAGAAAAAAGGAAAACTTGAAAAGATGTCTCTCGAGTGGTTACTGTATGATAGAGAGAAGTTAAAAGTAATTTTAAACTTGAATGGTTTATATGGAAAGGATAAAGAGGAAATGAATTGAAAAGAGAAAGTTTGAGATTTTTATAAGTGAAATTATGTCATGGTTTGCAACTAAGAGAAATCCCTTTTCAACGCTTCTTGAGGAAGAAGAAAGTTCAACATGTTGTCTTACTTTACGGTGGAATGAAAACTAGGGCTACACAGTATGATCGGTGGAAAGGAGGAGCTCTATGTTTGTCTAGATTCTGTGTTGAGGATTTTTTCATGTCATAGGGAGATGGTCCTAGACCTCGTAATCCTAGTGGATAGCCATATTTAGCCGTTATATCTTTTACCTATTAGTGGCTGCAATACAAGATGTTTTCTTTTAGTACAGATTTGCACTCCCATGTAATGTTCTGTTTTATAATTTAAAAAGCGAATAGTTTAGTGTGACATTCTCTTTCAAGATGTTTGTGATGATCGGTAGAAAATTATAACGACATAAGATATTGTAATTGAAATAACAATGGAAGCAAAGGATGAATCACTAAAAGAAGAACAAACAAAATTTACAAAAAACAATCAACATGATAATTGAAAAAAATGTGAATATAAAGAGAAAATAAATTCTTTCAAAATAAATTTAGAGAATTCAAAAGAAAATCTTCTTATGTAAACTGTGTTTGGAAAAGAAAATAGGAATCTTTATAGTGTAGCGATAATAGGTTCCAAGTATGGGGAAGATGGTATGTAAAAGTGAAATAGGAAAACATAAAATTTTCCACTTCCTACTTTTTTCTAACATAAGAATGAATTCAAAAAAAAAAAACAGATTTTTCTGAAAATCACAAATTTAAAGTAGGTTAGTAGGGTTTGGATGCAAAAATTGGATGAACCGTACGCTTATTCAGTAGGGGTATAGAAAAAACTGGATGAGAAGCTATTTTTATTTTTAAATTATTGCACTCACGTACAAATTATCAGTATAGGCTTTGCACATCATGATTTCAAAGTATTTTTGAAAGAAAAGAGCATTCATATAGGAGGTGCTGCTTAGAAATTCATTTCATTCATGAATTTTTATGATGTATTATTGCACTCTACACAAACATATGGATGGTCGCGAAATTAGGCGTACACATGATGTTTGAGAATTATGCGAGGAATTACATAATTTTACCCTTACCAAATTTCAGGGATGAAATTTCTCAAAGGGTAGGAGAATGTAACACCCTACATTTTTAGTAATAAGTGGTCAAAATAATTACAGAAATAATTAATAATGGAAAACATAAAGTTTAGGATTGTTAGAACTTAGCTTCGAAACACATACCATTGCGTTCGTAGCAATTTTCTGATTAATTTACATAGATAATACGTTCCAAACGAAGTTCATACACAAAAGTTATTAATGTTCGAAGTCTTGTGCCGGGAAAATATTTATAAGTGTAAATGTGCGTAAATATATTTATTTCGAAAATATATTTGTATATTAATTATGAAAGAGCAGCTGAATTTGAATTAGATATGTGTCAAAAACAGAAGAAGATCAAATAAAAACTATAAACAAAAATTGCGTTAAAAATAACATTCGAAAGAATTAAAAACAAATTAAACATGCATGAACCAAAATAGGAAAACATGGCTCAATCATGGGATTGGGTCGACCTATGCTTGGGATGAGTCGACCTAGGGGTCGATCCATATATGGGTAGGGTCGACCTATATGTCGACCCAATAAAGGATGGGTCGACCCATCACGTCCTGTAATGATATGTCTTATTCTGTTTTAAGGGGCTGGATTTTATTTTGCTGAATCGGACGGATATAGATAGTTTGGACATCTATAAATAAACCTACAAGGCTAGCCATCAAACTCATATTTTTCTGAGTAAGCACAGAAGCCCTGCCATTCCTTTTCTCCTCCAAAAATAGAAAATACTAGATTTAAGGTATCTGATTCAAGATTTAGAGACAAATGCTGTAGATTTAAGATTCAGATGTCCAGTTTTTAGTCCGTACGAGTTTGTAGATTCAAGTAGAAAAGACCATGGATAATAAATCTAAATCCAAATTAGATTTTGAATTTGCAGCGCAAATTACAAGTGAGTGGATTTAAATTATTCTTGTTTATAGTGGTATATATTATCGTTTGATTCTAGTTAAATTAAGAAATCTAATAATTCAAAATTATTTAGTTATGGTAATTTATTTACTGTGCGATTTAAGTATAGTTTTATTTATAGTAGTTCTTTTCTATTGTAATTCATATTGACATAATATTATGCATAGTAATTCTATAAATTTTAAAGATCCTTATGTTTAGTTGTTAAAAACTACTATTTAGAATTGGAATTGGAAAAGTATAGGGATTGTTGGAATTGGAAAAAGGGGTATGAGCCGAATTGTGTTCAAATTTATAGAAAATATGTCGAATACAGGGAAGCAAACTGAAAGAAAAGGAATTAACGCATTCTTATTAAAATGAAAATTTAGGATTAGCGTAGATTGATTGGTTAGGAAAGGGAATATATTTCCATAATTTGGTTTGTAAGAAAAATAGAAAACATAATGCAAGTATAAAAATAAATAAAGGTGTGGATTAGGGCAAAATAGGGATATAGAGACATTGTGCATGTTCAATAGCCTAAAAAATAATTGAAATAAATGTCTTATAATTATGGGTTTCTATTACTGCAGTTAACTTAAGTTATAAAAATAGATTCTTGTGCAATTTCAATAACCAATCAACTAGGAATACATTTAACTTCCTAAAGATAAATTTACAAAGATAGAAGAAAAAGGGTGACATAACAAAAAGATGTCATGCAAAGGAAGGAAATAAGAAATCAAGTTAAAAACTTGATAGCTAAAAAGGAATGTAATCCATTATGATAATTGTACGAACACATAAATGGATCATAATAAGACAAGTGAATATGTTGGGAAGAATAATATTATGATAATTGTGTAGACACAAAAATGAATCATAATAGGTAGTTTTGATTTACGTGCAAGCAAGTTTACAATATAAAGGATTATTATGAATAAACTTTAAAATGATAAATCAAATTTAATAAGCATAATTCTGTGGCTATGGTTCCATGGTGAAAGTAAGACTATAACATATAAGTTATAATTAAAAGTGAAATGAAACAAGAAAGGCTTATTATGAATAAACTTTAAAAAATTATGAATTAAGTTTAGTATGCATAATTCTATGGTTGCCTCATAAATAAGCATTATAGGGTCATTCAATGGTTATATGATGGCCTCGTAAATAGGCATTCTATGCTTATTCTATAGTTCTGTGGTGGTCTCGTAAATAGTTATTCTATGTTTATACTATGGTTCTATGGTAGCTTCATAAATAAGCATTCTATGGTTTTATGGTGACCAATAAAATTAATAAACAAGTAATTAAAGTACAATTTAAAAGAATTGGACAATAATATCAATTAATGTAAAGAAAAGTAAGATAAACGCATAATGAAAGATTAAACATAAGATCTAATAAAATAGCGAGATGTGTTTGGACCTGTCTGAGGGAATCTTTAACGAAGAGCCCAACGGGACAGATCATCGCAAGCGTTCGGAGACATGGTGGAAGAACATCCAACTTAATATTTGACAAAACTGAAGGAAGTTCTGTAATAACCCGGAAATCCGAACCAATTTAAAAAATTTATTTTGGAAATTTTAATGAATTTTGGATATTTAAAATGATTTATTTTAAATAATGACGAGGAGAAATTTATTTTGAATAGAATTAGTTATATTTTTATTTGAATCGATGTTAGAATATAAATATTTTATTTTAATTATAAAAGGAACTGAAAATGGCGCGGTAGTTTGAAAATTCGATTTCAAAGTTCAAATGAATGTACAGGATTCAAAATAAACCGGATTTTAGCTAAACCAAAAATATGTGAATCTATTTGAAAATATCTTTCCAATGAATCTGAAAAAATTGAAATTTCATAGCGGGAATAAAAAGTTACGCCCAGTTGAAAATTCAAAATAGTCATTATGGTATTTTGGTCCTTAAAAATGGAAATTTTGCAAACGACCTTCATTTTCGACGAAACCACTTTTGTTGGATTCGGGATGTCAAGTTATTGCTAGATTCCAAAATTCGAAATTTTCTGAATCAATATGTGAGCGTGGCGAAGTAAAACGTGTTTTAATAGTTTCAGTCAATTTGGATCGACCAAAAAATGGCCATTTTTCGTACGGTCTCCAAATTTGATGAAATTAGTTTTGCAAGAACCGTATCGTCAATACGAAGCTAGAAAATATTTTTCGGGAATTTTTAGAGTCCGTATATAGCCCCGGTAAATTGAAATGTACGTTCATATTTAATATACATTGATTTATATTTTAATTTTGATAAAAACTGATTGTAACAGTCGAATAGGCTTACCAGACATATCCCATTGTGTTCGGAGTGGGGGTAATTAGCTAGGGGCGACAGTCGTTGGGTTTCGTTTGGAGTTTGAATGGAAAGTCAACTTTAATGGAGAATTAAATAAAATAATTAAATTATACATTATTATACCTCCCTCCACTCTCTCTCTCCTCTCATTACAGATCGTGAAGAAAAAAGAAAAAAAACAAAAAAAAAACACGTCGTTCAAGAAAAAAACCTCCCCAAATCAACCGACGCTCCACCGCCAGACCCACCCACCAGCGCCGCCTCCATCTTCGGCACCCCCTCCTTTCCGCGATCTCCTCTCTCTCTCTCTCCTCTTCCCTCCCAAAACCGCCAAGCCCCAAACTTTGAACCCCCAAAACCTTTCAAACCTAGAAGCCGCGCACCACCTGACGCCGCGCACCCACCGACGAACACCTGCGACAGCCCCTTTCTCCAAGGTGAGTTTCTGATTTAATTAGGTTTAGAAATTTTGATTTTTTTTTGTTTAGAAAATCTGATTTATTATGATTAGAGGGAAAAAAAATGATTTTTCATGTTAGTAGGAAAAAAAATATTATTTTTTCTATGCATAACATATATAAAAAAATTGATTTTTCTATGCATAACAAATATAAAAAAAATTGATTTTTCTATGCATAACATATATAAAAAAAATTGATTTTTCTGTGCATAACAAATATAAAAAAAATTGATTTTTCTATGCGTAACATATAAAAAAAAATGATTTTTCTATGCATAGCATATATAAAAATAATTGATTTTTCTATGCATAACATATATAAAAAAAATTGATTTTTCTATGAATAACATATATAAAAAAAATTGATTTTTCTACACATAACATATGTAAAAAAAATGTGATCTTTATAATGTAAACATCATTATAAAAATGTGATCTTTATGAAATAAAGATATGATCTTTATATAATCAAAGATATGATCTTTATATAATCAAAAATATGATCTTTATCTAATCAAAAATATGATCTTTATGTAATCAAAGATGTGGTCTTTATTTGATCAAAGATATGATTTTTATATAATCAAAGATGTGATCTTTATGTAATCAAAGATGTGATCTTTATGTAATCAAGATACGATCTTTATGTAATCAAGATGTGATTTTTATGTAATCAAGATGTGATCTTCATGTAATCAAGATGTGATTTTTATGTAATCAAAGTTATGATTTTCAATTATATAAAAATATGATTTTTAACATAAAGATATGTTTTTTATATAATATAATAAAAAAAAAGATTTTATACATATAGCAACGATATAAAAATGTGATTTTTATATATGTGAAGTAACGATAAAGATTCGATTTATATATATGAAGCAGCGATATAAAAATAAATTTTTTATATATGGTGTAGAGGTATAAAAATTGGATTTTTATATAGGAAGTGGTATTATAAAAATGTGATTTTTATTTTATAAAGATCATCGATTAAAAATATGATTTTAATATATATACCGTGTGAAACAGACTGCGATGGAACAAACTGGAAGCTGAACGGAATCTGAATTGTCCGCTAAAGCACGGCGGAGTGAAAACCTAAGGTGAGAATTCTCTCACTAAAATTTTCTTTGTACAGTTATTTCATAACTGCATATATGAACTGTTCCCCGTCGTCCACAGACCATGGACGACTTGTTTGTTTGACTGTGTTGTGCAAATTGATTGTGATTGTGTATATGAAGTAAATAAAACATTCATATGTTGAATAAATTGTTTGAACGATAAAATTCACATTTTTATCGTATATATGAAGTAAATAAAACATTCATATGTTGAATAAATTGTTTGAACGATAAAATTCACATTTTATCGTATATATGAAGTAAATAAAATATTCATATGTTGAATAAATTGTTTGAATGATAAAATTCACATTTTATCGTATATACGAAGTAAATGAAACATTCATATGTGGAATAAATTCTTTGAACAATAAAAATAACATTTTTATTGTACGTATGAAGTATATGAAATATTCATGTTTGAAATAAATTCCTTGTACGATAAAAATAACATTTTTATCATGTATGTAAAGTATTAAAAATAGTCATACGCTGAAATGAATTGTAGTTTGTTAAAAATAACATTTTTAACACATATATGGGTATATAAAATAGTCATACCTTGAAATAAATACTAGTTCGCTAAAATTATCATTTTTAGCGTATATATGGAATATATAAAATTGTCATATAATGGAAATATTATTAGTTCACTAATAAAATTATTTTTGGCTTATACATGCATTGTGTGAAATTATATATGCGTTGAATGAATATATAAAAGCGTCGTATGAAAATATATATGGGCATTGTATGAAAATATACATATACGATGTATGAAAATATATGTATGCGTGGTTTAAAAATATATAAACGTTATATAATATATATACATTATAAGAAAATGTATATATAGGCGTTGTATGAAAATATACATATACGATATATTGAACAGGTCATAGCAAGGAGGCTAGTGAAGAGGAATAAAATTGTATGCCCGACAAATAGGTACATATTTACTGTTTTGCTTGGGTATGATGATTTTATGAGCCGATTGGCTAGCTTCTTGGCTGATTCTTTTTCTTTTTGGATTGGAGAGGCCTGTATGGCGATTTCCGGATTTTCCCGGTGCTCCCGTACAGGGGAGGTTATGAAGAAATTTTTCGAAAATTTAGGGTGTTAGCCAAATTTTTGAAAAATTAGAAAGTTCTTAGAAACTGAAAAGTTGAAGAACTTGAGCCAGAATAAAAATTGAAATCATTTTCAAGCGAAATTATAAAATACATTTTAAATGGGAATCGACGAAATATATATAATATATATTATATGGCCTGAATAGAATACGCCGCACAGCGATGGTTCGCGAATTTCAACCATAGACTTCGAATTGACGTTACGAGAGATCCGACCGTCAGATTCTCCTAAAACCAGAACTGTTGGGTTCGTATCGAAAAGAGATTTCTAAGAATATTACATATTTAAAATATAACGGTTGGATTTGGAATTATGTCCAAATCAAATTTGGAAATGGTCACTGTAAGTGCAGTTCGATGACCGTTTATGGAAATCGACTGTACGGGCCTTGATAAAATTATTAAAAATATTAATAATTTGTGTAAAATCAAAAGAAATGATTTGAAAAGAATTGGGATGAATAATTCCATATTTGAAAAGATAAAAATATATTTTTATCGAAATGAACTATTTTTAAATAAATAAATTGGATTGAGAAATGGTTTTAAATAACCAGAATTTTCCAACGAATAAATTGGAATGGTTTGGAATGGAAATAATCATCGAAATATTTCGATATTGGATTCCGCGATTATACGGATATTGTGATGGGAATTTGGAAGATATCGATATCGGTATTCCCGATATGATATCTGTTGGTTTCAGGATTTGATGTTGAATATAAGTCGATACTATCTCTATTCAAAACCTTATATTTAATGTCAAATTGGATTGATTGATTGTTTGGATTGTGCTCGACCAGTTTATGAGCAAAATATGCTTTTACATTTAGCATTGGGTTGGGTAGAAATATCTATGTGCTAACGCCTTGTCAAACACTTCACGATTTGACGATAAGGTGTTTAGCAATGTGTTCGTTTCAAATTTAATGAATGATTTTGAAATGAAGTTTTTCTAAAGTGAAAAGAAATATATTCCCGATTTTGGACAGGGAATGTTTTATAAAAATGTTTTATAAAACAGAAAGGATTTCGAGGCCTAAAACCCGATGGTTTCTAAAATGATTTAGAAATGTATTATGGTTTTACATTGCGGTTCATCGCGTATCCGATTAGTTGCTATTGATGATGTATCTGTTTGGTGGTGGAGAATTTATTCTCTTGCTTAATACCCTTCTTTGAGACGTACGAGCTCAAAGGTTATGTGATTAATAGTGACTAATCATATGTGTGAACTGCTGATGTGAAGTACTATATTATGAAAGTACTTGTGATTATTATGTTGTGAAATGATTTTCCCCACTTCGGGATATGAAATGATTTGGTATGTGGCTAAAGATTTGGTAACCCAGTCTACTAAAAGTATGGGTGGGATCCAATGCCTTAGGGTGAGTGGTTAGTGTGTAGCCTGCTCCATGTGTGGGAGGTGCATATATATATATATATATATATATATATATATATATATATCGAGTTGCTTAGGTACGTGCCCTTTGCCTTGTCTGAGGGGAGCCCGATATTTGGTTGCATACTTGTTTGTGTGCATTGTTATGTTTTGGAATTCATATTTCCAAAGATTTTGATTTGAGATCCCGAAGTGAAATCTACTTTGATATAAAGATAGATATGTATTTCAAATGATTTGAAATAGAAATAGGGAAATAAAGTCCAAAGGAATAATTTCGGTACATTCATTTGGATTGGAAAATCTAATTGTGTTGATTAATCTAAATGGGTAGATTGGGATATTGCATGCTGATTGATGCATAGTAGATCCATATATCTATATTGATTGTTGTTTATACACTGGCATTCATGGGGGTAAACCCGTTCCACGTTAGCGGCGTGGTCCTGTGATTTGCCTTATCATTTATATTAGTTTATAACTGTTTGGAGTTTCTCACACCAGTCCCATTACTAACCTGTAGTTTTCTTTTCCCTTGCAACCTGTAACAACCCGGAAAATCTGGGCCAGTTTAAAATTTTTATTTTGGCAATTTTAGCGAATTTTGAATATTTAAAATAGATTATTTTAAATAATATCGACGAGGAATTTATTTTGAATAGAATTCGAACGTATATATTATATACGTCGTCGTTAGAATATATAATAATTATATATAATTAAAAGGAATTGAAAATGGCGCGGTAGTTCGAAAATTCGATTTCTAATTTCAAATGAATATACAGAATTCAATATAAGTCAGAATTGAACGAAACAAGAAATATTTGAATCTGTATAACTATATCTTTGTAACGAAGTTAACAAACTGAGATTTCATCTTAGAAATGATAAGATATGTCCAGTTGAAAATTAGAAATAGTCGCTGTGGAATTTATATATATTTTTATATATATAAGGCCCTTAAAAATAGCAATTTTGCAAACGACCTCGGATTTCGACGAAACCAGTTTTGTTGGGTCCGGGATGTAAAGTTATTGCTAGATTCCAAATTTCATAATTTTTCGAATCAATATGTGAGCGTGGCAAAGGAAAACGTGTTTGACCAGTTTCAGTTGATTTTAATCGACTGAAAATTGGCCATTTTTCAAACGGTCTCAGAATTCGACGAAACTAGTTTTGTTAGGACCGTATCGTCAATACGAAGCTAGAAAATATTTTTCTGGAATTTTTCTAGTTAGTATGTGACCCCGGTAATTTGAAATGTGCGTTTAAAATTCAATATAGTGATTTAAATGAAAATTCAAAAGGAAACTGATTGTAACGATCAAATCAGCTTGCGATACATATCCCATTGTGTTCGGAATGGGGGTTAAACGCTATGGACGACAGGCGGTGGGCCTCGTTTCGAGGTCGGGGATGAAAGTCAACCTTTTTGCGAAATTTAATAATTAAATAATAAAAAAAAAATAAAAAAAAAACCTCTTCCCTCCTTATCTCCTGCCTGCCCCCCCCCCCGACTTCATAACAGAAATAGTTCGAGAAATAAAAAAAAAAAAAAAGAAGAAAACCTAAATCGAAGCCGCCGCCCCCCTAAAGACCTGACGCCGACGAGCCATCATCGCGCCCCACCCCTCGAAGCAGCCTCCTCCTCCCAGCGCCCTTACCCCGAAGTCGCCCATCGCCTCAACTGTTCGAAACCCCACCGCACCCCTCGTTCGCGACGCTGAAGCCGCCGATACCCCCCTGAAGTGCCGCCGACGCCTTCTTCCTTCCCCCCCTTTTCTTCGAAATACTGTAAGTAATTTTTTTTTATTTTTTTTTATTTTAATTCGTTAAAAGTAATTTCGATGTTTAGGTAAAAACAGATTTTTTTTATAAAAGTATTTTAAAAACTGAAATTTAAAGTATTTTAAAACTGAAATGATTTTTAAAAGTATTTTAAAAAACTGAATTTTAAAGTATTTTAAAACTGAATTTTAAAGTATTTTAAAACTGAAATGATTTTTTTTAAGTATAAAGCCTGATTTTATAAAAGTATAAAAACCGAATTGATTTCATAAAAGTATTAAAAAAAGATAAAAAACTGATTTGAAAAACATTATAAAACTGTTTTTTTTTAAAAGATGCAAAAACTGATTTTGTTAAGTAGAAAAAAAAAAACTGATTTTAAAAGCAAGTAAAAACTGTTTTTAAAAAGAAAAGAAAATCAGATTATTTTTATATGTTGAAAGCAGAACTAAAAATTCGATTTTTATATATTGAACTTTGAACTAAAAATTCGATTTTTATATATTGAACTTTGAACTAAAAATTCGATTTTTATATATTGAACTTTGAACTAAAAATTCGATTTTTATATATTGAACTTTGAAATAAAAATTCGATTTTTATATATTGAACTTTGAAATAAAAATTCGATTTTTATATATTGAACTTTGAAATAAAAATTCGATTTTTATATATGGAATTTTGAAATAAAAATTCGATTTTTATCTATTGAACTTTGAAAAAAAATTCGATTTTTATCTATTGAACTTTGGAAAAAATTCGATTTTTATCTATTGAACTTTGAAATAAAAATTCGATTTTTATCTATTGAACTTTGAAATAAAAATTCGATTTTTATATATTGAACTTTGAACTAAAAAAAATTCGATTTTTATATATGGAATAGCGAAGTAAAATTCGATTTTTACATATGTAGTGAAAGCGGACAACGAAAGCGACAAAAGGCGAGTTGGCGAAGGTTTCCTGCATTAGAAGAGCCGTGGAGCTAGGATAGCTAAAGGTGAGAACTTCTCACCTTTCAATTTCTTTTCTAGTTATATATATATATACTAGGATGCAGACGGTGCTTAGTAGCACCCGACACAATCGTCCACAGACCATGGACTTGTTTGTTTGACTGTTTGGTAATTGATTGCAATATTGGTTTGAATGTGGTTTGTGGTGTGAAAAATCGAATCGATAAATTGGTTAGGATTAGACGTGCGCCGTTATAAGGCGAAGGAGTAAGGCTAGGTTAGACTCTTACTCCAAATTTTGTGGTTTGCATAACGAATTGATTTGATTGATGTGTGAATGGCGTGGGCCTTCACTAGACCGGGGATAAGGCTAGGACTTGTCCCGTTTCTAGTATCGTGCCGTTATGCTGCCGAAATTTTCTAAAATAAGTTAGAAAAATAAAAATATCATTTTATTTAAAGAATGAATTGAATAGAAATTCATATGTTGAAATAAAATGTTTTGTCGTTAAAAATATAATTTTTAACGAAAAGTGAATAAAATAAAATATTCATTTATAAACCGAACGGTTTGTTTATGTACACCTATTTGAAGGACATTGATTGGGACGATAAATTTTACACATCGCCCAACTGCACAAATAAAATATGTGTGTGATTGTTTGAAACCCCACGCGGGTGTTGGGATGAAATTTGAAGTTCACTCATCCTAATTGATTAAATATGTCGATCGATTGATTGACAGGCTGTTATAAGCGTTGAATATCTTTATTTGATGCTTATACAGTGTAGTGCACTTTGGTTGATGGTTGATTATTTTCAATGTCATTATATACATGTGTTGTATGAAAATCCATATAATTAACTTTATATGGTAATTGATTGGGCCTCATTCCAATTTGAAAAAAAATAAAGAATATTATAAAATAAAAGTTCATGTGTTGACAGTACTCATCCAATGAGATTGGTCATGTGTTGAACGAAATATTTTGATAATAACAACTATTTTGAAAAAGAAATATTTGAAATAGAATATTTGAAAATAAAGGAATATATGAAGCCGTGTTGATTAGATTGACGCCATTTCGACGTGATCGATATTTATATCGATTTTATTCGATTTCGAAATGAATTGAATTGAAAACGATTTCGAAATGAATTGAATTGAAAACGATTTCGAAATGAATTGAATTGAAAACGATTTCGAAATGAAGTGAATTGAAATGAATTCAAATTGAATTGAAATTCGAATTGAATAGAAATGAGTTTTGAAACGAATCTATAAGGAAGAATTCAATTTTGCTTTGAATTGAAATGGAAGTTGAAATAGATTTTGAAACGAATTTAAAAACTATTTATATAATTCGTTTTAAATAGAAATCGACGAAATATATATTATATATATAATATAATGGCCTGAATAGAACGCGGCGCGCCGCGGCAATTCGCGAATTTCGACCATTTATTTCAAACGGACATTACGGGAGATCCGACCGTCGGATTCTCCTAAAACCGGAACCGTTGGGTTCGTATCGAAAAGAGCTTTCTAATGAATGTTAGAAATTAGAAATCTAACGGTTGGATTTGGAGTTACGTCCAAATCAAATTTGAAAAAGGTCGCTGTAAGTGCAGTTCGATGGCCATTGATGGAAATCGACTGTACGGACCTTGATAAAATTATTAAAAATAGTAATAATTTGTGTAAAATCATAAGGAATGATTTAGAAAGAATTGGGATGAAAAAACTCCATATTTGAAAAGATAAAAATAGATTTTTATCGAAATGAACTAGTTTTGAACTAGAATTATAATTCTATTTATTTTTAAATAAATAAATTGAATTCGAAAAGGGTTTTGAAAATAACCAAAATTTCCAATGATTGCATTGGAATGGATTTGAATCGAAATTGTCTTCGGAATATTTCGATGTTGGAATTCGTGATTATACAGATGTTGTTATGGAAATTTGAAAGATATATATTTATATCGTTATTTCCAATACGACATTTGTTAGTCGTAGAATTTGATATTGAATATAAGCCGATATATTTTCTATTCAGAGCCTTGTATTGAATATCAAATGTGATTTGGGTTTGTCGTGAATGGTGTCTTCACTAACACTGTTCTTGAACCCAGTTGAGAAAAGATTAAATCTTTTTATTTAGATTTAATGAAGTGTACCAATTAAACAATATTTAATTGTAATTGAATTGGTATTGATTTTTGGGTTTATCGTGAACAGTGTTTTAAATAACACTTGTTCTTTAACCCGATAATTAATCAAATGTGCTTTGGGTTTGTCGTGAATGGTGTCTTCACTAACACTGTTCTTGAACCCAGTTGAGAAAAGATTAAATCTTTTTATTTAGATTTAATGAAGTGTACCAATTAAACAATATTTAATTGGAATTGAATTGGTATTGATTTTTGGGTTTATCGTGAACAGTGTTTTAAATAACACTTGTTCTTTAACCCGATAATTAATCAAATGTGCTTTGGGTTTGTCGTGAATGGTGTCTTCACTAACACTGTTCTTGAACCCAGTTGAGAAAAGATTAAATCTTTTTATTTAGATTTAATGAAGTGTGCCAATTAAATAATATTTAATTGGAATTGAATTGGTATTGATTTTTGGGTTTATCGTGAACAGTGTTTTAAATAACACTTGTTCTTTAACCCGATAATTAATGGAATGTGATTTTGGGTTTATCGTGAACCGTGTTTTAAATGACACTGATTCTTTAACCCAGTCGAAGATTAAAACTAAGTGGAGTTTTAATGAATCTTTAATTAGATTGAAAAGATCGAAAATGGAGTATCACCAGTTTTGCTCCAGGCGATAGTTAAATCTTTAATTAGATTTGAACGTGAAATGGTAATTGAATTTATCGATAACACTGTGGTGTTAGATATGAAGTATTACCAGTTTTACTTCATGGGATGAATAGGTTGGGATTGGGAAATTAAAACAAATGATTACTTCGGTAAAGTTCGTTAATCCCGACTAATTCGAATTTATATTCAAAGATAGATTAAAGAATAAATTCAGGAATTTATCTTAAATAAAATTAATGGGAACCTTTCCCTATGAATGTGAAATTTAGAAACTAACTGTCGGTTAGCTAAGCAGAATTGTTTTCTGGATATTGATCTGATGTTGGTTTCGGCCTTCGGGGTTAATATTTGGGGAATTATTCCCTTGATTAATTTACGGTTAGTGACTAATGAATTGGAATGAGGCGTATGTTGTGTTTGTGTAACACTTTTATAATATATACGCGAGTTATTCGGAAAGACCGGGTTTATCCCATTCTGAATAACTGATACGACGATAAGTCGAAGATGAAGACGATGGTCGAAGACCGGAGGTCTTCACGTCGTTTGGGTGATAACTGATGATCTTGATTGGGCTGTACACCCAAGAAGATGGAAACAGTTAGTGATCGTCCAGACGTACTTGGAGATCGATGGATATGCGGGGTACTAGGTGCCTCCGGTTTCGTTCAGACCCAGAACGGACTTGTAAATGGACTGTGTGTCTGACATCGGATTTCATTCTGTGTGACTGATATCGGTTGCATAGGATGGTTTGCCTGTGTGGCATGCTAAGATGCAAATGATCAAGGCTTCTGTTGAAAAGCAAAGTCTTGTGGTGATGATCAAAGCACGGCCTTTGTGGCGTAGCTTTGTGTAACGTTTACTTCGCGAGTTTCACACCCGGTATGAACCAAAAACGGGAGAAAGGACCTCAGGGAGGGCCTGCGTTTCTTCCTAGTTAGAAGTGGCGTCAGTGGTTTTACACGCCCTGACGAGTTTGACTTATGTGGTTGTTGCTGTTGCGAGGCGCCTCGGATTGATCGGTCGTTCTCGAACCGATGGAGTCATTTAGTGGCTCATTTACGCCCCAAAGGGCGGGGAAACGTAGTGTTCAGGCATTTTAATCCACATCGGTGGACCGGCCCTGTCGCTCCTAGGGTCACTCGAGCTCTGATCCTGAGGCTGGGGCTAGGCAGTCTCGAATCGGTTGAGGACTATCTTTTGCCTCGGTTCATAGATGGAAATCCAACTTCCAAATACGTGACATTTGCGGTTTTAATTGTAGAACCTAGTATGGCGACATAGTGGGATGGGGCATTCATGCCGCCTATGATTGATATTTATGATTTGAAGTGTTTTATACACTATGCACTTATAATAGTATCAAATGATTTGTTTTAAACGTATCAAGCATTCTTTGGCTGTCATAAGGGAAAACCCTATCCTCGGCTGCGTTGCATTGTGTGATGGGACCTGGGTCTTATAACAGCTTCATTTTTCTTTATTTAGCATTGCGCTGTTTGTTTTATGCACTGGTATTCTTGGGAGGAAACCCGTTCCGTGTTATACGGCGTGGTCCCTTGATTTACCGAACTTTGAAAATAAAGAATTATAACTGTTTTAGTTCTCACACCAGTCACATGACTGACCTGGAGTTTATTGTTTTAACCTAAACTCTGGGTGCCCTTATTTTTGACACGGGCAGCTAGTAGTTTTGGGTTTGCAGATTTATATTCACAGGATCCTGGTTTACAGCTGGAACGATATCCGGAAAGCTTTGTATCCGTATATCTCATTCTAGTTGTGTATTGTATTATTTTCCGCTGCTATGTATTTAAATGTAATTTAAATCTCTGATAATTCTGTGTAATGTTTATTCATTTATATACTCTGTATATTCTTGTAATCTGATGCATTGTTGTAATATACAATGAAATGTTCTTCTGTATGCGTTCTGTTTTGTCATGTTCTCAAACGATAGGGCGTTTCGAACGGCCTGGATCGATTTAGCGACTGGTTCGGACCGAGCGAAATTCCTTGCCGTCACAGTTGGTATCAGAGCTTTGGTTTACAAAGCTCAGAGAACAAGACACATTAGAACCATATGAAAGAATTCATCAGATATTGGGTTAGTAATATCCAATTAGAATGACTCGTTAGAGATAGGATCAGTAGTATCCTAGAACGAGTGTGAAGGGTATATTTTTAAAGTGAAAACAAATTTTGTTTTGAAAATCTAAATCAATCATTCGTATTTGATTATTTATTAGTATTGATTTGGACAGTTCAGTATATAAAGAATTTGCATATACGCCTTGCAAACGTATATTCAAAGTTTTAATATACTGGATAGATATAGAGTCACACTCTAGTCGCCCGGAGATGATTCTGATGATAGTCTAGACATCATCAGAATTGGTATTCGAGTTTCGAAGGTGTGATTTTCTATATATTTCCATTAGACTGGTGTGAGAACCAAAACTAATATAGCTAGAATACATTGTTATGATTTGGCATCAAAAATCTGATTTTTGACTATATATCAAAGTTATGAATTTGAAACTCTAATTCACTAATTGATTGATGTTTGTGTTGTTTGTTTAGTTGTTTGATAATTTTGAACCATTATGCCTAATTTGATCGAATAATAAATTATATTGAAAATTGGTTGCATTTGCTTGCATATACATATATATCATTGAACAGGTCATAGCAAGGAGGCTAGAGCCGAGAATAAAATTTGTTTGCCCGACAAATAGGTACATGTTTACTACATAATTTCCTGTTTTGTTTGGGTGATGATGATTTTGTGAGCCTATTGGCTAGCCGCTTGGCTTTTTCTTTTTCTTTTTGAGATCTGAAGGACCGGGGAAGCTATTTGAAATTCCCCGATGCTCCCGGTGCAGGGGAGGTTATGGCGAAATTTTTCGAAAATTTAGGGTGTTAGCCAAATTTTTGAAATTTTGAAAATTCTCAGAAACTGAAAGGTTGGAGAATGAAAGCCAGATCGAACGTAGAGTTGATTAATCAAACCACTTTCGACTTTGTTCCTTTTCGGGGACGAAAAGTTTTAAGTGGGGGAGATTGTAACAACCCGGAAAATCTGGGCCAGTTTAAAATTTTTATTTTGGCAATTTTAGCGAATTTTGAATATTTAAAATAGATTATTTTAAATAATATCGACGAGGAATTTATTTTGAATAGAATTCGAACGTATATATTATATACGTCGTCGTTAGAATATATAATAATTATATATAATTAAAAGGAATTGAAAATGGCGCGGTAGTTCGAAAATTCGATTTCTAATTTCAAATGAATATACAGAATTCAATATAAGTCAGAATTGAACGAAACAAGAAATATTTGAATCTGTATAACTATATCTTTGTAACGAAGTTAACAAACTGAGATTTCATCTTAGAAATGATAAGATATGTCCAGTTGAAAATTAGAAATAGTCGCTGTGGAATTTATATATATTTTTATATATATAAGGCCCTTAAAAATAGCAATTTTGCAAACGACCTCGGATTTCGACGAAACCAGTTTTGTTGGGTCCGGGATGTAAAGTTATTGCTAGATTCCAAATTTCATAATTTTTCGAATCAATATGTGAGCGTGGCAAAGGAAAACGTGTTTGACCAGTTTCAGTTGATTTTAATCGACTGAAAATTGGCCATTTTTCAAACGGTCTCAGAATTCGACGAAACTAGTTTTGTTAGGACCGTATCGTCAATACGAAGCTAGAAAATATTTTTCTGGAATTTTTCTAGTTAGTATGTGACCCCGGTAATTTGAAATGTGCGTTTAAAATTCAATATAGTGATTTAAATGAAAATTCAAAAGGAAACTGATTGTAACGATCAAATCAGCTTGCGATACATATCCCATTGTGTTCGGAATGGGGGTTAAACGCTATGGACGACAGGCAGTGGGCCTCGTTTCGAGGTCGGGGATGAAAGTCAACCTTTTTGCGAAATTTAATAATTAAATAATAAAAAAATAAAAATAAAAAAAAAACCCTCTTCCCTCCTTATCTCCTGCCTGGCCCCCCCCGACTTCATAACAGAAATAGTTCGAGAAATAAAAAAAAAAAAAAAAGAAGAAAACCTAAATCGAAGCCGCCGCCCCCCTAAAGACCTGACGCCGACGAGCCATCATCGCGCCCCACCCCTCGAAGCAGCCTCCTCCTCCCAGCGCCCTTACCCCGAAGTCGCCCATCGCCTCAACTGTTCGAAACCCCACCGCACCCCTCGTTCGCGACGCTGAAGCCGCCGATACCCCCCTGAAGTGCCGCCGACGCCTTCTTCCTTCCCCCCCTTTTCTTCGAAATACTGTAAGTAATTTTTTTATATATTTTTTATTTTAATTCGTTAAAAGTAATTTCGATGTTTAGGTAAAAACAGATTTTTTTTTATAAAAGTATTTTAAAAACTGAATTTTAAAGTATTTTAAAACTGAAATGATTTTTAAAAGTATTTTAAAAAACTGAATTTTAAAGTATTTTAAAACTGAATTTTAAAGTATTTTAAAACTGAAATGATTTTTTTTAAGTATAAAGCCTGATTTTATAAAAGTATAAAAACCGAATTGATTTTATAAAAGTATTAAAAAAAGATAAAAAACTGATTTGAAAAACATTATAAAACTGTTTTTTTTAAAAAGATGCAAAAACTGATTTTGTTAAGTAGAAAAAAAAAACTGATTTTAAAAGCAAGTAAAAACTGTTTTTAAAAAGAAAAGAAAATCAGATTATTTTTATATGTTGAAAGCAGAACTAAAAATTCGATTTTTATATATTGAACTTTGAACTAAAAATTCGATTTTTATATATTGAACTTTGAACTAAAAATTCGATTTTTATATATTGAACTTTGAACTAAAAATTCGATTTTTATATATTGAACTTTGAAATAAAAATTCGATTTTTATATATTGAACCTTGAAATAAAAATTCGATTTTTATATATTGAACTTTGAAATAAAAATTCGATTTTTATATATGGAATTTTGAAATAAAAATTCGATTTTTATCTATTGAACTTTGAAAAAAAATTCGATTTTTATCTATTGAACTTTGGAAAAAATTCGATTTTTATCTATTGAACTTTGAAATAAAAATTCGATTTTTATATATTGAACTTTGAACTAAAAAAAATTCGATTTTTATATATGGAATAGCGAAGTAAAATTCGATTTTTACATATGTAGTGAAAGCGGACAACGAAAGCGACAAAAGGCGAGTTGGCGAAGGTTTCCTGCATTAGAAGAGCCGTGGAGCTAGGATAGCTAAAGGTGAGAACTTCTCACCTTTCAATTTCTTTTCTAGTTATATATATATATACTAGGATGCAGACGGTGCTTAGTAGCACCCGACACAATCGTCCACAGACCATGGACTTGTTTGTTTGACTGTTTGGTAATTGATTGCAATATTGGTTTGAATGTGGTTTGTGGTGTGAAAAATCGAATCGATAAATTGGTTAGGATTAGACGTGCGCCGTTATAAGGCGAAGGAGTAAGGCTAGGTTAGACTCTTACTCCAAATTTTGTGGTTTGCATAACGAATTGATTTGATTGATGTGTGAATGGCGTGGGCCTTCACTAGACCGGGGATAAGGCTAGGCCTTGTCCCGTTTCTAGTATCGTGCCGTTATGCTGCCGAAATTTTCTAAAATAAGTTAGAAAAATAAAAATATCATTTTATTTAAAGAATGAATTGAATAGAAATTCATATGTTGAAATAAAATGTTTTGTCGTTAAAAATATAATTTTTAACGAAAAGTGAATAAAATAAAATATTCATTTATAAACCGAACGGTTTGTTTATGTACACCTATTTGAAGGACATTGATTGGGACGATAAATTTTACACATCGCCCAACTGCACAAATAAAATATGTGTGTGATTGTTTGAAACCCCACACGGGTGTTGGGATGAAATTTGAAGTTCACTCATCCTAATTGATTAAATATGTCGATCGATTGATTGACAGGCTGTTATAAGCGTTGAATATCTTTATTTGATGCTTATACAGTGTAGTGCACTTTGGTTGATGGTTGATTATTTTCAATGTCATTATATACATGTGTTGTATGAAAATCCATATAATTAACTTTATATGGTAATTGATTGGGCCTCATTCCAATTTGAAAAAAAATAAAGAATATTATAAAATAAAAGTTCATGTGTTGACAGTACTCATCCAATGAGATTGGTCATGTGTTGAACGAAATATTTTGATAATAACAACTATTTTGAAAAAGAAATATTTGAAATAGAATATTTGAAAATAAAGGAATATATGAAGCCGTGTTGATTAGATTGACGCCATTTCGACGTGATCGATATTTATATCGATTTTATTCGATTTCGAAATGAATTGAATTGAAAACGATTTCGAAATGAATTGAATTGAAAACGATTTCGAAATGAATTGAATTGAAAACGATTTCGAAATGAAGTGAATTGAAATGAATTCAAATTGAATTGAAATTCGAATTGAATAGAAATGAGTTTTGAAACGAATCTATAAGGAAGAATTCAATTTTGCTTTGAATTGAAATGGAAGTTGAAATAGATTTTGAAACGAATTTAAAAACTATTTATATAATTCGTTTTAAATAGAAATCGACGAAATATATATTATATATATAATATAATGGCCTGAATAGAACGCGGCGCGCCGCGGCAGTTCGCGAATTTCGACCATTTATTTCAAACGGACATTACGGGAGATCCGACCGTCGGATTCTCCTAAAACCGGAACCGTTGGGTTCGTATCGAAAAGAGCTTTCTAATGAATGTTAGAAATTAGAAATCTAACGGTTGGATTTGGAGTTACGTCCAAATCAAATTTGAAAAAGGTCGCTGTAAGTGCAGTTCGATGGCCATTGATGGAAATCGACTGTACGGACCTTGATAAAATTATTAAAAATAGTAATAATTTGTGTAAAATCATAAGGAATGATTTAGAAAGAATTGGGATGAAAAAACTCCATATTTGAAAAGATAAAAATAGATTTTTATCGAAATGAACTAGTTTTGAACTAGAATTATAATTCTATTTATTTTTAAATAAATTGAATTCGAAAAGGGTTTTGAAAATAACCAAAATTTCCAAAGATATTTGGTTGCATACTTGTTTGTGTGCATTGTTATGTTTTGGAATTCATATTTCCAAAGATTTTGATTTGAGATCCCGAAGTGAAATCTACTTTGATATAAAGATAGATATGTATTTCAAATGATTTGAAATAGAAATAGGGAAATAAAGTCCAAAGGAATAATTTCGGTACATTCATTTGGATTGGAAAATCTAATTGTGTTGATTAATCTAAATGGGTAGATTGGGATATTGCATGCTGATTGATGCATAGTAGATCCATATATCTATATTGATTGTTGTTTATACACTGGCATTCATGGGGGTAAACCCGTTCCACGTTAGCGGCGCGGTCCTGTGATTTGCCTTATCATTTATATTAGTTTATAACTGTTTGGAGTTTCTCACACCAGTCCCATTACTAACCTGTAGTTTTCTTTTCCCTTGCAAACTCGGGTGCCTCTATTTTCCACACGGGCAGTCGAGTAGTTTATTTTGCAGATTTATAAGCAGGATTCGGGATTGAAGCTTAAAGCTGTGTCCAGAGCATTGATAGTCTTCTGCTGTATTTGTTTATTTGTTTCCGCTGTGCATTGTATTACATTTGTTGTAAATTAATCTTCTGCTATATTATCATTTTTTTTGATATACTCTGATATTCTATACTCTGATGTAACAATATTACGATGTTTATAAAAGTCTTTTGTTATTTGTTCTGATGTGTTGTATGCCCAGAGTTAGCGTATCCGGGTTTCGAACGGTCTTGATCGGTTTAGCGATCGATTAGGTCCGAGCGAAATCCGTATCATTACAGATGATATCAAAGCTTTGGTTGAACCCAAATCTTTGGGGGTACAACTCGATAGAACAGAATAAAAGACTCATCAGAGGTAGGATTAGTAATATCCTATAGAAGAATCCTCATTAGAGATAGAATCAGTAGCATTCTAGAATGAGTGACTCATTAGAGATGGGGTTAGAAATGCCCGATAATGAAAATAAGGAAAGTTGAGTTGATTTGTAAAACAACTTTCAGCTTCGTTCCTTTTCGGGGACGAAAAGTTTTAAGAGGGGGAGATTGTAATAACCCGGAAATCCGAACCAATTTAAATTTTTTATTTTGGCAATTTTAATGAATTTTGGAAATTTAAAATGATTTAATTTAAATAATGACGAGGAGAAATTTATTTTGAATACAATTAGAACGTATATTTTTATTTGAATCGACGTTAGAATATAAATATTTTATTTTAATTATAAAAGGAATTGAAAATGGCACAGTTGTTTGAAAATTCGATTTCAAAGTTCAAATGAATGTACAGGATTCAAAATAAACCTGATTTTTGCGAAACCAAAAATATTTGAATCTATTTGAAAATATCTTTCCAATGAATCTGAAAAAATTGAAATTTCATAGCGGGAATAAAAATTTACGCCCAGTTGAAAATTCAGAATAGTCGCTATGGAATTTTGCCCCTTAAAAATGGAAATTTTGCAAACGACCTTCGTTTTTGACGAAACCACTTTTGTTGGATTCAGGATGTCAAGTTATTGCTAGATTCCAAAATTCGAAATTTTCTAAATCAATATGTGAGCGTGGCGAAGTAAAACGTGTTTTAATAGTTTCAATCAATTTGGATCAACCAGAAAATGGCCATTTTTCAAACAGTCTCCAAATTTGACGAAATAAATTTTGCTAGAACCGCATTGTCAATAAGAAGCTAGAAAATATTTTTCGGGAATTTTTAGAGTCCGTATGTAGCCCAGGTAAATTTAAATGTACGTTCAAATTTAATATACATTGATTTATATTTTAATTTTGATAAAAACTGATTGTAACAGTCGAATTGGCTCACCGGACATATCCCATTGTGTTTAGAGTGGGGGTA
Organism: Allium sativum; assembly: GCA_030737875.1. NCBI lineage: Eukaryota > Viridiplantae > Streptophyta > Magnoliopsida > Asparagales > Amaryllidaceae > Allium > Allium sativum. The sequence goes on from CM060911.1 coordinate 198,547,618, forward strand.
ATTAGCTAAGGGCGATAGTCGTTGGGTTTCGTTCGGAGTTTGAATGGAAAGTCAACTTTAATGGAGAATTAAATAAAATAATTAAATTATATATTATTATACCTCTCTCCGCTCTCCCTCTCCTCTCATTACAGATCGTGAAGAAAAAAAGAAATAAAACAAAAACACGTCATTCAGGAAAAAACCTCCCCAAATCTACCGACGCTCCACCGCCAGACCCACCCACCAACGCCGCCTCCATCTCCGGCACCCCCTCCTTTCCCCTATCTCCTCTCTTCTCTCCTCTTCCCTCCCAAAACCGCCAAGCCCCAAACTATAAACCCCCAAAACCTTTCAACCCTAGAAGCCGCGCACCACCTGACGCCGCACACCCATTGACGAACACCTACGACAACCCCTTTCTCAAAGGTGAGTTTTCTGATTTAATTAGGTTTAGAGATTTTGAAATTTTTTTTTGTTTAGAAAATCTGATTTATTATGATTAGAGAAGTAAAAAATGATTTTTCATGTTAGTGGGAAAAAAATTTGATTTTTCTATGCATAACATATATAAAAAAATTGATTTTTCTATGCATAACAAATATAAAAAAAGTTGATTTTTCTATGCATAACATATATAAAAAAATTTGATTTTTCTATGCACAACAAATATAAAAAAAGTTGATTTTTCTATGCATAACAAATATAAAAAAATTGATTTTTCTATGCATAAAATATATAAGAAAATTTGATTTTTCTATGCATAGCATATATAAAAAAATTTGATTATAAAAAAAATTGATTTTTCTATGCATAACATATATAAAAAAAATTGATTTTTCTACGCATAACATATGTAAAAAAAAATGTGATCTTTATAGTGTAAACATTATTATAAAAATGTGATCATTATGAAATAAAGATATAATCTTTATATAATCAAAGATATGATCTTTATATAATCAAAAATATGATCTTTATCTAATCAAAAATATAATCTTCATGTAATCAAAGATGTGATTTTTATATAATCAAAGATGGGATCTTTATGTAATCAAAGATGTGATTTTTATATAATCAAAGATGCGATCTTTATGTAATCAAAGATGATCTTTATGTAATCAAAGATGTGATCTTTATGTAATCAAGATATGATCTTTATGTAATCAAGATGTGGTTTTTACATAATCAAGATGTGATCTTTATGTAATCAAAATATGATTTTTATGTAATCAAAGTTACGATATTCAATTATATAAAAATATGATTTTTAACATAAAGATATGTTTTTTTATATAATATAATAAAAAAAAATATGATTTTTATACATATAGCAACGATATAAAAATGTGATTTTTCTATATGTGAAGTAACGATAAAGATTCGATTTTTATATATGAAGTAGCGATATAAAAATAAATTTTTTATATATGGTGTAGCAGTATAAAGAATGGATTTTTATATAGGAAGTGGTATTATAAAAATGTGAATTTTATTTTATAAAGATCATCGATTAAAAATATGATTTTAATATATATACCGCGTGAAACAGACTGCGATGGAACAAACAGGAAGCTGAACGGAATCCGAATCGCCCGCTAAAGCACAGTGGAGTGAAAACCCAAGGTGAGAATTCTCTCACTAAAATTTTCTTTGTACAGTTATTTCATAACTGCATACATGTACTGTTCCCCGCCGTCCACACACCATGGACGACTTGTTTGTTTGGTTGTGTTGTGCAAATTGATTGTGATTGCGTATATGAAATAAATAAATAAAATATTCATATGTTGAATAAATTGTTTGAACGATAAAATTCACATTTTTATCGTATATATGAAGTAAATAAAACATTCATATGTTGAATAAATTGTTTGAACGATAAAATTCACATTTTATCGTATATATGAAGTAAATAAAATATTCATATGTTGAATAAATTATTTGAATGATAAAATTCACATTTTATCATGTATATGAAGTAAATGAAACATTCATATGTGAAATAAATTCTTTGAACAATAAAAATAATATTTTTATTGTACGTATGAAGTATATGAAATATTCATGTTTGAAATAAATTCCTTGAACGATAAAAACAACATTTTATCATGTATGTAAAGTATTAAAAATAGTCATACATTGAAATGAATTGTAGTTTGTTAAAAATAACATTTTTAACAAATATAAGAGTATATAAAATAGTCATACCTTGAAATAAATACTGGTTCGCTAAAATTATCATTTTTAGCGTATATATGGAATATATAAAATTGTCATACAATGGAAATATTATTAGTTCACTAATAATAATATTTTTGGCTTATACATGCGTTGTGTGAAATTATATATGCATTGAATGAATATATAAAAGCGTCGTATGAAAATATATATATGGGCGTTGTATGAAAATATACATATATGATGTATGAAACTATATGTATGCGTGTTTTAAAAATATATAAACGTTATATAATATATATACATTATAAGAAAATGTATATATAGGCGTTGTATGAAAATATACATATACAGTATATTGAACTGGTCATAGCAAGGAGGCTAGAGCCGAGGAATTAAATTGTATGCCCGATAAATAGGTACATATTTACTGTTTTGCTTGGGTATGATGATTTTATGAGCCGATTGGCTAGCCACTTGGCTGTTTCCTTTTCTTTTTGGATTGGAGAGGCCTGTATGGCGATTTCGGGATTTTCCCGGTGCTCCCGTACAGGGGAGGTTATGTCGAATTTTTTTGAAAATTTAGGGTGTTAGCCAAATTTTTGAAAAATTACAAAGTTCTTAGAAACTGAAAAGTTGAAGAACTTGAGCCAGAATAGAAACTGAAATCGTTCAAACGAATTTATAAAATACGTTTCAAATGGAAATCGACGAAATATATAATATATATTATATGGCCTGAATAGAATGCGCCGCGCAGCGAAAGTTCGCGAATTTCGACCATAGATTTCGAATTGACATTACGGGAGATCCGACCGTTGGATTCTCCTAAAACTGGAACCTTTGGGTTCGTATCGAAAAGAGATTTCTAAAAAATATTATATATTTGAAATTTAACGGTTGGATTTGGAATTATGTCTAAATCAAATTTGGAAAAGGTCGTTGTAAGTGCAGTTCGATGACCGTTTATGGAAATCGATTATACGCTCCTTGATAAAATTATTAAATTATTAATAATTTGTGTAAAATCAAAAGAAATGATTTGAGAAGAATTGGGATGAAAAATTCCATATTTGAAAAGATAAAAATATATTTTTATCGAAATGAACTATTTTTAAATAAATAAATTGGATTGAGAAATGGTTTTAAATAACCAGAATTTTCCAACGAATAAATTGGAATGGTTTGGAATGGAAATAATCTTCGAAATATTTCGATATTGGATTCCATGATTATACGAATATTGTGATGGGAATTCGGAAGATATCGATATCGTTATTCCCGATATGATATCTGTTGGTTTCAGGATTTGATGTTGAATATAAGTCGATACTATCTCTATTCAAAACCTTATGTTTAATGTCGAATTGGATTGATTGATTGTTTGGATTGTGCTCGACCAGTTTATGAGCAAAATATGCTTTTACATTTAGCATTGGGTTGGGTAGAAATATCTGTGTGCTAACGCCTTGTCAAACACTTCTCGATTTGACGATAAGGTGTTTAGCGATGTGTTCGTTTCAAATTTAATGAATGATTTTGAAATGATGTTTTTCTAAAGTGAAAAGAAATATATTCACGATTTTGGACAGGGAATGTTTTATAAAAATGTTTTATAAAACAGAAAGGATTTTGAGGCCTAAAACCCGATGATTTCTAAAATGATTTAGAAATGTATTATGGTTTTACATTGCGGTTCATCGCGTATCCGATTAGTTGCTATTGATGATGTATCTGTTTGGTGGTGGAGAATTTATTCTCTTGCTTAACGCCCTTCTTTGAGATGTACGAGCTCAAAGGTTATGTGATTAATAGTGACTAATCATATGTGTGAACTGCTGATGTGAAGTACTATATTATGAAAGTACTTGTGATTATTATGTTGTGAAATGATTTTCCCCACTTCGGGGTATGAAATGATTTGGTATGTGGCTAAAGATTTGGTAACCCGGTCTACTAAAAGTATGGGTGGGATCCAGTGCCTTATGGTCGGTGGTTAGTGTGTAGCCTGCTCCATGTGTGGGAGGTGCATATATATATATATATATATATATATATATATATATATATATATATCGAGTTGCTTAGGAACATGCCCTTTGCCTTGTCTGAGGGGAGCCCGATATTTGGTTGCCTACTTGTTTGTATGCATTGTTATGTTTTGGAATTCATATTTCCAAAGATTTTGATTTGAGATCCCGAAGTGAAATCTACTTTGATATAAAGATAGATATGTATTTAAAATAATTTGAAATAGACATCGGGAAATAAAGTCCAAAGGAATAATTTCTGTAAATTGATTTGGATTTGGAAAATCTAATTTTGGTGATTAATCTAAATGGGTAGATTGGGATATTGCATGTTGATTGATGCATAGTAGATCCATATATCTATATTGATTGTTGTTTATACAATGGTATTCATGGGGGTAAACCCGTTACGCGTTAGCAGCGTGGTCCTGTGATTTGCCTTATCATTTATATAAGTTTATAACTGTTCAGAGTTTCTCACACCAGTCCCATAACTGACCTGTAGTTTGCTTTTTCCTTGCAAACTCGAGTGCCTCTATTTTCCATACGGGCAGTCGAGCAGTTTATTTTGCAGATATATAAGCAGGATTCTGGATTGAAGCTTAAAGCTGTGTCCAAAGCATTGATAGTCTTCCGCTGTGTTTGTTTATTTGTTTCCGCTGTGCATTGTATTACATTTGATGTAAATTAATCTTTCGCTGTATTATCATTTTTTTTCAATATACTCTGATATTTTATACTATGATGTAACAATATTATGATGTTTATAAAAGTCTTCTGTTATTTGTTCTGATGTGTTGTATGCCCAGAGTTAGCATATCTGGGTTTCGAACGGTCTTGGTCGGTTTAGTGATCGATTAGGTCCGAGCGAAATCCGTATCGTTACAAGTTCCAGACTTCCATGGGACGTAAGGATACTCTGGGGGATGCTCGTGGCAAGCAACCCCAGAGGCAGGTCTGTACGGTTCCATGCATAGAGCATGCCTTGATTGCATTTATGTTGAGGGCAGCCAGAAGGCTAATGCGATGATTTTAGGATTCGGTGGTAGCCTCGGCTCCGAGAGCAAGCTTCGTAGTCAGGACCCAATAAGGATAGTAGGTCATCAGACACCTGTCATTACCAATCAGAGCGATTATGAGAAAGACTGGAGGTAAACCAACAGGCCAATGGCCTTTCACTATTGAGACATTCAATGAGGGGCAACGCTTATTGGATGTTCAAATTGTTTGTTAGGGCACGATCACTTAGCTTTTGAAATGGTCTTTCATTAGTTGAGGGTGGTTCAAGTGTGGTCATAGCCACCGAGAATAAAAAGACAAACCATTCTATGGATAATTGAACTGTAGGCTGGTAGAAATCCCCCGATCGAGTTCCGTGCAAGGGTTTAGCCAAGTAGCAAAACTTAGTAAGATTGCAGGTATGTTCTCAGTGTACGCACTGGGTAGTGCATCGTGGGTGTTCGAGCATAATCACTGTGCAAAGGTTTAGCCTAATAGCGGAGCTCGGATAGTAGGCAGTACGCTTTTGTAGCATGGCAACAGAGATCAAGTATGCTTTCGTAGTGTGATGACGAAAACCTTCCGAGAAGGGTACCATGTGTAGTACATAGATTTATTGGGCATATAACAACATATATATATATATATATATATTATTAGTGTGACACCGACACGCCTTAACGTCACCAATATCAGGATGCGCTAAGGTTTACGAAGCTCTTAGGTATAAAGTGACAACTTAGAGACTAAAATTCACAACTCAAAAATATAAAAACATAGCGAGAAATTTAAAACATTTACTAAATAAGAAAGTCAAATCGCAATACTTATTACATTTCAAAATACCAGATAGTCATCATCATAAAACCAACATACTATATCGTAGAAAATATCAAAGTAAAGCAATCCCTCTTATAAGTCAATACAATGGTCAGATAACAAGAACTGAACTAATACATAAATCTGGAAAGAGTTTGACATACGTACGGTGAGTTCTGGTAATTTCTAGCATGAGAACATAAGATAAGGAAGCATTTAGACAGATGAATAGTTCTAAGAGCAATGGACATAAAAGCATAAATGTAATAGCAGAAACAGTAAACACTTATAAAGATAGGCTTCTCATTCATATCCGAAAATCTGCTACACCAACTACCAAAATATCATAATTAAGATTTACCTAATTTCTACCCGCCGATCAGCTATTTTACTCAAAATGTGATGACATGTACCAGCTATAGAATTCAGGATTATCAATCCCGAACTCATCAACTAAAAGGACACATCCATTAATCACAAACATTACAACAACTTATCTTCCCCCAATCGGAACGGTGCATGCTCATCGTTCCACCGGAACGCGCCTGTATCCACCTTGTTTGAACCTCTAAATATCTAGTTCAGTAAAGCGTGCCCTAGTCTTGACAAAAGTCCCCTAGACTTGGTCCCCATTCATTATTTTATTAGATCTCTTATCTTACCCAATTAGCTCCACACTATTAGAACATACCTAAACTCGGATTTCATTATACTATTAGACCTCTTATCTTCCTCAATCAGCCCCACTCCGCTGGAACGGACCTAATTGATTAACATGTAAAAGTGTTTATTTTATGCTCTTATATTTTATCTTTTGTGTATAAATAAATATTACTTGGGTATTATTTTGTTGCTTTTACAGATATGCCGACTAAGCCGCATGCACTAAGAAAAACAGAAAATAGAGATCAAAATGTTGTGTGTGTGTGTGTGTGTGTGTGTGTGTGTGTATATATGAAGACTTGTAGATGAAGATTTCACATCAAATTACTTTTTGGACAAGAGAATAATTGGTAGAAAAATGTGCATATCATAAATGAAGGAAGACTCGCCAAGGAAGCAAGAGGAAAAGCCAAAACTTACCAAATTCAAAACATACCCGATTTAAAACTTACTTGATTAACTAAGGCCCATTTGTGATTGATTAGAGTTTAGGTTGGCTAATCTATCCTATAAATACTTATGTATTCTCATTATTAAATTCTCCAAATTCATCTAGCTCGCTCACGAAATTATATAAATAATAAATTTTAATTTTAATTTTTCTTCCTGTGTTCGGCCTGCATACTACACACTTGTGCGCTTGCAGTAATTTGTAATAAATTTGCGCTTTTTTAATCCATAGAAAAGTGTCAAACAAGTTTTTAGCGCCGTTGTCTGGGATGTAACATTTAAATTTTATTTCTTATTTAATTTTCGATTCGTGTTAGTTTTTATTTCGTTTTTTCGTTTTTCTTATTTGAAAAAAAATCTCTTGATTAGTTGATTTGGTATTACTTGTTGATACCACAATCTCTAAAGCAAGAAGAGAAAAAAAACTTTCCTTTCTTTCCTATTAGTTTCCATTGTTAAATTTCTTTCCTATTTTTTTCCATATTTGTTTCCTTTTCTATTTTTTTCTTCTTTTACAATTTTCCAAAAAAAATACAAAATTTCTTTATTGTATCCTTTCTCTACATCTTCCCATCTATTATCCTTAGATCATCCTTCACGGTCAACCAGCACTAACCATCCTTTTTCCTTCTACCAACCTTTCACAACCTAGCACCACACACCATCAACAATTAACCAATTCACCATCACATACATCCTCTCTACATCAGCTCCTGCCAAAATCGCTTTCCGAACCACCAGCCTACCACATCGACCATCCTCTCCATCGTTCACCTACATCTCCTATATCAACCTTCTCCATCCCCTTAACAACATCGCCTTCTCCACACACCGTTCAACAAACTTCTCCACCAGACCTACCTTCATGGAAAAACAAATCATACGCACAGTCAAATCACAATAACCATCCATCACCTCATCCGGTGTTGATAAACCGTACCATAAAAAACCCACATCTCCATCAACAACCTTCAAGCTCGAACATCATCAGACCAGCACACTAGGCTTCTCCTTTTCAAACACTGCACCAAATCCAAAACCAACACTTTCCATTGTCAACTCTACTCAAAGCAAACCCCAAACAAACAACTTCCGTCAACCAAAACATCCACCGTCACAACTACATCCAAAACCTTTTCTAGCATCACAGCCCCTCATCTTCCTCTCACAAGCTAAACTTGTCAACACATCAAACTGCAAGCCACACTCATGCATCTGAACCCCAAAGACCTAAATACACTAACCTGCAGTCTAATGCTACCATAATTCAAACACCATAAACCCAATCTCACCCACACCCACATATAACTCGAAACCTATTCGAAATCCACAACCAGAATCCACCCAATTTAATCATCACAAATCAACAAATACCCGAAAAGCTTTAATTAGAACTTGAGACCTAAAAACCCACATCAATCAAACCCTTAGTTCGATTTGAAAGCAGAAAAGCCGAAAAAAAGGAGAGAAACAAAGTAAAGAACAAAGTGAGAAAGACAGCTAAGAAACGAATCAAGGATTCAAAGTTAAAAACAATTTGAAAACATTGGGATTTTAATTGCTGTAGCTATTCAATTGGTCCGGACGGACCGCCATACCCTACTGCAAAATTTTATAAACTCTACAGGTGCCGAAATCGCTTAAAAATATATAGAAATTGCTTGTAAAGACTTTCTGCAGGGGCAGCAGCTTGCTTGTACAATTTTTCTTTATTTTTTCAATTATTAGCTTCTGATTGTTGTGTTCGCTGAAATTTCTGAATAAATTTGGTGAGGAACAAATTTCCATAACCATTCTAGTCGTTTTTCAATTATAAAACTTGATTTGATTCGCAAAATATTTAACTACAAGAGCATATTTTATTAAATTGATTCTCTCAAGGGTTTGATCACAGATATGTATTCGTTCAATTTATTGAACTTTTAGCAAAAGAGGTTGCATACAAACCGTAAAACATTGGTCGTATCCCTTAGTATTTATAATATACGCGAATGACCATAAGACCCTCTTCCCCAATCAAATCGAGATTATCAACTAATATGATATACTTGAATGCATTATCTATTTTGTAATAAGAGCTACTTGTGTTAACCTTAAGTTTTGGATTTTCTATATTCGACAATGATGAGTGAAAAGAGTTTTAGCCACTATAATTCTCCTAGGGGTTCTCAAATAAAAAAATAAATAAAATTCAATGAGATGGATTACAACTGAATAAATCAGAACATTCAAAATATCAATGTCGAAATGAATAGATCTTTATCTCTTCAAGATCGATGTTACCCAACTAGGACAGTTCAACCTTCTGTCATAGTATTTCCACAAGTTGAAGGAAATTTTGAGATTAAACATTCTTTTATTCAAGGGGTACCAAAATTTACTGGTTTTGGAAATGCTTATGAATTTCTAAGTGAACTTGAATTGTATGCATCCATAACTAAAATGAAACAATTAACTAATGAATCAATCAAGCTAAGGCTAGTTCCATTTGCACTACACTAAAAGATGGCTAACCAAAACATTCCATAAGAGGTTGGGATGAATTTGTCATTGTATTCTTAAAAACAAATCCCATTCCATAAAACTTTAAAAATCCAAACTGAAATAAACCAGTTTTCTCAAAATGAGGGGGAAACTTTTTCAAAAGACTATGAGAGATTCAACCAGTTATTATATAGTTGCCCTCATCATGCAATTCCCAAACATCACTTATGTCAAACTGCATATGAACGGCTAAACTATCAGACCAGATCACAAATTAAATCAACATGTGGAGGAGAATTTACGTCTAAAACGATTGATGAAGCTTGGGAATTCTTAGAGGATTATTCTAAAAAGGACATGCAATCGTGTTCCCATCCGTGCTTCCACTAGAGGAGTGCATGTAGTGGATCCAATTCAGTTCCCCTTAGAAACTCAAACTCCTCAAATCATAGAAGGACAGCCATAGTTTACCCTTAATACAAAGTCAATGCCATAGCTCAAAATAGTACTACTCATCCACGTATGACCCTAGTTGGAGAAACCATCCAAATTTCTCATGGTCTAATTTCCAATAATGTTCCAAGCCCATCTCATTTGGTACCGAATTCAAATTACCAAGCTCCATTTTCTAGTCCTCAAAATTCTCAAATTTCACCTCAATCCAAGCCTTCAAGTCAACCATATAGGTATTCTAACTTTCAATCATCAACTCAGTCTCCTCAATCTTCTCAAGAAGTTGTTCGATTAGAGAAACAAATAAACAATCAAGATGCTAACTCAAACAAATGATGAACATGATGAAGGAACTAATGAAAAATAATGAAAAAGGAATATTACCTAGTCAACCCGAAGTGAATCCAAATTATAATTCTCGTACTATGAACTCTTGTAAGGACGAAAACCATAATTTGGTCAACTCGGTCATCACCCTTGGTCTGGAAAAACTATTGAAAACCTTAATTCTTCTGAACCTTACAAATCTCCATTCTCTTCGAATGTTGACAATCCCAACATCTCTTCTTCAAATGTCGGCAACCCGACAACGTCTCTTCATCTAATGATTGCAATCCAAACAACCCATCTTCTATACCTTTACCTCCTTCACTTCCCATGTCGTAACCTTCTTCGAACGATCAAAATATTGAAAGAGCCTATAAATTAGTAGCTACATATCCTCATAGACTTAATAATAAAAAGAAGGATACGAATTTCGAAAAAATTCTGGAAATCTTCAAACAAGTCCGTGTCAATATTCTCTCTTAAACACCATCAAACAAATTCCATAGTATTCCAAGTGTCTCAAAGAGATAAGCACCCGAAAACGAGCCATTAGCGTTCCTCAAACAGCCTTCTTGTCGGCGAATACTAGCTCTGTTTTCTCAGATCCTTCACCCATCAAGTATAAGGACCCTGGTTGCCCCACAGCTGGTTGTAAAATAGGAAATATTCACATTAGTCATGCCCTACTTGATCTTGGTGCAAGTGTCAATCTTCTTCCTTACACTGTTTATCGACAATTTGTACTAGGGGAATTGAAACCTACGAACATCACGATTCAACTAGTCGATCGATCTCTTAAAAAGACATTGGGTATAATTGAAGATGTCTTGACTCAAATTGAACAATTCTATTTTCCCGTGGATTTCATAGTACGAGAAACTAAGCCCATTTAGAATCCTGGTAGTCTAATTCCATTGATTGTGGGTCGTACCTTGTAAGCCACCTCGAATGCTATAATAAATTGTAGGGGCGACCTACTTTGACTATCATTTGGGCACTTAACTGTTGACTTGAATATTTTTCACCAACCCAAAGAGTCTGAAATAGGAGAAGTCGACATAATAGAAATAGTTTTAGATGACACGTCTGATTTATCTCCTCAAAAAACTTCACTTTCCTTACTAGACATGTCCACTATGTCTTTTGAATAATTATTCGAAGATGAGCTTAAAATTTTAAATGAAGAATTGGGATTATACCTCGAAGATAAACTTAATTCCATATTAACAAAAGAAATTATGGTTAAATGCTCAAGTTTATGGGATTAGGATAATCTTCAGTTGAATGATACAAATTATTGGCATGACAAAATTTTCATAAGAAGGATTTTGATTTCAGAATTCACTAGTATGCCTATTGTATCTCATAAATCTGATAAGAAAACTTTATGCATCACCTTCGATAAAGGAAAGTGCAGGGGGAAAAGGAAATTCCATTCTTCACAAAACATTCATCATCATCGTAGATTTCATTTTCCATATGATTTTCATTTGCATATAGTTGTTAAATTGCATTTCATTTTACAAATCATTTTTCATCTCATTCACCTTTGGGTACTATCTTTCAAATTTAGGAAACATGTTTACAGTGTGGACACTATTTAGATCTAGTGTGGGGGGAGTCTGCATGGCATCGTTTATATTTTTCTTTAGTTTTTTCCATGCGTTTACATAGGACCATCATGCATTTTAGGTCATAGTAACACGCCATTTTTTTTGGAAATACAACTCATTTTAGAATGGTAAAACGAAGCAGGTTAACAAATTTTTTTGTCAGTTGATAGTAATATTTTTTTCGCTCAACTAAGATCGAATAAGAAATATAATAAAAAGTTGAATTACGAGCGATAGTAGAATAACCGATACATAGGATGATTCTTAGGTAATGTCCATGAAGCATATTCTAATTTGTAGTCATTGTTTAATGAGTGGAGGACTTAAAGTTCATGTATTGGTTTTTCGGTTCTTTAAAACTAAGTTGTGTTAAGCTGAAATTGCATAACTCTCTCTTCTTCTTATATTTAATAAAAATAGTAATCCAAGGGTCTCCAATATTGCTTGTAAATTTAGCCTTGGTGTGCAAACCCTCCAAGCTCTTTCCCAACTCTCACGTTAGCTCACAAGGCAGTGCATGAGTGGTATACCGTGGTCTCATTTTATGAGTTGGTACCTAAGGATTACCGACATCTTGTTGACAAAGTCAGCGTCGGTTTGGATAATCTGCCAAGCTCTGTCCCAAACTCTCACGTCGCCCTGTAAGGTAGTGCATGAGTGGTATACCTTGATCTTTTAATTTACTTGTGTATGTAATTAATTTTAATTCTTCATTTTTATAGAGAGAGAATAAGCAAATAAAGCCCGAGCATTTGTTGACCTTATTGACTTGACTAGTCATATATAAGGAAATAAAAATACCACTTTGCAAACTGTGACAAACAAACCTAGAATTTATTTCATGGCTGCACTATGTTATCAACCGAACCAACTGGCCAAACTTTAATTTATTGTATGAAAACTTGAATTATATTGAAAATTTGTGATGAGTTGAGGAACCAAATTTTTTTATAGATTGATTTCAAATTGTATACTAATTTTGTAACGACCCGCATTCTACGCATCGCAGAATATTTATTTCTTTCACATACGGAGTCATATGGTCATGTAACTTTTGAAGACGACTATTGGGGTCACTTCCCATGTCCATGATTTTTGCCGATTTTTAAATGACCGTTTTGCCCCTAGCTAGTCTTGTTTTGGCCATAACTTTTGATTGGAAAGGAATTTTGACCTGAAATCACTTCCATTGGCTCCGGATGATGGTTTTTCTTTTTGTAGAATGGTCATATGTGGAAAACGGACTTACTGTTTGGGAGATATGGCTGAAATAGGGTTTAGAAGGTGAAAAACTGCTTAATCGGGCCAAATGATGTGATTAGTAAATGGACCCATAACCCATTTCGGGATTACGGTTATGGGGAGGCTGAAATGAGTTAGGTTTTCATTTTAGTTTTCTAGCCGCCATTTACCTCCTAAGAACCCTAATAATGGCCTCCAACCTCTAAAACATCTCCAAATCACTTTTAATCAAGGATTAAGCTTAGCAACATCAAATTAAGGAGGAATAGCACCAAAGTAAGGTTAGAGCTGTTGTGTTACATTGGGAAAAGTGCCAAATAGAGATTCATTTCAGATTTGGTATTTTATTTGTTGCCAAGGTGAGTGATTTGCATAGTTCCTCACTAATTATGGTTAATTAAGGGTAATTAGTGTTAATTAACGAAATTAGACATGATAAAATTTTGGAAAAATGTTTATAAAATTCGAAATGATGTTTTAGGCCTCTGTTAGAAAGTTTGGGTAGTTTGGTTAAGTTTTGCTAATCATATCATTAGTAATGCCTAAACATGATTAAGGGAAAATGTGGGGTTTTGGTATGTTTGATCCATTTTACATGCTATGGTTGTTGTTTTGCTGTTTGTGGATAATTATACATGTTGCTATGACTGTATAGTATGCTTTGTGGTTGTCTAGAAGTGTTAGATTGATCGAAAACGCCTTCGAATGACATAAACAGTCGTTGGAAGAAGTTACAGGAAAATGTGCAGGGTTTCGGATCGGATCGGGATAGGGGGCTAGGATCGGATGGTGGACTAGGCAGAGAAACCGAGCCGGATCGGAACTTTGCACTAAAGGAGACTTGGCAAGAAGGAAAGCCATTTGCATAAAAGCTGGAGTTGGGTTCAGATGGGGAACAAGGAAAGGGCAGCGGATCGGATTTGAGAAGAGGGGATGGAGCAACGGATGGGATCGGGTGGTCATAACTGAACCTAACCAGAGCTGGAGGACCGAACCGAACAGAGGATAGGCGCTATAGCTCTGAACGGAACCTGATGGCCAGGAAGTGGAGCAAGCCGAATCGAACCAGGGAAGGACAACCGAACCGAACAGGATTGGAGCTGCGATTACACGACGACTTTTCTGAAGACCAACTCCAATTCGACCAAAATCCGAGATGCAAAGGAAGTCCAAACAGGAAGTAGAGCTCAGGATCCAGTTGGGAACCAACGAGTTGACTTCATGAGTTGGGATTTGCTGCGGGACATGTGCAAAGGGGTTATCGATGTTTGTAACTTTGGATCACTATGTGTAGGGAGTACGTGAATGGATTCAGGGCCACAATGGCCTAGGTACGACTAAAGAGCTATAGACCAATGAGGTGAGGTCATTTGTAAAGATTTGGTCATGACTCCATGGGGTAAGCTTGGTAGTAGCAGTAGTTCTACAAGTCGAACTCCGTCACTACTTCGATGGGTCTAGTGATTGACAGTGGTGGACATCGTATGCTTTACGCACTGAGTGAGAGATGTGAGGATGGTTGCTATGTTTGATTTGTTTGCCATCACTATGACAGACACACCTCCACCCCCTGTTATCTTTACACCATCTGTTCAGTGGCACCTTAGAGTATTGTACAGTATGTAGTGCTAACTCTTTGGTTGCAGGTCCAGGTTCAGATATGGTTTAGTATACCTGTTATTGTTCTGTTTAGCTGCTTATCGCTCATACAAGACTTTTTGTCTGACCCTGAGTTTTATGTCTCTTCTTATTACTCTGGGTGCTCTTACGAGCAGACTAGAGACAGGTTAGCTGGTGATGCACGAGTAGCTGTACCGGAGACGAGCAGGAGGCTTCCACGTATGATATATATAGATATCCTCCCTGTGTCGCTGCTGGTCACTACTTTGGGCATTAGTAGTGCACCCTTCCTTTCTTTTACTTTAGAGACAGTTTTAAAGTTGTAATAATAATGATGTGAAACATAAACTGTATCTGGATTTTCCGCTGCTATGATGTTTAGTTTTCAGCTTATGCATTGTCTCGCCTGTTTTATGTCCAGTATGTTGTTATTATATTTTATCCCATGCGCTGTGAGACATTCTACATGTTTTTGATTAGTTCACTTTCTTCTTTCCTTTCTTTGGCGACTGTTCCGTGCTAGTCGGGCATGTGTACAACGCACTTTCGGAGGAAATGCCGGCTGTTGCCGGGCAGGCCATCACATTTGGTATCAGAGCTCTAGGTTGCGTAGTTAACCTAGGGAAAGACACCAGGGAGAGATAATACGTATATAAGAGCGCGTATTTGTGATTATTTTGGTTTTCAAAAGCTATATATACACTATTAGTATAGTTAAGGATGAAGTCGCACTGCACTGGCACCACTATGGAGATGGTTAATCGTTTTCTCTTTACAGATTGAACGATGAGCCGATATGCAAGGGGTACCGGTAGAGGAACCAATAATGGGAATGCTACTGATATGAGGACGATGTTTACTAACTTCATGAGAGAGATGCTTAGGGATGTGCAGAGGGCAGCTCCCAATGCTGGTAACGGTGATGGTCCAATATTGCAGGCGCCTAAGGCCGATTTCGCCAAGATGAACAAGGATTATACTAGTCTTGGTGGGAAGTCGTTCCACGGAACGGAGTCAGCTACGGATGTTCAAGATTGGTTGGATAGTTGCGAGCGTATCTTCGAAGATTTAGGTATCGAGGATGCGATGAAGAGAAGGCTAGCATCTCGTCAGCTGCAACGACGGGCAATGAATTGGTGGAACGCTATAAAGGCAGCTACTCTCGAGGATCAGATTACTTGGGATCAGTTTAAGGTTTGCTTTAGCGATAAGTTCATTCCAGCTGCTCAGAAGTCAGTGCTGTTTAAGAAATTCTTGGAACTCAAGCAGAATGGCAGAGCTGTCTCGGAGTATATTGCCGAATTCGACACTTTGTCGAAATATGGGTTATCCCTAATAGATACTGCCGAGAAGAAGAATGAGAAGTTCATAACTGGCTTGGATCAGTACTTGGGGGAAAGGCTTATTAACCACATCGATGAGATGTTTGAATCGATTGTGGGGAAAGCATTGAGGTCAGAGAGTCTTTACCCTAAGTCGAAGACTGAGGTTGCATCTGCAGAGGAGCAAAGCCGCAAGCAAGTGGTGGAGGCAAGAGTGGTTCTCGTAATAAGAGGAAGCAGAGCCAGAATAAGGATGGCCAGAAAAAGAATAAGAAAGATGTTGAGTGCTTCAGCTGTGGTAAGAAGGGCCATTATGCTAGTAATTGTCGGGCGAATCCAGCGGATAGGAAGTGCTTCAATTGTGGCCAAGTGGGACATCACAAGAACAAGTGTCAGCAACCCCCTAAAGAAAAGAAGATGGTGAAAGCATATGCCCTTAATGCTATTCCTTCTTCGTCGAATACCCCAACTACGGTAGAGAAGGGAAAGAATGTCGTTATTCAAGGTATGCTTTCTGCTTATGATGTTCCTATTCGAGTTTTGTTTGATACCGAGACTTCCAGTTCTTTCATATCTAGTGACCTGGTAGATAAGTTGGGATTGGAGCCCGAGATCGTCGATAGACCTTTAGTAGTGACGAACCCGATTGGTGGTTCGACTAACCTTAGCATGATTTGTCGTAATGTGGTCTTATCGAGTCATGGATGCATGTTTGTTTGTGATTGCTTTGTTTTGGGCTTTATTGGGTTTGGCATTATTTTGGGAGTCGATTGGCTCCAAAGATACGGGGTGGTGGTAGACTGCGAGGGCTTTTTGGTGACAGCTAGAGCGGATGATGGGCAGAGGGTAGTGTTTGGTGGTCTACCTAGTGATGGGGTAATGGCTAGTTTTCTAAATTCCCTCGACATCCCGCATAGTGAGTTGTCAGGTTTGCCCATGGTTGGCCAGTATCCGGACGTCTTCGAGGAAGTGACCGGGCTTCCACCACACCGAGAGATTGAGTTCCGTAATGATTTAGTGAAAGATGCCAGACCTATAGTGATGCCACTTTGTCGTATGGCACCAAGGGAGCAGCGAGAGCTCGAGGTGCATGTAACGACCCGTATTTTTCTGCCTATTTATTTGGAATATTTTAATTATTTTAATTATTTTAATTATTTAAAATATTGGTTTGAATTTAAATAATCGAATTTAATGATTTATTTGGAATATATTATATAAATAATAAAATAATATTTTAATTTCAAAAATATTTGTGAAAATATAGAATTTGCCATATATTGTGATCGGGCAGTATAAATTGGTCAAATATTGGGTATATTGAAAATATAGGGACGATTTCGTTTATCTAACGACGGTTGAGCGATATGGTTTATAATTTAATTAAATAACGAGCTGCAGCGGCGCGGCAGTTCGCGATTTGACGTTTTGAACTCAATTGGTCATACCGGGTTCAAAATAAGTCGGATTTCCTCGAAACAAGAAACGTTGGGACCGGTTTGACAATATCTTTCCAATGGCAGAGAAAAATCCAATTTTTATCGTGTAGATTTTACATTATGTCTAAATCAAATTTTGGAAAAAACGCTACGGAATTTCCTTTATATATAGCGCTGTGTATATAAAATGAGTGTTTTTAAATATTTTAAATATCGATTTGGCTTGGAATTCAACCCGGGATATTTTATTGTGGTAGTATACGATATTCTGGTCGTATATGGCCGGTTTCAATGTTTTAATATTATTATATTGAGGTATTTTAAAATTGGCTTATTTTATTTGAATTGGCCAGTTATAAAAGGGCCATTTTTCAAATGACCTCAGTTTTCGATGAAATAAATTTTATTCGGACCGCAACAGTAAATTATTGCTAGATTTCAAGTGGCGCGTCAATCGGGGTTAATTTGTGAGCGTGGCAAAATAAAATACAAACATAAACGCCATTTGAACGTGAACGAGGGCCATTCGAGCAAACGAACTCGGAATTCAACGAAACAAGTTTCATTAGGACCGTATCGTCAAATTATACTATGCCGTCCATTCGCGTCTCGAACGGGGTTTGTATGTGAGCGCAAGAGCGAATAAACAACGTTAAAAATAGCGATAGACACGAAGAAAAATATCGTTCGTCACATCGACTTAAATAAATATTATTTTTCCTTATAAATACACTTCCCCCTCGGCCACATTTCTGATCAACACCTCCAAAACAATTTTCAGCCAAGCATTTTTGCAGAAAGGACCCTCTTTAAAAAACAATTTATTTCTCTCGATCCGTGAAGAATTTAAAGGGGGTTCCAAAGCAAAAGTTGGCGTGGTTTCGTGACCTGTGGTGGCCGGAATCGGTGTTAGACCGTGGAAAACCATTTTCGTGTTAGGCCAAAATTGAGGAGATTGGGTCAATTTGAGGAGACGGGACCTTGGGGGTTTTGTAGAGGAGAGGCAAGGCTTCAATTTGGTGGTGGTCTTAAATTCCCCGGTGGTCTGTGGTGGTCCCAGATGTTAGATGAACGTGGGGTGGTGTTTTGAGCTCGGTTTTGTTTGATGGTGGCGGTTTTGGTGAAATTCCGGCCAACTGGGTGGTCGAGGGGGATGCTGGCTGAGGGTCGATGGAAGAGGTGAAGGAGGCGGTCACAACGGTGGTGGTGCGGTGGCTTAATGGGGTCGGTGGCGGTCGTAGTTTGTCAACGAACGGAATCCGTTCATGTGGGTTTTCGCGGCGGTAGGAGCGATTTGGGGGGTCGGGGTTTCAGGTGATGGAGCTGCTGACTGGTGCAGTCATGGCGGTGGGTCGGGGTTGGTCTCCGATGGCCTCAGTCGGCGGCGGTGACGAGGTGAAGGGGTTGAGCTTTTACGTTGAAGGAGACATACGAGTTTCAGATCGTTCAAGAATTGAAAACGCGTTTTTCTTTGTCCGATAATGACGTGGATTAGTTCCACTAATGACTGGTCAAAGAGGTAATTAAAAAGTAATTTAATATTTAATTAATATAATCTAGTTTAGTTTAAAATCGTTTGACATTTATAAGCTTTAAACTAGCATAACTTTTTCGTACATTATTGGATTTCAGCGAAACTGGATCCGTTGGGATCGCAGGGACAAGACCTATCCGATGGCACTGACTAGGAGTCGATCTGACATAGTTGAAATTTCAGCAAATTTTGAATGCTCGACTCAAATTAGATGCAACAAACGCGTCAACCGTCAACCAGAATAAACACTGGTGAGTTAATTCTCACACCTTCTGGAATCCTGTGATGTGGTAAATTCATATTAAAATATAATTTACCTTTAAAAATATAAATTGGTTGATTGGTTGCTATTGGTTGTTTATTTGTTGATTGATTGCCGTTAATTATATTTCATCAGATGGTTGAAATTTATTTCATATATTATTATGAAATGTATAACGAGCTGTGATGCAGGGAAGAACAGGTTGGAGGGATCCGACCGGATTCCTCAAATAAACTGTATTTTTGTTTGTTGTGTATATATATGAATTGTTCACCCGACTGACACCGAAACCTATTTGTATGTTGATGGTTGAATAAATATTCACCTGTGTTGTGTTTAAAATCAACCGACAGTGTTGATTGGGTAATTGGCAGTGAATGGCCTAAAATGTGTTATTTCTGACATCAGTTGATCATTCGGTGAATTGATGCAGTTGAAATCATAAATTCTTTTATAACTGAATTAAAGTTCTTCAATTATTTTGTGTAAATATTTAGATTTTGAAATTCACAAATATATGTTTTATATCAAGTTTATATAAGAAATTATATAAGTGGTTTATACAGGATTTAAAAGCTAGAAGGGCAAAGAAATTACCTATGGGTTGGTAAAATAGAATAATTGTTTTTATAACAATTAAATAGTGATTTTAAATTAATTAAATTGTTTAATTAATTTAAACGGGAAATGACAAATGGAAAATCAGTTAATAGTTAACTGGTGTGTATGGTTGGTGGAATCAACCGTTTTTTATAACTGAAATAAATAATGGAATTAATATGAATATTCGTTAAAAGAATTGAATAGTATCAACATTAGTTAATCTTCCATTAACTATAAATTAAGGAAATTATTGTATTATGTTAATGAAGTTGATTTTATAAAATAAGCTTTTCAAAACGAGGATTATACTATCTTTAGTTAATGGCAGAAGTTACCTATCTTTGGTATAGTAAAATTTACCATTTGTTATAATTAAATTGATGACTTTAGTTGGAATTAAACTAAGGAAGGTTAAGTAGTGATAAAGTTAAATATTAAAGCCGATAAGAGTTTCATGGGAGATTTTGATTCTAAATTAAGATATTGTAAGCGAAATGATGATTTAAGTTAAAGATGATGTTATGGATATCTACTTAATCAAAGAATTAAGTAAAAGGATTTGGAGCGAAGATTTCAGATATAAGGAATGGTTTTATAA
Source organism: Allium sativum (assembly GCA_030737875.1). Lineage (NCBI taxonomy): Eukaryota > Viridiplantae > Streptophyta > Magnoliopsida > Asparagales > Amaryllidaceae > Allium > Allium sativum. The sequence continues at coordinate 198,568,236 of CM060911.1, forward strand.
AACCTGATTTGAAATCAGAGGAAAAATGAAATTTTGATGTTAGTGGTTAAACTAATATTATTCTGAGGTAAGAACGAGTCGATCAAGGTCTGAGAGGTAACTAAAATACCCCAACTTGATTGGCTTCACTATTATCGAGGAATGGTATTAGTTTGGAGCGAGTAAAGTTGTTGAGAATTGGCCTTACCCTATACGAAGAATATCAAACTCTAATGCAAGGTTTTGAGAAATAAAAATTATGGCAATATTAGTTTCAAAGAAATAAGAATATTGATTTCAAATTATATTGAATGTTTGTTATTCAATTAGAGTTGATCGAATATAGTATTTGGAATAGAGTTAGTCAAACATAGTTATTCAGGAAGAGTTGCCATTGTGTACGACTGCTAGCGTAATTCGCAGGGCTGCGGATAGCCTACGACGGTCGGATGTTTCCTGAGGGAATCAGGCGTAACCATTGTGATCGCTGCGATCTAGAGTCAAGCGAATGGAGTAAATTGAATATTAGTTATTCGATAGGAGTAATCAAGTCAAGTTAGTCTAGTTGAGTTAAATAAGTCGAGTTAGTCAAGTTAGATTAATCGATCAAAGTAAATCAGTCAGAGTTAATCAGAGGAAATTTGGTTTACATCATTAGTATATTAAATAAGAATTCAATTATCGTATTTTAAAATATTAAAAGGGTTAGAAGTCTTAATTCAGCAGAATTGAATTAGTTTCTTTTAAATTTTAAAAGGGCCAAGTAATGCCGAATATTGAACAATTAAACTCATTGGGGTGTCATGTTTGAAACACCATATATTTTGATAGTTAAATCACCGACTATCAAATCTGTCCAATACGATTGTTGGTACGGAAAGACCGGGATCGAATTTATATTCGAAAACCATTCCGGCCAACAAATACGTGAAGAGATAAGAAGATGATCGAGATGGAGAATTGAAGACCGTAGAATTTCATAAACGGAAGGACCACTGATATTCTCTGCCTTGCAAGCAGAGATAAGTTGTGATTCTGTCGTGGTTGGAATCTACGGGTTGCAAGGACTTCTCGCTACTGATCCATGGGGTGATTCCTATATGAGATGCAGTAGGAGAGTACCTTCGGTTCATCCTGTTCCTGGATGACTTGTATGGACGAATGTATGAAAGAGTATTTCCAAAGGAATTATATGAGTTGATTTGTCCAAATGTACCATAGTTGATGGTGGAGAAATGGTTATTCTCTAGCCAAATAAACTAGAGTATTTTTGTGGATGTCAATCAAATGTGGCCTGGCGGATCTGACGATGTGGCATTCAAAGTGAATGATGACCAGATGTTTTAAAGTTAAGTTCTGGCCTCAAGCCTCATCAACCGGGAAATGTCAAAAATCGGGAAGGCAACATGGCTATGTGGGTCGCTCCCATTAGGATGTATGATCACCTATCTAGAGAAAATTTATTTTCTTCTTTAATCTATATTTCGATGCTGTCCCTTTTCGGGAGGCGGTTGCTAATCCCAACCGTCGGTGATATATATTCGATACACTCAAGAGAAATGAGTGGTCGGTCATGTGAGGGCCGGGCTGCAAGACGTTCTTGTTGAACCCAGTGTATTTGCCTCTAGAGATACACGTTCGGAAGGTGGTCCCATACCTTGTCAAGGTTGGAATCCAATATCCAATAAGCGCCCGCGGTTTTCGATTGTATACTATATATGGGGAGCGTGAGATGCAAGCGTTCCTCTAGATTGTTATTATTTATATTTAGACATTATGATAATATCAGAGCAAGCTATGATTTCAAAACTGTTTTGGGTTATAGTAAGATAAAAACCGTCCGTGTTTATGTGTGGGCTGGTCTTACTATTATCCTTTGATTTCAGAAAGAATTTTCCAAAGTTAAACAAGTGTTTGTTTAGTGAATTTATCACTGATAGTATTCAAGACTGACCCGGTGTATTTTGCATTGCTTCAAATGTGCTCGGGTCAGATCGAGTGTATTTACAGGTTATATTCGCTTGGAATTTCATGAGCTAGAGGCAGGCGACCTCACCGCTAGTTATATACAGATATTTTTCCGCTGTGACTGATATATGTTGTACTCTGATGATTGGTATGTATATACAATTCTTTTGTATAAAAAGATTTATTATATTTTATTCGTTCCGCTGTGAGATTCTGATGTATTCTTCTTCTTTCCTCTATTTTAAAATTTCTTTCTTTCTTATCTCACCCTCTAATTTCTTTCTCATGACAATCCAGTGTTTCGATACTTGAATAGTCGACATGGTGATTTTATGTCGATTTTCAGGGTCGAAAAACCGCTGGGTCGTTACAGTGCAAGTTAACGATCTTTTGAAGAAGGGATTTATCAGAAGGAGTATTTCTGAATGGGGAGCACCAGTTGTGTTTGCTACCAAGGCGGATGGTTCCCTTTGATTGTATGTGGACTACCGCGAGTTGAATAAAGTGACGAGGAAGAATAAGTATCCTCTACCGCGGATAGATGATTTGTTTGATCAGTTGAGTGGCACAAGTGTATTTTCCCAGTTGGATCTCGCGACAGGTTTTCATCAGCTTAGGGTGGAAGCTGAGAGTATAGCTAAAACGACATTTCAGACACCGTTTGGATTTTATGAATGGTTGGTCATGCCATTTGGGTTGGCCAATGCACCAACATATTTTGTGGATCTTATGAATAGAGTATTCAGAGATCAGTTGAATAAGTTTGTTCTTGTGTTCGTGGACGATATACTTGTTTATTCGAGGACAGAGGGAGAACACAAGGAACATTTAAGAATAGTGATGGAGGTGTTGAGAAAACACCAATTGAAGGAAAAGTTTTCTAAGTGTCACTTCTGGAGGAGGGAAGTGAGATTCTTAGGCCATGTTGTTTCAGAAAATGGTATTGCCGTGGACCCTGCGAAGGTGGCTACGATACAAGATTGGTTTACGCCCAAGAATGCGACAGGCATAAGAAGTTTCTTGGGGTTAGCTGGATATTATCATAAGTTTATCCAAGACATCTCTAAGATAGCAGCACCATTGACTCAGTTGACCAAGAAGAATCAAGCTTTCGTCTGGGACGAAAAGTGCGATAATGCATTCAAGAGTCTAAAGGAAAAGTTGAGATGTGCACCAGTATTAGTCATTCCTAAGGGGAATGAAGAGATGACGGTATATACGGATGCATGTGGTACCGGACTAGGTGCTGTATTGATGCAAGGAGGTAGGGTTGTAGCTTATGCAAGTCGGCAACTAAAACCGCATGAGAAAAGATACCCTACCCATGATTTGGAATTGGCAACGATCGTGTTTGCATTGAAGATGTGGAGACATTATCTCTTGGGAGAAAGATTCAAGTTGTTTACTGATCATAAATCATTAAAGTATCTCTTCTCTCAGAAGGATCTAAATCTCCGACAGCAAAGATGGCTAGAATTCTTAGCTTCCTATGATTTCGACATCGCATATACACCAGGACAGGGCAATGCGGTGGCTGATGCATTGAGTAGAAGACATGCCAGTTTAGGGGCTATGTTTCTAGAATGGAAGCAACTGGAGTACATCGTGGGTATGATTTCAGACCAAAGTGTGAATTGGATCCAGAAATATTAGCAAGTTTGATGGTCAGACCCACTTTGATTGAGCGGATTGGTTCCAGTCAGAGGGACGATCCTAACCTATTGGAAATCATCTCAAAGTTAGAGATGGGAATCGACGAAGAGATGAACAAGTATGGGCTTGATCGAGATGGATGGCTTAGAAAGAATGGAAGACTTGTTGTGCCCAATGTCAATGGATTGAGAGATGAAGTGCTTAGAGAATATCATCACTCAAAACTGACTATACATCCCGGTGGTAACAAGATGTACCGAGACAAGAAGCAGACCTACTACTGGGAAGGGATGAAAAGAGACGTTGGGAAATTTATATCCAAATGCATGAATTGCCAGCTAGTTAAAGCTGAGCAAAAGAATCCTAGTGGTTTGTTGCAACCATTAGAAATTCCAGAATGGAAATGGGAACAAGTGCCAATGGATTTCATTGATGGGTTACCAAGGAGTAGATCAGGCCATGATAGCATTTGGGTGATTGTGGACCGATTGACTAAGAGTGCAAGGTTTATACCCGTCAAGTCAAATAGGACGACAACTAAGTTAGCGGAACTGTATATAAAGTGGGTAGTGAGATTTCATGGAATACCCAAAGGCATTGTGAGTGACCGAGATCCGTTGTTCACTAGTGGATTTTGGAAGAGCTTACAAGAGGCGTTAGGATCAGAACTACATCTCAGTACCGCGTGTCATCCTCAAACCGATGGTCAAACAGAGAGGGTGAATCGTATATTGGAAGACCTCTTAAGAGCCTATGTGTTGGATTTGGGTGGATCATGGGATGACCATTTGCATCTAGTAGAGTTTGCATATAATAATAGTTATCAATCCAGTGTTGGTATGGCTCCATTTGAAGCTTTGTACGGAAGACCGTGCAACTCACCATCATATTGGTTGGAAACCAGTGAGAAATATGTGCTTGGACCAGAAGTAATAAGAGAAACATCATACAAGATCAAGGTTATCCAACAACGAATGAAGGCTGCCCAAGATAGGCAGAAAAGTTATGCTGATAAGAGGAGAAGAGAATTAAAGTTCTCCATTGGTGACTTGGTGTTTGTCAAGATTTCTCCGTTGAAGAGCGTGATACGATTTGGCAGGAGTGGCAAGTTAGCACCAAGATTTGTTGGTCCATTCCCAGTTCTTGAGCAAACTAGGAATTTGGCATACAAAGTTGAACTACCAGAGAAGATGGCAGGAGTTCACAACGTATTTCATGTTTACCAGTTAAGGAAGTTCATACACGACCCAGATGTGACTATTTCACCTGATCTGTTGGATGATATCGAAGTTGAACCCGAGGCGGTTGGGAATCGCAAGCCTATGCGTATTGTTGGGAACGATACGAAGCAACTTCGAAGGAAGGCGGTGAAATTAGCCAAAGTTCAGTGGGGCGAGGATGAGAATGACTGTACCTGGGAGACAGAGGAGAGCATTAGGAAGACGTATCCAGAATTCTTCGCCTGGTAAGATTTCAGTTTCGATTTAGTCTTTCTGCATGCTAGGATAGGTTTGTTTTATTTGTTTTGCATGATTGATTGTTGTATATGGCTGGTAGGCATGCAGGACCCTTTGTATGTTTCTGTTATGGAATTTCGGGGACAAAATTTCTTAAGGGAGGAGAGTGTAACGACCCGCATTCTACGCATCGCAAAATCATAGAATATTTATTTCTTTCACATACGGAGTCGTATAGTCATGTAACTTTGGAAGACGACTATTGGGGTCATTTCCCATGTCCATGATTTTTGCCAATGTTTAAATGACCGTTTTGCCCCTAGCTAGTCTTGTTTTGGCCACAACTTTTGATTGAAAAGGAATTTTAACCTGAAACCACTTCCATTGGCTCCGGATGATGGTTTACCTTTTCGTAGAGTGGTCATATGTGGAAAACGGACTTTCCGTTTGGGAGATATGGCTGAAATAGGGTTTAGAAGGTGAAAAACTGATTAATCGGGCCAAATGAGGTGATTAGTAAATGGACCCATAACCCATTTCGGGATTAGGGTTATGGGGAGGATGAAATGAGTTAGGTTTTCATTTCATTTTAGTTTTCTAGCCGCCATTTACCTCCTAAGAACCCTAATAATGGCCTCCAACCTCTAAAATATCTCCAAATCACTTTCTAATCAAGGATTAAGCTTAGCAACATCAAATTAAGGAGGAATAGCACCAAAGCAAGGTTAGAGCTGCTGTGTTGCATTGGGAACAGCGCCAAACAGAGATTCATTTCAGATTTGGTATTTTATTTGTGGCCAAGGTGAGTGATTTGCATAGTTCCGCACTAATTATGGTTAATTAAGGGTAATTAGTGTTAATTAACGAAATTAGACATGATAAAATTTTGGAAAAATATTTATAAAATTCGAAATGATGTTTTAGGCCTCTGTTAGAAAGTTTGGGTAATTTGGTTAAGTTTTGCTAATCATATCATTAGTTATGCCTAAACATGATTAAGGGAAAATGTGGGGTTTTGGATATGTTTGATCCATTTTACATGCTACGATTGTTGTTTTGCTGTTTGTGGATGATTATACATGTTGCTATGACTGTATAGTATGCTTTGTGGTTGTCTAGAAGTGTTAGATTGATCGAAAACGCCGTCGAATGGCGTAAACAATCGCTGGAAGAAGTTGTAGGAAAATGTGCAGGGTTTCGGATCAGATCGAGATAGGGGGCTCAGATCGGATGGTGGACTGGGCAGAGAAACCGAAACGGATCGGAACTTTGCACTAAAGGAGACTTGGTAAGAAGGAAGGCCAATTGCATAAAAGCTAGAGTTGGGTTCGGATGGGGAACAAGGAAGGGGTTGCGGATCGGATCTGAGAAGAGGGGATGGAGCAACGGATGGGATCGAGTGGTCATAACCGAACCGAACTAGAGCCGGAGGACCGAACCGAACAGAGGATAGACGCTATAGCTCTGAACGGAACCGAATGGCCAGGAAGTGGAGCAAGCCGAACCGAACCAGGGAAGGACAACCGAACCGAACCGGATTGGAGCTGCAATTATGCGACGACTTTTCTGAAGACCAACTCCAATTCGACCAAAACCCGAGATGCAAAGGAAGTCCAAATAGGAAGTAGAGCCCAGGATCCAGTTGGGAACCAACGAGTTGACTTCATGAGTTGGGCTTTGCTGCGGGACGTGTGCAAAGGGGTTGTCGATGTCTGTAACTTTGGATCACTATGTGTAGGGAGTACGTAAACGGATCAGGGCCACAGTGGCCTTGGTACGACTAAAGAGCTATAGACCAATGAGGTGGGGTCATTTGTAAAGATTTGGTCATGACTCCATGGGGTAAGCTTGGTAGTAGCAATAGTTGTACAAGTCGAACTCCGTCACTACTTCGATGGGTCTAGTGATTGACAGTGGTGGACATCGTATGTTTTACGCACTGAGTGAGAGATGTGAGGATGGTTGCTATGTTTGATTTGTTTGCCATCATTATGACATGCACACCCCCACCCCCCATTATCTTTACACCATCTGTTCAGTGGCACCTTAGAGCATTGTACAGTATGTAGTGCTAACTCTTTGGTTGCAGGTCCAGGTTCAGGTATGGTTTAGTATACCTATTATTGTTCTGTTTAGCTGCTTATCGCTCATACCAGACTTTTTGTCTGACCCAGAGTTTTATGTCTCTTCTTATTTCTTTGGGTGCTCTCACGAGCGGACTAGAGACTGTTTAGCTGGTGATGCACGAGTAGTTGTACCGGAGACGAGCAGGAGGCTTCCACGTATGATATATATAGATTTCCTCCCTGTGTCGCTGCTGGTCATTACTTTGAGCATTAGTAGTACACCCTTCCTTTCTTTTACTTTAGAGACAGTTTTAAAGTTGTAATAATAATGATGTGGAACATTAGCTGTATCTGGATTTTCCGCTGCTATGATGTTTAGTTTTCAGCTTATGCATTGTCTCGCCTGTTTTATGTCAAGTATGTTGTTATTATATTTTATCCCATGCGCTATGAGACATTCTACAGGTTTTCGCTTAGTTCACTTTCTTCTTTACTTTCTTTGGCGACCGTTCTGTGTTAGTCGGGCATGTGTACAGTGCACTTTCGGAGGAAATGCCAGCTGGGGCGGGGCGGGCCGTCACAGATTTGTTGCAACTTTTTTAAAACAATTTGTGTTTTCATTATTGTTTTTATTTGCATATGTTTGTTGCATTCATGTAGTTGCATTAGAGCCATAACATACTGCATTCAGATTATGCGGGTAGTATCCGCTGAAAACCCTCGTGAGACACCACTCGTCCTACTAGAGACACCTAGAGGTTTAATGGCTTGTTGTATATGCTCAATGCAATCGTGTTTCTTATGAAAGTGTGACTTACACAGTTTTGTTTTTCATTTCTATTTTACTCGAGGACGAGTAAAAGATAAGTGTGGGGGTATTTGTTTAACATGTAAATGTGTTTATTTTATGCTCTTATATTTTATCTTTTGTGTATAAATAAATATTACTTAGGTATTATTTTGTCACTTTTACAAAATTTTCCGGCTAAGCCACATGCAATCAGAAAAATAGAAAATAGAGATTAGAATGATGTGTGTGTGTGTGTATATATATATAGACTTGCAGATGAAGATCTTACATAAAATTCCTTTTTGGATAAGAGAATAATTGGTAGAAAGGATATGCATATCACAAATCAAGGAAGACTTGTCAAGGAAGCAAAAGGAAAAGAGGAAAGGCCAAAACTTACCAGATTTAAAACTTATCTGATTTAACTAAGGCCCATTTGTGATTGTATTAGAGTTTAGGTTGGCTAAAATATTTTATAAATACCCATGTACTCTCATTATAAAATTTTATCCAAGAATTGAAAGTTTTTCTTTTCTTTTCTATACTCCTCTTGGGTCTAGTAATGTCTATTCAATTAAATTTGGTAGAGCACAATTTGCTATTGCAACTTACGTTTCTCATTAGTGATTGACCGTTTGATTAGAGTCAACGGTAATCCTAATTTATCTTTTTCCTATTTGTTTATTTCTATTCTGTAATTTTATTTGTTAAGAAACTTGTGTCATCTATACACTTAGATTTGGTAGAGCACAAGTTGTCCTTTCTATTTTAATTTTCATTAGTGATTGACCATCTGATTGGATTCAATGGTAATCCTAATTTTACTTTCTGTTTGTTATTTTTACTATGTAATTTTAATTTCTACATTTTATTCTGCTTTCCTAGGTAATATTGAATTTACTATATATAGATTTGATTAGATTCGCATATGTAGTGAATTTAATAGTACTTTACTTGTTTTTACTGTTTCAATTGATAATTGTGATTTGGTCATCGGTTCAATTAGATTTGTTCTGAATTAAATTGCAAATTCAATTTTTAATCCTCCAAATTCTTCTAACTCACCCATGAAATTATATAAATAATAAAGTTTAATTTTCCTCCCTATGTTAGACCTGCATACTACACACATGTGCGCTTGCAATAATTTATAATAAATTTGCGCTTTTCTAATCCATAGATAAGTGTCAAACACTAATTTATGAGCCACTTATCTTCCCCAATTAGCCTCACGCTGCCAGAACAGACTCCCTCTATCTTAGCTTATTACTTCATAAATTTAACTTAACACGTTTAAATTTAATTAATAAGCCCAATATGACCACATGTCATATCCTAGATTGTAAATAACATTTCTAATTAATGTTATTCTTTTTGTACAACCCATCCCCACGTTACTTAACGTCCAATTAATTTCAACTTATTCCAGTTTACATGTTCCCCAGTTACATGTTAAGGTTTTATCACCAATTTACAGTCCAATCTGATTACAATACTTAATCAGTTTCAATATGCCGAAAAATCCCTTTTTATTCAATTTCAACATTATTCCAATTTAACGCCCAAATAACACTATAAAGGCCTAGACTCTTTTCAGGCTTAAGCTCAACGCTAAAAAAGGGAAACGGTCTAGGCTACTCGTAAGGCCTAGACTCAAAATAAACAAAATAAAACAAAATAGGCATAAACATAATTGTAAATGAACTATAACAAAGAAGAGGATAAGAAGAAGGAGAATTAGTTATAAACAATAAACAACTGGAAGAAATAGGCATAGGCAGTAAATAAATTATAGTGACTTTCAGAAAAACTAAACATATAATATTGTAAACATAAAATTTGTAAATTAAAACTACTTAATTGTCTAAACATTCATACACAAATAATTAATCTAAAAATTACGTAAAAACTCACAAATCCGATGAACAAAAGCTTCCTCCATGGCCTTCTTCTTAAATCTAGCACCACATCCAGAAGTGTTTATAAAAATAAATATTAAAAACTTAAGAACTTCTTTACCCCTTAAAAATTTAAGTAGGTGGCACTTCCTAATTTTGAGGATAAGCTTGAGGGGGAAGAAAAAGTAGAGAGAATGGATGTGAAGAAACGAGAAAGGCTCTGATAGTCTATTTATAAGATTTACTGGATACCCTCAGTTGTTCAGATCTAAGGTTAGATCTTGTTTAGCCTGTTAGGGATTACAGAAAGGATAGTTAAGGCAAAACAAACACGAGAGTGGGGGTGAATAGTATTTCTGAGAATTTAATGAAAATCTAATACTTATGTTATAAACCATATGAATCAAACACCACAGAAACAAGCACAGACACAGTATCAAACATAGATGCAAAATAAACATAAATAAAAATGCAAAAAAGGAAAGAACACACCGGATTTATACTAGTTCGGATTGCTCCAACATCCAGTCTCACGCAACGCTACATTGCGTAGAGTTTTATTACTATATCAAAATCCAATTACAACCCTCATTGATTTCACAGCTACAAGGGATACCACCATTTCCACCCACACACTTGATCAAGTATACCTTCCTTGATGTCACGGCTACAAGGGATACCACGGATTACCCATCCTTGATTTCACGGATACAAGGGATACCACTGATTCCTTTACTCAACCCAAACAATTACAAACAGCCCTATAACTCTTCAATAACACTTGATTTAGAGAGTAGAGAGTGTAGAGAGAAGAAACTTGATCAAAGCGGTGTTGAATACGAAAGAGTATAAGTGTAGAAATCATAAAAATGATTAAGAATAATGGTATAATGGAAGAAAGTGAAGTTAGAGAAGAAGATATGATTAAAAATCTGAATTCAAGCCCTTTTTATAGTGTGTGAAAGGTAGCAACGTTTCAGAACCGTCACAATTAGTGAAAAGGCACTTCCTTTCAAATTTAAATTTCTAACAGTTATATGTCGACATAGAAATTAGTATATGTCTACATGTCTATCATATTTTTTATTTTTAACTTATTTTTAAAGTATTTAAATCAATATTTAAATTCTGGAAATTCTTGAAACAAAACTAGTTGCTAAAACATTATTTTGTATAAAAACATAAGAAAAAATTATTTAGACGTATGATTAAATACTTAATATATATATGTGAGGTGAAAACTATATATAATATAATTGTAAATATATATAATATAATTATAAACATGTATATATATATGAATTTATAAAGAAATATTTATAAACTATATATATAAACAAAAGGTTATATGAAAACTTAGAGAATATTATAGTCAAATATAAACTTAGTAAAATATATTTAATAAAACTATAAAAATAAGAATACTTGTTAATTTGGAAATATATTTGAAATCATAAGTTTGAAATTCTTGGAAGATTAAAAATTATTTTAAGAAAAGTTTGAAATCAAATTGAAAATAGTTTTGACATTAATTTTGAAAAGAGATCATTTGAAAAACAGAGTTTGAACCTGGAGTGCTATTCAGAGTCTTACATATAAACTAGACTCTATTACTATATTTTTCTTGAACTCTTGAACTCTTGATAGATTGATAACTCATGAGTCTTGAATCTATCTTGAATTCTGAATCTCTTGAAACTCTAAAACTGTACAGTCTTCAGTACATGTATACAAATCCTGCATATATATGTCTATATATTCTAGATAGAGATGTTAGTATATATTTTATAATCAATGATAATTGAAATAAGGTTGTTGTCATCAAAACTCCATTCTCCAACAATCTACCCCTTTTTGATGATGACAACCTTAGTTTATAAAATATCATACCTGTTCATGATGATCCTTCTAATACTCTCCTCGACTATATGAATCCTATAAACAATGTCTATATTTTATAATTTCTCCCCTTTTAACATTATCAAAAAGAAATTTTAAAATAACTCCCCATAAATCCTATAACTATCTAAATAATTCCTATACTAAAGTAAAGCACTCCTTCTGAATCCGAAATCTATTTATACCTTATAAAATACTCCCTATAAATTTATGTCTATATAATATCCTAATTCTATATATAACTTCCCCTAAATTATTAACTCTTCCTCAATATATAATTCTCTATAAATTTCTATATCTCCCCTTAAATATATGACTGCACTAGTTTAATAGGCTGAATAGAAGGATAATAAACTAAGCAAACGAATCAATTCAGACAAATAAGCAATTCAAACAATCAATCTAAATAATTAAATCAACCAAAGTACTCTAGAACCTTCAACTAATCCTTAGAAACTCTAAAACACCCCTTAATTTAATACAAGACTAAATCTATCCTAAACTCTAATTCCCTTAAAACTATAATAAGACCTTAATCTAGTCTTAGAAATAACTCTGATAAGGTATCCATAAATTATGATATAAGTAAAGCAATTTAATTCAATCAATCAATTTAAGTTTTGTTGTCACAAAACATCAATTCAAACATGAAACCAAACATTTCTTGTAACTTCTACTTATCCTAAAACCTATAAATCTCCTATCAACTACAAATGCATAAGTATATTTCTAACAAACCTACCAATCACTAATGAAATTTAACCATATTAAGTAAGTCAATCAAGTTATTTAAGTCAAACAAATCAAAAGCCAAATAAGTCAATTTCAATCAATTCAACCAAGCCAAACAAATCAATCAAGTTAATCAAGACAAAGTAAATATTTTATGTATTTAATTAATAATCCTAAATTTCTAATTAGATAAAAACTTTTCATACTATATGTTGGTTATGTATGGAGTTAAAGTTAACATATAGTGCAGTGTGCTTGTTACAATGCAGTATGTCATATGCAAATCTACATGAAGTGATATATTGAACGAAATGCAACTTGTGATATGAATGATTTTAATTTGAGATGTACTGTAATTTATAATAGTGATGTATGATATGAAATAAGATGCATAATGATAGTATGCAGAATGATTTGGTAATTATATCTATATATTCAAAGTACTATCTAACTATTATGCATATATACAATATAAATTATTTTAATTAAACAAGGATAATATATATTAATTTGTAGACATAGGTTAATGATACTTATAAAAGAGATTGAAAGGATAGTAAAGATAAAAGTTTTATGGCATTCATAATATATAATAGAATATTTAAAATGATTCTATGAGAAATGTGGAGTTAAATAATCTAAGTAGAATGCTTCTTTAATATAGTAAAAATTGAAGATCTTTTTAAAGAGAATATAGAATTGTATTATATAAAGTAAACATATAGTCATAATTGTATATACAAAAACTATTTAAAAATAAAGACTTAAAATTTAATTTATTATGAAATATAAATCAATTTTTGATACAAATCAATTTTAAATTTAAAACTTTAGAAATTAAAAAATTATATTAATTTGTTAAGCAACCATTTATGTGTTAAAGCTTTAAAAAGAAATTTATAGTCATAACCAAATTATGAAATCTCAATATAAATTAAACTATAAAACTATATTTTATTATATTTAAAACATAAAATCATATATATATATATATATATATATATATATAATTATACCAAAATATAAGGTTAAATATTTAAGCTTTTATAAACCTTAATAAGTAATCAAAATAAGTAGTTAAGTTATTAATAGTATTTGTGATAATGTAATCCAAAATTGTTATGAAATCATATAAATAATATATAAGTTAAACTATAAATGTTTAAACTATATAAAAGACGAATAAATTTATAACAATATCAAAATTTTATATTAATTTTGTATATCATATTAACATGTTTATATAATTTTATTACTTTATATACTTTTAATATATATATTTTGAAACAAGATAAAAGAAAATAAGTAGACAGACAAAGTTAATAACTAGAGTTTGAACTGACATTTTCTAATTAAAAAATGAAGGAAAGTTTGAAAGTTCAAACTTTTGAAATTCAAAATTTCAATTTCATTATGTCGACATGGCCATTTATGTATGTCGACATACATGTAGAAAATCAAAAAACATATTATTTTAAATTCTTGGTTTTATTATATTATCGATTTATATTTCAGGTTTAACTATTTCCTGAAATAATATTAATCCTAGCAAACATTCAAAATTTATTATTATATTTATTATTATATTAATTTGAATTTCAAATTTGAATTTTAATTTTAAAGTTTGAATTTTAAATTTCAAGTTTGAATTTGTTATACCAAAAATTGGCTCTAACACCCAAATTAGCTATGAATTCAATGAAATAGAATCAAAAAGCAACAAAAAACACGCAATTTATAGTGGTTCTGCGTTAACGAGCCTACATCCACTTTGTTTTCTTTTTGTTGATGATTTGAATACAAATACAACAATGATTCTCACTCAACTTCACAATTATAATGCATAAACTCACTCAAATCTCTCAAAAATAGACTTTAAGAGATGATTTTGATCTGAATGTAGCTATGAAATTCAGCTATGGAGGAAGTTAGAACTGAGAATTTGCCAAAAGATCCTTTCAAACGTCTCCAGATGGTGTATTTATAGGTGAAAAATCTCTTCGAAGTGGCTCCGGTTCGGAATTGCGTGGCACCCATCCCATACGAGTCAGGTTCGGAGGCTCCCAGATGATGACAACGCATTGATTTAGTGGGAGATCGTGGGAGAAATAGTCATGCTTGGTCCGAGTATTCATGGAGCGTGCGTAGCAACGGTCACATTCTCAGAGAAAGCGGTTCGGATCAGTTGCCTCCGATCCGATCCGATGAAGCCATCTGTTGTTTTCTGATGTTGCTGCCATACTCCTCCGATCCGACCCGCCGAGGCCATTTGTTGTTTTCTGATGTTGCTGACGCATCTCTTCGATCCGAACCGATGAGTTCACTCGCTATCTAATGTTGCTGACGTGCTCCTCCGTTCCGAACCGATGAGGCCACTCGCTATCCTTTGATATTGCTGACGTATTACCGATCTGATCCGATGTGATTTCTGCGTCTCTGATCTCTACTCACTTCCTGCGCTACTTTCCTCCGATCCGAACTGATTGGTGGCTTTTTCGCTGTTTGCTCTTTGTGTAGCCTAGTTCACAAAGTAGGCTAACATTTTGCCCTCTCGAAGTACACTCTTATCTGAGATAAAGAGTGCTTCGAAGCAGTTTACGAAACATCCTTTGAATTAGAACCATTGAATGATCACTTCCGTTTACTTGTAGTGTCACTTCATGAAGTCGTGGCTTTTGCTGCTTATATATATCCATAATCCATATGAATTACTTTCTTCATTTTCAAACAACTTTGAGAGCTTTTATTTAATGTCCAGTGATTCCTCCAGGTAAGCTTTTTCTTTACTTTTCTTTGAGTTTAACATGAATGCCAAGTTGTTGTGCTCAATCCCATTTAGTTCGGATCCGATCCGAATGGACTTTTCTCCTGCATTGCTTCACATTGGATTAATCATGCAAGAATATTTTCATAATCTTAATTTCCGGTCCGAACAGGGCAAAAAAAACAAAGAGGGTAAGCACCACCGGTCCGGAAAGTTTTTCCTTTACTCATTGTTTACAAATGGACGGGCCTGGTCAATCAACGCGGGCTTCTATTCAAGTCTGAGAGGAATCAAAAGCCTGAATACAAAGAGCCATCTTGAATCTATATAAATTCACTACTCCTCTTCTTCCATTTCTCTTCCTTTTACTGTTCTCGTTCTTTGGCTCGTACATCAAAACCCTTGTTCTTAAAAACTTCTAAATTCTCATTTTAATCCCCGAATCGAACACATAGGTAGCTTTATAATCTTGAATCTCATCTTTATAATTTCTTTTAGCTTAGATTCATGGTTACTGTAGACAATTCCAGCGAGGTATTTAATGGATTTTGTCGCCATGACCTCCTCCACTCCGCCATCGTCATTAATGGTGTTAACTCCATCTCGAGGCGACGGTGGAGGGGGGTTAAGATCCTTCGTTGAGCATTTGAATGCGTCGGTACTCGCTTTCAGTTGGGACTTTCGACATAGGATCGAGCTTGACCCCAAAGAGGAGGAGAGGGAGAGGAGAAGTGCAGGGGATCGGTTCGGGTGACAAGATGGAGACGAAAATGGGGTTCAACTGACCAGATCGGGTTGGACTTGCAAGCCAAGAGAAGAACAAGACTTACTTGGCTGGATCTGATCGGAATGTGAAACAAAGGAGGGGAGAAGCATGGTTGCTTAATTCGATCCAGACCGTCCAAATACTCACCTCCGAACCAACCCAACTTTGATCACTGGGCATCAACTTTTGTCCCAGGCTAGCACAAGGCTTTCTCCCCAATCCGACCCTAATGCATGTATCCGAACCGAACCGGAAAACAGCCCAAGATTGTACATAAGACCTTGCTTAGCTGGTCAAACCAATTCTTAATATAATCTTCAACTTAATGGACAGCTAGGATAGTGCCTTGTGAACATAAACAAATATCAAGAATTGTTCTGAACATTACTGCTTCCTTGGACCTTTACATTATGCTTTCATGTATTTGCTCTGCTTTTTTGTTACACGCACACACTTTAGTTCACATACACACACGGGGGACACAGGCAACTTTACTCTAATTCTTGCTATTGTTTCTTCGATAGTCTAGTGATCATGGCCGAAAGACGTTCATCTAGATTGGCAAAGAAGATGGAAGTTGCAAAAACTTCTGAGAGAGTTACCATTGATGACATATCTTCTTCTTCAGACCCTGAATGGGACGACGAGGGCCCAGATTATGAAGCAGAAGCGCATAACAACGAAACTCCTTCTGATAGCGAAGTTTCTCAGGGCTATAAGGAGGAAGGAGGGATTGGAGATAATCGAGCTCCTGACGAATTTGAGTCTGCCATTATCTTAGAATCACCCATAGACTCTGTTGAATCGATGATTGACGACGACAGACTTGTTCGCATATGTCTAAAGCACGGGATACTAAAAAGGGACACCCTGGTGCCATCGAAAACTGACCTTCCTCATAATCCCCCAGAAGGATTTATGGAAATTACCCAATTGATGTGTATGGTTGGGGCTATTCCACCATTTTATCCTTTTGTTGTCGACTTTCTAAGACAGATGTGGATTGCCCCCATGCAGCTACATCCCAACTCCTATGCTTACTTATATACCTTATATATAGCATACCGAGAGATTCTAGGTACAGATCTCACTTTCGACGACGTTCACTTTTTTAATAATTTCAAGCATCGGACTCGAGAAACTCCTTCTTTCTCTGACTTCGAATCAGTCCCAAAAAGGAAAATAATTTCAGCACTATTCAGCAGCAAGGCCGGCGATTCCAAGCTAGAATGGTTTTATATAAGGCAACAGCCGGGATGTGCCAGGAGATGGACGAAATAAATTAAAGCATTGGTTTTCTAGATTTCAACTTTGAATGTTCACGCCAACACATTAATCCGTTTTCTTTTTGTTTGCAGTTGATAATCCAAAACAAATATCGGGTCAAGTGTACTTTGACCGGATGCATCAGCTCCTCAATGGGGACCAAAAATTTCTAACCATCGATGAAGTCCTTAAGGATGAATACCTTCATCATCACGAGTTATTGTCCATTACCCGTAGCATAGGTCACGGGTCGGGTCCATATGTATATATCCCCCCAGTGGACGTAATTCCAGGAACGGGCGAGTGCTCGAAAAGTCCGAGAATACCTCTTTGAACTTCACCTTCTCCATCTTCAAATCAAGACAATGAGCTAGCCAACATAGCCGAAAAGCACCGAGAAGGGTACATTGTCCCTGGGGATGCTATTTCTCCTGAAAAATCATTATCTCCTAAAGAGCTGCCAATAGACGCTTCCCAAGGAGATGCCCCTAGTACCGATGATCCTACATTTCAGGGTTTAGGAGATCTCCCCCTACCTGAAACTATCTATACTTCAGAGGATTTTAGCACAAATCCTTTAGTTTTTACTTCTTCAGAGGAGACTACTCCCGTTAAGGCCAAAGAGCCCACTCACGCTAGCTTGGCTTCGGACTCGGGTTTGTCGTGGGGTGGAGGTGGGGGTGGGGGGGACACCACCTAGGATGCACTTAATACAATAACACCACACTTCACAGCACTTACTTCTTATGAGAATATTGATTCTGAATTCCACTTACATTGTTGCACAGGTACAATGTCTCGCCCTTACTATGACATCAGGAAACTACGCCGCAGCATGACTAGACCCCCTTCTAATGTCGAGCATGATCGCCGTGAAAGCCGGGGTAGAGAGGATAGAAGGCCTCATGACCCTTATCAGTCGCGCACCTTGCGCTCTCGCTTCCCTGTTCAGTCGGATCCGGACCGATACAAAAGCTACCAGGGTCGTCGAGGAGAAGACACATCGCAGCCCAGAGACCAAACTTCTCCTCAAGACAAACGCAGTCGGGAAAGGAGCCCGCCGAAAGATACCGACTCACGAGGCAAGCACAAGGTTTCTGATAAGCGGCCTAGGAAGGGTGATGCGGCCATTGTGCCCACTGCATATAAGGATACCGAGCTAACGTACCGCCAACCTCCACCGCTGGATGCTGAGTCTAAATCTAAGCGGGCATATTTGGAGAAACAATTCCCCGAATATTATTTTGAAAATCTGACTTTCTTACCTGCTCTCGAGCCTATTTCCTCGAGATGGGCAGAGGAGGCCAAAGCAAAGATTGACGCAGTCGAAAAACAATATTCGGAGATGTTCAATTATTCACGCAACCTCTCCAGAATCATTCGAACTTTAATCACGGATACTAACTCGATGAAAAAGACTGCAGAAGCCGATGCAAAAGCCTTGAAAAATTTGGGGAAAGACCTTGAGGATACACAAGCCCAACTTGTCATCGCTCAACGGGATGCTACCAACTTCAAGCAGCAATTTGAAGAGCTACAAAAACGTTATCATGACTTGCTCGAGTCTCATAGTCAAGAGCGCTTGGAGCTGAAAAAGCAAGCAGAAGATGCTAAGTCGGATAACGCCAAAATGCAACTTTCTTACACTGCTCTTGAGCGAGAAAAAGCCGAGTTAGCGAGGAAGAACGCTGAATTGGAGAAGCGAAATGTTGACATGGCTTCCAAGTTCATGGAGGCCGAGAATAGGGCTGCCCTAGCGGAGGGTAATGTGGAAAGTGTTATTAAGTCCGCCGAAGAGACCCGCAAGCAGCTGTCAGAGGCCCAGGAGGAAGTGCATGGTTTCGGCGAATTAATGATCGAATTTTTTGCGCATATAATTCGTCGCCGAAACATCTCTTGGATTGAAGATTATCCGACTACCTTGGTTCATGTGTGGAGCCAAATTATCAAATGGGAGAAAGAGGAACTCAAGGTAGACTCCGTCGACGAAGACAAGCTTATGGAAAAATATCTAAGAGATGATGAGCCGGCACGTCTGGATGAGGGGCGTCGCCTCATCGCGGCTGCTATGGAGGAGGAGAAGCGGATGGCCAAACAAAAGAATATCCTCGAGACTGGTTCTTCTTCTACTGCCGTTGAAACTTCTGAAGTTGAGGGATATGACCCCGAGAACCCGGGGATCCTCCAGGCATCTCTTTTATCCCCCATACCCGAGGCGGTGTCAGAGACGGCGGTCACTCCAGCTGAGAAGTCATCGGAAGGTATTTCTATCTTTTCACCCCAATTCGTTAAAGCTGTCTCCACTTTTCATCACATAATCGGGCAATCGATGAAGGATCCTTTATTTTCTCCTGAGTTGATAATTGTTGCTTCTCATTCTGTAGGTGTTGAACCGACCAAGAGGACCAACGTGCCCCAGGGAACCACCACCGGAGCAAAATCCGCGGAGAAGGCTCAAGGGGAAAAGGATAAGGCTGCCATAGTAGAGTTAGGAGGGGGAGCTGAATTGTCCAAGGCTGATGCTCCTCATGATGACGAGATGATAAACGCCTTGAAGGACGATGGCGGTAGCGAGGGACATGAGGAAGACCCTGATGTGGCTATAATCGGGGATTCAAAAAGCGCTGATGACATCACTTTGGCCGAAATGAAAGCCGAACAAGATAGACATATACCGCTAAAAGTTGAAGACCTGAACCCTGAAAGCCTCAAGCCTCTTGCAGTGGTGGACCCTGGATCAAGGTTAGTTGTTAAGCTTTCAACTAGGTGTATTACAGAAGAGCTTGCTAAAAAGTCTTCTCTTGATTCTAGCGTTCCGACTCCTGGGAAAAAATCAACTGATTCTAGCACTTCAGTTACAGGGAAGAAAAAGTTGAAACGCGTTATGGCCGAAGCTGAATAGGAAGCTAAGGCTGCTCAGAATGTTGCCAAAAAATCCAAGTCCGATCCAAAGCCCAAATGATGAAGTGCTTCGTTTTATTTTGGCATTTAATTGGTTCGCAATTGTTACAGCGAGTGCGGCCCTCGCATCTTCTTTTTTTCCGCTTGTTTTCCTTGTACAAACTCACACGTTTGTAAATAAAAATAGTTTATTTCCTACAATGTCTGATAGTTGTTAGTTCAGCACCCAAATGAAAATACAAAAGTATGTCATACTAAAGTTATGCAATGAAGTCATGGTTGAGGGGAGTATGTGTGCACACATATGTCCCCAATCAATCTTGGATAACTGAGCAAGAACTATTCAAGATTAAATTAAATTAAAAAGTCCAAATGTCTCCGATTCTCTGACGGGGCCATATTCCTTTCGTCATTGATGCTTGTTCTTTCTAGCATCTTTATACTCTCCTGTCTCATATCCAGGTTAGAGTTTTCGTTGAGGCGGTCTCTCATCTGGGTGCACCTTCACGCCTCAGAGGACGTCGTCTTCCCGTCCTTTATACTCTCTCTCGATTCTAGAGAGTTAGAGTTAAGAATGTCGTCTTCCATTCTTCTATGTTTTATCGTACAAACAGTCGTTTTGTTTGTTCCTGCATATAGGTCATCTCCAACTTTTCAAATTTAATTTAACATTTCGCGTTTCACAGTCATAATAGAATAATTGTTGAAGATATAAATAATGCAGGAAAGTAAATGACACACGATACTTTTATAGTGGTTCGGCTAAGTCGTAGCCTACATCCACTTCATAATCCTTTGTTCACATAAACAGACTTTTTAAGGCAAGTCGTGCCTTTTTACATAGCTTATGAAAACAAAAGAAATGACATTTCATACTTAGCTCAGATATCGTTGTAGGTGTTGAGCGTTCCAGGCTCTGGGAATCTCCTCACCGTCCACGGTCGTTAGCTTGAACGCTCTTGTATCAAGCTTTTGTTGGATGGTGTATGGTCCTTCCCATTTTGGACCCAATTGGGTTGAAGGCGGGAAGACTAGATTCATTACTAGGTCTCCTGGTTTAAAGGTTTTGAGGCGAACCTTCCGGTCACGGTAACATGCTACTTGATGTCAATGTCTTGAGGCATGCAAGTCGGCTTCATCTCTTTTTTCTTCAATCATATCAAGAGATTCTAGGAGGAGCGCTTTATTCGTCATCGGGTCATAGTACGCAACTCGATGAGAAGGGACTTCCAATTCTACCGAGATCACCGCTTCAGACCCAAAGGAAAGTGAATACGGAGTATGGCCGGTAGCCATCTTAAAGGTTGTCCTGTAGGCCCACAAAGCTAATGGCAACTTATCTACCCATCTGGCTTTGGCCTGCTTCAGCCGCTTCTTTAGAATTGATTTAATGACTTTATTTACGGCTTCGACCTGTCCATTTGATTGCGGATGAGCTACTGCAGTGTATCGTTTATCAATCTTATATTTCTGGCAGAAGTTTTTGAACTCAATGCTGTCAAATTGTGTCCCATTATCGGTTATGATGGTCTTTAGAATCCCAAATCATCAAATAATGTTTCTGACCACAAAACTGATCACCTTCCTTGCCGTGATGGTTGTTAAAGGTTCAGCTTCCACCCATTTTGTGAAGTAGTCCACGACAACGATCGCGTACTTAGCTCCTCCTCTGGCAATAGGTAGCACTCCAATAATGTCAATTCCCCACATGGCAAATGGCTACGGACTTACCATTGACTTGAGCTGAGTCGGAGGCGCTCTGGGAACTTTGGCATATCTTTGACATCTATCGCAGCGTCGTGAATAAGCAGCCGCATCTTTGTTCACGGTAGGCCAGAAATATCCGTACCGTAACACTTTCCTTGCTAGGGTTTGGCCCCCAGTGTGATCTCCACACTCACCTTCATGCACCTCTTGCAGTACACGTTTGATGTCATCATGTGCGATACACCGTAGCAGGGGTATTGAAAACCCTTGACGATAAAGGACGTCGTCTTATAAAACGTATCTTGTGGCCTTACGTCTTTCGCTCTTTTCAACGGGAGGGTTCCATTTTTTGAGAAATTCTTAATTGATGTCATCCAGGATTCTCTTTTTGGTTCAACTTCCAAGGCTAGCTCTACTTCCATTAGGTCAAAACTCGGTGATTCCAACACCTCTATCGGAACCATTTCGGTTTCTTTAAGATTATCAGAACTTGCCAGCTTCGCCAGTCGATCTGCTTTCTGATTTTCTGCTCTCGGAATGTGTGTTATGCTATAATGATCCAAACCTTCTGATAACTCCTTTAGCTTTTTGAGATAAGTAATAAGTTGAGGTCCTTTAGCAGCAAATTCTTCCCGAACTTGACACACAACTAACTTGGAATCGCAATATATATCTAGTGTCTTCACTCCCAAATCTTTGGCGAGTTTCAGCCCGACAATCAGGGCTTCATACTCAGAATCGTTGTTAGTAGTAGCAAACTCTAACCGTAATGCATAGTAGATAGATCGTCCTTCAGGAGTTATTAAAACAACTCCGGCGCCGGATTTTCTATCATTCTTGGCTCCGTCCGTATATAATTTCCACGGACTAAGCTCTAATTCTTGATCCAAAGCAACTACTTTGTCACCCACCGTTTCCTCTTCAGGAATTGTAAATTGTGCTATAAAGTCAGCCAAGGCCTGCCCCCTTATTGATCTTCGCGGCTGAAAGTTCAAATCAAACTGGCTCAACTCGATATTCCATTTAAGTAACCGCCCTGATTTTTCAGGTTTCTGCAACACTTGTCTCAAAGGTTGGTCGGTATATACAACTATTGGGTGTGCCTGGAAATAATGGCGGAGTTTGCGGGAAGCAATCAGGAGGCTATAAGCAAGCTTCTCTATCTTTGGGTAGTTACGTTCTGCAGCAGCTAGTTTTTTTCTTACGTAATACATAAGTTTCTGTACTTTATCCTCTTCACGTACTAGTGCGACACTGACGGCGTGAGATGATACGGCTAAGTAGACGAACAAATCCTCATGTTGCACAGGCTTTGATAATATTGGAGGCTTTTCTAAGAAGTCTAACAGATTCTGGAACGCCTCCACACAGTCGGGAGTCCACTCAAAATTTCGCTTTCCCCGTTTTATGAGATCGAAGGAAGGTACACACTTGTCTGTTGCTTTGGAGATGAACCTACCCAGTGCTGCAACCTTTCCAGCTAAGCTTTGAACATCCCTAATCTTTCGCGGCTCCTCTATATTCCGGATTGCTGCTATTTGGTCTGGATTAATTTCAATTCCTCTGGAGCTCACGATAAAGCCAAGGAACTTGCCTGATGCCATGCCGAAAGAGCACTTCAAGGGGTTCAACTTCATTCCATACCTTCGTAGTATGTCGAACATTTCTGCTAAGTCATTCGTATGATCGGGAGATTGCTTGGATTTCACGAGCATATCATCCATGTAAACTTCCATGGTTCTCCCGATTTGATTGTAAAACATGCGGTTGACCAGGCGCTGATACGTGGCTCCCGCATTTTTTAATCCAAACGGCATTACAACGTAACAATAAAATCCCAAGTTTGTGATAAAGCTTGTATGCTCTTGATCTGGTATGTGCATGGGAATTTGATTGTACCCGGAATAAGCGTCCATAAAGGATAAAAGTTCGTGCCCGGCAGTTGAATCTACTAGTTGATCAATTCTGGAAGAGGAAAGCTATCCTTCGGGCAAGCCTTGTTTAAATCAGAAAAGCCGATGCACGTTCTCCACTTCCCGTTTGACTTTTTGACCAGGACAGGTTTCGATATCCAGTCGGGATATTTCGAATCCTTAATGAATCCGTTACCTTTTAACTTTTCTACTTCTTTCAAAGCTACTGACCGCTCTGGGCCCAACATCCGTCTCTTCTGCTTGACTGGTGGGTGCTTTGGATTAATACACAAAGAGTGGCTCATAATGATGGGCGAAATTCCATACATGTCAGCGTGAGTCCAGGCAAACACATCCAGATTTGCCTTTAAAAAATCAGCCAATTCCCTCACTCTAATTGGATCCAGTTGCGAGCCGATCTTTAGTACTTTGTTGGATCCGCTTCATCAATAGGTATATCAACTGTTATTTCATTGGGAGTTGCCTTCTTGTCCCCGGGTTCTCTATCCTCACTGGGATCTATATCCTCGAGCACGTCTGAGGGCGACTCTCTTGGGGCAGGACCCCTTAGTTGCTATGCTGAGGCCTCCTTTGGAGCGGCGGAGTCATCTTTAGCATCAATGTTCAACCCCTTCATTAACATCTTTAACTCTGCCACGTAACAAGCTCGTCCCATAGCTTGGTCGCCCCTCATCGTCCCAACTCCTGAGTCAGTCGGGAATTTAAGCAGCAAGCACCAAGGCGCAATACATGCCCTAAATTCGACAAGGACCGGTCGGCCTAGGAAGGCATTATAAGATGACTCCAAATCCAAAACTACAAACGGAAGGATCCTTACTCTCTGGCGATCTCCTTGCCCTAGAGTGACTGGTAATTCCACAAAACCCATCGGAGCTGTAGATACTCCGTTAAAGCCACGTATCCATCCTTGACATGGTTTTAAGTCTTTTGCTTCGAGCCTCAATTGTTCGAAAGCTTTCTTGAAGAGGATATTAACCGAGCTTCCGTTGTCTACTAACACTTTATGGACTAAGGCGGGGCCAATTGTCGTGGTAATCACTAATGGATCGTCGGTTGGAGATTGAACTCCAAAATCATCTCTATTGCGGAATATGACATCATCTGACATCGTTTTTTGCTGTTTTATTAGAGTGACGTTTTCAAGACTACTGCATTCTCCTACTTCAAAATGCTTGGCGGCGTTGACGTACTGGTCCATTGCTTTAAAACTACGACCAACTAAATGAGGTCCGCCTATAATAGAGTTAATGACGATCCTCTTACCTTTTTGCTGAGCTGTGGGTTTTGAAGCAGCCTGATCTTGGTTCGGGGCTTGTCCCCCTTGC
The DNA here is from genome assembly GCA_030737875.1 of Allium sativum. NCBI lineage: Eukaryota > Viridiplantae > Streptophyta > Magnoliopsida > Asparagales > Amaryllidaceae > Allium > Allium sativum. The sequence continues at coordinate 198,593,341 of CM060911.1, forward strand.
CCCCCGTCCCTTGGGGTGGCCTTGTACTCATCCAACTTCCCTTCTCGCAGCAATTTTTCGACGATATCCCTCAAATGACGGCACTCATTGGTGGAATGACCGTGTGTGCCATGAAACAAGCAAAACTTTCCTGTTTCAATCTCTTTCTCTGTAGAATATCTGGGTGGTGGTTTTTTGTACTGCAATATGTTATATGTATCCAAATAAATGTTCTCCAACGTATCATTTAACGGTGTGTAATTTTCAAAAGTCTCGAATCTGGGTCTTTTATTAGAGATATTCCCTCTGTTTATGTTCCTTCTATTGTCGTTCCCATTTCTGTTGCTATTACCACCACTCTGGTTGCCAACATTTACTTCCACCGTCCCTGAACTATCACCAGATTGTTTCACAGCAATGTTACTTTGGACACCCTCCTTCGAGGCCCCTTCGGACTTTCTCTTTCGATTAGCCTTAGCCTCTTCTCGCCTTAAGCGGATATTAGCCTTTTCATAGAACAATTCTCTAGTAGGAGGTGGTTTTCCAGCTAAGTAATCCCCGAACTCTGTATCAGGATCCACCCCTTCTATCAGGGCCATCAGGATAGTGGGCTCATGGGGATCACTAACTTCGGTGACGGCCAGGTTGAAGCGATCCAGATATGATTTCAAAGATTCTCCCAGGGCTTGTTTAATTCGTGACAATTCTATGACGGTCTTGGACTTTTGGGCATGGAGTCGAAACTGATTCATGAAGCACTCACTTAATTCTGTGAAATTTGATACCGACCGAGGAGGGAGTCGGGTGAACCACATCAACGCTATATCTTCAAGACAGATTGGAAAAGCTTAGAATTTCACGGCGTCCGGAGCTGCTGCCGCATTCATGAACCATGCATATCTCATCAGATGCTGCCCTGGGTCTGTTCTTCTTGAATACCGATCCATCTGAGGTAAGTTGAATCGCCGGGGGAACTGAAATCCAGTATGTCATCTGTGAAGGGGGTATGACTTCGTTCAATGCCCTAGTCTTCACTAGTGTAGTGCCGGCTTTCGGGCATTATCTTGCGCACCATTGCCCATACATCGGCATTTGTTAATGTCTGCACAGGCTCTCTTGTTCTGATGTTCGGATTACCTCTGGGTTCTTGGTCTGTTTCTGGCGGCAGCTTCTCTACGCTTCTCTCTGTGCTCCCGGTCGATCTCAGGAGGTAGAGGTTGGAGAAGCTGTTGCTGCATGGGTTGGTAATATTAGGATCTCTGGGTAAGATGTGGGATCCGCGCATAGGTAGCAACATAGGCTGTTGTAGGCTCGGGTCATCAGGGCCCAATGCACAAGCAGCGTCTGCTCGGGATCCCAAAGATCCAAAAGTCAATTGATCAAGGTTCTGGGGTCGTTCAAGCGGCCTCCTCTCGCGAGGGCGTTCCTCCTCCGAAGAAGACGAATCATCTGTAGTAAGACGGCGTGTCGGGGAAGGAGACTTCTGCCTCCGGAGCTCCTGTAGTTCTCTACCCATAGTGATCATGTTTTCCTGCATGCGAAGGTTGTCATGCTTTTGGGCTTCCAATGCTTCTTTGGTACTCTGAAGCATGTCAAGAAAACGTGAAAAGTCTCCCTGAGTAATGGGTGCATATGGATCAGGCTGAACATTAGTCATCGTGGCTGGAATCGGAGCATTGGATGGAGCTCGAGTAGAAGTTCCAGCTTCATTCTGATTCGGATCGGATCAGTTCACAGCAGCCTGGTCGAGGCGGTTCGGATGGAGAGAGTGATAGCCCCCGACACCATCAGTTCGGATCAGATCGGTGCCTTCCACTCGGTTCGAATTGGCACCCCCAATCCGGTTCGGATCATCCTGATTGGAGTGATCTGCTCCAGAGCTTTGAGCGCGTGACCTTGTTAACACGATAGCTTACTGATCTTCTCTGGAATCATTTCCCTTAGCACCTTGCACTTCTTTTCCTTTGGCCTAAGCCATAACACTTGATTCTTCAACGGTTAGTCAACAAGTACTGAAAGATGTCAGAGAGAAGGGACTAACTTCTTTGAACTTGAGGGTCCAAATAGTAGAATGATAATCCCGAAAAGGATGAGAATTCGAAAGGTTCTCAGTGAAAGCACCAAAATGTTAGATCAAAAATTGGCTCTAACACCCAAATTAGCTATGAATTCAATGAAATAGAATCAAAAAGCAACAAAGAACACGCAATTTATAGTGGTTCGGCGTTAACGAGCCTACGTCCACTTTGTTTTATTTTTGTTGATGATTTGAATACAAATACAACAATGATTCTCACTCAACTTCACAATTACAATGCATAAACTCACTCAAATCTCTCAAAAATAGACTTTAAGAGATGATTTTGATCTGAATGTAGCTATGAAATTCAGCTATGGAGGAAGTTAGAACTGAGAATTTGTCAAAAGATCCTTTCAAATGTCTCCAGATGGTGTATTTATAGTGAAAAATCTCTTCGAAGTGGCTCCGGTTCGGAATTGCGTGGCACCCATCCCATATGAGTCGGGTTCGGAGGCTCCCAGATGATGACAGCGCGTTGATTTAGTGGGAGATCGTGGGAGAAATAGTCATGCTTGGTCCGAGTCTTCAGGGAGCGTGCGTAGCAACGGTCACATTCTCAGAGAAAGCGGTTCGGATCGGCTGCCTCCGATCCGATCCGATGAAGCCATCTGTTGTTTTCTTATGTTGCTGCCATACTCCTCCGATCCGACCCGCCGAGGCCATTTGTTGTTTTCTGATGTTGCTGACGCATCTCTCCAATCCGAACCGATGAGTCCACTCGCTATCTAATGTTGCTGACGTGCTCCTCCGTTCCGAACCGATGAGGCCACTTGCTATCCTTTGATATTGCTGACGTATTACCGATCCGATCCGATGTGATTTCTGCGTCTCTGATCTCTACTCACTTCCTGCGCTACTTTCCTTTGATCCGAACCGATTGGTGGCTTTTTCGCTGTTTGCACATTGTGTAGCCTAGTTCACAAAGTAGGTCAACAGAATTTTAAATTTATATTTCAAATTCAAAACAGAGAAAACAAAACAAAGCAAATAAAACATCCATTCAACCAAAAAGAATTTAAAAATTAATTGAGGCGTACCCGGTTTTTAGATCTATTTCTTCAATATTTTCTGAGTTTTGAATTGTTGTGAAACGCATATTTGAATCTCAGGTTTCTGGCTCTCCATCGCTTGATGACGAATCTGTATCATATTTATATCTTCCAGAATTTGACGATGAGATCAATGATTTAGTTGTTTAACCAACATGGCACCAAAATTTTGAATTTTGAATGAACAAACACTTCAACTGCTATAACCCCGAAAGTCATATCTCTTCATAAACTCTTCTTTTCTTGATTGATGAGTAATCATCTTGGTGTCTTTCGGCCAATAGTCATCAGACATAACTCTTTCCCTGCAAAACAACATACCTTTACAAAGAATCAAGTGACTTTTCACAATAAAAAATTGTAATTTGAAATAATGGCATCATGATGATTCTGTGATATATCTATTTAAACTTTTCAAGAAATCATATCATGATAACTTGATTTTTCAGTAAAATTAAATGTAGACACATCTAATACTGATGCAATGCATGAATTTAAACTAGTGTACAAAATTTGCCATTTAAAATTTTCAAAAATCAGATTATGAACTTTTTGAAAAACCTTGGTCTAATACCAATTGTTAGGGATTGCGGAAAAGATCGTTAAGGCAAACAAACACTAGAGGGGGGTGAATATTGTTTTTGAGAATTTAATGAAGTTCTAAAACTTATGTTATAAACTATATGAATCAAACACCACAGAAACAATCGCAGACACAGAATCAAACACAGATGCGAAATAAACAGAAATAAAAATGCAAAAAAAGGAAAGAACACTTGGATTTTGTATTGGTTCGGATTGCTCCTACGTCCAGTCACACACAATGCTGGATTGCATTGAGTTTTATTACTATATCAAAATCCAATTACAACCCTCCTTGATTTCACGACTACAAGGGATACCACCGTTTCCACCCACACACTTGATCAAGTATACCTTCCTTGATTTCACGGCTACAAGGGATACCATCGATTACCTGTCCTTGATTTCAAAGCTACAAGGGATACAACTGATTCCTTTACTCAACCTAAACAATTACAAACAACCATATAACTCTTCAATATCACTTGATTCAGAGAGTAGAGAGTGTAGAGAGAAGAAGTTTGATCAAAACGATATTGAATTCTGTAGAATATAAGTGCAGAAATCATAAAAATGATTAGGAATATTGGTGTAATGGAAGAGAGTGAAGTTATAGAATAAGAGATGATTAAAAATTCGAATTCAATCCCTTTTTATAGTGTGTGAAAGGTTGCAACGCTTCAGAACCGTCACAATTAGTGAAAAGACACTTCCTTTCAAATTTAATTTTCTGACAGTTATATGTCAACATAAAAAAAAGTATATGTTGACATATCTATCATATTTTTGATTTTTAACTTATTTTTAAAGTATTTAAATCAATATTTAAATTCCTGAAATAAAACTAGTTGCTAAAACATTATTTTTCAAGTATAAAAACATAAGAAAATATTATTCAAACATATGATTAAATACTTAATATATATGTAATGTGAAAACTATATATAATATAATTATAAATTTATATATAATATAATTATAAACATATATATATATATATGAATTTATAAAGAAATATTTATAAACTATATATATAAACAAAAGGTTATATGAAAACTTAGAGAATATTGTAGTCAAATATAAACTTAGTAAAATATATTTGATAGGACTATAAAAATAAGAATACTTATAAATTAGGAAATATATTTGAAATCATAAGTTTGGTATTCTTGGAAAATTAAAAGTTATTTTGAGAAAAGTTTGAAATCAAATTGAAAATAGTTTTGAAATTAATTTTGAAAAGAGATAATTTGAAAAACAGAGTTTGAACCTGGAGTGCTATTCGGAGTCTTACATATAATGTAGACTCTATTACTGTATTTTTTTTCTTGAAATCTCAAAATTTTGACAGCTTGATAACTCAAGAGTCTTGAATTCTGAATCTCTTGAAACCCTTAATCTATACAGTCTTCAGTACTTAAGTCCCGTATACAAATCCTACATATATATGTCTATATATTCTATATAAAGATTTTAGTATATATTTTATAATAAGTGATAATTGAAATAAGGTTGTTGTCATCAAAACTCCATTCTCCAACACGACCATATCATCGGACCAATAAGAAAGCACCACATCAGCCTATGGTTTTTAATAAACCAATAAAATAATGCCAACTCAGCTGAAAATAACGCTGGAAGTTAATTAACGTTTGCTACCTGCGTACAAGCCAATGTACACACATTTCTCCAAATGGGTCGACCCACCAGCATACATGGGTCAACAGAAGGGTCAACCTACCTTAGCCTGGGTCGATACATGTGTCGATCCATATAGGATGGGTCGCCCGATGAATGTTGGTTCCACTTATTTATTAATTTTTTTGAATTCTTCTTTAATTCATAACTAATTCATTTAACTCCGATCTTGGCAAACCAAGTGTCCATTTTGATTAGAAAATTACAGCGGACCTACAGTGATAGTCCCTTATTCTGAATATTATTTTGTTTAATTTTAGTTTATTAATTTTTTATATTTAATCATTGTTTATTTAAATTTGGGTTGTTACATTCTCCCCTTCTTAAAGGATTTCTTCCCGGGAATCTCCAAGGCTAGAAGAATGTTATGAATATTACCAGCCATTATCTACACCATCTACTCAACCATCAACCACCGGAATCCATTTTTCTTAGATTCTCTAATGCTTTTCATGAACATATGGAAAGGTGTTGTGTATATGTCCCTAAGCTAATGTGAAAATCAGGCGGTCCACTGATTCAATTGACCTCCTTAATGTGATTCATGTAAGTGCCATGCATCCAATATGTATACACAGGATCCCTAATGATACATATAAAATTCAATATGTATGCAACAATCATTCATCAAAATGCAACATCCAAGCGATGATTCAACAAATTTTCATCCATAATAAAATAAAAATGCACACACATCCATATGCAATTATGTAAGTGTCCTAGTTCAGCTGATCCCAAACTATTGCCTAGTGTGTGCATTTGTATCCACTACATTTACTAGCAAATACTTGCATCTACATGAATCCATTTAACCATAACATGTTCTATTAACATGTATTGAACCATTTCCTACCATCCATAGGCTTGTACCTAAGACATATGATTCAAACGGTAGGAAAATAAATTCAAATTCAAAGCTTAGGAAAGAATTAAGAGCGTACTCTCAAAGAGAAACGAAAAAGAAGCATGAATCCTATCTCTAGTTCACAAGTCGTGTCGTCACTGTCTTCTTCCCATTGAATCTTAACTAGCTTGATCTCTTTATTCCATGGCTTCTTCACCTCAGATCCTAGTATCCGAGTAGGAACCCTCCTGACTGATATAAGAATTTATCAAGCCCAAACAGAAAGATATAAGAATGAATTTTATACACAACAGAAACACTTTTAGGGAATGAGTTACATCAGAGTTGCCACAATTTCAATTATTCATTACGTTAAGAATTACAGAGAGTTAAATGATAAATATACCATTATCAAAAGCTATAATTTCAATTATTCAGATCTGTTACCTCGTGGTCTTCCTAATTGAATCTAATATTGAAATTACCTCGAGTTTACAAATATGACGCTAAAAGAATGATAGAAATCCTAATAATTCATATTCACAGAATTTACCTCATGTAGACGAGAAATCTGAGCACGTATATTGTAGATATATATTCTTTGTCTTCAAATCTTGAATCAGAATTCCTAAAACTAATATATTCCTATTTTTGAAAGATTTGGAGAAAAAAGAAAATGGCAGAGCCTTGGCGTCGCCTCAGAAAATACGAGTTGAAGGTTAGGTTCTTCTATTCTATTTATAGGTGCACAGAAGATTCTTGCTAGTCGGATTGAATATAATAAAATTTCATTGATTTTGCTGTTTATTAATTTCTGGTTTAACGTTGCTGAAAGTTTGTTTTCTTACTAAATATTGTTATGTCAATTAATTTCTTCTATTTATAAGGTATGTTAACATTTCAAATTCAAATTTTTCGCATATATATTCGCGCATAATTTCACAAAATTTTATCCGTTAATAGCTGTGCAATAAATGTTATTATTAATGTTATCAATTCATTGATTCCTTCCTTTCTAATATATGTTCAAAATTCAAACGCAACTATTGTCATGCATATTTTTCATTCTTTTACATTTATTACTTTTCGTTTTAAGTTTACGCCTAAGGTTTCAATTTTGAATCTATGCGTATATATTTATGCACAACACCATTTATTTTCAAAATTCAAACATTGTTTTCCCGACATTTATTTCTTACTTATTTTGATTGATTGCATGTTACTTTCGAAAATCATATATATATACATATATATATATATACATATATATATAAAAATACACATACACACACACATATATATATACACGTATACACACACACACATATATATATATACACACTCACCTATATATAATTTTTTCCTTATATGTTCATTCACATATATTTTTCTCTTAAAACATGCATCCTTTTAGTTGGCCCTCTTAAAATTAAAAACATGACATTGGTAGGACTCGAACTCCTGACCACCACCTTGGAAAGTGCATGCTTACCAACTCAGCTAACTTAGCTTTTGTTAGAAAGACTAAAAACATTAGTAGCTATTTTTCTTATTTGTGTTTGTATTATATCATCTTTTTCATGTTTGTTCTTAAACTTCATTTAAAGATATCTTCTTCGTTTTAAATCCATTTTCTACAAACCATAAGTCTAAGTTGATCAGAAAATCACCACGGACGCAATGTCACTAGTTCCGTGACCAAATTCTGAAAATTTTACAAATTTTTATATTATTATTTATTTTAAAAAATGCGAGGTGTTACAGATCTAGTGGTGATGAATGAGAGAAGATTGGGGCGTTGAGTGGAATCGTGGTGTCAGCAAATGGCCGAGGTGACAAGAGGAGGAAGTCAAATTGGTAGTCAAGGGTTTTGTATAGGGAGGAGGGAACCCAGTTACAAATATTGGGGAAGAAGGGTCGGTCACATGATTGAAGGGCAAGGGGTTAAATTAATTAATTAAATAATTAAGTAATGTTATTTTAATTATGTATTAACTTGTAAATGCGATATCTAGTTCCTACAAGATTGGTTTCAAATGCCGTCAATTGCATTGGTATGTATCGGCGAATAACTAGCTGGATTGGATGAATTCTGGATGGTTTGGAATTTTATCTAATTGCAAATGCCTGTTCGAATTAGATAAAAACGATATGAAATCGTCTTTTGGCATGGATTGTGAGTTTAACTCACTCCCTTGATATATTATTGTACTATACAAAGGTATTGAATATTATTTACATATTTATATATATGGTTGGTTGTTTGGATGATTTACTGCTCATTCAATTGGTTTGTGGATGGATATACCTGCCTGTGGAGGGATGACCATTTACACTACTTGCGTTGTAGTGAAAGATTTATCTTATATGAATTAGCTTATCTGAACTGTATTATATGTATATGTGCTGACTTATCAGTTGTGATTAAAGAAGATAGGTTGGAGGGATCCAACATGATACCTCAATATGATTGTTACAGTATTTGCATTCATATGATGTTATATGAATTGATTGAACGTTAAACCTGATTGTGGACCCCATTTGTTATATAACATTGTTATATATGGAATTGTGGTGAAGTGAATATATTATATTATATTATATACTGAGTTTGTCCATTTCACACATTTCATTGTGTTCTGAATTGGAAAATTATATGTATTTAACGAGAATTGGGAAATTGAGAGTAAATGATTTTAAATATAAAACAGGCTTTTAATTATTTTACTTAAAACCTATTTTCAATTTAACTTACTATATTTTTTCTGAAATAAGTTAATCTTTTTATAATATTTAGAAAAAAATTTGGATTACAACACCTGTTATCATAAGTGATTTAGAAAACATAAGTATTTTATCTTATTGAGTATCTATCGATTCTTAAATCTTTTTTAAAGATAAGAACAAGTATTGAATGGTTTTGATTTTGACGTGATAATGTGTTAATTACATCCTTCTTTAACCCTCTTAAATTATACCAATGAAGTAAATATAATTGGATATGTAAATGAACGGTTAAAGATAATTATATAAAGGAATTGTTTTGGGTTTGTTGTAAATAGTGTTTTAGCAACACTTGTTTTTAAACCCTTGGAATATAGTTAAAGTGAAAATATACTATTCAACGAGTAATGAATATTTTTAGATCTTTAATAACGGGATTTCAAAAATAGAAACAAGTATTGGATTTTTCAGGATAAGATATTAAAGAAGAAGTTTTATCTTAGGTTCTTAATAAACAATGGTTTTAGCCTCTTTGATTATACTTTAAAGAAAGTAAAACTGGAAAATGAATGGTGAATATACTTATACCATAGGGATAAGTACATGAATACCTTTTGAAGTATTAAAGGCTATACAGGAATAATGATATAGTGGAATACATACATATGTCTTTTATATACAGAGATTGAACTTATATACAAGTATATAGAGGTATGTTAATCATGTAGGAGTTGTTGATTAATATATGAAGTCTTATTGGACATATGAAGTTTTATTAGATAAAATAAGTTTTACTGACAAATGTTTTAATTAGTGAAAGAATAATCAAATGGGAAAGGGATTAGAAGCCATATATATGAAATAATTGTGCTTTCAGTATTTATCATGATATGTGACTTGATAGTGCTTTGGATATTCATTTGTTTGTTATGAAAATTATGCTAGTCTGTTTTCCATATACAATTGAGACGATCCAAACTTCCCCGTGAAGGAAAGCACGGATTGAATTTGAGAACAACACACATCGGGACACAAACAGAAGAACATTCCATTGTATATTACAACAATTCCATCAGAATACAAGAATATACAGAGTATGAATAAATATTACACTGAAACTATGAGAGATTTAAATTACATAGCAGCGGAAAATAATACAATACACAACTAGAAGTAATACACAGATACAGAGCTTTCTGAATATCGCTTCAGTTGTAGATCAGGATCCTATGAATATAAATCTGCAAAACCAAAACTACTAGCTGCCCGTGTCAAAATAAGGGCACCCAGAGTTTAGGTTAAAACAATAAACTCTAGGTCAGTCATGTGACTGGTGTGAGAACTAAAACAATTATTAATCTTTATTTTAAAGTTAGGTAAATCAAGGGACCACGCCGTATAACAGGGAACAGGTTTCCTCCCAAGAACACCAGTGCATAAAACAACAACACAATGCTAAATAAAGAACAATGAAGCTATTATAAGACCCGGGTCCCATCACACAATGCAACACAAGCCGGAGGATAGGGTTTTTACCTTATAATAGCCAAGAATGCTTGGTACGTGAAATTTCATGTTTTATTATTACTATAAGTGTATAGTGTCAAAACAATTTCAATCATAAGTATCAATCATAGACGGCATAAGTACCCCATACCATTATGTTGCCATATATAGGTTCTACAATAAAAAACGCAAAGTCACGTATTGGAAGTTGGGTTTCCATCTGTGAACCGAGGCAAGGGATCGTCCTCACCGAATTCGAGACTCTCTAGCCCGAGCCTCAGGCAAGCACGCAGGCAAGCCTTGGATCGTTAGAGTCGGTCCACTGATGTGGATTATTATTCCTGAACACTGCGTTTCCCTGCCCTTTGGGGGCGTAAATGAGCCAAATGACTCCATCGTCTCCACATAGTCACTGATATATCCGAGGCGCCTCGCAATCCAACAACCACACAGGTGAAAATAATATAAATGTCAGGGCTGGTAGGTCACTGACACCACCCTAGCTAGAAAGAAACGCATGCCCTCCCTGAGGTCCTTTCCCGTTTCTGGTTCACAACCGGGGTGTGAGGCTCACGAATCAACGTTACACAAAGCTATGCCACACAGGTCGTGCTTTGATCGTCAACCACAAGACTTTGCTTTTCAACAAAATCCTTGATCATTTGCCACTTAGGCATGCCACACAGGCAATTCACTCCATGCGACTGATGTCCATCGATATACAACCTTTGAGCTCGTACGTCTCAGAGAAGGGTGCTAAGCAAGAGAATAAATTTTCCGCCACCAAACAGATGTATTGTAACAATCCGAAAAATACGAGCCAATTTAAAATTTTTAAATTAGTTATTTTAAAAGAATTTAAACAATTGAAATAGAATATTTCAATAAAATAATGAATTGGAAATCGTGTGGCAGTTTGAAAATTTGAATTCAAACTTTGACTTACTATACCATGTGTAAAATATAACAGATTTTAGCGAAACCAAAAATATTTAAATCTATTTATGAATACCTTTCCAACGAATCTGAAAAATCGAAGTTTCGTAGCGGGAATCAAAAGTTATGGCCAAATGAATTTTCAGAAAGGTCGCTATAAAGAATATATAGCTCTTGAAAATAGACATTTTGCAAACGACCTCGGAATTCGACGAAACCACTTTTGTTGGATCCGGGATGACAAACTATTGCAAGGTTTCAAATTTCATAATTTTTGATGCTAGTATGTGAGCGTGGCAAAAGAAAATGTGATTGGTCAATTTCTGTTAAATAGGATCGACCAGAAAATGGCCATTTTTCAAATGGTCTCATAATTTGACGAAACTAGTTTTGTTGGGACCGTATCATCAAAACATAGCCAGATATATTTTTCTGGAATTTTTCGAATTAGTTTGTGGCCCTGGCAAATTGAAATGTACGTTCAAATTGAATATTGAATGTTTTATACTTTAATTTGAAGAATAACTGTCTGTAACAGTCGAATTAACCTACGAATCATATCCCATTGTGTCCGGGATGGGGGTATTTAGATAGGGGCGACAGTCGTTGGGTTTGAATTGGTGTCCGTGTGGAGAAATGTTGTTTTAAAGTTTAATAAAACCATCGGCCAATCAAATTTCTCCTTCATAATAAAAAATATACATCAGAACCTCCCCCCCCCCCCCCCCCCCGTAAAAGCGCTCGACGGCGGAAACCACACCGATTTTCCCTCCCATTTCCTGATCAATCCAAGAAGAATCAGCCCTCCTCCCTTTGCAACTTATTGAAGCCCTCACTCCCCTCTTTAAATCCATACCCGATTCATCCACCCTCGTCACCTGTGCCTCGATATTCACGCCCTCAAACAGCCGCACTTTCCGCCGCCGCCACCGCCGATTCAGACCACCGAACCCTCCACTTGACCACCGATCTGAGCGCCACTCTCCCCTCTATCCCATGGTGCGGTCGGGTTTTAACATCTTGCAACGATTGAGGCGAAAGATCGAACCCTAGTTTCAAAGATTTAAAGGAGGTAAACGACTTTAATTTAAATAACACTTTTAAGTGTTGCAAACTTTGAAAAATCATATCTTTATGATGTGTTAACAAAATTCGATGAGACAGGAAACATCGTGACCGCAAGGAGGCTCTCTACATTCTAGAAGAGACCGAGGATTTTTCTGAGCTAACCACGATTTTCAGCATCTCGAAAACTAATGTGAGAAATCTAAATTGAAATGTGTGAATGAAATCGTGTTGTATAAGTTATATAAGCGAAGTGTAAATTATATACGCATTGTATACCTCATGTACATGTGTTGTATAAGTTATATGAGCGATGTATAAATTATACAAGCGTTGTATGAAACATATATGCTTTGAATTGTGTTGAAATGGAACTGGAATTATATATATATATACACTCCCCTCGTCCACAAACCATGGACGATATTTATTGCGTGTGATTGGCGTGAAAATATGTGGCATGTCGAATGGTTGAAAATAATTGTTTGTGGTTGATATTGTTGGATTGTGGTTGAAAAATACCTTTGTGGTTGAAAAATACCCTCTTGTGGTTGAAACAAATTAAAATAGGACCGTGGAAATGAAAATAAAAAATGTCGCCTGCGAGCGAAGTAGATGCATGAAATCCCCATTGTTAAAAACCGCGAGGTTTTAAGGTAGAGCGAGGAGCTGTACTCGGGACGGGGCCGGTTTTAACTACCCTGCCGTTATGCTGTCGATGTTTTCTGAAATATTCATGTGTTAGAATTATTTTCATTTGTTGAAATTATTTTCATATGTTGAAATCGCATTCATGTGTTGAATAGAAATTCGTTCGTTGAATAGAAATTCATGTGTTGAATGGTATTCGTGTCTTAAATAAATTACTTTAACAAAAAAAATCACATTTTTATTATATATACAAACTATATAGAACATTCATGTGTTGAATAGAATTTCATTCGTTGAATAGAAATTCATGTGTTGAATGGTATTCGTGTTTTAAATAAATTGCTTTAACAATAAAAATCACATTTTTATTATGTATACAAACTATAGAGAACCTTCATGTGTTGAATAGAAATTCATTCGTTGAATAGAAGTTCATGTGTTGAATGGTATTCGTGTTTTAAATAAATTGCTTTAACAATAAAAATCACATTTTTATTATATATACAAACTATAGAGAACATTCATGTGTTGAATAGAAATTCATTCGTTGAATAGAAATTCATGTGTTGAATGGTATTCGTGTTTTAAATAAATTGATTTAACAATAAAATTTACATTTTTATTGTGAATATGAAATGCTAAAAACATTCACGTGTTGAATAAATATTTCTAATGATAAAAATATTACTTTTATCATGTATACGCCTCGCTAAAAATACACACGTGTTGAAATAAATGTTCGGGGGTTATAAATACTATTTTAACATGGTTAGGATCTAAATAAAATAGCCAAGAGTTGAAATATATTTTTGTTCGTCAAAAATATCATTTTATCCTATGTATAAGTGTTAAAAATAGCAGTGTGTTGAAATAAATATTTGTTCGCTAGAAATATTATTATTAGCTTTGTTCTGCATATATATATACATGTGTTGAACAGAGAAAATGGATTAGCTGTTGAGTAAAGAAATTATTTGCGTGCCCGACAAATAGGTAAGCCTTAATGAGTTGGCTGCGCAATTTTATTTTTATATCAACTCCTGTGAATGCCATTGGATGCGGAGTGCTAGTTATTCTGTGTGTAATAATAAACATCGCCATAGGATAGTAACAGTTAATTTTGAACTACACTACATGGCATACTTCTTGACGATAGGCATACTTCATCATATACCACATAAGCATTTGGAGCTTGTGCGACGAGGTTGAAGATTTACCATACGAGCGAGAGGCTTGTATGGCGATGACTATATATTATAGGTTGAACTAATGACTGATCTGAACTATATAAATTGTAACGGTGAATTGCCAGATTAATAAAAACCCCACACGGATCTGGAGATGACAATAAACACGTCTCTCTGGTCATTAAGGCACAAAAACCATTTATAGGGTGACGAGAATTTATTCTCTGGAGTTATGATCTATACAAACTCCCCTGTGGACACCAGAATATATCACTATAAATATGTGTATGCTTATTAGGATTTATTGAGTACCTAATACGGCCCAATAAATTTCCAAACCCCTTCCCGTACAAAGGAGGTTATGGCGAAATTTTTCGAAATATAAAGGCGTAAGTGAAATATTTGAAGTGAAAACGATATTGAAATCGTCGAATGAATTTAATTTATTTATATATATAAATATAAATTAAATTAGAACGAATCGAGGTCGTGCAATTCGTGTTTTGAAATCGTAACTTCAATCGATTAGCACGAGAGATCCGACAATCGGATTTTCCCGAAACCGCAACCATTGGGTTCGCCTTGGAAATATATTTCCAACAGCACCAACTTTGTAAAGATCCAACGGTTGGATTGTCTGGAATGTTTAATTCAAATCTGAAGAAAAACAGCGCCAGAATTGATTATATTTATATATAAATATAAATATAATTAAATTAAATCGAATAACGACGCTACAGTTCGTATTTCAAAACCGTAACTTCAAACGACTAGTGCGGAAGATCCGACCGTCGGATTTTCACGAAACTGGAACCGTTGGGTTCGCTTTGGAAATATCTTCCCAGTGATATAAAATTTGTAGAAATCCAACGGTTAGATTTCCCGATATGTGTAAAACAAATTTGGGGAAAAACAGCGCCAGTGCCACGGCATGATCTGAAATGTCGTTTAATTAAATATGGCCATTTTTAAATAAATAAAAATGGCGAAAAATCATTATAAAATATTATAAGCGACATGGAATGGAAATAAACCAATTTTAGTTGACTTGCTTGATATTTAATGGTTAAATGTGTTTGACATGAAAATTATACCAAAGAACTGAAATGTGAATGTCGAATAATTTAACCATGGAAAGAATTGATTTGAATTCTAAATATACGTAAATTATTTGAAAAGGCCGAGCTAACCCTAATTTCAAATAATTGATTGAACGATTCGAAGTTGAAAATACGAAGATGGTTCAAGACCGACGATCTTCGTATCGGATGGATGGGCGCTGCTGAGGTTCCTGATTGGAGTAGCTACCTTGAAGGGATGGAAGTAGTAGCCGTCTGGACGTATGTGTTGATTGGACGGATATGCGAGGAATATGGTGCCTCCGATTTTGTTTAGACCCAGAACGGACTTGTAAATGGACTGTGTGTCTAACATTGGATTTTGATCTGTGCTGATTGATCTCTGTTAAATATATATATGTTTGGCGGCGGAGAATTTATTCTTTTGCTTAACGCCCTTCTCTGAGACGTATGAGCTCAG
Source organism: Allium sativum (assembly GCA_030737875.1). NCBI lineage: Eukaryota > Viridiplantae > Streptophyta > Magnoliopsida > Asparagales > Amaryllidaceae > Allium > Allium sativum. Next base: position 198,609,181 of record CM060911.1, read on the forward strand.
AGGTTATATATCAATAGAAATCAGTCGTATGGAGTGGATTGCCTGTGTGGCATGCCAAGATGCAGTGATCAAGGCTTCTGTTGCAAAGCAAAGTCTTGTGGTCGATGATCATAGTACGACCTACGTGGCCTAGCTTTGTGTATAGCGTGGATTCGCGAGCCTCACACCTCGGTATGAGTCAAAAACGGGATAAGGACCCAAGGAGGGCACGACGTTTCTTTCTAGCTATGGGTGGTGTCAGTGCTTAAACTGGCTGACATTTATATTACTTTTACCTATGTGGTTGTTGGAATGCGAGGCGCCTCGATTTTAGGTCTGAAAGGAACTGGAAACGTGTGTTCAGAAATAATTAATCCTCAAACGTAAGAGAGGACCGGCCTAGGAGGATCCAAGGGTTACCCAGAGTGTGTAGTCCTGAGGCATTTGCTAGAGTGTCTCGAAACGGAGAGGAGCTTTCCCCTTGCCTCGACTCATGATGGAATCCCAATTTCCAATACGAAATAACAGATTTGATTGTAGAACTAGTATGGCGACATAGTAGATGGTAGCTATGCCGCATATGATTGATATTTATGATGATATTTGTTTTTGAAACATATATGCACTAGTAATAGTATCAAGTGATTTTGCTTTGCACGTATTAAGCTTATTTTGGCCATTATAAGGTAAAATTCTATCCTCTAGTTTGCGTTGCATTGCGTGATTGGACTTGAGTCTTATAAGGCTTCATTCTTTTCAAAAAGCATTGCGTTGTTTAAAGAATTTACTTTATTTTAAATGCACTGGCAATCACTGGAGTAAACCCGTTCCGCGAAAGTGGCGTGGCCCTATGATTTGCCTTACTACTGTTGTTTAACCAGTTAAATAGATTTCTCATACCAGTCCCACGACTGACTCGTTGTTTGTTTCACTTTGCAAACTCGGGTGCCCTTATTTTCACACGGGCAACCTAGTTGACAGGTGACAGGTTATTTTGGCTTAGCACTGCAGCACGGAGTGTGTTTTTGGCTTGATGGCGAGGATTAGATTTACTTGTATTTTGGCTATTGACTTTCCGCTATCCTTATCTTATGTATATGATTCCGCCTATGGCGATGTAGACTGATATCTTTATTTTGTCTCACTGTATGTATATATTCCGCTTATGGCGATGTTGACTGATCACTCCCTTCTTATGCACTAAGTTATATCCTACACTGTGCTACTCTGATGTTGTTACATGTTATGATTCCGCTATCATATTTATATAATTTTTTTATTTGTTGTTTATGCTATTATCTGTACTCTGCTAATGACGATTAATGAGTTAAATTCCAATGATTATCCTTAACACCGTCGTACGGGTTTTGAGATCGTCACATGTATATTTAATAGAGATCAATCAACATAGAATAAAATCCAATGTTAGACACACAGTCCATTTACAAATCCGTTCTGGGTCTGAACGAAACCGAAGGCACCTCGTACCTCGCATATCCATCGATCTCCAAGTACGTCTGGACGATCACCAACTGATTCCCTCCTCTTGGGTGTACAACCCAATCAAGATCATCAGTAATTATCCAAACGATGTGAAGACCTCCGGTCTTCGACCACCATCTTCATCCTCGACACATCGTCGAATCAGTTATTCAGAATGGGATAAAGTCGGTCTTTCTGAGTAACTCGCGTATATAATAAACAAGTGTTACACAAACACAACATACGCCTCATTCCAATTCAGAATATTCCTTTATTCAAATATTCTTATAATTTGGGAAAGGTTCCCATTAATTTTATCAAAGATAAATTATTTAAATTTATTCTTTAATCTTCTTTTGAATATCAATTCAAACCAAATTAAGGTTTATCCAAACTAGTTGGGATTAGCGAACCTTATCGAAGTAATCATTTGTTTTAAATTTCCCAATCCCAACCTACTCATCCCATGAAGTAAAACTAGTAATACTTCATATCTAACACCACGGTGTTATCAGTAAATTCAATTACCATTTCACGTTCAAATCTAATTAAAGATTTAACTATCGCCTGGAGCAAAACTAGTGATATTCCATTCTCGATCATTTCAATCTAACTAAAGGTTCACTAAAACTCCACTTGTTTTTAATCTTCCCAAAAATCACTATAAATGATTATTTAACTTGGGAAATCATATCCTGTCTTTAACTGGGTTAAAGAACCATGTCATTTAAAACACGGGTCATTATAAACCCAAAATCACATTCCATTCCATCAGCCTTTAACCGTAAATTACCAAGTGAACAATTCCCTAAGTATTAACCCGAAGGCCGAAACCAACATCAGATCAATACCCAAGAAATCATTCAACTTAACTAATCTCCAGTTAGTTTCTGATTTTCTAAACTCCGTTGGGTCTAAGAACAATATTATTAAAGATACCATTCACGACAACCCAAAATCACATTCCATTAACGATGGAATCTTCATGGAAAACAAATCGATATAAACTTCCATATCCGGAATAACGGCAACGCCTTTTAAATTCCAGATATATTAACAGTCTTCCTCCACAGAAATTCACTTCGATTATTACCAAATCGAATTCCATTCCATTCCAATTTATTTTATTAAATTGGAAAACTTTACTTTGGAAAATCTCCTTTAAATCTTATCAAAAAGATTTATAAATTCCAAATCCCATTTCACTGTAAATCGGGTTAAAGAACAAATGTTGTTAAAACACAGTTCACGATAAAACCAATTCACATTCCATTAATTATCGGGTTAAAGAACAAGTGTTATTTAAAACACCGTTCACGATAAACCCAAAAATCAATTCCAATTCAATTACAATTAAATATTATTTAATTGGTACACTTCATTAAATCTAAATAGAAAGATTTAATCTTTTTCTCAACTGGGTTTAAGAACAGTGTTAATGAAGACACCTTTCACGACAAACCCATATCCCATTTGATAATAAATACAAGGCTCTGAATAGAAAATATATCGGCTTATATTCAATATCAAATTCTACCACCAATAAATATCGTATTGGAAATAACGATATAAATATATCTTTCAAATTTCCATAAAAGTATCTGTATAATCACGAAATCCAGCATCGAAATATTCCAAAGACAATTTCGATTCAAATCCATTCCAATTCAATTATCGGAAATTCTGGTTACTTTTAAAACCCTTTCAAATCCAATTTATTTATTTCAAAAATAAACGGATTATAATTCTAGTTCAAAACTAGTTCATTTCGAAAAAAATCTGTTTTTATCTTTTCAAATGTGGAATTTTTCATTCTAATTCTTTCCAAATCATTTCTTATGATTTTACACAAATTATTACTATTTTTAATAATTTTATCAAGGCCCGTACAGTCGATTCCCATCAATGGCCATCGAACTGCACTTACAGCGACCTTTTCCAAATTTTATTTGGACATAATTCCAAATCCAACCGTTAGATTTCAAATCTCTAATATTCGTTAGAAAGCTCTCTCGATACAAATCCAACAGTTCCGATTTTAGGAGAATCTAACGGTCGGATCTCCTGCAATGTCCATTCGAAGTCAATGGTCGAAATTCGCGAACTGCTGCAGCACGACGCGTTCTATTCAGACCATTATATATATATATATTATATATATATTTCGTCAATTTCCTTTCAAAACGTATTTTATAAATTTCTTTAAATTCGTTTTCAAAACAATTTCAACTTCATATTCAATTTCAAATCAAAATTGAATTTTCCATATCATCGATATATAAATGATAGTATTTTCAAAATATTATATTTTGAAATCAATTCCTTTTCGATATTCATTACAAAAATGAAAAAAATCGATATAGATATCGTTCACATCAAAATGGTGCATATCTAATCAACACGGCTTTATATATTTCAATAACTTCGTTATTCTATTCAGCAAATGAATATTTTCTTCAACACATGAATTTTCTTTTATTCAATACATGAATATATATTTTATTCAACGTATGAATTTTCTTTTATTCAACACTTGAATATTCTTTATTTAACACATGAATATATATTTTATTCAACACATGAATTTTCTTTTATTCAACATATGAATATATATTTTATTCAACATTTGAATATTCTTTATTTTCCAACTTGGAATGAGGCCCAATCAATTAACATATAGTGTTAATTATATGGATTCCCTACAACACATGTACATAATAGCAACGATAAATAATCAACCATCATCCAGAGTGCATTTTACACTGCATAAGCATCAAATATAAATATTTAACGCTTACAACAGCCTGTCAATCAATCGATCGACATATAGCTAATTATTTGGGATTAGTGTACGCCAAATATCATCCCAACGCCCGTGTGGGATTTCAAATCAACAGACACAGATCTTTATTTGTGCAGTTGGGCGATATGTAAAATTTATCGTCCCAATCAATATCAGTCGAATGGGTGTACATAAACAAACCGTCTGATTTGTTTATAAATATTTATTTTATATACACGTTAAAAACTATATTTTTAACTATAAAATATTTTATTCCATTCCCCATCACAGAATCAATATTCACACCAACCATGGTCTGTGGACAACGGGTGTCGGGTGCTGCTAAACACCGTCTGCATCCTATTATATATTTCAACTAGAAAACTAATTAAAAGTGAGAAGTTCTCACCTTTGGGTTCCACTCCGCCTCTCCTTATCTCTGAACGGTTTGAATTCAGTTTTTTTTTCTCGATAGTACCATTGCAATCTGTATCACGCAGTTTATTATTAAAAATCATATTTTTATTCTGCTACTTCATACATAAAAATCATATTTTTATGTTGTTGTTTATATTATAAAGATCATATTTTTACTTCGCTACACATATAAATTTTTTATTTCTCTACATATATAAAAAATATATTTTTAATACTCTACTAATATAAAGATCATATTTTTATTGTCGCTACATGTACATAAAAATCATATTTTTATAACACTACTATATAGGTAAAAATCATATTTTTAACACGATGTTTACATTATAAAAATCACATTTTTATATCGCTACTACATATATAAAAATCGCATTTTTATATTCTCTACTTATATAAAAATCATATTTTTATTTTCTCTACATATATAAAAATCATATTTTTATTTTCTCTACATATATAAAAATCATATTTTTATGTGTCATTCAAATAAATAAAAATCCAATTTTTATACTTCATTCACATAAGGAAAAATCAAATTTTTTTCTATACTTCATTCACATAAGGAAAAATCAATCTTTTTTCAATACTTCATTCACATAAGGAAAAATCAATTTTTTTTTCTATACTTCATTCACATAAGGAAAAATCAAATTCTATACTTCATTCACATAAGGAAAGATCAAATTTTTTTCTATACTTCATTCACATAAGGAAAAATCAAACTTTTTCTTCGCTATACACATAAGAAAATTTTAATTTTTTCCTATGATTAAAAATCATACCGTTATATAAAAATTATAACTTTATATTACTAAAAAAAATTCACCTTTCCCTTAGTAAAAATCGTATCTTTATATGTACAAAAATCACCTTCTATATTGTTATTCATATATAAAAAAACGGATTTTTAAATTTCTATTCATATAAAAAAACTAATTTTTTTATATTGCTATTTAATTAAATTAAACTAATCATAAAAAGAAAGAAGGAAGACTTACAGGTGGTGCAAAGGGGAGGGGCGACGCCGAGGTCAGCAGGTGGCGGGGAGGCGGCGGTCAAGCGCGGCGATGGGCCACAGTGGGATGAGGCGCGATTTGGGGGCTAGGGTTTGGGTTTGGGCTGTTTTCAGGAGGAGAGAGGGAAATAGAGGAGGAAGGAAGCGTTGGGTATGGGAAGAAGAGGAGGAGGGTTGGAGGGAGTCGGCGTGATGAAGGGGAGGCGGCGGTGGTGAACTCCGGTGGCGAACTCCGGTGGCGCGGTGGTGGGCTGAAGGAGGAGCGCGATTGATTTCTCTTTTTTTTTACTTCATTATGTTCTAAACGATGGGGAGGATTGACCGAGTAAGGAGAGAGAACGTAGGGTGTAAAGGAGTATATAATTATATTATTTAATTAATTTTTTCTTAAAAGTTGACTTTTCGTCTGAATCCCAAATCGAGCCCAACGACTGTCGTCCCTAGCTAATTACACCCATTCCAAACACAATGGGATATGTATTGTAAGCCAGTTTGGCTGTTTCGATTGGTTTCCATCAAAATCAAAATATAAATCTATATATTGAATTTGAACGCGCATTTCAATTTACCGGGGCCGCATACGGACTCTAAAAATTCCCGAAAAATATTTTCTGGCCTCGTATTGACGATACGGTTCTAACAAAACTAATTTCGTCAAATTCTAATACCGTTTGAAAAATGACCATTTTCTGATCGATCAAAATTGATATAAACTGTTAAAACACGTTTTACTTCGCCATGCTCACATATTGATCCAGAAAATTACGAATTTTGGAATCTAGCAATAAATTGACACACCGGATCCAACAAAAGTGGTTTCATCAAAAACAGAGGTCGGTTGCAAAATTTCCATTTTTAAAGGCCAGAATCCCATAACGAGTATTCTGAATTTTCAATTGGGCATAACTTTTTATTCCCGCTATGAAATTTCAAATTTTCAGATTCGTTGGAAAGATATTCTCAAATATATTCAAATATTTTTGTTTTTGCTAAAATCAGGTTTATTTTGAATCCTGTACATTCATTTGAAATCGAATTTTCAAACTACCGCGCCATTTTCAATTCCTTTTATAATTAAAAATAATTATTTATATTCTAATGACGACTCAAATAAATATAATGGATGCTGTACATATGTCCAATTAGCACGGAACGGTCGTCAGAAGGAAAGAAAGAAGACAAAGAATCAACAAGGAACTTGTAGAATGTCTCACAACGCATGGAATGAAATATAATCACAATATATACTTGACATAAAACAGGTGAGACAGTGCATAAGCTGAAAACAAACTATCATAGCAGCGGAAAATCCAAATACAGCTTATGTTCCACATCATCGTTATTACAACTTTTCAAACTGTCTCTAAAGGTAAAGCAAGATAAGGGAGGTACACTACTAATGCCCAAGTAGTGACCACCAATGACACAGGGAGAATATTCTATATATATCATACGTGGAAGCCTCCTGCTCGCCTCCGGATCAGCTACTCGTGCATCACCAGCTAACCTGTCTCTAGTCTGCTCATGAGAGCACCCAGAGTAATAAGAAGAGACATAAAACTCTGGGTTAGACAAAAAGTGTGGTATGAGCGATAAGCAACAAAACAGAACAATAACAGGTATAATCCAATCATACCTGGACCTGCAACCAATGATTTAGCACTACATACTGTACAATACTCTAAGGTGCCACTAAACAGATGGTGTAAAGAATACGGGGGTGGGGTTGTGCATGTCATAATGATGGCAAACAAATCAAACATAGCAACCATCCTCACATCTCTCACTCAGTGCGTAAAGCATACGATATCCACTACCTTGGTCACATATCCATTGGGCCATGACAGAATCCAATCCCGTACAACTATCACTACAAGCCCACTATCCGTCTCTCAGTGGTGAACCAAAGTTATGAATATCGACAACCCCTTTGGGCCTAGCTGTTAATCAACCGGTTAAGCCCAATTAAGCTGTTTTTCACTATCTGAAACTTGTTTCAACCATATCTCCCAAACGGTGAGTCCATTTGGCTAATGTGACCACTATACGGAATTGTAAACCATCATCCGGATCTAATGGAAGTGGTTTCAGGTCAAAATTCCTTTCCAGTCAAAAGTTATGGCCGAAACAAGATCAGCTACGGGCAAAACGATCATTTAAAAATCGGCCAAAATCATGAACATGGGAAATGACCCCAATGGTCGTTTCCCAAAGCCACATGACCATATGACTTCATATAAGAAAGAAATAAATATTCTATGATCCTCCGATGCGTAGAATGCGGGTTGTTACATTCTCCCCTCCTTAAGAAATTTCGCCCCCGAAATTCCCTAAACAAAACACACAAAGGGTCCCGCATGCCTATCAGCCATAAAACAACAATCAAATATGCAAAACAAGTCTATCCTAGCATGCGGAATAACTAAATTGCGAAGTAAATCTTACCAGGCAAAGAGCTTTGGATACGACTTTCTTATGTCATTCTCTACTTCCCAAGTACAGTCGTTCTCTCGCCATCGATTCCCATCTCTACCCTAGAGGTAATTTCCAATAGGTTGGGATTGTCCCTCTGACTGGAACCGATTCACTTAATCTAGATCGATCTGATCGTCAAGCTTATTAGCATTTCTGAATTCAATTCACATTTAAGTCTGAATTCATATCCCATGATATACTCTAGTTGCTTCCATTCCAGAAACATAGCCTCTAAACTGGCATGTCTCCTACCCAATGCATCAGCTACCGCACCTAGTCCGGTACTATGGCATCCGTCTATACAGTCATCTTCTTAGATAATCCAACCCTATACGCCAAATTTCCGACTACATTCCAAATGTCCTTTCAAGTCCAACTTGAGTCCTTCCTACATTCGTACTGCACGTCCAATGTACATTCACCTCCTAGAGGCAAACTAGACCCATCCAATGAACCTAGGTACTCCACTTATACTCGTACTGCACGTCCAACGTACATTCACCTTCTAAAGGTGAACTAGACTCATCCAATGAATCTAGGTACCCTACCTTTGAGTCCAAGTCCAACTTGAAGCTCCTATATCCGCTAAATCTCCAAGGTCAACGGACGCTCCGCAATGCCCAACATACTTCAAGTCTAACGTAAAGTATCTTACGCCCGTCATATCACCATGATCAACGAACTTATACTATTTCCATTCAACAGGATCCTACAGGTGATACTCAAGAGAATAAAGTAGGAGCAAACACAACAATCATAACATCCATCAAAAACGAATCCTATCTATCACCTGCTAAAGTCATGAATACGTCGAAACCTATATGTCTGGTCCAACCAACATCAATAACTAATGGAAACTCTGCCTCCAAACGGACTACCGTACGTCCAACGTACGTTTATCCTCTAAGGATAACTAGATCACGTCCAACGGATCCAAGGTAAGTGGGCGTCCCCAGATACCCCTGCTTTTAGTCCGCCTGAAACACTCGAGTCCCACCCAAATCTATCCATTATCTTGTTGCCCTCTCGAGTCCAACTCGAGCCCATCCAATTCCTTGCAGCCTTCTCGAGTCCAACTCGAGTCAATGTATTACCCATATACTCGGACCCAGTCTTGAGTATCCATTACCTACAGACCCTAGTCCAACGTGAGTCGTCTCCCTATTCGTTGCATCTCCAAGATCAACGAACACCCATTTTCTTTTACGAGTTCAAGTCCAACTTGTATCGTCCTAATCTTCAATGCATCTTCCATGATTGACGAATACATCCTATTTCTTCAAAAAGGAACATCAACATATGGTCCTAAACAATCCATTACTTTGCATCTTTCTCGAGTCCCACTCGAGTCATCTCATAATCCTATCGAGTCTAACTCGGGGCGGTCCATACCACTGAATAGTCTTATCCTGTCACAGCTGCCCATTACTCCTCGAGTAAACCAAGATATCATCCAATGAAAAATCGCAACAACTATTTATCTCTTACGCGAACCATCCTAATTGAACTCGACATTCCCCAAGCACAAGCCCCAAATGCCTAAACCAATATCAAACAAGCACCTAAGGAACATCTCCTCCGAATTCGGACAATCCATGTGAGGTGATACTAGCAAAACATCCAAACACTCAAGCATCCATAACTAACTCTGGCTATCCTTGCCAATCTCGCTTGAGACTATCATCGATCGCAGTCTTGAACAAACTGATGTACATCCAATGTACATTCGCTTCTCTAACTCCCGTTATCATCTTCATCATAAGGTATGCTTTCTATTTAAGATGTTTTTGATCGAGTTTTGTTGGCCTTTGGCAGGTCTCGACCTCCGAGAGTTGAGTGAAGGTGTGAGGGAAGGTGAGATCTGGTGGGTGGTTCTGGGCAGAATGGCCCCTCTGGAACCTGATGAGTTGTGGATCGAGCCATATTTGTAGCTAAAGGTCTAGGCTGATCCAGCATAGCATGTGATGTTCGGGGGCCAGGGTTGCCTCCGTTTGAAGCGAGGTTAGGAGGGTCTATGGTAGCGTTTTCTTCCGCTACAGTGAGGACCGGCATGGTAGGGTGGCTTCCCTCGTTCGAAGGGAAGGGTACTCCAACTCTTCGTTGAAGAGGAAGAGTAGTTAGACTGGTCTGTGGCAAGATCCCGGGTTGTAATGGGAATGGCGTTGATTCTGAGGGACCCGGGGGTAGCTCGACTGATTCGATAGGTCGAGATGTTCCAAAGAGTGGAGGCATATTTGCCAGACGACCTAGATCTTGGTCGCCTGCCTCCTGAGATTCTGTTGTTGCAGCCGCGCAGGTTGCTGGAAGCGATATTCTCGGCTGGGATCGATCGGTTGGTGGAACCAAACTAGGATGAAATAAAGGTGTAGCCCGATCAGTGGCCTGATTTCGTGCAGACTGAAGATCAGTTATTACCCCAGCTTCGGTCGATGGAGGAATTGATGTTGAAGCATTCAACCTTGTTTCCAGTCGACCGAAAAGGTGATCCATCAACTGCTGTTGTCGTTCGAGGACTTTACCCTGAGATGTCATATGGTTTCTGAGTTCGACCATGATTTTATCCATGTCGTCCCTGGTAAGGAATCGGGACATGTTGTCATCAGAGGAAACTTCGTGGCTTGCTTCTGCAGCATTGGCATCAGCTGCATCGGCGTTTGCGGGACGAGAGGATGTTGCATCTTTCTTTTGTTTGTTCGCCATGACCTGGGATAAGCAGGAGCTCGATGGCGGTGTCGGTGCCCTTCCCCTTCCTGGCGCGCCAAAGTGTGACGGCCCGCCCCGCACTAGCCTGCATTTCCTCCGAAGGTGCAACGACAAGTAAAAGAAATAATAATTATTTGAGTCGTCATTAGAATATAAATAATAATTATTTGAGTCGTCATTAGAATAAAAATAATTATTTATTTTCAATTCCTTTTATAATTAAAAATAATTATTTATATTCTAATTCTATTCAAAATGAATTTCTCGTCGTTATTATTTAAAATAATTCATTTTAAATATTCAAAATTCATCAAAATTGCCAAAATAAAGATTTTAAATTGGTTCGGATTTTCGGGTTATTACAATCTCCCTCACTTAAAACTTTTCGTCCCCGTAAAGGAACGAAGCTGAAAGTTGTTTAACTAATCAACTCAACTTCCATTATTTTCATTATGGCCTAAGTTCTTCAACTTTTTAAATTTTTCAGAAATTTAGCTAACACCCTAAATTTTCGAAAAATTTCACCATAACCTCCCCTGCACCAGGAGCATCGGGATAATTCAAATAGCCTCTCATGGCCCTCACCAATCCAAAAAGAAAAAGAAACAGCCAATCGGCTCGTAAAATCATCCAAACCCAATAAATTTGTAAACATGTACCTATTTGTCGGGCAAACAGTTTTATTCTTCTGCTCTAGCCTCCTTGCTATGACCTGTTCAATAGATATACATGTATATGCATGCATTTCCAAACAATTTTCAATATAGTTCAATATTTGGTACAATTTGGCTAAATGGTTCAAATTATAATTAATCAACCAATAATCAAACAACACAATCAGCAATCAATTAGTTGATTAGCTTTTCAAATCCATAATTTTGATACATAATCAAAAAATCACATTTTTAGTGCCAAATCACAACAATAGGCCCTATCTAATTTTGGTTCTCACACCAGTCAATTGGAATCATATAAAAATCCCACTTTCGAAACTCGAACACAAACTACTGATGCTATATAGTCATCAATAGTTTCATCCCCGGGCGACTAGAGTGTGATTCTATATCTATCCAGTATATTAATACTTCGAATACCCGTGGATCAGACGTATATGCGAAATCTTTATATATTGGATTGTCCAAATTCAATACAAATAAATATTCAAATACATTGAATAAAGTTTAAATTTTCAAAACAAAAATTGTTTTCAATTTTATTTTCAAAATATCACTCTTCACACTCGTTCTAGGATACTACTGATCCTATCTCTAACGAGTCATTCTTATTGGATATTACTAATCCAATCTCTGATGAATTCTTTCGTTTGGTTCTAATGTGTCTTATTCTCTGAGCTTTGTAAACCAAAGTTCTGATACCAGCTGAGACGACCCGGACTTCCCCGTGAAGGAAAGCACGGATTGATTTTGAGAACAACACACATCGGGACACAAACAGAAGAACATTTCATTGTATATTACAACAAATCCATCAGAATACAAGAATATACAGAGTATGAATAAATATTACACAGAAAATATCAGAGATTTAAATTACAAATCAGCGGAAAATAATACAATACACAACTAGAAGTAATACACGGATACAGAGCTTTCCGAATATCGCTTCAACTGTAAATCAGGATCATGTGAATATAAATCTGCAAAACTAAAACTACTAGCTGCCCGTTTCAAAATAAGGGCACCCAAAGTTCAGGTTAAAACAATAAACTCCAGGTCAGTCAAGTGACTGGTGTGAGAACTAAAACAGTTATTAATCTTTATTTTAAAGTTAGGTAAATCAAGGGACCACGCCGTATAACACGGAACGGGTTTCCTCCCAAGAACACCAGTGCATAAAACAACAGCTCTATAACACCCCGTATTTTCTGAGAATATTAAAATAACAAATTAAAAAATAATTTATTGGAAAAAGAGGAATGATAAAAGAATGATGTTTAGCATTGTTCTAAGGTTTGTAAGCAAAAGACTTAGTAGCTCATTTGGTTAGAACATGTGACTTGCATACAAGAGGTACAGAGTTCGATCCCCGCCAGCGCCATATTTTTGTTTTAGGGAAATGGCTAAAAAGTGGCTTAGTGTGAATGCAGTTCAAAAAATGGTTTAGTGTGAAAATGGTTAATTATGAAGAACTTATTAAGCCATGATGTTTGTATGCATATGAGATAAATATATATATATATATATATATATATATATATATATATATAAATTAAATAAATACTCAAAAAAAGTTCAAAACAACGAATCGGGAGGGGGAATAGGCGAACCGCACCATTTTTGGAGTCGACCCGAGCCCGTTGGGTCGACTAGAGGTCAATCCAGGGTGTTTGGCTGCCAACCCGTGGCCCGATTCGCCCTAAGGGATGATATGGCATCTGAGTAGTCCAGATCAGTTCTAGGGTTAATCCTAAGGCCTAAATAACTTCCTACACCTATATATACACCCTAAGACCTAATCCTAATTCATAAATATTATTTATGACACCATTATGCTATCAAATTCCCTCTTAAACCCTAGCCACCGCCTCTAAATCAAATCTCAAGTGTTCAACTTCAACTCAAATTAAAGATTAGAGCTTCTACAACAATTCAAGAAGATAAATCAGCAACACCGCAACGTTTCTACACCAATTTCAGTGCAAAATTCTATTCTTTAACCACGAAAGGTGAGTACAGTGATTTTCACAATATAATGGGATTAAAAGTAACATGATAAAGTTGTAAAGAGGATTCATATATATGTATGTAATTTAAATCTCATCCAAGTCTTCACCTTTTTGATTCATGTCATCATATGCCTATGTTTCTATGTAAAGTTCATACCTTTATCGGTTTATTCATGTAGAATCTGTCATTATGCCTCTATGCCAGTTTACATGCCCCTTTATTTCATGATATTATGTTAATTCCAATTTTCTATGATTTGATTCTCTCTTCTTATCTCTATTCCTTTTATTTTTGGATCTAGGCTACCTTCGAGCCTATGCTAAAAATACGCGCGAATGCAGATACGTGGGATCGATGGGAATATGTGAAATATGGAAAATTGGATATTATTGGATATTTTGGATAATTGGATAATATGTGAAATTGGCATATTAGGGTATGAATTACATGGAATTGATGAAATTGCCTATAACTGTAAATTTGTAATTAAGGCTAATTAATATGTAATTAGTGACAATTTGGAATAGGCAATATTATAAACATGATTATATGTTTAATTGGAAATCCATGACATGAAAATTGGGTATGGGTGAAATACGATTATTAATAAACCTTTGACACGAGGTTGGGCGCAATTGTGGCGTAAGACTGCCCGGAACTGCCCGACAAATCCAGCTGCCATAATTGGACGTCTAATGTGAGAGGTCAAAGGAATGAATTGTAGGCACAATGGTTAATGACATGAGGTTAGACCCGGTTTGTGGTGTAAGATTGCCCGGAACCGCCCGACAAATCCAGCGGCCACAAATCGTTCGGTCTAATGTGGGAGGTTATGCACCGTTCGTCATAAAGAATGAATTAAGGAATACTAACCATAATAAGATATGGGTATGGTTAGAGGGTTAAGTGGGGTGACATGCAAATTATGTCATGTAAATATGGACTTAACCGGTATAAGATAAGACATGTAAATTATGACATGTAAGTATGGACTTAACCATAACATGTGTAAGACATGGACATTTAAATTAAAATGGTTAAGTAGGAGAAAAACCTAGTGGGGACCAAGCACAGGTGGGAGGCTTGTGTCGGATGGGGGACCCGTTTCAACTAGTAACCCGTTTGAGTATCTAATTGGGCCCGTTACTAGCTCGGGGTTGGGGCACGCTTACTGGAGTTGAATTTAAGAGGTCAAAACGTGAATAGCGGTGGCAACGCGAGTCCAACGGGTTCATGTGCCTGCATGGGTCCGGGCTGATAGGTAAGACGTTGTTGCATCGTGTAGGTATGGTCGTGCATTTTATGTTGGTATCGGGGTTACCACATTGGTGAGTTATACACCCCACTGTGGGGCTAGCACGGGTGCCTACGGGGTTTGGGGAGCCAATCGAATGGGTAGGGTCAGGGTACCTTAGCGGTGGTAGGAGCAAGCCGACACCTACGATAGCAACTAGGTACAAGTAACTACCAAGTTTGTCATGTGGGTACAGTTAGTCGGAAGTGATCAACCTTTAGTAAATAGAGACTAGTAGATGTGCGGTGTAATTAAATAATGTGGTGTAACTTAGCAAAAGTGCGGTGTAACGAAATACATGTTGGTTGAGTTGGATAGTCCTTTGGGTGCTAGTCTGATGTTGACTTGGTCTTCGGGGTTAGTACTTGGAGGGTTGTTCGCTTAGCCAAGGTGTAGGATTGTCTTAGTACTTAGGAACCGAATAATCTTGTCCATCCTTTTTATCTACCTTATCTATGTTACAGCCATATCATGATGCCTATTTATGTCTTGATCATTTACCTTACCTATTATTTGTTAAAATTATTGGACTCGCCAGACTTTATGTCTGACCCGTTTTGTTTCCACCTCTTTTCTTTCCTCCCCCCTCAGGTTTACAAGGAGGGAATACTACAGCTTAGTGCCTATTTCTTTCAGTTGCTTGAAAAGAGTATATGTATCGCTTTGGACTCTCTCATCTTTATGGCTTTGCTTATGCTCAGTGGGGATTTATGCATTTATATTATTTAAGTATTTTTCTTCTTTATGTACTTTGAATTTTTTGGAAAAGGCAATTGATCCGGTTGTAATGGTTTTTGGAGACTACTTATGTAAGCTTGTTTTGAAGTTATGATGCAATGAAATAAGTTTTTTCTTCCGCTGTATTTTATTTATTTATTCTTGTTCTTGTAATTTATCTGTTCTATACTACTATAACGCTTCATGACATTAACGCATTCCCTTTGTGAGTGACATTAATGGCCATGGGGTGTTACACGTGGTATCAGAACTATGGTTACAAGAACAGATAAAAAGTTTTGAAAAGTGTTTTCAAAGGTATTATTTTCATAGAAAGTATTTTCAAAAACTTGTTTTAAAGAAGCTATTTTCAAGGAAAGTTTACTTTAAAGAGCATAATCCCCGCAAGCCATATATCTCTCTTTCGCTTCCCTTGTTTTGAAACTCTTTCTTTTTCTTTTCAGCACGTCTGGAGCATCTAAGATACCAGAGGGTGTTCATGTACCCGGTTGGTTTCGTCAATATCTCGAAGCTAGGGCCACTGCCGTGGGTCCGGCCGACGTTCCTCCTCCCTCAGCTCTAGTCATTCCTCCGCGTGGAGATGCTTTCTCCAAGATATGTATAGACTTTCGTTCGATTGGTGGGAAACCTTTTAGTTGGTCTGAAACGTTCGTTGAAGCTAGAAATTGGTTGAAAGAAGTGGAGGATCTGTTTGGCGTTCTTGATTTGGACGATTGTAGGAAGGTCCAATTGGGTGCTTGGTTGATGAAGGACGAAGCTTCGTTTTGGTGGGAGGTTACTAATGGAGAGCGTGCTGTAGAGACATGGGCAGATTTTAGGGGAAGGTTTGAGTTGAAATTCCTTTCTCAAGCTGAGGAGAGTATGTACATGGAGAGGTTCTTGACATTGAAGCAGAAAAACTTGACCGTGAAGGAGTATGTGACCGAATTTAATAAGTTGGCGAGATTTGGGCTAGAGTTGGTGAATACGCCTCACAAGAAGGCCTTGAGGTTTGCAAAGGGCCTAAATGAACCGCTTCACAGTTTGGCTATGCCCCACATTCCAATGGGGGCTACGTATGAAAAGCTTGTTGATATGGCATACATGCATGAAGAAGAGAAGGGTGTAAGTACTTTTAAGTCGCAAGACAAGCAGGAGGATTTAAAGAAAGCCCAACAACAAAAGAAAGGTGGTAAAGAAAAGAGGAAGTGTCACAATTGTGGGATACCCGGCCATTTGAAGAAAGACTGTAGGAAGAAGAAGAAGTTCGCTTGTTATCATTGTGGTAATCCAGATCATGCTGTCAAGGACTATCCTAAGAAGCAAGGGCAGAGGGAAGGTTCTACTTCGGGAGGGCAGGTTCATGCTCTCATGGCCCCGGGGCAGGAAGAAGGTAGAAAAATTTCTGTCGAAAGTTTGATTTTCTTGTTTGATCATCCTGTCCGTACTTTATTCGATTCTGGCGCATCACATTCGTTTATCTCTACATCATTAGTTGAAACACTGCACTTAAATATTAGTCTCGTTGTGGATCCCATTATAGTCTCAAATCCTATTAGTGTGTCGGCTCATTTATCCATGGTCTGTAGGGATTTGAGATTGTTTATCTTAGGCGTTGGTTTTGAATGTAATGCTTTTGTGCTTGGTTTCATGGGCTATGGGTTGATTCTAGGGATGGATTGGCTAGCCAGAGATGGTGCCATCGTAGATTGTGAACGAAGGGTAGTAAAATTGTTGACTCATGGTGGAAAGACCCTTGATATTTCTTGTGACCCTAGAGGATCGATGATGCCTAGTTATCTTGAGTCACTTAACGCATCCAATGATGATTTACATTCTGTTCATATAGTCCGTGAATATGTTGATGTCTTCGATGAGGTGAGGGGTCAACCCCTAAAACGTGAGATAGGCTTTCGTATTTATCTTGTAGACAATGCAAAAACTGTATCTCTGCCAGTACGCCAATAGCTCCTCGTGAGAGGAGGGAACTCAATAAGCAAGTAGGGGAGTTGCTTGAGCAGGGGTTCATAAGACGTAGTATATCGGAGTGGGGTGCTCCAGTAGTATTTGCCACGAAGGCGGATGGGTCCCTTAGACTTTGTGTGGACTATAGAGAACTTAATAAGCTTACTAAGAAGAATAGGCACCCACTGCCGAGGATTGACGACCTCTTCGATCAGTTAGTTGGTGCCTCAATGTTTTCGCAGTTGGACTTAGCCACTGGTTTCCATCAGTTGAGAGTGGCTGAGGATAGCATAGACAAGACTGCCTTTAGGACTCCGGACGGTTTCTATGAGTGGCTTGTGATGCCCTTCGGTTTGACAAACGCCCCCGCATACTTTGTTGACTTGATGAGTAGGGTGTTTAGGGAGTACCTTAATAAATTCGTGGTGGTCTTGGTGGATGACATCTTGATCTTTTCTAAGAACAAGGAAGAGCATGCCCTACATCTTAGGGAAGTGTTGGAGATCCTTCGAGCACATAACCTTAAAGCTAAATTTTTTAAATGTCACTTTTGGAGGAAGGAAGTGCGATTCTTTGGGCACGTGGTTTCCAAAGAAGGGATAGCTGTGGATCCCGCGAAGGTGGTGGCCATCCAAGATTGGAAGGTCCCTAAAAATGCTATCGAGGTGAGGAGTTTCTTGGGGTTGACTGGCTACTATAGGAAGTTTATCAAGGACTTCGCAAAGATATCAGCCCTATTGACACGCTTGACGAAGAAGAACCTAGTTTTCACGTGGGACGTAGATCGTGATGATGTGTTCCAACGTTTAAAAAGAGCTTTGACCACAGCCCCAGTCTTAGTGTAGCCAGATGGGAGTAAGCCATTTACTGTTTATACCGATGCTTGTGGGACAGGATTAGGCTCAATCTTAATGCAAGAGGGGAGGATAATAACCTATGGAGGAAGGCAGTTGAGAGTGCATGAGAAAAATTACCCTACACATGACCTAGAGTTGGCTGCTATTGTTTTCGCGCTTAAGTCTTGGCGCCATTATCTTCTTGGCGAGAAATTCAAATTGTTTACAGACCACAAATCGCTAAAATACTTGTTCTCTCAAAAGGACTTGAACTTAAGGCAGCAAAGGTGGATGGAATTCTTAGCATCCTACGATTTCGAGATAGCATATACCCCTGGCAAGGGTAACATGGTGACAGACGCCTTAAGTACGAAAAGGTTGTCCTTGAGTCCGTTGTTTGTTGAGCGGCGAAGCTTAGAGTTTATCTCTATGTTTTATTTTAGACCTTCCATTGACTTTGTACCCGGTTTGCTAGCATCCTTAGAGGTCAGACCTACGCTTTTGGGACAGATTGGTGAGGCATAGTGAGATGACCCACAGTTGATTGAGTTAGTAGAGAAGCTCATAAGGGGGGAGTCATCGAGACATCTCAGTAGGTATACCCTAGATGATAAGGGTTGGTTACGGAGGGACGGTAGACTTTGTGTACCACGAGACGAGAACTTGAGGAAGACCATTCTTGATGATGCACATCGTTCGAAGATGACCATTCATCCCGGCGGGGACAAGATGTACATGGACATGAGACGAGTTTACTTTTGGGCCGGTATGAAGAGGGATGTGGCCGATTTTGTCGCTAGATGCTTGGTGTGCCAACAAGTAAAAGCAGAGCAAAAGAAGCCCGGTGGGTTGCTTCACCCATTGAAGGTCCCACAATGGAAGTGGGAGGGTGTCTCGATGGACTTTGTTAATGGGTTACCAAGACCGAGGAAGGGTAATACGGGAATTTGGGTCGTTGTAGACAGACTTACTAAGAGCGCCCATTTCATTCTCGTGAAGAGTAAGAGGACTGCTCCATGGTCAGCCTCCGTATACATTCGAGAGATAGTTCGTTTGCACGATGTTCCTTCTAGCATAGTGAGCGATCGCGATCCTATCTTTACTAGCGAGTTTTGGAAGAGCTTGCTTAGAGAGGTGGAAATAGAGCGTGATGCGACAATTCGACGAGCTCCTACATGCATTCTTGGGTCGGAGATTAAGAAGTTGAGGAATCGAGATGTCAAGCTAGTCAAAGTGCAATGGGGAGATGATGAGAGCGACGCTACTTAGGAGACGGAAGAGAAGATGGGTTCATTGTACCCTTTTCTTTTCGAGGGTATGTCTTTTAATTTCTCCTTTATCGCTTAGCTTGTACCTGTTCTATCTTTAGTATGTCCTCTCACTAGTATCTTTGACCTTTAGATAGGGTAGTCTTATGGTTTAAACATGTGTTTGAGACATTTTATGTATGGTGGATGCATGTGGATGCAAGTGTTTGCTAGTGGTTGCTCGTGGATGCATATACACATACTTTAGGCACTAGATCGGCTCAGTCACTTTCATATTGCATATAAATGGATGTATTTAGTAAAATGAATGTACGTTGAATGTGTGTATCATATGGATGTTGCATTTAAATGAATGGTTGTGCACACATGTAGTAATGATATGTATAGGGTTCTTTGCATACATGATGGATATATGGCACTATCATTATTTGCATTAAGGAGGTCGACTGAACCAGTGGACCGCCTGATTTTGCATTAGTATACGGACATATACACACACTATGCATATGTACATGGAAAGCATTAGAAATCTTTTAAGGACCATGGTTGCTAGTGGTTGATGGTTGAGTAGATGGATGATTGAATGGTAGGATACATTCTTCTTGACATAGAGATTTCGAGGACGAAATCCTTTAAGTAGGGGAGAATGAAACACCCCGTATTTTCTGAGAATATTAAAATAACAAATTAAAGAATAATTTATTTGAGAAAGAGGAATGAGAAAATAATGATGTTTAGCATTGTTCTAAGATTTGTAAGCAAAAGACTTAGTAGCTCATTTGGTTAGAACATGTGACTTGCATACAAGAGGTACAGAGTTCAATCCCCGCCAGCGCCATATTTTTGTTTTAGGGGAATGGCTAAAAAGTGGCTTAGTGTGAACGCAGTTCAAAAAATGGTTTAGTGTGAAAATGGTTAATTATGACGAAGTTATTAAGCCATGAAGTTTGTATGCATATGAGAGAAATATATGTATAAATATATATAAAAATTAATTAAATAATTATTCAAAAAAAGTTCAAAACAGCGAATCGGGAGGAGGAATAGCCGAACCGCACCATTTTTGGAGTCGACCCGAGCCCTGCTGGGTCGACTAGAGGTCAATCCTGGGTGTTTGGCTGCCAACTCGTGGCCCGATTCGCCCTAAGGGCTGATATGGCATCTGAGTGGTCCAGATCAGTTCTAGGGTTAATCCTAAGGCCTAAATAACTTCCTACACCTATATATACACCCTAACACCTAACCCTAATTCATAAATATTATCTATGACACCATTATGCTGTCAAATTCTCTCTTAAACCCTAGCCGCCACCTCTAAATCAAATCTCAAGTGTTCAACTTCAACTCAAATTAAAGATTAGAGCTTCTACAACAATTTTAAGAAGATAAATCAGCAACACCGCAACGTTTCTACACCAATTTCAGTGCATAATTCTATTCTTTAACCACGAAAGGTGAGTACGGTGATTTTCACAATATAATGGGATTAAAAGTAACATGATGAAGTTGTAAAGAGGAATCATATGTATGTATGTAATTTAAATCTCATCCAAGTCTTCACCTTTTTGATTCATGTCATCATATGCCTATGTTTCTATGAAAAGTTCATACCTTTATCAGTTTATTCATGTTGAATATGTCATTATGCCTCAATGCCAGTTTACATGCCCATTTATTTCATGATATTGTGTTAATTCCAATTTTCTGTGATTTGATTCTCTCTTCTTATCCCTATTCCTTTTATTTTTGGATCTAGGCTACCTTCGAGCCTATGTTAAAAATAAGCACGAATGCAAATACGTGGGAACGATGGGAATATGTGAAATATGGAAAACTGGATATTATTGGATATTTTGGATAATTGGATAATATGTGAAATTGGCATATTTGGGTATGAATTACATGGAATTGATGAAATTGCCTATAATTGTAAATTTGTAATTGAGGCTAATTAATATGTAATTAGTGACAATTTCGAATAGGCAATATTATAAACATGATTATATGTTTAATTGGATATACATGACATGAAAATTGGGTATGGGTGAAATACGATTATTAATAAACCTTTGACACGAGGTTAGGCGCAATTGTGGCGTAAGACAGCCCGGAACCGCCCGGCAAATCCAGATGCCACAATTGGACGTCTAATGTGAGAGGTCAAAGGAATAAATTGTAGACGCAACAGTTAACGACACGAGGTTAGACCCGGTTTGTGGCGTAAGACTACCCGGAACCGCCCGGCAAATCCAGCGGCCACAAAGCGTTCGTTCTAATGTGGAAGATCATGCACCGTTCGTCATAAAGAATGAATTAAGGAATACTAACCATAATAAGATATGGGTACGGTTAGAGGGTTAAGTGGGGTGACATGTAAATTATGACATGTAAATATGGACTTAACCGGTATAAGATAATACAGGTAAATTATGACATGTAAGTATGGACTTAACCATAGCATGTGTAAGACATGGACATTTAAAATAAAATGGTTAAGTAGGAGAAAAACCTTATGGGGACCAAGCATAGGTGGGAGGCTTATGTCGGATGGGGGACCCGTTTCAACCAGTAACCCGTTTGAGTATCTAATTGAGGCCGGTACTAGGCTGGGGTTGGGCATGCTTACTAGGCTTGAATGTAAGAGGTCAAAACATGAATAACAGTAGCAACGCGAGTCCAACGGGTTCATGTGCGTGCATGGGTCCGGGCTGGTAGGTAAGACGTTGTTGCATCGTGTAGGTATGGCCATGCATTTTATGTTGGTGTCGGGGTTGCCACTTTGGGGAGTGATATACCCTACTGTGGGGCCAACACGGGTGCCTACGGGGTTTAGGGAGTCGATCAAATGGGTTGGGTAAGTGTACCTTAGAGGTGGTAAGAGCAAGCCGGCACCTACGATAGCAGCTAGGTACAAGTAACTACCAAGTTTGTCATGTGGGTACAGTTAGTGGGAAGGGATCAACCTTTAGTAAATAGAGACTAGTAGATGTGCGGTGTAATTAAGTAATGTGGTGTAACTTAGCAAAAGTGCGGTGTAACGAAATACATGTTGGTTGAGTTGGATAGTCCTTTGGGTGCTAGTCTGATGTTGACTTCGGTCTTCGGGGTAAGTACTTGGAGGGTTGTTCGCTTAGCCAAGGTGTAGGATTGTCTTAGTACTAAGAAACGGATAATCTTGTCCATCCTTTTAATCTACCTTATCTATGTTACAGCCATATCATGATGCCTATTTATGTCTTGATCATTTGCCTTACCTATTATTTGTTAAAATTACTGGACTCACCAGATTTTATGTCTGACCCGTTTTGTTTCCACCTCTTTTCTTTCCTCCCCCCCCCTCAGGTTTGCAAGGAGGGAATACTACAGCTTAGTGCTGATTTCTTTCAGTTGCTTGAAAAGAGTAGATGTATCGCTTTGGACTCTCTCATCTTTATGGCTTTGCTTATGCTCAGTGGGGATTTATGCATTTATGTTATTTAAGTATTTGCTTCTTTATGTACTTTGAAGTTTTTGGAAAAGACAATTGATCCTGTTGTAATGGTTTTTGGAGACTACTTATGTAAGCTTGTTTTGAAGTTATGATGCTATGAAATAAGTTTTATCTTCCGCTGTGTTTTATTTATTTATTCTTGTAATTTATCTGTTCTATACTACTATAACGCTTCATGACATTAATGCATTCCCTTTGTGAGTGACATTAATGGCCATGGGGTGTTACAAGCGCAATGCTAAATAAAGAACAATGAAGCTATTATAAGACTCATGTCCCATCACACAATGCAACGCAAGCCGGATGATAGGGTTTTTACCTTATAATAGCCAAGAATGTTTGGTACGTGAAATTTCATGTTTTATTATTACTATAAGTGTATAGTGTCAAAACAGTTTCAATCATAAGCATCAATCATAAACGGCATAAGTGCCCCATACCACTATGTCGCCATATATAGGTTCTACAATCAAAACCGCAAAGTAACGTATTGGAAGTTGGGTTTCCATCTTTGAACCGAGGCAAGGGATCGTCCTCACCGAATTCAAGACTATCTAGCCCGAGCCTCAGGCAAGCGCGCAGGCAAGCCTTGGATCGTCAGGGCCGGTCCACCAATATGGATTATTATGCCTGAACACTGCGTTTCCCCGCCCTTTGGGGCGTAAATGAGCCAAATGACTCCATCGGCTCCACATAGTCACCGATATATGCAAGGCGCCTTGCAATCCAATAACCACACAGGTGAAAATAATATAAATGTCAGGGCTGGTAGGTCACTGACACCACCCTAGCTAGAAAGAAACGCATGCCCTCCCTGAGGTCCTCTCCCGTTTCTGGTTCACAACCGGGGTGTGAGGCTCACGAATCAACGCTGCACAAAGCTATGCCACACAGGTTGTGCTTTGATCATCAACCACAAGACTTTGCTTTTCAATAAAAGCCTTGATCATTTGCCATTTAGGCATGCCACACAGGCAATTCACTCCATGCGACTAATGTCCATCGATATACAACCTTTGAGCTCGTACGTCTCAGAGAAGGGTGTTAAGAAAGAGAATTAATACTCTGCCACCAAACAAACGTATATTTAATATAGATCAATCAACACAGAATAAAATCCAATGTCAGACACACAGTCCATTTACAAGTCCGTTCTGGGTCTGAACGAAACCGGAGGCACCTTGCACCTTGCACCTTGCATATCCATCGATCTCCAAGTACGTCTGGACGATCACCAACTGATTCCCTCCTCTTGGGTGTACAGCCCAACCAAGATCATCAATAATTATCCAAACGATGTGAAGACCTCCAGTCTTCGACCACTGTCTTCATCCTCGACACATCGTCGAATCAGTTATTCAGAATGGGATAAACCCAGTCTTTCTGAATAACTCGCGTATATAATAAACAAGTGTTACACAAACACAACATACGCCTCATTCCAATTCAGAATATTCCTTTATTCAAATATTCTTATACTTTGGGAAAGGTTCCCAATAATTTTATCAAAGATAAATTCTTTAAATTTATTCTTTAATCCCTTTTTGAATATCAATTCAAACCAAATTATGGTTTATCCAAACTAGTCGGGATTAACGAACCTTACCGAAGTAATCATTTGTTTTAAATTTCCCAATCCCAACCTACTCATCCCATGAAGTAAAACTAGTAATACTTCATATCTAACACCACGGTGTTATCAGTAAATTCAATTACCATTTCACGTTCAAATCTAATTAAAGATTTAACTATCGCCTGGAGCAAAACTAGTGATATTCCATTCTCGATCATTTCAATCTAACTAAAGGTTCACTAAAACTCCACTTGTTTTTAATCTTCCCAAAAATCACTATAAATGATTATTTAACTTGTTTAACTGGGTTAAAGAACCAATGTCATTTAAAACACGGTTCACTATAAACCCAAAATCATACTCCATTCCATCAGCCTTTAACCGTAAATTAGCAAGTGAACAATTCCCTAAGTATTAACCCCGAAGGCCGAAACCAACATCAGATCAATACCCAAGAAACCATTCAACTTAACTAATCTCTAGTTAGATTCTGATTTTCTTAACTCCGTTGGGTCTAAGAACAGTATTATTAAAGATACCATTCACGATAACACAAAATCACATTCCATTAACGATGGAATCTTCATGGAAAACAAATCGATATATATATATATATATATATATATATATATATATAATCGATATAAACTTCCATATCCGGAATAACGGCAATGCCTTTTAAATTCCAGATGTATTAGCAGTCTTCCTCCACAGAAATTCACTTCGATTATTACCAAATCAAATTCCATTCTATTCCAATTTATTTTATTAAATTGGAAAACTTTACTTTGGAAAATCTCCTTTAAATCTTATCAAAAAGATTTATAAATTCCAAATCCCATTTCACTGTAAATCAGGTTAAAGAACGAATGTCGTTAAAACACAGTTCACGATAAACCCAATTCACATTCCATTAATTATCGGGTTAAAGAACAAATGTTATTTAAAACACCATTCATGATAAACCCAAAAATCAATTCCAATTCAATTCCAACTAAATATTATTTAATTGGTACACTTCTTTAAATCTAAATAGAAAGATTTAATCTTTTTCTCAACTGGGTTTAAGAACAGTGTTAATGAAGACACCATTCACGACAAACCCATATCCCATTTGATATTAAATACAAGGCTCTGAATAAAAAATATATTGTCTTATATTCAATATCAAATTCTACGACCAACAAATGTCGTATTGGAAATAACGATATAAATATATCTTTCAAATTTCCATAACAGTATCTGTATAATCACGAAATCCAGCATCGAAATATTCCAAAGACAATTTCTATTCAAATCCATTCCAATTCAATTATCGGAAATTCTAGTTACTTTTAATACCCTTTCAAATCCAATTTATTTATTTCAAAAATAAATGGATTATAATTCTAGTTCAAAACAAGTTCATTTCGATAAAAATCTATTTTTATCTTTTCAAATATGGAATTTTTCATCCCAATTCTTTCCAAATCATTTCTTATGATTTTACACAAATTATTACTATTTTTAATAATTTTATTAAGGCCCGTACAGTCGATTCCCATCAACGGCCATCGAACTGTACTTACAGCAACCTTTTCCAAATTTGATTTGGACATAATTCCAAATCCAACTGTTAGATTTCAAATCTCTAATATTCGTTAGAAAGCTCTTTTCGATATGAACCCAATGGTTCTAGTTTTAGGAGAATCCGACGGTCGGATCTCCCGTATGTCCATTCGAAGTCAATGGTCGAAATTCGCGAACTACCGCAACGCGGCGCGTTCTATTCAGGCCATTATATATATATAATATATTATATATATCTCATCGATTTCCTTTTAAAACGCATTTTATAAAACGTTTTAAATTCGTTTTCAAAACAATTTCAACTTTATATTCAATTTCAAATCAAAATTGAATATTCCATATCATTGATATATAAATGATAGTATTTTCAAAATATTATATTTTGAAATCAATTCCTTTTCGATATTCATTTTAAAAATGAATAAAATCGATATAGATATCGTTCACGTCAAAATGGCGCATATCTAATCAACACGGCTTTATATATTTCAATAACTTTGTTATTCTATTGAACAAATGAATATTTTCTTCAACACATGAATTTTCTTTTATTCAACACATGAATATATATTTTATTCAATACATGAATTTTCTTTTATTCAACACATGAATATTCTTTATTCAACACATGAATATATATTTTATTCAACACATTATTTTTCTTTTATTCAATACATGAATATATATTTTATTCAACACATGAATATTCTTTATTTTCCAACTTGGAATGAGGCCCAATCAATTACCATAAAATGTTCATTATATGGATTCCCTACAACACATGTATATAATAGCAATGATAAATAATCAACCATCATCCAGAGTGCATTCTACACTGCATAAGCATCAAATATAAATATTTAACGCTTATAACAGCCTGTCAATCAATCGATCGACATACAGCTAATTATTTGGGATTAGTGTATGCCAAATATCATCCCAACACCCGTGTGGGGTTTCAAATCAACAAACACAGATTTTAATTTGTACAGTTGGGCGATGTGTAAAATTTATCGTCCCAATCAATATAATTCAAATGGATGTACATAAACAAACCGTCCGATTTGTTTGTAAATATTTATTTTATATACACGTTGAAAATTATATTTTTAACTATAAAAATATTTTATTCCATTCCCCCTCACACAATCAATATTCACACCACAAACAACAAACAAACTAGTCGTCCAAGGTCTGTGGACAACGGGTGTCGGGTGCTGCTAAGCACAGTCTGCATCCTAGTATATATTTCAACTAGAAAACTAATTAAAAGTGAGAAGTTCTCACCTTTGGGTTCCACTCCGCCTGTCCTTATCTTTGAACGGTTTGAATTCAGATTTGTTTTCCGACAGTACCATCGCAATCTGTATCACGCAGTTTATTATTAAAAAACACATTTTTATACTGCTACTTCATACATAAAAATCATATTTTTATGTTGTTGTTTATATTATAAAGATCATATTTTTACTTCGCTACACATATAAAATTTTTATTTCTCTACATATATAAAAATTATATTTTTAATACTCTACTAGTATAAAGATCATATTTTTATTGTCGCTACATGTACATAAAAATCATATTTTTATAACACTACTATATAGGTAAAAATCATATTTTTAACACGATGTTTACATTATAAAAATCACATTTTTATATCGCTACTACATATATAAAAATCGCATTTTTATATTCTCTACTTATATAAAAATCATAATTTTATTTTCTCTACATATATAAAAATCATATTTTTATATTCTCCACATATATAAAAATCATATTTTTATGTGTCATTCAAATAAATAAAAATCCAATTTTTATAATTCATTCACATAAGGAAAAATCAAAATTTTTTCTATACTTCATTCACATAAGGAAAAATCAATTTTTTTTTCTATACTTCATTCACATAAGGAAAAATCAATTTTTTTTTCTATACTTCATTCACATAAGGAAAAATCAATTTTTTTTTCTATACTTCATTCACATAAGGAAAAATCAATTTTTTTTCTTCGCTATACACATAAGAAATTTTTTATTTTTTGCATGATTAAAAATCATACCTTTATATAAAAATTATAACTTTATATTACTAAAAAAAAATCACCTTTCCCTTAGTAAAAATCGTATCTTTATATGTATAAAAATCACCTTCTATATTGTTATACATATATAAAAAAAACTGATTTTTAAATTGCTATTCATATAAAAAAACTGATTTTTTATATTGCTATTTAATTAAATTAAACTAATCATAAAAAAAGACTTACAGGTGGTGCAAAGGGGAGGGGAGGCGCCGAGGTCAGCAGGTGGCGGGGCGGCGGCGGTGGGCCACAGTTGGATGAGGCGCGATTTGGGGGCTAGGGTTTCGGTTTGGGCTGTTTTCAGGAGGAGAGAGGGAAATAGAGGAGGAAGGAGGCGTTGGGTGGGGGAAGAAGAAGAGGAGAGTTGGAGGGATCGGCATGGTGAAGGGGAGGCGGCGGTGGTGAACTCCGGTGGCGCAGTGGTGGACTGAAGGAGGAGCGCGATTGATTTATCTCTTTTTTTTTTACTTCGTTATGTTATGAACGATGGGGAGTATTGACTGAGTAAGGAGAGAGAACGTAGGGTATAAAGGGGTATAAAATTATATTATTTAATTAAATTTTTTTCTTAAAAGTTTACTTTTCGCCTGAATCCCAAATCGAGCGCAATAACTGTCGTCCCCAGCTAATTACCCCCATTTCAAACACAATGGGATATGTATCATAAGCCAGTTTGGCTATTTCGATCGGTTTTCGTCAAAATCAAGATATAAATCTATATATTGAATTTGAACATGCATTTCAATTTACCGGGGCCACATACGGACTCTAAAAATTCCCAAAAAAATATTTTCTAGCCTCGTATTGATGATACGGTCCTAACAAAACTAATTTCGTCAAATTCTGAGACCGTTTGAAAAATGGTCATTTTCTGGTCGATCAAAATTGACACAAACTGTTAAAACAAGTTTTACTTCGCCATGCTCACATATTGATTTAGAAAGTTACGAGTTTTGGAATCTAGCAATAACTTGACATCTCGGATCCAACAAAGGTGGTTTTGTCAAAAACATAGGTCGTTTGCAAAATTTCCATTTTTAAGAGCCAGAATCCCGTAGTGACTATTCTGAATTTTCAACTGGGCATAACTTTTTATTCCCACAATGAAATTTCAATTTTTCGGATTCGTTGGAAAGATATTCTCAAATATATTCAAATAATTTTGGTTTCGCTAAAATCCGATTTATTTTGAATCCTGTACATTCATTTGACTTTTGAAATCGAATTTTCAAACTACCGCGCCATTTTCAATTCCTTTTATAATTAAAAATAATTATTTATATTCTAATGACGACTCAAATAAATATATACATTCTAATTCTATTCAAAATAAATTTCTCGTCATTATTATTTAAGATAATTCAATTTAAATATTCAAAATTCATCAAAATTGCCAAAATAAAACTTTTTAATTGGCTCGGATTTCCGGGTTATTACAACAATCATCTATTGTGTAACATGATAGTCGATTAACCGATTATAGAACTTAACTCAAATCAAAAAATTATTTTTGAGGAAACATGGATTGTTTAGTGTTCTTATTTTCGAATACCATTTTAAAACTATTATACAGGTCATATGTTTTAGAAGTGGTTGTGGAATAGAGTCTATGTGGTTATTGAGATCTTTTGAGATGCTCAAACACATGTAGTGGATCCGAGATTTGTTGAGGAGTCCATGTGTTATTTTGAGATCAATTGATATATAGGAATCCATATGTGATTCCGAGATCTGTTAAGGAATCCATGTGTGGTTCCAAGATCTATTGAGCCATGGGATTCCAACTTTGGATTCTTATTTTGTTCATGTGATGAAAACTTATGTGAAGATTCCAAATAAAACCTTGACATCGGAAATTATTGGAGATAGAGTAGGCTGCACAATTTGAGGCCAGGTCACCCTATAACAAGGTTTATTGACTCTATATCTAGAGTATGCTTATAAACGATACATGCGGGACCTCATGGAAGTTGCGCACGAGAATTATATATACTTTGTTTCACGTAGTGCACCTCGGTTTTCTCGTGTGTGAGCCGTTGTATTTACCTTACAGTATATTTTGTCTAGAGATATACGACGCTCGGAAGGTGGTTTCTGATCCTTATGCATGGAGTTAAGATATGTCTTAATCCGAGGAGATCTCTTGGGAAAATGCATTATGCGAATGTACCTTAGCGATTTCGTTTGTACCTTAATATTTATCAATGTAATAATTGTAACCATTACGGTTATTTGATTTATTTATATTTTACACCCTGGACATTATCTATTATATAACTATAATCCACGTAATGAATTGTTGGATGCTTTTGAGGGGGAAACCCTTATGGATATCTATACGACCTCAAACTGTATTGATATATGTCACACATATATTGAGTTACGCTGGTTTACTAGCATGATCCGGGAGTAATTTGTTATAATGCTTGGGTCAGAACGAGTATATTTTCCAGATTGGACTTGGCTTGCTTTGGAGCTTCAGAAGAGGAGATGATGCAAAGATGTGTGTATTTAATCATTCCGCTATATGTGTTGTTATATGTGTTAGCGATTGTAAGGACATATTAATAAAACTATTCAGGTTGATCTATTGTTTTCTTTGTACTCTAATTGATGTATGTATATTATAGTTTTTTTCTTTATGTAAAGAGCATTTTTTATTTTATAGATTATTCATTTTGTCGTGAGATTGGATTTTGCCTTTCCTTTATTTTACTCTTCTATCTCGTTTCTTTTCCTCAACAATCAGTCTTTTTAGCACTTGATTTGAGATACATGAATACAAAGGAGGTATTGGCATTAATGTAACACCTCAAAACCATAACACATTGCAACCATAATAAATATTCATAGTTAACTGAAATCGGCATTATCGTTGCGTACGTCTCGGAACTCTAGTTTAGGTAGACCCCAAATTTGCGCAAAACGGGCCATGTATGAAGAAGTTATAGGCTCTAGAAGTTTGTATACATATAAGGAGCTTGTGTGTAAGCATAAATCAAATAATAATTCCAGAAAAATAAAAAACGAGACAAGCGTAGGTAGGCGGGAAAAAGACTCGTTAAGGGTCGCCCTCACTGGGCTGGGTCGACCCAGTGATGGTCGGGTCGACCCTGGGGTCGACCCATCTGGTAGGTGGGTCAACCCATACGTGATCTGGCTGAATTCTGAAGCTTGAACCTGGATTATTTTGTGTCTCTATTCATGCTGACTCAACATGACTTGTACGGTTCAGATTTAAAACCTAGGTCTAAGGGTTGATGTCGGCTCTGTAACTCTATAAATATATGGCTTCCCTCATTCACAATTTACACAAATTTTCTTTATATCTTCTTCTACCTTCATGAAATTATTCTGAAAAATTATATACGTATAATGGGGAAATGCTGCTAGAGATTGGATTGAGCAGGGACAACATCAAGACTTGCATACATAATGGTTGGATTGGATTTGGACTTTCAGTGGCCTAGTGTTATACATATTTATTTTCACCAAGACTCACTATGAGTTACAGTTATTTACAGATCTGATTTCTTAGGCATTGAATATGACAGTTAAATAAAATTGGCTAGGATCTACAATAAAATAAATATATCTGATTCACTGCTTGCACCTATGCCGTTATAATCTATTATATGCATGTGATATTGTTAGTTAAAATAAACTATACATATGCCTGTGATGCTGTTATACCTATGCCTGTGATGATATTAATTGAACAATTTATACTCATGCCTGTGATGATGTTAATTGGACAAGCTACCACTACAAAAAAATGACCATATTACAACGGTGGAAAAAAGTTGTAATATATATTCTACAACGGTGGGCCAACCGTCGTGTATTAAGAAGTTGTAATAGACTAAAATCTTTTACAACTTTTTTACACCGTTGCAACACCGTTGTAATATGTATATTTCACAACTTTTTTCCACCGTTGTAATAAACTTTATTACAACAGTTATGCACCGTTGTTGTTGTGATTTTTACAACTATTTCTAACCATTGTGATATATCTTATTACAAATTTTTTTACACTTGTAATATATCCATAAATTATATATATATATATATTACTAATAAAAGAATTCATTCCACGACATATTATCTACAAACTGAAGATATCACTCAAACTTAAAATATGAACCAAAAACAATATATTAGTTTTTTCAAACTCTCATCACTTTTTTTTTTACATAATACGCTGACAAATCACAATACATGCATACCTAACAAAACAATCTAAAGGAGTCATTCACATCACCAACTAACCTTACAAAAAACATAATCATTCCAATGCACGAATGCTCACTCCAAGAACCAGCTTAACATGGCCTTTCAACGCAAGAATGCTTCTCTCAGTGTGCAGACCCAATACACCATTAAGTGCATTGATACCACAATCAGGATGAAAGTCTACCGAATAAATACTTCTACTACGACCCTCTTGTAGTAGCAGTTTAACACCTGTAGCCATGTCCCAAAGTCCCCATGTCTTCTAAACTTACACTTCTACTATCTCAACTCCATATGTTGTGTACGAAAGCCCTGCCAACTCCATATGCTTGGGAAGCTGCTACATAATTAACATTAAATATTATAATAAATAGTAGTACATAACCAAATAAGTATTGTATATAAATAATGTAGATTCATTTTCTGTACCATCCAAATAGTGTACAACATATTCATTGCACTCAGCATTATCAATGATATACACTGAGATATTCACCCAAAATCAGCATTTGCAATGCATTAGAGTTTTATGCGATGCTTCAATAACTCAAAGGGAAGTCGGAGAGTCTTACCAGTTCAGTACAACATAATGAAAATTGAAGTCTATGGACATAGCTACTATTATTTGGTCCAATCTCTACAGGTTATCCTGACGAAATGAACCTTATTTTTATTTTATTTTAATAGACAAAGTTGCAGATCCCTTAAAAAACATTACAGTAGCACTTGGGACCTAAACAAGAAATTAATCATGGCTTCTTCCCCTAAATGAAAATTAATTTGTATTAAACATCCTCCAGTGGCTGGCATTGAGTTTGACAAAGAAAACCAATATCGCCAATAAATTGAAACAACCGCAAAAGATAGCTTATTGAAAACCTATGGGCAGGAGTTCTACATTTGAGTTTCTCTTTGCTACATCATTTCTATGTTTGAGTTTCTCTTTGCTACAGGAGCTCTACATTTGAGTTCGACTATATTTAGTGAAGTATCACAGACTCCTATAGTATTAGTAACTAATGCAAAGTAGCAAAGAGAAATGGCTAAATAATGTACAACAGATTTGCAAAAAAAATAAGAATTCGCTCTATGTTATCTACTTTTTCAATTTTACATGTTTCATAACTTCAACAGTTTGTCTTATTAAGCCATTTTGATTGTGTTATTTTCACTACTAATCTATCTGGTTTCAAAATTACAATTCTACTTCAATTAACTATATTATGGTAAAGCAGCGATCATACCTGATACTGTTGAAACTGATTTCAATTCAATTAGCTATATCTCGAAGGATATTGGATAATCACTTTAAGGACAAATTGGCTAAATACTATTAAACCAGATTGTCTTATTAAGACATTTCGACTGTGTTATTTCCACTACTAATCTATCTGGTTTCAACAGTGTTAGTATGGTCGCTGCTAGCTAACTTCAACAGTGTTAGTATGGAATAACTTGAATTGTAATTAGTACCAGTTTCAACATTATCAATTAGTATGGAAGCAGCGATCTCCCCAGATCCAAACTTTTGAATGGATCTGTTGGATACTTTCTAGAATCCAATTCTTGATTACTTGATCCACATAAGTACGAATGTAAGCAAAGAATCTAAACTTACAGATGCGATTTCATGAAGGGTTTGAAGCGAGATCGCCGAAGAACCCACTTTCAACTGGAAATTCCCAGCTCGTACGAGGAATCGGTTGGGGGATTATGTCTTGGTTCACTGAATTGAACCAGAAATTTGGATTTAAGGGTCATATCGGAGAGATCTCCCGCCACTGCAAATGAAAGTCGACTTTGAGATTTTTGAGGCACTGCCGATTTAGTGATTTCGGAAGGCAATTGAAGACGGTGAGAGCGAGGGTTTTTGAAGGTGGCGATTCAGGAGAGAATTGGGAATATTTTATTTAGGGAGAAATGTTTACTTGTGGAGGGAAGTCGGAAATTTCAGAACGTACTGAAAGGCGCCTTGCGGAGGGAAACGAAAATTTCAAAACACATTGGCGCGATACATATTCTTTCTATTGTTTGATTCTCTACTAAATATATTAAGCATTATTTCTAGATTATTAATGTTATTATTATCTATTAAAATTTGTTCTTATTTATTATTTATTAATTACTTAATAATAATTACTAGATGTTGTTTATTACTAATTATCTTAATTATTGAACGATAATTATTAATATTAATTGTTTCATATTTTCGAACTAACTATTAATTATTATTATCTTATAGTAATTATTAATATTTTTGTTAATTATTTAATTATTATTATTTAGTATTATCATCTAACTATAATTACTTATGAATTATTGCAATTGTAAAATAGAAAGAACTCTAATCGACATAGGTTACAAGTGGGAAGAAAAGAAGATTTGTTAAAGATTCATTTATTACAATTGACAAACGAAAATAATTGCAATACATAATAATTACAAGTGGCAAACAAAAATAGTTATTAAAATATGTGTTGAGAATTGTTAGTGGTTAAGAATTAATTATTTAATAATAATAATTATTTTAATATTTATTATACTAATTATTAATATTAATTATTAAAAATTATTTACTGATTGTTTACTATTTAATTAAAATATTTAATATTATTGATTATTATTATTATCATCATTATACTTATTATTAATTATTGATAGTTGTAAAATTAAAGTTGTAATATGGTGTTTTTGTTGTAGTGTACACAAATGCCTGCAATGTTGTTAGTTAACAAGTTATACATATGCATGTAATATTGGAAAGATTAACAAGTTATATGTATTTATCTTCCTTTTCCCATTTTCTATGTTTATTTCCAGTCTTGTCTATATACATACGTGATTTGATTCTATTTCTCTCCCTCTATTTTCCTTTTTATTTACGCCAAGCCTAGGCCTTAGGAAGCCTAGGATATACCCGATTTGAATGGGTGTATGATTAGAGAAAAGATGAATAATATAAAGAGGGACTTAGGCATGTTATTTACCTGGACTGATTGACCATAATTTGGGAAAAAGGATAAATATACATGTGTAGACTTGCTATAGATACTTTTTGTAGATGGACATTATGCATAGACCTGTAACTTGGGAGTGTAGTTGACAAAAAATATGCATAAGGAATAGGCATGTTAATTTTGACTTAAAAAGGCATTAAGTATATGACATGTTAAGAATAGGGTTGTATACACATAATGACATTACAACCATGCTTATTAATAAAACTAGAACCTGCTAAGTTGAACACAAATATTAATAAGCAAAGAGGTCCCCCATCTGCTGTTGTATCGGGTTTTGGGGACTCTTAAATCCTAGATACTTGGGGACACGGGCTTAGGGGGTTTTGGCTTGTGTCAGTCTGCTGTTTGGAACCTATATCAGTCAGTATCCCTGTAGGTATCTTATCTGATGGGACCTCACACTAGGTTGAGGCTCAGGGCACGCTATACTAAACTTGATAGTAAGAGGTTCACATGGGGGTGGTTACGGGAGCGTTCCGACGGAGTCATGAGCGTGCATGGGTCCGACTAGGGAAGATAAGATGCAATAACACCAGTAAATAGGTCTGTGTCATATGGTTGCTGGGTTAGGGAGTGATACACCCTACTGCCGATGATGACACAGGGTATTTACATAGTAGGGAAGCAGATTGCTTGGGTAGTAATTAGGGTACACATAAGCCTGCTGTTATGTAATTAGGTTAACACCTAATCCTGTTATGTAATTAGGGTACACCTAATCCTGCTGTTTATTTCTGTTGTAATCCTGTTGATATGTAATTAGGCAAAGAACCTAATCCTGTTGAACCTGTTATACTAGTACTGGTACAGACATATATGTTCAAACATTACCTGTTTTTACGATATAAATGTGAAGTCTGTAACCTATATTCCTGATTTTATTGCCTTCGGTATTATCCGATCATAAGTTTATTCCTGTTATTCTGTCCATCTTGTTATCCTGTTTAGTTTAACTGTTGTAACACTGTACCTTTCTTACCTAGTCTTATTTACCTGTCATGGCATCCCTATTTTATGCATATTTGTAAGTCATTGGAACTTGCCAGACTTTATGGCTGACCATTTTTCTTTCGCCTCTTTCTTCCCTTCCTCTCTCAGATCCTCATAGTGGTAGCACTCAACAGTAACTAGGACATCTCTTCAGCTTGGACTTGACTTGGACTTCTTGAGATGTATCATTTTGACTTGCTCTCTACTTTAGTTTGGCTTATGGCAAGGGATATGACTTTATGTACTTTGGTATTTTATTTCCTGAGATGGATTGAAAGATAGATTTGAGACAGTTTGCTAGTTGTAACTGGTTTTGATGTATTTCTGAGACTATGCTTTATTTCTTTTATAATAAAGTTCAAAATTTTCTGCTGCTTATTTTATCCGTCTTGTATATTCTTGTAATGATTGCTTGTTGCGCTTCGTGGAACTTAATGCATTCTCTTATGAGTGACATTAACAAACGTGGGGTGTCACAATTGATTTTCGAGAGCCGAAAAGTGTGGTTGTTACATTTGATATCAGAGCTTAGGGTATAGCGAACAATTAGGCTTGTATGGGGGTATGGCTCACTAGAGATAGGATTAGTAACACCCTATATTGAGTTCTAAGAGTGCACATATACATATATATATATATATATATATATGTATGTATGTATGTATAAGTATATAAGCGCCTACTTGTTAGTGAATACAAAATATTTTGTGTTGGGTTGTTTGATTTGTTAAATCTGAATTTTGGATTCGAATCAATCGACCGATCCTCCTGTTTAATGGAGATTCAAAAACACTTGAACAAGTCTTTTTATGCAATATTGTTTTTGAGTTCAATAAATAAAATAAATTTACCAAGATTTATATACTTTTTAAATAAAGTTTTCATAACTAAAATTATATAGATGAGTTGTTTGTTAGGAAATGATGATATTAAATTGTTATCATTTGTTGATTGATTGGACATGGTTACTTACTTACAGGCAGTGGCTATTAATGGTTGATTTATGGTTGTACCCGACCAGTTAAGGGTATCGGCTACTGTGTTTGGATAAGAGAAATCTTATTCTTTTGTTGCATGGGTTGAGTAGATTGATAATTATGGGAATATTGGAAGTGAACATCTTGTGAACTCAGTTTCAAGATTTGACTATTAGGAGTTTGATGATGATGTTGAGTAAGAATTCAACCTGAATGAAAGTTGTTTAAAATGAATTTAATCAAGAAATACACAAGTGTGATTCATAAATGAGATTTATTAATATGAAATGGATTCGAATTGGAAATTGTAGAGCTTGGAATTCTGGTAAGTTGAAATGATTTTCAAAGCTTGAGGTTATTTGAAAGTGGTTTTGAGAATAAAAGGATTTTAAAAGATTTTAAAAGCATTCATCTCATTTTGTTCGAAACGACTCGAATTTTTCGACTATTTGAATTCGAATATTTAAATATTATATTTGAATTATTTATAGATTTTAATATCGAATTCGTTAATTAAACGACGCTTGAACATTTATATTTATAATTATATTAAAATGAAATCTAAATGTCGCGGTAGTTCGTAATATTGGGTTTGAACTTCAATTGAATATACCGAATCCGTTTTAAGTTGGAATTCTGTGAAATAGGAAACGTTAGAATCTATTTGATAATAATTTTCGAATGAAAGAGAAAAATCAGAATTTTATCGTATATATTGTAAGTTATGTCCAAATCAAAATTTGAAATAGTTGCTATGGAAATCGTTAATAAATTATATCATTTATTTAATAAGGAATTTCCAAATACATATGGTTATCGTTTTACTAGAAAATATAAATGATGAACTGTAAATTCATATTGGTTGAATATGAAATGATATATTATTTTATTTGGATATATTAGATAATAATAATTTATTATTATCTAATTTAATTGTTTGAAATAAAATTTATATTATATCGATATAATATAAGAACAACCTCCATTTTCGATGAAACAGATTTTTTTGCAATACGTATAACTAGTTATTGCTTTATTTCCAGTTTGGAGCCAATTGAAGTTATTTTGTCGGTAGGCGAAATTTAAATATGAACCAATGAATAAATTGAAATTAAAATAACATTTTGTGCAAACAAAGTCGGTTTTCAACGAAATTGATTTCGTTGGTGTGACGGCCCGCCCCGCACCAACCGACATTTACTCCAAAGGTGCGCTGTACACATGTCCAATTGGCACGGAACGGTCGTCAGAAGAAAAGTAAGAAGACGAAGAATCAACAAAGAACCTGTAGAATGTCTCACAGCGCATAGAATAAAATATAATAATAACATACTTGACATAAAACAGGCGAGACGTGCATAAGCTGAAACAACTAACATCATAGCAGCGGAAATCCAAAATACAGCTTATTACAACTTTCAAACTGTCTCAAAGCAAAAGTAAGATAAATGAGGTACACTACTAATGCCCAAGTAGTGACCCCCAACGACACAGGGAGAATATCTATATATCATACGTGGAAGCCTCCTGCGCGTCTCCGAATCAGCTACTCGCGCATCACCAGCTAACCATAACCTGTCTCTAGTCTGCTCGTGTGAGCACCCAGAGTAATAAGAAGAGACATAAAACTCTGGGTCAGACATAAAGCCTGGTATGAGCGATAAGCAACAAAACATAACAATAACAGGTATAATCCAATCATACCTGAACCCGGACCTGCAACCAAAGAGTTAGCACTACATACTGTACAACACTCTAAGGTGCCCTTTCAAATGGTGTAAAGATAACGGGGGTGGGGGTGTGCATGTCATAGTGATGTCAAACAATCAAGCATATCAATCATCCTCACATCCCTCACTCAGTGCGTAAAGCATACGATATCCACTACTTTGGTCACCTAATACTTTGGGCCATGACGGAATCCAATCCCGTGTACTATCACTACAAGCCCACCATCCATCTCTCAGTGGTGAACCAAAGTTATGAATACCGACAACCCCTTTGCACACGTCCCGCAGCAAAGCCCAACCATGAAGTGAACTCATTGGTTCCCATCTAGATCCTGAGCTCTAACTTCTCCTTTGGACTACCTTTGCATCTCGGGTTATTGGTCATCACCGGATCGGTTCGGTCTTACTCTTCCAGCGACTGTTTACGCCATTCGACGGCGTTTTTGACCAATCTAACTATTCTAATCAATCGCAAAGCAAACCATACAGTCATAGAAACATGTAGAAACGTCCACAAACAGCAAAACAACAATATGATATGTCAAAACGGATCAAACATACCCAAAAACCCATATTTTCCCCTTAAGCATATTTAAGCAAATCTAACAATAGGATTAGCAAAACTTAACCAAATTAGCCAATTTTTCTAACAGATGCTTAAAATAATATTTATGAATTTCTGCATATTTTTCCAGATTTTTAACATGCATAATTTCGCTAATTATCACTAATCACCCCTTAATCCCCCAAAATCCGGGATTAACAAAATTAGTCGAAATTAACCCAAATTCATATCAGAAACATAAAATGATGTTTTAGAATTTTAGGAATTTTTCTAGATTTTTCTGAGCCATAATTTCGCTAATCTTCGCTAATTACCATAATTAGCCGTAATTAGTGAAAAACAATGCAAATCACTCACCTTTGCCACAAATTAAACTATAGATCTGAAATGTCCTCTGATTTGGATCCAATCCCTATGTGTTCCAGCAGCTCTCTTGCTAATTTGGTGAAGATCTTCTTTGATTTGATGTAGATTAGGCCAAAACTTGATTAGAAAGTGATTAGAGACGATTTGGGATGAAATTAGAAGGTGGAGGCCATGGCTAGAGCTCAAAGGAGGTTTGTGGCGGCTGGAAATTGAATGAAAAATCGTTTTCTAAACCCTAACAGCCCTCAAATACCTCTAAACCCGAAATTCCCCCTTTGGGCCTAGCTGCTAATTACCCGGTTAAGCCCAATTAGGTGAAAATAATCCTTTAAACCTTAATTCAGCCATATCTCCCAAACGGTAAGTCCGCTTGGCTAATGTAACCACTCTACGGAAAGAGAAACCATCATTTGAATCCAATGGAAGTGGTTTCAGGTCAAAACTCCTTTCCAGTCAAAAGTTATGGCCAAAACAGTACCAACTAGGGGCAAAACGGTCATTTAAAAATCGACAAAAATCATGAACATGGGAAATGACTCTAATGGTTGTTTCCCAAAGTTACATGACCAAACGACTTCACATGAGAAAGAAATAAATATTCTACGATCCTTCGATGCGTAGAATGCGGATTGTTACAGTTGGATTCAAAACGCCAACACATAGCAGTATATCTAGTTTCATTATTTTTCAAATTCGTATATGACTGTGCATAAATTTACGGTTTCATGTAAATTACCGTGAAATTTGATAACCATATATAAATGGTGTACCTAGAATAAATGAAATAAAAGTATAATAAAATATAAAAGCTTCAACTCAAAGGAAAATGAAGTACACCCATCTCTTCATATTTGTCCAATGCATAACCTGTTAAACCCTATTAGTTATTCCTTTGTTCTTAAGGTTCACAAACATGTTGTGCTGCATACTCTAAATATCTTTTATCCCTAGTCCTAAACACAGTACCCTATTTTTATTTTTCTATCACACAACTACTTGGTTTGCTGAAACATCTACACGTACAAACAAACGTGTGTTTTCAATGTATAGAGGACCCCTAAACTAAACAATATAGTACACAGCCTAATCTATTACTTAACATCAAAGCAATCGACCTAAGAAATAATACTACAGTCTAGTATTGAAAACATTCCCCTGCCCTATTTTTAAATGTTTACACCTACTGTTCTACCTAATAAAATAAAAGACCGTACCCAGTACACTACAAGTGCCAAGCATTTACCAATTTGAAGAAGCAACATGCATCTGTCTAAATCAAACAGCTAAATGGAAGAGCGTACACCCAGCTATATATTGTGTACACCGTTAATGAATGTGACACCAAATGCAGACTATCCTATTGTTGTCACTGAGCCTACACACACAGGTTATAGAATAAATAATACTATAAAAATAAACCGTGGTGCTCACGAAACTCCAGCTAAAACTAAGCTTCAAACATTGAAAATATAAGAAAGAAAAAAAAACAACGCTACGTACATTGCTGACCTACAACTCACATGTGAAATGACTAACAACTAAATTCCGTGCCAACCAACCACGTGTTGAATTGAAATTCACCCCTACCTTCTAGCACTGTGAGCCTATACACCTTGCTTTCCAAGTTGTTTTCCAACTATATATAGATGGCTTGTATGCCTTTTTAATTTTAGTTCCAAAAATACATAAAAGAAAACAAATGGAGAGCTCCACTTCATAGTTTAAACTTTAAAATAGCACTGCTTCTTTCTCAAAACCAATTCGCCCTCAATAAATAAATGGAAATTGTATTATTGTCGAAATTCGGGCTCGAATTCCTATAGGTCGTTACGTGGTATCAGAGCGTGGTTTAGTAATAACCTTGGCTCTGTGGTGTAACTCGATAGAGATTGGGTTAGCAATGCCCTAGATTGAGTTGAGTATACGTATACGAGAGAGCGTATTTGTAGATTATATATATACAAATGTTTTGTATTGTGTTATTTGAGTGGTTCAAGTTGAACTGGCAATTGATACAATATTGTTTTTGTAAAGAGGGTAAATGAAATAATTTTGCCCAAATTCTATTTTTTTTTATAGAAATGAGATAATTTTATCAAATTGTTGATATTGGTTTGTTTGATTGATTAGAATGGGAATTCAAATGGAATTGTAAGTCTAAAGGGTTTAATTAAACCAGAAGAGAATTTTTAATATGAAATTTGTAAGTAAAAGTTTATATATGTAATTAAATTAATTAGAATCTAACTTTAACAAAGTTAAATAAATTTTTAAAGGAAATTGGAATAATTTGGTTGTGTTGACCCTTGATTGTTTGTTAGTTGGATGATATATTGGTTGGATAATAAAAATTCATCAATAGAAATGAATTGAAATCTAAGAAATAAGTTCCAAAATAATGAATGAGAATAAAATCAATATGAAATGAAACTGGAATGATTTAACTCTGTATCTGTTATTGGCATTATATAATGAGTTAGTACAGGTCGGAAGAAGGAAAAAAACTTGCAGTTGCTTTGCTTTATGATTAGAGTGTTGAGTTGCCCGACACATAGGTAAACCTTAATTATATTGATTTGGGTGATTTTATACCCCTAAGTGGGTTGCCGATTGGCTTTGTTTTATTTTGATCGATATAAGGCTCGGAGTGGCAGTTGTAGTTGTTTGGGTCGAATAGTACAGAGGAGGTGCTGGCGAATTTTACGAAAAATTTTAAGACTTAGAATTATTTTGATAATATTTTATTATAATTATTTTGATAATAATTTGGTTTGGAGCATTTTTATTTACTTAATAATTTCGGGGACAAAATTATATTAAGGGGCAAAGAATGTAACGACCTGGATTTTTCGAATATTTGATTCTGAATATTTAAATATTATATTCGAATTATTTATAGATTTCAATATCGAATTCGTTAATTAAACGACGCTTGAACGTTTATATTTATAATTATATTAAAACAAAATCTAAATGTCGCGGTAGTTCATAATATTGGGTTTCGAACTTCAATTGAATATACAGAATCCGTTTTAAGTTGGAATTATGTGAAACAAGAAAGGTTAGAATCTATTTGATAATAATTTTCAAATGAAAGAGAAAAATCGGAATTTATCGTATATATTGTAAGTTATGTCCAAATCAAAATTTGAAATAGTCACTATGGAAATCGTTAATAAATTATATCATTTATTTAATAAGGAATTTCCATATACTTATGGATATCTTTTTACTAAAAAATATAAATGATGAATTGTAAATTCATATCAGTTGAATATGAAGTGATATATTATTTTATTTGGATATATTCGATAATAATAATTTATTGTTATTTTTTAATTTAATTGTTTGAAATTAAATTTATATTATATTGATATTATATAACGTTAAAATTGACTGTTTTTCAGACAACCTCTGTTTTCGACGAAACGGATTTTTTTGCAATATCATAGCGAATTATTGCTTTATTTCCAATTTGGAGCCAATTGAAGTTATTTTGTCGGTAGGCGAAATTTAAATATGAACCAATGAATAAATTGAAATTAAAACAACATTTTGTGCAAACGAAGTCGGTTTTCAACGAAATTAATTTTGTCGGATTCGAAACATCAACACATAGCAGTATATCTAGTTTCATTATTTTTTGAATTCGTATATGACTGAGCATAAATTTACTGTTTCATGTAAATTACGGTGAAATTTGATAACCATATATAAACGGTGTACCTAGAACAAATGAAATAAAAGTGTAATAAAATATAAAAGCTTCAATTCTAAGTA
The DNA here is from genome assembly GCA_030737875.1 of Allium sativum. Classification (NCBI taxonomy): domain Eukaryota; kingdom Viridiplantae; phylum Streptophyta; class Magnoliopsida; order Asparagales; family Amaryllidaceae; genus Allium; species Allium sativum. Next base: position 198,653,205 of record CM060911.1, read on the forward strand.
AAATGAAGTACACCTGTAACACCCCCACTCTGATATACTTATTCATAGGCGGTGATGCTACATATAAGCCACGGTGCTAACAGAACAGTATCACAACTTAACAGAAACTTGTCAGAACATAAAATCATTCTCAGTATATGATTTTACATGGAAGAGCTATTATACAATCATCCCATCACAGCATAAGGTTACAAACATTCAATAGTCTAGTAATTACACATATGAGTACATAAAAAGATAATCTACATAAAGTAAGTCTTCACTTCAAAGCATCCAACTAACCATCTAAACCTGAAAAGTTTTAAGTGTAGCATCATGAGCAACACAGACCCAGTGAGACAGCTATTTAAGCCCTGTTTTTTTCACATCATTTCTTAGTGGGTTGTAATACAGTCTCATCATGACTCTTTTCTTCATATATTTCATCATCCCAAGTTTAAGACAAAAATCAAGGAAGACTTCGGGATATTGAATCAGACAAATTTACGGTATCTTCATTTCATCAAAATCTCATAATTTATCAAACATATATTCGTGAGTCTAAACCACCCCCTCTACTTAGTTTAGATATTAGGATATGTTATCCTATTGCGGTCGGCATCCCGTCACTAAGTAGGGATGTACTCTACCAACTTAGAGTAATAGTGCACTGCCCAAGATCTATTGTCTTATACCGCACCCCATCGAAGAAATATTACTAAGAAAATGATTCCCAAAGTAATCTTAACTTACTTTTTCTTCATAATGAATAAAATTATTGTTGAGTTCAAATAATTCCAATTAAATTTCGAATTAAATCTTGAATAACCATCCCATCTGTCGGATCAGTTAGGGATAGCCAGGGAGAGCAGGAAACTATATTTTCCAAACTCAAGCCTAGACACTATCCTCTCTGTCACCCTAGAACGTTCCAGTCATTCATTTTAAAATGCTTTTCTAAGGGTTTAAGACTTTCTCAAAATTATTTCAATTTATATTTAAGAAGAATTTCAAAACTACTTGAAAAAGAAAAGTAACATTTTAAAAAGTATGCTATGAAAAATTCTAGACTTATAACAACTATTATTGCATTTTGGTCACGCTATAAAAAGGTTTTGGTTCGATTCCGTGCTTCATTAATAGCTAAAAAAAAGGGCATTTCGAAATGCTATAAAAGTTCTAAGATTTGGGTTTTTAGCTTGTTTTTAAGCTAAATGTTTGGTGATGTTTCTCTATACTAGAAAAAGATTTTTGCTTCAAATTTTCTACAAGGTAAAGCTCTCATTGTCTACTTACTTATCATAAGAATAGATCCATAAAATAGTGTATCTATCTAATAAATAAAATTTAATAATACAAGGCACTTTTAACATAACTATTTAGGGCCAATTTTTACCTAAACTTGCATCCAGTTTTCAAGTATGAAAATGGCCGAATTTGGAAAAAATAACCTAGATCAAAGTTGTAGGTAATTGAATTACCTTTCCAAATTGATAAATTGATCGAAATTTCGTTAAGAATTGCAAAAGTTATGGCCAAAATACCGAACAGCGTTTTCAAAGATCAAGAGTAATCATTCAATCTAAACTTTCACAACTTGACTTCAAATCATGAAATGAAAATATGAACTTAAATAGTTTTTCTCACCTTATACTTGTATCCTTATCTTATCTTTATCCCCTTAGCTTCTCCTAAGCTTCTCCTCTCTATCTTATCTTAATTTTGTTTTTGTGAATGTATGAAATGAAGTGAACATTTCACCCCTTTATATAGTAGTGTTTTAAGGCTAGTTTGGTAATTTGGTTTTGAGACACTTGTGCACCTTATCTTCATGCATGCTTTAGGATGTAGACACATATCCTCTTAGGTGTCATAAGAGGTTTATACACATGGACACCTAAGGAGCATATGTGTCTTAACCTTGTTTTCTTATGAGACATTTGTTCCACTAATTTGATAACATGTGTACTTATCAAATTAAGCCATTTTTTCATGTTCTAGAATTTGTACACATATGACATTTGTGTCATGTATATATTCATACATATATGTATCATATATGAATACACATATATGTGTTTTTATCATACTAAAATCTTTGGATCGAATTGAGCTAACATATTCAAAATCTCTAGAAACTATACCTGGATTTTTGAGCTAGGCCGTTACACTCTACCACTCTTAGAAAAAAATTTCGTCCTCGAAATCTAGGCTTCAAACAATTCAGAATAGTCTTTACGAATTTCTAACTCCACCTCCCATGTTGCTTCATCTTCGTTATGATGGTTCCATTGAACCTTTACTAAAGGAATTTCTTTCATTCTTAGTTTCTTAACTTTTCTGTCAAGAATTCAAATAGGTCTTTCAATGTACTTGGCTCCCTTTTTAACATCAATGTTGCTTAAATCAATCACATGAGTTGGGTCAAAAATGTACTTTCGTAGCATTGATATGTGAAAAGGGAGCCAAGTACAATGAAAGACCTATTCGAATTCTTGACAGAAAAGTTAAGAAACTAAGAACGAAAGAAATTCCCTTAGTAAAGGTTCAATGGAACCATCATAACGAAGATGAAGCAACATGGGAGGTGGAGTCAGAAATTCGTAAAGACTATCCTGAATTGTTTGAAGCCTAGATATCGAGGACGAATTTTTTTCTAAGGGTGGTAGAGTGTAACGGCCTAGCTCAAAAATCCAGGTATAGTTTCTAGAGATTTTGAATATGTTAGCTCAATTCGATCCAAAGATTTTAGTATGATAAAAACACATATATGTGTATTCATATATGATATATATATGTATGAATATATACATGACACAAATGTCATATGTGTACAAATTCTAGAACATGAAAAAATGGCTTAATTTGATAAGTGCATATGTTATCAAATTAGTGGAACAGATGTCTCAGAAAACAAGGTTAAGACACATATGCTCCTTAGGTGTCCATGTGTTGAAACCTCTTATGACACCTAAGATGACATGTGTCTACATCCTAAAGCATGCATGAAGATAAGGTGCATAAATGTCTCAAAACCAAATTACCAAACTAGCCTTAAAACACTACTATATAAAGGGGTGAAATGTTCACTTCATTTCATACATTCTCAAAAACAAAATTAAGATAAGATAGAGAGGAGAATCTTAGGAGAAGCTAAGGGGATAAATAGAAGATAAGGATACAAGTATAAGGTGAGAAAAACTATTTAAGTTCATATTTTCATTTCATGTTTTGAAGTCAAGTTGTGAAAGTTTAGATTGAATGATTACTCTTGATCTTTGAAAACGCTGTTCGGTATTTTGGCCATAACTTTTGCAATTCTTAACGAAATTTCGATCAATTTATCAATTTGGAAAGGTAATTCAATTACCTACAACTTTGATCTAGGCGATTTTTTCCAAATTCGGCCATTTTCATACTTGAAAACTGGATGCAAGTTTATGTAAAAATTGGCCCTAAATAGTTATGTTAAAAGTGCCTTGTATTGTTAAATTTTATTTATTAGATAGATACACTATTTTATGGATCTATTCTTATGATAAGTAAGTAGACAATTAGAGCTTTACCTTGTAGAAAATTTGAAGCAAAAATCTTTTTCTAGTATAGAGAAACATCATCAAACATTTAGCTTAAAAACAAGCTAAAAACCCAAATCTTAGAACTTTTATAGCATTTCGAAATGCCATTTTTTTTAGCTATTAATGAAGCACGGAATCAAACCAAAACCTTTTTATAGCGTGACCAAAACGCAATAATAGTTGTTATAAGTCTAGAATTTTTCATAGCATACTTTTTAAAATGTTACTTTTCTTTTTCAAGTATTTTTGAAATTCTTCTTAAATATAAATTGAAATAATTTTGAGAAAGTCTTAAACCCTTAGAAAAGTATTTTAAAATGAATGACTGGAACGTTCTAGGGTGACAGAGAGGATAGTGTCTAGGCTTGAGTTTGGAAAATATAGTTTCCTGCTCTCCCTGGCTATCCCTAACTGATCCGACAGACGGGATGGTTATTCAAGATTTAATTCGAAATTTAATTGGAATTATTTGAACTCAAAAATAATTTTATTTATTATGAAGAAAAAGTAAGTTAAGATTACTTTGGGAATCATTTTCTTATTAATATTTCTTCGATGGGGTGCAGTATAAGACAATAGATCTTGGGTAGTGCACTATTACTCTAAGTTGGTAGAGTACATCCCTACTTAGTGACGGGATGCCGACCGCAATAGGATAACATATCCTAATATCTAAACCAAGTAGAGGAGGTGGTTTAGACTCACGAATATATGTTTGATAAATTATGAGATTTTGATGAAATGAAGATACCATAAATTTGTCTGATTCAATATCCCGAAGTCTTCCTTGATTTTTGTCTTAAACTTGGGATGATGAAATATTTGAAGAAAAGAGTCATGATGAAACTGTATTACAACCCACTAAGAAATGATGTGAAAAAACTGAGCTTAAATAGCTATCTCACCGGGCCTGTGTTGCTCATGATGCTACACTTAAAACTTTTCAGATTTAGATGGTTAGTTGGATGCTTTGAGGTGAAGACTTACTTTATGTAGATTATCTTTTATGTACTCATATGTGTAATTACTAGACTAGTGAATGTTTGTAACCTTATGCTGTGATGGGATGATTGTATAATAGCTCTTCCATGTAAAATCATATACTGAGAATGATTTTATGTTCTGACAAGTTTCTGTTAAGTTGTGATATTGTTCTATTAGCACCATGGCTTATATGTAGCATCACCCCCTCTGAATAAGTATATCAGAGTGGGGGTGTTACAAAAGTTGGTATCAGAGCCTATACCCAGCCGGAATTGTGGCTCCTGTGTGGACCACAACGTCTGGGTGAGGTGTTTGTGAGCCAACGGGGACGTTGGGCTCTGTAGGAGGGGAGAATGTAACACCCCTAAGTCCCACATCGTGGAAGCCTGTGTGAAGTGGGTACTTATATAGTAGATCCCATCTCTTACTAACGCCGAGACCTTTTGAGGAACAAAACCTCACACTTATACGGTGGCTAAGTTGGGGACAATATCTTGCGCGAACGGAGGTGCGGGTTGTTACAACACCCATCTCTTCATATTTGTCCAACACATAACTTGTTAAACCCTATTAGCTATTCCTTTGTTCTTAAGGTTCACATACATGCTGTGCTACATACTCTAAATATTTTTTATCCCTAGTCCTAAACACAGTACCTTATTTTTATTTTCTATCACATAGCTACTTTGTTTGCTGAAACATCTACATGTACAAACAAACATGTGTCTTCAATGTATACAGGTCCCCTAAACTAAACAATATAGTACACAACCTACTATATTACTTAATATCAAAGCAATCAGCCTAAGAAATAATACTACAGTCTAGTATTGAAAACATTCCCCTACCCTATTTTTAAACGTTTACACCTACTGATCTACCTAATAAAATAAAAGACCATACCCAATACACTACAAGTGCCAAGCATTTACCAATTTGAAGAAGCAATATGCATCTGTCTAAATCAAACAGCTAAATGGAAGAGTGTACACATAACTATATATTGTGTACACCGCTAATGAATGTGACACAAAATGCAGACTATCCTATTGTTGTCACTGAGCCTACACGCACAGGCAATAAAATAAATAATACTATAAAATAAATTGTGGTGCTTACGAAACTCCAGCTGCCTACGGATTGAACAAAGCTTCAAACATTGAAAATATAAGAAAAAAAAAACAGTGCTATGTACATTGCTGACCTACAACTCACATATGAAATGACTAACAACTAAATTATGTGCCAACCGACCACGTATTGAATTGAAATTCACCCCTACCTTCTACCACTGTGAGCCTATACACCTTGCTTTCCAAGTTATTTTCCAACTATATATAGATGGCTTGTATGCCTGTTTAATTTTAGTTCCAGGAATACATAAAAGAAAACAAATGGCGAGCTCCACTTCATAGTTTAAACTTTAAAACAGCACCGCTTCCTTCTCAAAACCAATTCGCCCTCAATAAATAAATGGAAACCGTATTATTGTCGGAATTTGGGCTCAAATTCCCGTAGGTCGTTACATTGTTCACTGTAAAATAATATTGATGATGGTTGTAGCATCATCAAAATTCACTTTTGAGTTTCTAAGTAAGAACTTGCTACCATTGGTAATTGTTTAGATTAAACTTAGTTTCTGCTTTGAATCCAACGTATTTGAATAAAATATGAATGTATAATTCTAAAGTTTTCAGCTAATTTATAATATGGATGCATAAAGTCTATGTATTAGAGTTGTATGCTTTTGCATCTCAGTTGATATGATGTTTGGTAGATTTCATCTATTAGTGAAATAAAATGTTCGATGATCTTGGATAGTCGATATTTCCAAACTGAAGTTGAATGTTCAACTAGTTTATGTGAAAACATAGGAGAATAGGTTTATAATTCATAAACTTAATAAAGGTTGAACGAATTAATTAAATTTAATAAAATCGAGCTCATCGCGTAGCGTTAGTTCATAATTTCCACATTGAAGTTTAAATGAACGTGTAAGATCCAATATTTGTTGGAATTCTTTGAAAAAAGAATCATCCGGATGTATTGGAATATAGTTTTCTAATAAAAGAGAAAATTTTGGATTTTGTCTTGTAGATTTTGAGGTACATCTAAATCAAATTTTCAGAAAAATCGCGGTTGGGTAGTTCGCGAACTAAAACTAAAATTAATGGAATAAAAGTTTCAAGATATAAATTTGAGAAGTGATAAGTTTAAACTTGTTTTGAAATTGTTGAACCAGTTGAGTTTAGTTAAATGAGCATGTTAGTGTTTATACATTTAAAAAATATAAGAGTATGTTGAAGTGTGAGTATAAATGTATTGATCATAGAAAATTAGTCAGAAGTTAAATGTTTGTGAAAATGGAAATTCTAGTTTATGTAACACTCGAATTAAGTTGGGTAAGGAAAACATTCTAATTTGTTTACACACTTACTAAGTAGAGCAAATTTATTGTTCATATTTACTCATAGGATGTATTGGAGTATTATACGTGTATGGACTTAAGTTATATAACGTTGAATAACTTGAATTAAATTTTATGAAATAATTCATAAATTATATTAGTATAAGAATAATATACCAATTATGAAAGCGGAGATGAATAAGAAAATTTGAATAATAATAAACCAATTAAATGAGGGCGTAAGATTGGCATAGATCATTTTAGTCGCTTTGCGATTTGATCCAGATTCGATTGCATTATTTTATGGTAGCTTATACCAATTTGAGTCAGTATTTTTACATGATTCTTGGCAATTCTGTGATTCTCTATCATGGTATATGGCTATGCAAGGAGAATGACAATTTCTAATCAAGAAACCAAATCCGAGTCCGCAATAGAGTGATTGAGTGAGCGGTGCTAGTCTGCAAGTGAAATTATGTGATCAACGAGCGATCAAATTAGATATTACATATGAATGAATTATGTATATCGTATTGGCTTTAAAAATAATTCATGCTATGTTGTTGACTTGTGAAGAATTTGGGAATTGAATCTTTGAATTGTTTGAGGTATCATGAATGATTGGTTAAGGGATAACCTAGGCTGTTGAGCGTAAGCTGATACTTAATGGATTGTTTATCATCTCAGTGCGATGATATGGTTTCAGATCCTGAGTAAACCGTGAGTTATGATTATTAGTGATATGACACTTTATGATATTGTTACCTGATTGTAATTTATGGATTTACATCATTATTATAGGTTGCATCACATATGGTTGTTGCATGTGACTGCCATGTATATTAATTTTACATTACATATGCATGGATTCTCATTCACTGATGTGACGACCCCAAACCCCATTGGACGGTGGCAAGGGTAATCTTTGGAATATAACACATAAAAAGATAATAGCAGAACAGAATTAAATAAATACACCAGATAATGTACAATAGAATACACTGGATAAATAAAAACATCAGAGTTACACAGTATACAGGATCTTACTTAGTACAAATACAGTTCAGCTATACATAAATGTCTACAGCGGAAAACAAACATAATATGTACAATAGGAGCTGAACAACATAAAAAGAGATAAATGGTAGAATCCATCTTCAGCTCCAGCTATCCAGAAAGAGCCTGCTAACCTGAACACAAGCCTGCCCGTGTAGAAAAAGGGGCACCCGAGTTTGCAAGTGAAACAAACTACGAGTCAGTCATGGGACTGGTATGAGAAATTTACTTAACACATTTTATAATATGGCTAATCACAGGACCACGCCACTTTCGCGGAACGGGTTTACTCCATTGGATTGCCAGTGCTTAAAACAAGTAAATCTTTTAAACATCGCAATGCTTTTTACAAAAATAAAGCCATTATAAGACTCAGTTCCCATCACACAATGCAACGCAAACCGGAGGATAGAGTTTTTACCTTATAATGTCCAAAATATGCTTGATACGAATAAAACAAAAGTATTTGATATTATTACTAGTGTTTATATGTTTCAAAAACAATTTCAAATCATAAGTATCAATCATAGACGGCATTAATGCCCCATACCACTATGTCGCCATATATAAGTATACAATCAAAACCGCAAAGTCACGTATTTGGAAATTGGATTTCCGTCATGAACCAAGGCAAAAGATAGTCCTTACCGACATCGAGACTCTCTAGCCCGAGCCTCAGGATTAGAGTGCATCGACCCTTGGAGCGAAGGGCTGGTCCACCGATGTGGATTAAAATGCCTGAGCACTACGTTTCCCCGCCCTTTGGAGCGTAAATGAGCCAACGAATGACTCCATCGGCTCCACATAGTCACCGATATATCCGAGGCGCCTCGCAACAGCAACAACCACACAGGTGAAAATAATATATATGTCAGCCAGTTTAAGCACTGACACCACCTCTAGCTAGAAAGAAACGCATGTCCTCCCCGAGGTCCTCTCCCGTTTCTTGCTCATACCGGGGTGTGAGGGTCGCGAATTCACGTTATACACAAAGCTATGCCACACAGGCCGTGCTTTGATCATCAACCACAAGACTTTGCTTTTCAACAGAAGCCCTGATCATCTGCCACTTAGGCGTGCCACATAGGCAATTCACGCTATGCGACTGATTTCTATCGATATATAACCTCTGAGCTCGTACGTCTCAGAGAAGGGCGTTAAGCAAGAGAATAAATACTCCGCCGCCAAACAGATATATACTTAATAGAGATCAATCAGCACAGAACAAATCCAATGTCAGACATACAGTCCATTTGCAAGTTCGTTCTGGTCTGAACGAACTCCGAGGCACTATATACCTCGCATACCCATCGATCTCCACGTACTTCTGGACGATCACCACTCATTATCCATATTTCGGGATGCCTCCCAATCAGGACATCAGTTATCATCCAACCGAGGTGAAGATCTCCGGTCTTCAACCACCGTCTTCATCATCGACTTCTTATCGCCGATCAATTATTTGAAATGAGATTTAACTGGCCTTTTCAAATAATTCACGTATATTTAGAATTTAAAGCAATTCATATCAATGGTTAAATTATTCGGCACTGATAATTAAATTCATTAATGTAATTTCCACGCCACACACATTCAACCATCAAATATCACATAAACCGAGCAAATTCAGTTTATTTCCATTCCATATCATTTATAATATTTTATAACGATTTATCGCTATTTTTAATTTAAAAATAGCCATTTCATGCAAACGACGCTTCGGGCCATAACGCGGCCATGACGCTGTTTTTCTTCAGATTTGATTTACACATATCTGAAAATCTAACCGTTGGATCTTCACAAATTTTATATTATTAGAAAGATCTTTTCGAAACGAATCCAACGGTTTCAGTTTCGGGAAAATCCGACGGTCGGATCTCCCGGTACACTCGTTTGAAGTTTCGATTTCCAAATACGAACTGCAACATCGTTATTCGATTTAATTTAATTATATAAATATAATCGATTCTGACGCTGTTTTTCTTCAGATTTGAATTAAACATTCCAGACAATCCAACCGTTGGATTTTCACAAAGTTGGTGTCGTTGGAAAGATATTTCCAAAGCGAACCCAAGGTTTCGGTTTTGGGAAAATCCGATGGTCGGATCTCCCGCACTAATTGTTTGAAATCACAGTTTCAAAGCACGAACTGCAGCTTCGTTATTCGATATATTTTAATTATATTTACATATATATATATATATATATAATCGATTCTTCGACTTCAAAACCATTTTTACTTCATATATTTGATAAAAACGATATTTTTATCTGGTATTTATTTCAACACATAAATTTTGCTTATTTTATTTCCACACAGGAATTTCTATTCAACACATGAATTTCGTTTCAACATTCAACACATGAATTTTGTTTCAACATTTAACACATGAATATTTTCTATAGTTTATATATATATAGTAAAAATGTGATTTTTATTGCAAAACAATTTATTTCAAAACACGATTATTTTATATAGTTCATATATATAATAAAAATGTGATTTTTATTGCAAAACAATTTATTTCAAAACACGATTATTTTATATAGTTCATATAGATGATAAAAATATGATTTTTTTATAAAATAATTTATTTCAAAACACGACTATTTTATATAGTTTATATATAAGGTAAAAATGTTATTTTTATTTTTTTTCAAGGAATTTATTCAATACATGAACTCCATTCAACACATGAATTTATTTCAACATTCAACACGTGAATATAAATCAAACACAGAAATATTTCAGAAAATTTCGGCAGCATAACGGCAGGGTAGTTAAAACCGGGACCGTCCCTAGTATGGCTCCTCGCTCAACCTTAAAGCCTCGCAACTTTTGACAATAGGGATTTCATGCATCTAGTTCGCACGCAGGCGGCATGTTTATTTTTTTCTTTTCCACAAACTAATCCTATGTGGTTTCAACCAAATAATTCTCAACCACAAACGGGTATTTTTCAACCACAATCAATCAATTTCAACCACAAACAATTCTAATCAACCATTGGATATCAATCAATTTTCACATAATCACAACCAATAAATATCGTCCATGGTTTGTGGACGAGGGGCGCATATATATATATATATATATATATATATATATATATTTATAAGTATATTTCACTTCCATTTCAACACATATATAATTTTTACAATGCATATATAACTTATACATCGAACATACAACTTATACAACACTTATACATGAGGTGTACAACGCTTATATAACTCATACTTCGAATATATAATTTATACATCGTCATTTCCATATCGTTTATAATTCAAAAATCTCACATTGGGTTCCACTCCACCAAAAATAGCAGAAGACTCAGAAAAATATCCGGTCCCTTCTAGAATGTAGAAGACGTCCACATGACTCCACTGTCTCTTGTTTCACTGAATTTCGATAACATATGTTAAAGATACGATTTTTATACCAAAATCATACTTTGCGACACTTTAAAGTGTTAAAATCATTTAAATATAACCAAGCCGTACCTTCAACTAAACCATTCAAAGCTAGGTTTTAGATTTGCGCTAAATCCGAAGCACTTCAGGCCGATCGGGTTTTGCAACGCCGAAGAGGGAGGAACAGGGTCTCCGGCGCCAGTGGTCAAGGCCAGTTCGACGGCGTGTAGGGGTCTCGGCGGCGGTCGAAAGTGGCCACCTTCCCGAGCTCGATTCGAGCTTAATACTCCACGAAAACTTTCAAAATTTATATGGATGTGAAGCTCATGAGACGATTTACAAAAACCTCAACTGGGGCATGGGTTTTTATTGAGTGTGGAAGGAGAAATCGGAGGGGGAAGCAATTGAGGGGTTTCCGTCGTTCGTTCAGAGGGGGTTCGGGTTTCTACCGCGGGGAGAGAGAATGAATTTCATTGGTTAATTATTATTTTTTTATTTATATTTTTATAAAATCTAAAAATACCCCCTTCTACATAGGAACTCCAATCCAAACCCAACGCCTATCGCCCCTAGCTAAATACCCCCATTCCGAACACAATGGGATATGTTTCGTAGGCCCATTCGACTGTTTCAGTCAGTTATTCTTCAAATTAAAATATAAAACATTCAATATTTGATTTGAACGTACATTTCAATTTGCCGGGGCCACATACTAATCCCAAGAATTCCAGAAAAATAAATCTAGCTATATTTTGACGATACGGTCCCAACAAAACTAGTTTCGTCGAATTCTGAGATCGTTTGAAAAATGGCCCTTTTCTGGTCGATCCAATTTAATAGAAATCGACCAAACACATTTTCCCTTGCCACGCTCACATACTAGCTTCAAAAATTATGAAATTTGAAACCTAGCAATAATTTGACATCCCGGATCCAACAAAGGTGGTTTCGTCGAATTCTGAGGTCGTTTGCAAAATGACCACTTTCACGGGCTATATAAACTCTATAGCGACCTTTCAGAAAATTCATTTGGCCATAACTTTTGCTTCCCGCTACGAAACTTCGATTTTTCAGATTCATTAGAAAGATATTCACTAACAGAATTAAATATTTTTGGTTTCACTGGAATCCGTTTTATTTTGCACCCGGTACAGTCAGTCAAAGTTTGAATTCAAATTTTGAAACTACCGCGCCATTTCAGGCCTTGTTTATAATTAAAATTAATTATATTTATTTTCAAACATCGATTCAAACTTACTTTTCATCGTTATTATTTAAAATATTTATTTTAAATATTTAAAATCCACTAAAATCGCCAATTTAAAATTTTTAAATTGGTTCAGATTTTACGGGTTGTTACAATTGTTAAGTGTTTAGTAGGTAGAAATGACGTATGCTTTGCTTTTGGAGCTTGTTTTCGCACTATATTGCAAAAATATAAGCGAACTTACTTATAATGCAAATAAAAGATACGTATTTTAGATTACATATCATACTTGGGTGTTATACATTGTTTCCCTCATCACTGAGATGAGATGTATATTGTTGTATTATATTGAAATTGTGATTTTTCTAGACCTAGCAGCGCAAAGGAGGTGCTGTCGGTTTTTTTTCACAATTTCAAGTGTTTGAAAAATTTAACATGATTTTGGTAAATAATTTTTTGAATTAAAGTTAGTGAGTTTAGTGACATTCTTCATAACATATGATTTCGTGATTAAATCCTTTTAGGGAAGGAAGAATGTAACAATTTGGATTTTCAATACAAGAATATTTAATTTATTTAAATATGAATGTGATTATTTTAGAAGTTGAACAACATGAATTTAGAATATACAAGTTATCTAATATAACTGAATCGTGAAATAGTAATTTAAATATTGAAATTACTCAAATAAGTGAATTTGGAATTTAGTATGAAATTAAATTGATTTCGAAGCTTATGAACAATTCTATTTGAATGTGAATGATAATAATAAATTATTATTAAAGAATTGAAGTATTTTAAAATCGATTGATAATAACTCGATTTTTGTAACACATAAAATAACTATGTTACAAACGGTCCCAGAATTCGATGAAACTAGCTTTATTAGGTCTGGAATATTGAATTATTGTAGGACTTCAACTTTTATGGTAATCAGATTTGTTATGTGGTCGTGCAAGCTAAAAACACTCGACAATAATACAAGTGAATAAAATAGTCAAAATTTCTAACTTATAAATATCTCCATCTCTAAACCTAATCACTCCTCTTCATTTTCTATCTATCATAATATTTTCAAGCCACCTCCCTCTTTTTCTTAATTCAATTAAATCTTAAGCAATACTTAATGAACTCAAACCACGTTCAACTCATTGAGTTTGTATGCTCATGCATTGTGCACTAATGTGCTTCAAATTGGATACGCCAATAAGATGGCACACAAGTCTTTTGGAGCAGTGTAGCTAGGGTAGAGTTGATCGTCGATGTGGAGGGTTTTAGGCTGAGATGAGGAGTTTGTGGTGTTCAGGGTGGCAAGGAGCACAAATTAGCGTCGTTAAGGTGGACTCTTGTCATTTATGATGGAAATAGATAATGGGTGAGGTCAAATAATAGGCATCAGGTTGAAATTTCATATGAGGGGTTGAACTTGGTCTAATGATGATGATAAAGAGGAGATTGGGGTGCTGAGTGGAATGGTGGTGTTGGTGGAGTCGGTAGACGACCAAGGTGACAAGGTAAGAAAGTCAAAGAAGTGGTCAAGGGTTTTGTACAGGGAGAAGGGAACACAATTTCAAATATTAGGGAAGAAGGGTTGGTCATGTGATTGAAGGGTGAGGGGTTAAATTAATTAAATAATTAAGTAATGATGTTTTAATTGTGTATTAATTAGTAAACGTGATACCTTGCTCGTACAAGATCTGTTTCATACGCTATCAGTTGCGTCGGGTTTGTACCAACGAATACTACATGTACAAGTTATATTGGAAAAATTCTGGATAGTCTGGAATTTTATTTAATTTCAAATGCTTGTTTGAAATCGTTAAAAACAATGTAAAATCGTCGTTTGAAATGGACAGTGAGTTTAACTCATGCTCTTGATATACTATTGTACCATATAATAGTACTGACTGTTGTTTACATATTTATATGTGTGATTGGTTGTTTAGACGACTTACAACTTATTCCGTTGGTTTGTGCTTGTATATACCCGCTCGTGGAGGGATGACCTTTGACACTGCCTGGGTTGTAGCGGAAGATTCATCATATATGAATTAGCTTATCTAAACCGTATTGTATATAAATGTGCTGATATATGAGTTGTAATGCAGAGGACATGTTGGAGGGATCCAATAGGATTTCTCAATATGATTATTACAGTATGTGTATTCATATGAAGTTACATGAATGGATTGAACGTTAAACTTGATTTTGGACCCCATAGGTTATATAACATTATTATATTGCCCTTACGAATGAAATAAATTCTACTGTTGCTATGTAATTATGGTAAAGTGAATATATTATATAATATATTGAGTTTCTCCATTTCATACATTTTGGTGTATTTGGTGTAACACCCTACACTTTTCTAAGACTAAGCTCGACAAAAATCAAAACTCAGACTCATCCAAGCATGGAGAGTATAAATCTGGTACCTACAAATAAATGAGCATCAGCATAATCAGAGTACAATAAAACTAACTCACAACGAAAGCTTAAAATTAGTTGGACTTAGTAGCTAGTATCCTCTAATTTATATTTATATAGGGTAAACCACCAAGTAAGGCAATAAGAGAACGATTGTGTCTGCCTTGGGTCTTAAGTGATCGAAAGGATCCGCCCTTATCTTATGTTGATATTGTGGTCTTAAGTGGCTATATACAAAAAAAAAATATCTCCTTATGACATGTTGAGTAGTTGGCAAAATATAACAACTCTCAAGTTTATCTCGAGGAAGACAGATTTTAATAGGTGTTACAATTGGCACAAACTGAATTAGGCAATTATACAGATTGAACAAGAATTGGGAAATTGGAAGTGAATGGTTTTTAATGTAAACAGGCATTTGAATTTTTTAATTAAAACCTATTTTTATGTTATTTTACTCTCTGTGTCTGTGTGTATTGAAATAAGTCAAGTCTTTTTATAAGATTTAGAAATGATTTTGGATTACAGCACCTGTCATAATAAATGATTTAGAAATCACAAGCATTTTACCTTGCTGAATATCCATCAATAATTAAATCTTTAAAGGAATATTTTAAAGATAAAAATAAGTATAAAAATGGTTTTTGGTTTGTCATGATAGTGTTTTAATTAATTATCCCTATCAGATTATATCAATGAATTAAGTACAATTGGATCTTTAAATGAACGTTTAAAGATAATTATATAAAAGAATTGTTTAAGGTTTGTTGAAAATAGTGTTTGAGTAACACTTGTTTTTAAACTCCTGAAATATAGTTAAATTGGAAGTATACTGTTTAATGAGTTTTAAATATACTTAGGTATTTAATAACAACATTTTAAAGATAAAAACAAGCATTGGATCTTTCACGGCAAAGATATTAAAGAATATGTTTTAACTTGTAAAAGAGAAGAGGTTCTTAGTAAACAGATTTAATCTCTTTGATCATATTTTATAGAATGTAAATCTAACAAATGAATGGTGAATATACTTATACCGTAGGGATATGTACACGAATACCTTTTGAAGTATATAAGGCTATAAAGGAACAAGGAAATAGTGGAATATGCACATACATCATTTATATGCAGAGATTGAACTTATACACAATTATATAAAGGAATATTAATAATTTTGATTAATAAATGTAGTTTTATTAGAGAAATGAAGTTTTATTTGATAAAATAATTTTTTCCTAATAAAATAAGTTTTAATTAATGAAAGTTTAGTTAAATGGTAAAGGGATTAGAAGCTGTGTATATGACTTAATCATGCTTTCTATATTTATCATGATATATGACTTGATAGTGCTTTGGATATTTATTCGTTTGTTATGGAAATAAAGTGAGGTTGTTTCCCATATATAATCATTTATTGTGTGACTTAATAGTCGATTAATCGACTATAGAACTTGACCTTAAATCTAACGACTAGTTTTGAGAAGACTGGGACTGGTAAGTGTTCTACTTATCGAAAATCACTTCAAAACTAGTATACGGATTCTATGTTTTAGAACCAGTTGTAGAGTGGAGTCAATGTGGTGCTTCGAGGTCTGTTGAGATGCTCGAACACATATAGTGATTTCAGACCTGTTGACGAATCCATGTGTGATTCGAAGATCTATTGAGGATCTCATGCGTGGTTCCAAGGGGAGCTGTGGGATTCCAATTGGGGATTTTTGTTCTTTTCGAGTGATGAACACTCGTGTGAAGATGTAAAACGAAACCTCAACATCGGAAATGGCTAAAGACAGGCTGCACAATCTGGGGTCTGGCTACCCCACAACAGGGTGTATTGACTTCATATCTAGAGTATGCTTATAAAAGGTACGAGCGGGAGCTTCTCAAAGTTTCGCGCAGGAGTTGGACATACTTGGTTCCGCATGGTGCATCACGGTGTTTTCGTGCGTGGGCCAGTTGTCTTTACGTTATGGTATATTTTATCTAGAGATCACTATGCTCGAAAGGTGGTTTATGATCCTTGTGCATGGAGTTCAGACCCGGCTTGATCCGGAGAGATCTCTGCGAAAAATCCAATATGTGGACGTAGCTTAGCGATTTGGTTTGTACATTAATAGTTATCGAATGTAACTTATGTAACCATTCCAGCTATTTGATTTATGTATATTCTACACCCTAGATGTTTTCTATTATATAATTATATTCCACCTAATGAATGGTTGGATGTTTTTGAGGGAAACCATTACAGATATTTATACGGTCTCAAGTTGTATTGATATATGTCACATATATTTTGAGTTGCTTATGCTAGTTTAATAGCCTGATCTGGGTATTGTTTCATTATAATGCTCAGGTCAGACCGAATATATTTTTCAGATCAGATCTGGATTGCTTTGGAACTTCAGAAGAGGAGCTGATGCTGAGATGTATGCTCATATACTTTTAATTATTTCGCTGTGTATGTTGTTGTATATATCAGCAATTGTAAGGATAGATTATTATAATTGTTCAGGCGGATTCATTATTTTCTATGTGCTCTGATTGATGTATGTGTATTACAGTTTTTCTCTTTATGTAAAGGTCATTGTTTATTTATAGATTATTCATTCCGTTGTGAAATTCTGTTATGTCTGTCCTTTCTTTAACTCTTCTATCTCCTTTCCTTTCCCCTAACAATCAGTCTTTCTGGCACTTGATTTGAGATACATGAATACAAAAGATGTACTAGTGTTGATTTTTGAGAGTCAAAAACTATGGTCGTCACATATGAATTATTAAATCACGCTCGTGTTCGTTTTATAATTAATTATTAATTAATTTCATTGATTTATTTATGTTTCTGCTTTTATACCTTGTCCCTTATTATATGTATATACACACAAAACTTTGAATTTGAATATGAACTATTCTTTTATGCAAATGGTATTTATTGTATTTCATGTTTATGCCTTTAATTTCAAATTCAAATATGTATATATATTATTTTGTTCAAAATTATTATATAGGTATCTCTCACATACGAACTTCATTTTCAATAAATAGAACATGAAAATGGGGTTAGAATCTTGCCATAAATACAACGGTAATATTCTCACACCCTAATTATCAATTATTAAATATTCATATTTTCATCTTTGTTATTATTTTATTATTTATTATTAATTTAAATATCTACGTCTAATTAGAGTGTATTTTAAGGGATGTTACGGTATTCCTCGAGATCTCGAGGGGGGTCCAGTTCTAATGACATCCTATATTCGGTGTTATCTAAAACTCCAGAAATAACTGCCATCAGCACCATCGATGGATCCAACCAGTCGACCTTAGCTGCTATGGCATCGAATCTTTTCCAGAAAAGCCTACACAGTTTCTCCAGTCATTCGCCCTCACTATTTTTAGTGTCATTACGATCTTAAGCCTCACGATATGGACCCGAAACTGTCCTATGAATCTTTCGATCAATCATGGCTAGTCGTTGATCGAGTTGCTTTCTAGTTGATTAAACCATAGAGCAATGATATTAAATAGAAAAAGTGGGAAGCACTTGGCCATCACTTCCACTGATGCCTCCAACACTTCCATATGTCTTATGTAATGCATGAGGTAAATGGTTGTCTCTCTCTTTCCATCATACGCGTCCAACACCGGCAATTTGAATTTCGATGATTCCTTAAGTTTTTGATATTTGGAGTGGATGGACTCAGTTTGAACTTTGCCCATATCTTGAATCGGCAAGCCGCCTGAAATAACATATTGGATGATTTCAACAATCCTGTTACCTAAGCAATTTTTCTCAGGTCGTCAACGCCTGAGTTAGAGCATTAAGATTTTCCAAGCCAAGTTTCTAACTCTATTTGTCGAGATCGAGTTGATGTTGGATTGATTTCTAGGAGCGATAGCTGCCCCTTGCCTACCAAGTCCACGTCACGGGCATGAGTCTCATCAACACGAGCTTTGTTCCTCGCTTCCAAGTTTCGAGCTGCTACAACATGTGGTCCAACGACAAAAGGTATGTCAGTAGGATTTAAAGGGGCGCCCGCGATCCGATATGGATTTCCAGATCGATACCGACACGGGACGGGTCTTGGAGGTTTGCCTCCAAACTTCTATTTTGCACTGTCATGTTGCTGAGACCGATTTTAGTGTCTTGCCTTCGTTTTCGTCCATTTCAACTGTTATAATATCTATTAGATCAAGGTATCCTGACGTTCGAAGCAAGACTTCAACCCGTACATAGACTTCCATATCTCCCCTCGTCAAATAGATAGAGGATTTTCCAGCCAAAGAGGCCTCCTAGAGGCTTTCTTCCCTTCCAGCCTTAGAAGTATACTTTCTCTTCTTAGCCATGGAGTTTATGTTTCTTAAACCGTTTGAGTCGCAAGTAAGTTGTGCTCCCTTCTTGACACACCAAAATATTAACTTGATTTTTTGTTCTATCAAGTCCAACAACCAGATGAGTAGAAACAAAGATAATATCTCACAGTCACATGTCAAATAAATGCGTACATGCAAATGAACAAAGCCTACATCCACTACTTGTAATCTATTGTTTATACTATTCAATTACTGATACAGTTGTGCATAAAGTAGAAGACTGAGGAGATAAGAGGTTGATTCTAAAATTGGCAGTGTGTTGGCCTCTCAGAGTCCAAATGATCCATTGAAATGATGTTGTGGAGGGGTATTTATAGGTGTAGGGCCAATCCGGGTCGGATAGGAATAGAAGCGGGAAATACAGAGTAATGGAGAAAGTGGGCAAAGTGGCGTAGGAGAGTAGGCTATGTCATTGTGGCTCGTCCAATCCAGATTGGTATGACCATATCGATCGATATCGGATTGGTAGACTTAAATGATATTGGTCCGAATCGAATCGGTATGGAGTCACTGATCCGATATGAGGCCCGAAACAGGTTTGTTTGCCTCGCCATTTCTCACTACTCCAATCCTAGATGGTGTCTGTGCCAACTTTGCCCATCTGAATGCCTGCATCAATTTGATATTTCTCAACCTGATCTGACTTCATTATGATGATGTCAATCCGAGATGAGAAGAGAAATACCAATCCAGGCCTACCAAGCTTATGCCGATCCAAGGCAGTAAAGTAGGCCAATCCAGTTTTGTGCATTCAACATGCCAAGTATATTTGTGATACATTTTACTTCAACCAAGCTTTCTCCAGTTCACGTAACTCCATGCTTGAGTCCCGAGCGATCTAGTGCAAAGGAATTTAAAATGTGACAGCCTTGCAAAAAGTCAGGTTAATATGAATTAATATACTTATATTCCCTTTGGAACTATGTAACATATACTTTGTTAGTTGTTGTATTAAATTGTGTTAACATAGTAATTAGTGCTTTCCCTCTTAAGTGAATTAATATATATGCATGTAGATATCTTTCCTCCTTTTCTTTTAGTACACATTTTTTTTAAAGTAATTCAAACTTATCCACAAATTTTCTGTATACAAACAAAATTTTAAACTTATTAACTAAAATTTAATTTACTCATGTAATTAATTATCAAAATAGGCTCAAAACCAAATTGTGCGCTACAGTAAATGGTCCGTGTCTCTTCAGTTGGTGTTTGTTTCTATTATTTTATACTCCCTCCGGTTCATAATATAAGATGTTTTACAAATTTACATGGAATTAAGAAAAAAATTCATTGACATTTTAGTCCACACTTAAATAAGTAGGTCCCATAAGTTAAGTTTCTTTTTATGTGCAGTCTAATCATCACTCCTCCTCTTTTCATGCATAAAAGACAACCATTAAACCTCTAACATTTAATATAGATCAAGGATAAAACAGGGACAACAAAACCAAACAACTTAAAACATCTTATATTTTGAATCGGAGGAAGTATATGAACTTAGAATAAAAATCTACATGCTATAAGTATAAAGATTACACCGGATTCCAAACTGCCAAAATTCTCTTTAGAGTGGGTGTTTGTAGAAGGAACTGTGTTTAGCCGTCTCCTCTTCAGCTCTAGGCTCCACGCAGCCTGACAGACCAAAAAATAAAGGCTGTTTGCAAATTTAATCTGAGTAACAAACATCGCAGAAAACAAATAGACGGTAACAGACCAGGGGATAGGATGTAGCCAAAGATACCAACAACATTTTGGCAGAAACCAAGCTATGGTGTGAGAAACAATGCATATTACACGTTGACAATTAAATATTACTCATCCCTTGTCCTGTTCTCTCAAGAATATCAAAAGTGAAAAGAAAAAAATGAGTTCGTTCTTTTTTAAATGCTTTCTTTGGATCTCTCTTTGTATGCATCCAACAATGACATAACGCGATGTCCTCATCTTCCTATATTTACACTCGTGCAAAATTATTAACCAGATATCCAGAAAACGATAAGTAAATGTCTGTATGAGTAAGACAAGGCACAAAAATCTCACAAAATGTGCATGAAGCTATTTATGAGAGCTCCCAGTGTTAGCAAGTAGGCTTTGATACTCGTTGCTATGCTGATATAAATGTAGTCTGTTGCAAGAGATAGTTACCTTTTACCTAAGACTTCTTATATATAAAAATAATAATTAGAAGCAAAGACCACCAATATAATCGCAATTTTTGAAGGGAAAAAGCAGCGCTTGTAGAACCATGACATTCCAAACCCACTTCTTATTCAATCAGAATAAAGAAGAAGAAAAATGCCTGGAAATTCAGGAATCAGGATAACTTCATGAAAATCACTGTAATTCAAGCAAGTATAATAGAACTTTCTAAAAAAACGTTGTAATTTAAAACATGGTAAGGTAATACAACAGCTTTCTTAAAATCTTGGTAACTCAGTTTGCTTTAAAATGGTTTAAGTATGTTTATTACCAGTGGCGGATCTAGGATCTAAGTTGAGGTAGGGCATAAACTTTTGTCTCACACCCTCAAGTAGCTTCAAGTTCTTCAATATATATACAAACCATTTTCCTACATAGCAAACCAACAAAGATGTGGAGACTTGCTTGGCAATATGGGCTGTCTTGTGGCCAGGTAGGGCGGATCCTTGTTTTCCAGGTAGGGCGGACCCTGAAATGTTGTCTGATTTTGCCATAAAAACATTTTTCCAGCTAGGGCATTGGCCTGAACGTGCATCCGCCCCTGTTTATTATCAGTCCTCCAAGTCAAGTGGGCAAAACGAGCAATATGGGTAGATGAGTGAGTAGAAACTCACTCCTAGTTATTCAGAGATATTTGTAAAGGCAACAAGCATGCGCTCCTTCTACTTAAAAAAAAAAAAAAAAAAAAATCAATGAATTTGGATATCTTCAGCAGATTATAAAAGCGTAGTATTTCTTTGCGTAAATACACTTTCTCAAAAATATAATATAATGCGTTTTGCTACTGTGACAAAACATTATTTTTATCAAAACGCCAGAGTAGTATATTTAAGAGGGGATTGAAGAAGCTAAAGGGGTATTATATTAATATAATGTATGATCCCTTCTAAAATTATATCTCCGATGTAGAATTTGATCCAAAAAAATCGTCAAAGTAGCATTTATGTATCAAAAATGTTGTAATGACAAAATCAAATATTGTCATAATCTACGACTACAGACATGGAATTCGGAGGGTTGACAGTGATAATCACCTAACTACCCCACTGAATTCCACTATTTTACCTATTTGCACTTTTTTTTTACTAATTTTTAACCCCGGCATACTAGCATCTTCCCACAAAAATGCTTTAATATCTGGTTTTGTTTTTGTCAAAATTTGAGGTAAGAGACACAAAATTTGGATGCCCCCACCATAGAACTCATATACAATTACCAAACTGCCCCCGGATATTCACAATTTGTACTAGTTAATTTGCATGTTTTACCGGGTTTTTCAGTCGGGCACAACAGCATCGATAAAAACATTTTTTTGTCAAAATGTCAGAATCATGTATTTAAAAAGAATTGAAGAAATTCAGCGGTAGTATAGTAATTTAATGTGCAACCCCTTCTAAAATTATGTTTTTTGTGCAGGGCTTGACAAAAAAAAGTTTTTTGTCATAGTAGCATTTCTGAAAATAATATTAATGCTATTATTAAAAGAAAACTAATAACAACGGTAACTTTACAATTTAAAAGTATGTGTCTACGTGCGTACAAAGTAAGCATCGGCTCTCCCTCGTTTTGGTAAACCTCAAATTCGATTGATTTAAGCTACATGTACTGTTGAGAGCCCATCCTTGCATATACAAAAATAGTGGGAGGTTCGAAGAAATTTGTCAAAGGAATAGGCCCGAAATTATATGAGCCGCTGATCATTAAGTTTGCCCTCCGCCATTGAACTCAAATTCGTACATCCCGCACTCCTAAATTCCGGGCCCTGTAGCACATCTGTTGCGTATATGTGTATAGAAGCAATGATTGACTACTAATCATTTTTGATACACCTCAAAGCTTTCATTTATATTTTTTATTTTACAAATAAAAAGAAAGAATATAGATGCACCCACACCTGTTTAACTCCAAAAGAAAAGAATTATACAGCGTCACGATTCTTTTTCTGAGAAAATAACATAATTGATGACAAACGGATTCGCTATCCCAAAATAAAGATGTATAATAAATCAAATCATTGCCATTGAACAGAAGGTCATGGAGATTTGGCAGCAAGCAGTTAAGACTAATAATAATAATCAAAGGAGTGCTACAGTCATCAACTGAAAGGTTACTTGTCTTTTATAGTGGAATAAGTTGTTAAATAACAACAAATCTCAAGTAATCGTCTGGTTCATTTATAAGACGTGTATAAGTGCATTGCATTGCACGGACAAACAAACTAAATAGTAATTAATTAACGAGACTTGATTTGGAGCTTTGTCAGTTGTATCAGCGTTTACGGACAAATGAGTGGCCGGCTCTTGACTTATCTTTAATTTGGTTTCACTTGATAGTAAACTTGCAGTGTCGGTTTCAAAGCCATTATTCTCATTCGTTAGACTAATTCCTTGAGTGTTTTTTGCTAGATTTAAAAGCATATTTAGATAGAGAGTTCACTTAAACAAACGGAATCATTATATATATAATACACAGAGCAAGTCTATTTAGACACAGTTCATGACACAAGTGACATATTCTGCAGTTCATTCTTATTTCATAACTAACGTCAGTTTCACGCTTATCTCATAAATTGCACTGTTAGTAAAAACTAGGTTAAAAAGGAAAAAGAGGTTGAGGTGGAGACTTGGAATAAAGGACTGCACTGCCAACGCTTTTCATTTAGCGATAATTTGTCTCTCAAACCATTACTGATGATCTGTCTCCCTGATCCTTAAAGAATTTGACGTCCCTGCAAGATGCAACTCAAACTCATGACCTCTTGCATAGTGTCTAAGAGCCTTAACCAAGCTGGATACGGTGCTTATCAAGAATATCGTTATTTTGGAACAAAAGTATATTAAGAATTTTTTTTCTAAATTACCTTTTTATTATAATTAGAAAAAAAGTACAAATTGTTCATGGAAAAAAAAAAAAAAAGAGAGGATGTTATGTTTGGACCACTGTAGTTATACAAAACACACTTTTGAAAGGGTCCCTTATAACATGGAGATGGAAATTGTCTTGGTTGGCATAGTCTGTAAAATTTGTTTGGTTTCAGGATTTCAGTTTCAGACTTTTACAACAACCAAGTGCACTGGGGTTCCAAAATATCAAAGATACTAAAACTATCTTTTTATTCTATCTTCAACTCTTCCAATTTTTATACCCTCTCTTTCCTCCATGTAATTTTTCAAATACAAATTGAAAAACCAAAACAAAACAAAATAAAAAAATTCGAAAGTTCAAACCAAATGGATAGTTTTTAAACAGACGAAACCTAACCAACCATATTTGCACGCGTTGTGTGCATGCGTATATATGAGTCATACAAATATATGCATGACTCTCCGTAAGATACTATGCATCAAACAATGAATTCACGTCATATATTTAAAAATTTAATTACCCTCATGTATTATGCCTGTCAAAAGTATTCTGTACTGCCATAAGATTCATAAAAGATGCTACCATGCTACTGTCTCTATATATACCATGCTAGTAGAAGCACAGATTGGCTCAAAGTTACTGACTGGATATAAGCTAAGAAAATGTCACAATTTTGGAAATGGTATCACATTCAAAACATGATATATCTGATATACCAACCAACAAAATAATAAATATGGTGGAACACTGGATGCAGTCAGTTACTATTGTGTAGTCAACTGTTGATATCAAATCTTCTGCCTATATGCTTCAATAAATCCATACGTGTGGAACAATTCTGCCTGACCTTTGTTTTTCTACAAACAATAATTACAAAAGGTAAAGTTTCAAAGTTTTGTTGACCCTTAATTTAGAAACACTGAAAGAAGCAGTAAATGAAATGGAAAAGGAGATGATATCCCCAGATCCATTTCAGACAAATAATTTCCTAATTATATACCACTTTTCAGTAAGGTATATTCTTACACTCGCCTTGTACATGTATATATAGATCTCCTATGGAACTCTTACTGATGTATATAAATATAGATATTAGAATAATAATAGCATTAAAAATATTTTCTACAATAACGGGAAAGAGAAAGAGAAAAGAAGAAAATAAACATTTCTTATTCAAGTTTTGACCTTAGACCAATTCCAAGTTGAATTAAACAGAAACTCTTAAACAAAAGTAATGGCATAAAGCATATATGTGGAAAAAATGAGACTGAAAAGATGTGTGTGCATATATGCATTACTCAAAATATGATAAGCGCGAAACTAAAGGCTCTAAGGGGGGTTAGAGATTAGAGTCCCGACCCTCCGCTAGCTACACGCATCTTGGTACACCTCATCTACAAAGTATTGACCTTAGACCAATGTCAAGTTGAATTAAACAGTAGAGCCCTTAAACAAACGTAACGGCATAAAGCATATATGCGGAAAAAGTGACACTGAAAAGATGTGTGTGCATATATGTATTACTCAAAATATGATAAGCATGTTAAATTAAGGGCTCCAAGGGAGAGTCGCCGCTAGCTACCCGCATCTTGGTACACCTCATCTACACTGCTGAAATTTTAAGAACTATGCAACTTGAAATCAAATGAAAATAAATGGATGTTTTTTACATGACTCGAGATCCTCCTCGTAAAAATTTTGTTGGTATAAGGTTCTAATATATCAA
Source organism: Allium sativum (assembly GCA_030737875.1). NCBI lineage: Eukaryota > Viridiplantae > Streptophyta > Magnoliopsida > Asparagales > Amaryllidaceae > Allium > Allium sativum. The sequence goes on from CM060911.1 coordinate 198,679,421, forward strand.
AATAATAATCCAAATTAAGCTTTAAATCTACGTTATAGCGATTGGTGTTAACAATTAACCTGGCATTTTCAAACTGCTGAAAGTTTTGAAATAATCTCTTCTATTGTAAGCATGATGTTTCATAGTGTATATTTAACATTCATAATTTGATTCAGTATCGTGTAGCTTTAAAGCCGTGTGGCACTTTAGAATTGGTGTAGTGATAGAGGAATCACATACACCTCCATACGCATGGGGAGATCTCAACATAGTTGGAGACTCTAGATGAAATCTATCAAATAAACTTACTGAAAAGTATATCACATTAAGATGTTAAATAATATCGACCTATTTCAAACCATCGTGCATTTTTGAGGCTTTGGATTAGCAAAGCATCGTTGCTATTCAATATTTAAAACAATAATAGGAGATATGCGTGGATTTAAAAACTTTCTCATCATTTTGAGTTGTTTAAAAAAAATAACCAAAGTAGGGTAAGTTAGATTTTTTTCTCAAATTTTTAGATGCAGAATCGATTAATAAACCATCTAATTCAAGATCATTTGATATCATTTTTAAGTCGATAATACAGCTAAATTACTTAAAGTTTCAGTTGATATAGTTGACCTTAGATAAGATTTTATCAACTTTAATTCCGTAAAACTTCTTTTAGCAAAATCACCAATTACTCATACTGCAAGAAAAATTTTATAAGCTATATATGCATTCATCAAAAAAATTCATGTAACCTTTTCCCTTCTATGGAAATTGGGTACTTTACATACATGTCGCCTGTGTAGTATAACATACTACGTAATAAGTGAGCTGAATCCAATTCAAATCCATGAAATCTTGCACCATGTCGAAGTGTTTTAATCACTTGGACAATGATGCTTGTCATTGTTAACATAATTAATTTTAAATATTCTACGACAATCGAATACGTTAATAACTGTTAATTAAACCTCATTGAACTATTTTTTTTTCTATCAATTACTAAATGCAGGTTCTAATTCCATTTCCTATGCAAACCTCTCTACTGTGGAAATTAAAAACCAGTATAAGCCTCATGGCATGCGCTGTGCCCATAAACTATTTTCCTACTAATTCATTGTGTATGTCTAACACATTCAAAAGAAATTGACTTTCGTTAGATCATATTTTTAAGCGAATTAAAATTTGTTACAAATATTTGTAAATGGACCATTTGAATTAGTTAAAAAAAAAATTGATAGATTATTCTTTTGTTGTGTGAATAATTGCACAAATTGCTCAGATATCAATCTATTGTGCAAAATATTAATTCGATTTGCACGAACTCCAAAACTGCATAGCAGAATACAAAAAGCCCAGAAAGATCATACAAAAAGAGTATATAGTTTGTCAACTAATTATCAACAGTCAACTCAATGAAAAACAATTATCAAACAAAACAAAATAAGAGAAAAGACACAAAGATTTAAGGTGGTTCGGCTATGCCTACGTCCACGGACCCAATAACTATTCTTTATTTCACTGAAGAAAATACAAAAGAGAACACAAAAGAGAAATTGCAAAATTATAGATAGTAGATAAAGAGACTAACCTATAATTGTAAATTGAAAATTCGATTTCAACAAGTACGCACTCAAAACCCTAATTGATTGACCATGGAAAGAGTACTAAACAAGAGGATAATGTGGATGTCCTCTCACATTCACTCCACAAATATGAAGATTTAAACAGGCTTCAGAATGAATGATTGGTTGGAGATGAAAAATAATAATTTCTTGATTGTCTTGAAACTTTTTCAAATGTCCATGATTTGATTGTAGTGTAAATATGATGTAAAGATCTTGGTTTCCATACGTTTCTCCCTTGCTTGATTCTCTAAGCCTATTATAAATGTACTTCTTTCCTTATTTATAAATCCATTGATTGATTAACTGATTATGTAATCAATATATTTCTTTTTAAAATATCCTCTCAAATATTTCTACATATAACATAATTGATTGATTGAATCAATTAATTAATTGCTTTCTCTCTTAAACAAATAATATTTGAATCACGTAAATTCAACACTACACCTTGATTCAAATATAATCAAATCTCAACAAATTGTTGGGTCTACACCATCAAGCTCAATGTGAACTACTTCGGGCAATATTGCCCAAACAAAGCTTCCAAATCTTTCTCAAGCATAAGAAATACCAAAAAATCTTCGAAAAATCCAATGAAGGAGACAAACTTGTAAATACATAAATCTGAGAGATTAACGAAGACTTCATAGCGTGTTTCACCTTCTCCATTCTATATTGAGTAAGGACATATTCAATATTATCTACTTCAACCTCTTTTTCAAGAATTTTACTCGACTTCACCAAGTTTACCTTACCTTATCAAACTCAACACCAAGCTCCGCACAACAAATAACAAAAGAAGTTAAATTATCACATCTACTATGCTCACAAACAAGACCAACATAAGCAAAAGGCTATAACTGCAACTGAGCTCCACCTAAAGTCTGAATATATGAAATCTTCTCATCAACCATGGTATCATCGGAAATGCCATTTTATCCGAATATGGAAACAATCTGGTGACTCTAAACGTGTTTGAAAATTTTATGTCTTCCTAGCGTCATCACTTGATAGAAGTTCCACCTTCAATAAAGACCTCTCATAAAATATTGCATGTCTGCTAATCACAATTCTCTTAGTTTTTTGCATCATAACCTATACTTCTTCATTCTTTCTCCATAGCTTAACAAAATGTGCTAGCTTCCTCTAGGCTTCTACTTATCATGTCCCTCGTCTTTCAAATAAGCTGAACAACCAAACACTTTAAGGAATGAATAGTCAACATGCTCTCTTTTTCATACTTCTTCCGGAATCTTCATATCTATCGCAATAAAAGGTGTACGGTTGATGAGAAATACTGCCATAGATATCGCTTCTGCATAAAATTCCTCTTCTAAACCAGCAGTCAATCTCAAGCTCATAACTCTTTCCCATAATATCTGACACATGCTCGCCGTCACTCCAAAAGAATGCGACTTAGTAGAAAAATCTCTAAATACATGCTCGGACGCACGATAGTTAGTGAATTCTTGTGACGCAAATTCACTACTATTGCCAATTTTAAGAACCCATAACTGCTTTTGCGACTTTTTTCAGCTAAGGTCTTCCCCCTTTTGAAATTGAGCAAATATTCAGATCTGGGCTTTATGAAATAAACCCGAACTTTCCATGAGAAATTATCAACAAATAAGACGAAGAAAATGGCCCCACTAAAAGAAACAATCGGGGTGGGTCCCCACACATAAGAATGAACATACTTTAGAAGCTATGTAGCTTTAGGTTTTCCAACATCAAATGTGACACGCTTCTTCCAAAAAGAAGAATCTCCACAAAAGCTAGGCTTTGATTGAAAATCAACAACAATTAACATACGCTACTTTAATACTTCAAGACTCTCCTCATCAACATGACCTAAACATAGGTGTCTTAACATAGTAGAATCTAGAACACTAGAATCAGTAGTACCGAATCTTCCAAGACTCTGCTTCACGAAGAATCTAAATAACATCGACTTGCACCCCTTTTGTCACTACTTTCGTCACTACCAAGGAACACTTCGATACTCTTAAATTCCCTCCATCTATTATTATCATCATACAAAGTCTAGTCAAAGCTCCATCTGACAACAAACTCTTATGCAGCATCGGAACAACTCTAACATCCGTGATAGTTCTAATAACACCATCATGCATCTTAAATCTCATACTTCCAACGCCCACAACATGACAAGATTGTCTCATTTTTCAAACGAACTGTTCCACCATCAATCTTCTCACAATTGACAAAACAACTCATATCTGACGTCATATGAAAAGAAGCTTCAGAATCAATTATTCAACTTATAATCTTTAAAGGTGATATAGAAAATAATGATGTATCAACTATCGCATCTATTTGATCGTATCTAACTGCCGTCAAAATTGAAGTTTTCTCCTTCTTCTTTCTCTTCTTTCTAAGAGCTAAACAATTTCGTATGAAATGTCTTTTCTTCTTACAATAATAGCAAGCACCTCTTCTAGAACTCATGAAGTGGGACCTACGCATATCTCCTCCAAGGAGCTTTTGCATTTTATCTCCTTCTCTAAGTGAATGAAGTTGTTGAATAACACCGTCATTAGTCTACTTTGACCTTCCATGTCCCAAAAACTTTTCTTCTAACAAATTTGGTGACACCATAATTTTTCATACCACTACTAAAAGAATTAGCTATTGTTAACTAATCATGAACAAGACAGCTATCTCCGATATCAATCTGTTGTGCGATTAATTGCAAAAATTGCTCCGATATCAATATGTTGTTCAAAATATTAATTTGATTTGCACAAACACCAAAACTGCACAACGGAATGCATAAGGCGCAGGAGGAATATAAAATGCGCATCTACCTTGTCGATTAATTATCATCCGCCAACTTAATGAAAAATAATCACCAAACAAAACAAAATAAAATAAAAGAAGAAGACACAAACATTTAATGTGGTTCAGTTATGCCTATGTCCACGGAAGAGAGTACAAAAAAGAACACAAGAGAGAAGTTACAAAATTATAGGTAGTAGATGGATTGACAAACCTATAATTACAAATTGAATAATCAATTTCAACAAAGACTTGTATGCACTTAAAATCCCTAATTGATTGACCATAGAAATTTGGGTTTACTGAAGAAGATAATTGTGGATGATGAAGAGAATTAATTTCTTGATTGTTTTAAAACCTTTCCAAATGTCCATGATTTGATTGCAGTGTAAACAGAAAATAAAGATCTTGGTTTCCATACGTTTCCTTCCTTCCTTGATTCTCTAGGCCTAATTATTTATTTTTTCATATTACAAAATCAAACGAATTTATAATTTTTTTTTCCTCATTTATAAATTCATTGATTGATTAATTGATTATATAATCAATATGTTTCCTCCCAAAATATCCTCTCAAATATTTCCACATATAGCATAATTGATTGAATTAATTAATTAATTGCTTTTTTCTTTTAAATAAATATTTGAATCACATAAATTTAACTACTTTTACGTAATATTAAAGTTCGGTAATATCTGTAAATGGATGTTCATTGATACAAAAATGTGTGATGCTAAAGTAACCACAACTACTATTAAAAATTAAAAATATAAATATGTATGGATTACTTGATCAACCGTTATGTCAGCATAAGTGTAATAGAGAATAAAGAACCAATTTTCTTCCACATAATGTCTGACCGCCTGGCCTTGCCTTGTGTCTCCGAATTGCAGGGTCGGCCAAGCAGAATATGTATTATTGATATCCTGCATGATAAAGTTACTCATGTCATTGTGTCTCCGAATTGCAGGGTCGGCCAAGCAGAATATGTATTACTGATATCCTGCATCATAAAGTTATTCATGTTATCACGTTCAGTCATTTAACAATGTGACATGTGCATAAGAGCAAACCCTAGCAGTTAAGGCGAAAATAACGAGCTAACACACAAAGCAGGAAGCTAACCAAACATAGCATGTGTGTAAAAAAACCTAGATTGAGGTATATAGTGCACAGTATGTATATGCATGCATTTTTACATATGCATGACTTGTCTGCAAGTGGTCAAATAAGAAAATGCAAATTAAGAGAGGTCTGTCTATTGATGAAAGTTTCTCCATTTAAGAAATTCAACTGCTGCTTACCATAATCTTACTAAAACACTACAAAACATGTGAAATTAAGATACGTATTTATGGCTGACCAAGGAGATCACAGTAACACAGTGAGGCATATAGGAATACATGTTTTGTTAATGCATGAGTTTGATAAAACCATGATGTAAGAATCTATCGCACAAACTTGGATATACAAATAACATGCACCAGCTAATAATAGGAAATTTATAATTACATCAGATTTAAGAAAGTCATCCATTAAAATTATGGCATTTTGCACTTGATCAGAAGATAAGAGTATCTTAATACTTCCGTTTATACTATATGTAAATCAAAAGAAAAATCAAAGGTGTGTACGTGTCAGTATAGAATACATGAAATCTGCGAGGGATTTAATAGTTTGCAATGAGCCAACAAGGAATAATAATAAAGAACAACCATATAGAATCAAGAACCCGATAACATGGGGTGTGTCAAATCAAGAAATTTTGTACATCCTTCTAGCATGGTTTTTGTGAAGTATACTTCTAGGTTATATTCAAGTCGACAATCTTTGCTCAGGACTCATGATAAAAACATCTCTAAAGTTGGCATATGAACGTTGTGGCTGTTGATCATGAGGGTAAAAATTGAATATTTACACTAGCTACATTGACTGTCTCATGAGCAAGGTATAGGTTAGCTTATCAATATACACGTCAAGCAAGTATATATGGAACAAAAAATTACAAAGCACGTTCTTAATAAAAGCCGAAAACATCTAGCTAATGACTGAAGAGGAATGTTTTGTAGTTGTCACGTGATTGATAGAGAACATACAATAATTGATAACATACCGTTAATAATTGATTGATCAATACTTTCAGTAAATCATGTAGCAAATGTAATATGCTTAGGATGTGTTTGGTTCACCCTTTTTAATTCGATTTTCGTCAATACAAAATTGAAAATGGTGTACGTAAACCATGAAAAATGACCATTTTAGAAAATAAAGCTAACATAAAACGAAAAACAATTTTTTATTTTATTTTTCATGTTTTCGAAAACAACAGATAAACGACACACAATTCATCCTTTCGTCGTCCTCCAACTTCTCCGTCGTCTCATTCATGTTCCATCCATCCCCTTCGTCATCCGTTTACTCTTTCCATTTTGTGTAGCTAATGTTGAAACTCAAAATGTAAAACAAAAAATAAACCAAACGCCACTTTAGCGTTCCTCAATCACACCGTACCTTACAAGTGTGTTATTTCTTTAAAATTATAACCATCCTTAAATTTTGAAAATGCAAAAGCATAAGACTTCCATTAAAAGGTATCTCAAACAGTAACTTTGAGCAAGTAGAATTTGATTAATTTTCACTAACAAAAAGAACTCTCATGTAAGACTATTATGTATTTTGAGGTTTTACACATCAGTCCTTACCTAGGAATTTTCTGACTTATGATTATATCATTGTTTCTAAATCAATATAAGACCCCACAATTCCACAACAAACCAAATCTAAAATAAATAATCCATAATTTCCTGTCTTTAAAACCCCACCATATCTATTCTTCTAAACTCCAATCTCATCAACCCCATACTCCTCTTCCCAAGATAAAAACCCTAGCCTTCTCCATCCAATACCAATCTTCCTGCTTCTTGCACCCCACTATCAAACATACACAAAAAAATTTAATGGAATTTTAAAGTGAAAAAGAATGCACGTGAACTGATCATCACACATTTCAACAAGAAAAAAAATAACACACACGCACACAACCAAAACACAATAGCAAGTTTCAAATAATGAAGGATGAGCTCAAAGGAGCAACTGCAACCACCCACTCCTCAATCCCAAACCCAAACCTTTTCCAATACTCACCACCACAACCACCGCTTGGGCCACTCACTGGCCTCCACCTAGCAACCACTGTAGATGCCTCATGCATAGAAAAGCTCCTTCTGCACTGTGGTGCCGCACTAGAGAACAGCGACGCGACCCATGCACAGCAGGTCATGTGGGTCCTCAACAACGTAGCCTCCTGCACCGGCGACCCCAACCAAAGGCTAGCCTCCTGGTTCCTCAAGGCCCTCCTCACCCGCCTATGCCCCACCCCTAGACTAACCCGAACATCTTCATCCAATCCCATGACAGTCACAGATTTAGCAAGCTACATCGATCTTACCCCATGGCACAGGTTCGGATTCTCCGCGTCCAACGGTGCCATCCTCAGGGCCGTGCAAGGTGTCTCTAAGATCCACATCCTCGATTTCGGCATCATGCATTGCATGCAGTGGCCCACTCTGATAGATTCCCTAGCCAAGAGGCCGGAGGGCCCACCCTTGATGCTTAGGATTACGATCCCAACGGAACGGCCCCCCGTCCCACCATTGCTTACTGTACCAATAGACGTAATAGGACACCGACTAACTAACTTTGCCAGGTCGAGGAATCTACCGTTCGAGCTGCATGTGGTGAACAAAGAATTCACGTGTGCGCAGTTCAATCCATTGTCCTTCGATCTCCATGATGATGAGACGATCGTCGTGAACTGCCAAAGTTGGTTGAGGTATCTATCAACCAAGGACGAGTTCCTGGACTCGATCCGGGAGCTGAATCCTACGATCGTGACTATTACTGATGATGATGCTGATTTGGATTCACCTAATCTGACAGCAAGAATCATGGCATGTTTTAACTACCTGTGGATTCCTTTTGATGCGCTCGAGACATTTTTACCAAAGGACAGTGCACAGAGAGCGGAATATGAGGCGGATGTGGGACAGAAGATTGAGAACTTGCTCGGGTTTGAAGGGGAGGAGAGGATAGAGAGGTCGGAGTCGGGGGCGAGGATAGTGCAGAGAATGAAGAGGGCTAATTTTGTAAATGTATCATTCGATGAGGAGGTGGTGAAGGAAGTGAAAGGACTGCTGGATGAGCATGCAAGTGGGTGGGGGATGAAGAGGGATGAGGAGATGATGGTGCTGACTTGGAAAGGCCATAGCTCTGTGTTTACTACTGCTTGGGCCCCCTATGGATTCAATGAGTAGGATGATTTTGTTGGGATTTGATGGAATGTGATTTTTTTTAGACATCTTATATGATGGGAAAGGTTAGATTATTAACACATCATGAATGTCAGTGGAAGATGGAATTGTATCACAAGTCTATTTCGGTAACAACCAAAGAATATACCCATAGAACTAAACAGACAAAACTTACGGTAGAACAACCAAATCCTTGATTAAACTTTTGATTTGGATTGCGGATACAAAGACCTTAATGTCCAGATTTCTTTTAGTACCTTTGCACTACGGGAGTTGTGGATGGAAGTCTCTAGTTTGCCTTCACGGATAAAGGGATTTCTATTTTTATTTTCTAAGGTTAGTATTCGTTGTTTGCATCGCACATAGGATTCCAAAGTCAGAAGATCACTGCATCCGACATTCATTGGCATCTTGCTAATCAATACATCCTCAAGGTCCCAGGTATGTACTTCGGTGGTTCATACACTTAAGTTTTTAAATATATTCTATGATAAAATTTATTTCAAGAATGGTTTTTTATTTAATGTATTTAAGTGGATATGTGCACGCTATTCAAAATGCTTGATTATATTATCTTGCACTTTTAAGGTTCGGTAAAATGTCAATTTTGATAAATTCATAAGTTCTTGTTTAACCGAAGTTATTCACACATTCCCGTTCCTAGAGAATCTATTTTGATAAATTCTAGTTGTTTCTTTCTTTCAAATTCCATAAATTCACTCTTTTATTAAGAACACATGTTTCCTCCTTCCACGTTCGCATGCAATTGCCAAATACCTCCCTGCATACTACCATTTCGTTTCGCTACATAACTTTATTTCAACATGCCAAATCCCCTAAATCTCAAATCTTTCTTTTACCCAGACTGATTCAATTCAAGTTCCTAATATACAGTAAGCATTTCTTTCTTTTTTCTGCAAGATAATGATCCCCTACCAATTTTCATCCAACACAATAAAACAGGTGTGATGTTTATTTTCCTCAAATGTTATATCACACAAAAAAGGCTTACAACTCAGACTCTTACATTCACTACATAACTTGTTATATTCACAACAATTGCACAAAGCATAGTGCCCGATACATCACAAATCATTCCTTTAAGCGCGAGCAGGTAAAAACTATTGGAATTAATTTTCCCAAAACATGGTGGAAGCCTTGTACAATCAGTTGTATAATTAAAGCGAGAAGATTCAAACGATGAAGGTGTAAAAGGTTGTACCAGGTATAAAGTTGAGATATATCAAGAAAACATGTTAGGTTTAAAAACCTTTTCTGGAGATATATTCAAATCTTCAAAGTTGATTTACTCTCATTGTTGTATCATTAGGGGGAAAAACATTGATCTTTCCAATATAAATAAAACAAAAAAATAAAAAATATTATGATCCATATAATTCGGAGCCGGTGGACAGAATAGAGTATTAATTTGCACTAAGCACTTAGGACTTGAACTTAGACTATACGCTAATTTTTTTGATTTGGTTTACAAGAGAACTAATCAAGTTAACCTTTTTACATCAAAGTTGCTAAAACGGGTGCTAATTTAAAGTTTATTGGCGGGCACAGAGCAAAAATAACTATAAGGAGATCTACTATCTAATAGCGCTAAATGAAAAGACATAGCGGTTGAAATGTGACAAGCCTTTAGCGGGACTTTAAGCACATCAATCAAGTATAGGTAAAATCAAACGAGCCAAAGCAATCAAACCCAACTCCAACTTCACAGCTGAACGCAATATAAATAAACAATCATCAAAGATGAACAGAAATTTATAGTGGTTGCACTATTGACATAATTTTATCATCCACTTTGCAAGAATCTTATAAACATTGCAAGGAGAGTATACAAAGAGATTGATAAAGGAGCAAATTAAAGATGAACTAGTTTCTATAACCATTGAAACTTCAAATGTAATGACGTATTGGTAGTATCAAATCATTTTCAGTCGTCCAATATAAACTCCAGCAGATCCAAGGATCGAGATGCAAGAAGCCATGAAATTTTGGATGAAATGCCTTTTAAAAAAATCAAATCAAATCCAAGGCTTCAAGCCTGCAATGACCGACTTATAAGGGTCCAATGGTTGATCACAAGGGATTCAAAAAACAATTTAAAGCCCCTAACTTCCCAGAGGCTAACCATGAAGGGTCGCCAGGCCTAGCGACCGATCATTTAGCAATCATAGCTCAATCACAGGAGCTACCAGATATCTCATTCAATGCTAAGTTGAACTTCAATTCTTTATAACTTCCAAATCGCTATTCCAAACAATGCATCTTCAATATCATTTCGATTGTGATGAAATTATCTTTAACTTTAGTTAGTTGTACGGCATATTTCAAAATAAGTTAATTTTACTCAGAGTTTTGGTTTTTGAGTTAAATTAGAGTTTTTATCAATATGAGTTCATATCTGAACAACTTATGGGTAGTAAATATTGACTGTAGTTTTTTATTGCTGGTTATTACAGTATTGTTGTTAATTGATAGATCATTGGGTTTGAAAGGATTTTAAAGAATTTGAAGAAACTTAGTTAAAATTGTATGGGTTTGAAGAGAAAAAAAGAAATAAAGAGAATATGGATATGGATTTGGAAATATTAGAGCATCTCCAACCAAAAATTGGTTGGATATCAGATTCTATGGTTTTACTGAAATGTAACCCCGAGTTTTCTCCAACTATAAATAAACTAAGCGCTTTTTGAACTAGCGTCTAGTGTTCAGGCAATTGATCAACCAACGCCCAGTGTTTAGTCGTTGAAGAAGCGCTTAAGCTTTAGAAATTATAATTGTTAAATGCGTATACGATTTCAAGCATTGATTGAACAAACGTCCAAGACTCAGACATTTGTTCAACAGACACTTGGTAACCGGACGTTTGTCCAACAGACAGTTCGATAACAAAAAACATAACTAAAATCAGTTGGAATGTAACCGATCAAGGAATTACACTTTGTTTAAGATTGAAAATGAATGTACATATTATATTTCGTAATATGCAACCAACTGTTGGAGATGCTCTTAGTGGGTGTAGAAAGACAAATCTTTACTATAAGTCTGAAATTATCAAAAACCGAAGCATCAACAAATTCTTGTAGAAGGCTTAAATTTTAGTATCATAAGTGCAACTCAACGAGAGAAGTTGATCGGTACCAAAACTTGATAATAAAATTCACTACTACCAAGTGAAATTATGGTTTTAATTGATAGTACAAAATCGTTATGCATGAATTTTGGTACAATGTTGACCTGTGGTAGTTGGAGATGGTGGATGAAATCTACTCAAAACTGAAGCTAGAACAATGGTGCAATCATTTGCATTGCAGTGCAACATTTTTTGGGATAATATTAATCATTTTACCAACACACATATATTTAATAGTGAAAGTGTATATATAATATTTCCATTTATATAATGTTGTTGCAAAAGAAAATCATTAATGGTGCAAATAATTTTAGCATGATTATAGAATAATAATTATGCTGCAAAAAACAAGGCATTTCCAAACATATTATTCCAGCTTTTTAGTGTACTCAATCCAGTAAGAACATTTAAATTCATTGAAAAATATATATTCGATAGTGGTTAACATCATTTTGAACAATAATTACATAGTAATAAAAAAAACTTGCTTTCATTATATACGAATCATGCATGACTAATGATTTTTTGAATACGGACCTGAATCAGAGCACCTATGATATTTTCTAGCTGATTAGTTAAGAAACTAAAAATCAGAGCGCCCATGTTTGTGAGAGAGATTTACCACATAAGTAAAAAAAAATCACACAATGATTACTTGTGGAACAAATTTCTTGTTCATATTTACACAAACTACTAAAATTAACATATTGGGCAAATAATATTTCACAATTCACAGGAAAAACCATTAGTAGATAAAAAGATAAAATGAAGCACAATATATGGTGGCCGTTGGATTACGTTATGTATTTTACATATAAGGTTGAATTCATGGGGTAATTTAATAAATTAATAAAATGATGGGGCAACTAATTGATATGGGTTAAAATTATTAAAGATTTGTAATGAAGAAAATTGAGTAAACATGCGTGCGCAAAGGAATTATTTTCATATAGGGCCTCTTTCGGCCAAAGCACATATATGTCCCATGTTATCCCATTTTTGCCTTCATCTTTCATTCACTTTTTTCATTACACCAAACAAAAAAAGCTTGAGATGCTCTTTAATGGCTTCTCTATAATGTTTCGCACCGGAATTTTATCATCAAATGGAAGAAAAGCAAACAACCAAGGAAAGAGAAAAGGTATGAAAGCTTTTTTTTTTCTTTGTGTTTATGAGTCACCTTAGTGTACATGATGAGTGCAAGTGGTTCTCTATGATGAATTAGGTACCGTTTGCAAGCCGAAATTACCATGTTAAGTTGGCGTGTGCGTCTGACGCGTCCCGGGGGTGGGGCCCACGCTTTTAACCCTTCAAAGTGTAACGTTGAAAAATTGTCGTTTGCATTTGACGCGTCGGACGCATCAACAGATGTTCCCCCAACGCTCGTTTCCCTCCGTTTTCTATTTATACCTTATCAATTCTTTCACCATTTCCATCGTTTTTATCATTTCCTTCATCATTTCACCATTTCCTTCACCAAACAAGTACAAATCATGAATGTCAGTCCTCCTGTCGGGTCATAGGATGCTATTATCATTGCGTGCTTGGTTGTACGTCGCGATACGGACGACTACGAGAAATAGGAAGTGGTGGTGTGCTTGACGGAGTATCAAAGCAGAGGGCGCAACTCATTTCTTCCTCTACTGGACGACCATAACAACTTAGGAAATGTGTCCTTTATTCTGTTGATAAGCTTATGAGAAATGCTCTTAAGTTGTGTTTTTTGTATTTTCTGGTTTTTAATTCTATATTTTAATTTATTTACTTTGTATTCTGCTCTTTTTTGTATTACGAAATTTGAATTCTGCAATTTATATTCTGCATTCTACTACTTTATTAAACACAAACAAATAAATAATAAAATAATAACAATACTCATTTCAATTTGCCTCTTTCATAAAAAAAACGCATTCCCCGTTCGTGAAAATGTCCTTTCCCGAGCCCTTTCCAAATAAACCTTCCAAATACCCATTTCATTTACAAACGCAACCTTAATGTTTCGAATGTCGTTAGAAGGATTGTATGTGCATACACTTGATTAAATGATAAAAAAAATAAGGTGAATCTCTAAACTCTTATTTTGAGCTTAGAAAGATTTGAATCGAATCATAATGATAATTTACGATTATTTGAAAACAGAGTTCTCATGGAAAATATATGCATATAAATTTTAATATATTAGAAATGATTTTTTTTTTAAATGAAGAAAGAAACTTACCGTTTTATCTTTCACCAATGTATTTTGTGGAGATAATGATCTTACGCATTTATGCATATTTTTAGGATTTTCTTAAATTATTTAGAATGATTTTTTGTAACCACCTGGATTTATAAGCAAATATTATTTAAGATTGATTTGAAATTTTGATCTTTACAATTAAAATTTAATTTATTTTGATTATATGAAATCAATGAATGTGATTTTGGATTCAAATAAAATTTGATAACAGAAATTAATGGTTGTTAATCCTGATTTTATGTGTTGAACATATTTAATTTAAATTATTATTTGAATTTGAATTCATGCTTAAAAGTTAAAATTTAAATAATAAAATTGTAATATTAAGTAAAAAAAAAATCAAATCTATTAAAATAGATTTTAAAAAAATCAATTTTGGTCAAAATTTGAATTTGAGCTGAAGTTTTAAAATATGAAATTATATACATCTATATTGAACACTAGTTGTCCATCAATTCTCGTTTCGTAAAAATCCAATTTCGTTTGCTCTAATTGTGCCTTTTTCAGCCTGTAAAATGTGCAAAAGGCACAATTGCGTGTTCAACTTTGCACTTTTTCTTTTCTGGGCTTTACTATGAATCATAACTTAGTTTCTTAAGAAAGCTTCATATACCACATCATACCTCGGTTTAAATTTTATGTTAAAGATATCAAGCTAGGGACTTCGCTCGAGATTAAAATGTAGATGTTTCTTTTTTGTGTTTCATTTCTCATCTTCTCCGATAACCTTCTATGCTTTCCTTCTGCAGCCCATCTTCCTCTCTAAAATTTATCTCTTCTTTCTTTCCTAAATCAAATCTAGGTAAATCTTTAATTTGTTTTCTTTTGTTTTGTTTTCTAAACCTCCTCTATTTTTCTAATCCTACTTCTAATTTCAAGATTCAAATTGATTTGCGAATAGTGAAAACCTAAATCTAAAAATGCAAACAACCATGATTTGGGTTGTATTGATAACTTGTGTTGATTATCAATGAAACTATGATTTGGGTTGTATTGATAAATATTGAAATTGGAATTAAAAATTGAAGTAATTGAATGAAATTGAGTTAATTAATTTATAATTGGAATTTAACATGAATTAGGTGATGCATACCTAGTGCTAAAGGCTCCCGTACTCAAGCGCGACAGAACTTCCCAGGCAGTCTCCCGTCCTAGTACTATTCTCACGGCTTTCCGGGCTCTGGAGGTGGTCGATTAGTGCGCACAGCCTTTCCCTCGCATATATGAAGAGACCGGGACTCAAACCTGTGCGCTCCAGATTACCAGTCGGGTAACTTTACCGTTGCGCCAGGCACCACCTTTTAACATGAATTAGGTAAATAACCAAATTTGGAATTTAATATAAACAAAACTGATTTATAAAGTTAATTTTGAATTCTATTTTAGACTATAATAAAGTTAATAAGTTTTTGAATTGAATTAAAAATAATTATTTGAAATTGGGATTTTATATATATTAATTAACCTGTTAAAATAGTCATTTTGCAAACAGTCTCGGAACTAGACGAAATTAGTTTCATCGAATCCGAAATATTGAAATATAGCAAAGTGTCAAGTTCCATGACGATTGGAATTTTTATTTGGTCGTGCGCGCTTAAAATGCTTGATGATATTATAATTGAATTGAATATCCACCGGTAAGTAGTCTTTTACCTCTAACCTAATCACAAATTTCTTTCTTTCTCTGAAACGAAACGTTTTGCAAGCCTCATCCTCCTCAATTTCTTCAACAAATTAAATAAAATCCAATACTCAATGAAATTCAACGATTTTGGATTCATTGGATTCGTATGATTGAGAGCATCAACATGGCATGTTTTGTTTTGGGTGTGATCAAATTCAGGTTCGCTCCATTTTTCCAGTGTGAAGCTAGGGTTAGGGGCTGGAAGCGATGCAGTAGGTGTTAGGCGAGGTCCAGGGTGACGTTGAGATGGTGGCGTCGAGAAGCACCTATTGACAAAATTTGGTGGAGTTCCAAACACAAAAGTGTCGCACGTTGTTTGGGGGGTTGCTGCTGGGTCTTGGTCGGTTTTGGTTGCATGCAATCGGATTAGGGGTTGCCGAGTCGAGTAGGTCGAGTTCGAGACGAGTGACGCGTTGGCAAAGTCCGTTTGTCAAATGGAGAATTGAGGCTCTGTATCACTGCAGCTCATGCACGACAAAAACGAGCTGGGCATGTGCAGGCACTTGGGTTTCAAAGTGAAGAAGGGGTGACGTGGCAAAGGGTATTTGGGGTGAGGTGATTTGTTTATTTTGTTTTAATTTAAAATCCAAATGTTAATATATTAATAACTTTTGCGTACGGACTTGGATTTGTGTGCGGTTTGTTCCATTGTGATCGTATTGGAATATTGGACGATATGGCACTAGTTTGAGCATATTCCGAGACAGTCAAATTTTAGGCCTTTGAATTTCCAATGGGTTCAAAACCAAAGCTGAGTGGTTAAAATCAACTCACGCTTAACTAAAATGTTTGATTATTAGTTAGATTAAAATCATATTATTACATGATTGTATTGGTTGTTGTTTGGTAGTTTAAAATGCATATTTATGTTGATTTGCATCGATAGTATAAATTAATATAACTGTTAATTTAAATTTTATAATTAGGTTAAATTGAAATTTAATTGCTAGTTAAACCCAACACCTGATAACTAGTAAATTGATGTAATATTGAACTGTTTGGATGAATTGATTTTGATGGATGCCTTCGATAGATATATTTGATATATCGATGTCTATTTGTGCGATTCACCATATTATTCACTTTAATTATGTATGACTATTGTTTGTACTGATTAGTCTCAACGATTTATCCTAGATGTTACGGGCATCAAATAAACTCGGGATTAATCACTGAAATGAATTAAGAACATATGTTGAAATGATAAACATCTACGACCTCTGAGTTGGATTGAAATGATATATATCCATTCCTGAAATACTAAAATTAAATTTAAGTATCACTTAGCCATAAGATAGAAACTATATACGGATACTGGTTGGTCAAATAAATTTTGTTTTACAATGAATTTTGAAATATTGTTTTAAGGGTAACATAAATGATGTTTTTATAAATTGATTTCCTTTGAAATTTGAACTTTGAAATTTAAAAGTCAAAGGAAATTATTTAATGTGGTAAACTGAAGCTAAAAACATAAAATTGAATATGAACTGAACCTATGAGATTGAATTGTTTGTCAATCTTTGAAATTTACTTGATTTAAAGTGATATTTGAATTATGAACTCGAGATTATTATAAATTGAGATAATTCAAAATGAGAATTATAATTGCAAAATTTAAATATTTGAATCGAACTGTTCGAATTGAATTGAGTGTAAAATGAAAGTTGATTCGAATTGAAATATTGAAATTGAGTCCTTTGATTTGAAACTAGAAAGTGACTTCAGGTTTATTTAAAATTGGGAAGTAACAACTCAAATTCAAAATATTTTATTTTAAACCATTTTACTAAATAATTATTTCACTTTACCAACTATTTTATTTTTCAACTATTTATATGTTAACTATTTTAATAAACTACTTTAATAAAAATAACTATTTTATTTTAACTTATATATATATACATTAACCATTTTAATAAACCATTTTGACAATCAACTATTTATTTTATAAACTACTTTAATATTTAACTACATATATTAACTAAATTTAACAAATCCTATTTTAAATTCCAATTATTTATATATAAGTTTTTGATGAAATAGTTATTTATTTTTCACCGTTTCAAATATATCAAAATTATTTTAATATATAAACTAATTCAACTATTTTAAGTATTCAAATTGTTTAAAACTTAGAGTTGTTTCAGGATTCAAAGTTCGGTTTTAAATAGAGATTTGAAATATGAAGATATAATCTATTTTGGATATGAAATGGTTTTAAAACAAAATCTGATATTTTGAGATGAAGTATGAACCATTTTGAAATGTAAAGGACTCAACCAGTGTGAAAAATGTAAGCATTTGGTTGTTAAAAAGACCGAGGCCTGTCAATATCGGGAACCATTTTAACAATTGTGTACATGGTGGATGAATCCAAAATGAAGTAAGACGGTTTCGTAAACGCTATTGGAATGAAGTGAGAGAACGATGATGAATAGCCTTGACCTTCAGGTCATAATTAAAAGAACTAAAGCAGAAGCCATACCCAGACCAATTAAGTTGGCATCTCTTAGCGGACATGCTTCTTCGATATTATATCTCTTACTTTGTGATTGATTGGGTGCGCCTTTGATTTTGGAGTATTGTCTGAGGTAGGTGGTAGTTGTGGTTATGCGTTACCACCAGCCTACGTCCGCAATCCTGTAGAATCATACCGTTGGGTATAGCCTTGGTGCCTTATCATATTATCTTGATCAAGCCCCCTACGATTTTGATTTGCACTGTATCTATAGAGCGCCCTCTGATAATCATTAGTTTACGGTGGACCTTACGGTATCCGTATAGACTACGGTATTATAAATGGCATAAAGGTAATAATGGGAATCCCACTTACGTTATTTTCAATAATATATTTAACCACAGACATTATTATAATAATATATTGTATTATATAATATCTAGTTTAACGGATCCTTAGAAGATGAAAATTTCTGTAACATCTGTTAAGTTAGTGCACTTACGAACACACTGATATGAGGTGTGAATTACCGTAAACATCTCTGACGACACTTATATCATTACATAGTTTTGATTTGACGATATGAGAATATTTTAGTTCTAGTCCGAGTGTTTTTGCCTTTTCGATTATGCTCGGGTCAGCCTGAGTTTTTTCGTTATTGAAGAACGTATTTATTGGAGGATGAAGAAGGAGTTTTGGTATATTATCTATTATATATTTCCGCAGCATCATTTCTGTCCCGCTGTATCATTGTATTATGTCTAGGTATGTATAACTATGATAACTGTTGTAAAGGTTAATCAAATGTATATTTTAACAGCTTCATGAACTGTTATTTGTTTATTATATTTTGTCACACCGCTGTGAGATTATGTGATTGTATTTCTTTTTCTTACTTTACCCCGATAACTATATGTATTTTGGATTTGTCTGAGTCGACATGTGGATTATTATCGACTTGAACGATCAAAAATGCATATCGTTACACCCACCACCAACTGAAAATGACTGGACGACCTTCCTCCACCTCCAGCAAGCGGGCCCCACCTGTAAACCTCGGCCCTGACCACTTCCCTTTTGAAACCAAAGACTTCTGATTTTCTATTTTATTTAGAATTTTACCCTGTCTAGCGAGGCCATAACTTACCTATAGATAACATTAATCCACTTTATCTTTTTTTTAGATTGAGTGGAATCGAATTTGCTACAACTTTCACTTTGACAACTTTTTAAGATTAATAGATTTTCTGTATGGAAATTGTAAATCTTTCAGACATATTTTCGAGCCTAGATTTCTGATCTGAAAATTTGTTTGTTATTGTTACGGTCGTATCTTCTTTAAATTTATCGAAAACCAGTTTTTTTTTTAAATTAAAGAGAAAAGAATTTGCAACAATTTTTCTATTTATGACTTTTCAAATTCTGAGGTTAATTGGCCCAAAAATAAAATTCAAAATGATAAAAAAAAATGTTTTTGTAATTTTTCTGTTAAAAATCTAAATCCGTCTTCTCTAACCAAAATCCATCTACTCACTTCTTTTAAATTGCTTGGAGCATTAATTTGTGAATTTATTCGTGCTATGGCATTAGAGAGCGCGCAGTTGTGTTGATTAGTTCCATGACTATTTGTCTCCATTTTCTAAGTCTCTTTGGTTCCACTAAATGTGAGTTTATCTCACACTTGACTAACATACTTGTGAATGTGAAATTCAACACATTTAAAATGTTATGAAACGTTTAGGATTGCTTGTAGCAATCATATTATTTGATATTCATATCGTGCAAGTACGACACACTTTTATGATACACGATATTTGACACGCAATGTGCACAAGTGACATGTGTTGTTATATGTATACGTTTTGACTTGTTATGTTTGTTTATAGGACAAATTTTCTGATCGAGCTAGTTTTCAAAACAATTTCGCGTTTGGGGCTGATTTGGAAACTTATTACTAAACAGGGCTGGTTTGTGTACAGTCAGCAGTACAGTCAGCAAATTTGTAACAGCCTCAGCTGGGCGCAACTATGAGTTGCGTCCCATTATAAAAAAAAAAGTCATGTTCTACTGCGCAACTTATAGTTGCGCCTGTAGGAAATGGAAAAAATGAGTTGTGCCATAAAACAGGACTTTGAAGTTTTATTACTGCGCAGCTAATACTTGCGCCTGTGGAAAATGAAAAAGAATGGACTATTTAAATCATGCCAAGTCTAAACTAGCTGAAACATTTAAATAAAAAAAAACCTGGGCGCAACTATGAGTTGCGCCCAAACGAGACAGTTAGAATTTTGCTGACTGTGCACAAACAAGCCATGTTTGATAATAAGTTTCCAAACCAGTCCTAAACGCGAAATAGTTTTTAAAACAAGCCTCGAAAGAAAATTTGTCCTTGTTTATATTGTTGTTTATATTATTCTCACATTGCAGTTCCATATGGGTTGAAATGATACATAACCGAACCATTGTCTAAATTTAGGAAATGAACTAAATCGATTTGAGATGCAGGTTGAAATGATATATACGCGAAATTCGAATTTTAACACGAAATGAATGGTACATATCTGTATTACTTGGCCTAGGTAGGAAATTTTATTCGGACACCATTGGTCTTTTTTGAAAAGTTTTTTCTAAATTATAAATATATTTTGATTTAAAAAAGTTATCTTATAATATTTTAATTATAATATTATTTTTAAAGTTTAAATAGTTTAAATTATTTTATAAGCAGATCAGTAAACCTTTTCTTATAATTTATTATTATCTAAAATTTTAAATTTAATAATAAATATAGATTTCTTTTAATATGAATATAGATTTTCTTAATACTTTAAAATTAAGAAAGGTTTAAAAGAGAAGTTTGAAACGAAATTGTAATTTAATTTGTTTAAATGACTAAATTGAAATGGAATTTATCAAATTAAGTCAAATGATTTAAAATGTGATTTAGAAAATAATGTAATGGATCTTATAGAAAATGTTATGATTATGAAACTTAATAAATTGATTTGATAACAATTTAGTAAGTAAATGTTGGAATCTAAATACAGTTGAAGTTAAATATTTAGAATTGATTAAATTTGAAAAACTAAATTTAATTGGTATGAAAACATTAAGATATAATTTAAAGGTAAATTTGAAATGAAATGAAAAAAAATGGATTTAAATAATAAAATCGAAAATCCAACTTGAATATTGTTTTGAAATGAATTGGAAGAAATTGATTTAAGTTATAAAACTGAAACCTAACTTGAATATTATTTTGGAATGAATTAGAATTAGGAATATATGCTTTAATGTTGGAATTGATCTAAATTATAGTTTTCAAATCTGAATTGATAATAAGTTGAATCTAGGAAAGATGGACATGTAGTTCGGATTGGGAGTATTATTTAAAACTATATTATTTCAAACAAGTACTATTTTATATAACTAATTATTTTAAGACTGTTCATATTTACCTATTAACCGTCTTATAACTATTTTAAATTTTAACTATTTGATTTAAAATTTAACTATTATATATTTTATAATTATTTTTAAAACAAGATATTTTATATTGATAAAATTATTTTTTAAAATTTAACTATTTTATATTTTATTTACTATTTTTAAAAGATAGTCAATCCGAGCTGTTAAGTTGAATGTTAATATAAAGATTTAGAATAACGATGTTCGAGATATTGAAATTTGTATTCAAAATGTAATTTTGTTAACGAACATTTTGTAAATATAAAATTTGAAAATTTGAAAATTGATTTGATATATGATTTATAGCATTGAAATATTTGAACTTTATTATCTGAATATAAACCAATATTGTGTTATTTGATTTATGATATTTTAATATGATTTCAAATATAAATGACCACGGTGTTAAATAAGCGTTTGATTATTAAAGAGACCAAGGTCGAATATTGTCATATACTCAACTGTGCACGTGGTGGAGAATACAAAATAAAGTAGGTTGGTTTGGCGAACACTACTGAAATGAAGTAAGCGAACAACCATAGATAGCCTTGACTTTCGAGCCATAATTTAAATGACTAAAACATGAGCTACACCAAGGCCGATTGAGATCTCTCCTCTTATCGGACATGCTTCTTCGATGTTATATCTCTTACTTTGTGATTGATTGATGGACACCCTCGAATTTGGGAGTATTGTTCGGAATGAGCTGTAGTTCCAGCTATGCGTTACCACCAGACCGGCTCTGCAAAATGGTAGAATCCTACTTTGGGTATTGCCTTATGAGCTTTGTAGTATTATTCTGATCAATCCCCCCTACCATTTTGATTTTACGTTATCGTATCGCGGCACATCTCTATCCACCCACCGTCTAACTGGTGTTTTATATGCAATGTGTGCGACAATGTTTATAAACGGCGTACAAGTAATAATGGTAATCCTGCTTATGCTATTTTAATACTTTACGAAATAGACACTATTATAATAACGTATTTTATTATATAATAAGTAGTTTAACGGATCCTTAAAAGATGAAAATCTCAAACATCCTTTAACTTATTAATGCATTTCACTTGAGTTGATTTACTTTTCATAAGAATGTTAGTCCTAACTCGAGTGTTTTGTTTTACTTTATGCTCGGGTCAGACGGAGTATTACAATATTGAGATTTCACCTTCCGGAGCTGGAGATTTGTTAAAAACACCACCTCTATCCGGGTATTACAACATTGAGATTTCACCTTTTGTTGCTGAAGATTTGTTGAAGACATCACCTCTATCTATTTATGTCTGTATTGCTTTTTGTATTAGAAATCCTCGTGTTTGGACTTCCGTTGTACTTAATTCGGAAATATGATATTATGTATAAATTTTGAGATTAAGTGTTTAATAGCTTCATAAACTACTATTGTATTTATTCCGCTACGAGTTATTCTGCTATTATTTATCTATGATCAATCTGTGTTCTATGATTTGATTTTTTAAATCTCATAGTTATAATAATCTGTTGTTTCGAATGATTTGAGTTAGTTTTATTATCGATTTAAAATGCTAGTAAAGGCGGGTCGTTATAATTTTCGTAAGAGAAAATTGTTTATAATGATTCTCGTATGGTATAAGGCCAACAGGATTAATAAACAAAGAAGTTAATTAAAAATAGGTCTTTGTTAATGTGTATCCTAAATGCACATGTTAAGAATTATATTTATTTGCTAAAATACAAAAAAATACTTTAATTACATAATTTGTCCTTAAAATATGGAAAAAAAATTCAAACGAGTTATTTGTGTAATTTTGTCAACTTTAACATTTGTCATTAGGATACATGGTAACATTTCCCATTAGAAATTATGTACCAAAGTTTCCTCTTGAATGTTTTCTCTAAATTAAAGTGAAAATTGTAGTTGTGCTAGCGAGTAATAATTTGACACTTAGCACATGTAACTTATAATAGAGCATGATAGATAAAAAAGATAAACGATAAGTAAAATCAATAAAGCACTAGTCTTTACAGAGACACTAAAGCCCAAGGGTTATGAGTCAAGGGACATGCGCACAACCAGGGTAAATGGACATGTGCACAATTAGGGTAAACGATGAAGGTCATGCATTTAGAATATAACTGAGATCGTGATAACTTGGTTGACAATTAGCAACGTCGATGATGATTAATTCTAGAATTATGTATGATCAAGGACCGTAGAAAAGAAATTTCTTCACCTGAGGCACGAGCTTCGACATTTGCTAACATTTAGATGATATCCAAAGAACTTACGGTATTTTCTAATGCAAGCTCAAGGTATGATAAGCTTAAGATCTTTACCTTCAGTGCCAATAAAGGAGGCGCTTACAAAAAACCAAAGATGAAAATCATGAGGGTATTTTTAATAAACTAACACTATTAAGTGAGAGAAGTTGTAATGGTAAACACCAAGATCAATGATATAAATAAAAAGTGTTGAGTGATAGAAGTTGTAATGGTAAACACCAAGATCGATAATAGTAACCTTCGTGAAGGGAAACCACCTTAGCAAACAAGTAAAACTTTCCACGGCAAACAATAAGGTGACGAGAGAAACTTTTGTAAGAGGCAGTGCAGTCACTAGGCTCAAAATAGCACAAGGCGCAACTAGTGGGCATTTTTTTTGTAACTTAAGGCGATAGTAGCAATTATGAAATATTTAATAACCTAGCAGAACACCGAGCCAAGTGATAGTAGTCTTCTTGGGAGTTACGAATAAATTAATGACATGCTGAGTTGAATGATAGTTACGTTCCCAAGAGTAGATATTGGGATAAACCAGTATTATACTTAGGTGAATGATGCAACCTTTGTAAGTACTATAATATAAATAATTTAATACGGTACCTACGTGAAAGATTGTAACATTCATAAGTCTTTTTATATCGAGGTGAAAGCCAAGTAAAACAAGGAAATGTAAACTTTAAAACATGTAGGTAGGAGCTAAAACACATATAACTTTATATAAAAAAAGAATTCAACTAAAATAGCTTATGAAACAATGGTCTATACTTAACCTAAGATGATGCCAAAACCTAGTTATATAAGGAATTTACTTATAAAATATAAGTGTGCTACTTTGGGAGAAGTCCTTTAACTTTGTGATGGGTCTCAGATGCACCATTAGAATTATTGTGGCTAATGTCACTAACAACATACTTATGTTTGACTTAAAGTTTTGTTTTCCTCTTTTACCTCTTGAGAACTTTTCTCAGTGTGCCGAGGGCTGAAGGACTTAGGATAAGCAGGCTTCCATCACATAGTTGAAGAATAAAATTGTGGGAAATAGATTTATTTAATTATTCACCTTGTATTGTATACTTGATATTACAACTTGTGTTGCTTTGTTGTAATATAAATCTAACTATCAGGGTGCTATCTTTGTATATCTATCATGTGATATTCAATGTTTGTCTAAAGTGTTGCCCAGTAATGAGACAAGCGCAGCCTATTATGGGGTTGCATATAATACGGCAAGATCACTTAACCTCACAAGATGTTATAATTTCCCATTTTCAACCTAAAATGTTTAGATCGAATATTTATCTAAAGTATTGTCCGGTAATGAGACAAACACGATCAATTATGGAGATGCATATAATATGGCATGATCACTTAACCTCACCACATGTTATAATTTCTCGTGTTCATCTCAAATTTTAGACCAAATGTTTGTATGTACCAAACCAACACCGTTGTCTCAGTTGTTAGGCATTTCGACTTTAGTGCAAGAGATAGCAGATTCAAAACTTATTTCGCGTGATTCGAACATATATTGACATATAGTACACTGTATATCATCTAAGACTTGTAGTACTAATATGTATAACTGACTAAGTACCAAAAAATTTAAAGATTCTTATATGTACCAACTTGCATTTTGAGCGAACAATTAGTGCATTCGATTTGAATAATATTTGATCATGTGTCTCATTACAATTTTCTCTTCTTGGACACATATCGTTATGTCGTACGCGGCACACACTGGCATCACGCATACAAGTTTTTGCATCAAACGAGTACCAACGCATTTGATCACTGTAGTTCATCAACAACGCATATCACTACATTTTCTATTACTTAACGTTATACTTCGTTACAAATGTCTGACGCAAAGCTCAATGCTAACGTTCCCTCAACCAAGCATCAATGCAGGTTAGGGCATTATACTTGCATTAGGGAATCAAGGAGAAAAATAAGCGTACACAACAAAAAAGAAAATCGTGCTCGTCCAATAAATCAGCTGGCACTATCCAATAAAAGCAAAGCAAAGCGAAAATTTCATCTAGTGGAGAAGTGCAATTTGATTTCGGAGCTTCAAGCAAGGAACCCTAATTCTTATTGGTAAGCTCTCTTTTACATACCTTAACTTATTTCTATTAGAAGTTTGGAAAAATATTTTAAAAAATAAGATAATTCTGAAGGTTTTTTAATGTTACTATAACACTAACAATTCTTGCTCAAAAATTCCACTCTTACGAGATGTGCCTTCATGTTCTCAAGTAAAAAGCTGGGTTAGGAGAAAATGACATGAAAAAGAAGAGTAGAACAAATTAAAATACTCTCAAACTGAAAATTCAGCATATTAAAAATGAGTTTGTAACAAAGAAAAATAGTTCACGAAAAAAGAACAAAAATGTAAAAATAAAAGCTTGGAAGGTCTTCCATTTATTTAAAATAAATTGGCCAAACAATTGCTACTAAATAATATTTTGTTCGATTTTCTATCAACATTACACCGAAATGGGGTAGAAGATGCAAACATATGCTGAGAAAAACAAACTGCTAACGAAAGATAGGAAAGTAAAAACAAATTTTACATTTTGTTCTCTAAGGTGACATATGGAGAATAATATGAATTTAGCATAACGTTATGATATCTAAAAATTCGCTATTCAAAAAAGAACCACAATTTTCATTTATAGTTCTGATGAGAAAAGATTTAATACGTCATATGATTTTATCTTACTATAAAGATATTTTTTTCCACACGAATCATGTTATCAAATTAAAGAATAAAAGCTAGTTATAAGTAGGAAATTATTAAAAATATTATCTTTTTGGGTTTTGATTACCGAATCAATTTAAATACCATGATGTTTCCACGAAAATGACTATCCGGAAGTTCTAATAGGAAAAAACAAAAAGAAATAAAGAGAAGTTGCATCATTAGAGGATCTCTTAACAAATATATTTTCAAAAAAAAAACAAATTTAGATGATAATTCAGGTCAATCTTGTGATTTTGATCAAGGAATTGGTTACAATAATATAGAAGAAAATAAGATTGCAGTGAATGAACGAATTGATGATATAGAAGAAAATGCACATGATAATGGAATTTAACGTTGTAACTGAAGGCGATGTCCAATGTTTAGATCATTTAAAAGAAACAAAGGTCTTGTACTCGGAACATGTTTCCAATATATATAACCCAGGAGCTAGAAATAATATTGATATTAATACGAGAATTTATTGGTTGAGAAGAATCATATTTGAAAACAAAATTAGACTTACCCTCAAGATGAACACTGTTGAGTTGAGAAAATGTTACGGTGTATGGATAAAAGTATGCAAGATCCTATTCAAAACGTTAAAGAACATTTAACTATTGCTTAGAATAATTTCCATTGTCAAATGTCTTGTTGCTAACACTTTAGTATTTCGTGGATCAAATAAAAAAAATTATGAGTCCTCTAATGGTAATTTTTTAAGCTGGCTTGAAATGATTGCCAATTTGATTTAGTAATGCAATATCATTTTCGTCTCATTTAGGACAAACAAATTCACTATCATTATCTAAGCCACGTAATACAAAACGAACTGATTGAGGTTATAGAACTAAAGCAAGAATGTAATCGTCTCAGTAATAGAAGATTGAAAATAGTTTATTGTTATGCTTAACTTCCCTCCTGATGCAAGTAATTCAGAGCAAAAAATGACTTTGATCATAAGATGCATTGATGTGTTAAGTAGTCTAATTAAAGTCGAAGAGTTCATTCTAGAGTTTTAAATCTTCAAGAAACAATAGGGTTAGGACTTTTTACAGAATTGAAAAATGCATTAAACTCACTTGACCTTGACATTGATACTCTGAGAGGGCAAAAATATGATAATGATTCTAATATGGAAAAAAATCTTGGTACGTAAAAAAGATTAATTGATATTAATCCTTGAGCTTTTTACATATCTTGTGGTTATCGTTCTCCTAATTTGATTATTCGTGACATGATGATCTTTTGTGCTTGAGCAAAAACTTTATTTGGAGTATGCCAATGCATATATGTTGTATTTTCTAATTCTTCCAAATGATGGGTTATTCTACTAGATTATGTTAATAGCTTTACATTGAAATCTTTATCAACTACACGTTTGAAAAGTCATGTAGAAAGTGTTGAAGCCTCATTACATCAAGTCCTTAAATTAGAGATGCATAGTTTAAATTAACGGAGATAAGTGATGATGCAAAATTATGTCGAGATGCTAAAATTTTAGCGAATAAAAAGCTATCTGGTTTTGAGTTTATTTTAATCTAGTTTGGTATGAAATTCCAGTAAAAATTAACCTAGTCGGTAAAAAATTACAATATGAAGATATTAGCATCGATGTCGCAATAAAATCTTTGCAAGTTTTTTTTTACTTTTTTGAATATAAAGAAAATGGATTTGAGTCTGCTACAATTGAGGCAAGAGCAATTGCTTTTAAAATAAATATTGATCGAAATTTTCCTTTAAAATGTTAAATTTGTAGGAAACGTTATTTGATGGTACCGCGAATTCTGTAAGGGAGTAACAATCTGTTGAAAAATCATTTAGAACCACTTATTTTACTGTGATAGTGGATATTGCTATTTCGGAATTAAATGAAAGATTTTAGCAATTGCATTCATTTCTGTCATTTTTTTTTTGTTTAATGCCTTAAGTAAAATCATTAGAAGATGATGAAAAGAGATTGTTGTGAAAAACTAGGGCTGGCATTGATAAATGGAAGTGTCTCCGATGTTAATGTAAAAATTTACTGTTGAAGCTACAAATATTTAAACTTGCAATGCTTAGTGAATCGTATGATGCAAACAAGTCATGGACAACTATCAAAACTTTAGATTTTTTCAAAAACTATCGATATTTTTTCAAATGTGATGAATGTATACAAGATTTTGTTAACCCTTCCTATGAAGGTCGCATATGTTGAACGAATTTTTTCTAAATTGAAGTTGTTAAAGTCGTATTTGCGAACAACAATTAGTTGAGAAAGATTTAATGGATTAGCAGTCATATGCATTAAAATGACATGTTAAACACGATTGAATATAAAGTCATCATCGATGATTTTGCTTCTAAAAATGCAAGAAGAAAACATTTAAAATGATAAATTTTGAACTTTTCATGGTACAGAGAAGACAAAAAGGTATGTCATACACTTCACATGTTATTTACTTGTATTACTTATTATAAAAATACAGGTATTTTATGTTAATTATTTTATTATTACAATTTTCACAAATAACTATGTTATACATATCTTAATTTGTAGATACATAAAGTGCTAAGTGTATCTAATGGTATAAAGGAAGCAAGTGATGGTTCCTAATAGTTGAAACAGTTCGAGTCTTGTACGTAAATAAATTCTAATTCTAATATTATAATATTTTGCATTATAATTGTGTTACTTTCATTTATCTTATTGCTAATTGATAATAGTAGTATTGAGTTTTTTAAAAGTTAACTAAATTACTTACAAATATGAATCTCATTCAATAGCGTTATGTAAAATTTTATGACATTGGGCATTATTTAATAAATCGCACAGGACACTGTGCCAACAACTGCTTTTAGGAATTCAGATTTTATGAATGGTTGATGATGTCCTTTGGATTAACTAACGCACCAACATATTTTATCGATCTTTTGAATCATGTTTTCAGAGATCAGTTGAATAAGTCCATGCTTGTGTTCGTAGATGATATCTTGATTTATTCTAGAATTAAGGAAGAACACAATATGCATTTAAGGATTATTTTTGAAAATCTTGCAAAAGCACTAGATAAGAGCTAAGTTTTCGAAGTGTCGCTTCTTGAAGGAGGAAGTGAGATTCTTAGGTCATGTCGTCTCTAGACAAGAAATAACGATGGATCCCGCTAAAGTAGTAGTAGTTCAAGATTGGAATTGAACCTAAGAAACACTACGAATGTGAGAAGTTTCATTGGTTTAGCTGGATATTATCGATGTTTTATCAAGAATTTATCAAAGATAGCAGCGTCATTAACCAGTTTGACAAATCGTCGGACATTCGTGTGATGCAAAGTGTGAGCATGCTTTCATGATTCTGAAGGAGAGACTAATTAGTGGCCCTGTGTTGTTTATTACAGGTGAAAATGAAGAAATGGTTGTGTATACCGATGCATGTAGTACTGGATTAGAAGCAGTGCTGATGCAAAAAGTAAAGGTTGTGGCTTAAGCGAATCGACAACTGAAGCTGCACGAATGAATTATCCGACCCATGACTTAAAGTTAGCAGATATAGTGTTTGCTCTGAAGATGTGGAGGCATTGTCTGCTGGGAGTTAGATTCAAACTATTCACTGATCACAGGTCATTGAAGTACCTTTTCTCCCAGAAGAAATTGAATTTTCGGTAACAATGGTGGTTGGAGTTTCTTATGATTTTGGTATTGCCTATACTTCACGGAAAATCAACGCAGTGACACATGCGTTGAGTATAAGACATGTGAGTTTGGGAGCGAAGTTTACCGAATAGAAGCAACTAGAGTTTTTGGTCGGGTTTGACTTCAGGCCTCACTGTGATTTGGAGCCTGGGATGTAGGCCAGCTTATCTAGTAGGCCTACTCTCATCGAACAGATTAGTGAAAGCCAAAGACGTTGTTGAGATCATTAAGAGATTAGAAATGAGAATCGAATCCAAGGAAATGAGGAGTTACGAAGTAGATCAACGTAGTTGGCTTCATAAGGATGGACCATTGGTTGTTCCAGATGTAAATAGGTTATGAGATAGAGTTCTAAGAGAATGTCAATACTCTAGATTGACTATTCATCCTAGTAGTAATAAGATGTATCAAAATATGAAGAGAGTTTACTACTGAGAAGGTATGAAATGAAATGCTGGAAGATTCATCTTGAAGTGTACGAATTCTCAGTTGGTTAAAGTGGAACAGACAAAGCCGAGTGGATTATTGCAACCACTAAATGTTTCTATATGAAAACGAAAACAAGTGTCAATGAATTTCATTTATAGATTGTCATGGACTAGGGTAGGATATAACGATACATGGGTAATTGTCGACCGCTTGACCAAAAGCACAAGAGCTATTTCTGTTAAATTTTCGAGGACGGCATCCAAGTTGGCCGAGCTGTATATTAAATGGGTAGTTCAATTCCATGAAATATCTAAAAGTATAATAAGTGATCGAGATCCTTTGCTTACCAGTGGATTCTTGAAGAGCTTGCAAGAAGCATTGGGAACTGAGTTATACATGAGTACGGCTTATCATCCCCAAACCGATTGTCAGACCAAGAGGGTTAACTGAGTACCAGAAGATCTTATCAGAGTTAGTGTGTTAGATTTTGAAGGATCGTGAAAAGACCATTTTTATCTAGTTGAGTTTGCTTACAACAATAGCTATCAGTCAAGTATTGGTATCGCATTGTACGAGACGTTGTACGGTAAATCATTTTTATCTAGTTGAGTTAGACTATAACAATTGCTATCAGTCGGTATTGGTATTGCACCGTACGAATCGTTGTACAGTAGACCATGCAATTCACCCTCTTATTGGTTGAAAACTGGAGAAAGCACTTAAGCTAGAAATGACAAGGTAAATGACGGATAAGATTGAGATCATTCGATAGCAAATGAAGACAGTACAAGATCGCCAAAAGAGTTATGTCGTAAAGAGGAGAAAGGATTTGGAATTCTCAGTTGGAGATTTGGTGTTTGTAAAGGTTTCACATCTAAGGAATGTTGTTCGATTCGGAAGAAAAAGCAAGTTAGCTTCAAGATTTGTTAGGCCGTTTCTGATTATATAGCGTATTGGAAAGTTTGCTTATATAGTAGATTTACCATAGAAAATGACGAGTTTACACAATGTTTTTTATGTCTCATATCCATGGAAGTTTGTGCACGACTCGAGAGTAGTTGTATTATCCCCAAATCAAAAGGAAGACTTAAAGGTAGAGTCGAAAGTTTCTAGACCTCGTAAGCCTCTTCCAATTGTTCGGAATGACACGAAACAACTTAAAAGAAAGGTTGCTAGGCTAATCAAGGTACACTAGATTGAGAATGATGACGATTGCACATGGGAAACGGAAGAAAGTATGAAGTTGACATATCTGGAACTCTTTGAGTGGTATGACCCATATATTGTATCTACCTGTGCCACTGTAACTTGTGCTATTAGAATTTTGCATGTTAGGATAGGGTTTTAGAAGCATGAAATGTTGCATACTAGATTGGATAATAGATTGACCGCTCGTGGATGGTAGACATGCGGGTAGCAGTGTTCGCTTGTGTTTGTTTGGGATCTCAAGGGTGAAATTTCTAAAGGGGGAGGATGCAACGACCTGTATTTTACACATCGTAAGATAGTAAAATAATTTAATTCAATTCCCTATTAGTCGTATTATTATAATATTTTAATATGTGGTTCATGGGATGTGATGCATGTCCACTATTTTCACTGAATCTTTTTGTGACCATTTTACTCCTGTGATACTCTGTTTTAGTCATAACTTTTGATAGGGACCGGATTAGGTGTTCTAGCCGATCACATTGAATTGGGATGGTGGTTAGTTATTCCATAGAGTGGTCACATTAAGAAATTTGTTCAACGGTTCAGAGGAAATCGTTGTTTCATATTTTCATTTCTGCAGAACAGATTCTTAAATAGTTAACGACTTATTAGTGAGTCCATTAAGCTAATGACATGCGGTTATAAATAGGGGTTATATGGAAAGAATTAGAACTTTTCTTCTCATTCAAACATTAGGTTGAGCACCTGTGATTCTCTGATTCAACTTAATCTCTCAAACCTTAATCTCTTTCTTCATCAAATCAATCTACATAGCATCTAAAGGTTAAATCTAGACCAAAGGAGATTGGTCTCATCATCTAACATCATAATTGAGTATTTTCTTCATTGTCCAAATCCGATCATCATCGAATTGTGTTGAATTATAGGTTTTTGGTGAGTGTGGCTATTATGGATTATATGTGTAATTAGGTTTTAACTAAACATCTTATACGTTTATCGTATATGTTCATTTTAGATATACACATCCTAAGATGACCTAACTTTGACATTTATTAAGTAATTCGTTAGATTCAACATGATTAGTATGTGATTAGTCCCAAATTATGATAGATTTATGATTGTTATTGTATCATTCATGATTGAATGTTTCTATATGTCTGAAATTGTGTGAATTATTGCTTGAATGCTTAAAATTGTATGTTATGCTTGATTTGGTCGTTTAGAATTGCTTTAACAGGACTTAGGATCGAAAATCTAAGCATCGCGAGAGTTTAAATGATCAGAATCAAATGAAACTTAGCAGAGAAGGTCTGAAGGATGTCGGGAGACGACGCAAAAATTTCAGGCTAAAAATAACCTAAGTACATGGAATAGCATCGGTCCATAGCCTATGGACCGGCACCGGCCCGTCAAACAATGTGGATGGCTCTGAAACTTGGTGTGTGGCATTGTGGGGTCTTGGGGAGGCTACTGTGTAAATACGGTAAAGATTGGATAGGTTGAGATGAATAAAGTCAAGCACATGTTGATGGACCAACATAAAGACTTCGGATAGCTAATGGTGCATGCAAGTTGGACCTCGAGGAAAGTGCTCGAGGCTTGGACGGAAATGGTGCAACATTTAGCCAAAATTTGGCTTAAGTGTGTGAATCGATTCCTGTCCATAGGGGATAGACCGATACCGGTCCATTTAGGGGTGGGCGCGGTCGGTTAAACCAATCGGTTAATATTTTCGGTTAACCGAATGTTTGATCAATCGAATTTGTCGGTTAATGCGGTTCGGTTGAGGTCGGCCGAAGTCGGGACCAAAAATAATCTAGCTAGACCGAGGGTAAGTGCTCGAGGCTATAATGGAAATAGTGCAACACTTTGCAAAAATTTAGCTAAGTGTGTGGATCAGCTCCGGCTCATATGGGATGAACCGGCTTCGGTCATCCATCAAGTTTGATGATGGGGGCCGGAGGTCCATAGAGTGTAATCCAAAGGTCTTTGAAAAGGTGCTGGAGGTCTTAGTTTATTGATTGCTTCTTCGTAATGAAGTTATGAAATGAGAAGTGTAAAGTCTTCTATTGTGAACTCGAACGGGAGTGGTTGAAGGTGAATACGATAGGCAGCTGAGGATAGAACGAGGTTGCAAGATAATAGACGGGTCCAAATGGGACTCGACATGAAAAATGGAGTGTTGATAACTCGCATGATTGGAAGCGCCAAGGAATCATTGATGGTTTGTATGATTTTAGCAGACTCAGAGCTGGAGTATCATGGGTATGCCCATTAGAACTGGTAGCGATGGTTGAGTACCTTACGTAGCTCCATAGTAGTACATAATTGTCGGATAGTTGGATCACAAAGGCAAAGGTACTGAACCATGGGATACACAAACACAGAAGTTTGTCTCGATTCGAGGTTTTCCATTAGTCATTGACCAATGACAATGACCAGTCATTCGGATATCAACATATTCAAGGCTTTAGACGTGATAGCTAAGATATTGTTTGATGACTGTTATATGTGTTTTGGATGTTCTATTTCTTTCTCTGGGTAGGCTATCACCGTAGGATATTGAAGAGAAGTGAAGATTGAAAATCATATTCTAACTAGTATCTATATCCATTTCTGTTGTTCTTATTTGAGTAGCATATTTTATTTGGTTATTATGTGCTAATTCTTTGGTTGCACGGACAAGTGAAGTGAGACGTGGACTTTCCAGTATCATATTTTCCTGTATAACTCTTGGTAGTTATTTATCGCCCACATCAGACTGTTGTCTGACTTAAGGTTTTATGTCTTCTCTTATTACC
The DNA here is from genome assembly GCA_030737875.1 of Allium sativum. Taxonomy (NCBI): domain Eukaryota; kingdom Viridiplantae; phylum Streptophyta; class Magnoliopsida; order Asparagales; family Amaryllidaceae; genus Allium; species Allium sativum. The sequence goes on from CM060911.1 coordinate 198,714,211, forward strand.
ATTGGATGCTCATCAATGATATTGTTGAGTAGACTGAGTGACAGGTTTGTTGACGATGATGTTAATCGATGACGAGTTGGAGACTGATGTATTACTCTTCTACTATGTAATTATCTGTTTATTTCCGTTGTTTATTTGATATATTCTGAAAGAGATGTAGTGAGGCTAGATGTATTCAGATATTTGAGATGTATTATACATGATTTTTTTTAAGGTTTTATAAAGATGGAATTTACTGTTCGATCATGATTCGCTACTATATTATGTTGTATACTTTGTATTATATGGTATTCATGCACTATGAGATATACGATAGATTCTGATTTGGTTTATTTTCCTTGGTGATCGTCCTATATCGGTTTAGCACGACATACAACGCATTTTTCCTATAAATTGGTGCATGAGGTATGGGACAATCATCATAAATTTGGATAAGATTGAAATACTTGATTCAGTGTTTATGTTTTCATATGCTTATCCTAAATACCTATATGATTTCTTATGTTTATTCTTTGGAATGTCCTTATATTTAAAGTCAGTATTAGAGTAAGTCAATATATATATATATATATATATATATATATATATATATATATATGTATATATATATGTTATAGTTCATATGAAAATTAGTACTTCCGTGAAGTCGGTAATCAAATCAGTTTATTTGTAATTTATGGTAGTTTTTGTCAAAGTGGAAGAAAATATAAAATATGCATAGATTAAGGGCGGTTACAAATTAAGGGGGAGCTATTGAATTCAAGAGAGTTAAGGAGTTAAGGATATATTTTATAAAATGATTGTCATCATAAAAAAAGGGAGATTGTAAGCACCGTAAATGGTAAGTTTGATGACAAATACATCACGTAACGAATATTTCATATTTAATATGTACTAATCATTACCTAGATATAAATATATATACCGTATAATATACGATGTGTTGACGAGCAAAATTGTCGCACGCCAACACCGAATGTGCGAGTGTGAACAATTATCAGAATAAGCAGTAAATAATGTAAATGCAAGGAGACACAGCTTTTATAGTGGTTCGGCACTAACGCCTACGTCCACTTTATAATTCTCATTCATCATATCTTTGATCGATTACAAAAAATGTTATAATATTTGTGTACAAAGTTGTATGTATGGTGAACTTTGACTAAGTTGTCCTTCTTCTTCCTTGGAGTGAGTTGACTTGGTCAACTATAGGCAAGGTAGGTTTTAGTGTCCAAGAGGTCTAAAGGCGGTGTAGCAAGGCTTGCTAGTGCTCAAGTGTTGAAGGAAAACATGCATGTCATGTTTTAATTACTTATCTCATCTTCCATGGTCATGTTGGAGGTGTTGGAAGTCATTAATGAGTTTTTGGAGCTCTTAAGGTCCAAAAATTCCAAGGGAGAAGCCTTCATTTGAAGGCCAAGGCTTGGGGTATTTATAGAAAGGAGGTTAGGTGGGAATAGGTGAGCAGCGGGGCCCACAACAGTAATTTTCGCATCCAGAACGAGCCATGTGCAGGAAATTCGCACCTCCTGGTGCGGGTTCGAAATTTCGCACCACTGGTTGGGTTTGAAATTTCGAACCCACTGGTTGGGTTCGAAATTTCGAACCCACTGGTGGGGTGCGAAATCTCGACCCCACTGGTGAGGTTCGAAATCGATAGTGGATGAGGCGAAAATCCAGTTGTCGAGGGAGTCGAAGTCTCTGAATGTGAAGTGAAGGAGTCCGCGGTTCTGCTGGTCCGAAGTGAAGGAATCTGAGCTTCCAGCATGGAGAAAATCGGATGAATCGGGCGATGCCCATAGTTTCGACCTAACCGGCTAGGTCGATCGCCGTCGGGACTGCAGGGCTCCGGACCCCCACCGGCGCTGCGCCCGGACCCGCTGGACGGCTCGGGTGATGACTTGACTAAGAATCCATTGGGCCCGACAGGGGCCATCTGATAAAGGCTTCGGGTTTCCATGTGTTTGCGATGCGACTTCGACCCAACTGCTTTGTGCTTTTTGATGTTTGAGTGCGTCGTTCGCCAAATACTTGGCGTGTGACAGCTTTGACAAAAAAACATGTCAACACGATGTATTGCAGGATATTATGCAAGAAATTGATAACTAAGACTATATGATATCAAGATTGAAGATTCAGATTGTTGATTCAAGAATACGAAGACCCATGAGTTTCAAGATTTGAAGAGTTCAAGATTTCAATATATTATAGAGTCTTAGAAATAATGCTAAAACTCAGGTTCTACTTATTTGATCTTCATCCATTTTTACAAAATGAATTTTAGAAACATTTCTGTTCCAAAATCTATTTTCAAAATGATTTCAAAACAAATTCAACTTTTTAAATTCGCTTTACCAAAAAAAAACAAATATCCTTTGTTTTTAAAATAGTTCTTACAAAGAATTTTCAATATATATATATATATATATATATATATATAGTTCTACTTTAATATATTTTTATATACTTAGACATACTAACTTTAGTTTTTATATTATATTTTGGTTTTTATATTTTAAACTTTTATACATTTGTACTTCGGTATTTTATTAATACTTTATATTTACTTTAATTCTTTACATTTTGATTATACCTAAATTTAATACTATTATAGTTTTGATATTTATATTTAAGTTCATTATACTTGATTATATATAGTTTAAATATATAGGTATTATGTTTTTACTTAAATTCCATTAAAATAATTTTAATAAATTTCTTAAGTTTTACTATGATTAAAAGTGGAAAATAGAAAGAAGGACAAAGTTGGAAAAAAAAATTAGCCAAAAGTATGGCAACTTTCAAAATTGAGAAGGACAAGTTGTAGGGTAAAGTGAAAATGGGAGTGGGCCCCCTAAATTCCACTTTTGCCTAAGTTTTTTTCTTTTCACCAATTTCAAAACTTTGTATACTTTTGACTAAAAAATTTGGCAAGTTTGTCCTTTAAAAGAAGTTCCTCATGATTAAAATATGTTAAAATAGTTTTACGAAGTTACAAACGATAATATATAAGTTTATGTTTACAAAACAATTTCAAAATAAACTAGTTTAAAATTTTGTCTAGCATATATTAACATGAAATCACCATGTATGTCCACATATAACGGAAAATTTTCAAAATTCAAATTTGAAAAGAAGTGTTTGTTCGCGATAACTCTTCTTTAATAGCCATATTCCTTCACATTTATAAATACTCTTCTTCCAGAAACAAAAATAACTTTCTCCTATCATATTTCTTCACTCTCTTTTCTCCTCTCTTGAAATTATAAATTCATAACCATACTCTGCCAATCAAATTGAATCAAGTAAGTTCTTCGATTTGATTTTACATCAAACTCTCTTCACTTCTACCAAGACCAAAGTGCAAAACAAAGTTATAGGAGCAACTGTAATCAAGATCGAAAGATCCAAGTCTACATTCATTGTACAAACAACTCAAGAATAAATAAAGGTGCGACTAGGTAGCCCTGAATCTAGTTGAGTTTGATTGTGCTCGGTAAAAACAATTGGAGAAACTTGTTTGCCTAAAAATCAAGTTGGCTACGAATTTATGGCCCGCAAATCAAATTGGTCTGCCTAGAGGTCTGAATTTTGGAGGATGTCTCCTTGTGGTCTTGAAATCATGGAGTGTAATTATTGATATTGATTAAAGACCATTAGCAATACGAAGTTGGATGTAGGGTAACTCCGAACCAATATAAAAATCTCGGTGTGTTCTTTCCTTTCCTACATTTGTTTTTTTTTTTTTTTTGCATTTTATTTATTTATTCTGTGATCATTCTATACATACACATAACTATATTGTAAATGATTTTTAAAAGATTCAAAAATTTAAAAATACACTATTACGGAGCTGATCAGAATCAATATAAAAATATCGATGTGTTCTTTCCTTTATTGCATTTGTTTTTCTTGCATTTTTTTAATTTATTTATTTTATTATGTGATCATTCTATACATACACATAACTATATTGTAAATGATTTTTAAAAGATTCACAAATTTAAGGAAACACTATTACCTTCCCCCCCCCCCCCCCCCCCCCTCACGGAGCTTCCTTTAGTGTTGATATGGGCTTAAGATCATTAATCTGCATCACTGTCAACACTCCCAGTCCTACCAGTTGATATATAGCTATGCTACCTCTATTTTGGAAGATTCTGTCGAATAAAGAAAGAGATCCAGAGTCCTAACTACTTATTGAAGTGAAAGAAAAGAGAAGCGTTAATAAACCCTGGTTAAAGATATAAATATGGAATCACCAGTCAACCACTATAACAATTAAAGATAATGAAGCAACAATTAAAAAACGATTTTAATGTGATTCAGTCATGAACAATATACATTAATGGATCCAACAACCTTTATTGATTCTGCTGCAGAGGGGTTTAGAGGAGATAAAGAGCAACTTAAAAGACTAATTATCATTACCGAACCATTTCCAATATTGTGATGAAAAGCAAAATCTGAAACCTTTTTAATAACAACCCTAGTTTTTCTGGATTTTATTTCAAATGGACTCCTTTATTAATTATAATGAAGAATTAGATGTATATGAACCTCCTCAATTGACAGTAACAACTGGACAAATGTAGGAATGATAAAATGCGTCAAAAAGAGCCAAAGAACAACTCAAGTCTAAGCAGTTTACTAGAAGTACAAGTCAACAGCTATAGCCAAATGATCGACCGTTAGGGCCATAGCCAAATGATCAACCGTTAGAGCCAAAGAACTATGAGCTTTCAATGCTAGGGCACCTTCCAGCTTCAAAATTCAGGCTTAATCAGTTGAATAGCTAGAGGAAACAGTTGACCAACTCTGCAGTTTCAATTTCCTCAGGTGCCGCTACCGAGTACAAATCAGTTGACTGATGGCCTGTTATATTTTCAGACCTGTTCTCCTACTCTGTTCAGCTCTAAACTTGATTCAGTTCTTCACCATTTCTTAGCACTTCTTCTTGGACTCAACAGTTAATTGATTAATGCTTGCTGAAATGTTTGATCACGCCAATCTAGTTTACAGTCCCATAAACACCACCTATTCTAACATTAAAGGCAACAACACAAGCCACCAAGACATTCAACGGGCAACATATTATTTGGAAACCACAACATATTATTCGTTCCCCTCGTGGATGATACCGTAACACAAATTATTGTGCTGGTCATGTTGATTCAGACAGAATATGTATTTACCAACCCGTACAAGAACTATGAGTTTTCAATTGCTAAAACAATCAACTTGGTTAAATAAGGACCGCTAATTATCTTTCCAAATATATAATACCTCTATAGCTTGAACAGGGAAGTGCCTTCTTTAAACTTGTCACGTTACTATATTGAATACCTGCATGCAGAACAAATATAGAAACATTAGACAAATATTAATTATTCCTTGGCAAACAAATATTAATGCAGCCACAGCAGATACTCTGTAATCACGTTTCTTTTGTCACCATTGCCAACTAAACTATTAGGAAATCAAGTTATACTTCAATCAAGTTGAAAACAAAAACAGGTCTACATTAAAATAAGAACAAACTGAAAATATGCATAGTATAATGATGGATCTTATCATTTTGTATTCTGCTGAATATTTAATCCAAGAAGACAAAACAAGGGAAATGACATTATACAACTTTTTGTCATATACTATTACACTGAAAAAGTAGGCTCTAGAATATTATATCGACATGCCTGAGCAAAGAATGTAAGTTAGTGGCCAGTTGCTTTATTTATAGTCAAATAATGACGTTACTAGGAAGTATAATATAACCAGATATTTTAACACTTCCACTTTAACTAACTACAATTTAATTAATGTTTGCTTACAGATCAACAACGGAAGAATAGTTCATTACACTAGGTTGCTTGTTAAATGTGCAAATGTTATTTTAAATGGAATGCAATATTTTCTCTACTCCATCGTTTACACGATTTGACCAGAAAAGAAAAGGAAAAATAAAGATGATCAAACAATAATAACTTATATAAACTTTCAATCAAATTCATTTTATTTAATTTAGTGAACCTATCACAAATTTACAACAGTCTCTATGCTCTATTCACTTCTCTCATTTCTCAATTCAATTCTCTTTTTTTGACTGAAGTTTCTACACTTCTGAACTCAAATTTTGATGGTTAAATTCATTTATATTACTTGGACAATTCTTACATCAAACTGAGTTTTCTCTCCATGTGACCTCTTTATGGGTTTACATAACTATCCTTAAAAAAGATTTTAATAATGCATATAGATAAATATAGTCTTTGACATATTTGCTAATATATCTCTCTTAGTTAACTCTAACTATAAGATTATTTCACACAAACCTTATTCAAGTGTTGCAAAGTCATAATAGTACATGCACTGAAACCTGTGGGAGTCATGGATTGTACATATGATTAGGTTATTGTGTTAATGATTAAAAATACCTACGAATATATGGAGAATAATTTAATCCAAAACCCAATTTGTTAAATTCAATATCATTTTCAAAATTAAGTGCTAAAGACGCCTCATTTTGTTCTTCCCATCAGCATTGCTAAAAGAACATAGAATTTTACATTATAGCCTTCCTAACAACAAACTTTTTAAGGGGCTACCAAAGGCATCATTTTGGAATTTCTTTTGCACAGCGAACAATCGCTGACCAACATCATTTTTCACGATGATCAGCCATCAAACAATAGTTTGATGCTTGATGGTCGAGGAAAACGGTATTGTCAATGGTTGTTCGTCGTGTAAAATGGTTTTACATGGTGAGTGGCGGTGAAATGACTTCGGTATTAGAAAATACACAAATTTTATGGCATTGATCATTATTTTCTATAGTACTAATAAGAGAGAAATTGAGTGCCCTTAGCAACACACAAAAAAAAAAGATTATTCATGAAATTGGTTTGTTCAAAATAGAGTTAAATGTTGATTGCACGAACAGATATTGACAGAAGCATTTTAGACTGGCACATATAACAAGGTAGATCACCTGGAAACAGAAGAAATAGGCAGAGCATTGGCATCGATTGTCATAAAGGCAACATTCATGTGTATTCCAGCCGAAAACATCCACGCAACTACGATTTTTGTAATGACCAAGTAAACAAACCACTCTTTTCAAAAATGTGTGTGTGTGTGTTAATTACACCTAAATTATACCTATATCTCATCATTCGGTGTGCAATATTACATACCCCGCTAGTGCAATATACATATTATATAAGGTGGGGTGGAAAAAATGTGAACTGGAAGTTTGATAAAATTTGAAATTTTGTTTTTCCCAATAAAAGAATCACAACTTATATGCATGTGACTCAGACGAATCAGATGACCATACAATATTGTAAAAAGCCTCAACAAAACATCAATCTATTAGTATGTTGAAACAATTTAAGGTGGATGATCATTTAGAAGAAGAATGCAAAGGATTACAGGTTCAAATGGGTAAAATGATATTTCATCCACAAGAATGTATATAAGATAAACTCAGAATGCTTATATTTAATTCAGTTGATCAGAACCATCAGATTAGGGGCCCAAATATGTTACATTAATTCACCTATGTGTTTTATATAATGTATGTGTGCCATATGTTACATTCATTCAAAAACAAAGAACGAATAGTAACTAGCCATGGAATATCTCTATGAACAAGTTGCAGGGAAGTTTGCCATGGAAAAACACATAGGAAAATGACCATTACTTTTGTGACAAAACCATGGTAAGATTTGTCTAGACACCCATTTGAAAAATCCATGGTAGTGGGTAATCGGTAAAATTATTTCTCTACAAGCAACCCAACTAAACATTTTGATGGTATAAAAATGGAAACCTTTAGCTCTAACAGCCCTGATCCTAAATGCACCAACATTTTTCTTTTTTCAGGTCTTTAATGACGGTTGTTACAATTCTAGTCTTTAGAAGCTTCAGATGTTTCTTTGAGGTATTTAATGGCGTGCGCGCTCTATACATGGAGTCGTAGATGTAAAGCATTTGAGAATATTAGAAAAGCAAGTATGGCCAAACCTCATGTCTATAAATCTGAATATATAAAACTAGAGGAAAAAAAGGTTTATGTTCTGATCGAAACAATAATTGGGTCCATCTGATTTGCATTTAAAAGGTCCTTATTGCTAAATAGAACAATAACACTTATGCAAAAGTGTTTTGAAGTCATTTATTACAGTTGAGCACCAAGTGTTTTTTATGTTTACTGAATTCCGAATGTCGTCACACCTTATAAAAACTCCTAATAAGCATGAAAAGCAAATGCACGCTTAACAATGATGGAATTTCAATCATCAAATTTCTTACTGTAAACCACCACATTTATTCAGAACTTCCCATTAGCTTACCCAGGATAACAGAGAATCATTTATTTTACCCCTTTTTTCTTCATTTATACCATCTCCGAGGAACTCTTCTATCATGGATGTACAGCATGAAAGAGAACCGGAAATAGGGTTATTGTCCCAATCATATCTATATAAGCAATAACAGAACAATGGAGGGATGCAAAGCTAAGACTACTAGGCTACAGCCCACGTCAGTATTTTGCATAATTGAACAGCACCATACATTAAGTTATTAAACCCACCTGTGGTTGTTATTCTATTCGCCATATTCTTCTTTTGTGTACTCTTTATGCTTTCTCCTTCTACTTGTTTAATTATAAACTGATCCAAAATGAAAGACCATGAGATATTGAGCAAACTTTGAGGTAAACTACTACTTCTAAGAAAAAGTTTGTTCTCTTGATTGTTTTTTGAACACTTCGGATTTCATTATTGTTCACCGAATCATAGCCATAATCTCATTATTGTTATCTGTTAAAATGATTATGGTTTTTATATCATAAAGTGATTTTTATAGCAGGTACTTATATTGACACCCCAATTTTGAATATGAAGAGGACTTTTTCCGAATTACTATTATTTACTATAAGAGGGGTACTGATAAAAATAGCATCTTAACAGAATTAATATCACATGGACATACTTATCCTCCTTTTAATTACTGTAATGTTACATCAGCTATTATTAACCTTTAATCCAAAATCATTCATCAAATAAAGAAGAATTCAGACTCACTTCCAGATGCATTGAAAATTAAAAAATAATCAGGTAATTAAAATTTTCAGATAATTTAAGAATTTGCAGGGTTAAGAATGATATCTTTTCGGTCATCGGAGTGAAGATTGTTGAAAAAAATGTAACGATGATTTTTGCCACAAGGACAAAAAGAGCAAAAAGTTTGCTTAAAAGGACAAAAGCCAAAAAATTTGCCCAAAAGGACATTTTCTAATGGAAATGATGTAATTTAGGGGGCCCCTTGTTTTTCCACTTTACACTAAAAGTTGGCCTTTTGAGCAAAAATTTTAGCTCTTGTCCTTTTGGGCAAATTTTTTGCTTTTTTTGTCCTTCGCACAAGTTTCCTGTTTCTACTAATGGTAAGTTCAGAATTTGGATGTTTTCAACTAAGGGCAAAAGGGACAAATACATAAACTTTATTAACATGTTATATACTCTAATAGCAACTTAATGTTACATGGAATGCTCATAAAATCTGACCCTCTCACGTTCAAAACTGAAGTGTCAATATCAATCCCTTCCTAGCCTAAAGCTTCGTCCCTAGGTAGAACAGATTAGGAATTGTGCGCTGATGACAAAGTTGAATAATCCATGATTCAATGATATAAAACCATAATCAAATTCACAAACCAAGTTACAGTGTTATTAAGGTGAAAATCCTTCACGAAATAAAATAGAAGTGATTCACCTACAATGATCGTATTAGCCAAGTTCAAGCAAAAATGCATATGATGCTCCTTTCATAATAATTCCGAGATGAAAAGATATAAATTCAAAATGACTGAAGATATTTTTCTACATCGACGGATTTATATCAAATCAGCTGACAAAACTGAGATTGCAGATGATCTAACCTGATCTCAAAACCCTAAAGAAGAGAGGAATAGCATTAATTGATGCAGGAGGTAATATTCATAATTGAAATTTTGTTCAGGCATAATTTTAAGATGCCTTTAAAGTGCTGCTAAATCGTACTCAAGTACCCGCCCGCACTTCTCCATCAATTGATGAAGTTTATTATTCAACTTATTCTCAGAGCATCTCAAGTGTTCTAGTTTTACGAATCGTAATCATACGACTCCTAAGATTCAAGGTAGATTTGTTTAAACCTCCCAACAGAGTACGTCGATTTAATCGACGCCTTAAGGTAAGGCGCCGATTAAATCGACGCCCGGCCTAGCGCGCCTATAAATAGAGCGCGGTAGGCCTGAGAACCTCACAAAACCCACTAATTCTCATTTTTAATTTTTTTTTTTAATATTGGTTTGGACATCAGGATGCTGCCACGCGTTATGAAGATTGGTAGACGGACCGTACGAGCTCAGTATGACGAGGCAGCAGGTCCAGTGCACGCTCCATTAGCAGTAGAGACGACGATTCAAGACATATGGTTCTTTCACGAGTTACCCCAGGGTTTCACTCACCGTTCATTTACTGCTCTCGAAACCGTCTAGATATAATTTCTTAATTTAACATATATCCTTATTGAACAGTTAAATAGTTTACCAAAGTACGTAGGTAGTATGCTGCCGAGTTCTTTTTCCCACGCATGCGTCGATGGGAGAGTAGGCACGTAGTCCAACGTGCTCCTGCTAGTGTCAGACATGGCTTGATGTTGGTCCAATATCAAAATGATTTGAGGTCGAGGACCAACATATTACGAGCACCGTGGGCTTCTTATTGGATGTCTCTAACAGAGGGTGGTCCGCTAGGTAATGGACACCCGTTAGTCATTGCATGTCGTTTATCTTCGCGCTGTGTTGTCTTGCCCCTACTGGCCTACCTTCTTATTTAGTACTTGGGAGATCGCCGTTATTTTCAGGGGCCGAGTGAGTTGCATGTACCCTGAGATCCACTTTCTACTGATGATATGTTCGGGTTGCGGCGTTCCATCAGGAGACAATACATACAGGATGGGTTGATACGCAGGCTTTTTAATTACCGAGAGCAGATTTTGATACTTATTGGCATAGAGGTTCTCCTCGGCGGTACATGTTGTCAGTTTACAGCCGGGGTGTGAACTCCGATCACATAGGACCCCGAGTGGCTACGGGTAGAGTTCGTCCACCAACGTTTACTTTTTATCAGACCCCTTCACAATACCCCGATCAGTCTATGGATTTTGCTCTTGCCGACACATTATAGGCATATGATATTAGCGGAACATTGATAGCCCTACCTATTGTCTACCCGCCTGATCACATGATTACTGGTATCCTTACGGTTGGATTGTATCATGCGCATGAGGTAATATTCATACTTGTAAATTTATTAGCTTAAATGTTTTTAAGGTATAGAAACTGAGTTTAAATGTTCTTTTATTATAGTTTACACCCAGGCTAGACTAGCATATACGACACATAGCCAGTATTCAGGAGATGGCACTGCTACATTCTCAATCGTTATATCAGGAGCACCAAGTGATAATGCAGGGTTTGTAGGACCAGATCGACGACTTACAGGCCCGACTAACGGCTTTCGGTGGTGGTGGCGGTGGTGCAAGAGGATCAGGTGATGCAGGAGGATCAGGTGATGTAAGAGGATCAGGTGTTGCTGGAGGATTAGGAGGGGGTGGTGACGAGGACGATCATATTCCGTATTTTGACAGTGATGACCTTGAGGAGGATGGTGAGGAGTCAGAGCACGACGATGACAATGATGCCGTGGATTTACGATGACCTTGATGAGGATCACGATGGTAATGTTTTTTTTAATCTTGATGTATATATGTAATTGCCTTGTTGTGCTTGATTATATGTTCTTTTGTCATGTTTACTCGTGTTTAGATGTCATGTTGATTCATATTGTACTAGATTATATGATCTACCTATTATGTTTATTCATGTTGACGGCTATATTGTATGATGTTATGTGTTATGGATCGTTGTATGATGTTATGTGTTATGATGTTTTGTGTTATGTTTATTCACGCTGACATCTATATTGTACTATAACTATGAACTACCGCTACGTTACGAGCCTGCTTTTATATAATTTATATATAATACATTCAAACGTCGATTAATTAATAAATTCCTTTAAAAGATTCCTTTTGATTTAAACAATAAATCGATATATTTCATAAGCGATTATATAGCGACCTTTTGAAATTTTCGGTTTGACATAAGTCAAAATTTACAATACGAAAATCGCAGTTTTCTTTTTCATTGGAATTCAATAATCAAATAGATCAGGATGATTGTATTTTTAAAGAATTCTGACGTATATTGGAACCAGTAGATTAGATTGAAGTTCGAAATGTATAACTATTAACTACCACGACGTTACGAGCTCGTTTTTATATTATTTATATATAATATGTTCAAACGTCGATTAATTAATAAATTCCTTTCAAAGTTTCCCTTCGATTTAAAAAAAAAATCGTTATATTTCATAAACGATTATATATAAACCAAAAAATAATTTATATATAATGGGCGATGACCCTAATCGCTTGACTCCTTACCGTCAAAATGGGGGACGGCCCTAATCGTTTGACTCCTTATCGACAAAATAGGGGACGACCCTAATCGTTTGACTCCTTATCGACAAAACAGGGGACGAACCTAATCGTTTGACTCCTTATCAACAAAACAGGGGGCGACCCTTATCGTTTGATTCCTTATAGACAAAATGGGGGACGACCCTAATCGCTTGAGTCCTTATTGACAAAATAGGGGATGACCCTAATCGTTTGACTCGTTATCAATAAAACAGGGGACAACCCTAATCGTCCGACTCCTTATCGACAAAGGGACACTTTAACCAATAAAGCTGCATACTAAACACTACAATTACACACTCATCGACAAAGGGGCGCTCTAACCAATAAAGCTGAGCAATAAACAACACATTTATCGACAAAGGAACACTATAACCAAATAAAGTTGCACATAAACACTGTAATTACACACTTTTCGACAAAGGAACGTTATAACCAGTAAAGCTTAGCATGCCAGCAACACATTTATCGACAAAGGGACACTCTATCCAATAAAGTTGCACAATAAACACTACTATTACATATTTATCGATAAAGGTACACTCCAACCAATAAAAATGCACACAAATCATTAAAGCAACATAAAGAACAATAAAGTTACACAATAACCAATACCTAACACCTTATATATAGCAGCAACATAGCAAACCATATCTCATATCCAAACAAATTTACAAACAAAAATGAATTCCTATTTTATGCAATGCATGGTAGCTTTTGACAGTGATTCGGAGGAAGAAGAAATCCTTGAAAAGGAAGCTGAAGAAATACAAGAAATTGTCGACATATACCATGAAGCCTATGGTTCATCATCCACAATTCGATAGGTATCAGTTCATGGAAGGAAGTTTATAAATCCAAACCAAGCAGCATACCATAAATCACTAATGCAAGATTACTTCAACGACAACTACACTTACGGGTATGATATGTTCCGTAAAAGATACAGGATGTAGAGAGATCTATTTCTTCGAATATTGGAAGGTATACAAGGTAACAATGAAGACTTTAAGTACAAAAAAATGCATCAAAGACACAGGGACTAATAGGTGAACATAAAATGACGCTGTTATGAGAATGTTAGCTTATGGCACTCCTGCAGATGTATTGGATGATGCATACCGAATTGCGAAGAGCACGACACTTGAAACACTTGAAAATTTCTATCAGTCTGTTGTGGACGTCTACGAAGATGAGTACTTAAGGTCCCCGAATGAAGTCGATATAGTGCACATCAGAGCGATGCACGAAAGCAGGGGATGGCTGGGCATGTTAGGAAGTATGAACTGTATGCATTGGGAATGGAAGAATTGCCCAAAGGGATTACAAGGTCCGTACAACGGCAAGGAAAGGCGACCAACGATCATTTTGGAAGTTGTGGCATCCTATGATTTGTGGATATGGCACGCTTTCTTCGAAATGCTCGGTCCGAATAATGACTTAAATTTTATAAAAAGATCCCATCTGTCTTATGATCTTACTCAAGACCAGGTATTGCCTTTAACATTTACCATTGGGAAAAATACTTACAACCATGGCTATTACCTAGGTGATGGCATTTACCCAAAATGGAGCACCATTGCTGAAACATGTCCAAATCCATTAGCTCCTAAACAAGCGAAATTCGCGGCGATGTAGGAGGGACAACGAAAAGATGTAGAATCATGTAGATTTGCAATGATAAGTAATCCATGTCGTTTGTGGTATAGGAAAAAGATGTCTACAATCATGTTTCCCTGCATTATTCTATACAACATGATCATTGAAGATGAAAGAGATATGGATGACGGCTAACGCCACTACGAATACGAAGGTGCTTCGCAACCACCCGATCTATTCTGACATAACACACAAATAACAGAAGAGGAATTCAACATTATTTTAGATCGTCAGCTTTCGTTTAGAGATGCCCAACTCCATAATAGGCTGTAGAAAGACTTACAAATCATTTATGCAACCACTATGGCGATAATTAGTTATCTGTATGCGTCTATGGCGATAATTAGTTATCTTTATGCCTTTATTATGATATATGCTTGTTAGAACTTGTGTTTTATTTTATGATTGTACGAAATTATGCAGTAATGATAATTTAGTTCTTCATTTAAATGTAAGCATTCAATTGTATTTTTACGTGTTATTAACCAACTATTATTATCATTTAAAGCTCTCATATTTTGGGAAAGGTCTGAAATTGAAAAAACACCAATTCCAGTCAAAGTGAATATAGCCTTTGTAATTGTATTTTGATCGTTTTATACTCGTTGTACGACAATATGAACGGTTTATATTCGTTCGAGTAAAATAAGATCGTTGTAAAGCCGGTCGAATCGTAAGAAAATTGAAAGTTTTAGTGTATTAGGGACCGGGTTGGGATAGACAACGCCGATTTTATCGGCGCACTACAACGGGAGTCGATTAATTCGGCATGCGCCGAATTAATCTGCGCGCTTTGCAGTTTGCCGATAGAATCGGAGTCTGGGGCCAATTCTGAATTCCGAATTCAGGATTAGCCCCGTAACATTTGCCCGAATATTACGACCCTAAACGTTCATTGGGGAATAATTGTTCACTTTATTACTGGTTCAGGGTATGATCACCCACCGTAGGAGATGCTCTTATAGGGACAAGCAGGGAACAATTTTAAGGGCACTCATTCTTAATTTTGATTTGTTAAGGGGTTTTGGTTAAAAAACAGACTAAACTGCCTTTGACTATCATGTGTTTTGGTAAACTCTAAACTTCGAAATTCTCCGTAGTTCGATCAAAAGGAAATCACGCTGCTAAAAATCAAAAGAAATAGCGTATCAATTCCTACTTCGTCCACCATGGCTCGAATGAAGACGATGAACATGATTGATCCGATGTCTTCTGATCACCTGCAACAATTTTCCTGTGTCTCCATTACATTAACTAACCAAAAGTGGAGTCCTTCCAACAATCCCTAATAGTAGTAAATGTCAAATGAATGCGATTTCAAAAAACGAAGAAGGATGTCACGCATTAGTAAAGGCATCGAGAATAATGCAAGTTATACAAAAAAAATTAAGTGTTGACCAAGATCTAGAAAGCGTAAACTTTTGATCTGATCATGAACTTTTAAAATTGTCTGTATACATATGAGTATTATGTCACATGCTTCGCGCATAATCATGACATATGTTCTACATGTGAATTATGCTTTTAAAAACTATGTATGTTTTACACATTCAAGAGAAAACAATTTACATAAAATTTAAGTTGTATTTTTAGTTGAAATCATATGTAGTTAGTTAAATTTTTATTTCCAAATTTTTAATGGTAGTATCTAATATTTTTTTATTATTTTCAATTTGTATCTGTGTTATTAATTAATAAAGAACGATGTTGTAAATAATATTTGTTAGATTCTATTTTTAAGTGATATTAAGATTTGTTAATATTTGTACAAATGGAGTTTGAACTCGTAAAAATTGTTTAATTGCTAAATCCTATTTTTAAGTGACATAAAGACAAAAATATCTAAGGGCAATTTTAAAATTTTGCAATCAGACTAAAACTTTGCGCTTCCAAACCAACTATTAATAAAGATAAATCACATATAAAAATTTACTATTTCCCTTAAATTCACAAACCTACATACTTAAACATATTAAACTGACCTATATTAGGAATTTAGGTCCTTTACTTTTTAAATCCAATATTTTAATACTTGAAATTAATTAAATATTCAGACCTTAAGAGTCTGGATCGTTACACAGACCGAAAAATCAATGCATGCTCAAATTTTGTTTGAGCAACCTTATTGACACTCTAAATTTGAGTGTGAGGAAGTTTTTGGATTGAAATTAGGTGGGGTATGCAGAAAATTTCAATGGAGTACAGGTGCAGTGAACATAGAAAATTATATCGTTTTTGCATGCGCTTCGCATGTGACCATGGCATATGTTTTCCACCTGAATTATGCTTACAAAAACAATATATGTTTAACACATTCAAGACAATGATTTGCACAAATTTTTAGTTATATTTTTTGTTGAAATCATGTATAGTTAGTTTAAGTTTTTATTTATAAATTCATAGTAATTTTCTTTTACTACTTTATTTTTTTGTGTTATTAATTAATAAAGAACGATGTTGTAAAGAATATTTATGAAATTATATATTTAAGTGATCTAAGGTTGTTAATATTTGTAAAAATTGAGTTTGGATTATAAAAGTTGTTTAACTGCTAGATCCCATTTTTCACTACAAGAAAACACTGATTTTGCAGCGGACGAATCCGTCGCTAAACATGTATTAGCGAAGGATTTATGGTGGATAGCATTGGTCGGTAAATTTCACGTCGGTATTTTAGTGATCATTTTGCAACAAAAGTTGACGTCAATTCTCCGACACTTTATTGACATTTGTCAATGTATTTAAATTTAATTTTAAAAAATTTACCGATATTTTACCGACGGATATATATGTATTTAATATATATTTTTAAAAAATTCTGTCAGAGATCCCTTACTAAACAACAAGGGATTAGAAACGGATAATTTCAACTTATGCTTCAACTTAGATATCTGTCGGTAATTCGTCACAAATGCTAACATTTTAGCAAGGTTATTGTTGACAGTTGTTTTTATTTCTGTCGGCAATCACATGTATATTTGCAAAACCCACTCGTATTCCCTTTCTACTCCGTCGGTAAATGTTACTACAATAAAATACTAGTTTACAACTGACATACACCAATGTTAATTTAGATACTTAGTTAATATGAACTCAAAAATAACACCATTCATAATCAAATAACGACATAGAATATCAATTAACATACAAGCTCAATACATAAATAAGTTGCTAAAATCAATACATAATTAATACTTTCATAACAATTATGGAATAATAAAAGACAATATATATTTCATAGTGAAATTATACAATACCAAATACGAAAACAAGAATAGCACACAAAAGCATCGAAATTGACTCGCCAAAGAACTTAAACCGCCAATAGAGAAGGTTCCCAACCTAGATTTACATGGGTACAAGTAATATCAGATTATAGGATATCAATTACGATTAAACATTTTTTTACTTAAATAAGTGAAGTAACCAACTATTGTAAGTATCAACAAGTTTTTTTTTTTAAAAAAAAATCTCAACCTATTATTTTCCTTGAGCTGCAAAATAACATTTAAAACGGGTTGAAATGAAGCTTTATTATATAAATTATAGGCTCAGGAAAGATAAACATGAAACAGCAGCCTTGTTGAACAAAGACATGAAACAAAAAAAAAACCGCGATCTAAGTTATTCCAAAAACATACGATATTACCTTCCTAAATTTGTATGTAATTGAAAATGCAGAAAAATTACATTTGATCGATCAAGATGAAAATTTTCTATTCAGCTGCAATGACAAACATTTATTTATTTTTTCGACTATTTACTTTTGAGTAAGTGAAAATGCCACCAAAAAAGGGCTAATAGACAAGCATAATACTATTCGTTGTTTAATAAACATAATTTTACCTTCAAATTAGATTGAAGGCTCCACAATCCTCTAAAGAGTAATTATTCACCTACATACAAATGCAACAAAATTAGCAAGTAGGATAAATGTATGTTTGTTTGTAAATACAAGATTCGTGATTCTATAACATTACATTTGTCATAACTTAGCTAATAAAAGTAAGAGTTTTAAGATAACACACTAGTAATAGAAAAGTTAATCACTAAATCTATTTGTTGATCAAGACTAACAACAGTAAAGTTAATCACTAAATTATTGATTAAAATTATTAGTTACAATAACATGTATGAATCCATAATCAATCAACATTTGCAGCTGTTTTGGTCAAGACTAGCAAAAACAGTATAGTAAAATGTCTGGGGTAATAATAGTAAAATGAATTTAAATTGTCTGGAGTAATAACTAGCAACAACAAAAATATAAACATCCAATCAACAGCTTTCATAAACTTTGTTATTCTAAAGTTGAAAGCATTAGCTATTAGCCTAGTACTAACATTTTCAAAACAAAGAAAAAAATTCTTGGCAAACAACCATGATTAATTCTTAAATTTGAAGGATAATATTTATATAAGTTGGAACTACTATATTGAGAATTTCATAAAGTTGAATCCTTAAGTTGATTAAGAGGCAGACAACTGTATTAGATTTCTAACTATCTGAAAAGGTTTTCTATAAAGAATTTCCCTTTTTGTTTCGCTCCATTTATGAGTTTTTTTTTAAAGAATAATCTCATTGTTCTATCTTCTTGCACAAAATCAACGAAATGGGTTTCGATCCATTTTTAAGTTTAATTTAGATGCTTCAGCCATGCAGTTGCCAATGCATTTGGGTATAGTTCCCATTAGACACACTAATGTAACTACATAATTCAATTATTTACTAAACCAATTGTTGTACATTATCATTCAGACTGTTTTTACAGCATACTAAAAATGATTGTATGGTTACTCGTAACTTGGTCAAATAGTGTACTCAAAATGATTACATTATCATCCAACAGTGTACGTTGTATATTCAATTGTTGTACATTTTCAAGTTAAATGATTGTCGATAGTCAAAGTTTCAAATCTAATTAACTTGGTCGATAGTAGATCCAATAGTGTGATTAGGTGTCGATAGTTTTACAGGGTACATGAATGCAAATCACTAAATATGTTATGTCTATTAAATGGAGATAGTAATAAGAAAGTCATGTCTCGATCCACATACCCACTATAATAACTCATGGAAACATTAAGCACAATGAATAGAGGGGATCATCGTTTAACTTGAAACCAAAAAAACAAACAAAACGAGTTGAGAATACTAACATATGACTTTTCTTTTATCAATATGTACTGCTTGCTTGGCAATATGCTTCCAACCCGTTCATAAAGAGCGCACATATGGTATAAGATAACCTTCAAAAAATAAAAATAAAAACAAAAATCAAGCACTTACAGGTATATAAAGAAAAAGATGAAAAATACACCATATTAATTCATATGCTTGACATTTTTATAAAATTGTTTCTGGCATGCTATACAAGTATGTATCCAGATGATTCTAAATTTATCTCTGAAGTGCAAGCTAAACAAAAGCATGCATGTGCAAGTAGAAAAAAATAAGCATTACTCGACCAAGCATATATTTAATTGACTTTAAGTGTGTTAATGCAATCAAATTTACAATTTTATTAGTTTTTTACACAATTACTCGTCAAATCTATACTCTTCTCACCAAAATCCCAAAAACTCGAAAGACTAATATTTTCAATTACTCATGAGTGCAAATAAATAAACATAAAGCAGCAGCCTTGTCGCAAATTTCATCTTCCTAAATTTGTATGTAAACTGACAGTGAAAAATGGTTCCGTCATTATCGTCAAAAAATCCCAAAAAAGAGACACTGGAAATCTATGAGCTATCGAAAATAACCCAGATCTATTTAATTGGGACTGATTACAAGATTTGTACCTTTTGTCGATCGAATAGGGGCGGTTTGCAGATCAAGTTTTAATATCGCTTAACACTAATTCGGTTTTTTTAACGTCGTTTCAACCATCATGAATTTTAGCCATAAACCCACGACATTTCCTTCCTCCAAATCGAACCCTGATTCGCACGTTCTCAATCCGCAACCCTAGTTCGCGAACCCTCAATTCGCAACCCCATTTGACTCCTACCGGAATTGAATTCACATATTGAAATTTGGGAAATGATACTCAGATTAAAGTCGGCATGCGAGTTGAAATGGTTTTGGGGATTTAGGTTTAGGGTAATCGTGAGTTTAAGCACAATGAATATTTAGATCCAGAAATTGTGCCGGGCCTTGAAATTTTAGATGTCGCCATCTCTTACTAACGTAACGTGTTAATTATCTTGTTAATAATGTGCTAGTTATCTTATAATAATATGAATAAACGTAATTTACTAATTATAAGTGTCAAACTATTACTTGAGAATCATCGTATATTCATATGATTAGGTCCGAAAATGGATGCATAACAACGAATACAGTGACAAATCACCAGTTATAATTTTCTAATATTTAACTATATATCATAAATTATAATAAAATTTAGTACATAAAACATAAACCTTTGTTATACATTATTATTTATTAACAATCATCAACTATAAATTATACTATATCAATTATAAAATACTAAATATTACTTCTAAATTATTAATATTGTTTGTTAATTATGAATTATTAAATATTTTCCTCAATTAATTTAAATTTATTTGTCTTAGTTATAATAACAAATAATTAATTTATTCATAAAATTTCTCTTTCAAACATTATAAATTAATTTATACAAAAAATTATTGTTAATTATTAATTACTCTTTACTAGTAATTATTAACCACTTATCATTTATTTATTAATTATAAATTTATCTATTGATTATTATTTATTTATTATGTATTATTAATGCATATTATTTCTATTTTCCAATACGTTTACCTATTTCATTTTAGCAATAAATGCCTTTCATTTTCTACATCACTCATTGGTTCTTTACCAATCAAAAAACATGTTCAATAAATGCACAAGGGTATGAATCTATCATTAAAATATTAGTGTTAATCACTAATTATTTAATAGTATTTATCATTAATTATTTAGTATTAGTTTTTAATTATATTTATTAATTATTTAATTTAATTAATATACTAAATATAATTTACTAATTATTAATAATCAACTATGAAATGAATTATTAAATACTAGATATCATTTCATAATTGTTGAATACTAAATTCAAGATGATTTCAGATTTTTTAATTTTTCGGAATATAAAATATAATTATCAACTATAATTATAAAATATAAGTATCAACTATAATTATCAACTATAATTATTAAATACAATTATTTAAAATTAATTATTGAATACTATATATCATTTCATAAGTATTAAATTTATTATTAATTATTAAATATTTATTATAATAAACTGATATTTTCATCTCTTGCAAATCTATTGGAATTCTACTGCAAAATAGCTTCGATAAATATTCGTCGGTATTCTACCTGGATTTGCAACGGAAAATAGTGGTAGAAATTTTCTACCGGTAATTTGACGCAATTTGCGACGCCTTAGTGGGGGATGACAGAAGACGATGGTAATAAATAAAAGAAAAATGTTTAAAAAAACAAAAAATTATCACTTGCAAATCACATGGAAATCCGTCGCAAATTAGCGACGGAAATTTCCGCTTCTAAATATATGACGCTAAATCGGTGTTTTCTTGTTGTGTTAAGTAACAAAAAATATCTAAGAGTGGTTTAGGAAGATTACGGTCAGACCAAAAGTTCATGTTCTAAACCAACTATTAATAAAGATATTTATCTTTTTACATCATTTAAAAATAGCAGCTGGTAATTAAACCAATTTTACAAATTCGAATTATATTTCTACAACTAACTAATCTTAATATCATTCAAAAATAAGATTCAACAAATAATTTTTTTTACGACATCGTTCTTTATTAACTAATAACATGGCTAAAAAGTAAGAATAATAAAAGATTGGTTACTGCAACTAGAAACCTAGAAATAAAAACTTAACCAAAAATACGTGATTTCAACATGAAATTATAATTTTTTTGGCAAAGCCAGCCGGTTTTATAGTGGTCATACCACTGTTTATTAAAACGAGGAAAATAAAGAATCGGAATTCTGCATAGGCATAAAACCGCCATCTGGTTTGAAGTGCCAGAACACTATAGCATGCAAGACGGAAGAGAAACCGAGTGTTTCTGCTACTACTATGTGATAGAGAGACAACCAACTAACCCTCCTCAAAGGAAGAGGAACAACCATTGTCATCATCAGGCCGAAAACGATGCACATATCCAGCAAAAAAAGAAGCTAGATGAAGAACAAAATCCGGATTCCCAACACAAAAGATGGTACTACGTGTTGGATCTAGATTAACCCTAAAGGGGGGTGAATAGGGTTTATTACAGTTTATCGAGATATTTAAAAACAATCACAGCACAGAAATCAATAAGGAAATAAATGCAATAAATAAATAACACACAGGTATACCCAGCTTCGACAGACTCTGCCTACTGCTGCATTCACTAAGGTTTCTACTAGGTGTTAATAACAGATCCCGCTTACAGACCCTGTAAATTCGCACTCCCTGCTCCTGTACTAACCCTACGCTCAAAATCCTAGACTGATCTAAACCCCTAGATTAGATTTTCCCCTAGTTTTACATATTCTAGTAAACTGCCTAGTTTTACAGATGAAACTAGGAAACCACCTAAATTTTACAGACTCTAGCAACTATCAGTTAACCCCTAACTGAATGACCTAGTTTTACAGACTCTAGAAACTGGTTGGACGAATACAAGATGAAATTAAAAACAATATAAAGCAAAAACAAATGAAACTAAGAAACCCTAGTTAATGTAAAAACAAAAGCTTAGCCATGAGAGTAAGTAGGCCGGCCCAATGAAGATTCATTTATCAATTCCCCTTTTCTTTTTTTCTGGAATGAAAAATGGCGACTGCATCGGGAAATTTCTAGGGTTTCTCTTTGAAATCCAAATCGAATCTTGATTGCTTGAATTGTTGAGAAGATGTAATCTCGGATGAGCTTCAAGTGGTGTTGTTATCTGATGCTTCGATTTCTTGCTCAATCGATTTGGAGATTGATCGAATCCTTCTGAAAATAGTGAGTTTCTGTGAATTTATTTTATGCCTGGAATTGTTGTTCTGTGAATTCAGTCCCATATGCTGATGATGAACTGGTGTTCATATAGGATTACATAATCCTTAGATTACTCTGATTTCAATACTGGCTCGACTGATTTGTTGTTGCTTTCCCTTTTTGATTGACCTTGAATTTGTCGACTTTGAATGAACTTGATATTGGTGGCCCGCTTGAAAAACTTACCTTGCGTGATTTATAAATTGTGCCTTGACTGTTGAAACGTATTTAATGAAATTGGTCGAGAAAACTGGAAATAAATTGTGTCTCTTTTTAAAACTGTTGCCAAAAATAAATTATTGAATATCTGGAAATAATCTAATTTCCCTTTGCCAAAAATGATTTCAATCATCTTGTTTCTGCTGTGCCTTTCTTGCTGTTGACACGCTTTTTTGTCGAAGCTGTCACACTTCAAGTATTTGTTGAGCAACGCGCTCAAGCGTCAAAAAGCACGAAGCAGCAGGGTCGAAGTCGCGTCGCAAACGCAAGGAGACCCGAAGCCTATATCAATTGGCCTCTGTCGGGCCCAAGGAACTCTTAGTCGAGCCGTGCACCAAGACAAAGGTGAGCCGTCAAGCGGGTCCGGGCGCAGCGCCGGTGAGGGTCCGGGTCCCCACAGTCCCGGCGGCGATCGACCGATTTAGTTCAGGCTCACGAAAACATGGATTCCTTCACTTCGCATTCAGGAATTTCGACTCCATCTGCAACATGATTTCCTCCTCACACTCCATCAATTTCGAACCCCTTCAGGGTGCTCGAAATTTCGCACCCCCTAGTAGGGTTGAAATTTCGAACCCCCCTGGTGGGGTCGAAATTTCGAGCCCCCCTGGTGGGGTCGAAATTTTGAATCCCCCTGGTGGGGTCGAAATTTCAAACCCCACTGGTGGGTTCGAAATTTCGAACCAGCCTGGGAGGGGTACGAATTTTCTGCATATGGCTTGTTTTCGGGGTGCGAAAATTGATCTTGTGGATCATGCTGCTCACCTACTCCCACCTAACCTTCCTCCTATAAATACCCCAAGCCTTGGCCTTCATTTGGATCTTTTTCCCTTGGAATTTTTGGACCTTGAGAGCTCCAAACACTCATTAATGGCTTCCAACACCTTCACCATGGCCATGGGAGATGACATGGATAATTAAAACATGGCATGCATGTTTTCCTTCAACACTTGAACATTAACTAGGATAGTTATGCTACCTTTGACCTTCATGGACATGAACACTAAGCTTGGGTATTGTTGACCGAGACTTATCAACGAAGAAGAAGGGCAGTTTAGTCAAAGTGTAGAACAAGCATATATTTTGCTATTCCATTGTAACACCTTGAACTTAGCTATTGTCCTAACTTGTACAACCTTGTAATCAACCAAAGATATGATGAATGAGAATTATAAAGTGGATGTAGGCATTAGTGCCGAACCACTATAAAAGCTGTGTCTCCCCGCATTTACATACTTTACCGCTTATTTGAATAATTGTTCACACACACATTTGGGTGTTGGCGTGCGACAATTCTGTCCGTCAACACCTGCATTGACTTCGATTTCCGCTTTGAGATAATAAAAAAAACTGGAAAGACTTGCATGATTTGTGGATAGATTTCAAACATGCTTGTCGAATAAAAATTGTGTTTTGCACCTAAAAATAGTTTGCAAAAATCCTCGAAATCATATATCTATGTAAATGCAGACTTGCCCAAAAAAGAGGTTTGCATGAATTACTATGGAGATTTTTTTGCCTAAAATCTTCACAGTTGAATTTCCAAATATTTTCAGTTATTTTTTGCCAAAACAGGAAGAGCTTGCCATTTTCTCTTAGTTGAATTTGTGAAATTGTTCATGCACTAAATAAATACTGATTTCTGGTTTGCCATTGTATTTGAGATTCAACATTTTATCACTTACCATATATGAACAAACTGATTTATTCATGGCTGTGTATTCACCTGTCATGCTTGCTTTGATTTTGTATTACTTTGTTGAGCACTTGGCTTTGTCATTTGTAATGTTGTTAACTTACTTGCAATTGATAATGAGAATGTTTCCATGTACACTTGTATATGCACATGTAATTCACTATTGAGTTGCCACCATAAAAACTGACTTGAACTTGCTGACATTAACATGTGAACATGTATACATGTATTAACTTGTTCAGCTGAGTTGTCTATTTCTTCGACCATTCTTGAGTGCTGCTGCTCCATTTGAACTAAGCTTTGAGCATAACCTGTGCACTTTTATGAACTTGCTATTCCAAGTTAGAACTGAAATTCCTATGCCATTTATCTTTGTACACTTGAACTGTTTTGATTATGCTGTTACACCATGTAGTATGTACATCCATCCATTGTTGCTCGACAACATTTAAACTGCCCTAGCTTTTATGCTTTTTCACCATGCTTTGACTTGTAACTTTCTGGTGTGGTTTCTTGTGCTTGCTTATGTCAGTCAGTGATCATCACATTAAAGTTTGTATACTTGAACCATATGTGTTTTAATCTTGAGCATGCTGTGTCCATATATGTTGATGTAGATGCTTCACTTGATCACTTTGGCACACTTGCTCATCTCATTCTCACTGTTCATGTTCATGCCACCACATTTGCTTATATACATGTCACCACCTGTATACATGCTTATACATGTACTATCCTGCTTGTCATGCTGCATATGTTACTTTTGCCATATCTTCATTGTTGTGCGTACACTTTAATATTCATGCTTGTTGTTCCATTTTCTATTTTGAACTGTACATGAACATGCTGTTGTGTTGTTGTGCAGTCTTGTCTACTTGTGTATTTCATTGTGTATTTTCCATGCGCACTTGTATCATCCTGAATTTGTTGCTTTGTTTATTCTTGACCATTCTGGTTTGACTTTGTTGACTTGTGCATGGCTCACATATTTGCTTTGAGTAGGGGTCGACCATATTTACATGTACATTTATATATGTGTATATATACACAATAGTGTGTGTATACATATATCGTGCACGTGTGAATTATTTATCAGCAGACTACTGCACTATGTTGTGGCTGTTCGGAATCAACTGGTTCTGATCAGCAAACCAGTGTAGTTGTAACAACTCGGATTTTCCGAACCAATTTAAAATTTTTATTATAGCAATTTTAATGGATTTTGAATATTTAAAATGATTTATTTTAAATAATAACGACTAAAAATTTATTTAAATCAAAGTTAGAATGAATAAATTTAATTTAATTATAAAACGAGCCTGAAATGGCACGGTAGTTCGAAAATTCAATTTTAAATTTCAATTTAATATACAGAATTCAGTATAAGTCAGAATTGGACGAAACAAGAAATATTTGACTCTGGTTAACAATATCTTTCTAACGGATGTAAGAAACTGAGATTTCGTTTTATAAGTTGAAAGTTATGTCTAGTTTAAAATTTAGAAAAGTCGCCGTGGAATTTATATTTATATATATATTATATAATATAAAGCCCTTAAAAATAGCTATTTTGCATACGACCTCCGTTTTCGACGAAACCACTTTTGTTGGATCAGTAATGTCAAATTATTGCTAGATTCCAATTTCCATAATTTTTGGAATTAATATGTAAGCATGGCAAAAGAAAACGTGTTTTGTCAATTTAAGTTGAATTTGATTGACCAGAAAATGACCATTTTTCAAATGGTCTTCAAATTCGATGAAATTGGTTTTGTTAGGACTGTATCGTCAAAATATAGCTAGATTTGTTTTTCTGGAATTTTTGGAGTCCGTATGTGGCCCCCGATAAATTAAAATGTGCGTTTAAATTAAATATATAATGATTTATATTTTAGTTTAAAAGCTGATCGTAACGGCCGAATTGGGTTACGAAACATATCCCATTGCGTTCGGAATGGAGGTATTTAGTTAGAGGCGACACTAGTTGGGATCCATTTGGAGATTGGAATGTTAAACTTTGAAATTTTGAAATAAATAAAATAAATAAATAAATAATGGTATAAATATAAAGAATCGGTCAAACCCTTATTTCATTTCCTCTGGTCAAATAAACCCGGCTCCCCCAAAATCAAAATCGCGTCGCTCCCCCATCGCCCTCGTTTTCACCGCCAACGTCGAACTCCACTCCACCTCCTCCCTTCGCTCCACCACCGGCGTCGAGACCACCCCAAATCACACCGCACCACTTCATCATGCTCCACCGCGTCAAGCTCCTCCTCCACTGATTGACCACCATCGTCGTCAAAGACCCAGGCCTCGCCTCAGCTCCGTCCGTCGTCGTAGTACGCATCTGTAATGGCCCGAATTTCCGTACTCTTTGAGTCGACTAATAACACCACACGTCCAACCCAAATTGCACAGAAATACGAATCACTATTAGAAAGAAGTTAGAGGATGCGAAATAGAAAGAAAGAAAAATTAGAATAGAAGAGAACGAAGATCACAAGTCTCACAGCGGAACAAATAAAATATATTATATAACATAACTTTTGAAATACAAATCAGTAACTGTATATGCATACCATCATCAGAGAACAACAGCTATTTCTGGAACAGTTATAAACACCTGTTTCCAGATAAGAACATAATACATAGCAGAAAAATATGGTAGTCTATAGCTAACTAGTGAAGCCTCCTGCTTCAAACTCCTCCAAGTGAATCTGTAAAATCCCGACTACTTGACTGCCCGTACAAATTTGAGCACCCAAGAGTTTAGGGAAAACAAAATAAAATAAACTCTGGGTCAGTCATGGGACTGGTATGAGTAAACTCCAACCATTGGTTTAACTTTCAAAATCCTTTCGAAAGAAATGATGATTGTAAGACCGATCCACACATAAACACGGATGGTTTTTATCTTACGATAACCAAAAATATTTTTGATATCAAATCCAGTGATATTATAATAATATCTACATCAAATAAATAGAATCTAGCGGAACGTTTACATCTCACGTTCCATATATAATATAAAATCAAAAATCGCAGGGCACTTATTGGAGATTGGGTTTCCAACATGACAAGGTATGGACCACCTTCCGATAGTGCTTCTCTAGAGGGGAATACACTGGGTTCAACAAGAACGTCTTGCAACCCAGCCCATACATAGCTGACCACTCATTTAACTTGAGTGTATCGAGCATATTATCACCAACAGTTGTGATCAACAACCGTTACCGAAAGCATACAGCAGCGAATAGAATAAGAAGCAAATGGATTTTCTCTAGATCAGGTGATAATACCCCTAATGGGAATGACCCACATGGCCATGCTGCCTGCCCAATTTCTGTCATTTCCCGGGTGATGAGGCTTGAGGTCTCACGATTTTCTTTCAGCACTTCTTGCCATCATTTACTTTGAATGTCATGTCGTCAGACATTTGTCCATATACGTTGTCCTGGAATTAGATAAACCGAAGGCACCATTTGATTAACCCATCTTAGGCAATTTCTAACTAGGATTAACAGAACATCCCTTGCACTTTACTCCGTCTTCAATTGTCTTCAGCATAAGTTGATTCGTAACGCTTATGCCCATATGGAGTGGTTTTCGGATAATAAATCTGATCCCGGTCTCTGCGTATTGACAACGGAGGTATAAAATAAAATAAAACTTTGATAGTCAATGATTTAACTATCAAAGGAACATCCATACAACCAACGATCCTATTTCCAAATGGAAATTCTATCGATCAAGCATCAAACAACATTGGGCCCTTTTTAAATTATTTTCTTATTACATTTCTAATTCCCAGATATTCCTCAAAACCCCTTTTCTTTCACGATTCTTGGGAAAAACATTTCCATATACTATAGCTATTTATTTTCTTTATTCTGGGAAGAATATCTTTTATTACAGTTGGAAAACATTTCCACATATTCATGAATTCTCATTTTCTATATTTAGAAATATACATTATTTACCATTTGGAAAATATTTCCATATTTCATTCCTTAACTTCTCATTAACCCATTTCATTTCATTTTGTATACATAGAAAATATCTTTCATTTTATTCGGGAAACATTTCAAAAATCCTTTAAATTAACGCGATTTTATAAACATCATTATTATAACTCAAACCACTAATTATTTGTTAACTAACCATATTGCTAACCCATCTTCACTATTGAACTTTAACCATTTCTCCATCAATCATGAAGTCAATCAAGTTGGGGTATAGTTACCTCTCAGACTTTAATTGAACAACATTCTCAAATTTGAAATAGTCAAAGCTCATAAGTTCAAATAAACATCGCTTATGCAACTCTCAGATTCAGTCTATGAATCTACTTCTTTTACGGAAAAATATTAATTATAACGATAGCGTTATAATCATTGTATTTGATTTATAAAATATTAATTATAATGATAGCATTAAAATCGCTGTTTAGATTTACAAAACATTCATTATACAGTAGCGTTATAATCGCTATTTAGACTTACAAAACATCTATTATAACGTTAGCGTTATAATCGCTGTTTAGATTTATAAAACATTTACTATAATGATAGCGTTATAATTGCTATTTAAATTTAAAAACTTGCACTTATTAATTTCAATAAATAAATTAATAATTAAATAATTAAATTTTTATTTAAAACGGAAAGTAAAAATATCTACTTCCCTAAATTTGATATAATCGAATTCCAATAAATAACTGTCTCCTGAATAATCTATATTCAATTTATATTCCGAACTTCAGAATTAATTTACCATTCCAGGTTCATTCAAAATCAAAATTCACTTTGGAATTTATCCTTTCCAAATCATTATCCAATTCCTTTATAGCAATTTCAGTCTACAAACGTTATCACACTTTATTTATATTTTGAATTTTAAACTTAAAACTCATCATTTTCTTTTAAAACTACTGCACATTCCCCTTTTTTCATTCAAATTTCAATTTGGATTCATATTTCTAACTCAGATTTCTTTTATAAATGCTTTCATTTGCAAAATATCTGCTCTAAACAATTATTCACTTTAATTATGAATAATATTTCTTTTTCTTTTTTACATAATCAAATCCATTTGATTTTACCCTATCAAATCCAAATTCCATTATAACTTCTATTTACAATTGTTTATAGAAAATCTCATTATTAATTTCAAATATTTAAAATCTCGTTTAAAATTTCCTTTATAATTTGCTACGTTCAAATCTATTTTCAAACATTGGTCTCCAAACTGATTTTCACTTTCACATATAAATTCATATTTGAATTTATATTTCAATTTACCCAATGATTAATGATTCACTTAATTTATATTCTTATTTATAAACAACTCCTTGATTTATCCACTTGAACAGGTTTCTAATTTCAACTCTATTTGAAATTTTATTTCTATTTTGGAAATAAATTCCATTTTAAATCCCAATTTCCCTTCACATTCGAAAATATTTTACGGTATCTAAAATACCAGGTTTCTAGGGCTAGAGTAAATAAAACATAATATATCCAATCATGGGTTATATAACACATCATATATCACAGTTAAATAAAAACAGTAATATAAATGTTGAGGAATCCAGTTGGATTCCTCCGACCTGTTTCCCTGCATCTACAGATGTTAATCAACAAAAATATCATCAATTCCATATGGTGTTAGAATCAATATTCAATCAATGGTTTCTATATCAACTATTTCAATCAATTTTATCAACCATTCATCCAATCAATAATCACACAACATAAAATTAATATATTTTAAACTTGTTTATATAGAAATATAAACGAAGCAGAGTTAGTGAGTTTACTCACATTGTTTTGCAGTTGACGATTCTGCTTTTGTTTCGATTTAAAATCAAAAAGGTGTTTGATTTATCATGAAATTCCAGTAGCTCTTGTTTCAGCGAAATTGGTTCACAATGTAGACGTCGTCGCTTTGATACTAACGTGACCGATCTGATTCAGTTTTAATACTGTTTCAACCAGCTGTTTCTGGAAAAAGAACCCATCACAGCCGATAATTCACTTCCTCTTCTTCTCTTCCATGCACACAAAGAGAATCAAACCATTAATACCACAATTCTCCTCATTATATCCTTTTGCTCCTCATACCCTACCGCTGCAACTAGAGCTCACCCTTAATCCGCGTTACCAGGCTTTGGTACGACCTGTTATAGTGAACCCTGTACGAAATGATCACTTAAAACATGCCTGCTCTTCACCATACCCAACGTTCACTCCTTCCTTACACTGATTTTGCCCTAAACACAGTCTAAGCTCCATCCACGGTTTTCCCAAAGTCTTCTTCTTCTAAATGTTAAAATACTTTAAACATCCCTTTTCTTTCATTATCTCGCATGATTCCCTTCTAAACACCATAACCATTATTACAACCCGCACATTAATTTCCAATCTTACCAGAAACTGTCCGTTTACTGAACAGTACTCACATCTTCTCCATCACTTGTCAGTACCTCACGCACACACTTGCTCACCATAATCGCTTCTTCTCACCGCCCCACCCACCACTACCAAATG
The DNA here is from genome assembly GCA_030737875.1 of Allium sativum. Lineage (NCBI taxonomy): Eukaryota > Viridiplantae > Streptophyta > Magnoliopsida > Asparagales > Amaryllidaceae > Allium > Allium sativum. The sequence goes on from CM060911.1 coordinate 198,745,985, forward strand.
CTCCCTTCTGCTCCACCCAATACCGCTGCAAACCCCCCTCCTATCGCAACATAGTTCATCATCACAACTCACCGGAAACATTACTCAGCTTCGTCTTCACATAAGGAAGCCTCCGTAGCCACTCCTGAGGCCTAACGACCCCTAATTCGATGGAGAATCTCACCTCCAGCTCGTGCTGGGTATTTCGAATGCCTAGTTATGTCCAGTTCCTAGAAGTCATGGAACCATGGTTTGATTTTATCAGAAGGATTTCGAAACTGGAAGAAGAAACAATGAGGCATTGTATTATTTCTACTCTTATTTTATATGATTATTGTTCGATTTTTTTATTCCCGTGTTGGTTTTTTGCTTTTTTTACAAATGGGAAAGCTTGGATATTTATAGACTTAATAGCTTGGTCGCCACGCTTGTAGGGTTATAGGAAATAGAGTAGGTTTGCCTTAAATTTCCATTTGCATGTGCGTTATCGTACAATATAGCCAGCGTTATTATAAAGTATGTCTTTAATTTCTTACAGCTGCTCTAATTTTTGTTGGCATGTGCGAAATTCAGGGTAGACTTTATATTGCATAGGATACACAGTGATTTGAAAATATATATAGGCCTAAAAACTTTGGGCATGCAATATTAAATTCTCATACGGTATGGTCTTGATCTTTCCCATCCATGCTGTAGTCTGATTCAACTAGCATGTGCAGAATTTAAAATGAGAACAAATCGTTTGTTTGTTTCATTTGTAGTATCCAATAGAAAAAAGGACGCTGGTTTTTATTTAGAAGGGACAAGAGTATTTACGAGTTATCGGATTTCCGATGTGCGAGTGAATTGTCACTTTCGGTTTTTTTTTTTTTTTTTTTGTAGTCAACAAATGTCTGACGGACTGATTTTCTTTTTAATATGTAAGATATGTCGACAGCTGGAGCCTTTACCGTAGGCACATGCAGATTACTGAACTGATTTGATTTTGCCGAAATGTTTGCCTTACAGAGATTTCGAGTGATCCGATTTGATTATAAAAAAATATATTGAGATTAGGATAAGGGTCTGTACAGATGTCTAAAGACAAATTTGTTTACTGTTAGTTTCAGAAACATGTACCGCGAATGATATATAAATACGGTCAAGATTTCGTATAGATTTTTCTTGCCGATTTTCTGGAAGGAGGACAAGAGAAACCTTTCTGTGATTTGTACAAAACTTTGTACAATAGCTTGATATTGAAAGGATAAGAAGATTTTATATTTTTCACTTCTTGTCCGGATTGTACGGAGAATAAAGATTTGTAAAGATTACGCCAAGATTTTGTTTTAGACATTGTTGAGATTTTATGAAAACAATATGCAGTTTCAAAAGTGATCCTTATCATTTCTATACATATAAAAAAAATTATGGTTTTGGACTCCAAATAAAACACCATATCGATTTTATTAGGCTTAACATTTATTCTAAGATCCAATAGAATAATTATCGAGATTAAATTCAAAAATATGGAAAGGATATAAATTTATATGTTCAGAATAAATTGGCTAAAAATACGGGTCATTACAGCACCACCGCGAGCGTCACCACCTACAAGCGACGGGATTCCAGAATCACCAGCCGTGAGTTTTTCCCTTTATTTTATTTTATTTTATTTTATTATATAAAATTGCGTTGATTTTAATTTCGGTTTTTTATATAGAAACATTGTTTAAAATCAGTTTTTATTTAATGGAAAAAGATTGTTTAAATTTATGATCTTTAAAGCTGAAAATAACATGATCTTTAAAACTGAAAATAACATGATCTTTAAAACTGAAATTAACATGATTTTTAAAACTGAAAATAACATGATTTTTAAAACTGAAATTAGCATTGTTTTTAAAATATATAAAGATCGACTGAAAATGTGATTTTTGTTAATGAAAATATGATCTCTTTTGTTAATAATAATATGAATTCTTTTATGTCAATATATGAATTCTTTGATGTTAATAATATGAGTTTTCATTATGGAAAAATACGATTTTTAATAATATATAGATATGATTTTTATTATGAAGATGGAGAAATAAAGATAGGATTTTTATTATGAAGATGGAGAAATAAAAATCGGATTTTTATTATGAAGATAGCGAGAAAAAAAATGTGATTTTTATATGCATAACATTAGAATAAAAAAATGGAAAATATGATTTCATTGTATATGAAAATATGATTTCTCACTGCATAGAAAAATATGATCTTTATGATTAGAAAGAAAAAAAATATGATTTTTATATATGTAGAGAATATAAAAATATGATTTTTATATATGTAGCGAAATAAAAATGTGATATATATATATATATTGTAGCGGTATACAAATGTAATTTTTATATATATTGTAGCGGTATAAAAATGTGATTTTTAATCATGTATAGCCTTGATAAAAATGCGATTTTTAAATATATAAACAACATATTAAAAATGTGATTTTTCCTATGAACAGCGTGAAAAAGATTGCGTTGGAATTTCGGGCTAATCCAAACTGTTCAGAAATTCAGAAATAAAACTGGTGGAGTGGAAACCAAAGATAAGAACTTCTCACTCTAAATTTATTTACAGTTAAATATGTATATTAAGATGCAGATGGTGCTTAGTATCACCCAACACCTTTGATTTGAAACCATGGATGTTTGGTTGTTTATTTTGTTTGCTTGATTGTTGTTTAATAGGGTTTGGCAACCCTATTAAGAAATTATTTGAGATGAGAATTGAATTGGTTTGAGATGTAGATTAGATTGATTAGAATTGGTTTGTATATGGCGCGAGCCATTATTAGGCGAGGGATAGGGCTAGACCTTATTCTGGTTTTAATATCGCTTCGTTATGTTGCCAAAATTTTCTAAAAAATGCTAGAACAATAAACATATCATTTTATTGTATAAATGAACTGTATAAAATATTCATGTGTCGAAATAAATATTTTATAGTTAAAAATATAATTTTTAACGTGTATGTGAATAAAATAAATATTCATTTACAAATCAGATGATTTGTTTATGTACACTCATTTAACTGATATTGATTAAGACGATAAATTTCACACGTCGCCCAACTGCACAAATAATATTCAGTATTTGTTGGTTGAAACCCCATACGGGTATTGGGATGATATTTGACATACACTAATCCCGATGTCTAGCTGTATGTCAATCGATTGGTTGACAGACTGTTGTAAACGTTAATTATTTATATTTAATGCTTATACAGTTATAAAATGCACTCTGGATGTTGTATGAATTTTTAATGATTTTTTATCATTATTGTTGTATACATGCGATGTAATTTTAAAATAACGAATATTTTAAAATAATATTCAGTGAAGAATAAAATTATGACTTTGATGTCCGATTTTAGATGGACACAAAAATATTGAAATGTGAAGCCGAGTTAAGTAGAAACATCATTTTAACCCGAACGGGTTTATCGATCGATTTTATTCACTTTAAAATGAATATCGAAAAGAAGTGATTTCAAAATCTAATATTTTGAAAATATTATCATTTTAATATGATAAAGATATTGAATATTCAATTTTGATTTGAAATTGAAAATGAAGTTGAAATCGTTTTAAAATGAAATAATAAACGATTTATAAAATATGTTTTTAATGGAAATCGATGAAATATATATAATATATATTACATATATTTAATGTCCTGAATAGAACGCGCCGCGCAATGACCATTCGCGAATTTCGACCATTAACTTTAAATTGATGTAACGGGAGATCCGACCGTCGGATTCTCCTGAAACTGGAACCGTTGGGTTTGTATTGAAAAGAGTTTTCCAATGAATATAAGAGATTTGAAATCTAACGGTTAGATTTTAAAATACGTCCAAATCAATTTTGGAAAAGGTCGTCGTAAATGCAGTTTGGTGGCCGTTATTGGAAACCGACTGTAAGGACCTTAATAAATTTATTAAAAATATGGAAAAATTACGTAAAATCATAATAAATGATTTAGAAAGAATTTGAATGAAAAAATCTAGTTTTAAAAAGATAAAAATATATTTTTATCTAAATGAACTAGTTATGAACTAGAATAATAATCCAATATTTTTAAATAAATAAATTGGGTTTGTAAATTGTTTTGAAATAACCAGAATTTTCCAATATATAAATTGGAATGGATTTGAATGGAAATTATCTTCGGAATATTTCGATATTGGATTCCGTTATTATACGAATATTGTGAGGAATTTGAAGATATATATATATATATCGTTATTCCCAATACGATATTTGTAGGTTTCAGAATTTGATACTGAATATAAGCCGATATAATTTTTTTAAATTTAAGATTTAGTGAAGTTATCCAATTAATTAATATTTAATTGGAATTGAATAAAAGAATTGGATTTTTGGGTTTATCGTGAACGGTGTTTTAAATAACATTAGTTCTTTAACCCAATTAACAGTGAAGAAATGGTTTGGAATTTATAAATCTTTTTTATTAAGATTTAATGGAAATTTTCCAAAGTGAAGTGTTCCAATTTAATATATTAAATTGGAATTGAATGGAATTCGATTTGGTAATAATCGAGACGAGCTCGTGTGAATGATATATGGAATTTAAAAGGCATTGCCGCTATTCCTTTTATATTATTAGTTTGATACGGGAATTTATATCAATTATATACTGTTATGATTTCCGTGTAGATTCCATTTTAATGGATGATGATTTTGGGTTTATCGTGAACAATGTTTTTGAATAACATTTGTTCTTTAACCCAGTTAAAGATAAAATTAATTTCTTAAATTTGAATAATCATTAAATAATGATTTTTGAGATTAAAACTGAACTAGAGTTTTAAAGAATCTTTAATTAGATTGAAATGACAATGGAATAATTAAATTTATCGAATTCTTGAAATGATCAAGAATGGAGTACCACTAGTTTTACTCCAGGCGATAGTTAAATCTTTAATTAGATTTGAATGTGAAATGGTAATTAAATTTACCGATAACGCAGTGGGTGTTAGATATGGAGTACTACCAGTTTTGCTCCATGGGATGAGTAAGTTGAGATTGGGATTAATGAATAAATGATTACTTCGGTAAGGCGCGATAATCCCGACTAATTAATCAAAACTTTTGAAATGAATATCCAAAGGAAGATTAAAGAATAAATTTCAAAGGATTTATCTTTGATAAAATTGGTAACGACCCGGATTTTTAGCCATTTAATTTTGAACATCTAAATTGTTTTAAATGTTGTATTAGGAGTATAAATGGAAATTTATATGCAATTTATTAATTAGAACAAAGTTTTCTGTAACAGCATACCATTAACTTCATTTTTTTAATGAGTTTAAATGAACATATAAAAGGCTAGCATGCACGTTCCTAAGAATCCTCTACTCTACACACGTCTTTATGATAAGTTTTCACTAGTCTTGACATGCTATGTGGGTCATGTGTTATAAACTATCATTTAAAAAGGGCACAACAAATATTTATTGAATCGTTAGAAGTTCACATTTTAAATGGCACAACGCTTTTTGAATAACTTTAACATTTGTCATTTATTATTTACTAGCTTGGACGTGCTGGCATACATAATACAATGTGTGCTTATAAAATCAGTTTTTAAAATAACGGTGTTGACATATTAAGATTTGGGGCAAGCGTTTAACTAGAAGTTCTGGCTTGCCAAGTTTATTTCCAAGGTTAAATAATAAATCAATAATAATAGAACAACAAGAATTATTATTGCAACTGTCTTCTAAACAGCTTAAAATTCATCCGCTCTTAGACAGTAATAGTAGAAGTTTTGCAAAGTATAAACCGTAAAACTGAAGAAAACTACAGACCTACACTATTTCATACACTGTGTGCTCCACGCTTTTGTTTCGTGCTTTCGAAGATATTACTGTGTGCGTGCCAAGCTATCTTCTTCTTTAAATACTCTGGACATCTTTCTCTCTTCTAAGAAACAAAACACAAAATCTTGCCTTCTAAAAATCCAGTTAAATATCAAATGAAAATCTGTAAACCTAAAAGCCGAATTAATGAAAAACCTGTTGACACTATCTATACGTTGATGCCCAGTTCTTCAATTCAATCATCCGCTCGACGTGGGATAGCTTGGTCTAAGGTAGGATTCGGCTGCGGAGATGGGCAGAGCTGGGTCTTCTCGAGACCTACGTACGTGAGCATCATCAGGTAGAGTTGCGCGTTCGGGTGATAATTTTAGGGCAGAGATGTTCTTTAGTTCGAACAAGGACAAAGGAAAAGTCGTTTTCTTTTTCTGGAATGGGAGGTTAGTAAGATGCAATGAGGAAGAGGAGATTCATATTAGAGTGTTGGTGAGAGATGAGAGTTATAAGATTTGATAATAATTTGGGTGACGTTACTGCTTGTTTGTTGTGTTTCTACTGGTATAAGAGGAGTATGTGCATATAGTTTGAATGGGAAGAAGGGGGATCATTTGCGGTGAACGTCAAGAATGAGGGAAGAAGAATGGTGGGTTCAGTTGTGCATTTGAAGGTAGTAAGGAGTGCAAGAAGGAATAGGTACTGCTAAATAGGTGGATTAAGTTTTAGTTCGGGAAAGTGGTGAAATGGTGAGTTCGTGAAAAACAAAAGGGGTGGTTTGGGGAAACAACGTCTTTGTGGTTGAGCAAAAAGACTGTAGCATGCTGGAAAAAAACATATGAGGAAGGCGTTCGAGTTTGGATTGTAGTCGATGGTGTCGGGTTGAAGTACGGGTGCAGCTGTGTGTTAATGGTGCTATTGAATGGTGCAAATGGTAGAGTAACGGTGAGGAAGACGATGGTGAGTAAGGGGGTCGGTTCCGGCTATCCATGGAGGCACTGAGGATCATTGATGAAATCATAGTTGGTTTCGATGGGGAGAAGGAGACGGTCGGGTTTTCACCGGAAATATAATCACGTTTAGGCGTTAATAAGTATGGTAATTAAGGTAATTACTAGTTAAAATGATTTAATTGGTCATTAGTAGTACAAGTAGTTTGAAATTCAATAGGAAACTCAAGTAGTTATAACTTGGTCACATTTTAACAGAATCAGGCCAAACTGGTCACATTGGAATCGTAACAACGAAAGCTACGTTGTGAGACTGATTTCACTAAGAAAAAGCTGTGGGAATTTCGTAATAAAATCAAATGCTGTTTGATTTTTAAGACGAAACAGATGCAGAATTGTGATGATCGGGAATTTCGCTCGATCCGAATCAGTCGCTAAACCGACCAAGACCGTTCTAACCCCTGATTGTTTTGAGAACACGACAAATTCGAATGCAAACAGACGAACATTTCATTGTTTATTACAACAATTGCAGAATACGAGAATATACAGAGTATTAACAAATAATATACATAGCAGCGGAAAATAATATAATACACAAATAGAAGTAAGCTGCGGATACAGAGCTTTCCGAGTATCGTTCCAGCTGTAAACCAGGATCCTGTGAATATAAATCCGCAAAACCAAAACTGCTAGCTGCCCATGTCAAAATAAGGGCACCCAGATTTTAGGTTAAAACAATAAACTCCAGGTCAGTCATGTGACTGGTGTGAGAACTAAAACAGTTATTTATCTTTATTTTAAAGTTAGGTAAATCAAGGGACCACGCCGTATAACACGGAATGGGTTTCCTCCCAAGAATACCAGTGCATAAAACAACAGCGCAATGCTAAATAAAGAAAAATGAAGCTCTTATAAGACCTAGGTCCCATCACACAATGCAATGCAAGCCGGTGGATAGGGTTTTTATCTTATAATAGACAAGAATGCTTGGTACGTGAAATGTCCTGTTTTATTATTACTTTAAGTGTATAGCGTCAAAACAATTTCAAATCATAAGTATCAATCATAGACGGCATAAGTGCCCCATACCACTGTGTCGCCATATATAAATATACAATCAAAACCACAAAGGCACGTATTGGAAATTGGATTTCCGTCTGTGAACCGAGGCAAAAGATAGTCCTCTACCGATTTCGAGACGCTCTAGCCCGCCCCTCAGGCAAGTACTCAGTCAAGCCTTTGGATCGTCAGGGCCGGTCCACCGATGTGGATTAAAATGCCTAAACACTGTGTTTCCCCACCCTTTGGGGTGTAAATGAGCCAAATGACTCCATCGGCTCCACACAGTCACCGATATATCCGAGGCGCCTCACAACAACAAAAACCACATAAGTCAAACTCGTCAGGGTGTGTAAAACCATTGACGCCACTTCTAGCTAGAAGGAAACGTATGCCCTCTGATGTCCTCTCCCGTTTCTGGTTCACAACCGGGGTGTGAGGCTCGCGAATCAACGCTACACAAAGCTATGCCACACAGGCCGTGTTTTGATCATCAACCACAAGACTCTGCTTTTCAACAGAAGCCTTGATTATATTGCCACTTAGGCATGCCATAGAGGCAATTCACTCCCTGCGTTTGATACCCATCAATATATAATCTCTGAGCTCGTACGTCTCAGAGAAGGGCGTTAAGCAAAAGAGTAAATTCTCCGCCGCCAAACAAATATATATTTATTAGAAATCAACCACACAAAATAAAATACAATGTCAGACACACAGTCCATTTGCAAGTCCGTTCTAGGTCTGAACGAAACCGGAGGCACCTTTTACCTCGCAAATCCATTGATCTCCAAGTACGTCTGGACGATCACCAACTGATTCCCTCCTCTTGGGTGTACGACCCAATCAAGATCATCAGTAATCACCCAAACGATGTGAAAACCTCCGGTCTTCGACCACCGTCTTCATCCTCGACACCACGTCGAATCAGTTATTCAAAATGGGATAAACTCGGTCTTTCTGAATAACTCGCATATATAATAAACAGGTGTTACACAAACACAACATACGCCTTATTCCAATTCAGAATATTCTTTTATTCAAATATTCTTGTATTTTGGGCCAGGTTCCTATTAATTATACCAAAGATAATTTCTTTAAATTTATTTTTTAATCTTCTTTTGAATATCAATTCAAACTAGTCGGGATTAGCGAACCACACCGAAGTAGTCGTTTATTTTATTTCCCAATCCCTACCTATTCATCCCATGAAGTAAAACTGGTAATGCTTCATATCTAACACCACGTTGTTATCGGTAAATTCAATTACCATTTCACGTTGAAATCTAATTAAAGATTTAACTATTGCCTGGAGAAAAACTGGTGATACTCCATTCTCGACCATTCCAATCTAATTAAAGGTTCATTAAAACTCCACTTGGTTTTAATCTTCCCAAAAATCAATATTAATAATTACTTAACTTGGGAAATCACCTCTGGGTTAAAGAACCAATGTCATTTAAAACACGGTTCACTATAAACCCAAAATCACATTCCATTAATTATCGGGTTAAAGAACAAGTGTTATTTAAAACACCGTTCACGATAAACCCAAAAATCAATTCAAATTCAATTCCAATTAAATACCATTTAATTGGTACACTTCATTAAATCTAAACAAAAAGATTTAATCTTTTTTCTCAACTGGGTTTAAAAACAGTGTTAATGAAGACACCATTCACGACAAACCCAAATCACATTTGATATTAAATACAAGGCTCTGAATAGAAAATATATCGGCTTATATTCAATATCAAATTCTACGACCAACAAATATCGTATTGGAAATAACGATATAAATATATCTTTCAAATTTCCATAACAATATTTGTATAATCACGAAATCCAACATCGAAATATTCCAAAGACAATTTCGATTCAAATCCATTCCAATTCAACTATTGGAAATTCTGGTTATTTTCAAAACCATTTCAAATCCACTTTATTTATTTTAAAAATAAATAGAATTATAATTCTAGTTCAAAACTAGTTCATTTCGATAAAAATCTATTTTTATCCTGTCAAATATGGAAATTTTCATCCCAATTCTTCACAAATCATTTTTTATGATTTTACACAAATTATTACTATTTTTAATAATTTTATCAAGGCCCGTACAGTCGATTTCCATCAACGGCCATCGAACTGCACTTACAACGACCTTTTCCAAATTTGATTTGGACATAATTCCAAATCCAACCGTTAGATTTCTAATTTCTAATATTCGTTAGAAAGCTCTTTTCGATACAAACCCAACAGTTCTGGTTTTAGGAGAATCCGACGGTCGGATCTCCCGTAACATCCATTCGAAGTCAATGGTCGAAATTCGTGAACTGCCGCGATGCGGCGCGTTCTATTCAGGCCATTCTATATATATATAAATAATATATATTATGTATATTTCGTCGATTTCCTTTCAAAACGTATTTTATAAATCGTTTTAAATTCGTTTTCAAAACGATTTTAACTTCATATTCAATTTCTAATCAAAATTGAATATTCCACATCATCGATATACAAATGATAATATTTTCAAAACGTTATATTTTGAAATCACTTCCTTTTCTATATTCATTTTAAAAATGAATAAAATCGATATAAATATTGTTCACGTCAAAATGGCGTCAATCTAGTCAACACCGCTTTTATTCAACACATGAATGTTTATTCTATTCAACACATGAATATTTATTTTCTATTCAACACATGAATATTTATTTTCTATTCAACACATGAATATTTATTTTCTATTTTCCAAACTGGAATGAGACCCAATCAATTACCATATAACGTTAATTATATGGATTTTGTACAACACATGTATACAATAGCAACGATAAATCATCAACCATCATCCAGAGTACACCACACAACAACATAAGCATTAAATATAAATAATTAACGCTTACACAGTCTGTCAACCCATCGATTGACATACAACTAAACAATCGGGATTAGTGTACGTCAAATATCATCCCAATACCTGTGTGGGGTTTCACATCAACAAACACAGATTTTATTTGTGCAGTTGGGCGATGTGTAAAATTTATCGTCCCAATCGATATCTATCAAATCAGTGTATATAAACAAATCGTCTGATTTGTTTATGATTATTTATTTTATATACACGTTAAAAATTATATTTTTAACCATGAAATATTTTCCACTATAAAATATTTTACTTCATTCCACATCACACAATCAAATTTCACAACACGACAATCAAACAAACAAGTCATCCATGGTCTGTGGACGACAGGTGCTGCTAAGCACCGTTTGAATCCTAGTATATATTTCAACTTGAAAACAAATTAAAAGTGAGGAGTTCTCACCTTTAGGTTCCACTCCGCCAGTCCTTATCTCTGAACGGTTTGAATTCAGATTTGTTTTCTGACAGTACCATCGCAATCTATATCACGCAGTTTATTATTAAAAATCACATTTTTATACTGTTACTTCATACATAAAAATCTAATTTTTAACATGATAGCATATAATAAAAACTTTATTCTTACTTGAAATCTCTATACGTAAAGATCGTATTTTTATTTCGCTACATGAATAAAAATTATATTTTTATATTCTCTATCATATAAAAATTATATTTTTAATACTCTACTAATATCAAAATCATATTTTTTATATCTCTACTATATAAAAATTATATTTTTAATTCGCTACATATAAAAAAACGAATTTTTATTTCGCTACTTCACTAATAAAAATCGAATTTTTGTTTCATCGTTATATATATAAAAATCGAATTTTTATTTCAAATTTCTGTATATAAAAATCAAATCTTTATATACTAAAAATCTTATTTTTAATCCAACTAAAAATCTGTGACGGCCCGCCCGCACCAACCGACATTTACCCCAAAAGTGCGCTGTACACATGTCTAGTTAGTACGGGACGGATCGTCAGAAAGAAAGGGAAGAAGGAAATGAACTAACAAGGAACCTGCAGAATGTCTCACAGCGCATAGAACAAAATAAAATAATAACATACTTAACATAAAACAGGTGAGATAGTGCATAAGCTGAAACAACTAACATAGCAGCGGAAAATCCAAGTACAGCTTATGATCCAAAGTTAACATTATTACAACTTTTCAAACTGTCTCAAAAAGCAAAAGCAAGATAAGGGAGGTACACTACTAATGCCTAAGTAGCGACCACCAACGACACAGGGAGAATATCTATAAATCATACGTGGAAGCCTCCTGCTCGCCTCCGAATCAGCTACTCGCGCATCACCAGCTAACCTGTCTCTAGTCTGCTCGTGTGAGCACCCAGAGTAATAGGAAGAGACATAAAACTCTAGGTCAGACATAAAGCCTGGTATGAGCGATAAGCATCTAAACAGAACAATAACAGGTAGACTAAACCATACCTGAACCTACAACCAAAGAGTTAGCACTACATATTGTACAACACTCTAAGGTGCCATTTCAAATGGTGTAAAGATAACGGGGGTGGGGGTGTGCATGTCATAGTGATGGCAAACAATCAAACATAGCATCCATCCTCACATCTCTCACTCAATGCATAAAGCATACGATATTCACCACTTCGATCACCCAACATACTTTGCTATGATCACTTTGCCCCATGAAGTCATAAATGGCTTCACTGCACTGATACGTAGCCACTAATCCTTCTCTATGTCCACTTTGCCCCATGGAGTCGCAATGACCACACTGCACTGGCTCATATCCTTACTAATCCTTTACTATGTCCACTCTGCCTCGTGGAGTCACAATGACCCCACTGCACTGGCTCATAGTCTTACTACGCATCACTTTGCCCCTCGAGTCATAATGACTCTACTGCACTGATAACGTAGTCTTGCTACCATCACCTTGCCCCTCGAGTCATAGTGACTCTATTGCACTGATAAGTAGTCCATCATCCATTTTCAGTGGTGAATCGAAGTTATGAACGTCGACAACTCCTTAGCACACGTCCCGCAGCAAAGTCCAACCATGAAGTGAACTCATTGGTTCCCAACTGGATCCTGAGCTCTAACTTCCCATTTGGACTACCTTTGCATCTCGGGTTATTGGTCATCACCGGATCGGTTTGGATCTTCCCCTAATCACTAGTTCGGTTCGGATCGGAATGATTCCCTTCACTGAATCGGGTCGGATATCTCGAGCTCCCTCCCAATATGTCGGTTCGGATCGGAAGACGTCGCCTCTAGGGGATCGGGTCGGGTTCTTCAATTCCATTCACCACGCGTCGGTTCGGTTCGGGGGTGACCATGCGGGTCGGATCGGATGATGTATGCCATGAGAAATGCAAGTGGATAGAAGCTTCCCCAGTCCTTGTTGTCCTTCTTTGTTCGGATCGGGATGTGGAGCGTAAGAGCGGATCGGAGCTTCTGAATTCGAGCAGGGGTTCGGATCGGGTCCTCCTAACCGATCCGATCCGGTTCGGATGTCTTTCTGCACTTTTTCCAGCAAGCAGTTTACGCCACTCGACGACGTTTTCGACCATTCCAACTATTCTAATCAATCACAAAACATACCATACAGTCATAGCAATATGTATAATCGACCACAAACATCAAAACTATAATCATAGCATGTAAAATGGATCAAACATACTCAAAACCCCATATTTTCCCCTAAGCATGTTTAGGTGAAACTAATGATATGATTATCAAAACTAAACCAAATTAACCCAAACTCATATCAGAGGTCTAAAACATTATTTAAGAATTTATGAGTATTTTTCCAGAATTTATTAGTGTATAAATTCGCTAATTAACACTAATTACCCTTAATTAGCCATGATTAGCGAAGAACTATGCAAATCACTCACCTTGGCCACAAATAAAACTTAAATCTGAAATAAATCTCTGATTTGGTGCGAATCCCAATGCTAAGCAGCAGCTCTAACGTTGATTTGGTGTAGAACTCCCTTGATTTGATGTTGCTAAGCTTAATCCTTGATTAGAAGGTGATTTGAAGATGATTTAGAGGTTGGAGACCATTTTTAGGGTTTCTAAGAGGTAAGTGGAGGCTAGAAAACTGAAATGGAATGAATCTCTAACCCTTTTCAGCCTCCCCGTAACTCTAATCCCGAAATGGGTTATGGGCCCATTCACTAATCATCCTATTTGGCCCGGTTAAGCAGTTTTTCACCTTCCAAACCTTGTTTCAGCCATATCTCCCAAACGGTGAGTCCGTTTGGCTATTATGACCACTCTACGGAAAGGTAAACCATCAAACATATCTAATGGAAGTTGTTTCAAGTCAAAATTCCTTTCCAATCAAAAGTTATGGCCGAAACAAGATCAGCTAGGGGCAAAATGGTCATTTAAAAATCGACAAAAATCATGAACATAGGAAATGACTCTAATGGTTGTCTCCCAAAGTTACATGACCATACGAATTCATATGGGAAAGAAATAAATATTCTACGATCCTGCGATGCGTAGAATGCGGGTTGTTACATTCTTCCCCCTTAAGAAATTTCGCCCCCGAAATTTCCTAACCAAAACACACACAAGGGTCCCGCATGCCTATCAACCATAAAACAATAATCAAACATACAAAACAAGTCTATCCTAGCATGCGGAATAGCTAAATTGCAAAGTAAATCTTATCAGGCAAAGAGTTCTGGATACGTCTTCCTAATGCTCTCCTCTGTCTCCCAAGTACAATCATCCTCGTTCTCGCCCCACTAAACCTTGACTAGCTTCACCGCCTTCCTTCGAAGTTGCTTCGTATCGTGCTCGACAATACGAATCGGCTTGCGGTCCCCAACCGCCTTGGGTTCTACTTCGAAGTCCTCCAACTGATCAGGTGAGATAGTCATATCTGGGTCGTGTACGAACTTCCTTAACTGGGAAACATGAAATACGTTGTGAACTCCCGCCATCTTCTCGGGTAAGTCAACTCTATATGCCAAATTCCCAACTAGTTCAAGAACTGGGAACGGGCCAACAAATCTTGGTGCCAACTTGCCTCTCCTGCCAAATCGTATCACGCTTTTCAATGGAGAAGTCTTGATAAACACCAAGTCACCAATGGAGAATTTTAAGTCTCTTCTCCTCTTATCAGCATAACTCTTCTACCTATCTTGGGCAGCCTTCATTCGTTGTTGAATGGTCTTAATCTTATCTGAAGTTTCCCTCACCACATCTGGTACAAGCATAAACTTCTCGCCAGTCTCTATCCAACATGATGGTGAGTTGCACGGTCTTCCGTACAAAGCTTCATATGGAGCCATACCGATACTGGATTGGTAGCTATTATTATATGCAAACTCTACTAGATGCAAATGGTCGTCCCATGATCCACCAAAATCCAATATACATGCTCTCAAGAGATCTTCCAATATACGATTCACCCTCTCCGTCTGACCGTCGGTCTGAGGATGATATGCAGTACTGAGATGTAATTCTGACCCTAGAGACTCTTGTAAGCTCTTCCAAAACCCACTAGTAAACAACGGGTCTTGGTCACTCACAATGCTTTTAGGTACTCCATGAAATCTCACTACCCACTTCATATACTATTCTGCTAACTTAGCTGCCGTTCTGGTCGATTTGACTGGTATAAATCTTTCACTCTTAGTCAATCGATCCACAATTACCCAAATGCTATCATGTCCCGATATAGTCCTTGGTAAACCATCGATGAAATCCATCGAGACTTGCTCCCATTTCCATTCGGGAATTTCTAATGGTTGCAACAACCCACTAGGCTTCTTTTGCTCGGCTTTAACTAGCTGGCAATTCATGCATTTGGATATAAACTTCCCAACGTCTCTTTTCATCCCTTCCCAGTAGTAAGTCTGCTTCATGTCTCGATACATTTTATTACCACCGGGATGTATAGTCAGTTTTGAGTGATGACATTCCCTAAGTACTTCATCTCTCAAACCATTCACGTTGGGTACAACTAGTCTTCCATTCTTTCTAAGCCATCCATCTCGATCAAGCCCATACAAATTCATCTCCTCACCGTCGATGTCCATCTCTAACTTGGAGATGATTTCTAATAGATTAGGATCGTCCCTCTGGCTAGAACCAATCCGCTCTATCAAAGTGGGTCTGATCGCCAAACTAGCTAGCATTTCTGGACCCAATTCGCACCTTGGTTTGAAATCAAACCCTGCGATATACTCCAGTTGCTTCCATTCAAGAAACATAGCCCCTAAACTGGCATGTCTCCTACTCAAGGCATCGGCTACTGCATTACCTTTCCCAGGTGTGTATACGATACAAAATCATACGAAGCCAAGAATTCTAACCATCTCTACTGACGAAGATTCAGATCTTTCTGAGAGAAGAGATACTTTAACGATTTATGATCGGTAAACAACTTAAATCTTTCTCCCAAGAGATAATGTCTCCACATCTTTAGCGCAAACACGATCGCGACCAATTCCAAATCATGGGTAGGGTACCTTTTCTCATGTGGCTTTAGTTGCCGACTAGCATAAGCTACAACCCTACCTCCTTGCATCAATACAACACCTAGTCCGATACCACAAGCATCCATGTATACCGTCATCTCTTCATTCCCTTTAGGAATGACTAATATTGGCGCACACGTCAACTTTTCCTTTATACTTTTGAATGCATTCTCACACACTCTGTCCCAGATGAAGGACTGATTCTTCTTAGTTAACTGAGTTAACGGTGCTGCTATCTTGAAGAAGTCCTGGATAAACTTACGATAATATCCAGCTAACCCCAAGAAACTTCTTACATCTGTTGCATTCTTGGGCGTAGGCCAATCCTGCACCGTAGCCACCTTCGCAGGGTCCACGGCAATACCATTCTCTGAAACAACATGGCCTAAGAATCTCACTTCCCACCTCCAGAAATGACACTTAGAGAATTTCGCTTTCAATTGGTGTTTCCTCAACACCTCCATCACTATCCTCAAGTGTCCCTTGTGTTCCTCCTCTGTCCTCGAGTAAACAAGGATATCGTCTACAAACACAAGAACAAACTTATTCAACTGATCTCTGAATACTCGATTCATAAGATCCACAAAATAGGCTGGTGCATTGGTCAACCCAAATGGCATAACCAACCACTCATAAAATCCAGACGGCGTCCTAAATGCCGTTTTCGGAACACTCTCATCCGCTACTCGGAGCTGGTGAAATCCTGTCGTGAGGTCCAACTGGGAGAACACTCTTGCTCCTTCCAGTTGATCAAACAAATCATCTATCCGCGGTAGAGGATACTTATTCTTCCTTGTTACCTTATTCAACTCGCGATAGTCCACACACAAACGAAGGGAACCATATGCCTTAGTGTCAAACACAACTGGTGCTCCCCACTCGGAGACACTTCTTCTAATAAATTCCTTCTTCAAAAGATTGCTGACTTGCACCCCGAGCTCTCGCTGCTCCCTTGGTGCCATACGACGAAGTGGCATCACTATAGGTCTGGCATCTTTCACTAAATCAATACGGAACTCAATCTCTCGGTGTGGTGGAAGCCCGGTCACCTCCTCGAAGACGTCCGGATACTGGCCAACCACGGGCACGTCTGACAACTCATCATGCGGGATGTCGAGGGAATTTATAAAACTAGCCATTACCCCATCACTAGGTAGACTACCAAACACTACCCTCCGCCCATCATCCGCCCTAACTGACACCAAAAAGCCCTCACAATCTACCACCACCTCGTATCTTTGGAGCCAATCGACTCCCAGTATAATGCCATACCCAGTAAAGCCCAAAACAAAGCAATCACAAACAAACATACATCCATGACTCGATAAGACCAAATTTCTACAAATCATACTAAGGCTAGTCGAACCACCAATCGGGTTCGTCACAACCAATGGTCTATCGACTATCTCGGGTTCCAGTCCCAACCTATCTACCAAGTCACTAGATATGAAGGAACGGAAAGCCCCAGTATCAAACAAAACTCGAACTGGTACATCATAAATAGAAAGCATACCTTGAATAACAACATTCTTTCCTTTCTCCGCCGCAGTTGGGGCATTCGACGAAGAAGGAACAACATCATTAGCATATGATTTCACAATATGCTTTTCCTTAAGAGGTTGCGGACACTTATCCTTATGATGTCCCGCTTGGCCACAGTTATAGCACTTCCTATCCGCTAGCTTGGCCCGACATTCTTTAGCATAATGGCCCTTCTTACCACAGCTGAAGCACTAAACATCTTTCTTGTTCTTTTTCTGGCCATCCTTAGATTGGTTCTGCTTCCTCTTATTCTGAGAGTTATTCTTGCCTCCACCGCCTGCTTGCGGCTTCAGCCCTTCTGCAGATGCAGCCTCAGTCTTTGGCTTAGGGTAAAGACTTTCTGATCTTAAAGCTTTCCCCACAATCGATTCAAAAGTCTCATCGATGTGGTTGATAAGCCTTTCCCCCAAGTATCCATCCAACCCAGTAATGAACTTCTCATTCTTCTTCTCAGGAGTATCGATAAGAGATAGTCCATACTTCGACAAAGTGTCGAACTCAGCAATATAGTCTGAGACCGCCCTACTATTCTGCTTGAGTTCCAAGAATCTCTTAAACAACACTGACTTCTGGGCAGCTGGAATGAACTTCTTGCTAAAGCGAGCCTTGAACTGATCCCAAGTAACCTGATCTTCTGGAGTAGCTGTTCTAATGGCATTCCACCAATTCATCGCTCGCCCTTGCAGCTGACGAGACGCTAGCCTTCTCTTCATCACATCCTCGATACCCAAGTCGTCGAAGATACGATCACAGCTATCCAACCAATCCTGAACATCTGTGGCCAACTCCGTTCCCTGGAACGGCTTCCCACCAAGGTTAGTGTAATCCTTGCACAATTTGGCGAAATCGACCCTAGGCGCCTGCACTACTGGACCACCACCATTTCCGGGATTGGGGACTGCTCCTTGAACATCCCTAAGCATCTCCCTCATGAAGTTAGTGAACATCGTCCTCATGTCAGGGGCATTCCCATTATTGGTCCCCCTACCAGCACCTCTAGCATATCGGCTCATCGTTCAATCTGTAAAGAGGAAACGATTAACGATCCCATAGTGGTGCTAGTGCAGTACGACTTCATTCTTATACTACTAATAGTATATATAGCTTTTGAAAACCAAAGTAATCACAATTACGCTCTCTCAGATACGTTCTATCTCTCCCTAGTGTCTTTGCCTAGGTTAACTACGCAACCTAGAGCTCTGATACCAAATGTGACGGACCGCCCGCACCAACCGACATTTACCCCAAAAGTGCGCTGTACACATGTCCAGTTAGTATGGGACGGATTGTCGGAAGGAAAGGGAAGAAGGAAATGAACTAACAAGGAACCTATAGAATGTCTCACAGCGCATAGAACAAAATATAATAATAACATACTTGACATAAAACAGGCGAGACAGTGCATAAGCTGAAACAACTAACATAGCAGCGGAAAATCCAAGTACAGCTTATGATCCAAAGTTAACATTATTACAACTTTTCAAACTGTCTCAAAAGGCAAAAGCAAGATAAGGGAGGTACACTACTAATGCCCAAGTAGCGACCACCAACGACACAGGGAGAATATCTATAAATCATACGTGGAAGCCTCCTGCTCGCCTCCGAATCAGCTACTCGCGCATCACCAGCTAACCTGTCTCTAGTCTGCTCGTGTGAGCACCCAGAGTAATAAGAAGAGACATAAGACTCTGGGTCAGACATAAAGCCTGGTATGAGCGATAAGCATCTAAACAGAACAATAACAGGTAGACTAAACCATACCTGAACCTGAACCTGCAACCAAAGAGTTAGCATTACATACTGTACAACACTCTAAGGTGCCATTTCAAATGGTGTAAAGATAACGGGGGTGGGGGTGTGCATGTCATAGTGATGGCAAACAATCAAACATAGCATCCATCCTCACATCTCTCACTCAGTGCATAAATCATTCGATATTCACCACTTCGATCACCCAACATACTTTGCTATGATCACTTTGCCCCATGAAGTCATAAATGGCTTCACTGCACTGATACGTAGCCACTAATCCTTTGCTATGTCCACTCTGCCCCATGGAGTCGCAATGACCCCACTGCACTGGCTCATAGTCTTACTACGCATCACTTTTCCCCTCGAGTCATAATGACTCTACTGCACTGATAACGTAGTCTTGCTACCATTACCTTTCCCCTCGAGTCATAGTGACTCTACTGCACTGATAAGTAGCCCATCATCCATTTTCAATGGTGAATCGAAGTTATGAACGTCGACAACTCCTTAGCACACGTCCCGCAGCAAAGTCCAACCATGAAGTGAACTCATTGGTTCCTAACTGGATCCTGAGCTCTAACTTCCCATTTGGACTACCTTTGCATCTCGGGTTATTGGTCATCACCGGATCGGTTCGGATCTTCCCCCAATCACTAGTTCGGTTCGGATCGGAATGCTTCCCTTCACTGGATCGGGTCGGATATCTCGAGCTCCCTCCCAATATGTCGGTTCGGATCGGAAGACATCGCCTCTAGGGGATCGGGTCAGGTTCTTCAATTCCATTCACCACGCGTCGGTTCGGTTCGGGGGTGACCATGCGGGTCGGATCGGATGATGTATGCCACGAGAAATGCAAGTGGATAGAAGCTTCCCCAGTCCTTGTTGTCCTCCTCTGTTCGGATCGGAGTGTGGAGCGTAAGAGCGGATCAGAGCTTCTGAATTCGAGCAGGGGTTCGGATCGGGTCCTCCTAACCGATCCGATCCGGTTCGGATGTCTTTCTGCACTTTTTCCAGCAAGCAGTTTACGCCACTCGACGGCGTTTTCGACCATTCCAACTATTCTAATCAATCACAAAGCATACCATACAGTCATAGCAACATGTATAATCGACCACAAACATCAAAACAATAGTCATAGCATGTAAAATGGATCAAACATACCCAAAACCCCATATTTTCCCCTAAGCATGTTTAGGTAAAACTAATGATATGATTAGCAAAACTTAACCAAATTAACCCAAACTCATATCAGAGGTCTAAAACATTATTCAAGAATTTATGAGTATTTTTCCAGAATTTATTAGTGTATAAATTCGCTAATTAACACTAATTACCCTTAATTAGCCATGATTAGTGAAGAACTATGCAAATCACTCACCTTGGCCACAAATAAAACTTAAATCTGAAATAAATCTCTGATTTGGTGCGAATCCCAATGCTAAGCGGCAACTCTAACGTTGATTTGGTGTAGATCTCCCTTGATTTGATGTTGCTAAGCTTAATCCTTGATTAGAAGGTGATTTGGAGATGACTTAACCCTACTCCTTTATCACAATCTGATGGTTAAGTGTTCAAGTTTACTTAACCCTACGGTCTAGCCCAGCTAACATATCAAATTGGCTATGTGTATTAAATTTTACTTAACCCCAACCTCTAGTCTAGTTAACATGTTAATTTGGCTAAGTGTAACACCCCATCTCCGTTAAGGTCACTCACAAAGGGAATGCCTTAACTTTGGTGGAGCATTTTAGTAAACAGAACAAAAACTTACAAGACAGATAAAATAGTACTTGAAAAATTTATAACTTTATTTCAACAGAAACCGAAATAAACTTGGTTACAACCTTTCAAATCACATTATCAGAATTCAAGTACAAAATATCAGTCTTCTACAAAAGCCTTCAGAATGCATAGTTTAAAATCATAATCCCCATAGAACGGAAGCTATACAGAGCCAAGCCATACTTTAAGCACTTCAAGCAGAAGAAATCCGGATCAAGCTAAAGTATTCCTTGACCGTCATACTTCCTTGCTTAAGAGATAAGAACTTTTCCAGTTGTAAACTCCATTCAGCTTGCGAGAGAAATTTTGTCTCAAACCTTGTTCTGAAATCCATCCATGTCTCAACCAGCCGCTCGGCGTTAGTGACTTCCCACCAGTAGGAAGCTTCGTCTTTGAGCAGCCATACCGCCAACTGTACCTTCTGCCTATCGTCCACCTCAAAGATAACGAATAGATCCTCAGTTTCTTTGAGCCAGTTCCTTGCTTCGACGAATGATTCAGTTCCCTTGAAATCCTTTCCACCCATGGCCCTAAAATCTCTACAGATATTTGAGAAAGCAATTGCACTAGGAGGGGGCGGAGGAGGAGGTGCTGCTGCAGCTGGATGATTTCCTGCAGCTGGGGGAGGAGGAATAGCGGAACCTGCCTGATTGGCCCTTGCTTCTAAGAATTGTCTGAACCAACCAGGTATTGTAACACCCCGAATTTCGGCTAATGCTAAAATTCATTAATTGCAGAATAAATAATCTCAGATGTGAGAATTGGGGGAAACGGGCTACGTCATTGCGTTCATCTCGGAAAAATACGCGAAATAGAGTCTGAGTTTTCGAAAATCGGAGTCCGTATGAAGAAGATATGGACGAACGAAGTTAGGCAGAAAAACCGAAAAGAAGCCAGAATGCACTGGCGCACTTGTGAAGTGCGCCAACACAAAAATGCACTGGCGCACTTGTGAAGTGCGCCAACACATTTTTACACTGGCGCACTTGGGAAGTGCGCCCGTGTCGAGCCAGGAAACCTGCACAGTTTCTAGAGAGTTCTGTGGTTGGGTGCACCAGTTTGGGGTTTGGGCTTGGTCTTAGGGCTGGTTTCTGGAAGGTTCCGAAATCTAAGGGTCCTAATCTAATTTAGGGTTAATCTAAGGGCCTAAAACACTCACCTAATCTATAAATACACCCTAAACCTACCCTAATCTATACTAAAAATAGAATTGAGGGCTACATGCCGCCAAATTAAATCTTAGAAGGAGCCTCCACTAATTTATGAAGAGGGTTGCAAGCTAATCACTCTCTAATCAACCTCTAATCCATTCTAAGCATCTTAATCTTCTTCATTTGGAGTGCAAATTGGCTAGTTGTGAGTTTCTATAGACTTAGCAATCAATTGTTAAATTGATTATGATAGGATATGATAAGATATGGCTATGTTTGTGGAATCAATGTGTTTATGCAAGTTTAGTATAGTGTATGTTGTGTGCTATATGCAAGTTTAATGCTATGTTTTATGATGCAAAACACTATGTTGAACATTGATTCATATGTAACATGTTATGCAAGCTATATGGGAGATTATATGCAAGTCTATATGTGTGACGGCAAGGAATTTCGCTCGGTCCGAACCAGTCGCTAAACCGACCCAGACCGTTCGAAACGCCCTATCGTTTGAGAACAAGACAAAACAGAACGCATACAGAAGAACATTTCATTGTATATTACAACAATGCATCAGATTACAAGAATATACAGAGTATAAACAAATAAATACTACACAGAAATATCAGAGATTTAAATTACATTTAAATACATAGCAGCGGAAAATAATACAATACACAACTAGAAGAGATATACGGATACAAAGCTTTCCGGATATCGTTCCAGCTGTAAACCAGGATCCTGTGAATATAAATCTGCAAAACCAAAACTACTAGCTGCCCGTGTCGAAAATAAGGGCACCCAGAGTTTAGGTTAAAACAATAAACTCCAGGCCAGTCATGTGACTGGTGTGAGAACTAAAACAGTTAATCTTTATTTTTAAAGTTAGGTAAATCAAGGGACCACGCCGTATAACACGGAATGGGTTTCCTCCCAAGAATACCAGTGCATAAAACAAACAGCGCAATGCTAAATAAAGAAAAATGAAGCTGTTATAAGACCCAGGTCCCATCACACAATGCAACGCAGCCGAGGTAGGGTTTTCCCTTATAACAGCCAAAGAATGCTTGATACGGTTAAAACAAATCGTTTGATACTATTATAAGTGCATAGTGTATAAAACAACTTCAAATCATAAGTATCAATCATAGGCGGCATGAGCGCCCCATCCCACTATGTCGCCATACTAGGCTCTACAAATAAAACAGCAAAGTCACGTATTTGGAAATTGGATTTCCGTTTATGAACTGAGGCAAAAGATAGTCCTCAACCGATTCGAGACAATCTAGCCTACCATGTCTCAGGATCAGAGCTCGAGTGACCCTAGGAGCGACAGGGCCGGTCCACCGATGTGGATTAAAATGCCTGAACACTACGTTTCCCCGCCCTTTGGGGCGCAAACGAGCCATCAAGTGACTCCATCGGTTCGAGAACGACCGATCAATCCGAGGCGCCTCGCAACAGCAACAACCACATAAGTCAAACTCGTCAGGGCGTGTAAAACCACTGACGCCACTTTTAGCTAGAAAGAAACGCAAGTCCTCCCTGAGGTCCGTCTCCCGTTTTTGGTTCATACCGGGTGTGAAACACGCGTGGTAAACGTTACACAAAGCTACGCCACAAAGGCCGTGCTTTGATCATCACCACAAGACTTTGCTTTTCAACAGAAGCCTTGATCAATTGCCACTTAGGCATGCCACACAGGCAATTCACTCCATGCGTTTGATATCCATCAATATATAACCCCAGAGCTCGTACGTCTCAGAGAAGGGCGTTAAGCAAGAGAATAAATTCTCTGCCGCCAAACAGATATATATTTAATAGAGATCAATCACACAGACTAAAATCCAATGTCAGACACACAGTCCATTTACAAGTCCGTTCTGGGTCTGAACGAAACCGGAGGCACCTAGTACCTCGCATATCCATCGATCTCCAAATACGTCTGGACGATCACCAACTGTTTCCATCTTCTTGGGTGTACAGCCCAATCAAGATCATCAGTTATCACCCAAACAACGTGAAGACCTCCGGTCTTCGACCACCGTCTTCATCTTCGACTTATCGTCGTATCAGTTATTCAGAATGGGATAAACCCGGTCTTTCCGAATACTCGCGTATATATTATAAAAGTGTTACACAAACACAACATACGCCTCATTCCAATTCATTAGTCACTAACCGTAAATTAATCAAGAGAATAATTCCCCAAATATTAACCCCGAAGGCCGAAACCAACATCAGATCAATATCCAGAAAACCACTCTGCTTGGCTAACCGACAGTTAGTTTCTAAATTTCACATTCATAGGGAAAGGTTCCCATTAATTTTATCCAAGATAAATTCCTTGAATTTATTCTCTAATCTTCTTTTGAATTTCGATTCAACTAGTCGGGATTAACGAAACTTACCGAAGTAATCATTTGTTTTAATTTCCCAATCCCAACCTATTTATCCCATGAAGTAAAACTGGTAATACTTCATATCTAACACCACAGTGTTATCGGTAAATTCAATTACCATTTCACGTTCAAATCTAATTAAAGATTTAACTATCGCCTGGAGTAAAACTGGTGATACTCCATTCTCGGTCATTTCAATCTAATTAAAGATTCATTAAAACTCCACTTAGTTTTAATCGTTAACTGGGTTAAAGAATCTGTGTCATTTAAAACACAGTTCACAATAAACCCAAAATCACTTTCATTAATTATCGGGTTAAAGAACGAGTGTTATTTAAAACACTGTCCACGATAAACCCAAAAATCAATATCTATTCAATTCCAATTAAATCTTATTTAATTGGTACACTTCATTAAATCTAAATAAAAAGATTTAATCTTTTCTCAATTGGGTTCAAGAACAGTGTTAGTGAAGACACCATTCACGACAAACCCAAATCACATTTGATATTCAATATAAGGCTCTGAATAGAAAATATATCGGCTTATATTCAATATCAAATTCTACGATTAACAAATGTCGTATTGGAAATAACGATATAAATATATATCTTTCAAATTTCCATAACAACATCCGTATAATCACGAATTCCAACATCGAAATATTCCGAAGACAATTTCGATTCAAATCCACTCCAATGCAATCATTGGAAATTCTGGTTATTTTTAAAACCCTTTTCAAATTCAATTTATTTATTTAAAAATAAATAGAATTATATTTCTAGTTCAAAACTAGTTCATTTCGATAAAAATCTATCTTTACCTTTTCAAATATGGAGTTTTTCATCCCAATTCTTTCTAAATCATTTCTTATGATTTTACACAAATTATTACTATTTTTAATAATTTTATCAAGGCCCGTACAGTCGATTTCCATCAACGGCCATCGAACTGCACTTACAGCGACCTTTTTCAAATTTGATTTGGACATAATTCCAAATCCAACCGTTAGATTTCAAATTTCTAATATTCGTTAGAAAGCTCTTTTCGATACGAACCCAACGGTTCCGGTTTTAGGAGAATCCGACGGTCGGATCTCCCGTAATGTCCGTTTGAAATAAATGGTCGAAATTCACGAACTGCCGCGGCGCGGCGCGTTCTATTCAGGCCATTATATTATATATATAATATATATATAATATATATTTCGTCGATTTCTATTTAAAACGAAGTTTATAAATAGTTTTAAATTCGTTTCAAAAACAATTTCAACTTCCATTTCAATTCAAATCAAAATTGAATTCTTCCTTATAAATTCGTTTTTAAATTCATTTCTATTCAATTCAAATTTCAATTCAATTTGAATTCATTTTCAGTTCAATTCATTTCGAAATCGTTTTCAATTCAATTTATTTCGAAATCGTTTTCAATTCAATATAAATATCGTTCACGTCAAAATGGCGTCAATCTATTCAACACGGCTTCATAAATTTCTATTTTCAAATATTCTATTTCAAATATTTCTTTTTCAAAATAGTTATTATTATCAAAATATTTCGTTCAACACATGACCAATCTCAATGGATGAGTACTGTCAACACATGAACTTTTATTTTATATCGATAAAGGTGCAAATTTTATTACTAAAATATTTCGTTCAACACATGACCAATCTCAATGGATGAGTACTGTCAACACATGAACTTTTATTTTATATCGATAAAGGTGCAAATTTTATTACTAAAATATTTCGTTCAACACATGACCAATCTCAATGGATGAGTACTGTCAACACATGAACTTTCATTTTATAATATTCTTTATTTTCTAAATTGGAATGAGGCCCAATCAATCACCATATAAGGTTAATTATATGGATTTTCATACATTACACACATATAATAGCATTGAAAATAATCAACCATCAACCAAAGTGCACTACACTGTATAAGCATCAAATATAGATATCTAACGCTTATAACAGCCTGTCAATCGATCGATCGACATATTTAATCAATCAGGATGAGTGAACTTCAAATTTCATCCTAACACCCGTGTGGGGTTTCAAACAATCAAACACAGATTTTATTTGTGCTGTTGGGCGATGTGTAAAATTTATCGACCCAATCAATGTCCTTCAAATAGGTGTACATAAACAAACCGTCCGGTCTGTAAATGAATATTTATCTATTTACATTCACGTTAAAAATTATATTTTTAACGACAAAACATTTATTTCGACATATGAATTTCTATTCATTTCATTTATTCTATAAAATGATATTTTTATTTTTCTAACATATTTTAGAAAATTTCGGCGGCATAACGGCACGATACTAGAAACGGGACAAGACTTAGCCTAATCCCCGGTCTAGTGAAGGCCCACGCCATTCACACATCAATCAAAAT
Organism: Allium sativum; assembly: GCA_030737875.1. Lineage (NCBI taxonomy): Eukaryota > Viridiplantae > Streptophyta > Magnoliopsida > Asparagales > Amaryllidaceae > Allium > Allium sativum. The sequence continues at coordinate 198,773,308 of CM060911.1, forward strand.
CACCAAACAATTCAATTTCAAATCAAATCATCTAATCAACTACACAACCAAACAATTTAACAAACAAGTCATCCATGGTCTGTGGATGACGGGTGTCGGGTGCTACTAAACACCGTCTGCATCCTAGTATATATTTATAACTAGAATAATTAAATTGAAAGGTGAGAAGTTCTCACAGAAAGCTATCCAAGCTCCACGGCTCTTCATTTATGGAAATCTTCTTCATTATCCCTTCTTCGTCACCTTCGTTGCCCGTAGCCACTACATATGTAAAAATCATATTTTTACTTCGATGTTCAATATATAAAAATCATATTTTTAATTCGAAGTTCAATATATAAAAATCGAATTTTTACTTCGCTATCATATAGATAAAAATCCTATTTTTATCACGCTATTTTCTATATAAAAATTTCGCCTTTTCAAATATAAAGATTTTATTTCATCACTATAAAAATCACCTCTTTATTTTGCTACACATATAAAGATGCTATTTTTAATATTCCTATCATGCAAAAATTATATTTTTACTTCTCTACATAAACAAAAATCATATGTTTACATCTTCTACATAATAAAGATTATATTTTTAATACTTTAAAAATATAAAAATCATATTTTTAATACTCCAACATTTATTTCCATACGTGACTATTTTTAGAAGTTCATTCATACTCTAAAAATGATGATTTCAATTGTTAAATTATTTTATTAACAAGCGACTAATTTTAGAAGTCCATTCATACTATAAAAATGAGATTTTTATAGTTCAAACATTTTATTTATCTCTCGACTCTTTTTCTAAGTCGTTCATACTATAAAAATTGGATTTTTATAGTTCAAACATTTTATCTAACACCAACAAACAATTTCATTCGATTCCTAAGGCCTCAAACTATTTCATTCAAGTCATCAAAGAGGGAAATCGCGAGAGAATGATTTCCAAATTCAAAAACAATTATAATGGAAAAACCAAAATTTAGAGAAACTCACATTAATTTCTTTTTCCTACTGTTGCTTTCCAGTTCTTCGTTTCACTCAGGAAAATCACCGAAGAACCCCAACTCCATCAATTTCTTGCGCACCTCAGACAATGTCACAGTGGAGCTGCTGGATTCGATCCAAGAATGGGGAGGAAGATTGACGTCGCGAGGTGGAGCGACGCTGGTCTCGGATGCTCGTGGGTGTGGATCTCGGTTTCAGTTTTTTTTGAAGGGAGGGCGGTGATCGTCAGAGGCAAGGGGGAGGCTGACACATGGTGCGGCGGCAGGTCTGGCGGTCGTTGTCTTCGTCGACTGGGGATTCGTTTTGGGTGGCGCGGGTTTTCGGAGTTCGAGCGTGCTTCTCGTTATTGGGAGGGAGGGTTTGATCGCGGAGAGGGAGGAAGGAGGTCGCGGCGTTTGACGAAGGAGAGGGGGCGTCAGGCGGAGGCCGACGATGGCCTGGAGCTCGGTGGCGCACGGCTGCCATTTAATCTTTTTTTTTTACTCGATCGATTTCTGATTTAGGTATAAAGGGGAAAAAGGGGATTTAAGGAAAACATATATTATTATTATTATATTTATTTTCCTTTTAATCTTCAAAAAGTTGATATTTCATCTGATCTCCAAATCTAGTCCAACGACTGTCGTCCCTAGGGTAATACCCCCATTCTGAACCCAATGGGATATGTATCGTAGGCCAGTTCGGCTGTTTCGATTGGTTTTCATCAATTATAAAATATAAAATAAGTATTAAATTCAAACGGACGTTTTAATTTGTCGGGGCCACATATTGGCTCTAAAAATTCCAGAAAAATATTTTCTAGCTTCGTATTGACGATACGGTCCTAACAAAACTAGTTTCGTCGAATTCTGAGGCCGTTGGAAAAATGGCCAATTTCCAGTCGATTAAAATCAACTGAAACTGGTCAAACGCGTTTTCCTTTGCCACGCTCACATATTGATTCGGAAAATTATGAAATTTGAAACCTAGCAATAATTTGACACTGCGGATCCAACAAAACTGGTTTCGTCGAAATCCGAGGTCATTTGCAAAATGTCTATTTTTAAGGGCCTGAATTCCATAGCGACTATTCAGAGTTTTCAACTGGACATATCTTTTGATTCCCGCTATGAAGTTTCGATTATTCGGATTCGTTGGAAAGATACTATCAATTAGATTCCATTATTTTTGGTTTCACTAAAATCCGGATTGTTTTACACCCGGTACATTCAATTGAAGTTTGAAATCGAATTATCGAACTACCACGCCATTTTCAATTCTATTTATAATTATATATAATTATTTATATTCTAACGACGACGCGTATAATATATACGTTCGAATTATATTCAAAATAAATTTCTCGTCGATATTATTTAAAATAATCTATATTAAATAATCAAAATTTGCTAAAATGGCCAAAATAAAAATTTCAAACTGGCTCGCATTTTACGGGTTGTTACAATATGTAACATGTTATGCAAGTTATGTATTTGGTTTTATGCATGCTAAGTATTTGGTTTTATGCATGCTAAGTATTTGGTTTTGTGCATGCTAAGCATTTGGTTGTATGCATACTAAGTATTTGGTTTTATGCATGCTAAGTATTTGGTTTTGTGCATGCTAAGCATTTGGTTGTATGCATACTAAGTATTTGGTTTTATGCAAGTTAGTCTCTTTTTATGATATGCATGATATATGCAAGTTGCCTCTAAAGTATGGCATGTTATGCAAGTTCATATGCAAGTTATTATGCAAGTTCATATGCAAGTTATGATGCAAGTTCATATGCAAGTTATGATGCAAGTTCATATGCAAGTTTGCCTCTATGTATGACATAAGTACATGTGCAAGTTCATCCCTTTTAGACCTATGACATGTATGCAAGTTGACACCTTTATGATAGGTCTATGACATGAACATTTAAGCAAGTTACCATCTTTATGACATATGTGATTCATGCAAGTTTGGGTTAAATGCTAGTTGGGTTTAATGTATGCTCATGTATGCAAGTTGACACCTTTTGAACCCATGATAAAGTTATATGCTATGTTGGTCAAACCCATGACATTTGTGATGAATCTTCCCTTTGTTATGTCATGTTATGAGAACGAATTACGTGGGGAACGATGGGGTTAATATGCATGTTAATAAAATGATGTGAAATGGGTATGATTAAGCATACCACAAATTAAATGGACATAATTGGGAATTTACCTATTGAGTTAGGTCTACCCATATTATGAAATTGGGAATTTACCTATTGAGTTAGGTCTACCCATACTATGGAATTGGGAATTTACCTATTGAGTTAGGTCTACCCATATTCTTGAAAACATGATTAATTAATTAGGGATAATTAATACAAATTATGGGGGTGATTAATTAGGTGTAATTAATCGACTAAGACACGAGGTTGGACTCAGTTGTAGCGTAAAACTGCCCGGACCCAACCGGCTTAACCAGTTGCTACAAATGTTAGCCCAATGTGAGAGGTCTTAGCCACAAACTAAATACGTGATTAATGTAAAGACACGAGGTTAGACTCGGTTATGACATAAGGCTGCCCGGACCCAACCGGCTTAACCAGCGGTCATAAAAGATAGTCTAATGTGAGAGGTCTTTATGAGGATCACGGTCTTAATTAATTAAGAAACACTTAACCAAATTAGCATGTAGTGGGGCATGAGGGGTTAAGTGGGTGCCTTGGGTGGCATGTAGTAACTAGTGGGGGTGCCTTGGGTGGCATGAGGAAACTAGTGGGTTGCCTTGGGTGGCAATAGAAAATACGATTAGAATACTTAACCAAAGTGGAACATGTAATTAAACATGATTAAAGGGTTAAGTAAGTGCCTTGGGTGGCATGTGGGAATTAAGTAAATGCCTTGGGTGGCATGTGGAAATCTAGTGGGTGCCTTGAACGACAATTAAAATATGATTAATGACTTAACCAAACCTTAACATGTAGGTGGGCATGATTATAAAAGGGGTTAAGTGGGATACACTAGATAAAATAACAAGCTTAAGTAGTAGCTTGTGGGGGCCCATTTCAACCAATATCCCAAACGTATCTTTGTGGGCTCGACTCAAGTCGAGGACGGGACACGCATATTGGGCTTGACTATAAGAGGCCAAAACGGGTTAGCGGTGGCAACGCAAGTCCAACGGGTTTCATATGCGTGTGTGGGCCCGGGCTGGTAGCTAAGACGTTGTTGCATCGTGTAGGTATAAAACGTGCATCAGTGTTGTTATCAGGTTGCCACTTTGGGGAATGATACACCCCACTGTGGGACCAACACGGATATCTACGTTAGGGAGCCGATCAAATGGGGGGGTAGTGGGTACACCTAGCGGAGATAGGGGCAGGCGGCACCCATATAGTCAGCTAGGGGTACACGAAACTACCATTAAGATTTACTAAGTACGCTTAGTGGGATCAACCTTTAAAATTAGGAATGACTGGTGTGGTGCAGTGTAGGAATTACCCTTGGGTGGGTAGATCTGGGGTGGTGCAATCTAGTAATTATCCTTGGGTGGATAAATGCGTCTTTTCGGTTATCTTAGTACATCCTGTGTTTAGTTGGCTACTTAGTGTAGTCATTATCCCCAGAGGTACCGTACCTTGTTTATATCATACCCTAATTACTTTAATGATTGTATTGTTAGGGTTATAGGACTCACTCAGACTTATGTCTGACCCCGTTGTTTCTTTATCTTTTTTTCCCAACCCTCAGGTTTTCAGAGTGGGCTTAGCACTAGTGGGCTTTGATCAGACTGCTTTATCTATCTTTTGGAGCTTGGACCATGGATGTAAAGCTCGGTTTATCTTTTCTATTATGGCTATTAGGTTATGTAGTGGGACTATGTACTTTTATTTTTATCAGGATGGATATTATGTACTTGACTCTTATTTATGGTTTTGGTGTAACCAAACATGTTTTACTTTCCGCTGAAATGAAATGATGTTTTAAATTCTCAAGTATTACTTATATCTGTCTTGTTGTAATTTTTCTGTTCTATATTCACTTAAAATACTCCACCGATGTTATGGCATTCCCTTAGTGAGTGACCGTAGCGGGTGTGGGGTGTTACACGTGGTATCAGAGCTTAAGGTTACCAGAACAGATATTTTTTTTAGGAAAAACTATTTTCTAAGAATATTTTTGAAAGGAGTATTTTCAAAAACATGTCTTTTAAGAGAAAAGTTTTTGAAAGAAAAGCATAATCCCCAATAGCCATATCTATATCTTTCGAATTCTCCGTTTTGAATCTCTTCCTCTCTCGTTTTGAGTTTCCCCTCCGCGTATAGATGATCTTTCTAAGATAGATAAGAATGGAAAACCACTTCAAGGGACTTAGACGTTAGTCAGATTAGAAGTTGGTTCAAGAAGGAGGAGGACTGGTAGGTACCTTTTGGATAGACGATAGGAGGAAGGCTCAAATAGTTGTTTGGTTAATGAAGGACGAAACCTCATTGATGGGAGGTTACGAGTGGAGAATGGGAAGAAGAAGGCTAGTAGTTATCCTTTTGGGAGGAATAGGACACCTTATTAGGATTGTCCAAAGAAGCAAGGGCAAGGTATGGAATCTTCTGGAGGGTAGTTGTATTCCCTCACGGCTAGGGTACCAGATAGGGATAGGACCGTCTAGGTTGGAATTTGGATTTCTTTATTATCCGATTCGAACTTTATTAGATTCTGACGCATCGAGTTCATTTATCTCATCATTGTTAGTTGAGTCACTGCACTTAGACACCAGTTTAGTAGATGATCCCTTAGTTGTTTCAAACCCAATTGGGGCTCCATGATGTGTTTGGGTTTGAAAGTTGCTATACTTAGCGTTAAGTTTAGATGTGATGCTTTTTGGGCTTCACGGGCTATGAGTTAGTTTTGGGCATGGACTGGTTATCCAGTAGGGGTGCCGTTCTTGACTTTGAAGGGAGAATTGTTAGGCTCATGACCCGCTTGGGTAACACTCTCAAGATCTCTTGTAATCCCATGGAATCTGTTATGCTAAGTTATCTAGAATCGCTTGACACGTCGGTCGAGAGTTTGCAATCTGTTAGAGTTGTCCGGGAATACTCGGATGTGTTTGAGGAGGTGAAGGGCTTACCTCCGAAGCGGGAGATCGACTTCCGGATATATCTGGTAGACAATGCCAAACCAGTATCTTGGCCAGTGTGCCACATGGCTCCTCGTGAGAGGAGGGAACTCCATAAGCAAGTAGGCGATTTGCTTGAGAAGGGGTTCATAAGACGAAGTATGTCGGAGTGGGGTGCTCCAGTAGTTTTTGCCACGAAGGCGAATGGGTCCCTCAGACTTTGTGTAGGCTAAGGAGAACTAAATAAACTCACAAAGAAGAATAGACACCCATTGCCGAGGATTGATGATCTCTTTGATCAGTTAGTTGGCACCTCAGTATTTTCGCAGTTGGACTTAGCCACGGGGTTTCGTCAGTTGAGAGTGGCTGAGGATAGCATAGAGAAGACTGCCTTTAGGGCTCCGGATGGTTTCTATGAGTGGCTGGTGATGCCCTTTGGTTTGACGAACGCCCCGCATACTTTGTTAATTTGATGAGTAGGGTGTTCAGGGAGTACCTAAATAAGTTCGTGATGGTCCTTGTGGATGACATCTTGGTCTTTTCTAGGAGCGAAATAAGTTTTCGTATGTGCTTAATAAGTTGAGCAAAGCCAGTTATGGGATAAACGGTGGTTTTGGAGCAAGACTGGCGAGGACATCCAGAGTTGGATAAGGGCTTAATTATTTAGCCGTTTTTACTAGTATCATCTCACGTAGGTCGTCTGAATTCGAAGGAGGTATCCGTCGGGTGTTTGTCTGATATTGGTTTAGGCCTTTGGGGCTTGCATTTGGGGGATGTCGAGTTCGACTAGGGTGGTCTGCGTGAGAGATGGACAGTTGTGAGGATTTTGGATGGGGTAATATCCTGGTTTTCTCTAAAAGAGGAGAAGAGTATGCCCTACATCTTAGGGAAGTGTTGGAGACTATTCAAGCGCATAGTCTTAGGACAGCAAAAGTGGATAGGATTCTTAGCATCCTATGAGTTTGAGATAGCGTATACCCATGGCAAGGGTAACGTGGTGACGAATGCCTTAAGTAGAAAAAGGTTGTCCTTGAGTTCATTGTTCGTTGAACGACGGAGCTTAGAGTTTATCTCGATGTTTGATTTCAGACCTTCCATTGACTTTGTACCCGGTTTGCTAGCCTCCTTGGAGGTTTAGGCCTACTCTTTTGGGACGGATTGGCGAGACACAGCGAGACGACCCACAGTTGGTTGAGTTAGTAGAGAAACTCATAAGGGGGGGAGTCGTCCAGCCATTTGAGTAGGTACACCCTAGATGGTAAGGGGTGGTTGCGTAGAGACGGTAGACTTTGTGTACCGCAAGACGAGGGTTTGAGGAAGGCTATTCTTGATGATGCACACCGTTCTAGGATGACCATTCATCCCGGTGGGGACAAGATGTACCAAGACATGAAGCGGGTTTTCTTCTGGGCCGGTATGAAGAAAGATGTGGCCGAGTATGTCGCTCGATGCTTGGTCTGCCAACAGGTGAAAGCGGAGCAAAAGAAACCAGGTGGGTTGCTTCACCCATTGGAAGTTCCGCAATGGAAGTGGGATAGCGTCTCGATGGATTTTATTGACGGGTTACCCAGATCAAGAAAGGGTAATACGGGAATTTGGGTTGTGGTAGACAGACTTACTAAAAGCGCCCATTTCATACCTGTGAAGAGCAAGAGGACTGCTCCATGGCTAGCTTCAGTATATCTTCGAGAGATAGTTCGATTGCATGGGGTACCCTCTAGCATAGTGAGTGATCGAGATCCTATCTTCACTAGCGAGTTCTGGAAAAGTTTGCAAGAAGCAGTGGGGACTCAATTATGTCTGAGCACCGCATATCATCCTCAGACGGACGGCCAGACTGAGAGGGTGAATCGTGTCCTAGAAGACCTTTTGAGGCTTTGTATCTTAGATTTTGGATGTACATGGGAAGAGCATCTTCCATTGGTGGAGTTCGCATATAATAACAAGCTTTCAGTCTAGCATTGGCATGGCTCCTTTCGAAGCTTTTTATGGAAGGCCTTGTCGATCACCTACATGTTGGTGGGAATCTGCGGATAAGATCTTGCTTGGGCCCGATATGGTTAGGAAGACTTCGGAAAAGATTGATTTGATTCGAAGAAGGATGAAAGCGGCGCAAGACAGACAGAAATCTTATGCGGACAAGAGGAGAACAGAGCTTGAGTTTGATGTTGGGGACATGGTCTTTGTCAAAGTATCTCCGTTACGGAATGTTGTTCGCTTTGGATCCGTGGGGAAGTTAGCACCGAGGTTTGTAGGACCGTTTCCTGTTAAGGAAAGGATTGAACAGATGGCATATAGAGTGGAATTTCCCGAGAGACTTAGTGGTGTACATGATGTATTCCATGTGTCACATTTGAGGAAGTGCCTACATGAGACCGCAGAGGTGGTAGAGCCGAGCTTGCTTAAAGAAGTAAAGGTAGAGCGTGATGTGATTATTCGACGAGCTCCTACCCGCATCCTTGGGTCAGAGATTAGGAAGTTGAGAAACAGAGAGGTTCGACTAGTCAAAGTGAAAAGGGGAGAAGGTGAGAGCAATGCTACTTGGGAGACAGAAGCGAAGATGCGTTCGTTATACCCATTCCTTTTTGAGGGTATGTCTTTTAACTTCTCCTTTATCGTTTGTCTAGTACTTATCTTATCTTTAGTATGACCTCTCGTTAGTACTTTTGACCTTTAGATAGGGTAAACCTATGGTTGAAACATGTGTTTGAGACATGTTATGGTTGATGGATGCATGTGGATGCAAGTGTTTGCTAGTGGTTGCTCGTGGATGCATATGCACACACTCTAGGCACTAGATCGGCTTAGTCACTTCATATTGCATATTGCATATAATTGTGTGTAGGTAGCTATATTTATGGATGTATAATGATTGTGTTATCATATGGATGATGCATTTTGGTGAATGATTGTGCACTCATGTAGATATTGTATGTGTCGATAGGGTTCTCTCGCATACATAATGGATGCATGGCACTATCATGGTTTGCATATGTTCATACATTAGATAGGGAACATATACACACACTTTTGCATATGCTCATACATCATTAGAAATTGTTTTAAGGACAATGGATGCCCGTGTTTGATGGATTGAGTAGATGGTTGTTTGGATGGTAGGATATGCATTCCCCTTAGCTTAGAGATTTCGGGGACGAAATCCTTTAAGGAGGGGAGAATGTAACACCCCGAATTTCGGCTAATGCTAAAATTCACTAATTGTAGAATAAATAATCTCAGATGTGAGAATTGGGGGAAACGGGCTGCGTCATTGCGTTCGTCTAGAAAAAATGCGCGAAATAGAGTCTGAGTTTTCGAAAATCGGAGTCCGTATGAAGAAGATATGGACGAACGAAGTTAGGCAGAAAAACCGAAAACAAGCCAGAATGCACTGGCGCACTTGTGAAGTGCGCCAACACAAAAATGCACTGGCGCACTTGTGAAGTGCGCCAACACATTTTTACACTGGCGCACTTGGGAAGTGCGCCCGTGTCGAGCCAGGAAACCTGCACAGTTTCTAGAGAGTTCTGTGGTTGGGTGCACCAGTTTGGGGTTTGGGCTTGGTCTTAGGGCTGGTTTCTGGAAGGTTCCGAAATCTAAGGGTCCTAATCTAATTTAGGGTTAATCTAAGGGCCTAAAACACTCACCTAATCTATAAATACACCCTAAACCTACCCTAATCCATACTAAAAATAGAATTGAGGGCTACATGCCGCCAAATTAAATCTTAGAAGGAGCCTCCACTAATTTATGAAGAGGGTTGCAAGCTAATCACTCTCTAATCAACCTCTAATCCATTCTAAGCATCTTAATCTTCTTCATTTGGAGTGCAAATTGGCTAGTTGTGAGTTTCTATAGACTTAGCAATCAATTGTTAAATTGATTATGATAGGATATGATAAGATATGGCTATGTTTGTGGAATCAATGTGTTTATGCAAGTTTAGTACAGTGTATGTTGTGTGCTATATGCAAGTTTAATGCTATGTTTTATGATGCAAAACACTATGTTGAACATTGATTCATATGTAACATGTTATGCAAGCTATATGGGAGATTATATGCAAGTCTATATGTAACATGTTATGCAAGTTATGTATTTGGTTTTATGCATGCTAAGTATTTGGTTTTATGCATGCTAAGTATTTGGTTTTGTGCATGCTAAGCATTTGGTTGTATGCATACTAAGTATTTGGTTTTGTGCATGCTAAGCATTTGGTTTTGTGCATGCTAAGCATTTGGTTGTATGCATACTAAGTATTTGGTTTTATGCAAGTTAGTCTCTTTTTATGATATGCATGATATATGCAAGTTGCCTCTAAAGTATGGCATGTTATGCAAGTTCATATGCAAGTTATGATGCAAGTTCATATGCAAGTTATGATGCAAGTTCATATGCAAGTTTGCCTCTATGTATGACATAAGTACATGTGCAAGTTCATCCCTTTTAGACCTATGACATGTATGCAAGTTGACACCTTTATGATAGGTCTATGACATGAACATTTAAGCAAGTTACCATCTTTATGACATATGTGATTCATGCAAGTTTGGGTTAAATGCTAGTTGGGTTTAATGTATGCTCATGTATGCAAGTTGACACCTTTTGAACCCATGATAAAGTTATATGCTATGTTGGTCAAACCCATGACATTTGTGATGAATCTTCCCTTTGTTATGTCATGTTATGAGAACGAATTACGTGGGGGAACGATGGGGTTAATATGCATGTTAATAAAATGATGTGAAATGGGTATGATTAAGCATACCACAAATTAAATGGACATAATTGGGAATTTACCTATTGAGTTAGGTCTACCCATATTATGAAATTGGGAATTTACCTATTGAGTTAGGTCTACCCATACTATGGAATTGGGAATTTACCTATTGAGTTAGGTCTACCCATATTCTTGAAAACATGATTAATTAATTAGGGATAATTAATACAAATTATGGGGGTGATTAATTAGGTGTAATTAATCGACTAAGACACGAGGTTGGACTCAGTTGTAGCGTAAAACTGCCCGGACCCAACCGGCTTAACCAGTTGCTACAAATGTTAGCCCAATGTGAGAGGTCTTAGCCACAAACTAAATACGTGATTAATGTAAAGACACGAGGTTAGACTCGGTTATGACATAAGGCTGCCCGGACCCAACCGGCTTAACCAGCGGTCATAAAAGATAGTCTAATGTGAGAGGTCTTTATGAGGATCACGGTCTTAATTAATTAAGAAACACTTAACCAAATTAGCATGTAGTGGGGCATGAGGGGTTAAGTGGGTGCCTTGGGTGGCATGTAGTAACTAGTGGGGGTGCCTTGGGTGGCATGAGGAAACTAGTGGGTTGCCTTGGGTGGCAATAGAAAATACGATTAGAATACTTAACCAAAGTGGAACATGTAATTAAACATGATTAAAGGGTTAAGTAAGTGCCTTGGGTGGCATGTGGGAATTAAGTAAATGCCTTGGGTGGCATGTGGAAATCTAGTGGGTGCCTTGAACGGCAATTAAAATATGATTAATGACTTAACCAAACCTTAACATGTAGGTGGGCATGATTATAAAAGGGGTTAAGTGGGATACACTAGATAAAATAACAAGCTTAAGTAGTAGCTTGTGGGGGCCCATTTCAACCAATATCCCAAACGTATCTTTGTGGGCTCGACTCAAGTCGAGGACGGGACACGCATATTGGGCTTGACTATAAGAGGCCAAAACGGGTTAGCGGTGGCAACGCAAGTCCAACGGGTTTCATATGCGTGTGTGGGCCCGGGCTGGTAGCTAAGACGTTGTTGCATCGTGTAGGTATAAACCGTGCATCAGTGTTGTTATCAGGTTGCCACTTTGGGGAATGATACACCCTACTGTGGGACCAGCACGGATATCTACGTTAGGGAGCCGATCAAATGGGGGGTAGTGGGTACACCTAGCGGAGATAGGGGCAGGCGGCACCCATATAGTCAGCTAGGGGTACACGAAACTACCATTAAGATTTACTAAGTACGCTTAGTGGGATCAACCTTTAAAATTAGGAATGACTGGTGTGGTGCAGTGTAGGAATTACCCTTGGGTGGGTAGATCTGGGGTGGTGCAATCTAGTAATTATCCTTGGGTGGATAAATGCGTCTTTTCGGTTATCTTAGTACATCCTGTGTTTAGTTGGCTACTTAGTGTAGTCATTATCCCCAGAGGTACCGTACCTTGTTTATATCATACCCTAATTACTTTAATGATTGTATTGTTAGGGTTATAGGACTCACTCAGACTTATGTCTGACCCCGTTGTTTCTTTATCTTTTTTTCCCAACCCTCAGGTTTTCAGAGTGGGCTTAGCACTAGTGGGCTTTGATCAGACTGCTTTATCTATCTTTTGGAGCTTGGACCATGGATGTAAAGCTCGGTTTATCTTTTCTATTATGGCTATTAGGTTATGTAGTGGGACTATGTACTTTTATTTTTATCAGGATGGATATTATGTACTTGACTCTTATTTATGGTTTTGGTGTAACCAAACATGTTTTACTTTCCGCTGAAATGAAATGATGTTTTAAATTCTCAAGTATTACTTATATCTGTCTTGTTGTAATTTTTCTGTTCTATATTCACTTAAAATACTCCACCGATGTTATGGCATTCCCTTAGTGAGTGACCGTAGCGGGTGTGGGGTGTTACAGGTATTGGTACACCCTCATGCAAGTTAAGTTCTTCGGACATGCTGAAACAAAAAGGATAGATTCAAAATGAAGGATAAAAGATAGTACCTATGGCTTTGGGGGGCTAGGCCTTTTTAAAATAAAATAACATTTTATCTTAAAAAAAATGCTTCTTTAAATTTTCTTTTGAAAATAAGTTTTCAAAACTTTTTTTTAATCTTATCTGGTAAACCTATGCTCTGATACTAGAAAGGGTTACTGACTAATATGGGTCCCAAACAACAGATGACACAAGTAATTCCCCTCCTAACCTTGTGTTTCCAGACTAACAGATTTCAGCTTAACTTGTCTACAAGTTTCAGACATACAAAGTTTAGATTAACTAGTTCACAGATCATACAATCAAGTTAACAGGTTTTCAGACTAACGGATCAGATGTTCGGATTAACAGGCTTACAGATTAACCAGTTACAAATTAACAGACTTACAGATTAACCGGTTACAGATTAACAGACTTACAGATTAACCGGTTATAGATTCACGAAACGGGTTTATCAGATTCATTGGTCCAATTGGTTTAACCTTACCCAACACGTTTTAGACATCATAATTATCTCAGATTTTCATTAATTAAATATTAATGCCCAAACCTCTCACATTAGACAGACAGTTTGCGGCTACTGGTTAGGCCGGTTGGTTTTGGGCAGGTTTCTGTCGCAAACTGAGTCTAACCTCGGGTTTCAAGCACGTTATGACTAACTTCTCACATTAGAACCTATTGTTTGCGACCATTGGAATATGCCGGGCGGTTCCGGGCAGAATTACGCCGCAAACTCATTCTAACCTCGAGTTAGCCATGTTTTTCTTTGCGGCCAATTAATTAATGATTTACCATTTATACCCACGCCTAATATACATGTCAATTATTCATAGCTAATTCAGATTATGTCAATAACAGACTGAATATCTCAGCTTAACAGATATAGTAGATAACAGATTTTCGCAGATTAGGCATCTTAACGGATTCAACAGATTAAGCAAACTAGCAGATTTAGCAGATAACAGATTAGGCATCTCAACAGATTTAGTTTAGCAGATTTGGCATTTTCAACAGACTTAACAAATGACAGATTTGGCAGATGAACAAATCTAGCAGACTAGGCAGTAGAGCAGAACTAGCAGATTAAGCAATGTAACAGACTAGCAGATTAGGCAAATATAGCAGAACTAAATAGCAGATTTTATTATTCCTTAAGGTTTCATTGACCCATCTTGCCTAATTATAAATTTGGCCTAAGTTTGCATGCCTAAATAATTGTCATGGTTCACAATATGATTATATACCAAATATAGCCATCTATTACTATGCATGTCATATATCCCAAAGATCCCTTACTTAGGTGTTTATTTACATTAATAGATGCCCTACTCTCATGTAAATCTTTATACCTAAGCCATATTCTTTTTATCACAAATCATATGTTCAATACCCGTTTATGTTATAAATACAACATGTCCAGTCATATGTCTCAAATTTATGTTCTAACTACAGTCCATGTTCTTTCCTCAAATCAGTCACCTATTGGTCATGCCCAATTTATGCATCATTCATTTTACTGTCCCAAACAATTTAGCGTAGGTTAATCTCTTATGAGATTGGCTCAGGCTCGTGGTAGCCTGGCTATAGTACAGAAAGAGGAAAGAGATACAAAATAAGATAGATCTAAACAGAACAGATATAACCTCAGATTCAGATTTACAATTCATGTCACAATCAGAATTAACGTTTATATCGGAAAATAACTGTACTTGCCTTGGTTGGATTAAAGAACTTTAATTGTTGTAGAATCGTTGCAGAAGCTTTAATCTCTAATTTGAATTGAGTTGCTTAGGTTGATGTTGATTAGCTTCTAGTTTTGATTCCAGCATAGTAGCGACGCCATTTTTATTTTTATTTAGAACAGAGGCAGAGAAGAAGCAGAATAGAATTGTGTGTAGAGAAGGCTAGGTCTTAGGTTGTTTTTATAGGTGTAGCAATTCATTTCAGCCATCAGATTAACCCTAAAACCAATCTGGACCATCAAAAATCGTCCCTGGGCTTCAAAAACGTGTTCTGGACCGAAACAGGCCGACCAGGTCGACCTGTAGGGGGGGAGGTCGACACTATAGTCGACCCCCATGGGAGGTCGACTCCCAGGTCGACTCCCTGGTCGACCTGGCCCCCAGGTCGACCCCCAGGTCGACCTGCCCATTTCTGTGCTGACCGAAACCTTCTGAATCTTCTATAGGCCATAACCTCTTCATCCGGACTCCGATTTTCGAAAACTCAGACTCTATTTCATGTAAAATTTCGAGAGGACCGCAATGGTGATGTCCATTTTACCTAATTCCTGATTATTAAATTAATTATCCTCATTTTACTATCTTTTCCGTTACACACACCGTTATCAAACTAATTTTTCTTCTCTTTCATGTATTAATTAATTCTTCTTATGCATCACCATTATTTACCTATCATAAGCATATTTTCATATATTTCATTTCATTTTTAATTATACTTAAAAATGCGGGGTGTTACATTCTCCCCTCCTTAAAGGATTTCGTCCCCAAAATCTTCAAGTTAAGAAGAATGTGTCCTACCATCCAATCATCCATCTACTCAATCACCAATCACAGGCATTCATTGTCCTTAAGAGATTTCTAATGCTGTATGAACATATGCAAGAAGTGTGTGTTTATGTTCCTTGTCTAATGCAAAGATCAGGCGGTCCACTGATTCAGTTGACCTCCTTAATGCGAATTATGTAAGTGTCATGAATCCATTATGTATGCAAACCTTCCTATTCATGATTCTACATGAGTGCACAATCATTCATATAAATGCAACATCTATATGACAACACATTAAACTTCAACCATATAAGAATGCAAACACATATATGCATATGCAATATGAGGTGACTGAGCCGATCTAAAACCTAGATTGTGTGTGTATATGCAATCACGAGCAACCACTAGCAATCACTTGCAACCACTTGCAACCATCATCCATAACATGTTTCAATTACATGTTTTCATCCAAAGGGTTTCTACCTAAAGGATAAGGTTGAGGAGAAATACCCTAAAAGATAGATAAAGCATAACTTAAGGAAAAAGAGAGATCAAAGATGTACCCTCGAAAAGAAAAGGGTAGGCTGCGCGTATTCTAGCCTCAGTTTCCCAAGTTGCGTCTTCCTCGGCGTCGCTCCACTGAACTTTGACGAGCTTGACTTCGCGGTTGTGTAGCTTTTTCACTTCAGTTCCTAAGATGCGTGTTGGAGGCCATTTTTAGGGTTTCTAAGAGGTAAGTGGAGGCTAGAAAACTGAAATGGAATGAATCTCTAACCCTTTTCAGCCTCCCCATAACCCTAATCCCGAAATGGGTTATGGGCCCATTCACTAATCATCCTATTTGGTCCGATTAAGCAGTTTTTCACCTTCCAAACCTTGTTTCAGCCATATCTCCCAAACGGTGAGTCCGTTTGGCTATTATGACCACTCTACGGAAAGGTAAACCATCAAACAAATCTAATGGAAGTGGTTTTAGGTCAAAATTCCTTTCCAATCAAAAGTCCGAAACAAGATCAGCTAGGGGCAAAATGGTCATTTAAAAATCGACAAAAATCATGAACATAGGAAATGACTCTAATGGTTGTCTCCCAAAGTTACATGACCATACGACTCCATATGGGAAAGAAATAAATATTCTACGATCCTCCGATGCGTAGAATGCGGGTTGTTACAAAATCATATTTTTATTTGCTATCTACATAAAAACTGATTTTATATATACCAATATATATATTTGAAATGGAAAATAAAGTAAAATAAATGGGAATAAATAGAAAACTCATCATTTCCTATGTTTCTTGGCAAATGGTGGTCCACGGTCACTGTTTGGGGTCGGAGGAGGACGGTGGAATGTTGAGATGGTGGCGCCGGGCATGCAAGCGGCGGCGGGGGCCGCAGTCCGGTGGTGGTTGGCCTTCAGTGCGGCGGAATGGTGGTGCGAGGTTTGAAGGGAGTTCGGTCTTCGATTTCAGGGGGGTTCGGTCTTCGAACGATAGAGGAGAGGAGACAGAGGCTGAGGGGTGCGGGGTTGAAAGGAGGGGGAGGCGCCGGTCTGAGGGAGGGGAGGCGCGACGCCATCGATGGCGATTGGGGTTCCGTCACCCACGATTTGTTTTTTTTAATTCTGTTGAAATGATTTGAACGGGGGGTGTAGGGGATAGAGGGGTTGACTTCTAAATTTAATTAAATATTTTAATTAATTTAATCTCCAAAAAGTTATCGTTTCATTCAAACTCCAATCGAGACCCACCGACTGTCGTCCCCAGCTAATTACCCCCATTCCCAACACAATGGGATATGTATCGTGAGCTGATTCGATCGTTTCGATCAGTTTCCATCAAAATCAAAATATAACTCTATATATTGAATTTGAACGCACATTTCAATTTACCGGGAACACATACAGTCTCTAAAAATTCCAGAAAAATTATTTCTAGCTTCGTATTGACGATACGGTCCTAACAAAACTAATTTCGTCAATTTCTGAGACCGTTTGAAAAATAGCCATTTTCCAGTCGATTAAAATCAACTAAAACTGGTCAAACGCGTTTTCCTTTGCCACGCTCACATATTGAATCAGAAAATTACGAGTTTTGAAACCTAGCAATAACTTGACACCACGGATCCAACAAAAGTGGTTTCGTCGAAAACCGAGGTCGTTTGCAAGATTTCTATTTTTAAAGGCCAGAATTCTATAGCGACTATTCTGAATTTTGAACTGGACACAACTTTTTATCCCCGCTATGATATTTTGATTTTTCAGATTCGTTGGAAAGATATTCTCAATTAGATTCTAATATTTTTGGTTTCACTAAAATTCGGTTTATTTTGAATCCTATACATTCATTTGAATTTTGAAATTGAATTTTCGAACTACCGCGCCATTTTCATTTCCTTTTATAATTAGAATAAAATATTTATAATCTAACGACGATCTATATAAATTTATACTTTCTAATTCTATTCAAAATAAATTTCTCGTCATTATTATTTAAAATAAATCATTTTAAATGTTCAAAATTCACTAAAATTGCCAAAATAAAAATTTTAAATTGGCTCGGATTTCCGGGTTATTACAATCTCCCCCACTTAAAACTTTTCGTCCCCGAAAAGGAATGAAGTCGAAAGTTGTTTTGCAAATCAACTCAACTTTCATTATTTTCATTACGGCTTAAGTTCTTCAACTTTTCAAATTTTTCAAAAATTTGGCTAACACCCTAAATTTTCGAAAAATTTCGCCATAACCTCCCCTGCACCGGGGACTTCAGAATATTTCAAATAGCCTCCCATGGCCCTCATCAATCCAAAAAGAAAAAGAAACAACCAAGCGGCTAGCCAATCGGCTCATAAAGTCATCCAAACCCAAAGAAATACAATAAACATGTACCTATTTGTCAGTCAAACAATTTTATTCCTCTTCTATAGCCTCCTTACTATGACCTGTTCAATGTAAGTACATGTACATGCATGCATATGCGATAAATTTTCAATACAACTCACTATTTGGTTCAATTTGACTAAAGGTTCAACATTTACCGTACTTTCACATAATGGTTTAAATAAATAATCACACAACACAATCATCAATCAATTAGTTGATTATCTTTTCAAACACATAAATTTGATACATATACAAAAAATCATGTTTTTGATGCCAAATCACAACAATAGCCCTATCTAGTTTTGGTTCTCACACAGCCTAATGGAAACATATAGAAATCCCACTTTCGTCACTCGAACATAAATTCTGATGATGTTTCGAACAACCATCAGAACATCCATGGGCGACTAGAGTGTGACTCTATATCTATCGAGTATATTTGAGGCTTCAATACACGTCGATCGGACGTATACTAAAATCTCCATATACCTTGATTGTCCAAATTCAATATAAAATAAATAATCAAATATGAATAATTGATTTAAATTTTCAAAACAAAAATTGTTTTCATTTTAAAAATATACTCTTCACACTCGTTCTAGGGTACTACTGATCCTATCTCTAACGAGTCATTCTCATTGGATATTACTAATCCTACCTCTGATGAATTCTTTCGTATGGTTCTAATGTGTCTTGTTCTCCGAGCTCTGTAACCAAAGCTCTGATACCAGGTGTGACGATTAGGAATTTCGCTCAATCCGAATCAGTCGCTAAACCGACCAAGACCATTCGAAACCCCTGATTGTTTTGAGAACACGACAAATTCGAACGCAAACAGAAGAACATTTCATTATTTATTATAACAATTGCATCAGAATACAAGAATATATAGAGTATTAACAAATAATATACATAGCAGCGGAAAATAATACAATACACAACTAGAAGTAATACGCGGATATAGAGCTTTCCGAGTATCGTTCCAGCTGTAAACCGAGGATCCTATGAATATAAATCTGCAAAACCAAAACTACTAGCTGCCCGTGTCAAAATAAGGGCACCCAGAGTTTAGGTTAAAACAATAAACTCCAAGTCAGTCATGTGACTGGTGTGAGAACTAAAACAGTTATTTATCTTTATTTTAAAGTTAGGTAAATCAAGGGACCACGCCGTATAACACGGAACGGGTTTCCTCCCAAGAATACCAGTGCATAAAACAACAACGCAATGCTAAATAAAGAAAAATGAAGCTATTATAAGACCCAGGTCCCATCACACAATGCAACGCAAGCCGGAGGATAGGGTTTTTACCTTATAATAGCCAAGAATGCTTGGTACATGAAATGTCCTGTTTTATTATTACTATAAGTGTATAGCGTCAAAACAAATTCAAATCATAAGTATCAATCATAGACGACATAAGTGCCCCATACCACTATGTCGCCATATATAAGTATACAATCAAAACCGCAAAGGCACGTATTAGAAATTGGATTTCCGTCTGCAAACCGAGGCAAAAGATAGTCCTCTACCGATTTCGAGAGGCTCTAGCCCCCCTCAGGCAAGTACTCAGTCAAGCCTTTGGATCGTCAGGGTCGGTCCACCGATGTGGATTAAAATGCCTGAACACTGCGTTTCCCCACACTTTGGGGCGTAAATGAGCCAAATGACTCCATCGGCTCCACACAATCACCGATATATCCGAGGCGCCTCGCAACAGCAACAACCACATAAGTCAAACTCGTCAGGGCGTGTAAAACCACTGACGCCACTTCTAGCTAGAAGGAAACGCATGCCCACCCTGATGTCCTCTCCCGTTTTTGGTTCACAACCGGGGTGTGAGGCTCGCGAATCAACGCTACACAAAGCTATGCCACACAGGCCATGCTTTGATCATCAACCACAAGACTCTGCTTTTCAACAGAAGCCTTGATCATATTGCCACTTAGGCATGCCACACAGGCAATTCACTCCACGCGTTTGATACCAATCAATATATAACCTCTGAGCTCGTACGTCTCAGAGAAGGGCGTTAAGCAAGAGAATAAATTCCCCGCCGCCAAACAAATATATATTTAATAGAAATCAACCACACAGAATAAAATCCAATGTCAGACACACAGTCCATTTGCAAGTCCGTTTTGGGTCTGAACGAAACCGGAGGCACCTTGTACCTCGCATATCCATCGATCTCCAAGTACGTCTGGACGATCACCAACTGATTCCCTCCTCTTGGGTGTACGGCCCAATCAAGATCATCAGTAATCACCCAAACGATGTGAAGACCTCCAGTCTTCGACCACTGTCTTCATCCTCGATACTACGTCGAATCAGTTATTCAGAATGGGATAAACCCGGTCTTTTTAAATAACTCGCATATATAATAAACAAGTGTTACACAAACAAAAGATACGCCTCATTCCAATTCAGAATATTCTTTTATTCAAATATTTTTGTGTTTTGGGACAGGTTCCCATTAATTTTATCAAAGATAAATTCTTTATATTTATTTTTTAATCTTCTTTTGAATATCAATTCAAACTAGTCGGGATTAGCGAACCACACCGAAGTAATCATTTATTTTATTTTCCAATCCCAACCTATTCATCCCCTGAAGTAAAATTGGTAATACTTCATATCTAACACCACGGTGTTATCGGTAAATTCAATTACCATTTCACGTTCAAATCTAATTAAAGATTTAACTATCGCCTGGAGCAAAACTGGTGATACTCCATTCTCGACCATTCCAATCTAATTAAAGATTCATTAAAACTCCACTTAGTTTTAATCTTCCCAAAAATCAATATCAATGATTATTTAACTTGGGAAATCACCTCCTGTCTTTAATTGGGTTAAAGAACCAATGTCATTTAAAACACGGTTCACTATAAACCCAAAATCACATTCCATTAATTATCGGGTTAAAGAACAAGTGTTATTTAAAACACCGTTCACGATAAACCCAAAAATCAATTCAAATTCAAATTCAATTCCAATTAAATACCATTTAATTGGTACACTTCATTAAATCTAAACAAAAAGATTTAGTCTTTTTTTCTCGACTAGGTTTAAGAACAGTGTTAATGAAGACACCATTCACGACAAACCCAAATCACATTTGATATTAAATACAAGGCTCTGAATAGAAAATATATCGGCTTATATTCAATATCAAATTCTACGACCAACAAATATCGTATTGGAAATAACGATATAAATATATCTTTCAAGTTTACATAACAATATCTGTATAATCACGAAATCCAACTTCGAATATTCCAAAGGCAATTTCGATTCAAATCCATTCCAATTCAATTATTGAAAATTCTGGTTATTTTCAAAACCATTTCAAATCCACTTTATTTATTTTAAAAATAAATAGAATTATAATTCTAGTTCAAAACTAGTTTATTTCGATAAAATCTATTTTTATCTTCTCAAATATGGAAATTTTCATCCCAATTCTTCACAAATCATTTCTTATGATTTTACACAAATTATTACTATTTTTAATAATTTTATCAAGGCCCGTACAGTCGATTTCCATCAACGGCCATCGAACTGCACTTACAACGACCTTTTCCAAATTTGATTTGGACATAATTCCAAATCCAACCATTAGATTTCTAATTTCTAATATTCGTTAGAAAGCTCTTTTCGATACGAACCCAACGGTTCTGGATTTAGGAGAATCCGACGGTCGGATCTCCCGTAACATCCATTTGAAGTCAATGGTCGAGATTCGCGAACTGCCGCGGCGCGGCGCGTTCTATTCTGGCCATTCTATATATATAATATATATATATATACATATTATATATATTTCGTCGATTTCCTTTCAAAACGTATTTTATAAATCGTTTTAAATTCATTTTCAAAACAATTTCAACTTCATATTAAATTTCTAATCAAAATTGAATACTCCACATCATCGATTACAAATGATAATATTTTCAAAACGTTATATTTTGAAATCACTTCCTTTTCTATATTCATTTTAAAAATGAATAAAATCGACATAAATATCGTTCATGTCAAAATGGCGTCAATCTAGTCAACACGGCTTTTATTCAACACATGAATGTTTATTCTATTCAACACATGAATATTTATTTTCTATTCAACACATGAATATTTATTTTCTATTCAACACATGAATATTTATTTTCTATTCAACACATGAATATTTATTTTCTATTTTCCAAATTGGAATGAGGCCCAATCAATTACCATATAACGTTAATTATATGGATTTCTTACAACACATGTATACAATAGCAACGATAAATCATCAACCATCATCCAGTGTGCACCACACAACTGCATAAGCATTAAATATAAATAATTAACGCTTACACAGTCTGTCAACCCATCGATTGACATACAACTAAAAAATCGGGATTAATATACGTCAAATATCATCCCAATACCCATGTGGGGTTTCACATCAACAAACACATATTTTATTTGTGTAGTTGGGCGATGTGTAAAATTTATCGTCCTAATCAATATCAATCAAATCAGTGTATATAAACAAATCGTCTGATTTGTTTATAAATATTTATTTTATATACACGTTAAAAATTATATTTTTAACCATAAAATATTTTCCACTATAAAATATTTTATTTCATTCCACATCACATAATCAAATTTCACAACACGGCAATCAAACTAACAAATCATCCATGGTCTGTGGACGACGGGTGTCAGGTGCGGCTAAGCACCATCTGCATCCTAGTATATATTTCAACTAGAAAACAAATTAAAAGTGAGGAATTCTCACCTTTGGGTTCCACTCCGCCAGTCCTTATCTCCGAACGGTTTGAATTCAGATTTGTTTTCTGACAGTACCATCGCTATCGATGTCACGCAGTTTATTATTAATAATCACATTTTTATATTGTTACTTCATACATAAAAATCTAATTTTTAACATGCTATCATATAATAAAAACTATATTTTTACTTGAAATCTCTATACGTAAAGATCGTATTTTTATTTCGCTACATGAATAAAAATTATATTTTTATATTCTCTATCATATATAAATTATATTTTTAATAATATACTTAGATCAAAATCATATTTTTTATATCTCTACTATATAAAAATTATATTTAATTCGCTACATATAAAAAAACGAATTTTTATTTCGCTACTTCACTAATAAAAATCGAATTTTTATTTCATCGTTATATGTATAAAAATCGAATTTTTATTTCAAATTTCTATATATAAAAATCAAATCTTTATATACTAAAAATCATATTTTTAATCCAACTAAAAATCATATTTTTATTTGCTATCTACATAAAAACTAATTTTATATATACCAATATATATTTTTAAAATGGAAAATAAAGTAAAATAAATGGGAATAAATAGAAAACTCACCATTTCCTATGGTTCTTGGCAAATGGGGGTCCACGGTCACTGTTTGGGGTCGGAGAAGGGCGGTGGAGTGCTGAGATGGTGGCGCCGGTCTTGTAGGCGGCGGCGGGGGCCGCAGTCCGGTGGTGGTTGGCCTTCAGTGCGGCGGAATGGTGGTGCAAGGTTTGAAGGGGGGTTCAGTCTTCGATTTCAGGGGGGTTCGGTCTTCGAACGAAAGAGGAGAGGAGACGAAGGCTGAGGGGTGTGGGGTTGAACGGAGGGGGAGGCGCCGGTCTGAGGGAGGGGAGGCGCGATGCCATTGATGGCGATTGGGGTTCCGTCGCCCTCGATTTGGATTTTTTTTATTCCGTTGAAATGATTTGAACGGGGGGTGTAGGGGATAAAGGGGTTGACTTCTAAATTTAATTAAATATTTTAATTAATTTAATCCCCAAAAAGTTATCGTTTCGTTCAAACTCCAATCGAGACCCACCGACTGTCGTCCCTAGCTAATTATCCCCATTCCCAACACAATGTTATATGTATCGTGAGCTGATTCGATCGTTTCGATCAGTTTCCGTCAAAATCAAAATATAACTCTATATATTGAATTTGAACGCACATTTCAATTTACCGGGAACACATACAGTCTCTAAAAATTCCAAAAAAATTATTTCTAGCTTCGTATTGACGATACGGTCCTAACAAAACTAATTTCGTCAATTTCTGAGACCGTTTGAAAAATGGTCATTTTCCAGTCGATTAAAATCAACTGAAACTGGTCAAACGCGTTTTCCTTTGCCACGCTCACATATTGAATCAGAAAATTACGAATTTTGAAACCTAGCAATAACTTGACACCACGGATCCAACAAAAGTGGTTTCGTCGAAAACCGAGGTCGTTTACAAAATTTCTATTTTTAAGGGCCAGAATTCAATAGCGACTATTCTGAATTTTCAACTGGACATAACTTTTTATCCCCACTATGAAATTTTGATTTTTCGGATTTGTTGGAAAGATATTCTCATTAGATTCTAATATTTTTGGTTTCACTAAAATCCGGTTTATTTTGAATCCTATACGTTCATTTGAATTTTGAAATCGAATTTTCGAACTACCACGCCATTTTCAATTCCTTTTATAATTAAAATAAAATATTTAAAATCTAATGACGATCTATATAAATATATACTTTCTAATTCTATTCAAAATAAATTTCTCGTCGTTATTTTTTAAAATAAATCATTTTAAATGTTCAAAATTCACTAAAATTGCCAAAATAAAATTTTAAATTGGCTCGAATTTCCGGGTTATTACAAGAATCTTACACTGCGAACAATGTGAGTAACCTCACTGAACTCTGACTCATCTATATTTTTATATATATAAACGAATTTTAAATTTATTTATAGTAATTTTATACTATGCAATGGTTGATTGGTTGAATAGTTGATAAAATTGGTTGAAATGGTTGATATGATTACATCGTTAATCGATTGTTAGTTCTGATATTTCATATTGATGCGAAATAATATTATTGATGCTGATTAACATCTATGGATGCAGGGAAACATGTTGGAGGGATCCAACTGGATTCCTCAACATTTATTTTACTGTTTTTATTTGATTGTGATATATGATGTGCTATTTAATCCATGATTGGATTTGTTGTGTTTGATTTACTGTAACGACCCGTGTTTTTGTCCGTCAAATATTTAATTTGTTTATTTTAAATATTATATTTGGAATATAAATGGATTATAATATTTAATACATTATTTTAAACGAAGTTCGAACGTTATATATATATAATTACAAATCGAGCTTGAAAATGGCGTGCAGTTCATAAATTCAAGTTTTGAACTTCAACTGAGAATACGTGATTCGATATAAGTCGGATTTCGGTGAAACAAGACACGTTGGAACCGTATTGACGATAATTTTCATATGAAAGAGAAAAATCCAGATTTCGTGTTGTAGATAGTAAGTTATGGCCAAAACAAAATTTGAAATAATCGCTGTGGAAAACGTTATTTAAATATCGACCTTTAAAATAGTCGTTTTGCAAACGGACTCAGTTTTCGATGAAACCAGTTTCATTAGAACCATAACGTTAAATTATTGTACGGCGGTGAATGGCGTGGAAAACTGATGTCGTATGTGACCACTGTAGCCATAAACGCCTGTTCATTTTCTATAGCGCGTATTTAAATAAATAAAGGGAAAATTGGGCACAACTTGAGCAGACGTTCGAATTTGGCCGCGAAACCAGTCCCGTTGAGTTCGATTCGATTAGAGTCAGGATAGGTATATAGTTTGTTATTTTTGGAGGCCGGATAATTTGGTGTTAAAAGGGGTATTGCGGTAGCCTACCGGGCAAACGGTCTCAGAATGCGACGAAACTGGTGTCGTTGGGTTCGTATCAACAAATTATTGTAGGATTGCAAGGTTTCAAGTTGATTTGATTTATCTGGTGATTGTGGAAAAATTAAATGCGTGTTTATTTCCGGTTTTATAAAGGAAAATTTTCCAAACGACCTCGGATTTCGGTGAAACTTGTCCCATTGGGTCCGAAATATCTTTTTATTCTAGGATTAGCCTTTTTATCAGTAAGTAGAAATCGTTTGTGGTGGTTTTTATCAATTACTTTACGATGAAGTTTCAATATAATTAAATATTAATATATTCAAATCCCACCTTATTATATATACCCTACGTTAAACCTAATTCGGGGGTCAAAAGCAACACGCGTGGTCAATGCGCAATGGAGCCGCCACCCACTATTTTAACGGCTGAAAGCTTCAATTGAATCCTCCACTCTTTCATCTAATCCACGCACAAATCGAACAAGTCTTAAACACTAAAGTTCTAGAGCTCGTCGAGGTCCATCTATTGACCGGTGGCGATCGAGTTTGAAGGACGGTGGAGGCCGGATCGGCGGTTTGAAGGGGCGGAACTTGAAGGTGTTTTGGAAGCGGTAGGGTGAGCTAGAACGGACGACGCTCTGGTTGAAGGGGAAGGTCAGTGAGGCGGTCAGGTGGGAAACCTCTAATCGGTTTCCGGTTGATCTGTGGAGGCGCGGTGAGGTCAAAACCCACGGTGTGTGGTAAAGATGATTTGAACGAGATGGTCCAGATAGGAAAACACGATGGGATTAAAAGAACATTGGCACTTTGTTTTTCCAAAACAAGACAGTGAGTATGTAACTTTGGATTGGCTGATTAATATATGTAACGCAATTAATTATGTTAATCTGGACGTATATTTAATTAACTACAAATTTATCCGATGTAGTTGGAGCTTGGAAAAAAAATAAAAGCAGTAAGGAAAAGGACAGGAGAGGATTGCGTGCTGTGTGGGTTCAACGAAGATGGAAAACACTAGAACGTTTTTGGCCTGTGTTTCAATCCAAAAGGATCGGCCTTCTCACTGTAACTAAGTGATAGTAATTATCCTTAATCCTATAATTTAATTAGTTAATTAACTTAAATAGTTTACTTATATAACACTTTGGTAAGTAACAAACGGGATCAAATAGGACCAACCAGTATTTGAAGTAAAAAGGATATGCTTAGGCTGAAAACTAATTTGTGTGGTAAAAACTGTTTAGAACGAATAATTAATTAAATTACGTTAATTAAAATTTTAATTAAGCAATTAGAAATTAGTTAGTGAATTAACTATTTTAATTATATTAACAAAATCCTGAATCTACAGGTCATTTGGGGGGGGGGGGGAATGTTTGAAGGCCTGGAGATATCTCGAACGAGGGCAGAAAGAAGACTGCCGGAAATGTTTTGCCTAATCAATGAAATTAGTTAATTTAATTAGTGGTAAGATTAGTAATTAAAAATAGTTAGTTATATTTAAAATCGTATAACTTTAAATATTAATAACCTAATCCATATCTTATCAGAATTGGACAAACAAGGTGTTGTTGATATCGTCTTGACGAATACTGCATTGTGGAACAGTACTGGACGGAATCGGAATCAACCAGAATTTTTTTTCATTAAATTAAACGATCGTTTAATTTAATTAAAACGAGCCATGGAGAATGGAACCAACTCAAAGGTAAGTTAAACTCACTCAGTTTTTCCCATTTATATTTTATATAAATTGGGTTTTTATTTTGTATGCTCTGTTTGCTGATGGTTGAACTATTTGCGGATTATTTATCCGTTGTTGATTTAACTGATGAGATTAAACTGTGTTTAATTTTAGTGAAATACCAAATTGTTATTTTAACGATTGGTTCCAATAAAGGAAACTTACCTTATTGGTCACATTTATTTTATAAACGTATTTAAATGGTTGAATTATTTGAATCGGGTGTGGTTGATGTTAAATGGCCGTTACTTATTTTTATCAGTTAAATGAAACTGAATAATCTGGTTTGTGATAACCGTTTTGAATACAGGGAAGAACAGGTTGGAGGGATCCAACCGGATTCCTCAACAATAATATTTGTTTTCATATTATCATATATGAACTGTCATGATTGGCGATTGATTTGGTTTGTGATCATTTACTGAAAAGTCAACCTGTATTTTGTTTAAACCAATGGGTGGTATTGGTTGAGTATTTGGCAGCATATGGCATATAAAATCAATTGGTTTATAAATATTGATTCGCCGTTAGGTGAGTCGATAGAGATAAAGTTATAAAATTTATTTTATAACTGGAGGTAGATTTTGAAAGGTAT
This sequence comes from Allium sativum, assembly GCA_030737875.1. Taxonomy (NCBI): domain Eukaryota; kingdom Viridiplantae; phylum Streptophyta; class Magnoliopsida; order Asparagales; family Amaryllidaceae; genus Allium; species Allium sativum. The sequence goes on from CM060911.1 coordinate 198,801,621, forward strand.
TATTTTGAATAAAGGTTATTAAAGAAAAATAAATAAATATTTTATTTATTTAAGACTTTGATTTGTTAATAATTTATTTTATAAAGTAAATTCTGATGTTAATCAAATCTACAAGTATGAGATAATCGAGTTTTGAGTTAATTAAATCGACTAGTTCGAATTTGAAATTGATTATCAAAATTGATGTGTTTCGATTAAATTGGTTTAATAAATATTGTTTAAATGTAAATAAGGTTTTTAAAAAGGATTTACTATTTATTTTAATTAATAAAGAAATTAACTACTAATGTAGTTAATGATTGAAACAAATTATTATTTTAATTAATAATAATTTAGACAATTACTTTTCAAAAGTAATCGAAGTGAAATGAAATCAATGGAGATTGGAAATAAGTGAATCTTGTTAAAGGACTGGGTTTTAGGGTTGTATAACCAAATCCAATAGAAATGGAATTTGTTTTGGGACTAGAATGGAATATTGGTTTTTGATTACAACTTATGTTATCGGAGGATAAGAACGTTGTTGATCAAGGTCTGAGAGGTAATTAAAATACCCCAACTTGAACGACATCAGGATTATCTAAAGATGATATGAGTTGGTAATCGTAGGAGAGGTTAGTGATAATTTATTATTTCCATTAGTGAAATAATAATGCAATGTTTGGTGAAAAATAGGAGAATATATAATGAGAGATCCAAAGTAAAGGAAATTAGTAGGAAGGAGATGTAAAGTTTAATTTTATACAAATCAATATTAGTTATTGTTCAAGGATGGAATAAAAGATTTTACGTAACATTGTTTATGAATAATAAGTTGAATAAATTTCTCAAGTTAGATAATAAAGAAGGAAGTAACAAATGTTTTGAAAGGAGAATTAAGTGGGAATTTAATATGATCAATTTTGCGAAGTATTGTATAGAACTGGTTTTGAGAACACTTGTATACTAAACAAGAATTCAATTATTGTATTTTTAATATTTAAAAGAGTTAGAAGTTTAATTAAAAGGCCAAGTGATGCTGAATACTGAACCAGTGTACTCATTGGGGGTGTCAAGATTGAAACACTGTATATTTTGATAGTTAAAACACCGACTATCAAATCTGTCCAATACGATTGTTGGTATGGAAAGACCGGGATCGAATTTATATTCGAAAACCATTCCGACCAACAAATACGTGAAGATCTCAGAAGATGATCGAGATGGAGCATTGAAGACCGTGGATTTTCATACATGGAAGAACCACTAATATTCTCTGCCTGGCAAGTAGAGATAAGATGTGATTCTGTCGTGGTTGGATTCTACGGGTTGCAAGGACTTCTCGCTACTGATCCATGGGGTGATTCCTATATTGGATGCGGTAGGAGAGTGCCTTCGGTTCATCCTGTTCCTGGATGACTTGTATGGACGAGTGTCTGACAGAGTATTTCCAAAGGATCACGTATGTTGATTTCTCCAAACGTGCTATAGTTATTGGCGGAGAATTGCCGTTCTCTTAGCTTCTAACTAGAGTATTTTTTATGGACATCAATTAGTGATATCTGACGAATCTGACGATGTGGCATTCAAAGTGAATGGTGATTAGATATTTCAAAAGTAAACTCTGACCTCAAGCCTCATCAACCGGGAAATGACAAAAATCGGGCAGGCAACATGGCTATGTGGGTCGCTCCCATTAGGGTGTATAATCACCTATCTAGAGAAAATCCTATTTACTTCTTTAATCTATGTTTCGATGCTATCCCTTTTCGGGAGACGGTTGCTGATCCCAACCGTCGGTGATATACATTTGATACACTCAAGCGATATAAGTGGTCGGTCATGTAAGGGCCGGGTTGCAAGATGTTCTTCTTGAACCCAGTGTATTCGCCTCTAGAGATACACTATCGACAGGTGGTCCCATACCTTGTCATAGTTGGAATCCAATCTCCAATAAGCGCCCACGGTTTTTGATTGTATACTATATATGTGGAGCGTGAGATGCAAGCGTTCCACTAGATTGATAATTACTTGTATATAGACATTATTATAATATCAGACAAGATATTGGTTTCAAAACTGTTTTGGGTTATCGTAAGGTAAAAACCGTCTGTGTTTATGTGTGGATTTGGTCTTACGATTATCCTTTTCTTTTGGAAGGATTTTTAACTTTAAAATCATGTTGGATGATTGACCCTTAATACTGTGCGAGTTTATCTCACTCTGGTTCACCAGACTGACCCGGTGTTTTGTAAATGCTTGGGTTAGCCCGGGGCGTATAGGTTCAGGTTATCGAATGCTGTGAAGAGACGAGCTGGAAGAGTCCAGACGTATGATATTATATAGCTACTATTCCGCTGTGTGTTGTATATGGGAACATGTTATTATAACTGTCCCATTGTGTGATGTACTCTGATACTGTAATTATTTTTACAGTTCTCAATAAAGATTTATTTCTGTATTATATTTTATTCCGCTGCGATGTGAGACTCTGTGTTGTGTTGTTTCTTCTTCTTCTATTCTAATATTTCTTTCTTTCTTATCTCACCCTCTAAATTCTTTCTAATAACGTTCCAGTGTTTTCAGTGTTTGGAAGGTCGGCATGAGTTACGGTAAAGGTATTTATGTCGATTTCCGGGGCCGGAAATTCCTGGGTCGTTACAGTGGTATCAGAGCTGAAGGTTAAGTGATTCCCTTGGCTTTGTGGCGTGACTCAGTTGAGATGGGGTTAGTAATACCCTAGATTGAGTTTGAGTGTATATATATGAGTGAACGTATTTGTAGATTTTATAAAAATTTGTTTTATATTGTGAAGATTTATTGGCTTAGTTGTTTATGAGTTCTGGTCGATCAGTTTGATCCACTGTATCGATAGGGGTTTTTAAACACTCAAGTACGATAAACCGACGCAGTATGTTTTGAAAGAGGGTAAATGAAATAATTTTACCCAAATTATATTTTAATATAAAAGGATGATTAATATTTGAAGTATTATAGTATCTTGGATGTGTTGGTTGATTATAATTGAAATGGTTATATAAATAACCAATTAGAATTCATATATTATAAAAACAGATTTATTAAATCTGAAATTAAAATCAGAATTGGAATTAAAATTCCCAAAAGTGGGAAAGGTGTTTGCAAATGAACTTGGATTGAATATATGAAAATTCTAAAATCCTGGGAGATTTTAAATTGTGTTACATACATTTAGATGGATATTTTGAAACAGATTTCAAAATGAAAATGTTTAAATATGGTTTTGATGAGTGATATAGAATTGAAGTCACTTCGATAGCTGGGGAATAACTATGATGATGCTGGCCCCATCATCAGTGTTCATTTCCGAGTTCTAAGTGACGGATTACTACCAAAGATCTTGTTTTGAATTGCTTGAGAAAAAACAAGTTGTTTTGAATCCTGAAAAGGAATATTTGTTTTTTTGAAAGAGCTGAACTGTTTAAAAACTCCCAGGGAAATTTTTTGAACAAAAGCAAAATTAAATAAAAATTGTGAAAGCGAATATGAATTGAAACCAATTAACTGGAAATTGAATCGGGATATAATATATCGAGTAGAATCAGATTTTGAATTGTGAGATAGGAATCTGAAATGGTATTGGACTAGTAAGTTAAGAGTTGAAATTGATAATGGATGGAAATGGAGTTAAGAATGGGATTTGGCTTGGACGCGTGAAGGATTTGGTTTGGAAGATAAAATTGGAATTTTGTTGGGAATGCATTTGTATATGCTGACAGGGCAGCAGGTGGAAAGGATATAATGATATACCCGACAAAAAGGTACACATTTGTTTTTATATGGATTTGGAGATTTACGAGCCGATTTGGCAAGCCGCTTGGCTGTTTCATTTTCTTTTGGATTGGAGAAGGCCTAGAAAGGCGAGTTGTAGTTGTACCGATTGAGCCGTACAAAGGAGGTGCTGGCGAAATTTTTCGAAAATTTAAGGTATTAGAAAATTTTCGATATTTCTGAAAATATTTATTTACGATAACGAATTGGATTTTGATTTAGAATAAAGTGGATTTGAAATTAATGGGTTTGTAACGTTCTTTCTTACCTTAGCAATTTCGAGGACGAAATTATTTTAAGGGGGGAAGAATGTAACGACCCGTGTTTTTGTCCGTCAAATATTTAATTTAATTAATTTATTTTAAATATTATATTTGGAATATAAATGGATTTTAATATTTAATACGTTATTTTAAACGAAGTTCGAACGTTATATATATATATATATATAATTATAAATCGAGCTTGAAAATGGCGTGCAGTTCATAAATTCGAGTTTTGAACTTCAACTGAGAATACAAGATTCGATATAAGTCGGATTTCGGTGAAACAAGACACGTTGGAACCGTATTGACGATAATTTTCATATGAAAGAGAAAAATCCAGATTTCATGTTGTAGATAGTAAGTTATGGCCAAAACAAAATTTGAAATAATCGTTGTGGAAATCGTTATTTAAATATCAACCTTTAAAATAGCCGTTTTGCAAACGGACTTAGTTTTCGACGAAACCAGTTTCATTAGAACCATAATGTTAAATTATTGTACGGTGGTGAATGGCGTGGAAAACCGATGTCGTATGTGACCACGGTAGCCATAAATGCCCGTTAATTTTCTATAGCGCGTATTTAAATAAATAAAGGGAAAATTGGGCACAACTTGAGCAGACGATCGAATTTGGCCGTGAAACCAGTCCCGTTGAGTTTGTATCGTCGATTAGAGTCAGGATAGGTATATAGTTTGTTATTTTTGGAGACCGGATAATTTGGTGTTAAAAGGGGTATTGTTGTACGCGGTAAAAACAGCCTACCGGGCAAACGGTCTCAGAATGCGACGAAACTGGTGTCGTTGGGTTCGTATCAACAAATTATTGTAGGATTGCAAGGTTTCAAGTTGATTTGATTTATCTGGTGATCGTGGAAAAATTAAACGCGTGTTTATTTCCGGTTTTACAAAGGAAAATTTTCCAAACGACCTGAAACTTGTCCCATTGGGTCCGGAATATCATTTTATTCTAGGATTAGCCTTTTTATCAGTAAGCAGAAATCGTTTGTGGTGGTTTTTATCAATTACTTTAGGATGAAGTTTCAATTTAATTAAATATTAATATATTCAAATCCCATCTTATTATATATACCCTACGTGTAAACCTAATTCTGGGGTCAAAAGCAACACGCGTGGTCAATGCGCAATGGAGCCACCACCCACTATTTTAACGGCTGAAAGCTTCAATTGAATCCTCCACTCTTTCATCTAATCCACGCACAAATCGAACAAGTCTTAAACACTAAAGTTCTAGAGCTCGTCGATGTCCATCTACTGACCGGTGGCGATCGAGTTTGAAGGACGGTGGAGGCCGGATCGACGGTTTGAAGGAGCGGAACTTGAAGGTCTTTTGGAAGCGGTAGGGTGAGCTGGAACGGACGGCGCTCTGGCCGAAGGGGGAGGTGAGTGAGGCGGTCAGGTGGGAAACCTCTAATCGGTTTACGGTTGATCTGTGGAGGCGCGGTGAGGTCAAAACCCATGGTGTGTGGTAAAGCTGATTTGAACGAGATGGTCCAGATAGGAAAACACGATGGGATTAAAGGGACGTTGGCACTTTGTTTTTCCAAAACAAGACAGTGAGTATGTAACTTTGGATTGGCTGATTAATATATATAACGCAATTAATTATGTTAAACTGGACGTATATTTAATTAAAAATTATCCGATGCAGTTGGAGCTTGGAAAAAAACAAAAGCAGTAAGGAAAAGGACAGGAGAGGATTGTGTGCTGTGTGGGTTCAACGAAGATGGAAAACACCAGAACGTTTTTGGCATGTGTTTCAATCCAAAAGGATCGGCCTTCTCACTGTAACTAAGTGATAGTAATTATCCTTAATCCTATAATTTAATTAGTTAATTAACTTAAATAGTTTACTTATATAACATTTTGGTAAGTAACAAACGGGATCAAATAGGACCAACCAGTATTTGAAGTAAAAAGGATATGCTTGGGCTGAAAACTAATTTATGTGCTAAAAACTGTTTAGAACGAATAATTGGTTAAATTACGTTAATTAAAATTTTAATTAAGCGATTAGAAATTAGTTAGTGAATTAACTATTTTACTTATATTAACAAAATCCTGAATCAACAGGTCATTTGGGGGGGGATGTTTGAAAGCCTAGAGATATCTCGAACGAGGGCAGAAAGAAGACTGCCGGAAATGTTTTGCCTAATCAATGAAATTAGTTAATTTAATTAGTGGTCAGATTAGTAATTAAAAATAGTTAGTTATATTTAAAATCATATAACTTTAAATATTAATAACCTAATCCATATCTTATCAGAATTGGACAAACAAGGTGTTGTTGATATCGTCTTGACGAATACTGCATTATGGAACAGTATTGGACGGAATCGGAATCAACCAAATTTTCTTATTAAATTAAACGACCATTTAATTTAATTAAAACGAGCCATGGAGAATGTAACCAACTCAAAGGTGAGTTAAACTCACTCAGTTTTTCCCATTTATATTTTATATAAATTGGGTTTTTATTTGGTGTGCTCTGTTTGCTGATGGTTGAACTGTTTGCGGATTATTTATCCGTTGTTGATTTAACTGATGAGATTAAACTGTGTTTAATTTCAGTGAAATACCAAATCGTTATTTTAACGATTGGTTCCAATAAAGGTAACTTACCTTATTGGTCACATTTATTTTATAAACGTGTTTAAATGGTTGAATTATTTGAATCGGGTGTTGTTGATATTAAATGGCCGTTATTTATTTTTATCAGTTAAATGAAACTAAATAATCTGGTTTGTGATAACCGTTTTGAATACAGGGAAGAACAGGTTGGAGGGATCCAACCGGATTCCTCAACAATAATATTTGTTTTCATATTATCATATATGAACTGTCATGATTGGCGATTGATTTGGTTTGTGATCATTTGCTGAAAAGTCAACCTATGTTTTGTTTAAACCAATGGGTGGTATTGGTTGAGTATTTGGCAGCATATGGCCTATAAAATCAACCGGTTTATAAATATTGATTCACCGTTAGGTGAGTCGATAGAGATAAAGTTATAAAATTTATTTGATAACTGGAGGTAGATTTTGAAAGGTATTATTTGAATAAAGGTTATTAAAGAAAAATAAATAAATATTTTATTTATTTAAGACTTTGATTTGTTAATAATTTATTTTATAAAGTAAATTCTGATGTTAATCAAATCTACAAGTATGAGATAATTGAGTTTTGAGTTAATTAAATCGACTAGTTCGAATTTGAAATTGATTATCAAAATTGATGTGTTTCGATTAAATTGGTTTAATGAATATAGTTTAAATGTAAATAAGGTTTTTAAAAAGGATTTACTATTTATTTTAATTAATAAAGAAATTAACTACTAATGTAGTTAATGATTGAAACAAATTATTATTTTAATTAATAATAATTTAGACAATTACTTTTCAAAAGTAATTGAAGTGAAATGAAATCAATGGAGATTGGAAATAAGTGAATCTGGTTAAAGGACTGGGTTTTAGGGTTGTATAACCAAATCCAATAGAAATGGAATTTGTTTTGGGACTAAAATGGAATATTGGTTTTTGATTACAACTTATGTTATCGGAGGATAAGAACGTTGTTGATCAAGGTCTGAAAGGTTATTAAAATACCCCAACTTGAACGACATCGGGATTATCTAAAGATGATATGAGTTGGTAATCGTAGGAGAGGTTAGTGATAATTTATTATTTCCATTAGTGAAATAATAATGCAAAGTTTGGTAAAAATAGGAGAATATATAATGAGAGATCCAAAGTAAAGGAAATTAGTAGGAAGGAGATGTAAAGTTTAATTTTATACAAATCAATATTAGTTATTGTTCAAGGATGGAATAAAAGATATTACGTAACATTTTTTATGAATAATAAGTTGAATAAATTTCTCAAGTTAGATAATAAAGAAGGAAGTAACAAATGTTTTGAAAGGAGAATTAAGTGGGAATTTAATATGATCAATTCTGCTAAGTATTATATAGAACTGGTTTTGAGAACACTTGTATACTAAACAAGGATTCAATTATTGTATTTTTAATATTTAAAAGAGTTAGAAGTTTAATTAAAAGGCCAAGTGATGCTGAATACTGAACTAGTGAACTCACTAGGGGTGTCATGATTGAAACACTGTATATTTTGATAGTTAAAACACCGACTATCAAATCTGTCAATACGATTGTTGGTATGGAAAGACCGAGATCGGATTTATATTCGAAAACCATTCCGACCAACAAATACGTGAAGATCTCAGAAGATGATCGAGATGGAGCATTGAAGACCATGGATTTTCATACATGGAAGAACCACTAATATTCTCTGCCTGGCAAGTAGAGATAAGCTGTGATTCTGTCGTGGTTGGATTCTACGGGTTGCAAGGACTTCTCGCTACTGATCCATGGGGTGATTCCTATATTGGATGCAGTAGGAGAGTGCCTTCGGTTCATCCTGTTCCCGGATGACTTGTATGGACGAGTGTCTGACAGAGTATTTCCAAAGGATCACGTTTGTTGATTTCTCCAAACGTGCTATAGTTATTGGCGGAGAATTGCCGTTCTCTTAGCTTCTAACTAGAGTATTTTTTGTGGACATCAATTAGTGATATCTGACGGATCTGACGATGTGGCATTCAAAGTGAATGGTGATCAGATGTTTCAAAAATAAACTCTGACCTCAAGCCTCATCAACCGGGAAATGACAAAAATCGGGCAGGCAGCATGGCTATGTGGGTCGCTCCCATTAGGGTGTATAATCACCTATCTAGAGAAAATCCTATTTACTTCTTTAATCTATGTTTCGATGTTATCCCTTTTCGGGAGACGGTTGCTGATCCCAACCGTCGGTGATATACATTCGATACACTCAAGCGAAATGAGTGGTCGGTCATGTGAGGGTCGGGTTGCAAGACGTTCTTGTTGAACCCAGTGTATTCGCCTCTAGAGATACCCTATCGACAGGTGGTCCCATACCCTGTCATAGTTGGAATCCAATCTCCAATAAGCACCCACGGTATTTGATTGTATATTATATATGTGGAGCGTGAGATGCAAGCGTTCCACTAGATTGATAATTACTTGTATATAGACATTATTATAATATCAGACAAGATATTAGTTTCAAAACTGTTTTGGGTTATCGTAAGGTAAAAACCGTCCGTGTTTATGTGTGGATTTGGTCTTACGATTATCCTTTTCTTTTGGAAGGATTTTTAACTTTTAAATCATGTTGGATGATTGACCCTTAGTACTGTGCGAGTTTATCTAACTCTGGTTCACCAGACTGACCCGGTGTTTTGTAAATGCTCGGGTTAGCCCGGGGCGTACAGGTTCAGTTTATCGAATGCTGTGAAGAGACGAGCTGGAAGAGTCCAGACGTATGATATTATATAGCTACTATTCCGCTGTGTGTTGTATATGGGAACAGGTTATTATAACTGTCCCATTGTGTGATGTACTCTGATACTGTAAGTATTTTTACAATTCTCAATAAAGATTTATTTCTGTATTATATTTTGTTCCACTACGATTTGAGACTCTGTGTTGTGTTGTTTCTTCTTCTTCTATTATAATATTTCTTTCTTTCTTATCTCACCCTCTAAAATTCTTTCTAATAACGTTCTAGTGTTTTCAGTGTTTGGAAGGTCAGCATGAGTTACGGTAAAGGTATTTATGTCGATTTCTGCGGCCGGAAATCCCTGGGTCATTACATTTACCCTGGCCTTAGAAACTTGGTATTTTAGATACTGTAAAACATTTTCGAATATAGAAATGAAAATTGGGATTTAAAAATGGAATTTATTCCCAAAACTAGAAAGTAAATCTAGAATAGAGTTGGAAATAGAAACCTATTTAAATGGATAAAATAAGAAGTAAATTACAAATGAATTTATAAATTAAGTGATATTTTTATTATTGGATAAATTGAAAATATAAATTCAAGTTCGAAATTATGTAGAAAGGTGAAAAGGTATTTTAAACCGATATTCGAAATTGGGATTGAACTTAGCAAGTTATAAAGGGAATTATGAACGAGAGAAGTAAATAAAAGGATATTGGATTTGAGATATTTAGTATGAAATCAAATAAATTTAATTATATAAAAAGAAATAGTATTCACGACTGAAGTGAATAATGGTTAAAGTGAACATTTATAAAGGAAAATTGAATTTGGAAATATAATTTCAAATGGACATTTAAATGAGAAATGGAAATGGAAATCGTTTTCGAAGGACAACGATGGATTTTATTCCAATATTTATGGTTATGTCAATAAAACTCTATGTTTTGAAACATTTTAATATTATTTTAAGTTAGAATTACCATATGAATAGTGATTTATAGAAAGCAAATAAAATTGATTTTGGAAATCAGGGGATGTATATCTTGTATATCCATTCAGAAAGAAAATTTGAATTGTGTAAAATAAATGGAGAAAGTGCTGATGGAGTAGTAGTTTTTATAAATGAAGTTTAGGAATGAAACAGAATATGATATGGATTACAAAAGAAAATCGATAACTTGAAGTTAAGTAGTAATGATATTTGCAAATAAAAATCAAGTTGATTTGAATAAACGAGTCTAGATTCCGAATAAGGAATGAAATTCATATTTGAAATTGAATAACAGTTGGAAGAAAATGTTTACAAATGGAAATGAATATTAAGGCCATTTGAGTTAAGCTAAAATGGTAGATAAATTCCGAAGTTCAGAATATAAATTGAATATAGATTATTCGAGAAAGAGTTATTTATTAGAATTCGATTATATCGAATTTGGGGAAATAGTTATTTATACTTTCCATTTAAATCAAATTTAATTATTTACTTATTAATTTATTTCTTGAGATTAATAAGTACAAGTTAATTTCTATAAACTAAATATTTGGGAACAACGATTATAACGCTGCTATTATAATAAATGTTTTATAAATCTAAACAGCGATTATAACGCTGCTGTTATAATAAATGTTTTATAATTCTAAACAACGATTATAACGCTACTATTATAATAAATTTTTTATAAATTTAAACAATGATTTTAACGCTGAAGTCATAATTAATGTTTGGAAACAACGATTATAACGCTACCATTATAATCAATATTTTTTTCGTAAAAGAAGAGGATTCTTAGATTGAATCCGAGAGTCGCGTAAGCGAGGGGTTTGTTTGAAGTTGTGAGCTTTGACTATTTCAAAGTTGAGAATGTTGTTCAATTAAGGTTTGAGAGGTAATTATACCCCAACTTGAATGATTTCATGATTGATGGAGAAATGGTTAAGGTTCGATAGTGAAGATTAGTTAGCAATATGTTTAGTTAATAAATGGTGAATGGTTTGAGTTATAACAACGATGTTTTTATAACATCGCGTTAATTTAAAATATTTTGAAATGTTTCCCCAAATAAAATGAGAGATATTTTCTACGCATAGAAAATGAAATGAAATGGGTCAATTTATGAAATGGAATATGGAAATATTTTTCCGATATTAATAAGGTATATTTTCTGAATATAGAAAATAAGGATTTGTAAATCTATAGAAATGTTTTCTAACTGGAATAAGAGATATTTTCTCGAATAAAGAAATTATGATATTGCAAATATTCTTCCAAGAATCGAGAGAGGAAATCAAGCTTTGAAAGGATACGAAAGACAGGAAATGGTAATTGGGAACGATAATATAATAAGGAATTAATATAAAAAGGGGCCAGTATTGTTTGATGTTTGATCGGTAGAAATTTCCAATTGGGAAATAGGACCGTTGACTGTATGGATGTTTCTTTGATAGTTAGATCACCGACTATCAAAGTTTTGATTTATTTTATACCTCCTTTGTCAATACGGAGAGACCGGGATCTGGTTTAATATCTGAAACCCAGTCCATATTGGCATAAGTGTTACGAATCAACTTATGCCGAAGATAATTGAAAACGGAGTAAAATGCAAGGGCTGTTTTGTTAATCCTAGGTAGAAATTGCCTAAGATGGATTAATAGAATAGTGCCTTCGGTTTTTCCAGTCCCAAAGACAATGTGTATGGACGAATGTCTAACGATGTGATCATCAAGCCTCATCACTCGGGAAATGATAGAAATCGGGCAGACAGCATGGCCATGTGGGTCATTCCCATTTAGGATATTATCACCTGATCTAGAGAAAATTCATTTGCTTCTTATTCTATTCGTTGTTGTATGCTCTCGGTAACGGTTGCTGATCACAACCGTTGGTGATAATATGCTCGATACACTCAAGTTAAATGAATGGTCAGCCATGTGTAGGCTGGGGTGCAAGATGTTCTTGCTGAACCCAGTGTATTCCCCTCTAGAGATACACCAATAGTGGTTCCATACCTTGTCATGATAGAAATCCAATCTCCAATAAGCACGCTACGATTTTCAATTTTATATTACATATGGAGCGTGAGATGCAAGCGTTCCGCTAGATTCTATTTATTGATGCAGACGTTATTATAATATCACTTGATTTGGTATCAAAAATATTTTGGTTATCGTAAGGTAAAAACCATCCGTGTTTATGTGTGGATCGGTCTTACGATTATCATTTCTTTCGAAAGGATTTTGAAAGTTAAACAAACGGTTGGAGTTTACTCACACCAGTCCCATGATTGACCCAGAGTTTATTTTGCTTGTTTTCTGTAAACTCTTGGGTGCCCAAATTTATACAGGCTGTCAAGTAGTCGGAATTTTACAGATTCGCTTGGAGGAGTTTGAAGCAGGAGGCTCGTCGGTTAGCTTTAGACTATTATATTTTCCGCTGTGTACTATTTTGTATCTGGAAACAGGTGTTTATAACTGTTCCAGGAATAACTGTTGTGCTCTGATGATGGTATGTATATACAGTTACTGATTTGTATTTCAAAAGTTATGTTATTTAATATATTTTATTCGTTCCGCTGTGAGATTTGTGTACTTCGTTTTTTTCTATTCAAATTTCTCTTTCTTTCTATTTCTCATCCTCTGACTTCTTTCTAATAATGATTCGTATTTCTGTGCAATTTGGGTTGGACGTGTGGTGTAATTAGTCAACTCAAAGGGTACGGAAATTCGGGCCATTACAGTTGGTATCAAAGCTTAAGGTTGAGTAGTAACCTTGGCTCTGTGGCGTAACTCAATAGACATAGGGTTAGTAATACCCAATTATTGCGTTCGAGTATATAACGAGAGAGCGTAATTGTAGATTTGTAATAACCCGGAAATCCGAGCCAATTTAAAATTTTTATTTTGGCAATTTTAATGAATTTTGATTATTTAAAATGAATTATTTTAAATAATAACGACGAGAAATTTATTTTGAATAGAAATAGAACATATATATTTATTTGAATCGTCGTTAGAATATAAAAATTTATTTATGTATATAAAAGGAATTGAAAATGGCGCGGTAGTTCGAAAATTCGATTTCAAAATTCAAATGAATGTATAGGATTCAAAATAAACCGGATTTTAGCGAAACCAAAAATAAGAGAATCTATTTGTGAATATCTTTCCAACGAATTTGAAAATTGAGATTTCATAGCGGGAATCAAAAGATATGCCCAGTTGAAATTTCAGAATAGTCGCTATGGAATTTTGGCCCTTAAAAATGGAAATTTTGCAAACGACCTCTGTTTTTGACGAAACCACTTTTGTTGGATCCGTGATGTCAAGTTATTGCTAGGTTTCAAAATTCGTAATTTTTCAAATCAATATGTGACCGTGGCAAAGGAAAACGCGTTTGACCAGTTTCAGTTGATTTTAATCGACTGGAAAATGGCCATTTTGCAAATGGCTCAGAATTTGACGAAATCAATTTTGTTAGGACCATATCGTCAATACGAAGGTAGAAAATATTTTTCTGGAATTTTTCTAGTTAGTATGTGGCCCCGGTAATATAAAATGTGCATTCAAATTCAATATATAGAGTTATATTTTGATTTTGAAGAAAACTAATCGAAACGATCGAACCAGCTTACGATACATATCCCATTGGGTTCGGAATGGGGGTAATTAGCTAGGGACGACAGTCAGTGGGTTTGATTTCGAGTTAGAAATAAAATGTTGCTTTTTGAAAATTAAATAATAAATTAAACAATATAGAATTTTATAAAAAAAAACCTATCCCTTTCCCTCTTATCTCTCCCTCCCCTTTCCCCATTCCTCAGTCAAACCCCCCTCCCCGACGGTTTTCAACAAGAGAAAAAAAAGACGCACCCCCAGGGAGAGCCGCCGCACCTCCCCATCCGCCGGATCTCCGCCCCTTCCTCACCTTCTCCCCCTCCTCCGATCTGACTCCCTCCCCTTCCTCCACACGAACCAGCAAGCCCAGTCGCCTCAAACCCGCCTGAAAGCCCATCGCCGTCGATGTGGACCCCTGCCTCCACCTGTAAACTGGCGCCACCACCTCCCCGACCATGCGCAGCCTCCTTAGCCCCTCCTCAACCGCAACAGACCCCCCTCTCGATAGCAGCTCTGACCCCCTTCATTCGCGTATCAGTGAGTTTTCTTCCCCCTTTTCTTCTTATTCAATTTTGTTTATTTTTAAACTGAAATTAACAATATTTTAAAACTGAAGTTAGAATTGTTTTTAAATTATATAAAGCTAAGATTTTTATTATAATTAAAGATCAGATATTTATATAGTTAATCAAATTGGAAAGGTTGGATTTTTATATAGTTAATCAAATAGAAAAGGTCATATTTTTATATAGTTAATCAAATAGAAAAGGTCGAATTTTTATATTAGAAAAGTTTGAATCTTTATATAGTTGAAATGGTGAAGTAAAAATGAGATTTTTATATATGAAGACGTAGAGAATAAAAATATGATTTTTATATAGTAGAAATAATAAAAATATGATTTTTATATAGTAGAAATAATAAAAATACGATTTTTATATATTATATAGATAGTAAAAATTTGATCTTTATATATGTAGCGAAATAAAAAACTGATTTTTATTATATATACGTTGAAATAAAAATGTGATTTTTATAGCGATGATATAAAAATTCGATCTTTATATAAGAAGTAGAAATATAAAAATGTAATTTTTATATAGAAAGAAGCGTTGTAAATATATGAAGTGAAATAAAAATCTGAATTTTATTTTTATCGTGAAGTAGGGAAAATATAAAAATTTGATTTTTATACATGTAGCAAACACGGACGAAGAAAGTGACAAAAGGCGAGCACGACGAAGATTTCCTACATATGAAGAGTCGTGGTGTTTGGTTTAGTTAGTCAGTGAGAACTCCTCACTTTTAATTTATTTTCTAGTTGTAATATATACTAGGATGTAGACGGTGCTTAGCAGCACCCAACACCCGTCGTCCGCAGACCATGGATGACTTGTTTGTTTGATTGATGTGTTGTGAAATTTGATTGTATGATGCGGAATGAAATAAAATATTTTATAGTGGAAAATATTTTATAGTTAAAAATATGATTTTTAACGTGTATATAAAATAAATATTTATAAACAAATCGGACGATTTGTTTATATACACTGATTTGACTAATGTTGATTAGGACGATAAATTTTACACATCGCCCAACCGCACAAATAAAATATGTGTTTGTTGTTTTGAAACCCCACACGAGTATTGGGTTGATATTTGACGTACACTAATCCCGATTGTTTAGTTATATGTCAATCGATGGGTTGACAGACTGTGTAAGCGTTAATTATTATATTTAATGATTATGCAGTTGTGTGGTGCACTCTGGATGATGGTTGATGATTTATCGTTGCTGTTATATACATGTGTTGTTGGAAATCCATATAATTAACATTATATGGTAATTGATTGGGCCTCGTTCCAATTTGGAAAATAAGGAATATTATAAAAATAAATTCATGCGTTGAATTGAAAATAAATATTCATGTGTTGAATAGAATAAATATTCATGTGTCGAATAAAAATATATATTCATGTGTTGAATAGAAAAATAAATATTCATGTGTTGAATAGAAAAATAAATATTCATTTGTTGAATATAATAACGAAGTTATTGAAATATATAAAGCCGTGTTGGTTAGATATGCGTCATTTTGACGTGAACGATATTTATATCGATTTTATTAATTTTTATAATGAATATAGAAAAGAAAGTGATTTCAAAATATAACGTTTTGAAAATAATATCATTTGTATATCGATGATGTGGAATATTCAATTTTGATTAGAAATTGAATATGAAGTTGAAATCGTTTTGAAAACGAATTTAAAACGATTTATAAAATACGTTTTGAAAGGAAATCGATGAAATATATAATATATATATATATTATATAATGGCCTGAATAGAACGCGCCGCGCCGCGGTAGTTCGCGAATTTCAACCATTGACTTCGAATGGATATTACGGGAGATCCGACCGTCGGATTCTCCTAAAACCAGAACCGTTGGGTTCGTATCGATAAGAGCTTTCTAATGAATATTAGAGGTTTGAAATCTAACGGTTGGATTTGGAATTATGTCCAATTCAAATTTGGAAAAGGTCGCTGTAAGTGCAGTTCGATGGCCGTTGATGGAAATCGACTGTACGTGCCTTGATAAAATTATTAAAAATAGTAATAATTTGTGTAAAATCATAAGAAATGATTTGAGAAGAATTGGGATGAAAAACTCCATATTTGAAAAG
This sequence comes from Allium sativum, assembly GCA_030737875.1. Classification (NCBI taxonomy): domain Eukaryota; kingdom Viridiplantae; phylum Streptophyta; class Magnoliopsida; order Asparagales; family Amaryllidaceae; genus Allium; species Allium sativum. Next base: position 198,818,317 of record CM060911.1, read on the forward strand.
ATAAAAGTAGATTTTTACTGAAATGAACTAGTTTTGAACTAGAATAATAAACTTATTTTTAAATAAATAAGTTGGATTTGAAAGGGTTTTAAAAGTAACCAGAATTTCCAATAATTGAATTGGAACGGATTTGAATCGAAATTGTCTTTGGAATATTTCGATGTTGGATTTCGTGATTATACAAGTATTGTTATGGAAATTTGAAAGATATATTTATATCGTTATTTCCATTACGGTATTTGTTGGTCGTAGAATTTGATATTGAATATAAGCCAATATATTTTCTATTCAGAGCCTTGTATTTAATATTAAATGGGATTTGGGTTTGTCGTGAATGGTATCTTCAATAATACTGTTCTTAGACCCAACAGAGTTAAGAAAATCAGAAACTAACTGGAGATTAGTTAAGTTGAATGATTTCTTGGGTATTGATCTGATGTTGGTTTTGGCCTTCGGGGTTAATACTTATGGAATTGCTCACTTGCTATTTTACGGTTAAAGGCTGATAGAATGAAATGTGATTTTGGGTTTATCGTGAACCGTGTTTTAAATGACATTGATTCTTTAACCCAGTTAAAGATTAAAACTAAGTGGAGTTTTAACGAATCTTTAATTAGATTGAAAAGATCGAGAATGGAGTATCACCAGTTTTGCTGCAGGCAATAGTTAAATCTTTAATTAGATTTGAACGTGAAATGGTAATTGAATTTACCAATAACACCGTGGTGTTAGATATTAAGTATTACCATTTTTACTTCATGGGATGAATAGGTTGGGATTGGGAAATTAAAACAAATGATTACTTCAGTAAGGTTCGTTAATCCCGGCTAGTTTGGATAAACCATTATTTGGTTTGAATTGAGATTCAAAAGAAGATTAAAGAATAAATTTAAGGAATTTATCTTTGATAAAATTAATGGGAATCTATCCCTAAGAATGTGAAATTTAGCAACTAACTGAAGATTAGTTAATATGAATGGGTTTCTGGGTATTGATCTGATGTTGGTTTCGGGCTTCGGGGTTTATGTTTGGGGAATTATTCTCTTGCTAATTTACGGTTAGTGACTGATGAATTGGAACGAGGCATATGTTGTGTTTGTGTAACACTTGTTTATTATATACGCAAGTTATTCATAAAGATCGGGTTTATCCCATTCTGAATAACTGATTCGACGTGGTGTCGAAGAGGAAGACGGTGGTTGAAGACCGGAGGTCTTCACGTCGTTTGGGTGATTACTGGTGATCTTGATTGGGCCATACACCCAAGAGGAGGGAATCAGTTAGTGGTCGTCCAGACGTACTTGGAGATCGATGGATATGCGAGGTACAAGGTGCCTCCGGTTTCGTTCAGACCCAGAACGGACTTGTAAATGGGCTATATGTCTGACATTGGATTTTATTATGTGTGACTGATTTCTATTAAATATATATCTGTTTGGCGGCGGAGAATTTATTCTCTTGCTTAACGCCCTTCTTTGAGACGTACGAGCTCAGAGGTTATATATTGATGGATATCAAACGCATGGAGTGAATTGCCTGTGTGGCATGCTGTAACACCCCGTAATTCTGTAACACTAAGATTCACGAATCAAGGCAGAGTTAAATTTTAAAATCAAAATCAAGGGAAACGGGCTGCGCCATTGCGTTCGTCTCGGAATTCTGCATGAAAACAAGTCCGGGTTTATGTAAATCGGAGTCCGTATGAGGAAGATATGGCCTCCGGAAGATTCAGCGAAGTTCAAATTTCAAAATAGGTCAGAAAACGAGTTCGAAATTCAAAAATCGGACCCAGATTGGGCTGGGCGGGAATTTTCCCGTCCAAGGCATCCACGTCGACTGGGTAGTCGACCTGGGGCACCCAGGTCGACTGGGTAGTCGACCTGGGGCACCCAGGTCGACTGGGTAGTCGACTTGGGGGTCGACCCCCCAGCTTTTTCCAGTTTTCTGAACCTGGTTCGTTCCGATGTATTTGGTCACGTTTTCTGCCTAGGTTCGTCCGCCTAATCCTATATAAACAGCCTTAGTCTCCTTCTCTATTCACAATTCTTTTGTATCCTTATGCTGTCTCTGAGAAAAAATATAAATAAATAATATATAAAATAAATCAAGACGAGGAAATGCTGCTAAAGACTTTCAAGAAGAGGTTCAAGTCAAGCTAGGATTTCAAGTGAAGATTCAAACGACTGCAACGACTGTTTTTCTACGAATCAAATCTAATCTCTGTAAGTCGGTTACTTTTTAGATTTGAACGTTTTTCTCTGTTCGTGACATGAAATTAAAGGAATAAAAGAATATGCCAAATTTCTCTCTATTCGAATCTGTGCCTATATCTTTGGACCTAATTAAGAACTGTTATGATTCGATGACCAATTGGGCCTTGCCTATGACTATGAACATTGCCTATGACTATGAACATTGCCTATGACTGTGACTACGAGAATTATTTCCTTGACTATGAACACAAGCCTATGCCTTTGATTAGGAAACATAAAACTATTGCATATGACCTAACAAGGACTACTGTGATTAAATACCTATGATTCAAGACTAGGAAAGTGTTGCTTAAGTTTTGTGACTATGAAATTGGGTCTAAACCTGATTATCTATTTTGTCTATTCTTGGTTTTCTTTGGTTTTAGATCATGGGAATTTACCTATTAAGTTAGGTCTACCCATGTTTATCTATTCTGTCTATTCTTGGTTTTCTTTGGTTTTAGATCTGGGGAATTTACCTATTAAGTTAGGTCTACCTAGGCTCTTGAACCTACATCGTTATTCAACCCTTTTTATGCCATAAGATTTTCAGACCTATAGGCCTTCGACGTTTTAGATCAATTTCAGTGTAATTCTTTCGGTCTGTAATTAGTAAATTATCATTTTATGCCAGTTATTATGTCTATCTTTTTTATAGCATCTTTGGTTCATTCCCTATTTTCTACGGATCTAGATTTATCTATAATCTAGATTGAATCACGATTATACAAACGGTGGGAATACGATTTGGGCAAAATATGAAATTTACTAAAAACGTAGTTATGAACTTGGAAATTGGCATAAATTGGGAACATGTATTATGGCATGTTCATAGAAATGCAAATTGGATAAATTTGACATGAACTATAGGATGTGTAATTTGAATCTAGTATTGACTTGTAAATCTAGCATTTACATGAATTGTGAACTAGAATAATAAGTCTAGTCCGACATGAACTGTAATTAGAATGTTAAATCAGAAATGGGATTAGCTAATTTGGCATAATAAGTGTATTGGCATAAATTTGAAATTGGCCATAATTGGAGATAATTGTCAGGTTTAGCAAAAGTCATGGTTAGTGGCATTTAATTTGGTATAGTTTACATACCAAAAAGGCATAAATATGATATAGAGGGGAAAATGGGCCATAAGAATAAATGTTGACAATTTACATTAAAAGAGTAATTAGGAAATAAGTAAATTAGGAATAATTTACTTATAGAATTTGTCCTAAATGAGAAAATATAAATTTATACAAAAGAAAGGTTTATTAATGACATCTCTTTTAATAATACATACACCAGAAAGTTCTAGGGTGACAGAGAGGATAGTGTCTAGGCTTGGGTTTGGAAAATACAAGTTTCCTGCTCTCCCTGGCTATCCCTAACTGATCCGACGGACGGGATGGTTACTTTCAAAACCTGATTGAAAATTAATCAAAACCCTTTGAACTTAGAAAACACGAATATGCCTAACCCGAGGTTAGACTGAGTTGCGATGTAAACCTGCCCGGAACCAACCGGCACATCCAGTATTCGCAACAATATCTGTCTAATGTGAGTGGTCGCGGCTTTAATCTATTTAATTAAAGCTAGAACAAGAATGGTAGGGTTAAGATAACTAAGACACTTAACCAATTCAATAAGATAACCAAACCGATGGGTGGGGTTAGGTTCATACAGACACTTAACACAGTTAAGCTAGAATGGGAGGGTTAAGTCCATAGGAACACTTAACCAACTTAACACAGTCAAGCTAGAATGGGAGGGCTAAGTCCATAGGGACACTTAACCAAACTTATGGTAACAAGACCAGATTTGTAGGGGTTAAGTAACTAAGAAAACACTTAGCCAAATTAACATGTTAACTAGACTAGAAGGCGGGGTTAAGTAAAGTTAATACACTTAGCCAAATTAACATGTTAACTAGACTAGAGGTTGGGGTTAAGTAAATACACTTAGCCAATTTGATATGTTAGCTGGGCTAGACCGTAGGGTTAAGTAAGCTTGAACACTTAACCATCGGATTGTGATAAAGGAATAGGGTTAAGTCTAAAACATGAAGGGATAATACTTAACCATTAATAATAACATGTCAGTTAAAACAGACGGGCAAGGAACACTTAACCAATACAGGATGAATGGGTAGGGTTAAGTAATAAGAAATACTTAACCAATATAACTTGGTTTGTGGTAGGGTTAAGTCATCATGAATTACTGATAACACTTAACCAGTTTAACAGGATGAATGAAGAGGGTTAAGTTGGCTTGAATTGACTAATGACACTTAACCAATCCAAATTGACGGGAAAGAGAACTAAGTAGTAAACCTTAGTTAAGAAAACAACGATTCTGGAAACTAAGTGGTAAATCTTAGTTAGTAAAACTAAGTAGTAATTCTTAGTATAACACGGGAAGGAGCGAATGTCCGTCTGAGTAAAAAGGAGGCTCCAACGAATTGGGTTACGAAGCCCGAGGCTTCGAGGGGACGTGAGGGTGCTCTTGGTATCCCTCTGTGAGGCTGCAGATGATCCTCCTGGGCTCACAGAGGTTAAGGTCTGCGTAGAAGAACCAGGGGTATGCCTTGGTTGCAATATATGGCAACCTAAAGACTAGGATGGACCGGCGTGATTCGGCGAGAAAACGGTAGCCCTGTGATAGCAACTCGTCGTCTACCATCCATCTTGAGTCAGTCGAGATACGTGAAGCGGAAAGGCGGAGAACTCAAAAAGACCATATACTTGCTATCTAGTTATGGGTGAGGATGGCCATAGGATAGTGGGGCACCGGGGGCCTGCGTATAGTTCTCATTTTTCAAGGTGTGCCTTTCATTAGTTGAGGGAGGGGTCAAGTGGGACCATAGCCACTGGAATAAAAACCGACCTTAGCATCTGCATCGGCAGATATCTGAAAGCTCCCGACCGAGTTCTGTATTCCTTGATTTGCCCTGCCACAGGACTCGGGCTGCACATTACAGGACATGTGCATCTAGACAAGCGATAACGATTCGCGATACATGCGTGGGGAAGTATAGGAACATATACCACTCTAGGTAGTGTGTCCTAGACTTGGGGGCATCGTTCGACAGATAGCATAATCCCTAGTTGGACTAGGTGGCATAAACCCTGAATCCGAGAAGCGTTCAGCAGATAGCGTAAACTCTAGTTGAATCTAGAAGGCACTTGGTAGAAAACCCTAGATTAGATCTAGGAAACAAATAATAAATGTATGCCTGAAGGCAATGGAAACTACAGGGATTGGGATCACGTTATCATTACTAGTTGGGACACTAGTTAGGTGGTGCACAGATATAGAAACCAGTATAACAAGGAAATAGCGAAGTGGCGAAAGTATTAGAGCATATCCAGTTTATCTTAGCTTAGCATATCTTGTGTTAGTCTTGTCTAATCTTGCCAACCCTATCATCATGGTGTTATCTTGTATTCAGTTAATTCATGTCGTTCTGTTTTCCCATGTTCACATGCTAGAAGTTACTGAACTTACTCAGGCTTTATGTCTGACTCTGTTTTTCTTTCGTCTTCTTTTCTTCTGTTCCCCCCCAGGTAGTAAAGGAGGGAATAGTATAGCTCAGGTTAAGTTGGACTGTCACTCTTTCCCAGCTTGAAGATTTGTCGAAGTTTGCTTGGATTCTCTTTTCAGATGCTATGGCCGGCTCTTGCTAAGTTTGGGGAACATAAATGTTGTTTTATGCTTCTTTATTTTGTAAGACAGATGATACTCTGATATCGTAAAGAAATCATTGTACAAGCTATTTTATCAATAAAGCAAAGTTTTATTTTCCGCTGTTTAATTTCTGTCTGTCTTGTAATTTATCTGCATCTTTTAACCTAAATGCTCCACAGAACTTAGTGCATTCCCTTTGTGAGTGACACTAACGGATGTGGGGTGTTACACGTGGTATCAGAGCTGAAGGTTACCAGATCAGATAAAGGTTTTGAAAAATTATTTTCAAAACGGTTTTAAAAGAAGCATTTTCAAAAGAAAAGATTGGTTTTAAAAGGCATATTCCCCAAAGCCATACGCACTATCTTCTCTTCCTCTGTTTAAATTCTTGTCTCCTTCTTTCTTGAGTCTCCCGGGCTCCTGGCTTTCTGGGAGGTAACCTCATTGATGGGCGAAGTCGTGCCTGGCTTCCATCCATAGCTGTAGTAGTTTCACCTGCGGCTAGTTTTCTTTCAAGCTTATAGGGTCCTCTGTACGATGGAAGAAGCTTTCGAGAGATTTGTCAACATGGTTACACACGGAAGGGGATGAGGAGTTTGGCTAAGGAGCATAACCCTAGGATGAGGAATTCATGGATGTAGATTTAGCTCACGAAGGACTAAGAAATTATAAAACCTAAGACAAGAGGAAGTATCTTTACTAGGGTATGATATGGCATATAATTAAGGACAAGGGAAAGAACGAGGAACAAGATTTTCAGAAAGGCAAGTACATACTTTCACCACCAAGTGTACCTAGGAGAAAGGTAGTAAAGTTCTGTTGGAAAAGTGTAGTTTTGCTGTCCGTACTCTTCCCTTTGGTTTTAGCGCTTCACATTTGTTCATATCCACTTCCATAGTTGAGTCTCTGCACCATAGTACTTCTATAGTAGAAAGATCCCACTAGAGTCTCAAATCCAATTGGTAGTCCGACCAGTTTTTGGTTAGTAGGGATTTGAGAATAGCTATCGAGTTTGCTTATATCATCTCACGTAGATCGTCTAAATTCGGAGGAGATATTCCTTGGATGCTTGTCTGATATTGGTTTAGGCCTTTGGGGCTTGTACTTGAGGAATGTCGAGTTCGACTAGGATGGTTTGCGTGAGAGATGAATAGTTGTGACAGGCACTCCAAAAAGCACGTAGTAACCTTTCAACCCTTATAGTTATGGCATGGCGGATAAGAGGGAGACCTCTGATCATCTTAGTACATATACTTGGTACCGTGATTGACATCTGTTTATTTTGGAAATGGAGATCAGGAACTTCACAATCGTGAAGTTAAGTTAGTTAAGATACAGTGGAGTAAAGCTCAAGAAGGCTAGATACTAGCATCATACCCTTTTCCTTAAGGGTGCATCCTTGATTTCTTTGTTTAGGAGCTTTACGCATAATTGTTTCTCTCTTTCCAAAGTATATCCTCTAGGTCGTATCTTCGATCCTTAGGTAGAAACCAATGGATGTAAACATGTATTTGAAACATGTTATGGTTGATGGTTGCAAGTGGTTGCTAATGGTTGCTCGTGAATGCATATGCATACGTATTAGGCACTAGATCAGTTCGGACGCTTTCATATTGCATTTACAGATATGTATTTGTTTGTAAGTTGAACTCGATATGTTATCATATGGATGTTGCATATGGATAAATAGCTGTGCACGCATGTAGTATTTACATAACTAGGAATGCTTGCATACATGATTGGACGCATGGCACTGTCATGATTTGCATTAAGGAGGTCAACTGAATCAGTAGACCGCCTGATTTTGCACTAGTGGAGGACATATACACACACTATGCATAAAAACATGAAAGCATTAGAAATATTTTAAGGACAATGAATGCCTGTGATTGAATGGTTGAGTAGATGGGTGACTGGATGGTAGGACACATTCTTCCTAACTTGAAGATTTCGGGGACGAAATCCTTTTAAGTGGGGGAGAATGTAACACCCCGTAATTCTGTAACACTAAGATTCACGAATCAAGGCAGAGTTAAATTTTAAAATCAAAATCAAGGGAAACGGGTTGCGCCATTGCGTTCGTCTCGAAATTCTGCATGAAAACGAGTCCGGGTTTGCGTAAATCGGAGTCCGTATGAGGAAGATTCAGCGAAGTTCAAATTTCAAAACAGGTCAGAAAACGAGTTCGAAATTCAAAAATCGGACCCAGATTGGGCTGGGCGGGAATTTTCCCGCCCAAGGCACCCAGGTCGACTGGGTAGTCGACCTGGGGGTCGACCCCCCCTGCTTTTTCCAGTTTTCTGAACCTGGTTCGTTCCGATGTATTTGGTCACGTTTTCTGCCTAGGTTCGTCCGCCTAATCCTTTATAAACAGCCTTAGTCTCCTTCTCTATTCACAATTCTTTTGTATCCTTATGCTGCTTCTGAGAAAATATATAAATAAATAATATATAAAATAAATCAAGACGAGGAAATGCTGCTAAATACTTTCAAGAAGAGGTTCAAGTCAAGCTAGGATTTCAAGTGAAGATTCAAACGACTGCAACGACTGTTTTTCTACGAATCAAATCTAATCTCTGTAAGTCGGTTACTTTTTAGATTTGAACATTTTTCTCTGTTCGTGACATGAAATTAAAGGAATAAAAGAATATGCCAAATCTCTCTCTATTCGAATCTGTGCCTATATCTTTGGACCTAATTAAGAACTGTTATGATTCGATGACCAATTGGGCCTTGCCTATGACTATGAACATTGCCTATGACTATGAACATTGCCTATGACTATGAACATTGCCTATGACTGTGACTATGAGAATTATTTCCTTGACTATGAACACAAGCCTATGCCTTTGATTAGGAAACATAAAACTATTGCCTATGACATAACAAGGACTACAGTGATTAAACACCTATGATTCATGACTAGGAAAGTGTTGCTTAAGTTTTGTGACTATGAAATTGGGTCTAAACCTGATTATCTATTCTGTCTATTCTTGGTTTTCTTTGGTTTTAGATCATGGGAATTTACCTATTAAGTTAAGTCTACCCATGTTTATCTATTCTGTCTATTCTTGGTTTTCTTTGGTTTTAGATCTTGGGAATTTATTTATTAAGTTAGGTCTACCCAGGCTCTTGAACCTACATCGTTATTCAACCCTTTTTATGCCATAAGATTTTCAGACCTATAGGCCTTCGACGTTTTAGATCAATTTCAGTGTAATTCGTTAGGTCTGTAATTAGTAAATTATCATTTTATGCCAGTTATTATGTCTATCTTTTTCATAGCATCTTTGGTTCATTCCCTATTTCTACGGATCTAGATTTATCTATAATCTAGATTGAATCACGATTATACAAACGGTGGGAATACGATTTGGGCAAAATATGAAATTTACTAAAAACGTAGTTATGAACTTGGAAATTGGCATAAATTGGGAACATGTATTATGGCATGTTCATAGAAATGCAAATTGGATAAATTTGACATGAACTATAGGATGTGTAATTTGAATCTAGTATTGACTTGTAAATCTAGCATTTACATGAATTGTGAACTAGAATAATAAGTCTAGTCCGACATGAACTGTAATTAGAATGTTAAATCAGAAATGGGATTAGCTAATTTGGCATAATAAGTGTATTGGCATAAATTTGAAATTGGCCATAATTGGAGATAATTGTCAGGTTTAGCAAAAGTCATGGTTAGTGGCATTTAATTTGGTATAGTTTACATACCAAAAAGGCATAAATATGATATAGAGGGGAAAATGGGCCATAAGAATAAATGTTGACAATTTACATTAAAAGAGTAATTAGGAAATAAGTAAATTAGGAATAATTTACTTATAGAATTTGTCCTAAATGAGAAAATATAAATTTATACAAAAGAAAGGTTTATTAATGACATCTCTTTTAATAATACATACACCAGAAAGTTCTAGGGTGACAGAGAGGATAGTGTCTAGGCTTGGGTTTGGAAAATACAAGTTTCCTGCTCTCCCTGGCTATCCCTAACTGATCCGACGGACGGGATGGTTACTTTCAAAACCTGATTGAAAATTAATCAAAACCCTTTGAACTTAGAAAACACGAATATGCCTAACCCGAGGTTAGACTGAGTTGCGATGTAAACCTGCCCGGAACCAACCGGCACATCCAGTATTCGCAACAATATCTGTCTAATGTGAGTGGTCGCGGCTTTAATCTATTTAATTAAAGCTAGAACAAGAATGGTAGGGTTAAGATAACTAAGACACTTAACCAATTCAACAAGATAACCAAACCGATGGGTGGGGTTAGGTTCATACAGACACTTAACACAGTTAAGCTAGAATGGGAGGGTTAAGTCCATAGGAACACTTAACCAACTTAACACAGTCAAGCTAGAATGGGAGGGCTAAGTCCATAGGGACACTTAACCAAACTTATGGTAACAAGACCAGATTTGTAGGGGTTAAGTAACTAAGAAAACACTTAGCCAAATTAACATGTTAACTAGACTAGAAGGTGGGGTTAAGTAAAGTTAATACACTTAGCCAAATTAACATGTTAACTAGACTAGAGGTTGGGGTTAAGTAAATACACTTAGCCAATTTGATATGTTAGCTGGGCTAGACCGTAGGGTTAAGTAAGCTTGAACACTTAACCATCGGATTGTGATAAAGGAATAGGGTTAAGTCTAAAACATGAAGGGATAATACTTAACCATTAATAATAACATGTCAGTTAAAACAGACGGGCAAGGAACACTTAACCAATACAGGATGAATGGGTAGGGTTAAGTAATAAGAAATACTTAACCAATATAACTTGGTTTGTGGTAGGGTTAAGTCATCATGAATTACTGATAACACTTAACCAGTTTAACAGGATGAATGAAGAGGGTTAAGTTGGCTTGAATTGACTAATGACACTTAACCAATCCAAATTAACGGGAAAGAGAACTAAGTAGTAAACCTTAGTTAAGAAAACAACGATTCTGGAAACTAAGTGGTAAATCTTAGTTAGTAAAACTAAGTAGTAATTCTTAGTATAACACGGGAAGGAGCGAATGTCCGTCTGAGTAAAAAGGAGGCTCCAACGAATTGGGTTACGAAGCCCGAGGCTTCGAGGGGACGTGAGGGTACTCTTGGTATCCCTCTGTGAGGCTGCAGATGATCCTCCTGGGCTCACAGAGGTTAAGGTCTGCGTAGAAGAACCAGGGGTATGCCTTGGTTGCAATATATGGCAACCTAAAGACTAGGATGGACCGGCGTGATTCGGCGAGAAAACGGTAGCCCTGTGATAGCAACTCGTCGTCTACCATCCATCTTGAGTCAGTCGAGATACGTGAAGCGGAAAGGCGGAGAACTCAAAAAGACCATATACTTGCTATCTAGTTATGGGTGAGGATGGCCATAGGATAGTGGGGCACCGGGGGCCTGCGTATAGTTCTCATTTTTCAAGGTGTGCCTTTCATTAGTTGAGGGAGGGGTCAAGTGGGACCATAGCCACTGGAATAAAAACCGACCTTAGCATCTGCATCGGCAGATATCTGAAAGCTCCCGACCGAGTTCTGTATTCCTTGATTTGCCCTGCCACAGGACTCGGGCTGCACATTACAGGACATGTGCATCTAGACAAGCGATAACGATTCGCGATACATGCGTGGGGAAGTATAGGAACATATACCACTCTAGGTAGTGTGTCCTAGACTTGGGGGCATCGTTCGACAGATAGCATAATCCCTAGTTGGACTAGGTGGCATAAACCCTGAATCCGAGAAGCGTTCAGCAGATAGCGTAAACTCTAGTTGAATCTAGAAGGCACTTGGTAGAAAACCCCAGATTAGATCTAGGAAACAAATAATAAATGTATGCCTGAAGGCAATGGAAACTACAGGGATTGGGATCACGTTATCATTACTAGTTGGGACACTAGTTAGGTGGTGCAGAGATATAGAAACCAGTATAACAAGGAAATAGCGAAGCAGCGAAAGTATTAGAGCATATCCAGTTTATCTTAGCTTAGTATATCTTGTGTTAGTCTTGTCTAATCTTGCCAACCCTATCATCATGGTGTTATCTTGTATTCAGTTAATTCATGTCGTTCTGTTTTTCCATGTTCACATGCTAGAAGTTACTGAACTTACTCAGGCTTTATGTCTGACTCTGTTTTTCTTTCGTCTTCTTTTCTTCCGTCCCCCCCAGGTAGTAAAGGGGGGAAAAGTATAGCTCAGGTTAAGTTGGACTGTCACTCTTTCCCAGCTTGAAGATTTGTCGAAGTTTGCTTGGATTCTCTTTTCAGATGCTATGGCTGGCTCTTGCTAAGTTTGGGGAATATAAATGTTGTTTTATGCTTCTTTATTTTGTAAGATAGATGATACTCTGATATTGTAAAGAAATCATTGTACAAACTATTTTATCAATAAAGCAAAGTTTTATTTTCCGCTGTTTAATTTCTGTCTGTCTTGTAATTTATCTGCATCTTTTACCCTAAATGCTCCACAGAATTTAGTGCATTCCCTTTGTGAGTGACACTAACGGATGTGGGGTGTTACACATGCCTAAGTGGCAATATGATCAAGGCTTCTGTTGAAAAGAAAAGTCTTGTGGTTGATGATCAAAGCACGACCCGTATGGCATAGCTTTGTGTAGCGCTGATTCGCGAGCCTCACACCCCGGTGGTGAACTAGAAACGGGAGAAGGACTTCAGGGAGGGCATGCGTTTCCTTCTAGCTAGAAGTGGCGCCAGTGGTTTTACACGTCCTGACGAGTTTGACTTATGTGGTTGTTGCTGTTGCGAGGCGCCTCGGATATATCGGTGACTATGTGGAGCCGATGGAGTCATTTGTTGGCTCATTTACGCCCCAAAGGGTGGGAAAACGCAGTGTTCAGGCATTTTAATCCACATCGGTGGACCGACCCTGTCGCTCCAAGGGCTTGACTGAGTACTTGTCCTGAGACACTGGCTAGAGCGTCTCAAATCGGTAGAGGACTATCTTTTGCCTTGGTTCACAGATGGAAATCCAACTTCCAATACGTGACTTTGCGATTTTGATTGTAGAGCCTAGTATGGCGACATAGTGGTATGGGGCACTTATGCCGTCTATGATTGATACTTATGATTTGAAGTTGTTTTATACACTATGCACTTTTAATAGTATCAAATGATTTGTTTTAAACGTATCAAGTATTCTTGGCTATTATAAGGTAAAAACCCTATCCTCCGGCTTGTGTTGCATTGTGTGATGGGACCTGGGTCTTATAATAGCTTCATTGTTCTTTATTTAGCATTGCGCTGTTGTTTTATGCACTGGTATTCTTGGGAGGAAACCCGTTCCGTGTTATAAGGCGTGGTCCTTTGATTTACCTAACTTTAAATTAAAGATTAATAACAGTTTTAGTTCTCACACCAGTCACGTGACTGACCTGGAGTTTATTGTTTTAACCTAAACTCTGGGTGCCCTTATTTTGACGGGCAGCTAGTAGTCTTGGTTTTGCAGATTTATATTCACTGGAACCTGGTTTACAGCTGGAATGATATTCGGAAAGCTCTGTATCCGTATATCCCTTTCAGTTGTGTATTGTATTATTTTTCCGCTGCAGTAATGTATTTAAATCTCTGATATTTCTCTGTTGTATAATATTTATCCATACTCTGTATATTCTTGTATTCTAATGGAATTATTGTAATAAACAATGAAATGTTCTTCTGTTTGCGTCCCAATGTGACTTGTACTCAAATACATCTGTGATTTCCCGTAAGGGGGATTTCGGGTCATTTCAAGATTTGATATAAAAATTGTTTATATTGTGTTGACTGGTTTGTTGGGTAGTTTATGAATTCTGGACGATACAGGATGTACAGCTGTATCGATAGGTGTTTATAAACTCTCGAACAAAGCAATTCGATACAGTATTGTATTAAAATGGGTAGATGAAATAATTTTGCCCAAAAATTATTTTGATATAGAAGGAATAATTTCTGAATTATTATATATGAATGTGTTGATTGTTATTACAATCAAATGAAATTATGAAATATTGAAATGGTTATGTAATTTTTATACGGATAATGTATACAAACGAGATAAGCCAAGATCAAGTTCAAAACAAAACATGAATTTAAATTTCGGGTGTTTAGAAAATATTTTCTGAAATATTATAAAGTAATATAACATTATTTTAAAGTATTTTTGAATAAGAATGGTTTAAATCGATTTTAAAGGGATTAAGCACTGAAATCACTTCAGTGGCGAGAAAATAGTACTGATAATGGATCACGGCATTATCGGTATTCATTTTCCAGTTTATGAGTGATGGATTGCTACCATAATCAATTTATTAATGGAAATTGTTTGAGAAAAATAAGGTTGTTTTAGAAATTCAAATGTTTTGAATTGAGTTGATTGTAAATATGTGTATATAAATATATATGATTTCAAGCTAATTTGAAATTAAACCCAGGAATTTGAATTCTGAAATTAAATTTTAACTTGTATAAGTTGAATAGATGAAAATGGTAAAAATATATCAATTGAATTGGAATTTAACTTAAGTTAAATAAAATTGGATTGGATTAGAAATAATTCAGAATGAAATTAAATAAAGGAAAATGTTGAGATTCGAATTATTAACATGAATTCGACTTATGAATAAGCAAATTGAACATATATTGGATGTTGTTAATTGAAATTGAATGGTGATAAATTTGGATTCAAATATAATAAGTGGATTGACTTAAATAAAAATCAGATTTGAACTGATAGAATGGAAGTGAACTAATCAGAAGTTGATTAGGGAGTTAAAAACTGGAAGTTGGATTGATTTGAAACCAACCGGAAATGGATATATGTATGCTGAGCAGGTATTGTATGGAAGCAAATGAAAGATATAGATTTGGATGCCCGACGAAAAGGTACATGTTTACAATATTACTTAGGTTTGATGGTTTTATGAGCCTATGGGACAAGCCTCTTGGCTTTTGGATTATCTTTTGGATTGGAGAAGGCCTAGAAAGGAGAGTTGTGATTGTACCGATTGAGCCGTGCAAAGGAGATGCTAGGGATTTTTTTTGAAAATTTAAAGAGTTAGAAAATTTTCAAGAATTTTTTTCTTCATTTTTTATTGATAATTTAAAATCAAGTTGTAATAATTGAAATAAGAAAACCAGAATTGTTAATAAAATTTCAAGTGAAATGAAATTGGTAAATGGATTTAAAATCAATTGGAATGGGTATGGATATGCAGAAGAGCATATGGATGGAAGACAAGAAAGTAATGATGGATTGTCCAAAAATGGTGGACAGATCATTCAGAAAGAATTATGAATGGTCGAGTATTGGTATGAAAATTCGAAGGTCGGGTAAGAACTTGGTTATAAAGATGTGGAATATAAAATTTTAACTAAGTAGGTTATGAGGAGTTAGAGTTATAGCATTTTTACTGGGTAGCAATTTCGAGGACGAAATTATTTTAAGGAGGAAGGAATGTAACGACCCAAATTTTTAGCCATTTAATTTTGAACATCTAATTTGTTTTAAATGTTGAATTAGGAGTATAAATGAAATTTATATGCAATTTATTAATTAGAACGAAGTTTTCTGTAACAACATACCATTAACTTCATTTTTTTAAGAATTTAAATGAACATATAAAAGGCTTGCATGCACGTTCCTAAGAATCTTCTACTCTACACACGTCTTTATGACAAATTTTCACTAGTCTTGACATGCTATGTGAGTCATCTGTTATAAACTATCATTTAAAAAGGGCGCAACAAATATTTATTGAATCATTAGAAGTTCACATTTTAAATGGCACAGTGCTTTTTGAAGAACTTTAACATTTGTCATTTATTATTTACTAGCTTGGACGTGCTGGTATACATAATACAATGTGTGCTTATAAAATCAGTTTTCAAAATAACGGTGTTGACATATTAAGATTTGGGGCAAGCTTTTAACTAGCAGTTCTGGCTTGCCAAGTTTATTTCCGAGGTTAAATAATAAATCGATAATAATAGAACAAATAGAATTCTTATTACAACTAATCTACTAAACAACTTAAAGTTCATCCACTCTTAGTTCTAATGAGACAGTAATAATAGAAGTTTTGCAAAGTATAAACCGTATAACTGAAGAAAACTACAGACCTACACTATTTCATACACCGTGTGCTCCACGCTTTTGTTCTGTGCTTTCCAAGCTATTATTGTGTGCATGCCAAGCTATCTTCTTCTTTAAATACTCCGGACATCTTGCTCTCTTCTGAGAAACAAAACACAAAATCTTGCCTTCTAAAAATCTAGTTAAACATCAAATGGAAATCTGTAAACCTAAAAACCGAATTCTGAAAAGCCTGTTGACACTATCTATATGTTGATGCCTAGTTCTTCAATTCAATCATCCGCTCGACGTAGGATAGCGCGGTCTAAGGTAGGATTTGGCTGCGGAGATGGGCGGAGTTGTGTCTTCTCGAGACCGGCGTGAGCTTCATCAGGTGGAGTTGTGCGTTCTGGTAATAATTTTGGGGCAGAGATGTTCTTCAGTTCGAACAAGGATAAAGGAAAAGTCGTTTTCTTTTTCTGGAATGGGAGGTTAGTGGGATTTTTTGACTGGCTGTCACTATATGGGCGCCGTTTTTTTTATTGCCTGGAAGGATGGAAGATGCAATGAGGAAGAGGAGATTCATATTAGAGTGTTGGTGAGAGACTAAGAGTTATAAGATTTGATAATAATTTGGGTGCCTTTACTGCTTGTTTGTTGTGTTTCTACTGGTATAAGAGGAGTGTGTGCGGATAGTTTAAATGGGAAGAAGGGGGATCATTTGTGGTGAACGTCAAGAATGAGGGAAGAAGAATGGTGGGTTCAGTTGTGCATTTGAAGGTAGTATGGAGTGCAAGAAGGAATGGGTACAGTTAAATAGGTGGATTAAGTTTTTGTTTGGGAAAGTGGTGAAATGGTGAGTTCATGAAAAACAAAAGGGGTGGTTTGGGGAAACAACGGTTTTGTGGTTGAGCAGAAAGACTGTAACATGCTGAAAAAAAACATGAGGAAGGCGTTCAAGTCTGGATTGTTGT
This sequence comes from Allium sativum, assembly GCA_030737875.1. Lineage (NCBI taxonomy): Eukaryota > Viridiplantae > Streptophyta > Magnoliopsida > Asparagales > Amaryllidaceae > Allium > Allium sativum. The sequence continues at coordinate 198,835,314 of CM060911.1, forward strand.
CAATGGTGCCAGGTTGAAGTACGGGTGCAGCTGTGTGTTAATGGTGCTATTGAATGGTTTAAATGGTGAAGTAATGGTGAGGAAGACGATGGTGAGTAAGGGGGTCATTTCCGGCTATCCATGGAGGCACGGAGGATCATTGATGAAATCGTAGTTGGTTTCGATGGAGAGAAGGAGACGGTCGGGTTTTCACCGAAAATATAACCACGTTTAGGCGTTAATAAGTATGGTAATTAAGGTAATTACTAATTAAAATGATTTAATTGGTCATTAGTAGTACAAGTAGTTTGAAATTCAATAGGAAACTCAAGTAGTTATAACTTGGTCACATTTTAACAGAATCAGGCCAAACTAGTCACGTTGGAATCGTAACGACGAGAGCTACGTTGTGAGACTGATTTCACTAAGAACAAAGCTGTGGGAATTTCGTAATAAAATCAAACGCTGTTTGATTTTTAAGACGAAATAGATGCAGAATCTTACATTGCGAACAATGTGAGTAACCTCACTGAACTCTGACTCATCTATATTTTTATATAAATGAGTTTTAAATTTATTTATAGTAATTTTATATTGTGCAATGGTTGATTGGTTGAATAGTTGATAAAATTGGTTGAAATGGTTGATATGATTACATCTTAATCGATTATTAGTTCTGATATTTCATATTGATGTGAAATAATATTATTGATGCTGATTAACATCTATGGATGCATGGAAACAGGTTGGAGGGATCCAACTGGATTCCTCAACATTTATTTTACTGTTTTTATTTGATTGTGATATATAATGTGTTATATAATCCATGATTGGGTATGTTGTGTTTGATTTACCTTGGCCCTAGAAACTTGGTATTTTAGATACTGTAAAACATTTTCGAATATAGAAAAGAAAATTGGGATTTAAAAATGGAACTTATTCCCAAAACTAGAAAGTAAATCTCGAATAGAGTTGGAAATAGAAACCTATTTAAATGGATAAAATAAGAAGTAAATTATAAATGAATTTATAAATTAAGTGATATTTTTATTATTGGATAAATTGAAAATATAAATTCAAGTTCGAAATTATATAGAAAGTGGAAAGGTATTTTAAACCGATATTCGAAATTGGGATTGAACTTAGCAAGTTATAAAGCGAATTATGAACGAGAGAAGTAAATAAAAGGAAATTGGATTTGAGATATTTAGTATGAAATCAAATAAATTTTATTATATAAAAAGAAATAGTATTCACGACTGAAGTGAATAATGGTTAAAGTTGAAACATTTATAAAGGAAAATTGAATTTGGAAATATAATTTCAAATGGACATTTAAATGAGAAATGTAAATCGTTTTCAAAGGACAACGATGGATTTTATTCCAATATTTATAGTTATGTCAATAAAACTCTATGTTTTGAAATATTTTAATATTATTTTAAGTTAGAATTACCATATGAAGACGGATTTATAGAAAGCGAATAAAATTGATTTTGGAAATCAGGGGATGTATATCTTGTATACCCATTCAGAAAGAAAATTTGAATTGTGTAAATTAAACGGAGAAAGTGCTGATGGAGTAGTAGTTTTTATAAATGAAGTTTAGGAATGAAACAGAATATGGTATGGATTTCAAAAGAAAATCGATAACTTGAAGTTGAGTAGTAATGATATTTGCAAATAAAAATCAAGTTGGTTTGAATAAACGAGTCTAGATTCCTAATAAGGAATGAAATTCATATTTGAAATTGAATAACAGTTGGAAGAAAATGTTTACAAATGGAAATGAATATTAAGGCCATTTGAGTTAAGCTGAAATGGTAGATAAATTCCGAAGTTTGGAATATAAATTGAATATAGATTATTCGAGAAAGAGTTATTTGTTAGAATTCGGTTATATCAAATTTGGGGAAATAGTTGTTTATACTTTCCGTTTAAATCAAATTTAATTATTTAATTATTTAATTATTTACTTATTAATTTATTTATTGGGATTAATAAGTACAAGTTATATTTCTATAAACTAAATATTTGGGAACAACGATTATAACGCTGCTGTTATAATAAATGTTATATAAATCTAAACAGCGATTATAACATGGCTGTTATAATAAATGTTTTATAAATCTAAACAATGATTATAACGCTACTGTTATAATAAATGTTTTATAAATTTAAACAACGATTTTAACGCTGAAGTTATAATTAATGTTTGGAAACAGTTATTATAACGCTACCATTATAATCAATATTTTTTTCTTAAAAGAAGAGGATTCTTAGATTGAATCCGAGAGTCGCGTAAGCGAGGGGTTTGTTTGAAGTTGTGAGCTTTGACTATTTCAAAGTTGAGAATGTTGTTCAATTAAGGTCTGAGAGGCAATTATACCCCCAACTTCATTGATTTCATGATTGATGGAGAAATGGTTAAGGTTTGATAGTGAAGATTAGTTAGCATATGTTTAGTTAATAAATGGTGAATGGTTTGAGTTATAACAACGATGTTTTTATAACATCGCATAATTTAAAATATTTTGAAATGTTTCCCCAAATAAAATGAGAGATATTTTCTACACATAGAAAATGAAATGAAATGGATCAACGAGGAATTATGAAATGGAATATGGGAATATTTTACCAATATTAGTAAGGTATATTTTTTGAATATAGAAAATAAGGATTCGTAAATCTATAGAAATGTTTTCTAACTGGAATAAGAGATATTTTCTTGAATAAAGAAATTATAATATTGTAAATATTCTTCCAAGAATTGAGAGTGGAAATCGAGCTTTGAAAGGATACGAAAGATGGGAAATGGTAATTGGGAATGATAATATAATAAGGAATTAATACAAAAAGGGGCCAGTGTGGTTTGATGTTTGATCGGTAGAAATTTCCAATTGGGAAATAAAACCGTTGATTGTATGGATGTTTCTTTGATAGTTAAATCACCGACTATCAAAGTGTTGATTTATTTTATACCTCCGTTGTTAATACGGAGAGACTGGGATCAGGTTTAATATCTGAAACCCCCTCCGTATTAGCATAAGCTTTACGAATCAACTTATGCTGAAGATAATTGAAAACGGAGTAAAATGCAAAGGCTGTTTTGTTAATCCTAGGTAGAAATTCCCTAAGATGGATTAATAGAATGGTGCCTTCTGTTTGTCCAGTCCCAGGACAACGTATATTGACGAATGTCTAACGATGTGACATTCAAAGTAAATGGTGGCCAGATGTTCTAGAAGATAATCGTGACCTCAAGCCTCATCACCCAGGAAATAACAGAAATCGGGCAGGCAGCATGGCCATGTGGGTCATTCCCATTAGGGGTATTATCACTTGATCTAGAGAAAATTCATTTGCTTCTTAGTCTGTTCGTTGCTGTATGCTTTCGGTAACAGTTGCTGATCATAACCGTTGGTGATAATATGCTCGATACACTCAAGTTAAATGAGTGGTCAACCATGTATGGGCCGGATTGCAAGACGTTCTTGTTGAACCCAGTGTATTCCCCTCTAGAGATACACCGATGGTGGTTCCATACCTTGTCATGTTGGAAATCCAATCTCCAATAAGCGCCCTACGCTTTTTGATTTTATATTACATATGGAGCGTGAGATGCAAGCGTTTCGCTAGATTCTATTTATTTGATGTAGATATTATTATAATATCACTTGATTTGATATCAAAAAAATTTGGTTATCATAAGGTAAAAACCATCCATGTTTATGTGTGGATCGGTCTTACGATTATCATTTCTTTCGAAAGGATTTTGAAAGTTAAACAAATGGTTGGAGTTTACTCACACCAGTCCCATGACTGACCCAGAGTTTATTTTGTTTGTTTTCTCTAAACTCTTGGATGCCCTAATTTATGTGGGCAGTCAAGTAGTCGAGATTACACAGATTCGCTTGGAGGAGTTTGAAGCAGGGGGCTCGTCAGTTAGCTTTAGACTATTATATTTTCCGCTGTGTACTATGTCGTATCTGGAAACAGTGTTTATAACTGTTCCAGGAATAACTATTGTGCTTTGATGATGGTATGTATATACAATTACTGATTTGTATTTCAAAAGTTATGTTATTTAATATATTTTATTCGTTCCGCTGTGAGATTTGTGTTCTTCGTTTTCTTCTATTCTAATTTCTCTTTCTTTCTATTTCTCATCCTCTGACTTCTTTCTAATAATGAATCGTATTTCTGTGCAATTTGGGTTGGACTTGTGGTGTAATTAGTCAAGTCAAAGGGTACAGAAATTCGGGCCATTGCAAAATTAATGGGAAGCTTTCCCTAAAAATGTAAATATTTGAATAAAAGAATATTCTGGATTGGAATGAGGCGTATGATGTGTTTTATAGCACTTGATTATAAAATACGCGAGTTATTCTGGAAGACCGGGTTTAACCCATTCTGAATAATGAATACGACGACTAACAGCCGAAGAGATTGAAGACGGTGCAAGACCGACGATCTTCACATCGAATGGATGACTTGCTACTAATGCCCATGATTTGAGTATCTACCTTGAAGGGGCTTCGGTGGTAGCCGTCCGGACGTACTTGTTGATTGTTCGGATATACGAGGGCCTCTCTCCTGTATTGGACATATGGGACGAGGAATAAGGTGCCTCCAGTTTCGTTCAGACCTAGAACGGACTTGTAAATGGATGGTATGTATGACGTTGTATTCCTTTATGCTGTATTCGTTGATCTCTGCTAAATATATATCTGTTTGGTGGCGGAGAATTTATTCTCTTGCTTAACACCCTTCTCTGAGACGTACGAGCTTAGAGGTTATGTATTAGCAGAAATCAATGGTATGGTATGGATTGACAATGTGACATGCTGAGATGCATGGATCAAGGCTTTTGTTGAAAAGTAGATCCTTGTGGATGATGATCAAAACATAGCTTTAATTAGCATAGCTTTGTGTAGCGTTACTTCACGAGCCTCACACCCCGGTATGATGTTGAACTAATTTTCAGATCAGTATGCTTTCGATATGAGGATGGATTCGGTCGACCGAGATGAGTTGAGTGTGGTCGCTCCATGCTCAAAGGGATAGGGCACATCCCCGATTCCCATATTGGATAGGGTATACGACGTTTTCTCATGCACGGGACGTAAGCCGTTGAGATACTTGATTTCCAGGATAGTGCGGATGCGCATTACAACATTTTCTCATGCACGAGACATAAGCCGTTGGGAATTGCACTACGCGATAGATCTTTCGAATCAGGAGCCATCAGTATGGAAATCCAAACGTCCAATACGATCTTTGCGATTTTAATTGTAAACCTATATATGGCGACATAGTGGGATGGGGCGCTCATGTCATCTAGGATTGATACATTTACTTTCGAAATTGATTTCTGCACTATACACTTATAGTAATAATAAAAGATAAATTTCGCGTACCAAGCATATTTGGCTATTATAAGGTAAAACTCTATCTCTGGCTTGCGTTGCATTGTGTGATGGGACCTGAATCTTATAATAGCTTCATTTTTCTTTATTTATCATCACACTGTTTGTTTTATGCACTATATTCTTGGGGGTAAACCCGTTCCGTGTTATACGGCGTGGTCCCTTGATTTACCTAACTTTAAAATCAAATTAATAAATGTTTTAGTTCTCACACTAGTCCCATGACTGACCTGGAGTTTATTGTTATAACCTAAACTCTGGTTGCCCTTATTTTCCACACGGGCAGCTTGTAGTTTTGGTTTTCGCAGATTTTTTTTCCAGGATCCTGGATTACAGCTGGAGCTATATTCGGAAAGCTTTGTATCCATGTATTTCATTCAGTTGTGTTAGTCATTGTATTTATACATTTTTTTCCACTTCTATGTATTTTAAATCTCTAATATTTTTCTGTATAATATTTATTCATACTCTGATATATTCTTATACTCTGATGTAATTGTTGTAATAAGCATGAAATGTTATATTGTTCGTGTTCTGATTTGTCGTGTTCTCAACTCAATTTGGGCTTTTCCGAAAGGGGAAGTTTGGGTTGTTTCAGTAGTAAGTTGAGGTTGATCAGTGTGTATATACATATCAGATCAAGTCATGAAAAATGATGAGAAGCACAATGAAATTCTGAGGCAAATAAATTTTAAAATTAAAATTTATATTCGCGTGTATTCAGTTTTATTTCTATTGCAGTGTACTGTGTGTGTGTCATGTGACAGGCTAGCAGATGATGACTGGACTGATAGTGAAGATGCTGTGAAGACAGAAGACTGAAGACAAGAAAATAATGTATATAAGTGTCAATTTGTATATGTAAGAAAGTATGTATATAAAATAAGTGACTGAGTGATTCTGTAGTGAGGAGCTGTGTATATGAAATCTGATATGACATGAAATGTAATACATAGATGTACAAATAGTGGAGTATAAAATTTGTACTGTTTGATATTAAAATAAAATATTCTATTTAAATAAAATACTGTGTGAATATTTAAATTTCTGTACAGTTGTATTTTATTTAAATAGAAATATTATATTCCTGTCTGTTGTGTAGTATATGAAACAGTACAATTACAAACACATTTATAACAATATATATTTGGTTTTTATCATCAAACAAAAATCAGATAATTGTGTATACAACAACGATATATACAACAACCTCCCCCTTTTGATGATGACAAACAAATATTAAGATTTTGAATACAGTAGATGTGTTTGACAGTGAAGAACTGAACTCCCCCTATTTGAATGCTCCCCCTACAACAGAAACTTCCCCTATAACTGTGCATGAGTGAAAAAAGAAAATTGAATAAGTTTTCAAAATTGAAAATATTTATAAAATATTCACTCATAAATTAAAATCTCAATCCATTCTCCCCCTTTTGTTATCATCAATAGGATACAAACATTAAAATATGGATGAAAAATGACTAAAAAAATATATAATATCAGCTTAATAGGAAGAACGCTCATCATAAATCACAATCAGCCAAACAAAAATCATAATATTCTAAGAACTAGTGGCATATTTCACATTGTAGAGAATGACAGATTTACGATGAAATTCATATATAATGGAGAGAGTTCAAAAACATGATTTCGAATTATTTTCAAAAGAATTTTTATAAAAAAGAAGTTCAAAAACAGTGATGGATTCGGACTATAATTAATAATTCAATTTAAGTGACCAAAATCAAGTAATCTCAAACCTCAATAGCTATCAATCAACAGATCATAATACGTCATAAAATATTAACACACTTCACAATTTAGAAGATGGATCGATAGGCTGGTTCTCGCATACCAAGGAGAAATTCATATTAATTTCTGTTTATAGCACATTATTTTCTTTTCTTTTATTTTTATTTAAGAGCACACTAACCACGCATAACCAGAGCTTGGATTTTTAAATGAGATCAGTTGAAGCTTAAATATAAGTAATCTCATAACCATGCATAACCAAAGCTTGGATTTTTAAATGAGGTTAAAGAAACACTTATGAATATTATATTTTTATTATTTTCAGTTTCAAAATGAAAAACTCCTCAATATATAAAACCAATATAGATGATAGAAATGTGATAGATACAGAAATGGTTTGTGAAATAAATTTCTAGACTAATCATATAATGAAATATGGTCAACTGTACCGAGATCATTAAAAATTTCAATTATCACTAGTTCTGAATAATAACATAGTCTAATTTCTATCACAAATATTTCCACTGTTTATTCAAAAAGATTTATAAATAAAATTAACTCTCCATATTAATATAAAATACTTGATGGATGGCAGAATAATGGTAGATAAAGAAGATGGTCGTGAAATAATCGCTAATTCAAAGATATTATATAATTATTCAACCATCGTGAAAGTCTAAATAAAATCTCCTCTTATTGTGAAATATACTGTAGTCATAACTCATCATAATTTCAAATTCTGATAATAATTTCGATGAATTATAAATACAGTTCAATTTGGATATTGATTTCAATTTCTGAACGAATAATCAACAAATAATTTTAAAATTGAAAATCAATTACAAGAGGATTTTAAACAGATTTATACCAAAAATGTGTGGACTCTATACATGGTGAAGGTTCAAAAAACAGATGAATGAGAAAAATATAACGCATTCTGATAGGTTGCACTGGTGCTGCATGAAAACTCCCATTTTTACCTTTCAAATCAAATTGTTTACCCTTGTCAACTGCTTGCTTAACTGCTTGATTTTCCTAATCTCCAACGCTTGCATTCATTTTATCCAAATAGGAATTGTAACAGTTATCAGATGAGTGACCAAAAGACTTACCCAAATTACAAATTTCATGTCTTCATATATATTGGACTCTAACATACTGGACACTACCATCTGGCAGTGGCACAGGAAAATCATCTGGCAGATCAGAGTTTGGAGTAATTTCAACTAAGCATATTACAAACTCCAATCGTTCCAACTTTTCTATTGATTCATCCATGCATAAGAATTTTCCAATTCTTGATGCTAACCAACTGACCCCAATCAAAGACCATGAATACATTGGAATATTGTACAATTGATCGAGACATGAACATCCCTAATCGCACTACTATAATTTCCAACAGAAGAATCCCAACTCTTCAGGAACAACAACTTGTTCCTTATGACGACTAGGTTAGATTCGTGGATTTTCCTTTTATCTTCATCTAGGACATATTGAATAGGAACAAGAAGCCGTTCGAATTGACTCTAACCTTACCTTTAAGTCTCTATAATTTTTTGAGATGATTAATTACTGCAGTATACGAAAGCAGTTGATTAAGTAAAAAAAAACCCACAATTGTGCTTCCAGTTGTCTTCTCCATCTTTGACAATGGCTTTAGAAGGTACTGAAGCACCATTATTGAACACGAGAGGGATGTCAGGTGGCAGGAAAGATCCAACATTACGTGGCTTGTTGTTGAAGATGGAGGTGAACTTTGGCTTGGGACCAAGAACAGAGGGAGTAGGGAGGATATGTGGCGGTAGTGGGTCAGGTGTTGGAGGGATCGTCGGTTGATTGAGGATGAAAGGTGGTAGGTTAGGTGGGGAGGTAACAAATGATGGTTCGACGATGTAATTGGGCCAGAAAAATGAAGTTTGGACTGGGCAGAAGGAGGTTACGGGAGGGGATGCCATGAGAGAGGAGATATGTTTATTATTGGTCAGATTTAAAATGGTATTCTTGTTTTTCCTTTGTGGCGACCCGTATTTTACATATTAGAGTATCGTAAAATAATTATACTTAATTTTCTAGTGGTTGGATCATTCTTAGATTTTAATATGTGGTTCATTGGGATGTGAGACATGCCCTTGATTTTTACCAAATCAATTTGTGACCATCTTTCCTTTATGAATACTGTTTTAAGATATAACTTTTGATAAGGATCAAATCATTGTTGAAATCGGTCTCTATGGATCGAAATAGTGATTGGAGATTCCGTAGAGTGGTCACAGTAATGATTTGATTCAGCGGTTTAGAAGAAATCGATGTGTTAAGTTTTAATTTCTATTAAGCAGACTAATTAGCTGCTAATGGGATAATTAGTGAAGCCCATTAGGCTAATGACTTGTAGCTATAAATAGAGAGGTTTGGGGAGAGAATTAATGTTTCTCTCGTCACTCGAATTCTATTCATCCTAATTCATCAATAATCACCACTAGAGGCTAGATCATCATCCGGGAAGTTTAGATTTCATCATATTGCATTGATTTTGAAGATTTTCATCGCTGTTCAGATCTGATTTCATCGAGTTTGCATTGGATCTTGAAATCGGTGAGTGGTAGTTTTCTCTCACATGGAAACCACAGATTATATGGGTTAAATTAGGATTAATTATTGTTTTTATATGTTAATTTCACCATTTATTTGTTCACATATGTTTAATTCAGATTTTGATGATCTATGATAATCTAATTTGATCATATAAACCACCAAGATGTTAGATTAATCATGTTCTTGTGTATATTTAGATCCAAATCATGTTAGATCCATTATTCAACGATATGTTTAATGTGTGTGCATGTTTGTATGATCAAGATTGAATGCATCGCTGTTTGATTAAATTAAACTGAATTCATTGCTCGAATCATTTGATAGAATTGTTTGTCGTAGAACTTAGGATCGAATACCAGAGGAAATCAGGGATTTAGATAATTCGATTCAAACGAAACTTGGAGGATACACTCTGGTGGACATCAAGAAAAATTTGGGTAGCAAATCGGCTATCTATGAGGATCAATACCGATCCATGCTTGATTGATGGCACCGATCCATCAGTGGTGCTTAGATGGACCTCGAATTTTGGGCATGGCCTTGTGTTTTTGAATCAAAGCTACATGCAAGTTTTTAGGGCAAAGTGATGGGTCGTTGGATGCTCAAATATTCAATCGACAGCAAGGGTGCATGGTGTAATAGAACTTGGAATTTAGGACTAGACCAGTTGGAGTTTGCAAGGAAAATAGGCAGGTAATGAGGTAATTATGGACCAGAGACTAAGACTTAGCAAAATTTATTGCTAAGTCATTGGATCGGTATAAATCCATACATGATGGATTGATACCGATCCATCATATGATGTGGTGGTGAGCTTAGATTTTGTGAGCGTGATAGTGATGCCTTATGGAGGTTGCCGGTGAAGTTTGGTGACCGATGGACTTGGATGTATAAAGTGCAACTCAACGATGATAATTGCTTCGATTATGAACTCAAGACGGAGCGATCGAAGCTAGATTAATGAGATACTGGCCGTGGGATGATACATGTGCAGTAATATGGTAGATTGACTCAGGTGGAAGTTGATCACGGATGGTAATGAAATTAGTTTGAGAAGTGATTCGAAATAAAGGGTAGAGTCATCAAGGAGGATGACTTAAAAGATTGGAAGTGTCAAGGAATCATCAAAATTCGAAGATTCTAGTGGGCTCAAAGCAGGGGTATCGTGGGGACGACCATCAGGATTAGATGTATCATGTACCCTAGGTAAAGATGGATCTAGTTGTCCCAGACGGAGGCAAACATCTGCAAGGCCTTGTATGCCAGTCTGACTAGAACCTAAGGTTTCCATTAGCCCTTGATAGACGACAACCGTCAGTCATTCGAGATTGATGCATTCGAGGCTTTAGTCCATGATAACTAGGATATGGTTTGCTATGGATACTATGGTTGATTGGATGCTTTCTTCTCTATTTCTTTGGGTAGGCTATCACCGTAGGTTGTCGAAGAGAAGCGGGATTGAAGGATGTCCTTTTCCTATTTTGAGTGGCACATTATAGATGATTATAATGTGCTAACTCTATTGTTGCAATGACAGATGAGATGATTGAACAATCCATACTCATATATCCCGTGGAACTGTTGATAGTCATTTTATCGCTCACTAAGACTGTTGTCTGACTCAAGGTTTTATGTTTCCTCGTATTACCTTGGGCTGCGCATCAATGTCGTTGGTGAGTAGACTAAGGTAGCCGGTGACACGTTTGGTGCCGTTGATGTTGTGTGATAATGAGAAGGAGGCTAGCATATACATCTATACTATATTGATACTTTTTGTTTCCGTTGTATGTTGATAAATGTTTATACTATGAAAGATATGTAGTGAGGCTTGATCTACAGATATTCATTTACAAACTGCTTTGTACTTGTGACTCTGAGAGGTTATAAAGATTTGATTTTATGTTTTAATATGCTTCACTACTATATCATGTTGTTTATTTCCTAGTATATATTATCCATGTGCTGTAAGTTATCAATAGGTTCCGTTTTGAGTTATTCACCCTTGATAATCGTCCCGGCCTGACACGACATTCAATGCACTTCTCCATTAGTTTTATGCAGGAGTTATGAGGCGATTGTCACATTTGGTATTAGAGCTTTGGTTAATCGATTTTACCCAAAGTTCGCGAGCGTAAAAGAAAATGAGAGACATACTTGTAATTTCTAATGGAAGATGATTATATTATAATATAGTAGATTAGTCTGCACTTAAACACCATTGCGGCCTTTCTCTAATACAGACTGGTCATTCTCGTTTCAGATAGAAAATGAGTCGTCTAACTTCGAGACATGCTGCTAGGTATGAGCATTCAATTGGAGGGGAAAACGATGGTGATACACTATTACTAGAGGCTAGGGTTCTGAAAAGCTTTTTATATTCGCTTGTGATTACACAGGAAGGATTGCCATCTGTGCCAATCGCTAGTGAGTTTTTGAATGTCTTTGAAGAGGTCAAAGGACTACCTCCACATCGAGAGATTGAGTCTCGGATTGATCTAGTTGATGGATCCAGACCTATTGTTCGCCTCTTAAGTGGATGGCGCTTAAGGAATAGCGAGAGTTAAAGGTGCAAGTAAACGATCTTTTGAGTACATGATTCATTCGGGGAAGCGTATATGAATGGGGTGCACCGGTAATGTTTGCAACTAGGTCGATCGATCTTGCAATTGTGTGTGGATTATCGAGAGCTGAAAAAGGTGACAAAGAAGAACAATTATCTATCGTCGAGAATCGATGAGTTTTTTGACTAGCTTCACGAAGCCAAGGTGCATTCCCAAATGGATTGGCGACCGGATTTCACCAACTAAGAGTGGCTAGGGATAGTGTACCGAAGACTGCTTTTAAGACATATCTAGATTTTATGAGTAGTTGGTAATGCCATTTGGATTGACTAATGTACTAGTGTATTTTGTGGATCTTATGAGCAGAGTTTCCACAGATCAGTTGAACAAGTTCTTGCTTGTGTTCATGCATGATATATTGGTTTATTACTGGAATAAGAAGAGCACAAGACACACTTGAGAATTGTTTTGGAAATCTTGCGAAAGCATCAGTTGAGGGCTAAGTTTTTGAAATGTCACTTTTGAAAGGAAGAATTGAGTTTCTTAGGTCATGTCATATCGGGATAAGGAATAGCAGTGGGTCCCGCTAAGGTGGCGGCAGTCGAAGACTGGGTCGGCCAGAGAATGCGACGATTTATCAGGATTAGGAGTTTCCTTGACTTAGCTGGATATTACCGATGATTTATCAAGGATTTCTCATAGATAGACGCACCATTAACCGGATTGACGAAGAACAATCTGGTCTTTGCATGGAATGCGAAGTGTAAGAAAGCTTTCAGAATCTTGAAAGAAAGATTGACGAGTGCTCCTATGTTAACCATTCTGAGCGGGAATCAAGAGATAGTGGTATACACCAATGCATGCGGTACTAGACTTAGAGTAGTGCTAATTCAAAAGGATAGGGTGGTGGCTTATGCAAGCCGACAACTAAAGCCGCATGAAAGGAATTAACCAACTCATATTTGGAGTTAGCGGGATAATGTTTGCTTTGAAGATTTGGAGGCATTACTTGTTGGAAGTTAGGTTCGAGTTGTTTATGGATCATAAGTCGTGATACTTTTCTCCCAAAAAGATTTAAACCTTCGGCAATAGCGATGGTTAGAGTTTCCGGCTTTGTATGATTTTGGTATAGCACACACTGTGGGTAAAGGAAACGCGGTTGTTGATGTGTTAAGTAGAAGGCATGCAAGATTGGGAGCCATGTTTTGGGAATGGAAGCATCTCGAATATTTGGTTGGATTTGATTTCAAGCCTCATCGTGAGATAGAGCTAGAGATGTTAGCAAGCTTATCAATTAGACTAACTCTTATCGAAAGGATTGGAAAAAGCTAGAAGCGAGATACTAAGATTGTAGAGGTCATCCGGTGTTGGAGATGAGAATGGAACCCCAAAAAATTAAGGATTTCGAAGTCGTTCGAGATGGTTGGCTTCACAAGAATAGACGAATGATTATTCTTGATATAAATGGATTGAGAGATGAGGTTCTGAGGAAACGTCATCACTCAAGATTGATGATTCACCCAGGTAGTAATAAGATGTATCGAGGTATGATGAGAGTTTACTACTCAGAAGGCATGAAGAGAGATGTCGGGAAATTTATATCGAAGTGCATAAACTGTCAATTGCTTAAAGCTTAGCAGAAAAAGCCGAGTGGATTGTTGTAGCCATTGGAAGTTCCTACGTGGAAATGGGAGCAAATGTCGATGAATTTTATTGATGGACTACCTAAGACAAGAGCAGGAAATGATGGTATTTAGGTCAACGTGGACCACTTGACAAAAGTGCAAGATTTATTCTTGTTAGATTGACTAGAACGACATCGAAGTTGGTTGAATTATTTCTTAAGTGGATAGTTCGATCCCATGGAATACTCATGAGTATAATTAGCGATCGAGATCTGATGTTTACCCGTGGATTCTGGAAGAGTTTGCATGAGACGTTGGGAACGGAGCTTTGTATGATACTGCTTATCATCCCCAAACGGATGGTCAAATGAAGAGGGTTAATCGAGTATTGGAAGATCTTCTTAGAGTTTGTGTGTTAGATTTAGGAGAATTGTAGGAAGACCATTTGCATTTAGTTGAGTTTGCTTATAATAATAGTTACCAGTCAAGTATTGGAATGACACTGTATGAAGCATTGGATGGTAGATCGTGTAGTTCTCCATCCTGTTGGTTAAAGATTGGAGAGAAACTGGTACTTAGGCCAGGGATGATAAGAGAAACATTGGATAATATTGAGATCAGTCGATAATGAATGAAAGCAGCCCAAGACCGTCAGAAGATCTGTGACGATGAGTGACGAAAAGACTTGTAATTCTTCGTTATGAATTTTGTGTTTGTTAAGGTTTTTCCTCTAAGGAATGTTGTTCATTTCGGAAGTAAAGGAAAGTTAGTGCCAAGGTTTGTCGGACCATTTCCAATTGCCAAGCATATTTGGAAGCTCGCATATAAAAGTGGATTTACTTGAGAAGATGGCAGGTGTGCACAATGTGTTTTATGTATTGTTTCTACGGAACTTTATGCATGACTCGAATGTTGTGATATCTCTTGATTATATTGAAGATTTAGAGGTAGAGCCGAAAGTTTCTAAGTCTTGGAAGCCGCTTCGCATCGTAGGGAGTGACACAAAACAACTTAGAAGGAAGGTTGTCAAGCCTGTCAAGGTACAATGGAGCGAGGATGATGTGGCGATTAAATATGGGAAATAGAGGAGAGTATAAAGTCGACCCATTCAAAACTCTTTGAGTGGTATGTCCCGTATATCGTATCTTAATTGCACCACTGTGACTTGCACTATTAGAGTTCGGCATGTTAGGGTAGGATTTTGGATGCTTGGATTGTTGAATACCAGATTGGATACTCGTGGATGGTAGGCATGCAGAATGCTTTGTTTTTTCGTGTTTATTTGTAATTTCGGGGAGAAAATCCTAAGAGGGGAAGAATGTAACGACCCATATTTTATGTATCGGAGGATCATGAAATAATCATACATAATTCCCTAGTGGTTGGATCATTCTCAGATTTTGATATATGGTTGATGGGGATATGAGACATGTCCATGATTTTCACTAATTCGATTTGGGACCAACTTGCCTTTGTTTATAATGTTTTAAGTTATAACTTTTGATAGAGATCGAATCAGGCGCTAAAAATTGGTCTTATTGGATTAGAATGGTAGTTGGTAATTTAGTAGATGATAACAATAAAGATTTGGTTCAACGGTTTGGGAGAAATCACTGTTTTAAGTTTCTGTTTTTTGTTGGTAGACTAATTAGCTGCTAATGGGTTGATTAGTGAAAACCGTTAGGCTAACGACCTACAGCTATAAATATAGAGGTTTAGGAAGAGAAATAAGGTTTTCCTCTTCATTCAAACAATTAGTCTTGTGTCTGTGATTCTCCGGATTCAACATAAACCCTAATTCCTCCATTCTATTCATTCTAATTCATCATCAATCGTATCTAAAGGCTAGATCATCATCCAAAAAGATTAAATTTAATCAAATTGCATTGGTTTTGGGGACTTTGATTGTGCTCAGATCTGATTTCATTGAATTTGCATTAGAACTTGAAATTAGTGACTGGTAGACATCCATCACACAAAAACTACAGATTATATGGGTTAAATTAGGATTAATTACTGTTTTTACATGTAAATTTCACCATAGGTCTGATCACATTTGTTAAATTCAGATTTAGACATTCTAGGATAATCTAATATGATCATATAAACTAGCAAGACGTTAGATTAATCATGTTCTTGTGTATATTTAGATCCAAATCATGTTAGATCCATTGTTTTATAACATGTTTAATGTATGTGCATGTTTGTACGATCAAGGTTGGTTGAATCGCTACTTGAATTGATTAATTTGAATGCACTGCTTGAATCGTTTGTCAGAATTGTTTGCTATGAAACTTAGGATCGATGATCAGACCAAATTGAGAGTTTAGATGAACAGATTCAGAGGAAAATTAGCGGAGGCGCTCTTGTGGACATCGGGAACATAACAAAAAAAAATTGTATAAGAAATTCGCTATCTCTAAGGGTCGGTATTGATCCATGCTTCACGAGTCGGCTCCGATCCATCATGGGTGTTTGGATGGACCTCAAATCTTGTGCATGGCCTTGTGTTAGTGAATCAAAGCTATATGCAATTATTGAAGGTAAAGTGATGGGTTGTTGGACTTGTTCTTGGATGCTCAAATAATAGATCGGTAGGAAGGATGCATAGGGTAAAAATAATTGGAATTTAGGACCGAACCAGTAGGATTTTGCATGGCAAGTAGGTAGGCAATGAGGAAAGTATAGACCAGAGACAAAGACTTAGCAAAAAAAGTTCTAAGTCATTAGATTGGTACCGATCCATACATGATGGATAGATAACGATCCATCATATGATGTGGTGGTGAGCTTAGATTTTGTAAGCATGATGGTGATACCTTCTAGAGGTTACTGGTGAATTTTGTTGACCACTGAACTTCAGATGTAGGAAGTGCAACTCAAGGATGATAAATGCTTCGATTGTGAACTCAAGACGTAGTATTGGAAGCTATATTGATGTGATACTGGACATGGGATGATGCACGATGCAGTAAGATGGAAAATTGATTCAGATGGGAGTAGATCGTGGATGATAATGGAATTAATTTAAGAAGCGGGTCGAACAAAATGATGGAGTCGTCAAGGCGGATGGCTTAGGATATTGGAAGTGCCATATAATCGTTAAAAGTTGAAGGTTCTAGCGGGCTCAAAGCGAGGGTATCGTGGGTCGCACATGAGGATCCAACAGATCTTGTAACCTGGGTCAAGATGGACCTAGTTTTCTTAGACAGAGGCAAACATACGCAAGGTGGTGTATGGAAGTCTGATTAGAACCAGGGTTTTCCATTAGCCCTTGACGGACGACAACGACCTATCATTCGATGACTGATGTATTTAAGGATTTAGCCCGTAATATCTTGGATATGGCTTGCTATGGATTCTATTGTTTATTGGATGCTTTCTTCTCTCTTTCCCTGTGTAGTCCATCACTATAGGTTGTCGAAGTTCCTATTCACGAGTGGCATATTATAGATGATTATAATGTGCTAACTCTATTGTTGCAAAGACATATCAGATGATTGAACTATCCATACTCATATATCCTGTGTAACTGTTGATAGCCATTTTATCACTCACTAAGACTGTTGTCTGACTCAAAGTTTTATGTTTCCTCTTATTGCCTTAGGTTTCTCATTAATGTAGTTGGTGAGTAGACTAAGATAATATGTGACAGGTTTAGTGCCATTGATGGTGTGCGATGACAAGTAGGAGGCTTGCGTATACTTATATTCTATATTGATACTTCTCTTTTCGTTGTATGTTGATAACTATTGATACTTTGAGAGATAGGCAGTGAGGTTTGGTGTACAGATATTCATTTATATAGTTGCTTTGTACTTGTAACTTTAAGAGGTTATTGAGATTTGATTTTCTATTATATTATCTTCACTACTATATTTTGTTGTATACTTTTATTATATGTTATCCATACGCTGTGAGTTATACAGGAGGTTCAGTTTCGAGTTATTCTTCCTTGATGATGGTCCCATATTGTCCTGACACCTCATTCAACGCACTTCTCCATTAGTTTTGTGCAGGAGTTATGGAACAGTCGTCACATCGTTCGTCCTTGAAATAAATTAGTAGTTGTTTTTTGAAAAAAACTTTGTATAATGCATGTTGATGCCACATTGTTCAAGTAATAATTTCAGTCCTAGAAATTTCGAAGATATATAATACAGTTACTTCCATAATGAGTATTATGGTCATGTAAGATTATGAATTATGATAACCTATTTTTTTTTTTAAAATTAACAGATGCTTTATTTTTGTATTAAAAAAGTTGAAAAAGAATCGATTTTCATATTATTTTCTTAACTGCATTCATTTTTGTATTCATGATTTTTTTTATGAGATGATTACCAATCCATCTACATGGCATAACAATACTATTTTCTTACTGAAGTTTAATAACATGAAAAAAGTTTATTGAAACTTGTCTCTTTTTGACATTTCCATATGATATCTGATTTGATTTAACTTAGTTTGGAATCATTCTGATAACCCATAATATCATTTTTATGCTTTATTGAGCAGTGTTTATTAGTTTACAAATTCTTTGTGAACAACAAAATAATTGTTGAGTTTATTTACATAGTATAAAATTTCGTCGCACTTCATGAAAATTGTATTACTCAAGTTAGGAACATTTGTATTTTAGTATATCTTTAGCGAACATAAATTTGTGATAGTTCTTTTCGCTTCTTGGTGTAGAGTTCTCGATGATGCAATGCCAATTAAATAATAATTTTAGTCCAGAAATTTTGAATTTTTTGGTATGTTTACTGTTATAAAGTATGAGCTATTCATATGTCCTCATTGATGATGTATGCACGGTATTTATATAGAAAACTATTTTGATTTTGTTAGATATCAAGGAGGGAATGTGAAAACGTAAATCACTTTGAGGTATACCGATACATAGACACTTTCCTTAAAAAGTTATTTGCCATCACTCAAATGAGTTTACTGAATATTTCAAGTGAATACTTTTCCCATGATACAACAAAGTGAAGTGGAGGAATGTAGACAACAATTTCTGAATTCCTCTGTATAGACATTATTTTATTGAAGCATGGATTAGTATAGTTTTGGAAGGAAGAGGATAAAGTACATATAGAGGAGTAGGGTCCGTTTGTATGGTCGTGACTGTTGAAAACCAACCGTCATCAAATTTCAACTCAAAAAGCCACAGTCATATTTATTTAAAAGAATGATGGATGCAGAGACCAGAGCAATAATAATCTGTCGAAAACCAACGTTGCAAGGATCAAAGCGCAAAGCTATGCAAATTGTGTGATAAGTGTGTTTGAAAGATCACATGTGCTTTTCAAGCCAAACCCATATTAATATGGTTATAATTCAACAGAAGGCATGTGTAACATCCCAAAATTTTAGCAAGTTAATAATTAATTAATTTAATTAATTTAAACGATAGTTGAATGTAATTATTATAATATAATTATAATCGAGCCCGTAATGTCATGGTAATTCGTAATATTGCGATTTGAACTTCAACTGAGCATACAAGATCCTTTATAAGTCGGATTTCTGCAAAACTAGAAACGTTCGAATCTGTTGAGTTATATTTTTCTAATGATAGAGAAAAATTGAGATTTTCGGCTTATATATTGTAAGTTATGTCCAAATTAAATTTTCAAATAGTCGCTATGGATTTGTTTATAAACCATAATGGTTATTTAATTATAATTAAATATTGGTTTCATATTTGGACAAGATTTTTGAGACGTAGTTATAATTTAATTTTTAGAATTTTACTGTAATTTTATTTTGGATAATAAGTAACTTTTTATTTGGAGTATTTTACACCCTCAATCAGCATTTTTGGATTTCATAGAATAAGCTATCTTGTCTATATTATTATATTTTTGGGTCATGTCGCATTGCTTGTCACAACCGTGTTTTAAATTTTGTCGTCAGTAGTCCATAAATAAACGAAATTTTCTCCGCAGTCGGGTACCATGTAATCTAATGATCTAAGCAACATTTTCACATCGCACGGACCTCACAGATAAATTTGTACTAGCCTAGTGTCTCCTGTGTATACTATACTTTCCATGTCTTAACCCTTAAGCCTCTCGTATATGTGTTAAACAATATTTTATCAATTATCATTCATGACTCCTTGGTCATATCCAATCAACTAATTAATCAATGATAACTAATTGAAATAACTGAATATAATGTCGCATTCATACTCATCTCCAACTACCAGACGAACTGTCATTCAAGTAAAACAAGATCCAAACAAGAGTAAGAGCCTTCAACGAGAATGGAAGAGAGGGAACATTATGTTTCGTAGCATATGGAGTATATGTGAACCATAGCCAAAATAAATTTACACTGCACAATCGCCAAAAGAATGGGATGATGCATGCTGTCATGCCATTACATCTGTTATTTTCAGTTTTTTACACTTTTAAGACAAGAGCTTTTATCCCGCATGCCTACTCTACTCTGTATCTACAAATGTACTGCATGAGAAGTCCAAATCAGTTTTTATAAAAATAAACAGGTTGATTCATGGTTAAGTCTGCATACCCCTATATTATGTACAAGCGCAGCAGTGTAGGACATGAAAATACATAGCAGACCTATGTGCTGTCTATTACTTCGGGAACTGAAAATACTAGTATCCTTGCCACCCACAGTTTCATTAATATATGAATATTCGAATGTTTGATGAACATTTGCGGAAGTCATATGAATGAAAACACGCTATATTCCTGTTGTTTCATTCTTTCAGAACCTTTGCTGAAGCTTTTGATGGCACTAAAAGTTTAAACCAAAATAAATATCTCTGCCCTCTCCTACTACCTTTCCTTTTCGTACCTACTGATAAATCCGTATTTTCACATCACCCAAAAGACAATGAAATGAAAACCCATAATTTGTAGCAGCTACCGCGCATGCCTATTTCCCAATGCACATGCAAATGTGTACAACTACCTATCCTATAATCCATCCTATGTTGCGTGAATGCCAAACTTCACGACCTTATAAATACATCAACAATTCCTTCAGTTCCTTTTCAACTTCGGTATTCAACTGAATCTTCTTCACTGATTTCGAAATAAACTGTAACACCCCGTATTTTTTGTGAACGTATAAGTAACAAATCAGAGGATAATTAATTTTTAAAATGAGAATCAAGGGAAACGGGTTGCGCCATTGCGTTCGTTTCGGAATTCTGCTTGAAAACGAGTCCGAGTTTGCAAGAATCGGAGTCCGTATGAGGGAGATATGACCCTCCAAAGTTTTAGAAATTTTCAGAATCGAAAACAGCTCGAAATTCGAATTCAAACCCAGAAGCGGGCTGGACGGGAAATTTCCCGCCCAGGACCCAGGTCGACTGGGGAGTCGATCCCCCAGGACCCAGGTCGACTGGGGAGTCGACTGGGAAGTCGACCCCCCAGACCAGGTCGACTGGGCAGTCGACCTAGGGGTCGACCTCCCTGGTCGAACCTGGTGCGTGTGTGTGCGATTTTGAGGGCTGTGACGTGTTTGGACGGACCTGATGAGTTCTAGGGTTAATCTGAGGGCCTAAATGAGTTCCTACACCTATAAATACATCCTAAGACCTAACCTAATGGATAACAAAACATTTTTACATCAAAATGTTGTTGGACTTCCTCTTGATCATGGCCGCCGCTCTCTAAGCAATTCTCTCAGCCTCCAAACTCAATCAAACTAGAGATTAAAGCTCCTACAACGATTCTACAACAAATTAAAGTTCTTTCTTTAATCCAACCAAGGCAAGTACAGTTATTTTCTGCTATAAACTTTAATCATAATTGTGACATGATTGTAAATCTGAATTTGAGATGGTGTATGTTCTGTTCTGACCTATTTTATTCTGTATCTCTTCTTCTTTCTGTTCTATAGCCAGGCTACCACGAGCCTGCGCCAATCTCCTAAGAGATTAACGCACGAACGCTAAAATGTTTGGGACAAATAATGAATGTGGCATAATTGGACATGGCTAATCTGTGATTGATTTAAGAAAAAGGACATAGGTTGTAAACTAGATTTAGATCTATGCATATTCTGTGAATTGGAAGAAGAGGAACCATGGTATGTTAACATGTGACTTGAGACATTGGACATAACGCATAATCTGAATTAAGATCTGTTATAACTAGATTGTTGGGCATATTGTTTATATAACAATTCATGATTTGAAAAAGAATAGGACTTAGGTGTGAAGATCCATATTAAGATTTGATAACTATCAAATGTGAATAACACCTAAGTAGGAGATTTTTGAATATATGACATGCATTGAAATCGATGGCTATATTTGGTATAATTTATGTGTGAATCTTTTGTAATAGGCGAGTTGAACTAAATTGAGACATGTAAATTATGACCATAATCTGTGACATGTAAATTCAATGCAAACATGGGGTATATGATCATAGTCTGAATCAGGGCAACTATTTAAGCATGCAAACTTAGGCCAAATTTATAATTAGGCAAGATATGTTTATGAAACTTTAAGGAATGATTAAATCTGTTATATTTGCCTAATTTGCTAGTTCTGCTATATTGGCCTAATCTGCTAGTTCTGTTATATTGCTTAATCTGCTAGTTCTGCTCTACTGCCTAGTCTGCTAGATTTGTTCATCTGCCAAATCTATCATCTGCTAAGTCTGTTGAAAATGCCAAATCTGCTAAACTAAATCTTTTGAGATGCCTAATCTGTTATTTGCTAAATCTGCTAGTTTGCTTAATCTGCTAAATCCGTTAACTCGTCTAATCTGCAAAATCTGTTATCTGCTATATCTGTTGAGTTGATATAATTAGTCCGCTATTGACATAATCTGAATTGGCTATAGTTATGAATAATTGACGTGTATATTAGGCGTGGGTATAAATGGTAAATCAATAATTAATTGGCCGCAAAGATAAACATGGCTAACTCGAGGTTAGAATGAGTTTGCGGCGTAATTCTGCCCGGAACCGCCCGGCATATTCCAGTGGTCGCAAACAATAGGTTCTAATGTGAGAAGTTAGTCATAACATGCTTGAAACCCGAGGTTAGACTCAGTTTGCGACAGAAACCTGCCTGGAACCAACCGGCCTAACCAGTAGCCGCAAACTGTCAGTCTAATGTGAGAGGTCTGGGCATTAATATTTAATTAATGAAAATCTGAGATAAATATGATGTCTAAAACGTGTTGGGTGGGTACGGTTAAACCAATTGGACCAATGAATCTGATAAACCCGTTTCGTGAATCTGTAGGCCCAATTACAAAGTTAGACAAATCTGTAAATCTGTAACTGGTTAATCGGTAAGTCTGTTAAATCTGTATATCTGATCCGTTAGTCTGGAAACTTGTCTGTGAACTAGTTGATCTGAATTCTGTATGTCTGAACTTGTAAACAAGTTAATCTGAAATCTGTTAGTCTGGGGACACAAGGTTAGGAGGGGAATTACTTGTGTCATCTGTTGTTTGGGACCCATATTAGTCAGTAACCCTTTCTGGTATCAAAACTTTGACCCAACAGTAGGTAGGGTCCGGGCACGCTTACTGAACTAATTATAAGCGGTTCATTCGGATAATGGTGAGGGGTGTTGATGGTGCGTTCCAACCGGGTCATGTGCGTGCATGGATCCCGGTCTGCCTCTGAGGATGTAAGACGCCGTGACATCTGTAAATAGGTCTGTGCCAATTGGTTGTCACTTTAGGGAGTGATACACCCTACTGTGGGGCCGACATAGGGTATTTATGTATTAGGGAGCCGATCGCTTGGGGTAGGGTTTTAGGGTACACTTAGTTCTGTCTGTTTCTGTTGGTACCGTCTGTTTCTGTTGGGTGGTAACACCTGTCTGTTTCTGTGTGGTACCGTCTGTTCGGGTGGTAAAGGCCCATTACTAGTGTACACCTAATTCTACATTCTGTTTTCGTAGGGATTAATCTGTTCTGCTTCTGTCTGTTTCTGTTCGGGTGGTAAAGGCCCATTACCAGCACTCTCTTCTGTGGAAATTATTCTGTACCCGTTTCTGTTTTAGTTTAGACATTAGGGTGACACCTAATCCTGTTATACTAGTATTAGTGCAGAGAAGTGTAAAGAAATAGCTTATGTCATTCTGTTCTTCTGTAATATCCGCTACACCTGTTACTGTTATCTCTCATCCAGTTTTATTTTCATGTCATGTTATTATTATCTGTTCATAACTGAAAGTCACTGGACTTGCCAGACTTTTTGTCTGACCCTTGTTGTTTCGCCTCCTTTCTTCCGTTTCCCCTCAGGTTTTGTAGAAGGGAGTACTCTAGCTTGATCCGGATTTCTTCCGCTTGAAGTGCTTAAAGTATGGCTTGTCTTCTTCTGTGGGGATTATGATTTTAAACTATGCATTCTGAAGGCTTTTGTACAAGACTGATATTTTGTACTTGAATTCTAATATTGTGATTTGAAAGGATGTAACCAAGCTTATTTCGGTTTCTGTTGTAATAAAGTTATAAATTTTTCAAGTACTGTTTTATCTGTCTTGTAAGTTTCTGTTCTGTTTACTAAAATGCTCCACCAAAGTTAAGGCATTCCCTTTGTGAGTGACCTTAACGGAGGTGGGGTGTTACACTTGGTATCAGAGCTAAAGGTTACCAGATTAGATATAAGTTTTTGAAAACTATTTTCAAAAAGGTTTTGAAAGGAAGTATTTTCAAAAATAAAGCTTATTTTGAAAAACATGATCCCCAAGAGCCATATATCTTTCCTTCAGTCCTTTTTGTATTGAATCTTTCCTTTTCGTTTCAGCATGTCTGAAGCATCTGAGATACCAGAGGGTGTTCATGTACCCGGTTGGTTTCGTCAATATCTTGAGGCTAGGACCGCCGCCGCAGGTCCAGCAAATGATCCCCCTCCTCCACCCCCTCCTCGTGCAATTACTTTCTAAAAGATCTATAGATATTTTAGGGCCATGGGTGGAAAGGATTTCAAGGGAACTGAATCATTCGTAGAAGCGAGGAACTGGCTCAAAAAAACTGAGGATCTGTTCGTTATCTTCGAGGTGGACGATAGGAAGAAGGTACAGTTGGTGGTATGGCTGCTCAAAGACGAAGCTTCCTATTGGTGGGAAGTCACTAACGCCGAGAGGCCAGTTAAAACATGGATGGATTTCAGAACAAGGTTTGAGACAAAATTCCTCTCGCAAGCTGAACGAAGTTTACAACTGGAAAAGTTCTTATCTCTTAAGCAAGGAAGTATGACGGTCAAGGAATACGTCAACCAGTTCAACCAACTGGCTAGGTTCGGATTGGATTTAGTCAACACTCAGCATAAAAAGGCTCTCCGCTTTGTTAAAGGATTGAACGAGCCACTGCACAACCTAGCCATGACCCATGTACCCATGGAAGCGACTTACGAGAAATTGGTGGACATGGCACTACTGCACGAGGAAGACAAGGGCCCGAAAGAGACAAAGAAGGAAGAACCACAGAATAAGAAAGCAGGGCCCAAAAAGGAAACACAAAGGAAGGATGAGAAGTCTGAAGATAAGAAGGGGAAAAAGTGCTTTACTTGTGGAAGCTCGACTCATCTGAACAAGGATTGTAGAAAAAGGAAGGGCACTTACTTCAACTGTGGTGAGATGGGACACATCACTAGGGACTGCTAGAAGAGACGAGGGCAAGGGCAGATGGCAGAACCCACTTCTGGAGGACAGGCGAATGCTCAAGGGACTGGTAGATAGGGTAGAAATAAGAAAATTTAAGAAGAAGGTTTAATTTTCTTATCTGATTGTTGAGTTAAAACTCTTTTTGATTCTGGCATTTTGATTCTGTAATCGGTACTCTGCACTTTAATACTAGTATTTTTTCTGATTCCGCTGTAGACCCAAATCCATAAGGGCTATGACTAATCTGTTTGTGATAGATTGGGGTTTGAGAGATATCTGTGTTAGGCGTCAAGTAGGACGCATTCATTCTGGGTTTTATCATGTTTAGTTTCCTAAGAATCATTCGGTAATCTGATCTGTACCAGTAATCTGTAAATATATGAATATTTCTGATAAGGTTAAGATTTCCAGTTTTGACATTATCTAAAGAGGGTAATCCTCTGGGTGTCAATCTGATGTGGGTTTCGGTCTTCGGGGCCGATACTTAGGACCCATGTCTAATGGGAACCAAGTTTTTGTTTTATCTGTACTCGCTTCCATCATTCGACTATATCCTATCAATCGAATCTTCGAACTTTATGTAGAAATTATTGGATGTAAACATGTGTTTGAGACATGTTATGTTTTATGGTTGCAAGTGGATGCAAGTGGTTGCTAGTGGTTGCTCGTGGATGCATATACACACACTAGGCACTAGATCGGCTCGAAAACACTCTCATACTGCATATGGATGTGTGAGCATTTTAAATTTCTATGGATGCAAAATGGTTGAATCAGCACATGGATGTTGCATATGAAGGAACGACTGTGCATTCATATAGAAATGATATGTATAAAATAGGGAAAATTGCATACATGTTGGACTCATGGCACTGGCATAATTCGCATTAAGGAGGTCAACTGAATCAGTGGACCGCCTGATCTTTGCATTAGATAAGGAACATATACACACACCTTTGCATATGTTCATACAACATTAGAAGTTTCTAAGGACAATGGACGCCAGTGATTGATGATTGAGTAGATGGATGTTGGATGGTAGGACACATTCTTCTTAACTTGAAGATTTCGGGGACGAAATCCTTTAAGGAGGGGAGAATGTAACAACCGTATTTTCTGTGAACGTATAAGTAACAAATCAGAGGATAATTAATTTTTAAAATGAGAATCAAGGGAAATGGGTTGTGCCATTGCGTTCGTCTTGGAATTCTGCTTGAAAACGAGTTCGAGTTTGCAAGAATCGGAGTCCGTATGAGGGAGATATGACCCTCCGAAGTTTCAGAAAATTTCAGAATCGAAAACAGCTCGAAATTCGAATTCAAACCCAGAAGCGGGTTGGGCGGGAAATTTCCCGCCCAGGACCCAGGTCGACTGGGGAGTCGACTGGGCAGTCGACCCCCCAGGACCCAAGTCGACTGGGGAGTCGACTGGGCAGTCGACCCCCCAGGACCCAGGTCGACTGGGGAGTCGACTGGGCAGTCGACCCCCCAGACCAGGTCGACTGGGCAGTCGACCTGGGGGTCGACCTCCCTGGGCGAACCTGGTGCGTGTGTGTGCGATTTTGAGGGCTGTGACGTGTTTGGACGGACCTGATGAGTTCTAGGGTTAATCTGAGGGCCTAAATGAGTTCCTACACCTATAAATACATCCTAAGACCTAAGCTAATGGATAACAAAACATTTTTACATCAAAATGTTGCTGGACTTCCTCTTGATCATGGCCGCCGCTCTCTAAGCAATTCTCTCAGCCTCCAAACTCAATCAAACTAGAGATTAAAGCACCTACAATGATTCTACAACAAATTAAAGTTCTTTCTTTAATCCAACCAAGGCAAGTACAGTTATTTTCCGCTATAAACTTTAATCATAATTGTGACATGATTGTAAATCTGAATTTGAGATGGTGTATATTCTGTTCTGACCTATTTTATTCTGTATCTCTTCTTCTTTCTGTTCTATAGCCAGGCTACTACGAGCCTGCGCCAATCTCCTAAGAGATTAACGCACGAACGCTAAAATGTTTGGGACAAATAATGAATGTGGCATAATTGGACATGGCTAATCTGTGATTGATTTAAGAAAAAGGACATAGGTTGTAAACTAGATTTAGATCTATGCATATTCTGTGAATTGGAAGAAGAGGAACCATGGTATGTTAACATGTGACTTGAGACATTGGACATAACGCATAATCTGAATTAAGATCTGTTATAACTAGATTGTTGGGCATATTGTTTATATAACAATTCATGATTTGAAAAAGAATAGGACTTAGGTGTGAAGATCCATATTAAGATTTGATAACTATCTAAAGTGAATAACACCTAAGTAGGAGATTTTTGAATATATGACATGCATTGAAATCGATGGCTATATTTGGTATAATTTATATGTGAATCTTTTGTAATAGGCGAGTTGAACTAAATTGGGACATGTAAATTATGACCATAATCTGTGACATGTAAATTCAATGCAAACATGGGGTATATGATCATAGTGTGAACCATGGCAACTATTTAAGCATGCAAACTTAGGCCAAATTTATAATTAGGCAAGATATGTTTATGAAACTTTAAGGAATGATTAAATCTGTTATATTTGCCTAATTTGCTAGTTCTGCTATATTGGCCTAATCTGCTAGTTTTGTTATATTGCTTAATCTGCTAGTTCTGCTCTACTGCCTAGTCTGCTAGATTTGTTCATCTGCCAAATCTATCATCTGCTAAGTCTGTTGAAAATGCCAAATCTGCTAAACTAAATCTTTTGAGATGCCTAATCTGTTATCTGCTAAATTTGCTAGTTTGCTTAATCTGCTAAATCCGTTAAGTCGTCTAATCTGCAAAATCTGTTATCTGCTATATCTGTTGAGTTGATATAATTAGTCCGCTATTGACATAATCTGAAATGGCTATAGTTATGAATAATTGACATGTATATTAGGCGTGGGTATAAATGGTAAATCATTAATTAATTGGCCGCAAAGATAAACATGGCTAACTCGAGGTTAGAATGAGTTTGCGGCGTAATTCTACCCGGAACCGCCCGGCATATTCCAGTGGTCGCAAACAATAGGTTCTAATGTGAGAAGTTAGTCATAACATGCTTGAAACCCGAGGTTAGACTCAGTTTGCGATAGAAACCTGCCCGGAACCAACCGGCCTAACCAGTAGCCGCAAACTGTCAATCTAATGTGAAAGGTCTGGGCATTAATATTTAATTAATGAAAATCTGAGATAAATATGATGTCTAAAATGTGTTGGGTGGGTAAGGTTAAACCAATTAAACCAATGAATCTGATAAACCCGTTTCGTGAATCTGTAGGCCCAATTACAAAGTTAGACAAATCTGTAAATCTGTAACTGGTTAATCGGTAAGTCTGTTAAATCTGTATATCTGATCCGTTAGTCTGGAAACTTGTCTGTGAACTAGTTGATCTGAATTCTGTATGTATGAACTTGTAAACAAGTTAATCTGAAATCTGTTAGTCTGGGGACACAAGGTTAGGAGGGGAATTACTTGTGTCATCTGTTGTTTGGGACCCATATTAGTCAGTAACTCTTTCTGGTATCAAAACTTTGACCTAACAGTAGGTAGGGTCCGGGCACGCTTACTGAACTAATTATAAGCGGTCCATTCGGATAATGGCGAGGGGTGTTGATGGTGCGTTCCAACCGGGTCATGTGCGTGCATGGATCCCGGTCTGCCTCTGAGGATGTAAGACGTCGTGACATATGTAAATAGGTCTGTGCCAATTGGTTGTCACTTTAGGGAGTGATACACCCTACTGTGGGGCCGACACAGGGTATTTATGTAATAGGGAGCCGATCGCTTGGGGTAGGGTTTTAGGGTACACTTAGTTCTGTCTGTTTCTGTTGGTACCGTCTGTTTCTGTTGGGTGGTAACACCTGTCTGTTTCTGTGTGGTACTGTAACGACCCTGAATTTTGGGGCCAAGTTAAAATTTATTTTGAGTGATTTTAAATGAGTTTTGATATTTAAAATAATCTATTTTAAATAATAAGGATCACAAATTTGGTTCAAATCGAAGTTAGAATGAATAAATTAATTTTAAATATAAAAAGAGCTAGAAATGGCGCGGTAGTTTGAAAAGTCAAACTTGAACTTTGACTAACCATACAGGATGCAAAATTTAACGGATTTTAGTAAAACCAAAAATATTAGAATCTATTTAAAAATATCTTTCCAACGAATCCGAAAAATCGAAATTTCATAGCGGAAATCAAAAGTTATGGCTAATTCAATTTTTAGAAAGGTCGGTGGGTAATTTGCATAGGACAAAAATGCTACTTTTCACATATGTAGGAATTTGAACTTGAAACCACTTCCATTGGTTTCATAATGACGTTTCTGCATTGAAAAACAGTAAACACTTATATGTTTCGAGTTTCAGAAGATATTTGTTTAAAAATGTATTTTTAATATTAAAAATATTCGCCTTGAAAATAGCCATTTTTCAAAAAGTCTCAGAATCGAACGAAATAAATTTTGTTGGATTCGTATCATCAAAACAAAGCTAAAAATGATTTTTTGGTAATTTTTGGAATTAAAATATAATTATAATTGATTTTTCAGTGTAAACGGACAATTTTTGACTTTAAAAATTTATTAAAAATTCAAACGGGCTCAGAATTGAACGAAATTAATTTTCATAGGTCCACAGCATCAAAACATAGCTAAATATATTTTTCGAGGATTTTTGAAGTTAATTGGTGACCTGGGTGAATTTCTACGTACGTTTGAATTTAAAATAATGATTTATATTTAAAACTGAAAAATGAAGGCCAAGACGATCTCGTGGGCTGATGAAACATATCCAGATGAGTTCGGAACGGGGGCTAAATGGTATGAACGACAGTAAGCAGGCTTTAATCGGAGTTCGGACCAAAACGGGCTTAAGCGGGCCAATTAAATAATGATTAGTTTAACCTAATATTTTAATATAAAAACACTATTCACGTCCATCTTCTTCCTCTTTGCTGAGCCGCCAAACCCATAGAGCACCAAATTTTCAAACTCACTTTTCTCCCTCGTCTCTTAACGAAATTCAACATACCATATACCGTTTCGAAGCTCTTCGCGAGCTCTTCGATTTGGTACCCACTATCGCCTCCCCCGTGCCCTGTAGCGCCGCCACCATCGCCGCAAAGTAGCCGCGGTCGCAGCCACGCCGGGCCCACCACGCTCGATCGAACTCCACCCTCTTCTGGCCGTGCAAAGTTCTCTCCAAGGCGGTCATTCTCCAAAAAACCGCACCCAAAACCGTTCAGTAAATCAAAAGTTATCGGGATTTGAAGTTTTGAACAAATTCTGAAATTGAGGTATGCTTCAGATTTTGTAACGCTTTTAAGCGTGACAGAAGCAGTTGTTAAAAGTCTGTTTGAATTAAAACATCAATAACTTATGCATATGAACACCGATTCTGAAAATTTCAGATCCGATGGAATCGTGACTTCGAATACAACTTTAATACAGAGCAATTGGGAACAAACTCTAATCTAATTGAGGTGAGAATCCTATTTATTTTATTTAAGTAATTATGTTTTAATTATGGATGTTCGCATTCATAATCATATATGTATGTGAATCTGCTATGATATAAACTGTATGTGAATCTGCTATGACTTAATCTGTATGCGTATGCTATGTCAATACCCACTGTATGTTGAGATGTTACAATATAAAAATTCAAAATTAAAATCGTTCATGTATGTTGTGTGACATGTTGATATGTCAAAATTAAATAAATTAAAATCGTTCATGTATGTTGTGTGACATGTTGATATGTCAAAATTAAATAAATTAAAATCGTTCATGTATGTTGTGTGACATGTTGATATGTCAAAATTAAATAAATTAAAATCGTTCATGTATGTTGTGTGACATGTTTATATGTAAAAAATTTATATATCAAAATTGTTTATTGTATGTTATATTAACATTTTTATATATTAAAAATAGAAAATGTTGGAAATGTTCATCGTAGGATAAAATTGACACTTTTGTCAATATCAAAATAAGAAAATGAACACCGTATGTAAATTGACACTTTTGTCAATATCAAAATAAGAAAATGAACACCGTATGTAAATTGACACTTTTGTCAATATCAAAATAAGAAAATGAACACCGTATGTAAATTGACTCTTTTGTCAATATCAAAATAAGAAAATTAGCACCGTATGTTGAATGAACAAATTTGTGTTATAATAGAATACAAGCACCGTATGTTGAATGAACAAATTTGTGTATTTATAAAATAAAATTGGTCGTTATATGTGAATGATTATATTTTGTTCATTTATAAAATAAGAAAGCACTATATGTTAAAGAATTATATTTTGTGTCATTAACAAAATAGAATTTGTCGCTATGGTAAAGAATTATATTTTGTGTCATTATTCAAAACAAAATTTGTCGCTATGTGAAACGAACCATTTTTTGTTCGTTAATAAAAATAGAATTAGTCGCTATATGTAATGAACTAATATCTTGTTCATTAGTAACAATAAGCAAGCACCGTATGTTGAATGAATATATTTTGTTCATTATCAAAATAAGAAAACATCGTATGTAAGTGAATATATTTTGTACATTATCAAAAGAAGAAAGCATCGTATGTTAATGAACTATATTTTGTTCATTATTAAAAATAAAAATAGCATAGTATGTTAGTGAACTATATTTTGTCCATTATATAAAATAGAAGATGGCACTATATAAAAATAGCATATTTGTCATGTTATAAAATAGAAAAAGTGCATTGTATGCATAGCATATTATTTTTGTCAAAATAGAAAAAGTGCATTGTATGCATAGCATATTATTTTTGTCAAAATAGAAAAAGTGCATTGTATGCATAGCATATTATTTTTGTCAAAATAGAAAAAGTGCATTGTATGCATATTATTTTTGTCAAGTTAGAAAAATAGAAAAAGTGCATTGTATGCATAGCATATTATTTTTGTCAAAATAGAAAAAGTGCATTGTATGCATAGCATATTATTTTTGTCAAAATAGAAAAAGTGCATTGTATGCATAGCATATTATTTTTGTCAAAATAGAAAAAGTGCATTGTATGCATAGCATATTATTTTTGTCAAAATAGAAAAAGTGCATTGTATGCATAGCATATTATTTTTGTCAAAATAGAAAAAGTGCATTGTATGCATAGCATATTATTTTTGTCAAAATAGAAAAAGTGCATTGTATGCATAGCATATTATTTTTGTCAAAATAGAAAAAGTGCATTGTATGCATATTATTTTTGTCAAGTTAGAAAAATAGAAAAAGTGCATTGTATGCATAGCATATTATTTTTGTCAAAATAGAAAAAGTGCATTGTATGCATAGCATATTATTTTTGTCAAAATAGAAAAAGTGCATTGTATGCATAGCATATTATTTTTGTCAAAATAGAAAAAGTGCATTGTATGCATAGCATATTATTTTTGTCAAAATAGAAAAAGTGCATTGTATGCATAGCATATTATTTTTGTCAAAATAGAAAAAGTGCATTGTATGCATAGCATATTATTTTTGTCAAAATAGAAAAAGTGCATTGTATGCATATTATTTTTGTCAAGTTAGAAAAATAGAAAAAGTGCATTGTATGCATAGCATATTATTTTTGTCAAAATAGAAAAAGTGCATTGTATGCATAGCATATTATTTTTGTCAAAATAGAAAAAGTGCATTGTATGCATAGCATATTATTTTTGTCAAAATAGAAAAAGTGCATTGTATGCATATTATTTTTGTCAAGTTAGAAAAATAGAAAAAGTGCATTGTATGCATAGCATATTATTTTTGTCAAAATAGAAAATACATTGTATGCATATTATTTTTGTCAAAGTTAGAGAAATAGAAATGCATTGCATAAAATATTATTTCGTCATGTTAGAAAAATAGATAAATACATTGTATAAAATATTATTTCGTCATGTTAGAAAAATAGATAAATGCATTGTATGCAAATAATATTTTGTCATGTTAGAGAAATAGAAATGCATTGCATAACATATTATTTTGTCATGTTAGAGAAATAGAAATGCATTGCATAACATATTATTTTGTCATGTTAGAGAAATAGAAATGCATTGTATGAAACTATTATTTTGTTACATTAGAAAATAATAAATGCATTGTAGGTAAAAGAATATTTTTGTTATGTTAAAATAAGACATGCATTGTATGAAAAATAATATTTTGTCATGTCAACAATATAGAAAATGCATGTCATGTAAATATACATTATTTATAATGTTTATTAAAAGAGAATTTGCATTGTAAGATAATAAGCATTATTTATAATGTAAATAAAAAGAGAATTCACCCCGTAGGAAGAATTAACATTTATTTTATGTTAAATAAGAGAAATGAAACTATATGCAAGAATTAACATTATTTTTAATGTTAAGCAAAAGAAATGAAACTGTATGAAAAGAATTAACATTATTTTTTAATGTAAAAGATAAAGGAATAATATTGGGAAATCTATATTTTCTAATAATATATTTTCAATGTTATAAAAAGGAAAATGAAGTGTATGTAATTTAACATCATTCACAATGTTAAATAAAAGGAAAATTTCACCGTATGATAGTTAAACTATTTTATAACGTTAAGATTTAAAGAACTTGACCGTAGGAAGTTTATACATTATTTATAATGTAAAATAAAAAGAGAATTTGCATTGTAAGAACATATTCATTTTTTTCTTATGCATAATAAAAGGGAATTTACTCCATAAGAAAGTGTTCATTATTCATAATGAAATTGTTCATGAAGGAATATATAAAGAGATGAATGGAATGGTATGTTATAATTTACATTTTTCAAATGTAAATTATAAAATATAAAAATAAATAATAATAAATTCAAAGAAAAGGTTCATCGTCTAATTCTAAATTATATTGTCATGTAAGTAGAAAAGTAAAAGATAAGAGAAACGACAGTTATATATAGGAGCGACGTGTTAAACGAATTATTTATATATACTTATATATATATATATATAATTAAAATATAACGAATCGAGCGCAGTAGTTCGTGTTTTGAAATCGAACTTTTAAACGAATATACCGGAAGATCCGACCGTCGGATTTTCCCAAAACTGAAACCGTTAGGACCGTCTTGGAAAAATCTTTCCAACGATATAAGCTACGCTAAAATCCAACAGTTAGATTTTGAGGAAAGTGAAAAACAAAATTGATTGGAAAACAGCGCCAAGGTCGCCCTTGATCTGAAGCGTCGTTAAATAAAGGAATTAATTATGTTAAATAATTAAGGCAAGAATTAATCGTTATAAAATAAAATAACGATATGAAATATGCTTTTCTCAAAATATATGAATGCGAGATTATTTGGAAAGACCGGGTTAATCCCATTCCAAATGATCGTACGATTTCAAGAATTCAAGTATGAAGACGGCGTATGAAGACCGTAAATCTCCCCTCGAATGGACAACGATCAAGACTCTGAATTGGTTTGATCCCAATTCAAGGGTCGGGGTAATTGCCCAAACGTACGTGTTGATTTCACGGGTTTGACCCTAGTTCAGACCTAGAGCATGGGTATAAATGGATAGTGTGTCTGACATCGTACCCCACAAAATATTATGTTGTTGATATTCAGTTAATATATAAACGATTGGTGGTAGAGAATTTATTCTCTACTTAACACCCGTTTATATAGTGACGGACGATCAATAGTACGGTATGGAGTGACGGTGTGGCATACTAAGATGCAATGATCAGGGTTTCTTGTTGAAAAGCAGAACCTTGTGGTATGAAGAACATGACTTCACGAGCCTCACAAACCGGTAGAGTCTAAAAAGGGGGAAGGGAACGCAGGGAAAGTAGCACGTTTCCTTCTAGTTAGTAGTCATTTTACTTTTGAAGGATGATGAAATGAGGCGCCTCGGATAGGTCCTATAGGACCGGGGAACGTGTACTTAGGAATAACTAATCCTCTAAGCTGTATGTGAGGACCGGCCCTGCCATTTCCAAGGGTTAACTGCGGGTAATCCTGAGGCATTAACTAGAGTGTCTCGAATCGGTAAGGAGTCCTCCCTAGCCTGGACTCATGATGGAAACCCAAATTTCCAATACGACCCAGACGGATTTGATTTGTATTACTAGTACGGAGGCATAATATATGATACCTATGCTTCCTAGGATTAATACATTTATTTTGAAATGTTTTCATATACCCTAATAATAGTATTAGTTACGTATTTGGCGTATTTAGCATGTTTAACCACCATAAGGTAAAACTCTATCCTCTTGGTGTGCGTTGCATTGTGTGATGGGACCTGAGTCTTATGGTGGTTCCATTTTTCAAAAGACATTGCGTTGTTGACGACTTACTTAATCATTTATTATGACACTTTAAATTATGCACGGCAGTCCCTTAGAGTAAACCCGTTCCGCGTTAGCGGCGTGGTCTTTTGGATTTGCCTTATTTTATTAGTATAAGTTATTTAAGAATTCTCACACCAGTCCCACGACTGACCCATAGTTTGTTTCACCTTTTTGCAAACTTGGGTGCCCTCTCTTCTACACGGGCAGCCAAGTAGACAGGTTCATTCTTTGCTTGGAGCTTTTCTTTGTAGCTGCTTATTTTCTCTCTCTTGGGTTTTGCTTGGGAGAAGAGGTGATGACTTGGAGCTTGAAGACTTTTTGTTTCTATTGGCATCTTTTCTTTTCTTTTTTAGACATCAAACTTATTTCTTTTCTGCAAACTTGTTGTAATAATCTTAGTTTTCTGTGACTGTGGAATTTCTGTGATTGATGACATTATATTTCCGCTGCTATAATGTTATTACTCTATGAATCTCCTTTGCTATATTGTATCTGTGTTCTGTTTTATTGTATTTATGTTGTATTCCAAAAATGATTTCTCCTGCTTTCACTCGTGGAAGCTTTGGGCTATCACAGTTGGTATCAGAGCTTTGGTTTACAAAGCGGAGTACAACATATCTATAATAATTCGTTTACATGGAATCACTATATTCTATGGCGAACAGTTCATGAGATACATAATAGCCAGTCACTTTATCGTCATCTTTTCATTCATCCTTCGATCTTTTCTATCTCTTAGAATCACCATTTCAGTTGTTTTGACTCTTCCCTTGATCGTGCATTCGAAGAAGACTAAGTGAAGTGGCGATGCTCAATTGGCACATGTGTACGAAGGAGCGAAAGGACCAACTTCTTCGGTAGAAAGCCTGATGTTATAGACGGTACCATCTCTGTTAAAAACATTCTCTGTGTTTATTCTTCCTCTTTTCCTCTTCTATTTTTCTTTTTCCTTTTCGGGGACGAAAAGTTCTTAAGTGGGGGAGATTGTAACGACCCTGAATTTTGGGGCCAAGTTAAAATTTATTTTGAGTGATTTTAAATGAGTTTTGATATTTAAAATAATCTATTTTAAATAATAAGGATCACAAATTTGGTTCAAATCGAAGTTAGAATGAATAAATTAATTTTAAATATAAAAAGAGCTAGAAATGGCGCGGTAGTTTGAAAAGTCAAACTTGAACTTTGACTAACCATACAGGATGCAAAATTTAACGGATTTTAGTAAAACCAAAAATATTAGAATCTATTTAAAAATATCTTTCCAACGAATCCGAAAAATCGAAATTTCATAGCGGAAATCAAAAGTTATGGCTAATTCAATTTTTAGAAAGGTCGGTGGGTAATTTGCATAGGACAAAAATGCTACTTTTCACATATGTAGGAATTTGAACTTGAAACCACTTCCATTGGTTTCAGAATAACGTTTCTGCATTGAAAAACAGTAAACACTTATATGTTTCGAGTTTCAGAAGATATTTGTTTAAAAATGTATTTTTAATATTAAAAATATTCGCCTTGAAAATAGCCATTTTTCAAAAAATCTCAGAATCGAACGAAATAAATTTTGTTGGATTCGTATCATCAAAACAAAGCTAAAAATGATTTTTTGGTAATTTTTGGAATTAAAATATAATTATAATTGATTTTTCAGTGTAAACGGACAATTTTTGACTTTAAAAATTTATTAAAAATTCAAACGGGCTCAGAATTGAACGAAATTAATTTTCATAGGTCCACAGCATCAAAACATAGCTAAATATATTTTTCGAGGATTTTTGAAGTTAATTGGTGACCTGGGTGAATTTCTACGTACGTTTGAATTTAAAATAATGATTTATATTTAAAACTGAAAAACGAAGGCCAAGACGATCTCGTGGGCTAATGAAACATATCCAGATGAGTTCGGAACGGGGGCTAAATGGTATGAACGACAGTAAGCAGGCTTGAATCGGAGTTCGGACCAAAACGGGCTTAAGCGGGCCAATTAAATAATGATTAGTTTAACCTAATATTTTAATATAAAAACACTATTCACGTCCATCTTCTTCCTCTTTGCTGAGCCGCCAAACCCATAGAGCACCAAATTTTCAAACTCACTTTTCTCCCTCGTCTCTTAACGAAATTCAACATACCATATACCGTTTCGAAGCTCCTCGCGAGCTCTTCGATTTGGTACCCACTATCGCCTCCCCCGTGCCCTGTAGCGCCGCCACCATCGCCGCAAAGTAGCCGCGGTCGCAGCCACGCCGGGCCCACCACGCTCGATCGAACTCCACCCTCTTCTGGCCGTGCAAAGTTCTCTCCAAGGCGGTCATTCTCCAAAAAACCGCACCCAAAACCGTTCAGTAAATCAAAAGTTATCGGGATTTGAAGTTTTGAACAAATTCTGAAATTGAGGTATGCTTCAGATTTTGTAACGCTTTTAAGCGTGACAGAAGCAGTTGTTAAAAGTCTGTTTGAATTAAAACATCAATAACTTATGCATATGAACACCGATTCTGAAAATTTCAGATCCGATGGAATCGTGACTTCGAATACAACTTTAATACAGAGCAATTGGGAACAAACTCTAATCTAATTGAGGT
Organism: Allium sativum; assembly: GCA_030737875.1. Taxonomy (NCBI): domain Eukaryota; kingdom Viridiplantae; phylum Streptophyta; class Magnoliopsida; order Asparagales; family Amaryllidaceae; genus Allium; species Allium sativum. Next base: position 198,873,843 of record CM060911.1, read on the forward strand.
GAGAATCCTATTTATTTTATTTAAGTAATTATGTTTTAATTATGGATGTTCGCATTCATAATCATATATGTATGTGAATCTGCTATGATATAAACTGTATGTGAATCTGCTATGACTTAATCTGTATGCGTATGCTATGTCAATACCCACTGTATGTTGAGATGTTACAATATAAAAATTCAAAATTAAAATCGTTCATGTATGTTGTGTGACATGTTGATATGTCAAAATTAAATAAATTAAAATCGTTCATGTATGTTGTGTGACATGTTGATATGTCAAAATTAAATAAATTAAAATCGTTCATGTATGTTGTGTGACATGTTGATATGTCAAAATTAAATAAATTAAAATCGTTCATGTATGTTGTGTGACATGTTTATATGTAAAAAATTTATATATCAAAATTGTTTATTGTATGTTATATTAACATTTTTATATATTAAAAATAGAAAATGTTGGAAATGTTCATCGTAGGATAAAATTGACACTTTTGTCAATATCAAAATAAGAAAATGAACACCGTATGTAAATTGACACTTTTGTCAATATCAAAATAAGAAAATGAACACCGTATGTAAATTGACACTTTTGTCAATATCAAAATAAGAAAATGAACACCGTATGTAAATTGACACTTTTGTCAATATCAAAATAAGAAAATTAGCACCGTATGTTGAATGAACAAATTTGTGTTATAATAGAATACAAGCACCGTATGTTGAATGAACAAATTTGTGTATTTATAAAATAAAATTGGTCGTTATATGTGAATGATTATATTTTGTTCATTTATAAAATAAGAAAGCACTATATGTTAAAGAATTATATTTTGTGTCATTAACAAAATAGAATTTGTCGCTATGGTAAAGAATTATATTTTGTGTCATTATTCAAAACAAAATTTGTCGCTATGTGAAACGAACCATTTTTTGTTCGTTAATAAAAATAGAATTAGTCGCTATATGTAATGAACTAATATCTTGTTCATTAGTAACAATAAGCAAGCACCGTATGTTGAATGAATATATTTTGTTCATTATCAAAATAAGAAAACATCGTATGTAAGTGAATATATTTTGTACATTATCAAAAGAAGAAAGCATCGTATGTTAATGAACTATATTTTGTTCATTATTAAAAATAAAAATAGCATAGTATGTTAGTGAACTATATTTTGTCCATTATATAAAATAGAAGATGGCACTATATAAAAATAGCATATTTGTCATGTTATAAAATAGAAAAAGTGCATTGTATGCATAGCATATTATTTTTGTCAAAATAGAAAAAGTGCATTGTATGCATAGCATATTATTTTTGTCAAAATAGAAAAAGTGCATTGTATGCATAGCATATTATTTTTGTCAAAATAGAAAAAGTGCATTGTATGCATATTATTTTTGTCAAGTTAGAAAAATAGAAAAAGTGCATTGTATGCATAGCATATTATTTTTGTCAAAATAGAAAAAGTGCATTGTATGCATAGCATATTATTTTTGTCAAAATAGAAAAAGTGCATTGTATGCATAGCATATTATTTTTGTCAAAATAGAAAAAGTGCATTGTATGCATAGCATATTATTTTTGTCAAAATAGAAAAAGTGCATTGTATGCATAGCATATTATTTTTGTCAAAATAGAAAAAGTGCATTGTATGCATATTATTTTTGTCAAGTTAGAAAAATAGAAAAAGTGCATTGTATGCATAGCATATTATTTTTGTCAAAATAGAAAAAGTGCATTGTATGCATAGCATATTATTTTTGTCAAAATAGAAAAAGTGCATTGTATGCATAGCATATTATTTTTGTCAAAATAGAAAAAGTGCATTGTATGCATAGCATATTATTTTTGTCAAAATAGAAAAAGTGCATTGTATGCATAGCATATTATTTTTGTCAAAATAGAAAAAGTGCATTGTATGCATATTATTTTTGTCAAGTTAGAAAAATAGAAAAAGTGCATTGTATGCATAGCATATTATTTTTGTCAAAATAGAAAAAGTGCATTGTATGCATAGCATATTATTTTTGTCAAAATAGAAAAAGTGCATTGTATGCATAGCATATTATTTTTGTCAAAATAGAAAAAGTGCATTGTATGCATAGCATATTATTTTTGTCAAAATAGAAAAAGTGCATTGTATGCATATTATTTTTGTCAAGTTAGAAAAATAGAAAAAGTGCATTGTATGCATAGCATATTATTTTTGTCAAAATAGAAAATACATTGTATGCATATTATTTTTGTCAAGTTAGAGAAATAGAAATGCATTGCATAAAATATTATTTCGTCATGTTAGAAAAATAGATAAATACATTGTATAAAATATTATTTCGTCATGTTAGAAAAATAGATAAATGCATTGTATGCAAATAATATTTTGTCATGTTAGAGAAATAGAAATGCATTGCATAACATATTATTTTGTCATGTTAGAGAAATAGAAATGCATTGCATAACATATTATTTTGTCATGTTAGAGAAATAGAAATGCATTGTATGAAACTATTATTTTGTTACATTAGAAAATAATAAATGCATTGTAGGTAAAAGAATATTTTTGTTATGTTAAAATAAGACATGCATTGTATGAAAAATAATATTTTGTCATGTCAACAATATAGAAAATGCATGTCATGTAAATATACATTATTTATAATGTTTATTAAAAGAGAATTTGCATTGTAAGATAATAAGCATTATTTATAATGTAAATAAAAAGAGAATTCACCCCGTAGGAAGAATTAACATTTATTTTATGTTAAATAAGAGAAATGAAACTATATGCAAGAATTAACATTATTTTTAATGTTAAGCAAAAGAAATGAAACTGTATGAAAAGAATTAACATTATTTTTTGATGTAAAAGATAAAGGAATAATATTGGGAAATCTATATTTTCTAATAATATATTTTCAATGTTATAAAAAGGAAAATGAAGTGTATGTAATTTAACATCATTCACAATGTTAAATAAAAGGAAAATTTCACCGTATGATAGTTAAACTATTTTATAACGTTAAGATTTAAAGAACTTGACCGTAGGAAGTTTATACATTATTTATAATGTAAAATAAAAAGAGAATTTGCATTGTAAGAACATATTCATTTTTTTCTTATGCATAATAAAAGGGAATTTACTCCATAAGAAAGTGTTCATTATTCATAATGAAATTGTTCATGAAGGAATATATAAAGAGATGAATGGAATGGTATGTTATAATTTACATTTTTCAAATGTAAATTATAAAATATAAAAATAAATAATAATAAATTCAAAGAAAAGGTTCATCGTCTAATTCTAAATTATATTGTCATGTAAGTAGAAAAGTAAAAGATAAGAGAAACGACAGTTATATATAGGAGCGACGTGTTAAACGAATTATTTATATATACTTATATATATATATATATAATTAAAATATAACGAATCGAGCGCAGTAGTTCGTGTTTTGAAATCGAACTTTTAAACGAATATACCGGAAGATCCGACCGTCGGATTTTCCCAAAACTGAAACCGTTAGGACCGTCTTGGAAAAATCTTTCCAACGATATAAGCTACGCTAAAATCCAACAGTTAGATTTTGAGGAAAGTGAAAAACAAAATTGATTGGAAAACAGCGCCAAGGTCGCCCTTGATCTGAAGCGTCGTTAAATAAAGGAATTAATTATGTTAAATAATTAAGGCAAGAATTAATCGTTATAAAATAAAATAACGATATGAAATATGTTTTTCTCAAAATATATGAATGCGAGATTATTTGGAAAGACCGGGTTAATCCCATTCCAAATGATCGTACGATTTCAAGAATTCAAGTATGAAGACGGCGTATGAAGACCGTAAATCTCCCCTCGAATGGACAACGATCAAGACTCTGAATTGGTTTGATCCCAATTCAAGGGTCGGGGTAATTGCCCAAACGTACGTGTTGATTTCACGGGTTTGACCCTAGTTCAGACCTAGAGCATGGGTATAAATGGATAGTGTGTCTGACATCGTACCCCACAAAATATTATGTTGTTGATATTCAGTTAATATATAAACGATTGGTGGTAGAGAATTTATTCTCTACTTAACACCCGTTTATATAGTGACGGACGATCAATAGTACGGTATGGAGTGACGGTGTGGCATACTAAGATGCAATGATCAGGGTTTCTTGTTGAAAAGCAGAACCTTGTGGTATGAAGAACACGACTTCACGAGCCTCACAAACCGGTAGAGTCTAAAAAGGGGGAAGGGAACGCAGGGAAAGTAGCACGTTTCCTTCTAGTTAGTAGTCATTTTACTTTTGAAGGATGATGAAATGAGGCGCCTCGGATAGGTCCTATAGGACCGGGGAACGTGTACTTAGGAATAACTAATCCTCTAAGCTGTATGTGAGGACCGGCCCTGCCATTTCCAAGGGTTAACTGCGGGTAATCCTGAGGCATTAACTAGAGTGTCTCGAATCGGTAAGGAGTCCTCCCTAGCCTGGACTCATGATGGAAACCCAAATTTCCAATACGACCCAGACGGATTTGATTTGTATTACTAGTACGGAGGCATAATATATGGTACCTATGCTTCCTAGGATTAATACATTTATTTTGAAATGTTTTCATATACCCTAATAATAGTATTAGTTACGTATTTGGCGTATTTAGCATGTTTAACCACCATAAGGTAAAACTCTATCCTCTTGGTGTGCGTTGCATTGTGTGATGGGACCTGAGTCTTATGGTGGTTCCATTTTTCAAAAGACATTGCGTTGTTGACGACTTACTTAATCATTTATTATGACACTTTAAATTATGCACGGCAGTCCCTTAGAGTAAACCCGTTCCGCGTTAGCGGCGTGGTCTTTTGGATTTGCCTTATTTTATTAGTATAAGTTATTTAAGAATTCTCACACCAGTCCCACGACTGACCCATAGTTTGTTTCACCTTTTTGCAAACTTGGGTGCCCTCTCTTCTACACGGGCAGCCAAGTAGACAGGTTCATTCTTTGCTTGGAGCTTTTCTTTGTAGCTGCTTATTTTCTCTCTCTTGGGTTCTGCTTGGGAGAAGAGGTGATGACTTGGAGCTTGAAGACTTTTTGTTTCTATTGGCATCTTTTCTTTTCTTTTTTAGACATCAAACTTATTTCTTTTCTGCAAACTTGTTGTAATAATCTTAGTTTTCTGTGACTGTGGAATTTCTGTGATTGATGACATTATATTTCCGCTGCTATAATGTTATTACTCTATGAATCTCCTTTGCTATATTGTATCTGTGTTCTGTTTTATTGTATTTATGTTGTATTCCAAAAATGATTTCTCCTGCTTTCACTCGTGGAAGTTTGGGGCCATCACAGGTACCGTCTGTTCGGGTGGTAAAGGCCCATTACTTGTGTACACCTAATTCTACATTCTGTTTCCGTAGGGATTAATCTGTTCTGCTTCTGTCTGTTTCTGTTCGGGTGGTAAAGGCCCATTACTAGCACTCTCTTCTTTGGAAATTATTTTGTACCCGTTTCTGTTTTAGTTTAGACATTAGGGTGACACCTAATCCTGTTATACTAGTATTAGTGCAGAGAAGTGTAAAGAAATAGCTTATGTCATTCTGTTCTTCTGTAATATCCGCTACACCTGTTACTGTTATCTCTCATCCAGTTTTATTTTCATGTCATGTTATTACTATCTGTTCATAACTGAAAGTCACTGGACTTGCCAGACTTTTTGTCTGACCCTTGCTGTTTCGCCTCCTTTCTTCCGTTTCCCCCCAGGTTTTGTAGAAGGGAGTACTCTAGCTTGATCCGGATTTCTTCCGCTTGAAGTGCTTAAAGTATGGCTTGTCTTCTTCTGTGGGGATTATGATTTTAAACTATGCATTCTGAAGGCTTTTGTACAAGACTGATATTTTGTACTTGAATTCTGATATTGTGATTTGAAAGGATGTAACCAAGCTTATTTCGGTTTCTGTTGTAATAAAGTTATAAAATTTTCAAGTACTGTTTTATCTGTCTTGTAAGTTTCTGTTCTGTTTACTAAAATGCTCCACCAAAGTTAAGGCATTCCCTTTGTGAGTGACCTTAACGGAGGTGGGGTGTTACACTTGGTATCAGAGCTAAAGGTTACCAGATTAGATATAAGTTTTTGAAAACTATTTTCAAAAAGGTTTTGAAAGGAAGTATTTTCAAAAATAAAGCTTATTTTGAAAAACATGATCCTCAAGAGCCATATATCTTTCCTTCAGTCCTTTTTGTATTGAATCTTTCCTTTTTCGTTTCAGCATGTCTGAAGCATCTGAGATACCAGAGGGTGTTCATGTACCCGGTTGGTTTCGTCAATATCTTGAGGCTAGGACCGCCGCCACAGGTCCAGCAAATGATCCCCCTCCTCCACCCCCTCCTCGTGCAATTACTTTCTAAAAGATCTATAGAGATTTTAGGGCCATGGGTGGAAAGGATTTCAAGGGAACTGAATCATTCGTAGAAGCGAGGAACTGGCTCAAAGAAACTGAGGATCTGTTCGTTATCTTCGAGGTGGACGATAGGAAGAAGGTACAGTTGGCGGTATGGCTGCTCAAAGACGAAGATTCCTATTGGTGGGAAGTCACTAACGCCGAGAGGCCAGTTAAAACATGGATGGATTTCAGAACAAGGTTTGAGACAAAATTCCTCTCGCAAGTTGAACGAAGTTTACAACTGGAAAAGTTCTTATCTCTTAAGCAAGGAAGTATGACGGTCAAGGAATACGTCAACCAGTTCAACCAACTGGCTAGGTTCGGATTGGATTTAGTCAACACTCAGCATAAAAAGGCTCTCCGCTTTGTTAAAGGATTGAACGAGCCACTGCACAACCTAGCCATGATCCATGTACCCATGGAAGCGACTTACGAGAAATTGGTGGACATGGCACTACTGCACGAGGAAGACAAGGGCCCGAAAGAGACAAAGAAGGAAGAACCACAGAATAAGAAAGCAGGGCCCAAAAAGGAAACACAAAGGAAGGATGAGAAGTCTGAAGATAAGAAGGGGAAAAAGTGCTTTACTTGTGGAAGCTCGACTCATCTGAACAAGGATTGCAGAAAAAGGAAGGGCACTTACTTCAACTGTGGTGAGATGGGACACATCACTAGGGACTGCTAGAAGAGACGAGGGCAAGGGCAGAGGGCAGAACCCACTTCTGGAGGACAGGCGAATGCTCAAGGGACTGGTAGATAGGGTAGAAATAAGAAAATTTAAGAAGAAGGTTTAATTTTCTTATCTGATTGTTGAGTTAAAACTCTTTTTGATTCTGGCATTTTGATTATGTAATCGGTACTCTGCACTTTAATACTAGTATTGTTTCTGATTCCGCTGTAGACCCAAATCCATAAGGGCTATGACTAATCTGTTTGTGATAGATTGGGGTTTGAGAGATATCTGTGTTAGGCGTCAAGTAGGACGCATTCATTCTGGGTTTTATCATGTTTAGTTTCCTAAGAATCATTCGGTAATCTGATCTGTACCAGTAATCTGTAAATATCTGAATATTTCTGATAAGGTTAAGATTTCTAGTTTTGACATTATCTAAAGAGGGTAATCCTCTGGGTGTCAATCTGATGTGGGTTTCGGTCTTCGGGGCCGATACTTAGGACCCATGTCTAATGGGAACCAAGTTTTTGTTTTATCTGTACTCGCTTCCATCATTCGACTGTATCCTATCAATCGAATCTTCGAACTTTATGTAGAAATTATTGGATGTAAACATGTGTTTGAGACATGTTATGTTTTATGGTTGCAAGTGGATGCAAGTGGTTGCTAGTGGTTGCTCGTGGATGCATATACACACACTAGGCACTAGATCGGCTCGAAAACACTCTCATACTGCATATGGATGTGTGAGCATTTTAAATTTCTATGGATGCAAAATGGTTGAATCAGCACATGGATGTTGCATATGAAGGAACGACTGTGCATTCATATAGAAATGATATGTATAAAATAGGGAAAATTGCATACATGTTGGACTCATGGCACTGGCATAATTCGCATTAAGGAGGTCAACTGAATCAGTGGACCGCCTGATCTTTGCATTAGATAAGGAACATATACACACACCTTTGCATATGTTCATACAACATTAGAAGTTTCTAAGGACAATGGACGCCAGTGATTGATGATTGAGTAGATGGATGTTAGATGGTAGGACACATTCTTCTTAACTTGAAGATTTCGGGGACGAAATCCTTTAAGGAGGGGAGAATGTAACACCCCGTATTTTCTATGAACGTATAAGTAACAAATCAGAGGATAATTAATTTTTAAAATGAGAATCAAGGGAAACGGGTTGTGCCATTGCGTTCGTCTTGGAATTCTGCTTGAAAAGGAGTTCGAGTTTGCAAGAATCGGAGTCCGTATGAGGGAGATATGACCCTCCGAAGTTTCAGAAAATTTCAGAATCGAAAACAGCTCGAAATTCGAATTCAAACCCAGAAGCGGGTTGGGCGGGAAATTTCCCGCCCAGGACCCAGGTCGACTGGGGAGTCGACTGGGCAGTCGACCCCCCAGGACCCAAGTCGACTGGGGAGTCGACTGGGCAGTCGACCCCCCAGGACCCAGGTCGACTGGGGAGTCGACTGGGCAGTCGACCCCCCAGACCAGGTCGACTGGGCAGTCGACCTGGGGGTCGACCTCCCTGGGCGAACCTGGTGCGTGTGTGTGCGATTTTGAGGGCTGTGACGTGTTTGGACGGACCTGATGAGTTCTAGGGTTAATCTGAGGGCCTAAATGAGTTCCTACACCTATAAATACATCATTAGACCTAACCTAATGGATAACAAAACATTTTTACATCAAAATGTTGCTGGACTTCCTCTTGATCATGGCCGCCGCTCTCTAAGCAATTCTCTCAGCCTCCAAACTCAATCAAACTAGAGATTAAAGCACCTACAACGATTCTACAACAAATTAAAGTTCTTTCTTTAATCCAACCAAGGCAAGTACAATTATTTTCCGCTATAAACTTTAATCATAATTGTGACATGATTGTAAATCTGAATTTGAGATGGTGTATATTCTGTTCTGACCTATTTTATTCTGTATCTCTTCTTCTTTCTGTTCTATAGCCAGGCTACTACGAGCCAGCGCCAATCTCCTAAGAGATTAACGCACGAACGCTAAAATGTTTGGGACAAATAATGAATGTGGCATAATTGGACATGGCTAATCTGTGATTGATTTAAGAAAAAGGACATAGGTTGTAAACTAGATTTAGATCTATGCATATTCTGTGAATTGGAAGAAGAGGAACCATGGTATGTTAACATGTGACTTGAGACATTGGACATAACGCATAATCTGAATTAAGATCTGTTATAACTAGATTGTTGGGCATATTGTTTATATAACAATTCATGATTTGAAAAAGAAGAGGACTTAGGTGTGAAGATCCATATTAAGATTTGATAACTATCTAATGTGAATAACACCTAAGTAGGAGATTTTTGAATATATGACATGCATTGAAATCGATGGCTATATTTGGTATAATTTATATGTGAATCTTTTGTAATAGGCGAGTTGAACTAAATTGGGACATGTAAATTATGACCATAATCTGTGACATGTAAATTCAATGCAAACATGGGGTATATGATCATAGTGTGAACCTTGGCAACTATTTAAGCATGCAAACTTAGGCCAAATTTATAATTAGGCAAGATATGTTTATGAAACTTTAAGGAATGATTAAATCTGTTATATTTGCCTAATTTGCTAGTTCTGCTATATTGGCCTAATCTGCTAGTTTTGTTATATTGCTTAATCTGCTAGTTCTGCTCTACTGCCTAGTCTGCTAGATTTGTTCATCTGCCAAATCTATCATCTGCTAAGTCTGTTGAAAATGCCAAATCTGCTAAACTAAATCTTTTGAGATGCCTAATCTGTTATCTGCTAAATCTGCTAGTTTGCTTAATCTGCTAAATCCGTTAAGTCGTCTAATCTGCAAAATCTGTTATCTGCTATATCTGTTGAGTTGATATAATTAGTCCGCTATTGACATAATCTGAAATGGCTATAGTTATGAATAATTGACATGTATATTAGGCGTGGGTATAAATGGTAAATCATTAATTAATTGGCCGCAAAGATAAACATGGCTAACTCGAGGTTAGAATGAGTTTGCGGCGTAATTCTGCCCGGAACCGCCCGGCATATTCCAGTGGTCGCAAACAATAGGTTCTAATGTGAGAAGTTAGTCATAACATGCTTGAAACCCGAGGTTAGACTCAGTTTGCGATAGAAACCTGCCCGGAACCAACCGGCCTAACCAGTAGCCGCAAACTGTCAATCTAATGTGAGAGGTCTGGGCATTAATATTTAATTAATGAAAATCTGAGATAAATATGATGTCTAAAACGTGTTGGGTGGGTAAGGTTAAACCAATTAAACCAATGAATCTGATAAACCCGTTTCGTGAATCTGTAGGCCCAATTACAAAGTTAGACAAATCTGTAAATCTGTAACTGGTTAATCGGTAAGTCTGTTAAATCTGTATATCTGATCCGTTAGTCTGGAAACTTGTCTGTGAACTAGTTGATCTGAATTCTGTATGTATGAACTTGTAAACAAGTTAATCTGAAATCTGTTAGTCTGGGGACAAAAGGTTAGGAGGGGAATTACTTGTGTCATCTGTTTTTTGGGACCCATATTAGTCAGTAACTCTTTCTGGTATCAAAACTTTGACCTAACAGTAGGTAGGGTCCGGGCACGCTTACTGAACTAATTATAAGCGGTCCATTCGGATAATGGCGAGGGGTGTTGATGGTGCGTTCCAACCGGGTCATGTGCGTGCATGGATCCCGGTCTGCCTCTGAGGATGTAAGACGCCGTGACATATGTAAATAGGTCTGTGCCAATTGGTTGTCACTTTAGGGAGTGATACACCCTACTGTGGGGCCGACGCAGGGTATTTATGTATTAGGGAGCCGATCGCTTGGGGTAGGGTTTTAGGGTACACTTAGTTCTGTCTGTTTCTGTTGGTACCGTCTGTTTCTGTTGGGTGGTAACACCTGTCTGTTTCTGTGTGGTACCGTCTGTTCGGGTGGTAAAGGCCCATTACTAGTGTACACCTAATTCTACATTCTGTTTCCGTAGGGATTAATCTGTTCTGCTTCTGTCTGTTTCTGTTCGGGTGGTAAAGGCCCATTACTAGCACTCTCTTCTATGGAAATTATTTTGTACCCGTTTCTGTTTTAGTTTAGACATTAGGGTGACACCTAATCCTGTTATACTAGTATTAGTGCAGAGAAGTGTAAAGAAATAGCTTATGTCATTCTGTTCTTCTGTAATATCCGCTACACCTGTTACTGTTATCTCTCATCCAGTTTTATTTTCATGTCATGTTATTACTATCTGTTCATAACTGAAAGTCACTGGACTTGCCAGACTTTTTGTCTGACCCTTGCTGTTTCGCCTCCTTTCTTCCGTTTCCCCCCAGGTTTTGTAGAAGGGAGTACTCTAGCTTGATCCGGATTTCTTCCGCTTGAAGTGCTTAAAGTATGGCTTGTCTTCTTCTGTGGGGATTATGATTTTAAACTATGCATTATGAAGGCTTTTGTACAAGACTGATATTTTGTACTTGAATTCTGATATTGTGATTTGAAAGGATGTAACCAAGCTTATTTCGGTTTCTGTTGTAATAAAGTTATAAAATTTTCAATACTGTTTTATCTGTCTTGTAAGTTTCTGTTCTGTTTACTAAAATGCTCCACCAAAGTTAAGGCATTCCCTTTGTGAGTGACCTTAACGGAGGTGGGGTGTTACACTTGGTATCAGAGCTAAAGGTTACCAGATTAGATAAAAGTTTTTGAAAACTATTTTCAAAAAGGTTTTGAAAGGAAGTATTTTCAAAAATAAAGCTTATTTTGAAAAACATGATCCCCAAGAGCCATATATCTTTCCTTCAGTCCTTTTTGTATTGAATCTTTCCTTTTTCGTTTCAGCATGTCTGAAGCATCTGAGATACCAGAGGGTGTTCATGTACCCGGTTGGTTTCGTCAATATCTTGAGGCTAGGACCGCTGCCACAGGTCCAGCAAATGATCCCCCTCCTCCACCCCCTCCTCGTGCAATTACTTTCTCAAGGATCTGTAGAGATTTTAGGGCCATGGGTGGAAAGGATTTCAAGGGAACTGAATCATTCGTAGAAGCGAGGAACTGGCTCAAAGAAACTGAGGATCTATTCGTTATCTTCGAGGTGGACGATAGGCAGAAGGTACAGTTGGCGGTATGGCTACTCAAAGACGAAGCTTCCTATTGGTGGGAAGTCACTAACGCCGAGAGGCCAGTTGAAACATGGATGGATTTCAGAACAAGGTTTGAGACAAAATTTCTCTCGCAAGCTGAACGAAGTTTACAACTGGAAAAGTTCTTATCTCTTAAGCAAGGAAGTATGACGGTCAAGGAATACGTCAACCAGTTCAACCAAATGGCTAGGCTCGGATTAGATTTAGTCAACACTCAGCATAAAAAGGCTCTCTGCTTTGTTAAAGGATTGAACGAGCCACTGCACAGCCTAGCCATGACCCATGTACCCATGGGAGCGACTTACGAGAAATTGGTGGACATGGCACTACTGCACGAGGAAGTCAAGGGCCCGAAAGAGACAAAGAAGGAAGAACCACAGAATAAGAAAGCAGGGCCCAAAAAGGAAACACAAAGGAAGGATGAGAAGTCTGAAGATAAGAAGGGGAAAAAGTGCTTTACTTGTGGAAGCTCGACTCATCTGAACAAAGATTGCAGAAAAAGGAAGGGCACTTGCTTCAACTGTGGTGAGATGGGACACTTCACTAGGGACTGCCCGAAGAGACGAGGGCAAGGGCAGAACCCACTTCTGGAGGACAGGCGAATGCTCAAGGGACTGGTAGATAGGGTAGAAATAAGAAAATTTAAGAAGAAGGTTTAATTTTCTTATCTGATTGTTGAGTTAAAACTCTTTCTGATTCTGGCATTTTGATTCTGTAATCGGTACTCTGCACTTTAATACTAGTATTGTTTCTGATTCCACTGTAGACCCAAATCCATAAGGGTTATGACTAATCTGTTTGTGATAGATTGGGGTTTGAGAGATATCTGTGTTAGGCGTCAAGTAGGATGCATACATTCTGGGTTTTATCTTGTTTAGTTTCCTAAGAATCATTCGGTAATCTGATCTGTACCAGTAATCTGTAAATATCTGAATATTTCTGATAAGGTTAAGATTTCCAGTTTTGACATTATCTAAAGAGGGTAATCCTCTGGGTGTCAATCTGATGTGGGTTTCGGTCTTCGGGGCCGATACTTAGGACCCATGTCTAATGGGAACCAAGTTTTTGTTTTATCTGTACTCGCTTCCATCATTCGACTGTATCCTATCAATCGAATCTTCGAACTTTATGTAGAAAATATTGGATGTAAACATGTGTTTGAGACATGTTATGTTTGATGGTTGCAAGTGGATGCAAGTGGTTGCTAGTGCTTGCTCGTGGATGCATATACACACACTAGGCACTAGATCGGCTCGAAAACACTCTCATACTGCATATGGATGTGTGAGCATTTTAAATTTCTATGGATGCAAAATGGTTGAATCAGCACATGGATGTTGCATATGAAGGAACGACTGTGCATTCATATAGAAATGATATGTATAAAATAGGGAAAATTGCATACATGTTGGACTCATGGCACTGGCATAATTCGCATTAAGGAGGTCAACTGAATCAGTGGACCGCCTGATCTTTGCATTAGATAAGGAACATATACACACACCTTTGCATATGTTCATACAACATTAGAAGTTTCTAAGGACAATGGACGCCAGTGATTGATGATTGAGTAGATGGATGTTGGATGGTAGGACACATTCTTCTTAACTTGAAGATTTCGGGGACGAAATCCTTTAAGGAGGGGAGAATGTAACACCCCGTATTTTCTGTGAACGTATAAGTAACAAATCAGAGGATAATTAATTTTTAAAATGAGAATCAAGGGAAACGGGTTGCTCCATTGCGTTCGTCTCGGAATTCTGCTTGAAAACAAGTTCGAGTTTGCAAGAATCGGAGTCCGTATGGGGGAGATATGACCCTCTGAAGTTTCAGAAATTTTCAGAATCGGAAACAGCTCGAAATTCGAATTCAAACCCAGAAGCGGGCTGGGCGGGAAATTTCCCGCCCAGGACCCAGGTCGACTGGGGAGTCGACTGGGCAGTCGACCTCCCAGGACCCAGGTCGACTGGGGAGTCGACTGGGCAGTCGACCCCCCAGACCAGGTCGACTGGGCAGTCGACCTGGGGGTCGACCTCCCTGGTCGAACCTGGTGCGTGTGTGTGCAATTTTGAGGGCTGTGACGTGTTTGGACGGACCTGATGAGTTCTAGGGTTAATCTGAGGGCCTAAATGAGTTCCTACACCTATAAATACATCCTAAGACCTAACCTAATGGATAACAAAACATTTTTACATCAAAATGTTGCTGGACTTCCTCTTGATCATGGCCGCCGCTCTCTAAGCAATTCTCTCAGCCTCCAAACTCAATCGAACTAGAGATTAAAGCTCCTACAACGATTCTACAACAAATTAATGTTCTTTCTTTAATCCAACCAAGGCAAGTACAGTTATTTTCCGCTATAAACTTTAATCATAATTGTGACATGATTGTAAATCTGAATTTGAGATGGTGTATATTCTGTTCTGACCTATTTTATTCTGTATCTCTTCTTCTTTCTGTTCTATAGCCAGGCTACCACGAGCCTGCGCCAATCTCCTAAGAGATTAACGCACGAACGCTAAAATGTTTGGGACAAATAATGAATGTGGTATAATTGGACATGGCTAATCTGTGATTGATTTAAGAAAAAGGACATAGGTTGTAAACTAGATTTAGATCTATGCATATTCTGTGGATTGGAAGAAGAGGAACCATGGTATGTTAACATGTGACTTGAGACATTGGACATAACGCATAATCTGAATTAAGATCTGTTATAACTTGATTGTTGGGCATATTGTTTATATAACAATTCATGATTTGAAAAAGAATAGGACTTAGGTGTGAAGATCCATATTAAGATTTGATAACTATCAAATGTGAATAACACCTAAGTAGGAGATTTTTGAATATATGACATGCATTGAAATCGATGGCTATATTTGGTATAATTTATATGTGAATCTTTTGTAATAGGCGAGTTGAACTAAATTGGGACATGTAAATTATGACCATAATCTGTGACATGTAAATTCAATGCAAACATGGGGTATATGATCATAGTGTGAACCATGGCAACTATTTAAGCATGCAAACTTAGGCCAAATTTATAATTAGGCAAGATATGTTTATGAAACTTTAAGGAATGATTAAATATGTTATATTTGCCTAATTTGCTAGTTCTGCTATATTGGCCTAATCTGCTAGTTCTATTATATTGCTTAATCTGCTAGTTCTGCTCTACTGCCTAGTCTGCTAGATTTGTTCATCTGCCAAATCTGTCATCTGCTAAGTCTGTTGAAAATGCCAAATCTGCTAAACTAAATCTTTTGAGATTCCTAATCTGTTATCTGCTAAATCTGCTAGTTTGCTTAATCTGCTAAATCCGTTAAGTCGTCTAATCTGCAAAATCTGTTATCTGCTATATCTGTTGAGTTGATATAATTAGTCTGCTATTGACATAATCTGAATTGGCTATAGTTATGAATAATTGACATGTGTATTAGGCGTGGGTATAAATGGTAAATCATTAATTAATTGGCCGCAAAGATAAACATGGCTAACTCGAGGTTAGAATGAGTTTGCGACGTAATTCTGCCCGGAACCGCCCGGCATATTCCAGTGGTCGCAAACAATAGGTTCTAATGTGAGAAGTTAGTCATAACATGCTTGAAACCCGAGGTTAGACTCAGTTTGCGACAGAAACCTGCCCGGAACCAACCGGCCTAACCAGTAGCCGCAAACTGTCAGTCTAATGTGAGAGGTCTGGGCATTAATATTTAATTAATGAAAATCTGAGATAAATATGATGTCTAAAACGTGTTGGATGGGTAAGGTTAAACCAATTGGACCAATGAATCTGATAAACCCGTTTCGTGAATCTGTAGGCCCAATTACAAAGTTAGACAAATCTGTAAATCTGTAACTGGTTAATCGGTAAGTCTGTTAAATCTGTATATCTGATCCGTTAGTATGGAAACTTGTCTGTGAACTAGTTGATCTGAATTCTGTATGTCTGAACTTGTAAACAAGTTAATCTGAAATCTGTTAGTCTGGGGACACAAGGTTAGGTGGGGAATTACTTGTGTCATCTGTTGTTTGGGACCCATATTAGTCAGTAACCCTTTCTGGTATCAAAACTTTGACCCAACAGTAGGTAGGGTCCGGGCACGCTTACTGAACTAATTATAAGCGGTTCATTCGGATAATGGCGAGGGGTGTTGATGGTGCGTTCCAACCGGGTCATGTGCGTGCATGGATCCCGGTCCGCCTCTGAGGATGTAAGACGCCGTGACATCTGTAAATAGGTCTGTGCCAATTGGTTGTCACTTTAGGGAGTGATACACCCTACTGTGGGGCCGACACAGGGTATTTATGTATTAGGGAGCCGATCGCTTGGGGTAGGGTTTTAGGGTACACTTAGTTCTGTCTGTTTCTGTTGGTACCGTTTGTTTCTGTTGGGTGGTAACACCTGTCTGTTTCTGTGTGGTACCGTCTGTTCGGGTGGTAAAGGCCCATTACTAGTGTACACCTAATTCTACATTCTGTTTCCGTAGGGATTAATCTGTTATGCTTCTGTCTGTTTCTGTTCGGGTGGTAAAGGCCCATTACTAGCACTCTCTTCTGTGGAAATTATTCTGTACCCGTTTCTGTTTCAGTTTAGACATTAGGGTGACACCTAATCCTGTTATACTAGTATTAGTGCAGAGAAGTGTAAAGAAATAGCTTATGTCATTCTGTTCTTCTGTAATATCCGCTACACCTGTTACTGTTATCTCTCATCCAGTTTTATTTTCATGTCATGTTATTATTATCTGATCATAAATGAAAGTCACTGGACTTGCCAGACTTTTTGTCTGACCCTTGTTGTTTCACCTCCTTTCTTCCGTTTTCCCCCCAGGTTTTGTAGAAGGGAGTACTCTAGCTTGATCCGGATTTGTTCCGCTTGAAGTGCTTAAAGTATGGCTTGTCTTCTTCTGTGGGGATTATGATTTTAAACTATGCATTCTGAAGGCTTTTTTACAAGACTGATATTTTGTACTTGAATTCTGATATTGTGATTTGAAAGGATGTAACCAAGCTTATTTCGGTTTCTGTTGTAATAAAGTTATAAATTTTTCAAGTACTGTTTTATCTGTCTTGTAAGTTTCTGTTCTGTTTACTAAAATGCTCCACCATAGTTAAGGCATTCCCTTTGTGAGTGACCTTAACGGAGGTGGGGTGTTACACAAACCAGATATTCAACTTCGGTATTCAACTTCGGTATTTAACTGATGGGAGGTTGGTTCGAAGATATATGGGGCTACGTGTGCAGAAGGCTTGCATGGAAGAAAAAGGAACATGAGGAAACGGGCGGTATGTATTTGGCTTGTGGTTTGGTGCATGGAATTTAAACGTGCAGGCTATGTATATACATGGAGGAAATATTTGCGGCATGTATTTTGGTGGAAGGGCTTGTGCGCAGCGGGTTCGAAAGTGTAGAACGTGAAGGCGAGGGTGCAAGTGGGGGACGCGACCATAAATGGAAATGAGCTAAACGTTAATTTTGGTAAGGGCCAAATCATTTAAATTCAAAAGTTTAAATAAATTAAATAGTTATGTAATCGTATTAATACAATATCTCGACTATATACGACCAGATTTTCAAACGGTCAGTCACGTTGGAATCACATGAATACAGACTACACCATGAAACCAGTTTGGAGTCATTTGGAAGCCGTTACAATTCTAGACAAATTAAAAACGCCTGGTATAATCAACCGACGATAATTGTTTTTCAATGATTAACGACCAAGGTGAGTAAACTCACTAACTCTGTCCAGTTTTATAATTTTATAAACGTTATATAATATTTATAAAACTGACTGAATACTGTGTATGATGGTTATTTGGATGGATTGCTTATAAATTGGTTAAAATTTCAGATACCATTATCTATATAAACCGTTAGTTAAAAATTGATCTCATTTATTTCATATTGATATGAAACTAGTGTTATTATGTCAATTAACATTTGTGGATACAGGGAAACAGGTTGGAGGAATCCAATTGATTCCTCATGTTTTTCATATATTGCATTATACGATGGATAATCTGTGGTTGATTATTGTGTGTTTGGGGGTGTTTGAATAACATCGACCTGAAATAATTGGTATTAAAATACAGTGAAATATATTCAAATATATTAGAAAGGAAATTGGGAGTTTTAAAAAGAAATTTCTATTTTAAAATAGAAATGGAATTTCTATTAGCTAGAATGTAATGACTTGTTTTAATTATATAAAAACAAGTAAATTGATTTATAAATGGTATTTATAAATAAAGCAAAATGACTATTATTAAATAGTTTAATATGATAAATTCAAGAAATGAATTTATTAAAAAGAAACGTGAAAATTGTTGAATTTATTTCGTGGTTAAAAATGTTAAAATGGGTTGAATAAAACTATAAAGGTTTGTAATTGTAATTTGACAAATGTCAAATGGTATTAAGATAATTTATTTTAGAAAATATATATTTTATAAAGTGGAGATATACAAGATAATTAATATTGGTTTAAAACCAATAATTTACAATAGAATATGTAAGCGAGATGAAGTTTAAACTTGATATATAATTAACAAGAATCTGATTTATAAATGGAATTTATAAAATAAGATATAAATATGAATTTATAAAGTAATTCGATAAACAGGATTTGAATCTGTAATGGTATTTCTAAATAAAATTCAAGATTTGATTGATATAACGGTCCAGTTTTCTGTAAAGGAACAATATTCACTTTATAAAATGAATAACGGTTTTAAAAGCAAACGCTTTGAAAATTGGAATAGTGTCAAAGGAGAAATGGTAAATGTTGGAAGTAATAAATTCAAAGGAAAATGTGTTAACCTGAAACGGTAAGTCTATTTCGAAGATCGAAATGTTAATCGGATATAGACAATTCGAAAAAGAATTATAAGTTGAAATTCGACTATATCGAATTAAGGAAAGTACTATTTACTTTCCAATTTTATCAAGATCTATTTATTATTTATTTAGTTAATTAATTATTTATTTAAAGTAATTAATCTAAGTTATATTTTGAAATTAAACATTTCGAAAATAAGAATTATAATGATATTGTTATAATCAATGTTTTTCCGTAAAGAAAATGGACTCTTAAATTGAATTCGAGAGTTGCGTGAGCAATGACCGTTAAAGATTTGAAATGGTGAACTTGACTGTTTTGAAGTTGAAAGTGATGTTCAGTCAAGGTATAGAGGTAACTATACCCCAACTTGATTGACTTCATGATTAACTGAGAAATGGTTAAGGCTTGGTGGTGAGATTGGTTAAATCGGAGATTTTTTTAAGTATAGAAATTTAAATGATTTGGGATAACAGGAAGTTACGAAATGCATAATTGGAAATACTTTCCAATGTTAATAACGTATATTTTCTAAATATAGAAAATAAGAGTTGTAATTTCCAATGTTAAAACGGAGATATTTTCTTAATATAGGAAATAAATAGTTTAAAATAAATGGAAACGTTTTCCAAGGATAGGGTGAGGCAAAACGGGTTTTGAGAAATACCTGCGAAAATACGGGAAGTAGGGAATTGGGGACATATAATAATAAATCTATTTAAAGGGGCTCAATGCTGATTGATGATTGAATGGTAGGATTTCCATTTGGGAATATAACCATTGCTTGTTGTATGTTTCCTTTGATAGTTAAATTACCGGCTATCAAAGTTTTTGACCATTTTTCCATTGTCAATACAGAGAGACTGGGATCAGATCTATTATCTGAAAACCACTCCGTATGGGCATGAGCGTTGCGAATCAAATATGCTGAAGACAGTTGAAGATGGAGTTTATGCAAGGGTTGTTCTGTTTACAGAATAGTGCCTTCGGTTTGTCCAGTCCCAGGACAACTTGTATGGACGGATGTCTGACAGAGTATATATGATAGATCGCGTAAGTTGATCTCTTCAAACGTATTTACATTTGGTGGTGGAGAAATTCGTTTTTCTTAGCTTTATATCCGTGGTATTTTTGGGGAAATCAATTTGTGATTTGGTAGGTATGACGATGTGGCATTCAAAGTGAATGGTGGCCAGGTGAACCAAAAGATACGTTATGACCTCAAGCCTCATACCGGGAAGTAACAAAAATCGGGCAGACAGCATGGCTATGTGGGTCGCCCCCATTAGGGTGTATTGTCACCATTTAGAGAATATTTATATTTGTTACTTCTTTTCGCTTCTGTTTCTACCGGGAACGGTTATGTTGCTAGCAACCGTAGGCGACAATATATTCGATACACTTAAGAGAAATGAGTGGTCGGTTATGTGTGGCCGATGTTGCAAGACGTTTTTGTTGAACCCAGTGTATTCCTCTCTAGTGATACACTATCGGCAGGTGGTTCCATACCTTGTCATAGTCAGAATCCAATCTCCAATAAGCTCCCGCGGTTTTGATTGTATACTATATATGTAGAGCGTGAGATGCAAGCGTTCTACTAGATTTTATTTACTTGTGATTAGACACTATTATAATATCAGAAAAGTATTGATTTTGTAAATGTTTTGGGTTATAGTAAGGTAAAAACCGTTCATGTTTATGTGTGGGCTGGTCTTACTATTATCCTTTCTTTCAAAAGGATTTTTCAAAGTTAAACCGAATGGTTGGAGTTTACTCACACTAGTCTCATGACTAACCCAGAGTTTATTTTGTTTTGTTTTCCCTAAACTCTCGGGTGCCCAAATTTGTACGGGAAGTCAAGTTGTTAGGATTTTACAGATACTTGGAGGAGCTTGGAGCAAGAGGCTTCAACACTAGTTATATATAGAGTTTATTTCCGCTGCGATATACATGTGATGTACTATGATGATATATGTAAGTACAAATACGGTTTGTATTTTAAAGTTATGTTATGTATTATATTTTATCCATTCCGCTGTGAGAATCGTGCTTACTCTGGTTCTGTTCTATTGTGATATTCTTCTTCTTCTATTCTAACTTTATTTTTTTTTCTATTTCTCATCTTCTAACTTCTTTCTATTAATGATCAGGCATTTCTGGAACTTGAGAAGTTGACATAGTGTTTTATGTCGATTTTCAGGATCGAAAACCCTGGGTCGTTACAACATGTTAAGCATTGGTATATATACCTTACATAAGATAAAATTTAAGTGATGTGGGACTAAGATAAAATTTATTTATCTCATTATGCGATTGAATACCCAACAGATTTTATTTGCAGTCAATGGGCTAAACAACTCCCCAACACCCCCTCAACCCCCACCCCTTCATATTTTCAAAAAAAAACCTAAACAACCATTTCATACGACTTCCTTTTTTATTTACTAATCCTGCTCTTTTAGTATAAACATGATTAACAGTCTGTATTACATATGGAAATTCATAGTTGTTTATTAATTTATATAAAACTTTTGGTAGCCTTTTAATAACTTTCTTAGGTTGACATTTGGAAAAAATCCCAACAACAATCCTAACTGCATATTCTTTTAGTTGTGAAGGTTTTAATCTATAAGAAGAAGTACATACTCAATTGTGAGAACATGTTGTTGCATTACTTTTTGGTTGCCGATTCTTTTTTTTGTCTAAATATTTTAATCCCATTTTCGTCTCATTTTAGCAGCAAGACAATGAAAATACAGTAACGAGCAATTATAGAGTAGAATGCACTATTTTATATAATTTTTGAAAGGTAGAATCTATTCTTAGTATTCGGTTTTTTGTTAATTTTGATGATGTTATAAGAAAGTCTAACTGACGCTTTGATTTTATGTTAATTAGTATATAAGTTACAAGCATGGCTTTATGCCATCACTAAAATAAACAATCAGGGTGACTAACTGTAAGAAATTACACAATACATGTTATTACCTTCTATCTTTGTAATTTAGTTGGATAAGTGAGCTTCTTTGGTTTCATCTTGCATTTTTTAAGTTCAACGTAACTGAACTGTATTCATTGTTCTTAGTTTGATAAGGATGAAAGTGGCGTTGCTTTTTTCCCTATTGGCCTTTGTGAGCTAGATGTCAAACTCAGAAGACATTATCATACTATGTCAAGTACTAAAGTCCAAGTGGTTAAGATACTTCGACATAATGTAAGATTTTGTGGGTTCGAATCCAACTTTGCGTGAATTAACCCATTTGCCATGTAGTATGTTATATACTACCTAGACTTACATATAAAATACCTAATTTCAAAAAAAGTTAGATTTCTACATGATTAGCTGGATCTAGCTCAAAAAAACCAATGCCTATGAAGGTTCTAGTACGAGCTATACAGTATTTGTGTCTTATCATAGAATCTGGTGATTACTTCTGCACAGTTTCAACATTTTTTATAGCAAACAATGAGTAAGTTTTTTATCGGAATGTTCATTGAAAATAATTATTTCTTTAAATAGTGGTCGCTTGATAACCATCCACTATAATTTGCATTTAAAATCATTAAACTGATGAACGCTTCACTGAGGCTAATGTTGGTAAAATCGTATAACCTTTTTGATATAAGCATGTTAATATTATTTGCATAACAAGTACGCATGTACACTAATCAACAACTACATATAAACTGCAACGACATCACTGTTCACAATTTGTACAGTTTACGTTCCATTCCAATTAGTACAGTCCAAAGTCATAATAGTAGGGCTACACTTAGGTACTGTTTGTAGACATAACGGGGCAGTTGAAGTTAGCATTTGCGTATGATGTGTAGACGCATTAGGCACATCAAAGGTGGATCCCAATGCTTGGGCCCATTGAAATAGGGCTGCATAAAGTATGGGTTAGGTCGGGTTAGACCAAATACTTCATCCGACCTGCATAGGTATGAGTTTAAGGTAGTTCAATCCGTATCCGACCTTATATGAGGTTGGATATGGGTTGGGTTGAGGGATGAGTCAGGTTGGGTAGGGTTGCTTAAATATAATTAAAAAATGAGAATATGAGGGGATTTTTTTTGAAACAATATTAAAATATTCAACATAATATATCCGATTTTAGCTAGCATAATGCATTTAAAATAACTGATTCATTATAAGACCTATTTTATTAAAATTTCATTGTAAAACACATCATATGAAATTAATTTACTATATAGTAGAACAAGTGTTTCCATTTAAAATACATTAAAATGCTCTTTAAAATATATTTTCCAAAATCTATTTAGTTTGGATTGACTTGAAATATGTTATTTTGTATTTTTACTATATAATACATTAATATTACTCTAGGATTATACTATTTTAAATTTAAGTGGGCTGGTATTAAATTAATTTTTTAATATAGGGCTGAGTTGGGCTAAAATAAGATTGGGTTGGACAAAATATCAAACCCGACCCGTATATAGTATGAGTTATAACCCATATCCAATCCGAACTAGGAAGGGTTGGGTTTATGTGGGTTGGTGGATTGGGTCGGATTGGATATGTGTTGTGTGCAGCCCTACGTTCAAATAAAATGATGGAAAGGAGCTATTTGCATCAGATGCATCAGATGCGTCAGATGTCGTCTGACGCAAATGCATAATTCCCAACGTCTGTTTTCCAACCCTCTAATCTTCACTTCCTTTTTTGTGTCGTATAGTGATGATTCTGATCTCGAAGATTTGCAACATTTACAAGATATCATCTATATTCGACAATACTTGGAAAATAAGAGACCAAAAAAAGCATAATACATGATTCTGAAATGTTTGGTATTACTTGGGTAAATGAAGTATTGACCGGACGTGCAGAATGCAGTCAATGAAATTCCCGAATGAAAAGGCTCCGTTTCACTTTATTGTGCGAGCGGTTGGAGAATTATGGCTTGGAGACAATTAGGAACATAACAGTAAGGGAAATATTAGCTATTTTCTTGTATATCACTGTTTTGGCTCTTCCTACATGGCAGGTTGCTAAACGGTTTCAACGATCAAATGGTACGGTTTGTCAACTATTTCATAGGGTATTGAAATTTGTTCTGTTATTGGCAATGGATATTATTAAGCTGATAGATACCCAGTTTAATAGAATTCCGAAACAAATTCGTTCACCACCACGATATTATCCATTTTTTTAAAAATTGTATTGGAGCTATTGATGACACACATGGAATGGCTCATGTTACTCAAGCGGACATGCAACGATTTTTAGGAAGAAAAGGATTTCCTACACAAAATATAATGGTTGCATGTGCATTTAATTTAACTTTTTCGTTATTACCAGCAGAATGGAAAGGAACAACCAATGATGCTTAATTCCCTCGTGATGTTATAAATACTCCCGGTTTGAGTTTTCCTTATTCACCTACCGAACAATATTATTTAGTTGATTCAGGACATCCACTAACGGAATTGTAACAACCTGGATTTTCAGAACCAATTTAAATTTTTTATTTTAGCTATTTTAATGGATTTTGAATATTTAAAATGATTTATTTTAAATAATAACGATAAATTTATTTAAATAGAAGTTATAATGTACAAATTTATTTTAATTATAAAACGAGATTGAAATGGCGCGTTAGTTCAAAAATTCAATTTCAAATTTCAAATGAACGTACATGATTCAAAATAAATCGGATTTCAGTAAAACAAGAAATATTTGAATCTGTTTAATTATATCTTTTTAACGAATGTAAGAAACTGAGATTTCATAATATAAATTAAAAGTTATGCCCAGTTTAAAATTCAGAATAGTCGCTATGGAATTTATAAATATTTTAATATAATATATAGTCCTTAAAAATAGCCATTTTGCAAACAACATCCGTTTTCGACGAAACCACTTTTGTTGGATCCGGACTGTCAAATTATTGCTATAATCCAATTTTCTTAATTTTTGGAATTGATATGTGAGCGTGGTGAATTTAAACGCATTTGGTAATTTCAGTATTTTATCAACTGGAAAATGACCGTTTTTCAATCAGTCTCCAAATTCGACAAAATTAGTTTTGCTAGGACTGTATCATCAAAACATATCTAGATTTATTTTTCCAGAATTTTTTGAGTCAGTATGTGTCCCCGGTAAATTAAAATGTATGTTGAAATCAATTTTGAACGTTATATTAATTTATATTTTAATTTTGATGAAAACTGATCGAAATAGTCGAATTGGCTTACGGGACATATCCCATTATGTTCGAAATAGGGGTATTTGGCTAGGGGCGATAGTCATTCGGTTTAAATTGGAGTTCGTGACATAAAACAAGTTACTTTCGAACTAAAATATTATTGAAGAAAAATATAAAGGGCTATATATATTCAAACCCTAACCTAACCCTACCCCATTTGTTCAGCGCCGCCAGCTTCTAATAAACGACCGATTACGCTCCAAATTAAATCCTCCAAAAACTTCCAATCCTCTTACTAAATCGACAAACTCCAAAAGGGAAGATTCTTCATCTCAGTGAGCTCGTTATTTTCGATGGCTATGATGGGGTGTTAGTGGCGGTGGTGGCCAAGACGACGCCGGGAAGTCGTGGTGTTCGAATGGTTTTATGGTGAGGAGGAGTGGGCCGAGTTAGCCGTGGTTCATGGGGAAGGTGCGGTTCGCGTGGGGGATGGACGTGGGGGTGGCCGATCATCATCACGGTGGTTGTGGAGGAGGCGCGGAGCAGATTTTCTTATCGGGGGTTTTCTAGTTTTAAACGAAGAAGATGGAAAACTAACGGCAACATTTGGTTAAGTGTTGTTAATTATTAATTATAGTTTAAATTAATTTAAATAGGTAGTTAACATATAAATTATCATATCTTGTACAAACAGCAATGGAATTTGACGAGGTTGGAACCGTAAAATTGAGATCTAGTCCATGAAACTGACCAAAATAGAAACCGAGCAAATTAGAATTTCAGGCAAATTAAAACCCGAATGGAAATAAAATCATCAGTTAAAGAATGATGGAGTGGATCCCAATGTGAGAACTCCTTCTCACTCTAATTATTTTACCGTTAAATATATACTAGGATGCAGACGGGTATTAGAAGCCCCCGACACCATTTATTGTACAAACCATGGTTGTTTGTTTAGATTGAATTGATTTTATTGTGTTTATTGAATAAATGAACTGTATAAAATATTCATGTGTTGAAATAAATATTTTATCGTTAAAAATACAATTTTTAACGTATATATGAACGACATAAAATTCTTCTGAAGTGAATTTAAATATTCATTTACAAATCAGATGGTTCGTTTATGTGCACCTATTTTTCTGATATTGATTGGGACGATAAATTTTACACATCGCCCAACTGCACAAATAAAGTATTTTTTGTTTGAAAACCCCAGACCGGTATTGAGTTGATATTTGACATACACTGATCCCAATAATTAGTGGTATGTCAATCGATTGGTTGACAGGCTGTGATGAGCATTAATTATTTATTTTAACGCTTATACAGTTGTAAATTGCACTATGTATGATGGTTGATTGTGTATCATTATTGTTATGTATATGTGTTGTATGAAATCCATATAAATAACATTATATGGTAGTTGATTGGGTCTGATTCCAATTCAGAAAGAAACGAATATTTTAAAATAACGAATATTTTAAAATAATATTCAGTAAAGGATTAAAACGTGAATTTGATGTCCAATTTTGGATGGTCACAAAATTATTGAAATATGTGAAGTCGTATTGATTAGATATGCTCCATTTCAGTGCGAACGATATTTAGATCGATTTTATTCATTTTTATAATGAATATCGAAAAAGAATTGATTTCAAATTCTGATATTTTGAAAATATTATCATATATATATTATAATGATAAGGAGTATTCAATTTTGATTTAAAATTGAAAATGAAGTTAAAATCGTTTTAAAACGAATTTATAAACGATTTATAAAATACGATAAAAATGGAAATCGACGAAATATGTATAATAAATATTATATATTTTTAATGGCCTGAATAGAACACACCGCGCTGCGACCGTTCACGAATTTCGACCATTGACTTCGAATTGACATTACGGGAGATTCGACTGTCGAATTCTCCTAAAACCAGAACTATTGGGTTCGTATCGAAAAGAGCTTTCCATTGAATATAAGAGATTTGGAATCTAACGGTTGGATTCAGAATTATGTCCAAATCAAATTTGGAAAAGGTCGCTATGGATGCAGTTCGGTGGCCGTTATTGAAAACCGACAGTATGGGCCTTGATAAAATATTAATAATTTGTGTAAAAATAAAATAAATGATTCGGAAAGAATTTGGATGAAAAATACACGTTTGTAAAGATAAAAGTATATTTTTATCAAATTGAACTAGTTAATAACTAGAATGTTAATCCAATATTTTAAATAAATAAATTGGATTTGAAATGGTTTTGATTTAACCAGAATTTTCCAATATATATAAACTGAAATAGATTTGAATGGAAATTATCTTCGGATATTTCGATATTGAATTTCGTGATTATACAGATATTGTTGAGGAATTTGGAAGATATATAAATATCGTTATTCCCAATACGATATTTGTTGGTTTCAGAATTTGATATTTAATATAAGCCGATATAATTTCTATTTAGAGCCTTGTATTTAATATCGAATTGGATTTCGCGTTTGTCGTGAATGGTGTCTTAAATAACATTGTTCTTAAACCCCGTGTGAAAAGAATAAATCTTTTAATTAAGATTATTATAGTTTCCAATTATATTTAGTAATTGGATTAAAATGGAATGCGAATTGGGTTTATTATGAACTGTGTTTTTAATGACATTCGTTCTTTAACCCGATTAACAGTGAAATATGATTTGGAATTTATAAACCTTTTATTAAGATTTAATGGAAATTTTCCAAAGTAAAGTTTTCCAATTTAATATATTAAATTGGAACTGAATGGTATTCGATTTGATGATAATCGAGATATGCTTCTGTGGAGGAAGACTGTTACTTTATAAGGAATTTAAAAGGCTTTGTCATTATTCCATTTATATTATAAGTCAGATACGGAAATTGATATCGATTATATATTGATCTGTTTCCCGTGAAGATTCCATAATAAATGGAATGTGATTTTGGGTTTATCGTGAACTGTGTTTTAAATGGCATTAGTTCTTTAACCCAGTTAAAGATAAGATTAATTTCTTAACTTTGATTAATCATAAGTAATGATTTTTGAGATTAAAACTGAACTAGAGTTAGAATGAATCTTTAATTAGATTAAAATGTGAATGGGATAATTAAATTTATCGAATTCATGAAATGATCGAGAATGGAGTATCACCTGTTTTACTCTAGGCGATAGTTAAATCTTTAATTAGATTTGAGTGTGAAATGATAATTAATTTTTACCGATAACACTGTGGTGCTAGATATGGAGTATTACCAGTTTTGCTCCATGGGATGAATAGGCTGGGATTGGAAAATAAAATAAATGATTACTTCGGAAAGGTTCGCTAATCCCGACTAGTTTGGAAAACCTTAATTTGGTTTAAATTGTGAAAAGAATATTTGAATAAAAGAATATTCTAGATTGGAATGAGGCGTATATTGTGTTTTTATATCACTTGTTTATAAGATACGCGAGTTATTCGGAAAGGCCGGGTTTATCCCATTCTGAATAACTGATACGACCATAAGTCGACGATGAAGACGGTGGTTGAAGACCGGAGTTCTTCACATCGTTTGGATGATTACTGATGTCTTGATTGGGATGTACACCCAAGACGAGGTAATAAGTGGTGATCATCCAGATGTACTAGGAGATCGATTGGATATTCGAGGGCCTCTCTCATGTAATGGACATATGAGACGAGGAATAAGGTTCCTCCGGTTTCGTTCAAACCCATAATGGACTTGCAAATGGATAGTGTACCTGACATTGTATTCCTTTATACTGTATTCATTGATCTCTGCTAAATATATATCTGTTTGGTGGTGGAGAATTTATTCTCATGCTTAACTCCCTTCTCTGAGACGTATGAGCTTAGAGGTTATATATTGGCAGAAATCAGTGGTACGGTATGGATTGACTCTGTAGCATGCTGAGATGCATGTGATCAAGGCTTTTTTTTAAAAGAAGAGCCTTGTGGTTGATGATTAAAGCACGACTTTAAATAGCATAGCTTTGTGTAGCGTTAATTCGCGAGCTTCACATCCCGGTATGAACCTAAAACGGATGAGGAACATATGGCAATGGACATATGTTAGTTTCTAGCTAGGAGTAACGTCATGGTATAGAGCCTAGACTGTTTACTCATGTGCATATTGCTTATTATTACTTGATGGAAGGCGAGGTACCTTGGATATATCGGTCACTACGTGATCGATGGATATATCGATCACTACGGGATCGATGGATGTTATGGTCGATATACTAACCAGATTTTATGCCTTATAGGGCAGGCTAACATATAGTCTATGGTATTACTAATCATCGACTGGTGACCGGCCATACGACTAACCGCAGGTGCAGTTGCGGTTGTATCCTGAGGCTCGGGCCAGAGAGTCTCGATTCAGTAAGGATGATCGCTTGCCTTGGTTCATAGATGGAAACTCACTTTCCAATACGTGATTTCACGATTTTAATTGTAAATATATATTTGGCGACATAATATTATGGTACCTACGCCGCCTATGATTGATACATTTATATTCGAAGTTGATTTCTTCACTTATAGTAATAATAAAATATGAAATTTCACGTACCAAGCATTTTTGGCTATTACAAGGTAAAACTCTATCCTCGACTGCGTTCATTGTGTGATGGGACCTGAGTCTTATAATAGCTTCATTTTTATGTTTAGCATTGCGCTGTATGTTTTATGCACTGGTATTTTTGGGGTTAAACCCGTTTCGTATTATACGGCGTGGTTCTTGATTTATCTAACTTTGAAATCAAGCTAATAACCGTTTTAGTTCTCACACCAGTCCCATGACTGACCTGGAGTTTATTGTTTTAACCTAAACTCTGGGTGCCCATATTTTCCACACAGACAGCTAGTAGTTTTGGTTTTACAGATATTATTCTCATAGGATCCTGGATTTACAACTGGAACTATATTCGGAAAGCTCTGTATCTGTGTATTTCTTTCAGTTGTGTTATGTATTATTTTTCTGCTGCTATGTATTTAAATGTAATTTAAATCTCTGATATTTTCTAATGTATATCATTTATTCATACTCTATTATATTCTTGTACTCTGATGTAAATTGTTGTAATAGAATTGAAATGTTCTTCTATTTGTGTTCTGATTGGCATGTTCTCAACTCAATCCGCCTTCTTCCGTCTCTTCGGAGATAGAGGGAGTTTGGGTCGTGTCGGCTTGGTATCGGAGCTTTGGTTTACAAAGCTCGAGAACATGACACATTAGAACCAAACGAAAGAATTCATCATAGATTGGATTAGTAATATCGAATAAGAACGACTCATTAGAGATAGGGTTAGTAGTACTCTAGAATGAGTTCGAAGGGTGTTATTTACAAAATAAAAATGAAAACGATTTTAATTTTTGAAAATTAAATCTTATTATTCATATTTGAATATTTATTTTAAATTGATTTGGACTACTAGTATAAGAGGATTTTGCATATACGTCTCGCGAACGTATATTTGAAGTCTCAAATATACCGGGTAGATATAGAATCACACTCTAGTCGCCCGGAGATGATACTGGTGATTGACATGCCATCACCAATATTTGCGTTCGAGTTTCGAAAGTGGGATATCTATATATTTCCAATTGACTGGTGCGAGGACCAAAATATAGTTAGAATATGTTGTGAATTGGCATCAATAATGGATTTTTGAATATATAGAAGTTATATGTTTAAAAAGTTAACCAAGTAATTGATTGCTGGTTGTGATGTTTGATTATTAGTATAACTAATAAAAATATTGGAATGATAATTAATTTAACCAATATGTGAATGAATGGTAAATTTAGCCAAATCGAATCAAATATTGAACTGAATTGAAAATTGTTTGAAATTGCATACATGTACATATATATATGTGTGAACAGGTCATAGCAAGGACGCTAAGAAGAGGAATAAAATTGTGTGCCCGACAAATAGGTACATATTTACTGTATTTCTTGGGTTTGATGATTTTATGAGCCAATTGGCTAGCCCCTTGGCTTTTTCTTTTTCTTTTGGATTGATGAGAGCCCTGTGAGGCAAGTTGCGGTTTCAAATATCAACCCGTATAAAAGAGGTTAAGGCAAAAAATTTCGAAAATTTAAGGTGTTAGCCAAATTTTTGAGAAATTGGAAAGTACTTAGAAACTGAAAAGTTGAAGAATGAAAGCCAGAATGAAAGTTGAGTTGTGTAGTGTCCCAAAATTCCAGTCTAATTTGAGCTGACTAAATAACACAAGTCCAAACCACATTACAGTGGAAATCAGAAAACTAATAGAAAGAAAACAGAGGGCAAGGAAAGATAAGATAGAAACTCAGAATAGAAGAAGAAGAAGAAGATAAAACATCAGAGTAACACGAATCTCACAGCGGAACGAACAACATATAATAGATACATATCCTTGAGATAAAATCAGTATATGTATACAGTAACATTATCAGAGTACAACACTTACAACACAGCAGAAATAACTATAGATATATAATCCTGAAGCCTCCTATTCCATGCTCTCCAAGTATATCTGTAAAATCCTGACTACTTGACTGCCTGTATAAAATTGGGCACCCAAGAGTTTAGGGAAAACAAAACAAAATAAACTCCGGGTTAGTCATGGGACTGGTATGAGTAAAACAGTTTAAAACAGTTTGAGCCATTAAAGGATATCTCATAAGACCACGCCATATAACGGAACGGGTTTTTCCCTTATGAGAATCCAAATAATCTTTATATCAAAACTCATTGATATTATAATAATGTCTGTAACACCCCACCTCCGCCAGGGTGGCTCTCGCAAGCACTCTGACTTTGGAGGGGCGTTTGAATCAGGTAAACATGCATAATGATATATCAAGGCAGAACAAGAACATATGTATATATGTAAACAGAGTAAATAAGATAAGTAAAACAGCGGAAGATTTCAAACTATTTCAAAACAAGTCTGGTACAACATAATGTCAACTTTCCAAATACACAAGTCTAGATAAAAACAACATTACTGAAAAACTGAAATACATAAGTACTATCCCCAAAATAAGTGATAACCATAGCTAGCTTCATGTCAAGACCGTACATGAGCTAAAATCCCACAAGCAAGCGATCAGAAATCCAAGCTAAGCTCCAATATTCCAACCCTGAGAACCTGGGGGGGGGGGAGAACGGAAGAAAAGAGGCGAAAGAAAAACAGGTCAGTCAAAAAGACTGAGTAAGCCCTACTACAATCAATGTAAACTGATAAAGTTAACTGGCATGAGAAGCAGGGATGAACATAAGGATAACAACATACTAGCATGATGATTAACTAACAAGGTAGATAAAGGTGTCATCGCATACTCAGGTTTAAGGTTTTTGCACCACAGGTGTACTAGCAAGCTAACATGACATGAATAAACAAGTATTGATCCCTTGGCCCAAGCTTTGGCCCAATAACATGAAATGACCCTAATACGAGGTCCAACCAAACGGTCTAATCGATCGGCTCCCTAAGCCTAACTCGTCACGTGTTGGTGTCAATACGGCCCAAACATAATTGTAGTCGGACTGTGCCGGGTCCACCCTTCGGGTGTATCAAGCCCTAGGGTGTAAACCCCTGGACACCATAAACATAAGTGCACAGTCTCGATCTACTGGTACCCGTGCATGTTTTCCCCGGCTTCGGACTATGTGCACGACTATAGTCCGCCCGGAACTACACCGGCGTACCACTCTGCCGTCGTTTTTGGTCACTTACCTCAAGTCCAGTAATCGTGCCCCCTCCCTAGCCTAGTCCCTAGGGTCTTAATGATACAAACTTGGGATTACTGCTGGAGTGGACCCCCATTGCTAGGATTTTTAGTGGGTTAAGTACGGTTTAACCCTTTTACTAATCATGTATTAACTTGGTTAAGTGTAACGATGGGTTCACGACTTAACCCCGATTAATCCACCAAGCCCAAATTGGTCAAGTATTAAGTGGACCATGACTTAACCCTAATCATGAGGCATTAATTAATTTAATGTGCCTTAACCTATCACATTAGACCTTGTTGTGGTTACTAGTTAAGCCGGGCTGGTCCGGGTAGCTTTACATCACAACTTGGTCTAACCTCGGGTTCAAGGTACAACATGACCAACTTCTCACATTGGGTCCTATTGTTTGTAGCAACTAGTTAAGCCGGTCGGTTCCGGGTAGTTTTACGCCACAAACTCAACCCAACCTCGAGTGGGTCACACTTATATTTTCTAAGTGTCATGTCCATTATGTTTCCAAAACATATTACAAGTTTTCAAGCATTTGGGTAGACCTAACTTAATAGGTAAATTCCCAATGGGTAGACCTAACTTAATAGGTAAATTCCCAATCTTATGTTTTTATGTCTTTTAAGTTTACCCAACCCCAAACGCAATCCCATCGCTTACATATCGCAATAGCGCATAAAGGATAGAAAGAGGGAACTTGGCATAATCATGACATAAAAGTGTTGAAGCCACAAGTTTAACATGGTGGCATATGAAATGTACATATGTTCATATACTTGCATATTACATTTTTAGGCCTCAAAAGCATGCATAAAACCAAACTTAGCATATTGGTGATACATGGTGATAAATGACATGTAGAAATGGCCATAAGTTCGCATTTAGCCTCACATGCAAGTTATCATAAGAGATATGATAACTTACATGTTGCCAAAATGCAACCTTTAGCATAAAGCTTGAAGCTTTATGTTCATATACTCAAGGTAAGCTTGCATAACATGATGACATGAATAAAATGATCACCCCAAACTTGCATAACATACATGGCAAACTTGCATATCATAACATAGCAAACTTGCATAACATAACATGGCAAACTTGAATATAAACTTGCATATCATAACATGATAAACTTGCATATCATAACATGGCAAACTTGCATAACATAACATGATTAACTTGCATATCATAACATGGTAAACTTGCATATCATAACATGGCAAACTTGCATCATTCATTTAACTTTAGAGTTTAAATATGAAAGTAGAAAAGGGCTTACAAATTCTTATGAAGACACAAAAATATGACAAAGCCCTTATGCAATCAAATAGACCCAAAATGCAAGCTCTAATAGAAAAATCCTTGAGCCAAAATGATCAAAACCCTTGCTTTATGATGTAAATATGGAAACTTGACTTGAATGCAAGCTAATGACACTCATACAAGCTTGAAAACACTTGTATGCATTGAAAATCTCTCATAGAAATGACTTAGGAATTTCATGAAGAGAGTGGAGGCCATGAGAGGAATGATTTTGCCATAGTTTAGTTACTTGAATGAATAATGATGATTTAGGGTTAGGTTAGGGGCTTATTTATAGAGATTAGGATTAGTTTCAACCTTAGGATTAAACCCTAATTCCAATCTCAGCCCTTAAAACCGAATCTGGCCCCAAAACCTAACCAAAACCCCAAAATGGTGCACCAGGCAAAACTGCCCGGCTGAACCAGGTCGACAGCCAAGTCGACAGGGCTGTCGACTTGGGTCCAACCAAGTCGACTGCCAAGTCGACAGGCCTGTCGACTTGGTTGGCTTGGCGGGAAATTTCCCGCCTAGCCTTCCAGGCCCGAAATTCGAAATTTGAACTTGAAATTCAAATCTGTTTTGAACTTGAAATTTTCTGAAAACTTCATTGGGCCTTAATCGGGTCATACGGACTCCGATTTTCGAAAACTCGGACTCTATTTCGCGTATTTTTCCGAGACGAACGCAACAGCATAGCCCGTTTCCCTTGATTCAGATTTATAGATTAAATTCTGCCTCGATTTACGTTATAACAGGTTATTGAAAATACGGGTTGTTACATTCTCCCCTCCTTAAAGGATTTCGTCCCCGAAATCTTCAAGTTAGGAAGAACGTATCCTACCATCCAACATCCATCTACTCAAAACATCATCCACGAGCAATCATTGTCCTTACAAGATTCTAAATGTTGTATGAACATATGCAAAGGTGTGTGTATATGTACTTATCTAATGCAAATATCATCAATGCAAATTATGTTAGTGAAATGAATCGATATGTATGCAATTCCTAACATAATGTATAACATCTATATGTGTGCACATAACATACATCCATATGCAACATCCATGTGATAACACAAAAATTTTCATCCATGAATAAGCATAAACACTCATGCATATGCAATATGAGGAGTGTGTGAGCCGATCTAGTGCCTAACGTGTATAATGCATCCACGAGTAACCACTTGTAAACACTTGCAACCACTTGCAACCATCAAGCATAACATGTTTCAAACACATGTTTCATCCAAAGGGTTTCTACCTAAGGTTCTCATGACAAGATTAACATGATAAACTAGATAATCAAGACAAACATGGATAGCAAAAGATATGCTACAAAGAGATCGGGAAGATAAGCAGGATATACTCCTTTCGGATTACAAGAAATCCCTTCCTAACCCAACCCATATTCTATAAAAGCCCAAAAGGTTTAGTCAACCTAACGGACCCCTTCAAACCCTGACATGTATTACTAACCGATGAGTCATACCCCCTTATGGAGTTTACAACAGAAATGGGATCGAGAACGGGACCGAGAGGATATATGTAAAAAGATAACATGCGAGTAAGTTCCACCGGAAAACAAGGATCAAGGATATGCTCTTAAAAAGAGATATGATGCGCGTATCTAGCCTTCAGTCTTCTAAGTCACGTTTCCTTGAGCTTAACTCCACTGTGCTTTGACCGTCTTTTACCTCATGATTTCTTAGCTTCTTAACTCTTATTTCCAAATATGAGTTGGAACCCCTTTCATTGTCGCCTCTCGTCTTCCTCTTTCACTTACTCTTCTATCATTCTTGGCTTAAACATAACTATGACCTCATGGTTTCATGCAAGCTCTCCAAAATTCACCAGTGAATCCTGGATCTCGTTTACTTACTATAAAGTATTCCACGCAGCAGAACTTTTCTTGGAAATACCAATCCACGTTGCCAATTGCTCTTACTAACGTGATTTTCTATAACTCATGCTTGAACGAAATGAACCATCCGCCTGCGAATGATCGGTCGTACTTAGATTCAGTTGCTTGCCCATGACTTCCCGTAGACTATTCCAAAACTGGCTAGTGAAAATTGAGTCATGGTTACTAACTATCCTTTAGGGAACCTCGTGCAACCGCTTTATTTCTTGAAAGTAAACTGTCGCTAGTTATGATGCAGTCCTTTCGCTCTTTACCGGAGTGAAATGAGCACTCTTCGTGAGTCTACCTACTATGACCCACATGCTCTTATTCCCTTTCTTGATCTAGGCAGTCCATCCACGAAATCCCTCGTGACGCTTTTCCTTCTTCCATTGCGGGGACCTCCAATGGATATAATAGCCCACCGGGCTTCTATGACTCGGCCTTTAACCTGTTGGCACAACATGCACCTTGGGACAAACTCGGCCACCTCCTCGGGTGATGTGCGTCTTCAAGAACCTTCTTTCTCTCATCGCGTCTTAGCCATCCCTTGTTATCAATAGCGAGGTGTCTTAACATCTCGCCTCGAATCAACTTGTCCATGATCTCGACTAACTGCGGGTCTTCTTTCTGTGAAGTCCCTACTTGATCCAGAAGGGTAGGTCTAAGCTCAAGGGACGCTAACTAACTAATTAAACTGAGAGAACTTCTTACTTCAATTGTCCTCGTCGGAGCTTTTCGGTTTTGAACCGCGACCACTTTAGCGGGATCCACCGCTAAACCTTGCTTAGAAACTATGTGCCCAAGAAATCTAACTCCTTTTTCTCCAAAATGACATTTGGAGGACTTGGCTTCCAACTGATGGGCTCTAAGCGTATCCATCACCTTCACGAGATGCCTTGCGTGCTCTTCCTCATCCTTGGAGAAGATCAGAATATCATCTACGAAGACTACCACAAACTCGTTCAGGAACTCCCTAGACACCCTACTCATCAAGTCCACGAAGTAGGCGGGTGCATTAGTCAAACCGAATGGCATGACTAGCCATTCTAAGAATCCATCTGGAATTTTGAACGCAGTTTTGTCTATACTATCTTCAGCTACTCTGAGCTGATGGAATCCAGTAGCAAGATCAAGAGGGAACAGATGTTCCTACAAGCTGAACAAATCATCGATCCTTGGTAATGGTTGTCTATTCTTCTTGTTCAACTCACGATAATCAACACACGGGCGAAGCGAACTGTCCACATTAGTAGCGCATACTACTAGAGCACCCTCCTCGGAAATGCTTCATCGTATGAAGTTCTTCTCAAGCAACTCCTTGACTTGCTTTCTTAACTCTCATCTCGCGGGACCATGTGCCTAACCGGCCACGTAACTGGCTTGGCATTATCAACCAGATAAATGCGGAAATCAATCTCTCGCTTAGGGGTAACCCCCCCTTCACTTCACCCAAGATATCAGGATATTCTCGGACCACCCTCACCGATTGCAAACTATCGATAGACGAGTTGAGGGGTTCAAGATAACACAACATGACGGGACCCATAGGGTTACAAGAAATTTTTAGGGTATTACCGAGGCGAGTCATGAGCCTCACAACCCTATGCTCAAAAATCAAGGATGGCTCCAAAACTGGACAACCCATCCATGCCCAAAATCAACCCATACCCCATGAAACCGAGAATATAAGCATCACACGAGAACTCTACACTAAAGATAGAGATTTTCAAATCCACGTAGATAATAAACAAATGGGCGGAAACCCCAATTGGATTTGAAACACACACGGGATCATTAACTAGACTAGTACTTAGGTGCAAACTTTCAACTAGATCAGATGAAATAAACTATGCGATGCACCAAAATCAAACAAAGTACAAATAGGAAAATCAGAAATGTAAACAAGACTTTTAACAGAAACACTACCTCGATCAAGAGCTGGAAGAACGATGTTGAGGGGGTGAACTCGCCTTTCAGACGGTCTTGCACACTGAGTCTGACCTTGCCCTTGCTTCTTCGGGCAATCTTTGCTGAAATGTCCAAACTCACCACAACGATAGCATTCACCACTCTTCCTTTTCCTCTTCTTACAATCCTTAATAAGATGCCCAACTGAACCGCAATAATGGCACTTCCTCTTGTCGTTATTGCCCTTGTTGTTGTTCCCCTTGTTGCCTTGACTCTTGTTCTTGTTCTTATTGCCTTGACTGCTCTGACCGCTTGGATTACCCTGATTTCCTTTCCACTGGGAATCAGTCTTCTTGGCTTGAGTATCATTCATCTTGATCTCCTTCTTGTCACTCCTATTCTCTTCATTGAGTAGGGCCATATTCACCAAGCTCTCGAAAGTTGCCCCCAAGGGTATATGAGTCATGGCTAAACCATGTAATGGCTCGTTTAATCCTAGAGCAAAGTATAGGGCCTTCTTCCGAGCTGTGTTAACCAAGTCTAAACCGACCCGAGCCAGTTGATTAAACTTATCTATGTATTCCCTAATAGTCATGTCCCCTTGCTTCAGTGATAGGAATCTTAGTCCAAACTTTCCCCGAAAGTCATCCCAAGTCTCAATTGGCCTAGTAGCGGTGGTGACCACCCACCAACGTGCAGCTTCTTCCTTTAGCAACCACACTGCTAATAAAACCTTCCTACGGTCATCTATATCAAAGAAGGCAAAAAGATCTTCGGTTTCTTTCAACCAATTCCTTGCCTCTACATAAGTCTCAGTGCCTTGAAAGTTCTTGCCACCCATTGCTTTGAAATCTTTGCAAGTCTTTGCGAAGTCAGCTTGAGGATGTTGAGGGGGGAGGAAGAAGAGGAACCTCAGCGATAGGAGGAGGAGGAATATCAGCGACAGGAGGAGGAGGAACATTAACTACCGGAGGAGGAGGAGGAGGAACGTCGGCGGGGCCGGCTTCGGTCGCCCTAGCCTCCAAAAGTCTCCTATACCAAACAGGTACGTGTACTCCCTCCGAAATAGCAAAGTTATCAGCCATACTGAAAACGAAGAAAAAAGATAGATTCAGAATGGAGAAAAACGAAGGAATTTTGCTAATGGCTTTTTGGGGAATAGCCTTTAAAATAAACTAGACTTTTCTTTGGAAAATATTTTATACTTGGTTTTGAAAATAGTTTTCCAAAAGTTTTTTTTAAAAAAAAACTTTTTGTCCCTTCTCGTAAACCATATGCTCTGATACCAAATGTAACACCCCACCTCCGCCAGGGTGGCTCTCGCAAGCACTCTGACTTTGGAGGGGCGTTTGAATCAGGTAAACATGCATAATGATATATCAAGGTAGAACAAGAACATATGTATATATGTAAACAGAGTAAATAAGATAAGTAAAACAGCGGAAGATTTCAAACTATTTCAAAACAAGTCTGGTACAACATAATGTCAACTTTCCAAATACACAAGTCTAGATAAAAACAACATTACTGAAAAACTGAAATACATAAGTACTATCCCCAAAATAAGTGATAACCATAGCTAGCTTCATGTCAAGACCGTACATGAGCTAAAATCCCACAAGCAAGCGATCAGAAATCCAAGCTAAGCTCCAATATTCCCACCCTGAGAACCTGGGGGGGAGGGGGGGGGGGGGGAAACGGAAGAAAAGAGGCGAAAGAAAAACAGGTCAGTCAAAAAGACTGAGTAAGCCCTACTACAATCAATGTAAACTGATAAAGTTAACTGGCATGAGAAGCAGGGATGAACATAAGGATAACAACATACTAGCATGATGATTAACTAACAAGGTAGATAAAGGTGTCATCGCATACTCAGGTTTAAGGTTTTTGCACCACAGGTGTACTAGCAAGCTAACATGACATGAATAAACAAGTATTGATCCCTTGGCCCAAGCTTTGGCCCAATAACATGAAATGACCCTAATACGAGGTCCAACCAAACGGTCTAATCGATCGGCTCCCTAAGCCTAACTCGTCACGTGTTGGTGTCAATACGGTCCAAACATAATTGTAGTCGGACTGTGCCGGGTCCACCCTTCGGGTGTATCAAGCCCTAGGGTGTAAACCCCTGGACACCATAAACATAAGTGCACAGTCTCGATCTACTGGTACCCGTGCATGTTTTCCCCGGCTTCGGACTATGTGCACGACTATAGTCCGCCCGGAACTACACCGGCGTACCACTCTGCCGTCGTTTTTGGTCACTTACCTCAAGTCCAGTAATCGTGCCCCCTCCCTAGCCTAGTCCCTAGGGTCTTAATGATACAAACTTGGGATTACTGCTGGAGTGGACCCCCATTGCTAGGATTTTTCTAGTGGGTTAAGTACGGTTTAACCCTTTTACTAATCATGGATTAACTTGGTTAAGTGTAACGATGGGTTCACGACTTAACCCCGATTAATCCACCAAGCCCAAATTTGTTAAGTATTAAGTGGACCATGACTTAACCCTAATCATGAGGCATTAATTAATTTAATGTGCCTTAACCTCTCACATTAGACCTTGTTGTGGTTACTAGTTAAGCCGGGCGAGTCCGGGTAGCTTTACATCACAACTTGGTCTAACCTCGGGTTCAAGGTACAACATGACCAACTTCTCACATTGGGTCCTATTGTTTGTAGCAACTAGTTAAGCCGGTCGGTTCCGGGTAGTTTTACGCCACAAACTCAACCCAACCTCGAGTGGGTCACACTTATATTTTCTAAGTGTCATGTCCATTATGTTTCCAAAACATATTACAAGTTTTCAAGCATTTGGGTAGACCTAACTTAATAGGTAAATTCCCAATGGGTAGACCTAACTTAATAGGTAAATTCCCAATCTTATGTTTTTATGTCTTTTAAGTTTACCAAACCCCAAACGCAATCCCATCGCTTACATATCGCAATAGCGCATAAAGGATAGAAAGAGGGAACTTGGCATAATCATGACATAAAGGTGTTGAAGCCACAAGTTTAACATGGTGGCATATGAAATGTACATATGTTCATATACTTACATATTACATTTTTAGGCCTCAAAAGCATGCATAAAACCAAACTTAGCATATTGGTGATACATGGTGATAAATGACATGTAGAAATGGCCATAAGTTCGCATTTAGCCTCACATGCAAGTTATCATAAGAGATATGATAACTTACATGTTGCCAAAATGCAACCTTTAGCATAAAGCTTGAAGCTTTATGTTCATATACTCAAGGTAAGCTTGCATAACATGATGACATGAATAAAATGATCACCCCAAACTTGCATAACATACATGGCAAACTTGCATATCATAGCATAGCAAACTTGCATAACATAACATGACAAACTTGCATATAAACTTGCATATCATAACATGATAAACTTGCATATCATAACATGGCAAACTTGCATAACATAACATGATTAACTTGCATATCATAACATGGTAAACTTGCATATCATAACATGACAAACTTGCATCATTCATTTAACTTTAGAGTTTAAATATGAAAGTAGAAAAGGGCTTACAAATTCTTATGAAGACACAAAAATATGACAAAGCCCTTATGCAATCAAATAGACCCAAAATGCAAGCTCTAATAGAAAAATCCTTGAGCCAAAATGATCAAAACCCTTGCTTTATGATGTAAATATGGAAACTTGACTTGAATGCAAGCTAATGACACTCATACAAGCTTGAAAACACTTGTATGCATTGAAAATCTCTCATAGAAATGACTTAGGAATTTCATGAAGAGAGTGGAGGCCATGAGAGGAATGATTTTGCCATAGTTTAGTTACTTGAATGAATAATGATGATTTAGGGTTAGGTTAGGGGCTTATTTATAGAGATTAGGATTAGTTTCAACCTTAGGATTAAACCCTAATTCCAATCTCAGCCCTTAAAACCGAATCTGGCCCCAAAACCTAACCAAAACCCCAAAATGGTGCACCAGACAAAACTGCCCGGCTGAACCAGGTCGACAGCCAAGTCGACAGGGCTGTCGACTTGGGTCCAACCAAGTCGACTGCCAAGTCGACAGGCCTGTCGACTTGGTTGGCTTGGCGGGAAATTTCCCGCCTAGCCTTTGTGACGCCCCGCCCCGCACCAACCGACATTTACTCCAAAAGTGCGCTGTACACATGTCCAGTTAGCACGGAACGGGTCGCCAGAAGGAAAAGGAAGAAGGAAATGAACATACAAAGAACCTGTAGAATGTCTCACAGCGCATAGAACAAAATATAATAATAACATACTTGACATAAAACAGGAGAGACAGTGCATAAGCTGAAAATCAGAACTAAACATCATAGCAGCGGAAATCCAAAATACAGCTTATTACAACTTTCAAACTGTCTCAAAGCAAAAGTAAGATAAATGTGGCACACTACTAATGCCCAAGTAGCGACCACCAACGACACAGGGAGAATGTGCATATATATAAAATACGTGGAAGCCTCCTGCCCGCCTCCGAATCAGCTACTCGCACACCACCAGCTAACCTGTCTCTAGTCTGCTCGTGTGAGCACCCAGAGTAATAAGAGGAGACATAAAACTCTGGGTCAGACATAAAGCCTGGTATGAGCGATAAGCATCTAAAGTGAACAATAACAGGTAGACTAAAACATACCTGAACCTGGACCTGCAACCAAAGAGTTAGCACTACATACTGTACAACACTCTAAGGTATCATATCA
Source organism: Allium sativum (assembly GCA_030737875.1). NCBI lineage: Eukaryota > Viridiplantae > Streptophyta > Magnoliopsida > Asparagales > Amaryllidaceae > Allium > Allium sativum. The sequence goes on from CM060911.1 coordinate 198,916,727, forward strand.
AACAGTGTAAAGATACGGAGGTGGGGGAGGTGTGCATGTCATAATGATGGCAACCAATCAAGCATAGCATCCATCCTCACATCTCTCACTCAGTGCGTAAAGCATACGATATTCACCACTTCGATCACCCAACATTCCTTGCTACGATCACTTTGCCCCATGAAGTCATAAATGGCTTCACTGCACTGATAATGTAGCCACTAATTCCTCGCTATGTCCACTTGCCCCATGGAGTTATTCACCCCATCTGCGCTGGCTCATAGCCTTACTAATCCTCACTATGTCCACTTGCCCCATGGAGTTATTCACCCCATCTGCGCTGGCTCATAGTCTTACTAATCCTTACTATGTCCACTTGCCCCATGGAGTTATTCACCCCATCTGCGCTGGCTCATAGTCTTACTACGCATCACCTTGCCCCTCAGGTCATAATGACCCTACTGCACTGATAACGTAGTCTTGCTACCATCACTTTGCCCCTCAGGTCATAATGACCCTACTGCACTGATAAGTAGCCCATCATTCCTTTTTAGTGGTGAATCAAAGTTATGAACATCGACAACTCCTTAGCACACGTCCCGCAGCAAAGTCCAACCATGAAGTGAACTCATTGGTTCCCAACTGGTTCCGAGATCCTGAGCTCTAACTTCCATTTGGACTACCTTTGCATCTCGGGTTATTGGTCATCACAATCGAATCGGATCGGATCAGCCTTCACATTCTTCATCGGATCGGATCGGCCTTTGCATTCGGATCGGGTCGCTCCTCTTGCGTCGGATCGGGTCGTGGTCCTCCAGCTTGTGGCTCCTCTTCCTGATTCGGATCGGCGTCACCCCTTCGGATCGGATCGGGTTGCTTCTTCCGGGTCGGGTCTTCTGATCAGGTCGGATCGTCTCGCCTGGTACCCATCGACTCGTGAGCTCCCCACCTTCCTCTGGTTTGGATCGGAAATACTTGTTGGTTCGGATCGTGCTTCTACCACCGGATCGTGCCGCCTAGCTAAGTCGTGACCAACTCCTTCAAACGGATCGTGACGCCTATGCTGGAACGGATCGAGTCGCGCTCCCCTTCACCGATCCGATCCGGATTCTGGGTCATTTCCTGCATGTTTCCTGCGACTGTTTTTACGCCATTCGACGGCGTTTTCGACCAATCTAACACTTCTAAACAATCACAAAGCATACCATACAGTCATAGCAACATGCATAATCAACCACAAACATCAAAACATCAATATAATAGGTAAAAATGGATCAAACATACCAAAAATCCCATATTTCCCCTTAAGCATGTTTAGGTGAAACGAATGATAGGATTAGCAAAACTTAACCAAACTAACCCAAATTCATATCAGAGGTCTAAAACATCATTCCGAATTTTATAAATATTTTTCCGGAATTTTATCATGTTTAAATTCGCTAATTAGCACTAATCACTCCTAATTAGCCATAATTAGTGCAAAACTAAGCAAATCACTCACCTTAGCCACAAAATAAACCAAGATCTGAAATAATGCTCTGATTTGATGCGAATCCCAAGGCTAACAGCAGCTCTAAGGTTGTTTTGGTGAAGATCTTCTTTGATTAGGGGTTGCTAAGCCAAATCCTTGACCAAAAGATGATTTGGAGGTGATTTAGAGGTTGGAGGCCATTTTTAGGGATCCTTGGTGATAAGTGGAGGCTAGAAAACTGAAATGGAATGATTCTCCATCTCATTTCAGCCCTCCCATAACCCTAATCCCGAAATGGGTTATGGGCCTACTCACTAATCACCCGATTTGGCCCGGTTAAGCAGTTTTTCACCCTCCAAACCTTGTTTCAGCCATATCTCCCAAACGGTAAGTCCGTTTGGCTATTATGACCACTCTACGGAAAGAGAAACCATCAAACGAATCAAATGGAAGTGGTTTCAGGTCAAAATTCCTTTCCAATCAAAAGTTATGGCCAAAACAGTACCAACTAGGGGCAAAATAGTCATTTAAAAATCGACAAAAATCATGGACATGGGAAATGACTATAACAGATGTTTCCCAAAGTTACATGACCATACAACTTCATACGGGAAAGAAATAAATATTCTACAATCCTATGATGTGTAGAATACGGGTCGTTACACTCTTCCACCCTTAAGAAATTTCGCCCCCGAAATTCCCTAATCCAAACACACATAAAGGTCCCGCATGCCTATCAATCATAAAACAACAATCAACCATGCAAAACAAGCAAAACAAGTCTATCCTAGCATGCGGAATAACTAAATCGCAAGGTAAATCTTACCAGACAAAGAGTTCTGGGTGCGTCTTCCTAATGCTCTCCTCTGTCTCCCAAGTACAATCATTCTCGTCCTCGCCCCACTGAACCTTGACTAGTTTCACCGACTTCCTTCGAAGTTGCTTCGTATCGTGCCCCACAATACGAATCGGCTTGCGGTTCCCAACCGCCTCGGGTTCCACCTCGAAGTCCTCTAACTGATCAGGTGAAATAGTCATATCTGAGTCGTGAACGAACTTCCTTAGTTGGGAAACATGAAACACATTGTGAACTCCTGCCATCTTCTCTGGTAAGCCAACTCTATATGCCAAATTCCCGACTAATTCAAGAACAGGGAATGGCCCAACAAATCTTGGTGCCAACTTGCCTCTCCTGCCAAATCGTATCACGCTCTTCAACGGAGAGATCTTAACAAACACCAAGTCACCAACGGAGAATTTCAAATCTCTTCTCCTCCTATCAGCATAACTCTTCTGCCTATCTTGGGCAGCTTTCATTCGTTGCTGAATGATCTTAATCTTATCTGAAGTTTCTCTCACCACATCTGGTCCAAGCACAAACTTCTCGCCAGTCTCTATCCAACATGATGGTGAGTTGCACGGTCTTCCGTACAAAGCTTCATATGGAGCCATACCGATACTGGATTGGTAGCTATTATTATATGCAAACTCTACTAGATGCAAATGGTCATCCCATGATCCACCAAAATCCAATATGCAAGCTCTCAAGAGATCTTCCAATATACGATTCACCCTCTCCGTCTGACCGTCGGTCTGAGGATGATATGCGGTACTGAGATGTAATCTAGACCCTAGAGCCTCTTGTAAGCTCTTCCAAAACCCACTAGTGAACAACGGGTCTCGGTCACTCACAATGCTTTTGGGTACTCCATGAAATCTCACCACCCACTTCATATACAATTCTGCCAACTTGGCTGCCGTCCTGGTCGATTTGACTGGTATAAATCTTGCGCTTTTAGTCAATCGATCCACAATTACCCAAATGCTATCATGTCCCGATCTAGTCCTAGGTAAACCATCGATGAAATCCATCGAAATTTGTTCCCATTTCCATTCGGGAATTTCTAATGGTTGCAACAACCCACTAGGCTTCTTTTGCTCGGCTTTAACTAGCTGACAATTCATGCATTTGGATATAAACTTCCCAACGTCTCTCTTCATCCCTTCCCAGTAGTAAGTCTGCCTCATATCTCGATACATCTTATTACCACCGGGATGTATAGTCAGTTTTGAGTGATGACATTCTCTAAGCACTTCATCTCTCAAACCATTCACGTTGGGCACAACTAGTCTTCCATTCTTTCGAAGCCATCCATCTTGATCAAGCCCATACACGTTCATCTCCTCATCGATACCCATCTCTAACTTGGAGATGATTTCTAATAGATTAGGATCGTCCCTCTGACTAGAACCAATCCGCTCTATCAAAGTGGGTCTGATCGTCAAACTAGCTAGCATAACTGGATCCAGCTCGCACTTTGGTCTGAAATCAAACCCCGCGATAAACTCCAGTTGCTTCCATTCAAGAAACATTGCCCCTAAGCTGGCGTGTCTCCTACTCAAGGCATCGGCTACTGCGTTACCCTTCCCAGGTGTATACGCGATATCAAAATCATACGAAGCCAAGAACTCTAACCATCTCTGCTGACGGAGATTCAGGTCTTTCTGAGAGAAGAGATACTTTAACGATTTATGATCGGTAAACAACTCAAATCTTTCTCCCAAGAGATAGTGTCTCCACATCTTCAGCGCAAATACAATCGCTGCCAATTCCAAATCATGGGTAGGATACTTCTTCTCATGCGGCTTTAGCTGTCGACTAGCATAAGCTACAACCCTACCTCCTTGCATCAATACTGCACCCAATCCGGTACCACAAGCATCTGTGTATACCGTCATCTCTTCATTCCCTTTAGGAATGACTAACACTGGCGCACGCGTCAACCTCTCCTTTAGACTTTTGAAGGCATCCTCACACACTCCGTCCCAGACGAAGGACTGATTCTTCTTAGTCAACTGAGTCAACGGTGCTGCTATCTTGGAGAAGTCCTGGATAAACTTACGATAATATCCGGCTAATCCCAAGAAACTTCTTACATCTGTAGCATTCTTGGGCGTAGGCCAATCTTGTACCGTAGCCACCTTCGCAGGGTCCACGGCAATCCCACACTCTGAAACAACATGACCCAAGAATCTTACTTCCCTTCTCCAAAAATGACACTTAGAGAATTTCGCTTTCAATTGGTGTTTCCTCAACACCTCCATCACTATCCTCAAGTGCCCCTTGTGTTCCTCCTCTGTCCTTGAATAAACAAGGATATCATCCACGAACACAAGAACAAATTTATTCAACTGATCTCTGAATACTCGATTCATAAGATCCACAAAATAGGCTGGTGCATTGGTCAACCCAAACGGCATGACCAACCACTCATAAAATCCAGACGGCGTCCTAAATGCCGTTTTCGGAACACTCTCATCCGCCACTCGAAGCTGATGAAATCCTGTCGCGAGGTCCAACTGGGAGAACACTCTTGCTCCTTCCAGCTGATCAAACAAATCATCTATCCGCGGTAGAGGATACTTATTCTTTCTCGTCACCTTATTCAACTCGCGATAGTCTACACACAAACGAAGGGAACCATCTGCCTTAGTGGCAAATACGACTGGTGCTCCCCACTCGGAGACACTCCTTCTAATCAATCCCTTCTTCAAAAGATTGTTGACTTGCACCCCGAGCTCTCGCTGCTCTCTTGGTGCCATACGACGAAGTGGCATCACTATAGGTCTGGCATCTTTCACTAAATCAATACGGAACTCAATCTCTCGGTGTGGTGGAAGCCCGGTCACCTCCTCGAAGACGTCCGGATACTGGCCAACCACGGGCACATCTGACAACTCATCCTGCGGAATGTCGAGGGAATTCACAAAACTAGCCATAACCCCATCACTAGGTAGACTACCAAACACTACCCTCCGCCCATCATCCGCCCTCACTGTCACCAAAAAGCCCTCACAGTCTACCACCACCCCGTATCTTTGGAGCCAATCGACTCCCAATATAATGCCATACCCAGTAAAACCCAAAACAAAGCAATCACATACAAACATACATCCATGACTCGATAAGACCAAATTCCTGCAAATCATACTAAGGCTAGTCGAACCACCAATCGGGTTCGTCACTATCAATGGTCTATCGACTATCTCGGGTTCCAGTCCCAACCTATCTACCAGGTCACTAGATATGAAGGAACGGGAAGCCCCAGTATCAAACAAAACTCGAACAGGTACATCATAAATAGAAAGCATACCTTGAATAACAACATTCTTTCCTTTCTCCGCCGCAGTTGGGGCATTCGACGAAGAAGGAATAGCATCAAGAGCATACGCTTTCACAATCTGCTTCTCCTTAAGAGGTTGCGGGCACTTATCCTTCTGATGTCCCACTTGACCACAATTGTAGCACTTCCTTTCCGCTGGCTTGGCCCGACATTCCTTAGCATAATGGCCCTTCTTTCCACAGCTGAAGCACTCAACATCCTTCTTGCTCTTTTTCTGGCCACCTTTTGATTGGTCCTGCCTCCTCTTATTCTGAGAGCTATTCTTGCCTCCACCGCCTGCTTGCGGCTTTGGCCCTTCTGCAGATGCAGCCTCGGTCTTTGACTTAGGGTAAAGACTCTCTGATCTCAAAGCTTTCCCCACAATCGATTCAAAAGTCTCATCGATGTGGTTGATAAGCCTTTCCCCCAAGTACCCATCCAAACCAGTAATGAACTTCTCATTCTTCTTCTCAGGAGTATCGATAAGAGACAGTCCATACTTCGACAAAGTGTCGAACTCAGCAATATAATCAGAAACTGCCCTCCCATTCTGCTTCAGTTCCAAGAACCTCTTGAACAACACCGACTTCTGGGCAGCTGGAATGAACTTCTCGCTAAAGCGAGCCTTGAACTGAACCCAAGTAACCTGGTCCTCTGGAGTAGCTGTTCTAATGGCATTCCACCAATTCATCGCTCGTCCTTGCAGCTGACGAGACGCTAGCCTTCTCTTCATCGCATCCTCAAGACCCAAGTCATCAAAGATACGATCACAGCTATCCATCCAATCATGAACATCTGTGGCCGACTCCGTTCCGTGGAACGGCTTCCCACCAAGATTAGTGTAATCCTTGCACAACTTGGCGAAATCGACCCTAGGTGCCTGCACTACTGGGCCAACACCAGCTCCGGGATTGGGGACTGCCCCTTGCACTTCTCTAAGCATGTCTCTCATGAGGTCGGTAAACATCGCCCTCATGTCAGCGGCATTTCCATTATTGGCCCCTCTACCAGTACCTCTCACATATCGGCTCATCGTCAATCTGTAAAAGGAAAACGATTAACGACCCCATAGTGGTACTAGTGCAGTGCAACTTCATTCTTATACTACTAATAGTACATACTTACATAGTTTTTGAAAACCAAAGTAATCATAAATACGCGCTCTCATATACGTACTATCTCTCCCTAGTGTCTTTCCCTAGGTTAACTACGCAACCTGGCTCTGATACCAAGTGTGACGCCCCGCCCCGCACCAACCGACATTTACTCCAAAAGTGCGCTGTACACATGTCCAGTTAGCACGGAACGGGTCGCCAGAAGGAGAAGGAAGAAGGAAATGAACATACAAAGAACCTGTAGAATGTCTCACAGCGCATAGAACAAAATATAATAATAACATACTTGACATAAAACAGGAGAGACAGTGCATAAGCTGTAAATCAGAACTAAACATCATAGCAGCGGAAATCCAAAATACAGCTTATTACAACTTTCAAACTGTCTCAAAGCAAAAGTAAGATAAATGTGGCACACTACTAATGCCCAAGTAGCGACCACCAACGACACAGGGAGAATGTGCATATATATATAATACGTGGAAGCCTCCTGCCCGCCTCCGAATCAGCTACTCGCACACCACCAGCTAACCTGTCTCTAGTCTGCTCGTGTGAGCACCCAGAGTAATAAGAGGAGACATAAAACTCTGGGTCAGACATAAAGCCTGGTATGAGCGATAAGCATCTAAAGTGAACAATAACAGGTAGACTAAAACATACCTGAACCTGGACCTGCAACCAAAGAGTTAGCACTACATACTGTACAACACTCTAAGGTATCATATCAAACAGTGTAAAGATACGGAGGTGGGGGAGGTGTGCATGTCATAATGATGGCAACCAATCAAGCATAGCATCCATCCTCACATCTCTCACTCAGTGCGTAAAGCATACGATATTCACCACTTCGATCACCCAACATTCCTTGCTACGATCACTTTGCCCCATGAAGTCATAAATGGCTTCACTGCACTGATAACGTAGCCACTAATTCCTCGCTATGTCCACTTGCCCCATGGAGTTATTCACCCCATCTGCGCTGGCTCATAGCCTTACTAATCCTCACTATGTCCACTTGCCCCATGGAGTTATTCACCCCATCTGCGCTGGCTCATAGTCTTACTAATCCTTACTATGTCCACTTGCCCCATGGAGTTATTCACCCCATCTGCGCTGGCTCATAGTCTTACTACGCATCACCTTGCCCCTCAGGTCATAATGACCCTACTGCACTGATAACGTAGTCTTGCTACCATCACTTTGCCCCTTAGGTCATAATGACCCTACTGCACTGATAAGTAGCCCATCATTCCTTTTTAGTGGTGAATCAAAGTTATGAACATCGACAACTCCTTAGCACACGTCCCGCAGCAAAGTCCAACCATGAAGTGAACTCATTGGTTCCCAACTGGTTCCGGGATCCTGAGCTCTAACTTCCATTTGGACTACCTTTGCATCTCGGGTTATTGGTCATCACAATCGAATCGGATCGGATCAGCCTTCACATTCTTCATCGGATCGGATCGGCCTTTGCATTCGGATCGGGTCGCTCCTCTTGCGTCGGATCGGGTCGTGGTCCTCCAGCTCGTGGCTCCTCTTCCTGATTCAGATCGGCGTCACCCCTTCGGATCGGATCGGGTTGCTTCTTCCGGGTCGGGTCTTCTGATCAGGTCGGATCGTCTCGCCTGGTACCCATCGACTCGTGAGCTCCCCACCTTCCTCTGGTTCGGATCGGAAATACTTGTTGGTTCGGATCGTGCTTCTACCACCGGATCGTGCCGCCTAGCTAAGTCGTGACCAACTCCTTCAAACGGATCGTGACGCCTATGCTGGAACGGATCGAGTCGCGCTCCCCTTCACCGATCCGATCCGGATTCTGGGTCATTTCCTGCATGTTTCCTGCGACTGTTTTTACGCCATTCGACGGCGTTTTCGACCAATCTAACACTTCTAAACAATCACAAAGCATACCATACAGTCATAGCAACATGCATAATCAACCACAAACATCAAAACATCAATATAATAGGTAAAAATGGATCAAACATACCCAAAATCCCATATTTCCCCTTAAGCATGTTTAGGTGAAACTAATGATAGGATTAGCAAAACTTAACCAAACTAACCCAAATTCATATCAGAGGTCTAAAACATCATTTCGAATTTTATAAATATTTTCCGGAATTTTATCATGTTTAAATTCGCTAATTAGCACTAATCACTCCTAATTAGCCATAATTAGTGCAAAACTAAGCAAATCACTCACCTTAGCCACAAAATAAACCAAGATCTGAAATAATGCTCTAATTTGATGCGAATCCCAAGGCTAACAGCAGCTCTAAGGTTGTTTTGGTGAAGATCTTCTTTGATTAGGGGTTGCTAAGCCAAATCCTTGACCAAAAGATGATTTGGAGGTGATTTAGAGGTTGGAGGCCATTTTTAGGGATCCTTGGTGATAAGTGGAGGCTAGAAAACTGAAATGGAATGATTCTCCATCTCATTTCAGCCCTCCCATAACCCTAATCCCGAAATGGGTTATGGGCCTACTCACTAATCACCCGATTTGGCCCGGTTAAGCAGTTTTTCACCCTCCAAACCTTGTTTCAGCCATATCTCCCAAACGGTAAGTCTGTTTGGCTATTATGACCACTCTACGGAAAGAGAAACCATCAAACGAATCAAATGGAAGTGGTTTCAGGTCAAAATTCCTTTCCAATCAAAAGTTATGGCCAAAACAGTACCAACTAGGGGCAAAATAGTCATTTAAAAATCGACAAAAATCATGGACATGGGAAATGACTCTAACAGATGTTTCCCAAAGTTACATGACCATACAACTTCATACGGGAAAGAAATAAATATTCTACAATCCTATGATGTGTAGAATACAGGTCGTTACAGCCTTCCAGGCCCGAAATTCGAAATTTGAACTTGAAATTCAAATCTGTTTTGAACTTGAAATTTTCTGAAAACTTCATTGGGCCTTAATCGGGTCATACGGACTCCGATTTTCGAAAACTCGGACTCTATTTCGCGTATTTTTCCGAGACGAACGCAACGGCATAGTCCGTTTCCCTTGATTCAGATTTATAAACTAAATTCTGCCTCGATTTACGTTATAACAGGTTATTGAAAATACGGGTTGTTACAATGTCTATCAACTATAATATAATAATCATCTAGCAGAACCGCTTTCATCTCACATTCTACATATATAGTATACAATCAAAACCGCAAACACGTATTGGGTAATGGATTTCCAACTATGACAAGGTATGGAACCACCTTTCGCTAGTGTACCTCTAGAGAGGAATACACAGGGTTCAACAATAACATCTTGAAACCCGACCACATATGACCGACCACTCATTTCGCTTGAGTGTATCGAATGTATATCACCAACGGTTGGGATGAGCAACCGTTGCCCGAATGGGACAACATCAACAATAGATTTTTAGAAGTAAATGAAACTCTAGATCTGGTGATTATACACCCTAATAGGTGCGACCAACATAGCCATGCTGCCTGCCCAATATTTGTCACTTCCCAATTATGAGGCTAGAGGCCACGCTTATCTCTGACAGATCACATATTTATTCACTTTGAATGTCACATCGTCATACTCGCTAAATCACAAATTGATTTCCCCAAAAATACCACGGGTATACAACTAAGAGAAACGAATTCCTCCGCCACCAAACGTAAATACATTTGAAGAGATCAACTTACGCGATCTATTACATATAATCTGTCAGACATTCTTCCATACAGGTCGTCCTGGGACTGGACAAACCGAAGGCACTATTCAGTACAGCCTTCTTAGGCAGTCTTTACCTAAGATTTATACAACAGCTCTTGCACTTTGCACCATCTTCAATTTATCTTTGGCATATATGATTCGCAACGCTTATGCCAATACATAGTGGTTCTTCGGATAATAATCCAATCGGTCTCTCCATATTAACAACGTTAAAATGGTCAAAAACTTCGATGGTCAGTGATTTAACTATCAAAGAAAAATAGGTGTGCAAACAATGATATTATTTCCAGATGGAAATTATATAGATCAATCATCATTTAACATTTATTCTCTTTAGTTCATTAATTTACTTATCTCCTGTTTCCATATACTCTAAATTCTTATTTTCTATTATCAGAAAACATTTCTGATTCTTATTTGGAAAACATTTCCAAAACTCTTTCACTTGGTTTAAACTGATGTTTAAATCAAACATCGCCATGCCAACTCAAACCATTTCACACATTAACTAAATTTACTTAACCATCCTTCACTATCAAACCTTACCATTCCTTAGTTAAGAAGGAAGTCAATCAAGTTAGGGTATAATTACCTCTCAGACCTTAACTGAACAACGTTTTAACTTCGAAATAGTCAAAGTTTATCTTTTAAATCTTTAACAAACTTCCTTACGTAACTCTCGGATTCTATTTACGTATCCACTTCTTTATTGAAAACATTGGTTATAACGATAACGTTATAATCCCTACTTTCGAAATATCGAACATCAAATTATAACTTTTATTCTTTAATGTGAATAAACAAATAAACACCTAATTTATAAATAAATAAATCTTGATTTAAACACCGGAAAGTATAAGTACTTTCCTGAATTCGATATAATTGAATTTGACGTATAACTCTCTTTCTAGTAATCTCTATTTGATTAACTCTTCTTCGAATAACCTATGTTCGATTATCTCTCTTCGAATAACTTATATTCGATTATCTCTCTTCGAATAACTTAATTCGATAATCTCACTTTCGAATAACTGAATTCGATTAACTCCTTTCGATTAAACTAAAATCGATAACTCCTTTTGATTAAACTAATCGATAACTCCTTTCGATTAAACTAACATCAATTAACTCCTTTCGAATAACTAATATTCGACGAACTCTATTCGAATAACTAAATTCGATTAACTCCTCTCGAATAACTAAATTCGATTAACTCGACTCGACGAACTTAACTCGACTCGACGAACTTAACTCGACTAACTTCACTCGACTCGACTAACTCGACTCGACTAACTAGAATTGACTACCTTGCCTTGACTAACTCGACTTGACTAGCCATACTCAATTAACTTGACTAACTTGGTTCGACCAACTCGATTCGATTAACTAGGCTCGACTAACTTGGTTCGACCCACTCGATTCGATTACTTGGTTTGACTAATCATACTCGATTAACTCAACATGACTAACTTAACTTATTTAACTCAACTTGATTAAGTCCTATCGAATAACTAATATTCGATTTAACTCCATTCGCTTGACTCTAGATCGCAGCGATCACAATGGTTACGCCTGATTCCCTCAGGAAACATCCGACCGCCGTAGGCTATTTACAACCCTACGAATTACGCTAGCATTCGTACGAAATGACAACTCATCCAGAGTAACTATGTTTGACTAACTCTATCTCAAATAACTATATTCGATCAACTCTAATTGAATAACTATATTCAATTAATCCTAATTCGATTAATTATGTTCAATTAACTCTATCTAGTTAACTCTAACTGATTAACTCTAACTGGTTAACTCTAACTGGTTAACTCTAATTGACTAACTCAATTCAATTAAATCGAATCAATTTACCCTATTTTTTTAACTTAAATTGATTAACTCTTTTTGGTTAACTCCTTTTCGAATAACAAATATTCGATTTACTCTCCGTCCATATTCAGTTTCAAATATCGATGTTGAAATTTGATTCTTACTTCTCTATATAAGTCCTGACTTATATTCCATTTATCCAATGATAAATATTGTACTTAATTTATAAAATATTATTTATAAATAAATCTGCTCCATTTATTTGTTTACTTCTTTATATAAGTTCAGACTTATATATCTTTATTTATCCAATGATAAATACTTTATTTAATTTATAAAATACTATTTATAAATTAAACTTCTCAACTTATCTGTTAAAACAGATTCTATTCAAAAATCTTCTTTAAATCCATAACTCGTATTCCTTTTAATCATTCTATTTATTTAATAAATAAATATTTCCTTTAACATTCTATTTATTTTCTAAATACGTATTCCTTTTCACTTTTATTTACTTTCTAAGTAAATATCCTTTTTATCCTTCTATTTACTTTCTAAGTAAAATATCCTTTTTATCCTTCTATTTACTTTCTAAGTAAATATCCTTTTTATAAAACCTTTTTGTTTTATAAATATTTCCTTTTATATTTGTTTACAAATATTTCCTTTTTAAATCCTATTAATTTCCCAAATAAATATTTCTTTAACTCTTTCTAATTATTTCCTAAATAAATATTTCTTTTTATAAAATCTTTTGATTTTATAAATATTTCTTTTTCAATATAACATTGAAAATTTCCTTTTATAATTATTCTATTTATTTCATAAATATTTCCTTTAACATTCTATTTAAATGCACAGTTTGAAATCTTCCTTCTATATAAAATCTTTCGATTTTATATGATATTTCATTTCAATATTTCTTATGGTATTTGACAGTACCAAATAACAAGACCATTGCCACTATAATCAATCTCAGATTATACATCACATCATATAACACAATATATGAATCAAAACAGTATTATAAATATTGAGGAACCTAGTTGGATCCATCCAACCTGTTTTCCTACATCACAGATGTTAAACAACATGAGTATAAAATATTCTTATAAACAGAATCAACTTTCGATTAACGATTTATATATACATCGTTATCTATAATTCCAACCAATACATAAGAAATTCAACCAAATAGTTAACACACATCAATCAACAGATAATTATCAGTTCTAAGAATACGTTATAAAAATATAACTGTTCAGAGTTGGTGAGTTTTACTTACATTGGACGATCATCGTCAATAACGATAACCATCGCTCGATTTGATTCAAACGGACAATTTATTTTGCTATAAATTGTAACAAGCTCCAATCCACTCCTAGTCAGTTCTATGGCGTAGTCGCTGTCCATACGATCCCGACGGATCTTGTTTCGCTCAATTCTGATTTCTTATGGAGCAGATATTGTCATTACAAGTTGTGTACATATTTAAATTAAAAATAATTTCTATTTAAATTCAATAGTGGGCTTTACCCTATTTGACCCGGCCCATCATCCATCCAAAAGCCCACCACCGTTTATACCTTCCTTCCCTTCCAGATGAACCCGTGGCTTCTTCTACTCCAGACAATCTTGCTTTCGAATTCTCTCAACTCCATCGCAACTCGTTTCTCCACGGAATCTCGAAAACTAAAACACAGCGATCATCCTCTACGTCAACTGCTCCATCTTATCAGCTCCAACATCAACTCGCGCCTCACATCTCGACTCCCTCCCTGCCATTTCCGTCCGTCACCTATAGTAGACCACCGTCACTTTTTGACATCGAAATCCACCAAAAATTCCCACCAACTTCTAAACTTCATAAGGACTTCAAATATAAAATCAAAAATACTAATCGATGCTTCGATTCCCAATTAATCTCAACCCTAGCATCACTGTGAAACTTCGAACTCCAGGAACAAGCGTCGAACCAAGCATGACCCACATCAGCGCGAAGATCTCCTCCTCGTGAATCCAGAAATACGTGTTTAGCGATTATAGAAATTCAGTTGATTTGATATTGACTTTTGAAAGAGGTATTTCACGTTTTTGATTTGAGGGTGGCGGCTCAAAATGGTTTGAGCAGTGAATGAGATTTTCTAGGTTTTAAGGAATAAATAGTGGCTATTTATAAGGAGAGGGTATTATTTTTAAAATGGTTAATATATTTATTTTTAACCAAACATTAATTGTATTTATCACTAAAAATTCTTGTGATCACCTACAATACCCAAAAATCATGAAAATTGGCATGCAGCTACAGTTCGACATTACGGTCCCAACGAAACTGGTTTCGTCGAATCCCGACTTCGTTTGCTCACACATCGTATTTTTAAAGGTCAAATTATCGACTGCATTTCACATTAAAATCCCGTACGGCCACATACTGACTTCAAAAATCACGGAAATTGAAATCTAACAATAATTCAACATTGCGGATCCAACAAAATTAGTTTCGTTGAATTCTGAGGTCATTTGCAAAACTGGCTATTTTTAAGGCTCTAAATAACCTTTTTAAATATATAAATATATTTAAAAACAATTAATTTAATATTTATAAATAAATATTATCGTATATATTCAAATACGACATCATACAGCTTTATAATATTCCTATATGAATTTCTAACTCGATATTTCAAGTCCCGATATAAATCGATATTCGATTTACAATGAAATTCCTTTTAAAATATAAATAAATCGTTATAAATTATAAAGGAATTCAACAACGACTTTTCTAAAATTTGATTTGGACATAAATCAAAATCTACACGACGAAATCTCAATTTTTCTCTTCCACTAGAAAAATATACTTCACAAGCTCCTAACGTTTCTTGTTTCATAGAAATCCGATTTAAAACGGCTTCTGTATATTCGGTTGAAGTTCGAATCGCCAAATTGTGAACTGCGGCGCCATTTCGAGCTCGATTATAATTATATTATAATTTATACGTTCAAATGGCATTTATAAATCTATTCGTTAATATAATTCAAATCTAAACTGAATTATATATTATAAATAATCCAATTCACACAATCTTGTGAATTCCATCATTTTTGATTATTTCTGAATTAAATATATTATTTAATTATTATATTAATTAAATATTCCTTATTATTTAATTCTGGTCATTTCAAGTTACCAAACCTTTATTTAAATAATTAAATAAATTATTTATTATCCATAAAAGTATGGGTCGTTGCATTCTTTCCCCCTTAAAATAATTTCGTCCTCGAAATTGCTAAGGTAGAAAACAAACCCTATTAACTGGTCAAAAATTATTCGTTCACTTCTTACTTCAGTTTTAATTGAACCCGTTTAATTTCAATTAAATATTAATTAATTCTTATCAACGAAAATTTTCAAAAATCCTGAAAATTTTCTAACACCTTTAACTTTTCGAAAATTTCGCCAGCACCTCCTTTGTACGGCTCAATCGGTGCAACCACAACTCGCCTCTCTAGACCTTCTCCAGCCCAAAAGAAAATTAAACAGCCCAGCGGCTTGCCAATCAGACTCATAAATCACCAAACTCATATGAAATATAAACTTGTACCTTTTTGTCGGGCATATCATTATATCACTTTCACTTGCTACCAACTCAGCATATATCGATGCATTTCCAACTTGATCTCAAATCAATTCATTCTCAAACCAATCATCTGTTTATACCCCAAACCAAATCCATTTGAAACTCAAGATCCAATCTTGATTTCAACTTTTAACTTACCAATTCAATATACTTAACCAAGTTAAGTTATCTTCCCACATTTCATTAACTAATTAATTCCCTCTAATCAGTTACCTTAATCTCATAACTCAAATCTAATTTTAATTCAAAAATCAATCCATTTACTTACCTGAGTCAAATTATATTCAAAATCCAATCTTACTCATATCGTTCTATTTTCAATTCAATTTCCACTTCACTGGCTTTAATCCAATTCCAAATTACTTCCACAATTTCTATTTAATTTGGTTTTATTTCAAACAATCTTTCCCTGGGAATTTTAAACAGTTTACCATATCGAAAATCTATCTTCTTTTTTTCAGGATTCAAAACACTTGCTTTTCTCAAATCAATTCAAAAACAATGTCTTTGGTAGTAATTTGTCACTTAGAACTCGAAAATGAACACTGATGATGTTGCGCAGTCATCGTCAGAATTATTTTCCAGCTTATCGAAGTGAGTTCAATACTATAACAGTTTCAAAACCATATTTAAACACTTCCATTTTGAAATTCATTTAAAAATATCCTTTTCAATGCTTGTAACCAATTTAAAATCTCCCAGGATTTTAAAATTCTCATATATTCAATTCAATTCCATTTACAACACTTCTTCAAATTTCCAGAGTTGTAACTTCAATTCTGATTCAAATTCAGATTTAATTCATTTTGATTCCATATATTTCACTTATATGAATTCTGATTGGTTATTTACATAACCATTTAATTTATAATCTTACTCGATTATAATAACAACCAGTACATCCAATATTATAATTCCGATATATATATTTCCTCTATATCAAAATATACTTTGGGTAAAATTATTTCATTTACCCTATTTTCAAAACATATCGTGTCGACCCATCGTATTCAAGTGTTTACAAATCCCTACCAATACAGTGGATCAAACTGATCGACCAAAACTCATAAACGATTCAACCAATAAATCTCCACAATATAAAACAAATTTTATATCAATAACAAATACGCTCTCGTATATGTACACTCATACTCAATCTAGGGTATTGCTAACCCCATCTCTACTGAGTCACGCCATAGAGCCAAGGTAATTACTTAACCTTAAGCTCTGTTACCAACTGTAGTGTCCCAAAATTCCAGTCCAATTTGAGCTGACTAAATAACACAAGTCCAACCTACATTACACTAGAAATCAGAAAACTAATAGAAAGAAAACAGAGGGTGAGGAAAGATAAGATAGAAACTCAGAATAGAAGAAGAAGAAGAAGATAAAACATCAGAGTAACACGAATCTCACAACGGAACGAACAACATATAATAGATACATATCCTTGAGATAAAATCAGTATATGTATACAGTAACATTATCAGAGTACAACACTTACAACGCAGCGGAAATAACTATAGATATATAATCCTGAAGCCTCCTGCTCCAAGCTCTCCAAGTATATATATAAAATCCTGACTACTTGATTTCCCGTATAAAATTAGGCACCCAAGAGTTTAGGGAAAACAAAACAAAATAAACTCCAGGTCAGTCATGGGACTGGTATGAGTAAAACAGTTTAAAACAGTTTGAGCCATTAAAGGATATCTCATAAGACCACGCCGTATAACGGAACGGGTTTTTCCCTTATGAGAATCCAAATAATCTTTATATCAAAACTCATTGATATTATAATAGTGTCTATCAACCAAAATATAATAATCATCTAGCAGAAACGCTTTCATCTCACGTTCTACATATATAGTATACAATCAAAACCGCAAGCACGTATTGGGTAATGGATTTCCAACTATGACAAGGTATGGAACCACCTTTCGCAAGTGTACCTCTAGAGGGGAATACATGGGGTTCAACAAGAACATCTTGCAACCCGGCCACACATGACCGACCACTCATTTCGCTTGAGTGTATTGAATGTATATCACTAACGGTTGGGATCAGCAACTGTTTCCCGAATGGGACATCATCGACAATAGATTTTTAGAAGTAAATGAAACTCTAGATCAGGTGATTATACACCCTAATAGGTGCGACCTACATAGCCAAGCTGCCTGCCCGATTTTTGTTACTTCCCAGTTGTGAGGCTAGAGGCCACGCTTATCTCTGACAGATCACACATTTATTCAATTTGAATGTCACATCGTCATACCCACCAAATCACAAATTGATTTCCCCAAAAATACCACGGGTATACAGCTAAGAGAAACGAATTCCTCCGCTACCAAACGTAAATACGTTTGAAGAGATCAACTTACACGATCTATTACATATACTCTGTCAGACATTCTTCCATACAGGTCGTCCTGGGACTAGACAAACCGAAGGCACTATTCAGTACAGCCATCTTAGGCAATCTTTACCTAAGATTTATACAACATCCCTTGCACTTTACTCCGTCTTCAATTTATCTTTGGCATATATGATTCGCAACGCTTATGCCAATACGGAGTGGTTCTTCGGATAATAATCTAACCGGTCTCTACATATTAACAACGTTAAAATGGTCAAAAACTTCGATAGTCGATGAGTTAACTATCAAAGAAAAATAGGTGCGCAAACAACGATATTATTTCCAGATGGAAATTATATCGATCAATCATCATTTAACATTTAACATTTATTCTCTTTAGTTCATTAATTTACTTGTCTCTTGTTTCCATATATTCTAAATTCTCATTTTTAATTATCAGAAAACATTTCTTCCAAAATTCCTTCACTTGGTTTAAACCGATGTTTAAATCAAACATTGCCATGCCAACTCAAACCATTTCACTCATTAACTAAATTTACGTAACCATCCTTCACTATTAAACCTTACCATTCCTTAGTTAAGAAGGAAGTCAATCAAGTTGGGGGTATAATTACCTCTCAGACCTTAACTGAACAACGTTTTAACTTCGAAATAGTCAAAGTTTATCTTTTAAATCTTTAACAAACTTCCTTACGTAACTCTCGGATTCTATTTACGTATCTACTTCTTTATTGAAAACATTGGTTATAACGATAACTTATAATCCCTACTTTCGAAATATCGAACTTCAAATTATAACTTTTATTCTTTAATGTGAATAAATAAATAAACACCTAATTTATAAATAAATAAATCTTGATTTAAACACCGGAAAGTATAAGTACTTTCCCGAATTCGATATAATTGAATTCGACATATAACTCTCTTTCGAGTAATCTCTATTTGATTAACTCTTCTTCGAATAACCTATGTTCGATTATCTCTCTTCGAATAACTTATATTTGATTATCTCTCTTCGAATAACTTTATTCAATAATCTCAGAATAACTAAATTCGATTAACTCCTTTCGATTAAACTAAAATCGATAAATCCTTTTGATTAAACTAATCGATAACTCCTTTTGATTAAACAAACATCGATTAACTCCTTTTGAATAACTAATATTCAACGAACTCTATTCGAATAACTAAATTCGATTAACTTGATGCGACGAACCATATTCGATTAACTCGACTCGATGAATTAACTCGACTAACTCGACTAACTTAACTCGACTCGATTAACTTGACTCGATTAACTCGACTTGACTAACTCGCCTCGACTAACTCGCCTCGACTAACTCGCCTCGACTAACTCGCCTCGACTAACTCGACTTGACTAGCCATACTCGATGAACTCGACTAACTTGGTTCGACCAACTCGATTCGATTAACTAGGCTCAACTAACTTGGTTCGACCCACTCGATTTGATTACTTGGTTTGACTAATCTTACTCGATTAACTCAACATGACTAACTTAACTTATTTAACTCAACTTGATTAACTCCTATTGAATAACTAATATTCGATTTAACTCCATTCGCTTGACTCAAGATCGCAGCGATCACAATGGTTACGCCTGATTCCCTCAGGAAACATCCGACCGCCATAGGCTATTTACAGCCCCGCGAATTACGCTAGCATTCGTACGAAATGACAACTCATCCTGAGTAACTATGTTTGACTAACTCTATCTCAAATAACTATATTCGATCAACTCTAATTGAATAACTATATTTAATTAATCCTAATTCGATTAACTATGTTCAATTAACTCTATCTAGTTAACTCTAACTGATTAACTCTAACTGGTTTACTTTAACTGGTCAACTCTAATTGACTAACTCTATTCAATTAACTCTAATCAATTTATCCTATTTGGTTAACTTAAATTGATTAACTCTTTTTGGTTAACTCCTTTTCGAATAACAAATATTCGATTTACTCTCCGTCCGTATTCAGTTTCAAATATCGATGTTGAAATTTGATTCTTACTTCTCTATATAAGTCCTGACTTATATTCCATTTATCCAATGATAAATATTTTACTTAATTTATAAAATATTATTATAAATAAATATGCTCCATTTATCTGTTTACTTCTTTATACAAGTTCAGACTTATATATCTTTATTTATCCAATGATAAATACTTTATTTAATTTATAAAATATTATTTATAAATTAAACTTCTCAATTTATCTGTTAAAACAGATTCTATTCAAAAATCTTCTTTAAATCCATAACTCGTATTCCTTTTAATCATTCTATTTATTTTCTAAATACATATTCCTTTTCACTTCTATTTACTTTCTAAGTAAATATCCTTTTTATCTTTCTATTTACTTTCTAAGTAAAATATCCTTTTTATCCTTCTATTTACTTTCTAAGTAAACATCCTTTTTATAAAACCTTTTCGTTTTATAAATATTTCCTTTTATATTTGTTTACAAATATTCCTTTTTAAATCCTATTTATTTCCCATATAAATATTTCTTTAACACTTTCTATTTATTTTCGAAGTAAATATTTCTTTTTATAGAATCTTTTGATTTTATAAATATTTCATTTTCAATATAACATTGAAAATTTCCTTTTATAATTATTCTATTTATTTCATAAATATTTCCTTTAACATTCTATTTAAATGCACAGTTTGAAATCTTCCTTCTATATAAAATCTTTCGATTTTATATGATATTTCATTTCAATATTTCTTCCGGTATTTGACAATACCAAATAACAAGACCATTGTCACTATAATCAATCTCAGATTATACATCACATCATATAACACAATATATGAATCAAAACAGTATTATGAGGAACCCAGTTGGATCCCTCCAACGTGTTTTCCTACATCACAGATGTTAAACAACACGAGTATAAAATATTCTGATAAACAGAATCAATTTTCGATTAACGATTTATATATACATCGTTATCTATAATTCCAACCAATACATAAGAAATTCAACCAAACAGTTAACACACAGCAATCAACATATAATTATCAGTTCTAAGAATACGTTATAAAAATATAACTGTTCAGAGTTGGTGAGTTTTACTCACATTGGACGATCATAGTCAATAACGATAACCATCGCTCGATTTTATTCAGACGAACAATTTATTTTGCTATAAATTGTAACAAGCTCCAGTCCACTCCTAGTCAATTCCATTGCGTAGCCGCCGTCCATACGATCCCGACGGATCTTGTTTCGCTCAATTCTGATTTCGTATGGAGCAGATATGATCATTACAAGTGATGTACATATTTAAATTAAAAATAATTTCTATTTAAATTCATTAGTGGGCTTTACCCTATATGACCCGGCCCATCATCCATCCAAAATCCCACCACCATTTATCCCTTCCTTCCCTTCTAGAGGAACCCGTGGCTTCTTCTACTCCAGACAACCCCGCTTTCGAATTCCCTCAACTCCATCGCAACTCGTTTCTCCATAGAATCTCGAAAACTAAAACACAGCGATCATCCTCTACGTCAACCGCTCCATCTTATCACCTCCAACATCAACTCGCGCCTCACATCTCGACTCCCTCCCTGCCATTTCCGTTCGTCGCCTACAGTAGACCACCGTCACTTTTTGACATCGAAATCCACCAAAAATGCCCCTAAACTTCACAAGGACTTCCAATATAAAATCAAAAACAGTAATCGATGCTTCAATTCCCAATTAATCTCAACCCTAGCATCACTGTGAAACTTCGAACTCCAGGAACGAGCGTCGAACCAAGCATGACCCACATCAGCGCGAAGATCTCCTCCTCGTGAATCCAGAAATATGTGTTTAGTGATTTATAGAAATTCACTTGATTTGATATTGATTTTTGAAAAAGGTATTTCACGTTTTTAATTTGAGGGTGGCGGCTCAAAACTGTTTGAGCAGTGAACGAGATTTTCTAGGTTTTAAGGAATAGATAGTGGCTATTTATAAGGAGAGGGTATTATTTTTAAAATGGTTATTATACTTATTTTTATCACTAAAAATTACTGTGATCACCTACAATACCCAAAAATCATGAAAATTGGCATGCAGCTACAGTTCGATATTACAGTCCCAACGAAACTGGTTTCGTTGAATTCCGACTTCGTTTGCTCACACAACGTATTTTTAAAGGTTAAATTATCGACTATATTTCACATTAAAACCCCGCACGGCCACATACTGACTTCAAAAATCGCGGAAATTGAAATCTAACAATAATTCAACATTACGGATCCAACAAAATTAGTTTCGTCGAATTCTGAGGTCGTTTGCAAAACTGGCTATTTTTAAAGCTCTAAATAACCCTTTTAAATATATAAATATATTTAAAAACAATTAAATTAAATATTTATAAATAATTATTATCGTATATATTCACATACAATACCATACAGCTTTAGAATATTCCTATATGAATTTCTTACTCGATATTCCAAGTCCCGATATAAATCGATATTCGATTTATAATGAAATTCCTTTATAGAATATAAATAAATCGTTATAAATTATAAAGGAATTCCACAGCGACTTTTCTAAAATTTGATTTGGACATAAATCAAAATCTACACGATGAAATCTCGATTTTTCCCTTCCACTAGAAAAATATACTTCACCAGCTCCTAACGTTTTTATTTCACAGAAATCCGATTTAAAACGGCTTCTGTATATACGGTTGAAGTTCGAATCGCCAAATTGCGAACTACCGCGCCATTTCGAGCTCGATTATAATTATATTATAATTTATACGTTCAAATGGCGTTTATAAATCTATTCGTTAATATAATTCAAATCTAAACTGAATTATATATTATAAATAATCCAATTCACACGATCTTGTGAATTTCATCATTTTTGATTATTTCTGAATTAAATATTTTATTTAATTATTATATTAATTAAATATTCCTTATTATTTAATTCTGGTTATTTCAAATTACCAAACCTTCATTTAAATAATTAAATAAATTATTTATTATCCATAAAAGTGTGGGTCGTTACATGTTGGTTGGTTAAACAACTTTTAGCTCCGTTCCTTTTCGAGGAAGAAAAGATTTTAAGTGGGGGAGACTGTAACAACCCGGATTTTCAGAACCAATTAATTTTTTTTATTTTAGCTATTTTAATGGATTTTGAATATTTGAAATGATTTATTTTAAATTATAACAATTTAAAATTTATTTAAATCAAAGTTAGAATATATAAACTTATTTTAATTATAAAATGAGCTTGAAATAGCGCAGTAGTTCGAAAATTCGATTTCAAATTTCAAATGAATGTACAGGATTCAAAATAAATCGAATTCCAGTAAAACAAGGAATATTTAAATCTGTTTAATTATATCTTTCTAACGAATGTAAGAAAGTGAGATTTCATAATATAAATTAAAATTTATGTCTAGTTTAAAATTCAAAATAGTCGCCATGTAATTTATATATATTTTAATATAATATATAGCCCTTAAAAATAGGCATTTTGCAAACGACCTCCTTTTTCGATGAAACCACTTTTGTTGGATCCGGAATGTCAAATTATGGCTAGATTCCAATTTTCATAATTTTTGGAATTGACATGTGAGCGTGGTGAATTTAAACGCGTTTGGTAATTTCAATTTGAATTTTATTGACTGGTAAATGACCTTTTTCAAACGGTCTCCAAATTCGACGAAATTAGTTTTGTTCGGTCCGTATCGTCAAAACATAGCTAGATTAATTTTTCTGGAATTTTTGGAGTTAGTATGTGGCCCCGGCAAATTAAAATGTACGTTGAAATCAATTTTGAACGTTATATTAATTTGTATTTTAATTTTGATGAAAACTAATCAAAACAGTCGAACTGGCTTTCCGGACATATCCCATTGTGTCCAAAACGGGGGTATTTGGCTGGAGGCGACAGTCTTTGGTTTAAATTGGAGTTCGTAACATAACACAAGTTATTTTCGAATTAAAATATTATTAAATAAAAATATAAAGGGCTATATATATTCAAACCCTAACCTAACCCTACCCCATTTGTTCAGCACTGCCATCTTCTGATAAACGGATGATTATGCTCCAAATTAAATCCTCTGAAAACTTCCGATCCTCTTACTAAATCGACGAACTCCAAAAGGGAAGATTCTTCATCTCAGTGAGCTCGTTATTTTCGACGGCTAAGATGGGGTGTTAGTCGCGGTGGTGGCCAGGACGACGCCGGGAAGTCATGGTGTTCGAATGGGTTTATGGCGAGGAGGAGTGGGCCGTGGTTCATGGGGAAGGTGTGGTTCGCATGGGGGATGGACATGGGGGTGGCTGATCGTCATCACGGTGGTTGTGGAGGAGGCGCAGAGCAGGTTTTCTGATCGAGGGTTTTCCAGTTTTAAACGAAGAAGATGGAAAACTAACAACAATGTTTGGTTAAGTGTTGTTAATTGTTAATTACAGTTTAAATTAATTAAATAGGTAATTAATGTATAAATTATCATATCTTGTATAAACAGCGACGGAATTTGACGAGGTTGGAACCGTAAAATCGAGATCTAGGCCATGGAACTGACCAAAACGGAATAAAATCATTAGTTATAAAATGATGGAGTGGATCCCAATGTGAGAACTCCTTCTCACTATAATTATTTACCGTTAAATATATAATAGGATGCAGATGGGGCTTAGAAGCCCCCGACACCATTTATTGTACAAACCATGGTTGTTTGGATTGAATTGACTGTATTGTGTTTATTGAATGAATGAACTGTATAAATACTCAAGTGTTGAAATAAATATTTTATCGTTAAAAATATAATTTTTAATGTATATACGAACGACATAAAATTCTTCTGATATGAAAATAAATATTCATTTACAAATCAGACGGTTTGTTTATGTACACCCATTTTTCTGATATTGATTGGGACGATAAATTTTACACATTGCCCAACTGCACAAATAATAACCAGTATTTGTTGTATGAAAACCCCACACGGGTATTGGGATGATATTTGACATACATTGATCCCAATAATTACTGGTATGTCAATCGATGGGTTGACAGGCTGTGATGAGCGTTAATTATTTATTTTAACGCTTATACAGTTGTAAATTGCACTATGGATGATGGTTGATTGTGTATCATTATTGTTATGTGCATGTGTTGTATGAAATCTGCATAAATAACATTATATGGTACTTGATTGGGTCTGATTCCGATTCAGAAAAAAAAACGAATATTTTAAAATAACGAATATTTTAAAATAATATTCAGTAAATGATTAAAACGTGAATTTGATGTCCGATTTTGGATGGACACAAAATTATTGAAATATGTGAAGCCGTATTGATTAGATATGCTCCATTTTAAAGCAAAGATATTTATATCGATTTTATTCGTTTTTATAATGAATATTGAAAAAGAATTGATTTCAAATTCTGATATTTTGAAAATATTATCGTATATTTATTATAATGATAAGGAGTATTCAATTTTGATTTAAAATTGAAAATGAAGTTAAAATCATTTTAAAAAAATTTATAAATGATTTATAAAATACGATAAAAATGGAAATCGATGAAATATATATAAATATTTAATGGCCTGAATAGAACGTGCCGCGCTGCGACCGTTCGCGAATTTCGACCATTGACTTCGAATTGACATTACGGGAGATCCGACCGTCGGATTCTCCTAAAACCGAGACCACTGGGTTCGTATCGGAAAGAGCTTTCCATTGAATATAAGAGATTTGAAATCTAATGGATGGATTTGGAATATGTCCAAATCAAATTTGGAAAAGGTCGCTATGGATGCAGTTCGGTGGCCGTTATTGGAAACCGACTGTACGAGTCTTGATAAAATTATTAAAAATATTAATAATTTGTGTAAAAATAAAATAAATGATTTGGAAAGAATTTGGATGAAAAATTCCACGCTTGTAAAGATAAAAGTGTATTTTTATCAAAATGAACTAGTTAATAACTAAAATGTTAATCCAATGTTTTAAATAAATAAATTGGATTTGAAATGGTTTTGATTTAACCTGAATTTTCCAATATATATAAATTGGAATGGATTTGATTGGGAATTATCTTCGAATATCTCGATATTGGATTCCGTGATTATATGGATATTGTTGAGGAATTTGGAAGATATATAAATATCGTTCTTCCCAATACGATATTTGTTGGTTTCAAAATTTGATATTGAATATAAGCCGATATAATTTCTATTTAGTGCCTTGTATTTAATATCAAATTGGATTTTGGTTTTGTCATGAATGGTGTCTTAAATAACACTGTTCTTAAACCCCGTGTGAAAAGAATAAATCTTTTAATTAACATTATTAGAGTTTCCAATTATATTTAGTAATTTGAATAAAATGGAATGCGAATTCGGTTTATTGTGAACTATGTTTTTAATGACATTCATTCATTAACCCGATTAATAGTGAAATATGATTTGGAATTTATAAATCTTTTATTAAGATTTAATGAAAAAATTTCAAAGTAAAGTTTTCCAATTTAATATTAAATTGGAATTGAATAATATTCATGAAACACCCCACCTCCGTTAGGGTCACTCTCAAAGGGAATGCCCTAATTTTGGTGGAGGTTTATAAGTATAAGTCACAGATATACAAGACAGATATAAGAACACATATTTTTGAACAGCGGAAAACAACAAACTTTTATTTCATTAAAATACGTGTTACACCAACCATACCATAATTGTCTTACAATACTTCCAAAAACATAACATTTTCATAACTGTCTTGATTACATCATTTAAAGAAGCATAAAGAAAACATAAATAAACTGCAAAAGTCCCATAGTTGCTGTCCAAAGCCATAGTCCAAAACGAAAAGATCCAAGCAATACATTCTTTCTCTTCAAGCTGGATATGAAGGCTGGTCAAGCTGCGGTATCCCCTCCCTGTGGACCTGGGGGGGGGGGGGGGAAACGGAAGAAAAGAAGACGAAAGAAAAGTAGAGTCAGACATAAAGCCTGAGTAAGTCTAGGACTATTCAGTCTATGAATAAAGAACTGGGTATGATAAGTATAAACTAGAAATGGGAAAGCACTATAAACTTAGTTAAGTTGTCTAGGGTCGAATATACTATCGTACCCCATATTAATCTCTGTACCCATATAAACTAGTTCCCAACGGGCACCCCATAATCAGGGTGAAGTGATCCATTTTATGATGATCGGCTCCTACTCGCATAGTTACATGTGTCTTACGGCCCCTGATGTTGTAGTTACCTGTGCTGGTCCCACCATGGGGTGTATCAAGTCCCATGGTGGCGGCCCGACACAATCCTAGAATGCACAGGTATGCTACTGGTGCCCAGTGCCTTATTTTTCTGCGCCGGAGTGTGTGCACGCCCGCACCCCGTTAGAACATACACTGCTGCACCACCGCCGTCGATTTGACCTCTTACAATCAGCCCAGTAATCGTGCCCCACCCTGCCTAGTTTCAGGGTATCATGATACCTTGTAGGGTTACTGCGAAAAGGGTCCCCCGCTACTAGGTTTTCTATTTCTAGCCAACATGCTAAGTTGGTTAAGTGTTTTATAAACCTAACCCCCAATCAGTCTGTTTAGTTTAGCATGTTCCATTTTGATTAAGTATTAATATAATTTACTTAATCCTATCAATCCTGACTCAGCCTTAATTGCCTTATTAAAGCCTTGACCTCTCACATTAGACAGGTATTGTTGTGGCTGCCTGTTGCCGGTTGGGTCCGGGCAGTCTTACGCCACAACTCAGTCTAACCTCGGGTCCTTATTGGGCTCCATGTTTAACCATCCACATTGGATAGGTATTGTTGTGACTACTGGACAGCCGGGCGGTTCCGGGCAGGTTTACATCACAACTCAATCCAACCTCGGGTTAAACACATCGTATTTTCTACATTTACATATTTTGTCTTTCTTCTTTTTATATGTAAATATTTGCGGCCCATTATTCAAATTCATCTTTATTGGTTAAGATTTATTTATGCCACTTAATTGTTTTTCAAAGTTATTGGCGTGCGTCAAACAAGCCAACACATGTGTTCTATATTTTAGCCCAAACGTCATTACCCCCGTTTTATACGTTCGTTCCAATGTAAGGTGTGTTGGGTTTAATACTTAAACCCAATTTAGCCATATGAAAAGGGGAGGCTATAACATGGTGTTTATAAGGTAACATGAAAAAGGGGAGTGTGAACGCATGAACTTGCAACGAACGATTCAATTAACATAAAATAGGCACATGTGAACTTGCAATTGTAACATCATATAATCATGGCATAACATGAATCATTTTATCCACATAATCATAGCATAAACAATACTTAAACATAAATCATTCTATTCATATGGTTAATGCATAGACAATACTTAAACATGAATTATTTTATTCGTATGATTATGGCATAAGCAATACTTAAACATGAATCATTCTAGTCATATGATAATGGCATAAACTTAAACATGAATCATAGGTTCAACTAACCATGTAAACTTGAAATTAAGAATCTAACTAAATTAGATATCATTATCATTGGCACAGGGTCTTGACTAGAAATATAAGCCTATATTTTTATTTAGGCATGATATAAACTAATCGTGTTCATAAAATCACTACATGTTAACAAAAAGGTACTTACTTTTGTCACTAATACAAAAGTATGGTTCAACTAGAATTATCCCAACCTAATTCTTATATGAATCATGGTTTTCATTCTATTCATAGAATTATAGCATAAACATATCTAAACTTACATCATGGTTTTTATTTTATCTATGTAAACTTGCAAGGGGAATTTAATTCTAATGTAATTCTAATGTAACTTATGATAACAACATGAGCCTAAAAACATGTTTTTCAATTGGGCATAATAACGAACATAGTTTAGTCATGTTCATAAAATTAATACAAATTTACAAAGATGCGTGCTTTTGTCACTATCACAAAAATATGATTTTTATACTTGAACTATGATGCCAATTCCAACATAACTTCATATGAATCATAATACTTAGGTGAATCAAATTACACTGAAGATGACCATAGAATTTTATATCATGTTGTCATAACCATAGATCATGGACTTGCATGAATTTCAAAATAAATTATTACAACATATAGTTGTTGTTTCAACATGAGTCTTATACTTGCATATACCAAATGGGTATTGTAAATAACTACCACAAACATGTAGTTTTCAATATGAATCATATGCTTGCATGAGTCCCAATCAAAATTCCACAACATGTGGTTGTCAACATAAACCATATACTTGTATGAATCAAACCATAGCATTGCCAAATCGTTTAGAATCAAAATAACATACAAATATAAGTCATTATCGCCACAATTCCATTTCGTTTCCAACGCAAATCGCGTACTTGCAAATATCCAATCGTATTCCATAATATTCCCAAATCGTTTTGCATCAAAGCAACATACAAATATAGATTATTATCGCCACAATTCCATTTCTTACATTACACAAATCAACACAATTATTTAATTCATATCAGAATAGCACTCTACTTACAGCGTATGGCGAATCTTTAATTCAGAAATCTGAATTCTGAATTTGGAGATGTTATCCTTTGTTGTAGGCGTTGCTTTGATTTGATTAACGTTGCTTTAAGCTTTGAATTATCTTCTAGTTGTCTCCCTATTTCTGACGGCTATCTTCAGTCTCTCCTCAGCAGCATGACGGTCTCATCTCCATTTTAGTTTATGTGAATTAGGGTTAGTCTTAGGTCCTTTTTATAGAGTTTGTGAGTTGATTTAGACCGTCGATGAAGCTTGGTTCAATGATAGCCGTTCGTTTGAAGGAGAGACCAACCAGGAGCTGACACCTAGCCCAAGTGGCAAGGCAAGGCTCAGAAAATCGACCAAACACAGACCAGGCCAGCCAGGGTGGGCTGGGTTCGACCTGGCTCTGGGGCCAGGTCGACAACCCAGTCGACACCGTGTCGACTTGGCAGTCGACACGGGTTACCCAGGTCGACTGCCCAGTCGACCTGGCTAGCCCAGGTCGACTGCCAAGTTGACCTGGGTGCCTTAGGCGGAAATTTTCCCGCCCTGGCCAATTGGGCCCGATTTTGAATTTTAAACTTGTTTTTCTGAGCTGTTTTCGTCTGTTTGAATTTTAACCTGAATTCTGAAACTTCCGGAGGCCATATCTTCTTCATACGGACTCCGTTTTTCGAAAACTCGGACTCTATTTCGCGTATTTTTCTGAGACGAACACAATGGCGTATCCCGTTTCCCTTAATTCTTTGATTTGGAATTAATTATACTTTAATTTGTGAATTTCACTGTTATAGAATAGACGGGGTGTTACAATTCAATTTGATGATAATCGAGATATGCTTCTGTGGAGGAAGACTATTACTATATATGGAATTTAAAAGGCTTTGTCGTTATTCCATTTATATTATTAGTTGGATACGGAAATTGATAACGATGATATATTGATCTTTTTCTCATGAAGATTCTATAATAAATGGAATGTGATTTTGAGTTTATCATGAACTGTGTTTTAAATGACATTAGTTCTTTAACCCAGTCAAAGATAAGATCAATTTCTTAACTTTGAATAATCATTAAGTAATGATTTTTGAGATTAAAACTAAATTAGAGTTTTAATGAATCTTTAATTAGATTATAATGTGAATGGGATAATTAAATTTATCGAATTCATGAAATGATCGAGAATGGAGTAACACCAGTTTTACTCCAGGCGATAGTTAAATCTTTAATTAGAATTGAACATGAAATGTTAATTAATTTTACCAATAACATCTTAATGTTAGAATGGAGTATTACTAGTTTTGCTCCATGGGATGAATAGGTTAGGATTGGAAAATAAAATAAATGGTTACTTCGGTAAGGTTCGCTAATCCCGACTAATTTGGAAAACCTTAATTTGGTTTAAATTGTGAAAAGAATATTTGAATAAAAGAATATTCTAGATTGGAATGAGGCATATATTGTGTTTTTATAGCACTTGTTTATAAGATACTTGAGTTATTCGGAAAGGTTGGATTTATCCCATTCTGAATAACTGATACGACGATAAACCAACGATGAAGACAGTGGTTGAAGACCAGAGTTCTTCACATCGTTTGGATGATTACTGATGTCTTGATTGGGATGTACACCCAAGATAAGGTAATAAGTGGTGATCGTCCAAACGTACTTGGAGATCGATCGGATATGCGAGGGCCTCTCTCCTATATTGGACATATGGGATGAGGAATAAGGTGCCTCCGGTTTCGTTCAGACCTGGAACGGACTTGCATATGGATAGTGTTCCTGACATTGTATTCCTTTATATTGTATTCGTTGATCTCTGCTAAATATATATCTGTTTGGTGGCGGAGAATTTATTCTCATGCTTAACACCCTTCTCTGTGACGTGTGAGCTTAAAGGTTATATATTGGCAGAAATCAGTGGTAGGTATGGATTGACTGTGTGGCATGATGAGATGCATGTGATCAAGGCTTTTGTTGAAAAGCAGAGCCTTGTGGTAGATGATCAAAGCATGGCTTTAAATAGCATAGCTTTGTGTAGCGTTAATTCGGGAGCTTCATATCCCGATATGAACCTAAAACGGATGAGGAACGTATGGAAATGGACATATGTTAGTTTCTGGCTAGGAGTAATGTCATGATATGGAGCCCAGACTATTTACTCATGTGGATGTTTCTTATTATTACTTGATGGAAGGCGAGGTACCCCGGATATATCGGTCACTACGGGATCGATGGATATATCGGTAACTACGGGATCGATGGATGTTATGGTCGATATACTGACTAGATTTTATGCCCCATAGAGCAGGCTAACATATAGTTTATGGTATTTCTAATCATCGACAGGTGACTGGACATATGGCTAAACGCAGGTGCAGTTGCGGCTGTATCCTATGGCTCGGGCCAGAGAGTCTCGAATCGGTAAGGATGATCGCTTGCCTTGGTTCATAGATGGAAACCCACTTTCCAATACGTGATTTCACGATTTTAGTTGCAAATATATATTTGGCGACGTAATATTATGGTACCTACGCCGCCTATTATTGATAAATTTATATTTGAAGTTGATTTCTTCACTTATAGTAATAATAAAATATGAAATTTCACATACCAAGAATTTTTGCCTATTATAAGGTAAAACTCTGTAACATCCCACATCCGTTAAGGTCACTCACAAAGGGAATGCCTTAACTTCAATGGAGCATTATGGGTACTGGAACAGAAATATTACAAGACAGACATATATAAAACAATGGAAAGTAAAGTAGAAGTACTTCAAATCATTTATTAACTGTAATTATTTACAATAAAAGCCCATCAACTTCCAATACTCAATTACATAGCTATAATATCTGTCTTGCTCAAAAATAAAGAAGCATAACAATAAACTGCAGTATTACCCAATTAAAGCAAAGCAAGCCATAGCCAAGAGAAATCCAAGCCGTACATGAAAGAGCCTTGAAGCTTGGTAAGATCCGAACTAAGCTGTATTCCCACCCTGCGAACCTGGGGGGATGGGGGGGGGGAACGGAAGAAAAAAAGACGAAACATACCGGGTCAGTCATAAAGACTGAGTAAGTCCTAGTGACTTTCAGCATAAAAACAGGTAAAGATAATATGGCATGAATAAACTGAAAGTAAACATAAGCATGATGACAAGGTAAGCTACAGGCACGATGAATCAATTATAACATCCCATACTTCCTATCAAAAGTAGCATCACAAGGTTCCTACCAAGTATCACATCGCAAGGTTTCTATAACATTGCAAGATTTCTAAGCTTCACCATTACCCTATTTTCCTTGATTTTCTATATTCTCTGCACCACCTAACTAGCATTCCAATTAGTTTACTTAGTTATAATTTCAAGATAAGTGATCCCCCATAACCCACATGATAGTTTTATAGGTATATATCCCACGATGAGGGTCCCACCTCATATTGACAGTTTCATGTCCCCAACATACCTATCTTAATTGATCGGCTCTTACTTACAATGTTTCACATGTGTTTATACTAAGGTTAACCCAACCCCGTAGTTGTGGTAGCCTTCAGGACTACATCTAATATGAGGATTTCACCTCAACCAGCCCAATTGCCATGAATGTGTTAAATGTATCCTTACTACCCTAATCGATCGGCTCCTATTCGACGTAGTTCTTGTTTGTGTCACGTGGCCCCCTATTCGTAGATACCTATGCTGGTCCCACCCTAGGGTGTATCAATCCCTAGGATGGCAACCCGACACAATTCTTGATGCACAACTTTATATCTACTGATGCCCAGTGGCTAAATTTTCCACTACGGAATACGTACACGCCCGTAATCCGTTGGAACCTGCACTGCTGCATCACCCGCCGCCGTTTTGACCGCTTATAATCGGCCCAGTAATCGTGCCCCACCCTGCCTAGCTCAGGGTACCATTGATACCTAATGTGGGTTACTGCTGTAACGGGTCCCGCTACTAGAGTTTTCCTAGGGTCTATTCGTATACCCCCACAGGTTGGTTAAGTGTTATCCATTCAAGTTAACTTAACTCCACCCCCCCATCATGTTACCTTAGTTAAGTGTTCACTCTTGTGTTACTTAACTCTACCACATGTCTTGTTATATCGGTTAAGTGTTGCCTTCGCGTGTTTACTTAACCCTACCACACACCATGTCATATTGGTTAAGCATCGCCAACCCATTTAACTTAACCCTCCCATTCGTCATATTGCATTGATTAAGTGTTTTCAGGTAATTCATGCCTTTACCCGCCCACGTATCATGTCAAGTTGGTTAAGTGCTGTCTAGTGATTCATAACTTAACCCCGCATCTTAGCATATCAAATTGGTTAAGCGTTTTCAAGTAATTCATGGCTTAACCCGCCCACGTATCATGTCAAGTTGGTTAAGTATTATCTATATGTTCAAGTTGACTTAACCCTGCCACGCGTCATGTTATATTGGTTAAGTGTCATTAGTCTAGTCATATTTCTTAACCCACCCATTGGTCTGATTAACAGTCATGTTGGTTAAGCATTCTTAGTTTACTTAACCCTACCCACTGGTCTAATTAACATGTTATGTTGGTTAAGCGTTCTTAATTTACTTAACCCCACCCACTTGTATAATTAACATGTTATATTGGTTAAGTGTCGACTATTCATATGTTACTTAACCTTTCCATTATTAGCATGTCTATTAATTGGCATTAATTAATTATTAATGCATCAACCAATCACATTAGACCTGTTGTTGCGGTCAGTGGATATGTCGGGCGGTTCTGGGCAGAATTACACCACAACTCAGTCTAACCTCGCGTTTAAGCATGATATGACTAACTTCTCACATTGGATCATATTATTTGCAGTCACTGGATATGCAGGGTGGTTCCGGGCAGAATTACACTACAAACTCAACCCAACCTCGAGTTAGCCATATTCACATTCGTGTTCATATTCACGTTCGTGTTCATGTTTCAACCGCGTTCATATTTCCAGTTATATGCCAATTATCAAGTTCATAATTCACGTTTTTACCCAAAAACGTATTCCCAAATTATTATCACAATTCACTATAGGGTTATGCCAAGTTATAGCCTTTTATTTACATTACATGCCAACTACCCAAAACCCAACTTAGGCGCGTTCATATTAAACCTCTACCAAGTCATAAATTGTCATATATGTTTCAACTCCAAATTTTACATAATTATCATATAGGTTCGAAATTGACCTAGGTTCATCAAAAGAAAATAAATAGGGGAAGGTAGAAGATTGCAATAAAAACGAGATCAGAGAGAAAACGGCATAAAAACATCATCTCAGGCATAAAGAATAGATCTTGATAATAATATCAACATGAACCAAAAAAATTGATTTACAACAAGCTGAATAGACCATAAATTTGTCATGAGAATAAAGATAGGAAGGTTCCCAAAATCAAGATCCAAGAAGAAACAAGAATAGACTTGAATCAAATGTCCAATTTCACTTCATCACATGTCCATATTAAATTTAATTATTTTATTCTGAAAATAACAAGAACTTACAGATCATGGACAAGGAATTAAGAACTGAATTTGTTGTAAAAATGTTGCGGCGTTGTTGATTTATTGTCTTGAATCGTTGTTGAAGCTTTGTTCTTTGAATTGATTTGAGTTTGAATGCTTGTACTTTGATTTGGAGATGGCGGCCATGGTTCAAGAGATATTTTAGCAGCATGATGGTGTAAGAATGATTTGTTATGAATTAGGTTAGGTCTTAGGGTGTATTTATAGGTGTAGGAACTATTTAGGGCCTTTAGATCAACACTAGAATCAATCCGGACCATCAAAACACGTCTCAGGCTTCAAAAATGGGTTCTGGGTCAAAACAGGCCGACCAGGTCGAACTGTAAGGGGGGAGGTCGACCATATGGTCGACCTGTAGGGGTTAGGTCGACCACGTGGTCGACCTGACCCCCAGGTCGACCTGCCTGGCTCTGTGCTGCCTGAAATTTGCTGAATCTTCTACAGGCCATAACTTCTTCATCTGGACTCCGATTTTCGAAAACTCGGACTCTATTTCATGTAGAATTCCGAGAAGAACGCAATGGTGCAACCCGTTTCCCATAATTCTCATTTTAAAAATTAATTATACCATGATTTCTTGTTTCAACATGTTATTAAAATTCGGGTTGTTACATTCTCCCCTCCTTAAAGGATTTCATCCCCAAAATCTTTAAGTTAAGAAGAATGTGTCCTACCATCCAATCATCCATTTACTCAATCATCAATCACATGCATTCATTGTCCTTAAGAGTTTTCTAATGCTGTATGAACATATGCAAGAAGTGTGTGCATATGTTCCTTGTCTAATGCAAATGATCAGGCCTCATTGATCTTCTTAATGCAAAATATGTTTAGTGCCATGAGTCCAACATGTATGCAAATAGTCCTACTCACATTAACACTATATGTGTGCACAAACATCCATCCATATGCAACATCCACATGATAACACATTCAAATTCATCCATAAACAAGTATAAACACTCATGCATATGGAATATGAAAGGTGACGAAGCCGATCTAGTGTCTAATGTGCGTGTATATGCATCCACGAGCAACGACTAGCAACCGCTTGCAACCACTTGCAACCATCAATCATAACATGTCTCAAACACATGT
Organism: Allium sativum; assembly: GCA_030737875.1. Classification (NCBI taxonomy): domain Eukaryota; kingdom Viridiplantae; phylum Streptophyta; class Magnoliopsida; order Asparagales; family Amaryllidaceae; genus Allium; species Allium sativum. The sequence continues at coordinate 198,953,214 of CM060911.1, forward strand.
TTACACCCAATTGTTCCTACCTAAAGATATAGTCAAATGATAGAAGCAAGTAAAAAACTTTGTGCCCATTAGGCAATGTCAAAACTGGAAATCTATGTCACATATATACTGATTAGGAGAAGAACTCCCTAAGCACCAGCCCGAAGACTAAAATCAACATCAGGCTGACACCCAAGGAATTACTCAACCCAACGGACACCCTCAATCCCCAACATGTATTACTAGCAGATGATCCCTATGGGGTTTGCAACAGAAATAGGATTGAGAATAAGACCGAGAGGATATACTTAAAAGATAGCATGCAAGTAAGCTCTACAGGAAAAGAGGGATCAAAGATCTACTCTTAAAAAAAAGGAGATATGATGCACGTATCTAGTCTTCAATCTTCTAAGTCGCATTTCCTTGAGCTTAAGTCCATTGTACTTTGGCCGTCTTTAACTTCACCATTTCGTAGCTTCTTAATTCCTACTTCCAAAATATGAGTTGGAACTCATTTCACTATCGCCTCTCGTTCCACTTTCACTTATTCTCTTTCTAGTAACCCGATTCAAACATAACTGCGTACTCATGGTTTCATGCAAGCTCTCCCAAATTCACTAGTGAATCTTGGATCTCGTTCACTTACTAGAAGGTATTCCACATAAATGAATTATCTCTTGAAAATAAACAAATGCCAACCATGTTGCCAAGTGTACTTACTAAGGTGATTTTCTATAACTCATGCATAAGCGAAATGAACCATCCGCCTTAGTGGCGAACACTACTCGAGCGGATCAATAAATGTCAAGAGATTCTAGGTAACTAAACATGGCAGAACCCTAAGGGTTAAACTAGACTTCGAGGGCATTACTGAGGCAAGTCAAGAGCCTAACTACCCTCTTTTCATACTCGAGAATGGTACCATTTCTAGATAACCACTCCATCCCTTGAATCAACCCATAGCCCAAAAACATAAGCTTTACTTCTAAACTCAACACTTAGCATAGACTTTCTCAAATCCAAACGAGTCATGAATAAACGAGCCGATTCCCCAACAGGGTTTGAGACAAAAATGGGATCCTCTACTACGCTAGTACTAAGGTGCAGAGACTCAACTATCGAAGCAGAATTAAATGGACGTGATGTTCAAAAACAGAGTTCCCATGGTATGATAGAAAAGAAAAGCTAAACTTTTAATAGAAACGTTACCACCTCTCTTAGGTATGCTAGTAGTGAGAGCATACAATTGCCCTCTCAACGATCCTGTCTTTTGCCCTTGTCCTATAATACTTAACTACATGTCCCTTTTTACCATACTAAAGATACTCTCTCTCTTGTCATGGGTTTTAATATTCTTTCACTTTGGCCTCTTTCCTTTCACCTTTTCCTCCTTCGTGGATTAAGCCATACCAACAAGTTTCTCATCCTTAGGCTTGTGTTATTTATCCTCATTCTTGCTATCCTTGTATAGTTTGTTGACAAGTCTCTCGAAATCTACCACCATCACACGGCAACTCTACAAAGCTTGAAATAAGATTAGACGCAGATGGAACTACTATGGCTACAGATGGAAGTTAGGCACTTCTTTGCCCTCCTACATGTGTCGTACACCTACAAAACTATGGTGAAAAAGAAAGAGAGAAGAAACTCAAAGAGTGGATAAAAAGATAGTGCATATGGCTTTGGGGAATAAGCCTTTCGTAAAACAATACTTTTCTTAGAAAGATGCTTCTTTGTAAACGTTTTGAAAATAATTTCAGAAGGTTTTTAAAAGCTTTTGCCCAGTCTGGTAACCTTCTGCTCTGATACCAAATGTAACACCCCACAACTGTTAAGGTCACTCACAAAGGGAATGCCTTAACTTCAATGGAGCATTATGGGTACTGGAACAGAAATATTACAAGACAGACATATATAAAACAACGGAAAGTAAAGTAGAAGTACTTCAAATCATTTATTAACTATAATTATTTTCAATAAAAGCCCATCAACTTCCAATACTCAATTACATAGCTACAATATATGTCTTGCTCAAAAACAAAGAAGCATAATAATAAACTGCAGTATTCCCCAATTAAAGCAAAGCAAGCCATAGCCAAGAGAAATCCAAGCCGTACATGAAAGAGCCTTGAAGCTTGGTAAGATCCGAACTAAGCTGTATTCCCACCCTACGAACCTGGGGGGGGGGGGGGACGGAAGAAAAAAAGACGAAACAAACCAGGTCAGTCATAAAGACTGAGTAAGTCCTAGTGACTTTCAGCATAAAAACAGGTAAAGATAATACGACATGAATAAACTGAAAGTAAACATAAGCACGATGACGAGGTAAGCTACAGGCACGATGAATCAAGTATAACATCTCAAAATTCCTATCAAAAGTAGCATCACAAGGTTCCTACCAAGTATCACATCGCAAGGTTTCTATAACATCGCAAGATTTCTAAGCTTCACCATTACCCTATTTTCCTTGATTTCCTATATTCTCTGCACCACCTAACTAGCGTTCTAATTAGTTTACTTAGTTATAATTTCAAGATAAGTGATCCCCCATAACCCACATGATAGTTTAATAGGTACATATCCCACGATGATGGTCCCACCTCATATTGACAGTTTCATGTCCCCACCGTACCTATCTTAATTGATCGGCTCTTACTTACAATGTTTCACATGTGTTTATACTAAGGTTATCCCAACCCCGTAGTTGTGGTAGCCTTCAGGACTACATCTAATATGAGGATTTCACCTCAACCAGCCCAATTGCCATGAATCTGTTAGATGTATCCTTACTACCCTAATCGATCGGCCCCTACTCGACCTAGTTCTTGTTTGTGTCACGCGGCCCCTTATTCGTAGATACCTGTGCTGGTCCTACCCTAGGGTGTATCAATCCCTAGGATGGCAACCCCGACACAATTCTTGATGCACAACTTTATATCTACTGATGCCCAATGGCTAAATTTTCCACTCCGGACTACGTGCACGCCCGTAATCCATCGGAATCTGCACTGCTACATCACCCGCCGCCGTTTTGACCGCTTATAATCAGCCCAGTAATCATGCCCCACCCTGCCTAGCTCAGGGTACCGTTGATACCTAATGTGGGTTACTGCTGAAACGGGTCCCGCTACTAGGGTTTTCCTAGGGTCTATTCGTATACCCCCACAGGTTGGTTAAGTGTTATCTATTCAAGTTAACTTAACCCCACCCCCCATCATGTTACCTTGGTTGGTTAAGTGTTCACTCTTGTGTTACTTAACCCTACCACATGTCTTGTTATATCGGTTAAGTGTTGCCTTCGCGTGTTTACTTAACCCTACCACACACCATGTCATATTGGTTAAGCATCGCCAACCCATTTAACTTAATCCTCCCATTCGTCAGATTGCATTGGTTAAGTGTTTTAAAGTAATTCATGGCTTAGCCCGCCCACGTATCATGTCAAGTTGGTTAAGTGTTGTCTAGTGATTCATAACTTAACCCCGCTATCTTAGCATATCAAATTGGTTAAGCGTTTTCAAGTAATTTATGGCTTAACCCGCCCACGTATCATGTCAAGTTGGTTAAGTATTATCTATATGTTCAAATTGACTTAACCCTGCCACGTGTCATGTTATATTGGTTAAGTGTCATTAGTCTAGTCATATTTCTTAACCCACCCATTGGTCTGATTAACAGTCATGTTGGTTAAGCGTTCTTAGTTTACTTAACCCTACCCACTGGTCTAATTAACATGTTATGTTGCTTAAGCGTTCTTAATTTACTTAACCCCACCCACTTGTCTAATTAACATGTTATATTGGTTAAGTGTCGACTATTCATATGTTACTTAACCTTTCCATTCTTAGCATGTCTATTTATTGGCATTAATTAATTATTAATGCATCAACCACTCACATTAGACCTGTTGTTGCGATCACTGGATATGTCGGGCGGTTCCTAGCAGAATTACACCACAACTCAGTCTAACCTCGGGTTTAAGCATGATATGACTAACTTCTCACATTGGATCTTATTATTTGCAGTCACTGGATATGCCGGGAGGTTCCGGGCAGAATTACACTACAAACTCAACCCAACCTCGAGTTAGCCATGTTCACGTTCGTGTTCATATTCACGTTCATGTTCGTGTTTCAACCACGTTCATATTTCCAGTTATATGCCAATTATCAAGTTCATAATTCATGTTTTTGCCCCAAAACGTATTACCAAATTATTATCATAATTCACTATAAGGTTATGCCAAGTTAAAGCCTTTTATTTACAATACATGCCAACTACCCAAAACCCAACTTAGGCGCATTCATATTAAACCTCTACCAAGTCATAAATTATCATATATGTTTCAACTCCAAATTTTACATAATTAACATATGCCCAAGTTCTAGATTACATGTCAGTTTTACATATGCCCAATTCATACCAAATTTACATATGATCAATTCATTCCGTTTTACATGTATGCCAATTTTATACCAATTTACACATATACCAAGTTTCATGCCGTTTTACATATGTCAAGATTCATGATTTACATGTCTACAAAGCTATGCTTAATTTACATAGATCAAGTTTTATACCCAAAATTGCATGTATACCACGTTTACACCAATTTACCCATAACAAGTTCTAGCCAAATTACCTATATCAAGATCCATATCAAATTACATATATCAATCCCAATTGCGCAATAACCATTAAAATGACAATACCAAAAATCACCCCGTTTCATGTTAATGGTAAATTATCCCCAAACATCCAATTTTCATATTATGCCTTCGATTCCACCAAACATATATATTCCACTAGGCAATATTCCAATATTTCCCCCATATACCATCACACGTATATCGCAGTTTAGGCCTAGGTCCGAAATTGACCTAGGTTCATCAAAAGAAAATAAATAGGGGAAGGTAGAAGATTGCAATAAAAACGAGATCAGAGAGAAAACAACATAAAAACATCATCTCAGGCATAAAGAATATATCTTGATAATAATATCAACATGAACCAAAAAAATTGATTTACAACAAACTGAATAGACCATAAACTTGTCATGAGAATAAAGATAGGAAGGTTCCCAAAATCAAGATCCAAGAAGAAACAAGAATAGACTTGAATCAAAAGTCCAATTTCACTTCATCACATGTCCATATTAAATTTAATTATTTTATTCTGAAAATAACTAGAACTTATAGATCATGGACAAGGAATTAAGAACTGAATTTGTTGTAAAAATGTTGCGGCGTTGTTGATTTATTGTCTTGAATCATTGTTGAAGCTTTGTTCTTTGAATTGATTTGAGTTTGAATGCTTGTACTTTGATTTGGAGACCGCGGCCATGGTTCAAGAAATATTTTAGCAGCATGATGGCGTAATAATGATTTGTTATGAATTTGGTTAGGTCTTAGGGTGTATTTATAGGTGTAGGAACTATTTAGGGCCTTTAGATCAACCCTAGAATCAATCCGGACCATCAAAACACGTCTCAGGCTTTAAAAATGGGTTCTTGGTCAAAACATGCCGACCAGGTCGACTTGTAAGGGGGGAGGTCGACCATATGGTCGACCTGTAGGGGGTAGGTCGACCCCCAGGTCGACCTGCCTGGCTCTGTGCTACCTGAAATTTGCTGAATCTTCTACAGGCCATGACTTCTTCATCCGGACTCCGATTTTCGAAAACTCGGACTCTATTTCATGCAGAATTCCGAGATGAACGCAATGGCGCAACCCCTTTCCCATAATTCTCATTTTAAAAATTAATTATACCTTGGTTTCTTGTTTCAACATGTTATTAAAATTCATGTTGTTACAAACTCTATCCTCGACTGCGTTCATTGTGTGATGGGACCTGAGTCTTATAATAACTTCATTTTTCTGTTTAGCATTGTGCTGCATGTTTTATTCATTGGTATGCTTGGGGTTAAGCCCGTTCCGTGTTATACGGCATGGTCCCTTGATTTATCTAACTCTAAAATAAAGATAATAACTATTTTAGTTCTCATACCACTCCCATAACTGACTTGGAGTTTATTGTTTTAACCTAAACTCTGGGTGCCCATATTTTCCACATGGGCAACTAGTAGTTTTGGTTTTGCAGATATTATTCTCATAGGATCCTATATTTACAACTGGAACTATATTCGGAAAGCTCCGTATCCGTATATTTCTTTCAGTTATGTTATATATTATTTTTCCGCTGCTATGTATTTAAATGTAATTTTAATCTCTGATATTTTCTACTGTATATCATTTATTTCATACTATGTTATATTCTTATACTCTGATGTAAATTGTTGTAATAGTAATGAAATGTTCTTCTGTTTGTGTTTTGATTGTCGTGTTCTCAACTCAATTTCCTTCTTCCGTCTCTTCGGAGATAGAGGGAGTTTGGCTCGTGTCAGGAAGGATATATAACTCCTTACTGCTCTATGAGATACCATATTCCAGACTTTAACAAAGCACAAAATGAACCAAAGTTAGACAATAAAGGTGTCAACTACTATCATTCAAGTTTGCGCATGGCAATCGAAAGAACTTTTGGAATTTGAAAGAAAAAAATTGCCATCTTACGTAACATTCGAACATATCCATACAACGTTCAAGTACAATTGTTACTGCTACAACGGTTATTCACAACATCATAGGAAGATACAATGCCAGTGATTCTGATTTTATTCCATTCGACGACAATCTTGATCTAGTGCCTGAGGAAATTTTGTAAGAGTATTACAGTATGTGAAACCGTGGAAACAACAACCGAGTACTAGTTCAAAGAACCGCAACAACAACCAACATGGCACTAGTTCGTGACAGTATATGAAATGAACTAGTTGTTGCGAGAATGCATTAACGTGTACTTGCAATGTATTCTATATTTTAAATTCTGCATTTTAATTCTTCAATTTGTATTCTGCAATTTGAATTCTGAAATTTATATTATAGAATTTGTATTCTGAAATTTGAATGTTTAAATTTGTGTTATATATTCTACTATTCAATTAGCAAATAAAAGACAAACAAATAAATAATAAAATAATTACTCTTCCCATTCCAATTTACCACTTTCATAAAAAAACGCATTCCCCATTTGCGAAAATGCCCCTTCCCCAGCCCCAACCAAATGTCCCTTTCGGTTTGTTTGCAAACGCACCCTTAAGTGTTTTACATCTTTCAATGTGCTTTATACTTTGTAAAAACATTCAACATATTTATTTTATTGCCATTACATATATATATTTCACTTATGCCTGATGGTTCTCAAATGTGATGCTTATCACATATTCATTTTTAAGAATTAATAGATTTTACATATATATACACTCTACTAAGCACAACCTTCTACCGATAGTTATGTAGTTTCAATATATGAGTTCTTCTTTTTGAAAAATTGATACTTTATTATATATATATATATAACATTCATAACTATACAATTGATACAACAATCAATCTAGAAACTCTCTCGTACTAAATAAAACCATACGAACTATAGATATAAAATCCAAAAACACTACTAGTCTAAACCTATAATAGACTAAATATAATGAAAAACTAAATAACCCAGAAAAGCACTAAGGAACATTCCCAACTGAGATAATAGTACTATGACCCTGAGGAAGCACCTGGATCTGAACAAGGAAAAGTCACCACATTCTTATTTTTTTCCCCTTTATATGACTAACCATAGAATTCCACTATGGATTTTCAATTACTTCAGAATCCAAACCCGCTTGAAACTTGAAAGTGTAGTCCTATCATTTACGTACCATCTTCGATATTGTGGCGACCTGCCCTGCTACCCGATTCAAACCAATAATCCAACTGACTTAAACCGATCAACAAGACGTATCGCTTGGGATTCAGATTAATAAGAACACAACAAAACAACTTTTTTCATTATCATTACAATAACTCTTACATCAGAGTACAAAAGATATCATGGTACAATAATATGTACAATCACAACGGAAATAACAATATCAAAATATAACATGCACACAACAGAAATCATATACCTAGTGGAAGGAATAAAATGCTCTGGACATAGGTTTAGCTTCAATCCAGCACCTACTGTATATAATATCTGCAAACAAAAACTACTAGACTGCCTATGTGGAAAATATGGGAACGTAGAGTTAGGTAAATCAGACATTACTTTTTATTTTAAAGTTAGGTAAATCAAAAGACCACACCGTAAATCAAGGAACGTATTTTCTCCACATGAATACCAATCATAAACTATTCGCAATGTTTTTTAAAAAATGAAGCTATTATAAGACTCAAGTCCCATCACACAATGCAACGCAAACCATGCATGACATGCGAAATTCTCTTTTATTATTACTGGTGCATATTATCGAAATCACTTTCAAAACAAATGTACAAATCTTAGCTCACATAATGCCTCATCCCATTATGTTGGCTATTAGGTTACAACTAAAAACACAAAGCTTGTATTGGAAGTTGGTTTCCATCAATGACTGAGGCAAAGGATCTTCCTTAATCGTTCATAACACCTCTAGCGGGATGTCCCAGGGATCAACGCATGGTCCTTCGGAATGGTAGAGCCGGCCAACACTAAACAACTGAATGGAATCTTGCCTAAACATAACGTTCTTCGGTCGTAACCGACCATTCATCCTGGTCGTATTTGACCATCATCTGAGGCGCCTCGATCCATCATCTACATAAGTAAACTTACCTGGGCTACATGCCATGACATCACTTTTCAGCTAGAAGGAAACGTATGTCCTTATCTCTATGGTCCATCATCCTGTTTTCAGCCATTCACAGGTTGTGAGGCTCTACAGTCATGTTTCAACACAAAGTTACGCTATATCGGCCATACTTTGATCATTATCCACAAAGTTTTGCTTTTCAACAAAAGCTTTGATCGACCCAGCACTTGGCATGCCACATTGTCAATTCACAACATATAATCGGTGTCTATTAATATATAACCCTCTGAGTACATTAGTCTCAGAGGAGGGTGTTAAGAGAAGAGAATAAACTCTCCGCCAACAACTGATATAACATCAATAGAAACCAATTAGTTATGTCGTAAAATACAACGTTAGACATACATCCATTTACAAGTCCATTCTGGGTTTGAATGAAACCGAAGACACCTTATTCCTCGTCCAATTAAGGAGAGATGCCCTACAAATCTGGACAATCTCCAAGTACATCTGGATGACTGCCACTTATAACCTCATCTTGGGTGTACCTCCCATCGAGACATCAGCAATAATCCAAACGATGTGAAGATCCCCGGTCTTCTACCACCGTCTCAGCATTTTCAATACTCGTCGTATAGTTATTCAAAATAGGTCGAAACCCTATCTTTCTCAAATAACTAGCGCATCTTTTCAATTAATTGATACATAAACATATCATGAGTCTCATTCCATTTCGGAATACTCGTTTACTCAAAACATGCTTTACCTTGGGAATTACTCCCTTAGATCTTATCAAAGGTTTACAATATTTAAACTCTTGTTTAAATCTTTCCTTAGAAATCATTTCAAAAGATTATATAATCTCATTTCAAAAACTTAACTCAAATCGAGTTTCTACACTTTATCGAGAATATTAAATCTCGCGCAAAAGGGTAATTTCTCAAATCACTATCATTTTCCCCTCCTATTCAACCCATGGAGAAAAACTGATGGTACTCCATATCTAGTACCCCTCGTATTTTGGTAATTTTAATTATCCTCTTTCATTTCAAATCTAATTAGAGATTTCTTCTTATCTATAACGACCCTCCTTCTCGGTCGATCCAAATCGATCGTTAAACCAACTTAAACTGAACCAAAAAGGCAGATACGCTAACTTTCGGTGCACAACACATCAAAACAAACAACAGAAGACTTTTATAAACATCATAATAATGTTACATCAGAGTATCAAAAATAATATACAGCGGAAAATAAATTTACAATAAATGTAATACAATGCAGCAAAAACAAATAAACTAACACGGCAGAAGACTATCAATGCTCTGGACACAGCTTTAAGCTTCAATCCAGAATCCTACTAAATGAAATAATCTGCAAAACCAAAACTACTGAATGCCTGTGTGGATAATATGGCACCCAGAGTTTAGGTAGAAACAATAAACTCCGAGTCAGTCATAGGATTTGTGTGAGAACTCAAAACAGTTATTAAACTTTACTTTAAAATAAGGTAAATCACAGGACCACGCCGTATGTCACGGAACGGGTTCACCCCCATGAATACCAGTGCATAAACAAAAACTAATAACATTCATACGGATCTACAATGCATCATACAACATGCAATTCCTCAATTTACCCATTTAGGCTTAATCCCAAATTAAGATTTTCCAAATCCAATTATCTTTATAGAAATTATTCCTTTGGACTTTATTTACCGAATTCTTATTTCAAATCATTTGAAATACATATCTAGCTTTTATATCAAAGTAGATTTCACTTCGAGATCTCAAACCAAAATCTTTGGAGATGTGACAACCCGGATTCTGACGGACTGATTGTTTTTTTAATTCAATCCATCATGACCCGAGTTGGTTGCTCTAGTATCCTGCAGAAAAGACAGAGAAGAGATATATGTCAGAGTACGGAAAAACATCTCACAGCGGAAGAAATAAAATATAATATATTTTAAAACATAGCTTTACCTTAATCACAATACTACTAAATCAGTATTCCCAAAGCTATAAGTCTCTGTCTAACCTGCGAATGTTATGAGGAGGGGGTCAGAACATAAGTTCTGTGTGAATGAATTTAAACTACACTTCTTGAATAACCCTACATATACCGTTCAATTACAATTTATTATTTATTAGTTTATACGTGTTATTAGCATTCAAAGCTTACACACACGTCGCACCCATCTACTCCCTAGTAGATTAACCTAATATAATGTATATGTAGCTACCCCCAAACAGAGGCATACCCCGTGGTACCCCACTCGCACGCTCTCCTCCGTATCGCCACAGTAATATGCGCGGTCCCTCATCCTATTCCATAATAACGTACGACGTACTACATCCGCATAGAATCGCCGTGCTACGTAAGCGTTCTGACTGCCGCCCTCGTACTGTTCGATCGAGTTGGTTCCATCGTCGAATAATGCCCTCTAATCTACGGTACACCACCCAGAGCAGACGTGGTTGTATCTAGACTTTTCTACTTATGTATCATCAGTCGTACTCGATGTTTCTACTGCACGTAACCTCTACGTGTGCACCCGAGTTCCGTGGTAGCGAAACACGAGAAGACACAGAACTCGGTCAGGAGCTTTCCTATATCTGTACGGACCCGCCTCTAAGAGTGTCCAGTGTACAGATATTCCTTAGGTCTGGTTTTCCTATGGTGGCTATGGCCCCACCTCAGCCTCTCCCTCAACTAGTAAAGACCACATGAGCTAAGCGACCACCCCTAACAAGCAAACAATCTAAACATCCATGTGGGTCTCCCCGCACCTGTCCCTTGATAGAAAAGGTTAACGGTCTCTAGGGGTTAGCTCTTGTCTTTTCGCATTCCTTAGGCTGCTGGTGACAAGCGTTCGACGATCTTGCTATCGTTTGGTCTTGACCCTCCACCTCCGCCTGAGGCAACCACCGAACCACCCTTAATGCCACCACGTATAGCATTCTGACTGCCACCTATTTGTGCAGTCAAGGCCCACCCAACTAGTAGTTCCGCGCAGACCCAACCTCTGTAATCATAGCCCGAAGCTAAACCACCACAGTGGACTACCAAGAACACCTTTAATGTCTCAGGAAGCCGCCTGCCTCCCATTTCAGTCCGTCGGCCAGAATAATGAATGTGCGGCCAGAATAATGAACGTGCGCTCCCCTCGTGCCTTATGACACTGTGATGATCTACCTTGTTGGGCTATTCATCCTATAACATACCGACTGCTTCAAGCGCCTTAGTTTTATTTGTCATTAGAACCTACGTCTAATCATTACTTACGCGCTTGCGCCACCTCGTCGGTTTTCTCATTTAACTTGGTTATTCACATTTACTTCCTTTTTAAGTTTACCAAGTTATCCTTGCTTATTAATTCCATTTATAACTTAATCCATTTAAGTTCATTAATAAGCCTATGGCATGTTATTAATATAACAATTATCACTCTTATGGTTATAATAACATGTTATACTTAGTTCATAGTTAAGTATGCCTTATCCCACATATATACCGATCAGGAGAATAACCCTCTAAACACCAGCCCCGAAGACCGAAATCAACATCAGACTGGCACCCAGAGAATTACTCAACCCAACCAACATATATGATTCTAATTTAGTTATATCATTTTTAATTTCATATTTGTCCTCCCCAAACCACTTAATTTAAGTATATCTTTACATATAAGTTATCTCAACTTCCTTATTGTTTTCTATAACTTATCTTGTCTCATAAGTTATAATTTCCACCTATCATCCTTTCTTGCCTTATTCAATTTTTATTCATGATAGGATATTTATCATCATTCCCCATTTCTTGTCATAAACTTTAGATTTGACTTAACCCGTTACTTAACTTTACCCAATTTCAATTAACTTATTAAACCGTTTCGGGCCCCATTTGGTTAAGCATATCTAAATTTGTTTTACATGCCAACCGTATACCACTTAACCCCCTTTTTTCCTTAAGGTTTCCTTGTCTTATACATGTTTTACTACGGTTAAGTCCACATTAGTCTTGCTTTATAGGTTGTTTATATTACCCACTTAACCCTCTAACCATACCCATGTCACCTACATGTCTTATTATGGTTAGTATTTCTTAATTTATTTATCATACCGTAACGACTCATGACCTCTCACATTAGACATTCCTTCGTGGCTGCTGGATTTTCCAGGCGGCTCCGGGCAGGCTTACACCACGACGCGCCTAACCTCGTGTCATAAAACGTTATGCCTCTAGTTCTTGTCGTTGACCTCTCACATTAGACGTTCACTTGTGGTTGCTGGATTTGTCGGGCGGTTCCGGGCAGTCTTACACCACAAGCACACCTAACCTCGTATCGTAGGCGTTTATTAAAAATCATCTTTTATCCCAAACCAAATTTCATGTCAAGTGTCACAAATTCAACTTAATCCCAGTTCATTCTATGCCTATTTCAAATGTTTCATTAACCATACCGAATTATAATAGTTAGCCAAATTTCATATTACCCAAATTTTCCAATTATAGCCAAATTCACCAAGTCCAGGTTATTCATACTCAAACATGCCAATTCCCAATATCCAATTTTTTACCTAATTTCATATACCCAATATTTTCCCAGTTATACATATATATCCCAACATTCCCCATGTCCATACTTTTAACCTAATTCACATTTTAGGCTTGTTTCCTAAGTCACAAATAAATTTCACCAATCCACATTATGCCCAAACATCCCTCTTTCCCATTAAATTTCTCGTTCTAGTTTATAACGTATAAATCCAAGATAGTCATAGGCTCAAGATAGCCCAGCTATAAAATAAAACGGGGAAAGGATAAAAAGGAGAGAACTCAAACGTAGGCACAAATAAAATAACAGATCTTATTAAATTAACATCATATTTATTATGGGGAATGATAAATGATAGAAGCAACATTATACAACAAATATAGTTCAAATCCACTCACATTGACTGGATTGGGGAAAATAAACGATTTGTTGATGTAGAACGCTGATTTAATCTTCTTATTTGATTGTTGGTGAAGAGCTTGAATCGTTGATGAAGAATTTTGCTTCTTGATTTGATTAAACTCCAAAGTTGAAGAAGGACTTGCAATATAATTTAGGGTTTTAGGGCGGCGGCCATGTTTGGTTGAAGTTTGGCGGCATGGAGGTGTCAGAAGGAATTGTTTATGAATTTAGGGTTAAGTCTTGCTTGTATTTATAGGCGTAGAGAGAGTTTTCGAGCCGTTAAATTGACATAAAAGCCACCAAATACATATAGCACACCGAAATTATGTCACAGGAAGCAAAATCGCTCAAATCCGGGGATAGGTCGACCCCAAGGTCGACCTACCTGGGGTAGGTCGACCCCCAGGTCGGCACCCTGGACGACCTGACCCCCTGGTCGACCCTAAGGTCGACCTGCCCTGTTAGTGGTGGGAAATTTCCCGCCTATCTGTTTGGGTCGAATTTCAGACTGCTTTTTGAATTTTTGATGAATCTTCTAAAGGCCATAACTCATTCATACGAAATACGATTTACGCAAACTCGGACTCTATTACAAGCAGAATTTCGAGACGAACGCGATGGTGATGTCCATTTTACTTAATTCCTGATATTTTAAATTAAGTAATCTTTATTTTATTATTTCTCTTGTTACATACATTCGTTATCGCATTAATTTTCCTTATTCTTTAATGTATGAATTAATCTTCATTGTACATCACCATTATTAACCTATCTATGCATATTTATACATTTTTAGTTATATTAAAAATGCAGGGTGTTACATTCTCCCACCCTTAAAGAATTTCGTCCCCGAAATTCGATAAGAGTAAAATAGATAATCCCTCGCAATATCCATCCATCCATCAAGTGTGCATCCATTTTTTGCAAACATTGTGCACATGTGCAAAGTGAGATACATCATAGTAAATCATGTATGCCTAATTTGGATCCGCCTATATGTATGCAAATCTTAGAAACTTTTTCAAAACATGATGCTCACATCCTAAATATACTTGAAGTTCTATATGAATGTAATATTTTTGAAAAATCAAAACATTTTTCACCCAAATTTTCCCATACTCTTACAAAATAAGAGCATAGTTCATCCAATTGTTGCATCCAAAACCCTACCAACCATCATTAAATCAAAGTTAGAAAAATCTAATTTTCCAAATTTTTCCATTCTTTAAGCATTTAATGGAAAATTTTATATTTTCACGTTTTCTTTTAGTATTAGAATTCGTCATTTTTCATGCCCAGCAGATTATAACAGAAATTTTTTCTAATTAAACAGCTCGTAGATTACGTCAAAATAAATTCTAGTACATCACTTTAAAGTAGAAAATAAAGAGAAAAAATCATACCCTACATAATAAGATACTACCCTATTGATACAGTAATAGAGGTCAGGACCCTATCCAAAGAAACTGAATGATATCCTCTATGCCACCAACCTTACTATCCAGATGCTCTGTAAGCTGTCTAGCTCCCTCCCCAACCTCTAACTGCAAGTCCTGTAGCCCAGCCCCTAACTGATCATAGGAGGTACCCATCTCCTGTAGCTTCTACTGTTGAGTCTGTCCCAACTCAACCTGCGTTTGGAGCATCTCCTGCTGTGCCCTCAGGATGTCCTGCTGATCTCTAACTAACTGAGTTTGTTGCTCATAAACTGTTCTTAATTCCACCCTCCAGTTTGACTCCCTGGAAACCCAAGGGTCCCACTCAGATGTACTAGAAGTACCCCATCCTGGAGCTTGGGAAGTCCAAGCACCTCCCCAAGTCTACTCTGTCTGAAATGGGTCTGATCCTGCCAGCGGTACATACTGGGGCTCTCCATCATGTCCGGCCTGATAGCCACCACCCTGCGGTTCCTCCTCATGCTCTTCCAGTACATGCTCCTCCTCCTCTTCCTCCTCATTTCCTCCATCATGCTCCATGAGCTAAGGCTCTAATAAATCAAATAGGTGCATATGCATCCTAGTCAGTGCGACCAAGTCTATAATGCTGGAAGGATGAGAAGGAGGTGATATATAACCTTCCTTTCACAGAGGAACACCGCTTCGTGTAAAAACTACAGTCCATAAATTTCCGAAAGAAATATTTGACTGCCTCGCCTCTCTAGTAGAGTCATAATACTGTAGAATAGTGCGAGCCCAATTTATCTGAATACCCCCAAAATAGCATATGTGGCTCGTTTAACGATTTGTGTTATCCTATCAAATCCACCAGTCTGCCCAACAATATTATACTGTAAAATCCAAATAACAATTCTAGCTAATGGACGCAGATGGGTATAAACCCAAACCCTCTCGTACCTATCAAAGAAAATCCAATGCCATATAGCCAAGTCAGTCATCTCAGAATCCCCTATATCGTGTCCCGTACTACGGATGTTCAACATTTCCCCAAACTGTATTTCATTGAAACTAATGTTGGTTCCGTTTACATCCGAATTACATGTAATCAAACCTTCACTGTCTTCCCTAACTTCTAAATTAGCATAAAAATTCTTACTAACCTATTGTAGCCCTTTCGCTCGATGGTATTAACATCCAAAATTGCGATTAATCCCACATCCACGAATAAACCCTACATAGGTGTTCCAGCAAAATCACCAAACTTGACCGGACGCCCTAACAACAGTTTCAAACCTGCGATGTTGACGTACGCCTCGACTACATCTCTCCGAGTGTTGCACCAAGCGATTTCTTGAGGCGTAAGTTGGGGAAAAGAGGCAAGAAGAGAAGGTTGGTCCGCCATGGCGAATTAAGCTTGAATTAAGAGGGGAAAAGTATAAATCTGGGTAGAGGAGACTTCTAGCTTCGATTTGGAAATATTTTTGCGTGAAATAGTGGAGATTTGAAGTGGTGGGGGATGAAAAACGTGGTGGTGGAGGTGGGTTTCGTGCTCTCGGTGATGGGGGAGCTGGAACGAACGACTGAGCCGAAGGCCTTTTATTTTTTTCTGCGCTAGGCAGGTCGACCCCCATGTCGACCTCCCGAGGGGTAGGTCGACCAAGGTGTCGACCTATATATATATATATTCGTTCTGTTCCCCCCTCGTCTTCTTTCTCGATGGTTCACCTCCGTCTTTGTGCTACGCTGTTGGTCTAAAACTTGATATGTTGCCTATTCTTCTTGCATATGGTCCAATTCCATGAGATATAAACTTATTGTGGAACACGAAATCTTAAATATCCATTTTTGTACACCCTTTGCTTTCTCTTAAAGGTTCAAAATTTCCTGATTTCCATTTTTAGTGTACGGGGGTAAAAAATCTCATTCTTTTCTAGACCTATTTCTCAAACGGGCTCTTATACTAACCCAGACTTACAATATTTTTATATTTTAGAAAATATAAATACGCTCACTCATTTTCTATACAAGGATCCTAAACCTAAGCTCTGATACTAGATGTGACAACCCAGATTCCGACGGACCGATTTTTTTTAATTTAATCCATCGAGACCCGAGTTGGTTGCTCTAGTATCCTGCAGAAAAGACAGAGAAGAGAGATATGTCAGAGTACGGAAAAACATCTCATAGCGTAAGAAATAAAATATAATATATTTTAAAACATAGCTGTACCTTAATCGCAATACTGCTAAATCAGTATTCCCAAAGCTATAAGTCTTTGTCTAACCTGCGAATGTTATAAGGAGGGGGTCAGAGCATAAGTTCTGTGTGAATGAATTTAAACTACACTTCTTGAATAACCCTACATATACCGTTCATTTACATTTTATTATTTATTAGGTTATACGTGTTATTAGCATTCAAAGCTTACACACACGTCGCACCCATCTACTCCCTAGTAGATTAACCTAATATAATGTATATGTAGCTACCCCCAAACCGAGGCACACCCTGTGGTACCCCACTCGCACGGTCTCCTCCTTATCACCACAGTAATATGCGCAGTCCCTCATCCTATGCCGTAATGACGTACGACGCTACATCCGCATAGAATTGCTGTGCTACGTAAGCGTTCTGATTGCCGCCCTCGTACTGTTCGATCGAGTTGGTTCCATCGTCGAATAATGCCCTCTAGTCTACGGTACACCACCCAGAGCAGACGTGGTTGTATCTAGACTTTTCCACTTACGTATCATCAGTCGTACTCGATGTTTCTACTGCATGTAACCTCTAATTGTGCACCCGAGTTCCGTGGCAGGGAAACACCAGAAGACACGGAACTCGGTCGGGAGCTTTCCTATATCTGTTCGGACCCACCTCTAAGAGTGTCCAATGTACAGATATTCCTCGGGTCTGGTTTTCCTATGGTGGCTATGGCCCCACCTCGGCCTCTCCCTCAACTAGTACCACATGAGCTAAGCAACCACCCCTAATAAGCAAACAATATAAACATCCATGTGGGTCTCCCAGCACCCATCCCTTGATAGCAAAGGTTAACGATCTCTAGGGGTTAGCTCTTGTCTTTTCACATTCCTTAGGCTGTTGGTGATAAGGGTTCGACGATCTTGCTATCGTTTGGTCTTGACCCTCCCCCTCCACCTAAGGCAACCGCCGAACCACCCTTAATGCCACCGTGTACAACATTCTGACTGCCACCTATTTGTGCAGTCAAGGCCCACCCACCTGGTAGTTCCGTGCAGACCCAACCTCTGTAATCATAGCCCGAAGCTAAACCACCACAGAGGACTACCAGGAGCACCTTTAACGTCTCAGGAAGCTGCCTGCCTCCCCTTTCAGTCCGTCGGAGCTGCCAGAATAATGAACGTGCGCTCCCCTCATGCCTTATGACACCGTGATGATCTACCTCGTTGGGCTATTCATCCTATAACATACGAACTGCTTCAAGCGCCTTAGTTTTATTTGTCATTAGACCCTACGTCTAATCATTACTTACGCGCTTGCGCCACCTCGTCAGTTTTCTCATTTAACTTGGTTATTCACATTTACTTCCTTTTTAAGTTTACCAAGTTATCCTTGCTTATTAATTCCATTTATAACTTAATCCATTTAAGCTCATTAATAAGCCTATGACATGTTATTAATATAACAATTATCACTCTTATGGTTATAATAAAATGTTATACTTAGTTCATAGTTAAGTATGCCTTATCCCACATATATACCGATCAGGAGAATAACCCTCTAAACGCCAGCCCCGAAGACTGAAATCAACATCAGACTAGCACCCAGAGAATTACTCAACCCAACCAACATATATGATTCTAATTTACTTATATCATTTTTAATTTCACATTTCTCCTCCCCAAACCACTTAATTTAAGTATATCTTTACATATAAGTTATCTCAACTTCCTTATTGTTTTCTATAACTTATCTTGTCTCATAAGTTACAATTTCCACCTATCATCCTTTCTTGCCTTATTCAATTTTATTCATGATAGGATATTTATCATCATTCCCCATTTCTTGTCATAAACTTTAAATTTGACTTAACCCGTTACTTAACTTTACCCCATTTCAATTAACTTATTAAACCATTTCGGGCCCCATTTGGTTAAGCATATCTAAATTTGTTTTACATGCCAACCGTATACCACTTAACCCTACTTTTCTTAAGGTTTCCATGTCTTATACTTGTTTTACTACGGTTAAGTCCACATTAGTCATGCTTTATAGGTTATTTATATTACCCACTTAACCCTCTAACCATACTCATGTCACCCACATGTCTTATTATGGTTAGTATTTCTTAATTTATTTATCATACCGTAACGATCATGACCTCTCACATTAGACGTTCCTTCGTGGCTGCTGGATTTGTCGGGCGGCTTCGGGCAGGCTTACACCATGATGCGCCTAAACTCGTGTCGTAAAACGTTACGCCTCTAGTTCTTGCCGTTGACCTCTCACATTAAACGTTCACTTGTGGTTGCTGGATTTGCCGGGCAGTTCCGGGCAGTCTTACACCACAAGCACACCTAACCTCATGTCGTAGGCGTTTATTAAAAATCATCATTTATCCCAAACCCAAATTCATGTCAAGTGTCACAAATTCAACTTAATCCCAATTCATTCTATGCCTATTTCAAATGTTTAATTAACCATACCGAATTATAATAGTTAGCCAAATTTCATATTACCCAAATTTTCCAATTATAGCCAAATTCGCCAAGTCCAGGTTATTCATACTCAAACATGCCAATTCCCAATATCCAACTTTTTACCCAATTTCATATACTCAATATTTTCCCAGTTATACATATATATCCCAACATTCCACATGTTCATACTTATAACCTAATTCACATTTTAGGCTTGTTTCCCAAGTCACAAATAAATCTCACCAATCCACATTATGCCCAAACATCCCTCTTTCCCTTTAAATTTCTCGTTCTAGTTTATAACGTATAAATCCAAGGTAGTCATAGGCTTAAGATAGCCCAGCTATAAAATAAAAAGGGGAAAGGGTAAAAAGGAGAGAACTCAAACATAGGCATAAATAAAATAACAGATCTTATTAAATTAACATCATATTTATTATATAGAATGATAAACGATAGAAGCAACATTATACAACAAATATAGTTCAAATCCACTCATCTTTACTGGATTGGGGAAAATAAACGATTTGTTGATGTAGAACGCTGATTTAATCTTCTTATTTGATTGTTGGTGAAAAGCTTGAATCATTGATGAAGAATTTTGCTTCTTGATTTGATTAAACTCCAAAGTTGAAGAAGGACTTGCAATATAGTTTAGGGTTTTGGGGCGGCGACCATGTTTGGTTAATGTTTGGCGGCATGAAGGCATCAGAAGGAATTGTTTATGAATTTAGAGTTAAGCCTTGCTTGTATTTATAGGCGTAGAGAGAGTTTTAGAGCCGTTAGATTGACCTAGAAGCCACCAGATACATACAGCACACCGAAATTACGTCACAGGAACCAAAATCGCTCAGATTCAGGGATATGTCGACCCCAAGGTCAACCTACCTGGGGTAGGTCGACCCCCAGGTCGACACCCTGGTCGACCTGACCCCCAGGTCGACCCTAAGGTCGACCTGCCCTGTTAGTGGCGGGAAATTTCCCGCCTATCTGTCTGGGTTGAATTCGGACTGCTTTTTGAATTTTTGATGAATCTTCTAAAGGCCATAACTCATTCATATGAAATCCGATTTACGCAAACTCGGACTCTATTTCAAGTAGAATTTCGAGACGAACGCAATGGCGATGTCCGTTTTACTTAATTCCTGATATTTTAAATTAAGTAATATTTATTTTATTATTTCTCTTATTACATACATTTGTTATCGCATTAATTTTCCTTATTCTTTAATGTATGAATTAATTTTCATTGTACATCACCATTATTAACCTATATATGCAGATATATACATTTTTAGTTATATTAAAAATGCAGGGTGTTACAGGAATATGAATTCCAAAACATAACAATGCATACAAAAAGATATGAAACCAAATATCGGAAGGTATTCAGCCCTCGGACAAGGCTGTACGTGCCTCACCAACTCGATATATATATATGTGCACCTCCCACTATGGAGCATGCTACACTGACGATGCACCTCTCACACCCTAGGAGAAAATGCACCGCCCTCACACTTTCAATCATCCAAGGTTACCCGAATCTTTAGCCACATACCAAATCATTTCATATCCCGAAGTAGGGAAAACCATTTCACAATATAATAATCACAAGTACTTTCAAACTATAGTACTCTACTTTAGCATTTCACACATATGACCAGTCATTATTAATCACTTAACCTTCGAGCTCGTACGTCTCAAAGAAGTGTGTTAAGAAAGAGAATAAATTCTCCCCCACCAAACAAATATATCATCAATAACAACTAATTGGTTTTGTGATGAACTACAATGCCAAACTCATAATACATTTTGAAATCATTTCGACAAATTCGGGTTCAGGCCTCGAAATCCTTTCTGTTTTGTAAAACATTTTTATAAAACAATCCCTGTCCAAAATCAGGAATACATTTCTTTTCACTTAAGAAAAATAACATTTTAAAATCGTTCATTAAATTTGAAATGAACTCAACAACCTCGCTACATATCTCATAGTCAAATCGTGAAGTGTTTCACAAGATGTTAGCATATCAATATTTCTACCAACCCAACGCTAAATGTAGAAGCATAATTTGCTCGTAAACTGGTCGAGCACAATCCAAACAGTCAATCAATCACAACCAAGTATATTTGGTTTATACCACATCTCATGTTTTGGCAAATTTAATCACCATTCATTCATTCAAATCTAATTAAAGATTTATAAAAACTCTTCTTCGTTTTAATATCCAAAATCATTACTTAATGATTGTTTAACTTTATGGAAATTAATCCTGCTTTTAACTGGGTTAAAGAATCAGTGACCTTTAAAACAAAGTTCTCGATAAACCCAAAATCATCTTCCATCAAAATGGAATCTTCACGGAAATCATAACATTATATAATCGAAATAAATTTCCGTATCAAACTGATATTATACGTGAAATAACGGCGAGGCCTTTTAAATTCCATAAATAGTAGCGGTCTTCATTTACAGAAGTCCATCTCGATTATTAAATCGAATTCCATTCAATTCCAATTTCTTTTATTAAATTGGAAAACTTCACTTTAGAAATTTTTTCTTTAAATCTTAGAATAAAGATTTATAAATTACAAATCATATCTTTACTGTTAATTGGGTTAAAGAACTAATGTTATTTAAAACATCGCTCGCGATAAACCACAAATCCGATTTCTATTCGATTCCAATTAAATATTAATTAATTGGTAAACTTCTCCAAATCTTAATTTAAAAGATTAATTCTATTCTCAACTGGATTTAAGAATAGTGTTAATAAAGACAACATTCACGACAAACCAAAATCCAATTTGATATTAAATATAAGGCTCTGAATAGAAATTTTATTGGCTCATATTCACTATCAAATTCTGAAACTAACGGATATCGTATTGAGAATAACGATATCTGTATCTTCCAAATTCCTCCACAATATCCGTATAATCACGGAATCAAATGTCGAAATATTCCGAAGATTATTTCCATTCAAATCCATTCCAATTTATTCATTGGAAAATTCTGGTTATTTTAAAACCCCTTTTTCAAATGCAATTTATTTATTAAAAAACCATTGGACTTCTAATCTAGTTAATAACTAGTTCATTTTGATAAACATATATTTTATCTTTTCAAAACCGGGAATTTTCTTTCCAAAATCTTTCCAAATCATTAATTATGATTTTACATAATTTTTTCACATTTTTAATGATTTTATTAAGGCCCTTATTGTCGATTTCCATATACGGTCATTGAACTGCATTTACAGCAACCTTTTCCAAAACCGATTTGGACATATTTTAAAATTTAGCCATTAGATTTCAAATCTCTTGTTATCATTGAAAATCTCTTTTCGGTACGAACCCAACAGTTCCGATTTTAGGAGAATCCGATGGCCAGATCTCCCGTTACATCAATTTGAAGTTAGTGGTTGAAAATCGCGAACGGTCGCTGTGCGGCGCATTCTATTCAGGCCATTTTAAATATATATATAATATATATCATCGATTTCCATTCAAAATATATTTTATAAAATGTTTTAAATTTGTTTTAAAAACGATTCCAAATTCTATTTTGATTTTAAATCAAATTTGAATATTCCATTATATGACAATCCTATACAGTGCATATATATGTTAAAAATTATATTTTTAACAAACAAATAATTATTCCATAGCATGACCATTTTATCCATTTCATATATAGGATAAAATTAACATTTTTAGCGAACAAGTATTTATTTCATTACATGACCATTTTATATATCGCATATATAAGCTAAAAATAATATTTTTAGCGAACAAGTATTTATTTCATTTCATGACCATTTTATCCATTTCATATATAGGCTAAAGTAAAAATTTTTAGCGAACAAATATTTATTTCATTACATGACCATTTTATCCAGTGCATATATATTTTATTCAACGCATATATATTTTATACATTGCATATTTTTTTTTCATACAATGCATATATATTTCATAACGCATATTTTTTTTCTCATACAATGCATATATATATTTTGTTTACTCCATTTCACATCACAATCACAACACAATACAGTCAATTTAATCATCCAAGGTTTTCAAACAACAGTGAATGTGAGCTAACAGGCGCTGTACAACATTTGTGATAATTAAAAACCAATAAAATCAATACTAGCAGTTCATATATGCAGTTATAAAATAAATTACTGTACAAATATTATAGTGAGAGAGTTCTCACATTGGTTTCCACTCCGTCAGTCTTTATTTGATGATTTCAGTTTGTTTTGATTTAAATTCGCATCAAGTTCTAATTTGCTCCAAATCGCCTCTAGTCAATTCCATCGCGAAGTTCTCGTTGAGACGATTCCAACGCACCCAAGACTGTCGAATTCTGATTCTGTTTGAACGAGTTATGACCATTACAAGTTATAACATATATTGAATCAATTTAAATATAATTATACTCCTAATTACCATTAATAATTAATTAAATAATTAATCCCCAAATTAAACTTCTTCCCTTTCGTTACGCTCCGGGTAAAATTGAACCCAATGTCGCTCCATTCTTCAACCCTGCTCGCGTCACTGTAGGAGGCCGAACCCCGATCAAGTCCCACCACACCGACGCCCTCAACTCCACCACCTACCACCATGAACGGCTCGAAGCTCGGTGGACCCTCTTGCCCTAGAAATTGGTTCGAACTCGTAGTCTTTGGGGCTCGATTTCACACAAATCACAACATAAAAACCTATCAGATCTGTATGTTATTGAAGAGCAGACATCGATATAGAATTTTTGTTTTGGAGGATTGAATTAATTCGAAGTTGGGCAGAAGAATTTTTGGATTGAATTCGGAAAAATTTCCACCCTTGGTTTGGTGGGAGGCGGCTTATACCCTGGGTTGACCAGGCCAAAAAGAAAGCTAGGGTTTGACTAAACAATAGGCAATATATATATATATATATATATTATATTTTTTATTATTTAATTCTTATATTCCTTGTTTAACACCACGAACTCCAAACGAATCCCAACGACTATCGTCTCTAGCTAAATAATCCAATTCCGGACACAACGGGATATGCCTCATAAGCCAATTCTATCGTTTTGATCAATTTTATCAAAATTAAATTATAAATCAATATATTGAATTCAAACGTAAATTTTAATTTACCGGGGCCACATACTGACTCCAAAAATTACAGAAAAATAAATCTACCCATGTTTTACGGTCCTAACAAACTAATTTCATCGAATTTGGAGACCGTTTGAAAAATGGCCATTATTCCAGTCAATTAAATTCAAACTGAAATTACCAAACACATTTAAATTCACTGCGCTCACATATTAATTCCAAAAATTATGAAGTTTTGATACTAGCTATAATTTGACATTCCGGATCCAATAGAAGTGGTTTCATCAAAAACGGAGGTCGTTTGCAAAATGGTTATTTTTAAGGGCTATATATTATATTAATATATATATATATATATATAAATTCTATAGCGACTATTCTAAATTCTAAACTGGACATAACTTTCAATTTATATTATGAAATCTGAATTATTCACTTTCGTTAGAAAATTGCTATTCAAAATATTCTAACGTTTCTTGTTTTACTGAAATCTGATTCATTTTGAATTTTATACATTCAATTGAAATTTAAAATCGATTTTCAAACTACCGCGCCATTTCGAGTTCGTTTTAATTAAATTTTATATTCTTACGTTCAAACTTCATTTAAAATAAATTTTTAGTCATTATTATTTAAAACAAATCATTTTAAATTATCAAAACACAATAAAATAGCTAAAATAAAAATTTTAAATTGGTTCCAAAATTACGGGTTGTTACAATCTTCCCTACTTAAAATCTTTTCGTCCTTGGAAAGTAATGAAGCTAAAAGTTGTTTAACTAACCAACTCAACTTTCATTCTGGCTTTCGTTCTTCAACTTTTCAGTTTCTAAGAATTTTCTAATTTCTCAAAAATTTGGCTAACACCCTAAATTTTTGAAAAATTTCGCCATAACCTCCTTTGTACGGGCTGATCGGTTAAACCGCAACTTGCCTCACAGGGCCCTCATCAATCAAAAGAAAAAGCCAAGCGGCTTGCCAATCAGCCCATAAAATCATCAAAACCCAAAAAATACAGTAAATATGTACCTATTTGTCGGGCATACAATTTTATTCCTCTTGTTAGCTTCCATGCTATGACTTGTTCACACATATATATGTACATGTATGCAATCCCAGTCAAAATTCAATTCAGTTCAATATTTGACTCAATTTGGCTTAATTCTGCTTTCATTTTCTTATTGGTTAAATTAATTATCATTCCAATATTTTTATTAGTTATACTAATAATCACAGAACACAACCATCAATCAATTAGTTATTGACTTTTCAAATATATATAACTTTTATATATTCAAAAATCATATTTTCTAAGATCGGATTATATATATAATCACAAATACGTTAATTATAAACTTGTCACTCTTAACTTATTCTAGGGCATTACTAACCTCATCTCTAAAGAGCTATTCTTATAAGATGTTACTAATCCTATCTCTGATGAGTCTTTTATTCTGTTCTAACGAGTTGCACCCTAAAGATTTGAGTTAACCAAAGCTCTATTACAATATGTAACGACCCTCCTTCTCGGTCGATCCAAATCGACCGTTAAATCGATTTAAATCGAAACCAAAATGCGGATATGCTAACTTTGGGCGCACAACACATTAGAACAAACAACAGAAGACTTTTATAAATATCGTAATAATGTTACATCAGAGTACATAATATCAGAGTATCGAAAATAATATACAACGAAAAATAAATTTATAATCAATGTAATACAATGCAGTGGAAACAAATAAACTAACACAGCGGAAGACTATCAATGCTCTGGACACAGCTTTAAGCTTCGATCTAGAATCCTGCTAAATGAAATAATCTACAAAACCAAAACTACTGACTGGCCGTGTGGAAAATATGGGCACCTAGAGTTTAGGTAGAAACAATAAACTCCGATTCAGTCATAGGACTGGTGTGAGAACTCAAAACAGTTATTAAATTTTACTTTAAAATAAGGTAAATCATGGGACCACGCCGTATGTCACGGAACGGGTTTACCCCCATGAATACCAGTGCATAAACAAAAATTAATAACATTCATATGGATCTACAATGCACCATACAACATGCAATTCCTAAATCTACCCATTTAGGCTTAATCCAAAATTTATATTTTCCAAATCCAATTATCTATACAGAATTTATTCCTTTGGACTTTATTTCCCGAATTCTTATTTCAAATCATTTGAAATTCATATCTAGATTTTATATCAAAGTAGATTTCACTTTGAGATCTCAAACCAAAATATTTGGAAATATGAATTCCAAAACATAACAATGCATACAAAAAGATATGCAACCAAATATCAGAAGGTATTCAGCCCCCGGACAAGGCTGTATGCGCCTCACCAACTCGATATATATATGTGCACCTCCCACTATGGAGTAAGCTACACTGACGAAGCACCTCCCACGTCCTCGGAGAAAATACACTGCCCTCACACTTTTAGTCATCCAGGGTTACCCGAATCTTTAGCTACATACCAAATCATTTCATATCCCAAAGTAGGGAAAATCATTTCACAATATAATAATCATAAGTACTTTCAAACTATAGTACTTTACATTATCAATTCACATATATTATCAGTCACAATTAATCACATAACCTTTAAGCTCGTATATCTCAAAAAAGGGTGTTAAGAAAGAGAATAAATTCTCCGCCACCAAACAGATATATCATCAATAGAAACTAATCGGTTATGTGAAGAACTACAATGTCAAACCCATAATACATTTTGAAATCATTTCGACAATATCGGGTTTAGGCCTCGAAATCCTTTCTATTTTATAAAACATTTTATAAAACATTCCGTATGCAAAATCAGGAGTACATTTCTTTTCACTTAAGAAAAATATCATTTTAAAATCATTCATTAAATTTGAAATGAACTCAACAACCTCGCTACACATCTCATAGTCAAATCGTGAAGTGTTTCACAAGATGTTAGCATATCAATATTTCTACCCAACCCAATGCTAAATGTAAAAGCATAATTTGCTCATAAACTGGTCGAGCACAATCCAAACAATCAATCAATCACAATCAATATCAACAACCAAGTATATTTGGTTTATACCAAATCTCATTTTTTGGTAAATTTAATCACCATTCATTCATTCAAATCTAATTAAAGATTTATTAAAAGTCTTCTTCGTTTTAATCTCTAAAATCATTACTTAATGATTGTTCAACTTTGTGGAAATTAATCCTGTTTTAACTGGGTTAAAGAATCGATGTCCTTTAAAACAAAGTTCACGATAAACCCAAAGTCATCTTCCATCAAAATGTAATCTTCACGGAAATCATAACAGTATATAATCGATATAAATTTCCATATCAAACTAATACTATACGTGAAATAACGGCGAGGCCTTTTAAATTCAATAAATAATAGTGGTCTTTATTTACAGAAGTCCATCTCGATTATTGAATCGAATTCCATTCAATTCCAATTTCTTTAATTAAATTGGAAAACTTCACTCTGGAAAATTTTTGTTAAATCTTAGAATAAAGATTTATAAATTCCAAATCATATCTTCATTGTTAATTGGGTTAAAGAACTAATGTTATTTAAAACATTGCTCATGATAAACCAAAAATCCGATTTCAATTCAATTCCAATTAAATATAAATTAATTGGTGAACTTCTCCGAATCTTAATTTAAAAGATTTATTCTATTCTCAACTGGGTTTAAGAAAAGTGGTAATAAAGACACCATTCACGACAAACCCAAAATCCAATTTGATATTAAATATAAGGCTCTGAATAGAAATTATATCGGCTTATATTCACTATCAAATTTTGAAACTAACGGATACCGTATTGAGAAAAACGATATCCGTATCTTCCAAATTCCTCCATAATATCCGTATAATCACGGAATCTAATATCGAAATATTATGAAGATTATTTCCATTCAAATCCATTCCAATCCATTCCAATTTATTCACTGGAAAATTCTGATTATTTTAAAATCCCTTTTTCAAATCCAATTTATTTATTTAAAAACCAATGGACTTCTAATCTAGTTAATGACTTGTTCATTTCGATAAAAATATATTTTATCTTTTCAAACTTGGAATTTTCATTCCAAGATCTTTCCAAATCATTAATTATGATTTTACATAATTTTTCCATATTTTTAATAATTTTATTTAGGCCTATACAGTCGTTTCCATATACGGTCATCGAACTGCATTTACAACGACCTTTTCCAAAACTGATCTGGGCATATTTTAAAATATAGCTATTAGATTTCAAATCTATTGTAATCATTTGAAAGCACTTTTCGATACGAACCCGATGATTCCAGTTTTAGGAGAACCTCCCGTTACATCAATTTGAAGTTAATGGTCGAAAATCGCGAATGGTCGCTGCACGGCGTTCTATTCAGGCCATTTTAAATATATATAATATATATATATCATCAATTTCCATTCAAAACATATTTTATAAAATGTTTTAAATTCGTTTTAAAAATAATTCCAACTTCCATTTCAATTTTAAATCAAAATTGAATATTCCATTATATGACAATTTTATACAGTGCATATATATGTTAAAAATTATATTTTTAACAAACAAATAATTATTCCATAGCATGACCATTTTATCCAGTGCATATATAGGCTAAAATTAATATTTTTAGCAAAAGAAATATTTATTTCATTACATGACCATTTTATATATCTCATATATAAGCTAAAAATAATATTTTTAGCGAACAAATATTTATTTCATTTCGTGACCATTTTATACATTTCATATATAGGCTAAAATATTTTTTAGCGAACAAATATTTATTTCATTACATGACCATTTTATCCAGTGCATATATATTTTATACAATGCTTATAAATTTTATACAATGCATTTTTTTTTCATACAACGCATATATATATTTCATAACTTATTTTTTTTCATACAACGCATATACATATACATATATTTTATTTACTCCATTTCACATCACAATAACAAAACAATACATTCAATTTAATCATCCATGGTTTTCAAACAACAGTGAATGTGAGCTAACAGGCACCATACAACATTTGTGATAATTAGAAACTGATAAAAACCAATACTGGCAGTTCATATATGCAGTTATAAAATAAATAACTGTACAAGTATTATAGTGAGAGAGTTCTCACATTGGTTTCCACTTCTCAGTCTTTATTTGATTACTTCAGTTTTTTTGATTTAAATTCACCTCATATTCTAATTTTCTCCAAATCGCTTCTAGTCAGTTCCATCGCGAAGTTCTCATTGAGACGACTCCAATGCAACCAAGATCGTCGAGTTTTGATTCAGTTTGAACGGGTTATGGCCATTACAAGTTATAACTTATATTGAATCAATTTAAATAGAATTATACTCCTAATTACCATTAATAATTAATTAAAAAATTAATCCCTAGAATAACCTTCTTCGCTTTCGTTACGCTCCAAGCAAAATTGAACCCAATGTCGCTCCATTCTTCAACCCTGCGCGCGCCACTGTAGGAGGCCGAACCCCGATCAAGTCCCACCACGCTGACGCCCTCAACTCCACTACCTACAACCATGAACGGCTCGAAGCTCGTGGACCCTCCTGCCTTAGAAATCAGTTCGAACTCGTGGTCTTTGGGGCTCGATTTCTCACTAATCACGACATAAAAACATATCAAATCTGTATGCTATTGAAGAGCAGACATCGATCTACAATTTTTGTTTTCGAGGATTGAATTAATTCGAAGTTGGGTAGAAGAATTTTTAGACTGAATTCAGAAAAATTTCTGCCTTTGGTTCGGTGGGAGGCGGCTTATACCCGGGGTTGACCACGCCAAAAAGAAAGCTAGGGTTTGACTAAGCAATGAGCAATATATATGTTATATTTTTATTATTTAATTCGTATATTCCTTGTTTAACACCACAAACTCCAAACGAATCCCAACGACTGTCACCTATAGCTAAATACCCACATTCCGGACATAATGGGATATGTTTCGTAAGCCAATTTTTTCATTTTGATCAGTTTTTATTAAAATTAAAATATAAATCAATATATATTGAATTCAAACATACATTATAATTTAGTGGAGCCACATACCGACTCCAAAACTTACAGAAAAATAAATCTAGCTACGTTTTAATGATACAATCCTAGCAAAACTAATTTCATCGAATTTGGAGATAGTTTGAAAAATGGTCATTTTTCCAGTCGATTAAATTCAAACTGAAATTACCAAACACATTTAAATTCACTGCGCTCATATATTAATTCCAAAAATTATGAAATTTTGAATATAGCTATAATTGGACATTCCAGATCCAACAAAAGTGGTTTCGTTGAAAATGGAGGTCGTTTGCAAAATGGCTTTTTTTAAGGGCTATATATTATATTAAAATATATATAAATTCTATAGCTACTATTCTAAATTTTAAACTGGACATAACTTTCAATTTATATTATGAATTTTGAATTTTTCACATTCGTTAGAAAACTACAGTTCAAAATATTCTAACGTTTCTTGTTTTACTGAAATCTGATTCATTTTGAATTCTAATCATTCAATTGAAATTTAAAATCGATTTTTCAAACTACGGCGCCATTTCGAGTTCGTTTTAATAAAATTTTATATTCTTACATTTAAACTTCATTTAAAATAAATTTTTAGTTGTTATTATTTAAAATAAATCATTTTAAATCATCAAAACATAGTAAAATAGCTAAAATAAAAATTTTAAATTGGTTCCAAAATTACGGGTTGTTACATTGTCAGCACGTGAAAATAGGCTTACTCAAATCCAAATCATTCATTAACCATCATAATGGTAAATCACTTTTAAACTTTCCTGAATCATATCTTTAGCGCAAAATCGTACTTGCGATTTCTTATTCATCTTGTTAGGGAAAACCATTCATTAACCAGAATTGGTTCTCGATTGCACAACGCCAAGAGGATAATCTATCAAGTGTATAACCCCGAAAGCCTAAACCAACATCTGATCAAACACCCAGCAAATCACCCAGCTCAACAATTAACCATCAAGTTCCAATGTCTTTCTGTAAATCTTTATATTCAATCTAAATGAAGATTTCATTTTAACTAATCTCAAGAAATTATCTTCTCCTTTAAATGGGTTAAAGAACAAATGTTATTTAAAACATTGTTCACGACAAACCCAAACTCAATTGGTATCAAATGTAAGATTTAAACAGAACTTACATAAAATTATATTCAACAACAATTCTCGCAATCAATGAATACTATAAGTGGAACAACAATGTAAAACATCTTCCAAATTCCTCAAAATAGCAAACGTCTACACAACGGTAATCAATACCAAATATTCGAAGATCATTTCTACCCAAATCCAATTTTATTCAAATTTGATTTGTACACATTCAAGATCTAACCGTTGGATCTTTTAGCTTTCTTTTCTTTTGAAAACTCTTTTCATTACAAATCAAATGCTTCTTGTTTCAGGAGAATCCGATGGTTGTATCTCCCGGTACGTCAATTTGAAGTCAACGGTCAACGTTTGCAAACTATCGCTGTGCAACTAGTCCTATTCAATTTAAAATCAAGTTGGATTATTTTCCAAATGATTATTAATTATATAAACCATATATAATAGCCTTTAAAAGCTATATATTATGTATTTAACTTCAAACGTCAAAAACGTCGTTTATTGTATTCAACAGTTAGGCCGAAAACATAAAAATCGAAATATAGTTCGAAACTTTATATTTCTTTCCCAAATATATTTAAAATCATTTATTATGATTTATCATATTTTTTCTATATTTTTAATAATTTTTATATGGTCATTTCGAACGACTCCCAATTACGGTCATCGAAATGCGTTTATAACACACTTTTCAAAAATAGATTTAAACCTAAGTTGAAATTCTAGAATTATTATTTCATTTGAAAGTTCTAATCAATAGAAAACAAATTGTTTCCAGTTTCGGTGAAATCCGATTTAAATTGCATTAGTTATGCTCATTTGAAGTTTATGGTTGAAATTCACGAACTGTCACTACGAGACACATCCTATTCAAACCATATTGTAATTTAATATAAAACTCGATTGACTCAATCTAAACATATTTATAAAATGTTTATAAACTCGTTTAAAAACGATTTCAATCTCAAATTCAATTATATGTCAAAACTGAATATTCTATATTATTATTATAATATTTTTCAAAATATAATATTCTGAAATCCAAACTTTTCTGAATCCATTATAAAAATAAATAAGATCATTGGAAAAATCTATTTTAATTAAAAATGTTGTTTATATATGTAACTCGAATTCACTTTTTGAGTTTACTATTCAAATTCAATTTTAAATCAAAATTAGTTGTTTTCAATTCACAACTCTTTCGAATTCATTTCAACCTTTTCAATAGTTGTGTGAAATCATATCAATTTCATTTCCAAATCGATTTGGACTTAAAAATCCAATTTCCATTTTCATGTCTTATTTCAATTAAATGAATATAATATTCATTTAAAACCCCAATGGAACTTTACTCAATCAATTTCCAAATAATTTCATATTCGCAGTGTCAATTGTGTGAAAAATAATAATAACAACCACAAAGTTCAACATCCATCAAACAACAATCATAAAATAAGCATTTATAATTTTTAACGCTTAAATGTACTTAGACAGTATATAAATAGGT
Organism: Allium sativum; assembly: GCA_030737875.1. Lineage (NCBI taxonomy): Eukaryota > Viridiplantae > Streptophyta > Magnoliopsida > Asparagales > Amaryllidaceae > Allium > Allium sativum. The sequence continues at coordinate 198,986,722 of CM060911.1, forward strand.
GTAAATAAACTTCCATCATCCACGAAGCAACTGTTGTAACCACAAGCAATAAATATATAATTATATAAGATTATAATAACTTTTAAATCAGTTCAGGTAGTTCTCGCCTTGATTTTTGATCGTTGTAATAACACTCATTTTTTGAGTTATATTAAACGTAGGTTTATGTTAACCCAAAGTTCCAACTTGCTCCAAATCCAACCAAATCAGTTTTGTTGGGAAGCTCTCGACTCCACGATTCCAGCGTTTCTTCTTTCGTTTCATTTAGAGTTCATATGAGTGAATTATAAACATTCAAACTTAAATACATTAATTAAATAATAATTCAAATACTCATCTTCTTCACTGTTTACAGCACCACACCCTCTCTCCTCATGCCGCCCTCCTCGGCCTACCAGGACGTCGTCAACCACCACCCCCCGATGCGCCGTCGCGAGGAGCACCACCACCAGCTGACGGCAACCCTACGTCGCTGTCGTTCGCCTGAAATTGCCCTCCAACCGAAACCCCTTCGTTCCCAAAATTTAAACGCCTCAAACCACCATCGGTGACGCCACCACCGGTCGACGCATCGTTCCTCTCCCCTTTCCTCTGTTGGCACCTCCAGCCATCGAAGCCTCCACCGCTGGCTACAACCAATAAACCATTCGCAGCTTCGAAGAAAACTGTCCTTCTGATCATCTCTACGTTGTGGCCACCACAGGCCAGTTCAGACCAAACCCCCAACTATAAACTTGTAGCCCTTGCCCCCCTCTCCAACTTCATAGTTGGTCAATTTGTCTAACTCTAAATCGTTTGCTCGCTATACCCCAAAATCCAAAAGTTAACCCATCACCGTCGATCTCAGAATCCGGCGAACTCCATCACCTGTTCGCCACCAAATTTTTATAGCAAGTACCTCTCAACGAGTACTCCAACACTTGTTTCATCGGATTCCAAATCCGTTTTCTTTTGAGCTTAAATTATTGATTTATTATCTCTAATGAACGTTTATATCTCGCACGACCACATACTAACTCCGGTTGGTCCAAAATTTAGAATCTTACAATAATTTACTATTCCAGATCCGAAAAAATTGGTCTCATCCAAAATGGATGTCATTTGCAAAATGGCTATTTGAAGGCCTATGTAATGTAATATTATTTAATTCCAAAATTATTCAATTTAATAATAAACTAATTATCATTTTCATATATATCCAAATAAAACTTCATATAGCTTCAGAATAAACATACTTTGATTTAAAACTCGATACTTCCATTTTTAAGCTAAATCGAAATTCAATATATTATAAAATTCTTTTTATTTTATTAAATAAAACGTTATGTTTAATGAACAATTCCATAACGACTTTTTGGAAATTTGATTTGGATATAACTTATAATATATAGGATGAAATCTCGAGTTTTCATTTTCGTTAGAATGATATAGTTAAATGGATTCCAACGTTTCTTATTTCAACGAATTCTGACTTATATTGAATCCTATACATTCATTTAAAGTTCAAAACATAATATTACGAACTACCGCGCCGTTGCGAGCTTGTTTTTAATTATATTATAAATTATATGTTCAAACTCGTTTTAATTCGAGTTATATAAATTTCAAGTCATTATTTCTTAAAATAAATCATTTTAAATAAATTTAAATATTTCTTAATAAAATCTAAATAAATTTAAATATTAACTAAATTTAAATTTAATTATTTCTTAATGAAATCTGGGTCGTTGATCAATGAAGTAATTGTTTTGAAACCCTTTCTCGACCCTTGCTAATGGCGACTTCTTCCTCTTCATCCTCTTCTCTTTTCTCGTCTTCCTTTGCCTTTGATTCTTCCGCCTTTCCTCCTCTTCCATTTCAATCTACTCTTCCATCTCCCCTGATCTGCCTTTGGTCAATTCTTCCAATGTCATTTTACCATTGTCAACTCCTTCTAGGGTTATTAACGGTGATGTGATTTCGAATCTTGCTAATTCTAATTCATCTGATCCCTTTACTATCTCTGAGAACCCATTTAATATCTCTTCTGATAATGTCAATTTGTTGAACGCCTTGAATAATATTCCTCTTGATGTAAATATTAAAGATGTGAATCTTACGACAGCAATTCTTGATAATGCCTATCGTCTGCTTCTACCAATGCTGCTTCCAACATCAATTTGTCTAAATCTCCAATTACCAATTTTACGAGCACTACTAATACCGTTCCTCCTTCTATCAAACTTGATTTTCTTTCGCTTTTCAAATCACTACCACGTAATGCTGGTGTCCAAAAACCTATGCATTTTGATATTGTGAAAGATGGGCAACCAAAAAATCTTCCAGATTTGGTTAAAGAAGAAGTGTGAAATATTGGCACAATCATTTAGTAGGGTTTTTCTTGGATGGTACTTTATCTTACCTTACCATTGTGAATTTCTTGAGTAAGTATTGGAAATTAAATGGAGAAATGAACATTAAATATGATGGAGTTAATTTCTATTTTAATTTTTCCAATGATGTGGATAAGGAAAGAATTCTGAAATCTGATCCCATTTTCATAAAAGGTAGAATGTTCATCATAACTCAATGGGATCCATTTATAAGAAGTTCCCAATCACAAATTAAAAGAGTTCCAGTATAGATTTAATTTCATCGTACTCCTCTAATCCTATGGACTCTTGTTGGAATTAACTGGTTGGCCTATCATGTAGGGAAACTTATTTGTTTGATGCTAGTATAGAAAAATTGTAGAGGTTTAAATATGCAAAAGCATTAGTTGAGATTTCACCTGGTTATGAATTGCCTAAGAGTATAGAGGTGGCAAGTGTAGGTGAGAAATGTCCATCTATTAAGCTATCATATTATTGGAGGCCTAGAATCTATTTACATTGCAAAATATTTGGTTATGAAAATGCTAAGTGTGAATTGATCAAAAAAATGGAGACGAATCAAGTGGTTCAGAATGATGAATTTTATGAGGGAAGGCAAGGAGATGAAAATGCTGATGCAAGGAAGGTTAGAATAAGGTACCATTGGATAGAAACCAGAAGGGTTAGAAAGTAGTGTCTAAGAAGAAAAAAAACGTATAGAGGAAGAAAGAGAATGGTAGTAATACAGCTGTGGGGAATGATGTCAATGTAGTTATGGATGATGTTATTGTAATTATGGGGAATAACACTGCTATGGTAGATGGCGATAAAAAATGTAATGTGGAAATGAATATCAATGGTGATGACATAGTTGAATATAGGCAGAATGTTTAACAAGTAGATGAACATGGTCGGTGTATTGAATAAGGCAATATAATTACTAATGGTGATGGTAATTCAATGGATGTCACTTTGCAAAAGGGTAAAAATGTGTTTGAAGCATGACTAAATGATGTAATGGAGAAAGAATTCCATGTCAATAATCCTTTTTCTATATTGAATGATCGAAGCAATGTTGATACTTCAAATTCTAACTCATCTAGTTCATCTCAATCTTTTGCAGCATCCACCTTCTCACACATCAACACAATGTCATGTTCTTCATCTTTCAGCTTTCAACTACCTCAATCCTCCTCTAATTTGGCATCTACTTCTTCTTCATCTTATATTTATTCTCATTTATCTCCTCCTTCACATGTAATCCTTCCTCCTTTACTTTTAGCTTCTCCCTCTAATTCTACTACCAAAAAATCCAAGAGTGGTAAGAAGAAATTATGAAAGAAAAAGCATGTTGAAACTGATGACCTGGAAGAAGGCAAGGAATTCAGTCCTGATGAAGTCCTACCTTTAATAATAAGAAGGAATCTTCAACCATACACAAGGAAAAAATCAATCTTCCCTTCTAGAACCATTACAATTTAAATGATGCACAATATTGCATTTTGGAATATTCGAGGTGCTAATTTTCCCTCAAAGCAATGTGAAATAAAGGCTTTGATTGAAGATAAAAACATCCATTTACTTTGTTTATCTGAAACTAAACTTGATATCAATTCTACTATGAGAGTGGCATCATTTATTTCTTCAAATTGGCAGTATGATCATAACTTAGCTGAAGCAAGTTTCAAAAGGCTATTAACAGTTTGGAATCCAAATTATTTCAGTCTTTCCAAAATTAATGTTTCTGATCAATATATTCATAACTCTTGTATTCACATTCCATCTAATTCTCATTTCCTTTTGACTTCTGTTTATGCACATATTCTGTTTCTTTGAGAAATCCTTTTCTTGAGCATATAAGTCATCTTAATTCTGCTAATGATCCTTGGATCATTGAAGTTCATTTTAATTGTATGTTCTCAAGTAAGCAAAAATTTGGTGGTTGCTCACTTTCTATTAACGATGTTGCCCCTTTGAACCAAGCTATTATTAAGGCTTGTTTGATTCGTGTTAGCAGTTTTTGTCTATCATTTACTTGGTCTAACTATTGTAGATCAGATCAGGTCCTCCTACTCTGTGCAAGCTTGATCATATCTTTGTTAATTCTACTTTTATAAATCTGCGACATCATTCGTTCTATCGTATTCTTCCTTCATCTATTTCTGATCATTGTCTTCTTCTATTTCAATGGGTAGTGAGGTTGTAATTAGCAATGATAAATCCTCTTTCTATTTTTTTATTTTTGGGTTAAACATCCATATTTTTCTAACATTTTAATGCAGGTTTGGTCGCAACGGGTCTCGGGTAATCCCATGTTCAATTACTACATAAGATGAAAGTGCTGAAGTTTCATCTTAGATCGTGGTCAGTTTTTAGTTTTGGAAAAGGTTCCAAACAGTTAGCCAATTAGAGATGAATTGGTATGGTTCAAGTGGAAATTCAGTATTATCCAAATAATGTTCAATTGTAGCAGGTTGAATTAGATTTGAAGACTAAACTCAAGAATGCTTTAGATATGGAAGTGCAAACATTAAGGAAAAAGTCTAATTTTAGTAAAGAGGTGGATGCTGATAGAAATACAAAGTTTTTTCACAATATGATATTGGTTACATAGGCCAGAGATACTATTTTAATGATCAAGGATGTAAATGGGAATCATCAATCTAATTTCGAAGGTATTAATAATGCTTTTGTGGATTATTTTTCTTCCATTTTAGCTTCTTCCAATGTTAGTCATGTGGATGTGGTGCCTCCTTTTCACTTAAGATAGGCTTCACTTACATCTGAACAATCTGATAACATCAGTACTACTGTTACTAGTGATGAAATCAAATCGATAGTCTTTAATCTAGATCCAACTAGTTGTGGAGATCCAGATGGATTTAATGCTTTCTTCTTGCAACATCGTTGGTCTACAATAGGTGATGATATCATTAATGCAATCCTGCACTTTTTCTTAAATAATCAATTGCCATCATGTTTATTTGCTACAACAATTGAATTAATTATAAAAGTAGATTGCCCAGTTGTAGTTTTAGAATTCAGACCAATCTCTTATTGCAATATTGTGTACAAGGTAATCTCTAAATTTTAAGCAAATAGATTACTATTAGTGATGCCCTCCATTATATCTCCAAACCAATCAGCTTATATTACGAGAAAATCAATAAGTGATAACATCCTAATCACTCAAGAGTTATTGTATGGGTATAATAGGAAGAATATATCTCCTAGATGCATGGTAAAATTAGATATACAAAAAGCTTTTGATTCAGTTTCTTGGGATTCTATTATAGCAGTGATGTCAAGGATGAATTTTCCCAAACCGTTTCTTGCTTGGATATATACTTGTATATCATTACCTTCATATTCTATCTCAAGGAATGGTGGATTACATGGGTACTTAAAGAGGAATAATGGTGTGAGGCAAGGATTGCATGGGCAGAGTCCTAGGGAAAAAACTAGTCTTATTCTTAGTGATGTGGTAGACTATAACTTAAGAATTAATTCTGGAAATCCTGAATCTGCAATTGTGAATGATTACTTTCAGGATGGAAAACTTCTTTTACCCCATACTAGCTCTACTGTTTTGAGAAGTTTGTGGAATCAAATTTCTGAGCATTACGGTTTTAGTGGAAACAATGCAACTAATTGGAGAGGGAAAAATCATTCAATTAAACATGTGTACAACCATCTACATTCAGAGAGACATGTCTCCTATGGAACGCTAGAATATGGAATGTAGGTGGTTCGGCAAAAGAAAACATTATTCTTTGGAAAGTAATGGCAAATGCTCTTGACACTAAGGATAAGCTGCATACGATATGTATTATACAAGATGACCTATGTGTGTTGTGTAAATCTGAGGCTGAATCCAATGTACACATATTCTTTGAGTATGCCTTTGTTCATCAAATATGGGCTAGACTGTTTCTAGTTTTCATAGGTCCTCGAGAACAAGCTTTGCTGAATGGTACAATATTTTCAAAGGAACTCGATGGAAATACAGTAGAATTAATTTTCTTTTTTGCAGATATTGAAGAAGTTTGTTTATGCAGTTTGGTTGGAGAGAAATAATAGAATCTTTGGCAATGGTGAGACAAATTCTAATGAGCTGTTCATGGAGATTCATAAAAGGGTTTTGAAGGCCTTACATGCTCGATCAAGTGTTAACTGAAGTGATGTTTTTTTTCTGTGCATTGATTTGTTAATTTTGTATAGGTTGTGTGAGTTGATGTTGTAATCATTTTTTTGTAGTTGTTTTTGCAGTTTTGTATATACTGTAATAGTTTTGTGTATTTAGTAAAATAGTTACTTGCCTTTCAAAAAAAAATCCGGGTCGTTACAGATATCGATTCAGATTGTCTAGAAGCTTTGTTATTCAAATTATTATCATCCTAGGCTACCATTTCCTCTGGTGTGGCTAACAAATCCATGTCATCTTGATCGGTAGAAGGCATAGAACATTTATTCTGCAAGGGAAGCTTCTCTTGAACTTCACTATTATCAGCATGATGCGGTGAAGAGAAATGAGATCTTGAGATCTTGAGAAGAAGAGGTTATAGAAGATTGAATACAACCAGACTGCATGCTAGGAATAATCTCCATAGTGTTGTAATGACAAGTAGGAGTTGCGGTTTTCTTAGGAACCCAAACTTTTATAAACTTACAAACACTCTTCAAATGTCCGAAACACTGATAGCTAGTGCACTAATGTAACATCCGACATTTTTAATTAAACAATAAAATAAAATTTGAAAAGCTTTCAAAGTTTGGTCACATAATTAGCATCATTATATCCGTGGCGATTTTTTGATCAATTCAGACCTATGTTTGCAGAAAACAGATTTAAGATGAAAATGATATCTTTAAATGAAATATTACAACAAACGTGAAAAGAAGATATAAGAAGAATACTAAAAAGAACAATGACCACCATTGTTTTTAGTCTTGTGAACAAAAGCTTATGTAGCCCAGTTGGTAGGGGCTTGTCTCTCCAAGGTGAGTGGTGCAAGTTCAGGTCTTGCAGGCGCCATATTTTTATTTTAGAGGGACGACTAAAGAAATGCATATTCTGAGAGAAAAATATGTATAATGCACATATAAGGAAAATTATACATATAGGTGTGTGTAGATATATACATACACACATACATGTATATGTATATATATGTGTATGTAAATATATATATAAGAGATCCAAAATAAACCTGTAATCAATGAAGTTGGGTAAGAAATAAATTAATGGTACAACGACATTTGAATTTTGGAAAAGAAATAAAGACTGTGCGTATATATACGCATAAATTCAAATGTTGAAATAAAACATGCAAGTAAAATGAAAATAATAAATGCGTAACAAATGAAAGATGGACAAGAAATTAGCTGCATTAGAAACTAGGATGCATAAAAAGGAATAAGACAACGTATTGATAGCGTCATTAATTACATTTACTGAGCAGCTATTAATGGACAAGAAATTGGAATGTTATATGCGTATATATGCACATAAATTTGAAATTTTAAAGTGGAAATGAGTTATTATTGGAATCTAATAATCTTCCTAAATAATATTTAGGAAGAAACTAAACATTAGTATTAACATTAATCAGAAATAAAAATCTGCAAAAAAACTAGTTCAGTCCCAAGAGCTGGGTCGAGTTAGGCTTCACATGGGTCGACCCATGTGTTGACCTTAGGATCGACCCACCTAGGCCAAATCTGTTTTGTTTGTGATGTGTTTTACTAATGTAAACGACTCGGATTTTATATTATTCAATCCGATGGATCAGAGTGACTTGTACATCTATAAATAGACTAATAGGGCCTAGCCTCCAACTCATATTTTCTAAGACGACGCCAAGGATCTACCTTTTTATGTTTTCTCCAAATCTTTAAAAAAATTGTAAATTAGCTTTAGGAAATTCTGATTCAGGATTTGAAGACAAAGAATGTAATTCTACAACATAGGCATTCAAATTTCTAATCAGCATGAGGTAAGTCCTGTGAATCTGATTTATTTAGGTTTCTTTCCTTATTTCCCTCTTCTTTTAGTATCATATTTGTAAATCCATGGTTATTTTGATATTCGATTCAGTTAGGAAGACCACAGAATCACATAGCTGAATCAGATTTAAGGATTGGAAAGCTGTCAGGTGAGTGGATTTAGAATTATACCTTTTGGATAATAGTATATTTACCACTTATAGTCCCTGTTATTCTTAACATGTTAAATATTTGTAAGCTGTGGTAATTGAGATATAATTTATCTTCAAGTATGTTAAGAATATCACCGTTGTACAAATCTATTCAATGAATCTTCTGTTTTGATTAAGAACTACTGTAATACTAAAAATTGTGTAATTTACAATAAACATGAATATGTTGTAATTAGAATTATAATGAAATTGGGAATGATGGAAAAAGAATAGTCATGCCTATTTTATATGTAAAATTTACAGTGATTTGGAATTGGTAAATGAAACCAGAAGTCAACATCTAACTCAAAAAATATAAAAAGGGAAATTTGTAGTGAACTGAGCTAGATGGATTTGAGATGATTCATACATTTCCATAATAGTAAAATTTCTAAGAATGTAGTTACAAGAAAAAAGGGGATTAGTGTGAAATTCTTTTACTATACTGCACACTAATCAAATTAAAAGATACAAGCATGTCCATGATGAAAATAAAAGAAATTAATTGCAACTATGGATCTTGATCGATGTGCGTTATGGAAATGGATCTTCACATCTTGCCACTAGTCAATCCAGTGACGTGTGAAATACTTTCCTGAAATAATGATAATATACAAGACTGTAAATAAATTGATATTACAACCGTAAAAGTTTTGTTAATATTAATAAACAAAGAGAAAATGTGATGATGAATATAGAATGAGAATGTAATATAATGGGTTGGCTTGTCCTAAGGACAAGTGGAATTATAACATGGGTTATAATAAATGGAAAGAGAACTTATTAATAAACATTAATTAAGAGAACTAAGTTAATAAGTAACAACAACAATAGCTTGTGAAGACAGTGTAAAACGAGGTTATGATTAAAGAAGAAAGAATAAAGTAGACATATAAAATGAAATAAGTTGTACTTAATTATTAAGCAAGCATGTCATATGAAAACATGAGAATTGGGGAAGGATATACTTAATTATATAATAAGTAAAACACGTCATTTAACTTGCAAACATGTAATTAGACAGTAAATGATATGGTAATAAAAGGGGTTGTAGATTACTTTCGTTAAATAAAATCCAGGGTAAAGGTTCTAGATTACTTTCGTTAATTACATTCTAAGAAATAACATGTTATGTCATTGGGCTTATTAATGAACTTTAAACCTGATTAAGTTAATTAGAAATCTGATAAGATAAAGTAAGTACGTGATTAAAAGATTAGACTTAGGGTCTAATAACATGTTTGCATGATGCACTTGGATTAGTCCGCACGTACGAAGGTGAAGAACCCAATAGAGGTAGATCATCGTGGTGTCTGGAGATATGAGAGGAGCACGTCCATCTGATTATTCTGCTTGATATTCTATCTAATTGCTCTGCGGGACTGAAGGGAAGCACGCAGCTACCGAGGGACATGGTAAGGTACTCCATGGTGGTCTCTGCTGCGGTACTCGCTCAGGCTATACTTGCAGGGGTTTGGCCTGTGTGGTACCACCCGATGAATATACCTTCACTGCTATTGTAGCTTGGCAGTCAGAAGGTTGTGGTGAATGGCGTTGGATGATTCGTCGATTGCCACGGGAAGAGGTTGGGTCAGGACCAATACAGGATAGTAATCGTCAGTATCTGTCATCGACAGTCAGGATAGAGCTAAACCAAGATACCATCGATCTTTCACTATCGAGTCGTTGGTTAAGGGACACGCCAAATTGGATGATTAGATTGCTTGCTAGGGGCACATCACTTTGCTCTTGATGTTGTCTTTCACTGGTTGAGGGAGGAGCCAGATGGGATCATAGCCACAGGGAATATGCAGACCATATTTTGGACATATATATTGTAGGCCACTTTGGGCGGACCTTTATAGATACGGAAAGCTCCTGACCGAGTTCCGTACATTTAGATGCAGCCCTGTTACGGGACTCGGTGTACAGTTGGTAGTACGTTCGTGTGAGGGTGTAACAACCTGCATTTTACATATCAGAAGATCGTAAAATATTTTTGTTTTATTCCCTGAGGGTTGGATCATTCTCATCTTTTAATATGTTGTTTATGGGGATGTGAGACATGTCCATAATTTTTACTGATTTTGTTTGCGACCATTATGCCTCTGTCAGTCTTGTACAGGGCATAACTTTTGAGTCAGGTCGAATCAGAGGGTGAGACCTGTGTCATTGGAAAGGAATTTTTGATTGCCTTTCCGTAGAGTGGTTATATTAAAGATTTGGCTCACCAGTTTGGGAAGAATCACTGTTTTAAGGTTTAATAGTTGGTTGTTTAGGTTTTGGAGCCTTAATAGGATGATTTGGGAAGGCCCATTAATTGGCTAGTGGAATCCTATAAATAGGGGGTGAGAGTGGATGGAAAAAGTTTACTTTCCCATTCTCTCATTTGGAGCCATTGATCTCCTTCTTCCTCAAACACCTTTCCACCATTAAAAATCCAAATCTAAGGAGGGAAATAATAGGTCTACACCATTGGAGGCTAGATCTACATCATTTCAAAGGTGAATTCATCGGATCGAGCAGTTTAGTTTGAATTGCTCGCTGTCCGAATTCATAACTCTATCATTTTAGCTTGTATTGGAGAATCAGTGAGTGGATTTCATCTCTCACATGGATTCAATAAAGTGTATGAGTAGTAGATCACGTTTTTCATCAAATTCAAGTGTTTTTCCTTAGATCTATGCATTGGTAAGTTCATTTTCATATAGATTACCCTAGGATCTGATTTATCAAGTTTAGATAGGTAATTTCTATTATATTTCATACAAATGTGCAAGTTAGATCCATGGTTTTGTTCATATGCATATTTGTGGTGGTTTTGGTGAATTTGACATTATCCTTGATAGAATTGTCATATTGATGATATTGTTTCATAACATGCTTGTAATCCTTTATGATGAATTGGATGAGTTAGTTTCGTCGGATTTATCGTTTGGCGAGGTTTTGGTCGAAATTGGAGTTGAATTGCAATACGCAGGTTTTGGAACGGCCATAAGTTGGAGTGGCCATAAGTTGGATCGGCCTAGTCAGAAGAAGTGGGTTGACCTAGTCAAAAGAAGTGGGTCATCCTAGTCATTCAGAGGTGGGTTGGCCTAGTCATTTAAAGGTGGGTTGGCCTAGTCAGGAGAAGTTGGGTCGGACCAAAGTTGGGTTGGACCAAAGTTAGGTCGGACTAAAGTTGGGTCAGACAAAGTTGGGTCGGGCCAAAGTTGGGTCGGACGTAAGTTGGGTCGGAACAAAGTTGGGTCGGCCTATTCTGGTCAGCCATATTTGCCATTTCTGGTCGGACATTTCCGATGATGATGTGACTTCAAAGTGTATTCAATTTGGAAGATTGGAAGTGTTGGAAAGTGTTTGTTGTTCGTTGCATGGAACAAATGGGGAGATAACTCAAGGATGTATTGAGTTCGTGTGAAGTGACAGCTCTAAGGTGTTCTAAGCTAATTAATAGTCATAATTGATAACGACCAGAGAGACGAAGGCCGAGGAACTATCGTTGTCGTAGGTTCTAGCATACTCAAAGCAGATGTACAATTGAAGACCAATTGTAGGTCAAGTGCCTTGGGCATCGTGTATGGCCTAGACACGTGTTGAGTATAAAATGTAGCACGTGTTGAGTATAGCGTGGGGAGTTTTGCTAGAACTGGGGCATCGTGTGTGGTCCTTGAACATTGACGACAAATTGTTAGCCAGTCATACGATAACGAGGGTTCCAGAGCAAGGTTAGTGGTGATAGCCAGAGTCAGTCATGGACGTTTGAATGCATGTTGTGATCATGATTGAGTTGCTTTGCCATATATGAATGGATGCTTTATTTGCCGTGACTGAATTGTTATTCCTTTGGGTGTATGGATCATAAAGGCTGTCACTGTCATGTTATAGAGAAGGCGGGTGTAAGTTCTTCTCTGGAGCTGGGTAGATTAGTTGTTATTTACCCATTCTCATATAACTTATTGATGAAGTTTTTTAGTTGTTTTATCGCTCACTAAGTGTCTGACCCAAGGTTTTATGTGTAAAGACCCGGGTTTTCGCGATCCTGGTTATCGACATAAACTCAATGTCGACTATCCATGCATCGGAAATACCAAATAGTTAATAGAAAGAAGTTAGAGGGTAAGAGTAGATTAGATAGAAAATTAGAATAAGAGAAGAAGATCACAACAACAGAATCAGAGTAACACGAATCTCACAACGGAACAAATAAAATATAACATAACTTTGAAATAAAACTAGTATATGTATAAAATAACATTTACCAGAGTACAACACTTACAACACAGCGGAATATAAACAACTGCTATAAAATCCTGAAGCCTCCTGCTCCAAGCTCTCAGTATATTTATAAAATCCTGACTACTTGACTGTCGGTACAAACTTGGCCACCCAAGAGTTTAGGAAAACAAAACAAAATAAACTCCGAGTTAGTCATGGGACTGGTGTGAGTAAAGAATTTAAAACAGTTTGCGAAAATAAACGATATCTCATAAGACCATGCCGTATAACACGGAACGGGTATTTCCCTTATGAGAATCCAAAGCATTTGATTTAACATCAAAATCCTTCTGCAAGAAACAATGATCTTTTATATTAAAACTCCCTTGATATTATGATAGTGTCTATCAACCATAATATAATAATCATCTAGCAGAACGCTTTCATCTCACATTCCACGTACGTAATATATAATCAAAAACCGCAGGCGCTTATTGGTTAATGAATTCCAACTGGCAAGGTATGAGACCACCTTCCGACAGTGTATCTCTAGAGAGGAATACACTGGGTTCAACAAGAACATCTTGTAACTCAGGCTAAACATGACCGGTCACTCATTTCGCTTGAGTGTACCGAATGTATTATCACCAACGGTTGGGATCAGTAACCGTTTCCCAAATAGGACAACATCGAAATAGATTATAGAAGTAAATAGAATTTCTCTAAATCAGGTGACAATACACACTAATTGGCAACTAACCACTAAGCCATGCAACCTACCCGATTTTATACCATTTCCTGGTTGTGAGGCTAGAGGCCACGCTTACCTCTGATATATCACACAATTATTCACTTTGAATGTCACATCGTCATACCCGCCAAAGCACAAATTGATTTCTCCAAAAATACTACGGGTATACAGCTAAGAGAAACGAATTCCTCCGCCACCAAACGTAAATACGTTTGAAGAGATCAACTTATGCGATCTATTAAATACACTCTGTCAGACATTCTTTCATATAGGTCGTCCAGGGACTGGATAGACCGAAGGTACTATTCTATAAATCCATCTTAGGCAATTTCTACTTAGGATTTACTGAACAACCCTTGCATAACTCCGTCTTCAATTATCTTCATCATATTTGATTCGCAATGCTAATGCCATACGGAGTGGTTTTTAGATAATATATCTGATCCCAGTCTCTCCGTATTGACAACGGAAATGGTCAAAATCTTTAATAGTCGGTGATTTAACTATCAAAGGAAAACATGTGTACAAAAAACGGTCGTATTCCTAAATTGAAATCTTACCGATAAATCATTATTTCATTTACCAATTTCCCATTTATCGTTTCCATATATTCATAAATTCCTTATTTTCTAAAATTAGAAAATATACGTTATTAACTTTGAAAAATGTTTCCATTTCTTATTCACGCATCAATATCTTTCCACCTCTATCAGTCTCTAACTGTAAACTAGTAAGAGAACAAATTCCCAAGTATAAACCCCGAAGGCCGAAACCAACATCAGATCGATACCCAAAAAGTCATTCAACTCAACTAATTTCCAATCAGTTTCTAATTTCACTAATTCCATTTGAATTCCTAATTCAAACCCCAAATTCCTTTATAATATTTTATTTGCAAAATATTTGCTTTCATCTAAATTTCATATAAAATGTGAATAATATTTCTTTATATGATTCTATTTGTTTTCCAAATAATTTCTTTTTATAATTCTATTCGTTTTGCCAAATATTTCCTTTTCAATATCCTATTTATTTCATACAAATATTTCGCTTTTCAATATCATATTTATTTCATATAAATACTTCCTTTGATAATATCATATTTATTTCATATAAATATTTCCTTTGATAATATAATATTCATTTTATATAAATATTTCCTTTGATAATGTCATATTCATTTTATATAAATCCTTTTATATAATTCTATTTATTTTCCAAATGTTACCTTAATTATATTTTCCAATATTTGATTTCTAAATATTACCTTTTATAATAACCTATTTATTTCATATATAAATATTTCATTTTCAATATTCACTTTGAAAATTTCCTTTTTACATTCCAGTATTTAAAATACAAAATAGCATGACCAGTGCCATCATAATCAATCACAGATTATATATCACATCATATATCACAATATTTGAAAACAAATAGTATTATAAATATTGTGGAATCCAGTTGGATCCCTCCAACCAGTTTCCCTGCATCCACAGATGTTAAACAATATAAACAACATCAATTTCATATTAATATGAAATATCCTGATAAATAGAATCAATATTTGATTAACGATTTATATATATATATCGTTATCTATAATTTCAACCAATAAATCAGCAATTCAACCAAATAATCAACACAAAACAATCAATCATCATTTATCAACACTATATTATATATATAAAAATATAAACTGTACAAAGTTAGTGAGATTTTACTCACATTGGATGGTTATCGTTAAATAACGATAACTGTCGATTCATTCAGACAGATAATTTATTTCGCTATAAATTAAAACGAGCTCCAATTCACTCCCGGTCAGTTCCATTGTCTAGCCCTCGTCCATAGATCCTAACGGATCCTGTTTTTCTGAAATCCATTAACATATGCATAAGATATTTAATTTACAAGTTTGGTTGAATTTAAATCAAACTATACTATATATTGATATTGGGCTCTAGTAAATAAAACGTCCCATACCCCCATTGGTTAGAAATACGGCCAACGTTAAAGACCTTCTTCCCCCTTTCGATAGCTCTTGTAACCCGCATAACTCTTCAGGCCATTTCCAGGATTTTTAAACACCGTTTCTCCCATTCCACTTCATGGATCTCTAAACGAACTTCACCATTACGCTCCTCCTTCCGGCCTCTCCCTTGTAACAATCCAGAATTTGGGGCCAATTTAAAAAATTTATTTTATAAATTTTAAGGGATTTTTAATATTTGAAATAGATTATTTCAAATGATAACGACTAGAAATTTATTTTAATCGAAGTTAATATGAATATATTCAATTTAATTAGAAATAGCATGGTAGTTTGAAAAGTCAAATCTGAACTTTGACTGAGTATATAGGATGCAGAATGAATGGGATTTTGGTGAAACCAAAAATATTAGAATCAATTTAAAAATATCTTTCAAACGAATCCGAAAAATCGAAATTTCATAGCGGGAATCAAAAGTTACGGCCAATTGAAGTTCCATAATAGTCGCTGTAGAATTTCTATATATATTTTTAATATTAAAAATAGCCATTTTTCAAACGACCTCTGTTTTCGACGAAACCACTTTTGTTGGATTCGGAATGTCAAATTATTGCTAATTTTAAATTTTCATAATTTTTAGAATTTATTTGTGACCGTGGCAAAAGATTTCATTTTGGTCAATTTCGGTCAATTTTAATCGACTTGAAGAAGGCCATTTTTCAAATAGTTTCAGAATTCGACGAAATTAATTTTTTAGGACCGTATCATCAAAAAAAAGCTAGAAATAATTTTTCTGGATTTTTATGAGTTAGTATGTGGCCCTGGTAAAATTAAAAAGTGCGTTCGAATTTAACATTAAAAATTTATTTTAAAATAAAAGAAACATGCTGTAAACTTCAGAATTAGACTTCGGCACTAGCGCCATTGCGTTCAGAAGGCGTCAAAACATATTGTTCGACAGTCGTTGGGCTCCGTTTGGAGGTCGGATGGAAAAACCCTAATTTTGGGATTAATTAAATAAAAAAAGAAAAAAAGAAAATACGATCTACTGCAAGTATAAATACGGATGAACAGTGTTTCTTCTTCCCCGTTTCTTTCAAGCCGCCCCCCTTCTTACCTTCTCTCCTCCTTTTCTCCTAATCCATGGAGAATTAGACTACACCGCAGTTATACTTTTTGAAGATAATCTCCTACTCTTTCTTTTGATACCAAGATCAAAGTCCCTAGTGCCCTATAGCTCTCGAACCCCGAGCCCGAACCCGCCGACTTCGAACCCCTCCCGCCGCCGCTAGGTGCGATCACACCCCCCAACTCCGGTCGGCGTTCAGGCACCCCTCCCCCCTCTCCAATCTCCAACAAACCGCTCCTCCAACCATTGATCCAATCTCGAGTTATTTTGATTCAAAGTTCTGAACCAATTTCTGAAATAAACTGCTTGTTCTTGAGGTATCATTTCTTGAGGTTCCAGCACTTATAAGCGTGGGAAATTAAAATTTAATAATTAAAAATTCATGATTTATTGATACGAACTCCAAATCTGATAATTTCAGACCTGATGGAACCGTGGAGACGTATAGAGGTTGCTGAAATTGAATGCGACCATTTCTGAATTTATTTGGATTTTTAATTCTGCTCAAATCAAGGTGAGATTCTGATTTAAATAATTAAATAAATTTCAATTTTTCTAGTTACTTAAAAGTTGAATTGTTAATATATTAGATCTACGATGTGATGAAATTCTGAATGGTTGACCTGTTGATGTGTGATGTAAATTCTAGATCTGCTAGTTAAATTTATAGATCTGTATATGATGGTGAATTAGAACCAATTATTTTGTTTAATACCCTGTGGAATCATGTTAATTGATTTTCTTGTGAATCATGAATATACTCAGTAAAATTTCACCTTTGTGTACGTTATTGAATTGAATTATCATTTTCAATCCAATATAGATCTATTACTTTGAGGATGATCGATAAAACTTCCCTTTTGTTGTTTGGATTGGATTTGATAACGGTATGGAAAAAGTTAACTTTTTATTAAAAATAAAAAGATTAGTGAACAATATGGAAAAATTTAACTTTTTATTGAAAAAGAAAAGTTGACGATGGAAAAAGATAAGATTTTACTGTTGTAATGAAATTACATTTTTAAGTGTAATTAAAGGTATAATTTTGTACAGTAAAAAAGAAATTACATTATTTTTAATGTAATTAAAGTAGGATATTACACCGTAAAAGAAATTACATTAATTTTTAATGTAATTAAAGTAGTATATTACACTGTAAAAGAAATTACATTATTTTTAATGTAATTAAAGTAGGATATTACACCGTAAAAGAAATTACATTATTTTTAATGTAATTGAAGTTGAATATTACACCGTAAAAGAAATTACATTATTTTTAATGTAATTAATGTAGGATATTACATCGTAAAAGAAATTACATTTTTTTTTTGGGTAATTAGAGAGGAGAATCTACATTGTAAATTAGAAGTACATTTTTAGATGTAATTACAGGATAGAATTTACATTGTAAATTAAAGGGACATTTTTATATGTAACTAAAGGTTAAGAATTTACATGCAAAATAAAATTTCATTTTTGTATGTAATGAAAGAGTAAGAATTTGCATAGTAAATAAAATTACATTTTTATATGTAATTAAAATATAAAAATTTGCATTGCAAATTAAAAAGCAAGATTTAACATGTAATATTAATTACATTTTTAATGTAATTAAAAGAGGATTTTGCATTGTAAATAAAAAGATAGAAAATTTAACATAGAATGTTAATTACATTTTTAATGTAATTAAAAGAGGATTTTGCATTGTAAATAAAAAGATAGAAAATTTAACATAGAATATTAAATCAATTTTTAATTTAATTAAAAAGGGATTTTGCATTGTATAATAAAAAGAATGAATTCAACATTGAAATAGAATTTACATTTTTATGTAAATATAAGAATAAAAAGGAATGAAATGTAACGTTGAATTAGAATTTACATTTTTATGTAAAGGAAAGAAATAAAAGGAAGGATTCATCGTTGAATTATAATTTACATTTTAATGTAAATAAAGGGATAAAAGAAATAGCATAATATTTTCAAATGTTGAAATCTTATCTTCATTTTTAGAAGAAAAAAAATTTGAATGGCTGTCGGTAGTTATTTAGCTTGTTATTGAATTGGACAACGTTATTATGGTTAAACATTTTATATTTATATATTAATATATAAATATAATTAAAATTAAACGAATCGAGCGCAGTAGTTCGCGTTTTGAAATCATACCTTTAAACGACTATACCAAAAGATCCGACCGTCGGATTTTCCCAAAACGAAAACCGTTAGGACCGCTTTGGGAAGATCTTTCCAACGATATAAACTACGTTGAAATCCAACGGTTAGATTTTGAGAAATGTGTAAATCAAAATTGGTTGAAAACAGCGCCAGGGTCGCACCTTTGACCCGAAGCGTCGTTAATTAAAGATTTAATTATTTTAAATAATTAAGGTAAGGATTAATTGTTACTGAATAAAACGACATGAAATGGGTTTTCTCAAATTATATATGCGAGAATTATCTGGAAAGTCCGAGTTAATCTCATTCCAAATAATCAAACGATGTTAAAGATCGAAGTGTGAAGACGGCGAATGAAGACCGTAAATCTTCCCTTGAATGGACAACGATCAAGACCCTGAATTGACTTGCTCCCAATTCAAGGGTCGGGGTAATTGGCCAAACGTACATGTTGATTTCACGCATATGCGGGTACCTCCTTTCCGTACTGGACATACGGGACGAGAGTATCTCCAGTTTCGTTCAGACCCAGAACGGGCTTATAAATGGAATGTGTGTCCGACATTGTACTCCTTTATATTGTATTTATTAATTTTCTTCTGAATGTATGAATGATTGGTGGCGGAGAATTCATTCTCTTGCTTAACACCCTTTTGTATATTTTGGTAAAGGATTGATAGTGTGATATGGAGTGACGGTGTGGCATACCAAGATGCAATGATCAAGGTTTCTTGTTGAAAAGCAGAACCTTGTGGTGACGATCAAAGTACAACTTAAATAGGCATAGCTTTGTGTATTACGTAGCTTCACGAACCTCACAACCCGGTTGAGTCCAAAACGGGAGAAGGGAACACAGGGAGAGAAGCACGTTTCTTTCTAGCTAGAAATGATGTTTGGATTTTTACACGGCCCGACATTTTATTTATGTGGATGATGGAACAAGGCGCCTCGGATATTAGGTCCTATAGGACCGGGAAACGTGTGTTCAGGAATTGCCAATCCGCAAAATCGTATGTGCGGACCGGCCCTGCAGCTTTCCAAGGATTCACTGCGGGGGATCCTGAGACATTAGCTAGAGTGTCTCGAATCGGTAAGGAGCTCCTCCCTAGCCTTGACTCATGATGGAAAACTAAATTCCCAATACGGCCCTACGGATTTGATTGTATTACTAGTATGGAGGCATAGTATATGGTAGCTATGCTTCCTAGGATTGATACATTTACTTTGAAATGTTTTTGTAAGATATATACACTAATCATAATATCAAATTCGTTTTTATCGTACTAAGCATGTTTAATCATCATAAGGTGAAACTCTATCCTCTGGTTTGCATTGCATTGTGTGATGGGACTTGAATCTTATGATGATTCCATTTTTCCAAAAGCATTGCGTTGTTTACGATTTACTTATTTATCTGTTCTGACACTTTAAATTATGCACGACAATCCATTGAAATAAAACCCGTTCCGCGTTAGCGGCGTGGTCTTGGGATTTGCCTTATTACTATTAGTTAAATTAGTTAAGAATTCTCACACTAGTCCCATGACTGACTCGTAGTTTGTTTTCACCATTGCAAACTCGGGTGCCCTCTTTTCTACACGGGCAGCCAAGTAGCAGGTTTCACTTTCTTTGGAGTTGCTGTCTTTGGAGCTTTCTTGGAGTTGCTTAGTTGAGGTGATGATTTGGAGCTATGAAGACTATCTATCATTTATTTTTTGTTGCATTTTATCTTTAGACTTTGAGACATCCAAACTTATTCTATTTCCAGTTGTTCTATGTTGATGTTTGAAACTTATTTCCTTTTGCTAAAACTTTATGTAATAATTTAGGACTCTGTGACTGTGGAATTCTGTATTTGATGACATTCAAATTTTCCGCTGCTATGATTTTGTTATTATATAGTTTTCCTATGCTATGTTGTATCTGTGATCTGTATTGTTGTATTTATGTTGTATTCCAAATGATTACTCCTTACTTTCATTTCGTGGAAGTTTGGGGTTATCACAGTTGGTATCAGAGCTTTGGTTAAACATAGCTTTGGAATATAATATAATTATTATAATTTGTTTACATAGAATCACAATATTCTATGGCGAACATTTCATGAGAATACATAATAGTCAGTCATTTTATCGCCATCCTTTTATCCATCCTTTTATCTTTATCATTTCTTAAAATCACCATTACAGTTGTTCTGACTCTTTCTTGGATCGTACAGAACTAACTAAAAATGAGTACTGCTGCCGCTAGAGCCGCCAGAGCTAGAGCAAGGAGGCAAAATGCTGCTGAAACTGAGGAGGCCACAGTTCAACAACCACCACCACCACCGCATCCCTTTGACTTGGATAAGGTAGCGAAGAAGTTCAAGAATTCAGGTGGAGTTCCATTCATTGGTACGGAGACACATTCTCTGTGTCGAAGTTTGAAATGTCTCCATTTGAAGCCTTGTATGGTAGGCCATGTAGATCGCCAGCATGTTGGGTTGAAAAAGGAAATCGTCTTGTTTTGGGCCCAGACATGGTTCGAGAAGCTTCGGTCAAAGTTGGCTATATTAAGAAGCGATTATTGGCCGCCCAAAGTAGACAAAAGAGCTATGCAGATATAAGAAGAAGAGAGTTGGCTTTTGAAGTGGGTGACTATGTCTATTTGAAAGTTGCTCCAATGTGAGGTGTAATCCGTTTTGGAAAGACAGGAAAATTAACACCTAAATTCATCGGCCCCTTTCCTATTCGTGAAAAGATTAGTACCCTAACTTACATAACTCAGATGCCCGACTGGTTGCCTGGGGTGAACGATGTATTCCATGTATCTCAACTTCGAAGGCATATCCATGATCCAGATCTAGTTATGGAGGAAGCAGCAAAGCAAGATTTGGAGATTACCCCAAGCCTTGCAGTGAGAAGGGAGCCACTGAAAATTATTGGCAAAGAGACTAGAGAGATGAGAAATAAAAGAATCAACCTAGTCAAAGTGCAATGGAGCAGTGATCCTAGAGACTGCACTTGGGAAACTGAGGAGAGTATCAAACAGGCCTATCCCAAATGCAGAGTGGATATTTCCGATTAGATTTTGTTTTGAGGTACGCTTAAAACATTTTACATTCTCTGTGTTGGTTCATACTCTTCTATTTTCTCCTTTTTCCTTTTCGAGGACGAAAAGTTCTTAAGCGGGGGAGATTGTAACAACCCGGAATTTGGGGCTAATTTAAAAATTTTATTTTAGAAATTTTAAGGGATTTTAATATTTGAAATAAATTATTTCAAATAATAATGGCTACAAATTTATTTTAATCGAAGTTAATATGAATATGTTCAATTTAATTATAAAAAGGAATTAGAAATAGCATGGTAGTTTGAAAAGTCAAATCTGAACTTTGATTGACTGTAAAGGATGCAGAATAAATCGGATTTTGGTGAAACCAAAAATATTGGAATCTATTTAAAAATATCTTTCCAACGAATTCGAAAAATCAAAATTTCATTGCGGGAATCAAAAGTTATGGCCAGTTGAAATTCCAGAATAGTCGCTGTAGAATTTCTCTATATATTTTTAATATTAAAAATAGCCATTTTTCAAACGACCTTTGTTTTCGACGAAACCACTTTCGTTGGATTCGGAATGTCAAATTATTGCTAAGTTTAATTTTTTATAATTTATTTGTGACCGTGGCAAAAGATTTCAGTTTGGTCAATTTCGGTCAATTTTAATCGGCTTGAAAATGCCATTTTTCAAACAGTCTCAGAATTCGACGAAATTAAATTTTTTAGGACCGTATCGTCAAAACAAAGCCAGAAATAATTTTTCTGGATTTTTCTGAGATAGTATGTGGCCCTGGTAAAATTAAAAAGTAAGTTCGAATTTAACATTAAAGATTTATTTAAAAAAAAAGAAACATGCTGTAAACTTCAGAATTAGACTTCGGCACTAGCGCCATTGCATTCAGAAGGCATCAAAACATGTTGTTCGACAGTCGTTGGGCTCCGTTTGGAGGTCGGACGGAAAAACCCTAATTTTGTGATTAATTAAATAAATAAAAAAGAAAATACGATCTAATACAAGTACGGATGAATAGTGTTTCTTCTTCCCCGTTTCTTTCAAGCCGCCCCCCTTCTTACCTTCTCTCCTCCTTTTCTCCTAATCCATGGAGAATTAGACTACACCGCAGTTATACTTTTTGAAGATAATCTCCTGCTCTTTCTTTTGATACCAAGATCAAAGTCCCTAGTGCCCTGTAGCTCTTGAACCCCGAGCCCGAACCCGCCGACTTCGAAACCCTCCCGCCGCCGCCAGGTGCGATCGCACCCCCAACTCCGTCCGGCATTCAGGTGCCCCTCCCCCTCTCCAATCTCCAACAAACCGCTCCTCCAACCATTGATCCAATCTCAAGTTATTTTGATTCAAAGTTTTGAACCAATTTCTGAAATAAACGGCTTGTTCTTGCGGTATCATTTCTTGAGGTTCCAGCACATATAAGCATTGCAAATTGAAATTTAATAATTAAAAATTCATAATTAATTGATACGAACTCTGAATCTGATAATTTCAGATCTGATGGAACCGTGAAGACGTATAGAGGTCGCTGAATTGATTGCGACCAATTCTGAATTTATTTGGATTTTTAATTCTGCTCAATTCAAGGTGAGATTCTGATTTAAATAATTAAATAAATTTCAATTTTTCTAGTTACTTAAAAGTTGAATTGTTAATATATTAGATCTACGATGTGATGAAATTCTGAATGGTTAACCTGCTGATGTGTGATGTAAATTCTAGATCTGCTAGTTAAATTTATAGATCTGTATATGATGGTGAATTAGAACCAATTATTTTGTTTAATACCCTGTGGAATCATGTTAATTGAGTTTCTTGTGAATCATGAATATACTCAGTAATATTTCACCTTTGTGTACGTTATTGAATTGAATTATCATTTTCAATCCAATATAAATCTATTACTTTGAGGATGATCGATAAAACTTCCCTTTTGTTGTTTGGATTGGGATTTGATAACAGTATGGAAAAAGTTAACTTTTTATTGAAAAAGAAAAGTTGACGGTAGAAAATGATAAGATTTTACCGTTGTAATGAAATTACATTTTTAAGTGTAATTAAAGGTATGACTTTGTACAGTAAAAAAGAAATTACATTATTTTTAATGTAATTAAAGTAGGATATTACACCGTAAAAGAAATTACATTATTTTTAATGTAATTAAAGTAGGATATTACACCGTAAAAGAAATTACATTATTTTTAATGTAATTAAAGTAGGATATCACACCGTAAAAGAAATTACATTTTTTTTTGTGGATAATTAGAGAGGAGAATTTACACTGTAAATTAGAAGTACATTTTTAGATGTAATTACTAGATAGAATTTACATTGTAAATTAAAGGGACATTTTTATATGTAACTAAAGGTTAAGAATTTACATGCAAAATAAAATTTCATTTTTATATGTAATGAAAGTGTAAGAATTTGCATAGTAAATAAAATTACATTTTTATATGTAATTAAAATATAAAAATTTGGATTGAAAATTAAAAAGCAAGATTTAACATGTAATATTAATTACATTTTTAATGTAATTAAAAGAGGATTTTGCATTGTAAATAAAAAGATAGAAAATTTAACATAGAATGTTAATTACATTTTTAATGTAGTTAAAAGAGGATTTTGCATTGTAAATAAAAAGACAGAAAATTTAACATAGAATGTTAATTACATTTTTAATGTAATTAAAAGAGGATTTTGCATTGTAAATAAAAAGATAGAAAATTTAACATAGAATGTTGAATCAATTTTTTATGTAATTAAAAAGTGATTTTGCATTGTATAATAAAAAGAATGAATTCAACATTGAAATAGAATTTACATTTTTATGTAAATATAAGAATAAAAAGGAATGAAATGTAACGTTGAATTAGAATTTACATTTTTATGTAGAGGAAAGAAATAAAAGGAAGGATTCATCGCTGGATTATAATTTACATTTTAATGTAAATAAAGGGATAAAAGAAATAGAATAATATTTTTAAATGTTGAAATCTTATCTTCATTTTTAGAAAAAAAAATTGAATGGGTATCGGTAGTTGTTTAGCTTGTTATTGAATCGGACAATGTTATTATGGTTAAACGTTTTATATTTATATATAAATATAATTAAAATTAAATGAATCGAGCGCGGTAGTTCGCGTTTTGAAATCGTACCTTTAAACGACTATACCAAAAGATCCGACCGTCGGATTTTCCCAAAACGAAAACTGTTAGGACCGCTTTGGGAAGATCTTTTGTAACACCCCACCTCCGCTAGGGTCACCCACAAAGGGAATGCACTAGTTTTGGTGGAGTATTATCTAGGTAAACATACACAGAGATATCACAAGGCAGAACATAAATAAAGCAGTGGTAGAAATTAAAAACCAACTTTTATTACTTTCAAGAAAAGAGTCAAAACCCTATATATCCAAGGAACAAATTATTCCATTACATCAAGTTCCAAATAAAGAAGCATAAACTTAAGATAACAAAAGTAAATTATTCCCCATATAGCATAGCTCAAGATCAAACCGTACATGAGCTGTCAGAAAGCAAGCTATGTCCAAGCTAAGAGCTAGTGTTTCCTCCGTGAGAACCTGGGGGGGACGAAAGAAAAAGAGGCGAAAGAAAAAGGGTCAGTCATAAAGACTGGTAAGCCCTAGTGACTTTCAGTATGAAAAATAGTAAAGGTAACATGATATGTGAAAACTAGAATTAAACATAAGGATGATAACAGAACTGGTAGGATAATTAAGATAACAAGATAAGTCAAGTCTAGCATCGCATATTCAAGGTTCGCTGCACCAACTGTACTAGTGTTCTAACCCATGTCAAGTATTAATCACGAAATGATCCCTTGGCCCAGTATCATGAAGTGGCCCATTACGGGGTCCTACAGTACGATCTACTAATCGATCGGCTCCCTACAAGTCCTAGCTCGTCATGTGTCTGTGTCATACGGCCCTATCCTGAAATGTAGTTACCTGTGCTAGGTCCACCATATGGTGTATCAAGTCCTATGGTGCCAACCACCGACACGAATCAAGCACGCACAGTGTAAATCTACGGGTGCCTAATGCCTTCTTTTTCAACTCTGGACTACGTGCACGACCATAGTCCGCCTGAACCTACAATGGCACACCTAGTCAGCCGCCGTTCTGGTCGCTTACAATCAGCCTAGTAATCGTGCCCCACCCTGCCTAGTTCTAGGGTATCGTGATACATCCAAGTGGGTTACTGCTGAAAAGGACCGCGTTACTAGGGTTTCTTAATGGGTTAAGTGTTGTCATTCAAATTCGTGACTTAACCCTATCCAGATCATGTATCAAGTTGGTAAAGTGTGTTCAAGCGGTTCATGACTTAATCCTATTAAATCATCATGTCAAGTTGGTTAAGTATATTCAAGTGGTTCATGACTTAACCCTATCATGTGGCATTAATTCATTAGTGCTCCCCAACCTCTCACATTAGACTAACTGTTGTGGTCACTGGATTTACCGGGCGGTTCCGGGCAGATTTACACCACAACATAGTCTAACCTCAGGTTTTTCGTGCGATATGACCAACTACCCACATTGGATCCTATTGTTTGCAGTCACTGGATTTGCCGGGCGGTTCCGGGCAGATTTACACTGCAAACTCAACCCAACCTCGAGTTGACCATTTTAAAGTTTGTCTAATTGTCATGCCCACGTTCAAGTTTTCATGTCAAAATTCATGTCGAGTTTTCATGTCATGTTTCATGTCGAATCATGTCAAGTTCATGTCCATATCCAGGTTCAAGTTATAATAACGTTCATGTTCAAAGTCAATTCATGTTTTACCTAGTCTACCCAAATCGTATTCCCATCGCACGTAAGCTCGAATCGATACAAATAAATCTAATTAGGGAATAACATAAAAAGGAACGGGTATAAGGTGGCAAAAGTGATTACTAGCATAGCATGGTATGACTTGAGATAAAAGATTATAACATTACTGGCATATGGAATATTGGCCTCAAATATAAAGATTCCAAATCTAGCAGAATGAGGTACTAGCCAAGATAACAGTTGTCATAAGGTGATAGTATAGTCATGGTAACAATTGACATAAGATGATAGTCATAAACTTGTGACTAATAGCAGATTCAACATGATAATATGAGGGGTTTTTCTTTTTGATTTACAACATGAATAGGCCCCAAATCAATGTCATAGTAATATCCAAGAGTCAAGATCCAAGATGAACAAGAATGGATGTAAAACAGTCATCATACATAGGAACAATTTCAATTTACAACATATTCATATTACATTTACAGTTTAAATCTAAAAATAACTGGGGCTTACAGATCGTGGTTCGAGAATTAGAAAAAGAGAGTCGATGTAATCTTTATATGCTTAGTCAAGTCCTAACAGAAATCCCCAAATCAGCAACGTAGTTTCGACGTAGAAGTAGTCCCTTTCTCTAACTTTTCAACTAGAATAAGAGCAGCATAAGGTCAGAAAGAATTTTGTGTAGAGAGACTAGTGTGAGGGGCTGTATATATAGGGTCAGGTCAACGAATGTAGCCAGAAACGAGGCCAGAAACATCAGAGTGAATCCAGCTTCAAAAGTGGACTCGGCCACCAGGTCGACCCCCAGGTCGACCCCCAGGTCGACCCCCAGGTCGACACTATGGTTGACCTGGTCCTGGGCAGGTCGACTACATAGTCGACCCCAAGGTCGACCTGGTCCTGGGCGGAAAATTTCCCGCCCAGTCCATTCTGAGGTTTGAATTTCGAAATTTGAATTCGAATTGAGCTGTTTTGAACTTGAAAACTTCTGAAAACTTTGAAAGGTCATAACTTGGTCATACGGACTCCGATTTTCAAAAACTTGGACTCGTTTCCAAGAAGAATTTCGAGACGAACGCAATGGCATAAGCCGTTTCCCTTGATTCTTATTTTAAAAATTAATTCTGCCTTGATTTACGGTTATTACACGTTATAAAAATACGAGTTGTTACATTCTCCCTTCCTTAAAGGATTTCGTCCCCGAAATCTCTAAGTTTGGGAGGATGTGTCCTACCATTCATCATCCATCTACTCAAAGCATCATCCACAGGCAACCATTGTCCTTAATAGATTTATAGTGCTGTATGAACATATGTAGAAAGTGTGTGTATATGTATTTATCTAATGCAAAAGATCAGGCGGTTACTGATTCAGTAAACCTCCTTAATGCAAAATATGTTAGTGTAATGAATCCAACATGTATACAGATTCCTAACATAGTTTATAATCTCTACTTGAGTGCACAAACATTCATTCATATGCAACATCCAAGTGATAGCATTACAAGTTCCATCCATATACAAGTATAAGCACTCATGCATATGCAACATGAAAATGTGACTGAGCCGATCTAGTGCCTAATGTGTGTCATGCATCCACTAGCAACCACTTGCAACCACTTGCAAACATCAACCATAACATGTTTCAATCACATGTTTACATCCATATGGTTCTACCTAAGGTTCTCAAGATAAGATCGAGAAGATAACAAGACAAACGTAGATAGTAGAAGCATGATACGAAAAGGTTTTCAAGTTTATAGGAAAAGGAGATTGAGAATGTACCCTCAAAAAGAAATGGGTAAAGCGTGTGTATCTTCTCTTTGGTTTCCCAAGTTACGTATTCTTGGGCTTCACTCCACTGCACTTTAACTAGCTTGACTTCTCGATTCCTTAGCTTCTTAATCTCCGTTCCTAAGATACAAATCGGAACTCGCCTCAATGTTGCTTCTTTTTCCACTTCTACGTCTTCAAGGATGCTTGGCTCAACCACTTCGGTCGACTCATGCAAGCACTTTCGGAGATGCGAGACGTGAAAGACATCGTGTACTACAGTCAGCTTCTCGGGTAAGTCTACCCTATAGGCCATCCGTCCAATCCTCTCAGTGATAGGGAACGGTCCTACAAACCTTGGTGCTAGCTTTCCAGCTGCTCCAAAACGAACTACGTTGCGTAACGGAGAAACTTTTATACAGACCATATCTCCGACTTCGAACTCTAGGTTTGTCCTTCTCTGGTCCTCATAAGATTTCTGTCTATCTTGGGCCGTTTTCATCCGTCTTCGTATCAACTCAATCTTCTCAGAAGTATCTCTTATCATGTCAGGCCCAAGTATAAGTCTGTCTGTCGTCTCCCACTAACAAGTTGGCGATTTGCACGATCTTCCATACAGGGCTTCGAACGGTGCCATTCTTATGCTAGCTTGGTAACTATTGTTATATGCAAACTCCACGAGAGGAAGATGGTCTTCCCAAGTACCACCAAAGTCAAGAATGCATAGCCTCAGGAGATCTTCTAGTACCCTATTTACCCTTTCAGTTTGTCCATCCGTCTGGGGGTGATAGGCCGTGCTTAAATTTAGTCGTGTACCCATTGCTTCTTGCAGACTATTCCAAAACTGGCTAATAAAAATCGGGTCACGATCACTAACTATACTAGAAGGAACTCCATGTAACCGTACTATCTCTCGAAGGTAAATAGACGCTAGTTCTGATGTGGTCCTCTTGCTTTTCACCGGAATGGAGTGAGCACTTTTTGTGAGCCTATCAACTATGACCCATATGCTAGTATTTCACTTCCTTGACCTAGGAAGTCCATCCATGAAATCCATCGAGATACTCTCCCATTTCCATTGCGGAACCTCCAAAGGATGTAGTAGCCCACCAGGCTTCTTCAACTTGGCTTTTACTTGTTGGCACACCATGCACTTCGAAACGAACTCTGCCACATCCTTTTTCATTCCAGCCCAAAAGAAAATGCGTTTCATGTCCCTGTACATCTTATCCCCTCCGGGATGTATAGTCATCTTCGAGTGATGCGCCTCTTCGAGAACTTTCCTTACTAGGTCTCCCACTTGTGGGACACATAGCCTTCCATCGCGCCTTAGCCATCCCTTGTCATCTATGGCATACCTACTGAGGTGACTTGACATCTCACCACTAATCAGCTTGTCCATGATTTCGACTATTTGTGGGTCTTCCTTCTGTGAAGTCCCTACTTGATCTAGAAGTGTAGGTCTTAACTCAAGAGATGCAAACGTAGCAGTCAATGACTCAACAGCAGGTATAAAATCAAAGGTTGCTATAAACTTAAGGCTTTTCCTTTCAACAAACAGGGGCTCAAAGTCAACCTTTTTCTACTTAGCGCGTCCGCCACCACATTACCCTTGCCAGGGGTATAAGCTATATCGAAGTCATATGATGCCAAGAACTCCATCCACCGCTGTTGTCTCAGATTCAAGTCTTTCTGTGAGAAGAGGTACTTAAGCGATTTGTGGTCGGTATACAGCTCGAACTTCTCCCCTAGAAGATAATGGCGCCAAGCTTTAAGTGCAAAAACAATCGCGGCTAACTCCAAGTCATGCGTGGGATAGTTTTTCTCATGAACTTTAAGTTGTCTACCCCCGTAGCATATTACTCTTCCTTCTTGCATTAGGACAACGCCTAATCCCATGCTGCACGCATCTGTGTACACCGTAAACACCTTGCCTCCGTCAGGTAATGCCAAAATTGGAGCTATGGTGAGGGCTCTCTTGAGTCTCTGAAAAGCAACGTCACACTCTATGTCCTATACAAAAGCTAGGTTCTTCTTTGTTAACTTAGTAAGAGGGGCTGAAATCTTAGTGAAGTCCTTAATGAACTTCCTGTAGTAGCCCGCCAAACCGAGAAAGCTCCTCACCTCCGTTGCATTCTTAGGAATTTTCCAGTCTTGTACCGCGACTACCTTTGCGGGGTCCACGGCTATGCCTTGCTTAGAAACTACATGTCCAAGGAACCGAACTTCCTTCCTCCAAAAATGGCATTTGGAGAACTTAGCCTTTAACTGGTGTGCTCTAAGTGTTTCCATGACTTCCTTTAGATGTCTAACATGCTCTTCTTCATCTTTTGAGAAGATCAAAATATCATCCACGAAAACTACCACAAACTTGTTAAGGAACTCCCGAAACACCCTACTCATCAAATCCACAAAGTATGCGGGTGCATTTGTTAACCTAAACGGCATGACGACCCATTCGAAGAACCCATCTGGAGTCCTAAACGTAGTTTTGTCAATGCTATCCTCAGCCACTCTAAGCTGATGGAATCCTGTGGCTAGATCGAGTTGAGAGAAAACAGATGCTCCCACAAGCTGGTCAAACAAATCGTCGATTCTTGGTAGTGGGTGCCTATTCTTCTTTGTCAGCTTGTTTAACTCACGATAATCTACGCATAGACGAAGCGATCCATCCGCCTTAGTAGCGAATACCACCGGAGCACCCCATTCAGAAATGCTTCGTCTTATGAAATTTTTCTCAAGCAACTCGTTAATTTGTTTACTGAGCTCTCTTCTTTCTCGTGGGGCCATGTGCCTAACGGGCAATGAAATAGGCTTAGCATTATCAACAAGATAAATTCGAAAGTCTATCTCGCGTTTAGGAGGTAACCCCCTTACCTCATCAAAGACATCTGGATATTCTCGGACCACTCTTAAAGATTGCAAATTATCGTCGGACGAGTCAAGGGATTCAAGATAACACAACATGACCGGACCCTTAGGGTTACAAGAAATTTCAAGGGTATTACCAAGGCGAGTCATGAGCCTCACTACCCTTCGTTCGCAATCAAGAATGGCTCCATAATCGGACAGCCAATCCATACCTAGGATCAAATCGTATCCCATGAATCCGAGAACATAAGCATTACACGTGAATTCTACGCTTAAGGTAGAGATCCTCAAATCCACACACATCATAGATAAATGGGCGGAGCCCCCAATTGGATTTGAAACTATAACGGGATCCTCAACCAGACTAGTACTTAGGTGCAGATTTTCAACAATATCAGAAGAAATAAAAGTATGCGATGCGCCAGAGTCAAATAAGGTTCGAACAGGAAAGTAAGAAATGTAAACAAGGATTTCTACGAAAATATTACTACCTCGGTCAAGAGCTGGAGTGGTGTTGAGAGCATGCAACTGCCCTCCAGAAGGTCCTGCTCGCTGGGTCTGCCCTTGCCCCTGCCCTTGTTTCTTAGGGCAGTCCTTGCTGATGTGTCCAGTATCTCCACAATGAAAGCATTCACCCAACTTCCTCTTCTTCTTTCTACAGTTTTTAGCTAGATGTCCAGTAATACCACAGAAGTTGCACTTCATCGTCTCACGTGGTTTGTTGTTGCTTTTGTTATTCTTGTTGCCCCCCTTCTTGAAGTCAGCTTTCTTATTCTGAGTCTCATTAGGCTTAACCTCCTTCTTGCTATTCTTGTCTTCCTCATGAAGTAGAGCCATATCCACCAAACTTTCAAAGGTCGCCCCCATGGGTATATGAGTTAGGGCCAAGCTGTGTAGTGGCTCGTTCAATCCTCGAGCAAAGCGTACAGCCTTTTTCTGGGCCGTGTTGACCAAATCCAAACCGAACCGAGCAAGCTGATTAAACTTATTCACGTACTCCCTAGCAGACATGTCCCCTTGCTTGAGTGCTAGGAACCTCTCCATCTGAAGGTTCTCTTCTGCTAACGATAGGAATTTAAGCCCAAACCTCTCTCTAAAGTCTGCCCAAGTCTCAACTGGCCTGGTAGCGTTGGTGACTTCCCACCAAAATGCAGCTTCCTCTTTCAACAACTATGCTGCCAACTGAACTTTCCTATGATCCTCCATATCAAAGATAATGAACAAGTCTTCAGTCTCCTTTAGCCAGTTCCGTGCCTCAACAAAGGTTTCAGTTCCAACGAAGGTCTTGCTGCCCATTGCTTTAAAGTCTTTGCATATTTTGGCAAAGGCGGTACCAGGAGGAGGAGGAACCGCGTCCACTGGGGGAGGAGGAGGGGGGATGTCTGCCGTGCCCGCGTCGTTAGCTCTGGCTTCTAAGTACCTTCGGAACCATCCAGGCACGGGTATTCCATCAGGAAGGTTAAAATCATCCATGCTGAAAAACGAAAAGAAAAAGATTCAAACGAGGAAACAAAGGGAAGTGCTAATGGCTTTTGGGGAATAGCCTTTTTAAACATAAATCTTTTCTTGGAAAATGCTTCTTTATAAATGGTTTTAAAAATAGTTTCAGAAGATTTTTAAAACTTTTGCCCAGCCTGGTAACCTTCTGCTCTGATACCAAATGTAACACCCCACCTCCGCTAGGGTCATTCATAAAGGGAATGCACTAGTTTTGGTGGAGTATTGTCTAGGTAAACATACACAGAGATATCACAAGGCAGAATATAAATAAAGCAGCGGTAGAAATTAAAAACCAACTTTTATTACTTTCAAGAAAAGAGTCAAAACCCCATATATCCAAGGTACAAATTATTCCATTACATCAAGTTCCAAACAGAGAAGCATAAACTTAAGATAACAAAAGTAAATTATTCCCCATATAGCATAGCTCAAGACCAAACCGTACATGAGCTGTCAGAAAGCAAGCTAAGTCCAAGCTAAGAGCTAGTGTTTCCTCCCTGAGAACCAGGGGGAAACGAAAGAAAAAGAGGCAAAAGAAAAAGGGTCAGTCATAAAGACTGGTAAGCCCTAGTGACTTTCAGTATGAAAACTAGTAAAAAGTAACATGATATGTGAAAACTGGAATTAAACATAAAGATGATAACAGAACTGGTAGGATAATTAAGATAACAAGATAAGTCAAGTCTAGCATCGCATATTCAAGGTTCGCTGCACCAAATGTACTAGTGTTCTAACCCATGTCAAGTATTAATCATGAAATGATCCCTTGGCCCAGTATCATGAAGTGGCCCATTACGGGGTCCTACAGTACGATCTACTAATCGATCGGCTCCCTACAAGTCCTAGCTCGTCATGTGTCTGTGTCATACGGCCCTATCCTGAAATGTAGTTACCTGTGCTAGGTCCACCATAGGGTGTATCAAGTCCTATGGTGCCAACCACCGACACGAATTAAGCACGCACAGTGTAAATCTATGGGTGCCCAATGCCTGCTTTTTCAACTCCAGACAACGTGCACGACCATAGTCCGCCTGAACCTATAATGGCGCACCTACTCAGCCATCGTTCTGGTCGCTTACAATCAACCTAGTAATCGTGCCCCACCCTGCCTAGTTCCAGGATATCGTGATACATCCAAGTGGGTTACTGCTGAAAAGAACCGCGTAACTAGGGTTTCTTAATGGGTTAAGTGTTGTCATTCAAATTCATGACTTAACCCTATCCAGATCATGTATCGAGTTGGTTAAGTGTGTTCAAGCGGTTCATGACTTAACCCTATTAAATCATCGTGTCAAGTTGGTTAAGTATATTCAAGTGGTTCATGACTTAACCCTATCATGTGGAATTAATTCATTAGTGCACCCCAACCTCTCACATTAGACTAACTGTTGTGGTCACTGGATTTGCCAGGCGGTTCCAGGAAGATTTACACCACAACATAGTCTAACCTCGGGTTTTTCGTGCGATATGACCAACTACCCACATTGGATCCTATTGTTTGCAGTCACTGGATTTGCCGGGCGGTTCCGGGCAGATTTACACTGCAAACTCAATCCAACCTTGAGTTGACCATTTTAAAGTTTTTCTAATTGTCATGCCCACGTTCAAGTTTTCATGTCAAAATTCATGTCGAGTTTTCATGTCATGTTTCATGTCGAATCATGTCAAGTTCATGTCCATATCCAGGTTCAAGTTATAATAACGTTCATGTTCAAAATCAATTCATGTTTTATCTAGTCTACCCAAATCGTATTCCCATCGCACGTAAGCTCGAATCGATACAAATAAATCTAATTAGGGAATAACATAAAAAGGGACGGGTATAAGGTGGCAAAAGTGATTACTAGCATAGCATGGTATGACTTGAGATAAAAGATTATAACATTACTGGCATATGGAATATTGGCCTCAAATATAAAGATTCCAAATCTAGCAAAATGAGGTACTAGCCCAGATAACAGTTGTCATAAGGTGATAGTATAGTCATGGTAACGATTGACATAATGTGATAGTCATAAAATTGTGACTAATAGCATATTCAACATGATAATATGAGGGGTTTTTCTTTTTGATTTACAACATGAATAGGCCCCAAATCAATGTCATAGTAATATCCAAGAGTCAAGATCCAGGATGAACAAGAATGGATGTAAAACAGTCATCATACATAGGTCCAATTTCAATTTACAACATATTCATATTACATTTACAATTTAAATCTAAAAATAACCGGGGCTTACAGATCATGGTTCGAGAATTAGAAAAAGAGAGTCGATGTTGAATCATTATATGCTTAGTCAAGTCCTAACAGAAATCCCCAAATCATCAACGTAGTTTCGACATAGAAGAAGTAGTACCTTTCTCTAACTTTTCAACCAGAATCAGAGCAGCATAAGGTCAGTAAGAATTTTGTGTAGAGAGACTAGTGTGAGGGGCTGTATATATAGGGTCAGGTCAATGAATGTAGACAGAAACGAGGCCAGAAACATCAGAGTGAATCCAGCTTCAAAAGTGGACTCGGCCACCAGGTCGACCACCAGGTCGACACTATGGTCGACCTGGTCCTGGGCAGGTCGACTACATAGTCGACCCCCTGGTCGACCTGGTCCTAGGCGGGAAATTTCCCGCCTAGTCCATTCTGAGGTTTGAATTTCGAAATTTGAATTCAAATTGAGCTGTTTTGAACTTGAAAACTTCTGAAAACTTTGAAAGGTCATAACTTGGTCATACGGACTCCGATTTTCGAAAACTTGGACTCGTTTCCAAGAAGAATTTCGAGACGAACGTAATGAAGTAACCCGTTTCCCTTGATTCTTATTTTAAAAATTAATTCTACCTTGATTTATGGTTATTACACGTTATAAAAATACGGGTTGTTACATCTTTCCAACGATATAAACTACGTTA
This sequence comes from Allium sativum, assembly GCA_030737875.1. NCBI lineage: Eukaryota > Viridiplantae > Streptophyta > Magnoliopsida > Asparagales > Amaryllidaceae > Allium > Allium sativum. Next base: position 199,022,442 of record CM060911.1, read on the forward strand.
AAATCCAACGGTTAGATTTTGAGAAATGTGTAAATCAAAATTGGTTGAAAACAGCGCCAGGGTCGCACCTTTGACCCGAAGCGTCGTTAATTAAAGATTTAATTATTTTAAATAATTAAGGTAAGAATTAATTGTTATAAAATAATATAACGACATGAAATGGGTTTTCTCAAATTATATATGCGAGAATTATCTGGAAAGTCCGAGTTAATCTCATTCCAAATAATCAAACGACGTTAAAGATCGAAATGTGAAGACGACGAATGAAGACCGTAAATCTTCCCTCGAATGGACAATGATCAAGACCCTGAATTGACTTTCTCCCAATTCAAGGGTCGGGGTAATTGGCCAAACGTACATGTTGATTTCACGGATATGCAGGTACCTCCTTTCCGTACTGGACATACGGGACGAGAGTATCTCCAGTTTTGTTCAGACCCAGAACGGGCTCATAAATGGAATGTGTGCCCGACATTGTACTCCTTTATATTGTATTTATTAATTTTCTGCCGAATGTATGAATGATTGGTGGCGGAGAATTCATTCTCTTGCTTAACACCCTTTTGTATATTTTGGCAAAGGATTGATAGTGTGATATGGAGTGACGGTGTGGCATACCAAGATGCAATGATCAAGGTTTCTTGTTGAAAAGCAGAACCTTGTGGTGACGATCAAAGCACAGCTTTAATAGGCATAGCTTTGTGTATTACGTAGCTTCACGAACCTCACAACCCGGTTGAGTCCAAAATGGGACAAGGGAACGTAGGGAGAGCAGCATGTTTCTTTCTAGCTAGAAATGATGTTTGGGTTTTTACACGACCCGGCATTTTATTTATGTGGATGATGGAACGAGGCGCCTCGGATATTAGGTCCTATAGGACCGGGAAACGTGTGTTTAGGAATTTCCAATCCGCAAAATCGTATGTGCGGACCGGCCCTGCAGCTTTCCAAGGATTCACTGCGGGGGATCCTGAGACATTAGCTAGAGTGTCTCGAATCGGTAAGGAGCTCCTCCCTAGCCTTGACTCATGATGGAAAACCAAATTCCCAATACGACCCTACGGATTTGATTGTATTACTAGTAGGGAGACATAGTACATGGTAGCTATGCTTCCTAGGATTGATACATTTACTTTGAAATGTTTTTGTACATATATACACTAATCATAATATCAAATTCGTTTTTATCGTACTAAGCATGTTTAATCATCATAAGTAAAACTCTGTCCTCTGGTTTGCGTTGCATTGTGTGATGGGACTTGAGTCTTATGATGATTCCATTTTTCTAAAAGCATTGCATTGTTTACGATTTACTTATTTATCTATTCTGACACTTTAAACTATGCACGACAATCCATTGAAATAAAACTCGTTCCGCGTTAGCGGCGTGGTCTTGGGATTTGCCTTATTAACATTAGTTAAATTAGTTAAGAATTCTCACACCATTCCCATGACTAACTCATAGTTTTTTTTCACCTTTGCAAACTCGGGTGCTCTCTATTCTACACGAGCAGCCAAGTAGCAGGTTTCACTTTCTTTAGAGTTGCTGTCTTTGGAGCTTTCTTGGAGTTGCTTAGTTGAGGTGATGATTTGGAGCTATGAAGACTATCTATTATTTATCTTTTGTTGCATTTTATCTTTAGACTTTGAGACATCCAAACTTATTCTATTTCCAGTTGTTCTATGTTGAAGTTTGAAACTTATTTCCTTTTGCTGAAACTTGATGTAATAATTTAGGACTCTGTGACTATGGAATTCTGTATTTGATGACATTCATATTTTCCACTGCTATGATGTTGTTATTATATAGTTTTCCTATGCTATGTTGTATCTGTGATTTGTATTGTTGTATTTATGTTGTATTCCAAATGATTACTCCTTATTTTCATTCCGTGGAAGTTTGGAGTTATCACATCCCTCCTCCGCCTAAACTTGACAAGCTCGTTAGCTTCATTCGAAATCCGATGCACACATTTTAACGCAGGAACCTAGCACAATGATCAACACTTTTAATCACCTTATACCCCAAAAAAATGCATACAAGCACGAAATCAATGCCAGAAACCCAAAACCAAGCTTCAATTCAAGGATTAAACCTTCTATCTCACCCAAAAGTCAACCCTAGCTCGCGCTGCATTTAAAGATAGCGAAAAAAAAACGTTCGAACCAATCGAAATGCATACTAGTAGGTAGATAATCACAAGAGCAACTCAATTATATTTATCCCATAATTTTAGGGAATTTATTTTAATTGTTCTAATTTTTGAAAGTGGTGAATTTTCTGTGAGGAAGAAAAATGCGGCGGCTGGAGAAATTGACCAGAGAAAGAAATGAAATTAGGTTAGGGAAATGTTAAGGGGTATATAGGGTAAATATATAATTTTATATTCGATTATTATATTTAATTTTAATCAGTTGCTGTTTGTATTCAATGTTTAAAATCCGTATAATTACATACGATATTCAAAAATCATGAAAATTGACATACAACTAGAATTTGACATTACGGACCCAACGAAATTTGTTTCATCGAATTCCGACTCTGTTTTCTCACACAGCGTATTTTAAAGTCAAATTATCGACTTTTTTCACATTAAAATCCGTTACGGTCGCATACTGACTCCAAAAATCACAAAAAATGAAATCTAACAATAATTTAATATTTCAGATCCAACAAAATTAGTTTCGTCGAAAACAGAGCTCGTTTGCAAAAGTAGCTATTTTTAAAGCTCTAAATAAACCAATTAAAATATAAATATATTTAAAAACAATTAAATTAAATAAAAATAATTTAATATTATCGTATATATCCCCATAAAATAACGTACAACTCCAAAATAATCCTATCGGAATTTATAACTCGATATTTCAAATTCCGATTAAATCGATATTCAATTTATATATAAAAATCCACTTATTATATAAATAAATCGTTATAAATTATAACGAATTCCGTAGCGACTATTTTAAAAATTTATTTGGACATAATTCTCAATTTACACGACGAAATCTCAATTTTTCTCTTCCATTAGAAAAATATACTTCACCAGGTCTGAATGTTTCTTGTTTCACAAAAATCCGACTTAAAACAGATTTTGTATGTTTGTTTAAATTTCGAATCGCCAAATTACGAACTGTCATGCCATTTCGAGCTCGATAATTATAATATAATTAATATGTTGAACTGATGCTTATAAATAAATTCGTTAATATAATTCAATTCTAAACTGAATTATATATTTTAAATTGTCCAATTCACACAATACTGGTAATTCACTAATTCCGACTATTTCAGAATTTAATATATTACTCTGTTATTTATTACTAATTAAATATTCAGTATTATTTAATTAGACAACTATTTTATATTACCAAACCGTTATTAAATAATTGAATAAATTATTTATTATCCGTAAAAATACGGGTCATTACATTCTTCCCCCCTTAAAATAATTTCGTCCTCGAAATTGCTAAGGTAGAAAACAAACCCTATTTACTAGGGTAAAAATTATTTATTTACTTCTTAACTTCAGTTTCAACTGAACCGATTAATTTTAATTAATTATTAATTCATTCCAATTAACGAAAATTTTTAAAAATTCTAAAAAAATTCTAACACCCGAAATTTTCGAAAAAATTCGCCAGCACCTCCTTTGTACAGGTCAATTGTTACAACTATAGCTCGCCTCTCTATGCCTTTTCCAACCCAAAAAAAATAAATAGCCAAGCGGCTTGCCAAATCGTCTCATAAATCACCAAACTGAATGAAATATGTACCTTTTGTTGAACATACCATTTTATTTCTTGCACTTGCTTCTACTCAATACCTGTTGATCAAATGTCTATTTACACCAATCGATTTCCAATCAATTTCAATCAGTCAAATCTCAACACAATTATTCGCTTATATCCAAGCCAAATTTCATTCTCAACTCAAATTCCATTACCAATTTCAACTCATACTTACCAGTCAAATATAATTCCAGATTCCCATCTCACAATCCAATTTTACTCGATATCATTCAATTTCAATTACCACTTAACTGGGTTTACTTTAATTCCAATTTGCTTTCACAAATTCATATTTAATTTGTTTTAATTCAAACAATCTTTCCCAGAGAATTTTAAACATTTTAGCTTTTCTAAAACCAGATATCCCTTTTAAGGAAAAACAACTTGCTTTCCACAAAACAATTCAAAAGAAAAATCTTTGGTAGTAATCTATCACTTAGCAACTCAAAAATGACACTGATGATGTGGCCATCATCATCAGGGTTATTTTCGAGCTATCGAACTGAGTTCAATACTATAACAATTTCAAAACCATATTTAAACACATTCATTTTGAAATCACTTTCAAAATATCCTTCACAATGCTTGTAAAGAATTTAAAATCTCCGAGGATTTTAAAATTCTCATATATTTAATCCAAATCCATTTACAAACACTTCTCCAACTTTTAGGAATTTTAATTCCAATTTTGATTTAATTTCAGATTTAATCCGTCTAATTTTTAAATATTATACTTATATAAATTCCAATTGGTTATTTACATAACCTTTTCTATTATAGTATTATCGATTCTAATAACAATCAATACATTCACTATATTATCATAATTCGAATATTAATACTTTGTTTATATCAAAATATAATTTGGATAAAATTATTTCATTTACCCTCTTTTCAAACCATACTGTGTCAGTCCATCGTACTTGAGTGTTTAGAAACTCCTATCAATATAGTGGATCAAACTGATCGACCAGAATTCATAGGCTACTTAACCGATAAACCACCACAATATAAAATAATTTTTATAAAATCTACAAATACGCTCTCTCGTATATGTACACTCAACTCAATCTAGGTTATTACCGACCCTATCTCTACTGAGTTACGCCATAAAGCCAAGGTAATCACTTAACCTTATGCTCTGATACCACTGTAACGACCCGACGACAGTGGGCTAACCTCCCACCGTGGCTTACATTGGTACCCTAGCACCTTGTTTTACGGCCAGCCTTTCGACTTCACAACCAACCCACATTTTCGGGACATGTAGGGGTAAGAGTCTCCTGTTCGCCACCAAACCGCGAAGCGAGAACCCCCTATCATGCGTACCAAGTACCCTGCAAGCAACAAGGACTGGTGTGAGAAAATAATTTAAAATAGTATAAGAAAATAAATGATATCTCATAAGACCACGCCGTATAACACGGAACGGATATTTCCCTTATGAGAATCCAAAGCATTTGATTTAACATCAAAAATCCTTTTGCTAGAAACAATGATCTTTTATATCAAAACTCCCTTGATATTATGATAGTGTCTATCAACCATAATATAATAATCATCTAACAGAATGCTTTCATCTCACGTTCCACATACATAATATATAACCAAAAACCGCGGGCGCTTATTGGTTAATGAATTCCAACTGGCAAGGTATGGGACCACCTTCCGATAGTGTATCTCTAGAGAGGAATACACCGGGTTCAACAAGAACATCTTGTAACCCAGGCTAAACATGACCGGTCACTCATTTCGCTTGAGTGTACCGAATGTATTATCACCAACAGTTGGGATCAGCAACCGTTTCCCGAAAGGGACAACATCGAAATAGATTGTAGAAATAAATGGAATTTCTCTAGATCAGGTGACAATACACCTTAATTGGAAGCTAACCACTTAGCCATGCGACCTACCCGATTTTATACCATTTCCTGGTTGTGAGGCTAGAGGCCACACTTATCTCTGATAGATCACACAATTATTCACTTCGAATGTCACATCGTAATACCCGCCAAATCACAAATTGATTTCTCCAAAAATACTACGGGTATACAGCTAAGAGAAACGAATTGCTACACCACCAAAGGTAATTACGTTTGAAGAGATCAACTTACGCGGTTTATTAAATATACTCTGTCAGACATTCTTCCATATAGGTCGTCTTGGGACTGGACAGACCGAAGGTACTATTCTATAAATCCATCTTAGGCAATTTCTCTCTAGGATTTACTGAACAGCCCTTGCATAACTTTGTCTTCAATTATCTTCATCATATTTGATTCGCAATGCTAATGCCATACGGAGTGGTTTTCAGATAATATATCTGATCCCGGTCTCTCCGTATTGACAACGGAAGTGGTCAAAATCTTTGATAGTCGGTGATTTAACTATCAAAGGAAAACATGTGTACAAACAACGGTCGTATTCCCAAATGGAAATCTTACCGATAAATCATCATTTCATTTCCCAATTTCCCATTTATCGTTTCCATATATTCATAAATTCCTTATTTTCTAAAATTAGAAAATATACGTTATTAACTTTGGAAAAATGTTTCCATTTCTTATTCATGCATCAATGTCTTCCCCCTCTATCAGTCTCTAACTGTAAACTAGTTAGAGAACAACTTCCCAAGTATAAACCCCGAAGGCCGAAACCAACATCAGATCGATACCCGGAAAGTCATTCAACTCAACTAATTTCCTATCAGTTTCTAATTTCAGTAATTCCATTTAAATTCCTAACTCAAACCCCAAATTCCTTTATAATATTTTATTTGCAAAATATTTACTTTCATCTAATTTTCACATAAAATGTGAATAATATTTCTTTATATAATTCTATTTGTTTTCCAAATAATTTATTTTATAATTCTATTCGTATTGCCAAATATTTCCTTTTCAATATCTTATTTATTTCATATAAATATTTCCCTTTTCAATATCATATTTATTTCATATAAATATTTCCTTTGATAAAATCATATTTATTTCATATAAATAGTTCCTTTGATAATATCATATTCATTTTATTTAAATATTTACTTTGATAATATCATATTCATTTTATATAAATCCTTTTATATAATTCTATTTATTTTCCAAATGTTACCTTATTATATTTTCCAATATTTGTTTTCCAAATATTACCTTTTATAATATCCTATTTATTTCATATATAAATATTTCATTTTCAGTATTCACTTTGAAAAATTCCTTTTTACATTCCAGTATTTCATATGGTATTTAAAATACCAAATAACATGACCAGTGTCATCATTATCAATCATAGATTATATATCACATCATATATCACAATATATGAAAACAAACAGTATTATAAATATTGAGGAATCCAGTTGGATCCCTCCAACTAGTTTCTCTGCATCTACAGATGTTAAACAATATAAATAACATCGATTTCATTTCAATATGAAATATTCTGATAAACAGAATCAATATTTGACTAACGATTTATATTTATATATATATATATATATATCGTTATCTATAGTTTCAACCAATAAATCAGCAATTCAACCAAACAATCAACACACAACAATCAATCATCATTTATCAACACTAGATTATATTTATAAAAATATAAACTGTATAGAGTTAGTGAGATTTACTCACATTGGATGGTTATCGTTAAATAACGATAACTGTCGATTGATTCAGACAGAAAATTTATTTCACTATAAATTGTAACGAGCTCCAATTCACTCCCGGTCAGTTCCATTGTCTAGCCCTCGTACATAGATCCTAACGGATCCTGTTTTTCTGAAATCCATTAACATATGCATAAGATATTTAATTTACAAATTTGGTTGAATTTAAATCAAACTATACTATATGTTGATATTGGGCTATAGTAAATAAAATGGCCCATACCCCCATTGGTTGGAAACCCGGCCAACGTTAAAGACCTTCTTCCCCCTTTCGATAGCTCGTGTAACCCGCATAACTCCTCTTTCCATTTCCAGTACTTTTAAATACCGTTTCTCCCATTCCACTTCATGGATCTCTAAACGAACTTCACCATTACGCTCCTACTTCCGGCCTCTCCCTCCTCCACCTAAACTTAACAAGCTAGTTAGCTTCATTCGAAATCCGATGCACACATTTTAATGCAGGAACCCAGCACAATGATCGACACTTTTAATCAACTTATACCCTAAAAAATGCATACAAGCTCGAATCAATGCCAGAAACCCAAAACCAAGCTTCAATTCAAGGATTAAACCTTCAATCTTACCCAAGCTCGCGCTGCTTTTAAAGACAGCAAAAAAAACATGTTTGAACCAATCAAAATGCATACTAGTAGGTAGATAATCATAAGAGCAAGTCAATTATATTTATCCCATGATTTTAGGGAATTTATTTTAATTGTTCTAATTTTTGAAAGTGGCGAATTTTGAGGAAGAAAAATGTGGTGACTGAAGAAATTGACCAGAGGAAGAAATGAAATTCGGTTAGGGAAATGTTAAGGGGTATATATAGGGTAAATATATAATTTTATATTCGATTATTATATTTAATTTTAATCAACTGCTATTTGTATTCGATGTTTAAAATCCGTATAATTACATACGATATTCAAAAATTATGAAAATTGACATACAACTAGTGTTTGACATTACGGACCCAACGAAACTTGTTTCGTCGAATTCCGACTCAGTTTGCTCACATAGCGTATTTTTAAAGTCAAATTATCAACTGTTTTTCACATTAAAATCCAGTATGGCCACATACTGACTCCAAAAATCACAAAAAATTGAATCTAACAATAATTTAATATTTCGGATCCAACAAAATTTGTTTCGAAAACGAAGCTCGTTTGCAAAAGTAGCTATTTTTAAAGCTCTAAATATACCAATTAAAATATAAATATATTTAAAAACAATTAAATTAAATAAAAATAATTTAATATTATCATATATATCCCTATAAAATATCATACGGCTCCAAAATAATCCTACTAGAATTAATAACTCGATATTTCAAATTCCGATTAAATCGATATTCACTTTATATATAAAAATCCACTTATTATATAAATAAATCGTTATAAATTATAACGAATTCCATATCGACTATTTTAAAAATTTATTTGGACATAACTCTCAATCTAAATGACGAAATCTCGATTTTTCTCTTCCATTAGAAAAATATACTTCACCAGCTCCGAACATTTCTTGTTTCACAAAAATCTGGCTTAAAACGGATTCTGTATATTTGTTTAAAGTTCGAATCGCCAAATTACGAACTGCCTCGTCATTTCGAGCTCGATTATAATTGTAATATCAGTAACACGTTCAATTGACGCTTATAAAAAAATTCGTTAATATAATTCAATTCTAAACTGAATTATATATTTTAAATTTTCTAATTCACGCAATACTGACAATTCTCTAATTCCGGCTATTTCGGAATTTAATATATTATTCTAATATTTATTATTAATTAAATATTCAATATTATTTAACCAGACAACCATTTAATATTACCAGACCATTATTAAATAATTAAATAAATTATTTATTATCCGTAAAAATACGGGTCGTTACATTATGTTTCCTCTTATTACCTTGGGTTGTTCATCCGGTTGTGGATGGGCAGACAGATTAATAGGTAGCAGGTATTTCTTTAGTGAGGATGACGATGTTGATTGATGGCGAGCAGGAGGCTCACGTACCAGTTTTATTACTATCTAGTATTTGTTTCCGTTGTTTGCTATTTCTCTAAGTGTTGTAGTGAGGCAATTTGTACATACACTTGTTGTTATCCACGTGTATGGGAAATACTTTCTAGTTGTCACGAATGTTTAGCGTTTTCTGCTTCGCTATCGCTACATGTGTATATGTTCTATTATATTTTATCCTTGCGTTGTGAGTTTACGACAGGTTTCATTTATCTACCATACCTAGATGATCATCCATAGTTGCCTGGCACACTTTTCAGCGCATTATTCCTCTTGTTTAGTGCAGGGGCTGTGGGTGGTCGTCACATTTGATATCGGAGCTTTGGTTAACGATTTTAGCCAAAGTTCAAGGACATAATCACGTATGAGAGATGTACTTGTAGATTTCAGTTGGATGCTTACTATATATATTAGCATATATAGTAGTAGCGGTTGTATTCTTTAGCATTTTTTCTTGTAAGTGGAATTATCATTCTATTTTTGATTTAGAATGAGTCGTAAACCCTGAGAGTGAGACTTGGGATTGGATAAATATCTTGGGGATCAGCTTGTGGATTGCCTCGATGATAACTTTGAGAAGATCGTCGAGAAGGCTTTGAGGCATGAAAGTCAGTTCCCTAAGAAGATGTCTGTTATTGCACCTAAGGAGGAACAAAAGCCACAACAGGGTAGTAATAACAAGAAAAGGAAGCAATAACAACAAAAAGGAAAGGATAGCCAAAAGAAGCAGAAGGAAGAAGTGACTTGCTTCAACTGTTGGCAGAAGGGCCATTTTGCTAGTGAATGCAAGAATCCTAAAGCTGAGAAGAAGTGCTTCAAGTGTGGGAAGCCAGGACATGAGAAGAAAGATTGTCCATAATCATCCAAAGGGAAGCAAGTGGTTAAGGCTTATGCTTTAGAAGTAGTGTCGTCTTCTTCCAAAGCACCTACTGCAGAGGAGAAGGAAAAGGGTGTCGTGTCGTGGTGCAAGGTACTCTTTCTGTTCATGGTGTTCAGTTCGATTTTTGTTTGATACTAAAGCATCGCATTCATTTATTTGCAATGAGCTTGTGTTTCGCTTGGGTTTGGAATCCGAGATATGTGATAGACCACTGATCATGACTAATCCAGTTGGGGGTTCGTCCAGTTTGTGCATGTTGTGTCGTGGTCTAGTCTTGTCGAGTCATGGTTGCTCTTTTGTGTGTGATTGCTTTGTTCTTAACTTCGCTGGGTTTGGGATCATCTTGGACATGGATTGGCTCAAGAGGTATGTGGCAAGGGTGAATTGCGAGAAGTTAGAGGTGAGAGTCAGGAATGTGGAAGGGCGAAAGGTGTTGATAAATTGTAAGCGCGAAGAAGGTGTCTTTGTTAGCTATCTATATTCGCTTGTGATTCCACAAGAAAACATGTCATCTGTGCTGATCGCTAATGAGTATGAGGATGTATTTGACGAGGTCAAAGGTTTACCGCCGCATCATGAGATCGAGTTTAGGATCGATTTGGTCGAGGGTGCTAGACCAATCATTATGCCTCTTAGGCGGATGGCGCCTAAGGAATAGCAAGAGTTGGAGGTGCAAGTTTGTGACCTTCTAAGGAAGGGATTCACTCGGAGAAGTGTTTCTGAATCGGGTGCACCAGTCGTGTTTGAAACCAAGGCAGATGGCTCATTTAGGTTGTGTGCGAACTATCGCGAGCTGAACAAGGTGACTAAGAAGAACAAGTATCTGTTGCCAAGGATTGATGGCTTGTTCGATCAGCTTCATGAAGCCACAGTGTTTTCTCAGATGGATCTGGCAATGGGATTTCACCAATTGAGGGTGGCTAAGGATAGTGTGCCAAAGACTGCTTTTAAGACACTATCCGATTTCTTCGAGTGGTTGGTGATGCCATTTAGGTTGACTAACGCGCCAGCGTATTTCGTGGATCTTATGAATAGGGTATTCAGAGATCAGTTTAATAAGTTTGTGCTTGTGTTCGTGGATGATATTCTGGTTTATTCAAGGAATGAGTAAGAACACAAGACACACTTGAGAGTTGTGTTAGAGATCTTGCGAAAGAATCAGTTGAAAGCTAAGTTCTCGAAGTGTCACTTCTGGAAGGATGAGGTGAGATTCTTAGGCCATGTAGTTTCTGGAAAAGGGATAGCGGTTGACCCCGCTAAAGTGGCAGCAATTCAGGACTAGGATCGACCTAAGAATGCGATGGATGTTCGGAGTCTCCTTGGGTTGGCAGGATATTACCGATGGTTTATCAAGGATTTCTCCAAGATAGCTGCACCATTGACAGGATTAACGAAGAAGAGCCAAGTGTTCACATGGGATGCGAAGTGTGAACCAGCGTTCGAAATCCTGAAGGAGAGATTGACGAGTGCTCCTGTGTTGACCATTATGAGTGGGAATGAAGAGATGGTGGTATACACCGATGCTTGTGGTACTGGACTTGGAGTCGTGCTAATGCAAAAGGATAAGGTCGTGGCCAACGCGAGCCGATAGCTAAAGCCGCATGAGAAGAATTAACCAACTCATGATTTGGAGTTGGCAACGATTGTGTTTGCTCTGAAGATGTGGAGACATTACCTGTTGGGAGTCCGATTCGAGTTGTTTACGGATCACAAGTCGTTGAAGTATCTTTTCTCCCAAAAGGATTTGAATCTTCGGCAGCAAAGATGGTTAGAGTTTCTGGTTTCATATGATTTTGGCATAGCCTATACTCCGGGCAAGGGTAACGCAGTTGCAAATGCGTTAAGTCGAAGACACGCAAGTTTGGGAGCGATGTTTTCGGAATGGAAGAGCCTCGAGTAATTGGCAAGGTTCGATTTCAGGCCAAGGTATGAGTTGGAACCTGAAATGTTGGCAAGCTTATCGATAAGACCAACTCTCATCGAAAGGATTGGCGAGAGCCAAAAGCAATATGAAATGCTTGTCGAGTTTATCCAGTGACTAGAACCAGAAGATAAAGAGTTCGAAGTCGATCGAGAAGGTTGGCTTCGAAAGCAAGGGCGATTAGTTGTTCCTGATATTGATGGATTGAGAGATGAGGTTCTAAGAGAATGTCATCACTCGAAGTTGATGATTCATCCTGGTGGTAACAAGATGTATCAAGACATGAAGCGAGTCTACTACTGGGAGGGGATGAAGCGAGATATGGAAAATTCATTTCCAAGTGCATGAACTGTCAGTTAGTGAAAGATGAACAGAAGAAGCCGAGTGGTTTGCTTCAGCCATTGGAAGTTTCTGCGTGGATGTGGGAGGAACAAGTATCGATGGACTACCTAGAACCAGAGCGGGAAATAAAGGGATTTGGGTCATTGTGGATCGCTTAACCAAAAGTGCAAGATTCATTCCTATCAAGTCGACTTGGACAGAGTCGAAGCTGGCTGAACTTTATGTGAAATGGATTGTTAGATTCCATGGCGTCCCAAAGAGTATAGTGAGTGATCGAGATCCGTTATTCACTAGCAGATTTTGGAAGAGTTTGCAAGAAGCTTTGGGATCCGAGTTGTGCTTGAGTACCACATATCATCCCCAAACCGATGGTCTGAACAAGAGAGTCAATCGAGTTTTGAAAGATCTCCTAATAGCTTGTGTGTTGGATTTTGAGAGATCATGGGAGGACCATCTACATCTGGTTGAGTTTGCATATAACAATAACTACCAATCCAGCATTAGGATGGCACCATATGAGGCATTGTATGGGAGACCGTGCAATTCTCCTGCATGTTGGTTAGAAACTGGAGATAAGTTGGTACTTGGGCCAGAAATGATAAGAGAGACCTAAGATTATAATGAGATTGTTCGGCAACGAATGAAGGCAGCCCAAGATCGTCAGAAAAGTTACGCCGATAAGCGTCGTAAGGACTTGAAATTCGATGTAGGCGATATGGTTTTCATGAAGGTTTCACCTTTGAAGCATATGGTGAGATTTGGAAGTAAAGGAAAGTAAGCTCTAGGTTCATTGGGCCATTTCCGATAGTCAAGCAAATTGGAAAGCTCACATATAGATTGGAGTTACCTGAGAAGATGTCGAGTGTGCATAATGTGTTCCATGTTTCGATCTATGGAAGTTCGTGCATGATTCGAATGAGGTGGTATCTCCAGAGCAGTACGAAGACCTAAAAGTGGAAACCGCAGTTGCAAGACCTCGTAAGCATATTCGTGTTGTGGAGAATGACACGAAACAGCTTAGGAGGAAGATGATTAAGGTAGTCAAGGTATAATGGAGTGGGGATGGCGACGATGCTACGTGGGAGACGGGGAGAGTATAAAAATGACCCATACAAAACTCTTCATCTATATGATCCATTGATATTGCTCCATCATTTTTACTTGTTGATTTTGTTGTTATCTTTGTGGTTGTTTGGTAGACTTTTACGTGCTAGGATAAGGCTGTGGATGTGTGGCTTGATGGTCGCTAGTTGGATGACAGAATCAGCTTCTCATGGATAATTGGCATGCAAAATCGTTGTGATTGCTTGTGTTTGCTCGGAATTTCGGGTGCGAAATTCTTAAGGGGTGAGAATGTAACAGCCCGCATTTTTACGTATCGGAAGATCGTAAAATATTTTTATTTTATTCCCTGAGGATTGGATCATTATCATCTTTTAATATGTTGTTTATGGAGATGTGAGACATGTCCATAATTTTTACCGATTTTGTTTGTGACAATTTTGCTCCTTTCAGTCTTGTACAGGGCATAACTTTTGACTCATGTCGAATCAGAGGGTGAGACCTATGCCATTGGAAAGGAATTTATGATTGCCTTTCCGTAGAGTGGTTACATTAAAGATTTGGCTTAGCAGTTAGGGAGGAATCACTGTTTTAAGGTTTAATAGTTGGGTTTTCAGATTTTGGAGCCTTAATGGGCTGATTTGGGAAGGCCCATTAGTGGGCTGGTGGAATTCTATAAATAGTGGGTGAGAGTGGAGGGAAAAAGTTTACTTTCCCATTCTCTCATTTGAAGCCATTGATCTCCTTCTTCCTCTAACACCTTTCCACCATTAAAAATCCAAATCTAAGGAGGGAAATCGTAGATCTACACCATTGGAGGCTGGATCTACATCATTTCAAAGGTGAATTCATCGGATCAAGGAGTTTGGTTCGAATTGCCCGCTGTCCGAATTCATAGCTCTATCATTTTAGCCTGTATTGGAGAATCGGTGAGTGGATTACATCTCCCACATGGATTCAATAAAGTGTATAAGTAGTAGATCGCATTTTTCATCAAATTCAAATGTTTTCCCTTAGATCTATGCATTGGTAAGTTCAAGTGCTTGTATTGGGTCGGCCTATTCTGGTCAGCCATTTTTGCCATTTCTGGTCGGCTATTTCTAGTCGGACATTTCCGATGAAGATGTGACTTCAAATTGAATTCAATTGCGAAGTTTTGAAGTGTTGGAAAGTGTTTGTTGTTCGTTGTATGCAACAAATGGGGAGACAACTCAAGGATGTATTGAGTTCGTGTGAAGTGACAACTCTAAGGTGTTCTGAGCTAATTAATAGTCGTAATTGATAACGACCAGAGAGGCGAAGGCTGAGGAATTATCGTTGTCGTAGGTTCTAGCGTACTCAAAGCAGAGGTAGACCAATTGTAGGTCAAGTGCCTTAGGCGTCGTGTATGGCCTAGACACGTGTTGAGTATAGCGTGTAGCACGTGTTGAGTATAGCGTGTGGAGTTTTGCTAGAACTAGGGCGTCGTGTGTGGTCCTTGACAATTGACGGCAAATTGTTAGCCAGTCATACGATAACGAGGGTTCCAGAGCAAGGTTGGCAGTGATAGCCAGAGTCAGTCATGTACGTTTGAATGCATGTTGTGATCATGATTGAGTTGCTTTGCCTTATATGAATGGATGCTTTATTTGTCGTGACTGAATTGTTATTCCTTTGGGTGTATGGATCGTAAAGGCTGTCACTGTCATGTTATAGGGAAGGCGGGTGTAAGTTCTGTAGGATCTAAATTAACCCTGGGAGGGGGGGTGAATGGGGTTTATCGCAGATTTTTAGAGAGTAATTAAATAACAACAGCACAGATAATAATTAGAATAAATGCGGAAAATAAATAACACATAGATATACCCAGCTTCGGCAAAACCCTGCCTACTGCTGCATTCCCCAAGGTTTCTACTAGGAGTTAAAACAATCTCTACGCTTATAATCCCCTGTAAACTCGCGACACTCGCTCCCAACTGTTCTTAACCCTACGCTCAAAACCCTGCACTGATTTCTATCCCCGAAACCAGATTTCCCCGAATTACAAATCTCGTAATTCGTCTCCCTAGTTTTAGAGACAAACTAGAAAACTTTAATCCGATTACAACTTGAAACTAAAGATGAATTAAAAAACAAACGATAAAACACAAATTTAAAAACAATTTGAAACCCTAGTTTTAATTAAAATCCTTTAAGTAGTTAAACCCTAGCCCTTAAAAATATTGGCCGGCCTTCTTTGCTTTCCCTAGCCATTTTTTCTTTGACCCCGATCACTTTGTTACTCTCTGAAAAAAATGGCGGCGATAGCTTTGAATATAGGGTTTCCTTCGGAAATTTAAGTGGCGATGGCGATCTAGGGTTCCAATTCTCTAATTCAAGGCAGCTGCTCTCCTCTCTGATGTCCTTTGATTTCTGATTTCAATCTTCTCTGGTTGAATTGAAGAAGCTTGATTCTGATCCAAGTAATTTCTGTTTTCGAGTATGATTTTAAATTCGAATTTCTCTTTGCTTGTGCTTGAACTTGGAAAAGATTACGCCTATGATGATTGGTGCTATTTATAGGATTAAAACTCCTAAATATTTGCTCTGATTTCGATGTCGACACTTGGTTTGATATTTGAATAATTTTTGGGCTTGAAATTTTTGATTTTGAATTGATCCTCCCTAAGAATAGTTCGGCAATTTGAGTTCTCCTGAAAAGTATTGATTTGAACTTGTCCTTAATATATGTATTGCGTGAATTTTGTTGTTGAAATCCTTAGCTTTGAATTGGCTTGCGATATTGTTCCCTTTGAATAAATACTTGCTTGAATCCTCTTGTTGACAACTTCAACGTCAATTTTTTAAAAATTGTTTTCTTAAAAAACTGTGTCCATAAATAAGAACTAATATTGCACTTGACTTTGAACTATTGTTATGTGTTTTGATAAGAACAGTTACTATACTTGACCTTGTGAATGGATATTTCACTTGAGTAATTTCCTTTTTCTGCACCATGAATATGTCATTTGTTGTCTTGCCTTGTTGTTCTTGCTCGAACATGATATTGCCTTCATCTTGTTTTGATAAGAACATATGTTCTACTTGATATTGTTTGTGCACCGAGCAGACTTGTGCTTGCGCTATATGTGTCATATTATTACCCTGCTGCTCCAAGTTCTTGTGCACTGCATATTGAACTATTGCATGTTATTTTACTTGTCCATGTTGATTTATATGCACCCTTAGTTGTTGCTGCCACCACTGCTATGTTGTATACACTCAGTAGCATCTTTGTACACTTTCGATGACTTTTTCAGTCCATGTTCCACTTGAGTTTAAGTTTCACATTCTTGTATGCACTCTTGTGCATGCTGTAGTACCACTTTAACCTTTTACGACCCTGTTACTTATATTTGTGCTAAACTACTTACATAATGGTATTACTCTTGAATTTCCTTTCCATTTGGCATGCTTGTCAACAGCTCCTACCCTGTTTTTCTTGCTGTACTATTTGTTGCACCACTGGTCTTTACTTGCTTAAGAACATACATTATGCTTGTACTGCCTAGCCTTGTATATATTCAAAACCATTTGTACTGTCTTTTGCTTGTTTGGTTTTAACTTTGGAACTTTATTGCAATTGGTTAATTTTGAGTTCAAGCTGCCTTATTTCCTTTACTACTTTGATTATTTCCTTGCTACTCCTATTGCACTATGTCGAGCTGTTGTGAACTAGCGCACTATTGCCTCGGCCAATACCATGTTTACCAACTGCTTCATTACACTGAGCTGATTTGCCACCTATTTTGAGCTGATCTGAAAAGATGCACATCCATTATACTTGCTACCTTTTCATCTATGCACATGCTTCACTTATCCATGCATTTATATCTTTGCTGCATCACTTAAGTATGTTGGAAATTGACTTTGCTGAGACTTTTGTTTTGTCTGACATGAACCTGCCAATTACATTTGATTTGTATGTGATTTATGCTGTTCACACTTGCTTTACAAGTTGGCTGCATCACCATTTTTGTGTTTGAACATGGCTCGACCACCCTATGTTTACTTGTGTCACCTTTGAATTTCTTTCAATCATTTTGGCTTTTTATTTTTATTTGAACTTTTGGCTCGACCATTTGCACACTGATTTGCACTGAGTCGAGAAGGTCCATGTGGCTACTCCTCAGTTGCACACTGCTGTATTTTGATTGGCGAGGCAGTGCACACGTGTACATTTATACGCGTGTGTACGTGCAGCCAACAGACTGATTTTCTGTCCCTGCATACCAGACCAAGTCTAGAAAAATGATGAGAAACACACCGTAATTCTAAGGCAAATAAAATTTAAAAATAATTTTTTTTATTTTATTTTATTTTATTTTATTTTTGTTGCAGTCTACTGTGTTGTTCTTCTGTATGTGAAAGGTATGAAGATGACTGGACTGACTTTGAAGTGCTGTGAAGACAGAAGATTGAAGATGAAGACAAGAACAGTGTTGGTGTGTGTCTGTATTTGAAATGTCAACTGAGAAATAGTGTCAGTGTATATGTGAGTGTTAGTGTTGTAGAAAGACGCTGAGTATGAAATTGAATATAGTGAAATGTATATCAGTGATGTATATACAAATAGTGGAGTTGTAAATCTGTACTGTTTAAATATTGAAATAAAATATTCTTATTCTTATTCTAATAAAATACTGTGTGAATATTTAAATTTCTGTACAATTGTATTTTATTTAAATAGAAATATTATATTCCTGTCTGTTATGTAGTATACCAGTACAGTAACAAACACATTCAATAATAAAATATATTTGGTTGTTATCATCAAACAAAAATCACATACTTGTGTATACAACACTGTTATATACAACAATCTCCCCCTTTTGATGATGACAAAAAAATAAAGGATTTTGAATGTGTTTGAACGTGAGATATATTACTCCCCCTATATGTATGCTCCCCCTACAACTGAACTCCCCCTATATATGTGGAAAATATGAATGATGAAATCCAATTGACCATTCTCCCTCCAGATATTTAATTTCCAATCTTAAAATATTTTTGAATTAAATACTCATCAATCAAAATCTTGACCATTCTTCCCTTTTTGTTATCATCAAAAGGATAATAGAAATTGAAAAAGTGATGAATATAGACTAAAAATATAAATTCAAATCAAGAGAGAGAATATATATCGTAAAACCCATTTAATCAAACAAAATTCAAATCAAGAGAGAGAATATATATCGTAAAACCCATTTAATCAAACAAAAATCATAATAATCTTTACATCAGAAGCAAATTTCACTTTCAGAATGAATGAATTTACAATGGATTTTATAGAATGAGGAGAGTTCAATAAAAATTGAATATTTGAATATGAATTTTAAAGATTTTAAATATGCTCAAAAATGTTTTAAGCACTCTCTAATCACGCATAGCCCAAAGGTCTTTTAAATGGGGTTAGTAGTAACTTAACTTTATCCTCTCTAATGAGTTCCATCCATGCACAGCCCAAAGGTCTTTTAAGTGAGAATGGAAGCACATAGAGATTAAGGTAATTCACCCACGCATAACCGCGAGGACTTTTAAATGGGAGTGAATATCAAGGATAAATTATTTATTTATTTATTTTCTATTTTATTTGTAATTCCAAGAATAATTAGAACTCCCCAAATTAAATAAAACCATGATGAATGACAGAAATATGGTAGATATAGAAGATAGTCGTGAAATAAGCTCTAATTCAAAGATATTATAAAATCTGTCCAATCATCATGAGATTTAAAATAACATCTCCTCTAGTTATGAATTATATCATAGTCACAACTCATCACAATTTCATAAATCCATTAATAATTTTGATAAGTCACAAAATGGTTCAAATCAATCAATAATTTCAATTTTTGAATAGATAATGAAAAATAATTTTAAAATTGAAAATATCAATTTCAAAAGGAGTTTTTGAAAATATGAATGCAAGTTGAAAATCAGTTTCAAAAATCAATCAGTAGAATGTGAAATTATCTAATATTTTTAATGCTGATTATTCCTAGACAATTTTAAAAACAACTTATATATTTAATTCAAATTGTCTATGGAATTTGAAGATATTTAATTACTGATTTCTCAACTCATCGTCCAATCACCAAGATATTCAAACGAATCAAATCAATTTCCTTATCAGAGCAGCACAAGATCATTTTCAAAGCAAGAATCACAAGTGACATTCTCAAAGAATTTTTAGACAAGCAAAGGAAACTTTCAATGATTACATCTAAAGATAATTATTTGAAATCACTTGAGAAAAAAATCAAATTTTTATAATCCAAGAATTTCAACAATCAATAACGAATGATTTCAAAATCAGCCAAGTAAAAATAAAGAAAATAAAAGAAATAAAAACTAAAAAGGAAAATAAACTAAAAAGGAATTGAAATAAAAATATGAGTGAGATCATACCTGACTTACGTAAACGATGTGATCCAATGAATCTCCAACTCTCAATCTATGGCTAAGGAACTTCAAATAATTCAATAAAATGGAATAATTTGAATTTTTATCTTTTAAACACAATTGTTCCTTAGCCTATCCCTGGTACCTAAATGTTTATAGGATCAAGTGGTTTAACAAAAAATGTATTACCACAATTATCTTCGTTTACACGTTTTGGTACCCAAATCCTTTTATATAACAATCCATTACTATCCATTAGCGTACCCTTTGTAACCCAAATTCATTTAACTGAATTGTTTCTAAACGAGTTTTCATATCGTTCATGATTTAAAAACCCTTTGAAATTATTAGAGTTCAAAATTTCAATTTGATCAATTTCAAAGCCATTTTCAAAGGATTTTAAAAATCATTAGAATTTTGTTTTTTCAACTGGATCAAATCCAAAACCAAGACCCTTTTTATTCTGAACAAAAAATTGATTTTTTAACAACATGTTCAACGATTTCTCTCCTTTAGAAAATTTAGTCAAAGCTGACTCAAGTCGTTGAATTTTAAATTTAAGATCGTTATTTTCTTTCATTAAATTTGAACAACAATTAATATCGATTTTCCTCTTTTCAGCATCGGTTTGTTTTAAAATCAAATTTTCGTTTTCAAGTACTTTGGTTTTAGCATTGGACTTAGAAATTTCAATTTCAAATTGTTTTCGCTTTTCAAATCTTTAAGCTTTTCAATTTCCTTTTCAAAATCACGAGTTTCATTCTTTAAATTCACGTTTTCACTTTTAAGTATCTCAAAATCAGTTTTGAATTTCAAACAATCGTTACTCAAAAATTGACATTTTTCGCATTCTGAAAATGGTGAATTCTTAACTTTTTTAAGTTTTCTTTCTAAACTGTTATTTTCTTGAACTAGTTTTAACCTATCAGATTTCAATTTCTTAACTTTTAGTTCAAGAGAATCAATGGTTTTTGTGAGATCGTGACACATTAAAATTAATTCTTTATAAGCAAAATTCGTTACCTCACTTGAATCTTCTTCACTACCTTCCGAATCAGATTGAGCCATAAGACATAAGTTAGCTTCCTCTTCATCGCTTTCAGAAACTTCTTCTTCTTCTTCTTCCTTTTCATCCCATGTAGCAGCAAAAGCCTTCTTCATTCTTTTGAACTTCTTCTTCTTTTCATTTTTAAGTGGTGGGCAATTTGGTTTAATATGTCTGGGTTTCTTGTAGTTGTAAAAAAACACTTCATCGTCTAAACTTTCTGAACTTTCGGATTTGATAGTTTTCTTCTTTTGTGGCTTGTATTTTCCTTTGGTCCACTTTATCAAAACCATGGCTAGCTCTTCAATGGGATCATCATCATTACTTTCAACAGAATTATTTAGAGCGATCATCTTTTTCTTTGATTCAGAATTCTTTCGTTCTTCGTTTACTTTTAACTCCATCTCGTAAGTGATGATATTTCCAATCAACTCCTCCATGCTTATTTTATTCAGATCTTTTGATTCTTGAATCGCCGTACTTTTGCTTCAAAATCATAGGTAGCACTCTCAATATTTTTCTGATCAATTCCACTTCAGTATAAGTTTTTCCAAGAGCTTTTGCATTATAGACTAGCGATGAGAAGCATCCATACATCTCTTTTATATCTTCATCTTGCTGCATAGAGAAATTTTCATATTCGTTGCTGAGAAGAGCGAGACGAGATTCCTTCACTTGAGATGTTCCTTCGTGTGTGACCTCCAACATATGCCATATTTCCTGTGCAGTTTCATAATGAGAAATTCGATTAAAAACAGTTTTATCAAGAGCACAAATTAAAGCATTCATTGCTTTGGCATTAGTTGAAAATAATTTTTTATCATTAGCATCCCACCTTTCTTTTGATTTAGGAATTTCAACACCACTAATAATAACAGTGGGAGATCTATAACCCGTTTCAATAATATCCCACACGTCATAATCGACTGAACTCAAATAAATTTTCATCCTAGCTTTCCAATATGCATAATCAGTTCCATTAAACATTGGTGGCCTACCTATGGACTGACCCTCAGAAAACGCGTTATTAGACAGATTCGTGACTCTAGAGTTAAAATAAAATAAAAAATACCTGCTCTGATACCACTTGTAGGATCTAAATTAACCCTAAAGGGGAGGTGAATAGGGTTTATCGCAGATTTTTGCAGAGTAATTAAATAATAACAGCACAGACAATAATCAGAATAAATGCGGAAAATAAATAACACATAGATATACCCAGGTTCGGCAAAACCCTGCCTACTACTGCATTCCCCAAGGTTTCTACTAGGAGTTAAAACAATCTCTACGCTTACAATCCCCTATAAACTCGCGACACTCACTCCCAACTGTTCTTAACCCTACGCTCAAAACCCTGCACTGGTTTCTATCCCCGAAACCAGATTTCCCCGAATTACAAATCCCATAATTCGTCTCCCTAGTTTTAGAGACAAACTAGAAAACTTTAATCCGATTACAACTTGAAACTAAAGACGAATTAAAAAATAAACGATAAAAAACAAATTTAAAAACAATTAGAAACCCTAGTTTTAATTAAAACCCTTTAAGTAGTTAAACCCTAGCCTTTAAATATCTTGGTCGGCCTTCATTGTTTTCCTTAGGCATTTTATCTTTGACCCCGATCACTTTGTTACTCTTTGAAAAAAATGGCGGCTGAGGCTTTGAATCTAGGGTTTCCTTCAGAAATTTAAGTGGCGATGGCGATCTAGGGTTCCAATTCTCTAATTCAAGGCAGCTGCTCTCCTCTCTAATGTCCTTCGATTTCCGATTTCAATCTTCTCTTGTTGAATTGAAGAAGCTTGATTCCAATTCAAGAAATATCTGTTTTCGGGTATGATTTTAAATTCGAATTTCTCTTTGATTGTGCTTGAACTTGGATAAGATTATGCCTATGATGATTAGTGCTATTTATAGGATTAAAACTCCTACATATTTGCTCTGATTTCGACGTTGAGACCTGGTTTGATATTTGAATAATTTTTGGGCTTGAAAATTTTGATTTTGAATTGATCCTGCCTGAGAATAGTTGGGCAATTTGAGTTCTCCTGAATAGTATTGATTTGAACTTGTCCTTAATATATATATTGCGTGAATTTTGTTGTTGAAATCCTTGGCTTTGAATTGGCTTGCGATATTGTTCCCTTTGAATAAATACTTGCGTGAATCCTCTTATTGACATTTTCAACGTCAATTTTTTTAAAATTGTTTTCTTAAAAAACTGTGTCCATAAATAAGAACTGATATTGCACTTGACTTTGAACTATTGTTATGTGTTTTGATAAGAACAGTTACTATACTTGACCTTGTGAATGGATATTTCACTTGAGTAATTTCTTTTTTCTGCACCATGAATATGTCATTTGTTGTCTTGCCTTGTTGTTCTTGCTCGAACATGATATTGCCTTCATCTTGTTTTGATAAGAACATATGCTCTACTTGATATTGTTTGTGCACCGAGCAGACTTGTGCTTGCGTTATATGTGTCATATTATTACCCTACTGCTCCAAGTTCTTGTGCACTACATATTGAACTATTGCATGTCATTTTACTTGTCCATGTTGATTTATATGCACCCTTAGTTTTTGCTGCTACCACTGCTGTGTTGTATACATTCAGTAGCATCTTTGTACACTTGCCATGACTTTTTCAGTCCATGTTCCACTTGAGTTTAAGTTTCACATTCTTGTATGCACTCTTGTGCATGCTATAGTACCACTTTAACCTTTTACTACTCTGTTACTTATATTTGTGCTGAACTACTTACAGACTGGTATTACTCTTGAATTTCCTTTCCATTTGGCATGCTTGTCAACAGCTCCTCCCCTGTTTTTCTTGCTGTACTATTTGTTGCACCACTAGTCTTTACTTGCTTAAGAATATACATTATGCTTGTACTGCCTAGCCTTGTATATATTCAAAACCATTTGAACTGTCTTTTGCTTATTTGGTTTTAACTTTGGAACTTTATTGCAATTGGTTAATTTTGAGTTCAAGCTGCCTTATTTCCTTTACTACTTAGATTATTTCCTTGCTACTCCTATTGCACTATGTCGAGCAGTTGTGAACTAGTGTACTATTGCCTCGGCCAATACCATGTGTACCAACTGCTTCATTACACTGAGCCGATTTGCCACCTATTTTGAGCTGATCAGAAAAGCTGCACATCCATTATACTTGCTAACTTTTCATCTATGCACATGCTTCACTTGTCCATGCATTTATGTCTTTGTTGCATCACTTAAGTATGTTGGAACTTGACTTTGATGAGACTTTTGTTTTGTCTGACATGAACCTGCCAATTACATTTGATTTGAATATGATTCATGCTGTTCACACTTGCTTTACATGTTGGCTGCATCACCATTTTTGTGTTTGAACCTGACTCGACCACCCTATGTTTACTTGTGTCACCTTTGAATTTCTTTCGATCATTTTAGCTTTTTATTTTTATTTTCACTTTTGGCTCGACCATTTGCACACTAATTTGCACTGAGTCGAGAGGGTCCACGTGGCTACTCCTTAGTTGCACACTGTTGTATTTTGATTGACGAGGCAGTGCACACGTGTATATTTATACGCGTGTGTACATGCAGCCAACAGACAGATTTTCTGTTCCTGCATATCAGACCAAGTCTAGAAAAATGATGAGAAACACACCGTAATTTTAAGGCAAATAAAATTTAAAAATAAATTTTTTATTTAATTTTATTTTTGTTGCAGTCTACTGTATGTGTTCTTCTGTATGTGACAGGTATGAAGATGAATGGACTGACTTTGAAGTGCTATGAAGATAGAAGATTGAAGATGAAGACAAGAACAGTGTTGGTGTATGTCTGTATTTGAAATGTCAACTGAGAAATAGTGTCAGTGTATATGTGAGTGTAAGTGTTGTAGAAAGACGCTGAGTATGAAATTAAATATATTGAAATGTATATCAGTGATGTATATACAAATAATGGAGTTGTAAATCTGTACTGTTTAAATATTGAAATAAAACATTCTTATTCAAATAAAATACTGTGTGAATATTTAAAATTCTATACTGTTGTATTTTATTTAAATAGAAATATTATATTCCTGTCTGTTATGTAGTTTACCAGTACAGTTACAAACACATTCAATAATAAAATATATTTGGTTGTTATCATCAAACAAAAATCATATACTTGTGTATACAACACCGTTATATACAACAAGTTCTTCTCTGGAGCTAGGTAGATTAGTTGTTATTTACCCATTCTCATATACCTTATTGATGAAGTTTGTTAGTTGTTTTATCGCTCACTAAGACTGTTATTTGACTCAAGGTTTTATGTTTCATCTTATTACCTTAGCCTATTCATCCGATTGTGGATGGGCAGATTGAGTAACAAGTGGCAGGTATTGCTTTAGTGAGGGCGACGATGCTGGTCGATGGCGAGCAGGAGGCTCACATACCAGTTTTATTACTATCTTGTATTTGTTTCCGCTGTTTGCTATTTCTATGAGTGTTGTAGTAAGGCAAATTGTACAAACACTATTGTTGTTGTCCACAAGTATAGGAAATACTTTCTATTATATTTTATCCTTGCGCTGTGAGTTTACGACATGTTTCGTTTATCTACCATACCTAGATGATCGTCCATAGCTTCCTGGCACACCTTTCAGCGCATTATTCCTCTTGTATAGTGCGTGGGCTGTGGGCGGTCGTCACGGAGGGTCTAAGTATATGCACCGGGTGGTGTATCATAGATGAGATGGCATTACTCCGTGTTGAGGTTTGATTTGACCGAGGGGTTCAGATAATACGATTCATACGCTTACGTGGCATAGCGATGGTAGTTCTATGTGAATATGTGGTGTGATGATTTAGATGTCAGTATGTCGTTCGACTTAGGATGGAAGTGAATACACTTCAGTGGCATGATGACATAGCCCGTACAATGAGGGTACTATAGGGAGTACCTTGAGAGGTGGGGGTATAGCTATATATATACACTATGTTAGGTTAATTTACAAGGTAGTAGACGGGTACGGCGTAAGTGTAGAACCTTGAGTGCTGTTAACCCAAAATAACATAATAATTAAGAAAACATAATTGAACGGTATATGCAGGGTTATTTCAGAATGTATAATTTGTCCAGTCACCAGAACTTTGTGTTCTGACTTCCTCCTTATGACATACTCAGCGGTTAGGTTTATGGAAGAGATTTGGTAGCCTTTGGACACTTGTTAGTCAGTGTTATTATTTCGATAAGGCTACATTTGATTATTATATTTTATCTATTCCGCTATGAGATATTTTGTAGAGTTCTGATATATTTATTATCTTTGTCTTTTTTGCAGAATACCAAACAAGCCAACTTGAGCTTCGATGGAATTATTGAGAAAAAAAAAACGATCTGTCGAAATTCAGGTTGCTACATCTGGTTTCAGAGCTTAGGTTTAGGATTTTGTACAGATAGTGAGTGAATGTATTTGTATTTTTTTAAGAAAAATATATTATACATATATAGCTAGATTCATAAAGAAACCCAATAAATTGGAAGAGAGGCATATGGATTAGGAATATATATGTATTTGAGAGAAATGACTTGTGGGAATATTTAGGAAGGTCTAGGTATGTTAGAAACCCACTTTGAGTTAGCCCCATTCTTAACTTTTAAGAACTTGAAATTTTAAAAGTTTTTGGGTGATAATTTATGTTGTTTTTCAAGTTTTGAGGTTAAAAGTTTACAATTTAAAGTATGTGCTGGCTAAATTACGCAAAAACAAATTTTGAAACAAAAAAAAGATATTTTTGAAGTTGAAAAAAATGGGGTATATTTTGGAAACGGTGATTTCTTAAGAAATTTTTGTCAAAAATAAATTCTTTTAGAAAAATGTGTACATTAAAGAGCATGTATAGCTTGCTAGTTTTAAAGTGTGAAAGAATCAAATAACAAAACTTAGAAAATATTGCATTTTTGTTAAAAACAAAAAAATTTGATAAGGAAAATTTTAAAAATCTCTATTCTTTTGACATCAATTTTTGATAATTGTTTTGACATAAACTTTGGTGGGTGAAAAAAAACTTGTGGAAATTTAGAATATTAGATGTTTTCACCTACTTGTGAGTAATCAAACTAGTGTAGTAAAAATGAACGAGTGTGAAATTAATTGAGAAATAGTTGACCTTGTCTACTCCGGTATTTATGGTTTTAAAAAAAGAAGGGTTTGAATTTTTTTTATGTGACGTCATTTTTATGGTTTGGAAAAATTAAGTTTCAATGAAGAAGAAGAAAAGTTTTGAAGCTTCTAATTTTTGAAAGGAAAATGAAATGATAAGGCCTAATCATGTTTTTAAATCATGGAGTAGGTAAGGATTAGTACCGAGGAAAGAAAGGGAAAATTTATGAGACTATAAAGTAAATAACAAGAATTATTTCGGAATAGTAGTAAGTTCCCGTAGGGTGCATAAGCACTATAGAGCCTAGGTTGTTGCTTAGAAAAGACTGTTAGTACACAACAAGGACTAGTTTTCACAAGTAGATGATAGTGGACAAGTGAGTTTTTTAGATCCTGCGGTTTGGACGTTTCTTTGTCAACGGGGACATGGCCATAGGATTCTTTACCCTTGGTTGTAGTTATGTAATATGCTTCTTTTACTATTTTAGTTTTGAAAGAATCAGGAGACATAATTAAAATCAAACTTAGATCAGTGGATTAAGTTAAATAAGCTAAGAAAAAAAGTGATGACATAACTAAAACAAACAAACAATGGTGACAACTGCTAAAGCAAAGCAACAAATATGACAATTGGGAAAAGTGGAAAATTTTGTGAAATAGAAAAAGATGGATTTTTCCAAAGTAAGTTGGAAAAAAAATTATAATAAAGAAAATTTTCTTATGTAAACCGTGCTTGGATAGGGAGATAGGAAATCTTTATATAATAGTTGCATGAAATCCAAGTACAGATACAAAAGGTACGTAAAAGAAAAATGGAAGATGTGAAGTTTTAGTTTTCTACCTCTTTATTACATAAGAATCAAATTCAGAAAATTAGACATTTCTATAATTTGCAAATTCAAAGTTGTCTGGTAGGGTTCAGATGCAAAAATCGGATGAACTACATTCTTTCTCTATAAGAGTGTAGGAAAAAATGGATGAAAAGGTATTTTGATTTTCAAAATATTGCATTCATATAGAAATTACCAGTATATTTAGGATGTGTGCATCCTATTTTCAAAAAGATTTCAGAGAAAATTTGCATTTATATAGGAGGTACAGCTTAGGC
Organism: Allium sativum; assembly: GCA_030737875.1. Lineage (NCBI taxonomy): Eukaryota > Viridiplantae > Streptophyta > Magnoliopsida > Asparagales > Amaryllidaceae > Allium > Allium sativum. Next base: position 199,050,866 of record CM060911.1, read on the forward strand.
ATTTATTTCATTCATGTTTTATTATGTTGTATTACACCTTGCATAAGTGCACAGATGGTTGCCAAATTGGATGTACAACGATGGTTGTAAATTATGCGAGGAATTACTTAATTTACCCTTACCAAATTTCGTGGAAGAAATTTCCTAAGGGTGGAAGAATATAACACCTCATATTTTTAATTAAATAACAAAATAAAATTTGAAAAGTTTTCAAAATTTGTCACGGAATTAGCGTCATTGCATCCTTGGCGATTTTCTGATCAATTTAGACCTATGGTTTGCAGAAAATAGATTTAAGATGAAAAATATATCTTTGAATGAAATATTACAACAAACGTGAAATGAAGATATAAGAAGAATACTAAAAAGAACAATGGCCATCATTGTTTTTAATCTTGTGAACAAAAGCTTATGTATCCCAGTTGGTAGGGGCATGTCTCTCCTAAGTGAGTGGTGCAAGTTCGAATCCCGCTAGCGCCATATTTTTAATTTAAAGGGACAACTAAAGAAATGCATATTCTGAGAGAAAAATTTATATAAATGCACATATAAGGAAAATTATACATATAGGTGTGTGTAGATATATATACACATGAATATGTGCATATGTGTGTGTATATATATCTATATGTAAGCAATCCAAAATAAACCCGCAATCAATGAAAATGGGTATGAATAAGTGGAAATTAATAAACTTCCTAAGTAATATATGGAAAGAAATTGAACATTAGTATTAACATTAATCAAAAATAAAAATCGGTAGGAAAACATGTTCAGACCCAGGAGCTGGATCGACCCACCTCTAAGGTGGGTCGACACAGGGATCGACCTACCCGAGAAAAATTTGTTTTGTTTGTGACGTGTTTTACTGATTTAAACGGCTTAGGTTTAATATTATTTAGTCTGATGGATCAGAGTGACCTGTACACCTATAATAAACTAGTAAGGCTTAGCCTCCAACTCATATTTTCTGAGACGATGCAAAGGCTCTGCCATTTTCTTTCCTCTCCAAATCTTTCAGAAATTAGAAAATTAGCTTTAGGAAATTCTGATTCAAGATTTGAAGAAAAAGAATGTAAATCTACAACATAGGTGTTCACATTTCTGATCAGCGTGAGGTAAGTCATGTGAATCTGATTTATTTAGGTTTCTTTACCTCTTCTTTTAGTGTCAGATTTGTAAATCTGTGTTTATTTAATATTAGATTCAGTTAGGAAGACCCTAGAATCACATACTTGAATCATATTCAAGGATCGAAGAGCTGTCAGGTGTGTGGATTTAGAATTATAACTTTTGGATAACGGTGTATTTAACATTTACAATCCTCATTATTCTTAACATGTTAAATAATCGTAACCTCTGGTAAATGCGATATAATTGATCTTCAAGTATGTTAAGAGTATCACTATTGTACAAATCTATTCTATGAATCTTTTATTTGGATTAAGAACTACTTTAGTATAGAAATTTATGGAATTTACAATAAACATGAATATGTTGTAATTAGAATTACAAGGAAATTAGGAATGATGGGAAAAGTATAGATGTGCCTAATTTGTATGGAAAATTTACAGTGATTTGGAATTGGTAAATGAAGCCAGGAATTAATATCTAACTTAGAAAAACAAAAAAAGTAAAATGTGTAGTGGACTGAGTTAGATGGATTTGGGAAGATTGATACATTTCCATAATAGGTAAAATTTCTAAGAACGTTGTTACAAAAAAGGGATTATTTTGAAATAAGGTTTCTTTTACCGTATTGCACACTAATTAAAAAAAAGATATAGGTATGTCCATGATGAAAATAAAAGAAATAACTTGCAATTACGAATCTTGATTGATGTGCGTTATAGAAATGGATCTTTACATTTTTCCACTAGTCAATCTAATGAGGTGTGTGAAATATTTTCATGAAATAATGAAAATATACAAGATGGCAAATAAATGGATGTTACAACAGTAAAAGTTTGGTTAATGTTAAGAAACCAAGGGAAAATGTGATGAACGAGGAATATAGAATGAGAATGTAATATAATAGGTTGGCTTGTCCTAGGGACAAGTGGAATTATAACATGGGTTATAATAAATGGAAAGAGAACTTATTAATAAACCTTCGTTAAGAGAACTAAGTTAATAAGTAACAACAACAAAGGTTGTGAGGACAATGTGAAATGAGGTTATGATTAAAGAAGAAAGAATAAAGTAGACTTATGAAATGAAATAAGTTGTACTTAATTATTAAGCAGACATGTCATATGAAAACTTGAGAATTGGGGAAGGATATACTTAATTATACATTAAGTAAAACACATTATTGAACTTGTAAACATGTAATTGGATAGTAAATGACATGTTAATAAAAGGGGTTGTAGATTACTTTCGTTAATTACAATCCGGGGTAAATGTTGTAGATTACTTTCATTAATTACAAATCTAAGAAATAACATGTTATGTCGCCGAGCTTATTAATGAACTTAAAACAAGATTAGGTTAATTAGCAATATGATAAGATAAAGTAAGCGCGTGATTGAAAGATTAAACTTAGGGTCTACTAACACGTTTGTGTAACTCACTTGGACTAGTCCACATGTACGAAGGTGAAGAACCCAATGGGGGTAGATCATCGTGGTGTCTAGAGACACGAAAGGACCACGCCATCTGATTATTCTACTATATATTCTATCTGATTGCTCTACGGTATTGGAGGGAAGCACGCGGTTTCCAAGGGATGTGGTGGGTTACTCTATGGTGGTCCTCTGTTGTGGTACATGCTCAGTCTGTACTCACAGGGGTTTAGTCTACGTGGTACCATCCGATGAGTATACCTTTCCTGAAACCATAGCTTGAAAGTCAGAAGGCTTTGGCAGATGGCTTTGTTTGTTTTAGGTAGCAAGAGGATGGGTCAGGACCAATACAAGATAGTAATCATCGGATACCTATCATCAGCATTCAGTGGGATCTAGAAAGAGTAGAGCTAAACCAAGAGACCATCAATCTTTCACTATCAAGACGTTGGTTGAGGGACACGCCAAATTGGATTATTAGATTCCTTGCTCGGTCCACATCACTTAGCTCTTGATGTAGTCTTTCACTAGTTGAAGGAAGGGTCAAGTGGGGCCATAGCCACCAGGAAAATGCAGACTATATTCTAGATATTTGTATTGTAGGCCTCTTTGGGTGGACCTTTACAGATATGGAAAGCTCCCGATCGAGTTCTATGCATTCAGATGAAGTCCTATTACGGGACTCGGTGTAAAAAAGGTAGTATATTCTTATGAGGGCCTAGGTATACACATTGTGTGGTGTATCATAGACGAGAGGGCATTAATTGTGTTGAGGTTTGATTCGACCAAGGAGTTCGGATAAGATGATCCGTACGCTTACATGGCATAATGATGGTAGTTCTGTGCGATTACGTGGAATGATGATTTGGATTTCTCTATTTCGTTCGATGTAGGTTGGAAGTGAATACGGTTCAGTGGCATGACGGCGGAGACCGTAAAAGTAGGGTACTATGTGGAGTACCTTGATATGTGGGGTATAGCTACATATATACTATATTGGGTTAATCTATCGGGGAGTAGAAGGGTATGACGTAAGTGCGGAGCCTTGAGTGTTGTTAACCCAAAATAATCTAATAGTTAAGAAAACATAACTGAACGGTATATGTAGGGTTATTTCAGAATGTATAATTTGACCAGTCACCAGAACTTTGTGTTCTGACCCCTTCCTCATAACATACTCGCAGGTTAGGTTTATGGCAGAGATTTGGTAGCCTTTGGACACTTATTAGACAGTGTTATTATTTCGTTAAGGCTATATTTGATTATTATATTCTATCTATTCTGTAGCGAGATATTTTATAGAGCTCTAATACATTTATTATCTCTGTCTTTTCTATAGGATACCAGACAAGCCAATTCGAGCTTCGATAGATTAGAATTATTGAAAAAAATCCGGTCTATCGAAATTCGGGTTGTTACAACTTAGTTGAAAACCATTCACATTCAATCTTCTACATTAAAAATTGATCATCCTCTGATAAAATTGTCTTTCATCTTTGTTTTTATTACAACTACCTACGGATTCTGCAAAATATTATATGGTATACTATTACATATTCACTTTGCCAAACATGTTTTAATACAGATTGTGTGAAGTTTTAGTCAATAAATACTTTGTAATATTTACTGAATAGGTTTTCTGGCATTGTTTAAAAAATTTAATCGATCCATACCATGTTTGCCAACGATAGCTGAAAAATGAATATAAAAGTGTTCTTTGATTCATATGAATTCATTTTATAAATGTATAGAAAAATCTTTTGATAAGACTTTTGACTAAAAGGAAGCATAAAATTAGTTAAAAACAAATTATAAACAGTAATATTGTAACAGCCTTTTTCATACTAAAAATAGATTAAAAGACTAAATATTGGGCAAAAAATTTATAAATTATATCCAATATGACTTAAATTATAGTCCATCAAAGACTGTAAATATGGTCAACTATTTTTGTTTATTTTCACATACTTTTGTTGGGGCTAAACTCAATTTTTAAAAGTCATATCTACTCAACGAAAGGTCGTGTCTATTAAGTCAAATGAAAGGTTGTGTTTTTTAAATGAATAGTTATTTCTTTCGAGTGAATAGTTGTGATTGTTAAAGTGGAAAGTGTTTATGAAAAGTTGTGTCTATTTGAAAGGGTTTCTAAAACCACATATATATGTGTGTGTGTGTGTGTCATTTTTTTGTGTTGTAAGCAACAAAATTTTCAAAGAATATTTTATGAATTGATATTGTTTCTTTACTCCTCCTCATTTTCAACAAAGTGGTATTGATGCCATTTATGTTTGAAGATTAATTTTTGATGAAAATGTCGATTGCAACTACATATGTATCTCCAGCTCTTATGAAAGAAAATTATGACAAGTGGTGCATAAGAATGAAATCTTTGTTTGGAGCCTATGGAGTATGAGAATGTATTGAAAAAGGTATTACAAAGGATAATGCAACCACTAGGACTAAAGATCAAAAACCACTCGTATTCATTCATCAAGCTTTAGATGATAATATGATTGAATAGATTTCTAATGCAACCGGTTCTAAGCTAGCATGATATTTTCTTCAAACCTGCTTTAAAGGAGTTGATAGAGTGAAGAAAGTCCATCTTCAAACACTGAGAGGAGAATTTCAATTCTTGCACATAAAGGGTACCGTGTTTATTTCATATTATATTTCAAGAGTCTTGGCTGTTACAAATCAAATAAAGAGATACGAGGATGACATACAAGCGACTGAATTGTAGGAATTTTTTTGAGATCTTTCGATCCAAAATTCAATTATGTTGTTGTTATAGAACAGTCTAAAGATTTGGACAACATGTCCATTGTTGAACTTGCCGGATCCTTGCAAGCTCTCGAAGAAAGGATGAAGAAACCACCTCAAGAATCGGTTGAACATGCCTTGAAAGAAAAAATACCTTTGAAAGAGAAGGATACAAATCATGGTGCATTTCAAAGAGGTCGAGAACATGGAGGAAATCACGATGGTCGAGGATGTGGCTACGGAAGAAGCAGACGAGGTGATAAACACTTATTTAATAATAATGAAGCAAGTCAAGGTTTTAATCAAGCAAGAGGTCGTTGGCGAGGTAGAAGAGGAAGATACCATCCAAACCAACCAAGATATGAAAAATCTAACATTGAATGTTATAATTGTCATTGTTATGGTCATTATTCATGGAAATTCAAAAGTAATGTGAATGAAATGAATAATTTGGAAGAGGTTCACAATGCTAATGAAGAGAAAGAACCCGCTCAACTTTTTACATGCAAATGTGATGAAGACAAAGAAAGAAATCAATGGTATCTTGATTCAAACGCATGTAGTCATACTTGTGGAAAGAGAAAACTATTTGTGAAATTTGATGAATCAGTTAGTGATGATATAATATTTGGTGTCTCTTCAAAAATACAAGTAATGGGGAAAGGTATAATTATGGTTCGGTTGAAAGATGGAAACCGTCATTTAATCTCCAATGTCTCCTATGTCCTAGATATAAACAGTATTATCTTGAATTTGGACCAATTTTTGGAGAAAAATTATAAGATGAATTTGAAAGACAAAAGTTTGACTATAAAAAATGAAAATGAAAGATTGGTAGCTAAAGTACCAATGAAAAATTTTAGCCAAATTTATGGTTAACATCCTAAAAATTGAAAGTATAAAGAAAAGTAATGGAGATAAGGAGGAGAGATGCAGTAGAAATATGTATTATTAATTGTAATTTTTCTCATACAAGAATGAAATACAAAGCAAGAGAATATATAATAGATTGCTCAACGTTTGGATGCTAAATTTAAGGAGCAACGGTCATGCTATAATTAAGGGACTTTCCTGTAAAGACCCAATGTTCACATGCTAAATAAAGAGCTTAAATTAAGGAGCAACGGTCATGCTATAATTAAGGAGTGATGTATGGTTAAGTGTGAAACCAACATTAGATCCCCTCAAACAAAACTAGGTTTTTTCTGTCTTCTTCATTCCGCCCCCGTCGCTCACTTTTAATTCCTCCTTTAGTCTTATAAAATTCTTTGTCGATAGCGGCTTTGTAAGCACATCAGCTCTCTGATAATATGCTGGGATGTGGCATACCATTAACTTTCCATTTTGGGTTCGTTCTCGTACGAAATGTAGGTCTATCTCGAGGTGTTTTGATCTTGAGTGCTGAGTTGGATTGAGAGACAATGATACTGTCCCTCTATTGTCGCACCAGATGACTGATTTTCTTTTAGGAGTGCAACCTAATTCGTGTAATAGTGACTCAATCCACGAGATTTCAGCGGTGGCGCTAGCAAGAGCACGGTACTCCGCTTCAGTGCTTGACCTCGATGTGGTTGTCTGCTTCTTGGTGCACCATGAAACAAGATTTGTGCCAAGAAACACGCAGTATCCCGATACGGACCTTCTGTCATCAATGTCATTAGCCCAGTCTGCGTCACTGAATCCTTGTAAGCTCATTTCTTTATCGGCAGTTATTGTTATTCCATGGTGTCTAGTTCCTTGCAGGTATCTCAACAACCTCTTGACGGCTATCCAATGTTCAGATAACGGATTTTGCATGTATTGGCTTAGTTTGTTAACGCTATAGCATATGTCTGGTCGTGTAATTGTTGCATATTGTAATGCTCCAATTATACTTCTGTATTGAGTAGCATTATTAATGGCTTCACCTTTAAATTTAGATAGGCGTGAACTGCTGGTCATTGGTGTTGGTAGAGATTTAGCTTGATGCATGTTGGCCCTTTGTAAAATTTCAGCAATATAACTCTGTTGAGATAGGAACATTTCATTTTCATTTCTTTTGATTTGAATCCCTAAGAAATAATTTAATTCGCCAAGATCTTTGATGGCAAAGCTTTGGTCGAGAACTTTTATGATCCTGTTGATTTCCTGTGTGTCATTCCCTGTTATTAGCATGTCATCCACGTATACAAGGATGTATACGACATTTTCATTATCCTTTTTCATGTATAGGGAGTTGTCGGATTTTATTTGTGAGAAACCAATTCTAGATAGGGTTAGCTTTAACTTTTCATACCATGCCCTCGATGCTTGTTTGAGGCCGTATATAGCTTTGTGCAACTTGCATACTAAATGTTTATCGCCATTGTTAACCTCATATCCCTCTGGTTGTTGCATATAGACTTCTTCAGTTAACTCGCCGTTTAGGAAAGCATTATTCACGTCTAATTGCTTGATATTCCATTTTTTTACACAAAGCTATAGTCATAATGATTCTAATTGTTGTGGGTTTTATGACAGGTGAAAAAGTCTCGTTAAAATCGAATCCAAACTGTTGAGCGTATCCTTTAGCGACGAGTCTGGCCTTATATTTGTCTGTGGCCCCATCTGTCTTCCTTTTTATTTTGTATGTCCATCTACATCCTATGACGTTCTTGTGAGTGGGTGGTGCAACCAAACTCCAAGTTTTATTTTTCATTAATGCCTCGTATTCGTCATTCATAGCTTGTTTCCACTTTTCAGATTTGGCTGCTTCACTATAATTTCCTGGTTCAACCTCATTCAATGATAGATTATATACCTTGGGTTTGAAAATCCCATGTTTTGATCTAGTCACCATATGATGTCCGTTTTGTGTTTCTTGTGCTTGAGGTTGATGGTCTGCGTTGATTCTGTCACTGTTGCTTTCCTCGCTTTCATGTTCTTGCTGATTACTGTAAGTTTCTTCATTGTTACCATCATCTGCGTTTGTTTGAGTATTGCTTGTATGTGTGTGTATGTTGCATGTGTCATGTCCCTCTTTGTTGTTGTTACTATTTGTCTCTTGCTCCATCAGTGGTGGCATATTGATAACTTTGATTCCATGATCTTGTCTGCACTCTTCCTTTGTAGCTTGTTTATCTGCATATGGAAAGACATTTTCATCAAATATGACATGCCTTGATATATAAATTTTTCCATTTTTGGCCAAGCATTTATAGCCCTTTTGATTTTGTGGGTAACCAATAAAAATGCATGGGCATGATCTCATGCTAAGTTTGTGCGTGTTGTAGTCCCTTAGGCATGGAAAGCATAGGCACCCAAAGTTCTTCAATATTTTATAGTCTGGTTTTTCATTGAATATCATTTCATGCAGGGTTCTATTGTTCAACACTTTTATAGGTAATTTATTTATGAGATACACAGAAGTGTTGAATGCTTCATTCCAATATTTCATTGGTAATGCCCCTTGTGATAGCAATGTTAAACCAGTTTCAACTATGTGTCTGTGCTTTCTTTCGACCAAACCATTTTGTTCAGATGTGTGGGGGCAGGTTAGCCTATGTCTTATCCCCTTTTGGATGAAGAATTTTGTGAGTGGTTTGAACTCACCCCCACCATCTGTTTGTATAGCTTTTACATTGCAGTTGGTCTGTTTTTCAATAAAAGTTATAAACTGAATTATTGTATTGCATGTTTCTGATTTGTTTTTTAGCATGTATATCCACGTGTATCTTGAATAAGCATCAACGAGGGATAAATAGTACCTGTGTCCTTGGTATGAGTTTAGTGGTGCTGGTCCCCACAGATCAGCTGCGACAAGCTCCAGGGGTTTGTTGTACATGGTTTCAGACTTACTAAAAGGAAGTTTGTGATTTTTGCCAAGTTGGCAGTGTGTGCAAGTGTGTTTCACAGGTACATTTTCAAAATAAATGCCATTATTATTTAAAACATTTCTAACAGTTTCCAAACTGGGATGACCAAGTTTCATATGCCATGAATCAACTACATTATTGTTATCATCATTACATACATTATTCCTATTATTAAGGTAATCATAATTGCTACCGCTACTGATGTCTACGTTGTTGCACCATATTTCTTTATTCAAAGCGTTCCTAGTCTTCAAGTTGCCAAATTTGTATAGGCCATCATGAAGGTCACCCTGTAGTAATATTTCTCGACTTAGGAGGTCTTTGACTAGGCAAAACTTGGGGTGAAATTCAAAGAAGACATTATTATCTTTAGTAAACTTAGAAACACTTAATAAATTTTTGTTAATAGTGGGAACTCTAAGTAAATTGTTTAGCATAAGTTGCCTTTTTCCTTGCATGGTACCTTTACCTATGTGTGTGATGTTGGCAGTGTTGTCGTTACCCATGTGTAGTGATTTCATACCTGTATAGCTTTTGCTTCCAATGTTTAAGTTCTGAAGCCTATTTGTGACATGGTGTGTGGCTCCAGAGTCTGGGTACCACTCGTCCAGTTCCTTCTCATCAATTATGTCTTCATTGCTGGTCTGACCTTTGCCTTTGTCCACAATAGCGCTTTTGTTATGATTGTCCATGGCAACCATGTTTGCTCTTGGTACTTGGCTGTTTTGGTCTGTTTGCGGTCCACTGTGGTCGCTATTATAACTGAAATAGCAGCGGTTCGCCATGTGTCCAAATTTTTGACAAATTTGGCACTTCCCCCTGTTGCTGTTGTTCCATCTGCCTCATCCACGACCTCTTTGTGGTTGATATGCCCTCTGGGGTTGGTATCCCCTCTGATACGGGCCTTCTTGTTTATTTGAATTACTGTTCCTATGAATTTGCTTGTTTTTAGCCGCAACATAATTTGCAGAGAAATCGCCTTGTATAGCTTTCCTTTGTTCTATTCTCCCTTCATGGGCGAGGAGTGCAGATCTGACGAACTGTAAGTCAGGTAATGTTTGTTGAGTCGCAATAACCGTAACTAATGACTCGTACTCTTCGTCTAATCCGTCGGTAATGAACAAAATTTGTTCATTGTCACTTATTTTGTGTCCTACTGCATTCAGTTTGTCACATAATTTTTTTATCTTGCTTAAGTATTCTTTCATGCTCAAGTCCTCTTTCCTTAAGTGTTGTAATTCTCTTCTGTATTGCATCACACGTGCGGACGACTGCGAGCTGAAAATCTGCTCTATAGTGGTCCATATTTCATATGATGAATTGCACCCCACGATTTGTGACAGTAGATTCAGACTAATAGATGATAGGAGCCATGACGATAGCAAACTGTCTTGTTTTTGAAAACTGGTATAGTCGGGGTTTGGTTTTGTGTTTCCCCCTTGATCAGTCATCATAATTGGTGGAATAGATAGCCTACCTTTTATGTAATCTTGTAAACCGTATCCTTTGAGTGCGATTTCAATTTGATATTTCCACAATATGTAATTATCTTCATCCAGAGATGTGGTAATAACTTGGCTTTTTGGTTTGATTAGGTTGTGCCAGTTTGGTGGAGCATCATGGCCCATGCTACCAAAGACATTGGAGGTGGCTTCGTTGTTATTTGTCATGGTTGTTCAGAGGTCTGCGAGGTAGGGAACTGCAGCTGAAAACCTGAAGAAAAGAGTGGTTCGACAGACAATGGAGAAAAAGGACTTTCAGTTCAGTGTTTAAGCCTTTCGGCGGTGGTGCTCTGATACCGAATTGAAAGTATAAAGAAAAGTAATGGAGATAAGGAGGAGAGATGCAGTAGAAATATGTATTATTAATTGTAATTTTTCTCATACAAGAAAGAAATACAAAGCAAGAGAATATATAATAGATTGCCAAACGTTTGGATGCTAAATTTAAGGAGCAACGGTCATGCTATAATTAAGGGACTTTCCTGTAAAGACCCAATGTTCACATGCTAAATAAAGAGCTTAAATTAAGGAGCAACGGTCATGCTATAATTAAGGAGTGATGTATGGTTAAGTGTGAAACCAACATTACTAAAGATAAGGTTTGACCATAGAACCCTCAATTTGTGATAGGAAAGAACTCAATCTCAAGAACTGCTAAGATTTTGGGATTCCTATTAAAATTCTTCTATAGAACGCTGAAAGTAAATTCACTGTTAAGAACAAAATGAGTTGCGAACTTTATTTTAACTTCCTAAGTGAGAGGCTTATCCTCTTGTGATATATTTCCTTATAAATGCATTGCGATACTAAAGTAGTTTCTCTTAAACAATCATCAAATGATAGGTTTTCATGAGTCTTCCTTGATTTCTCAAAGACTTGGCGAGATGGCAGAAATATACTCTTAAATCAGGTCAAGCATATAAATCCTATAAGTAACTTGACAGAAAGATCCTAACACAATTTTATGGTTATAGCTACGACCATTGGACTAAGGATCGTATCTATTTCATGATCTAAGGATCCTAAGGGTGGTTATGAATCAGGGAATGAAGTAGATCTGTTTATGCATAGATCACATTTTGTACCTGTCATGTTAGTGGATCAAAGTAATTATAATACATAATTGAAAAAAGATTTCTCGTGATTGTCTTAATTTTCATGCATTTGTTTTTATTGATCATATACGATGTTACCTCAAACCTATCTAGCAATTTCGGTTTCACCTCGTCATAAGAGATTATAGATGTTAGGAATGAACTGAATGTTCGAAAAAAGGAGCCTCCCTCTTTAAACTTTTGGATTCCTATTTACTGGTGTGGATTGATCTTTCCACTTAAATGCTTCGCTTCGGTTACCCTATAGGGTTTAACCACGAAGGCTTTGTGAGCACAATGATGGCTTACCTTTGAGAGCAAATCAAAATAGCTGCTTCTAAGGGTCTTAATGAAGGGATCTTTTAGTTGAATGTGAAAGGAATAGTCACATGGGTTCTCTTCATCTCTCGTCTAACTTTCGTATCGTGCTTTGTCTCTTAGGCTCAGAGATCCTGAATTTAGATTCCTTGCCCGTGTTGTGCCAATAGTATCTTGCTCTTCGTAGTCCTTGGAAGTATGCATCGAAAGCCTTGCTTTATTTCTTCCGAATGGCTCCTCTGGTATCCATATAGGGTTATCCCTCATGCTCTCGTCTTCTGCAACTTTCAGAGATTCTTTTCTTTCATTTTGTCCTTTCTTATTACTCGAATGATCTTCAGGCTTCATCTTTTGTTTCTTCGGAGACCCCTCTGATGGTTATATGAAGGCTTACTTGGCTTTATCAGCTCAGCTATTCTTCTTTATTAGTATTCTGAGGATAAACCACTTCGTTTTTGGTTTGAATAGTTGCGAGAGGCATAGATATATGCAGACTCTCGGCTTATTGTGACGACCATCTTCAAATAAAACATCCTCCTTGATGTGGTTAGGTTCGAAAGTTATTCTTCTTTTTTCTGTTTTTTGAGCCATCCGATGGGCCTCTTTTTGGCTCTTCCCTTTCCTTTCGATCTTATGCTTCATAATATATTTCCTTCTGATATACTTGAAGGATAGATTTGTTTTTCTAATGCCTTTTGCAAGCGGAAGATGGACCTTTCGAAATGTAACTGAAGGCCTTTGTCAACTGCAAACTTACCTATTTCAGGCTCTTATCTCCTTATCTGTTTCTTCTGATGCTTTGCCCTTTTCTTGCTCCCTTTGCCCTTTCTTGCAGGGTTGTCAGTTCCAAAATTAGTGCCCTTTCAATTAAGGTCGAAAGGGCCTTTTTGGTTTGAGATTAGTGCCCTCTTAGTTAAGGACGAAAGCGGCTTCTAGATGGAGGAAAATTCTCTTTTCTTTCCTTATCTTATTTCGAAAGGGATGTTGCTGAAGATCTTGCACTACTCCCTTCGGGGCGCTGTTGGCTTTCACACTCCTTCACTTCAATTTTAGTTTTTGATCTTCCTTGGTTATTTTTGGTGTTAACAACAAAGAATAGAATAGTCTGACTGAATCTTCAGCCTGATGTTCCTATATGCTTGAAATCATGTTTCAAAAATTCTTCTTGGCTATAGCATATGAGGATGATACACATGATTTTTTATAGTCATAATATAATGAGTAAAGAAAGAATGGTAAATGGTTGCCTTATATTCACCATCCAAATCAACTTTGAGAAGGATGTCTTCTTGGAAAACAAGCAAGAAAGAGTTTTCTACAGGAGTCTTTAAAAAGAGCACGATACCCACAAGAATTAATCCATTCATATGTATGTGGACCAATCAAGCCATCGTCACTTGGAGGAAATAACTATCTTGTTCTTTTTAGTGATGATTGTACTCGAAAAACTTAGGTATATTTTAAGAAAGAGAAATTAAAGGTGTCTGATGTTTTTATGAAGTTTAAGGCACTCGTGGGAAAACATAGTGGTCATTGAACTGAAGCTCTCAGGTTTGACAGAAGTGGAGAATTCACATCTAATCAATTCATAGTTTGTTTGTGAGAAAAATTGTATTCATTGTCCTATGACAACTCCATATTCTCCTCTACAAAACAGTGTAGCTGAATGAAAAATCGAAAAACTCTTAACATGGCAAGGGGTATGTTGAAAAGTAAAAACATGTCGAGAGAATATTGGGCTGAAGTAGTTTCATGTGCAGTCTATTTGATGAATCGATGTTACACTAAGAGTCTTCATGGGAAAACACCTCAAGAAGGTTGGAGCGGTTATAATCCAAGTGTCTTGCATTTGTGTGTTTTTGAATGCATAGATTATGCTTATATTCATAAGGGGAAAGGATTAAACCTACTAATAAAAGTTCAACGTACATTTTTATTAGCTATAATCAAAATTCTAAATAATATAAATTATATGATCCAAATAGGGGGAAAATCATTATAAGTCGAGATGTTGAGTTTGATAAAGAAGGCATGTGGGAATGGAATAATGAAAAGGAAAATGAACAACATTGTCCATTCTTTGACAATGAAGAAGTCATAACACAACCAAATTTTCCACCAACAACACCTCAACAACAAATAGCACATGATGTTTTAGATGAGGATTTTAGCAATAGACCACGAAAATTCAGAAGTATGCGAGAATTATATGAAACTACTGAAGAAATAACGGGTTTAAATGATTTTACATATCATTGCTTATTTATGGAAGTTGAACCTATTAGATTTAATGATACTACTTGTGATAAAAAATGGAGAACTACAATGGATGAAGAAATTGAGGCAATTAAGAAGAATGACACATAGGAGTTGGCATCTTTACATAATGGCAAAAATAAAATTAGAGTTAAGTGGATGCATGAAACAAAATGGAATTCTAATGGAGAGACTGAAAAATAAGAAGCATGACTAATTGCCAAAGGTTATAAAATAAAGGTCGAAATTGACTATAAAGAGGTGTTTGCACTTGTTGCCCGTCTTGAAATGATTAGACTGATTATTTCACTCAAAACACCAAATTATTGGAAAATTCATCAAGTGGACGTAAAATTTGCTTTTTTAAACGATCATTTGGAGGAAGAGGTTTATATTAGTCAACCACCAGGATATGTGGTACAAGGACGTGAAGACAAAATTTTGAAATTGAAAAAAGCTCTATATTGTTGGAAGCATGCCCTCATGCTTGAAATGGCAGAACTGATAAATACCTTCAAGGAAGTGGTTTTATCAAGTGTCCACACGAACATGCATTATATATGGAAAAGTAAATAACGATGGTGGTATGCTACTAGTTTGCTTGTATGTGGATGACTTGATTTTTACAAGAAATAATCAAAAAATGTTCGAAGATGTCAAGAAAGTTATGATGAAGGAGTTTGATATGATAGATGTTGGATTAACGTCCTATTATCTTAGCTCAGAAGTCAAACAAAGAAACGATGGTATATTCATTTCACAAGAAAGGAATGCAAAAGAAATTCTCAAGAAAATTAAAATAGAGAATTGTAACCTCGTATCCACCCTATGGAATGCGGAGGTAAACTTTCATTCCATCAGGAAGATGAAAAAATAAACCCAGCTTTCTTTAGGAGTTTATTCGGAAGCATACGAATACTTAACTTGAACAAGACCTGATATCCTATTTGGAGTAGACTTATTATCCGCTACATGGAAGCTCCTACTTTATCACATTCTAAAATATCCAAAAGAATACTTAGAAATATCGAAGGTACAATTGACTATGGTACTTTATATGTTCATTCTCATCACTTCAAACTTGTTGGCTATAGTGATAGTGACTAGGTCGGTGATACTGGAGATAAAAAAAGTATATTGGATTTGTGTTCTTTATGGGAGACTTAGAAATTACTTGAAACTCCAAAAAGAAACCTATTGTGATTCTTTCTACATGTGAAGCATAATATATTGTAGCAACTTCTTGTGCTTGTCATGCTATTTGGTTAAGAAGTTTATTGAAGGATCTCAACTTGATACGAAAGGATCCAACAATGATCTATGTGGATAATAAATCCGCTATAGCATTGGCTAAGGAATCAAGTATTTCATGATACAAGCAAACATATTGCTACAATGTATCATTTTATTCATGACTCCATATCAAAGAAAGAAGTGAAGCTTGGGTACGTGAATTCACAAGATTAGATTGTAGATATTTTTACAAAGCCACTAAAAGTTGATATTTTTCAGAAGTTATGTTCTCTGCTGGAGTAATTAAATGGATTTAAAAGGGGATGTTGAAATTAGACCCAATTAATCAAAGTCATATCTATTCAACGAAAGGTTGTGTCTATTAAATCAAATGAAAGATTGTGTTTTTTTAATGAATAGTTATATCTTTCAAGTGAATAGTTGTGATTGTTAGAGTGAAAAGTATTTATGAAAAGTTGTGTCCATTCGGAATGATGGCTAAAATCATTGTATATATATATGTGTCATTTGTTTTGTGTCATAAAAAACAAAATTCGGAAGGAATATTTTATGAATTAATATTGTTTCTTCTCTACTCCTCATTTTCAACAATTTTCTGATGCTTTTTTAATCTACTGAGATTTTGATTTAGCATAGCGAGGTACTATAGGTAAATTTGATCCCATACAAGTATGCCATTTTGTAGTACTTTAGTTTTTCTGCATTATTATCTTTTTAAGCTTTGTTGTCTCTAAAATTCACTTAGAAAATACAGTTCTTATCATGAATAATTATATCCACACAAACTAAGATAATTTTAGTTAATTTGTCACATAAATACAGTTAGAGTTTAAACTGTTAGAAATAAATGAGTAGAGACAGGTTTGGCGAAGAAATGAGGCAAACAAAGTTCCACATCGGGAAATAAATATGCCAATTCCGCTATATATATACCATTATCCATTATACTATATCAAAAGGAAATGAAGAGATGGAAGGATTAATGCATTATAGGCATGAGATGCCTTCATAATTATTATTAAAATGCCAAAAATAGGTCCTTGGGCCTTGACGTTCTTGGGGTCTCGTGATTAAATAGGGCTCCAGCTACCACCTAGGCCTGTTGCGATGGAATGACTATTTTTGATCGGGTGTGTCCATTCGTTTTAAAAGATGCGACTATTACCTGTAGAGCCAATGAGCCTGGATGCGAGCACGCGGCTGCACTGCCTGGTTAAAGGGTCACAAATTTTCAGGGGGTCATGACCGCCCAAATAGGCTCCTCCTCCAATCTATAAATATGAAGCCTGAAACTGAGACAGATTCATTCAATTTTTCTCATGTTTTACTCATTCTTGCAATCTCATTTCTTAGTTCTGTTTCGTCATTGCTCCATTAGCGCGCATTATACTATGAGGCAGGTCCGTTTCATCCTGGAAAACAAATTGTTGAAACGCTAATCAGTGCATGCGGTGGTAATATTATTTCAAGGAAATTGTTTTCATTGCACTCGGACAACACTACTCGACAAAACATTTTTCTTCCTGTTTTACATTTGGTAAACTACACAGCGGTAATTGTCACACTCGTTTGACGATTCGATGACGGTTTTTTGTTACTATAAGTAACATTATACTTGCAACAGTGATGTTAACGCTTTGAGATATTTTTGATTACTGCGGCGGAATTGCAATAGTTTGTAACAGTTTTTCTAACATTTCTATTACTAATTAATTAGCACTTCAAACAATCTTGAAACAATATTGATTATTGATGATGACGATGTTGCAGAACAATAACAATAACTCTGCACCAACACAGAGGTGAACAACGCTCAGTATGTGCCTGTGATTCCAACAATGGCTCTATCTCATGGAGAAAGGCCAGAGAAGTTCACACGTATCAACTTCAAGCGTTGGTAATAGAAAATGTTGTTTTATCTAACAACACCGGGACTTGCCAAATTTCTAACTGAAGATACTCCTCTACAATGTTTACTGTACCGTTGCTACGTCCAAACAACTCTGGTTAGCTCTGGAAAAGAAGTACAAAAATGAAGATGTAAGCATGAAGAAATTCATCGTTGGAAAATTTCTCGACTTCAAAATGGTAGATTCAAGGACGGTGATCAATCAAACTTAAGGACTACAACTTACGATCCTCAAACTAGAAGATGTGTAACAACCCGGAATTTTTACAATAATAGTTATTTAATTGAAAGCTAAAAATAGAAATTTCTGCAAACAATGGAATTTGACCATGAAACTTAACTGTTGCATTCGTCTTGGAATTCTGGTCAACTTTCATGTTTGGAGCCGGAGTCCGTATGAAAAAATTACGGACGAAATATGAAAAACAGACGGAAACAAATAAAGAGAATAAATTATATATAATACCTTCTATAACCAGCCCTTATTGGGCAAACTGGCCATAGAGCGGTCAACACCCTTCTAGGGAGCAGTCGACCGCTTCTGGCCTGTAGTGCCCAATGACAGCTAGATTTTAAGGGGTAATTTGGTTATATTTTATAAAATGCATGGACGGATGATAATTAAAATAGATATACCGGTCCAAGGTTATTTCCACTCCTATAAATAAAGGGATAAGGCCTCATTCTTTTCCCATTCAAATCTGGAACAGCACCGGAGCTTTACCATTTTCCTTTCTCTCTTTTAACCTAATCTCTTAAATTAAAAATATATACATACAAACAAGTAAAATCCAATTCATATGCAATTGAGAGGATAAATAGATTCAATGGAAGAGAATGCAAATTGACACTCAATGATAGATACTTCGCTCTCTTCCCTTTTTCTTACATTTCTACAGATCTATAATTTTCCCCTTTCTAGATAAATTATAGATTTATACAAATCTGGAAATTGTAGGCCAAAAAGGTCAAAACTTTGGATTTGGAGGCTATAAGGCGAGTGAGAAATTTACAATTACATTTATAATAACGTATTTATCTCGTTTATAATAAATTCAATTTTTATGCCTATAACTATCAGATCTGGTAAATAAATTGTGGTAATTAGATTGACACCCATCAGATCAGATTATAAAAAGTATTAGAATTTGTGAATTGTACATTGTGGCTACACATAAAATGAATTGTAGGATTTCTTAAACTTGTTCACACCTATTCCTACAGTTATGTCATGAAATATGTTGCAATTATGTTATAGAATGTATTGCGGGCATTGCATAACGCTGTAAATTTGGAAATTAGTCCCGTTAATATAAATTAGATGCAGTTACATTCCAAATCTTTAGTTCAGCGTTGAAAAATAAAATATGCGAATTTGGGTAAAAAGATGAAATTGGTAAATTATGTGAATTTGGAAAGATATGATTGTTAAATTATGCGATTGTAATTATACCTATTTGTATTCAATATTGTTGGGTTTTGGCTTAATTATTGTAAATATGTCATTTTCTTCTTTTTGAATAAAAAGATGTCATTTTGAATTCACAAGAGTTACGACAAAAAGATTAAAAAAGGAAAAGTGGTGCAAATGTACGTAAAAATATAAAAATAAATATTTGTGCATAGTTTGCATCGACTATTCTAATAATATATATAAACATGTATATTTCTTATGAATTTGAATTGTGTCTATTCCATAAATTTGGCATAAGTTACAATAATTACCGCTAACGGTCTTTTTGGAAGATTGAAAACATTTTGGCAAGATTGAATGCAAAAAGGAATGTTTGGTTATTGCTAAAACCAAATCATTTAAATAAAAATTAATGATAATAATAAAAGATGACTACGTTGACCATACGAAAACATAAAGTGTATATATATAATCCATCTAAATCAGCGTAAAACGGTAAAATATATGTTGTATTTAATGTTTGAATGTTATTCATTTATGGAATCATATATGTATATTATATTCCATATTAAATGAATATATTTCTGGTGATCATTTGTAGCAATCAATATAACTAATTGCTGTAAATAGGACCGCAAATCAATAAATAACAATTGTAACCAAATAATGAATGGGGAAAGTGAATATGATAGGATAATGGTTACAATTCCTAAATTAGTTAGGATAAATGTTGTACACCCCAATTATGAAATTTGAATTATAATCGCATTTAGACACGAGGTTAAGCCCACTTGTGGTAGAAGCCTTCCCGGAATCGACCGACAAACCCAGCAACCATAGTTAGTCGGCTCAATGTGCGGGGTCTAATGCGTTAATATAAATGTACTAAGGCACGAGGTTAAGTTCAACTTGTGGTAGAAGCCTTCTTAGAACCGATTGGCAAATCCAGTATCCACAAGTAGTCAACTTAATGTGAGAGGCCCGATACATACATACATACATATATATATATATATATATATATATATATATATATATATCAGGCAATAGACAAATAAATAAAATTAGAAATGTCTGTTGGGGTACAACAATTAACTATATTCAGGACTGGTAAAATAGGAATATTCCATTGTAATTAATGTCTTAGGAAAATTATGGCAATTAGGCTCACAAATGACATTAATTGTAGTCAATGAAAATTAAAGATAAATGGTTGCCTTAGGAAAATATAACAATTAGGGTCATAAAGGGCAATAAACAAAGAAATGAGAAGTAAATGGGTGTTATAAGGGGATTGATGGATATTGATTATTGTTTAAATACTAAGTCCAGTTAGGGAGGTAATCAAGTAAATATTCTGAGGTAAAGAGAATATAACCTTCCTCATTTGTATTAATGAATATAGAAATTATAATTTAAAATAGATTTGAACATAGTAGGTTAATAATGTGAAATATTATTAACCGTATAAATCTGTGACAAAAATGAATCGTGTAAGTATAGCATTTCCTATTAGAAGGACTAGACGGGAATGACTTAATAACGTAGCCATCCTTATCCCAAATAGGGAAAGGTATAGAAGGCTAACAGGGTATGAACTAATAACCTTCGCGTATAGTCCTCTTTCTAGGTCCTATACGACTAAGTGAGTAGGTTTGAAGAGCCTGGGAATAGTTCTTTCAGTTTAGGGGTCTTAAATGGCAGGTGTATGTGGGCCTACCCAAACATGAACACTAAAACGTCAGATATGACTACCTATCCTACGGGAGGTAATAAGCGACTAAGGGGGTTATCTAATAAGGTCAGTTGGAAAGTATAACGAACGATAAAATACCATCTCTCACCTTATGTGGGGCAAGGGTATATGCGTAAACGACGGACGCCTTAACTAGTAGGGCCCATAGCTAGTGCCCTCTAGTTTATGTTAATGTTGAATATATTATCGAGGGTAAATAAGTGACCAATAGGTCCGCCTAGGGTCTTAACCGATCAGGGAGAATCCACCCTATCTTTCATTAATAGTGAGACATTAAATAATAAAGGATAGTGAATATGGATATATATATATATATATAAATCCCGTAATTAGGGGCCCACTCTCGATTAAATAACCAATCATGTTCTAGTATAAAGGCTTCACAAATATGTGCATAAACGTCCTATCTTGGTATTATGCTTTCGAAAATACTACTTTGGAAAGGGTTGTAAAGTCGTGCGTAAACATTGATTAGGTTGGGCTAGAATCACTATCCTGGTTAGGCATACATCTTGGGTTGAACCAAACGAGATACATCTGTATATTATAACATGTATGTAAATTTCTTAGTCACCAGAACTTTTTGTTCTGACCCTCCTCCTAGTTACAACCTCTAAGGTTTCCTAAAGAAGGTCGGGTTCTCACAAGTGCTTAAGTTTGTCTTTTGTTTCTCGTTCTCTCTCATGCTCGGTATTGGCAAAGTGACTTACTTTGAAAAAGGTAGTTACCTGAGTTAATACTTGTGATTCTATTTTGTTTCCATTGTGAGTTATCTTGTCGTACTCTGATTATGCTCATGCTCCTTTATTTGCAGGTACCAGATTTACACGCTCTATGCGTGGGTGTGTTTATGTTTCGATTTTTGTCGAAATATGGACACAAAAAAGTGTGGGGTGTTACAAGACGAAAGTATGACTCTTGGAAAATCTTTCTATGTTGCCGTAACTATTGAGAAACTACCTCCTTCTTGGAATGACTTTAAGAATTACCTTAAGCACAAACTTAAGGAAATGACAATGGAAGAACACATAGTTCAGCTAAGATTTGAGGATGATAATAGGAATTCAGAGAAAAAGATTTCTCAGAATATGGCTGCCAAAGCAAATATAGTTGAGTCATATAAACCTAACAAGAGGAAATAGGAGAATACTCCTAAAAAGTTGGACTCAGGCTTGTTGCTATAACTGTGGGAAGAAGGGGCACAAAGAAGCCGACTGCCGTGCACCCAAAAAGAAGAAGTCAAAAGCAAATATGGCTGACGTTGCAGAAGGCTTTACTGATATGGAATTATGTGCAGTAATATCAGAATGTAACCTTATTGGTAACTCGAAAGAATGGTTTGTGGACACAGGGCCCACTCAACATATATGTGCTAATAAGTGGGTGTTTACAACCTTTAAAACTACAACTGATGATGAGCAAACTTTTATGGTAAATTCATATGCATCAAAGGTAGAAGGCAACGGAAAAATTGTGCTAAAACTAACTTCTGGAAAGGAACTTACCTTGAATGACGTTCTTCATGTTCCAAAAATTGTAAGAACTTGATTTCAGGGTCATTACTCAGCAAGCATGGATTCAAATTAACCTTTATGGCTGATAAGTTTGTGTTATTAAAGAATGGAGTGTATGTAGGAAGAGGATATGTGTGTAATGGTTTATTTAAAGAAAATGTAACCACTATTGTACCAAACACTGATATAAGTAAAAAAGAATCTTCTATTTACAATGTTGACTCTTCTAACATATGACATTCTAGATTAGGGCATGTAAATTTTGATACATTGCGAAAATTGGCTAATCTAGATTTTCTACCAAAATGTAACATAGATTCCGACTATAAATGTAAAAATGTGTGCAGAAGTGAAATTGACAAGAACCTTCTTTCATCATGTTGAACGAGAAACTGAACCTCCAGACTTAATACATACATATGTATGTGATTTAAAAATGTGTCAAACTAGAGGTGGAAAAAGGTATTTCATTACCTTTATTGGTGATTGTACTAGGTGTTGTCATGTGTATCTCCTTAGAAGCAAGAATGAAGAATTCGATATGTTTAAATAATATAAAGTGGAAGTTGAGAATCAACTCAATAAGAAAATTAAAGCTTTAAGAAGTGACAGAGGAGAAGAATTTGAATTTCCCTTCAAGGAATTCTGCGCTGAGCATGAAATTATACACCAAACTACAACACCTTATTCACCTCAATCCAACGATATAGCCAAATGAGAAATTCGAATTCTTAAAGAAATGATGAGTGCTTTATTAATCAGCTCTGCCTTATCAGATAACTTTCGGAGAGAAGAATCTTTCGAAAAACCACATTTTAAATAAAATGTCATGAAAGAAAACATCTAAGTCTCCTCATGAACTTTGAAAGAATAAACCGCCATCCTACAAATACTTAAAAGTGTTCGGGTGCCTTACAAAAGTAGAAATACCGAAAACAAAGAAGGTCAAATTAGATCATAAACTATTGATTGTGTATTTATTATTGGATTTGCACAAAATAGTACCATTGATCAATTTTTAGTACACAGGTCTGAAATTGATGATATTCATGAAAATACCATCATTGAGTCGTGAAATGCTAGATTTTTCGGATATATATGTCCTTTTAGACAAGATATTGAAACTTATACTCCTAAGAGACTAAGGGAAGATGAAATATCAAATTCTCTTGAGGATAAAAATAATTTTCAGCAAACCAGTGCTGATCAAAAAATAGAGGAACCAAGGAGGAGCAAAAGGTCGAGAATTTCAAGAACCTTTAGACCTGACTTCTATACTTTTATGTTAGAAGATGATCCATTGACATACAAACAAGCTATGTCCTCCAGTGATGTCCCTTATTGGAAAGAGGAAATTAACAATGAGATCGAATCCATTATGTCTAACCATATATAGGAGTTTGTTAATTTACCTCAAAGATGTAAGACCTTAGGTAGTAAATGGATATTTAAAAAGAAATTGAAATCTAATGGTTCAATAGACAAGTATAAAGCTTGTCGTGTAGTTCAAGAATTTAGACAAAAGAAAGACCTGGACTATTTTGATACATATTCACCAGTAATGAGGATAACAACAATTAGGATGCTTATTGCAATTGCATCCATACTTGACTTAGAAATTCATCAAATGGATGTTAAAACTACATTTTTGAATGGTAAACTAGAGGAAGAAATCTATACGAAGCAACTTGAAGGATTTCTGAGCTCAGGAAATGAGAATAAAGTTTGCAAATTGATAAAATTACTTTATGGCATTAAATAAGCTCCAAAACGGTGGCATGAGAGTTTGATAAAACCATATTATTAAATGGATTCACAATAAATGAATCAGATAAATGAGTCTACATAAAATACATATATTGGATATGTCATTGTTTGTCTTTACGTTGACGATTTATTGATCCTAGGCAATAACAAGGCCGTAATAACATCTACAAATGATATGTTATCCTCTAGATTCGATATGAAAGACCTAGAATTTGCTGATGTGATATTAAGTGTAAAAAAATTTGAGAACAACACAAGATATGCATTGTCCCAATCACATTACATCGCTTAGATACTTGAAAAACTCAAGTAATATAATATAACTAATGCAAAATCACCAGTAGATATGAATCAAAATTGGATAAAGAACACTAATGATGGTATCTATCAGCTAGAATACTCTTGTATACTAGACAGTATTATGCATGTTATGAGCTGCACTAGACCAGATATCACATACGTTGTAAGTAAGCTAAGTAGATTTACCAGCAATACTGGTAAACATCATTGGAAAGCGATAAGCAGAGTTCTAGGAAACCTGAAGTATACGCAGTGCTATGGTGTACACTATACAAACTATCCTTCAATAGTGGAAGGACAAGCGATGCAAATTGGATCACTGGATCACATGATACAAAGCATACAAGTAGATATGTGTTCACATTAGGAAATGGAGCAATTTCATGAAAATCATCCAAACAAACATGTATAGATAGATCTACGATGGAATCAGAGTTTATTGCACTAGATAAGACTGTAGAAGAAACATAATAGATTCAAAGTTTCTTAAAAGACATTCCTAATTGGAGCAAACATGTGCCTCCGATATGTATACATTGTCATATTCAATCAGCTATTGGAAGAGCTAATAGCACACTATACATTGATAAATCTAGGCATATTCGTCATAGACATAAAACAATAAGACAACTTCTCTCTAACAGAGTTATCATTATAGACTACATAAGGTCTAAGGATAACATAGCGGATCCACTAACAAAAGGCTTGCGAAGAGAGAGAGAATTTAAACCTTATCGATGGGAATGAGATTAATGCCTATAAACCAAAAAGTATTTCTAAAATGGAAGCCCCAGCTAGTTAACTGGAGATCCAAAGATTTAGGTTCAAAGGGACAACGAAGTTTAAGGGAAACTTGATGACACTGTTACATACAAACCATCCCTATGATAAGTCAGTGCATTATTTTGAAAAATAGGATAAGTATTGATACTTTTAATGATGTTTGTACTTGAGGAATTAGAGAATACTATTTACAGAATCATCTACGTAAGTGCGAAGGCGCCGCTTCAAAGTGAATTATGAGGCCAAATTCTTTAAGCACTTATGGCATCAGGTAGGTCTTTAGTCAAAAATGAACACATACAAAGAATGAAGAATTATAAAAATCATTTATCGTGTGTTATCTATTTTAGAATTACACAAAAGACTTACAGTTCAAGGACACTCTATGGCTACTGATTCACTTGTAATTCAGATAGGTAATCACTAGGAAAGTTCAAGGCCCATGTGCTACTTTATACGATACGATAAATGGATCGTGAAACTAAGAACGACTGCTTAATCATGTGTGGGATTGTTAGAAATGAATGAGTAGAGAGAGGTTTCAGGAATAAATGAGGCAAACAAAGTCCCACACCGGGGAATAAATATGTCAATTCCACTATATATACAATAACCCATTATATTATATCAAAAGAAAACGAAAAGATGAAAGAATTAATGCATTGTAGGCATGAAAGGCCTTCATAATTATTATTAAAACGTCAAAGATAGGACCTTGGGTCTCGTAATTAAATGGGCATGTTGCGTTGGAACGACTATTTTTGATCGAGTGTATCCGTTCATTTGAAAAGATGTGACCGTTAGCTGCAGAGCAAACGAACCTGGATGTGCGTGTGCGGCTGCACCGCATGGTTAAAGGGTCGCAACCTTTTTAGGGGTCATGGTAGCCCAAATAAGCTTCTCCTTTAGCCTATAAATACGCGTTTGAAACCGAGACAGATTCATTCAATTCTTCTAGTGTTTTACTCCTTCTATCTGCAATCTCAACTCTTAGTTCTATAATCATCTTCGGTTCATCGTTGCTCCGTTTGCGCGCACTACGCTATGGGGCATATCCGCTTCATCCTGGGAAACAAATCGCTGACTCACTAATCAGGGAATGCGGCGGCAATATTGTTTCAAGGAAACAGTTTACATTGCACTTGGATAACACTACTCGGTAAAACAGTTTTCTTCATGCTTAACATTTGGTAAAATGCATAGCGATAATTGTCATGCTCGTCCGACGATTCCATAGCAGTTTGTTGTTATGTAAGTAACATTATACTTGCAATAGTGATATTTACACTTTGAGACGTTTCAGATTACTGCGGCAGAATTACAACAGTTTGTAACAGTTTTTCTAACATTTACGTTGCTAATTGATTAGCACTTCTAACATAAACTTAGGGACATAAATATATTTTCATTATGTCACCATTGCGATAAACAGTTGCACAGTTTAGAGACCCTTTTGTTACATGATCATCAAGTCAATCTGTGCATATAAGGGCAGGTATAAACAACAACATGGACTTCATCCAGAGTTAAGTGCAAAACTAAAACTAGACAGAAAAACAAAGTCAAGCAACAAGGTGGTTATATGCATCAATGGTAAGCCTTATAATGTTAAAGATGAGAGAACTAACCTTTTGTAAACCTATGTGCATGTGTGCAGCCCTGCTTTCTATTACTGTTTTCTACTCTAATCAAATTATAGCTGAATGAATTCACCTGAACAACTCAGTCTTCCCGGTTTTAAATTACTGCTTGTATGCCTTAGCTTGCCTAATATATCTGAAATTCGTTTCTCGGCCTACCATTGACAGTTGTGTACAAAATTATCATCCAAAACTACATACTATGGTAGATGGTTTCCCAGTATTTAATTGATTTTCAGTTGAGTACAACAGATATTAGCAACTTATGTTGCCTATTCCATCTATATATACCCAATTTTTATTGCATATTTACTCTTACTGTGCTTACAATTATCACAATATATAACAGTCTCCAATATACTTATAAGTTATAAGTTACTACACTTTCTGAGCAAAACAACTGATAATAAGATCAGTCTAGTTACCAAACAATTTCCTCGTCAAATTCGCTGTTACAAAAACTAAACTTCAATTATACATTAAAGAAAACCATGATTACATAAAACATGAATGTAAAAAAGAAAAGCAAAGCCAAGCAAACTCTCTATAGTTTAAAAAAGATGAAACATATCCATATTACATTCATCATCTGCCTCTAAGCAAAGCCTTCTCAGCAGTGTCCACCTCCTCCAGAATCCTAGCCTTCCTCTTCGCAGGTATGGGGGCAGTAGGCCCAAAGCTGACATAATGGCCGGAAACGGCATTAAGCGCAGAATACACATCTCTAAATGACACCCTTCCCAAAAGGGACTTCTCCCTTCTGTACTTGGCGACCCACGAATTGGACGCCTCTCTTAACCGCGTGACGGCCTCAGCCACGTTGGGGTCGGTCTTGTCCATCCCGATCGTGGTACGTACGATCCCGATGACGTCCGTTGTCTCCTTCACGTACTCGTCATCCGATGCTGCCACTGCCGCGGTGGGCGCTGTGCCCGTTCCGAGTGCTGCCATGAATGTTGCCGTCAATGAAAGGCCGAGCTGTCTTCTTGTTATCATTGGAGGGTCTATGGAGGATTTGGACGATGATGATGATGCGGGTGGTAGTTTGCAGGATGGGGGTAATGTGGAGAGATAGGACGATGATGATATCTGCATTTTTGAGCTTGATGAATATGAATGAATGGGTTATTTGTTTGCTTTTGTTACGGGATGTATTGTGAAGAAGAAGATTAGTGTTTGTTTTTGTTAGGGGTATTGTGAGGAAGAACGTAAGGATGGCTTCGGTTATCGCTTTATCCATAAGTGATTGGTATGAGGATGATGGATTGTTTTGATGTGTGGACACTAATTTTCTGTTTTATTTCATTGTATTTAGTTGCTTTTTTATGAAACTAGCTAACTTGCCGTTGAGAATTGTCTCGAACATGTTGTAATAAAAATAAAAAATTAAAAAATAATTTCTTTTTTTAATGTTATAAAATTTGGATTACTACATTAAATTTGAAGCTTTGTGGAGAACAAAAGTAAGGTACTTGTTTGCGGTTTGCCCATACCAAGTAATCACTTTATTTGACCACTTAATGATGAATAAATACTTTAATATTTTTTGTTTCATATTGCTTTGTTTATTTTGAATGCTTGACGACAATTTCTCTCATTTATACCCTAATTTATATCTTTAGCAATAATATAAAAATATACTAAACATTCGAAAAAATTACAATAAAAAAATTATAAAACTACATTTTGCTTAAGATTTCAAACATTTTAAACTGTATTATTTTTATGATTTATAAATTTAGATTCATTTTCAAAAAAAGAATAACATTTAAATTTAAAAAAAAAAAAGTTAAAAATTACATATATTGAACTACTTAATGTTAATGACTACTTTTCTAAAAAGATTTTTTTTTTTTTTTTTTTTATAGAAAGTTGGATCTTTGAAAACCTAATTCACGAAAATACTATCTTTAAGAAAATAAAATCTTGAAAAATAACAAAATGATAATTAAAAATCTCAAAATAGAATGCTTTCAAATAATTATCTATCATTCGGGTTTCCACAGAACTAAAGTATTTTCAAATTTTAAACAACTATAAATTTCATCCTGTTAAAAAATTAAATTTACGGTTCAAAATTTTTGCTTAATATTTACCACATGAATAATCAAATAATACAGAGGGTAATTTTGTCAAATCATATGTTAGCATTAGTTCCAATAAGAAACATTAAAAATATGAACAAACAAACTTTTACAATTCTGCATTCAACATTCAACGATCAGTATTTAGCTTTCAATATCCAACAATCAACGTCCAACTTTCAGCATTTTAAATAAACGAAGCCTAAAATAGGGGAACAACAACATTTAATATTATAAAATCGTACACTTATACCAATACAACCGCATCTCCAACCTACCGTTATGAAGTATAAATTGAACAAAATCGTTTATTATTTAAACAAAAATTGTACTAGAACATTTTTTTTTTGGTCAAATGATACACTAAAGACATGATTTTAGAAGGGATCACATATTAAATTACCATGTCAACCCCCTGAGTTCCTCCAATCCTTTTAACTTACACTATTCTGGCATTTTAATAAAAAAATGCTTTTGTCATAGCTGCAAAACTCTTGTTTAAATTATAATGTATAAAATTTATTTAAGATGCCATAAACAAAATTTATAAATTATAGAAAATAAGATGTAAAGCAATTAATAATTGAACCTCTTCCAATGGCTAATACTGACTACATATTCAACGAGATATAAACATTTATCCATAAATATTATTGTCAATTGAATCGCTCCCAACGGCTAAAACAGGCTACATATTCAACGGTATATAAACATTTCTGAATAAATATCGCTAATCATTTTTCTCGTGTAATCTGCCATATTCTCAATCATTTTACTATCAAATGCAATTTTGAAGATTTTGACTTACAGTATAATACGACTTCGATTAACAGAGCGTTCGCAGCCAATAGTTGAAATTCAACGGAGGATTATGATTTATGTTACACATAGCGTGCACTACTTAGTAATTCAATCCGAGAATGCTACTCAAGTGATGATCGCTTATGGGACATGATTACCAATTGCTACAAGTATAAAAATATTCATCGTAAAAGATCACTTTCTTCAATTAAAAGTCGACTTGAAAATTTTAACTGTCACTCACAAAACACTTGATTCGCAGATGTTTAAGTTAAAATAAACAAATCTTAGTGGCATTAAAAATGAAACGCATAAGGTAAGAATATTTAGAAAAATCATATATATTTTTATTTTCTAATATTTAATTGATTCTGCTGTAGATAATGGTAGTAAATACACTATTTAAGATTATACACAAACCAAAGAATAGACAAACACCTTATTTTATCAGTTCATACACGTTTACGACCTTCTGATTGAGCATGTAAAATAGAAAATTTCTCTTTAAAAAATTTCTCAAGATGTTCAATCTAGTAGCAACGCTCGATGCACAACAGCAAGAGTCGAAGAAAGTTGTAGTTTAAGTGAATCGCTCAGAAGGGAGTATACGACATCAAAAGACTCCTACGACAATCCGAAGACATGTATAATCATGCTATGAAACTTCGAGTTGTGCAACACTAAGAAAAAATGTTGGAAATTAAACAACTTCTTGCGAGAAACAAGCAGAAAGATGAAAAGGAAGTATCACTCATTGTTACTTCAAATATGTCCGAAGAAGAATGTTAGTGTACCGACTATAGAAAGACAAAAATTATGGGATGCAGACGTGAGTAGAGTTGTTGCATTTCTATTTCTAGAATTACTCTATCCATGATGCAAAAGATGATGTACTTTTTTAACTTAATTCAATCAGCTGAAAGTGCAATACACTAATGCTATAAAATACAACTTTAAGCGGAGTTACAACCGACAACAACATCGAACAATAACAAAACCACGAAAACCAACCACTGCAAGCTTAACACCTCTACTGACACACCTCCCTTTACTTCTTGTCATAAAAGTTTCCAAGATGATTTATTAGATGGTTTTATAGTCTTTTATGTAGCTGAGCATTACGATACGACATTTAGCTAGAAATATGAAACTCGAGTTCAATTGTGCTTCCAATGGTTCAGAAACTTGCCTACTTCACTGTAACACCCCACATTCATTAACGTCACCCGTACGAGATTTTCATTGAGAAATAGGAGCATTGTAGGTGTAAAAACATAAAAAAAAACAGAGAATAAGATTTCACAAGACATAAAATAGTAATTTTACAGCTAAAGAAGAAACTTTCGTTTTTAAATACAAAACCACCATTGTTTCAATTAACCAAATAGTTACAAAGTGTCATGTCTCAAAATCTCAGTTAGAACAATATCAGAATAAAATAATATTATTCCCCAATTAATTAAAAAGATACAACCTAATCTTGGAAAGTGAACAGGAAGTAATCCATCTTTTGCAGAAATCCATCACGACAAAATCAACAAAGGAATCTGAAGTTCTGAACTATACACTTTCTCCCTTAAGTCCAACGGAAAGAAAAGTGAAAGGGAATGAGTCAAACATAAAGCTTGATGAGATGCTGTGATTACTAGCTCGACTACTAAGTTAAGGAAAATATAGATAAATAGTGGTTCTAGTATAATAAAAGGGAAAGTGTCTATAAGTATCTAAAGGTGAATGGTGTTGGGGAACACGAAATGCGGATCTTAAAGCAAGACTAACATTAGAAGGGGGTGAATAGTGTTTATAAGAAATTTACGAAAAATTTAAACTTAAATTATCTACTATATTAATAACACAATAGAGATGATCACATACACAGAATTAAACACAAACACGGAAATAGATAAATATAAAATGCAGAAAAGGAAAGAATACACCGTATTTTATACTAGTTCGAATTACTCCCACGTCCAGTCCCACGCAACGCTAGGATTGCGCAGAGTTTTATTATTATCAATATCCAAGTACAAACCCCATGATTTCATGGCTACAAGGATAACACCACTCCAAACACCCTTGATTCTATGACTACAAGGTTAACACCGCTCCCTTTCCTTGATTTCAGGGATACAAGGAACACACCCTTATCCAAACACTTCCCAAATGATTACAACAATCCTATAACTCTTCAATAGCACTTAAATTCAGAGAGTAATGGATAGAGAGTGAGAAAAGAAGAAGTTTTATATAATTAGAGTAGCAATCGGCAAAGGAGAAGCGTATAAATCAATAAAATGATAAAGAATAATGGTAGGATGAAAAGGGGTGAAGATGAAGAAGAAGATCTATGAAAAAATTCGAAATCAGCTCTTATTTATTAGATTTCAAAGGTTGCAATGCTTCTGGAACGTAACAAATAGTAAAAAGACACTTCCTATAAAAATTGAATTTCTGGCAGTTGTATGTCGACATATGTATGTTAAAAATATTTCTGAAAACTATTTTTCAAGTGTTTAATCATATATATTATTCTGGAAATTCTTGTATCAAAACTTAATGATATAAATGAATATTATAAAGTGTAAAATCATATGAAAACATAATAATATATTATATAAACATATTTATAAATTTATATGGTTTAAAACTGCGTAACTATATAAACTTATATTTTAAACTTAAAACTTATATTTGAAATTATAAGTAAGATTAAAAAAACAATTTGAAATTAGAATTTGAATTTTCGAAAATCATAATTTGAAAATCAGAATTTGGACCTCGAGTGCTATTCAGAGTCTTACATATAAACTAGACTTTGTTACTATATTTGTCTTGAACTCTTGAAAACTTGATAACTCATGAGTCTTGAATATATTTTGAATTCTAAGTCTCTTGGAACTCTAAAACTGCACAGTCTTCAGTATTTAAGTCATGTATACAAATCCTGCATATATGTACGTATGTATGTATGTGTGTGTGTATATATATATATATATATATATATATATATATATATATTCTAGATAGAGATGTTAGTATATATTTTATAATCAAATAATAATTGAAATAAGGTTGTTGTCATCAAAACTCCATTCTCGAATAATCTTCTCCTTTTTGACGGTGAAAAACTTGATTTATAAAATATTTATATCAGATATTACCTATTGATATGATTCCTTGATTCTCTCTCCTTAACCAAGAATTCCTTCTAACTCCCCCTTAAACTATGCTTATCTTAACTATATCCTATTCTATAAATTCTCCCCCTTTGTCATTATTAAAAAGTACCCTATACAAGAATATGCTATACCTATAGTAGACTACACTAGACTAAACTAAGTTATACTCCCCCTAAATCTATGCTATAAATGATCCTGAACCGTATATTTTCCTCTAAATCTGTGATTCTAAACTTAAAATATTATAACCCCCCTTAAAATTATGATTATACTATTCTAATAAACTAAATAGAAGGATAATAAACTAAGCAAACCAATCAATATTTATAATCAATTCAAACAAGCAAATCAATCCAAACAAGCAATTCAAACAAACAGTTCAAATAAACAAGCAATTCAAACAATCAATCGAAGATATATGTCAAAAAACACTTTGAAACTTCAACTAATCCTAGAAACTATAAAGCTCCCACCTAATTTAACACTATAAAAATGTGAAAAAGATAGTTATATTATTTAATACCTATATATGTATAAGTATATTTCAAGCTTATTAACACACACATACACACATCAAATCCAGCCAGGTCAAACAAGTCAAACAATTCAATCAAGCCAAACAAGTTAAACAAATCAAAGTAAATATTTTATGTGTTTGGATAATAATCCTATTTATTTCTAATTAGATAAAAACTCCTCATACTGTACACTTGTTGTGTGTAGGGTAAAAAGTTAACATGTAATGTAGTGTGTGCAGTATGTTAATTAAAATGCAATATGAACTAAATGTCATATGCTAAGCAATACAAGATGATATATTGAATGATATGTAGCTTGTGATGTGAATGATTTTTGACATGTATTGTAATAAATAAGGTATGATATGAAATAAGATGTGTAATAATAATATGCAGAATGGTTTGATGATGATATGTATTGTTGTAAAAGATATTTAAAGTAATATCTAATTATTATGCATATACATATACATTATAAATTATTTGAATCAAACAAAGGTAATATACATTAATTTCTAGACTTAGGTTAATAATACTAATGAAAGATAAAAGGATAGTAAAGATAAAAGTTTCTATATATATGATAGTTAGTAATTAAAAAAATAAGTATTCAAAATAATTTTCTAAGAAATATAAATATAATTTTAATAGGGTGCTTATTTTAAAAATATAGTAAATATTAAAGATAATTTTAAAGGGAATATAAAATTTAATCATATGAAGTAAACTATTTAGATATAAACATATATTCATAATTGTATGTATAAAAATTAATTTTAAATAGGACTTAAAGATTTAATAGATATACATTAATCTTTTAATACAATTCAATTTTAAATTTCAACTTTAGAAATCAAAACATGTTAATTTGCTAAAGAACCATTTATGTGTTAAGACTTAAAATTAGAAAAATTATTATAATATAAAATTTATAATTATATCAAAATTAATTTTTGATAAAATCTGTAATATAGAGTAAACCATAAGAATATGTTTTATATGCCAAAGTAGTAAGTTTTAAATATAAGAGTTTACAAATCTAATAAAATAAGATAATCAAAATTATTCACTTTACAATGTAACCCAAATCTTAGTGAAAAATATATATAAATTAGACTATGTATGTTTAAACTACATATGAAGGATATAAATTTATATATAACAATATCAAATGTTTGAAAATTGTTTCAAGCATATATTTATGTACTATATATAATTTTATTGATAATATAATTTCAATATATATATATACACACACACACATTTGTGAAAAAAAAATATAAAACATAAGTAGACAAACAAATTTGATAAATAGAGTTTGAACAGACATTTTCATATTGAAAGGATGTCCTTTTTTTAATTTTTCAAATGCAAATTAAATAGTTATGAAATTTAATTTTAGAATAAGAAAAATATTTTAATTAGATTGGTATATTGATAAGTATATACGGTGTATTGACATATGAACTAAATTATTAGAAATTATAAAAGAGATAAATTTCTATACCGAACTATATGCGTAGATGTATATTCCTTAATGTAATGATAATCGTTAAAATATTGTAAGGCTTACCTCTTTTTGCAATCCTCCATTTTGTTGTCCTTCAATTGTTATGGATCACGTGTTCACATCTTTAAGAATTTTAGGATGAGATCTACTCTATTGCGATGGGCTCGTGATTCTGATCAGCATAGTATATTCATTTTTTAAATTTGAACACCGTATGAGAAAGATATTGAAGTTTTAGCAATTCAACCAACTTGGCGCCAAAATTTTGAATTTTGAATGAATGGACACTTCAACTACTATAAGCCCAAAAGTCATATCCCTTCATAAACTTTTCCTTCTTCTTCTTCTTTTTCTTCTTCTTCTTCTTGTTTTTCACTTTCAATCAATCTTCCGGGAGGCATAACTTCTTATTTTCTTAACGGAATTGGTTGAAACATCGACAAATCAAAGAGGAACGCAAGGGCAGCAACAGTTTTGGATTTCTTTTCATTTTGTGAATCAAAACTTCATTCGATCATAACCTGGTCAATTCTTGATGGATTTGCATGAAACCAGAAGCATTGCGGAGAGTATGAATAAAAGTACAATATTTGTAGATGAGAATCAAAAGTTTTTACTGATCTGGTACCCATTTCTTTTTATATTGCCAATTAAATATTCATCTTTTTCTTCTTGATTTATGAACGATCATATTGTTGTTTTTTGGCCAGTAGTCATCAGACATAACTCTTCCCCTACAAAACGACACAACTTTTCAAAGAATCAAATGACTTTTCAAAATAACTAATTATAATTTGAAATAATAACAACATGATGATTCTGTGATATATGATATATCCATTTAAACTTTTCAAGAAATCATATCATAATAACTTGATTTTTCAATAAAAATGAATGTAGACTCGTCTAATACTAATGTAATACAAAATTTAAACTAGTGTTATAAATCATTTCAAAATTTGACATTTAATATCTCAAAAAAAATTAGATTTTGTATGTTTTGAAAACCTAGGTTCGATACCAATTGTTAGGAAATGTGGAATGTGAATCTTAAGGCAAGACTAACATAGATGGGGTAGGGGACGAGGGGTAAATAGTGTTTATAAGGTATTTATGAAAAACTTAAACTTAAATGATCTACTATATGAATCACACACAACAGAGATGATCATAGACACAAAATCAAACACAAACACAGAAACAGATAAATATAAAATGCAGAAAAGGAATTAACACACCGGATTTTATACTGGTTCTGATTACTGCTTCTCCCAGTCCCACGCAACACTAGATTGCGCGGAGTTTTATTATTATAAATATCCAAGTACAATCCTCTTGATTCCACAGATAAAAGGTTAACACCTGTAACACCCTACACTTTTCTACACCCAAATTTTGACAAAAATCAAAACTTGAACACATCCAAGCATAGAGTGTATACCTGGTACCTGCAAAAATGAGCATGAGCATAATCAGAGTACGATAAATATAACTTACAGTGGAAAAAAGATAGAATAAATAAGTATTAACTCAAGTAACTACATTTTTCAAAGTAAGTCACTTTGCCAATACTGAGCATGAGAGAGAACGAGAACCAAAGCCAAACTTTAACATATCTGAGAACCCGACCTTCTCTATGAAACCTGGAGGTTGTAATAAGGAAGGGGCAACAATAGGTTCTGGGGACTAAGAAATGTACAACACGGTCTATAACACAGATATATTCCGTTTGGTTCAACCCAAGCTATATGACTAACCAGGTTAGTGATTTTGGCCCAACCTAGTAAATGTTTACGCACGACTTTACTATTTAACCCAAAGCAGTATTCCCAAATTATATTACCGAGATAGGACATTTACACACATTTTTGTGAAGCCTTTATACCAGAGTTTAACTGGTCAATTATATCGAGAGTGGGCCAATAATTTCGGGGTTTCTATCTATATCCTCATCCTCTATTCTTTATTATTTAACGCATCACTATCAATGATAGATAGGGTGGATTCTCCCTGATCACTTAAGACCCTAGGCGGACCTATTGGTCACTTATTAACCCTCGATAATATGTTAAATTTTAGCATAAAACTAGAGGACACTAGCTACGGGCCCTACTAGTTAATGCGTCCGTCATTCACACATATATCCTTACCCTGCACAAAGTGAGAGTAGTTATTTTATCGCTCGTTATACCTTCTAGCCGACCTTATTAGATAACCTTTTTAGTCACTTACTACTTCCCGTAGGATATGCGACCATATCCGACCCTTTTAATTTCCAGGTTTGGGTAGGCCAACACACACCTTCCATTAAGACCCATGTACTGAAAAACCTATACCCAGGTGGACTCTTTAACCCGAGTCTCTTAGCCTTTTAGTACCCAGGAAGTGGACTATACGCGAAGGTTATTAGTTCGTCCCCCATTTGCCTTTAACACCTTTCCCTTTTTTGGGATAAAGCAGCTCTGTTATTAAGTCGTTCCCGTTTAATTTCTTTATACAGAAATGCTATACGTACACCATTTATTTGTATTACGGGTTTATATGGTTAATAATGTCTTATATCGTTAACCTACTAAGTCCAACTATATTTTTAAATATAAGTTTTATTGACATAAATAGGGAAGGTTATATTCCCTTTTCCCTAGCATATTTATTTAATTTCTTCCCTAATTTGGAATTAGTATTAAATGATAATCAATACCCATTAATCCCCTTTTTGACACCCATTTCTTTTTATTCCCTTTTTTATTGCCTTTTATGACTCTAACGGTCATATTTTCCTAAGGCAACTATTTATCAGTCCCAAGTTATCTATTTGTTGTACCCCAACGGACAATTCCTATTCTTATTTATGTATTTATTGATTGACTGTTATATATATATATACACACACACACACACATACACACACACATACCAGGCCTCTCATATTAAGTTGGCTACCTGTGGATGCTGGATATGCCGGTCAGTTTTGGGCATACTCCTACCACAAGTGAATTTAACCTCGTGCCTTAGTACGATTATATTTATGCATTATACCCCTCACATTAAACTGACTACCTGTGGTTGTTGTATTTGCCGGTCCGTTCCGGAAGGCTTATACCACAAGTTGAGTTTAACCTCGTGTCTAAATGCGGTTATAATTTAAATTTCCTAATTAGAGTCCACAAAAATCATCCTAATTTATTTTAGGAATTGTTACCATTTCCTATTCACATTTATTTTCCCCAAATCAATATTGGTTACAATGGTTATTTCTTTATTTACGGTCTCATTTACAGTAGTTAATTATATTTATTGCTACAAATGGTCACCACAAATATATTAATTCAAAATGGATTATATTTACACATAATTCCATATTTGAACCTTATCCAAGCATTTAAACATTTCATACAATTTATATTTCACCGTTTTACGCTGATTTGGACGGTAATATGTATATATTCATTTTTATGTTTTCGTGCGGTCAACATAGTTATTTATTATTTTGAAATACTTATTTTGAAATCAATGATTTGGTCTAATAAATTTACCAAACATTCCCCTTTTACACTAAATATTGCCAAAAAGGTTTCAAGTCACACAAGGACCGTTAGCCAAAATCATTGTAAATCATGCCTATTTTGTAATATTGACATATTTCCAAATCACAAGAAATATACGTAATATATTTTTATTTTGGAATATTTGATACAAATTACATACGAATCATATATTTATTTTTATATGTAATTTTGCACCACTTTTCCTCTTTTAATTCTTTAAGATACCAAATCTAGTACATGCAAGGTAAGAAAACAAGAAATTAAAGGTGATGACAAAATATGTGCCAATTACAAGTGAAGGACGTACCAACCAAAATTAAACAGAACTGAAAATGAACTATGATTTTTAGAGTTAGCAGCCAACTTAAGGTTAGAAACCAGCTATGAATACTTGTTCTGCATACTTCAGGGTGCCACATCCTTTCAACTAGGACAGAATATACATTAGACTCGTACTGGCATTTTCAAATATACTTTAATGCAACCAAGTTCCAGGTTTGGACTAAAACAATATGGGTTTCCAAATTTATCTTATATCATCATCTAAGAATGTATGGGTCATACCAAAATTTACACACCTTGGATTCTTAGCATAATCGATTGTGTATTAAGGTTGGAGGCACAAATAGTCCATTTTTCAGGCTTAAACTTCATATGTATATGGAAATATACATGTAGATTGTATGGGTATATGCATATAATGATAAAAAAGAAACTAAAATGTCATCTCCATAAATTATGTAAATGCATGCAAATAAAAATCAGACCGCCAGTATACATCTACACTTATGAATTTTTTGTTTTCCTTCTTTTTAAAAAAAAACACATGGCAGACGAAAAAATATGCACATACCAACTGTTTATATTAAGTAGACCAACATATACATGGCAGAAGAAGTGATACATTCTTATAAGTTAACTCTTTCAACTGCATATTTTTGTTTTTCATGAATAAAAAATTTAAAAACATGTTAGATAGAATAGAATGAATACTGAGAAAATTTTGACCATTAAACCGAAATGATATGCAAATAACAAATTTGTTTATT
The DNA here is from genome assembly GCA_030737875.1 of Allium sativum. Classification (NCBI taxonomy): domain Eukaryota; kingdom Viridiplantae; phylum Streptophyta; class Magnoliopsida; order Asparagales; family Amaryllidaceae; genus Allium; species Allium sativum. The sequence goes on from CM060911.1 coordinate 199,090,222, forward strand.
TGTTTATCATAAATTGGATGCCTAATTGTAACTTTAATATAATGAAATTTCGACTATGACCATGGCAACACATAATACATGCACAAGCCAATAACCCACTAACAGTTTAACATCTATTGTTAGTTGACCAAAAGAGTAGTATCGGTTCTCATCAGCAAAACTTATCCCAACCCAAAATTAAAATTTTCAAGGTGATGAAGCAAGCAACAACAAACATAAGAATAAAGGGAACTACTTTGTTTAGTACAACGAAATCAAATCACTTGAACATGATGAATCGTGAGTCGAAACTCACCTTAAACCATAGCAAGGAAACGCAGGTGGCGACTTTCTGAAACGCAGATTCATGGCTTGGGCGGATATAGATGGCAGCGCGGTTTGAATTAATTTGGGCAAAGTGTCTGCGAATGATCAGAAGGTGATTTGATTTGAGGCGTGGTGGAGCTATTTGCTGGTTGCGGGCTTGGTTTCAATCATCGAAGGTGATGACTATGCAAAGCAGCGACAGAGCGTCGATCTCAATTCAATGGAAGGCGGTGAGGATTTAATTTAAGAGATGAAGATTTTTTTTTTAGGGGAAGGAGGCCAATTTTCTTTTGAAATGGTGCTTTCAGATCTAAGAAGATGGGTATGAGAATACAAAACGGTAGCAATCCAAGTAAAGAAATATGGATATAAATAGAACTGTTTGACCAAAAAAATGGGATGGTCTCTCACCGATTCAAATCTCCTTTAATTTCGTTGCATCTTTATATATATATATATATATATATATATATATATATATATATATATATATGGCTATGAAGAGGCATTGGTTACAGCCTTTCATTTTTTTTTTGTAATATGCATTAACTTGAACAATAAACAAATGCAATAAAAGTGACAATTTTTTTTGGGACGCAACAGTTACAAGATTCGAACCATTCCATATGTCTTTAATTATTCATTTAATTTAATTAACCCTTTTATATAAATAAATAAATATATGACATGTGTTTCCAGATTTAAAAGGGTGAAAGTTTCACATAAATGGAAGAATATAAAACGTGGCTTGCATTCATTTTGAACATGGATCACATGCATTAAATTGTTAACAAAGGAATGAATGTATTGCATTTAATTATAAAAAAGTGCCTGAAAATGAAAGGCCAATGGAATAAAGTAGCGTATGAATATATTGTATGACATAATTTCAATTTAATACAGATGCATATGAAAGGAAGAGATATAACATCAAGGAAATAAAAGGACCTGAATGAGATGAAACCAACATTTATTATTAATGTTGTCATTATGTTTTTTTTGTATATATGGAAGTGACAATTCAATATTTAACGCATAGATATGCACATGCAAGTTTGACGTCCTACAAACCAAACGAAGGGAAAGAAGTTCAAAATTTTAATGTATGAATTTATTAGAAAAACGTGGATGTGTAATCTTTTAACTCTTCATAACAGCATGTTACCATGTTTAATAGTTCATCCTTTCACTAATTTAGATTCAAATGTATACATGTTATATGGTGTTTATTTTTCATTTTTTTATATAACAAGAGAAGCAAAATATATATAAATAGGGAGAATGTTTATTTTTGGAAAAAATAATGATGTGAGATAAAAGGAAAAGAAAGAAAAATAAAGAGATGAAAATAAATTTAAGGAATGAGAATAAGTACATGACGTAAGATGAATGAAAATAGAATGAAGGGAAAGCAATTAATATAATGAAGAGAAGTAAATTAATATAATGAAGTAAAGAAATGAATGCGTTATTCACATTGCAAATTAAATTAATTAATAAAGGTTTAATTGGACATGTAATCCATGTTATGAATTCCTAAACATTACATTTTGAACAAGCACAGAAAGAATCAAAGACGGTAGCCAAAGATATATATATATATATATATATATATGTGTGTGTGTGTGTGTGTGTATGTGTTCAAATTTATTACACCTAGAATGTACACATGATTTTCAATCAAATCTTTTAGCAGAAATTAATAAATTTCATTAATAATGTCATAAATTTTATTTAAAACCATTTTAATTTCAATAATTAAATTAAATTACATATACTTAAATAATCGAGATATACGGGATGTTACAATCTCCCCTACTTAAAACTTTTCGTCTTCGAAAAGTAGAAGTTATAAAAAAATGCTTATGCATATAACAAAGTATTCATAATTATGTGAATTTTACAAAATTTGGAACATAATAAGTTATAACATTTTAAATTCGGAAATTCATCCTTACATTATTAGTTAAATTCATTTGTTATAAATCTATTTATTAAATTCAAAATCTTTATTTTAAACACTTTTTATTAAAGTTCAAGTTTTCTTGTAGTCACAACTTAAACTATTTATAACAAAACTTAAATTTTGAAAATATGATTCTCATGTTTGAAAATAACTTTTGAAATTAAAAATATGTATTTTATTGAAAATTGAAAGCTGTTATATTTAAACTTTTCTTTCTTAGTTTATTATGTTGAAGTTATATAAATTTAAATGCAGGTTATTGATTTGTTATTTTGTTTGAAAATACTTGATAACTCAAAGTTTAACAAGTTTACTATCGTTCTTACAGACGTTAGGCATACGCTGGCCAGGTGCATGACTAAAATCTCTAAGTACTAAATATACTTGTTTCAACTCCCAGTGAAAATACTTAAAAACATTATAAAATAGATATGGAAAATACGTTCCCCCGTGGATAGCAGTTACTCAGCGGTTACGCTACTATCCCAGTAGAATCGCTTGTAACCATAGGTATCACATCCCTTGAATTTCGCCATGGTTGTTGCCATAGATCGCAGTTACACGGCGGTTACGGCCACTATTTCAGTGGAACCATGCATATTGTAGGCATCACACCCCTCGAATTTCGCTATGGCGTCTAGATCGCAGTTACACGACGGTTATGACCACTATCGCAGTGGAACCGCTTGCAACTGTAGGCTTCACGCCCCTCGAATTACGCTAGAACAGATAAACAATAATAATTAATGTGATCCCACCGTGTGGAATTCTGATACCGATGGATACTCCACTAAACGAAGCATCAATGTAGCTACGGTTTTTCAAATTTCAATTCTCGGTGGAAGGCACTTCCCGTATATTCATTTGGAAAATATACATACTAAATATATAGTACTTCATTTCACGTTTCGCATATATTGCACTTACATAAGTATTAATTTATGTAAGATTTTCTTTTCAAATCATGTTTTTTTCCAACATATCATTTTCATATAAATTCTATTATATAAGACTATTATTTCAATCAGTTATCTTCCAAATTAGTGGTTTTTGGATTAATCTCATGCTTATATAAGTCATATAAGTTTCAAACATTTCAAATCACAATATTCATAAGTCGACAAATCTTTAAAATTTTCATTTCAATATCAATTTAGTTTTGATTTCACAACTGATTTGAATATTCAATATCATTTCATATCTAGTTCATATTGACAATTAATTCATTATTAAAACTTCACTTTCATTTTGGGTTACATATCAAAAATATCATTAATCAATTGAATACTTACATTCAATCATTTCTTATCAAAACATCTCTTCAAGATGTGCAATTACACTATCCTAATACATAGGATTCCATTCGACTAAACTCAAGAATCAATTCCAGATTTTCTTTCAATCAGTCAAAATATACATATATATTTGCATATTAAATCATGCTTCACAAATCAAGCTTCGTTTAACCAAGATAAACAAGTAGCAAAGCTATTAAAGTGGTTTCCCCCACTTTGAGACTTGAGAATAAATTCCAATGGAGTAAAATTATCATTGAAATTATTTTCTAGTGACGAAAGTAGGTTCTCCATTCATATATTTTCCTTTTTGAAAAGATTTCAGAAATTTACCTCAAACATTTTTATTTGAAAATACTTGTATATACTACTAGTCTTTTTCTTCAAAACATTTGGAATCAATTTCACAAATTTTAGGAATCAAATTCTCAAATTTTAATCAAAGGATCCCCTTAATTTTAACTAAATCAACATGTTATTTTTTTCACGATATACATTTCATATTTCATCAATGGTTTAACGTTTGTGATATATTAACCTGAATATCAATTATCACCCATTAGTATATCTTAAACATACTTCAATAAAGACAAGCGTCAATTTACCCTTATGAATATATTCTTCGAAAATACATAACATTCTTTATATTTAACATCGATATTTTCTATATGCAATTTATATAATAAAATTCATTTGTTGAAAAAAAAGTCATTTCTAAATTATTAAGAGATTTCAAAACACTTAATTTAATATCAAATTTGTTAATCATACCCATACTATATTACTAAACAATTTACAAATCATAACTTTACTTATGAAGGCTTATTTAGATTCCCATTCAATTCAAATGATATTTTATTTGATATACAATTTCATTTTGGTCACATTAATATCCAAAAATTTGTTTGGATTAAATTTTTTTATGCTCCAATTTATTTCTCATCATAAGATATCAAAATTTTAAAATACTTCATACTTCAAGTTAACTTATATTCCAAAATGTTTTATGTTTCATATCAATTTATATCACTAAACAAAGTCTATTTCCAAATCAATTTATACTTCTAAATACAATATATTTTCAATTAATATACACTTCCTTTTAATTTCAGTTCCAGAATAATTATTTTTTTCAAATTAATTTACACCAAAAATACTTAAATTTTCAAAATACATTGTCCCTAGAGATTCTGGTGACAATTCTAATTAAACCCCATAAGTTAAACTTTGTATAAACCTAAGCTCTGATACCACATGTAACAACTCGCTATTTTTAACGTCTCGAATCAGTAATAAAACCAACTCAAGATGCTCAAAATGGAGAATCGTTATTTAGCTTACAGGTTTAAAAGGAATATCACACAGAATCAGAAACAGAAAGTAGCAGCGGAATAAATTTTATATATAAATACCAGAGTTTACAAATAGAATTCATTATACAGCGGAAGCAATTTATAAATACAGCACATGATTTTAAATAAAATAAAAGTTCACAGTTTTGTCAATCGCATGCGTATGCGTCTTCATATGCCTCTCCAGTTTTCCATGCTGAATATCTAAAATCTGCAATGCTCATATCTGACTGGAGCTTTCCATGCAAAACACAAAACACTCGAGTCAAGATTAATCATTGTTCAAGTAAAATAATTTCAATAAACACTAAAATGTGATAACTAATCCTAATAAAATATGGGTTAACCAACTTCTGAATGAATGAACCTAACCCAGCATGCGTGGAAAATTTGAAAACATAAGCATGTACAGGAAATGAGACAACGCATACCTTATGCATTCATGGGTTTAACACAATAAGACATGGTACTAGCATGGCCTAACGATAACATGTCCAAATTTAAGTGGATAGGTTCAAGTCCACATTTTATACACAGCAAAAGAAATCGGTGTACAATAAAGTGATTATGCGTACATATTTCGAGCGTGTAGGTCTGTCAACCATGAGGTAGCTAGTTGATGTTCAAGTTAATGCACGGTAATTAATGCAAGGCTGCATGGCCAAACAAGATAGAAAATCATTCCAAACACAAATTTTTAAGTTATTTAACAAATGTTACAGACCAAGTACATGATGCAGAATAAGTGATATAATCAACCTTTAAGATACCAAATCCAGTACATGCAAGGTAAGAAAATAAGAACTTAAAGGTGATGATAAAATATGTGCCAATTACAAGTGAAGGACGTACTAACCAAAATTAAACAGAACTGAAAATGAACTAGGATTTTTAGAGTTAGCAGCCAACTTAAGGTTAGAAACCAGCTATGAACACTTGTATGCATGTGCATACTTCAGGGTGCCGCATACTTTCAATTAGGACAGAATATACATTAGACTCGTACTGGCATTTTCATATATAACTTAATGCAACCAAGTTTCAGGGTTAGACTAAAACACTATGGGTTTCCAAATTTATCTTATATTATCATCTAAGAATGTATGGGTCATACCAAAATTTACACACCTTGGAATCTCAGCATAATCGATTGGGTATTAAGGTTAGAGGCACAAACAGTCCATTTTTTAGGCTTAAGCATCACATGTATATGGAAATATACATGCAGATCGTATGGGTATATGCATAAAATGATAAAAAGGAGACTAAAATGTCAGCTCCATAAATTATGTAAATGCATGCAAATAAAAATCAGACCGCCAGTATACATTTACACTTATGAGTTTTTTTTCCTTCTTTTTTAAAAAAAAAAACACATGGCAGACCAAAATATGCACACACCAACTGTTTATATTAAGTAGACCAGCATATACATGGAAGGAGAAGTGATACATTCTTATAAGTTTACTCCTTCAACTGCATATGTTTGTTTTTCATCAATAAAAAATTTAAAAATATGTTAGATAGAATAGAACGAATACTGAGAAAATTTTGACTATTAAACCGAAATGATATGCAAATAACAATTTTTTTTTGTTTATCGTAAATTGGACGCCTAACTGTAACTGTAATATAATGATATTTCGATTATGACCATGAAAACACATAATACATGCACAAGCCAATAACCCACTAACAGTTTAACATCTGTTGTTAGTTGACAACAAGAGTAGTATCGGTTCTCATCAACACAACTTATCCGAACCCAAAATCAAAATTTTCACGGTGACGAAGCAAACAACAGCAAACGTAAGAATAAAGGGAACTACTTTTTTAGTACAACTGAAATCAAATCACTTGAACATAATGAATCGTGAGTCGAAACTCACCTTAAACCATAGCATGGAAACGCAGGCGGCGGCTTTCTGAAATGCAGGTTCGCGGCTTAGGTGGATATAGATGGCAGCGCGGTTTGATTTAATTTGGGCGAAGTGTCTGCGACTGATCAGAAGGCGATTTGATTAGAGGTGTGATGGAGCGATTTTGTAAAGACCCGAAAATTCCCACCCTTTGAATCGACCTTAAACCATACAGGTCTGAACCAAAAGTTGGAAATCTTCGAATACTTTAACTTTGGGAATACAACACATCTGAACAAATAACAGAAGACTTTTATTACATCATAATAATGCAACATCAGAGTACAGAATATCAGAGTACATCAAATATAATAAAGCGGGAAATAAATTACAATAAATGAAATACAGTGCAGCGGAACAAATAAACTGATACAGCGGAAGTCTATCAATGCTCTGGACACAGCTCTAAGCTTCGATCCAGAATCCTGCTCAATATATCTACAAAATAAGCTACTCGACTGCCCGTGTGGAAAAGAGGGCACCCGAGTTTGCAAAGTGAAACAAACTACGGGTCAGCCATGGGACTGGTGTGAGAAATCTTTACTTAACTTAACTAGTAATAAGGCTAATCATAGGACCACGCTGCTAACGCAGAACGGGTTTACTCCATTGGATTGCTAGTGCATAAATAAAGTAAATTGTTAAAACAATGCAATGCTTTTAAAAAAAAATGAAACCATTATAAGACTCATGTCCCATCACACAATGCAACGCAAGTCGGAGGATAGAGTTTTACCTTATAATGGTAAAAAATGCTTGATACGATAAAACAGATTTGATATTACTATTAGTGTATATATGTTTTAAAAACATTTCAAAGTAAACGTATCAATCATAGACGGCATAGTACCCCATCCTACTATGTCGCCATACTAGTTCTACAATCAAAACTGCATGATGTCGTATTGGAAATTGGGTTTTCATCAAGAGTCAAGGCTAGGAACGATCTCCTTACCAATTCGAGACACTCTAGCAATGTCTCAAGATCCCCCGCAGTGAACCCTTGGATACAGCAGGGCCGGTACACAAATAACACTAGTGGATTGGCAATTCCTGACCACACGCTCTCCGATCCAATTAGACCTATAAATTGGCCATTGGTGACCAATAAAAATATCTGAGGCGCCTCAGAATCCATCAACCGCATAAGTAAAAATGTTAGTCCTTGTAAAAACCCAAACACCACTTCTAACTATAAAGAAACGTGTGCACTCCCTGCGTTCCCTTGTCCCGTTTTTGACTCTACCGGGGTGTGAGGCTCGTGAGGTAACGAAATACACAAAGCTATGCCTAAATAGGCTATGCTTTGATCATCATCCACAAGGCTCTGCTTTTCAACAAAAGTCTTGATCAATTGCATCTTGGCATGTCACATTGACAGTTCACACCATGCAATCGATAACAACCAATATATAACCTTCGAGCTCGTGCGTCTCAAAGATGGGTGTTAAGCAAGAGAATAAATCCTCCACCACCACAGATATATATTAACAGATATCAATTTAATTACATGGCATGAAATTCAATGTCGGACACACATCCATTTATAAGTTCGTTCTGGGTCTGAACGAATCCGGAGTCACCTAGGTGCTCACATATCCGGACGATCAACCAGTACATCTGGACAAACTACCGCTATTAACTCTTTACTGGGAGCGACCCAATGCCAGGCATTAGTAGTCGTCCATTCGATGTGAGGATCACCGATCCTCAATCACTGTCTTCAATATCTTCGACTTTTAATCGTCCTAGTAATTATTCAGAATGGGTTAAACCCGGTCTTTCCGAATAACTCGCTTATTTTTATAATTTAAAAAATCCATTGTTGTAAAGACACATCCAACGCCTCATTCCAATTCAGAATATTTTTTAAATAAAATATTCATATTATTAGGGAAAGGTTCCCATTAATTTTATCAAAGATAAATTCTTTTAAATTTATCTTTAATCCTCTTTTCAAAGATTTATTAAAATTCCAATTCAGTTTTAATATCAAAAATCATAACTTTATGATTGTTCAATTTTTAAGACATAAATCTTATCTTGAACAGGGTTAAAGAATCAATGTCTTTTAGAAACATTGTTCACGATAAACCCAAAATCATATTAATTGGGTTAAAGGACAAATGTCGTTTAAAAACATAGTTCACAGTAAACCCAATTCACATATCAATAATTCTAATTAATAAGTATAATTTGAAACACTAATAATCTTAGTTAAAAGATTTATTCTTTCATACGGGGTTTAAGAACAGTGTTATTTAAGACACCATCCACGACAACCCAAAATCCAATTCTTTTATTTCAATATCCTTTAAAAATATTCCTTATTTGAAAGAAATCCTTTGTTTAAAATATTTTTTATATAAAAGATATTCTGAATCGGAAAGCGACTCAATCATTTACCATATAACTTTGGTTATATGGATTTCATACATCGTATGTAAATGACAACAATTGATAAATAATCATCAAGCCATCCATTCAACATCCAGAGTGAAGTTCACAACTGTGTGAGCATTAAAATGAAATAATAATGCTCATCGCAGCCTGTCAATTTATCGATTGACATACAAATAAATATTGGGACTAGTGTATATCAATTATTATCCCAATACCCGTGGGGGGTTTTCAGCCAACAACAGTACATATAAATAAACAATTGGTTAATGAATTTAACCAATTTTAATACTACCAACATGTTGATAACGATGGACAAAAATTATATTTTATTTCTAATGTCGAAATAAAATATATTTGACTCGCATAATTTCTTTATACATTTCTAATATCTAATAGAATGTAATTTATTTATATGACCTTATTGTGGATGACGAATAAAGGATATTTTTCATTATACTTTATTTGTATGTAATTATTCTTAAATTTAACACATAAAAGAAATAATCTCATTGGTATATGTCTTTCAATGTATAACCTAACACCTAAAAATGTTTATTTTAAATTGCATACAAACTCTAATGTATGCATTAACATATAATGTTGTCACTTTAACACACTTATACATTCTAATGTATATTTTGATCAATAATATGATTCTTATAATTGAATATAAACTCCAATGCAAGTTTGCAAATAAAAATGATTTTTATATTTGTATGTAAATTCTATCTTATGTTATGCAAATAAAAATGATTATTTTATTTGCATATAAATTCTATCTCAACAAAATGTTTAAGGTGTTCCATTTTGTTGACAATTCTATTTTATCAAAATGGATATTTCTATGGTAACACAAACCTATTACACAAAAATACTATTTTTGTTTAACTTTATCATTTAACAAAAATGTAAATTTTTGTCTTAATTCAAAACTAATTAACAGAAGGTAATTTTTGTTTTCAACAAAAATGTATACGTTGATTCAACTAGTCTTTTCTTGACAAAAGTATATAATTTGACCAAAAATATATGGTTCGCTTTAACTAATCTATTTTGACAAAATGAATATTTCGACAAAATGTATATTTTAATTTAACTATTCTATTTCAACAAAAGAACAAAGATGATGACTTTGTTTTGTTGACAAATCTTATTCAACAAAACAATTATAAGTTATGTGTTTGTTTTGTCGACAATTCTAACAAAACAAATGAAAGTAGCATATTTGTTTTGTCAGATCTAATTGCGACAAAAATGATAATGTTTTGTTTAAACCATTATAGTTTAACAAAAGTGACCAATTTGTTTTAACTATGATAATTTTGACAAAAGCGACAAAATAGTTTTAACTTCATTAATTTGACAAAAGCGATAAAATGGTTTTAACTTTGACAATTTGACAAAAGCGATAAAATAGATTTCAACTATTATATTATAGTGACAAATTGAGTTTAACTGTTTTAATTTGATAAAAGTGAATATATTTTCTTAATCTTTTAAAATGACAAAATTGATTAATTTTGTCTCATTCTATTTAAATGATAAAAATGTGTCTTTTTGTTTAATCAATTTTAATGAACTAAAAATGCCTCATTCTTGTTTAACCAAAAATGCATCTTTTGTATTGCAACAAAATGACAAAATAAAACTTTCTTTCTATTTACTCTTTTTATTGAAACTAATATGCCACTAAGAACATATCTTTTTAATTCTAATCTTTTTATTATAATCTATGATGAAAATAGAAACATTTTATTTAATTTAACAAAATTACAACAAAGGTGAATTCATTTTATCATAATCTTTTTTATTTACTCTAGTTTAAAAGTAAAAATGATATTTTTAATCCTATTCTTTTATTTATTTCTAAAATGTAATAAAAGTATAACTTCTTAAACTATGCTTTTTATTTGCATCTAAAATGCAAATAAAAATGTAATATTTATGATTTATTTGCGTCAAAGGATGCAAATAAAAATACAACTTCTAATTCAAGGTTTTATTTGCAACTACATTTGCAAATAAAAATGCAACTTCTAATTCAATATTTTATTTGCATCAAGGAATACAAATAAATATGCAACCTTTAATTTCATTGTTTATTTGCATCAAAGAATGTGAATACAAATTCAACTTTTAATACGACGTTTTATTTGCATCAAAAAATGAAAATAAAAATTCGACTTTTAAATACGATGTTTATTTGCATCAAAGAATGCAAATAAAAGTTCAACTTTTAAATCGATGTTTTGACCAAAAATGTCATTTTTATGTAATCCTTTTTAAAATAATCATCTTACAAAATGAAATAAATATTTCGATGTAACAATCTTACAAAGATGACATTTTTAAATAAAATGACCCTAATGGCATTTTGTATCAAAAATGACATTTTATTCTATTCAAACATTTTTAACAAAAATGTTATTTTATTCCAACCAAACATTTCATACAAAATAAAAAGGTGACTTTTATTGTCAATCTAATTCTAATGTTTTGTTTGCATCTAAAATTGAAAATGAAAATGTAACTTTACAAATCATGTTTCTAATTTATATATAAATTACAAATAAAAGTATAACCTTTTTTAAAATATGTTTTATTTGCATCAAGAAATGCAAATAAAAATTTAACCTCCAATTTCAATATTTTATCTGTATCAAAGAATGCAAATAAAAGTATAGCTTTTTATTTCAATGTACATTTGCATCAAAGAATGCAAATGAAAGAACAACTTTTTAATTCAATGAATATTTGCACCAAGCATGAAAATAAAAGGACAACTTTTTAATTCAATGAATATTTGCATTAGGGAATGCAAATAAAAGAACAACTTTTTAATTCAATGAATATTTGCATCAGGGAATGCAAATAAAAGAACAACTTTTTAATATTGAATTGACAATTTAATTCAATTCAACAAATATAATCAAATTGAATTGACAATTTAATTCAATTCAACAAAAATAATCCAAATAATGTTTTTATGTTGAATTAAAAATCTAATGCAATTCAACAACATAACAAAATGATTTATTTTTATTGAAATGGCAATTCTATTCCAAATCAATAATACAACAAATGATTTATTATATTCAACACTTACAGATCTCTGTTTATACATTACCAACAAACTGATTAAATCATCCACAATCTCATCACACAGCAGATCTAAGTCATACATATCCAATCACCACATAGCAAAAAAATAAATTAATTAATTAATTAATTATAAAAAAGAAATCTCACATCGATTTGTCTGAATTTTTGAAGGGCTCCGTTTCAGATGCGGTTTGTTTCATGCTGTAGATCTCGCTGTTGCGGATCCAATGCTTCTGAAATCGTCTGATTTCATTGCTGTTTGTACAAGATACCTGTTATAAAGTTTAATTACATTATTAAGATAATTAAATAAATTAAATTATTAATTGTCACTTAACCATTCACTAAATATCTCTCCCCTACTTTGTTCCCTACAGACAAAATACGATCCTCCAAACCCAAAAAGCTCGCCTTCCCTCTCTCCTCCTCGCATGCGCCATGGCTCACTTGACCTCGATCAGAAACTTCCACTCCGACTGCCTAAGCACAACCTTCCCATGCCCGCATCAGGGTGGAGCTCAACTCCCCAGTGTCTCGCACGACGAGCTCGAACCCGTCCGTTTGGGACAAAACTCCGAGCAATCCAGGACGTAAAACCTAATCTCCACCATTGGTTAAGAAGGCCTCACGTAGATCTATATTTTAACCTTTGGAAACTAATGAAATCATTGTGTGGATTTGGAGGAAATGAGGGAAGAAGATTAGAAGAAATCGGCCATCCAAAGTAGGGGTAGCGGCTGGTTTGATTTGCTTAGGGTTAGGGTTTTGATTGTGTATTTATAATATATTATTATTTTTATGTTCTATTTTACAAATAAACCCATAATCTCTCAACAACTCCGGTTTCAGCCCAACGAAGGATGTTCCTAGGAAAATACTCCCATTCCGGACGCAATGGGCTAGGTCCCGTCAGCTTGTTTGACCATCTCCAGCTTGTTTTCTTTAATTTAATATATAAATCATTTATTTAATTAATTCAATCTTACATTTAAATTCACCGGGGCTACATACGACCTCTAAAAATTCCAGAAAAATTATTTCTAGTTATGTTTGGACGATACGGTTCTAACAAGACTAATTTCATCAAATTCTGAGACCGTTTGAAAAATGGCCATTTTCTGGTCGATCGAGTTTGACTGTAATTGACAAAACACGTTTTCTTCCGCCATGCTCACATATTAATTCGAAAAATTATAAAAATTGAAACCTAGCAATAATTTGACATTCCGGTTCCAAGAAAAGTGGTTTCGTCGAAAACGGAGGTCAATGGAAAAATGGCTATTTTCAATATCAAAATATATATATATATATATAAATTCTACACCGGCTATTCTGAAATTTAAATTGGGCATACCTTATGATCTTTAAAGTGAAATTTCAATTTCTTACATTCGTTAGAAAGATATGGTTGAACAGATTTAAATATTTCTTGTTTCGTTAAAATCCGATTTATTTTGCATCCGGTACGTTCGGTCAAAGTTCAAGTTAGACTTTTCAAACTACCACGCTATTTCTAACTCCTTTTATAATTAGAATAAAAATTTTCATTTTAACTTCGATTTAAATAAATTTTTCATCGTTATTATTTAAAATAAATAATTTTAACTATTAAATTTCCATTAAAATTTCTAAAATAAAATTTTAAATTGGTTCAGAATTTGCGGGCTGTTACAATCTCCCCCACTTAAAATCTTTTCGTCCTCGAAATGGAACGAAGCTAAAATTCGTTTTATTAACCAACTCAACTTTTAATTTCAATCAATTTTCAGTTTAGTTCAATATTAAATTTGATTTAGTTAAATTTATTATTCTTTTATATATTGGTTAAATTAATTATCATTCCAATATTCTAATTAATTAAACTAATTATCAAACATCACAACCAACAATCAATTAGGTGATTAACTTTACAAATATATATAACTTTTATATATAGTCAAAAATCGTATTTTAGTGCAAATCACAGCAATATACCCTATCTAGTTTTGGTTCTCACACTGGTCAATGGAAATATATAGATATACCACTTTCGAAACTCGAACATAAATTCTGATGATGTTTTGAACCACCATCAGAACATCTCAGGGTGACTGAAGTGTGATTATATATCTATCTAGTATATTTGAGACTTCGTATACACGTGGATCAGACGTATATTAAAATATCTATATACTCGATTGTCCAATATAAAATAAAATAATATGTTCAAATACGTAAAATGAGATTTTAAATTTTCAAAACTAAATTTATTTTCATTTTTATTTTAAAAATTAATCTTCTTCACACTTGTTCTAGGATACTACTGATCCCATCTCTAATGAGTTATTATTATTGGATATTACTAATCCAATCTCTGATGAGTCTTTTGTTTAGTTCTAACGAGTTGTACCTCAAATATTTCAGCTAACCAGAGCTCTGATACCAAATGTAAAGACCTGAAAATTCCCACCCTTTGAATCGACCATAAACTATACAGGTCTGAACCAAAAGTTGGAAATCTTTGAATACTTTAACTTTGGAAATACAACACATTTGAACAAATAACAAAAGACTTTTATTACATCATAATAATGCAACATCAGAGTATAGAATATCAGAGTACATCGAATATAATACAGCGGAAAATAAATTACAATAAATGTAATACAGTGCAGCGGAACAAATAAACTGATATAGCGGAAGTCTATCAATGCTCTGGACACAGCTCTAAGCTTTGATCCAGAATCATGCTCAATATATCTGCAAAATAAGCTACTTGACTGCCCGTGTGGAAAATAGGGCACCCGAGTTTGCAAAGTGAAAAAAACTACGGGTCAGTCATGTAACAACCCGTAAAATGCGAGCCAGTTTGAAATTTTTATTTTGGCAATTTTAGCGAATTTTGAATATTTAAAATGAATTATTTTAAATAATATCGACGAGAAATTTATTTTGAATTGAATTCGACGTATATATTATATACGTCGTCGTTAGAATATATAATAATTATATATAATTAAAAAAAGGAATTGAAAATGGCGCGGTAGTTCGAAAATTCGATTTCTAATTTCAAATGAATATACAGAATTCAATATAAGTCAGAATTGAACGAAACAAGAAATATTTGAATCTGTATAACTATATCTTTGTAACGAAGTTAACAAACTGGGATTTCATCTTAGAAATGATAAGATATGTCCAGTTTAAAATTAGAAATAGTCGCTGTGGAATTTATATATATTTTTATATATATAAGGCCCTTAAAAATAGCAATTTTGCAAACGACCTCGGATTTCGACGAAACCATTTTTGTTGGGTCCGTGATGTTAAGTTATTGCTAGGTTTCAAATTTCATAAATTTTCGAATCAATATGTGAGCGTGGCAAAGGAAAACGCGTTTGACCGGTTTCAGTTGATTTTAATCGACTGGAAATTGGCCATTTTTCAAACGGTCTCAGAATTCGACGAAACTAGTTTTGTTAGGACCGTATCGTCAATACGAAACTAGAAAATAATTTTCTGGAATTTTTCTAGTTAGTATGTGACCCCGGTAATTTGAAATGTACGTTTAAAATTCAATATAAGGATTTAAAATGTAATTTCAACGGAAACTGATTGTAACGATCAAACCAGCTTGCGATACATATCCCATTGTGTTCAGAATGGGGGTAAAACGCTATGGACGACAGGCGGTGGACCTCGTTTCGAGGTCGGATATAAAAGTCAACCCTTGTGCATAATTAAATAAATAAATAATAAAAATAAATAAATAAAAAACCCCTACCTTTCCCTCCTTTTCTCTTCGTTGGCCCCCCCGATCCCTCTTTCATTATAACAGAACGAAAAAAAAAAGAAAAAGACCTAACCCTAATCTAAAATCGCGCCGCCTTCCAGCAAAGACGCCGACGAACCCTTCGCCGAAGCCCCCACCGCCCCACCACCCTCGCAACCTCCTCCCTCAAGGCGACGAAACCGGACATCGAATCGCAGCAACCCCCGAAGCCTCGCCGACACCTTCGAGCGCCTCCACGCCACGAGCCACCGTCGACTTCCTCCTCCTCCCATTCGAAGCTCGGTGAGCGTTTAATTTGATTTTATTTTGTTTTGTTCTATTTTTTTTTTTTTTACAGTGAATTTGAAAACTGTTTTTTTAGTAAAATAAAACTGAATTATAAAAGAAAATAAAACTGAATTTTTATTTTAAGTTATAAAAACTGTTTTTTTTATAAAGTTTTAAAACTGTTTTTTTTATAAAAGAGTTTTAAAAACAGAAATTTAAAAAGAGAAACTGTTTAATTATAAAAGAAAATAAAACAGATATTTTTAAAAGTATAAAACAGATTTTTATAAAAGAATTTTTAAAACTGGATTTTTTGTAAAGAAAGTAAAAACTGATTTCTTTTAAAAGAATTTTAAAACTGATTTTAAAAAGCTATAAAAACTGATTTTGTTTTAAAGTAAAAATCATATTTTTAAATATTGAAAGTCAAAGTAAAAATCATATTTTTAAATATTGAAAGTCAAAGTAAAAATCATATTTTTAAATATTGAAAGTCAAAGTAAAAGTCATATTTTTATATATCGAAAGTCAAAAGAAAAATCATATTTTTATATATTGAGTAGCATAGTAAAAATTCGATTTTTACATATGTAGAGAATACGGGTGAAAGCGACAAAAGGCGAAGATTTCTATAAAGGAAGAATCGTGTAGTTGGATAGCTATTGGTGAGGATTTCTCACTCTTCAATTTCTTTTTATAATTTTATATATGTGTTGAAAATGGAAGTGAATTGCTATATATAAATATCTATATATATATATATATATACGCCCCTCGTCCACAAACCATGGACGATATTTATTGGTTGAAATTGTTGTGAAAATTGATTGATAGCGAAGTGAAATTAATATATATATTGAAAGTGAAATTAATATATATATTGAAAGTGAAAATAATATATATATTGAAAGTGAAAATATTGAATATATTGAAAGTGAAAATATTGAATATATTGAAAGTGAAAATAATATATATATTGAAAGTGAAAATATTGAATATATTGAAAGTGAAAATATCGAATATATCGAAAGTGAAAATATTGAATATATCGAAAGTGAAAATATTGAATATATCGAAAGTGAAAATAATATATATATTGAAAGTGAAAATATTGAATATATTGAAAGTGAAAATATCGAATATATCGAAAGTGAAAATATCGAATATATTGAAAGTGAAAATATTATATATATTAGAAGTGTATGAAATATATATATATTAAAAGTGAAAGTATCGAATATATTGAAAATGAATATATCGTATGTATTGAAAATGAAAATATCGTATATAGTGAAAGGTGAATATATATATATATATATATATGAATTGAAAACGATGTATATGAAATATTCGAATTGAAAACGATGTATATGAAATATTCGAATTGAAATGAATAGAAAATGAATTCGAATTGAAATGAATAGAAAATGAATTCGAATTGAAATGAATAGAAAATGAATTCGAATTGAAATGAATAGAAAATGAATTCGAATTGAAATGAATAGAAAATGAATTCGAATTGAAATGAATAGAAAATGAATTCGAATTGAAATGAATAGAAAATGAATTCGAATTGAAATGAATAGAAAATGAATTCGAATTGAAATGAATAGAAAATGAATTCGAATTGAAATGAATAGAAAATGAATTCGAATTGAAATGAATAGAAAATGAATTCGAATTGAACTGAATAGAAAATGAATTCGAATTGAATTGAATAGAAAACCAATTTGAATTGAATTGAAATTATCTTTGGATATTTTCGATATTGGATTCCGTGATTATACAGATATCGTGATGGGAATTTGGAAGATATCGATATCGTTATTCCCGATATGATATCTGTTGGTTTCAGGATTTGATGTTAAATATAAGTCAATACTCTCTCTATTTAAAACCTTATATTTAATGTCAAATTTGATTGATTGATGGTTTGGATTGTGCTCGACCAGTTTATGAGCAGAATATGCTTTTACATTTAGCATTGGGTTGGGTTGAAAATATCTGTGTGCTAACGCCTTGTGAAACACTTCACGATTTGACGATAAGGTGTTTAGCGATGTTGTGTTCATTTCAAATTTAATGAATGATTGTGAAATGATATTTTTCTTAAGTGAAAAAATGTATTCCCGATTTTGGACAGGGAATGTTTTATAAAAATGTTTTATAAAACAGAAAGGATTTCGAGGCCCAAAACCCGATGATTTCTAAAATGATTTAGAAATGTATTATAGGTTACATTGTGGTTCATCGCGTATTCGATTAGTTGCTATTGATGATGTATCTGTTTGGTGGCGGAGAATTTATTCTCTTGCTTAACACCCTTCTTTGAGACGTACGAGCTCAAAGGTTATGTGATTAATAGTGACTAATCATATGCGTGAATTACTGATGTGAAGTACTATATTTTGAAAGTACTTGTGATTATTATGTTGTGAAATGATTTTCCCTACTTCGGGATATGAAATGATTTAGTATGTGGCTAAAGATTCGGGTAACCCTGAGACTAAAAGTATGGGTGAGAGGGCGGTGTATGCTCTCCATGAGTGGGAGGTGCATCGTCGGTGTAGCCTACTCCTGCGTGGGGTAGGTGCACATATATATATCGAGTTGCGAGGTGCGTACCCTTTGCCTTGTCGATGGGGAGCACGATATTTGGTTGCATACTTGTTTGTATGCATTGTTATGTTTTGGAATTCACATTTCCAAATGATTTGATTTGAGATCCCGAAGTGAAATCTACTTTGATATAGAAAGTTAGATATGTATTTCAAATGATTTGAAATAAGAAATCGGGAATAAAATCCAAAGGAATAATTTCTGTAAATTGAATTGGATTTGGAAAATCTAAGAGTGGTGATTAATCTAAATGGGTAGATTGGGATATTGCATGTTGATTGATGCATAGTAGATCCATATATCTATATTGATTGTTGTTTATACACTGGCTTTCATGGGGGTAAACCCGTTCCGCGAAAGTGGCGTGGTCCCGTGATTTGCCTTATTTTTGAACAAAGTTAACAACTGTTTTTGAGTTCTCACACCAGTCCCATGACTGACCTGTAGTTTGCTTTTCCCTTGCGAACTCGGGTGCCCCTATTTTCCACACGGGCAGTCGAGTAGTTTTATTTTGCAGATGTATTGAGCAGGATTCTGGATTGAAGCTTTAAGCTGTGTCCAGGCATTTACAGTCTTCCGCTGTGTAGTTTATATTTCCGCTGTGCATTGTATTACATTTATGTAAATTTATCTTCCGCTGTGTATTATTTTTCGATATACTCTGATATTCTGTACTCTGATGTAACATTATTATGATGTCTATTGAAGTCTTCTGTTATTTGTTTTGATGTGTTGTATACCCAAAGTTAGCGTATACGGGATTCGTACGGTCTTGGTCGATTTAGCGATCGATTAGGTCCGGGCGAAATCCGTGTCGTTACACGTGGTATCAGAGCTTTGGTTAAACTCAAATCTTTGGGGTACAACTCATTAGAACTGAACAAAAGACTCATCAGAGGTAGGATTAGTAATGTCCTATAAAAGAATCCTCATTAGAGATAGAATCAGTAGCATTCTAGAATGAGTGACTCGTTAGAGATGGGGTTAGAAATGCCCCAGAATGAGTTGAGAGTTATTTGTTTATAAATAACGTATTTGTGATTATATATATAATCTGATTTTAGAAAATATGATTTTTTAAATATATAAAATTATATATTTGAAAATATAATCAATTAATTGATTGATGTTTGTGTTGTTAGTTTATTTGTTTGCTAATTTTGAACCATTATGCCTAATAGAACCAAATATTGAACGGTATTGAAAATTGGTCGCATTTGCTTGCATATACATATACTTACATTGAACATGTCATAGCAAGGAGGCTAGAGCAGAGAATAAAATTTGTTTGCCCGACAAATAGGTACATGTTTACTACATAATTTCCTGTTTTGTTTGGGTGATGATGATTTTGTGAGCCTATTGGCTAGCCGCTTGGCTTTTTCTTTTTCTTTTTGAGATCTGAAGGACCGGGGAAGCTATTTGAAATTCCCCGATGCTCCCGGTGCAGGGGAGGTTATGGCGAAATTTTTCAAAAATTTAGGGTGTTAGCCAAATTTTTGAGATTTTGAAAATTCTCAGAAACTAAAGAGTTGGAGAATGGAAGCCAGATCGAACGTAGAGTTGATTAATCAAACCACTTTCGACTTTGTTCCTTTTCGGGGACGAAAAGTTTTAAGTGGGGGAGATTGTAACAACCCGTAAAATGCGAGCCAGTTTGAAATTTTTATTTTGGCAATTTTAGCGAATTTTGAATATTTAAAATGAATTATTTTAAATAATATCGACGAGAAATTTATTTTGAATTGAATTCGACGTATATATTATATACGTCGTCGTTAGAATATATAATAATTATATATAATTAAAAAAGGAATTGAAAATGGCGCGGTAGTTCGAAAATTCGATTTCTAATTTCAAATGAATATACAGAATTCAATATAAGTCAGAATTGAACGAAACAAGAAATATTTGAATCTGTATAACTATATCTTTGTAACAAAGTTAACAAACTGGGATTTCATCTTAGAAATGATAAGATATGTCCAGTTTAAAATTAGAAATAGTCGCTGTGGAATTTATATATATTTTTATATATATAAGGCCCTTAAAAATAGCAATTTTGCAAACGACCTCGGATTTCGACGAAACCAGTTTTGTTGGG
The DNA here is from genome assembly GCA_030737875.1 of Allium sativum. Classification (NCBI taxonomy): domain Eukaryota; kingdom Viridiplantae; phylum Streptophyta; class Magnoliopsida; order Asparagales; family Amaryllidaceae; genus Allium; species Allium sativum. The sequence continues at coordinate 199,111,327 of CM060911.1, forward strand.
TCCGTGATGTTAAGTTATTGCTAGGTTTCAAATTTCATAAATTTTCGAATCAATATGTGAGCGTGGCAAAGGAAAACGCGTTTGACCGGTTTCAGTTGATTTTAATCGACTGGAAATTGGCCATTTTTCAAACGGTCTCAGAATTCGACGAAACTAGTTTTGTTAGGACCGTATCGTCAATACGAAACTAGAAAATATTTTTCTGGAATTTTTCTAGTTAGTATGTGACCCCGGTAATTTGAAATGTACGTTTAAAATTCAATATAAGGATTTAAAATGTAATTTCAACGGAAACTGATTGTAACGATCAAACCAGCTTGCGATACATATCCCATTGTGTTCAAAATGGGGGTAAAACGCTATGGACGACAGGCGGTGGACCTCGTTTCGAGGTCGGATATAAAAGTCAACCCTTGTGCATAATTAAATAATTAAATAATAAAAATAAAAAAAAAAACCCCTACCTTTCCCTCCTTTTCTCTTCGTTGGCCCCCCCCGATCCCTCTTTCATTATAACAGAACGAAAAAAAAAGAAAAAGACCTAACCCTAATCTAAAATCGCGCCGCCTTCCAGCAAAGACGCCGACGAACCCTTCGCCGAAGCCCCCACCGCCCCACCACCCTCGCAACCTCCTCCCTCAAGGCGACGAAACCGGACATCGAATCGCAGCAACCCCCGAAGCCTCGCCGACACCTTCGAGCGCCTCCACGCCACGAGCCACCGCCGACTTCCTCCTCCTCCCATTCGAAGCTCGGTGAGCGTTTAATTTGATTTTATTTTGTTTTGTTCTATTTTTTTTTTTTTTTTACAGTGAATTTGAAAACTGTTTTTTTAGTAAAATAAAACTGAATTATAAAAGAAAATAAAACTGAATTTTTATTTTAAGTTATAAAAACTGTTTTTTTTATAAAGTTTTAAAACTGTTTTTTTTATAAAAGAGTTTTAAAAACAGAAATTTAAAAAGAGAAACTGTTTAATTATAAAAGAAAATAAAACAGATATTTTTAAAAGTATAAAACAGATTTTTATAAAAGAATTTTTAAAACTGGATTTTTTGTAAAGAAAGTAAAAACTGATTTCTTTTAAAAGAATTTTAAAACTGATTTTAAAAAGCTATAAAAACTGATTTTGTTTTAAAGTAAAAATCATATTTTTAAATATTGAAAGTCAAAGTAAAAATCATATTTTTAAATATTGAAAGTCAAAGTAAAAATCATATTTTTAAATATTGAAAGTCAAAGTAAAAGTCATATTTTTATATATCGAAAGTCGAAAGAAAAATCATATTTTTATATATTGAGTAGCATAGTAAAAATTCGATTTTTACATATGTAGAGAATACGGGTGAAAGCGACAAAAGGCGAAGATTTCTATAAAGGAAGAATCGTGTAGTTGGATAGCTATTGGTGAGGATTTCTCACTCTTCAATTTCTTTTTATAATTTTATATATGTGTTGAAAATGGAAGTGAATTGCTATATATAAATATCTATATATATATATACGCCCCTCGTCCACAAACCATGGACGATATTTATTGGTTGAAATTGTTGTGAAAATTGATTGATAGCGAAGTGAAATTAATATATATATTGAAAGTGAAATTAATATATATATTGAAAGTGAAAATAATATATATATTGAAAGTGAAAATATTGAATATATTGAAAGTGAAAATATTGAATATATTGAAAGTGAAAATAATATATATATTGAAAGTGAAAATATTGAATATATTGAAAGTGAAAATATCGAATATATCGAAAGTGAAAATATTGAATATATCGAAAGTGAAAATATTGAATATATCGAAAGTGAAAATAATATATATATTGAAAGTGAAAATATTGAATATATTGAAAGTGAAAATATCGAATATATCGAAAGTGAAAATATCGAATATATTGAAAGTGAAAATATTATATATATTAGAAGTGTATGAAATATATATATATTGAAAGTGAAAGTATCGAATATATTGAAAATGAATATATCGTATGTATTGAAAATGAAAATATCGTATATAGTGAAAGGTGAATATATATATATATATATATATATGAATTGAAAACGATGTATATGAAATATTCGAATTGAAAACGATGTATATGAAATATTCGAATTGAAATGAATAGAAAATGAATTCGAATTGAAATGAATAGAAAATGAATTCGAATTGAAATGAATAGAAAATGAATTCGAATTGAAATGAATAGAAAATGAATTCGAATTGAAATGAATAGAAAATGAATTCGAATTGAAATGAATAGAAAATGAATTCGAATTGAAATGAATAGAAAATGAATTCGAATTGAAATGAATAGAAAATGAATTCGAATTGAAATGAATAGAAAATGAATTCGAATTGAAATGAATAGAAAATGAATTCGAATTGAAATGAATAGAAAATGAATTCGAATTGAACTGAATAGAAAATGAATTCGAATTGAATTGAATAGAAAACCAATTTGAATTGAATTGAAATTATCTTTGGATATTTTCGATATTGGATTCCGTGATTATACAGATATCGTGATGGGAATTTGGAAGATATCGATATCGTTATTCCCGATATGATATCTGTTGGTTTCAGGATTTGATGTTAAATATAAGTCAATACTCTCTCTATTTAAAACCTTATATTTAATGTCAAATTTGATTGATTGATGGTTTGGATTGTGCTCGACCAGTTTATGAGCAGAATATGCTTTTACATTTAGCATTGGGTTGGGTTGAAAATATCTGTGTGCTAACGCCTTGTGAAACACTTCACGATTTGACGATAAGGTGTTTAGCGATGTTGTGTTCATTTCAAATTTAATGAATGATTGTGAAATGATATTTTTCTTAAGTGAAGAAATGTATTCCCGATTTTGGACAGGGAATGTTTTATAAAAATGTTTTATAAAACAGAAAGGATTTCGAGGCCCAAAACCCGATGATTTCTAAAATGATTTAGAAATGTATTATAGGTTACATTGTGGTTCATCGCGTATTCGATTAGTTGCTATTGATGATGTATCTGTTTGGTGGCGGAGAATTTATTCTCTTGCTTAACACCCTTCTTTGAGACGTACGAGCTCAAAGGTTATGTGATTAATAGTGACTGATCATATGCGTGAATTACTGATGTGAAGTACTATATTTTGAAAGTACTTGTGATTATTATGTTGTGAAATGATTTTCCCTACTTCGGGATATGAAATGATTTAGTATGTGGCTAAAGATTCGGGTAACCCTGAGACTAAAAGTATGGGTGAGAGGGCGGTGTATGCTCTCCATGAGTGGGAGGTGCATCGTCGGTGTAGCCTACTCCTGCGTGGGGTAGGTGCACATATATATATCGAGTTGCGAGGTGCGTACCCTTTGCCTTGTCGATGGGGAGCACGATATTTGGTTGCATACTTGTTTGTATGCATTGTTATGTTTTGGAATTCACATTTCCAAATGATTTGATTTGAGATCCCGAAGTGAAATCTACTTTGATATAGAAAGTTAGATATGTATTTCAAATGATTTGAAATAAGAAATCGGGAATAAAATCCAAAGGAATAATTTCTGTAAATTGAATTGGATTTGGAAAATCTAAGAGTGGTGATTAATCTAAATGGGTAGATTGGGATATTGCATGTTGATTGATGCATAGTAGATCCATATATCTATATTGATTGTTGTTTATACACTGGCTTTCATGGGGGTAAACCCGTTCCGCGAAAGTGGCGTGGTCCCGTGATTTGCCTTATTTTTGAACAAAGTTAACAACTGTTTTTGAGTTCTCACACCAGTCCCATGACTGACCTGTAGTTTGCTTTTCCCTTGCGAACTCGGGTGCCCCTATTTTCCACACGGGCAGTCGAGTAGTTTTATTTTGCAGATGTATTGAGCAGGATTCTGGATTGAAGCTTTAAGCTGTGTCCAGGCATTTACAGTCTTCCGCTGTGTAGTTTATATTTCCGCTGTGCATTGTATTACATTTATGTAAATTTATCTTCCGCTGTGTATTATTTTTCGATATACTCTGATATTCTGTACTCTGATGTAACATTATTATGATGTCTATTGAAGTCTTCTGTTATTTGTTTTGATGTGTTGTATACCCAAAGTTAGCGTATACGGGATTCGTACGGTCTTGGTCGATTTAGCGATCGATTAGGTCCGGGCGAAATCCGTGTCGTTACACGTGGTATCAGAGCTTTGGTTAAACTCAAATCTTTGGGGTACAACTCATTAGAACTGAACAAAAGACTCATCAGAGGTAGGATTAGTAATGTCCTATAAAAGAATCCTCATTAGAGATAGAATCAGTAGCATTCTAGAATGAGTGACTCGTTAGAGATGGGGTTAGAAATGCCCCAGAATGAGTTGAGAGTTATTTGTTTATAAATAACGTATTTGTGATTATATATATAATCTGATTTTAGAAAATATGATTTTTTAAATATATAAAATTATATATTTGAAAATATAATCAATTAATTGATTGATGTTTGTGTTGTTAGTTTATTTGTTTGCTAATTTTGAACCATTATGCCTAATAGAACCAAATATTGAACGGTATTGAAAATTGGTCGCATTTGCTTGCATATACATATACTTACATTGAACATGTCATAGCAAGGAGGCTAGAGCAGAGAATAAAATTTGTTTGCCCGACAAATAGGTACATGTTTACTACATAATTTCCTGTTTTGTTTGGGTGATGATGATTTTGTGAGCCTATTGGCTAGCCGCTTGGCTTTTTCTTTTTCTTTTTGAGATCTGAAGGACCGGGGAAGCTATTTGAAATTCCCCGATGCTCCCGGTGCAGGGGAGGTTATGGCGAAATTTTTCAAAAATTTAGGGTGTTAGCCAAATTTTTGAGATTTTGAAAATTCTCAGAAACTAAAGAGTTGGAGAATGGAAGCCAGATCGAACGTAGAGTTGATTAATCAAACCACTTTCGACTTTGTTCCTTTTCGGGGACGAAAAGTTTTAAGTGGGGGAGATTGTAACAACCCGTAAAATGCGAGCCAGTTTGAAATTTTTATTTTGGCAATTTTAGCGAATTTTGAATATTTAAAATGAATTATTTTAAATAATATCGACGAGAAATTTATTTTGAATTGAATTCGACGTATATATTATATACGTCGTCGTTAGAATATATAATAATTATATATAATTAAAAAAGGAATTGAAAATGGCGCGGTAGTTCGAAAATTCGATTTCTAATTTCAAATGAATATACAGAATTCAATATAAGTCAGAATTGAACGAAACAAGAAATATTTGAATCTGTATAACTATATCTTTGTAACAAAGTTAACAAACTGGGATTTCATCTTAGAAATGATAAGATATGTCCAGTTTAAAATTAGAAATAGTCGCTGTGGAATTTATATATATTTTTATATATATAAGGCCCTTAAAAATAGCAATTTTGCAAACGACCTCGGATTTCGACGAAACCAGTTTTGTTGGGTCCGTGATGTTAAGTTATTGCTAGGTTTCAAATTTCATAAATTTTCGAATCAATATGTGAGCGTGGCAAAGGAAAACGCGTTTGACCGGTTTCAGTTGATTTTAATCGACTGGAAATTGGCCATTTTTCAAACGGTCTCAGAATTCGACGAAACTAGTTTTGTTAGGACCGTATCGTCAATACGAAACTAGAAAATATTTTTCTGGAATTTTTCTAGTTAGTATGTGACCCCGGTAATTTGAAATGTACGTTTAAAATTCAATATAAGGATTTAAAATGTAATTTCAACGGAAACTGATTGTAACGATCAAACCAGCTTGCGATACATATCCCATTGTGTTCAAAATGGGGGTAAAACGCTATGGACGACAGGCGGTGGACCTCGTTTCGAGGTCGGATATAAAAGTCAACCCTTGTGCATAATTAAATAATTAAATAATAAAAATAAAAAAAAAAACCCCTACCTTTCCCTCCTTTTCTCTTCGTTGGCCCCCCCCGATCCCTCTTTCATTATAACAGAACGAAAAAAAAAGAAAAAGACCTAACCCTAATCTAAAATCGCGCCGCCTTCCAGCAAAGACGCCGACGAACCCTTCGCCGAAGCCCCCACCGCCCCACCACCCTCGCAACCTCCTCCCTCAAGGCGACGAAACCGGACATCGAATCGCAGCAACCCCCGAAGCCTCGCCGACACCTTCGAGCGCCTCCACGCCACGAGCCACCGCCGACTTCCTCCTCCTCCCATTCGAAGCTCGGTGAGCGTTTAATTTGATTTTATTTTGTTTTGTTCTATTTTTTTTTTTTTTTTACAGTGAATTTGAAAACTGTTTTTTTAGTAAAATAAAACTGAATTATAAAAGAAAATAAAACTGAATTTTTATTTTAAGTTATAAAAACTGTTTTTTTTATAAAGTTTTAAAACTGTTTTTTTTATAAAAGAGTTTTAAAAACAGAAATTTAAAAAGAGAAACTGTTTAATTATAAAAGAAAATAAAACAGATATTTTTAAAAGTATAAAACAGATTTTTATAAAAGAATTTTTAAAACTGGATTTTTTGTAAAGAAAGTAAAAACTGATTTCTTTTAAAAGAATTTTAAAACTGATTTTAAAAAGCTATAAAAACTGATTTTGTTTTAAAGTAAAAATCATATTTTTAAATATTGAAAGTCAAAGTAAAAATCATATTTTTAAATATTGAAAGTCAAAGTAAAAATCATATTTTTAAATATTGAAAGTCAAAGTAAAAGTCATATTTTTATATATCGAAAGTCGAAAGAAAAATCATATTTTTATATATTGAGTAGCATAGTAAAAATTCGATTTTTACATATGTAGAGAATACGGGTGAAAGCGACAAAAGGCGAAGATTTCTATAAAGGAAGAATCGTGTAGTTGGATAGCTATTGGTGAGGATTTCTCACTCTTCAATTTCTTTTTATAATTTTATATATGTGTTGAAAATGGAAGTGAATTGCTATATATAAATATCTATATATATATATACGCCCCTCGTCCACAAACCATGGACGATATTTATTGGTTGAAATTGTTGTGAAAATTGATTGATAGCGAAGTGAAATTAATATATATATTGAAAGTGAAATTAATATATATATTGAAAGTGAAAATAATATATATATTGAAAGTGAAAATATTGAATATATTGAAAGTGAAAATATTGAATATATTGAAAGTGAAAATAATATATATATTGAAAGTGAAAATATTGAATATATTGAAAGTGAAAATATCGAATATATCGAAAGTGAAAATATTGAATATATCGAAAGTGAAAATATTGAATATATCGAAAGTGAAAATAATATATATATTGAAAGTGAAAATATTGAATATATTGAAAGTGAAAATATCGAATATATCGAAAGTGAAAATATCGAATATATTGAAAGTGAAAATATTATATATATTAGAAGTGTATGAAATATATATATATTGAAAGTGAAAGTATCGAATATATTGAAAATGAATATATCGTATGTATTGAAAATGAAAATATCGTATATAGTGAAAGGTGAATATATATATATATATATATATGAATTGAAAACGATGTATATGAAATATTCGAATTGAAAACGATGTATATGAAATATTCGAATTGAAATGAATAGAAAATGAATTCGAATTGAAATGAATAGAAAATGAATTCGAATTGAAATGAATAGAAAATGAATTCGAATTGAAATGAATAGAAAATGAATTCGAATTGAAATGAATAGAAAATGAATTCGAATTGAAATGAATAGAAAATGAATTCGAATTGAAATGAATAGAAAATGAATTCGAATTGAAATGAATAGAAAATGAATTCGAATTGAAATGAATAGAAAATGAATTCGAATTGAAATGAATAGAAAATGAATTCGAATTGAAATGAATAGAAAATGAATTCGAATTGAACTGAATAGAAAATGAATTCGAATTGAATTGAATAGAAAACCAATTTGAATTGAATTGAAATTATCTTTGGATATTTTCGATATTGGATTCCGTGATTATACAGATATCGTGATGGGAATTTGGAAGATATCGATATCGTTATTCCCGATATGATATCTGTTGGTTTCAGGATTTGATGTTAAATATAAGTCAATACTCTCTCTATTTAAAACCTTATATTTAATGTCAAATTTGATTGATTGATGGTTTGGATTGTGCTCGACCAGTTTATGAGCAGAATATGCTTTTACATTTAGCATTGGGTTGGGTTGAAAATATCTGTGTGCTAACGCCTTGTGAAACACTTCACGATTTGACGATAAGGTGTTTAGCGATGTTGTGTTCATTTCAAATTTAATGAATGATTGTGAAATGATATTTTTCTTAAGTGAAGAAATGTATTCCCGATTTTGGACAGGGAATGTTTTATAAAAATGTTTTATAAAACAGAAAGGATTTCGAGGCCCAAAACCCGATGATTTCTAAAATGATTTAGAAATGTATTATAGGTTACATTGTGGTTCATCGCGTATTCGATTAGTTGCTATTGATGATGTATCTGTTTGGTGGCGGAGAATTTATTCTCTTGCTTAACACCCTTCTTTGAGACGTACGAGCTCAAAGGTTATGTGATTAATAGTGACTGATCATATGCGTGAATTACTGATGTGAAGTACTATATTTTGAAAGTACTTGTGATTATTATGTTGTGAAATGATTTTCCCTACTTCGGGATATGAAATGATTTAGTATGTGGCTAAAGATTCGGGTAACCCTGAGACTAAAAGTATGGGTGAGAGGGCGGTGTATGCTCTCCATGAGTGGGAGGTGCATCGTCGGTGTAGCCTACTCCTGCGTGGGGTAGGTGCACATATATATATCGAGTTGCGAGGTGTGTACCCTTTGCCTTGTCGATGGGGAGCACGATATTTGGTTGCATACTTGTTTGTATGCATTGTTATGTTTTGGAATTCACATTTCCAAATGATTTGATTTGAGATCCCGAAGTGAAATCTACTTTGATATAGAAAGTTAGATATGTATTTCAAATGATTTGAAATAAGAAATCGGGAATAAAATCCAAAGGAATAATTTCTGTAAATTGAATTGGATTTGGAAAATCTAAGAGTGGTGATTAATCTAAATGGGTAGATTGGGATATTGCATGTTGATTGATGCATAGTAGATCCATATATCTATATTGATTGTTGTTTATACACTGGCTTTCATGGGGGTAAACCCGTTCCGCGAAAGTGGCGTGGTCCCGTGATTTGCCTTATTTTTGAACAAAGTTAACAACTGTTTTTGAGTTCTCACACCAGTCCCATGACTGACCTGTAGTTTGCTTTTCCCTTGCGAACTCGGGTGCCCCTATTTTCCACACGGGCAGTCGAGTAGTTTTATTTTGCAGATGTATTGAGCAGGATTCTGGATTGAAGCTTTAAGCTGTGTCCAGGCATTTACAGTCTTCCGCTGTGTAGTTTATATTTCCGCTGTGCATTGTATTACATTTATGTAAATTTATCTTCCGCTGTGTATTATTTTTCGATATACTCTGATATTCTGTACTCTGATGTAACATTATTATGATGTCTATTGAAGTCTTCTGTTATTTGTTCTGATGTGTTGTATACCCAAAGTTAGCGTATACGGGATTCGTACGGTCTTGGTCGATTTAGCGATCGATTAGGTCCGGGCGAAATCCGTGTCGTTACAAGTCATGAGACTGGTGTGAGAAATCTTTACTTAACTTAACTAGTAATAAGGCTAATCACAGGACCACCCCGCCTACGCGGAACGGGTTTACTCTATTAGATTGCCAGTGCTTAAATAAAGTAAATCATCAAAACAACGCAATGCTTTTTAGAAAAATGAAACCATTATAAGACTCAGGACCCATCACAAGGCAACGCAAGCCGGAGGACAGAGTTTTACCTTATAATGGTAAAAATACTTGATACGATAAAACGGATTTGATATTACTATTAGTGTATATATGTTTTGAAAACATTTCAAAGTAAATGTATCAATCATAGACGGCATAATACCCCATCCTACTATATCGCCATACTAGTTCTCCAATCAAAACTGCATGATGTCGTATTGGAAATTGGGTTTCCATCAAGAATCAAGGCTAGGAACGATCTCCTTACCGATTCGAGACACTCTAGCAATGTCTCAGGATCCCCCGCAGTGAACCCTTGGATACAACAGGGTCGGTCCACAAATAACGCTAGTGGATTGGCAATTCCTAAACACACGCTCCCCGATCCTACTGGACCTATAAATTGGCCATTGGCGACCAAAAAAAATATCCAAGGCGCCTCAAAATCCATCAAACCCATAAGTAAAAATGCCGGGCCTTGTAAAAACCCAAACACCACTTCCAGCTAGAAAGAAACGTGTGCACTCCCTGCGTTCCCTTGTCCCGTTTTTGACTCTACCAGGGTGTGAGGCGCGCGAGGTAATGAAATACACAAAGCTATGCCTAAATAGGCTAAACTTTGATCAACATCCACAAGGCTCTGCTTTTCAACAAAAGCCTTGATCAATTTCATCTTGGCATGTCACATTGACAGTTCACACCATGCGATATATAACTATCAATATATAACCTTCGAGCTCGTGCGTCTCAAAGAAGGGTGTTAAGCAAGAGAATAAATCCTCCACCACCACAGATATATATTAATAGATATCAATTTAATTACACGGCATGAAATTCAATGTCGGACACACATCCATTTACAAGTCCGTTCTGGGTTTGAATGAATCCGGAGTCACCTAGGTGCTCGATTATCCGGACGATCAACGTACGTCTGGACAAATGACCAATATTAACACTTTATTAGGAGCGACCCAATGGAAGGCATCAGTAGTCGTCTGTAACGAACTGGGATTTTCGACTCCGAAAATCAACATCAAACTACCATGTTGACCATTCAGACATCGAACATTCCAGATCATTAATAGAAAGAATTTAGAGGGTGAGAATAGATAAGAAAGAAATATTAGAATAGAAGAAGAAGAAGAAACAACACAACCCAGAGTCTCACATCGCAGCGGAACAAATTATAATACAGAAATAACCTTTATTGAAAACTTTTGAAATACTTACAATATCAGAGTACACATCTGGACAGTGATAATAATCTGTCCTCATATAACACACAGCGGAATAGTAATATCATACGTCTGGACTCTTCCAGCTCGTCTCTTCACAGCCGTCGATAACCTGGACCTGTACAACTCGGACTAACCCGAGCATTTACAAAACACCGGGTCAGTCTGGTGAACCAGAGTGAGATAAACTCGCACAGTAATAAGGGTGAACCATCCAATCATGATTTAAATTTCAAAATCTTTTCAAAAGAAAAGGATAATCGTAAGACCAAATCCACACATAAATACGGACGGTTTTTACCTTACGATAACCCAAAACAGTTTTGAAACCAATATCTTGTCTGATATTATGATAATGTCTAAATACAAGTAAATAGCAATCTAGTAGAACGCTTGCATCTCACGCTCTACATATATAATATACAATCAAAACCCGCAGGCGCTTATTGGGAATTGGATTCCGACTTGACAAGGTATGGGTCCACCTTCCGATAGTGTATCTCTAGAGACGAATACACTGGGTTCAACAAGAACTTCTTGCAACTCGGCCCTCACATGACCGACCCCTCATTTCGCTTGAGAGTATCGAATGTATATCACCGACGGTTGGGATCAGCAACCGTCTCCCGACAAGGGACAACATCGAAACATAGATTAAGAAACAAATAGGATTTCCTCTAGATAGGTGATCATACACCCTAATGGGAGCGACCCACATAGCCATGCTGCCTGCCCGATTTTTGTCATTTCCCGGCTGATGAGGCTTGAGGTCTAGATTACTCTTGACATCTGGTCGCCATTTACTTTGAATGCCACATCGTCAGATCCGTCAGATATCACTAATTGACGTCCACAAAAATACTCTAGCCGAAGGCTAGAGAATGGCAATTCCCTGCCAACAACTATCGTACGTTTGAAGAAATCAACGTACGTGACCCTTTTGGAAATACTCTGTCAGACATCCGTCCATACATGTCATCCAGGAATAGGATGAACCGAAGGCACTCTCCTACCGCATCCATATAGGAATCACCCCATGGATCAGTAGCGAGAAGTCCTTGCAACCCGTAGATTCCAACCACGACAGAATCACAGTTTATCTCTGCTTGCCAGGCAGAGAATATTAGTGGTTCTTCCGTTTGTGAAAACCCACGGTCTTCAATGCTCCATCTCGATCATCTTCTGAGATCTTCACGCATTTGTTGGTCAGAATGGTTTTCGAATATAAATTCGATCCCGGTCTTTCCATACCAACAATCGTATTGGCCAGATTTGATAGTCGGTGTTTTAACTATCAAAATATTCAGTGTTTCAAACATGACACTCCAATGAGTTCACTGATTCCGTATTCAGCATCACTTGGCCCTTTTATTAAACAATTTAATTCACTTCCACTTAATTAAATCTTCAACTCTTTAAACAAATTCATTTAGATTCGGCTTTGGTTATACAACCCACTTCTTTACCCAAAATTCACTTTCACTTATTTCCTTTCAAATCTATTCGGTCATTTCCCCACTTTGGAATCTCTTTTCAATATTCCCTTTTTCTTGATCTTGGTTTCAAGTAACATTAAAGTAAAATTAACGCCTTAACACTTTAAATCTTATTTACATAACCTTGGTTTACTATAAACCTTTTACCTTCATTCCCTTTTGACTTAATTCAATAATTAAGAAACATTTCAAATTCAAAGTTATCTCCTTTGCTTAAAATCCCCTTTATAACATCGTTATTAAAAATTTGGGTTTTAAATATAAAACCCGTTCATAACTCTTTCCACCATTCAACTTGATTTCATTTCAACCCCGATGAATTTCCATTAAAAGAAATTCCCTAAATTATTATTCGTCGGGATAATATTTTATTTCAATCGTTAACTACTGTAAAGTAGTAAATCCCTTTATTAACTAAAATAAATAGTAAATTCCTTTTTTAAACTTCATTTAAATAAAACAAATATTCTTCAACTCTTCTCTTAGATTAACACCAACAACCTAATTAATTTCAAATCACACGATTATTCTGTTAACTGATTCCAATTCATTTTTCCTTTACATTAAATACTAATATAATTAATTTAAACAATTCAATTTAATTGTTTCTTAACAAACGATTATCCAAATTTAATCCTTTAGATTAAATTCTATTCATTTATTTCCGAATCTGATAACATCAGAGGTTTCCATATAAATCCAATTTATAATCAATTATAAATTAATAATAACAAATGATAAATATTTATCTTCTTTTAAAACAAACCCTCTATCCAAAATAATCTATTTCAAAAATCTAACTCCAGTTATAAAATAAGTTTTATAACTTTGGTTCTATCAATCTACCTGACGGTAAATCACAACAATTTATCTTTAGGCCATTCATTGCTGATTACCCAACCAATATCGCTCATTGGTTAAAACTAAACATATGTTGAAATTTTAGTCAAAACATCAACAATCAAATCAATCACACCCAAACATGACAGTTCATATATGATAATATGAAATAAATAATATATTTGAGGAATCCGGTTGGATTCCCCCAACCTGTGCTTCCCTGTATTCAAATGGTTTTCTCAAATCAGGCTATTCAGTTTTGTTTAACTGATAAACCGAATAACGACCATTCAACATCAACCACAAGCAATTCAAACAATTCGACCATTTTAAACATGTTTATAAATAAACATGACCAACCAAGGTGAGTCACCTTTATTGGAATCAATCGTTAAAAATAACGATTGGGTATTTCACTGAAATTAAACACAGTTTAATTTCATCAGTTAAATCAACAGTTAAATAGATAACTAGCAAAACAGTCAACCATTGGCAAGCAGAGCACACAAAATAAAAACACCCAATTTATATAAAATATAAAAAGGGTAACTGAGTGAGTTTAACTCACCTTGGGATTTCCATTCGTCATCAAACGGTTTGTTTTAATTAAATTAAACTGATGTTTAATTTAATTAAACTTTCAGCTACGTCCAAACAGTTTCCAGATGTTGCGCTTGTCGTGACGGTGCCAGTGCTCCTAGTACTTGTATGTTATTCGCTCCCACTTCATACAGTAGACCACCGCCTCCCTTCCGACTGTATGAAACCGCACTTCACAAATTTCATCTCCCTCAACTCCTCCTTACACACACCCGCATGCACCCCTTGACAGCATCCACCGCGCCAAACTCCTTCTCCCATTTCCGAACTCCCCTCCACTCACGCCAGTTGTCCCCTTCTGTCCTCACGTCTCCCTTCTTTCCTTGTTTTTTTTTTTTTTTTTGTTTGAACTCCACCGCCCAAGCATGAATCCAAGACCGCCACGTCCTTGTTCCCATCCCCTACTGTTGCGCTTTTCCTTCCAGTCTCCCCTCTTTTCCTTTCAACGCATTCCCCTCTTCTTCTTTTTTTTTTTTTTTCTTCTTGCGTGTTACCAGTTTATATATAAAGAAGGGAGAAGAGTTTAGATTTCTAAACGATGGGGAGAGGTTCCCTTCTTGTTGCGAGAAATGAAGGAGCCGTTGATATATATATAGGCGAGAAGATTACAAGGTTGGAACAACGTCCATCACGGGGTACACTTAGGTCTGCGCAATACATTAGAGTAGTTGTTTTGATGGTGAGTGCCCCAGAACGTGGTCGGCAAGGCGTTAATGGATTGACAGCGTGAGTGGGAAGGTTTTAATAGATTTAAATATATGTATATATTATAGGCTAAACCTCACCGTGAAGTAATTGATAAAAAAAACCCCCCATACCTAATTCCTGTCTACTGATAAAAATGCTATTCTTAGTGTAAAAAGATATTCCGGATCCAATGGAACAAGTTTCGTCGCAATCCGAGGTCGTATGAAGAATTTCCCTTTATGAAACCAGAAATGAACACGCGTTTAATTTTTCCACGGTCACTAGGTAAATCAAATCCACTTGAAACTGCGAACATTGACAATAACTTTTCGATACGAACCCAACGGCACTAATTCCGTCGCATTCTGAGACTGTTTGCCCGATAGGCTGTTTTTACCCTGAACCGCCCTACCCTTTTTAACGCCAAATTTCTCGATCTCTAAAAATAACAAACTATATACATATCCTGACTCTAATCGACGATACGAACTCAACGGAACTGGTTTCGTCGAAAACAGAGTCCGTTTGCAAAACGGCTATTTTAAAGGTCTATAATTTAATAACGAATTTCCATAGCGACTATTTCAAATTTTGATTTAGCCATAACTTGCACACAATAACACGGAATCTGGATTTTTCTCTTTCATATGAAAATTATCGTTAATACGGCTCCAACGTGTCTTGTTTCACAGAAATCCGACTTATATCGAATCCTGTATTCTCAGTTGAAGTTCAAAACTCTATATTGCGAACTGCAGCGCAATTTCAGGCTCGATTTATAATTATATAAATAAAATTAACGTTCAACTTCGTTTTATTATCGAATTAAATATTAAATTCCATTAATATTCCCAATATCATATTTAAAATAAATAAATTGAATTAAATATTCGACGGGCAAAAACACGGGTCGTTACATCGTCCGTTCGATGTGAGGATCACCGGTCTTCAATCACCGTCTTAAATATCTTCGACTTTTAATCGTCGTAGTAATTATTCATAGTGGGTTAAACCCGGTCTTTCCGAATAACTCGCGTATTTTTATAATTTAAAAAAAATCCAGTGTTGTAAAGACACATCCAATGCCTCATTCCAATTCAGAATATTATTTAAATAAAATATTCATATTATTAGGGAAAGGTTCCCATTAATTTTATCAAAGATAAATTCTTTTAAATTTATCTTTAATCTTCTTTTCAAAGATTTATTAAATTTTCAATTCAATTTTAATATCAAAAATCATAACTTTATGATTATTCAATTTTTAAGACATAAATCTTACTTGAACTGGGTTAAAGAATCAATGTCTTTTAAAAACATTGTTCACGATAAACCCAAAATCATGTTAATTGGGTTAAAGGACAAATGTCATTTAAAAACATAGTTCACAGTAAACCCAATTCACATATAAATAATTCTAATTAATAAGTATAATTTGAAACACTAATAATCTTAGTTAAAAGATTTATTCTTGCATACGGGGTTTAAGAACAGTGTTATTTAAGACACCATCCATGACAACCCAAAATCCGATTATTTTATTTCAATATGCTTTAAA
Organism: Allium sativum; assembly: GCA_030737875.1. Taxonomy (NCBI): domain Eukaryota; kingdom Viridiplantae; phylum Streptophyta; class Magnoliopsida; order Asparagales; family Amaryllidaceae; genus Allium; species Allium sativum. Next base: position 199,127,550 of record CM060911.1, read on the forward strand.
AATATTCCTTATTTGAAAGAAATCCTTTGTTTAAAATATTCTTTATGTAAAAGATATTCTGAATCGGAAAGCGACTCAATCATTTACCATATAACTTTGGTTATATGGATTTCATACATCATATGTAAATGACAACAATTGATAAATAATCATCAAACCATCCATTCAACATCCAGAGTGAAGTTCACAACTGTGTGAGCATTAAAATGAAATAATAACGCTCATCGCAGCCTGTCAATCTATCGATTGACATACAAATAAATATTGGGACTAGTGTATATCAATTATCATCCCAATACCCGTGTGGGGTTTTCAGCCAACAACAGTACATATAAATATAATGAATTTAGCCAATTTTAATACTACCAACATGTTGATAATGATGGACAAAAATGATATTTTATTTCTATTGCCGAAATAAAATATATTTGACTCGCATAATTTCTTTATACATTTTTAATATCTAATAGAATGTAATTTATTTATATGACAATATTGTGGATGATGAATAAAGGATAGTTTTCATTATACTTTACTTGTATGTAATTATTCTTAAATTTAACACATAAAAGAAATAATCTCATTGGTATATGCCTTTCAATGTATAACCTAACACTTAAAAATGTTTATTTTAAATTGCATACAAACTCTAATGTATGCATTAACATATAATGTCATCACTTTAACACACTTATACATTCTAATGTATATTTCGACCAGTAATATGATTCTTATAATTGAATATAAAATCCAATGTAAGTTTTGCAAATAAAAATGATTTTTATATTTGTATATAAATTCTATCATACCTTATGCAAATAAAAATGATTATTTAATTTATATATAAATTCTATCTCAACAAAATGTATAATGAGTTCCATTTTGCTGACAATTCTATTTTATCAAAATGGATATTTCTATGGTAACACAAATCTATTACACAAAAATACTATTTGTGTTTAACTTTTTCATTCAACAAAAATGTAAAAAAAAATTCTTAATTCAAAACTAATTAACAGAAGGTAATTTTTGTTTTCAACAAAAATGTGTATTTTGATTCAACTAGTCTTATCTTCACAAATATATATAATTTGACCAAAAATATATGGTTCGCTTTAACTAATCTATTTTGACAAAATGAATATTTCGACAAAATGTATATTTTAATTTAACTATTCTATTTCAACAAAACAACAAAGATAATGACTTTGTTTTGTTGACAAATCTAATTCAACAAAATAATTATAAGCGATGGGTTTGTTTTGTCGACAATTCTAACAAAACAAATGGAAGTAGCGTATTTGTTTTATTAGATCTAATTGCGACAAAAATGATAATGTTTTGTTTAAACCAATATAGTTTAACAATAGTGACCAATTTGTTTTAACTATGATAATTTTGACAAAAGCAACAAAATAGTTTTAACTTCGTTAATTTTACAAAAGCGATAAAACGGTTTTAACTTTAACAATTTGACAAAAGCGATAAAATAGATTTCAACTATTATATAATAGTGACAAATTGAGTTTAACTGTTTTAATTTGATAAAAGTGAATAAATTTTCTTAATCTTTTAAAATGACAAAATTGGATAATTTTGTCTCATTCTATTTAAATGATAAAAATGTGTCTTTTTGTTTAATCAATTTTAATGAAATAAAAATGCCTCATTCTTGTTTAACCAAAAATGCATCTTTTGTATTGCAACAAAATGACAAAATAAAACTTATCTTTCTATTTACTCTTTTTATTGAAACTAAGATGCCACTAAAAATATATCTTTTTAATTCTTATCTTTTTATTATAATCTATGATGAAAATAAAAACATTTTATTTAATTTAACAAAATTACAACAAAGATGAATTCATTTTATCATGATCTTTTTTATTTACTCTAGTTTAAAAGTAAAAATGATATTTTTAATCCTATTCTTTTATTTATATATAAAATGTAATAAAAGTGTAACTTGTTAAACTATGCTTTTTATTTGCGTCTAAAATGCAAATAAAAAGGTAATATTTTAATTTATGATTTATTTGCATCAAATGGTGCAAATAAAAATACAACTTCTAATTCAAGGTTTTATTTGCATCTACATTTGCAAATAAAAATGCAACTTCTAATTCAATATTTTATTTGCATCAAGGAATGCAAATAAATATGCAACCTTTAATTTCGTAGTTTATTTGCATCAAAGAATGTGAATACAAATTCAACTTTTAATACGATGGTTTATTTGCATCAAAGAATGAAAATAAAAATTCGACTTTTAAATACGATGTTTATTTGCATCAAAGAATGCAAATAGAAGTTCAACTTTTAAATACGATATTTTGACCAAAAATATCATTTTTGTGTAATCCTTGTTATTGTAATCATCTTACAAAATGAAATATTTATTTCAGCGTAACAATCTTACAAAGATGACATTTTTAAATAAAATGACCTCAATGGCATTATATACCAAAAATGACATTTTATTCTATTCAAACATTAAACAAAAATATTATTTTATTCCAATCAAACATTTCATACAAAATAAGAAGGTGACTTTTATTGTTAATCTAATTCTAATGTTTTGTTTGCATCTAAAATTGAAAATCTAAATGTAACTTTACAAATCATGTTTCTAATTTATATCTAAATTACAAATAAAAGTATACCCTTTTTAAAACTATGTTTTATTTGCATCAAGAAATGCAAATAAAAATTTAACCTCTAATTTCAATATTTTATCTGTATCAAAGAATGCAAATAAAAGTATAGCTTTTTATTTCAATGTATATTTGCATCAAAGAATGCAAATGAAAGAAGAAATTTTTAGTTCAATGAATATTTGCACCAAGGCATGCAAATAAAAGAACAACTTTTTAATTCAATGAATATTTGCATCAGGGAATGAAAATAAAAGAACAACTTTTTAATTCAATGAATATTTGCATCAGGGAATGCTAATAAAAGAACAACATTTTAATATTGAATTGACAGTCTAATTCAATTCAACAAATACGATCAAATTGAATTGACAGTATAATTCAATTCAACAAAAATAATGTTTTTATGTTGAATTGAAAATCTAATGCAATTCAACAACATAACAAAATGATTTATTTTTATTGAAATGACAATTCAATTCCAAACCAATAATACAACAGATGATTTATTATATTCAACACATACATATCTGTGTTTACACATTACCAACAAATAGATTAAATCATCCACAGTCTCATCACATAGCAGATCTAAGTCATACACATCCAATAACCACATAGAAAATAAATTAAATTAATTGTAAAAGAAGAAATCTCACATCAATTTATCTGAATTTTTGAAGGGATCCGTTTCAGATCCGGTTTGTTTCATGCTGTAGATCTCGCTGTTGCGGATCCAACGCTTCTGAAATCGTCCGACCACCTAAGCATTGCCTTCCCACACCTACATCTGGGTGGAGCTCGGCCTCCCCTGTGTCTCGCACGACGAGCTCGAACCCGTTCGATTTGGGACAAAATTCCGAGCAATCCATGACGTAAAAACTAATCTCCACCGTTGGTCATGAAGGCCTCACGTAGATCTATATTTTAGCCTTTGGAAACTAATGAAATCATTGTGTGGATTTGGAGGAAATGAGCTCATCCAAAGTAGGGGTGGCGACTGGTTTGATTTGCTTAGGGTCAGGGTTTTGATTGTGTATTTATAACATATTATTATTTTAATGTTCTATTTTACAGATAAACCCATAATCTCTCAATAACTCCGATTTCAACCCAACGAAGGATGTTCCTAGGCAAATACCCCTATTCCGGACGCAATGGGCTAGGTTCCGTCAGCCCGTTTGACCATCTCCAGCTTTTTTCTTTAATTTAATATATAAATCATTTATTTAATTAATTCAATCTTACATTTAAATTCATCGGGGCCACATACGACCTCTAAAAATTCCAAAAAAAATTATTTCTAGTTATGTTTTGACGATACGGTTCTAACAAGACTAATTTCATCAAATTCTGAGACCGTTTGAAAAATGGTCATTTTATAGTCGATCGAATTTGACTGTAATTGACAAAACACGTTTTCTTCCGCCATGGTCACATATTAATTCGAAAAATTATAAAAATTGAAATCTAGCAATAATTTGACATTCCAGTTCCAACAAAAGTGGTTTCGTTGAAAAGGAGGTCATTGGAAAAATGGCTATTTTAATATTAAAAATATATATATATATATATATATATATATATATATATATAAATTCTACGGCGACTATTCTGAAATTTAAATTGGACATAATTTATGATTTTTAAAGTGAAATTTCAATTTCTTACATTCGTTAGAAAGATATGGTTAAATAGATTTAAATATTTCTTGTTTCACTAAAATCCGATTTACTTTGCATCCGGTACATTCAGTTAAAGTTCAAATTTGGCTTTTCAAACTACCGCGCTATTTCTAACTCCTTTTATAATTAGAATAAAATTATTCATTTTAACTTCAATTTAAATAAATTTTTCGTCGTTATTATTTAAAATAAATTATTTTAACTATTAAATTTCCATTAAAAATAAATTTTAAATTAGCTCAGAATTTGCGGGTTGTTACAGATTTGCTGGTTGCGGGGTTGGTTTCAATCATCGAAGGTGATGACTATGCAAGGCAGTGACAGATCGTCGGTCTCGATTCAATGGAAGGCAGTGATGATCTAATTTAAGAGATTGTGACGATCCCGAAACCCGTATGGCGGTGTTAAGAATAATCATTGAAATTCAAGTCATCAAATCATCATTAGCAGATTACTGATAATAGCATAAACAATAAATAGAATAATTTTACATAGATCTGACAGCAGAATCATAACATGTAACAACATCAGAGTAGCACAGTGTAGGATATAACTTAGTGCATAAAAAGTGAATGATCAGTCAACATCGCCATAGGCGGAATATATACATACAGAGAGGCATAATAAAGATATCAGTCTACATCGCCTGAGGCGGCATATATACATAGGATAATACATGCTGGAAGTAAATCAGTCTACATCGCCATAGGCGGAATATATACATAAGATATGGACAGCGGAAAGTCAATAGCCAAAACACAAGTAAATCTAATCCTCACCATCAAGCCAAAAGCGCACTCCGTACTACAGTGCTAAGCCAAAATAACCTGTCAACTAGGCTGCCCGTGTGAAAATAAGGGCACCCGAGTTTGCAAAGTGAAACAAACAACGAGTCAGTCATGAGACTGGTATGAGAAATCTACTTAACTGGTTAAACAACAGTAATAAGGCAAATCTTAGGACCACGCCACTTTCGCGGAACGGGTTTACTCCAGTGATTGCCTGTGCATTTAAAACAAAGTAAATTCTTTAAAACAACGCAATGCTTTTTAAAAGAATGAAGCCGTCATAAGACTCAAGTCCCATCACACAATGCAACGCAAACCGGGGGATAGAGTTTTACCTTATAATGGCCAAAATATGCTTAATACGTACAAAGCAAAATCACTTGATATTATTACTAGTGCATATATGTTTCAAAAACGAATATCATCATAAATATCAATCGTAGACGACATTAGCGTCCCATGCCACTATGTCGCCATATACAAGTTACAATCGAATCCGTAATCTCGTATTGGAAATTGGATTTCCATTATGAGTCGAGGCAAGGGGCAAGCTCCTCTCCGCTTCGAGACACTCTAGCAAATGCCTCAGGACTACACACTCTGGGTAACCCTTGGAATCGATTGGGCCGGTCCTCCCTTACGTTTGAGGATTAGTTATTCCTGAACACACGTTTCCCGGTCCTTACCGACCTAAAATCGAAGCGCCTCGCATTCCAACAACTGCAAAGATGAGAGTAATATAAATGTCAGCCAGTTTAAGCACTGGCACCATCATAATCAGAAAGAAACGTCGTGTTCTCCCAGCGGTCCATATCCCGTTTTTGACTCATACCGAGGTGTGAAGCTCGCGAATCCACGCTATACACAAAGCCAGGCCACATAGGCCATACTTTGATCATCGACCACAAGACTTTTCTTTGCAACAAAAGCCTTGATCACTGCATCTTAGCATGCCACACAGGCAATCCACTCCATACGACTGATTTCTATCGATATATAACCTCTGAGCTCGTACGTCTCAGAGAAGGGCGTTAAGCAAGAGAATAATTCTCCGCCGCCAAATAGATATATATTTAACAGATATGAATCAGTACAGAACAAAGTCCAATGTCAGACACACAGTCCATTTACAAGTCCGTTCTGGGTCTGAACGAAACCGGAGGCACCATATTCCTCGCATATCCGTACAATCAACACATACGTCCAGACGGCTACTACTCTAGTTCCTTCAAGGTAGCTACTCCAATCAGGAACCACAGCAGCGCCCATCATCCGATACGAACATCGTCGGTCTTGAACCGTCTTCGTATTTTTGACTTCGAATCGTTCAATCAATTATTTGAAATGAGGATTAGCTCGGCCTTTTCAAATAATTCACGTATATTTAGAATTCAAATCAATTCTTTCTATGGTTAAATTATTCGATATCCATATTTCAGTTCTTTAGCATACTTTTCATGTCAAACACATTCAACCATCAAATATCAAGCAAACTAAGTAAAATTGTTTTAGTTCCACCCCATGTCGCTTATAATATTTTATAACGATTTTTCGCCATTTTTATTTATTTAAAAATGGCCATATTTAATTAAACGACATTTCAGGTCGTGTCGTGGCACTGGCGCTGTTTTCCCTACACATATTGGGAAATCTAACCGTTGGATTTCTACAAAGTTTATATCACTGGGAAGATATCTCCAAAGCAAACCCAACGGTTCCAGTTTCGTGAAAATCCGACGGTCGAATCTTCCGCACTAGTCGTTTGAAGTTACTGTTTCAAAATACGAACTACAGCGTTGTTATTCGATTTAATTTAATTATATTTATATTTACATATAAATATAATCGATTCTGGCGCTGTTTTTCTTCAAAATTGAATTAAACATTCCAGACAATCCAACCGTTGGATCTTTACAAAGTTGGTGCCGTTGGAAAGATATTTCCAAGGCGAACCCAACTGTTGCGGTTTCGGGAAAATCCGATAGTCAGATCTCTCGTACTAATCGATTGAAGTTACGATTTCAAAATACAAACTGCAGCGTCGTTATTCGATTTAATTTAATTATATTTATATATAAATATAATCGATTCTGGCGCTGTTTTTCTTCAAAATTGAATTAAACATTCCAGATAATCCAGCCGTTGGATCTTTACAAAGTTGGTGCCGTTGGGAAGATATTTCCAAGGCGAACCCAATGGTTGCGGTTTCGGGAAAATCCGACGGTCGGATCTCTCGTACTAATCGATTGAAGTTACGATTTCAAAACACGAACTGCATGGCCTCGATTCGTTTTAATATATAGATACATATATATATATATATATATATATATATATATATATATAGTTCATCTTGCAATTTCCATATCGTTTTCATTTCAAATATTTCACTAACGCCTTTATATTTCGATTTTTTTTGCCATAACCTCCTTTGTACGGGAAGGGGTTTGGAAATTTATTGGGCCGTATTAGGTACCCAATAAATCCTATAAAGCATACACGTATTTATAGTGATATATTCTGGTGTTTACAAGGGAGCTTGTATAGATAATAACTCCAGAGAATAAATTCTCGTCACCCTGTCTAAGCCTGAGGGAGTGTGTATTTTTAATTGCTCTAGAGAATAAATTATCGTCACCTCGTCCCGTGTGGGAAATAAATAATCCATGTGCCGTATCTAATAACTAGAGAGACGTGATTATTGTCAACTCCAGACCCGTGTGGGGATTTTTTTTGTTAATCTGGCAATTTACCGTTACAATTTATATAGTTCAGATTAGTCATCAGTTCAACCTGTAGTATATAGTCATCGCCATACAAGCCTCTCGCCCGTATGTTAAATCTTCAACCTCGTTACACAAGCTCCAAATGTTTATGTGGAATATGATGAAGTATGCCTATCGTCAGGAAGTATGCTATATAGTGTAGTTCAAAATTAATTGTTACTATCCTATGGCGATGTTTATTATTACACACAGAATAACCAGCACTCCGCATCTAGTGGCATTCACAGGAGTCGATATAAAAATAAAATTGCGCAGCCAACTCATTAAGGCTTACCTATTTGTCGGGCACGCAAATAATTTCTTTACTTAACAGCTAATCCATATTCTCTGTTCAACACATGTATATATATATATATATATATATATATATATATATGCAGAACAAAGCTAATAATAATATTTCTAGCGAACAAATATTTATTTCAACCCGTGTATATTTTTAGCGAGGCGTATACATGATAAAAGTAATATTTTTATCATCAGAAATATTTATTCAACACATCAATGTTTTTAGCACTTCATATTCACAATAAAAATGTACTTTTTATTGTTAAATCAATTTATTTAGAACACGAACACCATTCAACACATGAATTTCTATTCAATGAATGAATTTCTATTCAACACATGAATGTTTTCTATAATTTGTATATATAATAAAAATGTGATTTTTATTGTTAAAGTTATTTATTTAAAACACGAACACCATTCAACACATGAATTTCTATTCAACGAATGAATTTCTATTCAACACATGAATGTTTTCTATAATTTGTATATATAATAAAAATGTGATTTTTATTGTTAAAGCTATTTATTTAAAACACGAGCACCATTCAACACATGAATTTCTATTCAACGAATGAATTTCTATTCAACACATGAATGTTTTCTATAATTTGTATATATAATAAAAATGTGATTTTTATTGTTAAAGCTATTTATTTAAAACACGAATACCAATCAACACATGAATTTCTATTCAACGAGTGAATTTCTATTCAACACATGAATGTTTTCTACAATTTGTATATATAATAAAAATGTGATTTTTATTGTTAAAGCTATTTAATTAAAACACGAACCCCATTCAACACATGAATTTCTATTCAACGAATGAATTTCTATTCAACACATGAATGCGGTTTCAACATATGAAAATAATTTCAACAAATGAAAATTATTCTAACCCATGAATATTTCAAAAAAAATCGGCAGCATAACGACAGGGTAGTTAAAACCGGAACCGTCCCTAGTACGGCTCCTCGCTCTACCTTAAAACCTCGCGGTTTTTGACAATGGGGATTCATGCATCTAGTTCACACGCAGGCGTCATGTTTTATTTTCATTTCCACAATCCTATTCTAATTTTTTTCGACCACAAGAGGTATTTTTCAACCACAATCCAACAATATCAACCACAAACAATTATTTTCAACCATTCGTCATATCACATATTTTCACGCCAATCACAAGCAATAAATATCGTCCATGGTTTGTGGACGAGGGGAGTATATATATATATATTATTTCTACATTTCACTTGCATTTCAACACAATTTAAAGCATATAAGTTTCATACAACGCTTGTATAATCTATACATCGCCCATATAACTAATACAACACATGTAAATGAGGTATACAATGCGTATATAATTTACACTTCGCTTATATAACTTATACAACACGATTTCATTCACACAATTCAATCTAGATTTCTCACATTGGTTTTCGAGGTGCTAAAAATCGTAGATAGCTCAGAAAAATCTGCGGTCTCTTCTAGATGGTAAAGAGCCTCCTTGCGGTCACGATGTTTCCTGTTTCATCGAATTTCGTCAACACATGACAAAGATATGATTTTTCAAAGTTTGCAACAGTTAAAAGTGTTATTTTCTATTCAGAAAAAACAAGTCGTTCACCTCTGTAAACCTTTGAAACTAGGGTTGAAATTATCCTTCGATCCGCGTAGCGATACCAAAATCAGAAGGCACCACGTTGTAGAGGGAAGAGGGGCGCTCAGGTCGATGGCGGAGATGGCGAACTCGGTGGCCTTAATCGGAGGTGGCGGCAGCGGAAAGTGCGGGTCTTCCGAAGCTCGATTCTCCTCCTACACTGAACGATAGTTGGAGTTCTTGGTACGGATTTAAAGAGGGGAGTGAGACGAACAAAAAACCCAACTGGAGGTGGGGCTAAAGATCGACGTGGTGGCGGCGATTTGGTCGGAAAGATTGGAGTTGCTTCCGTCATTCGTGGGGGGGGGGGTTTATCGGGTTTGACTGGTCAAACTGAAATGAGAGAGAAAGAGAGGGATTGGCTATTATATTTTATTTTTAATTTATTTTAAATTCAAAAATACCTTCTTGTCTAAACGAACACCAATTTCAACCCAACGACTGTCACCTCTAGCTAAATACCCCCATCTCGGACACAATGGGATATGTTTTGTAGGCCAATTCGACTGTTACAGTCGGTTATTTTTCAAATTAAAGTATAAAACATTAAATATTTAATTTGAACGTACATTTCAATTTGCCAGGGCCACAAACTGATTCGAAAAATTCTAGAAAAATAAATCTAGCTATGTTTTGATGCTACGGTCCCAACAAAACTAGTTTCGTCGAATTCTGAGATCGTTTGAAAAATGGCCATTTTCTGGCCGATCCAATTTAACAGAAATTGACCAATCACATTTTCTTTTTCCACGCTCACATACTAGCTTCAAAAATTATGAAATTTGAAGCCTAGCAATAGTTTGACATTCCGGATCCAACAAAAGTGGTTTCGTCGAATTCCGAGGTCGTTTGCAAAATGTCTATTTTCAATGGCTATATATTCTCTATAGCGACCTTTCTGAAAATTCATTTGGCCATAACTTTTGATTCCTGCTACGAAACTTCGATTTTTCAGATTCTTAAAAAGGTATTCATAAACAGATTTAAATATTTTTGGTTTCACTAAAATCCGTTATATTTTACACCCGGTACAGTCAATCAAAGTTTGAATTCCAATTTTCAAACTGCTACACTATTTCCAATTCAATATTTTATTGAAATATTCTATTTCAATCATTTTAAATTCTTTGAAAATAACCAATTTAAAAATTTTAAATTGGCTCGCATTTTCCGGGTTGTTACAATCTCCCCAACTTAAAACTTTTCGTCCCCGAAAATTAAACAGCAGTACAGTAGGAAACAAAATGTAAATGCAAAGTATTGTAAAGGTACCTTGCACCGGAGTTAGTCAGAGATGTCCACTCTGCATTTGGGGTAAGCTTGCTTAATGCTTTCCCTAGTCTCCCACGTACAGTCTCTAAGATCACTACTCCACTGCACTTTAACTAAATGAACCTTTTTGCTCCTTAGCTCTCTAGTTTCTTTACCAACAATCTTTAATGGCTCTCTTCTGACTGTCAATTCAGGAGTAATCTCCAAGTCCTGTTGCGCTACTTCTTCTACAACAAGATCCGGATCATGCACATGTTTTCTGAGTTGAGATACGTGAAACACATTATGCACTCCAGGCAACCAATCAGGTAATGAAACCCTATAAGCAAGAGTTCCAATTCGTTCAATTATAGGAAAGGGACCAATAAATCTCGGTGCCAACTTCCCAGTTTTGCCAAATCTGATTACTCCCCTCATTGGAGAAACTCTTAAATAGACATAATCACCAACGACAAATGATAAATCTCTTCTTCTAGAATCTGCATAACTTTTCTGTCGGCTTTGCACGGCTTTCAATCACTTTTTGATGAAATCAACTTTATCAGATGTTTCTCTAATCATATCGGGTCCCAACACAAGTCTGTTGCCAGGTTCTACCCAACATGCGGGAGATCTGCATGGTCCACCGTATAAGGCTTCAAATGGCGACATTTTTAAACTTGCCTGATAGCTGTTATTATAAGAGAATTCCGCCAAATGCAAGTGATCCTCCCATGATCCGCCAAAATCAATAATACAAGCCCATAGTAAATCTTCTAGAATTCTATTCACACGCTCAGTTTGGTCATCTGTCTGAGGGTGATAAGCGGTGCTTAGATTCAACTTGGGTCCCAATTCTGTCTGGAATGCTTCCCAGAATTTGCTAGTAAATAGTGGATCTCTATCACTGACTATACTGAGCGTCACTCCATGCAGTTTAACTATTTCCTTGAAGTAAATCTGTCCTAAACTTTGAGCCGTTTTGTTGGATCTGACAGGTATGAAATGGGCAGTCTTCGTGAAGCGATCTACGATCACCCAAATACTGTCGTTTCCTTTCTTAGTTCGAGACAAACCATCTATGAAGTCCATGGAAATTTGCTCCCATTCCCATCTTGGAATATCTAATGGTTGTAATAATCCAGCTATTTTCTGATGATCGCTCTTGACTTGTTGACAGGTAGGACACCGGCTAACATAAATTGAAATGTCCCTTTTTAACGACTTCCACCAGAACGTGTGCTTAATATCATTGTACATTTTGCTAACTCCTGGATGGATACTCATTTTGGACTTGTGACATTCATCCAGCACCTCCCTTCTGAGCTCAGAAGTTTCTGGAACCAAAATTCGCCCCTGTAATCTTAGGACCCCTTGGCTATCCAGGCTGAAATCTGAAGTTTTTCCTTCTCGGATCCGCTGACTAATCCTTTTAATAAATTCATCGTCTCCCTGAGGAGCGGCGATCTTATCATTCAAAGAGGAAGTAACGATAAAACTGGCGATGATTTCATTCTTTCTGCAGAGCGCATCAGCCACAACGTTGGCTTTCCCTGGAGTGTACAAAATTTCAAAATCGTATGCTGCAAGGAATTCTAACCAACGCTGTTGTCTCAAGTTTAGATCTTTCTGAGTGAATAGATACTTCAATGATTGATGATCAGTTAACAGCTCGAACTTCTCACCCAATAAATAATGCCTCCAGATTCTCAAAGCAAACACGATAGCTAATAACTCAAGATCATGAGTTGCATAGTTCCTTTCATGCGGCTTCAGCTGACGGCTAGCATAAGCGACCACTTGGCCTTTTTGCATTGATACTGCGCCAAGACCTCTAATAGAAGCATCCATCCATACTGTCAAGTCCTGGTTGCCATCAATAATTGTTAATACTGGAGCGGTTGTCAATTTCAGTTTCAGCTCTTGGAAAGCTTCTTCACATTCGGGAGTCCACTTGAATTTTTCATGCTTCTTTGTAAGCTTTGTTAATACACCGGATATCTTTGAAAAATCCTTAACGAATTTCCGATAGTAACTAGCCAATCTAAGGAAACTTCGAACTTCGGTGGGGGTAGTAGGCTGTTTCCAATCCTGGATTGCTGAAATTTTGCTTGGATCAACAGCAATCCCCTCTTTTGACACAACATGGCCAAGGAACTTAACTTCATCTTGCCAGAAGATACACTTAGAGAATTTAGCTTTCAAGACATTTCTTCTCAGAATTCCCAACACTTGTTCTAAATGTTTTGCATGCTCGCCTTCTGACTTGGAGTAGATTAAGATATCATCGATGAAGACTAGAACAAATTTATTCAAGACACCACGGAATACTCTGTTCACTAAATCGACGAAGTAGGAAGGAGCATTACACAAGCCGAATGGCATTACTAACCATTCGTAGAATAAATCGGGACCCCTGAAGGCTGTCAAAGGAACACAGTCTTCGGCTATACGTAATTGGTGGAAACCTGTAGCTAGGTCCATTCTGGAGAATACCCTCGCCCCATTTAATTGATCTAGCAAATCATCGATTCACGACAATGGATATTTATTCTTCAATGTCTACTTATTGATTTCTCGGTAATCAACACAAAGTCATAGAGTACCGTATGATTTCGGGACAAACACTACTGTTGCTCCCTAATCTGAAAAGCTTGGCCTGATCAGACTTTTCCAAAGCAATTCTTGAGTTTGGCTACCCAACTCTTCCTTTTCTTTCGGGGCCATTCTTCGAATTGGATGTACTACTGGTCTGGAATTCGGAATTAGATCGATTCTGAATTCAATTTCTCTTTGCAAAGGTAAGTTTTTGACTTCTTCAAACACATCCGCAAAGTTTTTAACGACAGGAATCTTTTCTAATGAGGTAGGAATAACTTCCAAAGAAGACCAAAATTCTTTTCTATTTGCATCTGAGCCATGACAGGGTATAACAATACTCCCGAGTTTTGTTTTAATTTTTACTTCTCTTTCGACACACTTCACTTTAGATTTGTACTCCGTTAACTAGTCAAGCCCAAGAATAGCATCGAATTCAGAAAAATCCATAACAATCAGCTTAAAAGAAAATATCGGGAAAAAGAAATAGGTACTTTACAACATGAACTGATAATGATGGAGCCTCCTATCGGGTTTTGAACTTTAATTGGTTCTTTAAGCTTCCTTTGGTTCAATTTTAACTTGTGAACAGTGTTACTAGATATGAAGCTACGTGATGCAAAAAGTACGGAAACAGGAATATTTTTAATTGTAAGGGTACCTCCCAAGACGTCGGGTTTACCTGATCCATCAGTGATAGCTGGCGGGTTCTTCCCATCATAAACGTGTGCCACCTGTGCATTCTTCTTCAAAGGACAATTTCTGCTATAGTGCCTCTTCTGATGGCAGTTGTAGCATTCAGCCAAGCTGCGGGGGTTCGGATTTGAGCTTTGCGGGTTGGTCTTTAGTCACTTTGGGGCGGTGCATACATTAGAATAATGCCCCTTCTTACCGCAATTGTAATAGTTGCCTTTGGGTATCTTACCAGCTTGCTGAGTAGCGGCTGCTGCATTGCTGGACTCGGGCTGATCTCCTGAAGCTTTGCGTTTATTTCATGCCTGGCTCATAGCGCGGTCTAGATTTGAGTTCCTCTCATCCAAATCTTCATAGTTACAGGCCATCTCTACCAGTTCTGAAAATGGAATCTTGATGTTACTCATGGCCCGGTCCAGGTACTTGCGCTTCAGCCCCAATATGAACCTCTTGTTCTTTGCTTTGGATGTCAAAATAAGCTCTGGAGCATAACGTGATAGCTATGTAAATTTGTTGAGATAGTCTTGAACAGAGCGGTCTCCCTGCTGGAGATTAGCAAACTCGTCACGCATATGCTCTAATGCTTGCTCGGGGATGAACTTCCCCTTGAACAGTGTCTTGAACTCCTCCCAAGTCCGTACTGTATCTTCCTCATCCTCAGAGGTGATGGCATCCCACCACAATTCGGCCTCCTCCTATAAAAGCCAAGCGCCCATAACTGCTTTGTCGTGGGTTCCAAGTCTCATGCCAGCAAAAATCTTCTCGCATGTCTTCAACCATGCTAAAGCCTCTGTCACGGTGCCAATGCCAGAAAAGGGTTTGCCTCCGAGGTTCCTGTACCTCTTTGCTACTCGGTCAAGGTCTAAGTCCTGAGGTGCTAGTGGCTGAATCATAGGCCCTTGTTCTGCTATGGGGGATATTCCCCCGTCCTACAGCTCGGTCTGCTCGGCCGCCTCTGGCTGTAGCTGCTCGTGTAGCCATTAAGTCAAGTACTGTATAAGCAAAAAAAGAGTCAAGCTCACAGGAATAATAACTTTCATATACGATAAAGCAGAGGAACATACGGAAAGGTAATGATGTACTAATCAAATTGTTTTTCTATTCTGCTTAACTCATCCTAGGACATTACTGATCCTATCTATAATGAGTCACTCGCCTTAGAGCACTACTGATTCTATTCTGACGAGGTGTTCAATGTGTTAAATTCAAGAACTAAGGTTAACCAAAGCTCTGATACCAACTGTGACGATCACTTAACACCATCGTACGGGTTTCAGGATCGTCACAGAGATGAAGATTTTTCTTTTTCTTTTTTTATGGGAAGGAGGCCATTCTTTTGAAATGGTGCTTTCAGATCTGAGAAGATGGGTATAAGAAAGAAAACGGTGGCAATTTCTAGTAAAGGAATAGGGATATAAATAGGACTGTTTGGCCAAAAGAATGGGATGGCCTCTCATCGATTCAAATCTCCTTTAATTTCGTTGTATCTTTATATATATATGGCTATGAAGATGCATTGGTTATAGCCTTTCATTTCTTTCTTTCTTTGTTTTTTTTGTAATATGCAATAACATGAACAATAAACAAATGCAATAAAAGTGACAATTTTTTTTGGGATGCAATAGTTACAAGATTCAAACCATTCCATACATATTTAATTATTCATTTAATTTACTTAACCCATTTATATAAATAAATAAATATATGACGTGTGTTTCCAAATTTAAAAGGGTAAAGTTTCACATAAATAGAAGAATATAAAACGTGGCTTGCATTCATTTTGAACATGGACCACATGCATTAAATTGTTAACAAAGGAACGAATGTATTGCATTTAATTATAAAAAAAGTGCATGAAAATGAAAGGCCAATGGAATAAAGTAGCATATGAATATATTGTATGACATAATTTCCATTTGATACAGATGCATATGGAAGGAAGAGATATAACATCAAGGAAATAAAAGAGCCTGAATAAGATGAAACCAACATTTATTATTAATGTTGTCATTATGTTATATATATATATATATATATATATATATATATATATATGGAAGTGACAATTCAATATTTAATGCATAAATATGCACATGGAATTCAAAGCAATTAAACGTGCAAGTTTCACGCCCTGCAAACCAAACGAAGGGAAAGAAGTTCAAAATTTTAATGTATGAATTTATTAGAAAAACGTGGATGTGTAATCTTTTAAATCTTCATAATAGCATGTTACCATGTTTAATAGTTCATCCTTTCACTAATTTATATTCAAATGTATACATGTTATATGGTGTTTATTGTTCATTTTTTTTATATAACAAGGGAAGCAAAAAAATAAAATAAATAGAGAGATTGTTTATTTTTGGAAAAAATAATGATGTGATATAAAAGGAAAAGGAAGACAAATAAATAGATGAAAATAAATTTAAGGAATGAGAATAAGTACATGACGTAAGATGCATGAAAATAGAATGAAGGGAAAGCAATTAATATAATGAAGAGAAGTAAATTAATATAATGAAGGAAAGAGATGAATGCGTTATTCACATTACAAATTAAATTAATTAATAAAGGTTTAATTGGACATATAATCCATGTTATGAATTCCTAAACATTACATTTTGAACAAACACGAAAAGAATCAAAGATGGTAGCCAAAGATATATACATATATGTATTCAAATTTATTGCACCTAGAATGTACACATGATTTTCAATTAAATCTTTTAGCAGAAGTTAATAGATTTCATTAATAATATCATAAATTTTATTTAAAACCATTTTAATTTCAATAATTAAATTAAATTACATATACTTAAATAATTGAAATATACGGGATGTTACAAAAGTAAACCCATGTGAATCTGGAATAATCATAAACCAACACATAACAATAACATTTTCCATTTAAGTTAGCAATATCATTTGGTCCAAACAAATCAATATGAACTAATTCAAGAACCTGGGAGGTGTTAATAACATTTTTTGAATGAAAAGAAGAACGACTAAGTTTTCCCAATGAACAAGCCTTACACACTTTAGGACTTTTAAAAGTCTAATGTGGTAGACCCTTTACAAGCTTTGTAATTCCAATTTTTCCAGAAGGCTCATACTGGCATGTGCTAGTCTCATATGCCATAGAGTTCCCTCTTCATCTGTAGCTACCAAACATCTAGAAAGAGATACATCATCATAAGAAAGTGTGTAAACATTTCCCTTTCTTTTCTTTATAAAAACAATGTTACCAGTGGATGTTTCAATAATTTTGCAAATCTCACTATCAAAAACTACATTCATTCCTTTATCACATAGTTGACTGATAGAGATGAGGTTGTGATGTTAATTATCAACATATAAGACAACGGCTAAAGGAAAGGTACTATTACCTATTTTACCTCTACCAATGATCTTTGCTGTTGTCTCCTAACGTCTTCCCACCTTCATATTTTCCTAGGCTAAGGAATAGTCTCTTGTCTTATGTCACATGTCTGGAGCAACCTGAATCCAAATACCAATTCTGTTGCTCCTTAACCCACCAACATACCTACACAAAAAGATAACAGGATACCCCAGAAAAGCTCTTAGGTCCAAACTATTAGTGACCGAGGCATTGTAAACAAAAGAACCTTTTGGAACCCAGATCCATTTAATCTTTATTCATGTTCCAACAGTGATGATAATTTTGAGCCAAATGTTTAGGAATCCAAACTCGAGTGAATTTTCTAGTTTTGTTCCTACTCTTACAATTTTCAGAATTATGCCCAATTACCCCCACATTTCCTACACTTTGGAAAGATGCTTCTACCTTTTCCATTATCATTTATATCATTCTGTATTTTTCCAAAACCTAGTCCCTTTCTATTGTTAGAAAACAGTTGGTTTCCTAACAGCGTTTTAAACAATGTTTGACTAATTGAAAACTTATTCAAAATAATTTAAAGGTCCTGGACTTTGGTTCTAGTGTTGTGTTTTCAGTCATAAGTGAGGTGCATCGGTTTATGAAATTATACCTTTTGATATCACCATTCTCTTTCAAACACAAATATTCATTTTCAAGATTTTCAATGCTAGACTTGAGTGTTGATAGTTTAAAGATTCAGACAATTACAATTTTCACAATCTAGATTTTGAATATTTAAAACTTTTTCAAGTTCGAATTCTAATCTATTGCTATTGTGAACAAGTTTCAGATTTTTGGCTTTTAATTTCTCCACTTTAGATTCAAGTGTTCTAATAATTTTAGAAAGAGTTTGATGAATCAAAAATAAGTCATTGAACTGTATACCTAACTAGATTCTGCTCCGCTGTCTTCTGAGTCTGATTTTTCCATAAAGCATAGATTGACTCCTTCCTCGC
Source organism: Allium sativum (assembly GCA_030737875.1). NCBI lineage: Eukaryota > Viridiplantae > Streptophyta > Magnoliopsida > Asparagales > Amaryllidaceae > Allium > Allium sativum. The sequence continues at coordinate 199,146,314 of CM060911.1, forward strand.
TGCATTCTAAGGCTTCTTCTCCTTCCTCATCATCCCAAGTTGTTGCAAAGGCTTTCTTCTTCTTTTTGTTTCTTTTGTTGTGTTGACGTAGTGGACATTCTGGTTATATATGCCCGGGCTTTTGGCAATTGTGGAAAATAGGCTCCTCGTCTGAATTGTCAGAGTTCTTTAGTTTGTTGGCTTTCGATTTGTTTCTTTGAGGTTTGAATTTGCTCCATTTTGCGATTAGTCTGACGGCCATAGCAAGTTGTTCAATGGGATCTTCGTCATCACTGTTGATAGTATTGGATAAGGCAATTGACTTCTTCTTCAGTTCTGAGTTGTTACGATCTTCTCGAGCTTTCAACTCCATTTCATAAATCAACAGATTTCCGACTAGTTCTTCCATGCTCATCTTGCTTAAATTCTTTGATTCTTGGATTGCTGTGACCTTTGCTTCAAAGTTCATTAGCATAATTCGTAGGATTTTCCTCACAAGTTCTACTTCAGTATATACTTTTCCAAGGGCTCTAGCATTGTAACCAGCACAGAGAAACGACTATACATATCGTTTATGCCCCTACCTTTTTGCATTGTGAAAATTTCATATTACTTACTGAATAATGCAAGATGGGATTCTTTTACTTGAGACGTTCCTTCACGAGTGACCTCCAAAGTATGCCAGATTTCCTGAGTTGTATTACAATGAGAAATTCTATTAAATTCAGTTTTATCAAGATCACAAATCAAAGCATTCATTGCTTTAGCATCAATAGAATACAACTTCTTATCACTCGCATCCCACCTATCCTTTGGTTTAGGAAATTCAGCTTCATTAATAATTAGAGTGGGAGTTTCATATCCAGTTTCAATAATATCCCACACATCGTAATCAACAGAAACTAAATATATTTTCATCCTAGCTTTCCAATAAGCGTAACCACCACCATTGAACATAGGAGGCCTAACTATGGATTACCCCTCAGAAAAGGCATTATTCATCGAGCTCATGACTCTATAGTTCAGTTAGAACCTCGCTCTGATACTACTTGTTGGATCTAGTTTAACCCTGGGCGGGGAGGGTGGATAGGGTTTATTGGATATCTGAGCAAACTCGGAGTAATAAAAATAAATGCAGAAAAGAAAATCACACGCAGAAATTACCCAGCTTCGGCAAGCCCTGCCTACTGCTGCATCCTTAAGATTTTACTAGATATTAAAAACAGATCCCTCTTACAACCACCTTTGTAAACTTGCAAACACTGATCCTATTCTAAATCTATGCTTAAATCCTAGACTAATCTTTATACCCCATATCAGGTTTTCCCAGATTACAAAGCAGTAACATATAGACCCTATTTTTAGAAGAAAACTAGTAAACATATAAACAGTTTTCGGAAATAACAAAGAAAAACAAAGAAAATAAAACACTAAAAATACAAAGCTTTAAAATTAAAAGAGATTGGCCCCTTTATTTCTTTATTTCTTTGAGTATGTCGGTCGTCCCTTTATTTCATTTGTTCCTTAACATGTCGGCTAGGGTTTTCTTCGAATTGGACTTGAAACTGATTCGTAAATTCTGGCACTTCTATGGTTGATTGATGCTGGTTCCTTGTTCGAATTCGAAATACAATCTTGCTCGCTCCAATGGTGTAAGATTTCTGATTTTAATTTGAGAACTTGAATGGTTTTTCTGTCAGTTCGATATTTTGCCGATGAGAAAGTGGTGTTTAAATAAGGTTAATGAAATCCCAATACTTTGATTTCACAAATGACTTGTTTTGATTTTGATTTGAGAATTTTAGGTAGTATTTACTTGATTTTCTACTCCTCGATTTCAGTTTGATCATTTCTGGAAAAAGTATTGATTGAAAATTGATTGGTTTCAAGAATAAGCATCCTCGATTTTTGAATTTAAAATTGGCATGAGTTTCTTGTGATGAATCAAGACACGCTTTTCCCTTTCTATGAATTTGGTCGATTTATTGCCATTGGGGAATTTTCTTCTAAAATCTTAGTTACCCAATTTGATTTGTGCTGATTAACCATACAAAACATACTTTAAACAAGTGAACAAATCTTGGCAATAAAATAGTCATCATCTAGTCCGTTATGTGATTGTTTTTCAGGAAAGAAATATCGATTTGTTTTGGCAAAAAAACATTGATTATATTATTGCCAAAAAACATTGAATTTGCCAATCAAACATACTGTGATCTCTGGATACATTTAAACTTGTTGCCGAATATATGTTTCTAGAAAATTTTGAATTGTAAAATTATTGCTTCCTAATTAAAGATCCTTTCCAGAAAACATTTGAAAAAGAAAAATTCATTTCTTTCCAAAAACTAATTCTTTTGGCATTTGTTGATGTGTATACAAAAAACTTTGTATATATGATGCTTGCCAAAAAGAAACATATTGTTCCTTGCTAATTTGTTTGTTGAGATATGTTGTTTTCCAAAAAGAACATGGCAATGTTCTCGACCCAATTTGTCCAAATTCTTTGTTGGGTTTTGTTGTTCGTGTAACCACTGCTGTGATCAACCTTGTTCATACACATTTGTATACTATCGATTCACTAAATCCAGTTCTGACAGATGGAATTAACTTTGTCACTCCATGCATTTGTTGTGCATATCAGTTTAGTTGTGACATTACCTTGTTGTGTTTCTTACTTGCTTCACTTGCTCTTGATATTTTGTTGTGTTGTGCTTTGTGTTACATGTGAATCTATGTGAACATGCATTTGCTATATGACTTTACTTGCCTCAACCCTGTATTGGTTGTCCTCTTGCATGCTGATAATCCCCTATTGCCTATGGCTACTTGACCACTTTGATTGCTGAGTACTCATGACTACTCTTGTCTTTGTATGCTGAGAGTCATATTTGAATTTCTATTCTGTGATTTTGGCTTTGTTAATTCTGAGTCATATTTGGACTGCTTTGAGTCACCCTGGTTTGATTTGATTCTTGTATGCTTGTATGGCTCAGACAAATTTGACTTGCAGTGTCCATGTGTTCAAAAGCTTCAGTAGCATCCATGGACTTATTTAGATCTTAATCAGTTTTGTCCTTGTTGCTATGTACAATATCATTCTTGTATGTGTATTACTTGTGGCTTGATGAACCATGCTGCCATGCCCTTGCATAGGGTCGAGCTTGATCTTTATAGCCGCTCCTCAGTTGCTCAGACATACAGACTGTTCCATCTTGTTACATGTCCATTTATCACCACTTATAAATATATGTATATATGCATGTATGTGCATAAATAAATATATATATATAATTGGTACGCTTTATTAAAGACCAATCATATGCTTTCCTTATATGTCTCGTCAAAACCTTGCAATCCCCCTACTGGGTACCTTACAAGGAAAAAGAGTACGTATAAGTTCCACATATTAACAGTAAAATGATACAGTTACAACATAAACAAATGAGAACATACAGACAAATAAAGAAATAAAACCAAAACAAAAGAATCAACAAGCCCAACGAGCCCACAGCCCACCTACTAACAAATTCAAATCATCTCTTCTACATAAAACACCTGCTAACTAGTGTCGTTAAGCTCTATCCTCCATCGCTGTAGCATATTGGAATTCGAAGCCGTTCTCTTAGACCTACTGCCATTGCCGCGAACAAGATAGTAAATCTCTCTCTCAATCTGTGCAAGCTTCGTGGAATATGGAGTTGAACAATTGAAAAAAAACTCTAGAATTCCTTTCCTGCCTAATAAAATATGTGGATGTTGTAAAGGCCCCAAAAGAAGATCCTGAATTTGACCGTTCTACCTAAAAGTAGATAACAATAGCTTAGCTTCATCCTCATAAGTCGGTAAAACTTTAGGCTGCAAATTTAGTTTTATCTTTAATGAACTCCAAACATAGGCTGAATAGATGCAAGTGAAGAAAATATGTTGGACAGTTTCTTCATGTAGATTATAGATCGAACACAACATGTTTGAAAGAATTCCAAGATGATGAAGTCTTGATTTTGTACTGAGACGTTCCAATGCGGCAAGATAAGATATGAACGCCATTTGCTTACAGTTTTTTGAGTGCCATATAACTTGATAGATGGATTTTGTCTCTCCTCTAATTCGGCTCTTATCCCACGCCTTGTGAAAAGAAAACTCACCTCCGTCACACCACTGATATGTATCTTCATGTAATTCAGGGGAAATGGATATGGTCGAAAACTCTGAAGCTGCCTCCCGAGTTGCTGGGTGAAGGGAAGGATCTAAGGTAGATTAATGAATGATCATACTGACCGTATCATGATGGTTGCCAACTGCCTGAAATGTATGAGTTACAATTAAGCTTAGGCTCAAATCAAAGCGAGGTATGTCTTCCATCAAATAATGCTTTATAAAGTAGTTGTTTAGACAATGTTCTCAACCTCAACGAAGTTTTCCACGTCAAGGAGGCATTATTTTCTATATGCATGCTCCAGAAATGTTTGTTATGACAATATCTTCTTTTTAACCAATTGCTCCAAAGGTTGTGCTTAGAGAAGAAGTTCCATAAAAGTTTAATGCAAGCCGCCTTTTTAAGATCAGTTAACAGCTTAAATCTGACCCCTCCTTTCATTTTCGGTCTACATAACAAATGCCAAGCCACTTTATGCCTAGTTTCTCCCCAAAAAAAAATCCGCGCAAGTAGCCTGCAACTTGTCTAATGTGTATTCAGGAACCTAGTACAAAAAAATTCAATAAAGTATAGTAGGGGTTATTACAGAGTTAATTAATTTAGCCCTCCCTACTAAGCTCAGCAGTTTCGCTTGCCACGCTTCAATTTTACTCTACACACGATGAATTAAGGAGTTGCAGTCAGAATAATGAAGATAGGTTGAAGAGATTGCTACACCCAAATATTTTATTGGCAATTGTCCAATGTCATAGGATAGAATTTCTTTGATCTGGTGTATATATCTACATGACAGGCTGAAGTAAAGTTTAGATTTGTCCACATTGACAACTAGACCTGCATAGGAACTAAGATTCTGGAAAACAAGCTGTAGGCTATGCACATTCAATTCTGTAGATTTTCCAAAAACCATGAGATCGTCGGCATACAATAAATGAGTAACAATAGGATCAAAATTAAAAACCAGAACAAATGAATTTGTAACAACTGCTTCCTCCATTAAATAAGAAAAATATTGCATTGTCACAGTAAAAAGGTATGGAGAAAGCGGATCGCCCTGGCGAATACCACGGTTGAAGGAAATATTACCTTTAGGAATACCTTGAAATAAGATTGAAAATGTAGATGTGGAGATACATTCATAGATAACATTGACGAAATGAACCGGGAATCCCATGCAAGACAATAAAGAACATATAAACTCTCTGTTAACCATGTCGTATGCTTTTTGCAGATCAACCTTAATACAAAACTTTGAAATGCCTTTTTTTCTTAAAGTTACGTAAGATTTCATGTGCGATTAAAATATAATCACCTACGTTTCTACCAGGAATAAAGGCACACTAATTTTCGGCAATAAGATGTCATAAGAAAGGTCTAATTCTATAACACAAAATCTTAGAGAAGATTTTGTAATAAACATTGCAGCAGGAAATGGGTCTGTAATGAGTTATGCTGGTGGGTTTATCAACTTTGGGAATAAGGGTGACGAAAGTGTGATTACTGCCTCGAGGAAGATTTGTAGAACAAAACATATCATTCATATCCTGAAGTAAATCATATTTTATTGCGTCCGAATGTAGTTTATAAAACTTAGAGTTCATACCGTCTGGACCTGAACTGGAATCATCGTGAATTGAGAAAACTGCCTGCCGAACCTCTGACATAGTAATCCCTTGTAGCAAGGAAGCCTGATCATCTGTATTTATAGAATATGCTATCTGAAATTCATGGAAGTTAAAATTCATGACACCATTAAATGAAGAAGTATAGTATTCAACTGCCCGCTGCTCAATTTTCGAGTCTTTATGCATCAGATGACCATCTGCAGTAATAAGAGCCCTTATGTTGTTCCTGAATTTCCTTGAAGTCATTTTTGCATATAAAAATTTGGAATTAGTGTCACCCTGCTGTAACAAATCAACTTTTGCTTTTTTTTTCAGACCCAATAATTTACATTTAGTTGCAATTGAAAAAGTTGTTTGGCTTCAAGCAACTATAGACAATGTCTACCTTGTGGTATTTTCGGTGAATCACTGTGAATATCACAAGTAGTCTAGTCACAGATGGATGAACCAATAAATCAACAAGTTAGATGATGAGAAACACACCAGAAAATCTGAGGAAAATAAAAATTTAAAAATAAATTTATATTTGTCCAGTATTTGTTTTAGTTCCAGTCTACTGTGCGTTTTATTTCTGTGACAGCTTTCCAGATGATGGGGCAAGATCAGAACAAGATGTAGATATTGTATGAGTATATGTAACTGAGTGAGAGAGATATTGTAGTGAGGAACAAATGTACATTACTCAATGTAAAGATTTAACTATATATATGACAGTTCAGAAAAAAAATTGTACTATTCTTTTTTTTTTGCAAGGCTTACGGGGTTGAGTGGACCCCTACCACTTTTATTGAAGAACCATAGAAAATAAAAGGAAAATACAACACATATAAGAAGACATAGAAACACGATTCTTTAAACACGAGAAGACAAACACAATACACAAGAAGACATAAAATTGTACAATTCTGTTTGTGAAATAAAATTTATTTTTGACTAGTAAATACTTGTGTGAATATCTTAATTCCGTGTAGAAGTATTATTATGCAAAAATATATTCTATTTCTGTATGATGTGAAAATAGAGAATTATACAATTTAGAATACATTTGTAACATAAAATATGTTTGTTATCATCCGAAAAAAATCACATATTCAACAATTACCGCCGTTATGCTTTTCCCAAATAGCCCCCAATATATTCTTTCTTCTTTAATCCGCAATATATTATGTTATTCCTGATATATTACATTATTTTTGCAATATTACGTTATTTGCGCTATATCATTGATAAAAGAAATAAACTGAAAAATGACATTTATGCATTATAAAAATTATGAATTTTTGTTTTCTAGTTAAATTTTTTAGCATATATTTTAAGAAATGAAAATACTTCAATGTTCTATTATACGGATTTAAGTTAAATAGTAGTTTGCATTTATTTATAGATATCTACACATATTTTCATTTCAAATTAAGAATGCACTAATTATAGTTAAATTGAGTGTTAGTTTTTCATTTGATTATCATTTACATATTCATAAAAATATTAAAACCAAGCTTTATAAGATATTTTAGAGTAGTCTGCTATACCCTGTTATTTCCTCGCTTTATCTCTGCTACGACTTTTTGGACCTTTACCGTATTCTATCGGCTAAGTGATTTAACTACACAGATTGTATGTATTGTAAACTTTCAATTTAATCAATTACTTAAATAGAAACATCTACTAAATAATGGTGAGAAACTAACCAAGTGTGTTTGTTTATCTGTAAGAAAGAATAAGAATCATGCATACATAATTTTATGATAGAATAATAAAAACTGCCAATTAAATAACAAACATGGACGTAATAACCATTAACCAACAACATAAAAAAATATACCAACGTAATAAGAATACATACACGAATACTATCAGCATCAACAGGAAAACGTACAGTTACAAAATATGTATAAAACATGAAGTAATATCAGTCCACGTGAAGGGGACCATCATCGATCTCCTCACCATCATCTCTATCATAACTAATGTCATCGAAATCATATGGCTTTGATAGATGTTGTTATTTTCTGCTGAATTTGTATCTGATTTTAATGTATTTTAGTCTCATGTAGAGTCTGCTACTACTGAAAAGCAGTCTGGTAACTCTAATACATAAGTTGACTATACTCTCACCCATCTATCATTATCCATATACTGAGCAAGCTACAATGTAAAAATGGAAGCTATATATGTGTGTATATCAACTTATGTAAAAGGTAGAAAAGTATGAAAAGCTTAAAATTATGCATATATGATGCGGAAGATACAGACTAGTAGACTGTACATCCTAAATATAGTCATCTGCAGCAAAGTACAGTGGATATTCAACTACCTTATCCAGAAAACTATAAATTATAAATGCATGCTGAGAGGAGAAAAATGTGGGAGGTTGTGTATACTGAGATGATACAGGCTCAAAGATGGCTAGTGCCAGTTGAACTCTACCGGAAGATCTATGTGGTCTACTACGATCAGAGTTCAAACTCTTATATAGTTAGGTAACACATAAGACTGCCCAGCTACATGAGCCCTATATGAATTAAAATCTCTATAGATAACAAAAGGCTCACCGTCTACGCATCCCACAACTCTCATATTAGCGATATAAGCTGGGTCAACCTGAATGGATCCGTACATATCATGCAATAAAAGTGATTCAAAAGGAATGCAGAGTATACAACTGCAATCAATATCGCTCCCTTAAATACCATATGAATGGACAAGCAGGGACCTGGAAGCATACCCTATGTAACAAACCTTAATAGTTTGTTATTTAAATATTAATCATTAATTAGTTAATGGTTCCAAAATGTGACTTTTCACATATGATCAGAAAAGGACTAGAAATCACTTCCACTGAATTGGATGGTTCGTAACGTGAATAAAAAACATATGGATTGATATGCTTCTAAATCAGGCATTTTAGGGGAAAATGATCACAAAACATGTGAAAACTTATCGCTCTAGAGCACTGTTCAAGATTACAATGAAACTATAAAATGGAAACCATAACGAGATGCACTTCGTCAAGTTTTGTAGCGATCGGGTGCACCGTTTGATGGCTAGGAATTAAAAATGCATAGATTTTTAGTTTAAAAGTTAATAAAAAGTTAAATAAAATAATGAATGTTATCCAAAACCCCTTCTTTCGATTGAGTTGGGTAGTGTTCCCCCCACTTATCCATGTTCTATTATTATACATCTGTAATGACTAAACCATTTCTACTTCTTCAAAAACCGAGATTGAATAATATCTCCAGCGAAAAGTTATGAAACTGCTTGTACGCGGCACGTAGCGAGATTCTTTATAATTTGGTATGCTTATCGAAGGTAGTGACTCCGATTTAGGGATAGCCATTCAACAACAATAACCCTGTGTTTAGTTTTTCTCTTCGAGTGGTTGGAGTTGAGCCATGGGAGCTAAACGGCTGAACTTGTCTTTAGGAAACAAACCTTCCTAAGAATTTAGGAATTTTTGATCAATTGAGGTGAAATGTGCCAAAGTGAAGCAACCATTTCGGTCACTAGGTCGAGTTAAAGATGAGTATATCTATCTTATTTCCATTAGTACCATTGTGAGAGGATGCAATGTTGAGTTTACTATGCCTTTGTTTTCCCGAGAAACGAAGAAGAAATCAAGGGATGAAATCACAACAATGGGTATTGATGCTGCAAAAATGTAAGACATGCACATTCGAGAAGAAGAGGAGAGGAAAGTTAAGGTAATTAGAGGATTAAAGTGCAATGACCCGGATTTCTAGCTATTGAGTAATTTATTTATTTAATTATTTTAATAGTGGTTTGAGAATTCAAATGACTTGAATTCAATATTTTTGAATATTTAATTAATATAAATAATGGAATAATAAATTTTATTCTAACATAGTCGGAAATTGTTTGAATTTACAATACTGTGTGAATTGGGTGATTTAAGAAATTTAGTTGAGTTTAGATTCAAGTTATACTAACGAATTTATTTATAAATGAATTTTGAATGTAATATTTATAATTAAATTTAAAATGAGCTCATAGCATCGCGGTTGTTCGTAATATTTTGTTTTGAACTTCAATTCAATATACAGAATCTAATATAGTCGGATTTGTTTAAAATAAGAAATGTTTGGGTCTACTGAACTATAGTTTTCTAATGGAAGTGAAAAATCAAGATATTGTATTGTAGATTGTGAGTTATGTCCAAGTCAAATTTTCAGAAAGTCGCTATGGAATCATTTATAATCTATAACAATTTATTATATATAAATCGATTTTTAAATAATCCGAACGTCGTTTTAACTTGAAATTTGATATATCGAGTTGTTAGATCCAAAAGTGACTGTAATACCTAAACTAGTAATAATTTCTAATGGAATGAAATTAAAAACACAGAAGAAACACTCGATTTATAGTGGTTCGACGTTAAATAGCCTACGTAAACTTTTTACTCTTTGAATTGATGACTTGAATGCAAATACAATAATGGTCCTCACTCAATTTCAATCATACAATGCATGAATTCATTCAATCTCTTCAAAAATGTATTTTAAAAGATGATTGTAATACGAATATCTTGATGAAATTCGGTTTATGAATGAGTATGAGTTCTGAAAATGCCAAAAGATCCTTTGAAATGAGCTTTGGAGGTGTATTTATAGGCGGAAAACCTCCTGGGGTGGCTCCGGTTCGGATATACGTGGCCTCCATCCCATAAAAGTCGGGTTCGAATGGGATATGATGGTGACAGCACATCAGGTTAGTGGTGAACGTGAGGAGAACATGGGCATAACCGCTCCGCCATTTCAGAGATCATGCGCTGTAACTCCTGCTGCTCCTCGTTCTTCGATTCAGATTGAGGTCTGCATAGAGGATTCGGATCGGTGTCCTCCGATCCGATCCGGTCGTGCATCCAATCATGTATCTTCTTGACTCATCTATAACACAGCCAAAGGGTTCGGGTTGGACCCCTCCGACCCGATCCGAATTTCTGACATAAATTCTTTCTTCAAACCTCCCCGTTGAACAGTCTCTTAGCTCTGGGTAGCCCGACTATAAAGCGGGCTAACATTTTGCCCCCTCGAAGTATGTTTTTATTTGAGATGGAATGTGCTTCGAAATAATCTATCCGCTGACTTCTGAACTGGTATCATTGGATAGCTGCGTCTATTCACTTGTAGAGATGCGCTGCTTCACCGAGTCGCATCTCTTGTTGTCTATAAATATACGATACAAGTGCACAAATTATTTCCATTGTTCAAAATAACTAGGATAACTTAATTTGTCGTCCGAGTAGCTTCTCAGGGTAAATTTTTATAATGCATATTTATTTACTAACTATTCCTTCTTTCGGATCGATCTTGTGAATTGAATCGACCTTAGGATATCACTTGTTCATCCTATCCTTTCCAACCTTGGTTCACGCAACATTTCAAGGCTGAAGGGCATGGGCTTTTCTTTCAACTAGTCGGTCTAATCATTGAGGGCCCACGTATATATTTGCACAGATTTTCTCTCTCCTTTTCATTTTATTTCGTCGTCATCTTAAGCCTTGTGTAAACTGTAACACCCCCGAATTTTCTGTGAACATAAGAGTAACAAAATGAAGTATAATTAATTTTAAATGTGAGAATTAAGGAAAACGGGTTATGCCATTGCGTTCATCTTGGAGTTCTGCTTGAGATAGAGTCCGAGTTTGCGTAAATCAGACTCCGTATGAAAAAGTTATGGCCTTTGGAAGTTTCTAAAAATATAAAACAGCTCGAAAATAAATTCCAAATTCCAAATTCAAAATCTGAACCCAGAGGCGGGCTGGGGAGGAAATTTCCCGCCCAGGACCCAGGTTGACCTGGGTATGTAGGTCGACCATAGGGTCGACCTGGGGGTCGACCTTAGTGTCGACCTCCCCCCCACAGGTCGGCCTGTTTTGCCCAGATCCGATTTTCTTCAGCGTGTGACGTGGTTTTGGTTGTTTTGATGGTCTGGATTGGTTCTATGTTAGTATCTAAGGCTCTGGACACTTCTATTCCCCTATAAATACATCCCTAAGCCAAAAATTAAATCTCCTACACTATTCTCTAGCTCCATAGCTCTTTCCCTCTTAGAAAATAAAATAATGGCGTCGCTACTCTGCTGAAGCCTAGGATAAAACTAGTGCATCTTCTTCCAAACTGAATAGGATTAAAAGAACAACTAGTCTACATCAAAGGAGCGCTATTCAGTGTCAGAACACAGATTCCAGAATATAAGAATCGTTCCCTTCTTGTGAGTACATATGAAATTTAATAATTGTCTTGACATTTTTGTGAATCTGGATCTGAGGTTACGCATATTTTTCTGTGGATTTATCTTGACTGTGACTATTCTGTATCTGTTCCCTCTTTTTCTTCCTTTTTGTTTATAGCCAGGCTACCATGAGCCTACGCCAAATCTCATAAGAGATTAACGCACGAACGCTAAATTTTGGGTTAAATAATGGATAATGCAAAATTGGACATGACTGATCTTTGACTGATTTGAGAAAAGAACATAGGTTGTAAATTAAGATCTGGAATCAGTGCATACTATGTATGATAGACCGTGATTTGGAAGAAGAATTATTATATGATAGCATATGACTTGGAATTTGGAATATAGTGCAAGATCTGATTGTGAGGACATAACACATGATTAAAATTTAAGATCAAGATTTTGGCATATTTTATATCATGATCCATGACTTGAAAAGAAAAGAAGGATTTGTGACTTAGGAATAAAGATCTATGTTAAAATAAGATAACTTTTAATGTGAATGTGCCTAAATATGGGTTTTTGGATATTTGACATCTCAGGCTATATTTAGCATAATTCTTGTTGTTTGGGGATTTTTGAGAATATTCTGTATTATGCAAAGCTTAACTAAAATTTGGGGCATATGTTGTATTATGAATTATGACCATGATTTAGGCATGTAAGGTTAGGCTTAATTTATGATTAGGCAGGATATGTAAATAGAATTTTAGAAATGTTTAATCTGTTGAATTTCTTAATCTCCTATCTGCTAAATCTGTTGAATTGCCTAATCTGCTAAATCTGTTATCTGCTAAATATGTTGAATTGCCTAATCTACTAAATCTGTTATCTGCTAAATATGTTGAATTGCCTAATCTGCCAAATCTGTTGAATTGCCTAATCTGTTAGATCTGTTATCTGTTGAGTTGCCTAATCTGTTGAAGGCTAAATAGTTGTATCCGCAGGCTCGATCTAAGATTGAGTAAAAACATGGAAATCTGATGTAACTTGTAAAGAAGTTTAATATGTTAAATAGACATGATTAGTCTAATATCTGTATAATCTGTATTGGAATAAATTGGCTATGACACGAGGTTAGACTCTGTTTGCGGTAGAAGCTTGCCCAGAACCAACCGGCTTAACCAGCAACCGCAAACTATCATTCTAATGTGAGAGATCATAGGCATAACTAAAATATGCTTAGACACGAGGTTAGGTTTGGCTTGTGGCAGAAGTCGGCCCGGAACCGCCCGGCATATCCAGCGGCCACAAGCTACCGACCCAATGTGAGAGGTATGTGCATTAATATTTGATTAATGCAAATCTGAGATAAATATAATGTCTAAAACATGTTGGGTGGATAGGGTTAAACCAACTGGATTGATGAATCTAATAAAACCGTTTCGTGAATCTGTAGGCCCAATACAAAGTTAGACAATCTGTAAGTCTGTTAAATTCGTACATATGATCTGTTAATCTGAAAACTTGTTAACTTGATTATCCGATCCATGAACTAGTAATCTGAACTCTGTCTGAAACTTGTAAACAAGTTAATTTGAAATCTGCTAGTCTGGGGACACAAGGTTAGGAGGGGAAATACTTGTGTCATCTGTTGTTTGGGACCCATATTAGTCAGTAACCCTTTCTGGTATCAAAACGTTGACCCCGCACTATGTAGGGGTCCGGGCACGCTTACTGAACTAATTATAAGCGGTTCATTCTGAAAATGGAGAGGGGGTGTTGATGGCACATTCCAACCGGGTCATATGCGTGCATGGATCCGGACTGCTCTGAGGATGTAAGACACCGTGACATCTATAAATAGATTTGTGCCAATAGGTTGCCACTTTTGGGAGTGATACACCCTATTGTGGGGCCGACACAGGGTATTCACGTATTAGGGAGCCGATCGCTTGGGGTAGGACATGGGGTACACTTAGTTTTGTCTGTTTCTATTGGTATTGTCTATTTCTGTTGGGTGGTAACACCTGTCTGTTTCTGCGTGGTACCGTCTGTTAAGGTGGTAAAGGCCCATTATTAGTGTATACCTAATTCTAACATTCTGTTTCTGTAGGGATTATCATGTTTCTGTCTCTGATTCCGTTTCCAATTCTGTTTCTGTACCTTCTGTCTATTGGGGTGGTAAAGGCCCATTAATTGGGTGGTAAAGGCCCATTATTAGTATTCTGTTTCTGTACCTTCTGTTTTTTCGGGTAGTAAAGGCCCATTACTAGCATTTCTATTTATGTAGAGATTATTCTGTTTTCGTTTCTGTTTCGGTTTAGATATTAGGGTAACACTTAATCTTGTTATACTAGTATTAGTGCAGAGAAGTGAAAAACTTAGCTTAGCTTATATCATTCCGTTCCTTCCGTTAGCCTACTATTTCTGTTACCGTTATCTCTCATCCAGTTTTATTTACATGTCATGATGCGATTATCTGTTTATATGCTGAAAGTCACTGGACTCACCAGACTTATGTCTGACCAAGTTTGTTTCGCCTCTTTTCTTTCCGTCCCCCCCTCCCCAGGTTTTCAGGGTGGAAACATAGGAGCTTGATTCATATTCTCTCTGCTTGAAGTGTTTGAAGTATTGCTTGCCTTTGGCTCTATTTTTCCTTGGCAGTTTACATTGGGGATTATGGCTTTAAAAACTATGCAGTCTGAAGGCTTTTGTACAAGACCGATATTTATGTACTTGAATTCCGATATTGTGATTTTGAAAAATGTAACCAAATTTATTTCTGTTTCTGTTGTAATAAAGTTATAAAATTTTCAAGTACTACTTTATTTATCTTGTAAATTTCTATTCTGTCTACTAAAAAAGGCTCCACCAAAGTTAAGGCATTCCCTTTGCGAGTGACCCTAACGGAGGTGGGGTGTTACACTTGGTATCAGAGTTGAAGTTTACCATATTTGATAAAAAAAAAATTTGAAAACTATTTTCAAAAAGGTTTTAAAAAGGAAGAATTTTCAAAAGAAAGTTTAATTTGAAAAACATAGTCCCCAAAGCCATATATCTATCTTTTGATTTTCTGTTTAATCCTTGTTTCTTTCTTTTCTGAGTCTCCGGGGCTTCTGGCTTTCTGGGAGGTAACCTCATCGCGACATGGTTCCGTAGGCATGATGAGACTACGGCGCCCATCAAAGGGCAATGAAGTGCCTAACTTCCATCTGCAGCCGCAGTAATTTCACCTATGGCTAATCCTCTTTCGAGCTTCGTAGGGTTTTCCGCGCGATGGAGGCAACTTTAGAGAAAGACTTGTTAACATGTAAGAAGACTAGTTGTTTTCAGTGCGGTGAGACAGGACATCTGATCAACGATTGCCCCAAAAGGCAAGGGCAGAGGGCAGAATCTACTTCTGGAGGGCAGGCGAATGCTCTCGTGGCTGGTGGATAGGATAGAGATAGGAAAAATTTCTGTAGAAGGTTTAATTTCCTTATCTGATTATTGAGTTAAAACTCTCTTTGATTCTGGCATTTTGATTCTGTAATTGAGACTCTACACTTTAATACTAGTCTTGTTTCTGATCCCGCTATAGTCTCAAACCCCATGAGGGCTACGACTCATCTGTTTGTGATAGGTTGGGGTTTGAGGGTATCTGTGTTGGGCGTTAAGTTGACTATGACACATACATTCTGGGTTTTTATCATGCTTAGATTCCTAAGAATCATTTGGTAATCTGATTTGTACCAATGGTCGTAAGTATCTGAATATTTCTGATAAGGTTAAGGGTTTTTACTCGGAGCGTGAAGTATATTTCCAGTTGGACATTTGTTTAATGGGAGTGATTCTCTGAGTGTCAATCTGATGTTGATTTCGGTCTTCGGGGTTGATACTTAGGGGGTTATTCTCTTTAACCGATGTCTAATGGGAACCAAGCTTTGGTTTTAATTGTACCTATCCCTCGGCTTTATCATATCGATCGAATCTTCGACCTTTAGAAACTAATGGGTGTAAACATGTGTTTGAGAAGAGTTATGTTTGATGGTTGCAAGTGGATGCGAGTGGTTGCTAGTGGTTGCTCGTGGATGCATATACACACATTAGGCACTAGATCGGCTCAAAAACACTCTCATACTGCATGTGGATTTGTGTGCATTTTTCAATTTTATGGATGAAAAATGGTCGAGTCAGCACATGGATGTTGCATATGAATGAATGGTTGTGCACTCATATAGAAACGATATGTATCAAATAGGAAAATTGCATACATGTTGGACTCATGGCACTGACAAAATTTGCATTAAGGAGGCCAACTGAATCAGTGGACCGCCTAATCTTTGCATTATATAAGGAACATATACACACACTTTTGCATATGTTCATACAACGTTAGAAGTTTTCTAAGGACAATGGATGCTTATAGATGATGGTTGAGTAGATGGGTGATTGGATGGTAGGATACATTCTTCCTAACTTGAAGATTTCGTGGACGAAATCCTTTAAGGAGGGGAGAATGTAACTCCCTGAATTTTCTGTGAACATAAGAGTAACAAAATGAAGTATAATTAATTTTAAATGTGAGAATTAAGGAAAATGGGTTATGCCGTTGTGTTCGTCTCGGAATTTTGCTTGAGACAGAGTCCGAGTTTGCGTAAATCGGACTCCGTATGAAGAAGTTATGGCCTTCGGAATTTTCTGAAAATATAAAACAGCTCGAAAATAAATTCCAAATTCGAAATTCAAAAATCTGAACCCAGAAGCGGGCAGGGCGGGAAATTTCCCGCCCAGGACCCAGGTCGACCTGGAGGTCGACCTGTGGGTTGACCTGAGTAGGCAGGTCGACCATAGGGTCGACCTGCGGGTTGACCTTATTGTCGACCTCCCCCTACAGGTCGACCTGTTTTGCCCAGATCCGATTTTCTTTGGAGTGTGACGTGGTTTTGGTTGTTCCGATGGTCTGGATTGGTTCTAGGTTAATATCTAAGGCACTGGACACTTCTATTCTCCTATAAATACATCCCTAAGCCAAAATCTAAATCTCCTACACTATTCTCTAGCCTCCATAGCTCTCTCCCTCTTAGAAAATAAAATAATGGCGTCGCTACTCTGCTGAAACCTTGGATAAAACTAGTGCATCTTCTTCCAAACTGAATAGGATTAAAAGAACAACTAGTCTACATCAAAGGAGCACTATTCAGTGTCAGAACACAGATTCCAGAATATAATAATCATTCCCTGTTTGTGAGTACATATGAAATTTAATAATTATCTTGACATTTTTGTGAATCTGGATCTGAGGTTACACATACTATTCTGTGGATCTATCTTGACTGTGACTATTCTGTATCTGTTCCCTCTTTTCTTCCTTTTTGTTTATAGCCAGGCTACCACGAGCCTGCGCCAAATCTCATAAGACATTAACGCACGAACGCTAAATTTTGGGACAAATAATGGATAATGCATAATTGGACATGACTGATCTTTGACTGATTTGAGAAAAGAACATAGGTTGTAAATTAAGATCTGGAATCAGTGCATACTATGTATGATAGACTGTGATTTGGAAGAATAATTATTATATGATAGCATATGACTTGGAATTTGGAATATAGTGCATGTTATAGTGCAAGATCTTATTGTGAGGACATAACACATGATTAAAATTTAAGATCTAGATTTTGGCATATTTTATATCACGATCTATGACTTGAAAAGAAAAGAAGGATTTGTGACTTAGGAATAAAGATCTATGTTAAAATAAGATAACTATTAATGTGAATGCGCCTAAATATGGGTTTTTGGATATTTGACATTTCAGGCTATAATTTAGCATAATTCATATTATTTGGGGATTTTTGAGAATATTCTGTACTATGCAAAGCTTAACTAAAATTTGGGGCTTATGTTGTATTATGAATTATGACCATGATTTAGGCATGTAAGGTTAGGCTTAATTTATGATTAGGCAGGATATGTAAATAGAATTTTAGAAATGTTTAATCTGTTGAATTTCCTAATCTGCTATCTGCTAAATCTGTTGAATTGCCTAATCTGCTAAATCTGTTGAATTGCCTAATCTGCTAAATCTGCTATCTGCTAAATATGTTGAATTGCCTAATCTGCTAAATCTATTATCTGCTAAATATGTTGAATTGCCTAATCTACTAAATCTGTTATTTGCTAAATCTGTTGAATCACCTAATCTGTTAGATCTGTTATTTGTTGAGTTGCCTAATCTGTTGAAGGCTAAATAGTTGTAATTTGGGTAACTGTAGGCTCGATCTAAGATTGAGTAAAAACATGGAAATCTGATAAATCTGCTGTAACCTATAAAGAAGTTTAATCTGTTAAATAGACATGATTAGTTTGATATCTGTATAATCTGTATTGGAATAAACTGGCTATGACATGAGGTTAGACTCTGTTTGCGGTAGAAGCCTGCCCGGAACCAACCGACTTAACCAGCAACCGCAAACTGTCAGTCTAATGTAAGAGGTCATGGGCATAACTAAAATATGCTTAGCCACGAGGTTAGGTCTGGCTTGTGGTAGAAGTCTGCCCGGAACCGCCCGACATATCCAACGGCCACAAACTACCAACCTAATGTGAGAGGTCTGTGCATTAATATTTAATTAATGCAAATCTGAGATAAATATGATGTCTAAAACGTGTTGGGTGGATAGGGTTAAACCATATGGACTGATGAATCTAATAAAACCGTTTCGTGAATCTGTAGGCCCAATAAAAAGTTAGACAATATGTAAGTCTTTTAAATCCGTACATCTGATCTGTTAATCTGGAAACTTGTTAACTTGATTGTCTGATCCGTGAACTAGTAATCTGAACTCTGTCTGAAACTTGTAAACAAGTTAATCTGAAATCTGCTAGTATGGGGATACAAGGTTAGGAGGGTAAAAACTTGTGTCATCTGTTGTTTGGGACCCATATTAGTCAGTAACCCTTTCTGTAACACCCCACATCCGTTAAGGTCACTCACAAAGGGAATGCCATAACTTCAATGGAGCATTATGGGTACTGGAACAAAAATATTACAAGACAGACATATATAAAACAGCGGAAAGTAAAGTAAAAGTACTTCAAATCATTTATTAAATATAATTGTTTACAATAAAAGCCCATCAACTTCCAATACCCAATTACATAGCTAAAATATCTGTCTTGCTCAAAAACAAAGAAGCATAAAAATAAATTGTAGTATTCCCTAATAAAGCAAAGCAAGCCATAGCCAAGAGAAATCCAAGCAGTACATGAAAGAGCCTTGGAGAGATCTGAACTAAGTTGTATTCCTACCCTGCGAACCTGGGGGGGGGGGACGAAAGAAAAAGAGGCAAAACAAACAGGGTCAGTCATAAAGACTGAGTAAGTCCTAGTGGCTTTTCAACATAAAAACAGGTAAAGATAACAAGGCATGAATAAACTGAAAGTAAACATAAGCATGACGTCAAGATAAGCTACAGGCATGATAACGAAGTATAACATCATAGGATTTCTGTCATGTATAACATTGCAAAGTTTCCATTCAAGATGAACTAAGTATAGTTTCGCAAGATTTCTATCAAGCATCGCAAGATTTCTCTGCTTCACCATTAAAATGATATCTATTTGCTCTGCACCACCTAACTAGTGTCCCAACTAGTAATCTATAAAATGATAAAATCATAACGTGATCCCGATCCCCGAAATTAAGGTTGCTTTCACGTGTACATCTATTATTTATTACCTAGATCTAATCTAGGGTTTTCTATCGAGCGCTTCCTAGATTCAACCAGGATTTATGCCACCTAGGTCCAACCTAGGGATTATGCTACCTATTGAACACTTCTCGGATTTAGGGTTTATGCCACCTAGGTCCAACCTAGGGATTATGCTACCTATGTGTGTCATACGGGCCCCAATGAATGTAGATACCTATGCTGGTCCCACCATGGGGTGTATCAAGACCCATGGTGGTGGCCCGACGCAATTCTAGAATACATAGGTTATACTACTGGTGCCCCCAGTGCCCTGTTTGTCTGGTACGAAATGTGTGCACGCCCGCACTCCGTTAGAACCTACACTGTTGCACCCACCGCCCTCGCTTTGACCGCTTACAATCAGCCCAGTAATCGTGCCCCACCCTGCCTAGTTTCAGGGTACCAGGATACATCTAGTGGGTTACTGTTGAAATGGGCCCCCGTTACTAGGGTTTCCTACTGGTTAAGTTTGTGGGCCTATATTTACTAATATTACCCACCAACCCGATATGTACTTAACCCTCTCCGTCGATCACGTTAAGTTGGTTAAGTGTTTTCTCTTGTTTTACTTAACCCTACCACACATCATGTTATATCGGTTAAGTGTTGTTCCTTGTGTTACTTAACCCTACCGCAGGCCTTGTTATACTGGCTAAGTGTTCTCCCTTGTGTTAACTTAACCCCACCGCATGTCATGTCATATTGGTTAAGTGTACATTGACTTAGCCCACCTATTTATCATGTTGTGACGGTTAAGTGTTACCCTCTGTTGTTACTTAACCTTACCACGCATCACGTTATATTGGTTAAGTGCATGTTAACTTAACCCCATCCACCAGCCATATTATAATGGTTAAGTGTTACCCTCGTGTGTTTACTTAACCCTACCACGCATCAGGTTATATCAAATGGGTGTTATCAACCTATTCAAATTAGCCCAGCCCATCCGCTAGTCATGTTATAACGGTTAAGTTTCATTATCCTAGCCACGTTACTTAACCCACCCATTCATATCATATTGGTTGAGCCTGCATTTATAAGTTTTACATGTTCTTAACTCATACCGGTTAGGTCCACATTTATATGTCAAATTTCCATGTCATCCCACCTAATCCTCTAACCATACCCACGCCTTATTATGGTTAGTATTCCTTAATTCATTCATTATGACGAACGAATCATGACCTCTCACATTAGACCGTGCATTTTGTGGCCACTGGATTTGCCGGGCGGTTCCGGGCAGATTTATACCACAAACTGGGTCTAACCTCGTGTCATAAACCGTTACGCCTACAATTTGGCCTTCGCCCTCTCACATTAGACTGACACTTTGTGGCTACTGGATTTGCTGGGCGGTTCCAGGCAGATTTACACCACAAACTAAGTCTAACCTCGTGTCAAAGGTTCATTAATGGTCGTATTCCACCCCAAACCCCAATATCAGTTCATGTGTTTAACATATAGAAATGTTCACGATTCACGTTTTTGCCCCAAAACGTATTCCCAAATTATTATCATAATTCACTATAAGGTTATGCCAAGTTATAGCCTTTTATTTACAATACATGCCAATTACCCAAAACCCAACTTAGGCGCGTTCATATTAACCTCTACTAAGTCATAAATTATCATATATGTTTCAACTCCAAATTTTACATAATTAACATATGCCCAAGTTCTAGATTACATGTAAATTTTACATATGCCCAATTCGTACCAAATTTACATACATTCAATTTATGCCGTTTTACATGTATGCCAATTTTTATGCCATTTTACCATTTCAACTTCTAGCCAAAATTACATGTATCAAGTTTTATACCCAATATACCCAAATCATGATTCATGATGCAGTTATCCCAAACTATAATCTTTTTATTACAATACATATCCGTTGCCCAAGTTCATAATACATGTTTATGCCAATTATCAAGTTTACAATCGCTTTCATGTTCAAATTCCCAATTCTACATATGCCTAATTAACATAACCCAATCTTTTGATTTAATTTACATAGTCCCAAACTCGTGATTTAATTTACATGCCAATTCAAAACTTACAATTTCAATTATATTGACAATACCCAAATATCCAATTTCATGTTAATGGTAGTAATACCCAAATATCCCGTTTTTATGTTATGCCATCAATTCCACCAAACACATATATTCCACTAGGAAATATTCCAATATTTCTCCCGTATACCCTCGCACGTATATCGTAGTTTAGGCCTAGGTCCGAAATTGACCTAGGTTCATCAAAAGAAAATAAATAGGGGAAGGTAGAATTTGGCATAAAAATAAGATTAGAGAGAAAAACATCATCACAGGCATGAAGATTACAACATAGTAATAATATCAATATGAATCAAGAAAACTGATTTACAACAGGCTGAATAGATCATAAACTAGACATGGGAATAAAGATAGACAAGTCTCAAAACTCAAGATCCAAGAAACAACAGAAATAGATCGATAAACATACTTAAATCCAATTTCACTTCATCACATGCCCATATTATATTTAAATATTTTAATCTGAAAATAACTAGAACTTACAGGGCATGGCTAACGAATTAAGAACTGAAATTGTCATAGAACGTTGTAGTAGTGTTGATTTATTGTTTGAACCATTGTTGAAGCTTTGTTCTTTGAATTGATTTGAGTTTGAATGCTTAAGCTTTAATTTGGGGGCGGCGGCCATGGTTAAAGAGGGAGTTCAGCAGCATAATAGTGTAAGAATGATTTGATATGAATTAGGTTAGATCTAAGGGTGTCTTTATAGGTGTAGCAACTAGTTTAGGCCCTTAGATTAACCCTAGAATCAATCCGGACCATCAAAACACGTCTAAGGCTTCAAAAATGAGTTCTGAGTCAAAACAGGCCGACCAGGTCGACCTGTAAGGGGGGAGGTCGACCATATGGTCGACTGGGGGGGTAGGTTGACCCTATGGTCGACTTGGGGGGGGGGGGGGGGGTAGGTCCACCCTATGGTCGACCCCCTGGTCCAGTGCTGCCTGAAAACTGCTAAAACTTGTACAGGCCATCACTTCTTCATCCGGACTCCGATTTTTGAAAACTCGGACTCTATTTCATGTAAAATTTGGAGACAAACGCAATGGAGTAACCCGTTTCCCCTGATTCTGATTTTAAAATTTAATTCTTCCTTGATTTCTTGTTTTAATATGTTATAAAAATACGGGTTGTTACATTCTCCCCTCCTTAAAGGATTTCGTCCCTAAAATCTTCAAGCTAAGAAGAATGTGTCCTGGCATCCAATCATCCATCTACTCAATCATCAATCATAGGCATCCATTGTCCTTAAGAGATTTCTAATGCTGTATGAACATATGCAAAAAGTGTGTGTATATGTTCCTTATCTAATGCAAATGATCAGGCCTGATTGATCTTCTGAATGCAAAATATGTTTAGTGCAATGAGTCCAACATGTATGCAAATAGTCCTAGTCGCATAAACACTATATGTGTGAACAAACATACATCCATATGCATTATCCATATGATAACACATCCAATTTCATCCATAAACAAGTATAAACATTCATGCATATGCAATATGGAAATGTGTCTGAGCCGATCTAATGCCTAATGTGTGTTATGCAATCACGAGCAACCACTAGCAGCCACTTGCAACCACTAGCAACCATCAATCATAACATGTCTCAAACACATGTTTACACCCAATTGTTCCTACCTAAAGGTATAGTCGAACGATAGAAGCAAGTAAAAACCTTGTGCCCATTAGGCAATGTCAAAACTGGAAATCTATGTCACATATATGCTGATTCTAGGAAACTAAACATGATGGAATCATTTTAGGTCACAAGGAAATCCTTTCCTAAAACCAACTCGTATCCTATAAAACCCAAAGAGTTTAGTCAACCCAACGGACACCCTCAATGTAACACCCCACATCTGTTAAGGTCACCCACAAAGGGAATGCCTTAACTTCAATGGAGTATTATGGGTACTGGAACATAAATATTACAAGACAGACATATATAAAATAGCGGAAAATAAAGTGGAAGTACTTCTAATCATTTATTAAATATAAATGTTTACAAGAAAAGCCCATCAACTTCCAATACCCAATTTCATATTAAAATATCTGTCTTGCTCAAAAACAAAGAAGCATAAAAACAAACTGCAGTATTCCCCAATAAAGCAAAGCAAGCCATAGCCAAGAGAAATCCAAGCCATACATGAAAGAGCCTTGGAGCTTGGTAAGATCTAAACTAAGCTGTATTCCCAACCTGTGAACCTGGGGTGGGGGGGGGGAACGGAAGAAAAAGAGGCGAAACAAAATGGGTCAGTCATAAAGACTGAGTAAGTCCTAGTGACTTTCAACATAAAAATAGGTAAAGATAACATGGCATGAATAAACTGAAAGTAAACATAAGCATGATGACAAGTTAGGCAAGATAAACTAAGATAACAAGATAAACTATGCTAACAAGATAAACTAAGGTAACAAGATAAACTTCGGGCACGATGAATCAAGTATAACATCCCATAATTCCTGTCAAGTATCACATTGCATGGTTTCTATCAAGAATAACATCGCAAAGTTTCTAAGCTTCACCATTAAAATGATATCTATTTGCTCTGCACCACCTAACTAGCATCCTCATAAGTGTCTTACGTGGAATGATCCGTATTCCTACTAGTGTCCCAACTAGTGTCCTGTGTAACAAGGATCTGTACCCCCTACTAGTGTCCCAACTAGTAGCCCGTGATATATAATAATTACAACGTGATCCCAATCCCCGTAATTATGGTAGCCTTCAGGTGTACATCGATTATGAGGATTCCACCTCGATCACCCCAATGGCCATGTATATATTCGATGCACCCTTACTACCTTATCGATCGGCTCCCCACTTGACCTAGTTCTCGTTTGTGTCACACGGCCCCCTACTTGTAGATACCTGTGCTGGTCCCACCATGGGGTGTATCAAGTCCCATGGTGGCAACCCTGACACAATCAAGATGCACAGCTTTATACCTACTGATGCCCAGTGGCTAAATTTTCTGCGCCGAAGTGTGTGCATGCCCGCACTCCGTTAGAACCTGCACTGCTGCACCAACCGCCGCTAATTTGACCTCTTATAATCAGCCCAGTAATCGTGCCCCACCCTGCCTAGCTCAGGGTTCCGTTGATACCTAATGTGGGTTACTGCTGAAATAGGTCCCCGTTACTAGGTTTTTCTAATGGTTAAGTCTGTGGGCCTATATTCTCTGATATTACCCACCAACTTTGATGTGTACTTAACCCCGCTACTGATTCAAGCATGTATATTTAATGGTTAAGTGTATGTGGGCCTATATTTACTAATATTACCCACCAACCCGATATGTACTTAACCCTTCTACTCGTTATGTTACCATGGTTAAGTGTTTACCTTAGTTAACTTAACCTTTCTCGCTTATTATGTTTGATTGGTTATGTGTGGTTTATTAACTTAACCCCGTTCGTCTATCTGGTTACATTGGTTAAGAATTTTCTTGTTAACTTAACCCCATGTGTTACTTAACCCTACCACGCATCACATCAGATTGGTTAAGTGCATGTTAACTTAACCCCATCCACTAGTCATATTATAATGGTTAAGTGTTATCAACTTATTCAAGTTAACTTAACCCAACCGCCTGTCCTGTTATGTTGGATAAGTGTTACTACTTAACCGCAACCACTTGTCTGATTAACCCATTGTATTAGTTAAGTGTTCTCATTAACTTAACCTCACTCTCTAGTCCAGTTTAATCATGTTATAATGGTTAAACATTTGCTTAACCTTACCCACTCCCGTAGTCAGCATATTAAATTGGTTAAGTGTCCAGATTAACCTAACCCTACCCACCAATTTAGTTAACATGTTAAAATTGGTTAAGTATTACTATTCGTATTTCCACATGTCACCCACAGGTCACCCACTTAACCCCCATGTCCCACCACATGTTTATCTGGTTAAGTATTTCTTAATTCATTAAGGCCGTAACCTTATAAAGACCTCTCACATTAGACTGACATTTATGGCAGCTGGATTTGCCGGGCGGGTCCGGGCAGTCTTACACCATAAAAGAGTCTAACCTCGTGTCTTTACAACTATTACGCTTTTAATTTGGGCCTAGGACCTCTCACATTGGGCTGACATTTGTGACTACTGGATTCGCCGGGCGGTTCCCGGCAGGTTTACGTCACAAATAAGTCCAACCTCGTGTCCTAAGCATTGATTATCACTTATAATCTTTTACCCCAATTTGAATTTATTTCCCTATTCAAATTATCAATTAATTCCTAATTTAACGATGTCCATAATTGACTCAATTATGTCCATCAATTAATGGTACGTAAAATCATACCAATTTTACCACAATTTATCTTATGCCATTAAAGGCAACTTATCTCAATTTATATTTATCCCTCTTTTAAGGCTATTACATGCCAACTACCCAAAACCCACTTAGGCGTGTTCATATTAGCTCTTTACCAAGTCATAAATTATCATATGTGTTTCAACTACAAATCTCACATAATTAACATATGCCCAAGTTCTAGATTACATGTCAGTTTTACATATGTCCAGTTCATACCAAATTTACATATGTTCAATTCATGCCTGTTTACATGTATGCCAAATTTATATATGCTTAATCTTAGACAATTTACATACATACCAAGTTTCATGCCTTTTTATGCATATATCAAGATTCATAGTTTACATGTTTACAAAGCTATGCCCAATTCACATAGATCAATTTTTAGCCAAATATATGTATCAATATTCTTGCCATATTTTACATAGGTCAAGTTTCATGCCCAAATCCGATAATACATGATGTAGTTATCCCAAGCTATAATCTTTTTGTTTCAATACAAGCCATTTGGCCAAGTTTGTAATACATGTTTATGCCAATTATAAAGTTTACAATCACTTTCATGCTCAAATTCACAAATCTACATATGCCTAATTAACATAAGCCCAATCTTTTGATTTAATTTACATAGATCCAATTGGTGTCGAACTCCATGTATATAATATTTATGCCAATTTTATCATAATAAGATTATACCAAACTTTACAGATCTGCCCCAAACTTGCAAATTAAATGATAATATCCAATTTCATGTTGCCAATTATTAATCATATCCATATAGGCAATAATCCCATATTTCCCCCGTATACATCTCGTATGCGAATCGCGATTTTAGGCCAAGGTCCGAAGTTGACCAAGGTTCATCAAAAGAAAATAAATAAGGGGAGGTAGAAATTTGCATAATAAATAGATCAGAGAGAGAAAAACAACATCATGATAGACATAAAGATTAGAACTTGATGATAACATCATTATGAATCAAGAAAACTGCTGAATAAATCACAAACTTGTCATGAGAATAAAGGTAGACAAGTCTCAAAACTAAAGATTCAAAAAGCAACAGGAATAGATCTGAATCGATAAACATACTTAGATTCAATTCCACTTTATTTCATGCCCATATTAAGATTAAATATTTAGATCTGAAAATAACTAGCACTTACAGAGAACGGATAATGAATTAGGGAGTGAATTTGTCGTAGAAAGTTGCAGTATCATTGATCTATCCTCTTGAATTTGTTGTAGAAGCATTGATCTTTGATTTGATTTGAGTTTGAATGCTTAAGCTTTAATTTGGAGACGGCGGCCATGGCTCAAGAGAGATTCCAGCAGCATTTAGGTGTAAGAATGATTTGTTATGAATTAGGTTAGGTCTTAGGGTGTTTTTATAGAAGTAGGAGCTAATTTAGGCCCTTAGATAAACCCTAGAACAGATCTGAACCCTCTAAATCCGTCACAGGCCATCAGAACAGAGCACAAGACTAGGCAGGTGCACCCAGGCCATCTTGGCCGGACCACCCAGGTCAACACCCATGTCGACTGGGCAGTCGACATGGGGGGGGGGAGGGGGTGGTGTCGACTGTGCAGTCGACACCCCTGTCGACTTGACCTGGACGGGAATTTTCCCGCCCTGCCCCCTGCGTGTTTGAATTCGAATTTGGCTCTAGTTTTAAACTGTTTTGAACTTGAAATTTTCTGAAAACTTTGACGGGCCATAACTTGGTCATACGGACTCCGATTCTCGAAAACTTGGACTCTATTTCGCGTATTTTTCCGAGACGAACGAAATGGCACAGCCCGTTTCCCTTGATTCAGAATTTAATATTTAATTCTGCCATGATTTCTTGTTTTAACATGTTATAAAATTCGGGTTGTTACATTCTCCCCACCTTAAAGAATTTCATCCACGAAATCTCTAAGTTAGGGAGGATGTGTCCTACCATCCAATCATCCATCTACTCAAAACATCATCCATAGGCAACCATTGTCCTTAAAAGATTTCTAATGCTGTATGAACATATGCAAGAGGTGTGTGTATATGTCCCTTATCTAATGTAAATGATCAGGCCTGATTGATCTTCTAATGCAAAATATTTTAAGTGCCATGAGTCCAACATGTATACAAATAGTCCTAGTCACATAAAGACTATATGTGTGCACAAACATCCATCCATATGCAACATTCACATGATAACACATTCAATTTCATCCACAAACAAGTGTAAACACTCGTGCATATGCAATATGAAAGGTGATTGAGCCGATCTAGTGCCTATTGTGTGTAAATGCATCCACGAGCAACCACTAGCAACCACTTGCAGCCACTTGCAACCATCAATCATAACATGTCTCAAACACATGTTTACACCCAATTGTTCCTATCTAAAGATATAGTCGAATGATAGAAGCAAGTAAAAACTTTGTGCCCATTAGGCAATGTCAAAACTGGAAATCTATGCCACATATATATTGATTAGGAGAAGAACTCTCTAAGCATCAGCCCCGAAGACCGAAATCAACATTAGACGGACACCCAAAGAATTACTCAACCCAACCAATATATATGTTTCTAGGGAACTGAGAATGATGGACTTCTTTTAGGTCACAAGAAAATCCCTTCCTAAAACCAACCCGTATCCTATAAAACCCAAAAAGTTTAGTCAACCCAACGAACACCCTCAAGCCCCAACATGTGTTACTAACAGATGAGTCATACTCCCTATGGGGTTTGCAACAAAAATTAGATTGAGGATAGGACCGAGAGGATATACACAAAAGATAGCATGTGAGTAAGCTCTATAGGAAAAGAGAGATCATGGATATACTCTTAAAAAGAGATATGATGCGCGAATCTAGTCTTCAATCTTCTAAGTCGCATTTCTTTGATCTTAACTCCATTGTGCTTTGACCGCCTTTAACTTCACAATTCCGTAGCTTCTTAATTCTTGTTTCCAAAATATGGGTTGGAATCCATTTCACTTTTGCCTCTCGTTCCACTTTCACTTATTCTCCTCCTAGTATACTCGGCTCAAACATAACTGCGTACTCATGGTTTCATGCAAGCTCTCCGAAATTCACTAGTGAATCTTGGATCTCGTCCACTTACTATCAGGTATTCCACGCAGAAGAACTATCTCTTGGAAATAAATGCCAACCATGTTGCCAAATGTACTTACTAAGGTGATTCTCTACAACTCATGCATAAGCGAAATGACCCATCCGCCTTAGTGGCGAACACTACCCGATCGGATTACAAATTACCAATAAATGTGTCAAGAGATTCTAGGTAACAAATCATGATAGAAACCTAAAGGTTACATGCGACTTCGAGGGTATTACCGAGGCAAGTCAAGAGTCTAACTACCCTCTTTTCGAAACCGAGAATGTCACCCTCACTGGATAACCCCTCCATCGCTAGAATCAACCCATAGTCCAAAACGTAAACATTACTTCTAGACTCAACACTTAGCATAGATATTCTCAAATCCAAATAAGTCATAAATAAATGAGCTGATTTCCCCAACAGGATTTGAGACAAAAATGGGATCCTCTACTATGCTAGTACTAAGGTGCAGAGACTCAACTATCGAAGCAGAATTAAAAGGGTGCAATGTACAAAAACAAAGTTCTAGCGGGATGATAGAAAAGAAAAGCCAAACTTTTCAACAGAAACGTTACCACCTCTCTTAGGTATACTAGTGGTGAGATCATACAATTGCCCTCTCGACGATCTTGTCCCTTGCCCTTGTCCTATAATACTTAACTACATGTCCCTACTCACTAAAGATACTCTCTCTTGTCATGGGTTTTGCTATTCTTTCACTTTGGCCTCTTTCCTTTCACCTTTTTCCTCCTTCGTGGATTAAGCTACAACAACTAGTTTCTTGTTCTTACTGTCCTTGTATAGTTTGTTGACAAGTCTTCCGAAGCTACCTCCAACGCACGGCAACTCTACCTAACTTGAAATAAGATTAGACGCAGATGGAACTACTGCGGCTATAGATGGAGGTTGGGCACTCCTTTGCCCTCCAACATATGTCGGATGCCTATAAACTATGGTGAAAAGAGAGAGAGAAGAGTTTTCAAGAGAGAATCAAAAGATAGTGCATATGGCTATGGGGAATATGCCTTCTAATCAAAACAAAATTTTCTTGAAAGTTTGCTTCTTTGTAAACGTTTTGAAAATAATTTCAGAAGGTTTTTGAAAACTTTTTCCCAGCCTGGTAACCTTCTGCTCTGATACCAAATGTAACACCCCACATCTGTTAAGGTCACTCACAAAGGGAATGCCTTAACTATGGGTACTAGAACAGAAATATTACAAGACAGACATATATAAAACAACGGAAAATAAAGTGGAAGTACTTCTAATCATTTATTAAATATAAATGTTTACAATAAAAGCCCATCAACTTCCAATACCCAATTTCATAGTTAAAATATCTGTCTTGCTCAAAAACAAAGAAGCATAAAAACAAACTGCAGTATTCCCCAATAAAGCAAAGCAAGCCATAGCCAAGAGAAATCCAAGCCATACATGAAAGAGCCTTGGAGCTTGGTAAGATCCGAACTAAGCTGTATTCCCAACCTGTGAACCTGTGGGGGGGGGGGACAGAAGAAAAAGAGGCGAAATAAAACGGGTCAGTCATAAAGACTGAGTAAGTCCAAGTGACTCTCAGCATAAAAATAGGTAAAGATAACATGGCATGAATAAACTGAAAGTAAACATAAGCATGATGACAAGGTAGGCAAGATAAACTAAGATAACAAGATAAACTATGCTAACAAGATAAACTAAGGTAACAAAATAAACTTCGGGCACGATGAATCAAGTATAACATCCCATAATTCCTGTCAAGTATCACATCGCATGGTTTCTATCAAGAATAACATCGCAAGGTTTCTAAGCTTCACCATTAAAATGATATCTATTTGCTCTGCACCACCTAACTAGCATCATCATAAGTGTCTTACGTGGAATGATCTGTATTCCTACTAGTGTCCCAACTAGTGTCCTGTGTAACAAGGATCCGTACCCCTACTAGTGTCCCAACTAGTAGCCTGTGTTATATAATAATTACAACGTGATCCCAATCCCCGTAATTATGGTAGCCTTCAGGTGTACATCGATTATGAGGATTCCACCTCGATTACCCCAATGGCCATGTATATATTCGATGCACCCTTACTACCATATCGATCGGCTCCCCACTTGACCTAGTTCTCGTTTGTGTCACGCGGTCCCCTACTTGTAGATACCTGTGCTGGTCCCACCATGGGGTGTATCAAGTCCCATGGTGGCAACCCTGACACAATCAAGATGCACAGCTTTATACCTACTGATGCCCAGTGGCTAAATTTTCTACGCCGAAGTGTGTGCACGCCCGCACTCCGTTAGAACCTGCACTGCTGCACCAACCGCCGCTAATTTGACCTCTTATAATCAGCCCAGTAATCGTGCCCCACCCTGCCTAGCTCAGGGTTCCATTGATACCTAATGTGGGTTACTGCTGAAATGGGTCCCCATTACTAGGTTTTTCTAATGGTTAAGTCTGTGGGCCTATATTCTCTGATATTACCCACCAACCCTGATGTGTACTTAACCCCGCTACTGATTCAAGCATGTGTATTTAATGGTTAAGTGTATGTGGTCCTATATTTACTAATATTACCCACCAACCCGATATGTACTTAACCCTTCTACTCGTTATGTTACCATGGTTAAGTGTTTACCTTAGTTAACTTAACCTTTCTCGCTTATTATGTTTGATTGGTTATGTGTGGTTTAATAACTTAACCCCGTTCGTCTATCTGGTTACATTGGTTAAGAATTTTCTTGTTAACTTAACCCCATGTGTTACTTAACCCTACCACGCATCACATCAGATTGGTTAAGTGCATGTTAACTTAACCCCATCCACTAGTCATATTATAATGGTTAAGTGTTATCAACTTATTCAGGTTAACTTAACCCAACCGCCTGTCCTGTTATGTTGGATAAGTGTTACTACTTAACCGCAACCACTTGTCTGATTAACCCATTGTATTAGTTAAGTGTTCTCATTAACTTAACCTCACTCTCTAGTCCAGTTTAATCATGTTATAATGGTTAAACATTTGCTTAACCTTACCCACTCCCGTAGTCAGCATATTAAATTGGTTAAGTGTCCAGATTAACCTAACCCTACCCACCAATTTAGTTAACATGTTAAAATTGATTAAGTATTACTATTCGTATTTCCACATGTCACCCACAGGTCACCCACTTAACCCCCATGTCCCACCACATGTTTATCTGGTTAAGTATTTCTTAATTCATTAAGGCCGTAACCTTATAAAGACCTCTCACATTAGACTGACATTTATGGCAGCTGGATTTGCCGGGCGGGTCCGGGCAGTCTTACACCATAAAAGAGTCTAACCTCGTGTCTTTACAACTGTTACGCTTTTAATTTGGGCCTAGGACCTCTCACATTGGGCTGACATTTGTGACTACTGGATTCGCCGGGCGGTTCCGGGCAGGTTTACGTCACAAATGAGTCCAACCTCGTGTCCTAAGCATTGATTATCACTTATAATCTTTTACCCCAATTTGAATTTATTTCCCTATTCAAATTATCAATTAATTCCTAATTTAACGATGTCCATAATTGACTCAATTATGTCCAATCAATTAATGGTATGTAAAATCATTCCAATTTTACCACAATTTATCTTATGCCATTAAAGGCAACTTATCTCAATTTATATTTATCCCTCTTTTAAGGCTATTACATGCCAACTACCCAAAACCCACTTAGGCGTGTTCATATTAGCTCTTTACCAAGTCATAAATTATCATATGTGTTTCAACTACAAATCTCACATAATTAACATATGCCCAAGTTCTAGATTACATGTCAGTTTTACATATGTCCAGTTCATACCAAATTTACATATGTTCAATTCATGCCTGTTTACATGTATGCCAAATTTATATATGCTTAATCTTAGACAATTTACATATATACCAAGTTTCATGCCTTTTTATGCATATATCAAGATTCATAGTTTACATGTTTACAAAGCTATGCCCAATTCACATAGATCAATTTTTAGCCAAATATATGTATCAATATTCTTGCCATATTTTACAAAGGTCAAGTTTCATGCCCAAATCCGATGATTCATGATATAGTTATCCCAAGATATAATCTTTTTGTTTCAATACAAGCCAGTTGGCCAAGTTCATAATACATGTTTATGCCAATTATAAAGTTTACAATCGCTTTCATGCTCAAATTCCCAAATCTACATATGCCTAATTAACATAAGCCCAATCTTTTGATTTAATTTACATAGATCCAATTGGTGTCGAACTCCATGTATATAATATTTATGCCAATTTTATCATAATAAGATTATACCAAACTTTACAGATCTACCCCAAACTTACAAATTAAATGATAATATCCAATTTCATGTTGCCAATTATTAATCATATCCATATAGGCAATAATCCCATATTTCCACCGTATACATCTCGTATGCGAATCGCGATTTTAGGCCAAGGTCCGAAGTTGACCAAGGTTCATCAAAAGAAAATAAATAGGGGAGGTAGAAATTTGCATAATAAATAGATCAGAGAGAGAAAAACAACATCATGATAGGCATAAAGATTAGAACTTGATGATAACATCATTACGAATCAAGAAAACTGTTGAATAAATCACAAACTTGTCATGAGAATAAAGGTAGACAAGCCTCAAAACTAAAGATTCAAAAAGCAAGAGGAATAGATCTGAATCGATAAACATACTTAGATTCAATTCCACTTTATTTCATGCCCATATTAAAATTAAATATTTAGATCTGAAAATAACTAGCACTTACAGAGAACGGCTAATGAATTAGGGAGTGAATTTGTCGTAGAAAGTTGCAGTGTCATTGATCTATCCTCTTGAATTTGTTGTAGAAGCATTGATCTTTGATTTGATTTGAGTTTGAACGCTTAAGCTTTAATTTGGAGACGGCGGCCATGGCTCAAGAGAGATTCCAGCAGCATTTAGGTGTAAGAATGATTTTTTATGAATTAGGTTAGGTCTTAGGGTGTTTTTATAGAAGTAGGAGATAATTTAGGCCCTTAGATAAACCCTAGAACAGATCTGAACCCTCAAAATCCATCACAGGCCATCAGAACAGAGCACAAGACCAAGCAGGTGCACCCAGGCCATCTTGGCCGGACCACCCAGGTCGACACCCATGTCGACTGGGCAGTCGACATGGGGGGGGGAGGGGGGTGGTGTCGACTGTGCAGTCGACACCCCTGTCGACTTGACCTGGGCGGGAATTTTCCCGCCCTGCCCCCTGCGTGTTTAAATTCGAATTTGGCTCTAGTTTTAAACTGTTTTGAACTTGAAATTTTCTAAAAACTTTGACGGGCCATAACTTGGTCATACGGACTCCGATTCTCGAAAACTTGGACTCTATTTCGCGTATTTTTCCGAGTCGAACGCAATGGCACAGCCTCTTTCCCTTGATTCAGATTTTAATATTTAACTCTGCCATGATTTCTTGTTTTAACATGTTATAAAATTCGGGTTGTTACACTCAAGCTCCAAAATGTATTACTAACAGACGAGTCATCCTCCCTATGGGGTTTCTAATAGAAATGGGATTGAGAATAGGACCGAGAGGATATACTTCAAAGATAGCATGCAAATTAGCTCTACAGGAAAAGAGGGATCAAGAATATACTCTTAAAAAGAAATATGATACGCGTATCTAATCTTCAATCTTCTGAGTTGCACTCCATTGTGCTTTCACTGTCTTTAACTTCACAATTTCGTAGCTTCTTAATTCTAGTTTCCAAAATATGAGTTGGAACCTATTTCACTGTTGCCTCTCGTTCCACTTTCACTTGTTCTTTTTCTAGTATACTCGGCTCAAACATAACTGCGTACTCATGGTTTCATGCAAGCTCTCCAAAATTCACTAGTGAATCTCTGATCTTGTTTACTTACTAGAAGGTATTCCACATAAATGAATCATCTCTTGAAAATAAACAAATGTCAACCATGTTGCCAAGTGTACTTACTAAGGTGATTTTCTATAATTCATGCATAAATGAACCATTCGCCATAGTGGTGAACACTACTCGAGTGGATCAATAAATGTATCAAGAGATTCTAGGTAACTAAGCATGGCAGAATCCTAAGACTTCGAGGGTATTACCGAGGCAAGTCAAGAGTCTAACTACCCTCTTTTCATACTCGAGAATGGTATCATTTCTGGATAACCACTCCATCCCTAGAAACAACCCATAGCCCAAAAAAAACATAAACATTACTTCTAAACTCAACACTTAGCATAGACATTCTCAAATCCAAACAAGTCATGAATAAATGAGCCGATTCACTAACAGGATTTGAGATAAAAATGAGATCCTCTACTACACTAGTACTAAGGTGCAGAGACTCAACTATCGAAGCAGAATTAAAAGGATGCGATGTACCAAAAACAAAGTTCTCACGGTATGATAGAAAAGAAAAGCTAAACTTTTAACAGAAACGTTACCACCTCTCTTAGGTATGCTAGTAGTGAGAGCATACAATTTCCCTCTCGACAATCTTATTCTTTTCCCTTGTCCTTGTCCTATAATACTTAATTACATGCCCCTTTTTACCATACTAAAGATATTCTCTCTTATCATGGGTTTTTATTATTCTTTCACTTGGCCTCTTTCCTTTCACTTTTTTTCCTCTTCGTGGATTAAGCCATATCATCCAGTTTCTCATGCTTAGACTTGTGTTCTTTATCCTCGTTCCTACTATCCTTGTATGGCTTGTTGAAAAGTTTCTCAAAAGCTACTTCCATCGCATGGCAACCCTACAAAGCTTGAAATAAGATTAGTCGCAAGTAAAACTCCTGCGGCTACAGATGGAGGTTGGACACTACTTTGCCCTCCGACATGTGTCGCATGCCTACAAACTATGGTGAAAAAGAAAGAGAGAAGAGACATAAGGAGAGAATCAAAAGATAGTGCATATGGCTTTGGGGAATATGCCTTTCGTAAAACAAAACTTTTCTTTAGAAAAATGCTTCTTTGTAAACGTTTTGAAAATAATTTCAGAAGGTTTTGTTAAAAGCTTTTGCCCAGTCTGGTAACCTTCTGCTCTGATACCAAATGTAACACCCCACATCCGTTAAGGTCACTCACAAAGGGAATGCCTTAACTTCAATGGAGCATTATGGGTACTAGAACAGAAATATTACAAGACAGACATATATAAAACAGCGGAAAGTAAAGTAAAAGTACTTCAAATCATTTATTAAATATAATTGTTTACAATAAAAGTCGATCAACTTCCAATACCCAATTACATAGCTAAAATATCTATCTTTCTCAAAAACAAAGAAGCATAAAAATAAACTGTAGTATTCCCCAAATAGGCAAAGCAAGCCATAGCCAAGAGAAATCCAAGCAGTACATGAAAGAGCCTTGGAGCTTGGTAAGATCCGAACTAAGCTGTATTCCCACCCTGCGAACCTGGGGGGGAAACGAAAGAAAAAGAGGCAAAACAAACAGGGTCAGTCATAAACACTGAGTAAGTCCTAGTGGCTTTTCAGCATAAAAACAGGTAAAGATAACATGGCATGAATAAACTGAAAGTAAAATAAGCATGACGTCAAGATAAGCTACAGGCACGATAACTAAGAATAACATCATAGGATTTCTGTCATGTATAACATTGCAAGGTTCCCATTCAAGATGAACTAAGTATAGTTTCGCAAGATTTCTATCAAGCATCGCAAGATTTCTATCAAGCATCGCAAGATTTCTCTCTTCGCCATTAAAACGATATCTATTTGCTCTGCACCACCTAACTAGTGTCCCAACTAGTAATCTATAAAATGATAAAAATCATAACGTGATCCCGATCCCCGAAATTAAGGTTGCTTTCACGTGTACATCTATTATTTATTACCTAGATCTAATCTAGGGTTTTCTATCGAGCGCTTCCTAGATTCAACCAGGATTTATGCCACCTAGGTCCAACCTAGGGATTATGCTACCTATTGAACACTTCTCGGATTTAGGGTTTATGCCACCTAGGTCCAACCTAGGGATTATGCTACCTATGTGTGTCATACGGCCCCCAATGATTATAGATACCTATGCTGGTCCCACCATGGGGTGTATCAAGACCCATGGTGGCGGCCTGACACAATTCTAGAATATATAGGTTATACTACTGGTGCCCCCAGTGCCCTGTTTGTCTGCTCCGAAGTGTGTGCACGCCCGCACTCCGTTCGAACCTACACTGTTGCACCCACCGCCCTCGCTTTGACTGCTTACAATCAGCCCAGTAATCATGCCCCACCCTACCTAGTTTCAGGGTACCATGATACATCTAGTGGGTTACTGCTGAAATGGGTCCCCGTTACTAGGGTTTCCTACTGGTTAAATTTGTGGACCTATATTTACTAGTATTACCCACCAACCCGATATGTACTTAACCCTCTCTGTCCATCACGTTAAGTCGGTTAAGTGTTTTCTCTTGTTTTACCTAACCCTACCACACATCATGTTATATCGGTTAAGTGTTGTTCCTTGTGTTACTTAACCCTACCGCAAGCCTTGTTATACTGGCTAATTGCTCTCCCTTGTATTAACTTAACCCCATCGCATGTCATATCATATTGGTTAAGTGTACATTGACTTAGCCCACCTACTTATCATGTTGTGACGGTTAAGTGTTACCCTCTGTTGTTACTTAACCTTACCACACATCACGTTATATTGGTTAAGTGCATGTTAACTTAACCACATCCACCAGTCATATTATAATGGTTAAGTTTTACCCTCGTGTGTTTACTTAACCCTACCACGCATCAGGTTATATCGATTGGGTGTTATCAACCTATTCAAGTTAGCCCAACCTATCCGCTAGTCATGTTATAACGGTAAAGTGTCATTAGCCTAGCCACGTTACTTAACCCACCCATTCATATCATATTGGTTGAGCCTACATTTATAAGTTTTACATGTTCTTAACTCATACAGGTTAGGTCCACATTTATATGTCAAATTTCCATGTCATCCCACCTAACCCTCTAACCATACCCACGTCTTATTATGGTTAGTATTCCTTAATTCATTCATTATGACGAACGAATCATGAACTCTCACATTAGACCGTGCATTTTGTGGCCACTGGATTTGCCGGGCGGTTCCGGGCAGATTTATACCACAAACTGGGTCTAACCTCGTGTCATAAACCGTTACGCCTACAATTTGGCCTTCGACCCCTCACATTAGACTGACACTTTGTGGCTACTGGATTTGCCGGGTGGTTTCTGGCAGATTTACACCACAAACTGAGTCTAATCTTGTGTCAATGGTTCATTAATGGTCGTATTCCACCCTAAACCCCAATATCAGTTCATGTGTTTAACATATAGAAATTTTCATGATTCACGTTTTTGCCCCAAAACGTATTCCCAAATTATTATCATAATTCACTATAAGGTTATGCTAAGTTATAGCCTTTTATTTACAATACATGCCAATTACCCCAAACCCAACTTAGGCGCGTTCATATTAACCTCTACTAAGTCATAAATTATCATATATGTTTCAACTCCAAATTTTACATAACTAACATATGCCCAAGTTCTAGATTACATGTAAATTTTACATATGCCCAATTCGTACCAAATTTACATTCGTTCAATTTATGTCGTTTTACACGTATGCCAATTTTTATGCCATTTTACCATATCAACTTCTTGCCAAAATTACATGTATCAAGTTTTATACCCAATAGACCCAAATCATGATTCATGATGTAGTTATCCCAAACTATAATCTTTTTATTACAATACATGTCCGTTGCCCAAGTTCATAATACATGTTTATGCCAATTATCAAGTTTACAATCGCTTTCACGTTCAAATTCCCAATTCTACATATGCCTAATTAACATAAACCCAATCTTTTGATTTAATTTACATAGTCCCAAACTCGAGATTTAATTTACATGCCAATTCAAAACTTGCAATTTCAATTATATTGACAATACCCAAATATCCAATTTCATGTTAATGGTAGTAATACCCAAATATCCCGTTTTTATGTTATGCCATCAATTCCACCAAACACATATATTCCACTAGGAAATATTCCAATATTTCCCCCGTATACCATCGCACGCATATCGTAGTTTAGGCCTAGGTCCGAAATTGACCTAGGTTCATCAAAAGAAAATAAATAGGGGAAGGTAGAATTTGGCATAAAAATAAGATTAGAGAGAAAAACATCATCACAGGCATGAAGATTACAACATAGTAATAATATCAATATGAATCAAGAAAACTGATTTACAACAGGCTGAATAGATCATAAACTAGACATGGGAATAAAGATAGACAAGTCTCAAAACTCAAGATCCAAGAAGCAACAGAAATAGATCGATAAACATACTTAAATCCAATTTCACTTCATCACATGCCCATATTATATTTAAATATTTTAATCTGAAAATAACTAGAACTTACAGGGCATGACTAACGAATTAAGAACTGAAACTATCATAGAACGTTGTAGTAGTGTTGATTTATTGTTTGAACCATTGTTGAATCTTTGTTCTTCGAATTGATTTGAGTTTTAATGCTTAAGTTTTAATTTGGGGGCGGCAGCCAAGGTTCAAGAGGGAGTTCAGTAGCATAATAGTGTAAGAATGATTTGATATGAATTAGGTTAGGTCTAAGGGTGTTTTTATAGGTGTAGCAACTAGTTTAGGCCCTTAGATTAACCTTAGAATCAATCCGGACCATCAAAACACCTCTAAGGCTTCAAAAATGAGTTCTGGGTCAAAACAGGTCGACCTGTAAGGGGGGAGGTCGACCATATGGTCGACTGGAGGGTAGGTCAACCCTATGGTCCACCTGGGGGGGGTAGGTCGACCCTATGGTCGACCCCCTGGTCTAGCGCTGCTTGAAAACTGCTGAAACTTGTACAGGCCATAACTTCTTCATTCGGACTCCGATTTTCGAAAACTCGGACTCTATTTCATGTAAAATTTCGAGAAGAACGCAATGGCGTAACCCATTTCCCCTGATTCTGAATTTAAAATTTAATTCTGCCTTGATTTCTTGTTTTAATATGTTATAAAAATACGGATTGTTACACTTTCTGGTATCAAAACGTTGACCCCACACTATGTAGGGTTCCAGGCACGCTTACTGAACTAATTATAAGCAGTTCATTCTGATAATGGAGAGGGGTGTTGATGGCGCATTCCAACTGGGTCATGTGCGTGCATGGATCGGGTCTGCTTTGAGGATGTAAGACATCGTGACATCTGCAAATTGGTCTATGCCAATAGATTGCCACTTTAGGGAGTGATACACCCTACTGTGGGGCCAACACAGGGTGTTTACTTATTAGGGAGCCGATCGCTTGGGGTAGGACTTAGGGTACACTTAGTTCTGTCTATTTCTGTTGGTACCGTCTGTATCTATTGGGTGGTAACACCTGTCTGTTTCTGCGTGGTACCGTCTGTTGGGGTGGTAAAGGCCCATTACTAGTGTATACCTAATTCTAACATTCTGTTTCCGTAGGGATTATTCTGTTTCTATCTTTGATCCCGTTTCCGATTCAGTTTCCGTACCTTCTGTCTATGAGGTGGTAAAGGCCCATTTGGGTGGTAAAGGCCTATTATTAGTATTCTGTTTCTGTACCTTCTGTCTATTTGGGTAGTAAAGGCCCATTACTAGCATTTCTATTTCTGTAGAGATTATTCTGTTTCCGTTTCTGTTTCGGTTTAGATATTAGGGTAACACCTAATCCTGTTATACTAGTATTAGTGCAGAGAAGTGAAAAACTTAGCTTAGCTTATATCATTCTGTTCCTTCCATTAACTTGCTATTTCTGTTACGGTTATCTCTCATCCAGTTTTACTTACATGTCATGATGCTATTTTCTGTTTATATGCTGAAAGTCACTGGACTCACTAGACTTATGTTTGACCTAGTTTGTTTCGCCTCTTTTCTTTCCATTCCCTCCCCGCCAAGTTTTCAGGGTGGAAACATAGGAGCTTGATTCAGATTCTCTCTGCTTGAAGTGTTTGAAGTATTGCTTGGCTTTGGCTCTATTTTTCCATGGCAGTTTACATTGGGGATTATGGCTTTAAAACTATGCATTCTGAAGGCTTTTGTACAAAACCGATATTTATGTGCTTGAATTCCGATATTGTGATTTTGAAAGATGTAACCAAACTTATTTTTGTTTTTGTTGTAATAAAGTTATAAAATTTTCAAGTACTACTTTATCTGTCTTGTAAATTTTTGTTCTGTCTACTAAAAACACTCTACCAAAGTTAAGGCATTCCCTTTGCGAGTGACCTTAACGAAGGTGGGGTGTTACATAAACCCTAATTCCGAAATCTCTTAAGCTCCTTTAAATCTTCGAATCTATTTGCTAGGTGGGTTAATAATTTCACATCAATTGATGTTTCCATGTTTTGCTTACTAATTTCCCATGCTCTCTCGTTGCTGCTTGAACACGAATTGATTGACGATGCTTTGGGTTCTCATCTCGCCTCTTTCTTTGTTGGTGGAGCCTTTTTCACCAAATCGAGGTGTGTCGGAGCCGATGAACTCGGTCATAATGTCGCGTATGATTGTTTGTGGATGGGACATGGATTTTGATGAGTTATGGATGGAGATAATGAGCCTTTGAGTGGGTATAAGAGGAAGAGGGATGACGAGTCTGGAGAAGAAGGAGCGGATCGGTTCTGTACCATGTAGTTTAATTAAATCATTAAGAAACTTTTGTGACCTCGGTTCAGATCGGGATAGCCTAGATGGGGGTAAATCCTAGAATCGCATGAAGGAAGGGGAAATAAATTTAAAGACATGACGATGGTTCGATTCGGCGCCAACTAGCTCAAACTGTGATTTCTTCTCCAAGATCCGTCCGATTCGAACCCCACTGTGCTCGGGTTCCGATCCGATCCATGTACAACATAGATATCTGAACCAAGCCATTGGTGTTGATCCAAAAAATCTGAATCGACCCGTACTCTAGAGATGCACCCGAATCGCTCCACAGCAATGCTTATATGCTTCAACGGACTTAATCAAAATTCGATACATATTGTAATTTCTTGGACAGTTAGGATAGATCCTTTTCAACTGAAATCTTTTGAACTGTTGGCAAATAAATAGCTGCCTTGCTCATCTTTGCATCGCCTTCTTGTATACAATTATCTTGCACAATTGCATACGCACTTGTGCACTTTATCTCACATACATGCACGGGTGAACACGGGCAACTTTGCTCTACTCCCACTATTGCTTCTTCAATAGCTTAACAACCATGGCAGAAAGACGCTCATCTAGACTAGCAGAAAGGAGTGACGCTGCTAGATCATCTGAAAATCCACCTGTCGAGGATGTATCTTCCACCTCAGATTCAGGATGGAATAGTGAAGGCTCAGACTACAAGATGGAAGTTCATAATAGTGAAGCATCTTTTGGAGGTGATGTCTCTCTCGGTGAGGACGAAGAAGGAGGGGTAGGAGATAGCCGTGCTCCCGACGAATTCAGGGATGCAGTTATCTTGGAATCGCCTAAAGACTCGGTCAAATCGACAATTGATGATGACAGACTTTCCAGGATATGTTTAAAACACGGGATTCTCCGAAGAGATACCGAGGTGCCATCCAAAACAGATCATCCTCATAATCCATCGGAGGGGTATATGGCCATTACCAGATTAATGTGTCTAGTCGGAGCAATTCCTCCCTTTCCACCATTCGTCATAAACTTTTTGAGACAACTGCAGATTGCTCCAATGCAACTTCATCCTAACTCTTACGCTTATTTGTATACCCTATACATAGCATACCAAGAAATTCTAGGTGAGGAACTCACCTTCTAAGATGTTCATTTCTTTTACAATTTCAAGCATCGGATCAATGAGACTCCGTCTTTTGTGTATTTCGAATCGGTGCCAAAAAGGAAAATTATCCTGGTTCTATTTAGCAGTAAAGCTGGAGATCCGAAGCCTGAATGGTTTTACATTAGACAACAGCTGGCGTGCGCCAGAAGGTGGCTCAAGTCGAGTAAGGACATCCAATGCAATTTGATCTCTTGAACCGGCTACTCAACGGTGATCAAGAATTCTTGACCATCAAAGAGTGTTTGGTGGATGAATATCTTTATAGGCATCGTTTTGTTGCTATAACTCGTAGCATAGGGCATGGAGAAGGCCTTTTTTGTACATACCCCCAGTTGATATTATTCCTGAGGTAAGAGATAGCTCGAAAAATCCAACGGTACCCCTTAGGAACTCTCCTTCTCCTCCTTCGACTCAGGATGATGAACTGGCGAACATAGCTGAAAAGGACAGAGATAAATATATCACTCCTGAAGATGTAGCTACCATTGAAAGGCCAATTTATCCAAAGGAGTTACCATCAGTCGTTCTTTTAGGGGATAATACTACAATTGATAACTCCATATATCGGGATTTAGGAAATCTTCCCTTTCCCGAGACCTTTTATACTGCAGATGACTTTGCGACTAATCCTCTTGATTTCACTTCTGAAGAAGAAGTTACTCTAGTAAAGTCCAAGGAGACTACTCATACTGGCCTTAGTCCGGGCTCTGGTCTGTCTGGAGGTAATCACCACTTTAGGAACCACACTGCACTCTAGTACCGCACGTAACAGCACTTGAGTTTTATGTTAATGTTGACTCTAATATTCCTTTATTTCTTCTTATAGGTCAAATGGGGAGGCATCGATATCATATGCGAGATGATCGTTCGAGTATGCCGCCAATAAATCCCGACGAGAAGCATGATCGGCATGAGAGTGGGGGTAGAGACGGCAGGAGGGATCGACTTCCAAAGCCTTATCGACATTCCCGTTCTCGATCC
This sequence comes from Allium sativum, assembly GCA_030737875.1. Taxonomy (NCBI): domain Eukaryota; kingdom Viridiplantae; phylum Streptophyta; class Magnoliopsida; order Asparagales; family Amaryllidaceae; genus Allium; species Allium sativum. Next base: position 199,190,346 of record CM060911.1, read on the forward strand.
CCACACCACAAAGGTTCAAACAAACATAAGAGTTATCCTTCACATCATGAGAAAGATAAGTACAACGTTAAGCCTCTTGCTCCATCTAAGGGCACAATTCCTCAAGATGTTACCTCAAGAAAGGTTCCTGATCCAAAAGGGAAGCAAACCAAAATCGGGGAAGGATGCATGAAAGAAACGACCCACTGCGATGTTATCTCGTCGCACTGTTGACATAACTACCACAAGGCTGGTTATTATCAATGACAAGAACCAGGCTAGACTGGAAGTTCTAAGGCAGCAATTTCCTAAACACTATTTCGGACACATGCACTTTGTACCAAAACTCCAATCGGTAAAATCTGATTGGGCTAACGATGTCATGGCTACTATAGATTTCATGGATGAACAATATAAAGAGATGAAGAAGTATGCAAAAACTCTCTCTAAAATCATTTGTGATCTGATGGCAGACGTAAAAACCATGGCCGGCGCTGCTGAGTAGGATGCGAGGACCATCGAAAGCTCTGAGAAAGTTATGGAGGATGCCCAAGCTAAGCTTGCTCTTACAACGCAATGCAGATAACTATGAGAAGCAGCTCGAGGAAATACAAAAGCACTACCATTCCGAGCTTGAATCTCATAGTCAGTAGCGGACAGATTTAAAGAAGCAGGCCAAGGATGCCAAATCTGAGAATACTCGTCTTGCTTAAGAGAAGGCATATTTAGCCAAAAAGAATGCAGAGCTTGAGACTAAGTTATTGGAAGCTGAGATAAGGCCGACTCTTGCTGAAGGAAATGTAAATACGGCTTTGCAGCAAGTTGAGGAAGTCAAGGAACAACTGAAAGACGCTCAAAAGGAGATTGACAAGAGTGGTGAAACCATGGTCGGATTCTTTGCTCAAGTGATCCGTCACCGAAACCTTGCTTAGCTTAAGAACTATCCCACTCCCCTTGTGTATGCATGGGACCGACTGGTCGAATGGGAGAAAGAAAAACTCGGAGTGGATTCGATTGACGAAAATAAGCTTATGGAAACATAGCTTAGGGGGAAGGAACCAATGCGCTTGGCCAAAGCACATAGACTTATTACTGCTACCATGGCGGAAGAGAAGCGTCAGGCCAAAGGAAAAAATACCATCGAAGTCGGCTCCTCTTCTGCTACAACTGAGGTCATTGGAGTAGAGGGATATGACCCGAAAAGGCCAGGAATTCCTTAGGCTTCTCTTTTGTCTCCTATAACCGAGTCTACCTCCGACGTTACTGCCACTCTAGTCAAGAAGTCTACTGAAAGTATTTCTACCTTTTCACCTTAATTCATCAAAGCTATTTGAACCTTTGGTCATATTATCGGATAGACTATTGAAGACCCCATGTTTTCTCCTGAGTTAATAACTGTTGCTTCTCGCTTTGTAGGTACTAAGCCAGTTGAAAGGGCCGACGATTCGCAAAAGACATCTTCGGGTAAAAAGTCTACTGAAGAGACCCATGAGAAACATGATAAATTCGCTGCTACAGAACCTAGGAAGGGTGACATGGGCGAGGAGAGAGGAGGTTGTCGACAAGGCCCCCGCACCACCTAACACCGAAACTCCTCATGATGATGAAACAATAGCTGCTTTGAAAGATGACGGTGGTAATGATGGGCATGATGAAGACCCCGATGTTACTATAACTGGGGATACAGGGAATGTCGATGATCTGACTTTGGCCGAGATGAAGGCCAAGCAAGATAAGCGTGTGCAGTTGAAAGTTAAGGAGATAGATCCTGAAAATCTTAAACCTCTTGCGATAGTACATCCTGGGTCAAGGTTAGTCGTTAAACTTTTAACTAGATCGATCACTGAGGAACTTGCTAAAAAATCTTCTATTGATCCCAGTGTCACTGTCCCGGGGAAGAAGAAACTGAACCGTATTTTCACTGAGACTGAGAAAGAAGAGAAGGAAAATCTCAAGGATGACAAGAAGGCAAAGTCTACTCCGAAGTCCAAGTGAAAAAGCATTTTGTCTTTTGTTTTGATATTCCACTAGTCCGTTATTGTTGTAGCGAGCGTAGCCCTTGCATCTTTTGCTTAGTCTTTCTGTATAAACTCACATATTTATGAATAAAGTTGTTTGTTCCCTGCAATGTCAAATATTGGTGAATTCATCATTTAAGTAAAAATGCAGATAAACAACTTATCATATCACAACTATATAATAAAGTCATGATAAAGGAAACATGTGTATGTATATGCCCCCAGTCAATCTTGAATAGATTGATTAACTAAGGCTTATGCGAGATTGATTAAATTCAACATCCAGTTGCCCCCGACTCTCTGGCGGGGATAAATTTCTTTTGTCATTGATGCTTATTCTTCTAGCGTCTTTATACTCTCCTGTCTCATAATCAGGTTAGAGTACTATTGAGGCGGTCTCTTATCGTGGTGCACCTTCACGCCTCACGGGACGTCGTCTTCTCGTCCTTTATACTCTCTCTCGACTCGTGAGAGTTAGAGTTAGGAATGTCATCTTCCCATTCCTTCTATCTTATTATGCAAACGGTTATTTTGTTTGCTCCTGCACATGAATTGTCTCCAATTTTTCAAGTCTAATTTAATGTTTTGTGTTTCATAGTCATGATATAATAATCATTGAAGATAGAAATAATGTAGGAAAGTAAATGACACACGATATTTTTATAGTGGTTCAGCTAAATCGTAACCTACGTCCACTTCATAATCCTTTATTCGGATAAATAGACTTTTTAAGGAAAGTCATGCCTTTTTACATAGTCTATAAAAACAAAAGGAAAACATTGCATATTTAGCCCAGATATCGCCGCAAGTGCTGAGCATTCCAAGCTCTGGGAATCTCCTCGCCATCCACGGTCGTTAATTAGCTTGAAGGCTCCTGTATCAAGCTTCCGTTGGATGGTATATGGTCCTTCCTACTTTGGACCCAATTGGGTTAAAGGCGGGAAGATTCATTTTAACACTAAGTCCCCTGGTTCGAAAGTCCTAAAGCGAACTTTTCAGTTATAATAACATGCTACTTGGTGTCGATATCTTGAGGCGCGCAAGTCAGCTTCATCTCTTTTTTCTTCAACCATGTCAAGAGACTCTAGGAGGAGTGCTCTATTCGTCACTGGGTCACAGTATGTTACCCTATGAGAGGGGACTTCGAGTTCCACCGGGATCACTGCCTCCGATATGAAAGAGAGTGAGCAGGGAGTATGGCCAGTTGTCGTCTTAAATGTTGTTCTGTAGGCCCAAAAAGCTAGCGGCAGGTCATCCCCCACTTGGCTTTGGCTCGTTCTAACCGGTTCTTAAGAATGGATTTAATAACTTTTTTTATCGCCTCAACTTGCCCATTTGTATGTGGGTGAGCTACAGCGGTATACCTTTTGTTGATCTTGTATTTCTGACAAAAGTCTCTGAATTCGGCGTTTCCGAACTATGTCCCATTATCAGTTATAATGGTCTTCGGTATTTAAATCGGCAGATAATGTTTCTGACCATAAAGCTTATCACCTTCCTTAGCGTTGTAACACCCCGTATTTTCTGTGAACATAAGAATGACAAACTAGAGAATAATTAAATTGTAACAAAATAATTAAGGGAAACGGGTTATGCCATTGCGTTCGTCTCGAAATTCTGCTTGGAATAGAGTCCAAGTTTGCATAAATCGGACTTCGTATGAAGAAGATATGGCCTTCGGAACTTTCAATAAAAACCAACCCAAAATTCAAAAATTCAGATTTTGAAATTCAAAACAGACACCCGGGCTGGGCGGGAAAATTCCTGCCCAGGACTAGGGTTGACCCGGGGGTCGACCTGGGTAAACAGGTCGACACTAGGGTCGACCTTAGGGTCGACCTCCCTGCTCCCCCCCCCCTTTTCCATATCTGGAGGCAGATCCATTTTTCTGCACCTGGACGCCTTTCTGACCGGATTCGTGAGCTCAAACCTATTTAAACACCCCTAAACCTAGCTTTCTCTCCACACAATTTCATTCTGCCTATACTCTGCCTCTATTATAATTAAAAATAAAAATGACGTCGCTACTCTGCTAGAATCAAAACTAGAACTAGTGCATCTTCTTCCAATCTGAATAGAGAGAACAACTATTTTCTAATCTAATCGATAGTCTACGCCAAAGGAGCGCTATTCAGTGTCAGAGTACATATCCCGGAAATCAAGAATCGTTCCCTTTTTGTGAGTACAGTTATTTTCAGATATGAAATTTAATTATTATCTTGACATTTTTGTGGATCTGGATCTGAGGTTATGCATGCTTTTCTGTGGATCTATCTTCTTAATATTATTGTGACTGTTATGTATCTGTTCCCTCTTTTCTTCCTTTTTGTTTATAGCCAGGCTACCACGAGCCTGCGCCAAATCTCATAAGATATTAACACACGAACGCTAAATTTTGGGACAAATAATGGATAATGCATAATTGGACATGAATGATCTTTGACTGATTTGAGAAATGGACATATGTTGTAAATTAGATCTAGATCTGTGCATACTCTGTAATTTGGAAGAAGAGGAATCATTGAATGATAACATATGACTTGAAACTTGGGGACATAATGCATATAAAAGTTAAGATCTGATTTTGAGAGGGTATAATTTAAAGATCTATATTTTTGGATTCATGACTTGAAAAAGGAATATGTGACTTAGGCGTAGAGACCTATATTATAATAGGATAACTATCAATATGAATATGCCTAAAAGTAGATTTTTGGATATTTCACATTAAAGGCTATAATTTGGCATAACTCATATGGTATATCATGATATGGGGCTTTTAGAGAATATTCTGTACTGTGCAAAGTTTAACTAAAAATTTGGGTATATGTTGTATTTTGAATTATGACCATGATTTAGTCATGTAATTTAGGCTTAATTTATGATTAGGCAAGATATGTAAATAGAATTTTAGAAATGTTTAATCTATTGAATTGCCTAATCTGCTAAATCTATTATCTGCTAAATCTATTGAATTGCCTAATCTGCTAAATCTGTTGAATTGCCTAATCTGCTAAATCTGTTATCTGCTAAATCTATTGAATTGCCTAATCTGCTAAATCTGTTGAATTGCCTAATCTGCTAAATCTGTTAAATCACCTAATCTTCTTGATCCGTTATCTATTGAATTGCCTAATCTTTTGAAAGCTAAATAATTGTAATTTGGGTATGAAAATCTGTAGGCTCGATCTCAGAATGAGTAAAACATGGAAATTTGATTAATCTACTGTAACCTGTAAGAAGTTTAATCTGTAAATGGACATAATTAGTCTGATATCTGTATAATCTGTATTGGAATAAATTGGCTATGAGACAAGGTTAGAGTCTATTTGCGGTAGAAGCCTGCCCAGAACCAACAGGCTTAACTAGCAATAGCAAACTGTCAGTCTAATGTAAGAGGTCGTAGGTATAACTAAAATATGCTTAGACACGAGGTTAGGTCTGGCTTGTGGCAGAAGTCTGCCCAGAACCGCCCGGCACATCCAGCGGCCACAAGCTACCGACCTAATGTGAGAGGTCTATGCATTAATATTTGATTAATGCAAATTTAAGAGAAATGTGGTGTCTAAAAATGTGTTGGGAGGAGAGGGTTAAACCAACTGGACTGATGAATCTAATAAACCCATTTCATGAATCTGTAGGCCCAATACAAAGTTAGACAATCGTAAGTCTTTTAAAACTGAACATCGGATCCGTTAGTCTGAAAACTTGTTAACTTGATTGTCTAATATGTGAACTAGTAAATCTGAACTCTGTATGTCTGAAACTTGTAAACAAGTTAATCTGAAATTTTTTAGCCTAGGGACACAAGGTTAGGAGGGGAAATACTTGTGTCATATGTTGTTTGGGACCCATATTAGTCAGTAACCCTTTCTGGTATCAAAAACTTTGACCCCACGCTATGTAGGGGTTCGGGCACACTTACTGAACTAATTATAAGCGGTTCATTCTGATAATGGCGAGCGGTGTTGAAGGTGCGTTCCAACAGGGTTATGTGCGTGCATGGATCTGGTCTACTCTGAGGATGTAAGACACTGTGACATCTGTAAATAGGTCTATGCCAATAGGTTGCCACTTTAGGGAGTGATACACCCTACTGTGGGGCCGACATAGGGTATTTATGTATTAGGGAGCCAATCGCTTAGGGTAGGACTTAGGGTACACTTAGTTCTGTCTATTTTTGTTAGTACCATCCGTTTCTGTTGTGTGGTAACACCTGTCTGTTTCTGCATGGTACTATCTGTTGGGGGTGGTAAAGGCCCATTACTAGTGTACACCTAATTCTAACATTCTATTTCTGTAGGGATTATTCTGTTTCTGTCTCTGATTCCGTTTCCGATTCTGTTTCTGTACCTTCTGTCTGTTGCGGTGGTAAAGGCCCATTATTAATATTCTTCTTTTGTACCTTTTGTCTGTTGGGGTGGTGAAGGCACATTACTAGCATTCTGTTTCTGCATAGATTATTCTATTTCGATTCTGTTTCAGTTTAGACATTAGGGTAACACCTAACCTTGTTGTACTAGTATTAGTGCAGAGAAGTAAGATTTAAGTAAGGAACATAACTTGGTTTACATCATTCTGTTTCTTCTGTTAACTTAAAGTATATTTGTTATTCCTGTTGATGTAATCCCTCATCCAAATTTATTTACATGTCATGACAATATTATCTGTTTATATGCTGGAAGTCACTGGACTCGCCAAACTTTATGTCTGACCTTGTTTGTTTTCGCCCCTTTTCTTTTCGTTTCCCCCTCCTCCCCCCCCCCCAAGATGCTCAGGGTGGAAACATAAGAGCTTGATTCCGATTCTCTCTGCTTAAAGTCCTTGGAGTATTGCTTGGCTTTGACTCTATCTTTTCATGGCAGTGTATATTGGGGATTATGGCTTTGAAACTTTACATTCTGAAGGATTTTGTATAAGACTGATAATTGTGTACCTGAGTTTCGGTATTGTGATTTAGAAAAATGTGACCAAACTTATTTCTGTTTCTGCTGTAATAAAGTTATAATTTTTTTCAGGTACTACTTATCTATCTTATAATATTCTATTCTGTCTACTAAAGCGCTTTACTAAAGTTAAGGAATTCCCTTTGCGAGTGACCTTAACGGAGGTGGGGTGTTACACTTGGTATCAGAGCTGAAGGTTACCAGATTATTTTCAAAAAGGTTTAAAAAGGAAGTATTTTCAAAAGTAGAGTTTATTTTGAAAAACATAATCCCCAAAGCCATATGCCTATCTTTCTATCCTTTGTTTCAAATCTTTCCTTTTCTTTCGTTTCAGCATGTCTGGGGATCTTAACCTTCCGGAGGGCATACCGATACCTGGCCGGTTCAGGAGGTACCTAAAAGCTAGGGCTAATGATGCAGGCCCAGTAGACGTCCCTCCTCCCCTAGCTGCAGCGGTTCCTCCTCCTCCTCTGTGCGTGAATACTTTCCCAAAGATATGTAGAGACTTTCGAGCCTTGGGTGGGAAGAACTTTAACGGAACTGAATCCTTTGTGGAGGCAAGGAACTGGCTCAAAGAAACTGAGGATTTGTTCGTTATCTTCGAGGTGGACGATAGGCAGAAGATACAGTTGGCGATATGGTTGCTTAAGGACGAAGCTTTTTTTTGGTGAGAGGTCACAAATGGAGAGCGTCCGGTAGAGACATGGATGGATTTTAGGCACAGGTTCGAGATGAAATTTCTCTCACAAGCGGAAGAGAGTCTATACGTAGAGAGGTTCTTGGCGTTGAAGCAGGGGAATTTATCAGTGAGAGAGTACGTCAACAAGTTTAATCAGTTGGCGAGATTCGTCTTAGATTTGGTAAGTACACCACATAAGAAGGCACTAAGGTTTGCTAAAGGTTTGAACGAGCCGCTACACGGATTGGCAATGTCCCACATTCCTATGGGGGCTACCTTCGAGAAATTAGTTGACAAGGCATTGATGCATAAAGAGGAAACCAAAAGTGAGAAGAAAGAAGAAAAGCTTAAAGGACCACAGAACAAGAAGGTGGGGCCCAAAAAGAAAACACAAAATAAGGATGAGAATTCTGAAGACAAGAAGGAGAAGAAGTGCTTTACTGGTGGAAGCTCGACCCATCTGAACAAGGATTGCAGAAAGAGGAAGGGCACCTACTTTAACTGTGGTGAGATGGGACACTTCACTAGGGACTGCTCGAAGAAACGAGGGCAAGGGCAGAGGATAGGTCCTACTTCTAGAGGGCAGGCGAATACCCTCGAGGCTGGTGGATAGGATAAAAATAGGAAAACTTTCTATATAAGGTTTAATTTCCTTATCTAATTTTTGAGTTAAAACTCTTTCTAATTCTGGCATTTTGATTCTGTAATTGATACTCTGCACTTTAATACTAGTCTTATTTCTGATCATGCTGTAGGCTTAGACCCATAAGGGTTATGACTCATCTATTTGTGATAAGTTGGGGTTTGAGGGTATCTGTGTTGGGTGTTAAGTTGACTATGACGCATACATTCTCGGTTTTTATCATGCTTAGTTTCCTAAGAATCATTTGTAATCCGATCTGTACCAGTAGTTTGTAAGTATTTGAATATTTCTGATAAGGGTAGGAGTTTTTACTCGAAGCGTGAAGTAGATTTCCAATTTTGACATTGTTTAATGGAAGTAATTCTCTGAGTGTCAATCTGATGTTGATTTCGGTCTTCAGGGTCGATACTTAGGGATTTATTTAAACGACGCCTAATGGGAACAGAACTTTTATTTTAATTGTACTTGCTTCTATCACTCGGCTGTATCCTATCGATCGAGTCTTCGACCTTTAGGTAGAAACTAATGGGTGTAAACATGTGTTTGAGATATGTTATGTTTGATGGTTGCGAGCGGATGCAAGTGGTTGCTCATGCATGCATATACACACATTAGGCACTAGATCGGCTCAATAACACTTTCATACTACATATGGATGTGTGTGCATTTTTCAATTTTTGTGGATGCAAAATGATTGACTCATCATATGGATCTTGCATTTGGATGAATGGTTATGCACTCATATAGGAATGAAGCGTATCAAATAGGATTTTTTGCATACATAATTGGACTCATGGCACTAACATAATTCGCATTAAGGAGGTTAATTGAATCAATAGATCGCTGATCTTTGCATTTGATAAGAGACATATACAGACACTTTTTCATATGTTCATACAACATTAGAAGTTTCTAAGGACAATGGATGCTTGTGGATGATGGTTGAGTAGATGGGTGATTGGACGACAGGACACATTTTTCTTAACTTGAAGATTTGGGGACAAAATCCTTTAAGGAGGGGAGAATTTAACACCCCGTATTTTCTGTGAACATAAGAATGACAAACCAGAGAATAATTAAATTATAACAAAATAATTAAGGGAAATGGGTTATGCCATTGCATTCGTCTCGAAATTTTGCTTGGAATAGAGTCCAAGTTTGCGTAAATGGGACTCCGTATGAAGAAGATATGGCCTTCAGAAGTTTCAATAAAAACCAACCCAAAATTCAAAAATTCAGATTTCGAAATTCAAAATAGACACCCGGGCTGGAAGGGAAAATTCCAGCCCAGGACCCAGGTCGACACTAGGGTCGACCTGGGTAAATAGGTCGACACTAGGGTTAACCTTAGGGTCGACCTCCCCCCCTTTCCCAGATCTGGAGATAGATCCAATTTTCTGCACCTGGACGCCTTTCTGACCGGATTCGTGAGCTCTAACCTATTTAAACACCCCCAAACCTAGCTTTCTCTCAACACAATTTCATTCTGTCTATACTCTGCCTTTATTCTAATTAAAAATAAAAATGGCGTCGTTACTCTGCTAGAATCAAAACTAGAACTAGTGCATCTTCTTCCAATATGAATAGAGAGAACAACTATTTTCTAATCTGATCGATAGTCTACGCCAAAGGAGCGCTATTCAGTGTCAGGATACAGATCCCGGAAATCAAGAATCGTTCCCTTTTTGTGAGTACAGTTATTTTTAGATATGAAATTTAATTATTATCTTGACATTTTTGTGGATCTGGATCTGAGGTTATGCATGCTTTTCTGTGGATCTATCTTGTTAATATTATTGTGACTGTTATGTATCTGTTCCCTCTTTTCTTCCTTTATGTTTATAGCCAGGCTACCACGAGCCTGCGCCAAATCTCATAAGAGATTAACGCACGAACACTAAATTTTGGAAAAAATAATGGATAATGCATAATTGGACATGACCGATCTTTGATTGATTTGAGAAATAGACATATGTTGTAAATAGATCTAGATCTGTGCATACTCTGTAATTTGGAAGAAGAGGAATCATTGAATGATAACACATGACTTGAAACATGAGGACATACATATAAAAGTTAAGATCTGATTTTGAGAGGATATAATTTAAAGATCTAGATTATTGGATTCATGACTTGAAAAAGGAATATGTGACTTAGGCGTAGAGACCTATATTATAATAGGATAACTATCAATGTGAATACGCCTAAAAGTAGATTTTTGGATATTTGGCATTAAGGGCTATAATTTGGCATAATTCATATGGTATATCATGATTTGGGGCTTTTAGAGAATATTTTGTACTGTGCAAAGTTTAACTAAAAATTTGGGCATATGTTGTATTATGAATTATGACCATGATCTAGGCATGAAAGTTTAGGCTTAATTTATGATTAGGCAAGATACGTAAATAGAATTTTAGAAATGTTTAATATATTGAATTGCCTAATCTGTTATCTGCTAAATCTATTGAATTGCCTAATCTGCTAAATTTGTTATCTGCTAAATCTGTTTAATTGCCTAATCTGCTAAATCTGTTATCTGCTAAATCTGCTGAATCGCCTAATCTGCTAAATATGTTGAATCGCCTAATCTGCTAAATCTGTTATCTGCTAAATCTGTTGAATTGCCTAATCTGCTAAATCTGTTGAATTTCCTAATCTGCTAAATCTGTTATCTGCTAAATCTGTTGAATCGCCTAATCTGCTAGATCTGTTATCTGTTGAATTGCCTAATCTGTTGAAAGCTAAATAGTTGTAATTTGGTTATGAAAATCCATAGGCTCGATCTAAGATTGAGTAAAACATGGAAATTTGATTAATCTGTTGTAACCTATAAAGAAGTTTAATCTGTTAAATGGACATAATTAGTCTGATATCTGTATAATCTGTATTGGAATAAATTGGCTATGACACGAGGTTAGACTCTGTTTGCGGTAGAAGCCTGCTCGGAACCAACCGGCTTAACAAGCAACAGCAAACTGTCAGTCTAATGTGAGAGGTCGTAGGTATAACTAAAATATGCTTAGACACGAGGTTAGGTCTAGCTTGTGGCAGAAGTCTACCCGGAACCGCCCAGCACATCCAGCGGCCACATGCTATTGACCTAATGTGAGAGGTCTATGCATTAATATTTAATTAATGTAAATTTAAGAGAAATGTGGTGTCTAAAAACATGCTGAGTGGATAGGGTTAAACCAACTGGACTTATGAATCTAATAAACTCGTTTCATGAATCTGTAGGCCCAATACAAAGTTTGACAATCTGTAAGTCTATTAAAACTGTACATCTGATCCGTTAGTCTGAAAACTTGTTAACTTGATTGTTTGATCTATGAACTAGTAAATCTGAACTCTATATGTCTGAAACTTGTAAACAAGTTAATCTGAAATCTGTTAGCCTGGGGACACAAGGTTAGGAGGGGAAATACTTGTGTCATCTGTTGTTTGGGACCCATATTAGTCAGTAACCATTTCTGGTATTAAAAACTTTGACCCCACACTATGTAGGGGTCCGGGTACGCTTACTGAACTAATTATAAGCTGTTCATTCTGATAATGGCGAGGGGTGTTGATGGTGCGTTCCAACCGAGTCATGTGCGTGCATGGATCCGGTCTGCTCTGAGGATGTAAGACACCGTGACATCTGTAAATATGTCATGCCATTAGGTTGCCGCTTTAGGGAGTGATACACCCTACTGTGGGGCCAACACAGGGTATTTATGTATTAGGGAGCAGATCGCTTGGGTAGGACTTAGGGTACACTTAGTTCTATCTGTTTCTGTTGGTACCGTCTGTTTCTGTTGGGTTGTAACACCTGTCTATTTCTGCGTGGTATTGTCTGTTGGAGGTGGTAAAGGCCCATTACTAGTGTACATCTAATTCTATCATTCTGTTTCCGTAGGGATTATTCTGTTTCTGTCTCTGATTCTGTTTCCGATTCTGTTTCTGTACCTTCTCTCTGTTGGGGTGGTAAAGGCCCATTATTAGTATTCTGTTTCCGTACCTTCTCTCTGTTGGGGTGGTAAAGGCCCATTATTAGTATTCTGCTGCTATACCTTCTGTCTGTTGGGGTGGTGAAGGCCCATTACTAGCATTCTGTTTCTATATAGATTATTCTGTTTCGATTCTGTTTCAGTTTAGACATTAGGGTAACACCTAACCCTGTTATACTAGTATTAGTGCAGAGAAGTAAGATGTGAGCAAGGAACATAACTTGGTTTACATCATTCTGTTTCTTCTGTTAACTTAAAGTATATCGGTTATTCTTATTGATGTAATCTCTCATCCAGCTTTATTTACATGTCATGACAATATTCTCTGTTTATATGCTGGAAGTCACTGGACTCGGCAGACTTTATGTCTGACCTCATTTGTTTTCGCCCCTTTTCTTTTCGTCCCCCCCCCCTAAGGTGCTCATGGTGGAAACATAGGAGCTTGATTATGATTCTCTCTGCTTGAAGCGCTTGGAGTATTGCTTGGCTTTGACTCTATCTTTTCATGGCAGTTTATGTTGGTGATTATGCCTTTGAAACTTTACATTCTGAAGAATTTTGTATAAGACTGATAATTGTGTACCTGAGTTTCGGTATTGTGATTTAGAAAAATGTGACCAAACTTATTTCTGCTTCTGCTACAAAAAAGTTATAATTTTTTTTTCAAGTACACTTTATCTGTCTTGTAATATTATGTTATGTCTACTAAAGCGCTCCACCAAAGTTAAGGCATTCCCTTTGCGAGTGACCTTAACGGAGGTGGGGCGTTACAACCGTGATCATGGTTAAAGGTTCGGCTTCCACCCATTTCATGAAATAATCCACGGTGACAATCGTGTACTTTGCTCCTCCTTTGTTGATGGGTAACACTCCAATAATATCGATTCCCCACGTAGCAAACGGCTATGGGCTTACCGTTGACTTAAATCGGGTTGGAGGTGCTCTGGGAATTTTGTCGAACCTTTGACATTTGTCGTAGCGTCGTGACAATCAACTGCGTCTTTATTCATGGTAGGCCAAAAATATCCATATCGCAATACCTTCTTTGCTAGGGTTTGGCCCTCGGTGTGATCTTTACACTCATCTTCATGTACTTCCTGCAGTACACGTTTGATGTCGTCGTGTGCGATACATCGTAGTAGGGGATTGGAAAACCCTTGACGATAAAGGACGTCGTCCTGTAACACGTATCTTGCAGCCTTACGTGTTACAGCTCGTCTTTCGCTTTTTTTAATGGGAGAATTCCACTCTTGAGGAAGTTCTTGATTGGTTTCATCCATGATTCCCTTTCTGGTTCGGTTTCTTGGGTTAGTTCCACCTCCATTAGGTCGAAACTTGGTGACTCCAATATCTCTATTGGAACCATTTCAGTTTCTTTAGGGTTGTTAGAACTTGCTAGTTTTACCAACCGGTCTGCTTTCTGATTCTCTATTTTTGGAATGTGTGTTATGCTGAAACGCTCCAAATTGTCCAGTAACTCCTTTACTTTTCTAAGATAAGTAACAAGCCGAGGTCCTTTGGTACAAACTCCTCTTGTACCTGGCAGACAACTATTTTGGAGTCACAGCATATATCCAGTGTTTTTACTCCTAATTCCTTGGCGAGCTTTAGCCCGACAATTAGGGCTTCATACTCGGAATCGTTATTGGTAGCAAAAAATTCCGGTCATAGGGCGTAGTGAATAGGTCGTCCTTCAGGAGTGATTAAAACAACTTCGGCGCCGGATCTTCGATCATTCTTGGCCCTGTCTGTATATAACTTCCATGGACTAAGCTCTAGCTCTTGTTCTGAAGCAACAACCTTGTTATCCACCGTTTCGTCTTCGGGAATCGTGAATTCTGCTATGAAGTCAGCTAAGGCCTGCCCCCTTATTGATCTTCATGGTTGAAAATTCAAATCGAATTGATTCAACTCGATATTCCATTTAAGTAACCGCCTCGAAGCTTCGGGTTTTTGCAACACTTGTCTTAGAGGTTGATCAGTGTATAAAACTATCGGGTGAGCCTAAAAGAAATGGCGGAGCTTTCGGGAGGTGATCAGGAGGCTATAAGAAAGTTTTTCTATTCTTGGATAATTACGTTCTGTAGCGGCTAGCTTCTTGCTTACATAGTATACAGGCCTCTGGACCTTGTCTTCTTCACGCACCAATGTTGTGCTGACAGCGTGAGATGATACCGCCAGATAGACAAACAAAACCTCGTGATCCACGGTTTTTGACAATATTGGAGGCTTATCCAATAAGTCTAATAGATTATGGAAAGCCTCCACACAATCGGGAGTCCACTCAAAGTTACGTTTCCCCCATTTTATCAAATCTAAGAAAGGAACACACTTATGTGTTGCTTTGGAAATAAACCTGCTTAATGCAGCAACTTTTCCTGCCAGGCTTCGAACGTCCTTAATCTTTCGTGGTTCTTCAATATTCCTTATTGCTGCTATCTGGCTAGGATTTATCTCAATCCCTCGAGAACTCACAATGAATCCGAGGGATTTCCCAGATGCGACCCCAAACGAACATTTAGAGGGTTCAACTTCATCGCATATCTTCGCAGAATGCCAAACATCTCTGTTAAGTCTTTTGTATAATCGGAAGACTGTCTAGACTTCACGAGCATGTCATCCACATAAACCTCCATGGTTTTTCCGATTTGGTTATAGAACATGCGGTTGACTAAGCGCTGATATGTGGCTCCTGCATTCTTTAATCCAAATGGCATTACCACATAGCAATATAACCCCAAGTCTGTGATGAAACTTATGTGCTCCTGATCTGGTATGTGCATGGGAATTTGATTGTATCCCGAATAGGCGTCCATAAAGGATAGGAGCTCGTGCCCGGACGTTGAGTCTACTAGTTGATCAATCCTGTGAAGAGGAAAGCTCTCTTTCGGGAAAGCCTTGTTCAAGTTAGAGAAGTCAATGCACGTACGCCACTTCCCGTTAAATTTTTTGGCTTGGGAAGGATTCGATATCCTGTTGGGATATTTCGAGTCCTTGATGAATTCGTTATCCTTTAATTTTTCTACCTCTTCCTTTAGCGCTGCTGATCGCTCTGGGCCTAACATTCGTCTTTTTTGCTTGACCGGCAGGTGTTTTGGGTTGATGCTCAAAGAGTGGCTCATAATAGCAGGCGATATCCCACACATGTCAGCGCGAGTCCAGGCAAACACATCCAAATTTTCCCTTAAAATGTCAGCCAACTCTTGCGCTCGAATCGGATCCAGCTGCGATACAATCTTCAATACTTTTGTCGAATCCGCATCATCATTGGAGATATACACTGTGGTCTCATTGGGAGTCGCCTTTCTGTCCTCACGTTCCTTATCCTCTCTGGGATCTATATCCTCGAGCACATCTCTGGTCGACTCTCTTGGGGCTGGACCCCTTAATTGCTATGTTGAGTTTTCCTTCGAAGGAGGAGAAACATCCTTAGGTTGTATATTCAAACCCTTCATTAGAATCTTCAATCTGTCATGTAGCAAGCTCGTCCCGTAGCTTGGTCACCTCTCATCACCCCTACTCCTGCGTCAGTTGGGAATTTAAGCAGCAAGCACCAAGGTGCAATACATGTCCTAAACTCTGCGAGGGCTAGTCGGCCCAGGAAGGTATTGTAGGGTGACTCAACATCCAAAACTACAAAGGGAAGGATTCTCACTTTCTGGCGATCTCCTTGTCCTAACGTCATTGGTAATTCTACATAACCCATCGAAGCTGTTGATGCCGCATTGAAGCCCCGTATCCATCCTTCGCAGGGCTTTAAGTCTTTCGCTTCGAGCCTCATTTGTTCAAAGGCTTTCTTAAAGAGGATATTTACCAAGCTTTCGTTATCCACCAACACCTTATGGAATAAAGCGGGGACGATGGCTGTGATAATTACCAGTGTGTCTTCAGGTGGTGATTGAATTCCGGTATCATCTCTACCACAGAATATGACATTGTCTGACATCGTCCTTTGCTGTTTCACTGAAGTGATATCTTCGAGGTTACTGCATTCTCCTACTTCAAAGTGCTTGGCGGCATGAATGTACTGATCCATTTCTTTGAAACTATGGCTAGCTAGATGGGGCCCGCCTATAATGGTATTGATAACAATCCCTTTACCTTTCTATTTGGCTGTGGGTTTGAAAGTAGGCTGGTTTTGGTTTGGGGTTTTCCTTCCTTGCCTTCTGTCCCGTGGGGCAACCTTGTACTCGTCTAACTTCCCTTCTCGCAGCAATTTCTCAACTACATCTCTCAAATGACGGCATTCGTTGGTAGAATGACTGTGGGTTCCATGGAACAAACAAAACGTTCCCGTAGCGATATCTTTTTCGGTTGAGTCTCTGGGTGGTGGCATTTTATATTGCAATATGTTGTATGTGTCTGGATAAATGTTCTCCAATGTGTCATTCAACGACGAATAGTTCTCAAAAGTTTGGAATCATGGTCTTTTAATAGAGTTGTTCCCTCGGTTCCTATTCCTCCTATTGTCGTTTCCATTCCTGTTGTTATTACCTCCGTTCTGGTTGTCGACGTTCACCTCAACCTTCCCAAAACTATCACCTGATTGCTTCACAGCAACATTACTTTGGACGCCTTCCCTCAAGGCCCTTCAGACTTTCTCTTTCTATTTGCATGAGCTTCTTCTCGCCTTAAGCAAATATTGGCCCTTTCGTAGAACAATTCCCTAGTGGGGGGTGATTTTTCGGATATACAATCCCCGAATTCTGTGTTTGGGCCGAATCCTTCTATTAAGCCCATCAAAATAGTGGATTCATGAGGGTCACTGCCTTTGGTGATAGCCAGGTTGAAGCGGTCTAAATACGATTTCAAAGATTCACCCGGAGCCTGCTTAATACTTGACAATTCTATAATACTTTTAGATTTTCGAGCATGAAGTCGAAACTGGTTCATAAAACGTTCACTCAATTCTTTAAAAGTTGATATCGACCGTGGAGGTCATCGGGTGAACCACATTAACGCCATGTCTTCTGGATAAATCGGGAAGGCCTTGCATTTTACAGTGTCTGGAGCTGCTACGGCACTCATAAACCATGCATACCTCATCAGATGTTGTCCTGGGTCAGTTCTCCCTGAATACCGATCCACCTGTGGAAAGTTAAATCGCCGAGGGAACTGGAAGTCCAATATATCATCTGTGAAGGGGGTGTGACTTTGCTCAATGCCCCAGTCCGCATTGGTGTAGTGTCGGCTTTCAGACATGATTTGGCGCAACATTGCCCATACATCGGCATTAGTTAATGTTTGCTCAGGCTCTCTCGCCCTATGTTTGGATTACCCCTACGCTCCTTATTAGGGGATATCCTCCTGTTTATAGCGGCAGCTGCTCTACTCTGTTCCCTCCACTCCCGGTCATTCATGGGAGGAAGTGGTTGCAGAAGTTGTTGCGTAGGATTAGTAATATTAGGATCCTTGGGTAGAACGTGGGATCCACGCATGGGCAGCAACATAGGTTCTTTCAGACTCGGGTCATCAAGTCCTAACACACGAGCAGCATCTTCACGAGATCCCAAGGATCCAAAGGTCAACTGATCAAGATTTTGAGGTCGCTCAAGTGGCCTTCTTTCACGAGGACGTTCTTCATCCGAAGAAGATGAATAGTCTGCAGCAAGGCCGCGTATTGGAGAAGGTATCTTTTGCCTCTGGAGCTCACTGAGTTCCCTACTCATAGTGATCATGTTCTCTTGCATGCAAAGGCTATCACGTTTATGGGCTTCCAACGCATTTCTAGTACTCTCAAGCATGTCAAGAAAACGCGAAAATTCTCCGTGTGTGATGGGTGCAGATGGAGCAGGTTGATCACTAGTCGTCGCGGCCGGCATCGGAGCATTGGTGGGTGCTCGAGTAGAGGTACCAGCTTCAATCTCGTTAGGGTCGGATCGGAGTGGGGCACCAGAGTCGAATCGGGTCGGAGGGGGGGTCTGAGCAGCTCCAGTGCTTCCGGATCGGTTCAGATTCTCCTGATCAGTTTGGTTCGGAACATCCGGTTCGGACCGGACTGTTCCAGAGCTCTGTCCCCCGCGACCTCATCAATACAATGCCTTGTTGATCTTCTCTAGCATCGTTCTCTCTAGTGCCTTGCACTTCTTTTCCTTTTCCTTTGGCAATGATGTCCAATTCTTCAGTAATTGATTAGAAAATACCTGAAAGTTTCGGAAATAGAGGATTAACTTCTTTGAACTTGAAGGTCCAAATAGTAGAATGATAATCCAAAAAAAGCGAAGAATTCAGAAATTCTCAGTGAAAACATAAAAATGTTAGATCCAAAAATAGCTCTAACACCCAAACTAGTAATAATTTCTAATGGAATGAAATAAAAAAACATGGAAGAAACACTCGATTTATAGTGGTTCAGCATTAAATAACCTATGTCCACTTTCTACTCTTTGAATTGATGACTTGAATGCAAGTACAATGATGGTCCTCACTCAATTTCACTCATACAATGCATGAATTCACATAATCTCTTGAAAAAAGTATTTTAAATGATGATTGTAATCTAAATATATTGATGAAATTTGGTTTGTGAATGAGTATGAGTTCTGAAAATGCCAAAAGATCCTTTGAAATGAGCTTTGGAGGTGTATTTATAGGTGGAAAACCTCCCTGACGTGGCTCTGGTTCGGATATACGTGGCATCCCTCCCATAAAAGTCGGGTTCGGATGGGATATGATGGTGACAGCACATCAGGTTAGTGGTGAATGTTGGGAGAACATGGGCATGACCGCTCCGCCATTTCAGAGATCATGCGCTGTAACTCCTGCTGCTCCTCGTTCTTCGATTCGGATCAGGATCTGCATAGAGGATTCGGATCGGTGTCCTCCGATCTGATCCGGTCATGCTTCCAATCATGTATCATCTTGACTCATCTATAACACAGCCAAAGGGTTCGGGTTGGACCCCTCCGACCCGATCCGAACTTCTGACATAAATTCTTTCTTCAAACCTCCTTGTTGAGCAGTATCTTAGCTTTGGGTAGCCCGATTACAAAGCGGGCCAACACAAGTCAAAAATCCAAATATGTTTATTTTGGAACTATATGAAATTCTATTTGGATATATTTGATGATGATAATATATTATTATCAAAATGAGTTATATTTTTTATATTTTAAACGATTTATTATATAATAAATATGGATTTTAAATTTGGACAAGATTTTCTAAAATTACGTATTTTTAATTGAATTTATAAAATTTTACTATAATGTTTAATTGGGAAAATAAACATCGGCCCGCGGATTTTTTGACCCCGAAAATCGACGTAAAATGCCATGTCAATTATTGAAGTACCGAAAATACCAGGTCATTAATAGAAATGAGTTAGAGGTTGAGAAATAGAAAGAAAGAAATATTAGAACAGAAGAAACGAAGATCACGAATCTCACAGCAGAACAAATAAAATATAATATATAACATAATTTTGAAATATAAAACTTGTATCTATACATACACACCATAACAGAGTGCAACTTATACACATCACAGCGGAAATAACTCTAAATAACTAATGATGAAGCCTCCTGCTTCAAGCTTCTCCGAGTGTATATGTAAAAGACTGAAACACTGACTACCCGTACATATTTGGGTACCCAAGAGTTTAGGATAAACAAACAAAATAAACTCTGAGTCAGTCATGGGACTGGTGTGAGTAAACTCCAACCATATTGTTTAACTTTGAAAAACCTTTCGAAAGGAAAAGGTAATAGTAAGACCATCCCACACATAAACATGGGTGGTTTTTACCTTACTATAACCCAAAACATTTTTGATATGAAATCCGATGATATTATAATAATATCTAATCAAATGAATAACAATATAGCAGAACGTTTGCATCTCATGCTCCACATACATAGCATAAAATCAATAACCGCAAGGCACTTAGTGGAGATTGGATTCCAACTATGACAAGGTATGGGATCACCTTCCGATCAGTGTACTCTAGAGGGGATACACTGGGGGTTCAACAAGAACATCTTGTAACCCAGCCATACATGACCGTCCACTCATTTAGCTTAAGTGTAGCGAATGTATTATCACCCGAAGGTTTTAAGGGCCCACCGTCCATTTGTGGAGATACAGAAGCAAAAGAAGAACAAATAAGGAGTTTCTCTAGATCGGTGATAATACACCCTTCTTGAGAAAGACCCAACTAGCCATGCTGCTTGCCCGATTTTTGTCATTTCCTGGTTGATGAGGATTGAGGCAACGTTTATCTCTTTTAGAATATATGGTCACTATTCACATTAGTCAAATAAATCTTGAGTTCATTTGTCAATATCATTACAGGTTACAATTCCATCAATCAAGTTATTTCAAAAAATCTTACTCTAATTTCACTTCATAAACTCCAATTGCAAGTAAACTTCTTGTTAAATAAATTTCAAGTTTATACTAAATCTCGATTACATATTCTATTATAACTTATTGGTTTTAAACCAATTATTAACTATTTTATCAAATTCTAAATTATATAATATATAATTTCTAAAAATATTTTTTTTAATAACATTTGACATCGTTGAATTATAATTACAAATACTTATGGTTTTACTTAGTCCCATATTTCATTCTTATATTTCCAAATTATTTAATAGTAACTATTCCATCTTACTTCTAAATATCATTTAAAAATCAAACTACTTGTTTATATATTAAACAAGTTGTTATATACAATTCCAATCGAAATTCAATTTCTATTTAAAAATAGAATTTTCCTTTCCTGAAACCCCAAACTTAATTTCATTTTAGTCAAAAATATTTTTATGTTATTTGAATACTAATTATTTCAGGGCTAGTGTAATTTCACATCCTAAACAAACAATAATCAACCACAAATTATTTGCACATCATATAATGTAATACATGAAAACCAACAATATAATTATTGAGGAATCCAGTTGGATCCCTCCAACCTGTTTACCTGCATCCACAGCTGTTTCCCAATATGAATAACATTTATTTCATATCAATATGAATTATCGTAGCAAATGAAATCAACTTCTAACAAATGATTTATATGTATAATTATATCTATAAACTCAACCAATTTATAAATAATTCATCCAAACAACCATCACATAGAATCCAACCATTATTTATCAGTTCTAAAATATGTTTATAAAATTATAAAGCTGAATAGAGTTAGTTAGTTTACTCACCTTGGTGGTTAATCATTGAATAACGATTAACGGTGGATAGATTAAATCAGACGTTTAGTTTTCCCTAAAATTGCAACGACCTCCAAATCACTCCAGACTAGTTCCATAATGTAGCCTGCAATCATATGATTCCAACGGCACCAAATTTGTCAGATTCGGGTAACATACAGAAGAGTTATAAACTTTATAGTTATACGTTATTAAATTTAATTTAAAAACTAATTTTTTTAATAAAAATTTTGGGCTTTACCTACTCCATCGGCCCATTTAATTAATCGCCCATCCCGTGTAGCTATTTTCTTCCCCAAACCAAGTATGCTCCTGCTTCCTCGTATACGATTGAACATCATTTTCGAATCATTATTTTTTCTTATATTTAAAATTGGGCTGACACTTTTTTTTATTCTCAGCCCATTCCAAAACATTCCCCCCACCAACCCATTTTAAATTGTAGCTCCTTCTTCCAATTCCCATGTGCAAACATCCCACTCTAGTAATTTTAAACCCACGTGCTCCTTCATATCATTCACCTTGATCATGCTCTTATCCTATCCTCCCAAGTCCGTCCCCACACAAATACAACCATCTCCACACCACTATTCGAGACCCGCACTTCAAGTATGATTCCCGAGTTCGGCCAACCTCATACAGCAAACCCACGTCAAACACAAATGCGACCATATTTTACACGTCATGGCTAACTTCAGCATCACCATCAAAACTCTACCCTTCAAAGTCTCACACACCCCCACACCATTTCTACAAACTTCGATCATCGCCGACAATCCTCTCTTCTTCTCTCCCTCATTTCTAACACAACCTTGTTGAACTCGAGCACCCAAAAAAAAAACCTGTGGTTTCAACTTCCACGCATATACCATGGTGACAACACGTCACCTTTCATACACCACCCTACACAACTACATGCACACATTCATCTTCCCTTTCACCTTCTACCAACTCTTTCCCCATGAAACCTTTGCCGACCGCACCAATAGCCCCTCCTCCACGAGCTCTTCCATCTCCTTACCTACACAGCAAACCTGACACCACCAAGTTACTCTTCCATAAAAATGTGAATTGCACTGAAATCTTTCACTTTGCTCTGTCTCGTTGTCCACCTTCACTGTGGTTTACTATAGATGAACGATTCCAAAACAGAGAGAGAAGAAAAAGAAAAAAATGATCGAGCTTCCTGTGAATAGCACCAGTGGCAAGAGGATGTTTTGAGGATTCAAAGTATTGGTTTTGACATTAAGATTTCCATTTTGATTTATAGTTGTCCTTAAAGGCTACGGTAAATTACTAAAGCCATGAAATACGTACGGATGAAGCTAAATGAATGAAGATACACTTGTTAATATATAGAAATGAAGAGATAAGATCAAAGTTAGTTTTCATACCATGTGTTTAGGGTAGGTCTGCATTTGTTTAATTTATTTATTTTTTCTTTTGTCTGCATGATTTGAAACATTGGCTGTAGGAGTAGGTGTACTCTTGTCTGCATCATATGTCGGCTGAAAGATGTTTGGTATTTTTTGATTTAAATATATGTTTACATTGCCAAGAAAATAAAAACATGGTACAGTAAACGTTGGCAAGAAAGAATAGGAGCTGCAAGGGTACCGAAAGAAAGTAACATATTGTTGCTTTGGTTCATGAAGTTTATTCAGAGCATTCAATTATATTACCAATCATCTTCATTACCATGCTTTTATTTAATTTAAATTCAAGTTTGGATGTTTGTTAAAGTAAAAATATTCAGTATACTTATATGCTATCTAATTGGATTGTAGAAGCAGCCTTATGTGCCACGTGCCACATTTGACAAAAATAAAAATACTATCGTGACGAGCAATGTGCCATGATTTCAAAAATATAATAATATAGACAAGATAACTTATTTTGTGAAATCCCAAAATGTTGATAAATGGTGCAAAATACATTAAACGAAAAATAGCTATTTTCCAAAATAAAAATTACGGAAAAACTCTATAAATTAAATTAACAGTACGTCTTAAAAATCTTGTTCAAACTCAAAACTAATATTTATTATGTTAAATAATCGTTATGGTTTATAAATGATTCTCTTTTTGAAAATTTGATTTGGACATAACTTACAACATATAGGATGAAATCTCAAATTTTCACTTCCATTAGAAAAATATAGCTGAATAGATTTCAATGTTTCTTGATTCAAGGAAATCCAATTTATAACGAATCTTATATATCCATTTAAAGTTCAAAGCGTTAAATCATGAACTACTATGGCGTTACGAGCTCGTTTATACTTATATTATAATTTATATGTTCAAATGTCGTTATACATAAATTCGTTGTTATAATTCAATTCTAAATTGAATTAAATTTCTTATGTTATCCAATTCATAAAGAATTGCAAATTCAACAATTCCTAACTATATCAAAAATTAAATTTATTGTCCCGCTATTTATATTAATTAAATATTCAAAATATTTGAATTCAAACCATTTAAATTATCAAACCAATATACTAAAATAATAAGTTAAATAATTTATTAAATAGCTAAAATTCCGAAATGAAAACAACTTTTCGTTTAACGTAATTTGCACTCTATACCAGCATTTTCGAAACTTCACAAAATAAGTCAATTTGTCTCTTTTATTATATATCTGAAATTGTAGCACATTGATCAACACAACGATATCTTTAATCTTGTCTGCAGTGGATTTCAACTCACACATATACAAAATAAAACTAATGCCGACCTGATGATATCCTAAGCACATATGCATACATATTTAAAAAAAGGATAGCCTGCTTATATTTTCAACTTCCCACATCGCCACTGACCTAATGCTTCATACTGTGCAATAAAATCTAATCAGGCACATGATCAACAATAACCTACCCTATACAACCAAAAATGCCATTCCCTTATATATCTATATATATATATATATATATATCGAGAGCACATGCCTAGTTAAATACTGTCAGGGTAAAAGATGGCCTAAGAAAATTAATTTGCACATGCACGCAGATTATATATTCTACAATGCTTCTCATAGAAGCATTTATGGTCTCTCTTTATTGTACGACTAAACCAATCCTTTTCCTTTCCATTAGAAAAATGAAGCCTCTACTCTCAAAAAATGGAGAAGTGTAAGCTAAAGTTTAAACCAATTCAAAGAAAACTTGATAAATTACAAAATAAATGCATTTGGGTTCCCTATGTGATTCTCTTCACATCCATACCCTTATTATCGGGTTCAATCACCTTTCCATCATCCTGCTATTAACAACGAAATGAGGGAATGAGATCTTTGGGGTTTTAGGCTTTGATGAATTGGATACTGTAGTTGTGGTTAGGGCATTGAGGAGGGTTGCTTGTGTAAATTTTGGGGACTTCAGTGTAAAATTGGTTCGCTACTTACTGTAGCTCATTGGAGTATTGTTCGACGCAGCGAGGCGTGAGGTGGGGATATTGATGTTGGAAAAATGGAGGTTTGAGTGAGATGGACAATAGTGCTTGTGGTTTGTAGAAAAATATAAGAAGATAAAGGAGATGGGAGAGTGGCATGGTTGGATTTGGTAAGGAAATATCTCGCTTGATACTAGGAAGAAGAGGAACAACTTATTTTAAGTAGGAAGGAGGAGCGTCTATGTTGGAGCAGTAATGGAAGAAGATGTATAGTGGTGTGTTCATTTCTTTGCAGGAGCGGGCTCGCATTGGAATGTGGAAGAAGAATTAGTGGTTAAAACGAGCTTAAACTAATCGTCATGTTTAAAACAAAACAATCGGATAGAACCGGCCACGTTGGAATCATAACAATGAGATTTACATTACGAGACTAATTTCGCTGAGAACCGAGCTACTGAAATTTTGTGATAAATTCAAACATTTGTTTGATTGTAAACGAAATAGAAGCAGAATCGTCAACTGCGAACAATGTGAGTAAACTCACTAACCCAGTCCAGTCATAAATTTATAAACGTATTTTAAAATTGATAAATGATGATTTTTTTGTTGTGTGATGTTTGTTTGAATGAATGGTTGATAATTTGGTTGAATTGATTGATATGTTTAAATATATAAATTGTTGGTTGAATATTGATTTCTATTTACCATGATATCCCATATTGAAATGAAATTGATGTTATTTACAGATTAACATCTGTGGATGCAGGGAAACAGGTTGGAGGGATCCAACTAGATTCCTCAACGTTTATATTATTTTTTTCATTTATTATGCAATATGATGTGATATAATCTATGATTGATTATGTGGTGTTTTGAATAACATTAGCTCTAGAATTTTTATTTAAATACCATAAAATATTTTCGAATGTAGAAAAGGAATATGAGATTTAAAAAGGAAATTTATTTCCAAAATAGAAATTAAACTTCGAATGGAATTGAAAATAGCAACTTGTTTTAAATGGATAAAACAAGTAAATGATTATAAACGACATTTAGTAAAATATTTATCTTGAGATAAATTAAAATATAATTTCAAGTTTGAATTTATATAGAAAAGTGGAAATCGGGTTGAAACCGATATGTATAATTGGATTTGAGCTTAGTGACTATAAAGGAAATTTAGGTTGGAAATATGAATTCAATTGGAATTTGAATGTGAAGGGAAATGGGAAATCATTTTTGAAAAAAAACAATGGGTTTTATTCCAATGTTAGGAATATTAAATAAGTTGAGATAAATCCAAGGGATTCGTATTTAGAATTCGACTATGTCGAATTTTATTAAAATGATTTATTTCAGAAAAGATATTTAAATTTTATTTTGTATGAAATTATAACTTAAATGAAATATGTTAAGAAGTTAATACTTCAATATTTATAGTCATGGAAACAAATTCTATGTTTTAAATAATTTAGTATTATTTTAAGTTAGAACTGTTGAATGAGACGAGATTAATAGAAATCAAATATAGTTGATCTCGGAAGATATGAAATGTATAGCTTGTAAATACATTTAAAAAGAAAATTTTAATTGTTTTATATAAAGAGAAAAGTGTTAGCGGTAGGTTTATAAAAGGAATTTACAAAATGACTCGATTAGAACTTTCCATGGTATTTATAAATATAAATCAAGATTTATTTGATAGAACAAGTCTAGGTTCCTAGTAAGGAATAATATTCCATTTTTAAAATGGAAAATGATTTGAAATCAAACATTTTATAGTTTGGATTAGTTATAAGAGAGATTGGTGAGTATTTGGAAGTAATAAATTCAAAAGTGAATTTAGAATATGAGTTAACCTGAAATGGTAGATTTATTCTGAAATTCGGAATATTAATCGAATATAGGTTATTCAGAAAAGACTTATTTATTATAATTCAATTATATCGAATTCAGGAAAGTACCATTTTACTTTCTATTTTTAATCAAGATTTATTTATTTATTTACTTATTAATTTCTTTATTTAAATTAATGAATAAAAGTTATATTTTTAAATTTTAATATTTCGAAAGGGGAGATTATAACGTTATCGTTATAATCAATGTTTTCTGTAAAAGAAGTGGATTCTTAAACTGAATCTTGGAGTTGCGTAAGCAATGTTTTTATTAGAATTAGAAGTTGTGAGCTTTGACTATTTAAAAGTTAAGAATGTTGTTCAGTTAAGGTCTGAGAGGTAATTATACCCCAACTTGATTGACTTCATGATTGACTAAGGAATGCTTAAGGTTCGGTAGCGAGATTTGTTAGTGATACAATTAATGAATGATTAATGAGTTAACTAATAGTAATGATGTTTTATACAACATCAGTTAAATCAAATAAAAGGATTTTGGAAACGTTTTCCAATGGAAGTCGGAGATGTTTTCCTAAGTAGAGAAATTGAGATAATTTGGTTAATGAGAAATTACGAATTGGAAATGTTTTTTTTTCAAATGTTAATAACGTATATTTTCTAAATATAGAAAATAAGAAATGTGAAGAGATGGAAATGTTTTCCAACGTAAATAATGTATACTTTCTGGAATATGGAAAATAAAGAATTTAAATAAGTGGAAATGTTTTTTCAAGGATTGTGAAAGACTGAATGAGTTTCGAAGAATATCTGAGTAAAAATATAGAAAGGAGATAGGAAATAATTAATTAATAAGAAATTAATTAAGGGGCTAGTGTTGCTTGATAATTGATCGGTAGAATTTCCATTTGGAAACATGATCGTTGATTGTATGGATGTTTCTTTTGATAGTTAAATAACTGGCTATCGAGGTTTTGGTTTATTTTATACTTCTGTTGTTAATGTGGGGAGACCGAGATCAGGTTTATTATCTAAAAAACACTCCGTATAGGCACAAGCATTGCGAATTAAAATATGCCGAAGAAAATTGAACACAGAGTAAAGTGCAAGGGCTATTCTATTAGTCCTACGTAGAAATTACCCAAGATGGATGGATAGAATGGTGCCTTTGGTTTGTCCAGTCCCAGGACAACGTATATGGACGGATGTCTGACAGAATATTTCTAGATGATCACATAGATTGATTTTCTCAAATATACCAGGTTTGTTGGCAAAGAAGGAAACTTCTTTTAACTTAACATCCATAATATGTTTGTTGATGTCAATTAGCGGTCTGACGGGTCTGATGATGTGGCCTCCAAAGTAAATGGTGGCAAGATGTTCTAAAAAAGTAATCGTTACCTAAAGCCTCATTAATCGAGAAATGACAGAAATCGGCCAGGCAACATGACTAAGTAGGTCATTCCCATTAGGGGTATTATTACCTGATCGTTGTTGATCACAACCGTGAGTGATAATATGCTCTATACACTTAATTTGAATGAGTGGATAGTCATGTATGGTCAGGTTACATGATGTTCTTGTTGAACTCAGTGGATTCCTCTCTAGAGATACACTATCTGTAGGTGGTCCCATACCGTGTCATAGTTGGAAATCCATTCTCCAATAAGTGCCTTGTGGTTTTGGATTATATGCTATCTATGTGGAGTGTGAGATGCAACCGTTTTGCTAGATTGTTATTTATTTGATTTAGACCCTATTATAATATCAGAATAGTTTTGATACAAAAACATTTTGGGTTATCATAAGGTAAAAACCATCCATGTTTATGTGTGGATCGGTCTTACAATTATCCTTTCTTTTTAAAAGGATTTTTGAAATTTAAATCAAGTGGTTGGAGTTTACTCACACCAGTCCCATGACTAACCCAGAGTTTATTTTGTTTTGTTTTACCATAAACTCTTGGGTGCCCAAATTTGTACGGGAAGTCAAGTAGTCGGGATTTTTCTGATATACTTGGAGGAGCTTGGAGCAGGAAGCCTCAGCATTAGATAACTACTATTTATTTCCGCTGTGATGATTATGATGTGCTCTGATGATGGTATGTATATATAAAACTGATTTGTATTTCAAAAGTTATGTTATCTAATATGTTTTATTCGTTCCATTGTGAGATTTTTGTTCTTCGTTTTCTTCTATTCTAATTTTTCTTTCTTTCTATTTCCGACCCTCTAAATTTTTCCTCTTAATGATCCTGTAATTTCTGGTGCTTGGTTAGTCGACATGGTATTGTGATGTCGATGATTAGGATCGGGAATTGGTCAGTTCGTTATATAAACTATTGGTTAAACTAGTTAATTTCTTATATAATCTCATAGCTTATACATTGAATATCTTTTACATACAAGGTCCGTTTTGGATGTCATTTCTTGTGTTGGACTCATCATAACGAGCTCTACATTTTAGAGAAGGTTTGAGCTGATTTGATTAAGGTGAGTGGTATTGTTTCTCACTGAAATATAATTATTTGTATGCTATGAAATTGATGTTTTAAAGCGTTTTTCAATTATTAAACATGATTCCTGAGATAGTTGAACCTAGTCATTAATAAATAAAAGAATAAAGAAGTATTTAATAGTTTTTATCCGAGATATCACAATTTTCATATTTACGTGTTATTTTGACACCATCGCTAGATCTAGACTATAATGTCACTTTACCTGCACCAATCACTTTAAATGGATTTTACTTGTTTTATTGATGCTATTATGGTGTCTATATGCAAACTTAGTCTTTTGTAGGGCTATCGGTTGCTTGTTTGCATAGTTTGGTTGAAAATGTCATACTTAGACGACCTAAGGCTAGAAAAATCTCACTTTCTATAGTTTGTACATACAAATCGAATACACATGTCAATGTATATTTATTGAGTATACCAATGATGATAGATTTGAACATATGAGCAACATTCGTGAGGGAGTATCGGAGCCTGAAGACCAATTGAAGATAAAGGGAAATTCAAGCATATCTATAGATTTAATGGTGAAGCAATGTTAGAATTTGACAACTAATTTGAAGATGAAGGATCGATTCGATGACAAGATTGGATTTCAGAACAAGTGCCAAACGCTTTCACTTGAGGTTTATTTAACTAATTTTTGTAAAATGCTTGATCATAGGGGTCGTTATTAATTATTATGGAGTGATCAACGTCTACTACCGTTGGTGGCCACTTTGGATAATTTAACATGGATAACGATGTTGTTTTGAGGACCCAGATGTGATGGTATATAAGATAGTGTTGATGCGATGTCTCTTCGGCTAGTGGTTTGGCATGAGGCAAGGATATCCTGCTTCAATGTGGTAATTTCATCATTTCGACGATGGTTATTCCATGATGGGAAGCAAGGCTTCGACAATGGACGGATGTTTCTCGATACTCATTGAAGGCGATGAGGAACCAAAGAGGAAGCTACTAGAGAGGGATGGGAACATGTTTTTGAGATTGCTAACATGTCAATTGTCTATGCTTGGTCCCAACCAAGGAGTTCACGTCGGAAATTATTGGAGTGACAATAGGTTTTACTGGGGATAACATATGTGAATGGATCACCGGTACATATGGTTTTGGCGGTTACCTGTAAAGAGGAGGTAGTGGGTATGATGTCCATTTGGGGTCACGTCGGATTCATTATCTACATGTTAGAAAATTTATGGCATCCACTCGGACTACGTCGAGTCCTTGTTCGGGTTATGCATGTTGGTATAACCTAGTTCCTGGTCTATTGGGGGCATGGATTCGAGTATCATGGAAGATGGGTGCTATTTTTTATCGAACACACTGAATAAGTGAATGTGAGGATAAGTGATGGAAGCCATGTTTTTTTTAATCATACGTTACCTTAGGAATGTCACATGCTATAGATATCATCGAGCAACTATCTGGACACCCTTAGTATTCTGATGCAGGATACAGTCATGATGGTGATGATCATAGAGTAATATATATATTCCTATCTATGTTAATTCCATGGATGTAGAGACATGTCTGGTTTTATTCTCCATACCCTCTACAACTTATACTATTATGTCTATTACTGTATTCTGAGATATGTTTATCGCTCACACAAGACTATTATCCAACATAAGAGTTTATGTTTCCTGCTAATACCTTGGATGCTCGTGATGCTAACGAGTAGGCTAGGTAACATGAGTAAGAATTATATGGAGGCACAGAGGTGAATGACTTTGAAGGCGACATCTTTCATACTAATACCATGTACTATTATCGTTTATTCCAGTTGTAACACTTAGGAGTCTTGATAGTGTTGATTTACCATTATTAGATATAACGTATGGGTTAAGTTTATTTATCTCTTATATAAACTCTACTACTATTATGTATAACTTTATGAGCCTATATGTTATGATTATGTAGTTTATATAGTTATTGTTATCTCCTCTATTTTATATATGTGATTACTATTACATATTGTCTGATGCATTGTAGGACATACGATAGGTTCAATGATTGTGTCTTGTGTTTCTTCCTTCCTTTTCTCTTCTACTTCTCTCTTAGCCTTTCCATTTCTCTTCTTTTCTTCTATTTCTTTTCCTTAACTACTGTCTTGTATTGATTTGGTGTCTTTACACCTTATGTTAGGTTATATGAGCACTAGTGGTGTAGAGCAGTCGTTACATTAGGTATTAGAGCATAGTTTGTGTTTTTTAACCTAAGCAATATTGAAATCCAGAGTTAATATATATGGCTGAGTAGGTATTTGTGTATATTTTCATTTTCAAAATTATATATCAATAGTATATATACTATGTTTTTTGTAGCATTCATGTTCTACCGACACAGTTTTCTCATTTAGCAACTGATCATCCTAATCACTCATTTGAGATGGCATAGCAAACGAGAAATACTGCTATTTATTTCATTTTTGGATTTAAGAATTTGGTAGAATCAAGGGTCACTAGCCTTAATTTATAACATACGTTTCTGGTGATGGTACGAACCATTATCCAAGATGCTCTAATATCTCCAATCAACTATGGCACTCAGGTGCAGATAGTCGACTATGTCGAGTTGTATAAAGACTTAAGTGCATATGTAAAAAGCTATTTCTTGGAATGGAGTCGACTGTTGTGATGCAAGAATTGTTTTGTTTCTTGCAAGGAGTTCAATGACTTGGAGTCAGATGGTGAAGCAAAGTAGAAGTTAGAAAACTCCAAGGATGAATCTGAATTGGTCATGAGTGCTTATAACTTCGATCTCCTATAATTATTGTTTTCCTCAATACCAATTCAAAATTCACTTCAAATAAATTTTTCTTGACTTTGTAGATGTAAGTGTTAAGTGAGAAGTTCGTCGACTTGAGTTTGGCAGTATGTATTTGATGGAGTATGCAGCTGAATCTGATGTGCTATTGAAGTATGATTTATGTTTTTCTTTCGTTATGCCACTTAGGAAAGATGGAAGTCGATAACTAGGTTGAGTGATTAACTTGTAAAGAGGTCGATTTCATTCAACGAGAGAATGAGGGCTTTGGGGAGTTGATTAGGATAGGTTACAATGTTCGATATTATACCCAATATTAAAGTTTTCCTATTATTTATAGACAAACCATGGAGGCATTTGCTTCGATCATTATTCATGTTTTTTCGAGTTCTCCCTCGATGAAAGAGAATTAAGTGAGATCATCTCTTGAGATTGTTTTCAACTAATGGCATTTCTGTATGTTTTTTTCCTAATGTCAATGTTTCATCGTTCTATCTAATCTTGCGGTTTGACAGATAGAATACGGTTAGAACTCGAGATAATTAATTTGCCTTTCTTGATTGTTGACTTACATGTTGATGGCTCAGTTAGACTATATGTGTAACATCCTATGTTTGACCATCAAAGATTAATACCGTAAATGACTGCAGCAATTGTAGCGTTTAGTCTTATATCTTCATTTAGGGAAGTATCGCATTGTGGATTGTCGACACTTGGCAACATACATGGTTCATCAAAACTAGATCTCATCATGTCATATTTGTTTGTTAGTTTGTCTACGATTGATTGCTTTAGAGTTTAATCAATTTAGTATTAGAGTCTAGGAATTAACTTGCTGGGAAGGTACAAATCGTCAAGGATTGAGAGGTTAGTGATGATATGGGCTATGTTATTTAGGTTTTCAGTAGCGAGTCGTCCTCAACTAGCGACAATCGGCCGAGACTTTGATCTTCAATATGCAGGTCGTTGATAATCAGGCATAACAGGCTGAGATATTGAGTTCGCTAGTAGCAAGTCGTCATCAGAGCTTATGGCTTGAGAGTATCTCAACGCGTTAGATGTGGTTACCAGATTACATCCATGATTGAGTTGAGTTCCATACCAATATGGTCTCAGAAGTAGAACCAATATGTTAGGAATTGAGACATGGATGATGATGGTTTTGATGACAACAACATAGTTTTAAATATTATTATAAAATATATACTAATGCTTTTCTCTAGAATATATATATAGGGCCATTGGGAGAGTTCCAATGATACATATTCCCCGCGAATGGCCAAGGACTGACCATAGGCAGGGCTCTTGGAATCTTAGAAAACCTCTAGCATTTTTCGCACTTGCGAGCATATTCCGCGGCATCTTGATCATGCGTTGGCCAGAAGTAACCATATCTAAGAATCTTCCTTACCAGATTTTGCCCCTCAATATGGTCACCGCACTCGCCCTCGTGCACGTTCAATAGCATACGGTCGACATTGTTGTGAGCTACACATCGGATTAATGGAACAGAGAATACCCTTCGGTAGAGCACTCCATTTTTTATGATGTAGCGTGATGATTTACGAGTTAGTGCTCGTCGCGCTTAGGGAGGAATCCGTGTGTTAAGTAGTTCTTGATTGGTGTCATGCAGGACTTAGGTTCAGGGTTGGTCTCCATCGTTGCTATAGAATCAGTCTGCATTTGGTCAATGCTCGGAGAGTCGAGCACTTCGACTGGGGCTAGCCCCAAGAGTTGTGCATCCTTAAAGCTTGCCAGTTTAGATAATGAATCAGCTTTCTCATTTTGTCCTAAAGGGATATGCATGACGATGTAGTGGTCAAAGTTAGTACACAATTCGTAGACCTGAGCAAGATAGGGAGCGAGTCGTGCCCCCTTGGCTTGATATTCGCCTTACACCTGGCGTACACTGTAATAACCTGGAAAATTCGAGCCAATTTAAAATTTTTATTTTGGCAATTTAGATGAATTTTGAATATTTAAAATGAATTATTTTAAATAATAATGACAAGAAATTTATTTTGAATAAAAATAGAACATATATATTTATTTGAATCGTCGTTAGAATATAAATATTTATTTTTAATTATAAAAGGAATTGAAAATGAAGCGGTAGTTTGAAAATTCGATTTCAAATTTCAAATGAATGTACAGGATTCAAAATAAACTGGATTTTAGCGAAATCGAAAATGTTAGAATCTAATTGAAAATATATTTCCAATGAATCTGAAAAATCAAAATTTCATAACGGGAATCAAAAGTTATGTCTAGTTGAAAATTCAGAGTAGTCGCTATGGAATTCTGGCCCTTAAAAATGGAAATTTTGCAAACGACCTCGGTTTTCGACGAAACCACTTTTGTTGGATCCAGGATGTCGAATTATTGCTAGATTCCAAAATTCATAATTTTTCGAATCAATATGTGAGCGTGGTGAAGTAAAACGTGTTTTAACAGTTTCAGTCAATTTCGATCGACCAAAAAATGGCTATTTTTCAAACGGCCTCAAAATTTGACGAAATTAGTTTTGTTAGAATCGTAACGTCAATACGAAGCTAGAAAATATTTTTTGAGAATTTTTAGAGTCCGTATGTGGACCCGGTAAATTGAAATGCGCGTTCAAATTTAGTATATAGATTTATATTTTGATTTTGATGAAAACTGATCGAAACTATCGAATCAGCTTATGATACATATCCCATTGTGTTCGGAATGGGGATAATTAGCTAGGGAGGATAGTCCGTGGGTTTGATTTTGAGTTCAAAATAAAAAGTTGCTTTTTGGAATTAAATAATTATATAAAGTCAAAGCCCCTTTTTTCTCTTCCTTTCCCTCTCTCCCCCTCTCGTTAAAACGCACGCAAGAAAAAAAAGACAAAGAACCGTCGCTCCCCTTTCAGCCGTCTCCCCCCACCTAGCACCGCCGCGCCTCCTTCTTCCTCCTCTCCTCTTCCTCCTCCTCCTCTCCTCCCTCTCCTCCTCTTTCTCACTTCCAATTTCAAATCCCTAAACCCCAAATTGCAAACTACCACCACCGTGGGCCCCTCCAGCGCCACCACCACCACCAGCACCCTTCCTCCGCCCAGTCAGGCTTGCGTCGCCGTCCCTCAGCCCTCAGCTCTGGCCATGGGCCCCACCACCTCAAAAATCACATTTTTCACAAAATCCCGTTTTTGCAAATAACATCTTGAGCTTTCACAGCCAATAACTCCCAAACCATGCATTTCTGGCCAAAACTCCATAGTTCCAAATTCGAAGAGCGATTTTCTCTTCGATTTGGTATATGATAGTCCTATTTTGGATTGCGGAGCAATCGGGAAAACGCGTCCAAAGTCTGATGTCCAAACACTGTCAAAATGCTGTCTTTTCGCGATTTCCGGCGAAATGGCACATTTTCATAAGGAAGACTACTAGGCGAAAGTTGTCCGGAATGGCGCGTTTAAGCTAGAAAAAAAGATGGTATGACGATTGGAGCTCGTTTGCAAATTCTGGAACCAGAACAGAAAATCCGGGCATTAGAAAAAATGTGAGTTTTCTCCGCTTTAAAGCTTCTATGTTTTTTGACGAATGAAGTACGTAAAAATATGATTTTTATATTATAAAAATGATAGAAATATGATTTTTATAATATATAGATAATAAGAATTTGATCTTTAAACAATAAAATTTACATCTTTATCATATATAAAATTAGAAACTAACTGGAAATTAGTTAAGATGAGTGGTTTCCTGGGTATTGATCTGATGTTGGTTTCGGCCTTCGGGGTTAATATTTAGGGAATCGTTCTCTTACTAATTTACGGTTAGAGTCTGATTAAGAATTAAATGATATAAAACACAATTTTATCAAATATATAAAATAAACAAAATAGTCATGTGTTGACAATACTCATGTGTTGAGAATATTCATGTGTTGAAAATATTCAGGTGTTGAATAAAATATTTATACATTAAAATTCACATTTTTACTGTAAGTAAGAATTAATAAATATTCATGTGTTGAATAGAATATACATCCATGTGTTGAAAATATTCATGTGTTGAAGAAAATATTCATTTGTTGAATAGAATAACGAAGTTATTGAAATATATAAAGCCGTGTTGATTAGATATGCGCTATTTTGACGTGAACGATATTTATATCGATTATATTCATTTTTTTAATGAATATAGAAAGGAAGCGATTTCAAAATCTAATATTTTGAAAATATTATCATTTAAAAATTAATGATATGGAATATTCATTTTTGATTTAAAATTGAATATGAAGTTGAAATTATATTGAAAACAAATTTAAACGATTTATAAAATACGTTTAGAATTGAAATCGATGAAATATATATAATACATATATTATATATATTAAATGGCCTGAATAGAACGCGCCGCGGTGCGGTAGTTCGCGAATTTCGACCACTGACTTCGAATTGACGTTACGGGATATTCGACCGTCGGATTCTCCTGAAACCAGAACCGTTGGGTTCGTATCGAAAAGAGTTTTCCAATGAATATTAGAAATTTGAAATCTAACGGCTGGACTTGGAATTATGTTCAAATCAAATTTGGAAAAGGTCGTTGTAACGACGACCGTTATTGGAAATCGACTGTACGAGCCTTGATAAAATTATTAAACATATTAATAATTTGTGTAAAATCATAATAAATGATTTAGAAAGAATTGGGATGAAAAATCCCATATTTGAAAAGGATAAAAATATATTTTTATCGAAATGAACTAGTTATGAACTAGAGTTATAATCCAATGTTTTTGAATAAATAAATTGGATTTGAAGTGGTTTTAAAAATAACCAGAATTTCCAAATTACGAATTGGAATGGATTTGAATCGAATTATCTTCGGAGTATTTCGATGTTGGATTTCGTGATTATACAGATATGGTTGAGGAAATTTGAAAGATATATTTATATCATTATTTCCAATATGATATTTGTTGTATTCAGAATTTGATATTGAATATAAGCCGATATATTTTCTATTCAGAGCCTTGTATTTAATATCAAATGGGGTTTTGGGTTCGTTATGAATGGTGTCTTAAATAACACTGTTCTTGAACCCAGTTTAGAAAAAAATAAATCTTTTAATTAAGATTTAGTGAAATTGTCCAGTTAATTAGTATTTAATTGGAATTGAATTTAAATTGGTTTTTGGGCTTTATCGTGAGCGGTGTTTTGAATAACACCTGTTCTTTAACCCGATTAACAATGGAATGCGATTTTGGGTTTATTGTGAATCGTGTTTTAGATGACATTGGTTCTTTAACCCAGTTAAAGGCAGGATATTGATTTTTGAGAAGATTAAAACTAAGTGGAGTTTTAATGAATCTTTAATTAAATTGAAGTGATAGAGAATGGAGTATCACCAGTTTTTCTCCATGCGATAGTTAAATCTTTAATTAGATTTGAATGTGAAATGGTAATTAATATTTACCGATGACACCGTGGTGTCAGATATGGAGTATTACTAGTTTTGCTCCATGGGATGAATAGGTTAGGATTGGGAAATAAAATAAATAATTACTTCGGTGTGGTTCGCTAATCCCGACTAGTTTGGAAAACCTTAACATAGTTTGAAATGATATCCAAAAGAAGATTAAAGAATAAAGTTAGAAGAATTTATCTTTGATAAAATTAATGGGAACCTTTCCCTAAGAATGTGAATATTTGAATAAAAGAATATTCTGAATTGGACTGAGGCTTTTGTTGTGTTTGTGTAGAACTTGTTTATTATATACGCGAGTTATTCAGAAAGGCCGGGTTTATACCCATTCTGAATAACTGATTTGACGATAAGTCAAAGATGAAGATGGTGGTTGAAGACCATAGGTCTTCACATCATTTGGATAATTATTGATGATCTTGATTGGGCTGTACACCCAAGAGGAGGGAATCAGTTGGTGATCGTCCAGACGTATTTGGAGATCGATGGATATGCGAGGAATAAGGTTCCTCCGGTTTCGTTCAGACCCAGAACGAACTTGTAAATGGACTGTGTGTCTGACACTGGATTTTATTCTGTGTTGATTGATCTCTATTAAATATACATCTGTTTGGTGGCGGAGAATTTATTCTTTTACTTAACACCCTTCTCTGAGACGTACGAGCTCAGAGGTTGTATATCGATGGACATCAGTCGCATGGAGTGAATTGCCTGTGTGGCATGCCTAAGTGGCAAATGATCAAGGCTTTTGTTAAAAAGCAAAGTCTTGTGGTTGATGATCAAAGCACGGCCTATGTGGCACAACTTTGTGTATAGAGTTAATTCGCGAGTCTCACACCTCGGTATGAGTCAAAAACGGGATAGTGACTGCAGGGAGAGCACGACGTTTCTTTCTAGCTATGGGTGATGTCGGTGACCTATCAGCCCTGACATTTATATACTTTTTACCTGTATGGTTGTTGGAATGCGAGGCGCCTCAGATATAGGTCTGATAGGACCGGGAAACGTGTGTTCAGGAATAATTAATCCTCAAAAGTAAGAGAGGACCGGCCCTGAAGATCCAGGATCGCTGTGTGTGGTCCTGAGACATTTGCTAGAGTGTCTCGAATGGAGAGGAGCTTGCCCCTTGCCTCGACTCATGACGGAAATCCAATTTCCAATATGACCTTTGCGGTTTTAATTGTAGAACAAGTATGGCGACATGATATATGGTACCCATGCCGTCTATGATTGATACATTTATATTTGAAGTTGTTTTCTTCACTTATAGTAATAATAAAAGATGAAATTTAGTGTATCAAGCATTCTTTGGTTGTTATAAGGGCCCTATCCTCCGGCTTGCGTTGCATTGTGTGATGGGACCTGGGTCTTATAACAGCTTCACTATTCTTTATTTAGCATTGTGTTGTTTGTTTATGCACTGGTATTTTTGGGTAAAAAACCCGTTCCGTGTTATACGGCGTGGTCCCTTGATTTATCTAACTTTAAAATAAAGATTAATAACTGTTTTAGTTCTCACACCAGTCACGTGACTGATTTGGAGTTATTGTTTTAACCTAAACAATGGGTGCCCTTATTTTCCGCACGGGCAGCTAGTAGTTTTGGTTTTGCAGATTTATCCTTTCAGGATCCTGGTTTATAGCTGAAGTGATATTCAGAAAGCTCTGTATCCGTGTATTTCTTTCAGTTATGTTTTGTATTATTTTTCCGATGCAGTATTGTATTTAAATCTTTGATGATTATCACAAGTATATAATTTATTCTTACTCTGTTATATTCTTGTATTCTGATGGAATTATTGCAATATACAATGAAATGTTCTTCTGTTTGTGTTCTGATTTGTCATGTTCTCAAAACAATTAGGGGTTTCGAACGGTCTTGGTCAGTTTAGCGATCGATTCGGATCAAGCGAAATTCTCAATTGTTACAATGACCTGTTAGTCGGAGTAGATAAGGAGGACCTTGATGTTAAGTTCGATTGCGATTCTGAGTCCAACAATCAAGGCCTCGTATTCTGCATCGTTGTTGGTGTCATGGAAATTGAGCTTCAGAGCATAACAGTTCAAGAATTCCTCAGGAGTAACAAGTACGACTCTAATGCCAGAACACTGACTGTTGGATGATCCATCCACAAATAGCTTCCATTGAATGTATGGAGTATTGATGTCTTCCGAAGGAGGATCTTCTGGAATTGTGAACTCTGCAACGAATCTACGAGGATTTGTCTGAGGATGGCTCGACGAGGAATGAAAGTAATCTCGAATAGGCTCAACTCTATATTCCAGTTTAAGAGTCATCCAAAGGCCTCAAGTCGTTGCAGAACCTGTCGTAGCAGCTGGAAAGTGTGGACCTTGATTGGATGAAACTGGAAATATGACTGTAACATCTGGGAGGAGATCAAAAAGAAGTAGGCTAGCATCTCAAGCTTTTGATAATTATTTCCTTCTCCTATCAAACTCTTGCTGATGTAGTAGATGGGCCGTTGGACACAATCTTCGATGCGCACAAGTGCTGGGCTAATTGCCTGCACAGAAACAACTAAGTGGTGATATAAGTCTTTGTGATCCACGGGTTTGGATTAGATAGGCGGTCGCTCTAAGTGATTCAAGAGGTCCTAGAATGCATCAACGCACTCCGATGTCCATGTGAAGTTGCGCTTCCCTTTTCTGAGCAAGTCGAAAAAGGGAATGCATTTGTCAGTTGCTTTAGATATGAATCGACTTAGGGCGACCACATTCCCTTTTAAGCTTTGAACATCTTTGATGCTCCGACGAGCTTGGATATCGTGGATAGCCTGTATTTTCTCTGGATTTTCTTCGATGCCTCGTGAATTGAAAATGAACCCTAGGTAGGGAAACCACATTCCCTTTTAAGTTTTGATCATCTTTGATGCTCCAAGGAGCTTGGATATCCCGGATAGCCTATATTTCCTCTGGATTGTCTTCAATGCCTCGTGAATTGAAAATGAACCCTAGGTAGGGCGGCCACATTCCCTTTTAGGCCTTGAAACATCTCCGATGCTCCGAGGAGCTTGAATATCCCGGATATCCTGTATTTTCTCTGGATTGTCTTCGATGCCTCATGAATTGAAAATGAACCCTATGACAGGGCATCGCGAATGAAGCAATTATCGAATAGCCTATCCACTTCCTCTTAGAGTGCCGTTGATCTTTCAATTGCCAAGATTCGACGCTTCTGCTTGACTAGAAGATGCTTTGGATCGATGCTGAGCATGTGAAAAACGATTCCTGGTTCGACTCCACACATGTCAGAGTGGGTCCAAGCGAATATGTCGAGGTTGGCCCTCAGGAAATCCACAATCTCTTCCTTTATTGCAGGTTAGAGTTGTGATCCCACTTTCAAGACCTTGCCAAGTCGTCGGGACTGATTGGAACATCCACTGTTGGTTCTACGGGGGTAGATGTAACACCCCACACTTTTCTACACCTAAATTTCGATAAAAATCAAAACTTGAACACATCCAAGAATGGAGCGTGTATATCTGGTACCTGCAATAAATGAGCATGAGCATAATCAGAGTACGATAAAGGAAAACTCACAGCGGAAATAGAATAGGATAACTAGTATTAACTTAAGCAACAATCTTTTTGAAGTAAGTCACTTTACCAATACCAAGCATAAGAGAGAACGAGAACCGAAAGCCAAACTTAAACATTTGTGAGAACCCGACCTTCTCTAGGAAACCTGGGAGGTTGCAATGAGGAGGGTGTCAGAACAACAAGTTTTGTTGACTAAGAAATGTACAACACATATTATAATACACAGATGTATCCCGTTTGGTTCAACCCAAGATGTATGCTTAACAAGGTTAGTCATTCTAGCCTAACCTTGTAAATGTTTATGCATGACTCTACCATTCTGTCCAAAGTGGTATTCTAAAATGTAGTACCGAGATAGAATGTTTACGTATATATATTTAGAAAGCCCCCTTTTATAATTTAATTGATTATTAGACCAAGAGGCGAACCCCTAACTATGGAGTCTTCGCATACATATATACCTTTCCATCCACTTTCCCTTTATAATTTTTCTGCCTCACTATCAATATAGATTGGGTGGATTCTCCCAATCACTTAAGACCCTAGGTGGACTCATTTGTTGGTGGACTTATTGGTGACTTAATACCTCTCAATAACTCATTCCATATTTTTATAAACTATAGAGCACTAGCTGCGAGCCCTATAGTTAAGGCTTTCATTATTCACGCATATACCATTGCTCCTGCATAAGGTGAGAAATGGTATTTTATCACTCGTTATACCTTCTAGCTGACCTTATTGGATAATCTCTTAGTCACTTACTACTTCCCCTAGGGTAGGTAGCCATATCTGACGTTTTTAGTTTCTAGGATTGGGTAGGCAATATACACATGTTGTTTAAGACCCCTATACTAAAAGACCTATCCCTAGGTGGACTCTTTTACCCCAGCCGCTTAAGACCCAAGAAGCAGACTATATGCGAAGGTTATTAGTTTCACACCCTATTAGCACTTAATACCGTTCCCAATTAGGATAAATAGGGCCACATCATCACATCTTTTCTGTTTAGTTACTCTCCACGAAAATATTATCGTCACGAGTTCTTATGGTTAATTATATCATTAACCGATTAAGTCCAACTCTACTTTTAATTATAATTTCTATATTTATTAATATAAATAAGAAAAGTTATATCCTCTTTATCCTAGGATATTTATTTGATTACTTCCCTAGTTGGACTTAGTGTTTAAACAACGATCAATATCCATTAATCCCCTTATGACACCCGTTTTCTTTTATTTCTATTTTTATTGCCCTTTATGACCATAACGTCATATTTTCCTAAGGCAACTATTTATCAGTCCCAAGGTATCTATTTATTATATATATACATACATATTTAAGTACCATGCCTCCCACATTAAGATGACAGCTTGTGGATGCTAGATTTTCCGGTCAGTTTTGGGCAGACTTCCACCACAAGTTAAACCTATACTCGTGCCTTAGTACATTTATATTTATGCATTAGACCCCTCACATTAAGCTGACCACCTATGGTTGCTGGATTTGCCGGTCAGTTCCGGGCAGGCTTATACCACAAGTTGAGCTTAATCTCGTGTCTAAATGCGGTTATAATTCAAATTCCCTATTTTGGGGTTTACAACATATATCCTAATTAAATTAGGAATTGTAACCATTTCCCTATCATTT
Organism: Allium sativum; assembly: GCA_030737875.1. Lineage (NCBI taxonomy): Eukaryota > Viridiplantae > Streptophyta > Magnoliopsida > Asparagales > Amaryllidaceae > Allium > Allium sativum. The sequence continues at coordinate 199,232,971 of CM060911.1, forward strand.
TCATTTTCCCTAATCACTTTTGGCTACAATTGTTATTTATTGATTTGTGGTCCTATTTATAGCAATTAATTATATTGATTGCTACAAATGGTCACCACAAATATATTAATTCAATATGGATTACATTTACATATAATTTTGTAATTGAACCTAATCCAAACATTCAACATTCCATACAATGTATATTTTACCATTTTACGTGGACTTGGATGGATAATATGTATATATTTATATTTATGTTTTCGTGCGTTCAACATAGTTAATATTTTTATTTTTATTATTATAACATAAATGATTTTTTCAATCAATAACCAACATTCCTTTTTGCATTCAATCTTGCTGAAAGGTTCAAATCTTACAAAAAGACTTTTAGCTGTAATCATTGTAAATTATGCCTAATTAATTGGATTTACATATTTCAAAATCACAAGAAATATATGTAAATATATAATTTTGAATAGTTGATGCAAATTACGCACAAATATGTATAGTTATGTTTATACGTACATTTGCACCACTTTTCCCTTTTTGATCATTTTATCATACCTTTTGTGATTTCAAAATAGCGCCTTTTTATTCAAAACAAGGGAAATGACACATTTATGACAATTGAGCCAAAACCCAATAGTATTAAATACAAACAAACATATTTCTTTTAATATTACAACTGATTTTGCGAGAATTTGTAAAATATATATGCTTGAGACAAAGAAGATAAGTCCAAATAAATATTATAATTTTTGTTGCTAATACTAAAATTAGTATTATAAAAAATATTATAAAACGACCTTTTTATTTTCGAAATAAAATTCATTATTTTTTGATCTCTCTTTTCAATTCTTTCTTGATTTGTTTTATCATTATAAATGTATTTAGTTAAAATTTTGTTTGATCACACAGCTTACCTGTAACAACCCGAATTTTAATAACATGTTGAAACAAGAAATCAAGGTATAATTAATTTTTAAAATGAGAATTATGGGAAACGGGTTGCGCCATTGCGTTCGTCTCGGAATTCTACATGAAATAGAGTCTGAGTTTTCGAAAATTGGAGTCCGGATGAAGAAGTTATGGCCTGTAAAATATTCAGCAAATTTCAGGCAGCACAGAACCTGGCAGGTCGACCTGGAGGTCGACCTGGGGGTCAGATCGACCACGTGGTCGACCTGGGGGTCGACCTACCCCTACAAGTCGACCACATGATCGACCTCCCCCCTTACAGGTCGACCTGGTCGGCCTGTTTTGGCCCAGAACCCATTTTTGAAGCCTAAGACGTGTTTTGATGGTCCGGATTGATTCTAGGGTTAATCTAAAGGCCCTAAATAGTTCCTACACCTATAAATACACCCTAAGACCTAACCTAATTCATAACAAATCATTCTTACACTAAAATGCTGCTGAGATCCCTCTTGATCATGGCCGCCACCTCTAATAAATTTCCTAAGCTTTCATACACAATCCAATTCGAAGATTAAGGCTTCTACAATGATTCAAGACAATAAATCAACAACGCCGCAACATTTTTACAACAAATTCAGTTCATAATTCCTTGTCCACGATCAGTAAGTTCTAGTTATTTTCATATTAAAATAATTAAATTTAATACGGACATGTGATGAAGTGTAATTGGACTTTTGATTCAAGTCTATTCCCGTTTCTTCTTGGATCTTGATTTTGGGAACCTTTCTATCTTTATTCTCATAACAAGTTTATGGTCTATTCAGCTTGTTGTAAATCAATTTTCTTGGTTCATGTTGATATTATTATCAAGATCTATTCTTTATGCCTGAGATGATGTTTTTATGCTGTTTTCCCTCTGATCTCGTTTTTATTGCAATCTTCTACCTTCCCCTATTTATTTTCTTTTGATGAACCTAGGTCAATTTCGGACCTAGTCCTAAACTACGATATACGTGCGATGGTATACGGGAAAATATTGGAATATTGTCTAATGGAATATATGTGTTTGGTAGAATCGAAGGCATAATAGGAAAATTGGATGTTTGGTGATAATTTACCATTAACATGAAATGGGGTAATTTTGGGTATTGTCCTTATAACGGTTATTGCGCGATTGGGATTGATATATGTAATTTGATATGGATCTTGATATATGTAATTTGGCTAGAACTTGTTATGGGTAAATTGGTGTAAACGTGGTATACATGTAATTTTGGGTATAAAACATAATCAATGTAAAATGAGCATAGCTTTGTAAACATGTAAATCATGAATCTTGACATATTTAAAACGGCATGAAACTTGGTATATGTGTAAGTTGGCATAAAAATTGGCATACATGTAAAACGACATGAATTGAACATATGTAAATTTGGTATGAATTGGGCATATGTAAAACTTACATGTAATCTAGAACTTAGGCATATGTTAATTATGTAGAATTTGGAGTTGAAACGTATATGATAATTTATGACTTGGTAGAGGTTTAATATGAACGCGCCTAAGTTTGTTTTTGGGTAGTTAGCGTGTATTGTAAATAAAAGGCTATAACTTGGCATAACTTTATAGTGAATTATGATAATACTTTGGGAATACGTTTTGGGGCAAAAACGTGAATTATGAACTTGGTAATTGGCATATAACTGGAAATATGAATGGGGTTGAAACATGAACGTGAATATGAATATGAACATGAACGTGAATATGGCTAACTGGAGGTTGGGTTGAGTTTGCGGTGTAATTCTGCCCGGAACCGCCCGGCATATCCAGTGACTGCAAATAATAAGATCCAATGTGAGAAGTTAGTCATATCATGCTTAAACCCGAGGTTAGACTGAGTTGTGGTGTAATTCTGCCCGGAACCACCCGGCTTATCCAGTGACTGCAACAACAGGTCTAATGTGAGTGGTTAATGCATTAATAATTAATTAATACCAATAAACAGACACGCTAAGAATGGAAAGGGTAAGTAATATGACTAGACTAATGACACTTAACCAATATAACATGTTAATTAGACAAGTGAGTTGGGTTAAGTAAATTGAGAACACTTAACCAATATAACATGTTAATTAGACAAGTGGATAGGGTTAAGTAAAGTAAGAACACCTAACTAATACAACGGGTTAATTAGACAAGTGGTTGTGGTTAAGTAATAAAACTTAACCAACATAACATGACAAGCAAGTGGGTTAGGTTAACTTGAATAGGTTGATAACACTTAACCGTTATAACAAGACTAGTGGATGGGTTAGTTTAACTTGAATGGGTTGATAACACCCAACTGATATAACTTGATGTGTGGTAAGGTTAAGTAAATACACGAGGGTAACACTTAACCATTATAATATGGCTAGTGGATGGAGTTGAGTTAACATACACCTAACCAATCTAACGTGAGGTGTGGTAAGGGTTAAGCTAACACAGGAGAGAACGCTTAACCGATATAACAAGACATGTAGTAGGGTTAAGTAACACAAGAGAGAACACTTAACCAAGGTAACATGATAGGGGGTGGGGTTAAGTTAACTTGAATGGATAACACTTAATCAACCTGCGGGGCATACGAATAGACCCTAGGAAAACCCTAGTAGCAGGACCCGTTTCTGAAGTAACCCACATTAGGTATCAACGGTACCCTGAGCTAGGCAGGGTGGGGCACGATTACTGGGCTGATTATAAGTGGTCAAAACGGCGGCGGGTGATGCAGCAGTGCAGGTTCCGATGGATTACGGGTGTGCACGTATTCTAGAGTGGAAAATTTAGCCACTGGGCATAAGTAGATATAAAGTTGTGCATCAAAAATTGTGTCGGGGTTGCCATCCTAGGGATTTATACACCCTAGGGTGGGACCAGCACAGGTATCTACGAATAGGGGGCCGCGTGACACAAACAAGAACTAGGTCGAGTAGGAGCCGATCGATTAGGGTAGTAAGGATACATCTGACACATCATGGCAATTGGGCTAGTTGAGGTGAAATCCTCACATTAGATGTAGTCCTGAAGGCTACCACAACTACGGCGTTGGGATAACCTTAGTATAAACACATGTGAAACATTGTAAGTAAGAGCCGATCAATTAAGATAGATACGGTGGGAACATGAAACTGTCAACATGAGGTGGGACCCTCATCGTGGGATATGTACCTATAAAACTATCATGTGGGTTATGGGGGATCACTTATCTTGTAATTATAACTAAGTAAACTAATTGGAATGCTAGTTAGGTAGTGCAAAGAATGTAGGAAATCAAGGAAAATAGTGTAATAATGAAGCTTAGAAATCTTGCGATGCTATACTTGATAGAAACCTTGCGATGTGATACTTGGTAGGAACGTTGCGATGCTACTCTTGATAGAAAGTATGGGATGTTATACTTGATTCAACGTGCCTATAGCTTACCTCGTCATCATGCTTATGTTTACTTTCAGTTTATTCATGCCATATTATCTTCACCTGTTTTTATGTTGAAAGTCACTAGGACTTACTCAGTCTTTATGACTGACCCGGTTTGTTTCGCCTCTTTTTCTTCCGTTTCCCCCCAGGTTCGCAAGGTGGGAATACAGCTTAGTTCGGATCTTACCAAACCCCAAGGCTCCTTCATGTACGGCTTGGATTTCTCTTGGCTATGGCTTGGTTTGCTTTATTGGGGAATACTACAGCTTATTTTTATGCTTCTTTGTTTTTGAGCAAGACAGGTATTATAGCTATATAATTGAGTATTGGAAGTTGATGGGCTTTTATTGTAAACAGTTATAGTTAATAAATGATTTGAAGTACCTCTACTTTACTTTCCGTTGTTTTATATATGTCTGTCTTGTAATATTTCTGTTCCAGTACCCATAATGCTCCATTGAAGTTAAGGCATTCCCTTTGTGAGTGACCTTAACGGATGTGGGGTGTTACATTTAGTATCAGAGCAGAAGGTTACTAGACTGGGCAAAAGCTTTTAAAAACCTTCTGAAATTATTTTCAAAACGTTTACAAAGAAGCATTCTTATAAGAAAAGTTTTGTTTTATGAAAGGCATATTTCCCAAAGCCATATACACTATCTTTTGATTCTCTCTTTGAATCTCTTCTTTCTTTCTTTTTCGCCATAATTTTGTAGGTGTACGACACAAGTCGGAGGGCAAAGAAGTGCCCAACCTCCATCTGTAGCCGCAGTAGTTCCATCTACGACTAATCTTATTTCAAGCTTTGTAAGGTTGTAGTGTGATGGAGGTAACTTTCGAGAAACCAGACAACAAGCTATACAAGGATAGTAAGAACGAGGATAAAGAACACAAGCCTAAGGATAAGAAACTTGTTGATATGACTTAATCTACGAAGGAGGAAAAGGTGAAAGGGAGAGGCCAAAGTGATGGAATAATAAAACCCATGACAAGAGAGAGTATCTTTAGTATGGTAAAAAGGGACATGTAGTTAAGTATTATAGGACAAGTACAAGGGAAAAGAACAAGATCGTCGAGAGGGCAATTGTATGCTCTCACTACTAGCATACCCTAGAGAGGTGGTAACGTTTTTGTTAAAAGTTTAGCTTTTCTTTTCTATCATCCTGTTTGAACTTTGTTTTTGTACATCGCATCCTTTTAATTCTGCTTCAAATGTTGAGTCTCTGCACCTCAGTACTAGCATAGTAGAGGATCCCATTTTTGTCTCAAATCCTGTAGGGGAATTGGCTCATTTATCCATGACTTGTTTGAATTTGAGAATGTCTATGCCAAGTGTTGAGTTAATAAGTAAAGGTTATGTTTTTGGGCTATGAGCTGATTCTAGGGATGGAGTGGTTATCCGGAAATGATACCATTCTTGAGTATGAAAAGAGGGTAGTTAGACTCTTGAATTGCCTCGGTAATACCCTCGAAGTCTAGTGTAACCCTTAGGGTTCTTCCATGCTTAGTTACCTAGAATCTCTTGATACATTTATTGATCCGCTCGAGTAGTGTTCGCCACTAAGGCGAATGGTTCATTTCGCTTATGCATGAGTTATAGAAAATCACCTTAGTAAGTACACTTGGCAACATGGTTGGAATTTGTTTATTTCCAAGAGATAATTCATTTATGAGGAATACCTTATAGTAAGTGAACGAGATCCAAGATTCACTAGTGAATTTTGGAGAGCTTGCATGGAACCATGAGTACGCAGTTATGTTTGAATCAGGTATACTAGAAAGAGAATAAGTGAAAGTGGAATGAGAGGCGACAATGAAATGAGTTCCAACTCATATTTTGGAAATAGGAATTAAGAAGCTACGAGATCGCGAAGTTAAAGAAGGTCAAGGCACAATGGAGTTAAGCTCAAGGAAATGCGGCTTAGAAGATTAAAGATTAGATACGCACATCATATCTCTTTTTAAGAGTATATCCTTGATCCCTCTTTTCCTGTAGAGCTTACTTGCATGCTATCTTTTAAGTATATCCTCTCGGTCTATTCTCAATCCTATTTCTGTTGCAAATCCCATAGGGAGTATGACTCATTTGTTTGTAATACATGTTGGGGCTTGAGTGTGTCCGTTGGGTTGACTAGACTTTTTGGGTTTTATAGGATATAGGTTGGTTTTAGGAAAGGATTTCTTGTGACCTAAAAGGAGTCTATCATGCTTAGTTACCTAGAATCATATATATTAGTTGGGTTGAGTAATTCTTTGTGTGTCAGTCTGATGTTGATTTCGGTCTTCGGGGCTGGTGCTAAGGGAATTCTTCTCTTAATCAGTATATATGTGACGTAGATTTCCGGTTTTGACATTGCCTAATGGGCACAAAGTTTTTACTTGCTTCTATCATTCAACTATATCTTTAGGTAGGAACAATTGGGTGTAAACATGTGTTTGAGACATGTTATGATTGATGGTTGCAAGTGGTTCCAAGCGGTTGCTAGTGGTTGCTCATGGATGCATATACATGCACATTAAACACTAGATCGGCTCAGTCACCTTTCATATTGCATATGCATGAGTGTTTATACTTGTTTATGGATGAATTTGAATGTGTTATCATGTAGATGTTGCATATGGATTGATGTTTGTGCACACATATAATGTTAATGTGACTAGGACTGTTTGCATACATGTTGGACTCATGGCACTAAACATATTTTGCATTAAGAAGATCAATTAGGTCTACTCATTTGCATTAGACAAGGAACATATATACACACTTCTTGCATATGTTCATACAGCATTAGAAATCTCTTAAGGACAATGGATGCCTGTGATTGATGATTGAGTAGATGGATGATTGGATGGTAGGACACATTCTTCTTAACTTAAAGATTTCGGGGACGAAATCCTTTAAGGAGGGGAGAATGTAACAACTCGAATTTTAATAACATGTTGAAACAAGAAATCAAGGTTTAATTAATTTTTAAAATGAAAATTATGGGAAAGGGTTGCGCCATTGCATTCGTCTCGGAATTCTGCATGAAATAGAGTCCGAGTTTTCGAAAATCGGAGTCTGAATGAAGAAGTTATGGCTTGTAGAAGATTCAGCAAATTTCAGGCAGCAAAGAACCAGGCAGGTCAACCTCGGGGTCAGATCGACCACGTGCTCGACCTGGGGCTCGACCTACCCCCTACAGGTCGACCATGCGGTCGACCGCCCCCCTTACAGGTCGACCTGGTCAGCCTGTTTTGGCCCAAAACCCATTTTTGAAGCCTGAGACGTGTTTTGATGGTCCGGATTGATTCTAGGGTTGATCTAAAGGCCCTAAATAGTTCCTACACATGTAAATACAGACTAAGACCTAACCTAATTCATAACAAATCATTCTTACACCAAAATGCTGCTGAGATCCCTCTTGATCATGGCCGCCACCTCTAATAAATTTCCTAAGCTTTCATACATAATCCAATTCGAAGATTAAGGCTTCTACAATGATTCAAGACAATAAACCAACAACGCCGCAACATTTTTACAACAAATTCAGTTCTTAATTCCTTGTCCATGATCAGTAAGTTCTAGTTATTTTCAGATAAAAATAATTAAATTTAATATGGACATGTGATAAAGTAAATTGGACTTTTGATTCAAGTCTATTCCTGTTTCTTCTTGGATCTTGATTTTGGGAACCTTTCTATCTTTATTCTCATGACAAGGTTATGGTCTATTCAGCTTGTTGTTAATCAATTTTCTTGGTTCATATTGATGTTATTATCAAGATCTATTCTTTATGCCTGAGATGATGTTTTTATGCCGTTTTCCCTCTGATCTCGTTTTTATTGCAATCTTCTACCTTCCCCTGTTTATTTTCTTTTGATGAACCTTGGTCAATTTCGGACCTAGGCCTAAACTATGATACACGTACGATGGTATACGGGGAATTATTGGAATATTGCCTAGTGGAATATATGTGTTTGGTGGAATCAAAGGCATAATATGAAAATTGGATGTTTGGGGATAATTTACCATTAACATGAAACGGGGTAATTTTGGGTATTGTCATTATAACGGTTATTGCGCGATTGGGATTGATATATGTCATTTGAGATGGATCTTGATATATGTAATTTGGCTAGAACTTGTTATGGGTAAATTGGTGTAAACGTGGTATACATGTAATTCTGGGTATAAAACTTGATCTATGTAAATTGAGCATAGCTTTGTAAACATGTAAATTATGAATCTTGACATATGTAAAACGGCATAAAACTTGGTATATGTGTAAGTTGTTATAAAAATTGTAAGTTGGCATAAAAATTGGCATACATGTAAAACAGCATGAATTGAACATATGTAAATTTGGTATGAATTGGGCATATGTAAAACTGACATGTAATCTAGAAATTGGGCATATGTTAATTATGTAAAATTTGGAGTTGAAACGTATATGATAATTTATGACTTGGTAGAGGTTTAATAAGAACGCGCCTAAGTTGGGTTTTGGGTAGTTAGCGTGTATGGTAAATAAAAGGCTATAACTTGGCATAACTTTATAGTGAATTATGATAATACTTCAGAAATACGTTTTGGGGCAAAAACGTGAATTATGAACTTGGTAATTGGCATATAACTGGAAATATGAACAGGGTTGAAACATGAACGTGAATATGAATATGAACATGAACGTGAACATGGCTAACTCGAGGTTAGGTTGAGTTTGTAGTGTAATTCTGCCCGGAACCGCCCCGCATATCCTGTGACTACAAATAATAAGATCCAATGTGAGAAGTTAGTCGTATCATGCGTAAACCCAAGGTTAGACTGAGTTATGATGTAATTCTACCCGGAACCGCCTAGCATATCCAGTGTCTGCAACAACAGGTCTATTGTGAGTGGTTGAGGCATTAATAATTAATTAATACCAATAAACAGACACGCTAAGAATGGAAAGGTTAAGTAATATGACTAGACTAATGACACTTAACCAATATAACATGTTAATTAGACAAGTGAGTTGGGTTAAGTAAATTGAGAACACTTAACCAATATAACATGTTAATTAGACAAGTGGATAGGGTTAAGTAAAGTGAGAACACCTAACTAATACAATGGGTTAATTAGACAAGTGGTTGCGGTTAAGTAATAAAACTTAACCAGCATAACATGAAAAGCAAGTGGGTTAGGTTAACTTGAATAGGTTGATAACACTTAACCGTTATAACAAGACTAGCGGATGGGTTGGTTTAACTTGAATGGGTTGATAACACCCAACCGATATAACCTGATGTGTGGTAAGGTTAAGTAAATACACGAGGGTAACACTTAACCAATATAATATGGCTAGTGGATGGGGTTGAGTTAACATACACTTAACCAATCTAACGTGAGGTGTGGTAAGGGTTAAGTCAACATAGGGGAGAACGCTTAACCGATATAACAAGACATGTGGTAGGGTTAAGTAACACAAGAGAGAACACTTAACCAAGGAAACATGGTGGGGGGTGGGGTTAAGTTAACTTGAATGGATTACACTTAACCAACCTGTGGGGTATATGAATAGACCCTAGGAACACCCTAGTAGCGGGACCTGTTTTAGCAGTAACCCACATTAGGTATCAACGATACCCTGAGCTAGGCAGGGTGGGGCACGATTACTGGGCTGATTATAAGCGGTCAAAACGACGGAGGGTGACGCAGCAGTGCAAGTTCCGACGGATTACGAGCGTGCACGTATTCCGGAGTGGAAAATTTAGCCACTGGGCATCAGTAGATATAAAGTTGTGGATCAAAAATTGTGTCGGGGTTGCCATCCTAGGGATTGATACACCCTAGGGTGGGACCAGCACAGGTATCTACGAATAGGGGCCGCGTGACACAAACAAGAACTAGGTCGAGTAGGAGCCGAACGATTAGGGTAGTAAGGATACATCAAACACATTAATGGCAATTGGGCTAGTTGAGGTGAAATCCTCATATTAGATGTAGTCCTGAAGGCTACCACAACTACGGGGTTGGGATAACCTTAGTATAAACACATCTGAAACATTGTAAGTAAGAGCCGATCAATTAAGATAGGTACAGTGGGGACATTAAACTGTCAATATGAGGTGGGACCCTCATCGTGGGATATGTACCTATAAAACTATCATGTGGGTTATGGGGGATCACTTATCTTGTAATTATAACTAAGTAAACTAATTGGAACTCTAGTTAGGTAGTGCAGAGAATATAGGAAATCAAGGAAAATAGTGTAATGGTGAAGCTTAGAAATCTTGCGATGCTATACTTGATAGAAACCTTGCGATGTGATACTTGGTAGGAACCTTGCGATGCTACTCTTGATAGGAAGTATGGGAAGTTATACTTGATTCATCGTGCCTGTAGCTTACCTCGTCATCATGCTTATGTTTACTTTCAGTTTATTCATGCCATATTGTCTTCACCTGTTTTTATGCTGAAAGTCACTAGGACTTACTCAGTCTTTATGACTGACCCTGTTTGTTTCGCCTTTTTTTCTTCCGTTTCCCCCGCGGTTCGCAGGGTGGGAATACAGCTAGTTCGGATCTTACCAAGCCCCAAGGCTCTTTCATGTACGGCTTGGATTTCCCTTGGCTATGGCTTGCTTTGCTTTATTGGGGAATACTACAGTTTATTTTTATGCTTCTTTGTTTTTGAGCAAGACAGATATTATAGCTATGTAATTGAGTATTGGAAGTTGATGGGCTTTTATTGTAAACAGTTATAGTTAATAAATGATTTGAAGTACCTCTACTTTACTTTCTGCTGTTTTATATATGTTCGCTTGTAATATTTCTGTTCCAGTACCCATAATGCTCCATTGAAGTTAAGGCATTCCCTTTGTGAGTTACCTTAACGGATGTGGGGTGTTACATTTGGTATCAGAGCAGAAGGTTACCAGACTGGGCAAAAGCTTTTAAAAACCTTTTGAAATTATTTTCAAAACGTTTACAAAGAAGCATTCTTATAAGAAAAGTTTTGTTTTATGAAAGGCATATTCGCCAAAGCCATATGCATTATCTTTTGATTCTCTCTTTGAATCTCTTCATTCTTTCATTTTCGCCATAATTTTGTAGGTGTACGACACAAGTCGAAGGGCAAAGAAGTCCCAACCTCCATCTGTAGCCATAGTAGTTCCATCTGCGACTAATCTTATTTCAAGCTTTGTAAGGTTGTAGTGTGATGGAGGTAACTTTCAAGAAACCATCCAACAAGCTATACAAGGATAGTAAGAACGAGGATAAAGAACACAAGCTTAAGGATAAGAAACTTGTTGATATGGCTTAATCCACGAAGGAGGAAAAGGTGAAAGGGAAGAGGCCAAAGTGAAGGAATAATAAAACCCATGACAAGAGAGAGTATCTTTAGTATGGTAAAAAGGGACATGTAGTTAAGTATTATAGGACAAGGACAAGGGAAAAGAACAAGATCGTCGAGAGGGCAATTGTATGCTCTCACTACTAGCATACCCTAGAGAGGTGGTAACGTTTTTGTTAAAGGTTTAGCTTTTCTTTTCTATCATCCCGTTAGAACTTTGTTTTTGTACATCGCATCCTTTTAATTCTGCTTCGATAGTTGAGTCTCTGCACCTTAGTACTAGCATAGTAGAGGATCCCATTTTTGTCTCAAATCCTGTTGGGGAATTGGCTCATTTATCCATGGCTTGTTTGAATTTGAGAATGTCTATGCTAAGTGTTGAGTTTATAAGTAAAGCTTATGTTTTTGGGCTATGGGTTGACTCTAGGGATGGAGTGGTTATCCGGAAATGGTACCATTCTTGAGTATGAAAAGTGGGTAGTTAGACTCTTGACTTGCCTCGGTAATACCCTCGAAGTCTAGTGTAACCCTTAGGGTTCTTCCATGCTTAGTTACCTAGAATCTCTTGATACATTGATTGATCCCCTCGAGTAGTGTTCGCCACTAAGGCGGATGGTTCATTTCGCTTATGCATGAGTTATAGAAAATTACCTTAGTAAGTACACTTGGCAACATGGTTGGCATTTTTTTTTCAAGAGATAATTCATTTATGTGGAATACCTTCTAGTAAGTGAACGAGATCCAAGATTCACTAGTGAATTTCGGAGAGCTTGCTTGAAACCATGAGTACACAGTTATGTTTGAATCAGGTATACTAGAAAGAGAATAAGTGAAAGTGGAACGAGAGGCGACAGTGAAATGAGTTCCAACTCATATTTTGGAAATAGAAATTAAGAAGATACGAGATCACGAAGTTAAAGAAGGTCAAGGCACAATGGAGTTAAGCTCAAGGAAATGCGGCTTAGAAGATTGAAGATTAGATACGCACATCATATCTCTTTTTAAGAGTATATCCTTGATCCTTTTTTTCCTGTAGAGCTTACTTGCATGCTATCTTTTAAGTATATCCTCTCGGTCCTATTCTCGATCCTATTTCTGTTGCAAACCACATAGGGAGTATGACTCATCTGTTAGTAATACATGTTGGGGCTTTAGGGTGTCCGTTGGGTTGACTAAAACTTTTTGGGTTTTATAGGATACGGGTTGGTTTTAGGAAAGGATTTCTTGCGACCTAAAAGGAGTCTATCATGCTTAGTTACCTAGAATCATATAAATTAGTTGGGTTGAGTAATTCTTTGTGTGTCAGTCTGATGTTGATTTCGGTCTTCGGGGCTGGTGCTTAGTTAGTTCTTCTCCTAATCAGTATATATGTGACGTAGATTTCCGGTTCTGACATTGCCTAATGGGCACAAAGTTTTACTTGCTTCTATCGTTCGACTATATCTTTAGGTAGGAACAATTGGGTGTAAACATGTGTTTGAGACATGTTATGATTGATGGTTGCAAGTGGTTGCAAGCGGTTTCTAGTGGTTGCTTGTGGATGCATATACACACACATTAGACACTAGATCGGCTCAGTCACCTTTCATATTGCATATGCATGAGTGTTTATACTTATTTATGGATGAATTTGAATGTGTTATCATGTGGATGTTGCATATGGATGGATGTTTGTGCACACATATAGTGTTATTGTGACTAGGACTATTTGCATACATGTTGGACTCATGGCACTAAACATATTTTGCATTAAGAAGATCAATCAGCCCTGATCGTTTGCATTAGACAAGAACCATATACACACACTTCTTGCATATGTTAATACAGCATTAGAAATATCTTAAGGACAATGAATGCCTGTGATTGATGATTGAGTAGATGGATGATTGGAATGTAGGACACATTCTTGTTAACTTAAAGATTTCGGGGACGAAATCCTTTAAGGATGGGAGAATGTAACAACCCGAATTTTAATAACATGTTGAAATAAGAAATCAAGGTATAATTAATTTTTAAAATGAGAATTATGGGAAACGGGTTGCGCCATTGCATTCGTCTCGGAATTCTGCATGAAATTGAGTCCGAGTTTTTGAATATTGGAGTCCGGATGAAGAAGTTATGGCCTGTAGAAGATTCTGCAAATTTCAGGCAGCACAGAACCAAGCAGGTCGACCTGGGGGTCATATCGACCATATGGTCGACCTGGGGGTCGACCTACCCACTACAGGTCGACCATATGGTCGACCGACCCCTTACAGGTCAACCTGGTCGGCCTGTTTTGGCCCAGAACCCATTTTTGAAGCCTGAGACGTGTTTTGATGGTCCAGATTAATTCTAGGGTTAATCTAAAGGCCCTAAATAGTTCCTACACCTATAAATACTCCCTAAGACCTAACCTAATTCATAACAAATCATTCTTACACCAAAATGCTGCTGAGATCCCTCTTGATCATGGCCGCCACCTCTAATAAATTTCCTAAGCTTTCATACACAATCCAATTCGAAGATTAAGGCTTCTACAATGATTCAAGACAATAAATCAACAACGCCACAACATTTTTACAAAAAATTCAGTTCTTAATTCTTTGTTCACAATCAGTAAGTTCTAGTTATTTTCAGACTAAAATAATTAAATTTAATATGGACATGTGATGAAGTGAAATTGGACTTTTGATTCAAGTCTATTCCTGTTTCTTCTTGGATCTTGATTTTGGGAACCTTTCTATCTTTATTCTCATGACAAGTTTATGGTCTATTCAGCTTGTTGTAAATCAAATTTCTTGGTTCATATTGATGTTATTATCAAGATCTATTCTTTATGCCTGAGATGATATTTTTATGTCGTTTTCCCTCTGATTTCGTTTTTATTGCAATCTTCTACCTTCCCCTATTTATTTTCTTTTGATGAACCTAGGTCAATTTCGGGCCTAGGCCTAAACTACGATATACGTGTGATGGTATACGGGGAAATATTGGAATATTGCCTAGTGGAATATATATGTTTGGTGGAATCAAAGGCATAATATGAAAATTGGATGTTTGGGGATAATTTACCATTAACATGAAACGGGGTAATTTTGGGTATTGTCATTATAATGGTTATTGCGCGATTGGGATTGATATATGTAATTTGATATGGATCTTGATATATGTAATTTGGCTAGAACTTATTATGGGTAAATTGATGTGAACGTGGTATACATTAATTTTGGGTATAAAACTTGATCTATGTAAATTGAGCATAGCTTTGTAAATATGTAAATCATGAATCTTGACATATGTAAAACAGCATGAAACTTGGTATATGTGTAAGTTGGCATAAAAATTGGCATACATGTAAAACAACATGAATTGAACATATGTAAATTTGGTATGAATTGGGCATATGTAAAACTGACATGTAATCTAGAACTTGGGCATATGTTAATTATGTAAAATTTGGAGTTGAAAAGTATATGATAATTTATGACTTGGTAGAGGTTTAATATGAACGCGCCTAAGTTGGGTTTTGGGTAGTTAGCATGTATTGTAAATAAAAGGCTATAACTTGGCATAACTTTATAGTGAATTATGATAATACTTTAGGAATACGTTTTGGGGCAAAAACGTGAATTATGAACTTGGCAATTGGCATATAACTGGAAATATGAATGGGGTTGAAACATGAACGTGAATATGAATATGAACACGAAAGTGAACATGGCTAACTCGAGGTTGGGTTGAGTTTGCAGTGTAATTCTGCCCGGAACCGCCCAGCATATCCAGTGACTGCAAATAATAAGATCCAATGTGAGAAGTTAGTCATATCATGCTTAAACCCGAGGTTAGACTGAGTTATGGTGTAATTCTACCTGGAACCGCCCGACGTATCCAGTGACCGCAACAACAGGTCTAGTGGTTGATGCATTAATAATTAATTAATACCAATAAATAGACACGCTAAGAAAGGAAAGGTTAAGTAATTTGACTAGACTAATGACACTTAACCAAGGTAACATGATAGGGGGTGGGGTTAAGTTAACTTGAATGGATAACACTTAATCAACCTGTGGGGCATACGAATAGACCCTAGGAAAACCCTAGTAGCAGGACCCGTTTCTGAAGTAACCCACATTAGGTATCAACGGTACCCTGAGCTAGGTAGGGTGGGGCACGATTACTGGGCTGATTATAAGTGGTCAAAACGGCGGCGGGTGATGCAGCAGTGCAGGTTCCGATGGATTACGGGCGTGCATGTATTCTAGGGTGGAAAATTTAGCCATTGGGCATAAGTAGATATAAAGTTGTGCATCAAAAATTGTGTCGGGGTTGCCATCCTAGGGATTTGTACATCCTAGGGTGGGACCAGCACAGGTATCTACGAATAGGGGGCCGCGTGACACAAACAAGAACTAGGTCGAGTAGGAGCCGATCGATTAGGGTAGTAAGGATACATCTAACACATTCATGGCAGTTGGGCTAGTTGAGGTGAAATCCTCACATTAGATGTAGTCCTGAAGGCTACCATAACTACGGGGTTGGGATAACCTTAGTATAAACACATGTGAAACATTGTAAGTAAGAGCCGATCAATTAAGATAGGTACGGTGGGAACATGAAACTGTCAACATAAGGTGGGACCCTCATCGTGGGATATGTACCTATAAAACTATCATGTGGGTTATGGGGGATCACTTATCTTGTAATTATAATTAAGTAAACTAATTGGAATGCTAGTTAGGTAGTGCAGAGAATATAGGAAATCAAGGAAAATAGTGTAATGGTGAAGCTTAGAAATCTTGCGATGCTATACTTGATAGAAACCTTGCGATGTGATACTTGGTAGGAACCTTGCGATGCTACTCTTGATAGAAAGTATGGGATGTTATACTTGATTCAACGTGCCTATAGCTTACCTCGTCATCATGCTTATGTTTACTTTCAGTTTATTCATGCCATATTATCTTCACCTTTTTTTATGCTGAAAGTCACTAGGACTTACTCAGTCTTTATGATTGACCCGGTTTGTTTCGCCTCTTTTTCTTCTGTTTCCCCCCAAGTTCGCAGGGTGGGAATACAGCTTAGTTCGGATCTTACCGAGCCCCAAGGCTCCTTCATGTACGGCTTGGATTTCTCTTGGCTATGGCTTGGTTTGCTTTATTGGGGAATACTACAGTTTATTTTTATGCTTCTTTGTTTTTGAGCAAGACAGATATTATAGCTATATAATTGAGTATTGGAAGTTGATGGGCTTTTATTGTAAACAGTTATAGTTAATAAATGATTTGAAGTACCTCTACTTTACTTTCTGTTGTTTTATATATGCCTGTCTTGTAATATTTCTGTTCCAGTACCCATAATGCTCCATTGAAGTTAAGGCATTCCCTTTGTGAGTGACCTTAACGGATGTGGGGTGTTACATTTGGTATCAGAGCAGAAGGTTACCAGACTGGGCAAAAGCTTTTAAAAACCTTCTGAAATTATTTTCAAAACGTTTACAAAGAAGCATTCTTATAAGAAAAGTTTTGTTTTATGAAAGGCATATTTCCCAAAGCCATATACACTATCTTTTGATTCTCTCTTTGAATCTCTTCTTTCTTTCTTTTTCGCCATAATTTTGTAGGTGTACGACACAAGTCGGAGGGCAAAGAAGTGCCCAACCTCCATCTGTAGCCGCAGTACTTCCATCTGCGACTAATCTTATTTCAAGCTTTGTAAGGTTGTAGTGTGATGGAGGTAACTTTCGAGAAACCAGACAACAAGCTATACAAGGATAGTAAGAACGAGGATAAAGAACACAAGCCTAAGGATAAGAAACTTGTTGATATGACCTAATCCACGAAGGAGGAAAAGGTGAAAGGGAGAGGCCAAAGTGATGGAATAATAAAACCCATGACAAGAGAGAGTATCTTTAGTATGGTAAAAAGGGACATGTAGTTAAGTATTATAGGACAAGTACAAGGGAAAAGAACAAGATCGTCGAGAGGGCAATTGTATGCTCTCACTACTAGCATACCCTAGAGAGGTGGTAACGTTTTTGTTAAAAGTTTAGCTTTTCTTTTCTATCATCCTGTTTGAACTTTGTTTTTGTACATCGCATCCTTTTAATTCTGCTTCAAATGTTGAGTCTCTGCACCTCAGTACTAGCATAGTAGAGGATCCCATTTTTTGTCTCAAATCCTGTAGGGGAATTGGCTCATTTATCCATGACTTGTTTGAATTTGAGAATGTCTATGCCAAGTGTTGAGTTTATAAGTAAAGCTTATGTTTTTGGGCTATGGGTTGATTCTAGGGATGGAGTGGTTATCCGGAAATGATACCATTCTTGAGTATGAAAAGAGGGTAGTTAGACTCTTGAATTGCCTCGGTAATACCCTCGAAGTCTAGTGTAACCCTTAGGGTTCTTCCATGCTTAGTTACCTAGAATCTCTTGATACATTTATTGATCCGCTCGAGTAGTGTTCGCCACTAAGGCGGATGGTTCATTTCTCTTATGCATGAGTTATAGAAAATCACCTTAGTAAGTACACTTGGCAACATGGTTGGAATTTGTTTATTTTCAAGAGATAATTCATTTATGAGGAATACCTTATAGTAAGTGAACGAGATCCAAGATTCACTAGTGAATTTTGGAGAGCTTGCATGGAACCATGAGTACGCAGTAATGTTTGAATCAGGTATACTAGAAAGAGAATAAGTGAAAGTGGAACGAGAGGCGATAGTGAGATGAGTTCCAACTCATATTTTGGAAATAGGAATTAAGAAGCTACGAGATCGCGAAGTTAAAGAAGGTCAAGGCACAATTGAGTTAAGCTCAAGGAAATGCGGCTTAGAAGATTGAAGATTAGACACGCACATCATATCTCTTTTTAAGAGTATATCCTTGATCCCTCTTTTCCTGTAGAGCTTACTTGCATGCTATCTTTTAAGTATATCCTCTCGGTCCTATTCTCAATCCTATTTCTGTTGCAAACCCCATAGGGAGTATGACTCATTTGTTTGTAATACATGTTGGGGCTTGAGGGTGTCCGTTGGGTTGACTAGACTTTTTGGGTTTTATAGGGTATAGGTTGGTTTTAGGAAAAGATTTCTTGTGACCTAAAAGGAGTCTATCATGCTTAGTTACCTAGAATCATATATATTAGTTGGGTTGAGTAATTCTTTGTGTGTCAGTCTGATGTTGATTTCGGTCTTCGGGGCTGGTGCTAAGGGAATTCTTCTCTTAATCAGTATATATGTGACGTAGATTTCCGGTTTTGACATTGCCTAATGGGCACAAAGTTTTTACTTGCTTCTATCGTTCAACTATATCTTTAGGTAGGAACAATTGGGTGTAAACATGTGTTTGAGACATGTTATGATTGATGGTTGCAAGTGGTTCCAAGCGGTTGCTCGTGGATGCATATACACGCACATTAGACACTATATCGGCTCAGTCACCTTTCATATTGCATATGCATGAGTGTTTATACTTGTTTATGGATGAATTTGAATGTGTTATCATGTAGATGTTGCATATGGATTGATGTTTGTGCACACATATAGTGTTAATGTGACTAGGACTGTTTGCATACATGTTGGACTCATGGCACTAAACATATTTTGCATTAAGAAGATCAATTAGGTCTACTCATTTGCATTAGACAAGGAACATATACACACACTTCTTGCATATGTTCATATAGCATTAGAAATCTCTTAAGGACAATGGATGCCTATGATTGATGATTGAATAGATGCATGATTGGATGGTAGGACATATTCTTCTTAACTTAAAGATTTCGGGGACTAAATCCTTTAATGAGGGGAGAATGTAACAACTCAAATTTTAATAACATGTTGAAACAAGAAATCAAGGTATAATTAATTTTTAAAATGAAAATTATGGGAAAGGGTTGCGCCATTGCATTCGTCTCGGAATTCTGCATGAAATAGAGTCCGAGTTTTCGAAAATCGGATTCTGAATGAAGAAGTTATGGCTTGTAGAAGATTCAGCAAATTTCAGGCAGCAAAGAACCAGGCAGGTCAACCTCGGGGTCAGATCGACCACGTGCTCGACCTGGGGCTCGACCTACCCCCTACAGGTCGACCATGCGGTCGACCGCCCCCCTTACAGGTCGACCTGGTCGGCCTGTTTTGGCCCAAAACCCATTTTTGAAGCCTGAGACGTGTTTTGATGGTCCGGATTGATTCTAGGGTTGATCTAAAGGCCCTAAATAGTTCCTACACCTGTAAATACACCCTAAGACCTAACCTAATTCATAACAAATCATTCTTACACCAAAATGCTGCTGAGATCCCTCTTGATCATGGCCGCCACCTCTAATAAATTTCCTAAGCTTTCATACATAATCCAATTCGAAGATTAAGGCTTCTACAATGATTCAAGACAATAAATCAACAACGCCCAACATTTTTACAACAAATTCAGTTCTTAATTCCTTGTCCATGATCAGTAAGTTCTAGTTATTTTTAGATTAAAATAATTAAATTTAATATGGACATGTGATAAAGTGAAATTGGACTTTTGATTCAAGTCTATTCCTGTTTCTTCTTGGATCTTGATTTTGGGAACCTTTCTATCTTTATTCTCATGACAAGCTTATGGTCTATTCAACTTGTTGTTAATCAATTTTCTTGGTTCATATTGATGTTATTATCAAGATCTATTCTTTATGCCTGAGATGATGTTTTTATGCCGTTTTCCCTCTGATCTCGTTTTTATTGCAATCTTCTACCTTCCCCTGTTTATTTTCTTTTGATGAACCTAGGTCAATTTCGGACCTAGGCCTAAACTATGATACACGTGCGATGGTATATGGGGAATTATTGGAATATTGCCTAGTGGAATATATGTGTTAGGCGGAATCAAAGGCATAATATGAAAATTGGATGTTTGGGGATAATTTACCATTAACATGAAACGGGGTAATTTTGGGTATTGTCATTATAACGGTTATTGCGCGATTGGGATTGATATATGTCATTTGAGATGGATCTTGATATATGTAATTTGGCTAGAACTTGTTATGGGTAAATTGGTGTAAACGTGGTATACATGTAATTCTGGGTATAAAACTTGATCTATGTAAATTGAGCATAGCTTTGTAAACTTGTAAATTATGAATCTTGACATATGTAAAACGGCATAAAACTTGGTATATGTGTAAGTTGTTATAAAAATTGTAAGTTGGCATAAAAATTGGCATACATGTAAAACAGCATGAATTGAACATATGTAAATTTGGTATGAATTGGGCATATGTAAAACTGACATGTAATCTAGAAATTGGGCATATGTTAATTATGTAAAATTTGGAGTTGAAACGTATATGATAATTTATGACTTGGTAGAGGTTTAATATGAACGCGCCTAAGTTGGGTTTTGGGTAGTTAGCGTGTATGGTAAATAAAAGGCTATAACTTGGCATAACTTTATAGTGAATTATGATAATACTTCAGAAATATGTTTTGGGGCAAAAACGTGAATTATGAACTTGGTAATTGGCATATAACTGGAAATATGAACAAGGTTGAAACATGAACGTGAATATGAATATGAACATGAACGTGAACATGGCTAACTCGAGGTTGGGTTGAGTTTGCAGTGTAATTCTGCCCGGAACTGCCCCACATATCCAGTGACAACAAATAATAAGATCCAATGTGAGAAGTTAGTCATATCATGTGTAAACCCGAGGTTAGACTGAGTTATGGTGTAATTCTGCCCGGAGCCGCCTGACATATCCAGTGTCTGCAACAACAGGTCTATTGTGAGTGGTTGAGGCATTAATAATTAATTAATACCAATAAACATACACGCTAAGAATGGAAAGGTTAAGTAATATGACTAGACTAATGACACTTAACCAATATAACATGTTAATTAGACAAGTGAGTTGGGTTAAGTAAATTGAGAACACTTAACCAATATAACATGTTAATTAGACAAGTGGATAGGGTTAAGTAAAGTGAGAACACCTAACTAATACAATGGGTTAATTAGACAAGTGGTTGCGGTTAAGTAATAAAACTTAACCAGCATAACATGAAAAGCAAGTTGGTTAGGTTAACTTGAATAGGTTGATAACACTTAGCCGTTATAACAAGACTAGCGGATGGGTTGGTTTAACTTAAATGGGTTTATAACACCCAACCGATATAACCTGATGTGCGGTAAGGTTAAGTAAATACACGAGGGCAACACTTAACCAATATAATATGGCTAGTGGATGGGGTTGAGTTAACATACACTTAACCAATCTAACGTGAGGTGTGGTAAGGGTTAAGTTAACACAGGGGAGAACGCTTAACCGATATAACAAGACATGCGGTAGGGTTAAGTAACACAAGAGAGAACACTTAACCAAGGAAACATGATTGGGGGTGGGGTTAAGTTAACTTGAATGGATTACACTTAACCAACCTGTGGGTATATGAATAGACCCTAGGAACACCCTAGTAGCGGGACCTGTTTTAGCAGTAACCCACATTAGGTATCAACGGTACCCTGAGCTAGGCAGGGTGGGGCACGATTACTGGGCTGATTATAAGCGGTCAAAACGACGGAGGGTGATGCAGCAGTGCAAGTTACGACGGATTACGAGCGTGCACGTATTCCGGAGTGGAAAATTTAGCCACTGGGCATCAGTAGATATAAAGCTGTGGATCAAAAATTGTGTCGGGGTTGCCGTCCTAGGGATTGATACACCCTAGGGTGGGACCAGCACAGGTATCTACGAATAGGGGCCGCGTGACACAAACAAGAACTAGGTCGAGTAGGAGCCGAACGATTAGGGTAGTAAGGATACATCAAACACATTCATGGCAATTGGGCTAGTTGAGGTGAAATCCTCATATTAGATGTAGTCCTGAAGGCTACCACAACTACGGGGTTGGGATAACCTTAGTATAAACACACTTGAAACATTGTAAGTAAGAGCCGATCAATTAAGATAGGTACAGTGGGGACATTAAACTGTCAATATGAGGTGGGACCCTCATCGTGGGATATGTACCTATAAAACTATCATGTGGGTTATGGGGGATCACTTATCTTGTAATTATAACTAAGTAAACTAATTGGAACGCTAGTTAGGTAGTGTAGAGAATATAGGAAATCAAGGAAAATAGTGTAATGGTGAAGCTTAGAAATCTTGCGATGCTATACTTGATAGAAACCTTGCGATGTGATACTTGGTAGGAACCTTGCGATGCTACTCTTGATAGGAAGTATGGGAAGTTATACTTGATTCATCGTGCCTGTAGCTTACCTCGTCGTCATGCTTATGTTTACTTTCAGTTTATTCATGCCATATTATCTTCACCTGTTTTTATGCTGAAAGTCACTAGGACTTACTTAGTCTTTATGACTGACCCTGTTTGTTTCGCCTTTTTTTCTTCCGTTTCCCCCCCGGTTCGCAGGGTGGGAATACAGCTTAGTTCGGATCTTACCAAGCCCCAAGGCTCTTTCATGTACGGCTTGGATTTCTCTTGGTTATGGCTTGCTTTGCTTTATTGGGGAATACTACAGTTTATTTTTATGCTTCTTTGTTTTTGAGAAAGACAGATATTATAGTTATGTAATTGAGTATTGGAAGTTGATGGGCTTTTATTGTAAACAGTTATAGTTAATAAATGATTTGAAGTACCTCTACTTTACTTTCTGTTGTTTTATATATGTTTGTCTTGTAATATTTCTGTTCCAGTACCCATAATGCTCCATTGAAGTTAAGGCATTCCCTTTGTGAGTTACCTTAACGGATGTGAGGTGTTACATTTGGTATCAGAGCAGAAGGTTACCAGACTGGGCAAAAGCTTTTAAAAACCTTTTGAATTTATTTTCAAAACGTTCACAAAGAAGCATTCTTATAAGAAAAGTTTTGTTTTATGAAAGGCATATTCGCCAAAGCCATATGCATTATCTTTTGATTCTCTCTTTGAATCTCTTCTTTCTTTCATTTTCGCCATAATTTTGTAGGTGTACGACACAAGTCGAAGGGCAAAGAAGTCCCAACCTCCATCTGTAGCCATAGTAGTTCCATCTGCGACTAATCTTATTTCAAGCTTTGTAAGGTTGTAGTGTGATGGAGGTAACTTTCAAGAAACCGTCCAACAAGCTATACAAGGATAGTAAGAACGAGGATAAAGAACACAAGCTTAAGGATAAGAAACTTGTTGATATGGCTTAATCCACGAAGGAGGAAAAGGTGAAAGGGAAGAGGCCAAAGTGAAGGAATAATAAAACCCATGACAAGAGAGAGTATCTTTAGTATGGTAAAAAGGGACATGTAGTTAAGTATTATAGGACAAGGACAAGGGCAAAGAACAAGATCGTCGAGAGGGCAATTGTATGCTCTCACTACTAGCATACCCTAGAGAGGTGGTAACGTTTTTGTTAAAGGTTTAGCTTTTCTTTTCTATCATCCCGTTAGAACTTTGTTTTTGTACATCGCATCCTTTTAATTCTGCTTCGATAGTTGAGTCTCTGCACCTTAGTACTAGCATAGTAGAGGATCCCATTTTTGTCTCAAATCCTGTAGGGGAATTGGCTCATTTATCCATGACTTGTTTGAATTTGAGAATGTCTATGCCAAGTGTTGAGTTTATAAGTAAAGCTTATGTTTTTGGGATATGGGTTGATTCTAGGGATTGAGTGGTTATCCGTAAATGATACCATTCTTGAGTATTAAAAGAGGGTAGTTAGACTCTTGACTTGCCTCGGTAATACCCTCGAAGTCTAGTGTAACCCTTAGGGTTCTTCCATGCTTAGTTACCTAGAATCTCTTGATACATTATTGATCCGCTCGAGTAGTGTTCGCCACTAAGGCGGATGGTTCATTTCGCTTATGCATGAGTTATAGAAAATTACCTTAGTAAGTACACTTGGCAACATGGTTGGCATTTTTTTTTTCAAGAGATAATTCATTTATGTGGAATACCTTCTAGTAAGTGAACGAGATCCAAGATTCACTACTGAATTTTGGAGAGCTTGCTTGAAACCATGAGTACACATTTATGTTTGAATCAGGTATACTAGAAAGAGAATAAGTGAAAGTGGAACGAGAGGCGACAGTGAAATGAGTTCCAACTCATATTTTGGAAATAGGAATTAAGAAGATACGAGATCACGAAGTTAAAGAAGGTCAAGGCACAATGGAGTTAAGCTCAAGGAAATGCGGCTTAGAAGATTGAAGATTAGATACGCACATCATATCTCTTTTTAAGAGTATATCCTTGATCCTTTTTTCCTGTTGAGCTTGCTTGCATGCTATCTTTTAAGTATATCCTCTCGGTCCTATTCTCGATCCTATTTCTGTTGCAAACCACATAGGGAGTATGACTCATCTGTTAGTAATACATGTTGGGGCATTAGGGTGTCCGTTGGGTTGACTAAAACTTTTTGGGTTTTATAGGATACGGGTTGGTTTTAGGAAAGGATTTCTTGTGACCTAAAAGGAGTCTATCATGCTTAGTTACCTAGAATCATATAAATTAGTTGGGTTGAGTAATTCTTTGTGTGTCAGTCTGATGTTGATTTCGGTCTTCGGGGCTGGTGCTTAGTTAGTTCTTCTCCTAATCAGTATATATGTGACGTAGATTTCCGGTTCTGACATTGCCTAATGGGCACAAAGTTTTACTTGCTTCTATCGTTCGACTATATCTTTAGGTAGGAACAATTGGGTGTAAACATGTGTTTGAGACATGTTATGATTGATGGTTGCAAGTGGTTGCAAGCGGTTTCTCGTGGTTTCTCGTGGATGCATATACACGCACATTAGACACTAGATCGGCTCAGTCACCTTTCATATTGCATATGCATGAGTGTTTATACTTATTTATGGATGAATTTGAATGTGTTATCATGTGGATGTTGCATATGGATGGATGTTTGTGCACACATATAGTGTTAATGTGACTAGGACTATTTGCATACATGTTGGACTCATGGCACTAAACATATTTTGCATTAAGAAGATCAATCAGGCCTGATCGTTTGCATTAGACAAGGACCATATACACACACTTCTTGCATATGTTCATACAGCATTAGAAATATCTTAAGGACAATGAATGCCTGTGATTGATGATTGAGTAGATGGATGATTGGAATGTAGGACACATTCTTGTTAACTTAAAGATTTCGGGGACGAAATCCTTTAAGGATGGGAGAATGTAACAACCCGAATTTTAATAACATGTTGAAATAAGAAATCAAGGTATAATTAATTTTTAAAATGAGAATTATGGGAAACGGGTTGCGCCATTGCATTCGTCTCGGAATTTTGCATGAAATAGAGTCCGAGTTTTCGAAAATTGGAGTCCGGATGAAGAAGTTATGGCCTGTAGAAGATTCTGCAAATTTCAGGCAGCACAGAACCAGGCAGGTCGACCTGGGGGTCATATCGACCATGTGGTCGACCTGGGGGTCGACCTACCCACTGCAGGTCGACCATATGGTCGACCACCCCCCTTACAGGTCAACCTGGTCGGCCTGTTTTGGCCCAGAACCCATTTTTGAACCCCTTACAGGTCATGCTTATGTTTACTTTCAGTTTATTCATGACATATTATCTTCACCTATTTTTATGTTGAAATTCACTAGGACTTACTCAGTCTTTATGACTGACTCGGTTTGTTTTGCCTCTTTTTCTTCCGTCCCCCCCCTCGGATGGGAATACAGCTTAGTTCGGATCTTACCAAGCCCCAAGGCTCTTTCATGTATGTGACGGCCCGCCCCGCACCAGCCGGTATTTCCTCCGAAAGTGCTCTGTACACATGCCCAACTAGCACAGAACGGTCGCCAAAGAAAGGAAAGAAGAGAATGAACTAATCAAAAACCTGTAGAACGTCTCACATCGCAGGGAACAAAATATAATAATAATGTACTTGACATAAAACAGACGAGACAATGCATAAGCTGATAACTAAAACCAACATCAACATCAGAGCAGCGGAAATCCAAATACAGCTTATTACAACTTTCCAAATTACTGTCTCTAAACAAAAGAAAGAAAGATACACTACTAATGCCCAAAGTACTGACCGCAGCAACACAGGGAGAATATCTATATATGTATCATACGTGGAAGCCTCCAGCTCGTCTCCGATACAGCTACTCGTCCATCACCAGCTAGCATGTCTCTAGTCTGCTCGTGAGAGCACCCAGAGTAATAAGAAGAGACATAAAACTCTGGGTCAGACAAAATGTCTGGTATGAGAGATAAGCAGCTAAACAAAACAATAACAGGTATACTAAACCATACCTGAACCTGGACCTGCAACCAAAGAGTTAGCACTACATACCATACAATACTCTAAGGTGCCACTAACATAGGTGTAAAGAAATACAGGGTGGGGTGTGCATGTCATAGTGATGGCAACCAATCAAGCATAGCAACCATCCTCACATCTCTCGCTCAGTGCATAAAGCATATGATATCCACTACCTTGGTCACCTAATCCTTTGGGCTATGACGGAATCCAATCCCGTACAACTATCACTACAAGCCCACTATCCGTCTCTCAGTGGTGGACCAAAGTTATGAATACCGACAACCCCTTTGCACACGTCCTGCAGCAAAGCCCAACTCATGAAGTGGACTCGTTGGTTTCCTTCTGGATCCTGAGTTCTGCTTCCTATTCGGACTTCCTTTGCATCTCGGGTTTTGGTCGAATTGGAGTTGGTCTCCAAAAGAGTCGTCACAATGAGGTAAAAGTATACGTATGGTTCGGTTCGGTAGTCCCGACCCGGTTCGATGATCCTAGCCCATGCCTTGATCAGTGCTCCACTCCTCCTCGGTTCGGTCCTCCAGCTCTGGTTCGGTTCGGTGGTTTCTCCCTCCTAGATGTCCCGATCCAATCCCCCTTCCCTTCATAAGCCCGATCTGGTCCCCCTTTGGTCTCTCTGATCCGATCCCCTCTTGGTCTCCCCGATCCGATCCCTTACCCAACTCCAACTCTAAGCAAATGGCCTTCCTTCTCGCCAAGGCTCCTTTAGTGCAAAGTTCCGATCCGGTTCGGCTTCTCTGCCCAGTCCACCATCCGATCCGATCCTCTATCCCGATCTGATCTGAAACCTTGCACATTTTCCTGCAACTTTTCCAGCGGCTGCTTTATGCCAAACGACGGCGTTTTCGATCAATCTAACACTTCTAGGAAATCACAAAGCATACCATACAGTCATAGCAACATGTGTAATCATTCACAAACACCAAATAATAATTTGGTAGGTTAAAACGGATCAAACATATCCAAAATCTCATATTTTCCCTAAAACATGTTTAAACAAATCTAATGATACGATTAGCGAAACTTAACCAAATTAACCCAAACTTCTAACAGAGGTCTAAAACATCATTTCAGAATTTATAAATATTTTTTCCAGATTTTTAACGTATATAAATTCGCTAATTATCACTAATTACCCCCAATTAGCCGTAATTAGTAAGAAACCTTGCAAATCACTCACCTTGGCCACAAATGAACTTTGGATCTGAAATAATCTATTGTTATGGCGCTATTCCCAATGCAACACAGCAGCTCTAACCTTGCTTTGGCGCTATTCCTCCTTAATTTGATGTAGTTTAAGCCAAAACTTGATTAAGAAGTGATTAGAGGTGTTTTTAGATGTTGGAGGCCATTGTTAGGTTGAAGAGAGGGTTTGTGGCGGCTGGAAAATGAGTGAAAAACCGAAATCCTAACCCGAACAGCTCTTAAATACCTCTAATCCCGAAATCCCCCATTGGGCCTAGCTGTTAATCACCCGGTTAAGCTCAATTAAGCTGTTTTTCACCATCTAAAACTTGTTTCAGCCATATCTCCCAAACGGTGAGTCCGTTTGGCTAATGTGACCACTCTACGGAATTGTAAACCATCATCCGGGGCCAATGGAAATGGTATTAGGTCAAAATTCCTTTCCAGTCAAACGTTAAGGCCAAAACAGTATCGACTAGGGGTAAAACGGTCATTTAAAAATCGGCAAAAATCATGAACATGGGAAATGACCCCAATAGTCGTCTCCCAAAGTTACATGACCATACGACTTCGTATGTGAAAGAAATAAATATCCTACAATCCTGCGATGCGTAGAATGCGGGTCGTTACAATGTACGGCTTGGATTTCCCTTGGCTGTGGCTTGCATTGCTTTATTGGGGAATACTACAGTTTATTTTTATGCTTCTTTGTTTTTGAGCAAGACAGATATTATAGCTATGTAATTGAGTATTGGAAGTTGATAGGCTTTTATTGTAAACATTTATAGTTAATAAATGATTTGAAGTACCTCTACTTTACTTTCCGTTGTTTTATATATTTCTGTCTTGTAATATTTCTGTTCCAGTACCCATAATGCTCCATTGAAGTTAACGCATTCCCTTTGTGAGTGACCTTAACGGATGTGGGGTGTTACATTACCAATCTCACATTTTTAGCAAAATTACATTATTCGATGCTGAACTAGAGATCATAATGTAACTACATCTAAAAGGTGTTTAATGGGACTGATTTCCAGATCTACAGTGTTATGCAATGTCCACAATACATTTTACACTATAGTTTCAATATATTTCATAACATAACTGTAGGAATATGTGTAAACAAGTTTAAAAATCCCATAATTGATATTAAACATAACCACAACTTACAATTCACAAGTTTTAACCATACTTATACTCAGATCTGATGGTTGTCAATAAATTCACAATACTTAAATGAACATATCTGATAGAGAATAGGCATGAAAACATAGATCTAATTCAAGCGAAATAGATAATTTATTATAACTGTATTCGTAAATTTCCCACTCACCTTATATCCTCTAAATCCAAAGTTTGAATAATTTTGGCCTATAATCCAAAATTCTTATAATTCTACAATTTATTTGGTAAGAGGAAAATTCCAAATCTGTAGAGATGTATGAAAACAGGGGGAGAGGGTAGAATCTAATTTGGAGTGTCCATTTGCATTCTTTTCCATTAGATCTTTTAATCCTCTCAATTTCATATGAATTAGATTTAATTTGTTTCTATAAGAATATATTTTTATTTTAGAAATTAGGTTTGGAGAAGGAGGAAAATGGCAGAGCTCCGCTACCACTACGAATTTATGTGGAAAAGAATGAGGCCTTACCCCTTTATTTATAGGGGTGGAACTGGCCTAGGACCGTCGGATTAGTTTTAAGCTATATCCGTCCATCCGTTTTAATAACGTTATAAACGAAACCCTAAAAGTTGAGCCGTCACTGGGAAAACTAACGCCCAGTAGGTTGATCGCCTAGGCCTAAATTGCCCAGGTTGGATTGGTTAAATATGATAGCATATAATTGAAAATTCTAATTTATTTATTTTCCGTCCATTTTCGTATTTCGTCCGCAACTTTTTCATCCATTCATGAAAGTCCCAACATGAGAATTGAACTGAATTCCAAGACGAACACATCGGTTAAAGTTTTGTGGTCAAATTCCATCATTTGTAGAAGTTCCTATTTTTGAATTTCTAATAATAAATTTATGTTGCTAAAATTCCGGGTTGTTACACTGTTAACCCTTTCGAAATCGGGCTCTTCGTCCTCCCTCGGATCGAGATTGTCAGAAAGACGTCAATGGCGCCTGAGCCAGGACTCAGACACCTTTGATTGCTATGTGGAAATGGTCTTGCCACAAGAAGGTGGAGGCATTGTCTTGCCTTTCACCTGGTTGCGGGCGTTCTTCCATTCGATAAGATAGCAGGCTCTTATCTGTAACACCCCACACCCGCTAAGGTCACTCACGAAGGGAATGCCTTAACTTCGGTGGAGTATTTTAAGTGAATATAGAACAGAAAAATTACAACAAGACAGATATAAATAATACTTGTTGACTAAAACATCATTTCATTGCAGCAGAAGGTAAACATGTTTGGTTACAAAACCATAAAACAAGAGTCAAGTACTAAATATCCATCCTGAGAAAAACATAAGTACATAATCCCACTACATAACTAATAGCCATAATAGAAAATATAAGCTGAGCTTTACATCAACGGTCCAAGCTCCAAAAGATAGATAAAGCAATCTGATCAAAGCCCACTAGTGCTAGGCCCACTCTGAGAACCTGAGGGTTGGGAAAAAGATAAAAACAACGGGGCCAGATATAAGTCTGAGCGAGTCCTACAACTTTAACAATACAATCATTAAAGTAATTAGGGTATGATATAAACTTGGTACGGTAACGACTGGGGATAAATGACTACACTAAGCAGCCAACTAGACATAGGAAGAACGAAGATAACGGTAAAGATGCATCTACCCACCCAAGGATAATTACTACACCGCACCACACCAGTCATTCCTACTTAAAGGTTGATCCCACCCATGGACTTAGAAAATATAACTAGTAGTTTCGTGTACCCCTAGCTGACCACATAGGTGCCGTCTGCCCCTATCTCCACTAGGTGTACCCACTACTCCCCAAGCGATCGGCTCCCTAACGTAGATACCCGTGCTGGCCCCACAGTGGGGTGTATCACTCCCCAAAGTGGCAACCCGATACAACCAACGGTGCACGGCTTATACCTACACGATGCAACAATGTCTTACCTACCAGCCCGGGTCCACACACGCATATGAAACCCGTTGGACTTGCGTTGCCACCGCTAACCCGTTTTGGCCTCTTATAGTCAAGCCCAGTACGCATGTCCCGTCCTCGACATGGGTCGAGCCCACAAAGATACATATGGGTTACTGGTTGAAATGGCCTCCCACAAGCTACCCACCTAAGCTTGCTCCCTCTAGTGTATCCCACTTAACCCTTTAATCATGTTTAATTACATGTTTCCACTTTGGTTAAGTATTCTAATCGTATTTTCTATTGCCACCCAAGGCAACCACTAGATTTCCACATGCCACCCAAGGCACCCACTTAACCCCTCATGCCCCACTACATGCTTATCTTGTTAAGTGTTTCTTAATTGATTAAGACCGTAACCTTTGTAAAGACCTCTCACATTAGACTGCCTTTTATGGCAGCTGGATTTGCCGATCGGGTCCGGGCAGCCTTACGCCATAACAGAGTCTAACCTCGTGTCTTTACACTTGTCCCGCATTTAGTTTATGCCTAAGACCTCTCACATTGGGCCAATCATTTGTAGCCGCTGGATTTGTCGGTCGGGTCCGGGCAGTCTTATGCTACAAAAGGGTCCAACCTCGTGTCTTAGTCGATTAATTACACCTAATTAATCACCCCCATATTTTGAAATAATTTTCCCTAATTAATTCCAATTTGATGATGTACATAATTGAATCAATTATGTTCATCCACTTATGGTATGCAACATCATACCAATTTCACCATAATTTTGTTAACATGAATATTAACCCCATCGTTCCCCACGTAATACGCTAACATGACATACTTAAAAGGGAAGATTCATCACAAATACAATGGGTTCAACTTAGCATAACATTAGCATCAACATGGGTTTTAAAGGTGTCAACTTGCATATATGACCATAGCATCAAACCCAACCAGCATAAATAATCAACCCAAACTTGCATGAATCACATATGTCATAAAGAGGGTAACTTGCATAGATGTTCATGTCATAGACCTATCATAAAGGGATAAACTTGCATACATGTCACAGGTCTAAAAAGGGATGAACTTGCATATGTTACTCATATCATAAAAAGGGGTAAACATGCATATATATGCATGACATACAAAGGGGTAAACTTGCATATGTATGCATATCATACAACGGTGTAAACTTGCACATGTTACTTGCATATAATCAAACACCAAACTTGCATAACATGTCATATATGAACTTGCATATAATCAAACACCAAACTTGCATAACATGTCATATATGAACTTGCATATAATCAAACACCAAACTTGCATAACATGTCATATATGAACTTGCATATAATCAAACACCAAACTTGCATAACTAGCATCATGGACATATAGCATAAAACTTGCATAACTAACATCATGAGCACATAGCATATGATAACATAACTTGCATTGATCCACATTCATAACCATAACCTCATTACATCCTATCATAATTAGTTTAGCAATTGCTTGCTAAAGGCATAGAAACTCACAACTTGTTGATTAGCACTCCAATGAAGAAGATTTAGTTGCTAGAGTTGATTAGAAGTTGATTTGAGAAGCTATCTTCCTCTCTAATTTGTGGAGGCTCCTTCTAGGTTGCATTTTGACGGCATGATGACGTTGTATCTATTTTTAGTATGGATTAGGGTAGTCTTAGGGTGTATTTATAGATTTAGGATGTAGTTTAGGCCCTTAGATTAACCCCAGATTCGTTTAGAGCCATCAGATTTCGTCACCAGCCACCAAAACACAGCCCAAACCCCTTCAGACTGCACCCAGGCCAACCTGGCCGAGTACCCAGGTCGACACCTGTGTCGACTGGGCAGTCGACATGGATTGGGGCGGTGTCGACTGGGCAGTCGACACCCCTGTCGACTTGGGCTGCGCGGGAATTTTCCCGCCTTCCCCCTGTGTGTTGAATTTCGAATTTGGCTTTAGTTTTAAACTGTTTTTAAACTTGAATTTTCTGAAAACTTCGTTGGGCCATAACTTGGTCATACAGACTCCGATTTACAAAAAATCGGACTCTATTTCGCATATTTTTACGAGACGAACGCAATGGCATAGCCTGTTTCCCCTGATTCAGATCTTAAAATTTAATTCTTCCCTGATTTACATTATAACAAGTTATTCAACATATGGGGTGTTACATTCTCCCCTACTTAAAGGATTTCGTCCCCGAAGTCTCTAAGTCAAGAAGAACGTATCCTACCAACCAAACAACCATCTACTAAACCACCAAACACTGGCATCCATTGTCCTTAAAATTTCTAATGACGTATGAACATATGCAGAAAGTGTGTGTATATGTTCCCTGTCTAATGCAAAATCAGGCGGTCTACTGATTCAGTTGACCTCCTTAATGCAAACCATGATAGTGCTATGCATCCAATATGTATGCGAAAGAACCCTATCGACACATACTGTCTCTACATGAGTGCACAATCATACACCAAAATGCATCATCCATATGATGATCCAACCATTATACATCCATTAATATAGCTACCTACACACAGTTATATGCAATATGCAACATGAAGTGACTGAGCCGATCTAGTGTCTAAAGTGTGTGTATATGCATCCACGAGCAACCACTAGCAAACACTTGCATCCACATGCATCCATCAATCATAACATGTCTCAAACACATGTTTCAACCATAGGTTTACCCTATCTAAAGGTCAAAGGTACTAACGAGAGGACATACTAAAGATAAGATAAGTATTAGACAAATGATAAAGGAGAAGTTAAAAGACATACCCTCAAAAAGGAATGGGTACAAAGAACGCATCTTCACTTCTGTCTCCCAAGTAGCGTTGCTCTCATCATCTCCCCATTGTACTTTGACTAGTTGAACCTCTCTGTTTATCAACTTCCTAATCTCTGCCCTAAGGATGCGAGTAGGAGCTCGTCGAATCGTCGCATCACGCTCTACCTCCACTTCTCTAAGCAAGCTCGGCTCTACCACCTCTGCGGTCTCATGTAGGAACTTCCTCAAATGTGACACATGGAATACGTCATGTACACCACTAAGTCTCTCGGGAAAATCCACTCTATATGCCATCTGTCCAATCCTTTCCTTAATAGGAAACGGTCCTACAAACCTTGGTGCTAACTTCCCAACGGACCCAAAGCGAACAACATTCCGTAATGGAGATACTTTAACAAAGACCATGTCCCCAACATCAAACTCAAGATCCGTCCTCCTCTTATCCGCGTAAGATTTCTGTCTATCTTGCGCTGCTTTCATCCTTCTTCGAATCAAATCAATCTTTTTCGAAGTTTCTCTAACCATATCGGGCCCAAGCAAGATCTTATCCGTAGATTCCCACCAACATGTAGGTGACCGACAAGGCCTTCCATAAAGAGCTTCGAATGGAGCCATACCAATACTAGACTGAAAGCTGTTATTATACGCGAACTCCACCAATGGAAGATGCTCTTCCCATGTACCTCCAAAATCTAAGATACATAGCCTCAAAAGGTCTTCTAGAATACGATTCACCCTCTCGGTCTGGCCGTCCGTCTGAGGATGATATGCGGTGCTCAAACACAACTGAGTCCCTACCGCCTCTTGCAAACTCTTCCAAAACTCGCTAGTGAAGATGGGATCTCGATCACTCACTATGCTAGAAGGTACACCATGCAATCGAACTATCTCTCGAAGGTAAACTGAAGCTAGCCATGGAGTAGTCCTCTTACTCTTCACGGGTATGAAATGGGCGCTCTTAGTAAGTCTGTCTACCACAACCCAAATTCCCGTATTACCCTTCCTTGATCTCGGTAACCCATCAATAAAATCCATCGAGACGCTATCCCACTTCCATTGCGGAACTTCCAATGGGTGAAGCAACCCACCGGGTTTCTTTTGCTCCGCTTTCACTTGTTGGCACACCAAGCATCTAGCGACATACTCGGCCACATCTTTCTTCATACCGGCCCAAAAGAAAATTCGCTTCATATCTTGGTACATCTTGTCCCCACCGGGATGAATGGTCATCTTCGAACGATGTGCATCATCAAGAATAGCCTTCCTCAAACCCTCGTCTTGCGGTACGTAAAGTCTACCATCTCTACGCAACCACCCCCTATCGTCTAGGGTGTACCTACTTAAATGGCTGGACGACTCCCCCTTATGAGCTTCTCTACTAACTCAACCAACTGTGGGTCGTCCCGCTGTGCCTCACCAATCCATCCCAAAAGAGTAGGTCTGACCTCTAAGGATGCCAGCAAACCGGGTATAAAGTCAACGGAAGGTCTGAAGTCAAACATCGAGATAAATTCCAAGCTTCGTCGTTCAACGAACAATGGACTCAAAGACAACCTTTTTCTGCTTAAGGCGTCTGCCATCACGTTACCCTTGCCAGGGGTATATGCTATCTCAAAATCATAGGATGCTAAGAACTCCATCCACCTTTGTTGCCTTAAGTTCAAATCCTTTTGAGAAAACAAGTACTTCAATGATTTGTGGTCAGTGAACAATTCAAACCTCTCGCCAAGAAGATAATGGCGCCAAGTCTTAAGCGCAAAAACAATAGCGGCCAACTCTAGATCATGTGTAGGGTAATTTTTCTCATGCGCTCTCAACTGCCTTCCCCTATAGGCTATTACCCTTCCCTCTTGCATTAAGACTGCGCCTAGTCCTGTCCCACAAGCATCGGTATTAACAACAAATGGCTTACTCCCATCTGGCAACACTAAGACTGGAGCTGTGGTTAAAGCTCTCTTTAACCGTTGGAACGCATCATCACAATCTACGTCCCATGTGAAGACTAGATTCTTCTTCGTCAAGCAAGTTAATGGGGCTGATATCTTCGCGAAGTCCTTGATAAACTTCCTATAGTAGCCAGCCAACCCCAAGAAACTCCTCACCTCGGTAGCATTCTTCGGAACCTTCCAATCTTGGATGGACACTACCTTAGCGGGATCCACGGCTATCCCTTCCTTAGAGACCACGTGCCCTAAGAACCGCACTTCCTTCCTCCAAAAGTGACATTTAGAGAATTTAGCCTTAAGGCTATGCGCTCGAAGAGTCTCCAACACTTCCCTAAGATGTAGGGCATGCTCTTCTTCACTCTTAGAAAAGACCAAGATGTCATCCACAAAGACCACCACGAACTTATTGAGGTACTCCCTGAACACCCTACTCATCAAATCAACAAAGTATGCAGGGGCGTTCGTCAAACCAAAAGGCATCACCAGCCAATCATAGAAACCATCCGGAGTCCTAAAGGCAGTCTTCTCTATACTATCCTCAGTCACTCTCAACTGATGAAACCCCGTGGCTAAGTCCAACTGCGAAAACACTGAGGCGCCAACCAACTGATCAAAGAGATCATCAATCCTCGGCAATGGGTGTGTATTCTTCTTTGTAAGCTTGTTGAGTTCTCTATAGTCTACACAAAGTCTGAGGGACCCATCGGCCTTCATGGCAAAAACCACTGGAGCACCCCACTCCGATATACTTCGTCTTATGAACCCCTTCTCAAGCAACTCCCCTACTTGCTTATGGAGTTCCCTCCTCTCAAGAGGTGCCATGTGGCGCACTGGAAAATATACTGGCTTAGCATTGTCCACCAGATATATTCGGAAGTCGATCTTCCGCTTCGGAGGTAAACCCTTCACCTCCTCAAACACATCCGAGTATTCCTGGACCACTCTAACAGATCGCAAACTCTCGACCGAAGCGTCAAGTGATTCAAGATAACTTAGCATAATAGAATTCATGGGATTACAAGAGATCTCGAGAGTGTTCCCCAAGCGGGTCATGAGCCTAACAACTCTCCTTTCGCAGTCAAGAACGGCACCATTACTGGATAACCAGTCCATGCCCAAGATTAACCCATAGCCCGTGAAGCCCAAAACAAAAGCATCACATCTAAACTCAATGCTAAGTATGGAAATCTTCAAACCCAAACATATCATGGACAAATAAGTGGAGCCCCCAATTAGGTTTGAAACAACCAAGGGATCATCTACTAGACTGGTGTCTAAGTGCAGTAACTCAACTAATGATGATGAGATAAACGAATGCGATGCGCCAGAGTCGAATAAAGTATGGACATGATGATCAAACAGAAAAACCAGACTTTCAACGGAAATAGTTCTACCTCTTTCCTGAATCGGTGGAACCGCGAGAGCCTGAACTTGCCCCCTTGCCTGACCTGGTGCCACAAGAGCCTGCACCTGTCCTCCTGAGGTAGATCCCGTCCTCTGCCCCTTCTTAGGGCAGTCCTTCACTAGATGCCCTGCTTCGCCACAGTGGAAGCAGCCAGTCTTCTTCTTCCGACAATCTTTGCTGAGGTGGCCTGCTGTCCCACAGTTGAAGCACTTCTTCTTTCCCTTGCCACCATTGCCTTTCCCACCCTTGTTTTGCTGTTGCTGTTAAGGTCTCTTCTGATCTCCTTTCTTCTCGGGTGCCTTATTAGCATTGGGACCCTTCTCTTCCTCATGCATAAGTGCCATGTCTACTAGCTTCTCAAAGGTGGCCCCCATAGGGATGTGAGTCATAGCCAATCCATGCATCGGTTCATTCAAGCCTTTAACGAACCTCAAAGCCTTCTTCTCCGGTGTATTCACCAGGTCTATGCCAAACCTTTCCAACTGATTAAACTTGTTGACATATTCCTTCACTGATAGGTTTCCTTGCTTTAGAGTCAAGAACCTTTCCATATACAGATTTTCTTCTGCCCTTGAGAGAAACTTTGCCACAAACCTTTGTCTGAAATCCGCCCAAGAGTCAACAGGGCGCTCTCCATTAGTGACCTCCCACCAGAACGAGGCCTCTCCCTTCATTAACCAAGCAGCTAACTTGACTTTCTTTCCATCTTCCATCTCAAAGATATCTATCAACTCTTCCGTTTCCTTAAGCCAATCCCTAGCCTCCACAAAAGCTTCTGATCCTTGAAAAGGATTCCCTCCCATAGCCTTAAATTCCTTGCAAGTCTTAGCAAAAGTATCCGCGCGAGGAGGAGGAGGGGGAGGAAGATCGGGTGCAACTGGTGGTGGAGGAACATCTGCTGGACCCGCAGCGGCGGCCCTAGCCTCCATCAATCTCCTATACCATACTGGTATCGCTACACCCTCCGGAAAGTTAAGATCTTCAGCCATGCTGAAACGAAAAAGGAAAGATTCAAAACGGAGAATTCAAAAGATAAAGATATGGCTATTAGGGATTATGCTTTTCTTTTAAAAACTTTTCTCTCAAAGACATGTTTTTGAAAATACTCCTTCGAAAATGTTTTTAGAAAAATAGTTTTTCTAAAAGTTTTATCTGTTCTGGTAACCTTCAGCTCTAATACCACGTGTAACACCCCACACCCGCTAAGGTCACTCACTAAGGGAGTGCCTTAACTTCGGTGGAGTATTTTAAGTGAATATAGAACAGAAAAATTACAACAAGACAGATATAAATAATACTTGTTGACTAAAACATCATTTCATTGCAGCAGAAGGTAAACATGTTTGGTTACAAAACCATAAAACAAGAGTCAAGTACTAAAAATCCATCCTGATAAAAACATAAGTACATAATCCCACTACATAACTAATAGCCATAATAGAAAAGATAAGCTGAGCTTTACATCAACGGTCCAAGCTCCAAAAGATAGATAAAGCAATCTGATCAAAGCCCACTAGTGCTAGGCCCACTCTGAGAACCTGAGGGTTGGGAAAAAGATAAAAACAACGGGGTCAGACATAAGTCTGAGCGAGTCCTACAACTTTAACAATACAATCATTAAAGAAATTAGGGTATGATATAAACTTGGTACGGTAACGACTGGGGATAAATGACTACACTAAGCAGCCAACTAGACATAGGAAGAACGAAGATAACGGTAAAGACGCATCTACCCATCCAAGGATAATTACTACACTACACCACACCAGTCATTCCTACTTAAAGGTTGATCCCACCCATGGACTTAGAAAATATAACTAGTAGTTTCGTGTACCCCTAGCTGGCCACATAGGTGCCGTCTGCCCCTATCTCCACTAGGTGTACCCGCTACTCCCCAAGCGATCGGCTCCCTAACGTAGATACCTGTGCTGGCCCCACAATGGGGTGTATCACTCCCCAAAGTGGCAACCCGATACAACCAACGGTGCACGGCTTATACCTACACGATGCAACAATGTCTTACCTACCAGCCCGGGTCCACACATGCATATGAAACCCGTTGGACTTGCGTTGCCACCGCTAACCCGTTTTGGCCTCTTATAGTCAAGCCCAGTACGCGTGTCCCGTCCTCGACATGGGTCGAGCCCACAAAGATACATATGGGTTACTGGTTGAAATGGGCCCCCACAAGCTACCCACCTAAGCTTGCTCCCTCTAGTGTATCCCACTTAACCCTTTAATCATGTTTAATTACATGTTTCCACTTTGGTTAAGTATTCTAATCGTATTTTCTATTGCCACCCAAGGCAACCACTAGATTTCCACATGCCACCCAAGGCACCCACTTAACCCCTCATGCCCCACTACATGCTTATCTGGTTAAGTATTTCTTAATTGATTAAGACCGTAACCTTTGTAAAGACCTCTCAAATTAGACTGTCTTTTATGGCAGTTGGATTTGCCGGTCGGGTCCGGGCAGCCTTATGCCATAACAGAGTCTAACCTCGTGTCTTTACACTTGTCCCGCATTTAGTTTATGCCTAAGACCTCTCACATTGGGCCAATCATTTGTAGCCGCTGGATTTACCGGTCGGGTCCGGGCAGTCTTATGCTACAAAAAGGTCCAACCTCGTGTCTTAGTCGATTAATTACACCTAATTAATCACCCCCATATTTTGAAATAATTTTCCCTAATTAATTCCAATTTGATGATGTACATAATTGACTCAGTTATGTTCATCCACTTATTGTATGCAACATCATACCAATTTCACCATAATTTTGTTAACAAGAATATTAATCCCATCGTTCCCCACGTAATACGCTAACATGACATACTTAAAAGGGAAGATTCATCACAAATACAATGGGTTCAACTTAGCATAACGTTAGCATCAACATGGGTTTTAAAGGTGTCAACTTGCATATATGACCATAGCATCAAACCCAACTAGATAAATAATCAACCCAAACTTGCATGAATCACATATGTCATAAAGAGGGTAACTTGCATAGATGTTCATGTCATAGACCTATCATAAAGGGATAAACTTGCATACATGTCATAGGTCTAAAAAGGGATGAACTTGCATATGTTACTCATATCATAAAAAGGGGTAAACATGCATATATATGCATGACATACAAAGGGGTAAACTTGCATATGTATGCATATCATACAAAGGTGTAAACTTGCACATGTTACTTGCATATAATCAAACACCAAACTTGCATAACATGTCATATATGAACTTGCATATAATCAAACACCAAACTTGCATAACATGTCATATATGAACTTGCATATAATCAAACACCAAACTTGCATAACATGTCATATATGAACTTGCATATAATCAAACACCAAACTTGCATAACTAGCATCATGGACATATAGCATAAAACTTGCATAACTAACATCATGAGCACATAGCATATGATAACATAACTTGCATTGATCCACATTCATAACCATAACCTCATTACATCCTATCATAATTAGTTTAGCAATTGCTTGCTAAAGGCATAGAAACTCACAACTTGTTGATTAGCACTCCTATGAAGAAGATTTAGTTGCTAGAGTTGATTAGAAGTTGATTTGAGAAGCTATCTTCCTCTCTAATTTGTGGAGGCTCCTTCTAGGTTGCATTTTGACGGCATGATGACGTTGTATCTATTTTTAGTATGGATTAGGGTAGTCTTAGGGTGTATTTATAGATTTAGGATGTAGTTTAGGCCCTTAGATTAACCCCAGATTCGTTTAGAGCCATCAGATTTCGTCACCAGCCACCAAAACACAGCCCAAACCCCTTCAGACTGCACCCAGGCCAACCTGGCCGAGTACCCAGGTCGACACCTGTGTCGACTGGGCAGTCGACATGGGTTGGGGCGGTGTCGACTGGGCAGTCGACACCCCTATCGACTTGGGCTGCGCGGGAATTTTCCCGCCTTCCCCCTGTGTGTTGAATTTCGAATTTGGCTTTAGTTTTAAACTGTTTTTAAACTTGAATTTTCTGAAAACTTCGTTGGGCCATAACTTGGTCATACAGACTCCGATTTACAAAAACTCGGACTCTATTTCGCATATTTTTCCGAGACGAACGCAATGGCATAGCTCGTTTCCCCTGATTCAGAACTTAAAATTTAATTCTGCCCTGATTTATATTATAACAAGTTATTCAACATACGGGGTGTTACATTATCACTGCTTGTGATGGTGCCATTCCTATTCTCCATCGGGAACTTCATCAGAAGAGAATATGGTGATATGCATGCTCGGAATTCTGCAAGAAAGGGACGTCCGAAGAAGATTTTGTATGGAGAGATGACATCGATGACCACAAAAGTGAGGATCCAAACCTGGCCCTGATCCCCTTTCGTAATTTCTATTGAAAGGTGAACCATTTCGATGGGTTGATTGGAAGATCTGTTGAAGCCATGGATCGTGGCATCGAGGGGCATCAAGTCTTTAGCCTCTAGTTTTATTTGATCGTAAGCTGCCTTAAAGATGATTTTGACCATGCTTCCGTAGTAGATGAGAATCCTTCGGATAGAAGCTGGGACAATATGAGCATAGATAACGAGAGGTTCTATAGTTGGGATTTCAATTCCCATGGACTCTTTCTCGCAGAAGACGATATCGACCTACATCATCTTCTAGAGCTTAGCTGGGACAGATTCATCCAAGGTAGAGCATGCTTCATAGATGGCATGCTTAAAAGAGTTGGCAAACTCCTCTATCTTTGAAAGCTAACATGAGAGGGATGAGGTCCACCGTAGATAATGTTGACCACGATGCCTTGTGGTCTTTGATTAGACGACCCTAGGGCTGTATTTGGTGGAGGAAGAGAGGGCATTGAAGAGCCCGTGGATGCTTTGAGAGGAGAAGGATTCTGAACATACTGTTCCAAACGTTTCTCGTGGATGAGTTTTTCAATCACATCCTTAAGGTGGCGGCAATCATTAGTATTGTGCCCAAACATGTCATGGAATCTGCAATACTTGCCAAAAAAAATTTGCGGTTGGTAGATTCCCTAGTATTGGGCTTCTTGTACCGATGAGTGTTACAGGTCCCTAAGTAGATCGTCTCGATATCTCAGTTGAGCGGGCTATTGTCCTGTAATTTTGATGACGGTCATACTTCTTAGGATCACCAAGAGCTTGGTTGTCACGATTGCCAGTTTTACCGTTGTTCTTCTTGGGCTTGTAAGAGGATGCCCCTTACCCTTGTTGGAAGATTCTCCGACTTTTTTCCTTTGACACTATCTCGACAGTGCCAATGTGTGGGTTGTTGGGGGTGGCTGCCTTGAGTAACCCTATTACTCCAAGCCTCCTCTTGACATAAGAATTGAACGACTTTTTCGTAGAAGTCTTTTAGATTTTTCGGTTGCTTTCTGTCTATCCATGTTCCAAACTTGGGGCTAGCGAGGACACCTTTGGCAAACTAGACAAGGACTGTGCGAGGTTCTGGGTCATCGATCTCAGCAAGGGTGGTGTCGAAACCCTCAAGGAATATTTTGACGGTTTCTGTTAGGCGCTGGTAGAGGTTGGAGAGAGTGAGAGTATTCTTTGGTGTATGAACATGCATTCTAAATTGCTTGACCATTTCCGTAGCCAATTGGTCAAAGGAGGAGATATAATCAGTTGGGAGACGGGTAAACCACAACAAAGTCGTGCCTTCTAAGAAGACTGGGAAGTATTTAAATTTAACTACGTCGGTGGCTCGGTTGGAATCCATGTGCCACTCGTAGCGATTTAGAAAACAGGGGTCAGTCTTTCCCCCGTAAACTCCGAGCTATGGTATGTTGAAGCGCCGAGGCTACTCAGCTTCGTGCACGACCCACGTGAAAGGGTTATGCCTTATGTTGGTTTCCCATATGTCATTGGTGCTTCCTCTCATATCTCTCATGATCCTTTGGACTATATCGGGAGGTATGCAAGTTAAACATTTTCTGATGTGATCTAGTGGTTGTGGTTTACTTCAGGGGTCCTGGGCCGTGGACACCTTCTGGGATGGACATCGGGCTCATCCTTGTCCATATCATCAGTGTGTTTTTCTGATTTTGGTACGGTTGAGCGAGTTGATGTAGATTATGATTGGGTGGAACATGGGCCTGCTGAGTTGCTAGAAGCGTAGGCCCCAAGTTTAGAGGATCGACGGTTGGGTTCTATTATAGAGGGGGTAAATTACTTGGACATTGTCCATCATTGATAACTAACCAGGAAAGGTCACGTTGACGTTTTCCCTCGCTGAAAGTTATGGTAATCCCATTACCGTTTTCGTTACCATTGTTGTTGTTGTTTTCATTGCCATTGAGATGGGCACTAGTGTTGGTGAGGGAATCCTCATTGAGAGTAAACTTCCTCCTTTGTCTCCGTCCCCAAGTCTCGAAGGAAGAAATTTCCAAGGCATTGTGTTGTAGCCAAGCATTGTTTTGGGCGAACTAGAGTTGAGAGACGAAGCATTGACTTTCCTGAAGCTCACACATAAGGTTGGTGTCATTCTTCAACGCATCGTTGATCTCGAGAGATCTATTTACAACTTTTTGTTCAGCACGTAGAGTTACGCTTGAGTTCAGGGAGCATCGAGGTCCGTAGGAGGAATGTTGTCCATTTCGGTTGGTTTCCCGCCGATTGGAGTTACGGAGAAGTATTAGTGTCAGCTTCTGCAGTGGTTTCGACTAAAGAATTCTTTGATCGCTTAACGATCATAAGCAAACTCGAGCGGTACGTTAGGAAGAAAACCTGAGTAGCGCGTTGAAGTCGAGATGGAAGTGCACGAAAAGAAGTGCATTTAAGCTCTTAGTGAAAGCACCAGAATGTTGACAACAAAAAATGTTGTAACACCCAAAGATTCTCTATCACTAGAGAATAGCGTTTTGCATAGGAAAATAAAATGCAGAAAGCGGTAGATGACAAAGATATTTATAGTGGTTTGGTCCATGAGAAAGTCTACGTCCAATTTGAAGGAAGTTTGCAGATATTT
Source organism: Allium sativum (assembly GCA_030737875.1). Lineage (NCBI taxonomy): Eukaryota > Viridiplantae > Streptophyta > Magnoliopsida > Asparagales > Amaryllidaceae > Allium > Allium sativum. The sequence continues at coordinate 199,277,334 of CM060911.1, forward strand.
ATTCACAAATATGAGTTACAAGTATTGAATGTCATCTCAACATTCGTTTATAAGTATTTCCATGTATTTTGAATTCATAGTTGTCATATGCTTGGTCTTGGAAAAGGTGATTTTGTGCTTCTTCTTCCTTAAGAGCTAGGCTATCACTAATGGAGTTCTAGTAGCTTGTAGAGCTGTAAAATCAGCCAAAATCCAACTCTTGTGAAGAATGAGCAAGGGTTATTTATATGTAGTGGGTTAGGTGGGAGTAGGTAGATTTGAGTACTACACAGCAGAAAATCCCATTCGAGGAATGTGCATACCAAAAAATCGCATTCCTCCCTGTTGCACTGTAGGATATCGCATCCTTCACGTAGCACACAAATTTTTGCATCCTAATGGATACGAAAATTTTCATCCTAGAGAGATACGTGTTGCTGCATACAGGGAGGGAGAGACCATGTCCATCGCATAGAGGGATGCGATGGCATCACATCTGATGGATGCGGTGGCCTTGCATCTGTGGGATGCAATGTCAACGCATCTTAAAGGATGTGGTAGCATCATATCACGAGGGATGTGATGGTGTCGCATCCCGAGGGATGCGATGATATCGCATCCCATGGGATGCAACATCGTTGCATCCATAGGATGCGATGCAATAGGATGCGACACGAGGGAGGTGCGGTGCTGAGTGATGTGAGGCGATGTGATGGAGGGAGGCCAAGGTGTGATGGGGATGATGCAAGGTAAGCCCATATGAGGTGATGTTATGCGACATTTTTGTTTTGAGGAGTTGTGAAGCTATCACTCGCTTGATTCCTTCCAGGCTTGAATCTTCGATGCTTTTGCGGCACTTTGAGCTTCGGTGCCACGCGATTGATTGAGTTGAGCGGGCCTGTGGTACTTTTGGGAACTAGACTAAAATGTCGGTCAATAACAATAATTTTACTTGGGTCTACCAAGATTCCATCTTTTGATACCACATGCCCAAGAAACTTTACTTCTTTCTTCTAGAAATGACACTTGGAAAAATTAGGCTTTAAAAAATTCTTTCTCAGAATCTCCAGGACCATTTTCAAATGTTTAGAATGTTCATCCTCTACCTTAGAGAATACAAGAATTTCATCAATAAAGACTAGCAAAATTTTGTTCAATACCTCTCGAAACAACGATTTCATCAAGTCCACAAAGTAAGCAAGGGCTTTACATAGCCCGAAGGGCATCACTAACCATTCAAAAAACAATTTGTTCCCCTCAAAGTTGTAATAACAATGCAATCTTTTTGCAATCTTTAACTAATGAATTCTTGTAGCTAGGTTCATCTTTGAAAACACTTAAGCTCCATTTATGAGATCCAGCAAATCATCAATGCGACAAATAGGGTACTTATTTTTTAGAGTTGCTTGTTAAGATCTCGATAATCTACGCATAGCCTACGTGAACCATCAGACTTTGGAACAGATACCACTACTGCACCCTAACTTGAGAAATTAAGTCTGATCGGTCCTTTCCACAAAATCTACTGAGTTTGGTCGTTCAACTCTTCTGTCTCCTTTGTTGCCATCCTCCAAATTGCATGCACAGCTGGCCTCGCATTCGTCTCCCATCGTGGAGGAGGGTTCTCTACTTCCTCGAACATATCCACATACCCTTTAACAACCAGAATGGTTTCTAGAGGGGTGACGGAAGCATCTAGAGCATATCAAAATTTATCCCTATTTAGACTTTGGCCTTCACATAGTATGTCCATAAAATTTCCAATTTTGGTCCTTACCCTAACGATTTTCTTTACACAATTAACATTAGCTTCATATTATGTCAGACAATCCGTTCCAAGTATAATATTAAATTTGGTGAAATCCTAAACAATCAAATCAAAGGGAAATCGATAATGGAAATAAGAGATAGGCACTCTATAGTATAAACAAAGGTTGATGGACCATCTTACTGGATTTTTAATGCAAATGGGTTCTTAAATGAATTTAAGGTCTAGATTTAGTTTTTTAGCCATTTGGTTTGAAATAAAACTACGTGATGCACCAGTATCAAATAATACTTTAACTGGAATATTTTTAATAGTATGTGTACCTTCCAGAACTTCAGTCCCGTCCTATTAGCCGAGGGTCTCGGAGCATCTTCCAGGTTATAGACATGAGCCACTTCAGTCTTCTTCAATAGTGGACAATTTGGACTTATATGGCCAATTCTCTAGCAGTTGTAGCATTTGCTACTATCCTGAAACTTCCTACTGGGTTTGCATTCATTTTTTTTTTGTTTCCTCGGAAATTTACAGTCCTTTGGAAAGTCTTCCTTTCTATTGCAATTGTAGCATGTGGCGTTCTTTACCCAGTCCCCCTTGGATTCCCCTTTTCTTACTTCCAGATTCTTAATTTTAAACTCCCTTCTTTCCATAATTTCCTTTTTCTTTGTGTAACACCCAAAATATGATACATTATAACCATACTTAAAGATAATAAATTTGGAATGACTTAATTAAATATTCAGAACTAAGTGAAACCGGCATTACTGTTGCGTTCATCTTGGAATTCTAGTTAAGATAGACACCAAGTTTGTGTAAAACGGACGACGTATGAAGAAGTTATTAGTTCTAGAAGTTTGTATACATACAAGAAGCCTATGTAAAAATATAAATTAAAATAAGACTCCAGAATGTCAAAATCGAGATAAGCGGGAACAGGCGGGAATAAGACCCATTATGAGACGACCCACACTGGTCGACCCATAGGTCGACCGAGGGGGTAAGTGGGTCAACCCATCCTTGATTCGACCGCATTCTAATTAATGTACCTGGATTATTTTATGACTCTATTCGTACTAACTCAGCATGAATTGTACGATTTGGATTTAAAACCTAAGATATAAGGGTTGATGTTGACTCTGTAACTCTATAAATAAACGACTTCCCCCATTCCCAATTCACACAAATTCTTTATATCTCCTTCTGCCTCTATGAAATTATTCTGAAAAATATTGCATATAATGGGGGAATGCTGCTAAAGATTGGACCTGACAGAGATAACATCAAGACTTTTATACATACAACTTTCATTGGACTTGTACTTCCTACGGCATAGTGTTATATAATTATCTTCACCAAAACTCACTATGAGTTACTGTTATTTACAGATCTAACTTCTTAAACTCTAAACATGATAGTTAAATAAAACTAATTAGGATCTACAATGTTAGTAAAATAAATGTTATACCTATTTCCACTGTTAATCACATATGCCGTTGTGATCAGTTATACCCATGCCCGTGATATTGGATAATCAAACAATTTATGCATATGCCTGTGATGTTGGAAAATTAATTAGTTATATGTATTTATCTTCTTTTCCCATTTTCTATGTTTATTTTCAGTCTTGTCTGTATGCCTATATGATTTGATTATATTCTTCTTCCTCTGGTTTCCCTTTTTATATTACGCTGGACCTAGTCCTTGGGAAGCATAGGCTATACTGATTAGAGTATGCGTATGTTTGGAGTAATAATGAAGTTTATAAAAGAAGAATTTAGGCATGTTATTTACTTAGACTGATTGATTATAATTTGGGAAAAAGGGATAAATATACACATGTTTAGACTTGTTGTAAAATGATAATGCGTTGATACTTGCTGTAAATGGACATCATGCATAAACCTGTAACTTGGAAATATAGTTGATAAATACTATGAATATGAATTGGGCATGTTAAATTTGACTTAAAACGAACATTAAGTAAATGACATGTTAAGAATAGGGTAAGTACCAAATGTTGTGAAATTTTATACATCTAGGGAGGGGTTTTGGGAAGGGTTATACACATATAATGATATGTAAAATTACAACCACGCTTATCAGTAAACCTAAACCTGCCAGGTTAAATGTAAGTATTATAATGCTAAGATATCCCCCATTTGTTGTTGTATCAGGATTTTGGGGACTCTTAAATCCTTGGTATTTGGGGGCACAAGCTTAAGAGGTTTGACTTATGTCAATCTACTGTTTGGAACCTATATCGATCAGTATCCCTGTAGATATCTTGTTAATGGGGGTCCCACACTTCATAGGGCCCAGGGCACGCTTTACTGAACTTGATAGTAAGAGGTTCACATGGGAATAGGTATGGGCGCATTCCAACGGAGTCATGAGCTTGCATGGGCCTGATTAGGGAAGATAAGACCTTATAACACCAGTAAATAGGCCTGTGTTAAATATTTGTTGGGTTAGGGAGTGATACACCCTACTATCGGGGTTGACATAGAGTATTTATTAGTAGGGAGCCAAGTGCATAGGTTGTAATTAGGGTACACTTAATACTGATGTTATGTAATTAGGTTAACACCTAATCCTGTTATGTAATTAGGGTACGCCTAATACTGCCATTTATTCCTGCTGTTAATCCTGTTGTTATGAAATCATGCGGAACTTGTTATACTAGTACTATTGTATACATGGCCTGTTTTAGGATATAAATGTGAAGCATTACCCGATCATAAGTTTATCCCTGTTATTCTTGTCCATCATGCTATTCTGTTTAGTTTAGTTTAGTTTACCTTTCATGACATTGTACCTTTCTCATCCAGTCTTATTACCTATCCTGGCATTTCTATTTTTGCATATTTGTAAATCAATGGAACTCGCCAGACTTTATGTCTGAGCCTTTTTCTTTTGCCTCTTTCTTTCTTTTTCACCCCTATATCCTCAAAGTGGAAGCACTTAGCAGTGACTAGGATTTCTCTCTCAGCTTGGAATTGACTTGGAATTCTTGAGATGTATCGTTTTGTCTTTCTCTCTACTTTAGTATTGGTTATGGCAAGGGATATGATTTTATGTACTTTGATATTTTATTTCATAAGATGTTTTGTAAGACATATTTAAAACCATTTGCTAGTTGTAATTGGTTTGGATGTATTCATGAAACTATGCTTTATTTCTTTTATAATAAAGTTTAAGATTTTCCGCTGCTTATTTTATCTGTCTTGTATATTCTCTGTAATGATTACCTATTGCACTTCATGAAACTTAATGCATTCTCTTATAAGTGACATTGATGGAAGTGGGGTGTCACATTTGGTATTAGAGCTGAAGGTTACAAGATCAGAGAAAAAGTTTTTAAAACTATTTTCAAAAAGCAAAGTATTTTCAAGTAAAAATTTGTTTTTGAAAAACATATCCCCTCAAGCCATTGTCAATATTCTCTCGATCTCTTTTTGAATCCTTTTTCTTTTCTTTTCAGCATATCTGGGGCACCAAATCTTCCCGAGGGTATTACTTTACCGACATGGTTCCATAGATATCTCGAGGCTACACCACCTGCCAGAGGTCAAGGGGATGTTCCTCCCCCAGCTGCTGTCGTTGTTTCTCCACCTCCATGAGTAGATTACTTCTCTAAGGTATGCAAAGACTTCTTGCTATAGGAGGAAAACCATTATGTGGTACTGAAAGATTTGTTGAAGCACGAAACCGGCTACGAGAGATGGAAAACTTATTTGGACTTTTTGAGGTCGACGACCGAAGAAAGATACAATTGGTTGCATGAAAACTTAAGGATGAGGCTTCCGACTGGTGGGAAGTAACACAAGCTGGACAACCATTGGTGACTTGGGATGACTTCAGGTAAAGATTCGAAATGAAATTCTTATGTCAGGCGAAAGAAGGATCACAAATGGAGAGATTCTTGGCTCTAAAGCAAGGAGATATGACTGTTAAAGACTATGTGAACAAGTTTAATCAACTGGCAAGGTTTGGGCTAGAGTTGATGAATAGGCCCCATAAGAAGGTGGTTAGATTTGTAAGAGGGTTGAATCAACCTCTCTAAAGGTTTGCTTTGTCTCACATACCAATGGGTGCGACTTCAAAAATGCTAGTTGACATGGCACTTATGCATGAGGATGGTAAGGAATAAAAGAAAGAGACTAATAATGAGGAGATTCAAGCGAAGAGCAAAAAACAGAAATGGTTGCCCAACAAAGGAAAGTAGAAAAAAAAGTTGGTAAGCCTGACAAGGCTCAGATTAAGAAGGACATCAAGTGTCACGGTTACAGAGCTATGGGTCATTTTGTAAAATACTGTAGAAAGACAAAGGGAGCTTGCTTTAATCGTGGACAGATGAGACATTTCACTAAGAGATACCCTAGCAAGCAAGGACAAGGGGAAGGAACTTCTGGACAAGTGCATGCTTTGGAAGCAAGTAGACCTGATCGAGGTAGAAAAGTCATGGTTGAAGGTTTGATTTTCCTTTTTTACTATCATGTTCGAACCCTATTTGATTTTGGTGCATCACATTCATTTATCCATAATGTGTAGGGGTTGAGAATTTCCATTTTGGGTGTCGAGTTTGAATGCGATGCATACGTGCTGGGCTTTATGGGCTATGTTTTGATTCTAGGCATGGATTGGCTAGCCATGTATGGTGCCATCCTTGATTGTGAAAAGAGAGTGGTTAGACTTCTTTCTTGTCATGGTAAGACTCTCGAAATTTCCGCATCCCACAAGGGTCAGTGATGCCCAGTTTTCTAAAATCACTTGATACTTCTGTTGACAACTTGCGATTTGTGGCCATAGTTAGAGACTACCCGGATGTTTTTGAGGAGGTTAAGGGACTACTTCCAAAGCATGAAATAGACTTCTGTATTTACTTGGTAGACAATGCGAAGCCAGTGCTCTACTAGTGCGCCACATGGCTCCTAGGAAAGAAAGGAGCAAAGCAAGCAAGTAGGGGAGCTATTCGTGAAAGGTTTTATTAGGAGAAACATAGAGTGGGGAGATCCATTCGTCTTTGCAACTAAGGCATACGGCTCACTTTGTCTATGTTTGGACTATAGGGAGCTGAATAAGCTCACTAAGAAGAATAGACACCTACTACCGAGAATTGACAACCTGTTTGATCAGCTAGTTGGCGCATCAGTTTTCTCGTAGACGGATCTGGCCACGGGGTTTCATTAGTTGATAGTGGCAGAGGACAACATCGATAAAACTGCATTCATAACTCCAGATGGATTTTTAGAATGGTTGGTTATGCTTTTGGGTTAACCAATGCACTCGCCTATTTTATGGACTTGATGAGTAGGGTATTTAGGGAGTTTCTAAACAAGTTTATGGTGCTCTTTGTGGATGACATTATGATCTTCTCGAGGAACGAGGAGGAATATTCCCAACACTTAGGAGATGTTCAACGAACTATCAGGTCACATCAAATCAAGGAAAAAATTTCTAAGTGTCGCTTTTGGAGAAAGGATGTAAGGTTCCTAGGGCATGTGGTCTCCAAGGATGGGATAGTAGTGGACCCCGCGATAGTCGTTGCAATTCAAGATTGGAGGGCTCCAAATAATCAAATGGAGGTGAGAAATTTCTTACGGATGACGAGCTACTATAGAAATTTTATCGAATATTTTGCAAGGACATCATCCCCGCTTACCCGTTTAATGAAAAAGAATTTGGCTTTTTCATTGTACATTGATTGTGAGGATGCTTTTCATGATTGAAGAGGGCTCTGACAACAACCCCAGTTCTGACTCTCCCAGATGGAAGAAAGAAGTTTACGGTTTACACCGATGCTTGTGGCACATGACTTGGTGTCGTTTTGATGTAAGAGGATAGGGTAGTGTGCTATGGAAGCAAATAGTTGAGGGTTAATGAAAAGCACTACCCAACCCATGATCTAGAGTTTGTTGCTATACTGTTCACATTTCACGACACTATCTGCTTAGAGAAAAATTTGAGCTATATACGGATCATAAGTCACTCAATCACTTGTTCTCGCAAAAGGATCTCAACCTAAGGCAGCAACGGTGGATGGAGTTCCTAGCATCCTACGACTTCGAGATAGCTTATACCCTGACAAGGGTAATGTATTGACGGACGCACTGAGTAGGCAGAGGATGAATTTGAGTCCTCTATTCGTAGAAAGGCGAAGCTTGGAGTACATCTCGATTTTTGAATTTAAGCCTTTTATGGATTTCACAGTTGGATTGTTAGCATCGTTAGAGATGCAGTCTACTCTATTGGAGCGAGTTGGATCTATGCAATGAGAGGACCCATAGATTTCAGACATCTTGGAGAAGCTTAATAGAGGAGAGACTTCTATTCACCTTGCTAGGTATATCGTAGATGATGAGAGGTGGCTAAGAAGAGATGGAAGGCTATGTGTCCCTAAGATTGTGGAATTGTGCTTGAGGAAGCTCATCATTCTCGGATGACTATCCAACCGGGCGGCAACAAAATGTATTGAGACATGAAGAGGGTTTTATTTTGGATTGGAATGAAGAAAGATGTGGTGGAATTTATAGCTCGATGCATAACTTTCCAAAGAGTAAAGGCTGAGCAAAATAAATTAGACGGATTGCTTCAGCCCATGGATATCCCATAATGGAAGTGGGAGAGCTTCTCTATGGATTTTATCGATGGATTGCCCCGATAGAGGAAGGGAAATATAATCATTTGGGTGATAGTGGATAGACTTACAATGAGTGCTCATTTTATTCCTGTGAAGAGCAAGAGGACGGCGTCTTGGCTAGCATTAGTTTATCCCCGAGAGATAATTCGATTGCATGGGGTACTTTCCTGTATGGTGATCGACCACGACCCCATCTTTACTAGCAAATTTTGGAAGAGCTTGCAAGAGGCGTTAGGTACACAACTACATTTTAGCATAGCATACCACCCTTAGACAGTTGGAGAGACTGAGAGGGTGAATAGAGTTCTTGAGAATCTTCTAAGACTATGTATTCTAGACTTTGGAGGGACTTGAGAAGAGCATTTTCCTTTGGTGGAATTCGCCTACAACAACAGTTTCCAATCCAGCATAGGCATGGCACCCTTCGAAGCATTATACGGATGACCTTGTAGATCGCCAAATTGTTGGTCGAAGTCTATGGATAGATTTCTACTTGGATCGGAAATGATTCGAGTCACTTATGAGAATTTTGATATTATCCATCGAAGAATGAAAGTCGCTCAAGACAGAAAAAAAATCTTATGCCAATAAAAGGAGGACTGACTTTGAACTTGAAGTGGGAGATATGGTCTTCATTAAAGTATCGCCGCTAAGGAGTATAGTTCGCTTTGGCTCAATAGGGAAGTTGGCACTGGGATTTATGCGGCCATTCGCTATAGTGGAGAGGATAGGACATATGGCTTATAGGATTAAGCTACCGGATAGATTAGCAGGCGTAAACGATGTATTTCATTTGAGTAAATGTATCCATGATACAGCAGAGATAATAGAGTCGAGCACTCTTGAGGATGTAGAAGTTCAGAAGGAAGCATCGGTAAGACGAGTTCGTACTCATATCCTTGGATCATAAATCAAGAAGTTGTAAAAAAGGAAATTAGATTGGTTAAAGTACAATGGGGAGAAGACCGTGAAGATGCGACATGGGAGCCCGAAGATAGGATTCACACTTCTCATCCTTTTCTTTTTGAGTGTACGTTCTTGACATCTTTTCCAAGCTTTTACTTTGCATTTTCATCTACTATTCGAGTTTATTTATCCAATCGTTAGAACCTTTCGATCCTTAGGTAGAATCCAATGGTTGGAAACATGTGATTGAATCATGTTATGATTGATGGTTGCAAGTGGATGCAAGTGTTTGCTAGTGGTTGCTTGTGGATGCATATACACACACTAGGCTCTAGATCAGCTCAATCACTTACATATTGCATATGAAAATTTTAGATTTTCTATGGGTGGAAATGGATGTATCATCATATGGATGTTGCATTTGGATGAATGATTGTGCACAAATGTAGAGTTTACATGTTATACTAGGACTACTTACATTTTGGATTCATGGCACAAACATATGTTACATTAAGAGGTCAACTGAATAAGTCGACCACCTGATTTTCGCATTAGTGTAAGGACATATACACATAACACTTTGCATAAGTTCATTAAAGCATTAGGAATTCCTTAAGGAAAATGGATGCATGCGGATGATGGATGAGTAGATGGATGTTAGGGTAGTAACATTCTTATAGACTTAGAGATTTTATGGACAAAATCCTTTAAGTAGAGGAGAATGTAACCCCCCAAAATATAATACACTATAACCATACTTGAAGATAATAAATTTGGAGTAACTTAGTTAAATATTCAGAATTAAGTGAAATTGGCATTACCGTTGCATTCTTCTCAGAATTCTAGTTAAGATAGACCCTAATTTTTCATAAAACGGACGACAAATGGAGAAGTTATAGGTTCTAGAAATTTGTATACATATAAGAGGCCTATATATAAATATAAATTAAAATAAGATTCCGGAAAGTCAAAATCGAGGCGAGCTGGAACAGGCGGGAACAAGACCCATTATAGGCGACCCACACTGGCCTGGACCAACCCATAGGTCCACCCAAGGGGTAGGTGGGTCAACCCATCCCTGATCTAGCCGAATTTTGATTAATGTACCAGGACTATTTTATGACACTATTTGTGCTGACTGAGCATGACTTGTATCATTTGGATTTAAAACCTAAGATCTATGGGGTGGATATTGACTCTGTAACTCTATAAATTGATGGCTTCCACCATTCCAAATTCACACAAATTCTTTATATCTCCTTCCGCCTTTATGAAATTATTCTGAAAAATATAAGCATATAATGAGGGAATGCTGCTAAAGATTGGATCAAATAGAGACAACTTCATGACTTGCATAAATACAACTTGGATTGGACTTGGATTTCCTACAGCATAGTGTTATATAATTATCTTCACCAAGACTCACTTTGAGTTACCGTTATTTACAGATCTGATTTCTTAGACTCCGAGCATGACAGTTAAATAAAACTGGTTAGGATCTACAGTGTTAGTAAAATAAATGTTATACCTGTTTCCACTGTTAATCACCTATGTCGTTATGATCAGTTATACACATGCTTATGATATTGGATAATTAAACAATTTATACATATGCCTATGATGTTGGCAAATTAACAAGTTATATGTATCTATCTTCTTTATCCCATTTTCTATGTTTATTTCCACTTTTGCGTACATGACTATGTGATTTGATTATATTCTTCTTCCTTTGTTTCCCTTTTTATTTTACATTAGGCGTAGGCCTTGGGAAGTCTAGGCTATACCGATTAGAGTATATGTATGTTTGGGGGCAATAATGAAGGTTATAAAAGAATAATTTGGGCATGTTATTTACTTAGATTGATTATAATTTGGGAAAAAGGGATAAATATACACATGTTTAGACTTGCTATAAACCTTAAAATGTGTAGATACTTGTTTAAATGGACATTATGCATAAACCTGCAACTGGAAATATAGTTGATGAATAATATGCATATGAATTGGACATGTTAAATTTGGCTTAAAACGGACATTAAGTAAATGACATGTTAAGAATAGGGTAAGTATCATATGTAGATTAATAAACTAAAATGTTATGGCATTGTATACATCTGGGCAGGGATTTTAGGGAACGGTTGTACACATATAATGACATGTAAAATTACAACCATGCTTATTAGTAAACCTAAACCTGTTAGGTTTAATATAGGTATTAATAAGCTAAGAGGTCCCCCATTTGTTGTTGTATCAGGTTTTGGGGACTCTTAAATCCTATTTATTTGGGGCCACAAGCTTAGGGGGTTTGACTTGTGTCAATCTGATGTTTGGAACCCTATCGATCAGTATCCCTGTAGGTATCTTGTTAATGGGGGTCCTGCATTAGGTAGGGGCCAGTGCACACTTTACTAAACTAGATAGTAAGAGGTTCACATGGGGGTGGGTATGGGCGCGTTTCGGCGAAGTCATGAGCATGCATGAGTCCGACCAGCGAAGATAAGACAGTGTAACACCAGTAAATAGGTATGTGTTATATAGTTTTTGGGTTAGGGAGTGGTACACCCTACTTCCAGGGCTGACATAGAGTATTTACGTAGTAGGGAGCTGATCAGATGGGTAGTAATTAGGGTACACCTAATCTTTTTGTAATGTAATTAGGTTAACACCTAATCCTGTTTTGTAATTAGGGTACGCCTAATCCTGCTGTTTAATCATGGTGTTTATTTCTTATGTTAATTCTGATGTTAATCCTACTGTTATGAAATCTTGTTGAACTTGTTATACTAGTACTAGTGCAGACATTACTTGTTTTAGGATATAAATGTGAAGCATTACCCGATCATAAGTTTATCCCTGTTATTCTTGTCCATCATGCTATTCTGTTTAGTCTACCTTTCATGACACTGTACCTTTCTCATCCAGTGTTATTTACCTGTCCTCGAATTTCGATTTTATACATATTTGTAAATAACTAGAATTCGCTAAACTTTATGTCTAACCCTTTTTCTTTTGCCTCTTTCTTCCTTTTCCCCTTAGGTCCTCAGAGTGGAAACACTTAGCAATGACTAGGATTTCTCTCTCATCGTGGAATTGACTTGGATATCTTAAGAATTATCGTTTTGATTTTCTCTCTACTTTTGTATGGCTATGGTGAGGGATATGATTTTATGTACAATGGTATTTTATTTCATACGATGTTATGTGAGATATATTTGAGACAGTTTGCTAGTTGTAACTGTTTTTCATGTATTCCTGACACTATGCTTTATTTCTTTCATTATAAATTTTAAGATTTTCCGCTGCTTATTTTATCTGTCTTGTATATTCTCTGTAATGGTTACCTATTATGCTTCATGAAACTTAATGCATTCTCTTATGAGTGACATTAACGGACGTGGGGTGTCACACTTTGTCTTCCAAGGCATTTTGTTTGTCTATAGATTCGTACCAGCATGCCATTTCTACCATTTCTGCAAACGAAAGCTTTACGTGAGCGGTCACCCTGCTTCTATACCTTATTGGAAGACCATCGATAAACCTTGCTGTTCTTTTTAATCAGAACTTGAACCAATTCTAGCCCGAAGTGGGAAATCTCATTTAATAGACTCAGATATTCCTGAATAGTCAGGCCTCCTTGTCTTAGATTAGAGAATTCATAATATAAGAGGGCTATTGCTTCAGATGGGATGAATCTTTCTTCCAAGATTTCTTTAAAGTGATCCCAAGTGAAATTTCCTTCTAGGTTTCCCATCGTAATTTCCTCCCACTAGATTAAAGCTTCGTCTTTCAATAACCAAGAAGCTAAGTACCTTTTATTTTCTCCATTCAACCTTAATCCTATGATTTTTTTCATAAGAACGCAGCCATGCTTGCGCTTATATCACTGATTACTTTCCCAAAAACGGTTACCCTCCCAAATTCTCATATTTATTCGCTAAGACTTCCAAATTAGGCTTGTTTTATGGTGGCACAACTGCCACATTGACTGCTCCTATAGGGTTTGGTTGTTCAACTATAGAATTACCCCTTCCTCTTCCTCTACCTCTTCTGCCACTCATTTTCAACTATATTTGCATAGCAAGAAAAGAGTTAAGCAAGCAGGAAAGATATCTAACGGAATTTGTAAGAGAATAGAGACATAAATGAATAAAAATGTGTTTATCGGTGTGTGTTATTCTAACTGTACTCATTCTAGGGTATTTCTGACCCTACTCTGATGAGACACTCATCTTAGAATATTACTGATTCTATCTCTAATGGGTCCTTTAATGAATTATACCCCAGAACAAAGGTTAATCCTCAACTCTGATACCGCATGTGACGAGCAATTCCCCCGATCCTCATAAGAACAGATGGCGTTTAGGATATAACACATTAATATAACAATAGAAGGTAAAAACATGAATTAAACATCAGAATGTATATCATATTAAATCATGGTTTCATCAGAGTTAATACATCCCATTTGATCCAAATATCATACATAATAACTAAAATAAGTAAATAGATGCACAACAGAAATAACGACAACTTGACATGTCGGAGTCTTAGGGAGAGTCCAAAAGAATATCCTAATCCTACTCCAAACCCAAAACCAGCTTTTCCAGATAGCTTCCATATATGAACAGTCATAGCTTACAAAAGTATTCCTAATTAATAAACTGTTTACTGGCCTGCCCATATGTAAATAAGGGCACCCGAGTTTGCGAGGGAAAAACAAACTACATGTCAGTCATGGGACTGGTATGAAAAATCTCTAATAAGTTATTCTTAACTTATTTAAAAGTAAGGCATATCATGCGACCACGCCATATAACACAGAACGGGTTTCCTCTACATGAATACCAGTGCAAAAAACTTCATAATGCTTTTAAGAAAAATGAAACCAATATAAGACTCAAGTCCCATCACACAATGCAACACATACCAAAGGATAGAGTTTTATCTTATAATGATCAAACATGCTTAATATTATAAAATCGTTTGATAATTGTATTATTATTAATGTCTTAGTGTGGAAATCACTTTCGAAAATAATCGTATAAATCTTAGCTCGCATAATGCCTCATCCCATATGTTGGCTACATAGTTTACATCTGAAAAGGAAAAGTCACTTATTGGAAATTGGATTCCGTTAATGAACCGAGGCAAAGGATCCTCCTTAACCTTTCGGAAAATGCTAGAAAATGTCCAAGGACTCACAAGCATGTGATCCTTCGGATCGGCAGAGCCGACCAGCACTAACAGGTTGATTGGAATCTTTCCTGAACATAAAGTTCCCCGGTCGTATTTGACCGTCGTCCTAGGCGCCTCATCTATCATCCACATAAGTAAATCGGCTGGGCTTCATTCTATGGCATCACTTTTCAGTTAGAAGGAAATGTTAGTCCATATCTCAGCTGCCTATCATCCTGTTTTTGGCTCATTTCAGCGTGTGAGGCCCTAGTGTCAACGTCCCACAAAGTTTTTCTTTTCAACAAGAGCTTTGATCTATCTACCAAAATCACTTCATATGCCACATTGTCAATTCACAACACATAATCAGTGTCTATTTATACATAACCCCATGAGTACATAAGTCTTAGAGGAGGGTGTTAAGAAAAGTAAATAAATTCTCCGCCACCAACTGACATAACATTAATAGAGACCAATTGGTTATGTTGTAAAATACAACGTCACACACACACATCCATTTACAAGTTCGTTCTGGGATTGAACGAAACCGAAGGCACCTTATTCCTCGTCCAATTAAGGAGAGAGACCCTTGCACATCTGTACAATCAACAAGTACGTCCGGACTATTGCCACTATAACCCTTTAAGGGAGTTACCCATATTCAAGGCATCTACAAGCAGTCCCTTCGATGTGAAGATTTCCGTTCTTCCATCATCTTTGACTTTTAATTCATCATATAACTATTTGAAATGGGTTGAACCTAGTCTTTTCTAAACAATTAGCGTTAAAATAAAATCCATTTCGGATTATTAACCCTCCAAATAAGTTCATTTAATTGGAAATCAATTCGTAAGATTAAATCTTATACCCAAATTTGGTTAAGCTGTTCGTCTTTCAAAATCATCTTTTCAATTCTTTTTAACCTTATAAAGAGGTTTATTAGAGGTTTAGATTCGATTTGGGAATTTAAAATCTTTATCTCTAACATTTTTCAAAAACCATTAAAAAAAAGGCATTGCAAAATAGCCAATTTCCATGTAATGGGTTTTTATCATTCAAAACCATATATATTTGGCTCAAACCTCTTTCATTGCATTTATTATAATTTATGATAATATTTTCCTATTTTTAGTCATTTAAAATTTGTTCATTTCAGTAAATTCCGGTTCCAGGTTATTAACGGCTCTAGCGTTGTTTTTATATAAATTTGATTT
This sequence comes from Allium sativum, assembly GCA_030737875.1. Classification (NCBI taxonomy): domain Eukaryota; kingdom Viridiplantae; phylum Streptophyta; class Magnoliopsida; order Asparagales; family Amaryllidaceae; genus Allium; species Allium sativum. The sequence continues at coordinate 199,293,013 of CM060911.1, forward strand.
GAACATATTTCAAAATCTAGCCGTAGGATTTCAAAACTCTACATATCATTTGAAATCTCTTTTCATTTCGAACCAAACGTTTTTCGTTTCGGGAAAATCCGATAGTCGGATCTCCCGGTACGTCAATCTGAAGTCAATGGACGAAACTCGCGAACTACCACTGTGCAACGAGTTCTATTCTGACCATACTTCGATTTATATTATAAATTCCATCGAATTGCCTCGAAAATATTTTATTAATTATCTAAAATATATATGATAATTTTCAAAAACTATATTTTCCATTTTTAATTTCAAATTCCAATAATTTCATATAGTGGATATTATAATATTATTTTATTATTAAAATAATATTATTTTTTAAACTTCATTATTTTGAATCCAATTTTTCCTGATGTTCATTATAAAAATAATTAAGAAAGTTTTGAGAAAGAAATCTTGTTAAAACGTTTCCCAAAAACCCTAACTAAACTTCACATTTTCCTATTACTATTCATTTTAAAATAAAAAGTTCGACATGCCATAACCTGTCTATAATTTCTCCAAAACCATTTCTTTCTTTTGCAAAAGTTCGTCGTAATGATTTAAACTTCACATCCATGAAAAATCGGATATTAAATTTGTACTTCTTTTTTCATCCATTATTTATAATAATAAAATATTCATTAAAATCATTTTTATTAATGGAGACTTAACCAATGAGCTAATAACCATACTTTTGGCCATGTTAACCATGGTAATTACATACCACAATATCAACAACCATGATAACATCCATTGTCACATATCATGGAATAGTTTGTGACATATAAGTTTTAAACCATTAACGCTTATATGTTTTTATCAATCAACAGATTAACCATAATATATAATCATCGATAATCATATGCATTCAATACCAAATGGGGTTCATTTCCATATCCAGTAACCAATATCAATTTAACTTCCATTTCAGGTTCAAACCAATTTCAATGACCACATTATTAGTTCTATGTGTCATATACTTAAGTAAAAATATAAATATCACTTAAAAATCATATCTTTTCTACCTCAAACATTTCCATATCATACCATGAACCCACAACCATCATATGTCATTATATAACTCAATCGATTTCGCAAACGGTAGTTAATAATTAACTAGCCCTTTTTCGTTCATAGTTTCTCACTTAGGATACCACTCCTCCTAAATTTCGTCGAAGGATATATTAACGATTCCGAATGATTTTGGCAGCCTCCCGGCATCACCGGAGTTTTCTGAAAATGAACTGGGTAGGGGTTTGACGCTATGGGGTTTTAGAAACTAATGGGTATATAAGTGGGTCTGTTTTTGGTTCGAGGATCAAACGGGGAAGGGTTTTAGGTAAATAAGGCTTAGGTTTTTGGAGGAAGGGCCCGCCGGTCTGGGCTGCGCATAGAGGTGAGGCTGGGTGGGGTCCATTGAAGCGGTGGGTAGTGAAGAAGGGGAGGGTTTGGGTGAAAATAGGGAGGGTCGTAGAGTTTTAGGATTTTAAAGGGGTATGGTGCTTTCAAGGAGGAAGGGCCCACAACTTGGTGTGGTGGCACCCAGATGGTTGACGGTGGTGGAGGAAGCCTAGGCAACGACGGGTTGGCTAAGGGGCAAAGGCAGTGGAGCAAACGAGTGGAGAGGAAAGTGAGAAGTAAAGTGAAAAATGGAGGAGGAAGGCCTTGTATTTATAGGCAAATGGAGAGGCCATGAATCACTGAGGTGTCGGTGGAGGATGGAAGGGAGAAAGCACATATTGGAGGCTTCTTAGGGTGACAACTCAAATATGAAACAATTCAAGATAACTAGTTAGGTATGAGCACTTAACTTAGGTTACGTGTAATCTATTTACACGTTTACTACTCATATAACCATATATTGATTCCAATTGCTACAAAATTTGGAATCCTGCTATGTTTTTCAGATACGGTTCCAACAGAACTGGTTTCGTCGAATTCCAAGTCATTTCCTCAAAAGTTCTAGTTCGAGTTCAAATTATCGACCAGTTTACATAAAAATTTTGCACGATCAGTACTAACTCTGATTATCGCAAAATTTGAAATCTTACCATAATTTAACATTCTGGATTCGATAAAAAAAAATCATCGATTTCCGAGATCGTTTGCAAAATATCCATTTTTAAGCTGTTTAAAATAATATTAAATTATCGAATTTTAAATTTACTGAAAATTCTTACACAAATTAATTAAACTTGAAATTTAAATTTTTTAAATTGGTTACAAAATTTTAGGTCGTTAACTAGAGTACGCAACGCTCTCCAAATGTTGGTTAGTTTATTACTCATAACTGTTGGGGGCACCAAGGGGTTGTGTACTAATAGTTATTGGATAACTGTGGAATGACTTACTCAATAGTCTTCTGTTGGTTAATATAACTAAGGTCAAATAAAAAATATCGACGCGACTAATTTACACAGTTCTTTTGAGTTAAGGGAACTATTGGTCTTCAATATAGAAGCTCTGGTTTGATTTTAGTTAAATCATAGCACTACGCCCATCAAACGACTATAGTTAGGTCGAGTGGAAGCATTGGAAGTGAAGCACTTATCATGAGAGGATTCGTCTCCTCAATTATATGAGGTTAGTATCACAATTAATAGATGTCAACTCAAAGTCAAAGTCTATGAACAGACCATTTCGGTTGATTGTAATTGTTATTATAATCAAGGAATTTGTGTTTTGACTTTAAAGTCCTAATGTTATCATTTTGACGAAGAGAATTGGTGTAAATAATTGTCACAATTGGGTACCGCTTATAATAAGTAAAATTGGATTTTACCTAAAAAGATGTGTAAGCGATAAATTCGGACAAATTGTCACACCACCGGTTAAGTGACATATGAACATTAACATTCGAATAAGTTCAATGTTAATCGGTGGCTGAATTTACACCTTTGAGTCACACAACCGTATGAATGCTTCAAAAACCACATGATTTAATTAATTTACATTCATGGTAAATTGATCAAATTAATTAATATTTATGAAATATTGATTACTATTTTTTTATTTATTTGATTTGTTTGGATGATAGTTTTATTTAAATATGTACATAAAAGTTATGTGTGTGTATATATATATATATATATATATATATATCAATATATGATATTGATAATTATTTAAATTGGATTTAAATAGCTTAATTACTAGAAAGCATTGAAAATATTTTAAGGTCTATTGAACTCATTCGTAAAAGGCTTAATATCAAATTGTTGAATCAAAAAAATAACAAAGGAAGGAGGTTAAGAGAGGCCCACTCTATAAATACCTAGTCTTTCAATTATTTTCCACAACTCAAAAATCTTTCTCCCTCGAAACCCTAGCCTCCATCCTCGTTTTTATATTCTTAGCCAAAAATTAATGGCCTACGGACCTAAAAAGGATCCCAAAATAGAATAAAAAAATAAAATAAAATAAAGACAAAAGGTGGTGCTTCAGATTGTTGCAATCTCTAAAGGTGATTTAATTGGTTCTATAAGCATCTTTCATTCAAGGTACGAATCATAGGCAACATCAACAAGGTAATTTCAATCAATTCTATTTCTTATTCCATTCTATTATAGATCTAGTACTTGTTTCAAATTATACCCTGAATTCTTGCAATGTTTGATCAAAATTTAATTTGACTTTTATATTTTATATGTATATATCATAGACTTGTTAGATGGAAATTATTTATGAAAATTGAATTAACTATTGAATGACAGGATTGGATATACATTTGATAGATCCAAATTAAAATTTGTATATTATGTAAAACAAGTACAGATGTATGTTTTAAATATTCAAATTAGTGCGTAAATTTTTAGATCTAAAAATTTTCATGATTAAATTAGCGAATTATTTTGCTACCTTGTTGAATTGAGAAATAAATGTGTACATTTTAGAGTACTATATTTTACCTTAGATCGTTGTTTCAAACCTTTATTTAAAGTTCATTACTTTAAATTTGGACATTTACAGGTTTATGTTGGTTGAATAAATTATACTTTAGAGTAAACAATGATAGTTATATGGTATTAACACAATGTTTTTATTGAGATATATGTTTCATACCAAAGTGTAATTTTAGTTTTGAATATTAATATCTATAAATGTATTAGTTGTGTTTTAAATAAATTAGATTTTTCCATATGAATAAAAGAATTTTATGAAACATAGTTTGAAATTGATTGCAATTACTTTCTAATTTTTATTAGAAGAAAGCTTTGATTGTAATATATACATATTTTGATGCACTTGTATGTGTTTACATGAAATTTGATTTTGTCCATATATTGTCATGCCATGATTATTTTAGCTAATAATGTATACATATAATTCTTTGTTGATCTTTTATATATTACATTATGATACTTATTGATTGTCATTCATGAGCTATCTTAATTGAATTTAGTAAAAGAGAAATTCTATCAATAGCACATATCATCCCTTGTTTATTTCCTCCTTTTAACTCCCACTGTAATGCCCCACACTTTTCTATGCCCAAATTTTGACAAGAATCAAAACTTGAACACATCCAAGCATAGAACGTACATCTGGTACCTGCAATAAATGAGCATAAGCATAATCAGCTGAGTACGATAAAATAACTCACAACAGAAACAAAATAGAATAAATTAGTATTAACTTAAGCAACTGCCTTTTTCAAAGTAAGTCACTTTGCCAATACCGAGTATGAGAGAGAACGAGAACCGAAATCCAAACTTAATCATCTGTGAGAACCCGACCTTCTCTATGAAACCTAGAGGTTGTAATGAGGAGGAGGGCCAGAACAAGAAGTTTTGTTGACTAAGAAATGTATAACACTATAACACAGATGTATTCCATTTGGTTCAATCCAAGTTGTATGCCTGACAAGGTTAGTGATTCTAAACCAACCTTCTTAAAGCTTACGCACGACCCTACTACTCTTCCAAAAGTAGAATTCCCAAATTATATTTACTGAGATAGGATATTTACATACATTTTTGTGACGCCTTTATACCAGAGCTTAATTGGTTAAATCTATCGAGAGTGGGTCCCTAATTACGGGGTTTCTATCTATATTCTCATTTACTTTTCTTTATTATTTAACGCCCCAATATCAATGATAGATAGGGTGGATTATCCCTAATCACTTAAGATCCTAGGTGGACCTATTAGTCATTTATTATATCTCGATAATATATTCAGTGTTGACATATACTAAAGGGCACTAGCTGCAGGCCCTACTAGTTAAGGCTTCTGTCATTTACGCATATATCCTTTCCCCATATAAGATGAGAGAAGTTATTTTATCATTCATTATATCTTCTAGCTGATTTTATTAGATAACCTCCTTTGTCGCTTATTACTTCCAGTAGGATAGATGACCATATCTGACCCTTTTAATTTCTAGGTTTGGGTATGCCAACACATACCTACCATTTAAGACCCCTATACTGAAAACCTATTCCCGGGAGGACTCTTTAACCCTAGTCACTTAGCCTTTTAGGACCCAGGAAGCGGACTATATGCGAAGGTTACTAGGTTGCCCCTCATTTGCCTTTAACACCTTTCCCTTTTTGGGATAAAGCAGGCTACGTTATTAAGTCATTCTTGTTTAGTTCATTTATACGGAAATATCATTGCACACCAATTATTTGCGTTACAGGTTTATATAGTTAATAATATCTTACATTATTAACGTACTAAGTCCAACGATATTTCCTATTTCCATTGCTATTAATAAGGAAGATTATATTTTCCTAGGATATTTATTTAATACTTCCCCTAAATTGGACTTAGTGTTTAAATGACAACCATCGATTCCCTTATGATACCCCTTTCCTTTTATTTCATTTTTATTGCCCTTTATGACTCTAACGGTCCTATTTTTCCTAAGGCAACTATTTATTGGTCCCAAGTTATCTATTGTTGTACCCCAATGTATAGCTACTATTTTTTTTCATTTATTCATTTTTTTATTGGTTGATTGTTACATAAATACATACATACATACATATATGTATGTATGTATTACATACCAGACCCCTTACATTAAGTTGACTACCTACGCATGGTGGATATACCGGTCGGTTCCGAGCAGGCTTCTACCATAAGTGAACTTAATCTCGTGACTTAGTACAATTATATTTATGCATTAGACCCCTCACATTAAACTGACTATCTGTTGTTGCTTGATTTGCTGGTCAGTTCCGGTCAGGCTTATACCACAAGCTGAGTTTAACCTCGTGTCTAAATGCAGTTTTATTTTAAATTTCCTAATTGGAGTCTACAACAATTATCCTAATTGGTTTTAGAAATTGTAACCATTTTCCCATCATATTTATTTTTCCAAAATCAATATTGGTTATAATGTTAATTCCCTTATTTGCGGTCTCATTTATCGCAATTAATTATATTTATTGCTACAAATGGTCACCACAATTACATTAATTCAAAATGGATTATATTTACACATAATTCCATTATTAAGTCATATATAACATTCAGACATTCCATACAATTTATATTCCACCGTTTTACGCTGTTTTGGACGGATAATATGAATACACTCATTTTTATGTTTCTACGCGGTGAACGTAGTTATTTATATTTATTTATAATTCATTATTTTGCAATACTTATTTTTAAATTAATGATTTGTTCTAATCAATTAACCAAATTTTCCCTTTTATATTCAATCTTGCCAAAAAGATTTCAAGTCTCACAAGGACCGTTTACCAAATTATTGTAAATCATGCCTATTTTGTGGAATTAAAATATTTCCAAATCACAAGAAATATATGTAATATATTTTTGTCTTGGAATAGTCGATACAAATTACATACGAAAACATGTAATTATTTTTATATGTGCCTTTGCACCACTTTTCCCTTTTTAATTCTTTTTGTCATACCTCTTGTGATTCTAAAATAACATCTCTATATTCAAAAATGAGGAAAATATCATAATTTACCATGCTTAAGCCAAGAACCCAACAATATTGAATGCAAACAAGGAATATTCCTTTTATTCATATAATCACTTAATGAAAAAAATTCATCTTTTTACCCAAAGTCATATATTTCATATTCCAGCACTGAACTAAAGATCTGGAACATAACTACAACAAATTTATGTTTAATGGGACTGATTTCCAGATCTAGACTGTTATGTAACACGTACAACATATTTCGTATTTCATGACATAACTATAGGAATATATGGGGAAAAATATATGAAAATCCTACAATTCATGTTGTACATAACTACAACCTGTCATTTACCAATTTTAACCATATTCATAATCAAAACTGATGGTTGCCACAATTTACAATTATTTAATAATAGATCTGACAGGCATAAAACATAGATTGGATTCAAACGAAATTGATAAGTCATTATAATTGTATTAGTAAATTTCCCAATCACCTTATAGCTTCCACTTTCTGTTTTGAACTTTTTTGGGCTTACATTCCCCAAATTCTTATAAATCTACAGTTTATCTAGAAAGGAGGAAACTCTGGATCTGTAGAAATGTAAGAAAAAGGGAAGAGAGTGAAGAAATCTATCGTTGAGCATCCTCTTCCATTGAATCAATTAATCTTTCCAATTCCATATGAATTCGATTTGAATTGGTATATGTATGCATATATTTTATTTAGAAATTAAGTTGGATGAGGAAGAAAAATGACAGAGCTCAGCTGCCTCTTTAGATTTGAATGGAAGAGAATGGGGCTCTACCCTTTATCTATAGGGGTGAAAATAGCCTGGAACCGTCAGATTAGTTTTATATTATATTCGTCCATTCGTTTATATAATAATATAAACCAAACCCTATATGACCCAGCCATCACTGGGCATTTGATCGCCCAGTAGGTCGACCGCCTTGGCAATCAGATGCCCAGGTCGGGTGTTCATATATGGTATAATGTTTATTTAAATTCTAATTTATATATTTTTCATCCATTTTCGTACTTCGTCCATAACTTTTTCATACGGACTCTGTTCGCGAAACTCCAAACGGGAAAGTTGACCAGAATTCCAAGACGAATGCAACGGTTAAGTTTCGTGGCCAAATTCTATCGTTTGCAGAAATTCCTATTTTTGATATTATAATAATTAATTTATATCGCCGAAATTCCGGGTTGTTACATTCTTCCCTCTTTAAAAGGAATTTCGTCCCGAAATTTTGATGCCTATAATCTATTCTACACAACCAATTTGTGTACATGCTGTAACGACCCGCTAACTATACATCGGAGGATCATAGAATATTTATTTTATTTACATACGAAGTCGTACGTTCGTGTAACTTTGGGGAATGACTATTGGGGTCATTTCCCATTTTCATGATTTTTGCCGATTTTTAAATGACCATTTTACCCCTGGCGAATCTTGTTTCACCTATAACTTTTGATTGATAAGGAGTTTTGACCTAAAACCACATCCATTGGATTCGAATAATGGTTTCTCTTTCCGTAGAGTGGTCACATTAACCAAACAGACTTACCGTTTGGGAGATATGGCTAAAATAAGGTTTGTAATGTGAAAACCAGCATAAACGAGCTTAATAGGGTAATTAGTCAATGAGCCCATAACCCATTTCGGGATCAGGGTTATGGGGAAGCTGAAATGAGTTAGGAAACCATCTCATTTCATTTTCTCAGCAACCTATAATGGCCTCCGCCTTCTAAACTACCTCCGAATCACATTCTAATCAAATATTAAGCTAATCAACATCAAACCATGGCAAATTAACATCAATTGGAGGTAAAGCTATTGAGTTGCATAGAAATTCAAACCTAATCAGAGATATTTTTTTAGATCTGAGATCAATTTGTGGCTGATGTGAGTGATTTGCACTTTTATTCACTAATTACGGCTGATTAGGGGTGATTAGTGATAATTAATGAAATTATGCATGATAAAAATGTGAAAAAATATGTATAAATTCTAAAATATTATTTTATGCCTCTATTAGAAATTTGGGTTAATTTGGATTAAGTTTATTAATCTTATTTCTAGATATAGTTAAACATGATTAAGGGGAAAATATGGGTTTTGGGTATGTTTGATCCATATTGACCTGTTAAATTGTTGTTTTGGTGTTTTGGTTGATTCTAGATGTTGCTATTACTGTTTGGTATGATTTGTGACTGTTTAACAAAGTTAGAGTGGTCGAAAACGCCATCGTATGGCATAAATAGCTTGCTGGAAAAATTGCAGAAATTGGTCAGACCCAACCCGTTTGTGAACAAGCATCACGAACCTCCCACTAGTGAGTCGCATGAAGGACCACGACCCGATCGAGCTCGACCACGAACCGACTGATGGCGGGATCCATGAGCTGTCTCGAGCCGGAGCACCATCACCTCCATGAACCGATGCAGCATCACGAATTGCTAGGAGCTTGGAGTCATGACCCATTGTCATGAGCCAGGAGCCAGTCTAAGAAGAGAGGGCCATGAACCAAAACAAGACCCACGAGCTGGAGATGACCATGAACTGCGAGTCACTAGTGTATCGTGAACCAATGGAAACTGAAGTGAGAACGGGATAGTGACAAATACTCGAGATGCAAAGGTAGTTCAAATGGGAAGTTAACACCCAAGATCCAGATAGGAACCAACGAATTAACTTCATAGGTTGGACTTTGCTGCGGGACGTGTGCAAAGGGGTTATCGATATTTATAGCTTTGATTCACTATGATGGAGGGGGCATTGGCTATGGACCGGTGCGTTGGGGTCAAAGTTGTATGGAGCTAAGTTCCATGAAGACCCTAGGGTAAAAGTGGTCGTAGTAAAGGATATCCGGAGCTGGGCTCCGTTGTAGCCCCAAATGGTTCTGGTGACCAAAGCGGTGGATATCGTATGCTTTACGTACTGAGTGAGAGGTGTGAGGATGATTGTTATGTTTGATGTTTGCTATCACCAAGACATGCACACTCCCATTTTCACACTTTATGTTAGTGTTATCTTAGAGTGCTATTCATCTTGTTGTGCTAACTCCTTGGTTGCAGGTCCAGGTTCAGGTATGATTTACTTATAATTGTTATTGTTTTGTTGCCTATCACTCATACCAGACTTTTGTCTGACCTAAAGTTTTATGTCTCTTCTTATTACTCTGGGTGCTCCTAAACAAGCAGACTAGAGACATGTTAGGTGGTGATGTGCGAGTAGATGTCTGGAGACGAGCAAGAGGCTTCCATATACTATTTACATATATTCTCCTTGTGCTGTTGATAGTCACTGCTTTGGGCATTAGTAGTGTACCTCTTTCTTTTGCTTTAGAGATAGTATTTTGAAGTTGTAATAATGGTTTGGATCATAAGCTGTATTTTTTATTTCCGCTGCTATAATGGTTTAGTTTTCAACTTGTGCACTATCTTTCCTATTTTGTGTCAAGTTATGTTACTATTATATTTTATTCTATATGCTGTGAGATATACTACAGGTTCTTTAGTGATTCTTCATTTCAAAAACCTTTTTCCTTAGACGACCGCCCCGTGTTGGTCGGGCATTAGCATAGCACATTTTGGGGAAATGTCGACTGCTTCGGGGCGGGCCGTCACACATACACTTTACAACCATGTGTACGGTGCATAGTGTATATGATGCAATTTCAACCAAAACATGCATGCAAGATGATTCTAGTCGGATCCTCCTATATGCTTGGATTAAACTTTTGAAATATTTTTGAAAACATGAAGCAGAACATCCTAAATATACTGGAAGTTCAATATGAATGCAAATTTTGAAAATTCTTTTTCATCCATAACCCTGACACAACTATGAATAGAAGTGTGAAGCAACCGATTTTGCGTCCAATCCAACCATCTAAAACATACGCAATCTAATCGTTTCCTATTTAATATCTCGTAAACCGGGAGAAGGAATTTAAGATGAAGATATTTAACATTCCCTTCACTTTCAAATATTCCACTTCCCACCCTACAGTGGAATTTTCTGTTCAGTTACCCAAAATACCGCAGAAATTTCCAACTGTAGACTATAAAAGAGGCTTAAAACAAGCTCTAAAATGTAAAACGAGTTAATTAATAGCTTGCACGCATCGTTACAAGGCATGGAAATAGCATTTCCAAGGCTAAAAAAACATTTTCCTTGTTATGGTTAACGTTTTAATTACATCGCCAGTCCTACTGCACTACTAAAATGCATGCACAGAGCATCCAAAAATCTTTCTTACACCGTTCATGTGTCAAAAAATCGAAATTTTTCATAAAAATAATTTTCTGCTTAAAAACTTGTCATGTTTATTTTGAAAATTTCCTTCCAAAACTGTTTCATTTCCCTATAAAATAAAAAAATGATAATTTTTTTTAAACAACATTTTCCATAAACTTCAAAAATGTATTTTGTGGAAATTTAAACGATTCAAGTCACATCTTGGTGAAAAAAGGAAGTCAGTCACAAGAAAATGCAAAAACTGAAATCACACATAAAAGGCAGAAATAACTTTTAGCCTTAACAAGGAACAATGGTTTATTTATTTATATACCCATGACGAAAACAACGCCAAACTAGTCCTTTACTAAAATTTATCCAACAAAAAATTCTATTCTTTCCAGCTCTAGGACAACTGTTAGTTTAGATACAAAAATGAGATTTCATTGAAACAAGCATGCGTGAATGACATAAACATTTCCAATCTTAGAAATCTCATTAACCTAATTCAAGTGATTTAAACAACGCTAACAGTTATAACCACGAATCACCATAAAACCAAGAACCCGATGCTGGAAAGGGATAACAACAAAAACAACACCAAAACTCCCAAAACAATGGTTTTAAACAATGAGATGCCTTGCTCCGCAACTGGAGCTCAAACCAATGTTTGTGATCTTTAATTAGCCGTATCATGGTAGAAAAAATACTCAGTCTCATGTTACCAACGTTGTTGGTGTTGTTTGGGGGTTCCCACATTACCATCTCTTCTAAGAGAGAATATACAATAAGAAAAGAAACCGACCACAATACTGCTTCTCATGGTAACCCACCAAATAATGTCAAAAGACAAAATGGATAGGTGAATTTACAAAGAGTAACTCCATGAGATAAGACACAAGAACAACAAGCTGAACCAAATATGATGCGGCCTTAAATTATGGTTACGCCACCGATCAAACAAAGTATTAATTTCCACATCATGAGACAAATCGAGTTATAATATCCCATTTATAGAACGATGTGCTAAATGGGTCACATATCTACATGAGCAGTCCGAACATAGATTCCCGAACATAAAAACTGACACTAAGAACAAGATATCTGCTGCAAAATCTCCAAAGTTGGTCAAACAAAAGACCAATCAAATCCGCGTTCAAAACAGATTCCTCTAAAATCTCATTGAGATTCTCCTCAGAAAAACCATTAAAAGATAGCTTAATATTCATCGACGAAATGATGATCACCTTCAAAAGAACCTATTCGAACAAGGTATATCAAAGACAGATGTAACACAAAAACAAATCCTATTCTAAGATCTCGAAGCAATGGATCGGTGCAAGCCCAACTGCCTTGCCAATTTTTCTTAGCCCTAAGGTGGTAAGACCTTTTTGCTCATTTGGATCCAACCAAATGATCTCTGCCTAAGGAGAAGACTTTAATGGTGGGAGCTGGATCGAATATTGCAACTAGGTATTATAGTCTAAGAAATGGTCGGAGAGAAGAAATTAGATATTGGAGTATTAGTGAGGCAAGATCTAATGCGTGACCAAACACAGAAAATGGGGAGAGGAGGCGACGATAAGAAAGAGAAAAAGGATAGAGATGTGGTTCGGCTAGATGAGGAAGAAAGGACGAAAGAAGAAAGTTAAGGGGTAATTTGGACGCAACTTTCACAATTGGGTACTTTGATCTAAATTGTACCAAAGCCCATCAACTAATTGATTGTACTAATACATCACTAAACGGTCAACTACCAAATGGTCTTTGGATAGAGGTTGGACCTTGACCTTATTAGGCCGGATTAAAATATTAATCGTCCTGCATTATCTTTTAAGATTCGACACGATTTAAAAAATTATCATCCGCATCACTATGGTATTTTAAGACCACAGTTAAACTCCGAACCAACTCCAAAGATTCATAGTCTCAACAACGATGTCATAACCACACAACAAACGATCGAATTCCAAAAATAATTCAGCTAGAAATCCATAATAAAATTTAAAATGGATTTTCCCCTTACTAGCTGATATAAACTAAAGATTCAAAGTTATATACCCCAAAAACCAGATGAAAGATTTTCCTTAGCCTTTTCGAAGAAAATTTTAAAACTTTTTCCAAAAATGGAATTTTATTATAAATTAACGGTTTCGTATTTAGAAATCCATTTTATTATTACTATATAGATATATATTCTAGTTTTATATTTCAAACCGGAAAAACCTTTTCATATCCAAAAATGTTAGAGCTTTAGAATCTTAAGGGTTATTTTTGGTAATTTCAATCAATTATCCGATATATTAGGAACATGGATACTGAAAATCACAAGGAAAAAATATTTATTATTCTTGAGTTTTAGTGGTATTTTCCTTGTCATTTTAAATTCCTTCTTTCCTACCAATCAGACCATATTTATTAAAATTACTGAATGGCCCCAATGTTATTAAAACAGAAATAGATTAAGAATTTAAAACCATATCTTCACAAACTATTTTCCGAAACTGTTTTTCTGAACCTATTGAAACCATCTTTATTTTTTAAGTAGTTTTAAAAATAAATTTCCTTGAATACGTGGCTAAGAACTCAATTGGATATTTCAACAAAGGTAGATTCGAAATTTTAACGAAGCAACAAATTGATAAACCTCGTAATATAATTTCTAAATGTTTACGACATATTACCATGGGCTTTTTGGATCGAGTAATGGTCTTAATTGGAACTGCTAACGAAACCATACAAGGAATTTATGACTATCTCGGTTGTAGCTAGCTTTTTATATTAATATACGTTTTTCCAGTTTCCAAATGTCAAATGAATGGAATCCACCATATGTCATCTCATGCTCTTCATGACGAGGTTGCCAACGTACTCAAGGTAAGACAGAATGGGCTAGAAACCTGAACTCAACATATTTCAATTCTTAGTCGCTTGAAGCCCATTTTATATTATTAGGCCCACGACTAATTTCCTCGTCGAAATAAATTAAAGTCGAGTAAGAAAGACGAAGAAAAACAGAAAATTAAATTAAATTACGTTCTCTCACAATTTCTAACTTAACTAATTTTTCTGATCGTTTAACCTACGCTCTGATATCAAATGTAACGCCCCATACTTTTCTGCACGTAAATTTTGACAAGAATCAAAACTTGAACACATCCAAGCGTAGAGAGTATATTTGGTACCTGTAGTAAGTGAGCATGAGCATAATCAGAGTACGATAAAACAACTCATATGAGAAACAAAATAGGATAAATTAGTATTAACTCAAGCAACTACCTTTTTCAAAGTAAGTCACTTTGCCAATACCGAGCATGAGAGAGAACGAGAACCGAAAGCCAAATGTAATCATCTTTGAGAACCCAACCTTCTCCATGAAACCTGGAGGTTTAGTGAGGATGGGGGTCAGAAAAAGAAGTTTTGATGACTAAGAAATATACAACACGGACTATAACACAGATATAATCTGTTTGGTTTAGCCCAAGCTGTATGCCTGATAGGGTAAGTGATTCTAAACCAACCTTGTTAAAGCTTACGCACGACCCCACAGAGTAGTATTCCCAAATTATGTTACCAAGATAGGACATTTACATACATTTTTGTGAAGCCTTTATGCCAAAGCTTAGTTGGTTAATTCTATCGAGAGTCGGTCCCTAATTACGGGGTTTCTATCTATATCCTCATTTACTATTCTTTATTATTTAATGCCTCACTATCAATGATAGATAGGGCGGATTCTTCATGATCGCTTAAGACCCTAGGTGGACCTAGTGTTCATTTATTATCCGTCGATAATATATTCAGCGTTAACATAAACTAAAGGGCACTAGCTACGGGCCCTACTAGTTAAGGCTTCCATCATTCACGCATATACCCTTACCCCGCATAAGGTGGGAGAAGGTATTTTAACATTCATTATACCTTCTAGTTGACCTTATTATATAACCTCCTTAATCGCTTACTACTTCCCGTGGGATAGATGACAATATATCTTTAATTTCTAGGTTTGGGTAGGCTAACATATACCTACCATTTAAGACCCCTATACTGAAAAACCTATTCCTGGGTGAACTCTTTAACCCTAGTCACTTAGCCTTTTAGGACCCAGGAAGCAGATTATATATGAATGTTATTAGTTCATCCCCCATTTTCCTTTAACAATTTTCCCTTTTTGGGATAAAGTAGGCTACATTATTAAGTCATTCCCGTTTAGTTCCTTTATACGGAAATAACATATGTATACCATTATTTGTGTCACGGGTTCATATGGTTAATATTATCTTACGTTATTAATGTACTAAGTTCAACTATATTTCCTATTTCCATTGTTATTAATAAGAAAGATTATATTCTTTTTCCGTAGGATATTGATTTGATACTTCCCCTAGTTTGGACTTAGTGTTTAAACGACAACCATCGATTCCCTTATGATACCCCTTTTCCTTTTATTTCATTTTTATTGCCCTTTATGACTCTAACAGTCATATTTTCCTAAGGCAACTATTTATCAGTCCCAAGTTATCTATTTTAGTACCCCCAATGTATAGTTTCTATTTTTTTCATTTATTTATTTATTTATTGGTTGATTGTTATATATGTGTGTGTGTGTGTGTGTGTGTGTGTTTTTTTTTTACGTACCAGGCCCCTCATATTAAGTTGACCACCTGTGAATGCTGGATATGCTGGTCTATTCCCGGCAGGCTTCTACCACAAGTGAACTTAACCTCGTGCCTTGATATGATTATATTTATGTATTAGACCCCTTACATTAAACTGATTACCTGTGGTTGCTGGATTTGTCGGTTTGTTCCGGGCAGGCTTATACCACAAAGTTGAGTTTAACCTCATGTCTAAATGCGGCTTTATTTTAAATTTCCTAACTGGGGTCCACAACAATTATCCTAATTGATTTTAGAAATTGTAACCATTTTCCCATCACATTTATTTTTCAAAAATCAATATTGGTTACAATGGTTATTCCCTAATTTGCAGTCTCATTTATGGTTAGTTATATTTATTGCTGCAAATGGTCACCACAAATACATTAATTCAAAATGGATTATATTTACACATAATTCCATAATTGAACCTTATCCAACATTCAAACATTCCATACAATTTAAATTCCACTGTTTTACGCTGATTTGGATGGATAATATGTATACGTTCATTTTTATGTTCTTGTGGTCAACGTAGTTATTAATATTTATTTATAATTTATTATTTTGCAGTACTTATTTTTAAATTAGTGATTTGGTCTAATAGAGTAACCAAATGTTCCATTTTTATATTCAATCTTGCCAAAATGGTTTTAAGTCTTATAAGGACCGTTAGCCAAATCGTTTTAAATCATGCATATTTTGTGGAATTGACAAATTTCCAAATCACCAGAAATATATATAATATATTTTTATTTTGGAATAGTTGATGAAAATTACAAACAAAAAACATGTATTTATTTTTATATGTACCTTTGGACCACTTTTCCTTCTTTAATTCTTTTTTTTTCATACCATTTATGATTCTAAAATACCTCTTTATTTAAAAATGAGGAAAACGACATAATTTACAATGCTTAAGCCAAGAACCCAACAATATTGAATGTAAACAAGGAATGTTCCTTTATTCTTACAATTACACAATACAAAATTTTCGTCTTTTTACCAAAATTCACATATTTCATATTTCAGCACAGTTAACGATATTTTCTGTCAACACCCAGGACGAGTCATATGAAGCATATATTTAAATAGATTGGTGCGGTCATGATCTGAGGTTACTGATGGACAATTTAAAGTCAGTGTTTCTTAGATAAATCAATCATTTCCCTAAAGAAAGATTCATTTAACTTGATACTACTAGAGCTTTGTGTAATCAGCCTTCCTTTAGATCGTGGGCAAGATGATATGCATTGTGATAAGAAGAAAACAGGCTAATGCTTCTCGATACTTGGATGATAAGGATATCGCAATGCTTATTGACTTAAACGACCCTTTCACATCAAACGAGCCCGGAGAAGCTCTGATTGCGTCAGTGATCAAGCTATAAGTTAGCAGTTACCCTATACTCCGGAATTGAGCTGCATTAGGCTCAGTATGAAAGGGTTAATTCACATCATCAACCCCCGAGATGAAGAGAGGAAGGTCTTGTGTTTCCATGAGATCTCTCCGTTTTTGCGAGGGTCTTGTGATTAGTCCTTCTATATAAAAAGGGTTAGTGTTAACTCCCTGTTCCATCATAAATGACACAATATGATAATCAAGTTGCGAAAATGTATAAGCCATTGATTTCTCCATTCATAAATTGCTGATATATATTACAAGAATTGTTGAAATTCCCAATCTGATTTGGAATTTAGGAATTCGTTCTCTTCAATAAGGAAGAATGAGAATGAAAGAGGAAATAAATGACGATAAATGGTTGACCCCCCCTCCCCCCGTAATTGGCACCTGGGGTCCTATTTATAGGGAAATATGGACCCCTTCTACTGTTAGGTTATTGAGCCTATATGGGCCTTTGCCGGCCGCTTTTTCTTGGTGCCTCGGATCTTTTGTTTCTGGTCGACTTTGTGGTGCCAATTATAGTCTTCAATAGTGAATATCTTGGTCAATTGGGGCTTCTTTGAGGTTGATATGGGCTTGCCGACATGGTAGTTTCTGGATGGTATTTGGACTTCCGGCAGAAGCTTCCGGGTGTAGGCTTTCGGACGTAAGCTTCTTGTTGCAGGCTTTTGTCTTTCCCGTGAATACTTAGAGGGGCTTGTCCTTATGATGTATGTAGACGGCTACAGGTTCAGAACGGCTATTGGTCTCTGTAACACCC
Organism: Allium sativum; assembly: GCA_030737875.1. NCBI lineage: Eukaryota > Viridiplantae > Streptophyta > Magnoliopsida > Asparagales > Amaryllidaceae > Allium > Allium sativum. Next base: position 199,311,019 of record CM060911.1, read on the forward strand.
CGAATTTTCTGTTAACATTAAGGTTACAAAAATAATAATAAGTGAGTAAAGGGGGGATGTATCTAATATGCATACAAAAATAATAATAAGTGAGTAAAGGGGGGATGTATCTAATATGAATATAAAAATATTAATAAGTATGTAAGAGAGGGGATGTCTCTAATATGTATGTAAAAACAATAATAAGTAAAGGGGGATGTATATAATGTGTACATTGTAGAATATATATATATATATATATATATATATATATATATGGGCAGTTAATGCAAACATGAATAGAAGTTTATTAATTTGCTGAGTGTTTGCTGAGTCACTTCTGACTCATTGCTGAGTCAACAAGATAAACCCCATCTTGTCTGAACGACTGCGGTTATTTCTAGGTTAAATCTAATTGCCTAAATGCATTCTAAAATTTATAAATAAGTGGGTAGACCCAAAACCTAAATCACTTGTAAAATTAGAGAAGCTACCGTCATGCTGCTGCCATGGAGTTCAGCGTAGCCGTCACAAACTAAGAAGAGGAAGCCTAATCTACTACAACTAAATTCTACTCAACAAAACAAATCAAACCAAATAACTCTCTCTCTAATTCTCTTCTTTTGTTGGTGAGTATGATGATTCTCACAAGACTATTACAAACTAATTTGACTCAGTTATGAATGGATCACAAGAAAGTGATGTGATTTGTAATTGTAAATTCTATATATTGTGGATCTCTTATTATGTTATTATGTTGTCGTATGATGTAAATTATATATGCTATGTCATGCTATGTTGTAAATTCTCTTATGCTATGTCGTGCTATGTTGAGAATCATGTCAAGCTATGTTATACTATCATACTATGCCATGTTATAAATCATGCTATATTATGTTGAAAAATCATGTTGTTGGATCATGCTTAAAGTTATGTTTTTTTTCTCTTAATTTAAATGGATCTTGTTTATGGGAATTTGCCTATTAGGTTAGGTGTACCCATAAACTTGAAACTATAATTAAATAAAACTTGATTATGGGAATTTGCCTATTGAGTTAGGTGTACCCATATAAAACCATGTTGTTAAAAAATTAGATGATGTTGATTCACACATGTTCATATGTAAGTTTATGAAAATTGATTGAGATCATATTAGGTGAATTTTGAACAAGTTGACACCTTTAGATCCATGACATGTATAATCTATGCAAGTTGGACATATGCAAGTTTCACCCCTTATTATGATTCATTTGGTCACATATACATGTTGTTATTATGATAATCTCTTTTATGCTATGAGTTAGGCTATTCGAGTCTAACATATATTTTGCGAATAAACGTTCAAACGTGGGGTAGGGGTAATATTAGGAATTAATAAATTGGGTGCAATTTTGTAAGATGTTGCATACCATGAATGAATGTCCATAATTGAGTCAATTATGGACATTGTTAAAAATTGGAAGTAATTAATAATTCAAGTAGGGAATTATTAAAATTGGGGGAAAGTGGATTATTATTAATAATCAATGCTTAGGACACGAGGTTGGACCCGTTTGTGATGTAAACCTGCCCGGACCCGCCCGGCAAATCCAGTAGTCACAAATGTCGGCCCAATGTGAGAGGTCCTAGGCCCAAACTAAAGCATAACAGTTGTAAAGACACGAGGTTAGACTCTTTTATGGTGTAAGACTGCCCGGACCCGCCCGGCAAATCCAGCTGCCATAAATGCCAGTCTAATGTGAGAGGTCTTTATGAGGTTATGGCCTTAATGAACTAAGAAATACTTAACCAGATAATCATGTAAGGTGGGACATGGGGGTTAAGTAGGTGCCTTGGGTGGCATGAGGAATCTGGTGGTTGCCTTTAGAGGCATTTGAAATACGATTAGACTTAACCAAACACACATGTAAATGAACATGACTAAGTGGGTTAAGTGGGATGGACTAATGGGGACAAGCTTAGGTGGAATGCTTGTGGTAAATAGTGGGGGCCCATTTCAACCAGTATCCCAAAACGTATCTTTGTGGGCTCGACCCAAGTCGAGGACGGGACACGCATACTGGGTTTGACTATAAGAGGCCAAAACAGGGAGCGGTGGCAACGCAAGTCCAACGGGTTTCATATGCGTGTGTGGACCCGGGCTGGTAGGTAAGACGTTGTTGCATCGTGTAGGTATAAGCCGTGCATGTCCGTTGTATCAGGTTGCCACTTTAGGGGAGTGATACACCCCACTGTGGGGCCAGCACGGGTATCTACGAGTTAGGGAGCCGATCGAATAATGGGAAGTAGGGTACACCTAGTGGAGATAGGGGCAGGCGGCACCTATGTAGTCAGCTAGGGGTACGTAAAGCCATTGGGAAAGTTTCTAAGTGAAGCTAAGTGGGATGAATCTTTAGGGTGACTGGTGTGGTGCAGTATAGTGTTTATCCTTTAGTATTTAGGAGCGCCTATAACGTTGCCTTTAGCGATTGTCTATGTCCTTAATCTGCTCTTCATAGACATTTTCTTGTTTTCCAGCTTATGCCTTAGTCCAGTTATTTTGGTAATAGTATTGTAGAATTATCATATTCACCAGACTTTATGTCTGACCCCCTCTTTTCCATCCTTTTTCTCCCTTCAGGTCCGCAGGTTGGGCCAAGTTCTAGTGGAGTCTAGTTGGATTGCTTATCTTCTGGAAAGCTTGGACTGCTGAAGTAAAGTCCAGCTTGTTATCTTTCTTTTTAATGGCTATTCATGTAATGGGATTATGTACTTGTTTTATCAAGATAGATATTGTACTTGACATTGAATATGGTGTTATGATGTAATCAAACATGTTTTGACTTCTGCTACAATGAAATAAAGTTTTTGAATTTCCAAGTACTATTTTATATCTGTCTTGTTGTAATTTTACTGTTCTATATTCACTTAAAACCTCCATGGAAGTTAATGCATTCCCTTTGTGAGTGACATTAATGGACGTGGGGTGTTACAGTCTCTGTACTAGGTAGGTTAGTACGAATGGCCTGTATCTCTGCTAGGGTTCAGGTTAGCCTTTCGGTAGAGCTTTTCAGATGGTCTAGTTTTCCACAAGGTGACCCCCGGTGATGCTTCTGTTGTCTATCAATGTATCCTTTCGTCATTTATGCAGTCGATGATTTGGAAACCGGTTCCAGATAATCCTTATGCATTTCTATCTTGGTTTTCTTGATGCCTTTGCTTGTTGACGTATTGGTATCAAGTAAATTAATACAGATGACCTTTCCGTTAGTGGAGCTCTTTCCTCTTTCTTTATTTCCTTTCGACTTAGGTGACTTTTCTCCATAAAATTCTTCTTCTGGGGTTGACCTTGTCGGATGGAACCTATCGGATAGGCTCTGCCGGAATTTCGTATTTTTTGAGTTCATTTCTTGCTGATAGGCATCGATTTATGCTACTTTTAGATCATTCTTCCTTGCTCTTGGTTCTTTCTTTCATTTAGCTCTTTGCTTCTGGGAGGTTGTTCTATGCTTGTGCTCCTCCGATACCCCTTCAACGTTAGTTTGCATTAAGGGTTAATTTTAGTAGTAATATTTGCCTCTACTAGTGAAGGGCTGTTTTCGGCTTTCCAAGTCAAACTTTCTTTCTAGGTTTTTCTATTTATCTATGAGTTGTTTCTTAATGTTGCATTGTGTCACGGAACCTAAGAGGCATTGCTCTTGGGTCGACTCTTGCTCGGATAATTTTAAGATTAAAGATCAAAAGTCTCCTTTCGGTATTTATGAAGAATTGAATCATCCCATATTCAGGCGTTAATATAGATAGAGGACTGGAAACCCCTTCCGGTATTTGCGAAGAGACGAATCAACCCAGATTCGGGTATCAATGTAGATAGAAGGCCGGAAACCCCTTCCAGCATTTGCGAAGAGCCGAACGAACCCAGATTCAGGTATTAATGTAGACAGAGGACCGAAAACCCTTTTCGGCATTTGCAAAGAGCCGAATCAACCCAGATTCGGGTATTAATGTAGATAGAAAACTAGAAACCCCTTCCAACATTTGCGAAGAGCCAAATCAACCCAGATTCGGGTATCAATGTAGATAGAAGACCGGAAACCCCTTCTGACATTTAATTGTTTTAGCATCCCTTTTGGATCTGATTTATGAAGCAGAGGTTTTACGTGCTTCATGTTCCACTCCTTGGGCTATTGATGTCAAAGAAGGGGATATACGTGCTTTGTTGGCCGTTTCTGGGCCTATATGTCCAGTGTGGTTGGCTAACTAATCCATAAGAGGACCCAAGGACTTGCCCGACCTCCCTCCAGGAGGCGCTTTATCCTGACCATCATAGGCGATGATAAGGTCTTAAAAACTTAGATGAGGCCATCGTAGGCACAGAACTAAGGTTTACTCTTTTGATGCTCTATACTGACCATCGTAGGTTCAGATAGAGGCCTATATACCACCCCCCCCTCCGAGGGGTGCCCTATCCAGACCATCTTAGGTGATTATAAGGGTTTGCGTTCCCTTCTGCGGTTAACGCGGAACATAAACAGAGGTAGGATGTGCTCTTCTGTGAGCAAATGTAGGACATGTTTAGTTCTAGTAGAGGTTGAGCGTACTCTTCTATGAGCAAAGGCAGGGCGTGCTAATTATAGACGCACAGCCATGACCAATTCTGGTGTGAAACGGAGGATTACGCTTTTGATGATTTAACCTAGCCCCCCTCTGATTTGGGCATGGAGAAATACTAACACATCATCCCCCTCTGAGGGATGCCTCGTCCTGACCAAATTGTGTGATGACAAAGGATTTGATCCTATTGTTTTCAGCTCGGCCCCTTTTGGGTCTCTCTTAAGCTACTGGAAGGGTTTCCATACCCTTAGTTACGTGATCATCTTTGGAGGAAAGTCTTTTTTTATTCCCTTATTGTTGAGAAATATTGTCTAAAATGTTCTGAGTTCCATGTTCTCAGAACAAGATCACCATTGGGTCTGCATAGTCGATACGTTCCGGGCATAACTTCATGATGGATGATCAAGGGTCCTTCCCAATTTGGGCCGAGATGGCCATCTGCTGGTTCTTCGTGTTAGCGATCACTCTTCGTAAAACTAACTTCCCTTTTGCGAAGGTTCTAGTCCTGGCCTTTGAGTTGTAGTATTTCGTAATCCTCCTTTGATATTCAGCTGTTCTGATTGCAGCCTCATCTCTTAATCCTTGTACTAAGTCTAGGGATTCCTTTCTCAACTCTTGATTGGGGTTAAACGCATATGCTATCCTTCTATGTGATGGGATTTCGACCTCAACCGTAAGCATGACCTCGCATCCATATGTCAAGGAGAATGGGGTGTGTCCCGTTGTCGTTTTGGTAGAGGTTCTGTGTCCCAAAGTACTAAAGGAAACTTTTCGGCCCAATTTCCTTTGGCTTGATTTAGGCGTTTTTAAATAATTGTCATTATGGTTTAGTTGGAGGCTTCCACAGCTCCGTTAGCTCTCAAATGGGCTAGTAAGGAGAAACTTTTGATGATTCCATTTTTTCTCACAAAACCGGGTGAATTCTTCGCTCTCGGATTGAGTTCCATTACCTAATATGATTTTGTGAGGGATTCCAAAGTGGGTAACAATATTCTTTATTACGAATCTTAATACCTTTTTGGACGTGATCGTCGGAAGGGGTTCTGCCTCTACCCACTTGGTGACGTAGTCGATAGCTACTATGACATACTTAGCTCCCGCTTTGGAGATTGGTAAGGGTCCGATTAAATCTATTCCCCATACATCGAATGGCCAGGGACTTGATATAGTGGTTAGTTCGTTAGGAAGAAGCCGGGGCACCTTAAAGTACTTTTGACACTTATAACATTTTTTGATGTACTTAACTACTTGACTAACCATCTGTGGCCAATAATAACCTTGTCCCATGACTCTTTTAGCTAGCTTAATTCCACTGGAATGGTCTCCACACCATCCACCATGAGCTTCCTCTAACAGGATAAGCCCATCTTCGAAACTTACACATCTTAAGTAAGGGAGCGAATGTCCCTTTTTATAGAGTATATTATTCGTAATCACAAATGTAGGAGCTTGGTGCTTTATGCTTCTCGCGTCTTTCATACTAAGGGGCAAAGTCTCGTTTAGGAGGTAATCTAGTATGGGAGTCATCCATGTAATTTTACGATGACAAACTATTTCCGTTAAGGGAGGTTCTTCATTGGAGTTTACCTCTTTGTTTCCTTCGTTCCCCCTTCTTGAGGCTTGGGACCTAGTTAAGACTAATAAATTTTTCCTCATTTCTGATTCCTCCTATTTGACACTAGACCTTTCCTGATATCCCACGGGAATTATTCGAGTTTCGGGAGCCACCTGGGAACTAGCTAACTTGGTTAGTGAATCCTCTTGAGTATTCTCCCGTGGGGTATTTGATGAACTGAGAAATCCTCAAACCGGGAAAGCATCTTTAATACCCTTTCATATGTAAGATTAGCCATGCGTCCTTGGTTTGATATGTTTATTTTATTTGGTTTACCATTAGTTGTGAATCACTAAAGACTTCTATCTGAGGTATCTTCAACTGCATGGCCAAATTCAAGCCAGTTATCATTGATTCATACTCGGCCACGTTGTTAGTTACTGGGAACCCTAACTTCATGGCGTAGTGCAAGCGGTGTCCATCAAGGATAATTATAATATAACCTACCCCTGCTCCCTGTACGTTAGAAGCTCCATCCACAAAGAGCTGCCACTTGGTCTTTAAGTCATTTACTTTAGCTGATTGTTCTAAAATGAAGCTCGTGCATTCATGCACGAAATGTGCAAGAGCTTGTACTTTAATTGCCGCTCGAGGATGAAACTCACTCTCGTATTGGCTAAGCTCGACACCCCATTTGATTAGCCTCCCCGAGGTTTTAGGTTTGTTGAATACTTGCTTGAGCGGAAAACTAGTTAAAACTCTAATGGGGTGAGCTTGTAATTATCCTCTGAGCTTTCGTGCGGTAAGGATTAAGCAATACGCTAGATTCTTCACTATAGGGTATCGGGTTTCTGCATCCTTTAGCCTTTGACTGACATAGTAAATGGGGTGTTATGTCCCGTTACTCTCTCTTATCAGGACCGAGCTTACCACATGTTCTGAAACAACCATATACAGGTATAGCTTTTCTCGCTTCTCTGGGCTAGATAAAACCAATCTCGATCCCATATAAACTTTTAATTATAGGAATGCTTTCCTACACTCTTCATTCCATTCCATTCGAAATTCTTCTTTTTCCTTATAACATCAAAGAAATGGACACATTTGTCGGTGGCTTTGGAAATGAACCTACTGAGCGCTGCTACATTCCCGTTTAGACTCATGACCTCTTTGCTTGTCCTTGGTTCTTCCATGTATCTTATGGCTTGGATTTGATCAGGGATAGCTTCAATCCCTTGCTCACTTACCACAAATCCTAGAAACTTTTCATATTGAACTCCAAAATAACATTTTTGCAAGTTTATCTTCATTTGGTAACTCCTTAAGACATCGAACATTTCCTTCAAATCCTTTAGATGGTTCTCTGTTTCGGTAGATTTCACTATTATGTCATCCACATATACCTCCATATTGCGCCTTATTTATTATTGGAACATCCTGTTTACCAGTCTTTGGTATGTTGCTCCCGCGTTCTTCAACCCGAAGGGCATCACTGTATAGCAAAACGTTCCCCAAGCAGTGATAAAGCTTGTATGCTACTCGTCGGGTTTATGCATCGGAATTTGTTTGTATCCCGAGTAAGCATCCATAAGGGATAGTATCTTGTGACCACTCGTGACATCAACTAACTGGTCAATCCGTGGCAGGGGATAGCAATCTTTTGGCCAAGCCTTGTTTAAATTCGTGTAATCAACACACGTCCTCCACTTTCCATTGGACTTATTTACTAGTACGGGATTGGCTAACAATTTTGGGTAAAGGACATCGTGGATAAATCCATTAGTTTCCAACCTCTTGACTTCCTCCTTCAAGGCTTTTAGTCGGTCTCTATTATATTATCTTTTCTTTTGCTGGACTGGGGTTACCGAAGGGTCAATGTTTAATGCATGACTCATAATAGAGGGGCCGATACTGATCATGTCTGAATAGGCCCAAGCGAAAACATCTCTGTTGAGTTGTAAGAACTGGATTAGGTCGCTTCTGAGGGGTCTGTCAGCCTTTTCCCTATGTTGACGACCTTCGATTTATCCTCTGAATCAACATTTACCTCTTCCACGTCTTCTATTGGTTTCATTCTTTCAATATCCCCTCTAGAATCTAATTCTGTGATGATTTCTCCTTCTTCAGTCAGATTTACATCATCAGACATTTTCCTCTTTCTTCTCAAAGAAATGTACCTAACATTTGCACATTTGTTAACCTTATTAATTTTTATCCTAGATTTAAATGTGGGATGTAAGAATCCCTTATCCGAAGGTATAAAAACAGTAGAAGAATCAAAGTATGAGGAACACTCCCTTTTGTATTTGTCAATCATTGCGAAGTACAATTCGCAAGAACTAAACTATTCTCCCCTTATGGTACCCCACCCCTGTTTGATTAGGAATTTTAACATAAGATACTTGGAAGACACAAAAGAATCCATCTCCTTCAAAGCTGATCGTCCACAGAAGGCGTTATAATAGGATGGTTGAACATTCACAACGAAGAGAGTTTCGAAAGTCCTATGAAGTGGGGACAGTCCAACTTGAACCAGAAGGTTGATTTGTCCTACTGGAGTCGATCCCTTATTGTTGAAGCCAAAGATTGGTTCATTGCTTGGCTCTAACTTTTTCTTAGAGATTCCCATCTGGTCGAAAGCGTGTTTAAAGATGACATTGATGGCACTTCCAGTATCCATAAGGATTTTGGAAACAACTGAGGGCCCTACTTGCGCTGTTATCATAAGGGGATCATTATGGGGGTAGTTGACCCCCTTATTAATTTCTTCTAGAGAAACCACTAGGATGTGCACTTTGAGAGCATAGTGTGCGTTCTTCAATGACGGCTCTTCTTGAATGGAGAATATTCCCCCCATGGCTTCCTTCATGTACTGACTCCTAGCTCTCGGGCAGCTTCCAGCAGGGTGTGGTCCCGCGTGGATCACATTAATTCGATTTATGGGTGGACCCATGTATATCTTGCTTTCTTCCATAGTAACCTCTATCGTATTCACCTAAACCTTTTGTTGTCCATTTGTATGCTAAGCCGGCTTTGTCTTGTTTTGAACAAATTCTTTTAGATGCCCATCCCGAATCAGCTTTTGAATTATCTTGTCTAATACCTTGCACTCGTCGGTCTTATGTCCATTGATCTTGTGGAATTCACGGTTTTACCGTCGGAATGAGGTTCTAGGAAATTCTTGGCTTTGAATGAGACGGGGAAGTTATTAACCCTTTCCCTCACAACAGCATACATGAATGAGTTGGGCTTTTTTAAAGCAACTGAGTTGGTGTTAGAATCTTCCCATTTTGATCTTTTTTGGTTTCCCTCCGTGGGCCTTCATCCAAAGTTCGACCTTCCACCTTCCCCTCGAGGCCCGAACTTCCTCTTTGTAAAGTATAACTCATCCATGCGAATAAACTTGTCGGCTTGAAAGCGAAAGTTCTGCAAGTCTTTACAGCCGTGGATGTATAATTCCTTCCAGAAGGGGGTATTTTCGATTAACCCCGAATGCACGGCGATCAACTTGTCATGGTCGTTCATATCATTGGCCTTTAATGCCTCGATGTTGAAACTTTTCAGATAATCTATTAGAGACTCCCCTTGCCTCTATTTGATGTTAGCAATGACTGTGTAGTCGACTGTTGGATCCTTGCAAATGCAGAACTGTGCGGAAAATTCGTAGGAGAATTGTTTCCACGAGTAAATGGTGTTCTCTCTATATTTACGATACCACTTCACTGCTGCCCCTTGGAAGGTCACTGGGAAGCGACAACATCTGACAGTTCCAAAAGCATTATAGAGATCTATCTGACTATCGAAAGCAATTAGATGATCGTCGGGATCAGTTGTCCCAAGATACTTTATGGTTGGAACCTTCACTCTAGATGGTATTATGGTGATCATAATTTCATCGATGAAAGGAGCTACCCTTCCGTTGTTGTTAACTTTGTCATCCTGGGTTCTCTTTCCCTTGCTTCTCAGCAGGTCTTCTAGGCGAAGTCTTTAAGATAAGCTTCTGCGTTGTCATAATTTGCTCTCTTGGGATCATAACCTTTAGAGGTGGAACTCCCAGACTGTTCCTGCTCGCATTAGTTCCATTGATGGTCTACTACCGTCGAATGGGACTTCTTCTTCTTGGAAGAAGTCGCCCTAAACTTCTCCTTTGCTTTTGAGTGCTGAATGGGAGCCTTTCTTTTCGGAGACTCATTCGTTTCTCTTTGTCTAGATTTGGCGAGCCTTGAAGATTTTTGTGCTTGAGCAGCATTTAACTGAGCTTGCATTTCTTGGAGTTGTTTCTCCAAGGCCATAATTCTTGTGACATTATCTTCCATAGCGTTTGGTGGCTATATTGGGTTGGATGTGGCTCCCTTTTCGTTATTGTTTAGATTAAGCGTTAGCTCCATGTTTCCTTCAAGGGTTGCATCAGGAGCCAGTTCATTGTTTCGATCCTCTAGTCTTTTTGATTTCATCATTCCTATCATGGGGCAATAAATTTACCAAATTAATTTTCGTGGTTGTTAACCACAAGACCGGAGGTTCAGGGCCCTCCTTCTAGCGCAAAAATGTTAATGATATTTCCCGTAAACACCCGGGACAAGTCATATAAAGCATATATTTAAACAGATTGGTGCGATCACGATCTAAAGTTACTGTTAGACAATTGACAGTTGGTGTTTCTTAGCTAAATCAATCATTTCCCTGAAGAAAGATTCATTTAACTTAATACCACTAGAGCTTTGTGTAATCAGCCTTCCCTTCTATCGTAGGCAAGATGAAATGCATTGTGATAAGAAGAAAACAGGCTAATGCTTCCCGATACTCGGATGATAAGGATATCGCAACGCTTATTAACTAAAACGATCCTTTCGCATCAAACCAGCCCGGAGGAGCTCTGATCGCGTCAGTGATTAAGCAATAAGTGCAGTTATCCTATACTCTGGAATTGAGCTGCATTAGGCTCAGTATGAAAGGGTTGATTCACATCATCAACCCCCAAGATGAAGAGAAGGAGATCTCCTGTTTCCACGAAACCTCTCCCCTTTTTACGAGGGTCTCGTGATCAGTCCTTCTGTATATAAAAGGTTAGTGTTAACTCCCTGTTCCATCATAAACGACACAATATCCTTATCAAGTCGCGAAAAAGTTTAAGCCTTCGGTTTCTCCATTCATAAATTGTTGACATATTACAAGATTTGTAGAAATTCCCATTCTAGGATTTCTTTCTCTTCAAGAAGGAAGAATGACACTGAAAAGAGGAAATAAATAAGGAAATATGGAAAAAAAATCCCCTGCTAACTAGCTCCAGGGGTCCTATTTATAGGGAAATAGGAACCCCTTCTGCTGTTAAGTTATTAGCCTATACAAGCCTGTTCCGACCGCATTTTCTTGGTGTCTCGGATCTTTTGCTTCTGGCCTACTTTGTGGTGCCAATTATAGTCTTCAATAGCGAAGGTCTCGGTCAATTGGGGCTCCATTGAGATTGATATAGGCTTGTCGATGCGGTACTTTCTGGATGGTATTTCGACTTACGACAGAAGATCCTAGGTGTAGGCTTTCTGATGTAAGCTTCTAGACATAGGCTTTTGGCTTTCCCGTGAATACTTAGAGGAGATTGTCCTCATGATGTACGTAGACGGCTGCTGGTTCGAATCCTCTATTGGTCTCTGCACTAGGTAGGTCAGTATGAATGACCTGTATCTCTGCTAGGGTTCAGGTTATCCTTTCGGTGGAGCTTTTAAGATAGTCTGGTTTTCCAGAAGGTGACCCCTGGTGATGCTTCTGTTGTCTGTCAATGTATCTTTTCATCATTTATGCAATTGATGTTTCAGAAGTTGGTTTCGGATAATCCTTTTGCATTTCTAGCTTGGTTTTCTTGATGCCTTTGCATGTTGATGTATCAGTATCAAGTAAATTAATACCGATGACCTTTCCGTCGGTGGAGCTCTTTCCTCTTTATTTCTTTCCTTCTGATTTAGGTGACTTTTTGCCATAAAATTCTTCATCTGGGGTTGACCTTGTCGAATGGACCCTCTCGGATAGACCCGACCGCAATTTTACATTTTCTGAGTTCCTTTCTTCCTGAGAGGCGTCGATTTATGCTGCTTTCAGATCGTTCCCCCCGCTCCCGGTTCTTTCTTTCATTTGGCTCTTTGCTTCCAGGAGATTGTTCTGTGCTTGTGCTCCTCCGATACCCCTTAACAATTAACTTGCATTAAGGGTTAATTATAGTAGTAACAAGAGCTGAACTAAAGATCTGGAACATAACTACAACAAATTATGTTTAATGGGACTAATTTCTAGATCCACAGTGCTATGTAACATGTAGAATATATTTTGTATTTCATGACATAATTGTAGGAATATGTGGGAAAAAATATATGAAAATCCTATAATTCATGTTACATATAACTACAACTTGTCATTTACCAATTTTAACCATATTCATAGTCAAATCTGATGGTTGCCACAATTTACAATCATTTAAATAATAGATCTAATAGGCATAAAGCATAGATTGGATTCAAACGAAATAGACAAGTCATTATAATTGTATTAGTAAATTTCCCACTCACCTTATAGCTTCCAATTTCTCTATTTTAAACCTTTTTAGGCTTACAATCCCTAAATTTTTATTAATTTACAGTTTATCTACAAAGGAGAGAATCCTATATCTATAGAAATGTACGAAAAAGGGAAGAGAGCGAAGAAATCTATCGTTGAGCATCCTCTTCCATTGATTCTATTAATCTTCCCAATTCCATATGAATTTGATTTGATTTGGCATACATATGAATATATTTTATTTTGAAATTACGTTAAATGAGGAAGAAAAATGGCAGAGCTCCGCTACCTCTATAAATTTGTATAGAAGAGAATGGGGGCTCTACCCCTTTATTTATAGGGGTGAAAATAGCCTGGAACCTTCAAATTAGTTTTAAACTATATTCGTCCATTCGTTTATATAATATTGGAAACCAAACCCTATATGACCCAGTTGTCACTGGGCACCTAATCGCCCAGTAGGTCGGCCGTGGCGGTTGACCATTATGGTCGACGACGGCTTGGGAAATCATATGCCCAGGTTGGCTGTTCATATATGGTATAATATTTATTTAAATTCTAATTAATTATTTTCCATCCGTTTTCATATTACGTCCGTAACTTTTTCATACGGACTCCGTTCGCGAAACTCCAAACATGAAACTTGACCATAATTCCGAGAGAACACAACGGTTAAAATTTCATGGCTAAATCCCATCATTTGCATAAATTACTAATTTTGAAATTCTAATAATTAATTTATATCGACAAAACTCCGGGTTGTTACACCATGTAACATCCATCAAGTAGTTCATGCTTATTTTTTGTATACATGTATATCATCACCGACTATGCACACTTTCTATATATTGCCCTTGCATAATATTTATAGTTAATATATTTACATTTTGTGATATTTGGATTGGTCATTAATGTTAATTTATCAACGAGTTGTTCAATTCAATTAAGAAAAAGAAATGGAAAGTTTCCTTCTTCAATTAAGTTTTCAATCCTCCATTAATTGAATGTTCTAAGAGAAAGGAAATGATAGTTTATTTCCTTGAATAAATTTTAAAGATAACCAATTCCATAGAATTTGTATATAAGAGCATATTCGGTATGTTATAATTTACATACCCATTAATGCAAATGTTTTAATTAATGTTAATTAATATATCAATAAATTTATGTTAAAGAGAGAAAATGATAAGATTCTCTCTTTGTTTAATGTAATTAGTACTCTCAATTGATTCTTGTATTATGACACGCGACTGATTCTTGTATTATGAAAAGAAATGAAAGGTTTAATTTCCTACACAATAAATAAATGTTTAGTGTATTGGATATGCTATACATTTGTTATTTAAACTTCCCATTAAACGATTTAGATAAAATAAATGTTTTTTTTTGGCAAAGATGAACAATTTTTAAGGTGATCGTAAACACCTTTTATTATAACTAATACTAAAACATAAAAAGTACAGGTGATTGCTAGTTGACATCAACTACTTCGGTTTTTAAGTAGACCATCCATCACTTAACCTAATCTAGCTTACAGCATTGGAGTTAGCTTAACAACTAGACTACAACTACAAAGAAAGAACATGAGCTTGACAAAGAATCTAAGACTACTACTTGCAAATAGGGAAGTTAATCCCCATTAGCTTCTCCTGGTGGTATACCTTGGGCAACCTCAGCAAAATGAATGGCCAGGTCCGCAACAAAGTGCATAGTGTCTCGGAATAAAGGTAACGCCTGTCCCATGTTGTATCATTAAGTAGTTGAACATTTTAATGTTATCCTTACCTTCTTCTGTTAGCACAAGACCTTTATTTTCAACATGGTAAAGCAACTTTCTAGTTTCACCTGCTTCACCAACAAAAATATAATACCTCTCTACACTCGGTTTGTATCGCATTTCAGAACTTGAATGAATCAAAGCTTCCACACCAGCATTCCAAACAAAGACACGGCTATCATTTGAAACATCAAAATGCGGTATGTCTTGGTTTGCTTCAACCACTGGCTCAGGTTCAAGGGGTATAATAGGCGGTGGACGAGGCTTGGGAACCCACTGAAGGTTCGGCTTACATAGCGGGATCTTGGTAGTAGTCTCAAAGGTAGCCATGCATGATTCTACATCATGGCTAAAGGATTGAAAATGGGTGCAAATTGCTGGGCACCAACTATGACATATGCTATATCGACGTCAAGGCCTTCCATTAGTGTCATGCGCATCTTTTTAGGAAGAGGCCCCAAGGATGATATTTCTATAAGCGCTCTAGCATAATTTGGACTCTTCTGTGCCACTATATTCGAGTTTAAGCATCTTAATTTACCAACCAGACTTGCCAACCAATCCAATCCTATCAGAGGCTGAAGGACCGATGGTATATTGGTGAAAGTTGCCCAAACTGGGATGGATTGGATTTATTCTCTATCTTTTTCAATAGTGACGCTCCAAGGTGTAATTATGAAAGGTTGGCCTTCAACTATTACTGGATCCCTCTCTAGTACACTCAATTTATCATTAGGATTACTGAATTTTAGGTAAAACATTGAGTCAAAATACTGTACATGCAATCTACCTCTTAATCTCCAATATTTGTTGCATTGTTCTCGAACCATGTGATATGCTAGAGATAATCCAAGGAAAAATCCGACTAGAAGGCAGTACTCATTACCGAAACGATGCACTTCGGTCAACATTACACTACGCCCATTAATAATCATGGTTTCAAAAATTTCTTGCGGTGTGTATACTCCTGCAGCCTTGGGAAGACAAGAGAAAAGTGATGTCCAACTTGGTAACACAACAGGGGCTTCAGATTGCAGTACAGTTTTTTGAGTTTAACTGGCTTTTGGTTTTTTCGGCTTGGTGTTGTGTCAAGCATTTTGCGTGCACTGCTCTATTCCAGTAGTCACCACGCAATCCTTAGCCTATACATCCAACACATGATTATCACCAACTGTAACAACCAGATCTAGTTGTGTAACAACCAGATCTGGTTGTGTAACAACCTTAGTTTAACCATTAACATGTAGGACCAAAGATGGAGGCTTCCATCCGTTATCGGCAGAAGAAGCTAACAATGGTGAAAGAGGGTTCGTAAAAAGTGTACCAAAGAGATCTGAGAGTGGACGCGCTGCATCAGAGTTGACTGCCTCAAGACCCACGAAGGGGTTAGCCAATAGCACACAACAAGATCAAGAAATATACGGATTAGATTTTAATTCTTTTCCAGATCAGGTACATGAGTTAGGGCTTTGCGGGTTGGTCGGCAGTGAGGTGGAGCATCGCGACATGGGGAAGAAGGGAGGAGGGACAGTGAAAGAAGAAGAAGTGTAAAGTGATTTCTGATATATCACAGGCGAAGACTAGCCGTTATTTAAATGTTTATTCTAATATCGTGCTTGATTCTAATTAAAAATTCAATTGAAAATGATTTTATTTAAAACAAATTTAAAATGTTCTAAATACATTTAGGCTTCATAGGCCAACTAGTGATCTAAAATGGTAATTGTTTTTTAAATTATCCATTTTCTTCCGTTGCGGGCTAGTCTAGTTCCTACAGGGTAAGACTCAAGATGCTCAAAAATGCGCTAATCAAGCACGAAATCATAGTCTCGTAGCAATTTCCTTAGTTGAGAGATGTGGAACACGTAATAAAATCCGAAAAGTTGATCTGGAAATGCTACTCTATAAGACATGGGAATGACACGCTCTATAATAAGGAACAATCCAATATAACGAGGAGCCAACTTCCATATGTAGTTGAAGTGTACCATCCCGTTCAATGGAGATGCATGAATATAAACTGAGTCACCAACAGAAAACTCAAGAGACTTCCTTCAGTTAACCAGGTAGCATTTTTGTTGACTTTGAGCTTCTTTCATCCTTTCTCTAATAAGTGTGATTTTTCTCAAAACTTTCATGAACAAAATCTGGGCCGAGAATGAGTTTCTCCTCGAACTCAAGCCAACAAGATGGAGAGCAACACGGCCTGCCATATAAAGCCTCAAATGGAGCCATGACAACGGAAGATTTGTAACTATTATTATATTTGAACTCAACTAATGGGATATGATCATCCCAGCTACCACTAAAATCAAGAATATAGGCACGTAGAAAATCCCCCAAAGTACGATTCACGTGCTCAGTCAGTCCATCGAATTGAGCATGATAAGAAGTGATAAAATTAAGCTTTATACCTAAATCTACTTGAAGACTCTCCAGATATGGATCGTAATATGTGGATCACGGTGAAAAACTATGGAGCTAGGGATACCATGTGAATGCACGATTTCCTTAATATAGAGCTTCTAAAGAGATGAAGCGGTCCCACTCGATAAGATATGAAGAAAATGCTCAGACTTAGTGAGTTGGTTCATGATCACCCAAATACAACTATGACTCGACCTCGAACGAGGTAATCCATCAAAGAAATCCATCGTGATTTTGTCTCACTTCCACATCAGGACCTCAAGAGTTTGCAATAGACCATTAGGTCGCTAATGCTCGGCTTTCACGAGATGACAAGTCATGCGGTTGCTTATATAACTTGCCATATCTCACTTCTGTTAATACCCTAGGTACCCTAGCTATTGATTTTGATGATAACAATGATATAAAAATTATTGCTAATATATGTTTCAAGTTGTGCATTTGCATATGATATATTATGAAGATATTTATAAAGATAAACAAGAATACAAAAGAAGAATTACAGAGGAAGCATAATCAATGTAATTGAAGGCCAAAGCCTATTAAAGATGAATGCCAAAGAACAAAGGTGTTTGAAGTGATAAGAAGTTGGTTGAACCTTCGAATATCTTGTTAAAGATCCCAAGACAATTATACTTGAAGATAATCAACCATTGACCTCAACCAAATCACCAAAATCCACAAATATAAGGTAATTTGAAATGCTGAAAATCTGAAACACTTTACACTTGCATGTCGACATGTGTGTTTTGAATGTCGACATATAATGGTTTTTCAGAATTTCAAATTCAAATTGATAGGTTATTTCCCTCCACCCCTTCACCAAAAGACACATCCTTTCATACACTATTCAAAGGCTCCTGGAAACGGATTTTCACATCATATTTTCACATTTTCTTCTAATCCTTCTTCTCCATACATTCTTTACACCAATCCATTAAAAATTATTCTATTATTCTTGCAAATCCACTCTCTTTCACTCTTATTCTTCATTGATTTGCAAGCCACACAATATTAGAGAGTTGTACATGAATTCATATCATTCTCTCTATGATTTTATCATATTTCCTCAAAGAATTCAAAGATATATTGCCATTGGAGGTCTATAGGATCATTGTACCAAATCTGCAAGAATCTGTATTGAAGATACGACTGCTAGCCATTGTTTGTTGCTGTTGATAAGGAGAAGGTGTATCTTGTGGCCTGGAAAATCAAGATTGTAAAGGTGTTCTTGCCACCCATGGAAAGCAAGCGATATAGTGAAATTCTACACGGTGAAGTGCAGGACTGGATGTAGGATAGGTTAATCCGAACCAGTATAAAAATTATGTTGTTATTTACTTTATTGCATCTTATTTTATTACTTATTTCTTTCTGTTTGAATTTGAATAGATATAATAAATACACTTCATCTCTCTAGTATCTTAATAGCCTTAAGACCCATTAACATTGGGTTATAGACATCCAGTTCCCTAACAATTGGTATCAGAGCAAGATTTTCAAAGTTACCATAATCTGGTTTTTTTTTTTTGAAAATTATAAATGGCTAGTGACACAAGGAACACTATTATTAATTCTTTTATAAAAGGGCAATCTACCACTAGATATTCTCTATTTGATGGCAATAATTATGCTTATTGGGCTTGTAGGATGAAATTTTATTTGTAGTCTAATAGTTTAGATATTTGGAACATTACCCAAGAAGAATACATAGAGCCTCAAACTAAATATTCAAAATGGAAACTAGACTAAAGGACACACGCATTAAATAATTCTAAGGCCATGAACATTTTATTTTGCTCCTTAAATAGAAATGAAGTTAATCGTGTATCTATATGTAATTCTGCATATGAAATTTGGAGAAAACTAAATGTCACATATAAAGGCACCAATAAAGTAAAACAGACAAAGTTATCTATGTTGACTCACCAGTTTCATCTTTTTCAAATGAACACAAATGAGTCTATTTCTAATATGTATTATAGATTTCAAGATATTGTACATGCCTTAATATCATTAGAAAAGAAAATTACTGAAGAAGACCAAGTCAGAAAGATCTTGAATTCACTTCCTAGTGAATGGGATTAGAAGACTCCGGCAATTGAAGAAGCCAATGATATTAGTACTATGTCAATAGAAGAATTAATTGGTAATCTAATGTCCTATGAAGTGAAGTTGCAGGTTAGAAAAGAGAATTAGGGAAATGAGAAGAAATTACTGGCACTTAATGCGATGATTGACAATGATGAATCAGATGATGATGCTGTTGATGATGATCTCCAGTTTATTACCAAGAAGATTAAGAAATTCTTGAAGTATTGAATAACTAGGAAACTTCGAAAAACTAGAAACAATAATACCAGAAATGGAAGTGTTGTTAAATATTTCGAAAGTGATAAACCCGATCATTTGAAAAGAGATTGTCCCAGCTTGAGAAAACCAAAGTGCTTTTCAAATATTTTCAATAAGGAGAGGAAACAAGCATTCAATGCAACTTGGGATGATTCAGAATCATCATTAAGTGATAGTGATTCAGAAACGGAAAAGGGCAATGTATGCTTCATGGCAATGAATGATTACGTATGGAATTTTGATAAAGAAATTATTAAAGTTTTAAATGTTATGCACTGGGATTATGAAATACTTAGGAAAAAGTACAATAATAGTTTAGCAGAAATAGATAGATTAAAAATATCTAATGAAAAGGTTAGTAAAGAAAAACAATGTCTAGAAGATGAAATTGAAAGATTTAATGCTCATAAAAATGGAAAGGATTTGACATTTGGAAGTTTTGAAAAACTTAAAAGTGAAAATGAGTCCTTAAAATCAGAAAATCTTTCAATGAAGTCACGGATCACTGATCTGAATGACAAAATAACATCTCTAGACAATGTTATGCTTAACCATAGTTAGGATTTCGATAAAATGAAAACTGATACTGATAAATTTAACGAAGGAAAAGATTATCTAGAAAATTTATTTTCTGCATCTAAACATAATAGGAATAAGCATGGACACACACCTAAGGTTAAATCAAATAAAAATAGTACTCAACGTACAAAGTTTTTTGAATCCACCAAGTACAAACTAAAATCTTGGAAATTAAAGTTAAATCCTTTAAATAGGTTCATTAACTTATGGGTTCCAAAATGGTTGGATAATACTGAAAAAGAAAAATATATTGATAATTTTATTAATAAGGTTCATTTATCTAATAATTACATTTTGAAAGGGCATTCAAACTCTTTATAGGTGTGGCATCCCAAAACTTAACCTCATGGACCCCGAAATAAAAAGGGTACCAGTGTGCATATTTTATATTTTTTCAAGTACCAAATAGTCATGCTCAAAGCATATGACAAGAAATTTATTGAAACTTGGATAAATATGAAAAGGATTTTCTATTGGCATCAGCAAAGTCAGTAACTCTAAAACTCATCTGATTATTTAGTTTATTTCATGTTTTGATTTCCCCACTTGTATTTTATTTATATGTATATACAAACTCTACATATTGTCTAGAAGTAAATTAAACAATTCTTTTTACCCTTTTTGTTGATGACAAAGGTGGAGAAAAGGTATAAATATAATAGACAAAATGATAGGTGGAGTGCACAAAGTTAGGGGGAGTCAAATATAAAAAGTATTATATTTTATTTCTCAAATATTTATATGGTTGTCATCATCAAAAAGAGGGAGATTGTTAAT
This sequence comes from Allium sativum, assembly GCA_030737875.1. Taxonomy (NCBI): domain Eukaryota; kingdom Viridiplantae; phylum Streptophyta; class Magnoliopsida; order Asparagales; family Amaryllidaceae; genus Allium; species Allium sativum. The sequence goes on from CM060911.1 coordinate 199,331,604, forward strand.
ACCCTAGGTATTGATTTTGATGAAAACAACCATATAAACATTATTACTAAAAAATCTTTCAAGTTGTGCAGTTACATAAGATATATTATGAAGATATTTATAAAGATAAACAAGAATACAAAAGAAGAATTACAGAGGAAGGGTAATCAATGCAATTGAAGACCAAAGCCTATTAAAGATGAATGCTGAAGAACAGAGTCTTTTGAAGTGATGAGGAGTTGGTTGAACCTTAGAATATCTTGGTAAAGATCTCATGGCAATTATACTTAAAGATAATCAACCATTGACCTCAACCAAATCACCAAAATCCACAAATATAAGGTAAATTGAAATGCTGAAAATCTAAAACACTTTTTGTAACACTTTACAATTATATGTCGACATATGTGTTTCGACATGTCGACATATAGCGGTTTTTTAGATTTTCAAATTAAAATTGAGAAGCTATTTTCCTCCACCCTTTCACCAAAAGACACATCCTTTCATACACTATTTGAAGGCTCTTGGAAACAAATTTTCAAATCATATTTTCACATTTTCTTCAACTCCTTCTCCATATATTCTTTACACAAATCCATTGAAAACTATCCTATTATTCTTGAAAATCCACTCTCTTTCACTCCTATTCTTCATTGATTTGCAAGACACGCAATATCAGAGAATTGTACTTGAATTCATGTCGTTCCCCATCTAATTTTATCCTATTTCCTCAAAGAATTCAAAGATATATTGCCACTGAAGGTCTATAGGATCATTGTACCAAATCTGCAGAATCTGTATTGAAGATATGACTACTTGCCATTGTTTGTTGCTGTTGATAAGGAGAAGGTGTATCTTGTGGCCTAAAAAGTAAAGATTGTAAAGGTGTTCATGCCACCCACGGAAAGCAAGTGGTTATAGTGAAATTCTACACAGTGAAGTGCGGGAATGGATGTAGGATTGGTTAATTCGAACTAGTATAAAAATCCTGGTGTTATTTACTTTACTGCATTTAATTTTATTGCTGATTTCTTTCTGTTTGGATTTGAATAGATATAGTAAATATACTTCATATTTTTAGTGTATGAATAACATTAAGATCCATTAACATTGGGTTATAGACACCCAGTCCACTAACAACTTCAAGCCATCCCAATAATACTAGCGACACATATCAGTTTACATCTTATTGCTTTCAGGATGAATGGTATAATTAGTGTGACGAACTCAAATAAAATGTCTTGCCTAGGCTTTTGAACATGAGGCATGAATAGTCTACCTATTTTTTGAAGATAACCATGGTTGTCTACACTGAAATCCCTCATCTAAAAAACATCGTGGGATTCGGACTAATGTTTCTAAATAAGAGAAGTAATGTCAAAATCTTGCCTTTGAGCCTCAATAATCTTATTTAAAAGAGATGGTCAATCTCTTAAGCTACATAATACAATATAAAGATATGACTTAGAAGATCATGAATATCACATAAAGATAGAAGCTCAAGATCATTCCATTTAGCCATTATCATCAAAACAATAGTTGAGTGCTTATGGCTCAAGGTGTCAGCAACTCAATTACCCTTACCCAGGTTATACTGGATATAAAAAACATGTGAAGCAAGAAATTTGATCCAATATTGTTGTCGCATGTTGAGCTCCTTCTGAGTAAATAAATACTTGAGCGACTTATGATCTGTATTGAGAATAAAGCGCTTTCGCAAGAGATAATACCACCAAATTTTCAAGCCAAAAAGAACTACTCCAAGCTTCAAATCATGGGTAGCGTACCGAACCTCATTCGGACGTAATCGCCTAGAAGTGTAGGCATCTACCATATCCATCGACATAAGAACAACTCCAAAACCATTATTACTAGCATCGATATACAAAACAAGATACTGGTTCCCTTCGAGAACCACCAAAATAGTTACAAAAGTAAGAAGCTCTTTTAACTGCTGAAAGGACGCTTCACATCGATCGGACTAAACAAAAACGAATGCCTATCTAAGTAAGACTAGTGAGAGGGACTGTAATGCGGGAAAAATCGTGAATAAATTGACGATAATAACTTTCTAATGCCAGAAAGCTATGAATCCCAATGACAATTTCAAGTCTCTTCCAATTTTGATGACTTCGAACTTAGACAGATCGACTGAAATGCCATCACTAGATACAACTTGGCCTAAGAACTTCACTTGGATCTCCCAGAAATGACACTTACATAATTTCTCTTTGAGTCGATGATGGGAAAAAAATACTCATGTCGATCCTCAAATGATGCGCATGCTCAGCTTCAGACTTAGAATATACGAGAATATCGTCAATGAATACAAGAATGAACATATAAGGAAAATCCCGAATTACACAATTCATGAGATTGACAATATAGGCAGGTGCATTCATCAAACCAAACGGCATGACGAGCCACTGATTATATCTGTAGCAAGTGCAGAAAGCGGTGAGGGGAATGCAGTCACCGCAATCAAAGTTAGTGAAAACCAGCGATAATGTCAAGCAGAGAAAAGACCATTGCGCTACTCAAATGATCAAACTTGTCATCAATTTTATCTAATGGATATCGGTTCTTAATGGTCAACTCGTTAAGCTTGCGGTAATCAACGCATACCCTAAGAGTGCTATCGGACTTCCACACAAAAAATATCAGGGCTCCCTATAACAACCCAAATTCCGACAGACCGATTTTTTTCTAAATTATAATCCATCGAAAACCGTGTTGGTTGCTCTGGTATCACGCAGAAAAGATAGAGAGATGAAATATATCTGAGCTTAGAAAATATCTCGCAACGGAATGGATAAAGTATAATGTAATCAAAGTATAGACTTACCGTAGTAATAATACTATCTAACCAGTATCCAAAGCTATCATATCTCTGCCACAAATCTAACCTATGAGTATGTTATGAGGGGGTCAGAACACAAGTTCTGGTGACTGAATTTAAACTATACACTTTGGATAATCCTACATATACCATTCAATCACATTTTCTTATTTATTAGATTACTTGGGTTAACAGCACTCAAGGCTTACACACACGTCGTACCCATTTACTTCCCAGTAAATTAACCTAATATAGTATATATGTAGCTACCCCTCAATATTAAGGTACACCCTATTGTACCCCACTTGCACAGTCTCCACCGTAATGCCACAAAAATGAACATAGTCCCGCATCCTATGCTGGAGTGACGTACGGTTCTCTACATAACAATGTTACGTTCCACATATATCTGTGATTACTATGCTATGTAAGCGTACAGACTGCCACCTTCGATCGAATCAGATTCCATACCAGATAATGCCTTCAAGTCTACGATACATCAACCAAAGCAGACATGCATGTATCTAGACTTTCCTACGTATGTATCGTCAAACGTATTCGATGCCTTAACCGCACATAATGTGCACCGAGTTCCGTGGCAAGGTTATACAAGAAACACGGAACTCCGTCGGGAGCTTTTTCATATCTGTATAGGCCCGCCTTTAAGGGCCCCAAAATATCGATATCCCTCGAGTCTGTTTTTTTTCATGGTGGCTATAGCCCCACCTCAGCTCATCCCTCAACTAGTAAAAACTACAAGAGCTAAGTGACTTGCCCCTAACAAACAATCTAAACATCCAGTTGGTGTCTCCCCTCAACTACCGTACCTCGATAATGAACGGTGAATGGTGTATTGGGTTTAACTCTAGTCTTTTCGCATTCCACTGGTTGTCGATGACGGGTACCCGACGATCTAGTATCCTTGTTGGTCCTGACCTCGCCTCCCGTTGAGGCGATCGCCGAATCACCCTAATGTCACCTCGTCACAGCATTCTAGCTGCAAGGCTACTTTTGAAGTCAAGGCCCACCCACCTGGTAGTAACGCGTAGACCCAACCTCTGCGAGCACAGCCTAAACAAGTACCACCGCACAAAGGACTACCAGGAGCACCTCACGTGTCTTAGGAAGCCGTGTTCTTTCCCTTCTAGTCTTTTAGAGCTGACATGATAATCTGATGAATGTGCGCTACCCTTATGCCTTATGACACCACGATAATCTACCCTGTTGGGTTCTTCACCCTCAAGCGTGCGGACTGGTCCAAGCGCCTCACTTTAATATGTTATTAGACCCAATGTCTAAACATTTTTTATGTGCCTACTTTACCTCATCGGGTTTCCATTTAATCTGGTTATTCCCATTCACATTGACTTCTTGTTCAAGTTACCAAATTCCTCTTGCTTATTAATTTTGGTCTTATAACTTAACCCATTTAAGCCCATTAATAAGCCCACAACATGTTATTCTCTAGATTGTGATCCAAGGTCTGCAATCCACAATCCCTTTATATTCTTGTTGATATCAAAGTTACAATAACATGTTCTACTTAATATGTAATTAAGTATATCTCAATTCACATGTTTTCTATTTAACATGTCAGTCATTATTTTTGATTAAATATAACTTATATCATTTCATAAGTTTGCCTCATTCTTTCCTATTTAATCATAATTCCATCCTACACTGTCACTACAGCTTATCATTGTTTACTTGTTAAATTAGTTCTCTTAACTAAGGTTCACTAATAAGTTTCTCTTCCCATAAATATAACTTATGTTGTCCTCATATGTAGATTTCAGATTCTTGTTCTTATAAATAACTTAATTTGCATTTAAGTACAACTTATCTCCTTACATAGGTTATTCCATTCCCTTTATCATTTATTATAACCTAAGTTATAATTTCCACTTGTCCCAAGGACAAGCCTACCTATTATATAACGTTCTCATTAATGCAATTTATTTATAATAGGTTATTATCATTCCCCGTTTATTCCAATCCTTTTCCTGTTGTATCTTTCAGTCAATTCCATTTATTTCCATTAATTACAATTAATGTTGTATGTCAGTCCTGCTATTTACATATATGTATATATTTGTGCACTAGAACTCTCACATTAAGCCTACACTTGTCGATGTTGGATTAGTCGGGCGGTTCCCAGCAGACTTTTACCACAAGTTGACTTAACCTCATGTCTTAGCACCACTACATGTTTTATTTATGCACTTAGACCCCTCACATTAGATTTTTCCACTTGTGGATACTGGATTTTCCTGGCGGTTCCGGGCAGACTTCTACCACAAGTGTAATCTAGCCTCATGTCTAAGCGCGGTTAAGTTTCCTTTTTACTGTAAATTTTCTATAATCTATATTTTTCATGTCATCATATTAAGCCCATTTTATGTCACATGTTCTTTCTAACATACAATAAATTCTATTCTAATATGTAATTGTTTTAATCATGTGATTGTTCAAATCAAACAAATTAACATGTAGTTTTCTCAATTTCTACTGTTGATGGTCCAGGTACATAAATGTCACAAGTTAGCATGAAATTGAAACAACAGTAATTGCTACACTATTTTGAAAAATTTATATTTCAACATATGAACATTTTAGCACACTAAACATTTCAACATATGAATTTTCCAACATATTAATATCTTGGCATATTAATATTCCAACATGTCATATTAGCATTTAGTCACTTTAATCATTCTAACATATGTTTAAACATTTCAGCATATCATATTTCAACATGTCATATTGACATTTCATCACTTTACATTGAATAATGGGGAATGTTTAAACGATAATATATCATTATCAAAAATGATATAACTTAAATCAGCTCACCTAATTTGCTTTCCAAATCTTGGATCTGGTCCAGATCTAGTATTCCATGGTCCTCCTAACTGAATTTAGAACCTAGCAACCATGGATCCACAATTCTTACTAAAAGAAAAAAGGGAAGAAAGAGAAGAAAATTGAAATAAGTCATATCTAGAAAATTACCTCACTTCGAATATGATTCTGAACACCTTCTTATTAATTTTCGTTCTTTTCCTCCAGATCTTGATTCAGAATTTTCCTAAACTAATTATTTTATTTTCTGAAGAGACTTGAGGAGGAGGAAGACTGGCAGAGCTTAGACGTTGTCTCAGAGAATGTGAAATTTAGACTAGGCTCTGCTAGCCTATTTATAGGTGTTCAAGATCTTATCGTACACGCAGCTCTGAGTCAGCATTGAATGTTGTTAAGAAAACAGTCCAGATTCATTGAAGAATCTGGCTGGATCTAGGAGGTGTCGACTCTCAGGGTCCCACGAGCTGTTTTTGCGCAGAAGTTTGAATTTCGAATGTTTGAATTTTCTGGAGTTTATTTAACAGCTATATTCACATGTAATTTTCATATACGTATACAATTCTTCTAATGACCATTTCACGCATGTGTGTGTGTATATATATGCACAACTTTCATTTCGTTTTTAAAATTCTAACGGTGTTGCACCATTATTTGGTTCTTGCCATATTTCATTGATTGTACCCTTATCTTGAATTTTATCTCTTGTATATATATTTCTGCACATATATACGCATATACTCTCATATATATATACACACATATATATATATATATATACATATATTTTCTTTACTTCCTTATATATGCGTTTATACATATTTTCTCTCATGAACATGTGTTAATTTTAGCCGTTTCCTTAAAACAAAAATAAAACGGTGGCCGGGATCAAACTCTGTACCTCTTGTATGCAAGTCACATGCTCTAACTAAATGGACTACTAAGACTATTGTTAACAAGGCTTAGAACAATGGTAATTATTGTTTTCTTTTTACTCCCCTTTTTCATATTTGTTACAATATTTTAATTAAACCATTGCTTGAATCCTTTTATTTTATTCCTCTTTTATTACTAATGCATAATTAGTGCATGCAACATATTTACACTGCATGCAGCCAATCCTTTCTTTCTTTTAATGCATGCATTACATTTTTATTTGCATTAATATTTTCTTCTTTTAAATATATATGTCAATGCATATATATACACATATGCATTGTTTAATTATTTAATTGTTACAAAATACGGGGTGTTACATTCTACCACCTATAGGAAATTTCGTCCCCGAAATTTGATAAGAGTAAAAACCAATTAACCCTTAGCATAATATACATCCATTATGCGTGCATCCAATTTTTGCAAACATTGTGCACTTGTGCAAAATGAAATACAACGTAATAATACATGTATGCCTAAGCGGTACCTCCTATATGGATGCAAAATTTTCAAAAATTGTTTAAAAACATGATGCTCACATCCTAAATATACTTCAGTTCTACATGAATGCAATATTTTGAAAACCAAAAATGCTTTTTCATTCAAATTTTCCCACACTCTTACTGAGTAAGAGCGTAGTTCATCCAATTTTTGCATTCAAAACTCTACCAACCAACTTTATTTTTTGAATTTTAGAAAAATCTAATTTTCTAAATTCGATTTCTTATGTTACAAAGGTGGAAAATGGAAAATTTCACATCTTCCGTTTTTCTTTTATGTACCTTCTTCCAACCGTACTTGGATTTTATGTAACTATTTATAAAGATTCTCTATTTTCCTATCGAAGCGCAACCCACATAAGAAAATTTTCCTTGTTACTGATTTTCTTTTTCATCTTATCTTGGAATTTTTTATTCTTATTCATCTTTTCTCGTTATTTTCCATTTTTCTTTAACTGTCATATTTGTTGCTTTACTAAATTTTTTGTTTCCTTTTAGTTGTCCCATTTCTCTTTTCTTAGCTTATTTAATCATCGGATCTAAGTTTAGGTTTCAAATAAGCCTTCTAGTCTTTCAACTAAAACAGGAAACATACGCTCTACACTGCTACTACTAAAGGCCAAGAATCTCGAGACTATACACCATTCATACAGAAAAGTCCAAACCATGGGATTCATGACAGGTTTAGGTATTACCCTAACTACCCAGCATGAATAAAATAATAGAACGGTCCCATAAAAGTGCAATAATGGGTTGTACCCCTAACATAAAAATTAGCAACAAGATCAAATACTTACTTGCCTTTTACTATATAGTAGTCACCACTAGTCCTAGCTGTGTACCAACAATTATTTCAAGCAACACCCTAAGCTTTTCAATGCTTACGCATTCTACGGAAGTTATCATTATTCTAAGACAATTCTGGTTATTTACTTTATAGCCTCAAAACTTTTCCCGTCTTCCCTAGGCACTAATCCTTACCTACTCCATTCTTTTAAAACACGGTTTGGCCTTTTCATTAAAATTTTCTTCCAAAATTTTAGTCAAAACTTTGTTTTCCTCATGAAAACTTACTTTTGCCAAACTATAAACACATGTCATATTATATATAAAAAATGTAAATCATTTTTTCAAATCATAAAAACTAGAGCAGATAAGGACAACTATTCCTCAATCGGGTTTAGAACTTGTTCTTACCTATAAGGTCAGTTCAATCTCTTACTTCAAGGTGCAAACATCTACTCTATTCTTATTTTCTACGACTTATTTTGTCCACCCAACAAAATTCTCTTGTTAAAATAATTTATCAAAAATGACTGTCAAAATAATAGAGACTTCAAAACTTTCTTTGCTGGAAATTCCAGTTTTCAACAAAATGCAACTTTTTCTAAGTTTTGCTTTTTAATCCTTTCATGCGATATAACAAGAAAACTAGCAAGCTATACATGCTCTATAATTTACACCTTTTACTAAGAGAATTTTGCTTTAGACAAAATCTTCTTGAGAAATCATTACTTCCGAAATATACCCTATTTTACTTTAAAACCCAATATGTACTTCTTTACATATATTAAAACTATAACTTTCAAGATTAGAAGTTGAAAACACCATAAACCATTTTCCCAAAACTTTTACAATTTGAAGTTCTTAAAACTTAAAAATGGGGTTAGACTCAAAGCGGGTTTCCAATTTTCTAGGCTTTCCTAGACACTTTCACAAAGTTAATTCTCTCAACTATATATATAATCCTAATTCATTCTTCTGTTTTTAACCTTTTCCAATTTATACGGTTTTTACTGCCAAACCCACTAATATAAACTATTAGTCATATGGGATCCTCCTTTCTCTATTTCAGAATAAATTGTACATTTTCCACTTCCTAAGGGTTTCAAATTTCCATATTCATTCCTTTAGTGTACAAAACAGTCATCCCAGTTCTTACCGTATTATGCTCTTTCTATTTAGTGGATTCCTCTATGGATCTAGGTATATATATATACACACACATACAATATTTATATTTTTAAAAATACAAATATGTTCACTCACTATTTTATACAGGAATCCTAAACCTAAGCTCTGATACCAGATGTAACAACCCGAGTTCCGAAAAACCGATTTTTTTTTTCAAAATTCTATCTAACCAGTATCCAAAGCTATTATATATCTGCCACAAATCTAACCTACGAGTATGTTATGAGGGGGTCAGAACACAAGTTCTGGTGATTGGATTTAAACTATACACTTTGGATGATCCTACATATACCATTCAATCACATTTTCTTATTTATTAGGTTACTTGGGTTAACAACACTTAAGGCTTACACACACGTTATACCCATTTACTTCCCAGTTGATTAACCTAATACAGTATATATGTATCTACGCCTCAATATTGAGGTACACCGCATGGTATGCTACTCGCACGGTCTCCACCGTAGTGCCACAGAAATGAACGCAGCCCCTCATCCTACACCGGAGTGACATACGGATCTCTACATAACAATGTTATATTCCGCATATATCTGTCAATACTATGCTACGCAAGCGTACGGACTGCCACCTTCGATTGAATCAGATTCCATACTAGAGTAATGCCCTTAAGTCTACGATATACCACACAGAGTAGACATGCATGTATATATACTTTCCCATGTACGTATCGTCAATCGTATTCGATGCCTTAACCGCACATAATGTGCACCGAGTTCCGTGGCAGGGCTATATAAGAAACACAGAACTCGGTCGGGAGCTTTTCAATATCTCTATAGGCCCGCCTTTAAGGGACTCAAAATACAGATATTCCTCGGGTCTGTTTTTTTCACGTTGGTTATGGCCCCACCTCGGCCCCTCCCTCATCTAGTAAAGTCTGCAAGATCTAAGTGACTTTCCCTAATAAACAATCTAAACATCTGGTTGGCGTCTCCTCTCAACCACCGTACCTCGATAGTGAATGGTGTATTGGGTTTAACTCTAGTCTTTTGGCATCCCGCTGGCTGTCGATGATGGGTACCCGATGATCTACTATCCTTTTTGGTCCTATCCTCGCCTCCCGTTGAGGAGATTGTCGAATCACCCTAGTGTTACCTCGTCACAACATTCTAACTACAATGCTACTTTTGAAGTCAAGGCCCACCCACCTGGTAGTAACGCGCAGAACCAACCTCTGCGAGCATATCCTAAACAGGTGCCACCGCACAGAGGACTACTAGGAGCACCTCACGTATTTTAGGAAACCACGTGCTTCCCGTTCCAGTCCTTCAGAGTCGACAAAATAATACAATGAACATGTGCTCCCCTCGTGTCGTATGACACCATGATGATCTACCCCGTTGGGTTGTTCACCCTCAAATGTGCGGACTGGTCCAAGCGCCTCACTTTAATATGTTATTAGACCTTTTGTCTCAACATTCTTTTATGCGCTTGCTTTACCTCATTAGGTTTCCAATTAACTTGGTTATTTCCATTTACATTGACTTCTTATTCAAGTAACCAAATTCCTCTTTCTTATTAATTTTGGTCTTATAACTTAACCTATTTAAGCCCATTAATAAGCCCACAACATGTTATTCTCTAGATAGTGATCCAAGGTCTATAATCCACAATCCCTTTATATTCTTGTTGATTTCAAAGTTACAATGACATGTTCTACTTAATATGTAATTAAGTATATCTCAATTCACATGTTTTTTATTTAACATGTCAGTCGTTATTTATGATTAAATATAACTTATTTCATTTCATAAGTTTGCCTCATTCTTTCCTATTTAATCATAATTCCATCCTACACTATCACTACAACTTATCATTGTTTACTTGTTAACTTAGTTCTCTTAACTAAGGTTCACTAATAAGTTTCTCTTCCCATAAATATAACTTATGTTGTCCTCATATGTAGATTTCAGATTCTTGCTCTTATAAATAGCTTAATTTGCAAATAAGTACAACTTATCTCCTTACATAAATTATTCCATTCCTTTTATCATTTATTATAACCTAAGTTATAATTTCCACTTTTCCCTAGGATAAGCCTACCTATTATATAACGTTCTCATTAATATAATTTATTTATAATAGGTTATTATCATTCCCCGTTTATTCCAATCCTTTTACTGTTGTATCTTTCATTCAATTCCATTTATTTCCATTAATTACAATTAATGTTGTATGTCAGTCCTGCTATTTACATATATTATATATGTATATATTTATGCACTAGAACTCTCATATTAAGCCTACACTTGTGGATGCTGGATTTGCCGGGTGGTTTCGGACAGACTTCTACCACAAGTTTACTTAACCTCGTGTCTTAGCACCACTGCATATTTTATTTATGCACTTAGACCCCTCACATTAAATTTACCACTTGTGGATGCTAGATTTGTCCGGCAGTTCCGGGCAGACTTCTACCACAAGTGTAATCTAAGCTAATATCTAAGCGTAGTTACAGTTTCCTATTTATTGTAAATTTTCTATAATCTATATTTTTTATGTCATCATATTAAGCCCATTTTATGTCGTATGTTCTTTCTAACATATAATAAATTATATTCTAACATTCAATCGTTTTAATCATGTGATTTCAAATCAAACTAACTAACATGATCTCAATTTCTACAGTTAATGGTCCAGGTACAAATGTCACATGTTAACATGAAATTGGAACAAAAGTAATTGCTACACATTTTTTGACAAATTTATATTTCAACATATGAACATTTTACCACATTAATCATTTCAACATATGAATTTTCCAACATATTAATATCTTAGCATATTAATATTCCAACATGTCATATTAGCATTTCGTCACTTATTCTAACATATGTTCAAACATTTCAACATGTCACATTTCAACATGTCATATTAATGTTTCATCACTTTATATTGAATAGTAATGGGGAATGTTTAAACGATAATATATCATTATCAAAAAAGATATAACTTAAATCATCTCACCTAATTTGCTTTCCAAATCTTGGATCTGGTCCAAATCTAGTATTCCACGGTCCTCCTAACTGAATTCAGAACCTAGCAACCATGGATCCACAATTCTTACTAAAAGAAAAAAGGGAAGAAAGAGAAGAAAATTGAAATAGGCCAGATCTAGAAAATTACCTCACTTCGAATATGATTCTAAACACCTTCTTATTAATTTTCATTCTATTCCTCCAAATCTTGATTCAGATTTTCCTAAACTAATTATCTTATCTTCTGAAGATATTTGAGGAGTAGGAAGAATGACAGAGCTTAGACATTGTCTCAGAGAATATGAAATTTAGGCTAGGCTCTGATGGTCTATTTGTAGGTGTTCAGTATCTTATCATACACGCAGCGCTGAATCGGCATTGAACGTTGTTAAGAAAACAATCCAGATTCATTGATGAATCTGGCTGGATTTGGGGGTGACGACCCTGTGTCGACTCCCTACAGGGATGTCGACCCCTTACAGGGGTGTCGACCCCCTTGGGTCCCATGAGTTGTTTTTGCGTAGAAGTTTGAATTTCGAATGTTTGAATTTTTTATAATTTATTTAACTGTATACTCATATGTAATTTTTTTTATACGTATCCAGTTTTTCTAACGGCCATTTTACGTGTATGTATATATATATATATGCACAACTTTCGTTTCGTTTTTAAAATTCAAATGGTGTTGCACCGTTATTTGATTCTTGCCATGTTTCATTGATTGTAGCCTTATCTTGAGTTTTATCTCTTGTATATATTTTTCTGCACATATATACATATGTATTCTCATATATATACATATATTTTCCTTACTCTCTTATATGTGCGTTTATACATATTTTCTCTTATGAACATGTGTTAATTTTAGCCGTTTCCTTAAAACAAAAATATGACAGGGATTGAACTCCACACCTCTTGTATGCAAGTCACATGCTCTAACCAATTGGACTACTAAGGCTATTATTAACTAGGCTTAGAACAATGGTAATTATTGTTCTCTTTTTACTTCTCTTTTTCATATTTGTTACAATATTTTAATTAAACCGTTGCATTAATCTTTTTCTTTTATTTCTCTTTTATTATTAATGCATAATCAGTGCATGCAACATATTTGCACTGCATGCAATCAGTCTTTTCTTTCTTTTAATGCATGCATTACATTTTTATTTGCATTAGTATTTTCTTCTTTTAAATATATATGTCAATGCATATATATACACATATGCATTGTTTAATTATTTAATTGTTACAAAATGCGGGGTGTTACACCCCCCATGGTGATGATTTAGATTGAATGAATTGCTTAGCTACACGCTTAAGAAGTTGTTTCTAAAATTCCTCGTTTTCTGTAGTCGACATCTGAATCAGAGGCCTATTAACGGGTTATGCACCAGGAATTATTCATACGAAACTCGATATCACGTTTAGGAGGCAACCCTGAAACTGGATCAAATATGGATAGTCACACACTGCTCGGATATGAGACATGTAATCACCATCAAGCTTTCTAGACCCAAGAGAATATAATGATGCTTCAGTGTCATGATCGACGTCCCGAGGAACAAGTTACATATGAATAGGCGAGTTGGGATGCCTCAAGTATAAGGTCCTCTCTGCACAAATAATTCTGGCCTCGTATAGTACTAGCAAGTCCATTCCAAGAATCATATCAATGCCAAGCAAATAAACCACATGCAAATTGGCACAAAAAAGAAAGCCACAAATAAATAAATAAATAAACACCTTCACACATCAAGGTAAGATAAGGTTTGTGGACCCACCAATCGGATTCACAATCTGTAACGAATTCATCATGCATACAATATCCAAGAAAAAAGCACCAACGAGCTTTATTGATACGAATGAATGCAGTACACCCATACTGAAAAGAAACTAAATAAAGCGATCATGAAATGATAATGAGCCTTCTTGGTGATCTTGTAACATGATTGATGCCACAATAACATGGTGATGGTTAATGATTCCCATGCAAGAAAACATCCGCTCATAAGTATGAATCCAAGCTTGCACATCAAGGATAGACTCCGAATATTTGGAAGGCTTTCCACTTAAATATGTAAAATCACTACACATGCGCGTAATTGCGGAGTTACGCGTAGGAGATACCGGGTATGAGCACGAGGATGGGTGCTCTTGATAAGCTCAAGGATCTGTTCAGTGGGCATATATATATATATATCCCTTCAAGGTGTGAGCCATTGGACAACTCACACCTATAGGTTGATCTGGATCAATCTAGCCATTAAATGAAAATAGAAAATAAGATAGAAGTATTTGCAAGGGTAAGATATTTCAATAGAATTCATTAAACGAGGAATACTACAGAATTTAAAAGTAACATTTCTAGACGTATTCCCACTAATGTTTACCCCTAAAGGACATGAAAAGGTTATGGTCAAGATTAAAGATGGCTTCAAATAGGGACGATGCTACACTTGTATAGTACTTATATGTATTATATTTTATGTACATTTCTGCGTGTTATCATATTTTTTCTGAATTCAGCTCTGATACCAAGCTGTGGCGCCTCACCCCGAGACACATGTTAGTAAAAAGCATTGACAAGTAATGTCATCTACTAATATGAAGAATAGGGCTATTAAGTAGCGAACATCTATAGTCCTGCATTAAATAAGTATTAAGTATATCGAAATGTGCTCTAACATTTTTTCTTTATTTCAAGGATCGACACACTTAAACTCATCTCATACACTAGTATAGTAGCTATAGGATCTAATCACAACAAAACATAATATATAATATAATAGTTCACAGAACTATCAGCACAATTATAGATATATGTATACATGAAGTACAACACGTAGTGTATTACAAAAGAGACGATATGATCTCCATATACAAATACATACATTAAGTCCCCACCAAAAAGAATAAGTACAAACATGAAAAAACTATTCAAAATACACAACTCAAAGACTATGCAGTGTAGACCCCAAAAGAAGCTAAGATGTCCATAGTGACAATGAGAAGATAATCAAAGAAACCTACCTTGTCACTCGATCATACCCGAGCAATAAATGCATGGGTCAATCTAGCTGAAATGATAATTTAATAATAACAATGTAAGGTTATACAAGGGAAAATCTTCCTTCTATAAGAAGAGTGTGTGAAAGATGTCTTAATATAATACTGGGTCACAAACAATGTGATAAAAATATAAGGGGGATCTCTTTAACTAATAAGTTTTAGCTTTGAGCTAAAACATATAAATCATTTTTTAAATCACAAAAGGCCTTAAATACATACACCATATTATCACAAAAATGCTCTAATACCAAGTACTTAAGTCATAAGAGTTGAACTCCTCAAAAATGATCATAAAACAAAAATTCTTAAATTAGTCGTAAGGCTATAATGGAAACATGAGGTATCTCAAAAGAAGGATCCAAAACATTACAAATACCAAAATCATCAAAGCTACAAAGTAGATCCAAAATATCATCAATTATTGAATGTTCTTTATAAATGAGAACCCCCTAGAGCTTGTGCCAAATATTATACACATATTTAGGTGCCAATCACTAGAAACCCCCAGTCTTGACCCAGCCTCGGTCAAGTAATACGTGTATAAGACTCCCCTCCCCCCCCCCCCCCCGAATCTGGAATCCCCTCCACCCCCTCTCCCGAAGTGAGAAATGACACACATAAACAATAATGAAAGTGTTATGGACTGCCAAACAGCAACTCAAAAAGTGAAAGTAATACATCCTATGTCGCACGTTTCACTAATCAATTCACCACAAGTTAGTCCACTTCACATTGTAGAACATCAAATATCGTCGATAGTCATATTAGGAATTAATCAATATGATTAATCTCTATGTCCCATACCACGCGATTAATTAAACCGTTTGATTCACAACCTCACTATCTTGAAGGGTGCAAATATATGTCATTTTATATATGGAAAATATTTAGCTTAAGAAAATGGGATTTATAAAACGATGTTGAAAACAATTTGAATATTTAGTAAAAAATCTCTATATTTAGAAACTCCATTTTTTACTATTTCCTCGAGATGATTTTATTTATAAAAACTTAGAAAATCTTGTTATCTCAAAGCCAGTAATATATACGGGAAGTTCCCTTTCGAACCCATCATTATATATAAGTGCATGATGTCACAGTGAAGCTCATGAAATCAACAAATAAATCAAAACAAAATCAACATGAAATTTATAATCCAAATTACGAATATATATATATATATATATATATATATACACACACAATTTTGGCTTGCCTTAGAATAGGATCAAGCCTCCTTAACCTTGTCCAAAATTCGCATCGATAACCCATCAAAACAACTATGAAAAGCATGAGAACTGGGTTCAAGATCATAACACAAAGGCAGGAGATTTCCTGTGCAATCTCATTTGCCCGTATCGACACATGCACTTCTTATGCTGACATAGACATGGTATTATGCCCAATCAAACTCTGCTTGTTCACACTAATCTTCGAGCTCAATTTCTCATCAAATTCCAACCATTTCATATCACACAAATGGATGTATATAAAGTACATAACTCAGATTACAAATAGCAATGAAAATCACAATAAAAGATTGCATAAATAGAGGGCAATCCTTTTTCAAATATAGACCCAAACAATTGCAGAGTTTCAGGTTTCTGCCTTAAAGAAAGTTTTTCTGCCTTAAAGAAAGTTTGAGCTTACAGTCACATAACTCAACATAAGCAACAATATATACAGGATGACATTTATTCATCTAGAAAGAGTGAGTGTTTACTCACCTTATTGAAGATCTGCAATGATTACAGCTAGAAGTTTAAGCACAAACCCGAAATTTTGCTTGAAAAAAGATTCTCAACGGTCTGTAAAAAAAATTACAATAACATGCAAACTCAGGAATCTAAGATACAAAAAATATATGATAAATTGGTGAAATAAGTTTCTGATCTCAGTAGAAATTAATTAGAGCTATCTAGATTAACAATTTACTTCTATTTTAAGTTGGGTTTTGGAATTTTATTTTGAGGTTGCGAGGAGAATTCACAATTTCCTTTATTGTGATTTTATTCTTTGGAGAAAAAGAAGACACCGAGTTAAAAAATGAGCTAGTATTCTTCCAAGACAGTCCTTAGTTAATTACTAGGATTAGGGCATAATAAAGCCCATTAAGGCTTAGGTATAATTTGCTCTGAGTTAATTAGGCTATGTTTAGGCTAGATAAGCTAGTTAACATAAAAATCACATTATTAACACTACATTTTGCAATTTTTGCATCTTATTACATGTTTTAGCATTGCTAAAATTTTAAAAAAAATCTACAAAAACCTATTTAAATTCATTTTAAATGTTTTAACACTTAATTAACATGTTTAACTTATATTTTACATTTCGCAAATAAACGCTTAATTTATGCTTCTTTTTCTTAAACTTATAAATCTTAACATTAAAATAATCAAAATACATTGTTTTGACACAAATAAACATTCAACCATGTTAAAACCATTTTATCATCCAAATATTGATTTTGTGACCAATATTTTCTTTCTATATTTTTATTTACAACTCAATAAATTTAGAAAACAGTGTTTTATTCCAAAATTCAACATTTTGATTATAATTTGAAATTTTCTGCAACATAACCCATATAAATCTTGTAGACACATGTTTTATCAAAAACTTTACACTATAATGTTTTCCCTACTTTATTTTCCTTTTTTAAATTTATTTTACCAGCTGACATTAAATTAAACCTTTTTATGAATTTATTTCATTCAATTCCACTTCAGATTCATTTAATTATCTCAAATTATTCTAAGTTAAAACCAAACTATCTAATTAACCAACTAAATTATTAATTGAATTATTTCCTCCAAATCCATTTTTATTTTCTTAATTTGCCAAATATTATTAGATTGAATGGATTCTCAAACACAATTCAACTTAACTCCATAATTTACCCATTTAATCATCTATAGGTAATCACACGAAATTAGGGTTGTTACACCTTAATTCTCTCTAGATATTTTATTTTTAAATTAATTTATCACTTTAAACTTATTTACCATCTCTCTTACATTATTTTACTTTTTTTTGTCTTTTTGGGTTTTGATATGAACATTTCAAAGTTTACACAATTATTCATTAACAGTTAAGTCCTAACATTTTATTTTTATGTCAACATATTTAAATTAATCAAAAATGACAAAATTTAAGTAATTTAAATGAATTTAATTAATAAATATTTCTTTTAAATAATAAAAATGAAAAAAATTGCTTTTTGGCTTCAAATACCTACACTTCAAATTTTCTATAATTACTTAAGTCTCTCTCAATTCTTTTCTAATATTTTACGTTTAGCGTCATATTTTATAATTAATTATATAATATTAAAACTATTCAAATACTTTAGCAAATTAATATTCGTTGATTCCCTCATAAATAACATCAAGATTAACCATGTTCATATTAACAAAAATATAAACATGTTAATCACATAACTTAAACTATATACATAAACAACTATCATAAATTCAAATTGAACTCATTTACGCTAATATATTTATCGTGTTGCATTGTAATGTTAATGTTTTTATTTCTTCTAATTAACGCTAAGAGTGATGTTTTAGAATGCACACCATGTCCATATCAACTAAAATGGCAAAAGTAGTTTTTATTCCAAATATAAAGTTAAATAAGTCACACAATTTAAATAATATATGTTGACAAAACAAGTAAATTTAATATATTATACATTTATCTTAATAAATTTATCATAAATTGAACAAAATAATTTTTGCTTTAAGTACTTGCATTTTAACACTTCTATAATTATTTGTTGAATCTCTTCAATTCTTTTGTGATATTTTATATTTCAATCCATATGTTTAAACCACTCAAGAAATCTTCAAATCTAATGATTTAAATAATCTTAAAGAGTATTTAGTTCATTTTTTCTAATAGCTCTTAAAAATATCGTCAATTGTACTATGTATATTCATATTAAAAAAAAGATATATTTTCATGCAATTATAGTGATGTATAAATCACACAGCATAAACTATGTACATAAAAAATAACGACAAAATTAATTTGTACATTAGTTATGATTCATTTATATCAAGAATACACCATAAATAATACCATAAAAAAAATTAACATCATCAACTCCACAACAATTTTTTACTTTTTTTGCAAATTTCTTTTCAATTTTTCCTGCTATGCTACGCAATTAAACTTACTTCGTAATTTTACATTTATCTTATTTAAACAAATTCTTTTAAATAATCTTTGCTAATTTATCGAATAAATTACTAACATACATCAATTTCAAAATGTATATCTATATTAACAAAAATGATTAAAAAAATTCAAATGCACATAAATACATATTGTTTTTGTAATCTATATAACATATTTACACGTAAAAAATGATTAAAATAATTTTAATTAACAATTTATGTATTTCACATCAAAATTTATCATATATTGCATAAGAAAGCTCTCATTTTAATGTTAAAAATAAGAGTGTTACCGCAATTACTATAGTACCGGATAGGGTTACAAGGGCATTTAAGTCCTTTAGTATTTCAACTGTCATATTGTACATTATATATATCGGCTCTGTATTTACATATATTTTATTTTGCTAATCATAATAATAGTTGCAAAAAATTTCATTGCTTCACCCCATGTTCTCTTTCGTGGTATTAGGGCTCGAACAACTCACGTCATTAATTCTGATCATCTTTCAACATGCTGTGATAGTGGAAGATCAATCTCCTGTCAGCATTGTCATCATCATCGAGGAGGGTTCCTTCTCGATCAAGTGAAGCCTTGTTTTTCAAGATATATGTTCTTGATCACAGATAGTGTCATCCTCGGCTACCCTCTCAGGCAACCTGATTGCATCTATCAGCAAACCATCAGCAGTGCATCAATTGGTCTTTCCTATTCCCTCTTATGGCCAACAACAATGAATCTGTAACTTGTCCAAACCCTTCCAGATATAATGAGTCACAATATGCAAAAACAATCAAAGCACCATGTCAAAATCAAATAATGTTGTAAATCCCAAAATTCATGAAATTTCAATCAATTAAACAAAGAAAATTATCTCATGTGGAAGTTTCAAGTCAGCACAACACTCATAGGGTATGGTCTAGAGGAATATATCAATGATAGTCTTACTATACCAACAAGGATGTGCATAGATTTTAATGGCAACCTGACAACTAATCAAGAGTATATGCATTACAAGAGACAAGATAGTTATTATGCTCATGGTTATTCTCATCGATCAATGCCTCAATTCTTCCACATCTGATTGGGTGTAAATCAGCCCAAGAAATCTGGGATACTATCGAACAAATTTTCAACACACAATCCTCAACAAATTTTCAATACACATTCCTCAACAAATTATCAACACACAATCCTTAGTTATATTGTATACAATAAATACTTAAACAATATAACTAAGGATTCCATGATTATGAGAGAATATTTAACAAAAATCGAAAGGTTTATGTGACTTACTCGAGGTAGCTGGCCACAAAGTCTCTAAAGCCGAACAAGTTCTTGCAATATTGAATGGTCTAAAAGATGAATACGACTCAATTGTGACCTTTCTATCTTCACAACCAATTACCCCAATACTACAACATGTACACTCAACATTGATTACACATGAAGGCAGCGTGGATGCAAGATAATCTCGCGTTGATCTGTCAATCAATTATGCACCTGCATCAAAAGGAAAAACTCAGCCATCCAACTTAAAGAACAGTCAGAATAGTCAAAGAGGAAACTTCAACATCAGAGGCAAATAAAGGGGTAGAAACAACTCCAACGGAATCAGATGCCAAATTTGCAAAAAAAATTGGTCATGTTGCCAGCAAATGGTACTTTAGGTTTGACCAAAACTTTACTATAAATCAACAAGGCGGCAGCTGTCAAAAGAACAACTAACCCAATGCCAACATAGCTCATATACATAGTGAATCCAGAATTCAAAGTGAAACAACAAGAAACTAGTTGATGACAACAATACCAGATCTGATGATCAAATAAGTGAAGAGCGGTATCCTAATTTTGGTGCATCTAATCATATAACCAGCAGGCTAAACAACCTGAACTTGGGTAATAGGGAATATAAAGGTACACAATCTGTTTACTTAGGAAATGGCACATCCATAAGTATTACACACACTAGCATTGGAGCTATAGGTGGAAAAAGAGAGCTATATTTAAATAATTTACTTAGGGTTCCCAAAATTAAGAAAAATCTAATCTGTGTCATAATTTGTCAAATATAACCATGTCTTCTTTGAATTCTTCCCTAATCACTGCATAGTTAAAGACCTAACCACCAGAGAGACTCAATTACAGAGCGATATGCACAATGGTCTGTACACATTCAACCTATTGAAGAATAATCTGAAATATGAAATCTGAAAGAAGGCATTTGTAACACCCTAGAATTTAAACACACTATAACCATGCTTAAAGATGATAAACTGAGAATAACTTAATTAAATATTCATAATTAAATAAAACCGGCATTACCGTTGCATTCGTCTCGGAATTCTAGTTCAGATATACCCTAGTTTGCTTAAAAAGGATAATGTACGAAGGAGATAGGAGCTTTAAAAGTTTGTATACATATAATAAGCTTATATATAAATAAATAATTCCAGAAATAAAAATGAACACAGCAAGAAAACAGGGTGGGAAATTGGTCTATTAGGGTCCGACCTACACTAAGCCCTTGGTTGACCCACAGGAAGCTGGGTCGACCTTAGGGTCGACCCACCGTGGAACTGTTCAGATCCATTCTGCGCACCTTGACTGTTTTCTTCCCTATATTCATGTTGACTTAGTATGACTTGTACGGTTCAGATTTAAAACCTAGTTCTAAGGATTGATGTTGGCTCTGTAACTCTATAAATATATGGCTTCCCCCATTCTGAATTCACAACTTCTTCGTATATTCTTCCTCTCTAAAACTACTCTGAAAATTATAAACCTATAAATGAGGGGATGTTGCTAGAGGTTGGATTAAACAGAAGTAACATTAAGATTTGGATTGGATTCTTGTGGCATAGTGTTATATAATTATCTTTACTAAGATTCACTGTGAGTTACAATTATTTGTAGATCTGATTTCTTAGGCCTTGAACATGACAGTTAAGTGAAATTGGTTAGGATCTACAGTGTTAGAAAACTAAATATTACACCTGTTTTAATTGTAAATCACCTATGCCTATGATCAGTTTATATATATATATATATATATGTTTGTGATGCTATAAGTTACGTACATGCATGTGATGTTAATTAAACAAGTCATACTTGCCTGTGATTTTAATTAGAAAAGTTATATACATGCATGTGATGTTAATTAAACAAGTAATACATGCCTGTGATGTTAGTTAAGACAAGTAATACACATGCATGTGATGTTGGATAAATAACAAGTTAAATGTATATATCTTCTTTTTCCCATTTTCCTATGTTTATTTCCAGTCTTGCCTATAAACATACGTGAGTTGTTTCTATTTCCTCTCCCTCTGTTTTCCTTTTTATTTTACACTAAGCCTAGGCCTTTAGAAGCCTAGGCTATACTCGATTAAAATAGATGTATGATTGGGGTAAAAATGAATAATATAAAGAGGGACTTAACCATGTTATTTACTTGGACTAAATTTATTATAATTTGGGTAAAAGGATAGATATACCTATTTAGACTTGTTATAGACACTTGTTGTATACGAATAAACCTGTAACTTGGGCATGTAGTTAATGAATATTATGCATATGACTAGACATGTTAATTTTGACTTGACATTAAGTAAACGACATGTTGAGAATAGGATTGTATACACATAATGACATTATAGCCATGCTTATTAATAAACCTGAACCTGCTAGGTTAAACACAAGTATCAATGAGCAAAGAGGTCCCTCGTCTGTTGTTGTATCGAGTTTAAGGACTCTTAAATCCTAGATATTTGAAGACACAAGCTTAGGGGGGTTTTGGCTTGTGTCAATCTGTTGTTTGGAACCCATATCAGTCAGTACCCCTGTAGATATCTTATCTGATGGGGCCTCACACTAGGTAAAGGCTTAGGGGATGCTTTACTGAACTTGATAGTAAGCGGTTTACATAGGGATGGTTACGGGCGCGTTCCAACTGAGCCATGAGTGTGCATGGTACCTACTCGGGAAGATAAGATGTTATAACACCAGTAAATAGGTCTGTGTCATATATAGTTACTGGGATAGGGGGTGATACACCCGATTGCCGAGGATGACACAGGATATTTACATAGTAGGGAGCCGATCACTTGGGTAGTAATTAGGGTACACCTAATTCTGTTGTTATGTAATTAGCTTAATACCTAATCCTATTATGTAATTAAGGTACACCTAATCCAACTGTTTAAACCTGCTATTTAATCATGCTATTTATTTATGTTATTGATCCTGCTGCAATCCTCTGATATGTAACTATGGAAAGAACTTAATCCTATTGAACCTGTTATACTTGTACTGGTGCAGACATATATGTTCACACATTACCTGTTATTAGGATATAAATGTGAAGCATTACCCGGTTATAAATTTACTCCTATTATTCTGTCCATCATGTTATTATGTTTAGTTTATCTGTTGTGACACTGTACCTTTCTTATCCAGACTTATTTATCTGTTTTGGCATTCCTATTTTACGCACATTTGTAAGTCACCGGAACTCGCCAGACTTTATGTCAGACCCTTTTTATTTCGCCTCTTTCTTCCTTCCCCCTTCCTCCACCTCCCCCACCTCAGGTCCTTGGAGTGGGCAACACTCAGTAGTAACTAGGATATATCTTCAGCTTGGACTTGACTTGAACTTCTTGTGATGTATCATTTTGACTTGCTCTCTATTTTAGTTTGGTTTATGGCATGGGATATGACTTTATGTACTTCGGTATTTTACTTTCTTTGATGCCTTAAAAGACAGATTTGAGATAGCTTGCTAGTTGTAATTAGTTTTGATGTATTTCTGAGACTATGCTTTACTTCTTTTATAATAAAGTTTAATAATTTTCCGCTGCTTATTTTATTTGTCTTGTATATCCTCTGTAATGATTGCCTGTTATGCTTCATAGAACTAAATGCATTCTATTATGAGTGACATCAACAGACGCAGGATGTCATATTTGGTATCAGAGCTGAAGGTTACAAGATCAGAGAGAAAAATTTCAAACCGTTTTCAAAAAGCAAAATATTTTCAAGTAAAAAAATCTTTTTTTGAAAAACTTGTCCCTGTAAGCCATAGTCAAAATTCTCTCGATCTCTTGTTGAATCCTTTTTCTTTTCTTTTCAGCATGTCTAGGGAACCCAATCTTCCCGAGGGCATTCAAATACCGGCATGGTTCTGTAGATATCTCGAGACTACGGCACCCACCGAAGATCAAGGAAATGCCCCCTCCCCCAGCTGCAGCCGTTGTTCCTACACCTCCTCAAGTAGATAACTTCTCTAAGATATGCAAATACTTCTGCGCCATGGGAGAAAAACCATTCCGTGGGGCCGAAAGCTTCACGAAATTGGCTACGAGAGACGGAAAACTTGTTTGGACTTTTTTAAGGTCCACGACTGAAGAAAAATTCAACTGGTTGCATGGAAACTTAAAGATGAGGCTTCCTATTGGCGGTAAGTAACACAAGCTGGACAACCAGTGCAGACATGAGTTGACTTCACGCAAAGGTTTGAGGTGAAATTCTTATCTCAAGTAGAGGAGGGACTGCAATTGGAAAGGTTCTTGGCTTTAAAACAGGAAGACATGCCGATTAAGGAATATATGAACAAGTTTAATTAACTAGCGAGGTTTGGACTAGAGTTGGCGAATACGCCCCAGAAGAAGGAGCCTAGATTTGCGAGAGGATTGAATGAACCTCTCCAAGGACTTGCTTTGTCTCACATACCGATGAGGACAACTTTTGAAAGGCTAGTTGATATGGTACTTATGCAAGAAGATAACAAGGGCGAAAAGAAAGAGACTAAGACCGAAGAAACTCAAGCTAAGAGTGAAAATCAGAAATGGTTCCCGGAAAAGGAAAACAAAAGCAACAAAAGAAAGGTGGAAAGCCTGACAAGGCTCAAATCAAAAAGGAGGTAAAGTGTCATGATTTTGGTGCTATGGGTTCTTTTTAAAAGACTGCAGAGAGACCAAGGGAGCTTGCTTTAATTATGGGAAGATGGAACACTTCGCCAAGAAATGCCCTAACAAGCAAGGGCAAGGAACTTTTGGACAAGTGCATGCTTTTGAAGCAAGTAGACCTGATCGAGATAGTAAAGTCACTGTTGAAGGTTTGATGTCCCTTTTTGACTACACTATTCGAACTTTGTCTGATTTTGGTGCTTCACACTCATTTATATCCAGTTCTTTAGTAGATAGTCCGCACCTAAATACTAGTATAGTCTCTGAACCCGTAATAGTCTCAAACCCCATAGGAGGATCGAATCATTTACCCATGATGTGTATGGGTTTGAGAATTTCAATCTTGCGCGTTAATGTGACGCATATGTACTGGGCTTTATGGGCTATGGTTTGATTCTAGGCATGGATTGGCTAGCCATGTATGGTGTCATCCTTGATTGCGAAAAGAGAGTGGCTAGACTTCTTTCCATTCATGGTAAGACTCTCGAAATTTCCTATGACCCACGGCGGTCAATGATGCTCAGTTTTCTAGAATCCCTTAATACTTCCGTTGATGACTTGCGGTCTGTGCCCGTAGTTAGAGACAACTTGGATGTGATTGAGGAGGTTAAGGGACTACCTCCAAAGCGTGAGATAGACTTCTGGATTTACTTAGTAGAGAATGCGAAGCCAGTTGCTCTACTAGTTCTCCACATGGCTCTTAGGAAAAGGAGGTAGCTCAGTAAGCAAGTAGGGAAGCTATTCGAGAAATGTTTTATTAGGCAAAGTATTTCATAATGGGGAGCTCTAATCCTCTTCGCAACTAAGGCATATGGCTCACTTCGTCTATGTATGGATTATAGGGAGCTGAATAAGCTCACTAAAAAGAATATGCACCAGCTACCGAGAATTGAAGACCTGTTTGGTCAGCTGGTTGGTGCATCAGTTTTCTCGTAGATTGATCTGGCCATGGAGTTTCATCAGTTGAGAATGGCAGAGGACAACATTCAGAAATCCAGATAGCTTCGAATAGTCGGTTATGCCTTTTGGGCTAACCAATGCACCTTCCTATTTTGTGGACTTGATGAGTAGGGTGTTTAGGGAGTTTTTGAACAAGTTTGTGGTGGTCTTTGTGGATGACATCCTAATCTTCTCAAGGAACGAAGAGGAGCATGCCCAACACTTAGGGAAGGTTCTACGCACCCTCAGGTCACATCAACTCAAGAAGAAGTTTTCTAAATGTCACTTCTGGAGAAAGGAAGTAAGGTTCCTAGGGCATGTGGTTTCCAAGGATGGGATAGCAGTGAAACCCATGAAAGTCGTTGTAGTTCAAGATTGGAGGGCTCCAAAGAATGAAATAGAGGTGAGAAGTTTCCTAAGATTGGCGGGATACTATAGAAAAGTTATCTAGGTTTTTGCAAGAGTATCATCCCTTCTTACCCGACTAACGAAAAAGAACTTGGCTTTTTCATGGAGCGTTGATTGTGAGGATGCTTTTCAGAGGTAAAATAGGGCTTTGAAAACAGCCCCAATTCTGACTCTCCAATACGGAAGAAAAATGTTTATGGTTTACACCAATGCTTATGGCACAAGGCTTGGTGCCGTCTTGATGCAAGAGGGAAGGGTAGTGTGCTATGGAAGCAGGCAGTTGAGGGTTCATGAAAAGAACTACCCAACCAATGATCTAGAGTTGGCTGCTATAGTGTTTGCATTGAAGTCTGTCGGTGCTATTTAATTGGAGAAAAATTTGAGTTGTATACGGACCATAAGTCCCTCAAGTACTTGTTCTCGCAGAAGGATCTCAACCTATGGCAGCAGTGATGGATGGAGTTACTAGCGTCCTACGACTTTGAGATACTTATACTCCAGGAGAGGGTAATGCGGTGGTGGACGCACTAAGTGGGTAGAGGATTACTCTGAGTCCTCTATTCTAGAAAGGCAGATCTTGGAGTACATCTCAACTTTTGAATTTAAGCCTTATACGAATTTGACAGTTGGATTGTTAGCCTCTTTAGAGGTAATACCTACTCTATTGGAGCGAATTGGATTTATGCAAAAGGAAGACCCGCAAATTTCAGACTTTTTGGACAGGCTTGATAGAGGAGAGACTTCTAGTCACCTTGCAAGATATACTGTGAATGATAAGGGGTGGCTAAGACGCGATGGAAGGCTTTGTGTCCCTAAGATTGGGAAATTTCTTAAGGCACTACTTGAGAAAGCTCGTCATTCTCGGATGACTATCCATCCGGGAGACGGCAAAAAGTATCGAGACACGAAGACGGTCTTCTTTTGGGTTAGCATGGAGAAGGATGTGGCGGGGTTTATAGTTTGATGCATGACATGCCAAAGAGTAAAGGATGAAGAAAAGAAACCTGGTGGATTGCTTCAGCCCTTGGATATCCTACAATGAAGTGCGAGAGTGTCTTTATGGATTACCATGATCAAGGAAGGGCAATATGAGCATTTGGGTGATAGTGGATAGACATACAAAGAGCACTCATTTTATTCCTATGAAGAGCAAGAGGGCGACGTATTGGCTGGCATCAGTTTATCTCTGAGAGATAATTCGATTACATAGGGTACCTTCCAGTATAGTGAGTGACCATGATCCATCTTTACTAGAGAGTTTTGGAAGAGCTTGCAAGAAGCATTAGGTACACACCTACATTTAAGCACAACGTACCACCCTCAGACAGATGGACAAACAGAGAGGGTGAATAGAATTCTTGAGGATCTTCTAAGACTGTATATCCTAGACTTTAGAGGGACTTGGAAAGAGCATCTTTCTTTGGTAAATTCGCTTACAACAACATTTACCAAGCAAGCATAGGCATGGCACACTTCGAAGCATTATATGGACGACCTTGTAGATCACCAACTTTTTTGTTGGAGTCTACCGACGGACTTCTGCTTGGGCAAGACATGATTCGAGATATCTATACGAAGATTGATCATCCGCCGAAGGATGAAAGCTGCTCAAGATAGACAGAAATCTTATGCTATTAAGAGGAGGACCAACTTGGAATTTGAAGCGGGAGATATGATCTTCATTAAAGTGTCACCACTAAGGAATGCAGTTCTCTTTGGTTTGGTAGGAAAGTTGGCGCCAAGATTTGTAAGACCTACCCCATAGTAGAGAGGATAGGACATATGACTTATAGGATTAAGCTACCAGATAGA
The DNA here is from genome assembly GCA_030737875.1 of Allium sativum. Taxonomy (NCBI): domain Eukaryota; kingdom Viridiplantae; phylum Streptophyta; class Magnoliopsida; order Asparagales; family Amaryllidaceae; genus Allium; species Allium sativum. Next base: position 199,360,066 of record CM060911.1, read on the forward strand.
CTAGCGGGCTTACATGATGTATTTCACGTTTCCCATTTGAGGAAATGTCTGCATGATACAATAGAGACAGTATAGCTGAGCACTTTTGAGGGTGTAGAAGTTGAGAAGAAAGCATCAATTAAACGAGTTCCTACCCATATCCTTGGATCAGAAATCTAGAAGTAAAAGGAAACAAAAAACCAATTTAGTTAAAGTGTAATGGGGATAAGACTGCGAAGATGCGAAAAGGGAACCCGAATGTAACAAACTAGAATTTTTGACCCTGAAAATCGACATAAAACACGATGTCAACAATTCAGACATCGGAAATACCTGATAATTAATAGAATGAATTTAGAGGGTGAGAAATAGAAAGAAAGAAAATTAGAATAGAAGAAGAAGAAGAAGAAGAACACAATAGAACATAATCAGAGTAACACGAATCTCATAGTGGATCGAATAAAATATATTATATAACGTAACTTTGAAAATACAACTTGTCACAGTATATACATACCACTATCACATAACATCACAGCGGAAATAAACTCTCTCTCTCTCTCTCTCTCTCTATATATATATATATATATATAGTGCTGAAGCCTCCTACCCAATCTCCTCCAAGTATATATGTAAAATCCCGACTACTTGACTGCTCGTTCAAATTTGGGCACCCAAGAGTTTAGGGAAAACAAACGAAATAAACTCTGGGTCGGTTATGGGACTGGTGTGAGTAAACTCCAACCATTGGTTTAACTATTCAGAATCCTTTTCAAAAGAAAGGATAATTGTAAGAACAATCCAAACATAAATACGGATGGTTTTTACCTTATGATAACTCAAAACATTTTTAAAAACAATATTATTCTGATACTATAATAGTGTACAAATACATGTAAATAGCAATCTAGCAGAATGCTTGCATTTCATGCCCCATATATATAATATACAATCAAAACCGTGGGCTCTTATTGGAGATTGGATTCCAACTATGACAAGGTATGGAACCACCTTCCAATCAGTGTACTGTAGAGAGGATACAATGGAGTTCAACAAGGACATCTTGCAACTCGGCCCACACATGACCGGCCATTCATTTCGCTTGAATGTTCCGAATATATTGTCACCTTATGGTTGGTATACCAACATAACCGTTCCCTGGAGATACAGAAGCAAAAAGAAGTAACAAATATGAATATTCTCTAGATGGTGACAATATACCCTAATTGGGTGTGATCACTTAGCCATGCTGCCTCATTTCCCGGTTGATGAGGATTGAGGTCATAACGTATCTTTTGGAACATCTGGCCACCATTCACTTTGAATGCCACATCGTCGTACCCTTCAAATCACAAACTGATTTCCCCAAATATAAAATGGGTATAAAGCTAAGAGAAACAAATTCCTCTGCCACCAACGTAAATACGTTTGAAGAAATCAATTTACGCGATCTAGTAGATATGCTTTGTCAGACATTCGTTCATACAAGTTGTCTTGGGACTGGACAAACCAAAGGCACTATTCTGTAAATCCATCTTAGGCAACTTCTACTTAGGACGGCCAGAACAGCCCTTGCATAAACTCCGTCTTTAATTATCTTCATCATATTTGATTCGCAATGCTAATGTCCATACGGAGTGGTTTTCAGATAATAAGCTTGATCCCGGTCTCTCCGTATTGACAACGGAAAATGGGTCAATACCATTAATAGTCGGTTGTTTAACTACCAAAGGAAAACATCCATATACACATCGATCCTATTTCCAAATGGAAACTTATCGATCAACAATCCATCAACACTAATTTAAATTAATTTATCAATAATTTATTCATTTCCCGATCTTAAATCACTTTACCTAAATATTTCTACAATTCGTTTTACCTCTCACAACTTCCGGAAAACATTTCCATATATTCATAATTCCTTGTTTCCCATATTTCAAAAATATACGTTATGAACATTGGAAAACATTTCCATATATTATTCACGCATCACTATCCTTTTATTTCCACCAGTCCCTAACCGTAAACTAGTAAGAGAACAATTCCCTGAATATCAATCCCGAAGGCCGAAACCAACATCAGATCGATACCCAGAAAGTTGCTCCACTTAACTAATCACCAGCCAGTTTCTAATTTCCTTAATCCCATTTCTTAAATTCATATCAAATTATTGCTTACGCATCTCTCGGATACAGTTTACGAATTCACTTCTTTAACGGTAATCATTTAATTATAACGATAAAGTTATAATCTCTGTTTATAAAACGTTTAGCTTCAAAATATAATTTTTATTCATTTATTTTAAATAAATAAATAAATAATAAGATAAATAAATAAATCTTGATAAAAATCGAAAAGTAAATATTACTTTCCTGAATTCAATATAAACGAATTTCAACGTATAACTCCTTTATGAACAATCTATATTTAATTAACGTTCTGAGCTTTGGTATATACTCACTTTTTCAGGTCAATTGGGTTTTTAAATTAACTTTTGAATCTATCAATTTTAGCATTTACCAATTTCCCTTTATCACCATTCCAATTTCCAAAATGTTTGCTTTTAAGCCATTATTCACTATAAAACATGAATATTATCTCTTTACAGATGTCCAACTCGATATATCAATTTAAATTTTGATTTTGATTTTTAAATAACATTGCGGGTTGTAATTCCAATTATTGAGTTATTAGATCAGCTCTTATTCGAAAATTCTGCTTACCAGTCAACTTCTTGTTAATTAATTATATATCAAAATCATAACTAAACCTCGATTTCATAATCAATCATAAATTACTAGTTTTAAATTAAATATTAGTTCTCTTATGAAATATATAATATAGAATTTCTATAAATAAATTATACTTAAAATGTTCGATAAAGCCAAATAAATCATTCTGGATTTATTTCCCTTCTATATTCTTTTCGAACAACGAAATAATTTCATTATTTCCTTTTGAAATGGTTTCCCATTTCCTTTTAAATAAATTCATTTCTTGAATTTATAATTTTCAAACTATTTAATAATAATTAGTTTGCTTCATTTGTAAATATCGTTTATAAATTTGAATCACTTGTTTTAATATAATTAAAACAAGTTATTATATTCTAGCCAAATCGAAATTTCAATTCTATTTTAAAAATAGAAATTTACCTTTCTATTTAAAACATCAAAATTGTTGAGAACAAGATTTTGATCGATGCCAACATATAAAGTTGCAATGAAGATCATTTCATAGAGACGAGGTTATATATATATATATATATATATACACACACATGCACATTGAGTCGTGTTAGAAATATGTTAAAATCTATCCTCAAAGTATAACACGAATGCTCATATCTTCGTTGCTGAAATATGTATATTTGAGGATTTGAAAAGTCATAGGAAAAGCCCAAACGGTCCAGGCTCCGACCGGGAAAGAGTGCAGAATGATCTAGATTGTGGACCGAGGTCCTCCGGTCCATAGCAATAAAACGGTCGACCGCCCAAAAAGAACCAGTCGACCGGTAAAATACCACCAGTTGACCGTTCATGTTCCTGTTTTGAAATAAACATTTCTCAGTTCAACCAGTCGACCGGTCGAAATTCACCAGTCGACCAGTCAATGTATTTTTGCACATAACGGTTATTTTTCTGGAAATTTTAATTTTAATTAAATTCAACCAGTTGACTGGTTATTTTTGACCGGTCGACCGTTTTCAAACAGCAAGCTTTTTCTGAAAGGTTGCTTCTATTTGTGAAGCGATTTCTATTCAATAATCAAAGGAAATGGACATAACTTTTTATTGAAACTCTTCATGAAGAATTACTACCTTTCTACTATTATATAAACAACTTCAAACTTGTTTTACAATCACGAAATCATTCTATATTCTCTCTAATTTCTTAATTGCATTTTCATACTCTTTGCAAAACAAAAGCTCTCCAAATTTAAATACTTGTTGAATCCTTGAATCAATTTAATATCATTTGATTCAATAAGCATCCTACTTCCTTAAATCTACGCATCCAAAGTATATACTCCAGGATTAGATTATTGGAAGATTGTACTCAAACTGTTGACTATCCGTGTTGAATCAAGAACACAAAGTAGAAGTCAAAACCATTGTATTAGTTGAAGTCCTATGTGTGATCAGGCACGTGTTGAAGTCCTCGTGTGATTAGAGGCGTGAAATCCCGTTCGGCTGCTCGGGTATTGTATACTTGTTCCTCCGGGTGAAGTGAGGAGATTGTTAGTGAAATTCTAGAAGGAAGTCTGGGACTGGACGTAGGACGGTGTTCCGCACCAGTATAAAAATCCCTGGTGCGATTTTTCTATTTTTACTATGTTTACTATCTTATATTTGTGATTAGCTCTCATTTCATACTTGAGAGTTATACACCATATTACACGATCCTGGTGTACTGTATTAGCACGTACACGCCTACACTACACTTTCATTTGGTATCAGAGCCTGGGGTTCTAGAGATTGTAACAACATCCTAGAACAAATGGCAATAAAGAAATCTAGCCTGGGAATTAGAAAATGGAAGAGCAATAAAACCGAATCAGGAGAGCAAGGGAACAAATGTCGCATGGCTAAAGTCAGATCACAATCGGTATGTACAGATTCTTTATATAAAAATCTTTTGTTAAACCATGAAAAATTATTGAAAGATTTTAAAACTTTGAGTAAACTCAATACAATCATTATAGCTAAGTCAAAAAATTGCGAGCAAGAAATTTCCAAATTAAAAGAAGAAAACAATTTTTTGGTAAAACAAGCCAAATGTTTTGAAAATACCTTAGAAGAACTTATTTCTCAAAAAGATTTCCTTCAAAAAGAAAATGAGCAACTAGAAGATAAAAACAATGTTCTTTTAAAGGAAATCGATCTTTTGCAAAATAGAAATAAATCATTAGAAGATTCTTTAAATAATCCTAGTTCTTTAATTTCGTCTCTTGAAAAAGAAAATGGAGCTTTAATTGAAAAGAATCTATAATTATTTCAAGAATGTGAGTTTTTAAAGGTGAATAATAATATTTTGCAAAATAAAATTTCTGACACAAAAGAAAATTTTGAAAAAATACAATCTTCTTTAATTAATTCAGGATCTCAAATTTGTGGTCTCAAAACTGAGAATGTTTTAAAAAGGAAGAACTCTGAATTAAATAAGGAAATTGATAATTTTCAAAATAAAAAAATTTCTTTTGTCACTCGCGATTTCGGAATTAGATTCGATAAATGTACAAATAAGTTCATGATATTTAACAAACATGATTTTATCTAGATCTCGACATTTACATGATAAAAGTGGTTTAGGATATAATAGAACCAATCGTAGAAATAGTACTAGATATGCTTTAATGTACAATAAGAATATCATTGCTAGTACTAATACATATCCAAGACCCAATTATTATATAAATTCGAATACTTCTACGACTAGCGATATTTATAATAAATCTAGAAGTATGAAAAGGAATATCAATAGAGATTACTTAAGTATTTGGGCTCCTGTAAGTTGGAAAAATAGAGAAAAATATGTCGATGATTATTTTGATTCTGTAGTTAATAATGAAAATTTTATCTTTAAAGGTTCCATTAAACCCTCTTGGGTATGGTTACCTTCCATCTAACCCATGGACCCAAACAAAGCAAGTGGGTACCAAAAGTATATATGTCATATTTTTCGCAGGTACATCACAACAAAAAGAAGGCTATTCGGTATCTCTAAATATCTTTGAAAACTTAGCTTATCAAAAAGCACAATATCTCCTAAAGGTGCTGTTAGCTCACTTTGTGAACTGGACAACACAAAGTCAAGATATGAAATATTGAAGAACTTGAAAAACTCTGAAGCGGGTCGGATCGGAGCAGGATAGCGGTTCGGATAGGGTAAAGTCTGCTGTTCGGATCGGTGAACTAATACTCTCGGAGTTAAAGAAGCACAACTATTCGGGTCGGAGGAGAATCTACTTCCAATCGGATCGGAAAGCCACCCAATTGCTACAGAGATAGGTCGGAGCGGAGCGGAGCAGAATAAAGAGAAGAGAGAATTGTTTCCAAGTCAATCCGGGTCGGATCGGATATCCCGATCCGAACCCCTTGTACATGTCCCTCCGACCCGAACCCATTTTCCATATCATTCCCCTGCATAAGCGCCTGGATATCCGGATCGGCTATGACCAGTTCCTGCCCACAACGTCCATTACTCTGATGCGTTGTCAACATAGAAATGCATCCGAACCCGAGGCTGATGGGATGGATGACACGTGGCTCCGATCCGGATCGGGTTCTGAGCTAATTCACACCTATAAATGCCCCGTCTGAAGACAAAGAAAGGGATCTTTTTTCTGGCACTTGGAGAATCCAACCACCTTCATAACCCGAATTCCAGCACTCCCGGAGAATCCAAATCTTCTTTCATTATTTGTTATTAGTCAATTGAGTGATTGTAAGTGAGTTGTGAGAGAAATCAAGTGAATATTTCATTGTATTTGCAACTGAATCATTGAAAATAGTGAAAGATAAGTGGACGTAGGCATTTCTTCGCCGAACCACTATAAATCCTGTGTGTTCATTTTCATCTTTATCTCCTTTCATTTGCTTTTAATCAATTTGGGTGTTAGAACCACTTTTTGGTCTAACATTTTGGTGCTTTCACTGAGAACTCATCTAAATCCTTTGTTTTTCGGGATTATCGTTCTACTTTTTGGACCGTTGAGTTCAAAGAAGTTAATCCTCAAATCTCAACGCCCTTGGATATTTGTTGAAGTGATTGTCGAAGAATTATGAACAAAGGAAAAGGCAAAGAAATTCAATCTGTTCGAGGAAATGGAGCTGGCGAAGATCAGCAAAATACGGTTGTGACAAGGTCTCGTGGACAGAGTTCAGCAGCAGGACGAACCGATGCAAGAAACCCGAACCGCCATCATGGGGAGAGCTCCGATCCGATCCGGGTAGGAGATTCTGAAGCAGTGCATTCCCCCAACCTGAACCGACCCGAGCAGCTTGCCACGTACCGACCCGACCAGGCTCCCCAGCTCCGAACCGACCCGACCTCCCATCTCCGATCCGATCCGACTCTTGGTGATGTTGGAACTTCTACTCGAGTCCCTGCAAATGCTCCGATTCCAGCCGCCAGGGTCAATGATCAAGTCAATCCATCTACGCCCATTACTCAAGGAGATTTCTCGCGCCTACTTGATATGCTTGAAAGTACAAGGGAGGCTATGAAAGTTCACGAGCGCACTAATCTCATGATGCAGGAGAATATGAGGCTCATGAGAAGGGAGATTAGCGAACTCCGTCGACAGAGAACTCCATCACCAGTTCGTCACACACCAGTGGATCAGTCTTCATCTTCCGAGGAAGAGCGGCCCTGTGAGCGAAGGCCGCTCGAACGACCTCAGAATGTGGAGCAGCTGACATTTGGATCTTTGGGATCTCGTGAGGATATTGCACGAGCACTAGGAAACAATGACCCCACTCGGGGGCAAAGGCTCCAGTCCCCTCCTCCCGAGATCGACCGGGAGCGCAGGGAACGGAATAGAGCAGAAGCAGCTCGAAGAAGAAGGGCATCTCCTGAACAAGAGCCCAGAAGGAACTCGGATACTAGGGCCAGGGAACCTGGGCGGCCCCTAACTAATGCTGATGTACAGGCAATGGTTCGCCAGATCATGTCCGAGAGCCGGAACTATACAAATGAAGATTATGGCATTGAGCGAAGCCATACTCCTTTCACTGACGATATCCTCGACTTCCAGTTCCCCCGGCGCTTTAACTTGCCACAGATGGACAAGTACAACGGAAGGACTGATCCGGGACAGCATTTGATGCGATACTCGTGGCTCATGAATGCTGCTGCTGCCCCTGATGAAGTGAAGTGCAAAGCATTCCCAATCTATTTAGAAGATGTGGCGCTGTTCTGGTTTACCCGACTTCCTCCTCGTTCGATTTCGAATTACAGGGAACTGAGCGAACGTTTTATGAACCAGTTCCGACTCAATGCTCGAAAGTCCAAAAGTGTTATTGAATTATCGAGAATCAAGCAGGCACCAGGAGAGTCTTTGAGGGCATATCTTGACCGTTTTAACCTAGTTGTGACTGAAGTTAGTGACCTGCATGAGCCCACCATTCTGATGGCATTAAAGGAAGGAGTCGATCCTGAATCTGAGTTCGGGGATTACCTTTCTGGGAAGACACCCTCCACAAGAGAGATATTCTATGAAAAAGCCGATATTTATTTAAGGCGAGAGGAGGCCAGGGCAAACCGAAAAAGAAAGTCTGAGGCGGCTTCAAAAGAAAATGTGCAGAGTAATATCGCCATGAAGCAGTCTGGGGAAAGTTCTGGCAAGGTTGAAGTAAATGTAGGAAACAAGGGTGGAAACAACAATGCTGGAAGCGGGGGTAACAACAACAATAACCGTAATCCGAACGGTAACAGAAGAAACAGAAATAGGGGAAGTGATCCTAACAAAAGACCCCGATTCCAGACCTACAAGAATTATACACCATTGAACGACACCCTGGAAAATATTTACCTGGATACGTACAATGTGTTGCAGTACAAAAGACCGCCACCTCGTGATTCGACCGAGAAAGAAATGGCGACAGGGAAATTTTGTTTGTTTCATGGAACTCATGGGCATTCAACCAATGAATGTCGGCATTTGAGGGATGTGATTGAGAAGCTGCTGCGTGAAGGGAAGTTGGATGAATACAAGGTTGCCCCGAGGGACAGGGGGCAAGGAGAGCAGGCTCCAAAATAGATTCTACCTGCTCCCAAGCCTACAGCGCAGCAGAAAGGTAAAGGAATTGTTATCAACTCCATAGTGGGCGGACCTCACCCGGCAATCCGAAGTTTCAGATCAATGGATCAATATGTAAACGCTGCCAAGCACCTAGAGGTGAATGAAGGTGATGATTTGGAAGATATCACCCCCATAAAACAACAGAAGACCATGTTTGACGACGTGGTATTCCGCAGCCGAGATAATACTGGGATCCAATCACCCACTGATGATCCATTGGTTATTACTACCACCATTGGGCCGGCCTTGGTTCATAAGGTATTAGTAGACAACGGAAGTTCCGTCAATATTTTGTTTAAAAAGTCATTTGATCAGATGAAGCTGGAATCTGAAGATTTGAAGCCATGTGAAGGATGGATCAGAGGCTTCAACGGGGCGTCAACAGCTCCCATGGGATACATAGAATTGCCTGTGACCTTGGGGCAAGGAGAACGCAGAAGAGTGCGGATGCTTCAGTTCGTAGTATTGGACGTAGACTCGCCTTATAATGCATTTTTGGGGAGGCCTGCCCTTGCTGAATTCAGAGTTTGTATCGCCCCCTGGTGTTTATTGCTTAAGTTCCCAACCGAAGCCGGAACTGGAGTAATGAGAGGGGATCAAGTTTCCGGACGGGCCTGCTATGTGGCCGAACTAAAGATGTTAATGAAAGGACTTAACATTGAGAGTAAAGATGCCTCGCCTCCCCCAAAGGGGGGTTCGGCATAGCAATTAGAGAAATCGACCCCGAAGGAGTTGCCCAAAGGAACGCCTGAGGACCTGGATCCCAGAAAAGACGAGGAACCAGAGACTAGAAATGCAACTCCTAATGAAGCGACAGTGGAAATTCCCATTGATGAAACTGATCCGACAAAAGTTTTGAAGTTTGGTTCTCAATTGGACCCATGTCGAGCCAAAGAACTAACGGACTTCTTGAAGGCAAACTTGGACGTGTTTGCCTGGACCCATGCTGACATGTGTGGGATATCGCCATCCATTATAAGTCACAAATTAAATGTAAACCCGAAACATCCGCCTGTGAAGCAAAAGAGACGTATGCTGGGCCCAGAGAGGTCGGCTGCTCTCAAAGAGGAAGTGGAGAAGCTGAAGCAGAACGGATTTATTCGAGATTCGACATATCCCGACTGGATATCGAATCCCGTCTTGGTAAAGAAGCCGAATGGAAAGTGGTGGACTTGCATTGATTTTTCTGATTTGAACAAAGCTTGCCCAAAAGATAGTTTCTCACTTCCCAGGATTGACCAGCTTGTAGATTCGACAGCAGGTCATGAACTTCTCTCTTTCATGGACGCATATTCTGGGTACAACCAAATTCCTATGCACGTGCCAGACCAAGAACATACGAGCTTCATTACGAATTTGGGATTATATTGTTATGTTGTAATGCCATTCGGATTGAAAAACACTGGAGCTACTTATCAGCGCTTGGTGAACAGAATGTTTTATAATCAAATAGGAAAGACTATGGAAGTTTATGTGGATGATATGCTTGTCAAATCGAAATAGTCCTCCAGCCATACGCAAGACTTGGCGGAAATGTTTGGTATCCTGCGAAAGTATCGGATGAAATTGAATCCTCTGAAATGCTCATTTGGAGTGGCATCGGGAAAGTTCCTTGGCTTCATTGTGAGCTCCCGAGGAATTGAAATCAACCCTAGCCAGATAGCAGCGATTAGAAATATTGAAGAGCCGAGGAGAATTAAAGACGTCCAAAGTCTTGCAGGGAAAGTAGCGGCGCTGAGTAGATTCATCTCCAAAGCCACAGACAAATGCATTCCGTTTTTTGATCTAATTAAAAGGGGAAAGAAAAACATTGAGTGGACTCCGGACTGTGTTAAGGCCTTTCGAAATTTATTGGAACTGCTAGAGAAACCGCCGATTTTGTCAAAGCCAGTGGATCACGAAGAATTGTTTGTTTACTTGGCAGTCTCGGCTCACGCCGTTAGCACAGCCCTGGTTCGAGAAGAAGACAAAGTACAAAGGCCAGTGTATTATGTTAGCAAGAAATTAGCAGCGGCAGAGCGCAACTATCCAAAGATTGAGAAGCTCGCTTACAGCCTCCTAATCGCATCCCGAAAACTTCGTCACTATTTCCAAGCTCATCCAATAACCATATACACCGACCAGCCCTTGAGGCAGGTGCTGCAGAGACCCGAAGCATCGGGAAGGTTGATCAAATGGAATATAGAATTAAGTCAGTTTGATTTGAATTTTCAACCACGAAAGTCGATCAGGGGGCAAGCTCTGACAGACTTTATTGCGGAGTTCACCATCCCAGAGGAGGAAGTAATCGATGACAGAGTGGTTAAGTCTGAGGATGAGTTAAAGATAGATCCGTGGAAACTATACACAGATGGAGCCAAGAACGACCGAAGGTCCGGAGCTGGAATCGTCTTAGTCACTCCCGAAGGACGGTCGTTATATTACGCCCTGCGATTAGAATTTTCGGCGACTAACAATGACTCTGAATATGAAGCCCTGATTGCCGGGCTGAAGCTTGCTAAAGACCTCGGAATAAAAACATTGGACATATTCTGTGACTCTAAAATCGTTGTTTGCCAAGTGCGAGAGGAATTTGTGGCTCGGGGGCCTCGACTTATCGCTTACCTCAAGAAAGTGAGAGAGCTATTGAGTAGCTTGGAGCGGTACAACATAACACATATCCCAAGAGCTGAAAACCAGAAGGCAGATAGGCTGGCAAAGCTGGCTAGTTCCGACAATCCAGAAGAGAATGAAATAATTCCAATTGAAACGTTGGAATCGCCAAGCTTTGAGTCAATGGAAATTGAGTTCGCTTTTGAAGCGGAACCGGAGAAGGAGTCGTGGATGACCCCAATTAAGAACTTCCTTAAGGATGGAACACTCCCGTCAAAGAAGAGTGAAAGAAGGGCTATAATTCGCAAGGCTACCAGATATGTCATACAAGATGACACTCTTTATAGGCAGGGATTTTCTATGCCCCTGTTACGATGTATAGCACACGACGACATCAAGCGTGTACTAAGAGAAGTACACGAAGGTGAGTGTGGAGATCATACAGGAGGTCAGACTTTAGCAAAGAAGATATTGCGATACGGATACTTCTGGCCTACAATTAATAAAGACGCAGCTGATTATTCACGATGCTATGATAAGTGCCAGAGATTCGCCAAAATCCCCAGAGCACCGTCAACCCAACTTAAATCAATAGTGAGTCCTTGGCCATTTGCCACGTGGGGAATTGATATCATTGGAGTTTTACCGATTGCTAAAGGAGGAGCTAAATATGCAATAGTGGCCGTGGACTATTTTACGAAGTGGGTGGAAGCTGAGCCCTTGACCAAGATCACGGCAAGAAAGGTGAAAAGTTTTGTGGTCAGAAATATTATATGCCGATTCGGGATCCCAAGGACGATTATAACTGACAACGGAACCCAATTTGATAGTACGGAATTCAGAAATTTCTGCCAGAAGTATAAGATTGACAAGCGATATACTGCAGTTGCCTATCCGCAGTCGAACGGGCAAGTAGAGGCAATAAACAAAGTAATAAAATCCATCCTCAAGAAATGGTTAGAGCGTGCAAAGGCAAAATGGGTTGACGAATTGCCCCTAGCTTTGTGGGCATATCGAACAACATTTAAGACGGCCACCGGTCATACCCCTTTCTCTCTCTCTCCTTTGGCTCAGAAGCAGTAATTCCGGTTGAACTGGAAGTTCCTTCCCACAGGGTGACATATTATGACCCGATGACGAATCTGGCGCTCTTAATTGAGTCTCTTGATGAAGTCGAAGAAAAAAGGGATGAAGCGGATTTGCGTGCGGCAAGACATCGACGTCAGATGGCACGCTATTACGACAAAAAAGTTCGCCTCAGGACTTTTGAACCAGGAGATTTGGTGCTAAAGAGAGTCTTTCCATCCCTTCCTCACCTCGGTCCAAAGTGGGAAGGACCCTTTGTCATCCAACGGAAACTTGAAAAAGGAACCTTCGAGTTAACGACCGTAGATGGCGAAGAAGTCCCTAGAGCATGGGATGCCCAACACTTAATGCGATATTTGGATTAGAAATGTTGTACTCTTTGTTATTTTTCTTATGAACTCTGTAATGAGGCACGACTTGCCTTGGGAAAATCTGACGATATGAATAAAGGACTATAAAGTGGATGTAGGCTACGACTTAGCCGAACCACTATAAAAATATTGTGTGTTATTTACCTTTATGCATTACATATATATATTCTTCGATTATTCTGTTGTGATTATAGAATACAGGATGACTCAAAACCTGAAAAGGTTGAAGATAGTTTAGATATAAGAAGAAGCACAACGACTATTTGTGCGGCAAGACATAAAAGAATGAGAAAACGACATTCTTAACTCTAACTCTCCAGAGAGAGAGAGTATAAAAGCGTCCCCGACTGAGCGCTGAAAAAGAAATTCTTCCCCTAACTCTAACTCTCCAGAAAGAGAGAGAGAGTATAAAAGCGTCTCCGACTGAGCGCTGAAAAAGAAATTCTTCCCCTAACTCTAACTCTCCAGAGAGAGAGAGAGTATAAAAGCGTCTCCGACTGAGCGCTGAGAAAGAAATCTTTCCCCGCTGAAAGACCGGGGAATGAATAGATTGCTGAGCTCGAATTCTAACTCTCAAGAGAAAGAGAGAGAGTATAAAAGAAATGCCAGAAAAAACGACAGGTACTGACGACACAGGAAATGCTATCCCGTCAGAAAATCAGGAGCATTCAGATTGCTTGATAAAGCATTAGATAATTTGAGGGAATTGACTAGGGGCATATATGTATACACATATTTCCTCCCTCCGTAACCTCATTTCGTAATTATAGTAAGACATGCATTTTTACATAAGTGCAGAACTACTGACGAACAGACATTGCAGAAAATGAGTTATTTTTTATTTACAAATGAATGAATTTGTACAGGAGAATAGCTAAAAAAGAAAGCGCAGGAGCCGCACTTGTAGCAGCAATTGTTGGTTCATTAAATGCTAAAACAATACAAGGCAATCCACTATTTCGATTTCGAGTGAGCCTTGGACTTCTTGGCGGCTTTCTCCGCATCCTTTGCTTCTTTCTCAACCTCTGTCAAGATTCGTTTTGATTTCTTCTTTCCTGAAGATGCAGTGCTGGAGCCAGTAGACTTCTTCCCGGAGGGCGGAGCGCTGGAATCAAGAGAAGATTTTTTAGCGAGTTCCTCTGTAATAGATCTAGTTGAGAGCTTAACAACTAACCTTGATCCCGCATCCACAACTGCGAGGGGCTTGAGGGCTTCGGGATCTAGTTCTTCGGCTTTTAATTGCAAGCGTTTGTCTTGATCAGCTTTCATTGCAGCCAGGGTAACATCATCAGCATTTTTTGACTCCCCGACTATAGCAACTTCTGGTTCCTCTTCATGGCCCCCGTCACCGCCATCATCCTTTAAAGCTGCTATCATCTCTTCATCATGGGGAGTGGCGACCTTAGTTGGCTCACTTCCCTCTCCCAAGTCTATAGAAGCAGCCTTGTCCTCCCCTCTTTTGGCCTTTTCTGCGGGCTTTGTCCCGGCGGTGGCTCCCTGAGTCACATCTGTCTTTTCGGATGGCTCAACACCTACAGAATGAGAAGCAACAGTTATCAACTCAGGCGAAAACAATGGGTTTTTCATCGATTGCTCAATCACGTGGCGAATGGTAGAAATAGCCTTGACAAATTGAGGAGAAAAGGTAGGGATACCTTCCGAAGACTTCTCGGCAGGGGTGACTACTACCTCTGATGTTGTTTCAGGAATAAGGGATAGCAGAGTTGTTCGGGGAATTCCCGGATTTTCAGGATCATACCCCTCTACTTCAGAAGTCGCAGGGGCAGAAGAAGAGGAACCAGCTTCGAGAGCATTCTTCTGTTTAGACTTCCGTCTCTCTTCTTCCATGGCCTCAGCAATGAGGCGGCGCCCTTCGGCTAGGCGCTTCGGTTCATCATCCCTCAAGTATTTTTCCATTAGCTTATCCTCATCGATAGAATCGACTTTGAGCTCCTCTTTTTCCCACTCAACAATCTGATTCCATACTTGAGCCAGAGTGGATGGATAATCCTCGATCCAAGAAATGTTTCGGCGACGGATGATATGTGCGAAGAATTCGATCATTAATTCGCCAAAACCCTGAATATCAGCTTCCGCCTCAGATAATTGTTTGCGGGCTTCCTCCGCAGATTGGATAGCACACTCAACATTGCCCTCAGCCAGGGCAGCTCTGTTCTCTGCCTCCAATAGCTTTGAAGCCAAGTCAGCATTCTTCTTTTCTAGTTCAGCACTCCTCTTTGCTAACTCGGCATTTTTCCGCTCGAGGTTAGCATAAGCAAGGCGTGTCTTAGCAGCTTCTGACTTAGCCTCATCAGCTTGCTTTTTTAACTCAGAGCGCTCTTGAGTGTGAGATTCGAGCAAGTCATGATAACGTTTTTGCATGTCCTCAAATTGTTGTTTGAAGTTAGAAGCGTCCCTTTGAGCGACAACTAGCTGAGCTTGAGTGTCTTCCAAATCTTTTCCTAGAGCTTTTAAAGCCTTGGCATCCTCCTCCGTGGTCTTTTGCATTGAATCAGTATTCGTGATTAGAGTGCAGATAATTCTGGAAAGATTGCGTGAATATTTAAACATCTCAGTATATTGTTTTTCAACCGCATCTATCTTTGCTTTGGCCTCATCTGCCCACTTAGAAGAAATAGGTTCAAGGGCAGGTAAGAAAGTCAAAGTCTCGAAGTAGTGTTCGGGAAATTGCTCCTTCAAGTATGCCCGCTTTATTGCAGTCTCCGCCTCTAGTGGGGGAGGAGCGGGGATTGTCAATTCGTTGTCCCTGTGTGAGGAGGATTCGGTAGTTTCTTTGTCTGTCCTAGGTCGTTTAGTATCAGGGACCTTGTGCTTACTCCGAGACCTGGTTTCTTTCGGAGGACTTCTCTCTCTACTGCGCTTTTCATGGGAAGAAGTGGAGTCTTTAGATTGTGGTCTGTCCTCTTCCCTTCGGCTTTGATAACCCTTGTATTTCTCTTGTTCCGGCCGAACTGGTGAACGAGAACGTGAGGGTCGAGAACGATAGGGATCATAAGGCCTTCTCTCATCCCTGCCCTGATCATCACGACGATCATACTCGACATCCTGAGGAGGATTGGACATGCTGCGGCGAAGCTTCCTGATATCATAGTAGGATCGAGACATCGTACCTGCACGATAAGACAAACGAAATTTAGAATCAATGGATTCATGGAGAAAGAGGTGCAATGAATGCTAATGCCGTTGTATAAAGTGTATCCTAAGTGGTGTGTTTCCCCCCAACCAACCTGAGTCTGAAGCTAGACTAGTACGGGCAGGCTCCTTGGCCTTAGCGGGAGTGGTCTCTTCAGAAGAGGTGAAGACTAAAGGATCCTTCCTGAAATCCTCTGAAGTGTATATAGTTTCAGGTAAGGGGAGATCCCCCAAACCCTGAAATATTTGGTCATCAGTACTAGGGATATCCCCCTCGGAAGCATTAAGTGGCGACTCTTGGGAAGATGTTGACTTTTCCAGAGAAGTAGCCTCCTCGGGGGCAGTATATCCTTCACGATGCTTTTCGGCCAGATTAGCCAATTCGTCATCTTGTGTAGAAGATGGAGAAGGTGAAGTTTGAAGAGGCGCTGTAGGAACTCCTGAGCCTTCTCCTGTCTCTGGGACTACCTCCACTGGAGGAATGTATGCATATGGAGCCGTCCCATGACCGATGCTACGAAAAACGGATATTAGCCCATGAAAGTGAAGGTATTCGTCTTTAAGGACTTCGTCGATAGTCAAGAATTTCTGATCGCCATTAAGAAGTTGGTGCATCCGGTCAAAGAACACCTGATCTGATATCTGTTTGGGATTGTCGACTGCAAACAAAAAGGAAAACAAGTTAAGGTGATGATTCAAGTGTATAGAGCCCGGATTTAGAAAATCAGTGCTTTACTTGATTTTGTCCACCTCCTGGCGCATCCAGGCTGTCGCTTCACGTAGAACCATTCTAGTCTGGAATCTCTAGCTTTACTGCTGAATGGTGCTGAGATTATCTTCCTTTTTGGAACTGACTCAAAGTAGCAGAAAGATGGAGTCTCTCGAGTCCGATGCTTGAAATTATAGAAGAAGTGAACGTCATCGAACGTGAGCTCTATGCCTAAGACTTCACGATATGCTATGTACAAAGTGTGCAAGTAGGCATATGAATTGGGATGCAGCTGCATGGGGGCAATCCACATTTGTCTTAAAAAGTCAACGATGAAGGGAGAGAATGGAGGAATAGCGCCGACCATGCACATCAATCGAGTGACCGCCATATATCCTTCTGGAGGGTTGTGGGGACGGTCAGAGCGTGAAGGCACTAGAGTGTCCCTTTTCATTATCCCGTACTTTAAGCAAATTCGGACAAGTCGATCGTTGTCGATTGTTGATTCAACGGAATCTGGAGGTGATTCCAATATAACGGCCGATTCAAATTCATCAGGGGCTCGATCGTCACCAATCCCTCCTTCCTCCTCAAAACCCAGAGAAACTTCATTCTCTGAAGACACCTCGTTGCTTTCCCGATTTCCAACCCCGTAGTCTGGACCCTCACTGTCCCATTCTGGATCCGATGGAGAAGATATATCCTCGAGAGTGATTTTGTTAGAGGTTTCCGGGGCTTCTTTCCTCTCAGCTAGTCTGGAAGAGCGTCTGGGTCTCATGGTCATAGAACTATTGAAGAAGCAATAGCACGAATTAGAGTAAATTAGCCCGTACCCCCCTGTGCATGTGCGTGAACTAAAATGTGTGCAGTGAATGTGAGAAATGCAAAGTAAAGATGCAACAATGTAAGGCGAAACTTTGAAGAGAAAGTGATGGTCAGAGTAGTTCTTAATGTTCATTTATGTCCGCAAGGCACTATCCTAACTGTTCATGAAGTTGGAAGTAATATCTAGCATTGTTTTAAATAGTTGGACGAAATTTTGTGCTTTAGATTGAGTGGTTCTCGGTTCGGTTCGGGCAGGCATCATAGGATCGGACAGAAGAAAAGTTGTGCGCTGGATGAAAGGTCATGTTCAACCGGATCGGCTTGGAGACATGTAATAGGAACAGATCGGATGAGTTTGAATACCGACGCCCCCTATTTATCTGTTTTCACCCTCCGATCCGATCCGATAGGCTATCCCTTGTTTTCCATTTCCACTCTTCCGACCCGAGCCGGAAAGATAAAACTTTGCTCTCCTCCTCCATCTTCCATGTTTCCTCGCCCGAACTGATTTCTCATGTCTTTCATCTTCTTCTTCTTCCTCAATCACCTCCGAACCCAATCCCATATAACCAGCTCCAATTAGGAGCAAGCGTACGCCTTCTTCAACCTATCAACGCCTCGAGGTGGTAGCAGAGATATCAGCGACGGTGGTAGAGGAGGGGATGGCCGTGTCATTGAGATTGAACCGTAAATATGCTCAAATCATTCATATTAAACCGCAAATTACAACTGAAATCAGTTAAAGAGAAGCTTAATTGAAGTTATGACCTACCGATATAATTGATTTAAGGATGCGAAAAGGAGTTTTGATTTTCTTTTTGGGAAGTTAGGGTTTTCGTTTTTCCTTTGGAGTAATTCCTGGAAGAAAAGCGAAAATAAAAGAAAAAGAAGAAAGAAAGAAGGAGATGGGGGCAGAGTATCTATACAGGAGGGAGGTGGCTACTCGTATTCCCCTCCTATTTTTCCGCTCGGTCCGGAGTATGAGCCCAACAGCCCACACCTTCTGGCCCATTGACGCAGTACAAAGCAAAACAGGAAGAAGAGGCACCCAGGTCGCACTCCGAACCGAAGTAGGATTCACGTGTTGACTTGGCATCTGAATCAAATAGAATTCAAATGAAAAATAAAAGAAGAGTATACCTGAGAGAAACACTGTATGTCGAGAAGAACTTCTGGATTTGACTCAAAAACAAAGAAAGTTGTTCGCAAATTCTACGACCTATATGTAAGCAACAAAAGACATGATTTTATGAAGCAATGCATCTCTACAAACGAACAGAAGTGACTTTCTGACTATTCAGATTCAAGAACCAATATTCGGGCAACATCAAAGCACGCTTCGTTTTCAACAGAAGCATCCTTTGAGGGGGAAAAATGTTAGCTCACTTTGTGAACTGGACAACACAAAGTCAAGATATGAAATATTGAAGAACTTGAAAAACTCTGAAGCGGGTCGGATCGGAGCAGGATAGCGGTTCAGATAGGGTAAAGTCTGCTGTTCGGATCGGTGAACTAATACTCTCGGAGTTAAAGAAGCACAGCTATTCGGGTCGGAGGGGAATCTACTTCCAGTCGGATCGGAAAGCCACCCAATTGCTACAGAGATAGGTCGGAGCGGAGCAGACAAGAATAAAGAGAAGAGAGAATTGTTTCCAAGTCAATCCGGGTCGGATCAGATATCCCGATCCGAACCCCTTATACATGTCCCTCCGACCCGAACCCATTTTCCATATCATTCCCCTGCATAAGCGCCTGGATATCCGGATCGGCTATGACCAGTTCCTGCCCACAACGTCCATTACTCTGATGCGTTGTCAACATAGAAATGCATCCGAACCCGAGGCTGATGGGATGGATGACACGTGGCTCCGATCCGGATCGGGTTCTGAGCTAATTCACACCTATAAATACCCCGTCTGAAGACAAAGAAAAGGATCTTTTTTCTGGCACTTGGAGAATCCAACCACCTTCATAACCCTAATTCCAGCACTCCCGGAGAATCCAAATCTTCTTTCATTATTTGTTTTTAGTCAATTGAGTGATTGTAAGTGAGTTGTGAGAGAAATCAAGTGAATATTTCATTGTATTTGCAACTGAATCATTGAAAATAGTGAAAGATAAGTGGACGTAGGCATTTCTTCGCCGAACCACTATAAATCCTGTGTGTTCATTTTCATCTTTATCTCATTTCATTTGCTTTTAATCAATTTGGGTGTTAGAACCACTTTTTGGTCTAACAGGTGCTATAATTATTTGTATTCTCTACTACTCTTGATTTCTGTGTTTATTATGGTATTTATTCTTTTTAATCGATGACAAAGGGGGAGAAATATTTTCTCTCATGTGATACATATCATTCATGTTACATATACTATTATCATTTAAAATTATGTGCTTAGCATGGTAATAGTATATGTGTGCTAACATTTGTTAATGCAGGAATCAAAAGGTAAGATTATTTATATTATGAGCTACAAATGTTGTAGAAATTCAGGGAGAGCTTTATATTCAGAGGGAGAAAATCCAAGGTGTTGTCATCAATCAAAAAGGGGGAGAATGTTGAGAACAAGATTCTGATCAATGCCAACATATAAAGTTGCAATAAAGATCATTCCATAGAGATAAGGTTTATATATATATATATATACACACACATTGAGTCGTGTTAGAAATATTTTAAAATCTATCCTTAAAGTATAACACGAATGCTCATATCTTCGTTGCTGAAATATGTATGTTTGAGGATTTGAAAAGTCACAGAAAAAGCCCAAACGGTCCAGGCTCCGACCGAGAAAGAGTGCAGAGTGATCTAGACTATGGACCGAGGTCCTCTGATCCATAGCAATAAAACGGTCGATCGCCCAAAAAGAACCAGTCGACCGGTAAAATACCACCAGTCGATCGTTCATGTTTCTTTTTGAAATAAACATTTCTCAGTTCGACCAGTAGACCAGTCGAAACTCACCAGTCGACCAGTCAATGTGTTTTTGCACATAACGGCTATTTTTCTGGAAATTTTAATTTTAATTAAATTCAACCAGTTGACTGGTGATTTTTGACATGTTGACTGTTTTCAAACAGCAAGCTTTTTCTGAAAGGTTGCTTCTATTTGTGAAGAATTTTCTATTCAATAATCAAAGGAATTGGACATAACTTTTTATAGAAACTCTTCATGAAGAATTACTACCTTTCTACTATTATATAAACAACTTCAAACTTGTTTTACAATCACGAAATTATTCTATATTCTCTCTAATTTCTGAATTGCATTTTCATACTCTTTGCAAAACAAAAGCTCTCCAAATTTAAATACTTGTTGAGTCCTTGAATCAATTTAATAACATTTGATTCGACAAGCATTCTACTTCCTTAAATCTACGCATTAAAAGTATATACTCGAGGATCAGATTATAGGAAGATTGTACTCAAACTGTTGACTATCTGTGTTGAATCAAGAACACAAAGTAGAAGTCAAAACCATTGTATTAGTTGAAGTCCTATGTGTGACCAGGCACGTGTTGAAGTCCTCGTGTGATTAGAGGCGTGAAATCCCGTTCAGCTGCTCGGGTGTTGTATACTTGTTCCTCCAGGTGAAGTGAGGAGATTGTTAGTGAAATTCTAGAAGGAAGTCTGGGACTGGACGTAGGACGGTGCTCCGAACCAGTATAAAAATTCCTGGTGTGATTTTTCTATTTTAACTGCATTTACTATATTATATCTATGATTAGCTATCATTTCATACTTGAGTGTTATACACCATATTACACGATCCTTGCGTACCGTATTAGCACGTACACGCCCACACTACACTTTCAAAATTTTCTTTTCCCAATATATTCAAATCTATTTTATGGTATTTTAATACCAATTATTTAAGGTAAATGTTGTTTAAATATCCCAACACACAATGATCAACACCAGATTATTTATCACATCATATAATGCAACATATGAAAACAACAATATAACTGTTGAGGAATCCAGTTGGATCCCTCTAACCTTTTTCCCTGCATCCATAGATGTTAATAAATTTAAATAACACTAGTTTTATCAATATGAAACATTAAAATAAATAGAATTAGTATTTAACAAACGGCTTCATATATATAACTATCAACCAATTTATTTGTAAATCATCCAAACAACCATCACACACAACATTCAAATCATTTTTACCAATATTAAATAACGTTTAAAATTGTAAAACTGGATAGAGTTAGTGAGTTCACTCACCTTGGTCGTGAATCGTTAAATAATGATTATCGTCAATTTGATTAAATTGGATGTTTAAATTTTCCATAAATTTAAATGTCCTCTAAATGGTTCCGAACCAGCTCCATGGCGTAGCTTGCGTTTGTACGATTCTAATGAATCCTGGTTTTATTTAATTTGGATAACGTATGAGTATGGTATAACATTTAATAACATTGTTAAATTTTAAAACTAAACTAAAATAAATTTTAAAAATAAACGAGCTTTACCATATATATGTAACGGCCCATCATTTAACCTATTGTTAACTGAAAGCTTTATTTCTAGATAAAGACTTTGAACGCAACATTTAGTGACATCCACCCTTTTCTTATATTCCAAACGCTACTCCCCTTAACCCCCCTTCACATAATACTGTCTTCCCCTTTTCTTTCCTTTTTTTCATTTTATTTATACAAATTGGGCTTCAACTATCTTTTTCCTTGGCCCATCTACACAACATAAATACACGGATGCATGTCAACAGTGTGTTCTTCCCTGAAGCTAAAAGCCGCTACCCCATATTTTTTTCCAACCCATAATCGTTTTTCTGCAGTCTCCTTCCCCTACTTCTTTGAAATTTCAACCAAAAACTATTACAATCATTCTCCTTGAATAGCTATGTCTCCACTCAAGTACACTCTACCGCTCATGTATGCATTTCACCGGCCTTCCTCCATCTTGTCAAACATGAGCATCAGTACAGTTTTTCCCCATTTTATCACCGAAACAACACCATTTCAATATACTCCACATCGCACTCACCACCTACATCCTACCACCACCTTAAAACCCAACACAAACCGCTTGCGTCTTCCTCTCTCCAATCAGAGAAACCAACTCCCTCACGTTCTACATTCGGTCGCTGCACCCACTGTCACTGCGAGACCCACTTGCGTGCCTCCCCACGACCTTGACCTCCGCACCATCCACCTCAAGCTACTTCACACATGGTTATTCCCATGCAAGCCCGTATACTTCCTCCCCTTATTTCCATTTCCTGCTACACTAAATTTTCCGCCGATCAAAGCTTGTGCTAGCCCAAAACACAAAAACGAACTGGACTTGGAATTTCTCCACGGTTTCTTTGGTTTTATCCTCTTTTCCCTTTTCATTTCTCTTTTGAAATAACTAGCTCGTGATACCCTTAACTCCTCCCCTTCTTATACACGCTTGCTCGTCTCCTTCATTGCCTGACTATATTTCATCGGTCCGTGTTTTTTTATGGCGACAGCAATTGTTTTCAATCGTTTTCAGAAGAAGAAACAATTATATAGGGTCTCGTATTTATACATATTACGCAGGTTGGCATGTAAGGAATAGCTTATAGTGTAGTTGTATAACAAATGTAGGACTGCAATGATTTGAATACTCATCGTTGTCATTTAAGTTTCAAATGTAGCTATAAGCCTGTAATGTGGTTTATTCCCTTGGGTATGAAGTAATAGCATGTAGACTAGGATAGTCTGCTTTATTAATTTAATTTGGCATGAAACTTTGAAAAGCGTAGTTTATATGTCCACTTCCTAGGCCTCTATAGAAAAATATAGGGTGGCTCTTAAAGTTTTTTTAGGGTAGGCGGTACATATTTCTGAAATGAATTTACTTTAGCTTAAACATGAAGTAAAATGAGATGTTAGCATTGAATTAAGGGGTACTGTATAATTTATTGGTCACAACTAATTTATATTTTTAGATGGTTGAAAATAATAAATATGATAAACTATACTCCATATACATATATACTAGCATAATGCGCATGTTAAGGATTTCATAGACTAACCCGACATCGTGTTGAGCAAAATTTCATACATATTCATATACTTCTAATACATCAATATATCCTAACATTATGTGCATGTACATCATAAAAGGTTGAATGCCTTGCTACCTAACAAGCTCACAAAAACTGCTGCATAGTACCTAAAATATAATCAGCAAATAATTGTATTCCTTTTCTCGGTTGGGTGGAACGCATCCCAAAACACATATTTAGTTGGGTTTGAACAAGTAAATACATTCCTTATATTTCACATATTCACTATTTCAAGTGCTTCTTGTTGTTTACTATTCGTTTATGGAAATTCATACATTATGCATGTTTGGTTGTGAACGTGTTATTTCTAATGGTAAAGAATATATATATTTATATGTATAAATCAATGTTACTTTGTGGCTAAGAAATGGTGTAGCATCGCGTAAACTCCAGTCACATACGAACCACTGTCGGAAAAAATAAAATTACTATTGTGTCAAACGATGTGTCATGATCCCAAAAATATAATAAAGTATAGAAGTTAATTTATTCAGTGAAATCCCAAAAATGTTGATATAATGTGTAAAATACTTCAAATAAAAAGTTGTTCATTTTCCAAAACAAAAATTACACAAAAATTATATAAACAAAATTAAATATACATCTCAAAAATCTTGTCCAAATTCGAAACCAATATTTAATTATATTATATAAACTATTATGGCATACAAGAAATTACATAGCGACCATTTGAAAATTTGATTTGGACTTAACTTGCAATCTATAAAACAAAATTTCCATTTTTCTCTTCCATTAGAAAAATATAACTAAATAGATTCAGACATTTCTTGTTTAGAATAAATCCGACTTATAATGAATCTTGTATATTCATTTGAAGTTCAAAATGCCAAATTACGAACTACCGTGACGTTACGAGCTTGATTATAATTTATATTATAATTAATACGTTCTATTATCGTTTGTATAAATATATTCGTTATTCTAATTTGAATATAAACTAAATTAAACATATTATATTATCCAATTCACGAAACATTGCCAATACACTATACCGACAAATTCTAAAAATTAAATATATTATCATCCCATTATTTTTATTCAAAATGTTTGAATTCAAACCATTTAAATTATCAAATCAATATATTAAAATAACTAAATAAATAAATTATTAAATCTCTAAAATTCTAAGACGTTACATTCCTTCCCCCTTAAAAGAATTTCATCCCCGAAATTACTAAGGTAGAAAAATCACTACAAACTCTTATTAACCAAGTTAAAAATAATTTGTTTTATCTCTTCATTTCAGTTTCAACTGAACCAATTCATTAAAATATTAATTAATTCCTATTAACGAAAAATTTCAAAAATTCTGAAAATTTTCTAACACTCTAAAATTTTTGCCAGCGTCTACTTTGCACGGCTCTATCAGTACGACTAAAATCGTCTCTTTATGCCTTCTCCAATTCAAAAGAAAATCAAACAGCCAAGCGGCTTGCCCAATTGACTCATAAAAATCTTATACTCATATAAAATATAAGCTTGGACCTTTTTGTCGAGCATTCAACTCTATCTCTCCCATTCGATATCAGCTCAACATATATCCATCCATTTCAATTGATCTCCAATCCGTTAATCCTCCAATCAAATCATTCGCTTATACCCACGCCAAATTCCATTTCAACTCCAGTTCCAAATTCAATTCCAAACTCTTACTCAATAATCTAATTCCATTCCAGATTATCCCTAATCCGATCCATTTATATTTAACTTACTTTACATTAAATTCTAATTTATTTATGCATTTTTACCATTTTAATCTATTTAACTTCACAAATTAAATTTAAATTTTCAGAATTCAAATCCCTGGGTTTTATTTCAAATCAGTTTGAAATCATATATAACAAAAGCAATTCAAACCATTTGAATTTTTAAACAACTTATTTTCTCTAAACAATTTAAAAATAAAATCTTTGGTAGTAATCCGTTACTTAGAAACTCAAAAATGAACACTGATAATGCGACTGTCATCATCAGAATTATTTTCTGGTGATTGAAGTGAGTTCAATACTATATCATTTCAGAACTTATTTTCAAATATTTTCATTTTGAAATCACTTCAAAATTACTCCACATTGCTTTGAAACATTTTAAAAAATTACCCAAGATCTTAAAGTTTCTTTATATTTAATCCAAATTCATTTTCAAACCCCTTTCCAATATTCTAGAGTTTTAATCTCAATTCTAGTTTAAATCCTGATTTAATTCATTTGTTATATAACCATCTCGATTATAATCTTATCTGATTATAATAACAACCAACATATCCAATATATTATAATAATTCAAATATATATACTTTTTATATCAAAATATACATTAGGTAAAATTATTTCATTTACCCTTTTTCAAAACACATTGTGTCGGTTCTTCGTATTCAAGCTTTTAGAAACCCCTATCGATACAGTGGATCCTACTGATCGACCGGAATTCATAAGCCACTCAACCAATAAATCTCCATAATATAAAATCATTTTTAATCAAACTACAAGTACGCGCTCTCGTATATATACATTCAAACTCAATCTAGGGTATCACTAATCCCATCTCTATTGAGTCACGCTACATAGCTAAGGTAATCACTTAACCTTCGCTCTGATACCACTGTAACGAACTAGAATTTTCGACTCCGAAAATCGACATAAAACACGATGTCGACTATTCAGACATCGGACACACCTGATCATTAATAGAAAGAAGTTAGAGGGTGAGAAATAGAAAGAAAAAAATAGAATAGAAGAAGAATACAACAGAACAGAATTAGAGTACCACGAATCTCATAGCGGATCGAATAAAATATATTATATAACATAACCTTGGAGTTACAACTTGTAACAGTATATACATACCATTATCACATAACATAACAGCGGAAATAAACTCACACTCTCTCTCTCTATATATATATATCTAATGTTGAAGCCTCCTTCTACAAGCTCCTCCAAGTATATCTGTAAAATCCCGACTACTTGACTGCCCGTTCAATTTTGGGCACCCAAGAGTTTAGGTAAAAGAAACAAAATAAACTCTCGGTCAGTCATGGGACTGGTGTGAGTAAACTCCAACCATTCGGTTTAACTTTTCATATTCCTTTTCAAAAGAAAGGATAATCATAAGACCGATCCACGCATAAAAACGGATGGTTTTTACCTTACGATAACCCAAAATATTTTTAAAAACAACATTATTCTGATATTAGAATAGTGTCTAAATACATGTAAATAGCAATCTCGCAGAACGCTTGCATCTCACGCCCCACATATATAATATACAATCAAAATCGCGGGCTCTTATTGGAGATTGGATTCCGAATATGACAAGGTATGGAACCACCTTACGATCAGTGTACTCTAGAGAGGATACACCAGAGTTCAACAAGAACATCTTGCAACTCGGCCCACACATGATCGGCCATTCATTTCTCTTGAATGTTCTGAATATATTGTCACCTTACGGTTGGTATACCAACATAACCGTTCCCGGGAGATACATAAGCGAAAAGAAGTATTAAATATGAATACTCTCTAGATGGTGACAATATACCCTAGTTGGGTGCGACCCACTTAGCCATATTGCCTGCCCCATTTTTGTCATTTCCCGGTTGATGAGGCTTGAGGTCATAATGTATCTTTTGGAACTTCTGGCCACCATTCACTTTGAATGCCACATCGTCGCACCCTCCAAATAATAAATTTATTTCTCTAAGCATATAAAAGGTATAAAGCTAAGAGAAACGAATTCCTCCGCCACCAACATAAATACGTTTGAAGAGATCAATTTACGCGTTCTATTAGGTATACTCTGTCAGACATTCATCCATACAAGTTGTCCTGGGACTGGACAAACCGAAGGCACTATTCTGTAAATCCATCTTAGACAATTTCTACCTAGGATCTCCAGAACAACCCTTGTATAAACTTTGTCTTCAATTATCTTCATTATATTTGATTCACAATGCTAATGCCCATACGGAGTGGTTTTCAGATAATAAATCTGATCCTGGTCTCTCCGTATTGACAATGGAAAATGGGTCAAAAACTTTGATAGTCGATTATTTAACTATTAAAGGAAAACATCCATGCACGCAACGATCCTATTTCCAAATGGAAACTTATCGATCAACCATCCATCAACACTAAGCCCCTTAAATTAATTTATCAATAATTTATTTATTTCCCAATTTCTCTTAAATCACTTTACCCAAATATTTCTATAACTCGTTTTACCTCTCACGATTTTCAGAAAACATTTCCATATATTCACAATTCCTTATTTCCCATATTTCAAAAATATACTTTATTAACATTGGAAAACATTTCCAAATATTATTCACACATCACTATCCTTTCATTTTCATCAGTCCCTAATCGTAAACTAGTAAGAGAACAATTCCATGAATATCAATCCCGAAGGCCGAAACCAACATCTGATCGGTACCCAGAAAATCGCTCCACTTAACTAGTCTCCAGCCAGTTTCTAATTTTCTTAATCCCATTTCTTAAATTCATACCAAATTATTGCTTACACATCTCTCGGATACAGTTTATGAATTCACTTCTTTAACGGTAATCATTTAATTATAAAGATAAAGTTATAATCCCTGTTTCTAAAACGTTTAGCTTCAAAATATCACTTTTATTCATTTATTTTAAATAAATAAATAATAAGATAAATAAATAAATAAATCTTGATAAAAATCGGAAAGTAAATATTACTTTATTGAATTCAATATAAACGAATTTCAACATATAACTCCTTTCCGAATAATCTATATTTGACTAACGTTCCAAACTTTGGTATAAACTCACTGTTTCAGGTCAACTTGGCTTCTAAATTCACTTTTGAATCTATCACTTTCAACATTTACCAATTTCCCTTTATTACCATTCCAATTTTTAAAATGTTTGCTTTTAAGTCATTATTCACTTTAAAACATAAATATTATCAACTGAAACGACTCAAACTTCCCCTTGCAGGAAAGCCCGGATTGCTTTGAGTTTGGTATCAGAGCTTTGGTTTACTAAGCTAGAGAACAAGACACATTAGAACCAAACAAAAGAATTCATCAGAGATAGGATTAGTATATCCTATGAGAGTGACTCGTTAGAGATAGGGTTAGAAATACCCTAGAATGAAGAGATATATAAAAACAAATTTAATTTTGAAAAATTATATCTTATTATATGTATTTAAGCATTTTATTTTATATTGATTTGTACTATTGGGTATATGATGATTTTGAATATACGCATAATTAACGTATATCTGAAGCCTTAAATATACTAGGTAGATATAGAATCACACTATAATCGCCCGGGGATGATTCTGGTGATGCCCAGGCATCATCAGTATCTATGTTCGAGTTTCGAAAGTGGATATCTATATATTTCCAATTGACTGGTGTGGGAATCAAAACATAGTTAGAACTTATTGTTTGTGATTTGACACTAAAAATTGGATTTTTACTATATATAAAAAGCTATATATTTGAAAAGCTAATCAATTAATTGATTGTTGGTTGTGTTGTATGATTATTAGTTTGACTAATAAAAATATTGGAACGATAAAACCAATAAAACAATGAAAGTTAAGTAAAGCCCAATTGAATCAAATATTGAATTAAATTGAAAATTGATTGGAATTAAATGCATATACATGTATATATATTTGTTGAACAGGTTGTAGATTTACTGTTGAGTAGAGAATTAATTTGTGTGCCCGAAAAATAGGTATACCTTAATGAGTTGGTTGCACAATTTTATTATTATATCAACTCCTGCGAATGAAATTGGATGCGTTGTGATGGTTGTTCTGTGTGAGATTATAAACCACGCCATAATATATCAATAAATAAATTATGAACTACACCACATGGCATACTATATGAAGACAACATATCATATCGTATTCCATATAAGCATTTGGCGCTTATATGACAAGGTTGGGATTACCATACGAGTGAGATGCTTGTATGGCGATGACTGAATTACAGGTTGAACAGAAGACTGATTATGGACATAATTAAGGAATACATGTAATGGTGCTCGGGGCAAGATTTAATAAAAACCCTACACATGTCTAGAGATGACAACAAAATTCACGTCTCTCTAGTTTGTCAATTAAGGCACATGGATTATTTATTTTTCCAACACTGGAGCAGGATATTAAGATTATGATTTTTTTACACGTCTCCCTTGGGCATAGATAGGCCACAAAACATGTGTATGTTTTTTCTTGATTTATTAGGTGCGTAATATGACCTGTAAAATTTTCAAACCCTCCCCGCACAAAGGAGGTTATGGCGATTTTTTCCAAAAATTTAGGGTACTAGCCAAATTTTTGAGAAATTAGAAAGTTCTTAGAAATCGTAAAGTTGAAGAATGAAAGCCAGAATGAAAGTTGAGTTGGTTTGTTAAACAACTTTCAGCTTCGTTCCTTTTCGAGGCCGAAAAGATTTTAAGTGGGGGAGATTGTAACAACCTGGAATTTTTGAACCAATTTTAAATTTTTATTTTAGCTATTTTAATGGGTTTTGAATATTTAAAATGATTTATTTTAAATAATAAACACTAAAAATTTATTTAAATCGAAGTTAGAACGTATAAATTTAAATTTTAATTAAAATGAGCATGAAATGGTGTGGTAGTTTGAAAATTCGATTTTAATTTTCAATTAAATGTATATGATTCAAAATAAATTGGATTTTAGTCAAACAAGAAACATTAGAATCTGTTTAATTATATCTTTTTAAGGAATGTGAAAAATTGAGATTTTGTTTTATAAACTGAAATTTATGTCCAGTTTAAAATACAAAATAGTCGCTACAGTATTTATATATATTTTAAATTATATATAGCCCTTAAAATAAACATTTTGCAAACAACCTCTGTTTTCGACGAAACCACTTTTGTTGGATCCGGAATGTCAAAAAATTATTGTTAGGTTTCAAATTTCAAAATTTTTGGAATTAATATGTGAGCGCAGTGAACTTAAAATGTGTTTTCAAATTTCAGTTTGAATTTAATTGACCAATTAAAAGGCCATTTTTCAAATGGTCTCCAAATTCGATGAAACTAGTTTTGTTAGGACCGTATCGTCAAAACATAGCTAGATTAATTTTTCTATAATTTTGTAGTTAGTATGTGACCCCCGTAAATTAAAATGTATGTTGAAATTCAATATATATTGATTTATATTTTAATTTTGATAAAAATTGATCGAAACATATTCTATTGTGTCCGGAATAGGGGTATTTAACTAGGAACGATAGTCGTTGGGTTTGATTTGGAGTTCAGGGTATTAAATAACTAATTAACAAATTAAATAATATATAATACAATTTATATAAATAAACGGCCAATCAGAAAAATCTGAAAACCTAATTCATTTTTGCGCCGCCTGAAACGATTCAACGACGGAAGTTGTTCGATTTTAAATTCCCTAATCTCTTCCTCCACAAAGTGAATTAACCTATGGTTCTTCAGCGAAAATTGAAGAGCTCTTCACCATCTTCGAATCCATATACACCTAAACGATTTTCGTGTTTTGGAGGCGGAGAATTTGGAGCTCGATCTTGTGACGTTCAAGGGGGTTTCCTGTCTTCATCGCGAGACCAAGTTCAACGTTGGGGGTGGCTCGGGCGCGGCTCACAGCGGCAAAGGTGGTGGTGACGGCCGATCATCCTCCGGCATCTCGGTTTTAGTGCAAAATCAAACCCTAGTTTGGAACAGTTGTTTTAATTGTCGGCCTGAACAAATTTGAGATGAAGGTGATTTCTTTTTATTTAATTAATTAATTAAATTAAATTAAAAATGCAATTAACGTATAAATTTACACATCTCTCTCATATGATGTCGGAATCCAGCGAAACAGGATCGGTTGGAATCCTGCCTATGAGATCTACGCAATGGGACTAACCAGAACCAAAACGGAGCATGTTGAAATTTAAGGCAAATTTGAACCCGAACAATGTCAAAACCATCGTCAAATAAATAATGATAGAGTGGAACCCAATTTGAGAATTCTCTCACTGAATTTTTTTATAGTTATTTAATTTATTTTATAACTGGAAATATTTAGAAATTGCCAGTATTGACTTTTATCTGTTGTATGGAATTCAACACTCGAATTCGCACAAATCACATATATTAGAAGCATTGTATGGATGTTATCGATACTCGTATTTCATACTCCGTGAATGGCCACTTATGGCGCATAAATGGCATTGGGTAGTTGAATATTTATTTATTTGATGATTTGGTGATTTGTGTATTGTGATAATGATTTTGTGATATTTTTCATGTTAGAAATGTTAATATTAAACTGATAGATGAAAATGGACCAAATAAGCATGTATATATTGAACGGTGAAAATTGGTTAATTAGAAAAATAATTCAAACCGAATTAGAATTGGCTAAATTTA
Source organism: Allium sativum (assembly GCA_030737875.1). Classification (NCBI taxonomy): domain Eukaryota; kingdom Viridiplantae; phylum Streptophyta; class Magnoliopsida; order Asparagales; family Amaryllidaceae; genus Allium; species Allium sativum. Next base: position 199,392,097 of record CM060911.1, read on the forward strand.
TCAACCAATGATTTCTTTAAATAGACTGTTGTTGTTTGAAAACCCCACATGGGTATTGGGATGATATTTGACATACACTAATCCCAATATTTAGTTGTATGTCAATCGATGGGTTGACAGGCTGTGATGAGCGTTATTTATTCATTTTAATGCCTATACAGTTGTACATTGCACTCTGGATGATGTTTGAATGTGTAATGGTTATTTATCATTATTGTTGAAAAATGCGATGTACGAAATCCATATAACTGAAATTATATGGTAATTGATTGAATCGTATTCCGATTCAAAAATAAGGAATATTTTAAAATAACAAATATTTTAAAATAATATTTAGTGAAGAATTAAATTAATGAACAAATATTTTAAAATAATATTCACTGAATAATCAAAATATGATTTTGATGTTCAATTTTGGATGGACACGAAAATATTGGAATATGTGAAGCCGAATAAGTAGATAATCGCCATTTTAACCCAAACGGGTTTATCGATTGATATTATTCATTTTACAATGAATATGAAAAGAAAATGGACTTCAAAATCAGATATTTTGAAAATATTATCATTTTAAAAGTATAATGATATGGAATGTTCAATTTAAAATTGATAATAAAGTGCAAATTGTTTTAAAACGAATTTATAAACAATTTATAAAATGCATTTTTAATGCAAATTGATGATATTATATATATATAATAGCTTGAATAGAACGCGCCGCGCAGCGACCGTTCACGAATTTCAACCATTAACTTCAAATGGACGTAACGAGAGATCCGACAGTCGGATTCTCCTAAAACCAGAACCATTGGGTTCGTATCGAAAAGATCTTTCAAATGAATATAAGAGATTTAAATTTGAATGGTTGGATTTCAATATATGTCCAAACCAATTTTGGAAAAGATCGCTATGAGTGCAGTTCAGTAGCCAATATTGGAAACCAACTGTAAGGGCCTTAATAAAATTATTAAAAATATAGAAAAATTGTGTAAAATCATAATAAATGATTTGGAAAGATTTTGGATGAAAAATTTCAGGTTTGGAAAGATAAAATTATATTTTTATCAAAATGAACTAGTTATATTAAGTAGAATAATAATCCAATGTTTATAAATAAATAAATCGGATTTGTAAATGGTTTTTAAATAACTAAAATTTTCCAATGAATAAATTGGAATGGACTTGAGTCGAAATAATCTTCAGAATATTTCGATATTGGATTTCGTGATTATACCGATATTGTTGAGGAAATTGGAAGATATAGATATCGTTATTCCCAATACGATACCTGTTGGTTTTAGAATTTGATGTTGAATATAAGCCGATATTATTTCTATTCAGAGCCTTATATTTAACATCAAATTGGATTTTTGGTTTATAGTGAACAATGTTTTAAATAACAATCATTCTTTAACCCAATTAATGGTGAAGATATGATTTGGAAATTATAATCGTTTAAATAAGATTAATGGATTTTTCCAAAGTAAAGTTTTCCAATTTAAAATATTAAATTGGAATTGAATGAATTCAATTTGGTGATAATCGAGATGATTTCTGTAAAGGAAGACCTTTACTATTTATGGAATTGAAAAGGCCTTGTCGCTATTCCACTTGTAGTATTAGTTTGATATAGAAATTTATATTGATTATATACTGTTATGATTTCTGTTAAGATTCCATTTTGATGGAAGATGATTTTGGGTTTATCGTGAACTTTGTTTTAAATGACACTGATTCTTTAACCCAGTTAAAGGCATGATTAATTTCCAGAAAGTTGAATAATCATTAAGTAATGGTTTTTGGGATTAAAACTAAGAAGAGTTTTAATAAATCTTCAATTAGATTGGAATGAATGAATGGTAATTAAATTTACCAAAATATGAGATGTGGTATAAACCAAATATTCTTTGTTTTTGATATTGATTGTGATTGATTATTTGTTTGGACTGTGCTCGACCAGTTTATGAGCAATATATACTTTTACATTTAGCATTGGGTTGGGTAGAAATATTTGTATGCTAACATCTTGTGAAACACTTCACGATTTGACTATGAGATATTTAGCGATGTTGTTGAGTTCATTTCAAATTTAATGAATGATTTTAAAATGTTTCTTAAGTGAAAAGAATCGTATTCCTGATTTTGGACAGAGAATGTTTTATAAAAATGTTTTATAAAACTGAAAGGATTTCGAGGCCTAAACCCGATGTTGTTGAAATGATTTCGAAATGTATTATGTGTTTGACATTGTGGTTCATCACGTAACCGATTAGTTGGTATTGATAATGTATCTGTTTAGTGGCGGAGAATTTATTCTCTTGCTTAATATCCTTTTTTGAGGCGTACGAGCTCAAAGGTTAGGTGATTAATAATGACTGATCATATGTGTGAATTGTTAATGCAAAGTACTATAGTTTGAAAGTACTTGTGATTATTATGTTGTGAAATGAGTTTCCCTACTTCGGGATATGAGATGATTTGGTATGTGGCAAAAGATTTGGGTAACCCTGGATGACTAAAAGTGTGAGGGCAGTGCATTTTCCCCGAGGGCGTGGGATGTTTCACTGTCAGTGTAGCATGCTCCATAGTGGGAGGTGCACATATATATATCGAGTTGGTGTGGCACGTACAGCCTTGTCTGAGGGCAGAATGCCTCCCGATATTTAGTTGCATATCTTTTTTTATGCGTTGTGATGTTTTGAAATTCATATTTCCAAAGATTTTGGTTTTAGATCCCGAAGTGAAATCTACTTTAATATAAAATCTAGATATGTATTTCAAACGATTTGAAATAAGAACTTAGGAATAAAGTCAAAGAAATAATTTCTGTAAAGTGAACCAGATTTGGGAAAATCTAAATTTGGGATTAAGCCTAAATGGGTAGATTGAGGAATTGCATGTTATATGATGCATTGTAGATCTATATATTATTAGTTGTTGTTTAGGCACTGGTGTTCATGGGGGTAAACCCGTTCCGTGTTATGCGGTGCATTCCCATGATTTACCGTATTTTAAAGTAAAAGTTTAATAACTATTTTGAGTTCTCACACCAGTCCCATGACTGACTTGGAGTTTATTGTTTCTACCTAAACTCTGGGTGCCCATATTTTTCACACAGACAGCTTGTAGTTTTGGTTTTGCAGATAATTTCATGTAGCAGGATTCTGGATCGAAGCTTAAAGCTATGTCCAGAGAATTGATAGTCTTCCGCTGTGTTAATTTATTTGTTTCTGCTGCATTATATTACATTTATTGTAAATATATTTTCCGCTGTACAATATTTTTGATACTTTGATATTATGTACTGTGGTGTAACATTATTATGATGTTTATAAAAGTCTTCTGTTGTTTGTTCTGATGTGTTGTGCGCCCAAAGTTAGCGTATCCGCCTTTTTGGTTCGATTTAAGTCGGTTTAACGATCAATTCGGACCGACCGAGAAGGCGGGTCGTTAGATATTTTCTCTTTATAGAAGCCCAAACTCAATATATCAATCTAAATCTTTATTTTGATTTATAAATAATATTGCGGGTTGTAATTCCAATAATCGAGTTATTTGATAAGATCATATTCAAAAATTCTGTTTACCAGTCAACTTCTTGTTAATTGATTATATATCAAAATCGTAACTAAACCTCAATTTCAAAATCGATCATAAATTACTGGTTTCAAATTAAATATTAATTCTCTTATGAAATATATAATATATAATTTTTTATAAATAAATTATACTTAAAATGTTCGACAAAGCTGAATAAATCATTATGGATTTATTTCCCTTCTATATTCATTTCGAACAACGAAATAATTTCATTGTTTCCTTTTGAAATGGTTTCCCATTTCCTTTTAAATAAATTCATTTCTTGAATTTATATTTTTCAAACTATTTAATAGTAATCATTTTGCTTCATTTGTAAATATCGTTTATAAGTCGAATCACTTGTTTTAATATAATTAAAACAAGTTATTATATTCTAGCCCAATCAAAATTTCATTTCTATTTTAAAAATAGAAATTTACCTTTTTATTTAAAACCCCAAAATTTCTTTTCCTAATATATTCAGATCTATTTTACGATATTTTAATACCAATTATTTCATGTAAATATTGTTCAAACATCCCAACATACAATGATCAACACCAAATTATTTATCACATCATATAATACAATATATGAAAACAACAATATAATTGTTAAGGAATCCAGTTGGATCCCTCCAACCTGTTTCTTAACACCCCTCGTCCATTAATGTCACTCTCAAAGGGAATACATTAGCTTTCATGGAGTATTATTTGTGAATAGAACAGAATATAACAAGACAGATACATATATTAGTACTTGAAAATTTTTAAAACAACATTTATTGCAGCGGAGAAATAGTTTGATTACAACAACCTCATAAACTAACAGAAAAACCAAGTACACTTAGTAACCATCTTGACAAATTGTTTTCTGAGTACATAAAATAAAAAGCATAACCCCAACACAAGTAGTCATAAAAGAGATGAGTTGAACTTTACTTTCAGCAATCCAAGCACTTCCAAAAGAGAGAGAAAGAGATCCAAGATCAAGCTCCACTAGTACTAGTCCCACCCTGAGAACCTGGGGAGGAAAGGAAGAAAAAAGGCAAAAACAAAGGGGTCAGACATAAAATCTGGCGAGTATAATAACTTTAACAATATAATTATTAAAGTAACTAGGATAAGGCATAAACTGGTAAAACAAGGTATGACCGTGAAACAAGTGGGCAAGACAAAGCAAACAAGAGGAATATTCTGGCGTGAATCTCGTTCCTAATCACTATAGGATAATTACTATATTGCACCATTTCTAGTCACCCTAAAAGTTGATCCCGCCTACTGAACATAATAATCATAATGGTAGTTTCATGTACCCCTAGTTGTCTTCATAGGTACCGCCTGCCCCTATCTCCACTACTTGTACCCACTACCCCCATGCGATCGGCTCCCTAACTCGTAGATACCCGTGTTGGTCCCACAGTGGGGTGTATCACTCCCCAAAGTGGCAACCCGGTACCACTAAAGATGCACGGCTTATATCTACACGATGCAACGTCTTACCTACCAGCCCGCACTAGTACAAAACTGGGAATTTACGTCCAATATTTTGCATTATTTGCATCTGGTTCAATGTGGATGTGAATGCAATAGACGCAAATGTCAAATATTTTTTTGCTTCTGTTATTGGACAGACGCAAATTTGACATATTTGCATCTAATATAGAGAATATTGAACGTAAATACCAATACATTAGCGTCTGCCTTGCTAGTACAGTAGATGCAAATTTGATATATTTGCGTCTACCTTAATATTACAGCAGATGCAAATTGTTGTGTATGATAGTTTTACTCTTCAGTGCATTTGCATCTGTTTTACTACTACAACAGATGAAAATTTGTTTTTTTATTTTAAAAAAAAAAACTTTTAAGCTTGCAACAACAGATGCATACTCATCTCTTTCTAGAATATTAACAGTCAAAGTTATATTAAACTTCATAGAATAAATGCTGCTTTTGAACCAAAAATATCCCAAAATTTAATAATATAAGAGGCAGACAATGAAAGTAGCAGCATATTGGCAAGAATACGAAAAAAAACTAGACCAATAGTGCGATATAGACCAGACATTTATTAACTAAGAATTATTCAGCACACTGTAAGTTTAAATGTTCTTACTACTACTGTCAGTAAGTTTAAATGCAAAACAATTATTCAACATACTAGCAAAACAAGGACACATCGTGGAAACCTCTACAGTTCATTGATTAATTGAGAATCGTACGGGTCACACTTGTTTTCTCCAAACTTGTTTCTAATAACTGAGCCATCTACAAATCATGTGCTGCCCTTCTAAATATAGGAAATTTCCAGCGAACAGAACAAAAAAATTTTGGTAAGTAACTGTAACAGAAAAACAGGAAGAAACCCAGCTCAGTGTACCAAGATAAAACATAATAGTAGACCAAAAATTTCAAGTTAAAGAGCCACTGTAGTGGGTAACAGGTTCAAGTTAAACACAATGGTTGCATAAATGCCTCAGACCAAATGGTAATCAAATTTGTTCTAAAGCATAAATGCCTTAGACCAAAAAATGTGAAATATATCAGCCTGAGTCCTGGAAGATAAATGGTTGTAGAACTGCCCACCTGCAGTAGGGAAATTGTTTTCAGATGTCAACGTGAACATATAAAGGAACTGCACAACTGCACATAAAAACTGACAATGACCACCAAATTGTCAAAAATTCAGAGTTGCCATACATTGTATTCAACAAAAAGATCAGAAGAAAATAGGCAGACAATAAAAAGTTGGGTCTATTTGGATTTTAAAAATAGGTTGCATAAGTCAGTGACTGGCCACTAAGCAAACGTGTCAAGGCTACCAATACCAGAAAAGTAGTGTTTACCTAACCAATAGTCAATACAGTAAGTTAATGACTATACCGAGCCAGACCATTGGTTGACATTAAAATAAAAAAAGAATCAGTTTATTCATTGAAACAATGGATGGTTGTCGATTTCTTGATTACCATATCCTATAATCAGACAAGGGTGTAAAGAAAATGCATAACAAAATGTGAGCCAGATTTCAGAGTCCCAAATTAATGGTCAACTAATGATCTTAGAGTATTAGCAACTCATCTGCCTCTTGATAACTATATAATCTCCTTTATTCTTTACTGCTTTTTCTTCTCTTTTAAACTCATTTATTTATAATGTGTGCATCATAAATCCAACAACACCTAAATTTTATGCTGACAAAGAAAATATCTTGTTTATAGCAGTCTTCTAACAAAACAAAAGGGTATTTGTTTCTGAAAATCCAGATAACCAATTAAATGCTTCTTGGACAATTATATAATCTCCTTTATTCTTCTCACTTTTTCTCATCCTTTTTAATTAATTTTCTGCACAATGCATGCACTATAAAATTCAACACCATCTTAAATTAACATTAACAAAGAAAGACCGTGTTTACTGATAGTTTTTCAGCAAAACATAAGGGTATTTATGTTTGAAATTCAGAAACTGCAAGTGGAACATATTAAAAAATAGTTATAGCAAATGTTCTAAAGATTGCAAACAGATCAGAACTGCAACAAAAATAATTTCAGAGTTATGATATGTCAATTTTTTCAGAACTGCAGCAGTAACAAATTAGCGAAAGCTTTATGCTGCACTGTTTAGTGACCGAGTGAACCTGTAAACTTATCTGTTCATATGTTTCAAGACAGATGTTTCATGTTTCAGGAAAAATTCATATACTGGAATTGCCTCGAAATCAAGGTTATAAAAGAAAATAAACACTGATTGCATATTATGTTTTTGTGAAATTTGCAACATATTAAGTTATTTAAATTCAGAATTATGTTCTAAATTTGAAAGGGATAGCAAGTGGATCTATGGCATCAGTTTTTCTTATTTATCAGGAAATCAAAAAGTTAGAAACTGATGGACATATAGCTTGTTTTATAAATGTTGACTGTTTTCAAGACCTTTCAAATAGCTTTATATACGTCTCTTTTTATTAAAAAACAATTTTAAGGCAAAACTATAGTTTGTACAACATTCCCAATTCACAATCATCCCAATAAATATCATTCTGAATTCTGATATACAACTTTGCAATGCATTGACTGTTATTTAAGTTGATGCCATCAGAGAGGTTATCTCAGTCAGAATGTGTAATTTCATTTGTATTTGTATCACCATTTATAACTAAACATGAATCTGAAGCAGAGGGTTTTAGATTCAAAGGCTTGTACATTATTTATAACCCTTTCTGTATTGTTGATGGTTGTTTCAAATGATAGTATATTACGTGGAAAAAAAATGTATTCTCAGCAATATCAACCGATAATGGATACTTAATTTAATCCTAACATGGAACAGTTAACATTATGAATACTTCGATGGAAAAAGATACAACGCTACTGTTGTATATGGCCCTAAACGAGACAATGGAACTTCTGCCCTGCTTGCCAAGATCTCTAGCTACTCAAACTAGATATTTCACCACTATTTTTTTTTAGATATTTCACCACTACCATTAGCAATAAAATACACAAATGTTCAAGCTAGATCGCGTAATTTCCTATTGAATATGAAATAACAGACAACTAACTGTTGCATAAACATTTTTGCCTAGTGAAACCATCGATTTGCATTTGTTATCGATTTGACCAAGCTTGTTACACTAACGAAAAACAGCTGGATTCATTTTTTTTCCTTAAGAAAAACAAAAAACCTAAGATGTCCCTCAAAATTTTATCGCTCCTTCTGTTATGATCTGGTTCAAACATTCATCAAATTACAATCCCCGGGATCCTGCTAACTTATTTTGTGAGCCTGGTTTTAAAGATAAAGTAAGCTAGTTTATATTATTTGATGAAATACAATTATATCAACCAAGGAAAAGAAACAAACAATTAAACACCCTCAAATTCCCAAATTAACAAGCCATGCCTACCATTTGAAACATAGCGAAGAATACATTCCGCAATAAGCCGACGGGTCGATCGGGATATGATGGGCAACATAGCGGAGATATTATAATTGAAAGCATTTGACACATTAAATTGGACGCCCCAGTGGACATTCTACTCGATGATGCTGCATATTTCCAAGCATTGCTAGTAGTCATCGAGGTTAAATTTTCTTTACTTCTATGTGTTAAACAATAATCAGTATTTTGCTTGTTATAATAATTAATCTGGCGGAATTCGGCTTAGAGCATCGGTATTATGGACAATCATATCAGTTTGGTTTTATGCGCATTAAATTCTGTTTTTAATATGTTTTCTAATTCTACACATTAATTTCAATTTCAATTTTTATGCGCATTAAATTCTGTTTTTAATATCTCCCTATTCATCAATCTACCACGCAACTCTACCACCAAAACTGCCATCAGCCTTCCTTCCTCAGCAGCAGAAACTCCCAAATCACAACAATTCCTTAACTGCCTACCAGCACTGCTAACAGCCTCACCTGCAAATCGTTCACACCGTCCTCTTCATCACATCACGATTTCTGAATCCGATCCAAACAACACCCTCCCAATTCCCAAATCGCAGCACATTCAAATCAACCGAATAGCGCCCGAACCCCAATCACACCTAATCCGATCCGCAAATCGCAAATATAAAACACCCAGTTCGAAATCGAAAATCGGATCGATGGAGGGAATACCCGATGGCAACTAGAAGCAAAGCCCAGGAAATTGGAATCTAATCTGAAAAGCGAAGCGTGCTCTGATGAATTAAAATCCGAGAGAAATCACGATGACAACAAACTCAAAAGAACCGAGCAAATTAGCACCCAGCAAAAAATCCAAAACGCAAGAGACAAATCACAACAGAAAATTTAAAGTAAGGAAATATGAGCAATTTATATGCCTCTCTCTGTCTCTCTGTAAAACCTGGCTCTGATACCATGATAGAATTTAGATCCAGAGAGAAAGGGAGATGAAACGGTAAACAATTAAAAGGCTACATCTTTATTGATTTACTAGATAGCTATTACAAAAGAAATAATTGTTTAATTGAATAACACAATGCTGAACCTTATATTTATAGGGTTGGTTATTCTCTAGAATATTCCTTTATTCTCTAGCATATTCCTAGCATATTCTCTAACATTTATTGATTACCATATTCTCTAATATTTATTGATTATCATATTCTCTAACATTTTCGTGCTAGATTTCAATTCTCTATTTGAATGAACTTCTTTATTTTGCTCGTACAAGTCCATTGAACAACACTCAAGAACTCAAAGATAAGTTAGTGGACATATACAGCGATTATGGTTGTTGAGCAAAATAAAGAAGCATTGCTAGTACTCAAAGAAGAAATGACTATTCACACTAGTACAAAAGGGATGCTTGCGTCTGAAATATAAGATGGAATTAGGGTCCAGTGTCAGAAGTATAAGATGAAATTAGAGTTGAAACTGATTATGAATTTAACGTTCGAAATTTTACCTAATAGCGGTGTCGACAGCAACTACCACAGCTGAGAACAACATCAAGCGATGGAAGTTTGCCAGCGAGTAGCAATATGAAGATTGCAAGAGAGATCGAAGCTGCAGCAGCACCATCGGGGACTGATTTTATCGTTTATGGTATCAGAGCAAAATAAAAATTCTGTTCTTTAAAATCTTTTATGGTATCAGAGCTAAAGAGCTTAACAGCAATCAAGAAGAAAAAAAAAACAAATCAGAGTAGCTGCAATTCTGTTTTAAAACAGAGATCCGTCAGATTTTATATCATCATCCAAATCCCTCCTATCAAAAACAGAATTTCTGTTTTATCATTTAGGAGTTGCTACTCAATAATAATAGTTTGTGCCACGCTTATCATTTCAAGCTGCATCAAACTATCATATTAAGTTTGATAAAAGAAAAATTCTGAAGTCTTGAAGTCGATCAAGAAATTCAAGAAAAGAGAATTTGCTGTAAAGAAGTGCCATACCAGAGTGCTTCATCAGAAAGAATCAACCCAAAGGGTTAACAATCATCACCTGAAGCTCTTCAGGTTGCAACATCTGCAGCCACATAATTTTTCAAGAATTACTCAATTCAAAGCCTCAAGATACAGTGTTGTTTTGTCATCATCATGGTGGATGATCATAACTCCTCAACAATTCCTCCTGGAAATCAACCACCAATTACTCCTGGAAATTCATCTGCAAGTCAAAACCAATCAACATCAGTGGATCAAAACATGTCCAGTGCAGAATCTCTTGTTAAAACAGGTATAAATCCACAGACTCAACTAATTACCATTCACCTCGAAGAAAACAACTACTTGCTATGGAAATTGCAAGTAGAGACAGCCATTCAAGGCTATGGTCTTGAAGGATACATTCTTGGTACTATTGCTATTCCACCTAAGTTCATAACTGATGCTAATAATAGGGTAGTTAGCAATGATGATTATGTCAAATATCATAGACAGGATAGACTAATCTGTACATGGTTATTATCATCTATAAGTGAAAAGATTTTATCCCAAGTAATTGGGTGTAAAACAGCCTATGATATTTGGACAACCATAGAAAAGTCCTTTAATACTCAATCATTAGCAAAGACAATGTTCTATAGAAACCAATTACAGACTGCCAGGAAAGATAACCTGTCCATGAGAGAATACTTAACAAAAGTTAAAGGAATATGTGATCATCTTGAGGCAGCAGGTCAAAGAATCAGTGATTCTGAGCACATTTTATCAATTCTAAATGGACTGGGTGAGGAGTATGAAGCTGTTGTAGCAGTTATCACATCTCAAAAGGTGACTAGTTCTATGGAAGATGTACACTCTATTCTTCTTGCACATGAGGCAAGAATTGAAACAAAAAGATCACAATTAAATGAATTATCTGCTAACGTTGCTGAAATCAAAAACAAGAATCAAAACAGAGGAGATTCTCTTAATCAAAGAGGAGGCTCTTCTAATAGAGGCAGAGGAAGAGGAAGGTGGAGCAATAATAATAACAGACCTAAGTGTCAAATTTGTGGAAAAATAGGGCATACAGCTGTGAAGTGCTATTTCAGGTTTAATAACAATTATGTTGGTGGTGAAACACAAAGTAGTCAAAGAAAAACAAATCCTACAGCAAATCTGGCAAATGTTGAAACTGAAAGTCAAAGCAACATGTCAAGAAACAGCCAAACAGATGACATTGGAGATGATAATTGGTATCCATATTCAGGTGCTACTAATCATATCACAAATAATCTCAACAATCTCAATCTAGGCCAAAGGGAGTACAAAGGTATGAATTCTTTACGTATGGGTAATGGTAGCAGTGTAAACATATTGGCTTTGGCAGCATAAAAGGTAAAAAGCAACTATACCTCAATAATCTACTTATGGTTCCTCATATAAAAAAGAATTTACTCAGTGTATCACAGTTTGCTAAAGACAATAATGTGTATTTTGAATTTCATCCACATCATTGTTTAGTTAAAGATTTATTGACTAATGAAATTATTTTGCAGGGTAAAACATGCAATGGACTGTACAAATTCAATGATGTGAATACTGCAAGTAATGGTCAAGAGGAAAACAGTTGCTACCTATCAGAAATTAATGATAAAATCAGTGTATTTGATCTATGGCATATAAAGCTTGGTCATGCTAATGCAAATGTTGTCAAGAAAGTTTTAGACACAAACAAAATTTCATATAACAATATCCCTATGCCATATGTTTGCACTTTTTGTCAAATGGGCAAAAGTCACAAGTTGCCATTCACAAATTCTTTAACTAATTACACTAAACCACTTGAACTTGTTGCAGCAGACCTATGGGGTCCTGCTTCAACAAATTCAGACTATGGCTTTAACTATTATATTTCCTTTGTTGACTCTTATTCTAGATATACTTGGATATATTTTCTAAAATCCAAGTCTGAAACCAGTAAAGTTGTCATTCATTTTATCAATCAAGCTGAAAAACAAACAGGTGAAAGTTTGAAAATACTACAAACTGATGGAGGCATGGAATTTAAACCTTTAGGTGAATACTTTCAAAAGAAAGGTATAATTCATAGATTAAGTTGTCCATATACCTCTGAGCAGAATGGTTTAGTTGAGAGAAAGCATAGGCATATTGTGGATTGTGGTCTTACTTTATTAGCTCAGAGTAACTTAACTATGAAATTCTGGCCTGATGCTTTTAACACTTCTGTATATCTAATAAACAGGTTGCCAACCAAAACTTTGAACAACAAAAGTCCTCTAGAATCTTTATATAATGTTAAACCTGATTATGACAGGCTCAAAGTCTTTGGCTGTCTATGCTATCCATATTTAAGGCCATACAATACTCATAAACTAAATTTTAGATCCTCAGCATGCACTTTTATAGGATATGCAAGTGACCAGAATGGTTACAAATGTCTTGATGAAAAAGGAAAAGTCTACATTAGTAGACATGTTGTGTTTAATGAAAAAGTATTCCCTTTCAAAGATAAAGACATAGCTACTACACAAAAAATATACAATCCAAAGAAGTCAATACCAGGAATACCTCTGTACTCTGACAACAGTACTGAAGACACTGGTGATGGTAGCTCAGACTCCTCTCAACAGCATGCATCATCATCAAGCAATGAGACATCTGAGCCTTCCAATCAACCCAGCAACAATCAGCAACAACATGAATATCTACAACATGACTCAAATTCAGAAGTTAGAAATGATCAATCAGATACTAGGAATGACAATAATGAAACTCATGAACAGAGTGAACAAATTCAGACAGGTCATCCAATGATCACTAGATCAAAAAGGGGTATTTTCAAGCCTAAAGTTTATAATGTTATCAGTAATTCAGATGAACCAGCAAATTACAATCAAGCCATTGGCAACCAGAACTGGAAACAAGCTATGGATGATGAATATCAAGCCTTGATAAAGAACAAGACCTGGACACTTGTTAAAGCCCCAGCAGACAAGAATATAATAGATAGCAAGTGGACATACAGGCTAAAAAGAAATGCTGATGGATCAATACATAAATACAAGGCAAGACTTGTCGCTAGAGGCTTCACACAACAATATGGTTTTGATTTTGAAGAGACATTTTCTCCAGTTGTTAAACCAACAACCATAAGAATAGTTCTTACCATAGCTCTACATAACAATTGGAGGATACAACAACTGGACGTAAACAATGCATTTCTGAACAGTGACTTAAAGGAGGAAGTATATATGAGTCAACCTCAGGGATATCAGAAGAATGGAGAGCTTATTTGTAAACTAAATAAAGCAATTTATGGGCTTAAACAAGCTCCCAGAGTCTGGTTTGATAAATTGAAACTTACTTTAACAAAATTAAAGTTTCAATCTACTAAATCAGATCACTCTCTGTTTGTCAAAATTACTGATAATATAACTATTTTTGTTTTGATATATGTGGATGATTTAATCATTACAGGAAATAGTGAAACTGAAATCAGAAAGCTTATTCAGATTCTTGACAAACAGTTTTCAATCAAAGACTTGGGGGAGCTCAATTATTTCTTAGGCATTGAAGTTATTAAAACATCAAAATCAGAACTATTTTTGAGTCAAAGGAAATATATTAATGAAATTCTTGTTAGAGCAAAGATGGAAGCTGCAAATGCACTACCTACACCAATGATAACAAATCATCAACTATCTAAATACAGGGGAGAAAACATTGTCAATATCAGACAATATAGAAGTCTAGTTGGAGCATTACAATATGCTACCATTACTAGACCTGAAATAACATACTGCGTTAACAAACTTTCACAATTTATGCAGGAGCCAAAAGAAGATCATTGGAAGGCAATGAAAAGAGTGCTCAGATATCTAAAGGGAACTATGGACTATGGTTTACACTTCACACAAGGCAATCAACTCAATATTATTGGATATAGTGATGCAGACTGGGCAACTGACCCTGATGACAGAAGATCAACTTCAGGCTACTGCATTTATTTAGGAAATAACCCTATATCATAGTGTGCTAAAAAACAATCTACAGTCTCAAGATCCAGTACTGAATCTGAATTCCGAAGTATTGCTAATGCAACTGCTGAAATTATGTGGGTACAATCACTTCTAAGTGAACTCAAAGTTACAATTTCAAAGCAGCCAGTACTATGGTGTGACAATCTAAGTGCAGTATCATTATCATCTAATCCTATACTGCATTCAAGAACCAAGCACATGGAAATTGATCTATATTTTGTTCGAGAACAAGTAATCAAGGGAAAACTTCAAATAAATCATGTTCCAGCAAATTATCAGATAGCAGATATTCTTACAAAGCCATTATCAAACAAAAACTTTGCCAGATTGAGATCTGAACTTAAAGTAATAGAAAGATCAAACCTTGGAGAGAAAGCAAAGCTTATAAACTCAGATCTGAAACCTGTAATGTCTGACAAATCTTTATGGAGGCCAACGCAAGCCAACAGTTCAAGTATTGAAGACGTAAAGCCTGCAAAGCAAATCAGCATCTCACATCCAGAAATCGAGAGCATTCAAGGCAGAGACCACTTAAACGAAGCAAGTATAAGCTCTCATAGGCTGAATCCTCGCCATCGCCTGCAAATACTTTGAGATCGAGGCTGATTCAGACTAGTTTCTGAGGAAATTTATCAAATTTCATTTGCTTAAGATATGGCGGCGGACATTAGAAACCCTAGCTTTCATTTGTGGGGAGATATGAAGTATACAAATGAAAGATAGGCCTGGATTATCTGTCTCATTCCGTATATATTATCATGTAACATTCATGGGCCTGGGCTAAAGCCCAAATATTATATTATGCTGTAAAAACTTGTAACGTGTATAAATACACAATGTTACTCTACAACAAAAATAATAAAAATTCTGTTCTTTAAAATCTTTTAAGCACCATCGGGGACTGAAGGCTGTCGTGCATATAAGATTAAAATCTAATCAATTATATGCATATTAATTTAAAGGACCCTGTAGCATGATCTGAACTAGTTGAAGCATGTACCAGACATGAAAACATGATGAGCCTGATCATTCCTGCCTAAGCCAAAAATGAAGGGATGGAGATGCAGTACAACCCTCAAGGCAGCTGGCAATTAAAAAGAACTTTAAATATTTCATGTAGCTTATAAATATTGAAAACGTATTACTCGCTGTAATCCAGCAATAATTATTTTATTGTTGTACTTAAATGAAGTAATTTGAACACCCTTTAAAGGTTATGTGATCAAAGAATATACAGATAAAATGACATAAATGTGCTTGCATTGCATGAACTAACAACCAGTAATGACTAAAACCTTACCGATGGAAAAAGGATCTCAGCTTTTGGAATCTCGTATTCCTCCATTGGACCTTCATATGGAACATTCAGATCATGAACAGGGGTGACACCTGTTGCAGTTGTTTTTTGAGGAGGTGGCCTCTCTATGCTTCCTTGTATTGCTCTACATTGAAGGATCTTCATTTCCCATAACTACATTATAGTAGGAAAAGCAGCTAAACCTCTTTGCTAAAAATCAATTAAACAAATTTTGACCCATTTTGTAGCGGAATAACACAAAATATACAATAGCATTTGCATCTTATAGCATCTAAGCTTTCAGGCAGACAAAAATATTGTTTTATACACTCATCATAATAATCTACTAACATTATACAAATTTACTTTACATTGGTACTTAAAACCAAGCATGGTTGGCCAATAAAGCTACGAAGTTGCCTAGTCATATGAGTACAATTTTTAAGATTCAAATAGTTGAGAATTTGTTTCAGTCTAAAATCACAGATACTTGAGATGCCCCCGCTGGAACCACAAGATCTCAACCAAAGTTTGTTACTAATTATATGCAGCAGAACATGTCAATTGAAGAGTCAACAGAATCAAACAAAGGCCCAGTTATTTATTAATAAAAAGTATGTCACCGGCACAACATCATTTATTATGAAATTTTGGAGGTCTTATATCTGTTCACAGGTTCAAAACAATTCATGTAGTAGCAGATCCTGGACCCTTGACTTTACCTCGAATCAAAGTTGTTTACAGAAGTAGCCCAGGCACTAAGCCATGCACCAACGATGGATAGCAAAAACCTTAATATGAAACCTAAATAATATTACCCCCTTGTATTTTTCCAGCTTAGCTAGTATTGGAAATCGAAATGCAATCATATTAATCATCCAACAAATGATGACGGTGTTCCTGGACTATATTATTTCTGTTTGATAATGATATTTTCATCTTAGCACTTTGTCATCACTTTTATCCATATTTACAATGATCCATAAACCTGCAACTGTCACACCCACATGGCCCAATACGTTTGTGCCAAACATATTGACTTATGATGCGGTTAAATCATTACGGAAAGGTAATTCTATCAAGAAACTAGAGTTTCAATTGTTTCCCTCGCATTCTCTTTCATAAGCCAAGTTTAAGATCCTACCTAGATTGATAAATGCATCTTGAGCAAAGAATCTTTCAAAATTTCTAAGAACGAAAAAACATTTATTCATGTTTTGTTTCTCCAATATTTCTGAGTTGAAGAACATGTCTTCTGCAAAAACTAAGATGCTTATTGTGAATATATACTATTCAATGTAAATTGTATCGCATGTACATAATCTTACATCACTTGACTAAGCATTCGTTATGATTTATAAACAGAGCCATTAAGGCATTGACGGTGCTTTAGCAGCAGCAGCAAAACACGACACTTTAGCTTTGGTCCATGGTGCAAGCAAGGTGGTATAGCTGGGTATCATTTGTGTCAAACAAGCATGGATGTGACACAAGTCCGTCAGCATATATTTTGGATGCAAATAATGTTATATTCATATCATATCTGCCGAATATACGCAAATATTGAATATCTGTATCGGCGGATAATAGACAGACTTTGGACTCTGCTAACTAGGGGTAATTCCAAAAATAATAGACTAATATGACTCCCAGTAGAACCATTTCAATGTAACTCTTAAGAATGGAATAAATAAACTAAATGAAGATAAAAATACTACTCACAGGCTAGTTTGCGCTTAAAAAACATATCAAAAGATTCAAAGCAGTACAAAGTGCACTCGTCAATTTTAATAAAATACACAAAATACATTAATAATTTGATAAACCATGTTGATAGAACACACATGATAAACATTATCATCGTGATTGAAATGAAAGGATATTTATTGGCTGTAAATACATTATATCCATATCTATTTTCCGGATTTCGGATATATTTATAATTTTTGAACACGGATGCAAGTGATTTTGGATTTTTGAGTATTCATTGCCAGCGCTAGTGCTACCGCACGATATTAGAATATAGCAGCATTCATGTGAGTACTGTGTTGTATGGTAAAGTATTGTGTTACTGATAATAAATCACTCGGGAAAATTAAAGCTGAAAAAACATACAACAGCTTGTTAATACAATAAATATTGCATGAAATGAATATCAAATATTCATATATCCCCATTGAATAAACCATTCAAAAAGGATACAGGATATCAAGAACATTTCTAGCACTCAGCTCACACTAGCATCGATTAAGCATGTTAAAATAATGAAATTTTATCTTGAAAAGTAAAAATAAAATAAAAAAAAATAATAATAATAATAATTAATTAACTATATATAGACGGTTTTCGATAAGAAGATTATTGTTCATAAAGATAGAAGTAGATTAAGTGGATTACCGACTATATGTTTGTAAATCAAAGCCGTTAAGAATAAATCTTTACAAATTATTTTTAATGATACTAACATTATAAATAAATTAACTGAGAATGTGCCCCGAAAAAAATTGTAGACCCAAGACCTTGCAGAATGAAGTACTTCAATCAACATGTGAATTTACAAAAACTAAGAACTTTTGCCAGTAAGACTTGTGAACCCCCTCCCCCCCCCCCCTCCCCCCCCCAAAAAAAAAAAAAAAAAAAAAAAAAAAAAAAAACATACACACACATACAACCGAGATTTCAAATCATGATTGAAAAATAACGTTATATTTTTGTTAAGAACAAGACCTCATATAAAGAAGTATGTACAATTTGCTTTTACACAAAGAAAAAAGACACTATATTACAGCTACTACTATAGATTTAAATTTATTTGAACTTGTAATTATTTCACTACCATGTAAATAATTTCCACTCGATAAGAACAATAATGCCATTTTTAAGGACTCAAATTATTTACTCAAGTCAAACGACGACAAAATGAAGCCAGACAGGTCTGGCAAAGCAGCATTGGAGGCTGAAGCATTGAATTCTTTAGCTATAACAAATAGTTAAAAACAATGTTTTTTTAGTTGTAACTACAGCTTAGAGGTTAACTATCGATTTATAAGCCTGACATCATGATTCTGATGTTCAACCTTTAGTTTTACTTGTTTTATACTCTTGCAAATAATCAACGTATACAGTGATGCCTCAAAAAATACTTTGGATTGGTGGTTAAATCTCGAGTCATGGACAACAACAACAACAACAACAACAAAGCCATATATCTCAAACAAGTTGGGGTTGGCTAGATATGGAACCCAGAATTAAAATAAAATAAAATTAATAATGATGATAATAATATATATATATATAAAGGGTTTAAAATAACCAATCAAATAAAAATCGTCCGATAAAGGGTTTTTTTTAAATAATAATAATAAGAAGTAAAAATGTTCAATAAAAGTGAAATAAAATCTAAAATAGTAAATAAAAAGTAAAAAGGTTCGGTAAACGTGGAAAAAAAAACTATGGTTTTGGTACATGGATTGCCAATTTCCATGCACTCCTATCAACTACCAGCTCTTCCGATAAACTCCAGTTACTTAAATCTCTCTTTATTATCTCCTCCCATGTCATTTTAGGTCGACTTCTACCTCTCTTTGGGTCTTCGGCGCGACCTAGAATTCCAGCGCGTACAGGTGCATCGTATGGTCTACGTTGGATATGTCCAAACCATCTCAAGCGGTATTGGACTAACTTCTCTTCAATAGGTGCAACTCCAAGTTTTTCCCGAATATCCTCATTTCTAATCCGATCTCGTCTGGTATGCCCACAGCTCCAACGCAGCATTCGCATCTCTGCTATACTTATCTTCTGGACGTGTTGCCTCTTAGTAGGCCAACATTCTGCACCATATAACATTGCAGGTCTGATTGCTGTCCTATAGAACTTTCCTTTAAGCTTCTGAGGAATCTTCCGATCACAGAGAATGCCAGATGCTAGTCGTCATTTCACTCATCCTGCTTGAATTCTAAAACTAACATCCTTATCAATCTCTCCATCAAACTGCAACATAGATCCTAAGTATCGAAACGATTCCTTCTTGGGTACTACTCTACCGGCCAGGGTAACATCTCCGTCATCTGACCTGACACTGTTAAACTCACACTTCATATACTCTGTTTTAGTTCTGCTAAGCCTGAAACCCTTTGATTCCAAGGTCTCCCTCCACAACTCCAGTTGTCGATTAACCCATATTCTACTTTCATCAATCAGCACAACATCATCGGCAAAGAGCATACACCAGGGAATCTCCCTTTGTATATATTTTGTGATTTCATCCATCACTAATGCAAAAATATAGGGACTCAAAGCCGAACCTTGATGTAACCCTATGTTAATTGGAAAGTCTCTGGTCTCACCATCGCATGCCCTAACACTAGTCACAACCCCCTCGTACATATCCTTAATAAGGGTAATATACTTTGATGGCACTCTCTTCCTTTCTAGCGCCCACCACATAACTCTCCTTGGTACTCTATCATAAGCTTTCTCCAGGTCAATAAAAACCATGTGGAGATCTTTCTTTTGCTCCCTGTATCTCTCCATAAGTTGCCTAACCAAGAAAATCGCCTCAGTGGTTGACCTTCCCGACATAAAACCAAATTGATTCCTAGATACACTTGTCAACCTCCTCAAACGCTGCTCGCAAACTCTCTCCCAAATCTTCATTATATGACTCATAAGCTTAATTCCTCTATAGTTTGTGCAACTTTGAATATCTCCTTTATTCTTGAAGATTGGAACTAAAATGTTTCTCCTCCACTCATCTGGCATTTTGTTTGATTTGAAAATATTGTTGAACAACTTAGTTAGCCATCTTATCCCTGCATCTCCAAAGCATCTCCACACCTCAATAGGAATATCATCAGGCCCTATCGACTTGCCTGATTTCATACGTTTCAACGCCCCTTTTACCTCAGCTTCTTGAAATCTCCGCACAAAATGTCTATTGGTGCTATCGGCTAAGTCTTCCAACTCGATCGAAGAGCTATCACTTTCTTCTTTGAAAAGCTTATCAAAGTATTCTCTCCACCTATTATTTATCTCATCTTCCTTCACCAAAAGTCTATCATTCTCATCCTTAATACATTTAACCTGATTGAAGTCCCTTGTCCTCCTCTCGCGTAGCCTAGCTATTCTGTAAACGTCTTTTTCACCCTCCTTTGTACTTAGCCTTTGATACAAATCTTCGTACGCTCGTCCCCTTGTTTCATTCATTGCTCTCTTTGCAGTCTTCTTTGCCGCTTTGTACCTGTGCATGTTCTCTTCGCTTCTATGATGGTACATGCGTTTGTAGCATTCCTTCTTCTCATTGATAGCCTTTTGCACCTCGTCATTCCACCACCACGAATTCTTGGGTTCTCGCGTGCTTCCTCTTGTTATCCCAAATACCTCAGTGGCGACTCTCCGAATGCATGTTGCCATCGCATTCCACATGACATTTGCTTCTCCTTCCACATTCCAAGCTCCTTCTCCCATCACTCTATCTTTAAACACCCGTGAAGTATCTCCTTTGAGTTTCCACCATTTCGTCCTGCTAATCTTCGCTCTCTTATCCTTCACCACCCGAAGACGAAACACGCATACCAACAGCTGGTGTTGTGAGACGACACAGTCTCCAGGTATGACCTTGCAATCAACACAATCTCGTTTACTATCTCTTCTAGTTAGGACAAAGTCAATCTGGCTAGCCTGTTGGCCACTACTGAAGGTGATCAGATGTGATTGCCTCTTTCTAAAGAAGGTATTAGCAATCATGAGATCAAAAGAGAGAGCGAAATTCAAAATATCTTCACCCTCTTGGTTCCTACTGCCAAATCCAAAACCACCATGCACTCGCTCAAAACCCCCGCTAGATGAGCCAACATGGTCATTGAAGTCTCCTCCTATAAAAAGTTTCTCGCTACTATGCACATTCCTAACCATGACATCCAAGCCTTCCCAGAACTTCCTTTTGGCTTCTTCACTTAGACCTACATGTGGGGCATATGCGCTAATGACATTCAAAACTGTCTCGCCAACTACTAGCTTAACTAGGATGATCATATCCCCTCGTCTTCTGACGTCAACCACATTGTTCTAAAGGTTCTTGTCAATCAATATGCCTACCCCATTCTTGTTACGTACTTCTCCCGTGTACCACATTTTGAAGCCAGTGTTCTCCACCTCATTCGCCTTCTGATCCACCCATTTAGTCTTTTGAACGCACAAGATGTTAACCCGTCTCCTAATCATAGTATCCACTATCTCTCTTAATTTTCCTGTTAAGGACCCTACATTCCAACTACCTAACCGAACCCTACTATCGTCGACTAGCTTCCTTGCCCCTCGCATCCGCCGAGAAAAATGCGAGGACCCTTGCTCACTTATTACCACACCGGGGCGTCGGTGTAGCGCGCCACTAAAAGAATGGCGGCCCAGCCCTTGCATATTTAACACCATATCCGAGCCTCGATATAGCGCGTCGCTAAGAGGGAATAATTCTTCCCTTTTTTATGAATCTTCAGAGGGAATTTCCAACGATGGTATAATTTATCGACTCAAATGTAAAAGCTAGTCATCCATTTCTGGAAAGGATGCACAACATAGATCATTTCATGTTATTGTGCATTAATGTTCACCCACACTCATGTGCAACCAGCATGTGAAACATAAATCTTAGATGGGATATAATTGGCACCATATGCACATAGGCTATGTCTAATAATGCAGGGTTCTATTTCTAAATATTGCATATGTATCCCAAACTAAAAGTGTGAAATAGAATTTTGTTGCTGCCAGGAAATTAAGGATGGTAAACATATATTTAATCGGAATCAATTGTGATAAGTTCAGGAAATCTCAAATTTATAAGTTATATACATTGCTGGAGGCTAAAGACAAAATTAATGTCAACAAAGTAACTCCGCTCTCTAATAACAGATTTAAACCATATTATTCAATGCATATCACTAATCCAATTCATGAACCAAATGAATACAGTTTCAAACATATTTCTTTTTGAAAATATCAATAATTTCCAGGGAAATACTACAAAAACAAACCAAATAAAAGTTGTTGTAATTACATACTCACATAGCCATTCAATATCAATAAACAAATGAAATCAACAACCAACATTCATTCAAATCGTGGACCTTTCCGTTTCAATCAGTGATTATATATTATACTTGGTTAGATGTCTTGGCAATTACAATTCCTTTGGCTTTAGGATTTTTTGAACTAATTGGCATCAAACAGTAGTTCTATACATGAGGCTATGAGTAGAGATTACAACTTCCATTAAAAATAACAAATGACTGCAATATTACATGACAGGTCAGCGTTTAAGTTGAACAAGAATACAAGTTCATGGTGACCTTGTTTCAATTTTATATTTAAGAGCTAACAAGTAAATAACTGCTCATGCCAAAATCTAAGGTTTTATGTACATTTTACAAAGATGATTTATACTTCTATTATTATTGTTTTCAAATAATAATTACAATTACAAAAGACGATTTTACAAAAACGATTTTATATTTAAGAACCAACCGTTTCAATTTATACAGAGATGATTTTACAAAGAAGCGAGTACCATTGATTATAATTACAAAAGTTGTTTCCAATAAACCAAGTATTGCATTCAATCCCATCTAGTACCACGATAAAAATATTTTTCAATGAACTGACTATTATATAGTGTGGGGTTTGTGCTATATTCTCATTGTAATTCTTTCCTTATTTATTACTTCAAAAAACGAATGCTAATGAGCTCGGAATAAAAACATTACTGGGGATGGTTTTAACCAAGCATTCCTGTTGATGTACTTGCTTAGGATACCTTTAAAATCCTCACTTGGTAATAAAAATATAACAATATGTAAATTACGTATCAATACTCATTATACAATGTAACATGATGTAATAAGATGATAAATAGTTAGATAAAGAAATCATCAGGTCCCACTATCTCTAATTTTTTTTTTTTTTTTCAAATTGTATGAACTTATAAATCCATCCCTTCGGTGTACCACATTATTTTAAGAGATACAGAGTAACATGTACGCACCAGAATGTTAATCAAAACAGTGTAATATTCTATCTAAAATATTAGGAATCAACGTATCACAGTATTCCAACATGTTAATTGATACATTATAAAATGAAGTATATGGTATATTGTCAACAAAAATCTATGATTTTTCTATATTGTTCCCATTAATATAACAGAGTCTATCATTGAAGATTTAGCCAACTGTCATTAAGAAAGTTTTACAGTTCTAAGCATAAACATATTGGTACAAAATGATATGTAATCGAGTAAGCCAACCTTGAGTAGGTTTTCGGAAATTTCAAATCATTTCTAATGCAAGGGATGCTTGCGTCCGAAATATAACATGAGATTAGGGTCCAGTGTCAGAAATATAAGATGAAACTAGAGTTGAAATCGATTATAAATTTAGCGTTCGAAACTTTACCTAATAGCGGCGTGGACAACAACTACCACAGCTAAGAACAACATCAAGCGATCAAAGTTGGCCAACGAGTAGCAATCTGAAGTTGAATTTACCGCTCCATAAACAACGTTGATCTTTCCGTACACCGAGAGCTTAAATAGGATAGTCGTACCCAATTGCAACCGTTTGCATCAAAAGGGATTCCGATTTGCGTGAGAAAGGGAAAAACTCCCTTGCCTCCCTAGACTTTTAGACTCCGCATATGCACAATTTACTACACGTGTAGAGGAGGAGAGGCGACATTAGATTATGCAATGGAGTAGAAAAAGGGCTGAGGTCGGGGGAAAATGACGGAAAATTGGGAACAAAGGGAAATTTTAGGCGTAACTAAAATCTAGGAGGCCTAAGAGCTATTGAAATCAAACTCAGTTTAGGGTTTAAATTTTCTCCCCAATTGTTTGAGAGAAGCGCACGAACTGATTTTACTTCCCTCCAAAAGTGCATGGGATTCAGATGCGCGTGATTTACTCCTCCTCAGTAATTTTAGTGTGCAGCTGTTCACACCCCAATTTCCTCTTCTGACCACCAAAACTAAAGGCCACCATAAAAAATATCATTTTCTTCTTTCAGCTACCGTACGTTAAAAATATTAATATGAACAGGCACCCCCACTACGGAGCGAAAGCTTCGGTTTCTTCCTGCCGAATTTACAATCGTATTTCGGTTGGTAGTAGCCGTACAGTTGCTTCCTGCCGAATTTATATTGTTAATTCAGTTGATTATGGCCGAATGAAGAAAAATGATGTGGTGGCCAGAAGTGTAAAAAATATAATCAAGTTTATTAAATTTTGTGTGGTGACCAAAATAGTAAATTGGGGTGTGAATAGCAGCACACTAATTTTATTTCTGAGTCACTACAGCGTCTATATTTTCAATAGAGGAGACGTAAGAAATTATTTTTGTCCCCTAATTGCGTCTAACTGTACAATGAACGGATGCAAATATCTATATCAAATTTTCATCCCCACCCTACCACATCGGGTCATAGACAACGGCAGATGCAAAAGGTGGGGTAATATTTTCTCCTCCATATTTGCGTCTAGTTTCTGTTAGAAACAGATGCAAATTGTACTGTTTGCATCTGTTATTTATTCAACAGATGCAAATGAAGAGACACAAAAAACAAATTTTGTACTAGTGCCGGGCCCACGCACGCACATGACTCCGTTGGACTTGCGTTGTCACCGTTACCCCGTTTTGACCTCTTACAATCAAACCCAGCAAGCGTGTCCCGTCCTCGATCTAACTCGAACTCACAAAGATACTTAACTGGTTTGAAAAGGGTCCCCATGCTTGACACAAACATTCCACCTATGCTTGGTTCCCACTAGAACTTCCCACTTAACCCCTTCTTATTTATGTCTTCTTACATGTTTTCAACTTGGTTAAATGTTTTTAATCGTATTTTACATGCCACCCAGGCCACCCACTTAACCCCTATGTCCCACCACATGTTCATCTGGTTAAGTGTTACTTAATTTATTAGAACCGTAACCTTGTAAAGACCTCTCACATTAGACTACCGTTTGCGGTTTTTGGATTTGCCGGGCAGGTCCAGGCAGTCTTATACCGCAAACGAGCATAACCTCGTGTCTTTACAATTGTTATGCACTTAATTTGTGCCTTTGACCTCTCACATTAGACTACCGTTTGTGGTTGCTGGATTTGTCGGGCGGGTCCGGGCGGTCTTATACCACAAACGAGTCTAACCTCGTGCCTTAGGCGGTTAATTATTACACATAGTTATTTAACCCCAAATTGAATTAAAATCCCTATTCAAATTTGCCAATAAATTCTAAATTAATTTATGTCCATAATTGTCACCTAAATTATGTCCATAATTTCAGGTATATAAATCTATACCAATTAATGTCTCAAATTAATTATATGCCTTTAAGGCCATTTTATGTCAATTCACAATTATGTATATTTATTATTTTCCCGTTGTCCCCATGTTATTCGTACGTTTTAATATGACATATGTTAGACTCGCAAATAGTCTAACTTATAAAAAGAAAAGCAACATCACAACACATAAAATAGATCTAAGAATCATGACATAAGTTTGCATAGCCAATAACTTGCATAGGTAATGGATATACATAAATTTGCATGAACTAACATGGATCTAAATATAGATCTAAACATGTAATCATGAACTTGCATATATGGATATGGTTTTCCTATAACTTGCATATGAATTTCATTCAAACTAGCATATGATTCACATACAAAACTAGCATAGGCAATGGACATATAGAACATAAATTTGCATAACCATGTACTGCCACGGATCTAAACACAAAGGTGTGAACTTGCATATGGATCTAAACATGTAAATTAATGTCACATGTTTGCATATAAACTAGCATATGTATCAACATGGTTCACATATGAACTTGTGTATAATCCACCTACAGACTTGCATAAGATTCATAAACTAGCATCTCATTTAACATCCAAACTTGCATAAGATTCATATACATATGATTTAACATCCCAAACTTTCATATGATGAATCAAGTTAAACATATACAATTCAACATATGAAATAGATTCACAATAACAAAATTGTCAACGATAACATCACATGATTTAAAGTCATATTCTCATAATCCCAATTATAACTTATCACAATTAAATTAATTAATTAATTTATGAAAGAAATTGTACTCACAACAAAAGAACGGTCTTATTTTTCTGGAATCTGTATTCTGAAACTGAATTGCTCGCCTTTGATGTAGACTAACTGTTATCCTAATTTAGATTAGATTTTGATTTTTGCTTCTATCTTGTTTTTGAGTTGAAAGAGAACGACGGCTACTCTAGTTTCTCCATCGACGGCATGGCGGCTCTTGGTATGAATTAGTATATTTTAGGTTGAGAGTTAGGTTGCTTATATAGAATTTTAATTAATTTAGAGCCGTAAGATTAACCCTAGAAGCAATCAAGACCATTCAATCAAGATAGAATAACACCTTAGCCCTAATGACTCAGCAATGAGTCAAAACAGCGTCATCTTTCAGATCTGCCCGGGGGGGAGGGGGGGAGTAGGTCGACCCCCTGGTCGACCTGTATGGGTAGGTTGACCCCCAGGTTGACCTGGCCCTTGGGCGGGAGAATTCATGCCCAGCCTGCTCCCCTGTCTGAATTTGAATTTCGAACTGTTTTTAATTTATTTAAATTCTAAAACTTCTGAAGGCCATAACTTCTTCGTATGGAGTCCAATTCATACAAACTCGGACTCTATTTCAAGCAGAATTCTGAGACGAACGCAATGGCATAACCCGTTTTCCTTAGTTCTCAAATTAGAAATTAAGTATTCTTTAATTCATTAATCTTAACATTTAAAATCACGGGGTGTTACATTCTCCCCTCCTTAAAGGATTTCGCACCCGAAATCTCCGAGTTAAGGAGAATGTATATCCTATCATCCAATCATCTATCTAATCAACCATCAAACATAGGCATCCATTGTCCTTAGAAGATTTTTAATGCCGTATGAGCATATGCAAAAAGTGTGTGTATGTGTTCCTTATCTAATGCAAAATCAGGCGGTCTACTGATTCAGTTGACCTCCTTAATGCAAATCATGATAGTGCCATGCATCCATTATGTATGCGAAAGAATTCTAACGATACATATTATTTCTACATGTGTGCACAGCCATTCATCTAAATGCAGCATCCATATGGTAACACAACAATTATACTTCCATTAATTTAAATATGCACACACATTTATATGCAGTATGAAAATGATTGAGTCGATCTAGTGCCTAAAGTGTGTGTACGTGCATCTACGTGCAACCACTTACAACCACTCGCAACTATCAATCATAACATGTTCCAAACACATGTTTACATCCATCGGTTTCTACCTATGGATAAAGAATAGGACTGAGGAGATATACTTAAAAAGGTAGATATAAGCATGAATAAACTTATGGAAAAAAGAGATCAAGGAGGTACCCTCGAAGAGAAAAGGGTGGACTGCGCGTATTTTCCTCTCAGTTTCCAAGTCGCGTCTTCCTCAGCATCACTCCATTAAACTTTAATAAGCTTGACTTCACGGTTGCGTAGCTTTTTGACTTCCATACCCAAGATACGAATTGGAACTCTTCTCACAGTCGCTTCTCGTTCCACTTCTACTTCCTCTAGTATATTCAGCTCCACCACTTCCGCAGATTCATGTAAGCATTTTCGTAGTTGAGAAACATGAAAAACATTATGAACTCCAGCCAGTCTCTCGGGTAGCTCTACTCTATAAGCCATCGTACCAATCCTTTCAATGATAGGAAATGGACCTACAAATCTTGGTGCTAGCTTTCCTACAGACCCAAAGAGAATGACATTTCTCAAAGGAGATACTTTAAGGAACACCCTATCTCCAACCTTAAACTCAAGGTCGGTCCTTCTTTTGTCTACGTAGGACTTCTGTCTATCTTGTGCAGCCTTCATCCATCTTCTTATCAAGTCCACATTTTCTGAGGTTTCTCTAATCATGTCTGGCCCAAGTACGAGCTTGTCTATAGACTTCCACCAACAAGTTGGTGATCGACACGGTATCCCATATAAAGCTTCGAAGGGTGTCATTCCTATGATGGCTTGGTAGCTATTGTTGTTGGCGAATTCCACCAAAGGAAGATGATCCTCCTATGTCCCTCCAAAGTCAACAATGCATAATCTCAAGAGGTCTTCTAATACTCTGTTCACCCTTTCCGTCTGACCATCGGTTTGGGGGTGATAGGGCATGCTTAAGCATAATTGGGTGCTTACTACCTCTTGCAAGCTCTTCCAAAACTCGCTCGTAAAGATAGGATCTCGATCGCTCACTATGGTGGAGGGTATCCCATGGAGTCGAACTATTTCTTTGAGATAAATGGATGTTTGGGACGAGGCAGTCCTTCTACTTTTAACAGGTATAAAGTGAGCGCTTTTAGTGAGTCTGTCCACTATTACCCAAATACTGGTATTGCCCCTTCTTGAACTAGGCAACCCATCAACCAAGTCCAATAAAATGTTGTCCCACTTCCGCTGTGGGACCTCTAGGGGATGAAGCAGACCACCGGGCTTCTTCTGCTCCGCTTTGACTTGCTGGCATATCAAACACTTAGCGACGAACTCAGCTACATCACTCTTCATGCCGTTCCAAAAGAAAACCCATTTTATATCTTTATACATCTTGTCTTCGCCTGGGTGCATGGTCAGTTTGGAATGGTGCGCCTTTTCTAGAATCGTCTTCACTAAATCCCTTACTTGTGGGACGTATAACCTTCCATCCCATCTCAACCAACCCCTATCATCGGTGGAGTATCTATTGAGGTGACTAGATGTATCACCCCTAACTAGCTTTTCCATCACATCAACTAGCTGAGGGTCTTCTCGTTGCGCGGTTCCCATTGAGTCCAAAAGAGTAGGCAGCACCTCTAGTGATGCTAACAGACCAGGCACAATTTCAGAGGAGGGTCTAAAACTAAAGTTTGCTATATACTCCAAGTTTTGCCTTTCTACAAAGAGAGGACTCAAGGTCAGCTTCTTCCTACTTAAGGCATCTGCTACCACATTGCCCTTGCCTGGGGTATAGGAAATCTCAAAATCATAAGAGACCAAAAATTCCATCCACCTTTGCTGTCTTAAGTTAAGATCTTTCTGCGAGAAAAGGTACTTCAACGATTTATGGTCAGTATATAATTCAAACTTCTCACCTAGTAGATAATGGCGCCAAGACTTAAGCGCAAAGACGATGGCAGCCAACTCTAGATCGTGGGTTGGGTAGTTTTTCTCATGTACTTTCAACTGTCTACCTCCATAAGCTACTACCTTCCCTTCTTGCATTAAGACAGCACCTAGTCCCGTACCACATGCATCCGTATATACGGTAAACATCTTGCTCCCATCTGGCAATGTCAGAACTGGGGCTGTTGTTAGAGCTCTTTTCAAACGTTGGAAAGCAATATCGCGATCCAAATACCAAGCGTTAGGTTCTTCTTCGTTAATCTTGTGAGTGGGGCTGAAATTTTAGCGAAGTCTTTAACGAATATTCGGTAAAAGCCCGCTAGCCCAAGAAAGCTTCGGACTTCGGTTGCATTCCGTGAAACCTTCCAATCTTGCACCGCAACTCTTTTGCGGGGTCCACGGCTAACCCCTCTTTGGACACCACATGTCCTAGAAACCTCACCTCTTCTCTCCAGAAATGGCATTTGGAGAATTTGGCCTTCAGCTGATGTGTACGAAGAGTATCCATGACTTCCCTTAAATGCAAAGCATGCTCTTCTTCATTCTTCGAGAAGATCAAAATGTCGTCTTCGAAGACCACCACAAACTTATTAAGGAATTCTCTAAACACCTTACTCATTAAGTCCACGAAGTAAGTGGGTGCGTTTGTCAAGCCGAAAGGCATGACAAACCATTCGAAGAAACCATCCAGAGTTTTGAACGTGGTCTTATCAATGCTGTCTTCAGCCACTCTTAGTTGATGGAACCCGGCAGCCAAATCTAGTTGGGAGAAAAAAGATGCACCTACAAGCTGATCAAACAAGTCATCTGTTCTGGGAAGTGGGTGCCTATTCTTCTTGGTCAGCTTGTTTAGCTCCCTATAATCAACGCATAGGCGAAGTGAACCATCCGCTTTGGTTGCGAATACTACTTGAGAACCCCATTCAAAAATACTCCGCCTTATAAACCTCTTTTCGAGCAGCTCTTTGACTTTCTTACTGAGCTCTTTTCTCTCCCTAGGAGCCATGTGTCTAACGGGTAGAGCTACGGGTTTTGCATTATCAACAAGTTATATGCGGAAATTTATCTCCCGCTTTGGAGGTAAGCCCTTCACCTCTGCAAATATATCTGAGTATTCATGGACTACTCTAACAGACTGCAAGTTTTCAACAGACGCATCAAGAGATTCTAGGTAACTAAGCATAACAGAATGTATGGGATTACAAGAAATTTCGAGAGTGTTGCCAAGGCGAGTCATAAGTCTAACCACTCTCTTTTCACAATCGAGGACGGCACCATTATTGGATAACCAATCCATGCCTAGAATCAATCCATAGCCCGTGAAGCCAAGAACGAAGGCGTTGCATTCAAATTCAACGCTCAAAATAGACACTCTCAAATCCCGACAAATAATTGAAAGATGAGCTGAACCACCAATAGGATTTGAGACTACTAAGTGATCCGTAACTAGACTAGTTTTTAGGTGCAGTGTTTCAACTAACGAAGCAGACAAAAACGTGTGTGAAGCGCCAGAATCAAATAAAGTATGAACATGATGATCAAACAGAAAAACCAAACTTTCAACAGAAATGTTTCTACATCTCTCCTGTCCTGGTGCCATGAGAGCCTGGATCTACCCTCTTGCCTGCCCTAGCGCCATGAGAGCCTGAATCTTCCCTCCAGAAGTGGAACCTGTTCTTTGCCCTTGCCCCTGTTTCCTCGGGTATTCTTTATTTAGATGTCCTACCTCTCCACAGTGGAAGCAGCCAGTCTTCTTCTTTTTCCTACAGTCCTTGCTTAGATGGTCTGGTGTCCCACAATTAAAGCACTTTTTCTTTCCCTTGCCATCGTTATCCTTACTGTCTTTCTTGTTTTGCTGTTGTGATTTCTTTTGATCCCCTTTCTTATCCGGTGCCTTATTAGCATTAGCACCTTTCTCCTCTTCATGCATAAGCACCATGTCAACTAATTTCTCAAAGGTGGCCCCCATAGGAATATGGGTCATAGCCAACCAGTGTAGCGGCTCATTCAAGCCTTTAACGAACCTCAGAGCCTTCTTCTCAGGTGTATTCACCAAGTCTAAACCAAACCTCGCCAACTGATTGAACTTGTTGATGTACTCCTTTATTGATAAATTCCCCTGCTTCAATGCCAGGAATCTTTCCATGTATAAATACTCTTCTGCTCGTGAGAGAAAGTTCATCTTGAACCTATGTCTGAAATCCATCCACGTCTCTACTGGACGCTCTCCATTCGTGACCTCCCACCAAAACGAGGCTTCGTCCTTCATTAACCAAGCGGCAGTTGGACCTTCCTTCCATCTTCTATCTCGAAAATACCAAATAGATCTTCTACCTCCTTAAGCCAATTTCGGGCTTCAACAAACGTCTCTAATCCATGAAAAGGTTTCCCGCCCATTGCCCGAAAATCTTTGCATATCTTCGAAAAAGTATCAACGCGAGGCGGGGGAGAAGGAGGAGCGACTGCAACTGGGGAAGGAGGAACATTTGCTGGGCTTGCGGCAGTGGCCCTAGCCTCCAGATACCTTCTTAACCAGCCTGGAATCGGTATGCCCTCGGGTATCTCAGGTTCCCCAGACATGCAGAAAAAGAAAAAGGAAGAGATTCAAAACGTAGAATTCGAAAGAAAGATATATGGCTCTTGGGGGTTATGTTTTTTTTTTAAAACCAAACTTTTCTCTTGAAAATACTCTCCTTAAAACATACTTTTGAAAGTATTTCTTAATAAAATGCTTTTGAAAAACAGTTTTTCAAAATCTCTTATCTGTTCTGTTAACCTTCAGCTCTGATACCACGTGTAACACCCCACGTGCATTAATGTCACTCTCAAATGTAATGCATTAACTTTCATGGAGTATTATTTGTGAATAGAACAGAATATAACAAGATATATACATATATTGGTACTTGAAAATTTTCAAAACAACATTTATTGCAGCGGAGAAATAGTTTGATTACAAAAACTTCATAAACCAAAAGAAAAACCAAGTACACTTAGTAACCATCTTGAAAATTGTTTTCTGAGTACATAAAATAAAAAGCATAACCCCAACACAAGTAGCCATAAAAGAGATGAGCTAAACTTTACTTTCAGCAATCCAAGCACTTCCAAAAGAGAGAGAAAGAGATCCAAGATCAAGCTCCACTAGTACTAGTCTCACCCTAAGAACCGGGGGAGGGAAGGAAGAAAAGAGGCGAAAACAAAGGGGTCGTACATAAAGTCTGGCGAGTATAATAACTTTAACAATATAATTATTAAAGTAACTAGGATAAGGCATAAACTGGTAAAACAAGGTATAACCGTGAAACAAGTGGGCATGACAAAGCAAACAAGATGAATATTCTGGCGTGAATCTCATTCCTAATCACTATAGGATAATTACTATACTGCACCATTTCTAGTCACCCTAAAAGTTAATCCCGCCTACTGAACATAATAATCATAATGGTAGTTTCGTGTACCCCTAGTTGTCTTCATAGGTGTCGTCTGCCCCTATCTCCACTAGTTGTACCCACTACACCCATGCGATCGGCTCCCTAACTCGTAGATACCCGTGCTGGTCCCACAGTGGGGTGTATCACTCCCTAAAGTGGCAACACGATACCCCTAAAGATGCACGGCTTATATCTACACGATGCAACGTCGTCTTACCTACCAGCCCGGGCCCAAGCACGCACATGACCCCGTTGGACTTGAGTTGCCACCGTTAACCCGTTTTGACCTCTTACAATCAAACCCAGCAAGCGTGTCCCATCCTCGATCTAACTCGAGCTCACAAAGATACTTAATGGGTTACTGGTTTGAAAAGGGTCCCCATGCTTGACACAAGCTTTCCACCTATGCTTGGTCCCCACTAGAACTTCCCACTTAACCCTTCTTATTCATGTCTTCTTTCATGTTTTCAATTTGGTTAAGTATTTCTAATCGTATTTCACATGCCACCCACGCCACCCAATTAACCCCTATGTCCCACCACATGTTTATCTGGTTAAGTGTTACTTAATTTATTAGGACCGTAACCTTGTAAAGACCTCTCACATTATACTACCGTTTGCGGTTGCTCGATTTGTCGGGCGGGTTTGGGCAGTCTTATACCGCAAACGAGCCTAATCTCGTGTCTTTACAATTGTTACGCATTTAATTTGTGCCTTTGACCTCTCACATTAGACTACCGTTTTGGTTGCTGGATTTTCTGGGTGGGTCCGGGCAGTCTTATACCATAAACGAGTCTAACCTCGTGTCTTAGGCGGTTAATTAGTACACATAATTATTTGACCCCAAATTGGATTAATATCCCTATCCAAATTTATCAACAAATTCCAAATTTATTTATGCCCATAATTGTCACCTAAATTATGTCCATAATTTCAGGTATATAAATCTATACCAATTAATGTCTCAAATTAATTATATGCCTTTAAGGCCATTTTATGCCAATTCACAATTACGTATATTTAATATTTTCCCATTGTCCCTATGTTATTCGTACGTTTTAATATGACATATGTTAGACTCACAAATAGTCTAACTTATAAAAAGAAAAGCAACATCACAACACACAAAATAGATCTAAGAATCATGACATAAGTTTGCATAGCCAATAACTTGCATAGGTAATGGATATACATAAATTTGCATGAACTATCATGGATCTAAATATAGATCTAAACATGTGATCATGAACTTGCATATATGGATATGGTTTTCCTATAACTTGCATATGAATTTCATTCAAACTAGCATATGATTCACATACAAAACTAGCATAGGAAATGGACATATAGAACATAAATTTGCATAACCATGTACTGCCATTGGATCTAAATATAGATCTAAACACAAAGGTGTGAACTTGCATATGGATCTAAACATGTAAATTAATGTCACATGTTTGCATATAAACTAGCATATGTATCTACATGATTCACATATGAACTTGTGTATAATCCACCTACAGGCTTGCATAAGATCCATATACTAGCATGTGATTTAACATCCCAAACTTGCATAAGATTCGTATACATATGATTTAACATCCCAAACTTGCATATGATGAATCAAGTTAAACATATACAATTCAACATATGAAATAGATTCACAATAACAAAACTGTCAACGATAGCATCACATGATTCAAAATCATATTCTCATAATCCCAATTATAACTTATCACAATTAAATTAATTAATTAATTTGTGAAAGAAATTATACTCACAACAAAATAACGGTCTTGTTTTTCTGGAATCTGTATTCTGAACCTGAATTGCCCGTCTTTGATGTAGAATAACTGTTATCCTAATTTAGATTAGATTTTGATTTTTGTTTTTATCTTGTTTTTGAGTTGAAAGAGAACGGCGGCTACTCTAGGTTCTCCATCGACGGTATGGCGGCTCTTGGTATGAATTAGTGTGATTTTAGGTTGAGAGTTAGGTTGCTTATATAGAATTTTAATTAATTTAGAGCCGTCAGATTAACCCTAGAAGCAATCAAGACCATTCAGTCAAGATAGAATAACACATCAGCCCAAATGACTCAGTAACGAGTCAAAACAGCGTCATCTTTCAGATCTGCCCGGGGAGGGGGAAGGGGGTAGGTCGTCCCCCAGGTTGACCTATATGGGTAGGTCGACCTGGCCCTTGGGCGGGAGAATTCCCGCCCAACTACTCCCCTGTATGAATTTGAATTTCGAACTGTTTTTAATTTATTTAAATTCTGAAACTTCTGAAGGCCATAACTTCTTCATACGGAGTCCAATTCACGCAAACTCAGACTCTATTTCAAGCAGAATTCCAAGATGAATGCAATGGTGTAACCCGTTTCCCTTAATTCTCACATTTTAAATTAAGTATTCTTTAATTCATTAATCTTAATATTTAAAATCATGAGGTGTTACAGTCTCCCTGCATCCACGGATGTTAATAAATATAAATAACACTAATTTCGTAGCAATATGTAACATTAAAATAAATAGAATCAGTATTTAACCAACGACTTCATATATATAACTATCAACCAATTTATTTGTAAATCATCCAAACAACCATCACACACAACATTCAATCATTTTTACCAATAATAAATAACGTTTATAAGATTGGAAAACTGGACAGAGTTAGTGAGTTCACTCACCTTGGTCCTGAATCGTTAAATAACGATTATCGTCAATTTGATTAAATCGGATGTTTAAATTTTCAATAAATTTAAATGTCCTCCAAATGGTTCTGAACCAGCTCTATGGCGTAGCTTGCGTTTGTATGATTCTAATGAATCCTGTTTTTATTTAATTTTGATAACGTATGAGTACGGTATAGCATTTAATAACATTGCTAATTTTAAAACTAAACTAAAATGAATTTTAAAAATAAATGGGCTTTACAATATATATGTAACGGCCCATCATTTAACCCGTTTTCAACTGAAAGCTTTCTTTCCAGATGAAGACTTTGACCGCAACATTTAGTGCCATCCATCCTTTTCTTATATTCCAAATGCTGCTCCCCTTAACCCCTCTTCACGTAATACTGTCTTCCCCTTTTCTTTCCTTTTTTCATTTTATTTATACAAACTGGGCTTCAACTGTCTTTTCCCTCGGCCCATCTACACAAGTAAATACCCAGATGCATGTGAACAGTGCATTCTTCCCTGAAGCTAAAAGCGATGCCCCATATTTTTTTTCCAACTCATAATCATTTTTCTACGGTCTCCTCCTACCCCTATTCTTTGAAATTTCAACCAAAAACTATTACAATCATTCTCCTTGAATCTCTACGTCTCCACTCATGTACACTCTACCACTCACGTATGCATTTCACCGGCCTTCCTCCGTCTTTTCAAACATGAGAATCAGTACATTTTTTCCCTATTTCATCACCGAAACACCACCGTTTCAATACACTCCACGCCGCATTCACCACCTACATCTCACTACCACCTTAAAACCCAACCCAAACCACATGCGTCTTCCTCCCTCCCATCAGAGAAACCAACTCCCTCACGTTCTACATCCGGTCGATACACCCACTGTCACCGCGAGACCCACCTGAGGGCCTCCCCACGACCTTTTTCCCCATGCCATCCATCTCAAGCTACTTCATGCATGGTTCTTCCCATGCAAGCCCGTATACTTCCTCCTAGTATTTCGGTTTCCTGCTACACCACATTTTTGCCGATCAAAGCTCGTGCTACCCCAAAACATAAAAACGAACTGGACTTTGAATTCCTCCACTGTTTCTTTTGTTTTATCCTATTTTCCCTTTTCATTTCTCTTTTGAAATAACTTGCGCACGATACCCCTAACTCCTCCCCTTCTTATACACGTTTGCTCGTCCCCTTCATTGCCTGACTCTATTTCACCAGTCCGTGTTTTTTTATGGCGGCAGCAATTGTTTTCAATCGTTTTCAGAAGAAGAAACAATGATATAGGGTCTCGTATTTATACATATTACTCAGCTTGGCATGCAATGGATAATTTATAGTATAGCTATATAACAAATGTACGACTGCAGTGATTTGAAAACTCATCACTGTCATTTAAGTTTCTAACATAACTGTAAGCCTGTAGTGCAGTGTGTTCCCTTGGGTATGAAGTATAGCATGTAGACTAGGATAGTCTTCCTTATTAATTTAATTTGGCATAAAACTTTGAAAAGTGTGGTCCATATATGTCCACTTCCTAGGCCTCTGTGTTTTAGGGTAGGCGGTACATGTTTCTGAAATGAATTTACTTTAGCTTAGACATGAAGTAAAATGAGACGTTAGCATTGAAGTGAGGGATACTGTATAATTCATTGGTCACAACTAATTTATATTTGTAGATTGTTAAAAATAATAAATATGATAAACCATACTCCTTATACATATATACTAGCATAATGCACATGTCAAGGATTTCACAGACTAACCCGGCATCATGTTGAACAAAAATTCATACATATTCATGTACTCCTAATACATCAATATATCCTAACATTATGTGCATGTACATCATAAAAGGTTGAATGCTTTGCTACCCAACAAGCTCACAAAAACTGCTTCATAGTGCCCAAAATATAATTAGCAAATAATTTTATTCCTTTTCTAGGTTGGGTGGAACGCATCCCAAAACACATATTTAGTTGGTGAACAAGTAAATGTGTTCCTTCTATTTCACATATTCCCTATTTCAAGAGCCTCTTGTTGTTTACTATTCCGTTTATGGAAATTCATATATTATGCATGTTTGGTTGTGCATATGTTATTTCTGATGGTAAAGAATATATATATTTATATGTATAAATCAATTTTACTTTGTGGTTAAGAAATAGTGTAGCATCACATAAGCTCCGTTCACTTACGAACCACTATCGGAAAAAATAAAATTACTATTGTGTTAAACGATGTGTCACGATCCCAAAAATATAATAAAGTAGACAAGTTAATTTATTCTGTGAAATCCCAAAAATGCTGATATAGGGTGTAAAATACTTCAAATAAAAAGTTATTTATTTTCCAAAATAAAAATTACACAAAAAATCTATAAATAAAATTAAATATATGTCTCAAAAATCTTGTCCAAATTCGAAACCAATATTTAATTATATTATATAAACTGTTATGCCTTACAAACGATTCCATAGCGGCTATTTGAAAATTTGATTTGGACATAACTTGCAATCTATAAAACAAAATCTCCATTTTTCTCTTCCATTAGAAAAATATAACTAAATAGGTTCAGATGTTTCTTGTTTTGAATAAATCCGACTTATAACGAATCTTGTATATTCATTTGAAGTTCAAAATGCCAAATTACGTACTACCGTGACGTTACGAGCTCAACTATAATTTATATTATAATTAATATGTTCTATTGTCGTTTATATAAATATATTCGTTATTCTAATTTGAATATAAACTAAATTAAGCATCATATACTATCCAATTCATGCAATATTGTCAATACACTATTCCGACAAATTTAAAAAATTAAATATATTATTATCCTATTATTTACTTTTCAGATATTCAAAATATTTGAATTCAAACCATTTAATTTATCAAACTAATATATTAAAATAATTAAATAAATTAATTATTAAACCGCTAAAATTCTGGGACGTTACGCCAAAGATAGGATTAGCGCTTCTTATCCTTTTCTTTTTGAGAGTATGTTCTTGACTTCTTTTCCAAACTTTTACTTTATATTTGCTTCTATCATTCTAATTTATATATCCTATCGTTCGAACTTTTCGATCCTTAGGTAGAAACCAATGGTTGGAAACACGTGTTTGAAACATGTTGTGTTTGATGGTTGCAAGTGGATGCAAGTATTTGCTAGTGGTTGTTCGTGGATGCATAAACACATGCTAGGCACTAGATCGACTTAAATCACTTACATGTTGCATATGGATGTGCGTGCAATTTAGTTTTATATGGATGAAAATGGATGTATCAACATATGGTTGTTTCATTTTGGTGAATATGGTGAACATGTGTCGACCGCCTAATTTTCGCATTAGCGTAAGGACATATACACACACCTTTGCATATGTTCATACCACTACAAGAAAAATACCCTATTGCAACTAGCTATTTGCAACTGGCGATAAGAAAAATACCCTATTGCAACTAGCTATTTGCAACTGGCGATAGAGACAATTGCAATAAATGATATTTACAATAGACCTTTTGTATCAGTTGCAATATATGAGATTTAGCAACAATTTTTTCTTCTTATCGCGAAAAGCATATTTTTAGCAACTGCACTTCCCTTCCAGTTGCAAAAACATACTTTTAGCAACTGTGCTTTCATAACAGTTGTAACAAACATATTATTTGCAACTGCGCTTTCAAACTTGTTGCAAAAAATATATCTTTAGCAACTGTTTTCGCCACTTGGGATAAGAGTATTTTTTACAACTGATAAAGCTAGCTGCAGAAGCTTACTATTAAAAATAAGTAGCAGCTTTTAATTAATAGGTCATAAATGACTACTTATAATTAACCGCCAATAAATAAGTAGCAGTTTTTAATAATTAACTTTTAATAATTAGTTTTAAATAGCTATTATTAAATGATGAACTAGTACTAATTATATAATAATTAAGATTAATATTTAATAATTACTAATTAATAATAAAATTTAAATATTATAAAGTGATATTTATAATTGAGAGATAAATAATAAAACTAATAATTAACAAATTATAATAATTAACAATTAAAAATCAATAAAATAAATAAATGATTATTAAATAATAATAATTATTTAGTAATATTAAAATAATGGATAATAATGAAAAATTACTTTGAAATATGAATATGTATAAATAATAAATAAATAAATAATAAATTCATAATAACAAATGAATAGTTTTATCAACAAATGATTTGTAAGTATTCCTTAATAATTGGAAAGTACTTTTATTTATATTTTAATATTTTATAGATTAATTTGTAATTATGTTTAATATTTGATATTTCATAAAATTTAAAAGAATTTTTTTAAAATATTCCCAAAATTCAGAATTAAAATTTTCTATAGTAAGTTCAATAAATTATAAAATTCAAACACTTGTAAACTTTAGAAGTAAAATTTTATAATTTTCTTAAAATTTAAAAATAAAAAATATTATTTTTAAATTTCGAGGTAATTTATTTTTTCTAAATACAATTTCTTATAACTATCTTCTTCCATAAATACAAGTTTTCAGTTCGATGTAAAGAAATTTTTGGTTCCACCTCGAATTATTTCCAAAATTTGTACATTGCAATCTATAGCTGCTTTTTTTATTAAGTGATCTAACTAATAAATGTACAACAACAATTTTTCTTAGAGCAGTAACAAATATATTCACTAACAATATCAAATTATTAATTTGTATAATTATTATT
The DNA here is from genome assembly GCA_030737875.1 of Allium sativum. NCBI lineage: Eukaryota > Viridiplantae > Streptophyta > Magnoliopsida > Asparagales > Amaryllidaceae > Allium > Allium sativum. The sequence continues at coordinate 199,433,015 of CM060911.1, forward strand.
TAACAATCTTCTAAAAAACGTTGCTTTTATGTATGTTTAGAATGCAATTGCTATCTACTTCTTCGATAGAATTTTTTGGCTCGTACTTTTCTAAGTTTTTTTTTTAACTTTTGGCTCCAACCGCTACATTTTCATTTTTCCTAACTATTGTTCCATACCGGATCTATTCTTCAGCCGCCTTTTTCTTCTTCTCCAATCCTAACTCGTCATATCCCTTTCCTTTTCAATCTTCGATCCTCACTTCCCTCAGAGCCAGCTTTCTTCTTTGCAATAAGTAGCCTTTTTCTCCTCTCTCCAGAGCCTTTAATTTTTACTCTCCTCTCTCAGATCCCCCTGTGTTCAGATCTAAGCGCTAATTTTTTGCTTTTGCCCAAACTTTTTCCATTTCCATTTGCATCCTCTCCCTTGTCGAAGTTGGATTCTAGCCACTTCACCATCGTGGGTCGCCGAAAAAGCAAGGCCTTCCTAAGTTATTAGTTGTAACGGCTTACTACTATTGGTTTGTTAAGTAGCTTGTTGGGCTTTAAAACTAATGTGTATCATGTTGTTTTGAGGCAAGAAATGGGCTTGACTGATCGGCCTGTGGTTCAACATATTTGTGTATAAATAAGGGCAGTGTGTTGCCTGTAGTGCGTGTGAAGAAATCTGAAGCTTTAGTTCATTTTGTTATTAGTTTCGGTACCAATTTCTTTCTAGTTCTAAATTCTATCTTGTTCATAGCTTAGATTTGTAGCCTTTTTTTCTTGTTAATTTTCCAATTAGTTCTCGCTTTGATTCTGCAATTTAGTTATATTTCCATTCATAGTTGTTACTCTTTACAATTCTAATTATTGCTTTAAATTTCCAGTAATATTCACTTTTGCAATATCCAAATTCTTGTTCGTCTATTAGCTTTATTTCAACTTGAATGCAATTTCCAATTTTCCAGTTAATTCTCCTATCAACTTTAGTTCATTGCTCATTTGATTCTTGCACAAGTTAAGACCAAATTATCCTTAAAATCTTGTCTTTCAATCCCTGGTGTAAACTATTGTTGAACGAGTTGGAGCAGTTTTGCTTATTCTCTTGTCATTCAATTCAAGAAACGCCCATGTTCAATCATCAAATCTCCATAAACCACCAAAACAATGGCAGCCTACCCAATAGGGGTCTTTCAATTGGTACCAGAGCGAGCGACTGGGGTAACCTTTGACAACCAGTCTGATCCTCTCTTCTCCAAACTTTATTATTCAAATGATCCTTGGGCTAAACGAGGGTGATTCAGCCCTAGCACCTCCTATGATTACGAAGGATATGAATGCCAACCTCTACATCCTCCACCACCGCCAAAACACTATCAAGATCCATATGCTCATTATCTGTACCCAACACCCCCTATGCTAGCATATCCATCGTCGGACCCTAACACCACTACCACCTAATTACACTCATATCAAGACCCAACATGGACAAGGCAAGAGGAAATCACCACTATTGTACCTCAACAGCAACAACCTGCGCATTGTCAAGAATACTACTCGCCCAACCCATACATTGCCTTGACTATGCCAACATATCCTCCTCCCAATCCAAGAACTAAAAAAGCTATAGTTCCCAGATATGCTTCACCGTCTTTAAGAATGGCTACAAACCCACTAAGAACTGCCTTGCCACTGCCAAGAAATGCTCCACTCTCTAACAATCCTTCTATATATTTCTAAAAGTATCAACAAGCACCCAAAAAATAGTAAGAACTCTCACAAAAGCCAGCCAGTAACTCCAAAAATCAGTTTCGAAATTCAAAAACTTCTCCCAACACCATTCCTCAAGTCCGAGAATTTGAATCATCATTGAGGTTGATATTGGATATAGAGCATTCTGTTGAGAAATTGGAATCAATGGAGTTGAGCAACATAATGAAATATATCCGATATATCAACAAAAATCTTGGTGATACTATTATTCCTCTTCAAGGCAGCCTACCACCATGTCGACTTTTGAATTCTGAAATAGTAAAGTCCATTAGGCTTCCTCACAAAATTTGGGGTATTTGCCTTGAATTGACAAAACAATATTCTACTGGTTATGATTCGGATCTTAATGACTTCGGGCTTTTCTCTATTGCCTTGGATGAACTAATAAATAACTACTGTATTGTTGTGCCTACCAGCAAAAATTCCTCTCAGCCTGCTAAGCACTCCCTTAGATCTAATGTCAAACATAATACACAGTCTCCACCGTCAAAAATGCTGGGTGAAGGAATTTGAAATCGTGGCAGAACATAGTGATTTAATACATGTAGAATTGCAGGAAAATATAAAAGAAGAAGAGTGTGGTGATTGCTTAGAAAGCAGGACTGAAAATGAAGAAGTGAGTGAAATTCGCACTTTCATGGGTAAAGGTGATGATGAGCTAATGGAGGTGAAAATATGTTGCAAGAAAGTCAATGAAAATTATGTGAAATTTAATGAAGCTTCAATATGTTGGAAAAGTAAACTTTTGTTTAATTAAGTGTTTTGACTAGTATTAAGCGTATTAAGTAATGTGTCCATTTATTAGTCAAGAGTCATGTCAAAGTTTGTGTTTCTATTTAATAAGTAGTGTCAGTTGGTAAAATGTGATGTCTATTAGAATGAATTGTCATGTAAGGCTCTCTATATATAGCCTACTATCATTTTGTATGAATGATAAGGAAAAGCATATTGTTATCAGTCCTTTTTCTCCTTCTCTCTTCTATCAAAATATCCCCAAATATCCAACAGATTGGTATCAGAGCCAGAGCAATGGCCTCCTCAAACAACAATGTTCCAGCATTCACATTTACACTTCAAGGAGTTCCTATTCTTCTTGAAAATGATTACAAGTTATGGAATGTTCTTATGAAGACATTCCTCATATCAGAAAAATTATGGGATAATGTAGAAGAGGGATTTAGATCGCATACAGCAGAAGAAGTGGCTGCAATGTCAGCTGCAAAGAAGGAAAAATATAGAGAGAACAAGGTCAATAATGCAAAAGCCTTGTCTCTTATATTTCAAGGAATGTGCCGATCTGTTCTTCCACTCATCATAAGTGCAAAAACCGCACAAGTAGCTTGGAAGAGATTAGAAAATCATTTTGCAGAAAATGTAAAAGCAACAACTCAGGAAGACGTTAAAGAAAGCTATCCTGAAATAAAAGAGGTTACAGAAACTAAAGACAAAGGTGATAGTAAAAGTGAAGAGGTCGAAATGACTGACGCTGACGATGCTGAGGTCGATGATAACTCAATAGAAAAGGATGCTCGCGAAAATGTGATGATGGCACATGAATATAGAGGATTAAAGAAGAAAGAGGAACCAAAAGAAAAGGAGAAGTCGAAAGCTCCTCAGATTGATGACGAGCGATTCAATAAGATCCTGCACTCCATAAAATTAGGGGTTGCTGGTGGTGCATCCCTTATTATTGGGGATGAGAAAATTGAAAGCAAAGAGTTCTATATTCAAACCACTGTTTTCTCAGATGTCAAGGAAGATACGGTCATTGCAAAAAAAAGATATTTGGATACGTTCAGTCCATTCTTAAGTTCAATAATTTCAACAAAATAATTAGATGTGCAAATGCATCACTTTTTGGACAAGCAGCTGACGTTTTCACAAACGACATTGATAAAGCAAGCCATGAGAATGAGAAAGAAAGAATCTTGATTGGGAAGAAGCTACAACCTATGGAATGCGAGCCGCTAAATCCAAAAGAAGTAAGAAAGAAAAAATTCAAATTAAGTTGACTTGGAGTTATCAAAACACAAGTTTAGGAAGGGATGTTGGAAAAGTAAACTTGTGTTTAATTAAGTGTTTTGACTAGTATTAAGTGTATTAAGTAATGTGTCCATTTATTAGTCAAGAGTCATTTCAAAGTTTGTGTTTCTATTTAATAAGTAGTGTCAGTTGGTAAAATGTGATGTCTATTAGAATGAATTGTCATGTAAGGCTCTCTATATATAGCCTACTATCATTTTGTATGAATGATAAGGAAAAGCATATTGTTATCAGTCTTTTTTCTCCTTCTCTCTTATATCAAAATATCCCCAAATATCCAACACAATATATTATGAGAATGACTCTACAAATTTAAATGGGCCTCCACAGTTTGAAGAAGTAGCTATTTTGGAGAATGTTGGTGATATTGGAAATAAAGAAAAAAATGTGGAAGCAGGAAAACAGTCAGAAGTTGATTATGTGGCCACCAAAAAAAAAGTATTTTAAAAATGAAATAAACAAAGAAGCTGCTGAGAATTCCCATACAGAGAGTTCACGTGATGAGCTTATTCAATCATTGATGGCTACACTCAAAATAGAGAATGGGGTTATGACAAGATCAGCCAATTCCATGAGGGTGTAAGCCATTGCTGCTTGGCATTTGAGGCTGCCAGCACCATTTCTGCTGATGGAAACAACGGAAAACTCTTTGAAATTGATGCGGTTATTTTCAAGGAAAGATTGTACGAACTATATAAGCCACCATAGCCACCTCCTTGCCGTCACTCGACATTGAGGACAAGGTCGTTTTCAAGGGGAGGGGAGTTGTAACGGCTTACTACTATTGGTTTGTTAAGTATCTTGTTGGGATTTAAAACTAATGTGTATCATGTTGTTTTGAGGAAGAAATGGGTATGATTGATTGGCCTGTAGTTTAGTATATTTGTGTATAAATAGGGGCAGTGTGTTGCCAGTAGTGTATGTGAAAAAATATGAAGCTTTAGTTCATTTTGTTATTAGTTTCGATACCAATTTCTTTCTAGTTCTAAGTTCTATCTTGTTCATAGCTTAGATTTGTAGCCTTTATTTTCCTGTTAATTTTCCAATTAGTTCTCACTTTGGTTCTGCAATTTAGTTAGATTTCCATTCATAGTTGTTACTCTTTACGATTCTAATTCTTGCTTTAAATTTCCGTAATATTCACTTCTGCAAAGTCCACATTCTTGTTTGCCTATTAGCTTTATTTCAACTTGAATGCAATTTCCAATTTTCCAGTTAATTCTCCTATCAACTTTAATTCATTGCTCATTTGATACTTGCACAAATTAATACCAACTTATCCTTAAAATCTTGTCTTTCAATCCCTGGTGTAAAATGTTGTTGAACGAGTTGGAGCAATTCTGCATATTTTCTTGTCATTCATTTCAACAAACATCTCTGTTCAATCACCAAATCTCCACAAACCACCAAAATAATGATAACCTACCCAATAGGGGTCTTTCATTAGGTTGGTTGTGGATCGAGTTTTTACTCGTGGTGCTTGGCGACCCATGGTGTCAGTTGTGTCCATGGTTCTAGTTAGTGGCGGGGAAGGTTTTGGATCTAGTCTGCTGGTTAAGATTAGTCAGGTGTCGTGGTTTACTGGCGTCCCTTAATTTTGACCAAGGTAGCGACGTAGGAGTGCATCTTAGCTGCTGACGATGGTGGTTTTGTCTCCTTATGGAATGGTTAATTTTCTCATGTCATTTCTACTTGGAATTCTCTGCACTTGTATATGTATGTGTAAGTCAGTATGTCACCTATGCTCTGAAACTTCTCTCTAGGATATATTCCTTATGCAGGTTGCATGTTTTAGTCAAACTTGAGGATGCAAATTTAGTGCTTAACAATCTCAAATGCAAGAGCTTATTTGAATCCATTTTTCAGAGCGACCGGAAACCATTACTGCAGTCTGCTGCTTGTTCTTGTTCTTCAATCAGTGTTTCCCAGAAAGGACATTTCGTATCATGTAATGTTTATCGCTTATGCATGTGTTATTATTGTCTATTGCAATTACCTTCTATTCTGACTCAAATAGTTTACAAGTCAAAGACACCATGCGCCTCCTTGGTGTTATGAATTCTATTCCAACAATTCTATCAAGAACAGGTATTGAAGGTGCTCCAGCTGGGTGGGTAATGAAAGAGTTCACAGCACAGATGCATGCAGTATAAAAAAAATTAGTGCATCGAACGTCAAATATGCCGTGTTAGAATTTTTTGGGAGGAAGAGGAATAGATTAATGAGGAATATTTGGAAAATAGGAAAACTTTTAATTGCTTTATTACTCTTTTCTTTTCTTAATTCTTCCTTCGTACATACATACAAATGAGACAAACTCTTATTTATAACATACAATAGAACCTTCTAGATTTGTAATATTCTAGGAATATCTTTTCCTAATTAATAGCAACATTAAAATCTCTCATAAAACCTAAATAGCAAATTACGATTTATATTGACCTTTCTTAAATATGTCACTAATTAATGTTTCCTATTAAAAACCAAGTTTATTTTCAACATCTTCCCTCAAACTTGGTTTTATTATTCCAAACAGATTTCTTTGTATCTCACGTGTTTTGGCAGAACTAAAGAAATTATCCAAATTTTCTTCTTTCGTTTCTTCCTCTTTCCCAATATGAAGATCTTCGATGCAATTTCTTCAACAGTGCTCCATTCTTTTTGTCCTCCTCCATTCGCACACGATGTTCCAAAAAGTGTGTGCTCTAGCTTCCATTTAATTCCGGTGTCATTAACTTTGAATGAGTCATATAAGTCATCTTTCCATTCTTTCATAACTTCCAAATTTTTCTTGTACTTGAAATCTCTAACAGTGTATTGAATTTCTTTGACTTCTTTATTTCCATTTCTTTTGTTATCACTTTTCTTAAAAGGATCACCGACTACATGACTCAAACCACGAGCTTTTGACTTTTCCATGAACTCATCATATATTTTTTCATGCATAAAAGTACGAGAACCAGCACAATAACATTGTCCCTGGTTAAAGAACAATGCAAAATGAGCAAGCTCGTTAACATCCATGTGACTAGCAAAGGCTGCACTAGTTGTGGAGCCAAAACCAGAGATCACATTAAGAACACCATCAGGACCTCCTTTACATTCTTATGCCTTCTTTGCATTTTCCCAAGCATCATTTTTTATTGAATCATCATCGACCTTAGCATCGTCAGGGTCACTCATCTCGATACCTTATTTTTATTATCTCCTTTGTCTTTTGTTTCTGCAACCTCTTTTATTTCACTGTAACTTTCTTCAACGTCCTTTATCCCCATGCCATCCTTTACGTCCTTTTCCGCTTCGATTATCCATTCATCTATCATGTCTTTATTCTTTTCACCATTCTCAATTTTTAAATCCTCTTTGAAGTTTACATCAGCAACTTTATCACCATTTTCCTCCTCCACATCAATAAGTTTTTCATTCGCTTTATTCTGGTCACCGACTTCTTCTTTCTCTTCTTTTACGTCATCTTCTACTTCATATTCTTCCACGACTTCCTCCTCGATTTCTTCTTTAGCAGCTTTCTCTCTCATCAGCTTCTCTTCAGCTTTTAACTTCTTCTCCACCACTCGAACATCAGCAATTTTTTCTCTATAGCCTTTTGACTGATTCACATTCGCCTTCACCCTTGTAAAGTAATCCGAAGTCGATTCAGATTCACTCATCTTCATTGCTTCGAGATCACTCCTTAGCGATTGAAGCTTAACTTTCTTTACTTTCTTAACTCCTTGGAAAGATTTTTCCAAAATTTCCCAGGCTTCGTTTGAAGTGGCTGCATCCGCTACTTTTTCTAACATTGAATCATCCAAACATTGATGAATGATGCTAAGTGCATATTGATCTTTTTCCTTCATCTTTGTTAATGCTTCCTTCTCCACTTGAGATAATGCAGTTTCATTTTCTGGCTTGTCGTAGCCTTTGTCTACGATCTCCCACACTTTTTGTCCGCCAAGTAAAGCTTTCATTCGAAGACACCATTTCTCATAATTTTCTTTTGTGACACGAGGATATTGGAGGAAAACCATTCCACTGTTTTCCATTTTATCACACCTTCACTAATTAACCTTGCTCCGATACCACTTTGTTAGAATTTTTTGGGAGGAAGAGGAATAGATTAATGAGAAAAAGGAATATTTGGAAAAGAGGAAAACTTTTAATTGCTTTATTACTATTTTCTTTTCTTAATTCTTCCTTCATACATACATACAAATGAGACAAACTCTTATTTATAACATACAATAGAACCTTCTAGATTTGTAATATTCTAGGAATATCTTTTCCTAATTAATAGCAACATTAAAACATCTCATAAAACCTAAATAGCAAATTACCATTTATCTTGACCTTTCTTAAATATGTCACTAATTAATGTTTCCTATTAAAAACCAAGTTTATTTTCAACATGTCGTTGGTTTGAATTGTTGCTTATAAGCCTTTATTGAAAGAGTTCATAGCACAGATGCATGCCATGGTTGGAACTACTACTTACAGGTCTTTATCAAAAGACAAAACTCATTGTTTAGTTTTTCACGATGATGGAAGTCTGCAGATATATTCATTTATTCTAATGGGTTCTGAAGGTGCATCAATCGTTAGTTTAGAACGTGTGAAGAAAGTTGGACCCAACATTCTTCATAACAGATCCTATTCGAGCTCAAACCTAGAATTTCCACTAGATTTTTTTTGAAAAAAACTACTTGTATTTCCGATGTCAGGATGAGTTCTGATGATCTGAAACACTGATTCTAAAAGCATTAAACAACGGTTGATATCAGATGATGGATTTTTGGAAAGTCCAACTGCTGTAGGGTTCAAGGTTAGATCTTTCTTGTTATGTATGTTATTAATGTTAATTACTCGTTACACATGTGGTTTAAGACGACTACACCGTGTACTTTGCCCTTTTTTGTTGTTAAGATTGACTTTGAAGTTATAACATATGGTAGACTCAAATAGTGCAACTATGATTTACTTTGGTCACATTTTGCTTCTATAAAGCATTGTATTTATAAAATGGTTTTCGTACACCAATATTTGTGTTATAGGTCATTTTAACATACAGTCGACTTTTAGTTATTGTGTATGAATATCTAATTTTCTTTAATCTTTTGCAGATCATCGTATCAAATCCTAATCCTTGTATGGTATTGGTTGGCATACATGTACATGTGGATAATTCATCAGCAAGCCATATTCCTTCAGAAATTATAGTAAACCAAAGAGTTATTAGACTAGATGAAGACATGCAATCATGGTATGACATTCCTTTCACGACAGTTGAATCCCTTATCGCTAATGAAGAATTTTCAGTTAACATGGGCCGAACATTTGATTGATCAGCTATACCATGGATAGATTGTTTAGAAGTTTTTGGAAGAGCAAAGGATGAATTTGGTTGGAAGGAAAAGGTGGATGCATTTTTGGATATGGAAGCCAATGAGCTAGGTGCTGATTCATGCTAGTATGAAATATATTGTCATGCTGACTGCTCCCATATATGAGCAAGTCATAACCTATGCTTTGAAACTTCTCTCTAGGATATATTCCTTATGCAGAATGCATGTTTTATTCAAACTTGAGGATGCAAATATAGTGCTTAACAATCTCAAATGCAAGAATTTACTTGAATACATGCACTCTATTGCTTGCCTTGTTCTTCAATCAGTGTTTCCCAGAAAGGACATTTATAATCATGTAATGTTTATCACTTATGCATGTGTTATTATTTATTTCTATTACCTTCTCTTCTGACTCAAATATTTTACAAGTCAAAGACACCATGAGCCTCCTTGGTGTTATGAATTATATTCCAACAATCCTATCTAGAATAGGTATTGGAGGTGCTCCAGTTGGCTGGGTAATCAAAGAGTTCACAGCACAGATGTATGCAGTATCAAAAAATTCAGTGCATCGAAGGTCAAAAATGGTTGCTTTCCTTGGAGCTCATGGTATGTGTAGTAATTTCGTGTGCGCTTGCAGCCATAATCTAATGATATCTGGGTATAAGAAAATATTTAGCACTACACATTCCAATGTTGTAAAATATGCCATGTACTTAAATCATTGATGTATTTGACGTCATTAACCATTTTGGAATGAATGTACTGAACACGCTTTCTACTAGGATGCCAAATTGCTTTTGTTCCACTTGATTTTTGTTTTTCCTCAGCATATTGTTTGTTCAAACAAATCAATTGTTATTATGCATTTATGCACAAACAACCTCAAAAAGGGCGCCAATTACTCTTGTGTGCGTATTATTGCAAAGTAAGGTTTAGTGGATGGGGTTACTGCAAGTTCTTTGGGGGTATATTGGATGTAGAGAGACCTGAAACACAGGCAATGTAACGACCTGTCTTTTTGTCCGGTTCTCGCCGGTAATTTAACCAACTTAAACCGTTCATAAAGACGAATAATTATGGGTACATACATATCGTAAACAAAATAACTGAACTTTTCATTGAATAATATAATGTTACAACAGAGTTACATAGAATATCAGAGTTACAACACATACAGTGGAAGATAAGAAAATACTCTCAATAGAAGAAACAGTGCGATGTAGCGGAAGCTCCCAATCCTATCTTGAACTCAAATTTCAGAAAGCGCTCCAAGTCCATCTCTAACAATCTATAACTGTAAACTAAACTCTAACTGCCTGCGTAAAATTAGTGGGCACCCAGAGTTTAGGAAGGAATAATAAACTCCAGGTCAGTCATGGGACTAGTGTGAGAACATAAACAGTTGTTTAGAGGAAATTTATTTTAAAGTTGAGAAATTCATCGGACCACGCCGCTAATGCGGAACCGGTTTACACCATGTGACTCCCCGTGCATATAAATTCACAATGACTTTGAGAAAATGAAGCTATCATAAGCTCATCCCACATCACACAATGCAAGCGCACACCAAATGAGCGAGTTTTATCTTATGATAACCAAACATGCTTACATACGTAAAAATCCTCTTTTCAATATTTAATATAGTGTGGAAAATCATTTCGCAATTAAATGTATTAATCCTAGACAGCATAATCCCCATAATATTATGTCGCCATATATATATATATATATATATATATATATATAAACTAAAATCTTATGGCTCGTATTGGAGATTGGGTTCCCAACTTGATGATCGTGGCACGAAAGATCAATCGGAATACAAACGAGATGTAATCACGGGTTTTTCATCCAGACGCGGACACCAATACAAATCGCGAGATAGATCTACGGTTTTCGACCAGACACGGCCCCCCGAACATACCCTATTCCATAAGTCATAAGTGGTTCCCACTGCTGCAGCGGTCATCATCGATTCATATATATAAACACAACCTAACCGCCAGTTTCTCATCATCCAGGGTGTGAGGTTTGTCGATGTCATGTCATACACAAAGCATGCTTAGATAAGCAATGCCCTGATCATACAAGCTCATTTCATATCTTAAGTATGTTACATTGTTTACCCACAATATGACCACTGATTTCCACCATTATATAACCACTTTGAGCTCGTACGTCACAAACCAGCAACATATCAACGGAAATCAGTGTTATGCCGTCAATTACAATGTTAGGCACACAATCCATACAAGTCCATTCTGGGTCTGAACGGAACAAAAATCCAAAAATCTCCAAATATACTTAGACCTCATGTCACTTATAACTCGTATTGGTTGATCAGCCCAACCGAGACATCAGCGGCCATCAATCCAAGCAATTCGAAGAACATCGGTCTTCACTCGTCGTTGGCCAAGTCTTAAACAACATCGTATTATTTCTTGGAATGGTTTTCGAATATATTTGATCCCGGTCTTTCCAAGTAACAAGCTCAATTTAAAACAAGCTATGGATTATACAAGTTTCGATTCAAATCTCCTTCCCTATTGTTGTTAACATTTCCATAAATTCCAAAATTGCTGAATCTTAACTTGTTTTTAATTCTATTCACAATGATTCAACAGTTTATATTCCAAATAGAGTTGAAACGACTTATTATTCGATAGAATTTCCCAAACCAAGCAACTATTAGATTTTAATAATAAATTTGTATTTTCTTCTCATATTGAAAATTCGACTTAACCTAACTCAATTTCTTTACCTTTCGAACTTCAATATCTTACCTAAATTCGTAATATTCAAATGAATTTCTTACAACTTAGTTTTAAGCTCTTTCAAATCTTAAAAAATCATTTAACAACTCTTTCCATAAATTTAAATAATAATTCATGGTTATAATTCTTTAAATCAAATTATTCAACATTGGACTCCGAAGTCTAGAAAAATCCTTATTGGATTTCAAATCATTATCCAAATCACTATTTGAAATGATTTAATATTCATTAGGCTTTGATTTCAAATTTAATTTATATCTCAAACCAAATTTATCAAAATCATAAATTAGATTTTTTACTCTTAATCATAATTAGAGTCATTGGATTATAAAATTAATAACTTTGGATTTCAATTTTTAAACTATTAACAAAATTCTAAACCTTTGATTATTGAAACCATTAATACAAAATTTCTATAATCATTCACAATAAAACATTAACATTAAAATGGAACCATTAACCAAAACCCTTTACTTAATTAAAATCATTAACAAACTATTAATATTTTATTAATTAAATGAGATTGTTACCAAAATCTAATAAATTTAAAAATCATTAATTTAAAATCATTAACAAAGTCATTAATATTTATAAAAAAAGGGAAAGAAAAAAAATAATTCATTTTTTTATTTTAAATTTCCAAAAATTTTATATTCAAATTAACAATCGAATTAAATATCCATGGAAAGGAGATTCAGATCGAATACCCACATAACACCGTAACTAGGGTGTGTGTGTATATGCAACACAATCGTCAGCCAAATTTAATCGTAACAACAGGCATGGTTTTAGTCCTACAAAATCAACAACAATTTACAATGATTAAATGTGCATAAGCGTTACGGTCAATAACGCGTATCAATATTTGGTGTGTTTATGACTACATGGACATTCCTACAAACGTTGCACACAAACATCCACACCCAACAATTCATCATTGACTAATTATAATTAATATCCACTAATTATAATTATCTAATTATTTCTATAAAAAAAATTCAAATTTAAAAGTTCTCACCTTCCTTGCGCCCCGTTTTGTTTTCATAACTTCGTATCAGTTGCGTACAACTCACGGACAACACTAGCTTTACGCGTGCAAATGCGAAACCTGTATCAACTGCGAACTATACCTTGCATGCGTCAAAATACCCTTCTACTAATCACTGCAAACACACACAACCCTTCTTCATTGACGTGCACACACATATAAGTATATACTTAACATGCATATACGATTACACATATATATACTTAATTTATTGTGTGTGTGTGTGTATATATATATATATATATATATATATATATATATATATATATATATACACGCGCGCGCGTACTTACGCCTGCTCTCTCTTCGCTACACAAAAGATCGGGCTTGCGGACACCCCTTTTCTGAATTGTTTTTTTTTTTAATAAATACCTGTGCATGCAGGTATGGTGAGTGGAAGGCTAACAAGGAGGTGAACCGGATAATGGAAGGAGCAGTCTTGAGGACTGTCGGGAGTGTGATGACGACTGGAAGCGCAAAACCATGGTGGAGGGTGGCGAACTGTCGGACTGAGGTCAAGAAAACAAAATAAAAGGTGGTGCAAAACTTTGGCATAGCTTATGAGATCTTGCGTGCTGTTCTGGAGTACAAGAAGTGGACGGGATCTTTCATGGAGAGACAGCGGATTTGTGGGAAGGTCTAGGCGAATGAAATTGTCAGGGCGGACGCTGGTACGAGCGCAGGGTGGTGGAGGTGCGGAGGAACCGGGTGGTTTCAGGGTGCGCTGGGGTTGCTACAGTCGGTCAGGTGGGTGCCGGATTCGAGTGGAAGGCGGTGTAGCTAGGAGCGAAACTAAAAGGAGTGAGCAAAATGTCACAGGTGAAAAAAAATGGTTGGAAGAATAATGGAGAGAGGAACACTTGCGTGAGAACCAAGGGGAGAGAACAGAGTGGAAAGGCGGCAGAAGTATGGGAAAGACTGGAGGCTGCCACTTTTCTGAGGAGAGGAGGAAAGTGGAGAGAGAACCGGAGTGTTTGAGGAGGTTTAAGTGCGGCGGAAAAGCAAATGGAGAAGGAGAGTTATGCGAGAGGAGTAAATGAAGGGAGGAACACAGCAAGGACGCGCAGTGAAAATAGAAGGGGAGAGAAAGTCTTTGCGTGTACAGGGTGTTTTATAATTTCCAAAGCAAGGTAATGATCACAACAAAAAGCTGCGTGCACCTTTATTTGATTTTTGACCATTTCAAAGATTTAAATCTCCAATTTTTACTCAGCCTAACTAAGCCACTTGGCATCCATCATATACATGCATAAGGACACTTAGTTGCTATTTAAAATTAGGCCAATGTTTGCATGACAAAATAACAATTTTATTTATTTGTAATTTTGATTTATGGTGATACCTTTATAACAAATTTTAAGTGTAACTTAGGGGTGGCAATCAGACCCGACCCGATGGACCCGGACCCGACCCAGCGGGTCTCGGTTCTAGGCGGGTCGGGTTTTGTCGGGTCTAAACTATACATTTCAAAAATCTGGACCCGACCCGACCCGAGCTTCGGTTCGGGTCGGGTCGGGTTAAAGTTCGAGTCGGGTCGGGTCGGTTCGGGTCCGATTGAATAATAACACTAAAAATACATATATTTTAATGTTTTTTGGTCGGGTCTTTCGGGTTCGGGTATATGCGGGTCGGGTTTGATCGGGTCTTGATGGTATTTTTCATCACCTAGACCCGACCCAAGACCCATCGGGTTCGGTTCGGGTCTTTTCGGGTCGGTTCGGTTCGGGTTTTCGGTTCTCGGTTCTAATTGCCAGCCCTGAGTGTAAGCAATACAACACTTATACACATAAATTTCAAAACATTATTTAACATATACTACTTCAAAATTTATATAAACCAAAATAATTATATGTTTTTTAATTACTAAGCAATCATATTAATGTATATATAAGCATGGTATGTTTTGAAAACTATACTTCACAAATCTTCGTATGTTACTGCATACATTAACATTGTAAATATACTTATGTTATCGAATATAGTTCAAATCTTCATATACAAAATTTAAAATCTTTATACCTTACAAAAATCATATCTTAAATCCGTCAAAAGCTTTATTTAGAATAAGATTTATTTACTTATCTTTGGAAGCTAGAATAAAAAATTTCTTACAAAATCAACACTTTATATAAATAATATCCTTACTTATAAAATTTTATTGTCAAACTAACGTAAATTAAATTTTATTTCACAATTGTTTATATAAACAAGGTGTTTATTACCAATATAAAAAAATTATGACGCCACAAATTTATTTAAATTTCTATAATTTTTTTTTTTTAAATTTATATGAGGAAGACCAAGTTATAAAAATAGAAATCTTGATTAGAATTTATAAAAAATCTTGGGTTGTTACAGACAGTTAATGATATTGTTGTACCTGCCGTTGAAGTTATATATAGCTATGTAGAATGCTTGACTTTGCCCGGGACTGATGCATCTGGACACTAAGTTGCTCCAGCCATGTCATTGCTCAGGAAATTTCTTTTTTCTCTATATAAAGCAGTTCGGACTTCTAGCAGGTTTATTTATGCTTTTTTATTTCAATCCTTTTTTAGGTGCTACCCGCCCTGCTTATAAAATAAATGCTGGGTAACTATATGCATGCTAACGTGCACCATCAGACACCCGTGCACAGGCTCATACATATTTATGCATATCATTACTTTAAGTACGTATACATATGCATATAAACATACATACATATGTGTACACACACAAGCTAACTACTTCTAGTTATGGCATTGGTTGTGCATGTGAAAAATGTGGCGTAGTACATTAAAATATAACTGTCTTCAAATTAAGTTTTCACTTGTTTTTTAGTCATGTTTCTTTTGAATTGCAATTTGGCCATTTCATCTAGATTACTTCAAGTACCATTCCCCAAGCAGACAATGCTAGCAACAGATGATGCTCCAGGTCATACATCGGTTTCGCACACTCCTTCTAATTTGATCTCTGCTACTGTAAATGCACAAGCTATGATTGAGGAAGATCCAACCACATCATCCGTACAGTACTATTGTGATGGATTCTCTGTCGTTTTTATACTTAGGCGCATATGGCATTGCAACTTTGTCTAGACTTTGATTTGTGTGAGGGATACTCTACTATTCCTATACTTAGGCGCAGATGGTGAATATTATGAAGACTGAGGAGACAAAGACTTCATTTCTTTATAATAGTATGTGCAATTTTAGCTTTATGATTTTGTGTTGTATTGTATTTTGGAATCATCACTACAGATGCGTTTAGATTATGTGTATGGATTACATGTTTTAATATGGTAGAACTTTGAATGTAACTTTAAATAACCTTTTGAAATATATATTAGAAATTTATGAATCTTATTTTATCTTGTTTGTGTCTATTGGAAATGTATATTTACTTATTTCTTGTTAATAAATGTTTTCTTTGTTACATTATTAGATGCATATGATGGTGAATTATAGTCGACAAACGGGTTTTTTGAATTTTGCAATGGGCATGTAGTGTTGCAAATAATCAAATTGCAACTGTCCAAAACAGTTGTAGTTGAGTCATTTGCAATTATCAGAAAAAGTTGTTGTATCTCACTTTTCAAACGTTTATTCCAGGTTTGCAACTGTCATTTCTGTTGCAAAAGGGTCTGTTGCAACAACAAGGCCAGTTGCAAAAAAGTCTACCGCCACTTCTTATTGCAACTAGGAAAAACTTATGCGAATAGAGATCCACCTATTACAACTACGACTATATAGATGGGCGCGAGTCTGTTGCAATAGGCATACTACAACAGATATTGCCTGTTGTGAAAAGGGTTTTCTGTTGTAGTGTACAAGCATTAGAAAATCTTAAGAACAATGGATGCTTGTGGATGATGAATGAGTAGATGATTTTGGTTTTTAGGAAGTAGCATTCTTCTTAACTTGGTGATTTCAGGGACGAAATCCTCTAAGTAGGAGAGGATGTAACACCCAAGAATTTAAACACACTATAACCACGCTTAAAAGTGATAAATTGAGAATAACTTGATTAAATATTCAGAATTAAGTGAATCCGGCATTATCATTGCATTCTTCTCGGAATTCTGATTCAGATTGACCCCAAGTTTGCATTAAACGGATAACATATGAAGGAGTTAGGAGCTATAAAAATTTGTATACATATAACAAGCTTATATATAAAATAAATAATTCCAAAAATCAAAATGAACACAACAGGGAAACAAGGTGGGAAATTGGCCCGTTAGGGGCTGACCCACACTCAGCCCTGGGTCGATCCTAGGGATGACCCATGGGTCGACCCACCGTGGATCTGGGTAGATCCATTCTGCACATCTGGGTTTTCTGCACTATATTCATGCTGACTCAGCATGACTTGTACGGTTCAGATTTAAAACCTAGATCTAAGGGTTGATGTTGGCTCTATAACTCTATAAATATATGGCTTCCCTCATTCTCAATTCACAACTTCTTCATATCTTCTTCCTCTCAGAAACTACTCTGAAAATTGTAAAACATATAAATGCGGGAATGCTACTAGAGGTTGGATTAAACAGAAGCAACATCAGGGCTTGGACTTGGATTCTTGCGGCATAGTGTTATATAATTATCTTCACCAAGATTCACTGTGAGTTACAGTTATCTACAAATCTGATTTCTTAGGCCTTGAACGTGACAGTTAAATAAAATTGGTTAGGATCTACAATGTTAGAAAAATAAATATTACACCTGTTTTCAATGTAAATCACTTATACCTATGATCAGTTATACATATGTCTATGATATTACAAATTATATACATGCCCGTGATGTTAATTAAACAAGTCATAAATGCATATGAT
This sequence comes from Allium sativum, assembly GCA_030737875.1. Taxonomy (NCBI): domain Eukaryota; kingdom Viridiplantae; phylum Streptophyta; class Magnoliopsida; order Asparagales; family Amaryllidaceae; genus Allium; species Allium sativum. The sequence continues at coordinate 199,450,780 of CM060911.1, forward strand.
GTTAATTAGACAAGTTATATACATGCATGTGATGTTAATTAAACAAGTCATACATGCCTGTGATGTTAATTAAGACAAGTTATACACATTCCTGTGATGTTGGATAAATAACAAGTTAAATGTATTTATCTTCCTTTTGCCATTTTTCTATGTTTATTTCCAGCTTTGCCTATATACATACGTGATTTGATTTTATTTCCTCTCCCTTTGTTTTCCTTTTTATTTTACACCAAGCCTAGGCCTTTGGAAGCCTAGGCTATACTCAACTAAAATGGATGTACGATTAGGGTAAAAATGAATAATATAAAGAGGAACTTAGGCATGTTATTTACTTGGACCAAATTGATTATAATTTGGGGAAAAGGATAGATATACCTATTCAGAATTGCTAAAGACACTTGGTGTATATGAATAAACTTGTAAATTAGGTATATAGGTTATAAATATTATGCATATGGACTAGACATGTTAATTTTGACTTAAGCAGGCATTAAGTAAATGACATGTTGAGAATAGGATTGTATACACATAATGACAATACAACCATGCTTATTAATAAACCTGGACCTACTAGGTTAAACATTAGTATTAATAAGCAAAGTGGTCCTCCGTCTGCTGTTGTATCAGGTTTTGGGAACTCTTAAATCCTAGGTATTTGGGGACACAAGCTTATGGGGGTTTGGCTTTTGTCAATATGCTATTGGAACCTATCTCAGTCAATATCCCTGTAGGTATATTATCTAATGAAGATTCGCACTAGGTAGAGGCTCAGGGCACGGTTTACTGAACATGATAGTAAGAGGTTCACATTGGTGGTTAGGGCGCATTCCGGCGGAGTCATGAGCATGCATGGGTCCGACTAGGGAAGATAAGACGCTAAAACACCAGTAAATAGGTTTGTGTCATTTAATTGTTGGATTAGGGAGTGATACACCCTACTGCCAGGGCTGTCACAGGGTATTTACATAGTAGGGAGCCAATCGCTTGAGTAGTAATTAAGGTACACCTAATCCTGTTGTTATGTAATTAGTTTAATACTGATCCTGTTATGTAATTAGGCTACACATAATCCTGCTGTTAATTTCTGTTATTGATCCTGTTGTAATCCTGCTGATATGTAATTAGGTAAAGAACCTAATCCTGTTGAACCTGTTATACTAGTATTGGTGCAGACATATATGTTCAGACATTACCTGTTTTTAGGATATAAATGTGAAGCATTACCCAATCATAAGTTTATTCCTGTTATTTTGTTCACTCTGTTATTCTGTTTAGTTTATCTGTTGTGACATTGTACCATTCTTATCTAGTTTTATTTACATGTCTTGGGATTCCTCCCCCTCAGGTCCTTAGAGTGGTAGCACTCAACAGTAACTAGGATATCTCTTCTACTGGATTTGACTTGGACTTCTTGTGATGTATCGTTTTGAGTTGCTCTCAACTTTAGTTTGGCTTATGGCATGGGATATAATTTTGTGTACTTTGGTCTTTTATTTTCTGAGATGGCTTGAAAGACAGATTTGAGACAGTTTGCTAGTTGTAACTAGTTTTGATGTATTTCTGAAACTATGCTTTACTTCTTTTACAATAAAGTTTAAAGTTTTTCCGCTGCTTATTTTATCTATCTTTCATATTCTTTGTAATGATTGCCTATTGCCTTCACGGAACTTAATGCATTCTATTGTGAGTGATATTAATGGATGTGGGTTGTCACAGCATTGGTGTAAATTTTCAAGTGTTAACAGTAAAAATGATTCTAATATTCTTGAACTATGGCATCGTAAACTTGGTCATCCAAGTTTGAATACTGTAAGAAATGTTCTAAAAATCAATAACATTGAATTCAAAGGTAACTCTCATACATATATGTTTTTCTTATCAAATAGGCAGGAATCATAAGCTACCATTCCCAAACTCTGAAACCACATATAGTAAATCATTAGAAATGGTAGCCACTGATCTTTGGGGTCCTTCCCCAATCAGTTCTGATTACAAATACAGCTATTATATATCATTTATGGATGCATATTCTAGATTTACATGGATCTATTTCCTTAAGTCAAAATAATAATGCTGTAATTCAATTCATAACACTTGCTGAAAAGTAAACCAATCATCATATAAAAATCATTCAAATAGATGGTGGCATAAAGTTCAATCCAATTAAACGATACCTTGTTAAAAGGGGTATTCTATACAGAACAACATGTCCGTATACCTTAGAGCAGAATGGCATTGTTGAGAGAAAGACAGGCACATTGTAAAATTGGACTAGCAACGTTAGCCCAGGTGAGATGACCCGAACTTCCCCGGTAAGGAAAGCGCGGATTACTTTGAGGACAAGACCAATCAGAACGCAGGCATAAGAACATTTCATTGCTTATTACAACAATTCATCAGAATACAAGAATATACAGAGTATAAACAAATAAAATACATTCTAAAATATCAGAGATTACAATACATTACATAGTAGCGGAAAATAATACAATACACAACTAGAAGAGATATATGGATACAGAGCTTTCCGGATATCATTCCAGCTGTAAACCAGGTTCCTGTAAATATAAATCTGCAAAACCAAAACTACTAGCTGCCCGTGTCAAAATAAGGGCACCCAGAGTTTAGGTTAAAACAATAAACTCCAGGTCAGTCATGGGACTGGTGTGAGAACTAAAACAGTTATTTAAAACTTTACTTTAAATCAGATATATCAAGGGACCACGCTGTATAACACGGAATGGGTTTCCTCCCAAGAATACCAGTGCATATAACAAAACAGCGCAATGCTTTTTGGAAAAATGAAGCTATTATAAGACCCAGGTCCTATCACACAATGCAACGCAAGCCGGGGGATAGGGTTTTCCCTTATAATAGCCAAACATGCTTAGTACGTTTAAAATAAATCATTTGATACTATTATAAGTGCATAGTGTTTAAAACAACTTCAAATCATAAATATCAATCACAAGCGGCATGGGTACCATATATCATGTCGCCATACTAAGCTTTACAATCAAAACCGCAAAGTCACGTATTTGGAAATTGGATTTCCATCTGTGAACCGAGGCAAAAGATAATCCTCTACTGATTCGAGACTGTCTAGCCCGAGTCTCAGGCAAGCCTTGGATCGTCAGGGCCAGTCCACCGATGTGGATTATTATGCCTGAACACTGCGTTTCCCCGCATTTTGGGGCGTAAATGAGCCAACGAATGACTCCATCGGCTTCACATAGTCACTGATATATCTGAGGCGCCTCGCAACAGCAACAACCACATAAGTCAAACTCGTCAGGGCGTGTAAAACCACTGACGCCACTTCTAGTTAGAAGGAAATGCATGTCCTCCCCGATGTCCTCTCCCGTTTCTGGCTCACAACCGCGGTGTGAGGCTCGCGAATCAACGCTACACAAAGCTATGACACACAGGCTGTGCTTTGATCATCAAACCACAAGACTCTGCTTTTCAACATAAGCCTTGATCATTTGCATCTTAGCATGCCACATAGGCAAACCACTCCATGCAACCGATATCTATCAATCACACAGAATGATATCCAATGTCAGACACACAGTCCATTTACAAGTCCGTTCTGGGTCTGAACGAAACCGGAGGCACCTTGTACCTCGCATATCCATCGATCTCCAAGTACGTCTGGACGATCACCAACAGATTCCCTCCTTTTGGGTGTACGGCCCAATCAAGTTCATCAGTAATTATCCAAACGACGTGAAGACCTCCGGTCTTCAACCACCGTTTCATCTTCGAAACCACGTCGAATCAGTTATTCAGAATGGGATAAACCCGGTCTTTCTGAATAACTCGCGTATATAATAAACAAGTGTTACACAAACACAACATACGCCTCATTCCAATTCATCGGTCACTAACCGTAAATTAGCAAGAGGATAATTCCCCAAATATTAACCCCGAAGGCCGAAACCAACATCAGATCAATACCCAGGAAATCATTCTTCTTAGCTAACCTACAGTTAGTTTCTAAATTTCACACTCTTTGGGAAAGGTTCCTATTAATTTTATCAATGATAAATTCTTTAAATTTATTCTTTAATCTCCTTTTGAATATCAATTCAAATTAGTCGGGATTAGCGAAACACACCGAAGTAATCATTTATTTCATTTCCCAATCCCAACCTATTCATCCCATGAAGTAAAACTAGTAATACTTCATATCTAACACCACGGTGTTATCGGTAAATTCAATTACCATTTCATGTTCAAATCTAGTTAAAGATTTAACTATCGCTTGGAGCAAAACTGGTGATACTCCATTCTCGATCATTTCAATCTTATTAAAGATTCATTAAAACTCCACTTAGGTTTAATATTCAACTGGGTTAAAGAATCAATGTCATTTAAAACACGGTTCACGATAAACCCAAAATCACATTCCATTCTACCAGCTTTTAACCGTAAAATAGGAAGTGAGCACTTCCCTAAGTACTAACCCCGAAGGCCGAAACCAACATCAGATCAATACCCCAGAAATCATTCAATTTAACAAATCTCCAGTTAGTTTCTGATTTTCTTAACTCCTTTGGGTCTAAGAACAGTATTATTGAAGATACCGTTCACGACAACCTAAAATCACATTCCATTAATTATCGGGTTAAAGAACAAGTGTTATTTAAAACTCTGTTCACGATAAACCCAAAAATCAATACCAATTCAATTCCAATTAAATATTATTTAATTGGTACACTTCATTAAATCTAAGTAAAAAGATTTAATCTTTTTCTCAACTGGGCTTAAGAACAGTGATAATGAAGACACCATTCACAACAAACCCAAATCCCATTTGATATTAAATACAAGGCTCTGAATAGAAAATATATCGGTTTATATTCAATATCAAATTCTACGACCAACAAATATCGTATTGGAAATAACGATATTAATATATCTTTCAAATTTTCATAACAATATCTGTATAATCACAAAATCCAACATCGAAATGTTCCAAAGATAATTCCGATTCACATCCCTTCCAATTCAATTATTGGAATTTCTGGTTACCTTTAAAACCCTTTCAAATCCAATTTATTTATTTAAAAATAAATAAATTATTATTCTAGTTCAAAACTAGTTCATTTCGATAAAAAACTATTTTTATCTTTTCAAATTTGGAATTTTTCATCCCAATTTTTCACAAATCACTTCTTATGATTTTACACAAATTATTACTATTTTTAATAATTTTATCAAGGCCCGTACAGTCGATTTCCATCAACGGCCATCGAACTGCACTTACATCGACCTTTTCCAAATTTGATTTGGACATAATTCCAAATCCAACTATTAGATTTCAAATTTCTAATATTCATTGGAAAGCTCTTTTTGATACGAACCCAACGGTTCTGGTTTTAGGAGAATCCGACGGTCGGATCTCCCGTAATATTCATTTGAAGTCAATGGTCGAAATTCGCGAACTGCAGCAGCGCGGCGCGTTCTATTCAGGCCATTATATATATATATATATATATATATATATATATATATATTTTTCGTTGATTTCCTTTCAAAACGTATTTTATAAATCGTTTTAAATTTGTTTTCAAAACGATTTCAACTTCATATTCAATTTCTAATCAAAATTGAATATTCCACATCATCGAAATACTTATGATAATATTTCCAAAACGTTATATTTTGAAATCACTTTCTTTTCTATATTCATTATAAAAACGAATAAAATCGATATAAATATCGTTCACGTCAAAATGGCGCATATCTAACCAACACGGCTTTTATTCTATTCAACACATGTATATATATTTCTATTCAACACATGAATATATATTTTCAATTCAACACATGAATTTATTTTCAATTCAACACATGAATTTATTTTCAATTCAACACATAAATTTATTTTCTAAATTGGAATGAGGCCCAATCAATTACCATATAATGTTAATTATATGGATTTTCTACAATACATGTATCTAATAGCAACGATAATTAATCAACCATCATCCAGAGTGCATCATACCACTGCATAAGCATTAAATATGAATAATTAACACTTACACAGTCTGTCAACCCATCGATTGATATACAACTAAACAATTGGGATTAGTGTACGTCAAATATCATCCCAATATCCGTGTGGGGTTTCAAATCAACAAACACACATTTTATTTGTGCAGTTGGGCGATGTGTAAAATTTATCGTCCCAATCAATATCAGTCAAATCAGTGTATATAAACAAATCGAACGATTTGTTTATAAATATTTATTTTATATACACGTTAAAAATTATATTTTTAGCCATAAAATATTTTCCACTATAAAATACTTTATTTCATTCCACATCACACAAACAAATTTCACAACACAGCAACCAAACAAACAAGTCATCCATGATCTATGGACGACGGGTGTCGGGTGCTACTAAACACCGTCTACATCCTAGTATATATTTCAAACTAGAAATAAATTAAAGGTGAGGAGTTCACCGAGGGATCCACTCCTCCATTCTTTATTTCTGAAATTCAGAACACTCTGGATTTGCCCGTACCTCCAACATAGACTTTGTCACGCTGTTCACATTAAAAATCACATTCTTATTCCAACGCTATATGGATAAAAATCACATTTTTATATCACTATACATATAATAAAAATCAGATTTTTATTTCGCTATATATATAAAATCATATTTTTAACTTCATGCTTATATTAAAGTCATATTTTTATCTTTCTAAAGATATTTTCATAATCCTACTATTTTATAAATAGTATACATAAGCTAAAAATCATATTTTTTAGCTTTCTAAAAATATTTCCATTCATACGATCAAAATATATTCTTCTTAACAAAGAAAAATCTATTTTTCTATACTATGAAATCTATTTTTCCATAAACTACGAAAATCTATTTTCTATAACTTAAGATATTATATTTCGTTTACTATGAAAGTCATATTTTGAAATCAAGAAAATTTTATAATTTGAAATCAAAGAAATTTTCAATGAAAATCTTATTTTTCCATAATCAAAAATCCTACTTTTCATACATTAAAATCAGAAAATTATACACATTAAAACCTGAAAATTATATACATTAAAATCTGAAAATTATATACATTAAAATCTGAAAATGAAAGAGGAGAAAAGCTTACTGAATTATTTTAGGGTTTCTGGGGTTGGGAACTGCCGGCGGCGGGCTGGATCGCCGGAGGGGTGGTGTAACGACCCAGAAATTTGGACAATTTGAAATATGGAATTAACTGAAGTTTAGCGATTATTGATAAATTTATCGAACATATGACTTTGAGTATGATTCAAACCAATTACCCTATTCGAAACGGTTGGTTGGAAATCAAATATTTATTGATATATAGTTGAATTGAATCTAGTTGGGTAATTGAATTGAATTCGATAATTAATTTAGGATGATTGGTTAATAATATAATAATATTGAAAAATTGAATTTGAAGTCGGATTGGAATTAGATTGAAAATATAAACGATTGAATTTGAAATATAGCATTGTTGACGTTAAATAAATTAGAGTTTTATTTGATAAAATATATGAAAATGGGCTTGGATATGTGTGTTCGTGTATATAAAGAAAATGAAATTTTACGTTTCAAAATTTGAAAGTGAACGGAGTTTATTTAGGATAATATAGTATTTGAAACGTAACGATAACTTGCGGTAGGGTTAGATTTTCGGGGTACAAACGCATAAATATCTTCCCCATATGTTTCCTGTCGAAATATAACCTTCCTCAGTATCATTTCACACCGACCTACAACTGAACGCACCGATACCCTAAAAGCTATTGATTGACGTCGTTCCTATCTCTTTATTTTCCATTATAAAAATGAGTACTTCGTTTCTTTCCTGGAGCAGAACTAAATCCCTCTCCCAGATCTAAAAATAATGGCCTCTGCCAAATTGTCATGGCGTTTTCCCTAAAATCGAAATTTGGCCCTTTTCCCGTTGATCGGAAAATCGAAGTCATCGCCGCGTCAACAATCATACAACAAGCCCAGCACCTCTGGCGGTCTGAAGTCTCCACCTTTCCACGAATTAATGCATACGCTGTCGGATCGAACCTTAACCTCCATCGTGCCTCCACTACGCTCGATAGTCGCTGAGCCACCGCAACAACCCTAGGATAGCACGGCTACAGGTGAACATCACTCACGATTAATCCTATCTTCAAGTAATTTAATTTCAATAAACTAAAGTATGGTAGTTTGGCCTTAGCACACTGTCTGGTTGGTTGTCTTTTGATAGTTGTTCATGATGTTGGTGTGGCCTTTATCGTGTTAACCTGATTTTGTTTTGGAAATAGATCGGCATGTGTATATACATACTCGTATGTATGTACATGTGCAGAGATTTAGACAGGAGTGTACTGCCTTGACTGCTATCTTGATCCCTGTTTCGAACAAAGGGCTTCTGTTTAGCCTACTTTACCCATTTGGACCCTGGACTGTGTTATGGCATTTACAGTCTTAAGGTTTGTTGGGTTGATACTGTGATTTCCTGGAACAAATAAATTGGATTTTCTCGCCTAAACCAATAATGTGATTTCTGGAAATAAATTTGTGATATTTTAAAAATCTATACCCTACTTGGATTCTGAAATCATTGATATTAATTGTTTTCTTTGGATGCATATGTATATACATATGAGCATATGTGTATATTTGTACATTTCAAAGAGGATTGGATGACCTGCACCTAAACTTGGCTTGACTGTAAATCCCATTATGTATTCATCACTTTATAAGGTTTTAAAAATCCCATTTATATTTTTCCATTTGCTTAGCTGTTTCATTCATTCAAGGTTGTGAAGTCGAAATAAAAGTTGGAAATGCTACAGATTAATATTACTTAAAGTTTGGCAATATTGAGGATGAATTATTTTGATAGGTTTAACTTATTGGACATGTTAAACTTCCTGGATTACATATTAAATTTTACAAAGTGATGAATACATTTCCAATTTTATACTCATATATACATTTATGTGCTTGTAAATAAAGATAAAAAAAATCTGAGAACGTTAACAGTATATTATGAGAACTATAACCATTTGGACTTCTTGGAGGTATTAGTTCATCTGGTTGAAAAACCGTATATATATTTTATAGAAGTTTATTGGTCATCACCCCTGTTCCTTGCAGTTATTTTGTTTTAATAAATCATGTTGAGTTAGCCTACATGTTTATATGCTAACCATAAATGAGCTATGTTGTACCTTGTTAAGGATTTCTTCTCACAAATTGGTCTAAGCTTTATGCCACTATAAAAAAATGAAAAATCTGGACTTATGGACTTCCCCTTGTTGTAAGAACTCGTTTTTCTTAAATCTGTAACCTTTGGGGTAGATTAACTTATTCTTCGTTGTGGGCACACATTTACACTCTTGCTGTTTTGCTCGTCTTCGTGGCTTTTTATCCGTGTATATGTAATAGTAGACACTATACCACATGTCGGTTACCCTGCTGCCTTGTTTAAAGTTGAAATTTTCTTGGCCTTATTTTATTTCTGGACCCATTCGAATCAGTGAGAACTTTGCAGTCAGGATTTTAATCATATAGTGTTAACAACATTTTAAAACTTGGCTATACATATATTCTCATTGAATTAACTTAGACCTTCATGTTTGTTTTGCATGCTTTACATGCAATAGTATTTAATATTTGTTGGGCTCAATTATGTTTCCCATTTCTGAAATCTGTGCAATTTGATAGCCTGAACACATGTGTTATGCGAAGGGTTTGTATTGACCATGAATGATTGTAAATTGGACACGAGTTTGAAAGTTTAGCACTATTGCTTAAGGTTGAGGTTAACATATTGATATATAAATATAAATGTCTTCAACCCCTAGTTTTTTCGAAAATCATACTATGCTTATAGTTTCATGCTGCTATACACATATGGTTTCATGCTGAGCCTGTTTTACATATTATGCCTTTAAAACCCTTGGCATTTTGTCCATTTGATATGCTGGGCCCTCATTGATGAAGTACACCTGTATATATATAGTTACTCACAGGTCCACAACTATAAGAAAGCCTTCCCATACGTGTTTGTCATATTTGTGGTTGCTGCAGTATGCGTAAATGGTATTCATACATCACCCTCGATGCAAATTTGTGGACTTGTCTCACTCGTTATGCCTGGTTAACTTTCAACTTTAGAATAGGATTATTGTTTAATAGTTACTGGATGAATTTTACCGCACCTTATCATGCAAGAATACATGTTTGTACTGAGATGATTCTGTCTATGCATACATAAGCAAACTTCCATATGCCATATCACCTGTTATATACTCATAATGGTATGTCCAGCCATGTATACATTCGATATAGAGATAACAGATTGTTATATATGTATCCTTAATGGCTTGCACCACTCTTCCATTTGGCTTGCCTGTTTTGCTTGTGTGTCTTATGGCCTTCTTGGAATACACTCATGCATTTGAACATGCTGCTGTCCCAGTTGTTGTAGTATTCATGCATCCCCTTTTGAACTACAGTATAATTGTGTTTGTGATTTCGGAATGCTGAGGCAGTGCACACGTGTACCTGTACACGTGTGTACATGCAGGCTTCCGAGACCGCTTGTCCCTGAAATAAAAATCCATCTGCGCAGATATCACACTTAATCCAGATACACTGATATGAACATGTACTACCACTATTTGTTTATATATGACATCGATGGACATCGATGCTGGAATTAACTATTATATTTCAGTTTCTATTGAAATTAATTTACTTGAACATATGATTAATCCTGACTCGAGTATTTTGTGTTTTACATGAAATGCTCGGGTCAGACCCGAGCAATACAGATTTAAAGATTACAGCTTGGGATTCGAAGATTGGCGAAGCTGGGGTTTCCAATAGCGGCGCACTCTGATGATTTATACAGTAAAGATTTTCTTGTATTCAAAGTACATTTTATATTCCGTTGTAGAAAAATTCTTGTATTCAAAAATCATGATTTATAAATGAAAGTTTTATTTTTATATCGTATACTGTGTTATTTATTATTCTGTATTCTCTGTGTTGATTCTGTTTCTAAACTCTGTAAGCTTAATACGCTCCGTCAAATTTGGACGTTTTAAGTTGGTTTAACCACCAATTTGAGACGGTCAAATTGGCGGGACGTTACAGGTGGTATCAGAGCTTTGGTTTATTCAAAGCTTAGCTTATTGAGTTTAAAACGGATCTTGAAAATAAAGCGATTTTGAAAAATAATTATTTTTGAAATATCAAATATTTTGAAACTAGTGTTTTGAAATTAATACAGCGGAAAAAAAAAAAAAATTATTTTGAGATTTAAAATTTTGTTCGGAATCCCCAGTCTTCGGAAGCCTTCGAATCCAGGTTTGCGAGAATTATTCTTCGATAAGATCCCTTTTAGATTTAAAATCAAAGTCCGTTGTCAGGTGATACCAAAGGAAGATAAGTATAGTAGAATCAACGAAACAATTTATCTAATCGGGTATTTTAGCATTCAAGGACAACTGAATTTATGGGAAATAAGAATTCGGATGAGATTTGAATGAAAAGAAAGAAACGATGAATTTTATTTTGATATTTTAAAATAAAATTAATAAAAAAATAAAATCGAAGAAAAAAAGTTATGATTGAGATTCGATTATTCAGAACTTGGCAAGATAAATAATAATTGGGTTCAAACCAACAATATACAATCGAATATGTGAACTCGATAGTAAATTATAAACTTGTTAATTAATTAACAAGAAGTATATGGCAAGCGAGAATTTTAAAGAAAGTGAACCATAAATGAGATGAAGCAAAATGTGAGTGAAGAAGGTTTTATAGAATGGTAAAAATGTGATAATTGGAAACGTTTTCCAAAATATCGTGAAAGGCTATTGGGTATTGGTAAATCGAAATGGCAAGAGCTGAAGTGTGAAGAGCCGTACGACGAGAACAAAGAGCGGCAGAACGTAAGAAAAGTGGATTCGTAAATTGAATCCGAGAAATTTCGTAAACAATGTTTGATAAGAAATTGAGAATGAAGTTAAGGAATTTAGAAAGTGACTGGAGGTTAGTTAAGTGAATAATTTCCTGAGTGTTGATCTGATGTTGGTTTCGGCCTTCGGGGTTGATACTTAGGGAATTGTTCGCTTGCTAATTGATGGTCGAGGTGTGGACGTGAAGGAGTGGTGATGCATGAAAAAAAAAAAAAAAAAAATAATAATAATAAAAAAAAAAATTTGTGAAAAAATATGGAATTTTGAGAGAATAAAGTTGTGGCTGAAGTGATGAATTTTTAATTAGAGGTTTGGAAGAAGAATTGGTTATAACCAATAGATTCATAAATTCGAGTTAAAGGAAATATTAGATATCTGAATTGGATAAGAGATCAAAACTTAAATTGAATAGAGATTTGAGGATGCTCGATGTGAGATAGTGGATATAGAAATTTTCAGAACTTATAGGAGAAATGCATAAAAATATAGCGAAGTCGAGAACTATTGATTTGAAAGGTAATCGATTAAGATAAAATCTTATATAACGAAATTTATATAAGACGAGATGTTTGAAATATGATTTGAAAGGAAATCTTATGTAAGTTGACATAAGTATGATTTATGAGGATTTTGAAATAAAATACTATATGTATATAGTATTATATGTTTTCAAGTCAAGATAAGGGAAGTACCATTCTTCTTCTTTGAATTTCGAGCTTATGTAAAAGGACTGCAGATAGCGCAATCTGCAGTGCTGCTGGTGGCGGTAGGTTGTCCGGACATAAAACTCATGAGTTGCCATTGAGCACGACTGCTAGCGTAATTCGCAGGGCTGTAGATAGCCTACGGCGGTCGGATGTTTCTTGAGGGAATCAGGTGTAACCATTGTGATCGCTGCGATCTAGAGTCGTTGGAATTCGGCCGTGTAGCGAAATTCGCAGGGCTGCAGATAGCCTACGGCGGTCGGATGTTTCTTGAGGGGATCAAGCGTAACCATTGTGACTGCTGCGATCTACAGTCGAATGTAAGGGCGTAATCCGCAGAGCTGTGAAAGCTTACGGGTATGGATGTTTCCTGGGGGACCCAGGCGTAACCATTGTGTACCTGCGGTCCACAGTATTTGAGATATCTTAGTGATAGTGAGCCACCTGTTTGATGCAGCAGTTAGTCTTCGTGACTTGATTGGTCTCCGTGACCTGAGGTGTCTGTATGACTTGATTTGTCCTTGTGACTTGAAGTATCTTCATAATTCCATGATTGTTTTGTGACTCCGAGATAGAGCAGTTAACGCTCAGTGACCTCAGTTTCTCTGTTGATTCGTAAATATCTTCCGTTGATCTGTCCATGACGAAATTCGCAGGGAAGTGATTTCCTACGGATACAGATGTTTTCTGGGGGATCCAGACGGAACCATTGTGTATCTGCGATTCATGAACAATCAACATATCAATATCACATTGGTACTTTCCGTATCTGTTTTTTTAAAAGGAATTTTTGAAATATTTTTCACTGGGAGTTGAAACAAGGATATTTAGTACTTGGAGATTTTAGTCGTGCGCCTGGCCAGCGTATGCCTAACATCTGTAAGAACGAATATAGACTTGTCAAACTTCGAGTTATCAAGTATTTTCAAATCAATAATTTGAAATTTAAAAATGTGCTTAACTAAATAAGTTTGAAGATTTCGAAGTATTTTTAAATCCATAGCTTTGGAATGATAATACAAATATTTTCAGCACGAATTTTGTATAGAAGTTATAAAAGAAATTGGGATTTTTGGAAATTTTCAAGTCGAAATTTGTATCTGGAAGAGGAGATGTTATTTACACTCTACAATGAGTATTGGAAAGGATTAAATGGATTGAATGTAAGAAGATTGGGTTGGGGGTTGCTAAGCCTAGACCCATTACAGTTGCAACGGTGGATAAGTAACGTTGACAGATGATGTTTAAAATGAAATTTGAAATGATTGAGATGCATAAATCCAGTTTATGCAGAGAGATTGAACTTAAGAAGAGAATGGTTTTGAAAAGAAATTGATTTTTTTCGAGTTAATTGAGTACGATGGATAAAGAAGAAAGAAAAAAATTAAAGAAAAAAAAAAAAACATCTATGACTTAAATATCGATATTTAAATTGGTTGTGGGGAAATTTAACACGAATATGAAAATTTAAAGTGTACATTGGCATAACTCTAGCGATCTCTCCTTTTCGAGGACGAAAAGTTTTAAAGGGGGGAAGAATGTAACGACCCAGAAATTTGGACAATTTGAAATATGGAATTAACTGAAGTTTAGCGATTATTGATAAATTTATCGAACATATGACTTTGAGTATGATTCAAACCAATTACCCTATTCGAAACGGTTGGTTGGAAATCAAATATTTATTGATATATAGTTGAATTGAATCTAGTTGGGTAATTGAATTGAATTCGATAATTAATTTAGGATGATTGGTTAATAATATAATAATATTGAAAATTTGAATTTGAAGTCGGATTGGAATTAGATTGAAAATATAAACGATTGAATTTGAAATATAGCATTGTTGACGTTAAATAAATTAGAGTTTTATTTGATAAAATATATGAAAATGGGCTTGGATATGTGTGTTCGTGTATATAAAGAAAATGAAATTTTACGTTTCAAAATTTGAAAGTGAACGGAGTTTATTTAGGATAATATAGTATTTGAAACGTAACGATAACTTGCGGTAGGGTTAGATTTTCGGGGTACAAACGCATAAATATCTTCCCCATATGTTTCCTGTCGAAATATAACCTTCCTCAGTATCATTTCACACCGACCTACAACTGAACGCACCGATACCCTAAAAGCTATTGATTGACGTCGTTCCTATCTCTTTATTTTCCATTATAAAAATGAGTACTTCGTTTCTTTCCTGGAGCAGAACTAAATCCCTCTCCCAGATCTAAAAATAATGGCCTCTGCCAAATTGTCATGGCGTTTTCCCTAAAATCGAAATTTGGCCCTTTTCCCGTTGATCGGAAAATCGAAGTCATCGCCGCGTCAACAATCATACAACAAGCCCAGCACCTCTGGCGGTCTGAAGTCTCCACCTTTCCACGAATTAATGCATACGCTGTCGGATCGAACCTTAACCTCCATCGTGCCTCCACTACGCTCGATAGTCGCTGAGCCACCGCAACAACCCTAGGATAGCACGGCTACAGGTGAACATCACTCACGATTAATCCTATCTTCAAGTAATTTAATTTCAATAAACTAAAGTATGGTAGTTTGGCCTTAGCACACTGTCTGGTTGGTTGTCTTTTGATAGTTGTTCATGATGTTGGTGTGGCCTTTATCGTGTTAACCTGATTTTGTTTTGGAAATAGATCGGCATGTGTATATACATACTCGTATGTATGTACATGTGCAGAGATTTAGACAGGAGTGTACTGCCTTGACTGCTATCTTGATCCCTGTTTCGAACAAAGGGCTTCTGTTTAGCCTACTTTACCCATTTGGACCCTGGACTGTGTTATGGCATTTACAGTCTTAAGGTTTGTTGGGTTGATACTGTGATTTCCTGGAACAAATAAATTGGATTTTCTCGCCTAAACCAATAATGTGATTTCTGGAAATAAATTTGTGATATTTTAAAAATCTATACCCTACTTGGATTCTGAAATCATTGATATTAATTGTTTTCTTTGGATGCATATGTATATACATATGAGCATATGTGTATATTTGTACATTTCAAAGAGGATTGGATGACCTGCACCTAAACTTGGCTTGACTGTAAATCCCATTATGTATTCATCACTTTATAAGGTTTTAAAAATCCCATTTATATTTTTCCATTTGCTTAGCTGTTTCATTCATTCAAGGTTGTGAAGTCGAAATAAAAGTTGGAAATGCTACAGATTAATATTACTTAAAGTTTGGCAATATTGAGGATGAATTATTTTGATAGGTTTAACTTATTGGACATGTTAAACTTCCTGGATTACATATTAAATTTTACAAAGTGATGAATACATTTCCAATTTTATACTCATATATACATTTATGTGCTTGTAAATAAAGATAAAAAAAATCTGAGAACGGTAACAGTATATTATGAGAACTATAACCATTTGGACTTCTTGGAGGTATTAGTTCATCTGGTTGAAAAACCGTATATATATTTTATAGAAGTTTATTGGTCATCACCCCTGTTCCTTGCAGTTATTTTGTTTTAATAAATCATGTTGAGTTAGCCTACATGTTTATATGCTAACCATAAATGAGCTATGTTGTACCTTGTTAAGGATTTCTTCTCACAAATTGGTCTAAGCTTTATGCCACTATAAAAAAAATGAAAAATCTGGACTTATGGACTTCCCCTTGTTGTAAGAACTCGTTTTTCTTAAATCTGTAACCTTTGGGGTAGATTAACTTATTCTTCGTTGTGGGCACACATTTACACTCTTGCTGTTTTGCTCGTCTTCGTGGCTTTTTATCCGTGTATATGTAATAGTAGACACTATACCACATGTCGGTTACCCTGCTGCCTTGTTTAAAGTTGAAATTTTCTTGGCCTTATTTTATTTCTGGACCCATTCGAATCAGTGAGAACTTTGCAGTCAGGATTTTAATCATATAGTGTTAACAACATTTTAAAACTTGGCTATACATATATTCTCATTGAATTAACTTAGACCTTCATGTTTGTTTTGCATGCTTTACATGCAATAGTATTTAATATTTGTTGGGCTCAATTATGTTTCCCATTTCTGAAATCTGTGCAATTTGATAGCCTGAACACATGTGTTATGCGAAGGGTTTGTATTGACCATGAATGATTGTAAATTGGACACGAGTTTGAAAGTTTAGCACTATTGCTTAAGGTTGAGGTTAACATATTGATATATAAATATAAATGTCTTCAACCCCTAGTTTTTTCGAAAATCATACTATGCTTATAGTTTCATGCTGCTATACACATATGGTTTCATGCTGAGCCTGTTTTACATATTATGCCTTTAAAACCCTTGGCATTTTGTCCATTTGATATGCTGGGCCCTCATTGATGAAGTACACCTGTATATATATAGTTACTCACAGGTCCACAACTATAAGAAAGCCTTCCCATACGTGTTTGTCATATTTGTGGTTGCTGCAGTATGCGTAAATGGTATTCATACATCACCCTCGATGCAAATTTGTGGACTTGTCTCACTCGTTATGCCTGGTTAACTTTCAACTTTAGAATAGGATTATTGTTTAATAGTTACTGGATGAATTTTACCGCACCTTATCATGCAAGAATACATGTTTGTACTGAGATGATTCTGTCTATGCATACATAAGCAAACTTCCATATGCCATATCACCTGTTATATACTCATAATGGTATGTCCAGCCATGTATACATTCGATATAGAGATAACAGATTGTTATATATGTATCCTTAATGGCTTGCACCACTCTTCCATTTGGCTTGCCTGTTTTGCTTGTGTGTCTTATGGCCTTCTTGGAATACACTCATGCATTTGAACATGCTGCTGTCCCAGTTGTTGTAGTATTCATGCATCCCCTTTTGAACTACAGTATAATTGTGTTTGTGATTTCGGAATGCTGAGGCAGTGCACACGTGTACCTGTACACGTGTGTACATGCAGGCTTCCGAGACCGCTTGTCCCTGAAATAAAAATCCATCTGCGCAGATATCACACTTAATCCAGATACACTGATATGAACATGTACTACCACTATTTGTTTATATATGACATCGATGGACATCGATGCTGGAATTAACTATTATATTTCAGTTTCTATTGAAATTAATTTACTTGAACATATGATTAATCCTGACTCGAGTATTTTGTGTTTTACATGAAATGCTCGGGTCAGACCCGAGCAATACAGATTTAAAGATTACAGCTTGGGATTCGAAGATTGGCGAAGCTGGGGTTTCCAATAGCGGCGCACTCTGATGATTTATACAGTAAAGATTTTCTTGTATTCAAAGTACATTTTATATTCCGTTGTAGAAAAATTCTTGTATTCAAAAATCATGATTTATAAATGAAAGTTTTATTTTTATATCGTATACTGTGTTATTTATTATTCTGTATTCTCTGTGTTGATTCTGTTTCTAAACTCTGTAAGCTTAATACGCTCCGTCAAATTTGGACGTTTTAAGTTGGTTTAACCACCAATTTGAGACGGTCAAATTGGCGGGACGTTACAGGTGGTGGTGAGTCGGGGTGGCTAGCGGCGCGCTCAGGTGGTAGGCGGAAGGGGCATCAGTTTTGGTGGGGAAGGGGGGCTCGTGCTCCGATTCAGAAGAGGGGGAGGAGGAGAAGGACAGAGGAGGAAGAGAGGGGGGAACTACGGCGGTGGGTGCGCTGCCTGGGGAGGCACGATGATGGGAGGGGCGACGGGAAGCAATCGCGATTTTGGTTTTTTTTTCTTCTGAGATTGATTAGAACTAAAAAGGGGGGGTCTGAGAGGTAAAGGAGGAGAGAGGTTTTTTTTTAATATTTATTTATTTAATTTAATTTCGAAAAGGTACTTTTCTTTTTGGACCTCGAAATCAAGCCACTGACTGTCGTCCATAGCTAATTACCCCCAATTCGAACACAATGGGATATGTATCATAAGCTGATTCGATCGTTTCGATCAGTTTTCATCGAAATCAAAATATAACTCTATATATTGAATTTGAATGCATATTTCAATTTACCGGGGCCACATACTAGCTAGAAAAATTCCCGAAAAGTATTTTCTAGCTTCGTATTGATGATACGGTCCTAACAAAACTAATTTCATCGAATTCTGAGATCGTTGGGAAGATGGCCATTTTCCAGTCGATTAAAATCAATTGAAACTGGTCAAACGCGTTTTCCTTTGCCACGCTCACATATTGATTCAGAAAATTATGAATTTTGAAACCTACCAAGAACTTGACATCACGGATCCAACAAAAGTGGTTTCGTCGAAAACCGAGGTCGTTTGCAAAATTTTCATTTTTAAGGGCCAGAATTCCATAGCGACTATTCATAATTTTCAACTGGACATAACTTTTTGTCCCCGCTATGGAATTTCAATTTTTCGGATTCATTGGAAAGATATTGTCAAATAGATCCAAATATTATTGGTTTCGCTAAAATCCGATTTATTTTGCACCCGGTACATTCATTTGAAATTTAAATCGAATTATCGAACTACCGCTCCATTTTCAATTCCTTTTATAATTATAAATAATTGTTTATATTCTAACGCCGATTCAAATAAATATATACGTTCTAATTCTATACGAATTAAATTTCTCGTCGATATTATTTAAAATAACCCATTTTAAATATTCAAAATTCGCTAAAATTGCCAAAATAAAAATTTTAAATTGGCTCGGATTTCCGGGTTATTACAATCTCCCCCACTTAAAACTTTTGGTCCCCGAAAAGGAACTTAGCCGAAAGTTGTTTAACTAATCAACTCAACTTCCATTATTTTCTTTACGGCTTAAGTTCTTCAACTTTTCAGTTTCTAAGAACTTTTCAAATTTTTCAAAAATTTGGCTAACACCAAAAATTTCGCCATAACCTCTCCTGCACCGGGGACTTCGGGATATTTCATATAACCTCCCATGGCCTTCTTCAATCCAAAAGAAAAAGAAAAGGCCAAGCGACTCATAAAATCATCCAAAACCCAAGAAATACAATAAACATGTACCCATTTGTCGGGCAAACAATTTTATTCCTCTGCTCTAGCCTCCTTGCTATAACCTATTCAATGTAAGTACTTGTATATGCATGCAAATGCGACTAATTTTCAATACAGCTCACTATTTGATCAAATTGGCTAAAGGTTCAACACTTAAATAAAACAAACCATAATCAAACAACACAACCATCAATCAATTAGTTGATTATCTCTTCAAATTCATAACTTTGATATATAGTCCAAAAATCAGATTTTTGATGCCAAATCACAACAATAAGCCCTATCTAGTTTAGGTTCTCACACCAGTCTAATATCACACCTTCGAAACTCGAACCCAAACGACTGATGTTGTACAGTCATCAATAGCTTCATCTCCGGGCGACTAGAGTGTGATTTTATATCTACCCAATATATTAAAACTTCGAATATACGTTTGCAAGGCATATATGCAAAATCTTTATATATTGGATTGTCCAAATTCAATGCAAATAAATATTCAAATACGTATAAAATGATTAAATATCTAAACAAAATTTGTTTTCATTTTAAAAATATACTCTTCACACTCGTTCTAGGATACTACTGATCCCATCTCTAACGAGTCATTCCCATTGGATATTACTAATCCAATCTCTGATGAATCCTTTCGTATGGTTCTAATGTGTCTTGTTCTCTAGCTCTGTAAACCAGAGCTCTGATACCAAACTGAGACGACCCGAACTTCCCCGGTAAGGAAAGCACGGATTGCTTTGAGGACAAGACCAATCAGAACGCAGACAAAAGAACATTTCATTGCTTATTACAACAATTCATCAGAATACAAAAATATAAAGAGTATAAACAAATAAAATACATTCTAAAATATCAAACATTACAATACATTACATAGCAGCGAAAAATAATACAATACACAACTAGAAGAAATATACGGATACAGAGCTTTCCGGATATCATTCCAGCTGTAAACTAGGTTCCTGTAAATATAAATATACAAAACCAAAACTACTAACTGCCCGTGTTAAAATAAGGGCACCCAGAGTTTAGGTTAAAACAATAAACTCCAGGTCAGTCATGGGACTGGTGTGAGAACTAAAACAGTTATTTAAAACTTTACTTTAAATCAGATATATCAAGGGGCCACGCCGTATAACACAGAGCGGGTTTCCTCCTAAGAATACCAGTGAATATAACAAAACAGCGCAATGCTTTTTGAAAAAATGAAGCTATTATAAGACCCAGGTCCTATCACATAATGGAACGCAAGCCGAGGGATAGGGTTTTCCCTTATAATAGCCAAACATGCTTAGTACGTTTAAAACAAATCATTTGATACTATTATAAGTGCATAGTGTATAAAACAACTTCAAATCATAAATATCAATCATAGGCGGCATGGGTACCATATATCATGTCGCCATACTAGGCTCTACAATCAAAACCGCAAAGTCACGTATTTGGAAATTAGATTTCCATCTATGAACCGAGGCAAAAGATAGTCCTCTACCGATTCGAGATTGTCTAGCCCGAGTCTCAGGCAAGCGCGCAGGCAAGCCTTGGATCGTCGGGGCCGGTCCACCGATGTGGATTATTATGTCTGAACACTGCGTTTCCCCGCCCATTAGGGTGTAAATGAGCCAACGAATGACTCCATCGGCTTCACATAGTCACCGATATATCCGAGGCGCCTCGCAACAACAACGACCACATAAGTCAAACTCGTCAGGGCGTGTAAAACCACTGACGCCACTTCTAGCTAGAAGGAAACGCATGTCCTCCCTGATGTCCTCTCCCGTTTCTGGTTCACAACCGGGGTGTGAGGCTCGCAAATCAACGCTACACAAAGTTATGCCACACAGGCTATGCTTTGATCATTAACCACAAGACTCTGCTTTTCAATAGAAGCCTTGATCATTTGCAACTTAGCATGCCACATAGGTAAACCACTCCATGCAACCGATATCCATCAATCACACAGAATGATATCCAATGTCAGACACACAGTCCATTTACAAGTCCTTTCTGGGTCTGAACAAAACCGGAGGCACCTTGTACCTCGCATATCCATCGATCTCCAAGTACGTCTGGACGATCACCAACTGATTCCCTCCTCTTGGGTGTATGCCCCAATCAAGATCATCAGTAATTATCCAAACGACGTGAAGACCTCCTGTCTTTAACCACCGTCTTCATCTTCGACACCACGTCGAATCAGTTATTCAGAATGGGATAAACCCGGTCTTTCTGAATAACTCGCGTATGTAATAAACAAGTGTTACACAAACACAACATACGCCTCATTCCAATTCATCAGTCACTAACCATAAATTAGAAAGAGAATAATTCCCCAAATATTAACCCCGAACGTCGAAACCAACATCAGATCAATACCCAGGAAACCATTCTTCTTAGCTAACCTACAGTTAGTTTCTAAATTTCACATTCTTAGGGAAAGGTTCCCATTAATTTTATCAAAGATAAATTCTTTAATTGTATTCTTTAATCTCCTTTTGAATATCAATTCAAATTAGTCGGGATTAGCGAACCTCACCGAAGTAATCATTTATTTCATTTTCCAATCCCAACCTATTCATCCCATGAAGTAAAACTAGTAATACTTCATATCTAACACCACGGTGTTATCAGTAAATCCAATTACCATTTCACGTTCAAATCTAGTTAAAGATTTAACTATCGCTTCGAGCAAAACTGGTGATACTCCATTTTCGATCATTTCAATCTAATTTAAGATTCGTTAAAACTCCACTTAGGTTTAATCTTTAACTGGGTTAAAGAATCAATGTCATTTAAAATACGGTTCACGATAAACCCAAAATCACATTCCATTCTATCAGCTTTTAACCGTAAAATAGCAAGTGAGCAATTCCCTAAGTACTAACCCCGAAGGCCGAAACCAACATCAGATCAATACCCAAGAAACCATTCAACTTAACTAATCTCCAGTTAGTTTCTGATTTTCTTAACTCCGTTGGGTCTAAGAACAGTATTATTGAAGATACCGTTCACAACAACCCAAAATCACATTCCATTAATTATCGGGTTAAAGAACAAGTGTTATTTAAAACACTGTTCACGATAAACCCAAAAATCAATACCAATTCAATTCCAATTAAATATTATTTAATTGGTACACTTCATTAACTTTAAATAAAAAGATTTAATCTTTTTCTCAACTAGGCTTAAGAACAGTGTTAATGAAGACACCATTCACAACAAACCCAAACCCCATTTGATATTAAATACAAGGCTCTGAATAGAAAATATATCGGCTTATATTCAATATCAAATTTTACGACCAACAAATATCGTATTGGAAATAACGATATCAATATATCTTTCAAATTTCCATAACAATATCTGTATAATCACGAAATCCAACATCGAAATGTTCCAAAGATAATTCTGAATCACATCTCTTTCAATTCAATTATTGGAATTTCTGGTTACCTTTAAAACCCTTTCAAATCCAATTTATTTATTTAAAAATAAATAAATTATTATTCTAGTTCAAAACTAGTTCATTTCGATAAAAATCTATTTTTATCTTTTCAAATTTGGAATTTTTCATCCCAATTTTTCACAAATCACTTCTTATGATTTTACACAAATTATTACTATTTTTAATAATTTTATCAAGGCCCGTACAGTCGATTTCCATCAACGGTCATCAAACTGTACTTACAGCGACCTTTTCCAAATTTGATTTGGACATAATTCCAAATCCAACTGTTAGATTTCAAATTTCTAATATTCATTGGAAAGCTCTTTTCGATACGAACCCAACGGTTCCGGTTTTAGGAGAATCCGATGGTCGGATCTCCCGTAATATTCATTCGAAGTCAATGGTCGAAACTCGCGAACTGCCGCATCGCGGCGCATTCTATTCAGGCCATTATATATACATATTATATATATTATATATATTTCGTCGATTTCCTTTCAAAACGTATTTTATAAATCATTTTAAATTCGTTTTCAAAACGATTTCAACTTCATATTCAATTTCTAATCAAAATTGAATATTCCACATCATCGATATACTTATGATAATATTTCTAGAACGTTATATTTTGAAATCACTTTCTTTTCTATATTCATTATAAAAACGAATAAAATCGATATAAATATCGTTCATGTCAAAATGGCGCATATCTAACCAACACGGCTTTTATTCTATTCAACACATGTATATATATTTCTATTCAACACATGAATATATATTTTCAATTCAACACATGAATTTATTTTCAATTCAACACATGAATTTATTTTCATTTCAACACATGAATTTATTTTCAATTCAACACATGAATTTATTTTCAATTCAACACATGAATTTATTTTCTAAATTGGAATGAGGCCCAATCAATTATCATATAATATTAATTATATGGATTTTCTACAACATGTGTATCTAATAGCAACGATAATTAATCAACCATCATCCAGAGTGCACCACACTACTGCGTAAGCATTAAATATAAATAATTAACGCTTACACAGTCTATCAACCCATCGATTGACATACAACTAAACAATCGGGATTAGTGTACATCAAATATCATCCCAATACCCGTGTGGGGTTTCAAATCAACAAACACACGTTTTATTTGTGCAGTTGGGCGATGTGTAAAATTTATCGTCTCAATCAATATCAGTCAAATCAGTGTATATAAACAAATCGTCCGATTTGTTTATAAGTATTTATTTTATATACACGTTAAAAATTATATAAAATATTTTCCACTATAAAATACTTTATTTCATTCCACATCACACAAACAAATTTCACAACACAGCAACCAAACAAACAAGTCATCCATGGTCTGTGGACGACGGGTGTCGGGTGCTACTAAACACCGTCTACATCCTAGTATATATTTCAAACTAGAAATAAATTAAAGGTGAGGAGTTCTCACCGAGGGATCCACTCCTCCATTCTTTATTTCTGAAATTCAGAATAGTCTGGATTTGCCCGTACTTCCAACATAGACTTTGTCACGCTGTTCACATTAAAAATCACATTCTTATTCCAACGCTATATGGATAAAAATCACATTTTTATATCACTATACATATAATAAAAATCAGATTTTTATTTCGCTATGTATATAAAAATCATATTTTTAACTTCATGCTTATATAAAAATCATATTTTTATCTTTCTAAAGATATTTTCATAATCCTACTATTTTATAAATAGTATACATAAGCTAAAAATTATATTTTTAGCTTTCTAAAAATATTTCCATTCATACGATGAAAATATATTCTTCTTAACAAAGAAAAATCTATTTTTCTATACTATGAAATCTATTTTTCATAAACTACGAAAATCTATTTTCTATAACTTAAGAAATTATATTTCATTTACTATGAAAATCATATTTTGAAATCAAGAAATTTTTATAATTTGAAATCAAAGAAATTTTCAATGAAAATCTTACTTTTCCATAATCAAAAATCCAACTTTTCATACATTAAAATCATAAAATTATACACATTAAAACCTGAAAATTATATACATTAAAATCTGAAAATTATATACAATAAAATCTGAAAATGAAAGAGGAGAAAAGCTTATTGAATTATTTTAGGGTGTCTGGGGTTCGGAACTGCCGGCGGCGGGCTGGATCGCCGGAGGGGTGGTGGTGAGTCAGGGTGGCTAGCGGCGCGCTCAGGTGGTAGGCGGAAGGGGCGTCGGTTTTGGTGGGGAAGGGGGGCTCGCGCTGCGATTCAGAAGAGTGGGAGGAGGAGAAGGACAGAGGAGGAAGAGAAGGGGGGGACTGCGGCGGTGGGTGCGCTGCCTAGGGAGGTGCGATGGTGAGGGGGGGCGACAGGAAGCAATCACGATTTTGGGTTTTTCTTTTCTTTTGAGATCGATTAGAACTAAAAGGGGGGGGGGGGGGTTCTGAGTGGTAAAGGAGGAAAGAGTTTTTTTTTATATATTTATTTAATTTAATTTCAAAAAGGTACCCTTTATTTCAACCTTGAAATCAAGCCCACCGACCGTCGTTCATAGCTAATTACCCCCAATCCGAACACAATAGGATATGTATCGTAAGCTGATTCGATCGTTTCGATCAGTTTTCGTCGAAATCAAAATATAACTCTATATATTGAATTTGAACGCACATTTCAATTTACTGGGGCCACATACTAGCTAGAAAAATTCCCAAAAAAATATTTTCTAGCTTCGTATCGCCGATATGGTCCTAACAAAACTAATTTCATCGAATTCTGAGACCGTTGGGAAAATGGCCATTTTACAGTCGATTAAAATTAACTAAAACTGGTCAAACGCATTTTCCTTTGCCACGCTCACATATTGATTCAGAAAATTATGAATTTTGAAACCTAGTAATAACTTGATATCACGGATCCAACAAAAGTGGTTTCATCGAAAACCGAGGTCGTTTGCAAAATTTCCATTTTTAAGGGCCAGAATTCCATAACGACTATTCTGAATTTTCAACTGGACATAACTTTTTATCCCCGCTATGAAATTTTATTTTTTTCGGATTCTTTAGAAAGATATTGTCAAATTGATCCAAATATTTTTGGTTTCGCTAAAATCCGATTTATTTTGCACCCGGTACATTCATTTGAAATTTGAAATCGAATTATCGAACTACCGCGCCATTTTCAATTTCTTTTATAATTATAAATAATTATTTATATTCTAACGTCGATTCAAATAAATATATACGTTCTAATTCTATTCGAATTAAATTTCTCGTCGATATTATTTAAAATAACCCATTTTAAATATTCAAAATTCGCTAAAATTGCCAAAATAAAAATTTTAAATTGGCTCGGATTTCCGGGTTATTACACCAGGCATCTCTACCTGTAAAGTTCTGGCCAGATGCCTTTGATACTGCAATATTTCTAATCAACAAAATGCCTACAAAGGTTCTACAAAACATCAGCCCAATTGAAAAGTTATTTGAGATAAAACTGGACTATAGGTTCCTCAGAAACTTTGGGTGCTTGTGCTTTCCCAACTTAAGACCATTCAACACTCACAAGCTAAACTTCAGATTTGAGCCATGTACATTTACAGGATATGCAAAAAATCAGAAGTTATACAAGTGTCTTACCAACAAAAGGAAGGATAATTGTATCAAGACATGTAGCCTTCAATGAATATACCTATCCTTTTGCCAACCATGTTGTCAAAACCACAGAAAAAGTGTATAATGCTAAAGTATCTTTGCCACCTGTTCCTATCACCAGCAAGCATTATAGATAATAAGTCACCACCAGTTCAACTCACAATACCAAGTATTGAATCGGGTCAAGGTGAAGGTCAACCTCAACATACTTTATCCAATACAGGGTCAGGTCAAAGCAGTGGTGACTCACCAAACCAAGTTCAACCTGGCAGTCAAAGAGTCACAGACAATCAATCTGTATCAAGCAACATAAATGAACCAAATAATCAGTAAAATGACATCAACACCAATAACTCTCTAACAGAACAAAACACTAAGCATCCAATGATCACAAGATCCAAAAGAGGAATATTTAAGCCAAAGGTTTGTAATATAACTTATGAAGATACTGAACCTACTACATTCAATGAAGCAATCAAACATCGACACTGGAAAGAAGCTATGGATGAAGAATACTGCACTGCAAAGAAATAAAACTTGGAGCCTAATTCAAAAATCAGACAATAAAGACATTACTGAAAGCAGATTGACATATAGAGTTAAGAAAAATCCTCATGGAACTGTATCCAAGTATAAAGCAAGGCTTGTAGTGAAAGGATACACTCAATAATATGGATTTGATTTTAAAGAAAACATCTCTGCTTTAGTAAAGCCTACTACTATAAGAATAATCTTAAGTATTTCTCTTTACTACAAGTGGGAAATAAGGCAATTGGGTGTCAACAATGCATTTCTGAATGGAGAATTACATAAGTATATATGGAACATCCACAGGGATACCAATAGAGAAATAACAACATGGTATGCAAACTACATAAGTCCA
The DNA here is from genome assembly GCA_030737875.1 of Allium sativum. Classification (NCBI taxonomy): domain Eukaryota; kingdom Viridiplantae; phylum Streptophyta; class Magnoliopsida; order Asparagales; family Amaryllidaceae; genus Allium; species Allium sativum. The sequence goes on from CM060911.1 coordinate 199,478,484, forward strand.
TTTATGGGCTAAAGCAGGCACTAAGAGTATGGTATGAATAACTCAAAACTACTCTAGGCACTCTAGGATATACAGCCACTAAATCAAATAACTCTCCCTATATGAAAGTCAAAGACAAGCACAAAATCTACATTCTAGTATATATAGATGATCTGATAATAACAGGAGTGACATTGAAGAAACAAACCAAATTATATATCTAGACAAAGTCTTCTCGATTAAAGACTTAGGTGATTTAAACTTCTTTCTGGGTACAAAAGTTGTAAACAAGGCTAACTTGAAGTTATGCTATGTCAAAAAAAAACATCTTAGAGATATTAATAAGGGCAAAACTGAATCAAGCTAAATCCTTACCTACTCCTATGGTAAGCAACATACAATTATCCAAGTATACAGGAGATGCATTTGCTGATGTTAAAATGTACATAAGTGTAGTAGAAGCCTTGCAATATGCAACTACTACAAGGCCAGGCATATCCTTCTGTGTGAACAAAGTGTCTAAATTCATGCATAACCCAAGTTAGGAACATTGAAAAGCAGTCAAACGCATACTCAGATATCTAAATGGATCTATGAATTAGGGATTATTACTTAAGAAATGCAAAAGTATCGAGGTTTGAGGTAACGCTGATGCTGATTGAGCCCACGATCGAGATGATCGAAGATCCACATCAGGGTTGCTATCTTCCTCCGAGAAAAAACCATTTCGTGGTGCTCAAAGAAGCAACCCACCGTTTCCAAATTTAGCACTGAAGCTGAATAATGCAGCATCGTTAGTGCCACGACAGAAATCACATGGACTGAAACTCTTCTCAGAGAAATCGAAGTAGATCTAGTCAAAAGACCGATCATTTGGCATGATAACCTCAGCTCTGTGCTAATGTATGCAAATCAAGTACTTCACTCCCACACAAAGCATATAGAACTAGATCTATACTTTGTGAGGGAAAAAGTTGTAAATGGAAAGCTCGAGATTAACCACCTTCCCCCGCCTTTCAGAAGGCTGACATTCTAACAAAGCCCCTCTCTAGAAGGAACTTCGAAAGATTTAAGATAGATTTGAGAATCGTTGAAGTAAAGGAAGATGAAGCAGCCATTAAAGAGAAGGGAAATCCCTAGCTGAAATTATCAAAGGGAAATAAGAGTATTGCCGCAATCAGTATAATATCGTCTAGGGTTACACAGGCATTCATGTCCTTTGATATTTCAACTGTCATATTATATGTTATATATATCGGGTCTGTGTTTATAAATGTTGTATTCTGCTAATCATAATAATAGTTGCGAACATTTTCATTGCTTCAACCCATCATGTTCTCTTTCAGTTAAAATAATAAATAATATTTTTAATAATATTATCGTGTGCAACGCACATGTTACACGTTAGTAAATAATAACTTTTCCATCCATTTTCGTGTTTTAGTTTTCTCCATCCTATTCATGGGTAATCATTGATATACATGCAAACAAGTGACACTTGTGCAACATGGGTCAAACGTCATGCATATTTACACGCAAAACCACCATGTTTACAATTACCACATAAAGAACAATTTTTTTTATTTTCATTAGAGAAATCAGAGTGTAGCATAAATATCCGTATTGCACTCATTTCAAACATGTGAAATAGACTTCAGTCGAGGAGTTTATAGAATGTGAGAAAAAAAATCAGAAAATATATAAATAGATAGATTAATAATAAATAAAAGAAAATCAGCACACAAGCGTGGATGCATGCACCCTAAATCTCGCTCATGTTGCACTAATATCATCCCATCATCATCATTGCTAAATAACAATACAGTTCAACACCCTCCACAACAAATGCGTGATATCCCTACGGACCAAAATTTGAATATATATATATATATATATATATATATATATATATATATATATATATATATATTCATATGTCATTTTATATCTGATGTACAAGCACAATACCTCAGTCCAGATAGCTGATAACTAAGTTGACTGATACCAATACTACCTGGAAGAGACACAGACATTCATAAATACACGGTTGCAAACAATCAAACGGTTAGAGTTAGGCCTACTTATTGATATCATATAATATGGTGCTTTCAAATTGCTCACTTTTGGTATTTCATCATATCAAAGGCGTATATTAGATGAATCTGAACTAAAACAAGCTTAATCAAATGTACTTATATCAGATATATGATTTTGCATTAGCACCACAAAAAACCTTGGTTCCCTGGCTACACTATTCACGTGACATGCATGCTTTTTTTCATAGAGATATAAGTTAAAATTAGGTTTACATTGATGTACCATGTAGTTTTCATTTTTTTTTTTTTTTTCGATGCATTATTGACAGAGAGAAATAAAACACCTGAATGATATTAGCCAGACCCACACTTTGCAAAGTAGATAAAATGGGACAAGGATACAACAGAACAGAATAATAGGAAGAGAACAAAAATAAAACAGAAACACATCCATTTCATTCATACACCTCCCATCATCACTTTCAGCAACTGTTTCCTCTTCCATTTTTTCCTTTCCTTACACTATATATACTATACAAACACATGAAAATCGATTTCAACCATTAACATCATAAATAATCAAAGCAGCTTATGTAAAAAACATAGATGGAAAGCACGGACTCATCCACAGGCCCGGCAGCACCGCCACAGCCACATACACAGCTGCAGCCTGCGCAGCCGCACCTGCCACCTGGATTTCGGTTCCACCCCACCGATGAAGAGCTGGTAGTCCACTACCTGAAAAGAAAAGCAGCCTCTGTCCCTCTTCCCGTGTCCATCATCGCTGAGGTCGATCTTTACAAGTTCGACCCCTGGGAACTTCCAGGTAAGTAAAGATTTGCTTATATTTCATAAAATTTGGGGTTTAAGTTCGACTGTATATTCTTTTAGGCAAGGCAAGCTTTGGGGAGCAGGAATGGTACTTCTTCAGTCCAAGGGACAGGAAGTATCCTAATGGAGCAAGGCCCAACCGGGCAGCAACATCTGGATATTGGAAAGCTACAGGGACGGATAAGCCGATAATGAGCTCTGTAGGTGATTCTGAAAGCTGTTCGGCTTCTGCTGGGCAGATGAAGAAGGTTGGTGTGAAGAAGGCCCTGGTTTTTTATGGCGGGAAGCCTCCGAAAGGGATAAAAACTAACTGGATCATGCATGAATATCGACTTGTAGACGGGTCGGGTTCTGCTTCTGCTGGTTCACGCCCACCACATCATCATGGGAACAACAAAAAGGCGTCTCTCAGGGTGCGTTATCATCGTGGAAATTAGATTATTTGCTTTGGTTAAAACCTTTAGGTTATTGTATTCTTCTTGCTCATCTATCTCCAAGTTCTATATGTTCAATCAATAATGAACACCTTTCCGTCCTTTTTATACTTAATAAACATCCAATCTAGAGGTTGGATGTGTTTAAAACTTTGAACCAGGTAGGAACATATATTAAAGTATTGACAATAAACGCTTTCAACTCAAATACTCCTCCTTTCAAAAACTATTTACATATAACTCATCATGTAAGAGTATGTGAATAAACTGGAAAAATAAAAGAAATTATGAAAAAAGATAGAGATGATTTTAAATCAAATTTTGGTTACCTTTTTTCTTTTCCAATAACATGGGTGATATTCTGTTTAAGTTAATGGAGAGCACTCTTTTTGATGTTTCCGATGCTTCGACCCCATGAACTTTAAAACCTCGGCATCACATCCTACCACTTGACACTTGACTTGAGTTTCCTTTTGAGCCATTACTTGATGTATTTTTGTGCTTTAATGAATTAGATTTCTTAGAGCCTTTGAACTTTTTTCGAACTTAAACAGCAAGTCAAGGTTTAAATGTGAATTTCAATGAAAAACCATACATTTCAACAATTTGTTATACAATTGTTAAATTTGAAAGTTCGAACGGATGACCTATGGTGTCGCTGCCCGTTATACAGAAACATTTAAACTTTAATCAATCAAAACCTACTGAAGTCCATGACAACGTTTCAATGGAGCACGCGATCATCTTATTCTATCTGTTATTCGTAATGATAACCTAAACTGGATGTTTGGTTTTATTGATATATGTAATGGGTGTCAATTTTAGCTGGATGATTGGGTGCTATGTCGAATTTACAAGAAAAACAACAGCGGTGGCGGAGGGGGCATGAACAACGGCATGAGTAATAACACGCAGAGGCTGCTAATACAAGATTCAAATAACATGGATCACAGCATAAGGCAGATGCAAGTACAGCAGCAATGCACCAGCAACTACACGGCTCTCCTAGAAAACGACGAAACCTTCTTTGAAGGCTTCCTCACAAACAACAACAGCAGTAGCAATGCCACTAATCACGTGAATAATCACAATAATGACACAATGATACACACTTCAAGCACCAACTCCATCACGAAGAGGGCGCTGCAGTCTCCATACTGGTGCATTGGCAATAGTGCCCCTGGTAAACGGGGTTTTCAGACGTACAGCAACAACAACAGCAACAACAATAGTGGAAACAATAGCAGCAGCAACTACAATACCAATAACAATGAGGGTGCAAATACCATAGAGACACTGCTTGGGCAAAGCCATATACCTGCAGAAAATTATAGCAATGTTCACAGCAGTTTGTTTCTTGGTAACACTTCTGTCTTTCGGCAACCTGGGATGAAGTACTGGAATTCCTGAATCGTTGTGAATATTAATGGCATATGAATCTCCGTCTGCATGTATGTTGCTTGCATCTACGTACATGTTTTTATCTGCTTGAGGTTTGTTTAATTTGATATACTGGCTTGACATTTGTTTAATTACAGTTTAACTTCTAGATAAATTTGTATGCTTGTATGATGTACATATATACATATATACTGTGACGTACGAGGGCGGTGCCATATGATATATTAGAAGTGCAAGTGGTATATATGCTCTTCATTTGCAACATCAAGTTGATAAAGTCCAGGTAGTAGCTAGCTTTGTTACATAGTTGATATTTAACTGTCCCTTGACGAAATGTGTTTTCTGCCACTGTTGTGTTTCGAACATAGCTTGAGGATGCATTAACACAGATGTGCTGTGAAGTAAAAGGTACAGTTATATGAATATGGGTCAATTACTAACTTGAATATATCAAAGCATATTTTCTCTGTCCACTTAATACTCAAGGGCAAATTCTACTTATACACCGTAAATAACAATACATACACAAAATATACATCTTGTCTAATCTGGTCAAAACACTTGAACATATTAATACAAGAGGTTACGGTTCAATTCCTACGGAGGGTAACTCGCTTATTATTTAGTAAATACTACCTAAAAATTGTATTCAAAGCATCAATTGTGCAAATCAAATTCCCTGTCAAAATTTCTTATTTTCCTATATCCAACCAAGAACCCCTGAATTCCACCTTTTTGCAATTGAATTTTTTTTTTTTGTGTTATTTAATTGCAAAAGTATGAAAAATCCGAAATTTTAATTGGTCGGATATAAAAGGATAAAGATTTTTGGGTACAGAACCCACTTGTGTAGTATGTTATATACTATCTAAAATTTGTATTCAAAATACTAACTCACTTATGATGTAGAATACTAAATACTATCTAATTAAAATTTGTATTCAAAGTACCATTTTTCAAAAAAGAAAATATACATGCACTAATTACTACTACTAAATTCTGAAGCATCTATTTTTTTTTTCTTTCATATACAGTATACATATTACAAAATTATTCTCATTTTGAAATAAAAGAAAACACTTCCCTCATTTTAGTAACATTATCTTTTTCATGAATTAAACAAACTAAGATTCCCCACCTCAAGTAAAAACTTTCCATGGTCGCTGGACAGCCTTAACTAACAAAGCTATGCACACACAAATGGTTATCCAAACATAAAATTATATATATTAATTCCTGAGAGACTGTTTACAATGAAAATGAAATCACATATTCATCCCACGATCTGTCTAAGGAGAAATAATATATAACAATGGAAAAAGATATGCATTTTTAGCAGATTGAAAGTTTTAAAAGAATGCTACATGGGTTTGATTGAATTGTATTACTAGATTGTTGATCTAACTATTAAGATTTATAGATAAACTCTACTTACATTTTGATTTTGATCCAATTCTTTCTCTTAATCTTTTTCTGAAGTAACAAAAACAAAATGGACTTGAAACTGAAATTGAAAGAAACCTAAAGCAACAAACAAAATAAAAGAGAATTGATGCTATCAATTGACCTTTCGGCTGCTGTCATTTTCTACGCTATGAATTCTATTGTAAATATAGACAGAGGTAGAGATGATTTGGATGACACTGGATGAATATATTTGGCTCTTTTAGGGACAAATTCTAAATGGGCTTTCTTATCTCTCAGTATCATCCACCCTCAGTTCCACCATAATTAATCACTCATTTCCATTATTATGCAACATGATAACGATACCTTTATCTAAATCACTTCACGATTGCAATTTAGATGAACGTAAACCAAGCACAACTGCACTATACCAAAACAAAAAGATCATAATATATATTCCATGACGTGGGCATTCCTTCGTTTTCACCTTGTTTGTCAAGCAAAAAATTGACAGATAATACAAAATGGTGCCTCTCCTTCTCAACAAAGAATCCTGCCAAGTGTCGAGATACCGACCGTTCATCTCCTTCTTTTATTAGAAGTAGAGGAAGCCATCTTTATTGCTACCTCGCCAGAAACGTATGTCTTGAGCAGACTTCTGTGAATGGTGGATCTCACGTAGAAAACTGAAGTTCCAAATGATATATGTGCATTTTTGAACTTATTAAGAAAACCTGGATTGCTCACATATGCCTTTGTTGGAAAAATAAACTTGTGTTTAGTATTAAATAATGTGTCTTTTTATGAGTCAAGAGTCATATGTTAAAGTTTGTGTCTATTTAATAAGTAATGTCTATTGCCAAAATGTGGTGTCGATTAAGAATGAATTATCATGTAAGGCTCCTATATATAAAACCTTCTACCATTTTGGTTATGTATGTAAGGAAATTAATAAAAAGAATTCTTCCTCCAATAAAATTAAGTATCCTCCTCTTCAATTCAACAAATTGATATCGGAGGCAGGTTGAAACTATGGCACTTCTATTCTTCTCATCGTTTGTTCTCACAAAAGAAAACTTTGAAAAATAGAGTAACAAAAAGAAAAAGGAGTTAATCTCCAAAGGATTATGGAAGATTGTTGAGTGTGGCTATGAATGACCAAAAAATGTTAAAAACATGACGAAGAAAGAGAGTAAAGCATTTGTAAGCTTGAGATGGAAAGATCATCAAGCTCGTGTTTTGATGAGTGAGAACGTCAATGAATAAGCATGGAGTCATATTCATGGAGAAAAATCCGTAAAAGATTCGTGGAATTTATTTAAGGAGGTTTATGGTAAGAATTAGGGGTGGACGTGGTTCGGTTCGGTGCGGTTTGGAGCTCAAACCGCTTCCGCACCGCATCAAACGGTTAATCAAAAATGCAAACCATTATACTAACCTTTTGAACGGTTCAGTTTCGGTTCAGTTTCGATGTAATACGGTCCGTTTGAATGATGACTGACGAGCTGTAAAGCATGTTGTTTGGACCACCAATATTAAGATTGTTCACGCAAACACTCATATCGTTCCACGACTTGGAACTAGGCAGAAGCAACGTTGATCGTAAAGTTTAAAAAGCATCCAAGCCATTGTTCCAGCCCAAGTCGCAGGCCATAATGTCATTGTTCTCTGACCGCCATAGTCATGGCGACACGAGTCATGGCGACATAAGTCATGGCGTTTTTCCTGCATAATTACAGAACTCCCACCCGGTCCGAAAATCACCTATAAATACCCCTTCACTTCTTCATTGAGGATGATCGAATTCCATGGCCACGAAGTGCTGCTAAAATCTCTCCACAACTATTCTAATACCCTTCCATCATCATCAAGTGAAAATTCGTTCATGGATCATGGTTTCCATCAAATCCATCTAAGTGATCTTAGAATCCATCCAAGTGATCTTAGAATCCATCCAAGTGATCTAGGAGTTGGAAATTGATCATCTAAGTTCAAATACTTGAAGAAATCCTTCCAATTCTCCTTCGATCATATTTTATCTCCGCTGGTCATTCCATTTCTCCATCACTCTTTGTGAATTCAAGTGAGATCTACAAGTGAGAGAGTGATAAAACTTGTTGTAAGAGAGAATCAAACCTTGTAATTGATAAATTGATAATGGAATCCTATATGAAAGTGAACGTAGATTCCTGTTGAATCGAACCACTACAAAAATGCTCTTGTGTATTACTTTAATGTTTTCTATGCTTAAGATTGCGGCTCCACATAACTTTTGTTGAAGTGCTTGAAAGAGTACCTTTAGTGTTTCATACAGTTTTTGGTGTAAACATTTTGGCGCCCACCGTGGGGCCGCGTTCCCATCTTCTTTCTTCACATTGAAGTTTTAAAGCCTACTTCAACCATAGATGCCGCAAATCTAAGATCTAGGCCAATCGATGATCTATCTTCCAAATTCAAAGCCTTATCCGAAATCATGCTAAATCAAAGAAGACCACAAGTAAAGCCGGCAAAGAAAATGACAATGTTGCGAACAACGAGACTACTCCACTCGCCAATCGCTTCGAGGTTGGAGAAAATTCAATATCCGGAGCCAGAGTGACTAAAGCTGAATTAGATGTCGTCGTCGCTAACTTGAGTCAACGCATGGACACCTCCAACAAAGCTTTAATCAATGCTAATAAGACTCTCGTGGATGCTAATCAAGCTTTGATGGATAAAGTGAGCGCTCTCCTAAACGCTCAAGCAAATTCCGCTCCTTCTCCGAAAATTCATATCAATCATGAAAAAAAATGTAAATTCATCAGCCTTCGATCCTCGTAGTGACAACTTGGAAGGATTTATTGACAAAGACGATGCTAATATTGAAAATCCAAGTTGAATGCTAAAAACCATTCCGATCGAGATAACCAACGAGTTGCAAGTCCCATCAAGGGGGTACCTTCCCATAGTGGAAGTAAAAGACCTAAATCCTATAAACGTGATCGCTCACCACGACGAGCATCCAGAAAAGAGATTGGACTGAACAACGCAACTCGAAGGAATATATCGCGGATGTGGTAAAGCAAATCATGAAAGATAACATGCCTCACAAGGATAGTGAAAGGGAATGAGATTTTGCCCTCAGCAAAAATCCATTCACAAAGAGGATCCGCAAGGCCGAATTTCCCAAAAAATTCACTCATCCTACTATGCCTCCGTATAATGGGACTTCTAATCCGAATCACTTCCTAAACAAATATGAGTGGCACATGAATGCGGCCAAGGCAATGGATGAGATCAAATGCTTGTGCTTCCCTATCTATCTAGAAAATGTCGCATCGTTATAGTTCACAAGACCGCCGCCCAAATCTATCGATCGATTTGATGATTTGACTCTAAAGTTCAAGCAGCAGTTCAGGTTGCACGCTACGAAGGCTAAGGACGTTATTTCTCTTACAACCGTGAAACAGAATCCAGGAGAATCCATCAAATCTTTCCTCAAAAGATTCAATGACGTTGTATCCGAAGAAGGAAATCCCGATCCCCGCATGATCTTAATGTCTCTAATCGGCGCCATAGACGAAAATAGAAAATTCGGTAAATGGATTAAAATAAAAGAGCCGAGTACGCTTGAGAAATTCTATAAAAAGGCCGAGGAATACATGAGATTGGATAATAATCCTGCGCCTCTTCGAATCGTTGATACAAACTAGCCTCTTGAAGCTCCCAAAAACGCTCCTACTTAGTACAATCAAAAAAATACCGAAAATCAAAAAAGAGGAGGCAATGGGAAAGAAAACCGAGATGGCAAGAAGCCTCGCTTTTTCAACCCTTCAGAGCTAACACCTCTAAATGGCGCTCCAGAAAACATCTTTGCTGCGACTAAAGACACCGAAGATTATCCCATACCTAAACCTCAGAAAGTAAATGACAATCAAGCAAGCTCTGGAAAGTTCTGTCGGTTTCATAATCAGCCAGACCACAACACCAACGAGTGTAGGCATCAGAAGGCGCCATTCGAAGAGCTGATTAGAAAGAACCGTCTGCAACAATATGTGAAAAATCCACAATCCTCAAACGCTGTTCCGATTCTCCAGGGCCAGGGGAAACAAGCAATGAAGCTTTTGTTCAGACCATGCCAAGACTGATCATCCACTGAAAAATTGTTGATAGTGCTTCAATTTCAATGGCTCAGAATAAGCGATTGGTATCGTCACTTCTTTACTTCATGCTCTATTTTCTACTTTAGTTCGTGCTTTACTTCATGTTTTACTTTCTGTTATATTCGAGACTTCTTGTAAACAGTCTGTAATAGTCTGCAAGTGATGTACTAAACTTTAGCCTTACGATTAAGAATATATCTGTCTGAATGAATTTCTAGCTTGCAAATTTCATGTTAAATCAAAACATGATTAAAAATGATTTCATGTTGCAGGCCATCCGTCGAGCATTTGTTCCTTAAGAATCTGACAAAGCATTGTGACCCTAACAACACTAACTCAGGTACCAAAGGCCATAAATATCAACATGCCTAAATGCAAAAAATAGAAAAGCATCGCCCTGAGAAGTGAATGGGAGGAGTCGCAAAGATTCAAACAATGAACAAGCGCCACGACAGAACAAACCAAAGTGTTGTAACTCTCATTGAAGGGGCACTCCCCTAAGTGCGAGATTCAAAGCTTCAATTCCTAATCTGAGATAGCCCGCTAAGTCGATCATTCAACAAAGGAATTGATGCCAACCCTGAGTTGAAAGGACCAGCACCATGTCGAAAGGACCGACAAACCTGGTGATCGAAAGTACCGACATCAGGCCGGAAGGACCGACAAACACGTCGGAAGGACCGACACCGTGTCGGAAGGACCAACAAACCTAGTGATCGGAAGTACCGACATCAGGCTGGAAGGACCGGCAAATGAGCTAGAAGGACCAGCACTAACCAAAGTTCTCTCCGGGGGCACCTAATTGATCGTCGGAATCAGGAAGCACCTGATGTGATTATGAAAAAAAATGGGGTTCTAACCAAAGTCCTCTCCGGGGCACCCAATTGATCGTCAAGATCAGGAAGCACCTGATCCAATCACGACAAAATTTGGTCTTGACTAAAAGACCTCTCTCGGTCCACTCCTCCTAAAATTACCGACGCTTGGATTAATCAATATAATTAAGTGGCAAAAATCTCCAATGAACTGAATTAACCAAGCTGGATTATAAACGGAGTTTGAACGTTAACCAATTGACTTATGTAGTGTCTGAAAATCTCAGACATGACAAGTGTTAGATTTTAGGCCAAATAGGGGCATAAAATTTAGAGTACTTCCCATGAAAAAAGTTAATAACAACTCCCTAAACAAGGGGCACGAATGTCAAAGCTTATCAAAGAAGGAGCTAAAAGTAATCAACGATAATTATTTCCCAAGTATGAAATATCTTACACCATCATATAAGTCAATAAAACGATAACGTTTGAAATCCACAGTCGGCTTTAGTCGATTAGTTGATCTCAAGCGTTAATGCGAATTCAAATTAGAATATCGCGTTTGTGCAGATAATATTCGGCGATTGTAAACTGTTGAATAAAACATTTCTTTGCAAACACTTTTCAAAATAAAATTCGCCATAATTAATTAAACAAATCTGTTATTGAAGGGGATGAACAATAACAAAGTATAAGTCCAAAGTCATGCAAACACTTGCTTTAATTACAGAATAGGTAGGATGAAGCATATGAATTCAAACCATGATTCGCAATATCTATGACTGGATCTCAATGCAAATTGTGTTCATTTCGAAGCCCGCATTTCTCGCAAGCAAAAAATACAAGCTTCGAGGGGGAAAATGTTAACCTCGTTCTTAAAACGCGGTTCAGAACTAAGAAATATTGGCAAACAGTGACACACTGCACAACTGACTCAAGTCGTATCTACGGCTCGGATTCCACATTTATCTGCATGACATGATCATAAGTCACTGGCACGACATGGGTCTAAGTGTGACATCATAAGGTGTAAGTCACACGCATGCACATCAAGTCGCTCCGAACCATGTCGAAATTCGTACCGCAACGCAACTTGAATCAAGTTGTTCATATTATCACCAAAAAATCCGATCAGCGACATGAAGACGTACCTCCAATCAAGTCATTGGATCCTTTTTCAAAACCATGATACACCATGTCATAGCAGCAAGCAGTATATATACGAAGCCACCATATCGGTCCATGAGTCATGACGCATTACTTATATTAGGAAAGATCAGGGATGGTTCATATATAAATTTAGAAGGCCACGTGTCCATGAAGGAAGATACCTTGATAACTGTCATCACGTTGAGGTTCTACAAGCATGTTGAGATTATAGTCATGCCGTTATTGAGCTCAGGTGATGTCACGTGGCAATCTTAAGCCAATCATGTCGGTTGCTCTACACTTTTGTTCCACACGTGAAATACTATATGTGAAGCATGGATCAAGCTGTATGAAAGAGGGAGTACCATCAAGTCATTCCTGTTATGAACTAAATATCCATATCGCATGAAAGCCACGTGGAGCAAGAAGTGAGCGTATGTTGGCCAAGAGATAATACAGAGGGATAGGTCATGAGGAGTTATAGACAACGTATAGACATCTGGCAATTGTCTCGTAAGGTTCTCATGAACATCAAGCTGTAAGAATGACATGAAGCCATGCCGTTAAAACTTGAAGCTGCACGTTATATTCAACCCATGTTCATAGCTCATGTTGTTAAGATCAATTTGAATTCATGTCGTTCATAACATGTCGCTCCAATTCCTTTAACTGATGCGGTACGCCATGAGGTCCAGACAAACAGTAAATCATTTATACCATGTCGTTATTAAAGGGATGCCATAAGACGTGAACAGATGTGTCCTTCCATGCCGTAAAATTAATCATGTCGCAGGATCAAATACATGTTTAAAGCTAGTGCCAGCTGGACACAGAATCAGGTCATTGGTTTTCATGCAGCATGGCTTTAAAGTTGTTGAATTCTATCTGTTGCCCCGATATTCAAATCATGGCGTGATGCCAATGATGACTGACGAGCTGTAAAGCATGTTGTTTGGACCACCAATATTAAGATTGTTCCCGCAAACACTCATATCGTTCCACGACTTGGAACTAGGCAGAAGCAACGTTGATCGTAAAGTTTAAAAAGCATCCAAGCCATTGTTCCAGCCCAAGTCGCAGGCCATAATGTCATTGTTCTCTGACCGCCATAGTCATGGCGACACGAGTCATGGCGACATAAGTCATGGCGTTTTTCCTGCATAATTACAGAACTCCCACCCGGTCCGAAAATCACCTATAAATACCCCCTCACTTCTTCATTGAGGATGATCGAATTCCATGGCCACGAAGTGCTGCTAAAATCTCTCCACAACTATTCTAATACCCTTCCATCATCATCAAGTGAAAATTCGTTCATGGATCATGGTTTCCATCAAATCCATCTAAGTGATCTTAGAATCCATCCAAGTGATCTAGGAGTTGGAAATTGATCATCTAAGTTCAAATACTTGAAGAAATCCTTCCAATTCTCCTTCGATCATACTTTATCTCCGCTGGTCATTCCATTTCTCCATCACTCTTTGTGAATTCAAGTGAGATCTATAAGTGAGAGAGTGATAAAACTTGTTGTAAGAGAGAATCAAACCTTGTAATTGATAAATTGATAATGGAATCCTATATGAAAGTGGATGTAGATTCCTATTGAATCGAACCACTATAAAAATGCTCTTGTGTTTTACATTAATGTTTTCTATGCTTAAGATTGTGGCTCCACGTACTTTTTGTTGAAGTGCTTGAAAGAGTACCTTTGGTGTTTCATACCGTTTTTTGTGTAAACACCACTCTTAAAAGAAAAACACTCTACCAAAAACGTGGTGGAAATATATCTGCAGCTATGTCACTACTTGAGAGAAAAAAAACTCTCTGATAAGGGCATTGGGTACATGTTTACTGAAGCTAAAATCATTGAAGAGAAAAGCATTTCCAACATGCAAAAAAGGTCAGTTTCGAAATTGCCTTCCAAATTTCCAAATATACCCATATCGTTGGATCTTGATAAAGATGAAAATGAAGAAGTCAAGGTAACTTATCAAGATATGCATGATCCTACGATTATGTCAGTTCTGGAAAATCCAAGTGGTGGAACTCAGCTCAAGCATGGTCCACTACACTACGTTCATGTCATCCAAGAGTCTTCACCTGTTGCATTGGATGAAAACCATTTGGAAAATGAAAAGAACAAAACAAGGTTTCATGAAATCACATCAACGATATTGATATTGGGAAGGAAGAAGAACATAACTAAGGAAGTCCGAAAGGAACACAAATAGGATTTCAACAAATGTCGCCGCATTAGGTGTTTGATGGAATTTTGGTTTACTAAAGCTTTGAAGTATGAAGACTTCCGCAGATTGAGAGCTTGTCTTGGAGTTATCAAAACACAAGTTTAGGAAGGGATGTTGGAAAAATAAACTTGTGTTTAGTATTAAACAATGTGTCTTCTTATGAGTCAAGAGTCATATGTTAAAGTTTATGTCTATTTAATAAGTAATGTCTATTGGCAAAATGTGGTGTCTATTAAGAATGATTTGTTATGTAAAGCTCCAATATATAAAGCCTTCTACCATTTTGGTTATGTATGTAAGGAAATTGTAAGGAAATTAATATAAAGAATTCTTCCTCCATTAAAATTAAGTATCCTCCTCTTCTTCAATTCGACAAATTTATGTCTCTGAGTTCTGTAGTATTGTAACTTGAAGCAGATTAATTTGTTGTTCTTAAGTCTGAATATAGGAAGAGGAAAGAAAAGAAAGAAAAAGGCTCATGCATGTGATATGAATCTATTGATATACATTTAGCGGGGTGCCAAGGACACCAATTTCCTTTTTTTATTATCAAAACTAAAAAATAATATAGAAATTACCCTTTCACACTTCTTAATTCTTCATATTAAAAAGTAGGGGATACCACCGTTTATATCTGTTTCTCCCTCTCAGCATTAATTAGTCCGTTCTTCTCTTTAGAAAACCCTTGATTTAACTCTAACCATCGTGAAATCATTCGACGTCGATAATGCCGAGAAAGAAGAAAGCTGCACATGCATCGTCGTCTCAACCCCAATCAAGTAAGTTATTAACCATAATTTCGGCTCGGTTGAAGATTACACTAAGTGTTATTTGACGTGAATGACATTGATTGAATGATGCTTTCTTACCACGAATAGGTCTAGAAATGAACGAATTAGGGTTTAGATTATGGTTTAATACATGATTATTTAGAAAATTAATGGTTGAGCGAGAGATTAGAAAGAGACCAATGTGGTATTAGGAAGCATAAAGAATTTAATGTGTTTTAATTTTTTAGTTGTGGTAATAGAAAAAGAAAATTGATGTGCTTTTAGCAATACACTATGTTTATCTGTGAGTCTTTTTCTTTTCTATACTTTCTCTTCTTCTTTTTATTTGTTCCCCCTTTTAGTCCCAATTTCAGTTAAAAATTGAACTGAACTAGACATAGAGCACTCGAATATGGCTTGTTCAATTCTCCCTAGCTAGTTGGACACATTTGTCTTTGGTTATTGTACTACTAATCAAGGGGTGTAGCAGATAAAACAAAAGGAGTTTTCTCATTGTAAAATAAAAAGGTGAAGTTTCTGCCATTCTATTTTTAGAAAGTAGTATCTTCTTCCTTGATTCAAACCTAACTTCAATAGCTTTTCCAATGGCTACTTTCCCTACATCAACAAATTTTAGTGTAACAATCTGAAGTTTTATAGTTTCGCTAGGTAATATTTAATTAATTTTAAATACTTACATTTATAGGCTTAAATAATTTCGTTTCTTTATATTTAGTGCAATAAACTCATTTTGAAAGTTAGTTTACAAAAAATAGATGGTTCGATGAAAAATTGGAATTATGACCAAAATTCTTTTTTTTTTTTTGGGAATTTTGACCTTCTATCAAACGAAACTTGTTGCAATATTATTTTTGCACTCATAGATGCCTATTTTTGTAACATACACTAATACATATTGTTAGAGAAAAAACGATTTAGCACTTTTGATTATTGATCATAGTGAATGAATCTTCATAAGTCAATTCAAATCGGAACACACGGTTTCGAGTCCTTCGAATTATAAGAAATTTAAAGGGAAATAAGCTATGAGTCCCGATTCGATTCAAGCCAAGTTGGCTTCGAGCTAGGATTAAACATGGAGGTGGATCATTTTGAGATATGCAGCTCAAGTATCCTTGCGAATCAAATCACTTCCAAATGCTTAAACTCCAAGTGAATCACTTTAGATACTTTTGACTTGAAGGAATATTGTTTTATTTGCTTCACTTTTAAGTCAAAGCCTAAGTTATAAGGATGACAGAAATGGAGACAATTTGCTTCAGTATTGATAGTTTTTGTCAAATTATATTCCAAACCAAAGAGCACGTGTCATATGAGATCTGTGGATCAAGTCTACAATCACAAGGCATAGTTCTGTTCAATAGGCATGCTAATGAATAATCAGTCTAGAAGTCCATAGTTTGCATTCGATACAAGCTTTGTGCACTAAACTAGATTGTCTGGAAAAATATGATATGTTATGCAAGCTTGATAGTCCTTCTTGTCCAAAAAGATTCGTATGCTAAGAAAAGTCAAAAGGTTCAAGTCATATAAGTCCAGTATGAATTGTCCAAAGTCCAAGTCACATATTTCCAATATGTATTGTTCAAAAAGTCCAAGTGACATAAGCCCAATATGCATTGCTAACATTGTAAAATATATAGGCATAAGCAAAGGAAAATTCCAAATTGTTCACATAGACACAACCTATGTTACAATGTCCAAAATGAGATTTTCCCAAATGGATTTAGGGTTAAAAAATAAAAAGTAAGAAGTAGAGAGAATGTGAAAATCAACGTCCTATAACGGTGTAACACAATCCCTATTCATAAGCAAGGGTACAGTCTTGCTTTACATAGCCTTACATCATGGATTTGATTTGCTTTGGTGCTTCGGAATGTTTTGAAGCTCTTTGTTTCGATTCCCCTTGCTTCGTAGTCTTCAATTTTGAAGAACTTAGTTTTAAAGGCTTTGCTTTTGTTTCATTATCCTTAAAACGGCTTTTGTTATGCTTTGAAATGAATGGTGTTGCTTCGAATTTAAGACGATTGAATCAGAGTGCTTCTATTATCTAAGTGATTCGAAGAAACTATAGTGTAATAATTTTGGTTTTCTTTGGAACGTTTAAGGGTTATAAAGGATACTGCAGTGCGAAGCTCTTCATGGTTCGAAGTTGTTTCCTAAATTTGTGATGCGAAGTAACTTGATTTGAGCTTGACTTATTCGAATCAATAGGATGGCCTATTGCAGGAAATGGTTCATTGATTCAAGCTAATCGAAAAAAATAACATGTTTATGTTCTCGAGTACTTCTTCGTATTCGAAGTAGAACAGCTTGATTGTCCCTAGAATCCCTTTATTAAAAGAAATGAAACAATTTGGTTGCTTCGCGCAACTTTTTGAATGCAAAAAAACACGGTGAAATGATGTTCTTTGTGAATAAGGTGTTTCGAGACTCAAATCAGAGTGCTTTGAGGCTAGAATTAGAGTGCTTGGAATGCAATTCAATGTCCTCAAAACAAAGCCTATTTCCTTGCTTTTTCTGTGCCTTCGATACATCTTAAGCTGCTCAAGTATGACAAATCCTTGATTGAAGTGAGGCAACTACTTCAGGTCATTAACACCTTTCTTTGTTGAATTGGAGCCCTTTATTGATATATAATGCAAATTTTGCAGAGCGAAATTGATTGTTGTGAAATAGAAGCACCATGTTGCTATCTTTGATTCAACTTCCTACAGCAAAGCAACTCATCATATGTTTCCTCCTTTCCTCTCGATATAAAGTGTATATGCTGATCTATAGACTTTGTGCTTCGAGGCACTTCACTTTTGCTTCGCATATATACTTTATGGAAGCTAAGTGCGAATATCGTGCAATCTTCTCCTTTTAATGGCTCTTAATGTAGGATAGCCTTGAAGCTCACTCATTTGTTTATCAATAGTCGAATCACCTCTATTTCCTCGAATCGAAGTAGTTTATTTTTTGATAAGTTTTCCATTCTATCAACAGAAAATGACTTATTTCTTGAAGTAAGATTCTTTATTGCATGATGTGATGATTGAACCATGTCGTATGCACTGAAAGACAAAGAAATGCACTGAAAGTTGTGTCAGGCGGAAATGGGATGATGATCATCAAGGAAGAAAAACCTAAATAAAACATGTTGTATATCTCACAACGCATGAACAAAAAGTAAGAATAACAATGAAGCATGATAAAATAGAAATCCCATCACTATATACAAATCATAGAATTTTACACAGAATGTCATAGATCTCTAAATAAATCATAGCCTCGCTAAAATTTCCCCTATAGTACATATCAATCATTATAGCAGAAAAAAAAATCTATATATAAGAATAATAGGCCATTCTTCAGCTCATCCTCGATCAGCAACATCGTTATCAATCTGTTATCTAGTTTTCTTATGAGCACCCGAGATAATAAGAGGAAATATAAAACCTTATTTAAGACAATGGTCTGGTGTAAGCGATAAATGACATTCAACAACTATATTGCACTATTAGATAAATTATAATAGACATCACCCTTTTAACATCGGTTTGTAAAACCACCGATTTTAAAAGTTCTTTTAACATCAATAAATTTTAAAGCGATGTTAAATGGTTCTTTTAACATTGGCTGTTAAAACTACCAATGTCTATGTTTTAAAAAAAAAACTCTATTACCTTCGGCCACGGAAAAAAGCATCTCCCAAAATCATTTCTCATGCCTTCTATTCTTTAAAAAATAAAATGGTAGACGAAATCCTCCGTTGTTTCCTCAATCGCCTCTCCTGGCCACCTCCAAATCGCCTGGCTACCACCAACAAATCGCGAGTCACCGCTAGCGGTTGAGCACGAATGGAAGTGGAATCGTTTTCCTCTTTCGAATTACGGTTTTCTGTATGAACTGATGCTTCGCTTTTAGATCCGTCCTCTTATCTCGAGCATGGTAGCGATTAGAAAATTGTAAGTGATTATGTTTATTGCTTTGATCAATCTGTCCTATTATCTCGAGCATGGTAGCGATTAGAAAATTATAGGTGATTATGTTTATTGCTTTGATCAATCTGTCCTCTTATCTCGAGCACGGTTTATGTTTAAGCTTCAACTCGAATGAACTCGTATGCCAATAATGATTAGGTTTTAAATAGGAGTTGAAACTCCTATTTTCTAGTCTGATTTTGATTGACCGATTCAAGTGATTTTGATTTGTTGTATGTTGCTCAGTTCATACATTCACTCGGAAAAATGCAATCTTTGTATAAAGGTTTATATAATTCTTAGCTTAAATGGGAGTTTATATAATTTAATGGTCGTTGCTATACCGATAAAGAATTATTTCTTGCAACACTTGTATTATGTTCATGATATTTCGTGTACTTGCTTTGCTTTAGATTTATATATGTATAGTTTTATATATGTGATAACTCATACACTCCTATTGTCATGATGTGATGATTCTTGCATGTTTAGCATCCATGCATGCTTGGTACTCAACTGCTCCTTATTGCTTTTATGCCTTACTTGATGTTACATGCTTGGAAACTTGACTTAGTATTTACATTTATATATAGATCATTAGCATACGTACACCTGCTCAAAATTGATAAGAATAGGTGCTACACTTGATCAAAACTGGTAAGAACAGATAATATAGAATCAAAAGATGATGATGGACAACCCAGATAACTGAAGCAACAATATAAAAAATATTTTTTTTGTTTGAGTAATATTTAGTGGTTTCTGCTGAGTGTCTCTTGAGATTATAGGTTAATCAACTTAGTGATATTTTCACCGGTTAGGGGTGAGGCTTGAGCTTGTAGTTTTGATCGAGTTTTTCGCAACAATAAGAACATCGACCGAGTTGGTGGGATAAGGCTAGTCAAAATGGGACGCTTTTGATTAATCTAATCCCACCAACTTCAAATGACGTTCATGCATGTAGTTGTCAGACAGTTCCACCGAAACCACAAGATTGTAGGGCTGTTAATGGATACTTTCGGATACAGATATTGTCATATCCGTATCCACATCCGAAATCATTTTCGGATATCGGATATCCTCTTACGCGGATACGGACGAAGATCGGATAATTATCCGCTCCGCTAACGGTCGACAAATCAATGAACATGAATTAATTATTTTAGCATAATATTAAGATTTTTCAACCCAGTTGATTTCTAAAGTGCTAAAATAAATAAATATGACGATAATATATAATTTTGAGCAATTAGCATGCATTTAATAGACTTCCAACTTTAAAAAATACTAAACTAGTATTATTTAATTATGTTAAAATACACATAATTTAAACTATAATCATGAAAAAAAGAGGACGGATAATTTTCGGATGCGAATGTGCCTATATCCACATTCACATCCCTTTTTTCATATACCAGATATTTATCCGTTTTTTGGATGCGGATGCGGATGGATTTTGGATATTTTGGGTATTCATTAACAGACCTAAAATATTGAGCCTCGCCCGTAGCTCGAAAGGGAGCACAGCTGCTACATGTATCTTGACACTTTATACATGAATTTTTGTTCAAGTTATATTTAGTGGTTTCTGATGAATGTCTCCTACCTGTGATTATAGGTTGATCTACTTAGTATTTTTTGCACCGGCTAAGGGTGAGGCATAAGTAATAACTTCTTAAAGACCAAAATTTCCAAAGGTGTTGTTAGTTGCACAAGTTATAATTTGTATGCTACCTTAGAGTGCTTCTTACTTGAAGGACTTTAAAGCCCCTAAGGTAGCATACATATTATTACTTGTGCAACCAACAACACCTTTGGAAATTTTGATCTTTTGGGATTTTTACATGAGCTTGTGGTTTCGGTGGAGTCATTCGCAACAATAGGAACATCGTCTTGAGTTGGTGGGATAAGGCTAGTCAAAAGTGGATGCTTTTGATTATTCTAACACCATCAACTTTGGACGATGTTACTATTGCCATCGGATAACTCTACAGGAACCACAAGCTTAAGCCTCACCCCTAACTTGAAAAGGGAGCATAGCTATTGCAGGTATGTTAGACACTTTATACATGAATTTCTGCTTTACGTTACGTTTGATAGCTGATGGTCACCTTGTTTACTGCATAAATTTACACACACTCAATTAATTTTATATATATACACACACACACACACACACATGTATGTGTATATATGTATGAGTGGTGTGTTTCAGACTCGTTCATTTGTTTGCTGCGCACACTTGTGATAAATGCTTGCTACTGTCCATTATTACATCCTACCTTGTCGTGTCTGTGCCTCCTCTGGACATTGGATTGTGTATTTCATGGAATGTTGATAGTATATCAGTCTTTCCCCATGTTAACAAGTTTGTGTATTTTTCACTTGTATTAACATGTGTAAACATACATCTACACATATTTGTATGTATATATTTGAGTATTGGTGTGCGAGAATTATGTGTGAAAAAAAGTATGTGCTCGGTGGTCACCCCATTTGTTGTATCCAGTTGTGAACCTCAGTCAAGGGATCTGAACTTAAATGGTTAGGCATCTAAACTCATATGATTACATTGTTTGAATAAAAAATAGTACTGTCATTTATCTACCCTTTTTCATTTGGTCATCAAGTTATTTTTAGGCCACTGCTGCATTTCTCTATATGCTTTGCTTTGTGCATGTTGCCACTGTTATTTTGTTGCATACATTAAAATAAGAACAAAATTCTTCACTTGATAAACCACTTAAAATTTGACATTTGATTTTGATAAGAAAAAAAAATACTACACTTGATTGGGTATGCACTACTATTACTTGATGTATATCGACTTTATACATATTTTCATTTGTTTCATTTTAAACTGGAATTGAATCTGACCTGTAGTTGTTGCATGCATTTAGCCCATGCTTTATTCATACTGGTGCATTTCTATTTGTCGTGTTACAATCATGTCTAGTTTGATTCCCTTGCCTAGTTTTGAGCACATAAGTGTATATGTGGTGGTTGTCGCACATACGTGTATATGTAAACATTTTGTTTGTGTATATACGTACCGGTAGCATGCGTATATATAATAAACCCACCCTGTCCTATACCATCTGTGCATCTTCCCCATTGCTTTTTTTATGCTATATGTATGACTTCCTTATCCGATTTTGTGATCTAGGCTATTTAGTTTTGTTGTGTGCACAATTTTGCTGTTCGCACAAGAAATATAGATACAACAGTAGCAGTTTTGTTGTGTGCACAACCCTGGTCTTGTGTGCATGCTTCGTTATTTCTTTTTCCATGACTTAAGAACCTGTATTGTTTGATCTTTTCTATAACAAGTATACTGGTGACTGGACTGAACTAGAAGCAAATGAAGACTCGATGTGTATAAATTGCGTGACATTAAGTGTATTGTAGTGAGAGATGTAATGTATATGAAATAGAATGTATGAATAACAGTGTAATGTGCAATGGTATATAAAGTATTTTATTGAATAAAAATATTGTTTGAATATTTAAATTCTTAATAGCATTATTATTCAATATCAATTACGTTTAAATAAACTGGTGCAATAAGGAGCCTATAGCATCAGACATTAAAAAAATGATGTAATAAACCATCTTTTACATCGCTTGTTGTAGAAAAACGATGTATATAACAACAAGTAACATCGGTTCTTTTAAAGTGACTGATGTAGTCAACTTTTTTAACAGAGGTTCTTTATAAATAACCGCTGTATCATTCGAATGAAGACATCGGCCGTAAATCATCAGATATCCTAATAAAAACGTTGTATAAAGCCATTTAGACATCAGCCAAAAAGCGATGTGAAAGATCCTGACCTTTCTCTACACATACGAAGACATCGGTCGAAACTCTTTTAGATATTGGCCAAAATCTAATGTAGTAGGTAGTTTTTCTAGTAGTGTGTTCTGGTGAATGGCGAATTATACATTTTTAAGCATAATACTATGCATATCATTAGATTTCTGTCTTTTTATATTAGGTTTATTAAAGTTACAATACTCTCATCTCTACGCCTAAACCACACACATCTACTCCCTAGTAGATCCAACCTAATAATATATATATATATATATATATGTGTGTGTGTGTGTGTGTGTGTGTGTGTGTGTGTGTATGTATGTATGTATGTATGTATGTATGTGTGTAGCAACAAGCTCTAGGACCGCCTCGATCCTAGGTGATGCCCATAGTACCTTTCGTATTCTTCTCGTCAAGAGAGTGATAAGCTACATCTATAAAGATCTATTTCATATGGCCTAAGATACATATGCTCCATCATCCAATAAGAAAATGTGGGAACTACATCCTCAATGGACCGCTCCAATGCCTACATTGTGGATATCCATAATGTGCCACTCATGTGTCTATATTGTGGACTTATGATTCAAACTCTATCGAAGCATGTAGCGCGACTGACTAGTAGAAGAATCCCGAATTCACTGATGGAATAGAGGTGCCTAGTATACCAATATTATATCTCTCACATTTGAATCATTTTCCCATTGGGATTGGCGGAAATCAATTGTAGCTCGATTTGAAGACTTTGTATAAGTCCCACGTAATCATTTTTTCTACAGTTCTGAGTCCCACTCAAAAATGGCACCACTGTCGATATTGCATAGAACACAATCGGAGATTTACTACACTTTTAAAGCTCTTGTTCATTTGGCCTACAATATAGATTCCCACTATGGTCTGTCCCTTTATCAGCACGACTATAGCCTCACATAGCCACCCCTCAGCTAGTTGGAAGACTTTCTCATCGCGTAATGGTCTTACCCTAAAAACAAACTAATGCAACCATGTGGAGCTGTCACCTCAATCCAGCATCTTGATCGTGGAATATCACTGGCATATAAAGTACTAACCCAAACTCCTACCCGTGCTTGCTAATGACTGAGGATGACATGTCTCGGACAGTTATTATACTTTTGGGCCCCCCTTATACCTACTCCAAAGACCAGATAACTTGCTCCGAGAGCTAGGTATGGCACGAATACCCAAATTAACCATCAATCATTTTACTACCTATAAAGGTTCGTTTCATAAGGCCTACAATACAGATGTAGTCAAGGCAAATCCTCTTGATAAACTTTACGGACCCTGCCTCTGATGGTTTACTTCGTAAGGTCTGCATCAGAGGTCATTCTAGGGTAACTCCACGTCTCTTGAAGTTGCTTATCAACCTACGCCGAAGAACTACTGATTCATCGTCGGTACGAACTTTCTCTACTCTAAAGAATTTGTGATGGTCCACTTTATAAGGCTTAGATCTAGATTCCTTTTAGATCGCTTTAAATGCCTCTCATGAGGTTATCACCATGGTCTCACCTTTTTATTAGACCCTATATCTAACTTTTTACTCATGCATTTAGTTTATCGTTCTTTTCTTTTATTCACTTTATCCTTTTATTCCGATATTCAATTCTCTTTTAGGTCCTTTGCTTCTATATGATGGTTTCAGTCTGAAAATTGTACCTTTCTATCATATACTGTCTATCAAAATAATTTCCTTCCTTTGTTTCACTATCTACGCCTTAAAGATAGATATTAGGTCTTCTTTTATTTGTCTTTTATCCTTTTTGTTGTTCAAGTCTTTTCTCTTTGTTTAACCTATCAAGTATTCAACTTGATTATCGCACCTTTTCTTTTTATCTTTGTTTAACTATCATTTTTTTTAACCTTTCTTACTATCGTTGTAAGCTTTGTAATTAAAGAGTTATTCATGTTCCAATGGGTTGGCTACTGAGGTTTTACTAAAAATCTATTTACATATTTACTGTAACATAACTCTTGATGTAGTGATTTGTAATTACAAGATTTTTTTTCATTTACTAAATACTACAAAATACAGTAACTTCACAATTTGGTAGTAATCCTACTTCTTTTATCTTTATTCTTGTAATTATGTTCATTGTTCCTTTCTAAGATTTAGAATATGGAAATCTACTCTTTTCCAACTAACCAATTATAGTATTATTGATTTCCAAAATCAGATTATAATAAAATACTTTTTTAATTCATTTTGCATGTCTGACATTTTATTGTAAATTTTCTCATATTTAGGCTTACGCCTTTTTCCTTTGCTTTCAAGCCCAAACTTACTTGTATGCTTAAATTCTATTCTCATTAGAATGACTTTTACATATAAGTCCAACATATTTAAGATTTACAGTTTAACATGAATAACTTGAATAAACTAATTTTTTACAATTAGTCTAAAAATAACAATGTCCATTTCAATAACTATAATGGGAATTTATGATATAATGTATCGTTGTCATAAAAGATATATAATTTAAATGCACTCACATGCAAAAGCATTTCAAATCTCAAACTGATTCAAATCCAGTCCTATTATCTAACAATCTCTATTTGGAACCACAACATGGAATTTATGCATATGTATAAATCGGGATCTAAATTATAAAATTAACTGACATGAAAAATCATATCTGAAATCTTCCCTCATATGAATGATCCATTTTGAATAATATATAACCTAGATCTACAATTTCTTTCTCAAATATTGGGTTTAGAAGGCTTGAAACTAGAATATATATTTTCTAAAGAATCGAAGGAGAAAGAAAAGTGACATGGCTTCCGTGCCCACTCAGAATAAAATAAGTTTGGAGGCTAACCTTGCATGTTTATTTATATGGATTCAAAATCACGTTACTCATTAGATTAAAACGGAATGAAATACGTTTGTTAAAAATCCACCATCACATGGTTTTATTCCGCTTAGGGCTCGACCCAAAACCCTGGGCGGTCGACCTATAAGTCGACCGGACCCATACATAGGTCGACCAATCCGGGTCTGCGCATGTGGACAACGCGTATTTTTTTTGTGAATTAATTTCTATAAAAAACATTATATTATGTAAAGTTAACATTTCGTTTGATTTCCATTTATTTTTTGATTTATTTTCGTTTCTAACATATGTTATTTTTTGAATTCAAATGTAAGTTCATTTTTGGAATTCACACATATGTATATTTATAAAAATATATAGACATATGCACGATGCGACGTTCCGCCCAAAGACCTACACTAATAAAGAGTATTACCAGGTAATATTGTCTACTAGTGCAGCGATCATCCGTATGTCCTATATTAAATAACTATCAAGTACATCAATTAAGTGCTCTTTTTTCTCTCAAGTGGATCAGTATACTTAATTCTAGCCTAATACAATACTAGGCTGGTTAAAGGATCAATTCAGAACAAAACACTCTAATAATAAAAACCAAATGTCATAGTACAACAGACATAGTCATATATGCAGATACATCAAATACACTACATAGTGACATACATAAGTGGTTATATAAGCCGCAATATATACAACATCATGTCTCATGAAATAATATGTACATATATCTAGGTACATAAATAAATCAACTATATGACTATTCCAAAATACCTAAGCATCTAAAATGATGATGGATAATCCATAGAAGAAGTGATTTAAGCAAGAACTAGTGGTAATCTAACCTGCAACTCGGTCTAACCTGAATACATAAAATTCATGGGTTGGTCTGATTTAAACAAGGCGATTAGTATATGATAAGTAAGGTATGATGTCACATAACGGAATAATTCCTTTATCAATAAAGAAATAATGTAGACTCATATTTTCACGTAAAACATGTGGTAAGATCACTGAATCCTCTAATAAATTACTCATGCAAGGCAAATGCACTGACATTGGAATTTACATCAATAGAAATTTCTCATACCATAAGACTAAGATTTATATGATTTAAAATCATATAAAATACAACATGAAAACCACAAAAATCACAAAACATGGGAACTTGGCCAGGAGTTTAAAACTTAGAAATGTTATCATTATATATATATACACACACACACACACGTACATATATATATACACACAAATCCACAGATAGCTCTAGGACATACATACATGCATACATACGTACATACATACATACATATATATATATATATATATATGACATTCATCTATAATGGTGAAAACATTTAGAAATCATGGATTCTTAAAAATCTGAAATAATGAAATGTGGAGATTATCATAGAATGCATTCATGTCACAGATGGCAAGCCAAAGCAACATCATCTTGCATATCATAGACGGCCAAAGCCTGCTAAGTACTAAACGATGGATAAGGTACCTATCATAGATTACCCAAAGGTTTAATTGCAAATGGCCCAAAAGCCTAGCAAAATACTTGAAGATCTAACACAGGTGACTCGAAGGTCTAGTACTGACAATATATTAGAATGGGTCACAAACTCTCAAATAGTAACCCAAATAGTGGTAACTGTAAATGCCGTTTCTCACGTTGTCACTTATCGGTTTTGAAACAACAAGCATTTTACGTATAGGAGGATCGTAAAATATTTTTATTTAATTCTCGGAGGGTCGGATCATTCTCATATTTTGATATGTTGGTTATGGGGATGTGAGACATGTCCATAATTTTTATCGATTTTGTTTGTGACCATTTTGCCCTTAACAGTTTTGTGCAGGGCATAACTTTTGACAGAGATCGAATCAGGTGCTGAGATCGATTTCATTGGAAAGGAAATGGTGTTGCCAACTCCGTAGAGTGGTCACATAAACATTTGGTTTGGCGGTTTGGGAGGAATCGCTATTTTAGTGTACACAATTTCTGAACATGTTAATTAGTAATTAGTGGGCTGATTTGGTGAGGCCCATTAGTGGGTTGGTTGGATGGCTATAAATAGAGGGGTAGAGGCAGGAAGAATGGTTTAGTCTCTTCATTTCTCATTCGGTTGAGCTCGTGATCCTCCTTGCTTAATCAAATACATCTCTCCTTTGTTAAAATCTTAGATCTACATTAGAAGATTGAAGATCTACATCAAGGAAGGCTAGATGTACATCAAGAGAGAGTAGATCACATCAAATTGAGTGATTTAAAGATCGTTCTTACTATCCGGATTTGTACATCATCGTTTTAAAGATAATTTGAAGATTTGGTGAGTGATAAGCATATCTCGCACGGATTTGATCGAGTGTATGGGCTGTTAGATTTTATTTTCATCATTTCAAGTTGTGTTCACCTAGATCAACATCATGGTAAGTATATTTCATTCGAATCACCATATGATCTAATCTAGCAACTTAAATCAGTAGTTTTATATGTTAATTTATGTGTTTATGCAAGTTTAGATCCAATTATTTGATCATTTATTGTTTTATCATGATTTGGTGAAATTCATGTGATTGTATGATGATTTATTATTGTGTTAATGGTTATTAATGATGGTTTGTTGAAATTGATTGATTTTGGATGAGTTGTGTGTATGGACATTTGTCGTTTGAAGCCTGAATCAATGGATAGTTTGCCAAAATGGTTGATCTGGGTGTGGATCGCATGTATTGATGGGTCGGGGTCGTGTGTTGATGGATCACCTGAATTATTGCGCAAGAAATGGATGGGTCGCCTGGAAAATGATGGATTACCCAGAAAACGATGGATCGCCCAGAAAATGATGGATCACCAGGAAAATGATGGATCACTTGAGAAACAAGGGATCATCCGAAAGATGATGGATCACATGGATCGACGTAAAGTGATGTTGACCAAATGAAGTTTATTTTGATTCGAGGAAGGTTGAAGCTTCGATGGTAATTCAAGATGGAATATTCGAAGTTTTGTGAAGTGTTCGTTGATCGTCAAAATGCAACGAATGTGAAGACGACTCAAAGTTGTGAGCTCATGGATTGCTTGATACGTGGCCTGAGCTTGTAGAAAGTGGCCAGTGATGATGACTAGAGTTATGAAGGCTGAGAGATTATCTGTAACAACCCGTATTTTTATAACGTGTAATAACCATAAATCAAGGCAAAATTAATTTTTAAAAATATGAATCAAGGGAAACGGGTTACGCCATTTCGTTCGTCTCGAAATTCTGCTTGGAAACGAGTCCGAGTTTTCGAAAATCAGAGTCCGTATGACCAAGTTATGACCTTTCGAAGTTTTCAGAAGTTTTCAAGTTCAAAACAGCTCAGAATTCGAATTCAAATTTCAAAATTCAAACCTAAGAATGGACTGGGCGGGAAATTTCCAGCCCAGGACCAGGTCGACCTGGGGGTCGACTATGTAGTCGACCTGCCCGGGACCAGGTCGACCATAGTGTCGACCTAGGGGTCGACCTGGTGGCCGAGCTCACTTTTGAAGCTGGATTCACTTTGATGTTTCTGGCCTCGTTTCTGTCTACATTCGTTGACCTGACCCTATATAAATAGCCCCTAACACTAGTCTCTCTACACAAAATTCTCTCTGACCTTATGCTGCTCTAATTCTGGTTGAAAAGTAAGACAAAGGGACTACTTCTTCTACGTCGAAACTACGTTAAGAGAATTGCTGATTTGGGGATTTCTGTTAGGACTTGACTAAGCATATAAAGATTCAACATCGACTCTCTTTTTCTAATTCTCGAACCACGATCTGTAAGCCCCAGTTACTTTTAGATTTAAACAGTAATTGTAATATGAATATGTTGTAAATTGAAATTGGACCTGTGTATGACGACTGTTTTACATCCATGCTTGTTCATCTTGGATCTTGACTTTTGGGTATATTACTATGACATTGATTTGGGGTCTATTCATGTTGTAAATCAAAAAGAAAACCCCCTCATATTATCATGTTGAATCTGCTATTAGTCACAAGGTTATGACTATCACCTTATGTCAATCGTTACCATGACTATACTATCACCTTATGTCAATCGTTACCATGAGTATACTATCACCTTATAACAACTGTTATCTTGACTAGTACCTTATTTTGCTAGATTTGGAATCTTTATGTTTGAGTCCAATATTCCATATGCCAGTAATGTTATAATCATTTATCTCAAGTCATACCATGTTATGCTAGTAATCACTTTTGCCACCTTATACCCGTCCCTTTTTATGTTATTCCCTAACTAGATTTATTTGTATCGATTCGAGTTTATGCGCGATGGGAATACTATTTGGGTAGATTAGGTAAAACATGAATTGGCTTTGAACATGAACGTTATTATAACTTAAACCTAGATATGGACATGAACTTGACACGATTTGACATGAAACATGACCTGAAAACTTGACAAGAATTTTGACATGAAAACTTGAACATGGGCATGACACTTAGATAAACTTGAAAATGTCCAACTCGAGGTTGGGTTGAGTTTGCAGTGTAAATCTGCCCGGAACCGCCCGGCAAATCCAGTGACTGCAAACAATAGGATCCAATGTGGGTAGTTGGTCATATCGCACGTAAAACCCGAGGTTAGACTATGTTGTGGTGTAAATCTGCCCGGAACCGCCCGACAAATCCAGTGACCACAACAGTTAGTCTAATGTGAGAGGTGGGGGTGCATTAATGAATTAATGCCACATGATAGGGTCAAGTCATGAACCACTTGAATATACTTAACCAACTTGACACGATGATTTGATAGGGTTAAGTCATGAACCGCTTGAACACACTTAACCAACTTGATACATGATTTGGATAGGGTTAAGTCACGAATTTGAATGACAACACTTAACCCATTAGAAACCCTAGTTACGCGGTCCTTTTCAGCAGTAACCCACTTAGATGTATCACGATACCCTGTGACTAGGCAGGGTGGGGCATGATTACTGGGCTGATTGTAAGCGACCAGAACGACGGCTGAGTAGGTGCGCCATTGTAGGTTCAGGCGGACTATGGTCGTGCACGTTGTCCGGAGTTGAAAAAGAAGGCATTGGGCACCCGTAGGTTTACACTGTGCGTGCTTGATTTGTGTCGGTGGTTGGCACCATAGGGCTTGATACACCCTATGGTGGACCGAGCACGGTAACTACATTTCAGGATAGGATCGTATGACACAGACACATGACGAGCTAGAACTTGTAGGGAGCCGATCGATTAGTAGATCGTACCGTAGGACCCCGTAATGGGTCACTTCATGATATTGGGCCAAGGGATCATTTCATGGTTAATACTTGACATGGGTTAGGATACTAGTACAGTTGGTGCAGCGAATCTCGAATATGCGATGCTAGACTTGTCTTATCCTGTTATCTTAATTATCCTGCCAGTTCTGTTATCATCCTTATGTTTAATTCCAGTTTTCACATGTCATGTTACCTTTACTAGTTTTCATACTAAAAGTCACTAGGGCTTACAAGTCTTTATGACTGACCCTTTTTCTTTCGCCTCTTTTTCTTTCGCCCCCCCCCCAAGGTTCTCAGGAAGGAAACACTAGCTCTTAGCTTGGATTTAGCTTGCTTTCTGACAGCTAATGTACAGTTTGGTCTTGAGCTATGCTGTGGTTGCTTCTGCTATTTATGGGGAATAATTTACTTTTGTTATCTTAAGTTTATGCTTCTTTATTTGGAACTTGATGTAATGTAATAATTTGTACCTTGGATATATGGGGTTTTGACTCTTTTCTTGAAAGTAATAAAAATTTGGTTTTTAATTTCTACCGCTGCTTTATTTATGTTCTGCCTTGTGATATCTCTGTGTATGTTTACCTAGATAATACTCCACCAAAACTAGTGCATTCCCTTTGAGAGTGACCCTAGCGGAGGTGGGGTGTTACACTTGGTATCAGAGCAGAAGGTTACCAGGCTGGGCAAAAGTTTTAAAAACCTTCTGAAACTATTTTCAAAACCATTTATAAAGAAGCATTTTCAAGAAAAGTTTTATGTTTAAAAATGCTATTCCCCAAAAAGCCATTAGCACTTTCCTTTGTTTCCTCGTTTGAATCTTTTTCTTTTCGTTTTTCAGCATGGCTGATCTTAACCTGCCTGAGGGAACACCCGTGCCTGGATGGTTCCGAAGGTACTTAGAAGCCAGGGCCAATGGCATGGGCCCGGCAGACATCCCTCCTCCTCCTCCTCCTCCTCCTCCTCCAGTGGCCGCGGTTCCTCCTCCTCCCCCTGGTACCGCCTTTGCCAAAATATGCAAAGACTTTAAAGCAATGGGCGACAAGAACTTCGTTGGAACTGAAACCTTTGTTGAGGCACGAAACTGGCTAAAGGAGACTGAAGACTTGTTCATTATCTTTGATGTGGAGGACCATAGGAAAGTTCAGTTGGTAGCATGGTTATTGAAAGAGGAAGCTGCATTTTGGTGGGAAGTCACTAATGCTACCAGGCCAGTTGAGACTTGGGCAGACTTTAGAGAGAGGTTTGGGCTTAAATTCTTATCGTCAGCAGAAGAGAACCTTCAGATGGATAGGTTCCTAGCACTCAAGCAAGGGGACATATCTGTTAGGGAGTACGTGAATAAGTTTAATCAGCTTGCTC
Organism: Allium sativum; assembly: GCA_030737875.1. Taxonomy (NCBI): domain Eukaryota; kingdom Viridiplantae; phylum Streptophyta; class Magnoliopsida; order Asparagales; family Amaryllidaceae; genus Allium; species Allium sativum. Next base: position 199,511,009 of record CM060911.1, read on the forward strand.
GGTTCGGTTTGGATTTGATCAACACAGCCCAGAAAAAGGCTGTACGCTTTGCTCGAGGATTGAACGAGCCACTACACAGTTTGGCCATAACTCATATACCCATGGGGGTGACTTTTGAAAGCTTGGTGGATATGGCTCTACTTCATGAGGAAGACAAGAATAGCAAGAAGGAGGTTAAGCCTAATGAGACTCAGAATAAGAAATCTGACTTCAAGAAGCTGGGCAACAAGAATAACAAGAGCAATAACAAACCACGTGAGACGACGAAGTGCAACTTTTGTGGTATTACGGGACATCTAGCTAAAGACTGTAGAAAGAAGAAGAGGAAGTTGGGTGAATGCTTTCATTGTGGAGATACTGGACACATCAGAAAGGATTGCCCTAAGAAGCAAGGGCAGACCCAGCGAGCAGGACCTTCTAGAGGGCAGTTGCATGCTCTCAACACCACTCCAGCTCTTGATCGAGGTAGTAATATTTCCGTAGAAAGCCTTGTTTACATTTCCGACTTTCCTGTTCGAACCTTATTTGACTCTGGCGCATCGCATACTTTTATTTCTTCTGATATTGTTGAAAATCTGCACCTAAGTACTAGTCTGGTTGAGGATCCCGTTATAGTTTCAAATCCAATTGGGGGCTCCGCCCATTTATCTATGATGTGTGTGGATTTGAGGATCTCTATCTTAAGCGTAGAATTCACGTGTAATGCTTATATTCTCGGATTTATGGGATACGGTTTGATCCTAGGTATGGATTGGCTGTCCAATTATGGAGCCATTCTTGATTGTGAACAAAGGATAGTGAGGCTCATGACTTGCCTCGGTAATACCCTTGAAATTTCTTGTAACCCTAAGGGTCCGGTCATGTTGTGTTATCTTGAATCCCTTGACTCGTCCGACAATAATTTGCAATCTGTAAGAGTGGTCCGAGAATATCCAGATGTCTTTGATGAAGTGAGGGGGTTACCTCCTAAACGCGAGATAGACTTCCGAATTTATCTTGTTGATAATACCAAGCCAGTTTCATTGCCCGTTAGGCACATGGCCCCGCGAGAAAGAAGAGAGCTCAGTAAACAAGTTAACGAGTTGCTTGAGAAAAATTTCATAAGACGAAGCATTTCTGAATGGGGTGCTCCAGTGGTATTCACTACTAAGGCAGATGGATCGCTTCATCTGTGCGTAGATTATCGTGAGTTAAACAAGCTGACAAAGAAGAATAGGCACCACTACCAAGAATCGACGGTTTGTTTGACCAGCTTGTGGGAGCATCTGTTTTCTCTCAACTCGATCTAGCCACAGGATTCCATCAGCTTAGAGTGGCTGAGGATAGCATTGACAAAACTGCGTTTAGGACTCCAGATGGGTTCTTCGAATGGCTCATCATGCCGTTTGGGTTAACGAATGCACCTGCATACTTTGTATATTTGATGAGTAGGGTGTTTCGGGAGTTCCTTAACAAGTTTGTGGTAGTTTTTGTGGATGATATTTTGATCTTCTCAAAAGATGAAGAAGAGCATGCTAGGCATCTCGAGGAATCATGGAAACACTTAGAGCACACCAGTTAAAGGCTAAGTTCTCCAAATGCCATTTTTGGAGGAAGGAAGTTCGGTTCCTTGGACATGTAGTTTCTAAGCAAGGCATAGCCGTGGACCCTGCAAAGGTAGTCGCGGTACAAGACTGGAAAATTCCTAAGAATGCGACGGAGGTGGGGAGCTTTCTCGGTTTGGCGGGCTACTACAAGAAGTTCATTAAGGACTTCGCTAAGATTTCAGCCCCTCTTACTAAGTTAACAAAGAAGAACCTAGCTTTTGTATGGGACATAGAGTGTGACGTTGCTTTTCAGAGACTCAAGAGAGCCCTCACCACAGCTCCAGTTATGGCATTACCTGACGGAGGAAAGGTGTTTACGGTGTACACAGATGCGTGCAGCACGGGATTACGCGCTGTCCTAATGCAAGAAGGAAGAGTAATATGCTACGGGGGCAGACAACTTAAAGTTCATGATAAAAACTATCCCACACATGACTTGGAGTTGGCCGTGATTGTTTTTGCATTTAAAGCTTGGCGCCATTATCTTCTAGGGGAGAGGTTCGAGCTGTATACCGACCACAAATCGCTTAAGTACCTCTTCTCTTAGAAAGATTTGAGTCTGAGACAACAGCGGTGGATGGAGTTCTTGGCATCATATGACTTCGATATAGCTTATAACCCTGGCAAGGGTAATGTGGTGGCGGATGCGCTAAGTAGAAAAAGGTTGACTTTGAGCCCCTTGTTTGTTGAAAGGAAAAGCCTTGAGTTTATAGCAACCTTTGATTTTACACCTGCTGTTGAGTCATTGACTGCTACGTTAGCATCTCTTGAGTTAAGACCTACACTTCTAGATCAAGTAGGGACTTCACAGAGGGAAGACCCACATATAGTCGAAATCATGGACAAGCTGATTAGTGGTGAGACGTCAAGTCACCTCGGTAGGTATGCCATAGATGACAAGGGATGGCTAAGGCGTGATGGAAGGCTATGTGTCCCACAAGTGGGAGACTTAGTAAGGAAAGTTCTCGAAGAGGCGCACCACTCGAAGATGACTATACATCTCGGAGGGGATAAGATGTACAGGGATATGAAACGCATTTTCTTTTGGGCTGGAATAAAAAAGGACGTGGCAGAGTTCGTTTCGAAGTGCATGGTGAGCCCACAAGTAAAGGCCGAGTCGAAGAAGCCTGGTGGGCTATTACATCCTTTGGAGGTTCCACAATGGAAATGGGAGAGTATCTCGATGGATTTCGTGGATGGACTGCCTAGGTCAAGGAAGGGAAATACTAGCATATGGGTCATAGTTGATAGACTAACGAAAAGTGCTCACTTCATTCCAGTGAAAAGCAAGAGGACCGCATCATGGCTAGCGTCTATTTACCTTCGAGAGATAGTACGGTTGCATGGAGTTCCTTCTAGTATAGTTAGTGATCGTGACCCGATTTTTACTAGCCAGATTTGGAATAGTCTGCAAGAAGCAATGGGTACACGACTAAACTTGAGCATGGCCTATCACCCGCAGACGGATGGACAAACCGAAAGGGTAAATAGGGTGCTAGAGGATCTTTTGAGACTATGCATTCTTGACTTTGGTGGTACTTGGGAAGACCATCTTCCTCTCGTGGAGTTTGCATGTAACAATAGTTGCCAAGCTAGCATCGGAATGGCACCGTTCGAAGCCCTGTATGGAAGACCGTGCAAATCGCCAACTTGATGGTGGGAGACGACAGACAGACTTACACTTGGTCCCGACATGATAAGGGACACTTCTGAGAAGATTGAGTTGATACGAAGACGGATGAAAACAGCCCAAGATAGACAGAAATCTTATGCGGACCAGAGAAGGACAGACCTAGAGTTCGAAGTCAGAGATATGGTCTTTATAAAAGTTTCTCCATTACGCAATGTAGTTCGTTTTGGAGCAGTTGGAAAGCTAGCACCAAGGTTCATAGGACCGTTCCCTATCACTGAGAGGATTGGACGAATGGCCTATAAGGTAGACTTACCCGAGAAGTTGACTGGAGTACACAATGTCTTTCACGTCTCGCATCTCCGAAAGTGCTTGCATGAGTCGGCCAAAGTGGTTGAGCCAAGCATCCTTGAAGACGTAGAAGTGGAAAAAGAAGAAACATTGAGGCGAGTTCTGATTCGTATCTTAGGAACAGAGATTAAGAAGCTAAGGAATCGAGAAGTCAAGCTAGTTAAAGTGCAGTGGAGTGAAGCCGAAGAAGACTCAACTTGGGAAACCGAAGAGAAGATACACGCGCTTTATCCATTTCTTTTTTAGGGTACATTCTCGATCTCTTTTTCCTATAAACTTGAAAACCTTTTCGTATCATGCTTCTACTATCTACGTTTGTCTTGTTATCTTCTCGATCTTATCTTGAGAACCTTAGGTAGAAACATATGGATGTAAACATGTGATTGAAACATGTTATGGTTGATGTTTGCAAATGGTTGCAAGTGGTTGCTAGTGGATACATGACACACATTAGGCACTAGATCGGCTCAGTCACATTTTCATGTTGCATATGTATGAGTGCTTATACTTGTATATGGATGGAACTCGTTATGCTATCACTTGGATGTTGCATATGAATGAATGTTTGTGCACTCATGTAGAGATTATAAACTATGTTAGGAATTTGCATACATGTTGGATTCATTACACTAACATATTTTGCATTAAGGAGGTTTACTGAATCAGTAACCGTCTGATCTTTTGCATTAGATAAGTACATATACACACACTTTCTGCATATGTTCATACAACACTAGAAATCTTTTAAGGACAATGGTCGCCTGTGGATGATGCTTTGAGTAGATGGATGATTGGATGGTAGGATATATTCTTTCTAACTTAGATATTTCGGGGACGAAATCCTTTAAGGAGGGGAGAATGTAACAACCCATATTTTTATAACGTGTAATAACCATAAATCAAGGCAGAATTAATTTTTAAAAATAAGAATCAAGGGAAACGGGTTACGCCATTGCGTTCGTCTCGAAATTCTGCTTGGAAATGAGTCCGAGTTTTCGAAAATCGGAGTCCGTATGACCAAGTTATGACCTTTCGAAGTTTTCAGAAGTTTTCAAGTTCAAAACAGCTCAGAATTCGAATTCAAATTTCGAAATTCAAACCTCAGAATGAACTGGGCGGGAAATTTCCCGCCCAGGGTCGACCTGGGGGTCGACTATGTAGTCGACCTGCCCAGGACCAGGTCGACCATAGTGTCGACCTGGGGGTCGACCTGGTGGCTGAGCCCACTTTTGAGGCTGGATTCACTTTGATGTTTCTGGCCTCGTTTCTGTCTACATTCGTTGACCTGACCCTATATAAACAACCCCTAACACTAGTTTCTCTACACAAAATTCTCTCTGACCTTATGCTGCTCTAATTCTGGTTGAAAAGTTAGAGAAAGGGACTACTTCTTCTACGTCGAAACTACGTTAAGAGAATTGTTGATTTGGGGATTTCTGTTAGGACTTGACTAAGCATATAAAGATTCAACATCGACTCTCTTTTTCTAATTCTCGAACCACGATCTATAAGCCCCAGTTACTTTTAGATTTAAACTGTAAATGTAATATGAATATGTTGTAAATTGAAATTGGGCCTGTGTATGATGACTGTTTTACATCCATGCTTGTTCATCTTGGATCTTGACTTTTGGGTATATTACTATGACATTGATTTGGGGTCTATTCATGTTGTAAATCGAAAAGAAAAACCCCTCATATTATCATGTTGAATCTGCTATTAGTCACAAGTTTATGACTATCACTTTATGTCAATCGTTACCATGACTATACTATCACCTTATGTCAATCGTTACCATGACTATACTATCACCTTATGACAACTGTTATCTTGACTAGTACCTTATTTTGCTAGATTTGGAATCTTTATGTTTGAGGCCAATATTCCATATGCCAGTAATGTTATAATCATTTATCTCAAGTCATACCATGCTATGCTAGTAATCACTTTTGCCACCTTATACCCGTCCCTTTTTATGTTATTCCCTAATTAGATTTATTTGTATTGATTCGAGTTTATGCGCGATGGGAATACGATTTGGGTAGATTAGGTAAAACATGAATTGGCTTTGAACATGAACGGTATTATAACTTGAAGTTGGATATGGACATGAACTTGAAACGATTTGACATGAAACATGACCTGAAAACTTGACATGAATTTTGACATGAAAACTTGAACATGGGCATGACACTTAGATAAACTTGAAAATGGCCAACTCAAGGTTGGGTTGAGTTTGCAGTGTAAATCTGCCCGGAACCGCCCAACAAATCCAGTGACTGCAAACAATAGGATCCAATGTGGATAGTTGGTCATATCGCACGTAAAACCCGAGGTTAGACTATGTTGTGGTGTAAATCTGCCCGGAACCGCCCGGCAAATCCAGTGACCACAACAGTTAGTCTAATGTGAGAGGTTGGGGTGCATTACTGAATTAATGCCACATAATAGGGTTAAGTCATGAACCACTTGAATATACTTAACCAACTTGACACGATGATTTGATAGGGTCATGAACCGCTTGAACACACTTAACCAACTTGATACATGATTTGGATAGGGTTAAGTCACGAATTTGAATGACAACACTTAACCCATTAGAAACCCTAGTTACGCGGTCCTTTTCAGCAGTAACCCACTTAGATGTATCACGATACCCTGTGACTAGGCAGGGTGGGGCACGATTACTGGGCTGATTGTAAGCGACCAGAACGACGGCTGAGTAGGTGCGCCATTGTAGGTTCAGGCGGACTATGGTCGTGCACGTAGTCCGCAGTTGAAAAAGCAGGCATTGGGCACCCGTAGGTTTACACTGTGCGTGCTTTATTCGTGTCGGTGGTTGGCACCATAGGGCTTGATAGACCCTATGGTGGACCTAGCACAGGTAACTACATTTCAGGATAGGGCCGTATGACACAGACACATGACGAGCTAGAACTTGTAGGGAGCCGATCGATTAGTAGATCGTACCGTAGGACCCCGTAATGGGTCACTTCATGATATTGGGCCAAGGTATCATTTCATGGTTAATACTTGACATGGGTTAGGATACTAGTACAGTTGGTGCAGTGAATCTCGAATATGCGATGCTAGACTTGACTTATCCTGTTATCTTAATTATCCTACCAGTTGTGTTATCATCCTTATGTTTAATTCCAGTTTTCACATGTCATGTTACCTTTACTAGTTTTCATATTGAAAGTCACTAGGGCTTACCAGTCTTTATGACTGACCCTTTTCTTTCGCCTCTTTTTCTTTCGTTCCCCTCCCCCCCAGGTTCTCAGGAAGGAAACACTAGCTCTTAGCTTGGATTTAGCTTGCTTTCTGACAGCTCATGTACGGTTTGGTCTTGAGCTATGCTATGGCTGCTTCTGCTATTTATGGGGAATAATTTACTTTTGTTATCTTAAGTTTATGCTTCTTTATTTGGAACTTGATGTAATGGAACAATTTGTACCTTGGATATATGGGGTTTTGTCTCTTTTCTTGAAAGTAATAAAAATTTGGTTTTTAATTTCTACCGCTGCTTTATTTATGTTCTGCCTTGTGATATCTCTGTGTATGTTTACCTAGATAATACTACACCAAAACTAGTGCATTCCCTTGAGAGTGACCCTAGCGGAGGTGGGGTGTTACATTATCGTTGTCGTAAGTTCTAGCGGGCTTAAAGCAGGGGCATAATAGGGACGCCTAAAAGACTAGTGGGGCTAGTCGAGTACCCTGGGACCACAGGACGGGCCTAGTTGTCTCAGGGAGACAAATTTATGCGAGATGTGCAGAAGTCTGACTAGAACTGGGGTTACCATTAGCTATTGACGTTTGGAAGGTTGGGCCAGTCATACGATTCTCAGTGGTTTCAAAGCAGGATTGGCGGTGATAGCCAGAGTCATGGATGATGATTGTTTGTCTGACGTCGAAAGAGATATCTCTTGGGTGCTTGTCTGATGTTGGTTTAAGCCTTCGTGGCTTGTGTATTGGAGATGTTGATATTGATTAGGATGGTCTATGCTTGATAACTGGTTGCTATGAATGTACTGAAAAATCGGTATGTATGACTTTAGTAGGATCTATATGGATATAGCAGATATGTAGATGATATACTAACTAGCTAATATACAATAGTTGTACAAATAAATAAGAACTGATATGATATATCACAAGTAGATAAAATTAGTAAGTAAAGTAAAGTAAAGTGACACCAGGAATTTTATATTGGTTTGGACTTCCCGTCCTACGTCCAGTCCCGAAGCTCCTATTCGGAATTCACTATCACACCCTCTCTTAACCCGGAGGAATAAGTCAGTACACCCAAGCCTCAACAAGGATGCCTCTCGCCTGAGCACCAACACAGGAATTCAACAATTATAGAGAGTTTGACTTCTTGATGTGTTCTTCTTTCAACACTGATTAGCCAACGACTGAGTACACCCTTCCTATAATCTTATCCTCAAGTATTTGAAAGTGTATGTGAAGATTGAAGGAAGTATATTACTTATTGAATCAAGAGATATGAAATAAATCCAATGATTCAATAAGCAACTTGAATATTAGAGAACCTTTAAAAGCAAGAGTATTTAGAAAGTAAAATCAGAAATTAGAGCAAGAATCGGTAATCTGGAATGTGATGTCTGTAATGTTTAAATAGTGATAGAAGAGTAGTAATTATTCATAAAAAGATTCGAAGCGACTATTTCTCTTTAAAATGGATTGAAAACTTTTGGTGAAAGGAAGTATCTCTTTGCTGGAAATAGCCGTTATAAGTAACTAGTCGATTGTTCAAAAATCACTAGTGAACTGGTTGAAAATGTATATGTAAATGTATTCATAAGAGGTCAGAATTGTACATTTTTATGCTAACCAGTTGACAGATAGAAAATCAACTAGTCGACTAGTTAGTATAAAAATGTGCAGTTCTGAAACTTACTAGTTGACTAGTGGATTTCTGACTAGTTGACTAGTATGCTTACTAGTTGACTAGTAGATTTTTGACTTGTTGACTAGTTATTTTCATAAGTGCATAGTTTCTTAGTGCATTTATTAGAATTACTTGAGGATAGATTTTAACAATATTCTAATATACTAAACACACACATAAACATATATACCAACTCTTCAATCGATCTTCATTTCTTCATTGTCATGAATCAAAAAAATTCATGAATCAATATTCTCCTCCTTTTTTGATTGATGATAACCTCTTGCAATTTTTGTTGATATATTGAATTGCCCCCCCCCCCTAAAAATTTGCTTGTATATATTTTTAGCTCCCCCTGAATTTCTGCAACATTTTGTTAGTTCATAAAATTTTTACTTACCATTCGGTTTCCTGTAACAAAATGTTAGTAACCATGTATATATTCATGCACAGTATTCATAGATAAATTTAACATATACATGTGCAGAATTCATTATTACAAGAATATAAGCATATCATATAAGCATATTCTCAATAATCTGCCTCTTTGTCATTGATTAAAAACATTAAATAACATGATGCATCGATATATAAAGGGAATTATACAGGCTTATAAATCTTTATATGAAACAATTCCTAGCTCTCTTCAAAGATTAATAAATTTATTTTCAATAATGATTTAGGGAAGATATCTACAAAAAAATCTATTAATCTCTTTCCCTTTGTAATCAAAAAGTAATATCTAATAAAGATTTTGTGCATAGTTCATGGATTAAATTATATGAAAAAAATTAAAGCATACATGAACTAATTATACAAGCATGACTTATGAAATAAGATCATGGCATAGAATAATAATAATTTTATTTCTGTTTTTAATCAGTATTACCATATGATAGTATAGAAATGAATAAAGATTACCAGATTCTCTGATTTAATTTTGAGTTCTGTTTCCAAAGATACCTAAATAACCACCTTTTTATTGTGGAGTACCTGCAACAAATAACCTCCTATCTTCTTCCTTTCTTTTCTCCGCGGTCTATGCTAAATGCGATCGGATTGAGAGGCAATCCCTTTGGGCAGACATTCACTCTCTTTCCGACTTAGGGTTCTCTGTGTCTGTGCTGGGTGGCGACTTTAATGTCGTAGCCAGCCAAGCAGAAAAGCGTGGAGGAAACGCTGTGAACCGTTTAGTGGTTGCGGATTTCAACGCTTTCGTCGTCTCTTCTGGTCTCTCTGAAGTGCCTTTTTGTTGGATCGGCCTTCACATGGTGTAACCACCAAGAAGGCCTGAACCGGATTCTGTCTAGGCTAGACAAAATTTTTGCCTCTGAAGGTTGGTTCAACCTGCCTTTCTCGTTCTCCGTCTCTCATCTTTATCTTACTTTTTCTAACCATGCTCCTATGCTCCTTAGCTGTTCTCCCCTTTCCCTTTCTGGACCGTCCTCCTTTAGGTTCCAAAGTATGTGGTGTTCCCACTATTCCTGCCTAGGGCTAGTAGAAGATTCCTGATTATCCCCTATGAGTGGTTCTCCTAGTGATGTTTTCTCTCGCAAGCTGAAGCGCCTTAAGATTTGTCTTAAGGAGTGGAATCTGATGGTTTTCAAGAATATTTTCTACCGTGTCAGAGCGACTGAAGAAATTCTCGTTCTAGCAGAAGATTCTTTTGATGAAGAGCCCAACGCTGCCAACCAAGAGTCTTGGGCACTGGCACAACTTGCCTTCCCTTCGGAGCTTCGTATCGAATACGACCACCTGTGCCAGAAAGCCAGAATCAAGTGAATTGTGGAGGGAGATACGAATTCCAATTTTTTTCACTCGTCCATTCGAGAGAAGAATGAGCTTCTCACCATTCATCAAATCCATCGTCCTGATCTTTCTTTGGCTTCTACTCATGATGAAGTCAAAGTGACTATTCTATCCCGCTTCCAATCCTTCCTCTATTATCCTTCGGTCTCGGCTTCTAACACATCCGTTCTCGCCTTCATTCCTAGACTGATCCTTCCATCAGACAGCACTGACCTAGCCGCACCTCCTTCCTTGGATGAAATACGTGCTTGCGTATTTACTCTAAGCAAGGTCAGTGCTAGTGGGCCAGATAGTTTTAACGGAGTTTTTTATAGGAGTGTGTGGCCCACTATCCAGGCGGATTTTTGTCTCGCCATCCAGTCCTTCTTCTCCGGTGGAGATCTCCCTGATGGATGGACCTCCACTAATTTAATTCTTATCCCTAAATGCGATCTTCCTACTTCTTGTGCTGACTTCCGTCCTATCAGCTATTGTAACTTCTCTGACAAGGTCATTTCCAAGGTGCTAACTTTCAGGCTAGCACCGTTTCTTGAGCGTCTAATATCTTCTTCACAGGCTGGGTTTGTCAAAGGACGGCTTATCACAGATAACATCCTTCTAGCCCAGTAGCTGATTTCTTAGACTGATAAGAAGATTTGTGGCTCTAATGTGGTAGTTAAGCTTGATATGGCTAAGGCTTACGACCACATGTCATGGTTCTTCGTAATCAAGGTTCTAAGGGCTTTCAGATTTTCAGAATCCCTTATCGATGTAGTCTGGAGACTTATATCCAACTGCTGGTTAACGGTTCTCATTAACGAATCGGCTACAAGATATTTCAAATCCGGGAGAGGTCTGCGTCAGGGAGACCCCCTATCCCCTTCCCTTTTCGTCATTACTGTCGAGGCATTCGTTCGTGGACTGCATTCCCTAACGATAGCTAGACAGATTCATCATTTCGGTATCCCTAGAGGTTTCCCTCTTATTTCTTCCTTATCTTTCGCCGACGACATCATCATCTTCACGAATGGTAATCGTCGCTTTATTCGTTGCCTACTTGATCTTATTAGGCAGTATGAGAGTTGCTCTGGGCAACTCGTGAACAAGGCCAAGAGCTGTTTCATGCCGGCGAAAGGCTTGTTGTTGACTAGATCCTCCTGGATTGAATCCAGTATAGGCTTTAAGGCTGCCTCTCTTCCTCTTCCTTATCTGGGCATTGTGCTTTATCGTGGTAGGAAGCTGCACACCATTTTTGACCCCCTAACTGACAAAGTTAGGGGTAAGATAACAAGGTGGAATGCTTCCCTCACCTATCAAGCTGGTAGACTTGTTCTCATTAAGTCTGTCCTCGATTCTATGGGATCTCATATCTTCGCAGCTATGACTCCCACTGTTTCCTTCTTCCGATCTTTCAGGTCCCCTAGCTTCATCCTTTTTCTGGGGAAATAAGGACAACGTTTATCGCCATCACTGGGTTTCTTGGAACACCATTTGTCGTCCCAAAGGTGAGGGAGGTCTTGGCCTCCGTAACCCTAAGGACATTTATTTGGCCTTTGCTTGCAAGCTGTGGGCGAGATTCAGAGCTGACAACTCGCTTTGGGTGACGTTCCTCCACGCCAAGTATCGCACTCTTGCTAGCACGAATTTCGTAGGTATCCCGTCCTACGCTAGTGAGACGTGGAAATGTATGCAATCAGTAAAAGATTTAACGGATGCCCATGGGGATGGTACCATCTGGGGCGGTAGCCCCTTCTCCCTTAAGGCTGCTTGGGAGTATGTTCGATCTCCAAGCCCACAACTCCTTGTTTTCAGCCTCATTTGGAATGTTCACATTCTGCCGAAGGTTTCTCATTTTATGTGGAAAACCTTGCAAGAGGGAGTTCCTATAGATGAGAACCGTCAGCGAATCGAGATCCCTCTTGTGTCCAGATGTAGATGCTGCTATGCTGGAAGCACCGAGACCTCTTTTCATCTGTTGATCTCTGGTACTTGAGTCTGGGTTGTTTGGAATTAATTCGGGAATCTGATGGGTTACCGAGGTAATGCCACCACTTTGGTTGGTTTACTGAGTTTCTAGGGGGCTGGAAACTCAGGTAAATCTTTTCGTTCTATTCTCCTTCATCTAATTCCCTGTTTGATCTGCTGGCAAATATGGTGCTCTAGGAACAAGGCAGTTTTTGATGAGGTGGCTATGAACCCTCCTTTTATTATCCGAAAAGTGAGGAACGATGTGTTTCTTGCATTCCGTGGTCGCCTTTTCCGGAGCATGTTGGGAGACCGCGCTAGGAGGCTTGTTGTTTCCTTTGATATTACTCCTTTGACGGCCAGTCAGAGGTCCGGTATCGGTTGATTGCGTGGTTTTGATTTTTTGAGCTTTGCTTTGGCTTTTATTTACTATCGGTTTTATTTCTTTGTCTTTCTTTTTTCCATCTCCTACCCCTCCCCTTCCCCCGACTAACGATGTGTGCTAGTTGTGCAGATGCTGGTTTTTAGGTTGCTAGTTTTGGATGGTTTGGAGATTGCTGGGAGCTTTCTTGTTTGATCTCTGGAGCTCCTTCTGTTGAGGTTTTTGGTTGAGCAGTTCTCCGCGTCTCCCGCCTTGGCGCGGTGAGAGACCGGTCGTCCGTACTGTTCCATGGCTTTTGACTATCGGCCTTTTTGGATTCTTGTGCTCAGATCTGTCACTTTCCTGCTGGGACAGAGATTTTGATTGGAGTTGTTTTCGCCGTTATTGTTATGACGTCCCTGTATTTGTTGTACGATTCTATAGTTATTTTGTTGTTTGTGTGTGTGTGCACGGTTTCCGCGGTTCAGAAACCATTTTTGTGAGCCTTTGGAGAACGGCTTGTTTCTCCTCTTTTGTCTATACATATTTTAAAAAAAAAATATACACTTTGGTACCCACTTCCTTCGTTAGGGTCCAGGGGTTAGATGGAAGGTAACCATACCCATGATGGTTTAATGGTACCTTTGAAAATATAATCTTTATTATTAACTACTGAATCAAAATAATCTTCGATATTTTTTTCTCTTTTTTCCAATTTACAGAAACACAAATACTTAGATAATTTCTGTTATTTCCCGTTGTACTTCTATTATAAATATTTCTAGTCATAGAAGTATTTGAATTTCTATAGAAATTAGACCTTTGAGTTACACGTGCTTTAGTACTAGCAGTTAAAATTTTATAATACATGAAAGCATATGTAGTACTAGTTCTATGATTAGCTTTATTATACCCTAAGCCACTTTTATCGTGTAAAGGTCTAGAGTAAGATAAAACATTATTTAAATCATTTTGACCTTTATTAAATTTTGTGAACTTACTTGTACATTTATCAAATTTGATTCCAAAGTCGCGAGTGACATTTTAAAAAGAAATTTTGTTATTATCAATTTCCTTACTTAATTCAGAACTCTTTCTTTTCAAAGTACCGTTCTCATTTTTCATATCAAAAAATTGAGATTCTGAATTAAAAGAAGATTGTAATTTTTCAAAACTTTCTTTTGAATCAGACATTTCATTTTGCAAAATATTATTTTTAACCTTTAAATAATTCTAAATTCTTTTCAGTTAAAGCTTCATTCCCTTTTTCAAGATAAAAAATAAAGAACTAGAATTATTTAAAGAATCTTCTAATGATTTATTTCTACTATGTAAAACATCGATTTCCTTTAAAAGATCATTGTTCTTATCTATTAATCGCTCATTTTCTTTTTGAAGGATCTTTTTGAAAAACAAGCTCTTTTAAGGTATTTTCAAAACATTTGGCTTGTTTTACAAAAAAATTGTTTTCTCTTTTAATTTGGAATTTTCTTGTTCAAAATCTTTGGACTTGGTTAAAATAATTTTATTAAGTTTACCCAAAATTTTTAAAATCTTTTAACAATTTTTCATGGTCTAACAAAAGATCTTTATATATGGATCTACACATACCGATTGTGATCTGACTTTAGCCATGAAACATTTGCTTTCTTGCTCCTTTGATTCTGCTTAGTTGTTCTTCCATTTTCTAATGCCTTGACTATATTTCTTTACTGCTATTTGTTCTAGTATGTTACAATCTCTAGAATACCAGGCTCTGGTACCAATTGAAAAATCGGTATGTACGACTTAAGCAGGATCTATATGGATATAGCGGAAATGTAGATGATATATTAACTAGCTAATATACAATAGTTATACAAATAAATAAGAACTAATATGATATATCACAAGTAGATAAAATTAGTAAGTATGGTAAAGTAACGTGACACCAGGAATTTTATACTGGTTCGGACTTCCTGTCCTACGTCCAGTCCCGAAGCTCCTCTTCGGAATTCACTATCACGTCCTCTCTTAACCCGGAGGAATAGGTCAGTACACCCGAGCCCCAACAAGGATGCCTCTCGCCTGAGCACCAACACAGGACTTCAACAATTACAAAGAGTTTGACTTCTAGATGTGTTCTTCTTTCAACACTGATTAGCCAACGATTAAGTACACCCTTCTTATAATCTTATCCTCAAGTATTTGAAAGCGTATGTGAAGATTGAAGGAAGTATATTACTTATTGAATCAAGAGATATGAAGTAAATTCAATGATTCAATAAGCAACTTGAATATTAGAGAGCCTTTGAAAGCAAGAGTATTTAGAAAGAAAGATCAGAAATTAGAGCAAGAATCAGTGATCTAGAAAGTGATGTTTGTAGTGTTTAAATAGTGATAGAAGAGTAGTAATTATTCATGAAAAGATTCATGGAAAAGAAGTGACTATTTCTCTTGAAAATGGATTGAAAACTTTTGGTGAAAGGAAGTGTCTCTTTGCTGGAAATAGCCGTTATAAGTAACTAGTTGACTGCTCAAAAATCACTAGTCAACTGGTTGAAAATGTATATGTAAATGTATTCATAAGAGGCCAGAATTGTACAATTTTATGCTAACTAGTCGACTAGTAGAAAATCAACTAGTCGACTAGTTAGTACAAAAATGTGCAATTGTGAAACTTACTAGTTGACTAGCAGTTGCTTATTAGTTGATTAGTAGATTTTTGACTAGTTGACTACTTCTTTTCATAAGTGCATAGTTTCTTTGTGCGTTTGTTAGAATTACTTGAGGATATATTTTAACAATATTCTAACATACGAAACACACACATAAACATATATACCAACTCTTCGATCGATCTTCATTTCTTCATTGTCATGAATCAAAAAATCTCATGAATCAACATGTACTGCTTGTTTCTATTTGATTGTTGTAAAGGCTATCACTATCAGATGTGGGGAAGACGGGTTGGGTTCTTCTCTGTTGATGTGTTGGTAGATTAGTTGATTGATCTACCTATTCTCATATGCTTCATTGATGATGTTAAATAGCTATTTTATCGCTCATTAAGATTATTGTCTGACTCAAGGTTTTATGTTTCCTCTTATTACCTTAGGTTGTTCATCCTATTGTGGATGGGCAGACTGACTAGCATGTCACAGGTAGCAGATCTTAGTGGACGATGCTGCACATCGATAACGAGCAAGAGGCTTATGTATCGGTTTTCTTCTATTCATAACTAGTTGTTGTTTCCGCTGTTATGTTTGTTGTATGATTCTCTGAGTGGTTATAGTGAGGCATCTTTGTATAGACTCTTATGATGAAATCATTTGTTGTATGAATATTCTTTCAAGTTGATATGGAAGTTTAAGTTTCTGCTCAGATCTGCTTCACTATTATATGCATGTTGTATATGTTCTATTATAGTTTATCTCTGCGTTGTGAGTTATACAACATTTTCTGCTTGTGTTATCCTACCCTGGTGATCGTCCATAGGTGTCTAGCTTGTCTTTGAGCGCATTATTTCCCTTATTAAGTGCAAGAGTTATGGGCGGTCGTCACATTTGATATCAGAGCTCTGGTTAATCAATTTTAGCCAAAGTTAAATGTTGTAATAACGTATGAGAGAAATATTTGCAGATGTCTAATGAATGTAAACTATATGTTAGTGTATAGCATAATAACGTTGGAACTCCATTTGTAGTTTTTCTTGTGTGTGGATTAATTATTCTATTTTTCAGATTTAGAATATGTCGTTGAACGTCGAGACACACTGCCAGGGAGGAGACTGTTCCTGTAGGGGTGATGGCGGTATACCAGATTACACAACTATGTTCGAGGTCATGATGGCAGCGATCATGAGGAGGGTACCCTTTCAAGAGACAACCGCGGTAGATGTAGGAGTTCAAGTGCATAATGCTTAGGGCCGTGGACTTTGCGAAGCTATGCAAAGTCTTCACTACTCTATGGTGGAAAGCATTTAAAGGGACGGAGCCAATTGTAGAGATTCAAGGGTGGCTTGATACTTTCATTCGGATTTTTGGAGACTTGAGGATCGATAATGCAACTAAAAGGAAGCTTGCATCGAGATAGATACAGGGCAGGGCTAAGGATTGGTGGAACTCTGTCACCTTAGAGACCCCAGAAGATGGGATCACATGGGATCTGTTCCAAGTCAAGTTCGAGACGAAGTTCATTTGTACCATTCAGAAGTCTATACCGTTTAAGAGTTTCGTTGAGCTGAAGCAAAATGGTAATCCGGCGTTGGAGTATGTTTCGGATTTTGAAGCCTTGTCCAAGTATGCTCATTTATATGTTTCCACTCCTTACAATAAGAACAAGAAGTTTGTGATCGGCATGGACAAATATCTTAGGAATTGGCTGGTCGATCAACTGGATGATACTTATGAGAAGATCATGGAAAAAGCTCTAATGCACGAGAAATTGTTTCCCAAGGAAGAGACTGTTGTTGCAGCTAAAGAGGAACCGAAACCACGGCAGGGTAGTGATAAAAAAAGAGGAAACAATAACAACAGAAAGGGAAATATGGTCAGAAAAAGCAGAAAGGCAAAGTGACTTGCTTCAACTTCCAACAGAAAGGCCATTTGTCCAAGGATTGCAAGAATCTGAAAGCTAAAAGGAAGTGCTTTAAGTGGGGTAAGTCTTGGCATGACAGGAAGGATTGTCCAGAACTAGCTAAGGGTGAGCAGGTTGTGAAGGCTTACGCTTTGGAAGTTGTGCCATCTTCTTCGAAGACTCCTACGGCGGAGGACAAAGGTAAGAGTGTCGTTACTCAAGGTATTCTTTCCGTTAAAAACGTTTTAGTTCGAGTGTTGTTTGATACTGTAGCATCACATTCTTTCATTCGTAATGAGATTGTTTGTCGCTTGGGTTTGGAACCTTAGATTTGTGAAAGACCATTGATCGTGACAAATCGAGTTGGGGGTTCATCAAATTTTTGTATGATTTATCGTGGTCTAGTATTATCGAGTCATGGTTGCTGCTTTATGTTGATTGCTTTGTTTTGAACTTTGCTGAATTTGGAATTATTTTGGGTATAGACTAACTCAAGAGGTATGCGCCAAAAGTGAATTGCGAGAAGCACGAGGTGACAATCGGGAATGTGGAAGGGAAAACGGTTGTGATTCGATGTAAGCCCGAAGACGGGGTCTTCGTAAGCTATATATATTTGCTTATGATTCCATAGGAAGACTTATCATATGGGTCGATCGCGAGTTCGATGATGTATTTGATGAGGTCAAATGGTTTCTTATATCGTGAAATTGAGTTCAGGATAGATTTGGTTGAAGGTGCTAGACCTATCGCCATGCCTTTTAGGCGGATGACGCCTAAGGAACATCGAGAGTTAGAGGTGCAAGTTCTTGACCTTTTTGGAAAAGAATTCATTCAAAGAAGTGTAACCGAATGGGGTGCATCAGTTGTGTTTGCAACCAAGGCTGGGGGATCTTTGAGATTGTGTGTGGATTATCATGAGCTGAACAAGGCAACCAAGAAGAACAAGTATCCGTTGCCGAGGATAGATGACTTGTTCGATCAACTTAATGAATTAAGGTGTTTTCTCGGATGGATTTGGCAACAGGATTCCACCAATTGAGGGTGGCAAAGGATAGTGTGTCGAAGACTGCTTTTAGGACACCATCTGGTTTTTCGAATGGTAGGTAATACCATTTGGGTTGACTAATGCGCCAATGTATTTCGTGGATCTTGTGAATAGGTTATTCAGAGATCAGCTTAACAAGCTATTGCTTATGTTCGTGGACGATATTCTGGTTTACTCCTGGAATGAGGTAGAGCATAAGACACACTTGCGAGTTGTTTTGGAAATCTTACGAAAGCATCAACTGAGAGCTAAGTTTTTGAAGTGTCACTTCTGGAAGAGCGAAGTGAGGTTCTTAGGCCATGTTGTTTCTGGAAATGGAATAGTGGTTGACCCCGCTAAGGTGGCAGCAATCCAGGACTGGGATAAACCTAAGAATGCGATGGATGTTCGAAATTTCCTTGGGTTGGCGAGATATTATCGTCGTTTTATCAAGGATTTCTCTAAGATAGTTGCACCATTAACAGGCTTGACGAAGAAGAATCAAGTGTTCACATGGGAAGCGAAGTGTGAGCTAGCTTTTGGAATCATGAAAGAGAGACTGACGAGTACTCCTTCTTTGACCATTCCAAGTGGGAATGAAGAGATGGTGGTATACATTGATGCATATGGTACTAGACTTGGAGCAGTATTGATGCAGAAGGATAGAGTTGTGTCATATGCAAGTTACAGTTGAAGTCGCACGAAAGGAATTATACAACTCATGATTTGGAGTTGGCAGCAATCGTGTTTGCTTTGAAGATTTGGAGACATCACCTGCTGGAAGTTCAATTCGAGTTGTTCACGGATCACAAGTCATTGAAGTATCTTTTCTACCATAAGGATTTGTATCTTCGGTAGCAACAGTGCTTAGAGTTTCTAGCATCATATGATTTTGGTATAGCCTATACTCTTGCTAAAGGCAATGCAGTGATTGATGCGCTAAGTCGAAGACACGCAAGTATAGATGTGTTGAGTACTTAGCAGAATTTGATTTCAGGCCTTGGTGGGAGTTAGAGCCTAAAGTAATGGAAAGCTTATCAGTGAGACCTATTCTCAGCAAAAGGATTGGCGAGAGCCAAAAGAGGGATGGGAAGCTTGTCAAGATTATCTAGAAGTTGGAACCAAAGGATAAGGAATTCAAAGTCGATCAAGAGGGTTGACTCTAAAAGAAAGGGCGATTGGTTGTTCCTGATATCGATGGATTGTGGGATGAGATTCTGAGGGAATGCTATCTCTCAAAGTTGACGATTCATCCTGGTGGTAATTAGATGTATCAGGATATGAAGCGATCCTACTAGTGGGAAAGGATAAAGAGGGATGTTGGAAAGTTCATTACCAAATGCATGAACTGTCAATTAGTGAAAGCTGAACAGAAGAAGCCGAGTGGACTGCTTCAGCCATTGGAAGTTCCTACATGGAAGTGGGAGCAGATATTGATGGATTTCATCAATGGACTACCTAGAACCAAGGCTGGAAATGAGGGAATTTGGGTCATAGTGGATTGCTTGACCAAAAGAGCAAGATTTATTCCTATCAAATCATCTAGGACCACATCGAAGTTGGCTAAGCATATATTAAATGGATAGTTCGATTCCATGGTATCCCGAAGAACATAGTTAGTGTTCGAGATCTATTATTCACAAGTGGATTTTGAAAGAGTTTTCCATAGACTTTGGGAACTGAGTTGTGTTTCAGTACGACTTATCATCCCCAGACAGATAGTCAAACCGAGAGGATTAACCGAGTTTTGGAAGATCTCCTAAGTGCTTGTGTATTGGACTTCGGAGGATCGTGGGAAGACCATCTACATTTAGTTGAGTTTGCGTATAACAACAGCTACCAGTGAAGCATTTGGATGGCAGCATACGAGGCATTGTATGGAAGATCGTGTAACTCACCGGCATAATCGTTAAAGACCGGAGATAAGTTGATGCTTGGGCCAGAGATGATCAGATAAACCTTGGATTGTATCGAGATCATTCGACAAAGAAATAAGGCAACCCAAGATCGTCAGAAGTGTAACACCCCGTATTTTCTGAGAATATCAAAAGAACGAATTAAATAATGCTTAATTTTTAAAGTGAGAATTAAGGAAAATGGGTCATGCCACTGCGTTCGTCTCGAAATTCTGCTTGAGATAGAGTCCAAGTTTTCGTAAATCGGACTTCGTATGAGGAAGTTATGGCCTTCAGAAGTTTCAGAAAATTTAAATTAATTAAAACAGCTCAACTCTAAATTCAAATTCGAAATTCAAATCACTCACCCGGGCTGGGTGGGAAATTTCCTGCCCAGGACCTAGGTCGACCAGGGTGTCGACCTAGGTCACATAGGTCGAGCAGGGGATCGACCTGGGGGTCGACCTCTCCCCTATTTCCAGATCCGAGGACTGGTTCATTTTCCTGCATTTGGACGCCCGTTCTGACCAGATTCTTTGATCCTTATGCTATATAAACACCCCTAAAGCTACAATTTTCTCTACACAACTTCATTTCACCTATACTCTACCCTGATTCATATCAAAATAAATCAAAGACAGGGTTATTCCACTCAATATCTTCGTAGAATCAAGTTAGAATTCAAGTAGAGATTCAAAGTCTAATTTGATGACTTCAAAAACTATTTTCTAAGAATCAAATCTAAATTAAAAGAATTGATAATCTACGTCAAGGGAGAGCTATTTAGTTTCAGAAACAGATCCCAGAAAACAAGATTTGCCTTTGTTAAGTAAGTTCAGTTACTTTTTAGATTTGAACACCTAAATCTAATTGTGACATGTAATAAAAGGAATATGAGAATATGCCTATTCTAAGCAATCCTTTGATTTGAATCTGTGCTTATATATGCCTTTGGGAATCATTATTGACTATGGAATTGGTCCAATCATATCTATCCTTGTTGTATATCGGAATTGGAATCCTGTTTGAGTTCATGATATAACTCTTGTCAAACTTATACATCTATGATGGTTCATGATGATATTCATATCATATCTATATGCCTGCAATGTATTCCATGCAAAACTTGTCAATTTGGTATATCAAATCTATTGGACCAATAGTTCTTATCATCATATGCCTAGTATGTTCCATATTGTTTCTCCGCTTATTTCATGAATCTTGCGTTGAATCTCGAAATACGTACGTTATGAATGCGGGCGTAATTGGGTAATTGGGTGTAACGTGAAATTGACATTATTTGGCATAATTTGGATCATGTAGTATGGCATGACTGTTAAGATGCAATTTGGGGAAATTTGACATGAATTATGGAATATGTAATTTGACATATTAAACCTAGAAATTGGCATGAACGACAAAGTATGAAATTGGAATATAAATCAAGTTTTGGGCATAATTGTTATTGTTGCGAATTTGTGGTAACTTGAGCGTTAAATCTAGGTTGGGTGTAAAATGAAAATTTGGAACATTAAATATAGATTTGGCCTAACTATTGATTTGGGATGCCAAGTATAATGAATATTGTAATTTTGGGGCATGACTACTATTACAAACGTGGAAAGATTAGGCGTAGCCTATTTTGAGTAATAACTCGAAATTGAATTTGGGCCCATAACGTGCAATTAGCTTTGTTGGGCATAACTTGAGAATTTTGGAATATGACTGATTGGGATAATTAGCACATAAATCTAGACTTGGACACTTATGGAAAATGTGGCATAATCTGAAATTGACAACAATTGTGAATAATTTACATATAAACTGTAAATACGTAAATTAGTGAAAAGACGAATGTGCCTAACCCGAGGTTAGATTGAGTTGTGGTGTAAAACTGCCTGGAACCGCCCGGCACATCTAGTAACCACAACAACACCTATCTAATGTGATAGGTTAGCGCATCATGCCCAAGAAAAACCCGAGGTTAGATTGAGTTGTGGTGTAAAACTGCACGGAACCGCCCGACACATCCAGTAACTGCAACAACACATATCTAATGTGAGAGGTTGGTACATTAATAAATCAATTAATGCTAATGAACTAGATGAATGACTAGGGTTAAGTTTATAAGAACATTTAACCAATATAACATGAATGACTAAGGTTAAGTTAATGAGAAACACTTAACCAATATAACAAGATGAATGACTAGGGTTAAGTTCATAAGAACACTTAACCAATATAACATGAATGACTAGGGTTAAGTTCATAAGAACACTTAACCAATATAACATAAATGACTAAGGTTAAGTTAATGAGAAGCACTTAACGAATATAACAAGATGAATGACTAGGGTTAAGTTCATAAGAACACTTAACCAATATAACATGAATGACTAGGGTTAAGTTAATGAGAAACACTTAACCAATATAACAAGATGAATGACCAGGGTTAAGTTAATAGGAAACACTTAACCAGTATAGCATGATGAATGGGTAGAGTTAAGTAATAAGAAACACTTAACCAACATAACTTGATTTGCAGCAAGGTTAAGTTAAAACAAGAGGGAAACACTTAACCAATATGACTTAATTTGTGGTAAGGTTAAGTTAAAACAAGAGGGCAACACTTAACCAATATAACTTGGTTTGTGGTAGGGTTAAGTTGACACAAGAAGGCAATACTTAACCAAAGTAACATGACAAGTAGGTGGATTAAGTAACTTGAATTGATTGATGACACTTAATACAACATGATGAACATGTGGGTTAAGTTAACAAGAAACACTTGACCAATATAACTTGATGGACGAACGGGGTTAAGGAAACACTTAACCAATCCAATGTGATAAGTGAGGAGGGTTGAGTTAATAAGAAAACACTTAACCAACATGACATGATGAATGGGTGGGTTAAGTTAACATGAATGGACAACACTTAACCAATATGGCATAATGTGTGGGAGGGTTAAGTACATATCAAGTTGGGTGGGTAATATTAGTAAATATAGGCCCACAAACTTAACCATTAAATAAACATGCTTGAATCAGTAGGAGGGTTAAGTACATATCGGGTTGGTGGGTAATATTAGTAAATATAGGCCCACAAAACTTAACCATTAAATAAACATGCTTGAATCGGTAGGAGGGTTAAGTACATCTCGTGTAGGTGGGTAATATTTGTATATATAGGCCCACAAACTTAACCAGTAGGAAACCCTAGTAACGGGGACCCATTTCAGCAGTAACCCACATAGATGTATCATGGTACCCTGAACTAGGCAGGGTGGGGCACGATTACTGGGCTAATTATAAGCGGTCAAAATAGCTGCAGGGGGTACTTCAGTGTAGGTTCCGATGGTTTACGGGCTTGCACATACTCCGGAGTAGGAAAAAGCATGCATTGGGTACCAGTAGTTATACACTGTGCTTCTGGAATCGTGTCGGGTCGCTATCATAAGGATTGATACACCTTATGGCGGGACCAGCACAGGGTATCTACATGCAAGAGAGGGTCGATTGACACAGACACAAAAGAAATTAATACAAGCAGGGAGCCGATCGATAGGGTAGTAAGGGTACATCTAACACATTCATGGAATTAGGCAGATTGAGGTGGAATCCTCATAATAGATGTACACCTGAAGGCTACCACGGATCACGTTATCATATTATCATACAGATTACTAGTTGGGGGCATTAGTTAGGTGGTGCAGAGATATAGAAATCAGAATAACAGGGTAGTAGCGAAGCAGAGAAAGAGTAGAAGCGCATTTAGTTTATCTTGCCTTATCATATCTATACTGATCGTATGTTATCCTTGTTCTCACGGTATTGTCATATATTCAGTTTATTCATGTCATGATGCTTTTTCCTATTTATATGCTGAAAGTCACTGGACTTACCAGACTTATGTCTGACCTAGGTTTGTTTCTCCTCTTTTCTTCCGTCCTCCCCCCCTCCCCAGTTCACAGGGAGGAAATGTTACCACTTAGCTCATTTTTCTTTCCAAGCTCGAAGATAGTCGATGTATTGCTTTGGACTCTCTCTTCCACCGCTATGGCTGGTTCATGCTTTAATTGGGGAATATCATTGTTATTTTTATGCTTCTTTTATATTTGGAGTTTTTTTTAAATCAAGACAGAAGATGTTTGAATTACTTTTAAGTATGATTGAGACAACTATTGTAAAATCTTGACTGAACCACATTGTTTATAAAATGACTTTATTTTCCGCTGCTTTATTTGTCTGTCTTGTAATTTATCTGCATCTTTTACCTAAAATGCTCTACTGAAGTAATGCATTCCCTTTGTGAGGGACCTTAACAGAGGTGGGGTGTTTCAAGAAGCGTTATGCCGATAAGTGTCGTAAGGATTTGGAATTCGATGTGGAGATATGGTTCTTGTGAAGATTTTGCCATTGAAGAATGTTGTTCAGTTCGGAAGTAAAGGAAAGTTAGCTCCGAGATTCGTCAGACTGTTTCCGATAGTCGAGTGATTGGAAACCTCGTGTTTAAATTGGATTTACCCAAGAAGATGTCAAGTGTGCACAATGTTTTCCATGTGTCATTTCTACGAAAGTGTGTGCATGATTCGAATGCGGTGGTATCTTTGGAATAGTACGAAGACCTAAAAATCGAGTCCGTAGTTACGAAACCTCATAAGCCGCTTCCCATTGTGGGGAATGACACGAAACAATTTAGTAGGAAGACGATTCATCCAAGAACTCTTCGTTGATATGACCCATTAATGTCGTGTCACTCTTACACCATTGTAACTTGTACTATTCGTTAGAATTCTGCATGCCAGGTTAAGTCTATGGATGCATGGCTCGGTGGATGCTAGTTTGGATGATAAATTGGTCGCTTGAGGGTGGTAGGCATGCATAATTGTTTTGGTTGCTTGTGTTCGTTCGGAATTTTGGGGGAGAAATTCCCATTTTACGTATCAGAGGATCGTAAAATATTTTTATTTAAATCCCTAAGGGTCGGATCATTTTCATATTTTTATATGTTGGTTATGCGGATGTGAGACATGTCCATAATTTTTATTAATTTTATTTGTGACAATTTTGCCCCTATCAATTTTGTGCAGGGAATAAATTTTGACTGATATCGATTTCATTGGAAAGGAAATTGTGTTCCCAATTCCGTAGATTGGCCACATAAAGATTTGGTTCAACGATTTGGGAGGAATCGTTGTTTTAGTGTTACACATTTTCTGGATAGGTTAATTAGTCATTAGTGGGCTGATTTGGTAAGGCTCATTAGTCGGTTGGTTGGATGGCTATAAATAGAGCGGTAGAGGCAAGGAGAATGGTTTAGTTTCTTTATTTCTCACTTGGTTGAGCTCGTGATCCTCTTTTCTCAGTCAAATACATCTCTCCTCCATTAAAATCGTAGATCTACATTAGAAAATTAAAGATCAACATCAAGGTAGACTAAATCAACATCAAAGAGAGTAGATCGCATCAAATTGGGTTATTTGAAGATCGTTCTTCGATGTCCAGATTTGTAGATCATCGTTTTAAAGCTAATTTAAAGATTTGGTGTGTGATAAGAATCTCTTGCATAGATTCAATCGATTATATGGGTTGTTTGATCTTATTTTCATAATTTCAAGTTGTTTTCATGTAGATCTACATCATGGTAAGTACATTTTCATTCGAATCACCATAGGATATAATCTAACAACTTAAATCGATAATTTTCGATGTTAGTTCATGTGTTTATGCAAGTTTTGATCCATTTATTTGACCGTTTATTGTTTTATCATGATTTGGTGAAATTCATGTGATTGTATGATGATTTATTATTTTGTTAATGTTTGTTGATGATGGTTTGTTGTAATTGGTCGATTTCAGATGAGTTATGTGTATGGATGTTCATCATTTGAAGCATGGATCAATGGATTGTCCACCAAAAGGGTGGATTTGGGTATGGATCGCACATATTGATGGATTGGGGTCACGTGTTGATGGATCACCTTGATTATTGCACAAGAAATGGATGGACTGTCCAGAAAATGATGGATCGCCCGGAACCCAAAAAATGATGGATCGCCCGGAACCCAAAAAATGATGGATCTCCCGGAAATGATCGATCCCTCGAGAAACGAGGGATCATCTGAAAGATGACGGATCGCATGGATTGGCGTAATGTGATGCTGATCAAATGAAGTTTATTTTGGTTCGACAAAGAGCAAAGCTTTGATGTTAATTCAAGATGGAATATTCAAATTATTGTGAAGTGTTTATTGATCGTCGTAATGCCGGATGTGAATATGACTCAAAGTTGTGAGCTTGTGGATAATGGTTGCTCGAGCCGGGGTCTAAGCTTGTGGATAGTCGCTGGTGATGACGACTAGAGTTATGAAGGCTGAGATATTATCATTGTCGTAAGTTCTAGCGGGCTCAAAGCAAGAGTATGATAGGGACGTCTAAAAGACTAGTGGGACTAGTCGAGTACCCTGGGTCCATGGGATGGGCTTAGTTGTCTCGGGGAGACAAATGTATGTGAGACGTGCAGAAGTTTGACTAGAACTGTGGTTACCATTAGCCCTTGACGGTTGGCGGGTTGGGCCAGTCATACGATTAATGGCAGTTTCAAAGAAAGATTGTCGTGATAGCCAGAGTCATAGATGATGATTGTTTTGCTTGTATCGTCTTGTGTCGATCGTCCGATGTCGAAGGAGATATCTCTTGGGTGCTTGTTTGATGTTGGTTTAGGCCTTTGGTGATTGTGCTTAGAGATATCGATATTGATAAGGATGGTCTACACTTGATAACTGGTTGCCATGAATGTACTGCTTGTTATCACTGTCGGATGTGGAGAAGACGGCTTGGGTTCTCTGTTGATGTGTTGGTAGATTAGTTGCTTGATCAACCTATTCTCATATACTTTATTGATGATGTTATATAGTTGTTTTATCGCTCATTAAGAATGTTGTCTGACTCAAGGTTTTATATTTCCTCTTATTACCTTGGGTTGTTCATCCTTTTGTGGATGGGTAGACTGAGTAGCAGGTCACATGTAGCAGATCTTAGTGGATGATGTTGCAGATCGATGAAGAGCAGGAGGCTTATGTATCAGTTTTCTGCTATTCATATCTAGTTGTTGTTTCCGCTGTTATGTTTGTTATATGATACTCTGAGTTGTAGTAAGGCATCTTCGTACAGAATCTTCTGATGAAATCCTCTATTGTATGGATGTTTTTTTCAAGTTGAAATGGAAGTTTAAGTTTTTGCTCAAATCTGCTTCACTATTATGTGCCTGTTATATATGTTCTATTATATTTTATCTCTGCGATGTGATTTATATGACAGGTTTCGCTTGTATTATCCTACCCTGATGATCATCCATAGGCGTCCGACTTGTCTTTGAGCGCATTATTTCCCTAGTTATGTGCAGAAGTTATGGGCGGACATCCCAGGTTTACTATCCGCTAGTTAATTCCACATTAAAGTAGTTAATTCCGCTTTAAAATTAGTTTTGATCTGACAACTCTGGAATTCACTGATATAATAAACCAGTATGTCCATACCACATGGTTTACAACATTGTTTAAATTACAACTTCGCATTCTTGAAGGGTGCAGTTTTATATAAGAAAATACAGTTCAGAAAATCGTGTTTTAAAATGATTTCGAAATTATTGGTTTTAAAATTTTCTTTATAATTTTAAATATTCATATATTAAACTTTTGGAATATTTATAATTTTACAAAATAATGTTGTAAAATATTTTTTTCAAAACGATACTCATATATGTATAAAAATCTTTTTAAAATAGTTTATAAAACATGTATAATGTGTACCCTGAAACATGAAGTATTCATGAAATAAATATGCAAATATTCACATGGAAACTTGTTAATATGAAATACGAATCAATATTAACATTATCTTTTCCATCATAAGAAATTGTCTAAATAAATCATTAGAAAAACTAGTTCAAGAATCAATATAAATCAACTCAGAAATCACTTGAACAATTAGTAAAATGGTATAAATTTCCATAGGGAAACAGGCGCAAGAAATGTTACATAAGGGCCGACCTATGCCTCTTATCGATTGACTTGGGGTTCAAACTTTACAGGATCTAGATCGACCTAGGGGTCGACCAATTGAGTGGTCGGTCGACTCCTTGGTCGTGAATTACTACAAGATATAATTCAGGTTCGGTTCCAACTTTCAGACAGATTTTGAACAATTTATGAACTCGAAATGGTTTGAAAGTCAGCATGCACAAAATATACGATATTACTGTAAATCAGGAAGGTTTCAAAGATTTCAGCATGAAACACGGAAGTTACATAGCCACAAACATGGACTTAGGCATTGACCACTGTAACTCATAAAATTGAGAAACTAGTTGCAATAAACTATGTATGCAAAGATATTTTCATTGATTCATCACATACATTACTTGAAAAAGTTAGAAAGCGTGAAATGAACTCACCATTTTAGCTCCAACTGCGATTTTGTAGCGATTTGTAGCAAATGTTTGAAGCTTGCAACCTCAAGAGAAGCTTCAGATACATTAAATTTAACTTACTATAACATACAAGAGTAAATAACAACACAGTGAATGATTTTTCACAAACATGAGATGAAAATTAAATAAATCCAAAGTTTTGTAATGATTACCTATAGGATTTAGTATTTAACTTAGACTTGTGATTTAGAGCTAGAATTAGAGTTTCGGGGAGAAATGGTGATTCTTCTTTTACTATAAACTAAGAAAGGAGAAGAAATAATATCGCAGGAAACAAAACCGAATGTGTTGGACTTAGTTTTAAGACCTCTCCTTTGCTAATACATGGTTTTGGGCTTAATTATGGTCCATTAGTGCTTGATGGTTATTCATTTTGGCTAAGTGACATTATTAACTTATCTTAATCCATTTTTGCACTAAATTACCTTGTTTTAGCCTAAAACATACAATTTGAGCATTCTGCAACTATTTTTTAAAAACGTACAACCTTTTTTATTTTATTTTTAAAATAAATTTAACACTAGTATTTATCATGTTGGCACAAAAATTTACAATTTGAAGTAAAAAAATTATTCTATACTTTTCTTGAATAAATTTTATGAATTAAACTCTAAAATTATACAAACTTCGTTGTTTTAACACAGTTAAGTGCATAACTATATTAAAGCTATTTTATACTTTAAGTATTGATTTTCCAATCGATATTTATAATTTATAATTTATTCTCAAGTCAAATACATTCAAAACACACAATATTACATTAAAATTCATTGCACAAATATATATATATATATATATATATATATATTGCAATTTGTTGCAATACAACACATAAAAACTTTGATTTAACCACAATTCTCATATTTTATCAAAAAATTACATTATAAAGTTTTTCCAACCATAGTTCCCATATTTAAATTTTTTTACTTTGATTTAACCACAATTCTCATATATTTCTTCCTTATTAGTTATTTCCTTCAATTTGACCTTAAATTGAATATATTTTCCAAAAATTCATTATTTATTCATTTTTGTCATTAAATAAATCGTTTTCTCAAAATTTCCACAAGTCACTTCAAAAACCCAATGTTGAACTCCACTTAGATAGTTATTTAAATTATCTTCCCAAACAATATTTAATTTTTCAAGTAATACTTTATAATCCCCATTATAATCTATTATTAGTGTTACATGTAATCACAAAAATCGGATTGTTATGAACTCCCCCTTATAAGAATTGTTTCATCGCAATTTCCTTAGAGAAGAGTTGTATTCAACTTAATTTATTTCACTAAAGGAAATAGATAGGCTTCTCCATTATGAGAAGATAAGAAATCAGGATATAATCGCTCGGTGAATTCTCTGGTTTCCTAAGTGCAATCATTGAGATTACTAGACTATTGAATCTTCACGAGCGACACATTCTGTTCCGAAGGCATTTCACCTTTGAAGCAAGTATATGCACAAAGTTTTGCATAGTAGATTGATCAGGTGAGACCTCAATCTCCTCTAATACATGCGTATTAATCATAGGATATGTAAGACACTTCCGCAATTGATAAACGTGAAACATGATGTGAACACCAGAAAAATGGTGCGGATGTGCTACTCACCAAGCAACAAGATCGATGCGCTTAGTGGTAGGAAATGACTCTATATGCCAGGGAACCAATCACCCAGTCGACTAAAATGCACCACTCCTTTTAAAGGAAATGCACAGATGTAAACACAATCACTGATAAAAACCTCAAGAGGCTTCCTATGGTTTTCCATGTAGAACTTCTGGCAACGTTTGCCTTTTTCATCATCTCTCTCGAATAAGAATAATCTTCTCAGAGGCTTCATGAATGAAGTCGGGGCCTAAATCATCTTTTCCCTGAACTCTAACCAACACTAAGGTGTTCAATACGGCCTTCCGTATAAGGCTTCAAAAGAAGCCATACTGATACTGGACCAATAGTTGTTGTTATAAGTTAACTCAACAAAGGGAGATGATCCTCCTAAGGACCACCAAAGCCTAAAATGCAAGCTTTAAGCAAGTCTTCTACGATACAATTCACTCGCTTAGTATGTCCATCAGACTGTAGGTGGTAAGCAGTGCTGAAGCTAATCTTTGCACAGAAAGCTTTTTGAAAACTTCGCCGAAATCTACTAGTGAAGTGAGGATTACGATCAAATACAACAGAGCTAGGAATACCATGTAATCACATGATTTCCTTAACATATAAGTTGGAAAGAAATAATGCCATCCTATAACATTTAGTAATAACGAAATGCATGGACTTAGTTAAATGGTCCACTATATGCCAAATACCGCTACGGCCCGACCTCGATCAAGGTAAGACATCAATAAAATCCATCGAAAATTGATCCCACTTCTGCAATGAGACCTTCAAAGGATTAAGAAGACCATTGGATCCCTAATGTTGACCTTAAAAAAATGACAATTGCTTATATAACTTGCCACATCTCGCTTAATGTCATCTCAATAATATAAGCGATGCATATCAACACACATCTTACTGCAACCGGGATGGATAATGCACTTAAAATGGTAACAACCTACTAGATTGTCCCGCCTAAGATCAGAAATAAAAGGCATGATGTAACACCCCATACTTTTATGCACCCAAAGTTCGATAAAAATTAAAACTTGAACATATCCAAGCATGGAGCATGTATATCTAATACCTACAATAAATGAGCATGAGCATAATTAGAGTACGATAAAAGAAAACTCACAGCGGAAACAGAATAGGATAACTAATATTAACTTAAGTAACTACCTTTTTTTAAGTAAGTCACTTACCAATACCGAGCATGAGAGAGAACGAGAACCGAAAGCCAAACTTAAACATCTGTGAGAACCCGACCTTCCCTAGGAAACCTAGGAGATTGTAATGAGGGGGGGGGTCAGAACAACAAGTTCTGGTGACTTAGAAATGTACAATACAGACTATAAAACACAGATGTATCCCGTTTGGTTTAACCCAAGATGTATGCCTAACAAGGTTAGTAATTCTAAGTTAACCTTGAAAATGCTTACGCACGACCTTATTACTCTTCCCAGAGCAGTATTCCCAAAGTATAATACCGAGATAGAATTTTTACGCATGTATTTGTGAAGCCTTTATACCAGGACATGAACAATTATTTAATCGAGAGTGGACCCCTAATTAAAAGGTTTTTATATATATATATATATATATATGTATCCTCATTGACTGTCCTTTATTATTTAATGCCTTACTATCAATGATAGATAGGGTGGATTCTCCCTGATCACTTAAGAACCTAAGCGGACCTATTGGTCACTTATCAACCCTCAATAATATATTCAACGTAGAGGGCACAACCTATTGGCCCTACTAGTTATGGCTTTCGTCATTCACGCATGTACCCTTGCCCCGTGTAAGGTGAGTGGTGATATTTTATCATTCGCTATATCATCTAGCTGACCTTATCGGATAACCTCCTTAGTCTCTTATTACTTCTCGTAGGATAGGTAGCCATATCTGACATTTTAAGTTTCCAGGTTTGGGTATACAATACTCACACATGTCATTTAATACCCCTAAACTGAAAGACCTACTCCAAGGTGGAATATGTAACACCCCGTAATTAAAAAAACATTAATAAACTAAAGAATACTTAACTAAATTTTGGGAATTAATTAAAATGGATTATACCATTGCGTTCATCTCGGAATTCTAGTTTAGATAGACTCTGAGTTTGCATAAAACGGACATCATACGAAGAAGATACTAAGGTTAGAAGTTTGTATACATATAAGAGAAATATATATAAACAAATCAAACCGGAAATTCAAAGTAATTCAAATCAACGAAGCAGGAAGAGGAAGCGGGAAGAGAACGCGGGATTTTGACCCGTTGGGGATCGACCTATGGGTCGACCCACTCAAGGGTGTGTCGACCCTAGGGTCGATCCCTGGATCGACCCACCCAGATCTGGGTAGGTTCAATTCCTGAACCTAGACTTGTTTCTTTGCGCGATTTGTTGGAAAAAGTCTATATAAAGGCCATTATTTCTATTGTTTTCTACACCTAAAACAACGGAGACAAGGAGATGCTGCCTCAACTTGGATTGAACTAGACTATCTTCTACAACAACCGTCTATATATATACAAGAATCTCTTTGCAATATCAGCATATTATTCACTGCACTTTAGATTTAATCTCGGTGAGTTCATGTTACTTTTAGATATAAAAATTTAATAGTAAACTTGACAAGTTAATAAACCGGATCTAAGCCTATGCTTGTTAAGAAAACGGTTTATATCTAGACAGATCTACTATAATTACATGAAATTTTCCATACACCTATCTTCTATTTTCATATGCCTATTTCTATTCTTCTCCCTCTCTTATTCCCTTTTTATTTTTATAGCCTAGGCTACCTTCGATCATAGGCCAATATCGTTGAAATATGCATATGAAAGAAATTGGGATTAATTAGGAATGATAATTTGGGGGGCATATCATGTACTTAAAATATGACTAAAATTTGGGGCATACCTTATACTGTGTAATATGACTAAAATAGGGGGTGTATGAACACGTAAATCTGTAGGCTTAATTCAAAGATTAAGTGGAACATGTTAATGAAACAGTATGTCACATGTTTAATCTGTTAGGGTTAAGTAAACTTGTTTAATCTGTTGGGGTCGTATGTACACTGTTAACCTGTGAAAACTTAACATGTTGAATTTGTGTGTGTGTGTGGGGGGGGGGGGGGGGAGGGGTCAGGCTGTAAGACTTAAACTGTGGAAATCCTAGTTGATTGGGGAAACAAGTTTAGGGGTTTGACTTGTGTCATCTATTCTGTGGGACCCATATTAGTTAGTAACCCATTCTGGTATTGAACAGAGACCTCGCACTAGGTAGGGGTCAGGGCACGCTTACTGAGCTAATCGTAAGAGGTTTATCTAGGATAAGGGTGTTCTGATGGCGCGTTCCAACGAGGTCTTGTGCGTGCATGGGTCCGACCTGCCTGGGAAAATATGCTGCCACAACACCTATAAATAGGTATGTGTCCTTTTGTAGGTTGCCACTTTAGGAGATAATACACCATACTATGGAGCCGAGACAGGGTACTTACGTGGTAGGGAGTCGATCGCTTGGGGGTGGTAATTAGTATACATCTAGTCTTGTTAGGTACGTGTTATTTCTATTTGGGGTAACACCTGTTTTTTCTGTTGAAGTACCTGTTACTTCTGTTTGGGGGTAAAACACGTTACTAGAAGTACACCTAAGTCTACCGTTACATTTCTGTTGGGATCATTCTGTTTGTGTTAAGTAAGTGGAAAACACTTTATCTGGTATACTAGTATTGGTGAAGAGAAAGTAGTTGAGAAGCATAGCTACTCATGTTCATCCTGTATATACATGTTGTATACTATAGTTATCTCACATCTAGTTTATTTTACTGTCTTGATACTTATATTTCTTTGTATGCTAAAAGTCACTGGATTCGCCAGACTTTATGTCTGACCCGTTTTGTTTCCTTTTCTCTCTCTTCCTTTTTTCCCAACGGGTTCTCATGGTGGGAACGCTCAGGCTTGATTAGGATTCTCTCTTCTGTTTCTGCTTGGATTTGGATCTGCTCTGATGTATCGCTTTGACTACTTGTCTACTTGTTTCTGGCTACTTATAGGAATTATGATTTTTCATTTTTGTACTCTAATAGTTTTTAGCGCAAGATATATGTTTTTATTTGATGTATTTTGTTCCAGTATTTCAGTATAAGGATGTAACTGGATTTTGAGACCACGATTTTTTTTGTTGAAAAATAAAGTTTTAAATTTCCGCTGCTATTTTATATATATGTCTTGTGAGATTATGTTTCTGTTTACTTATAATGTTTCACAGAACTTAATGCAATCTGATAAAGAGTGACATTAACGGATGTGGGGTGTCACAATTGGTATCAGAGCTGAAGGTTACAAGATCGGATAAAAGTTTTGAAAACTGTTTTCAAAATTAAAGTATTTTCAAAGAAAAGTATGTTTTTAGAAAAACATATTCCCTAAATCCATGTAAAGTATCTTTCGATTCTCTGTTTGAACCCTTTTTCCTTTTCTTTTCAGCATGTCTAGGGAACCGAATCATCCCGAGAGCGTTCAGATATTGGATTGGTTTCGTAGTTATCTTGAAGCTACGGCGCCTGCTGGAGGCCAAGGATATGCCTCTTCCCCAGCTGTAGTCGTTGTTCCTCCTCCTCCGCGAGTGGAAAATTTCTCTAAAGATATGCAAGGACTTATGTGATTTGGGAGGAAACTATTCCGTGGAACTGAAAGCTTTGTGGAAGCACGAAATTGAATAAAAGAGATAGAGAATTTGTTTGGGCTTTTTTAGGTTGATGACCGCAAAAAATACAATTGGGTGCATGGCAGCTTAAGTATGAGGCTTCATTCTGGTGGGAAGTGATACAAGCAGGGCGTCCAGTTGATACTTAGAATGATTTCCGACAGAGAATCGAGGCAAAGTTTCTTTCTCAGGCAGAAGAGGGTATGAGGAGAGGTTTCTGGCACTTAAGCAAGGAAGCATGTATGTTAAAGAGTATGTCAATAAGTTCAATCAGTTGGCAAGGTCTGGTCTGGAGCTAGTGAATACCCCGCACAAGAGAGCTTTAAGGTCTGCAAGAGGATTGAATCAATCACTTCAAGCAATGGCATTATCTCACATACCTATGGGAGCTACCTTTTAGAGACTAGTTGATATGGCACTGATGCGCAAAGATATAAAGGATGAGAAAAAGGAGGCTAAGACTGATGAGACACAAAACAAGAAAGTATGGCCTAAGAAAGAACAACAAAAGAAAGGCGGAAAGAATGACAAAGCTCAAAATAAGAAGAAATGTCATAGTTGTGGGGGCATGGATCATGTGATCAAGGATTGCAGAAAAAGGAGGAATGCTCATTACAGCTGCGGTGAAACTGGACACTATAGTAAGGAATGCCCGAAGAAGCAAGGACATTGGAAAAGGATAGGACCTTCTAGAGGATAGGTGCATGCTATCGAGGCTAGCGGGCCGGACAGAGGTAGGAAAGTTTCTGTTGAAGGTTTGATTTCCCTTTCCGATCATCCAGTTAGAACTCTTTTTGATTCGGACGCTTCCCATTCTTTTATATCTTATTTTATGGTTGAGTCTCTGCACCTTAGTACTAGTATTGTTTCTAATCCCATTATTGTCTCAAACCCCATTGGGGGCACGACTCATCTGTCTATGATATGTAGGGTTTTGAGGATATCTGTGTTGGGGCGTCGAGTTTGAGTGCGACGCATATGTCTTGGTTTTATGGGCTACGGTTTGATTCTAGGGAAGGATTGGCTAGCCATGTATGGTTCCATCCTAGACTGTGAGAGGAGGGTCATTAGACTTTTGACTTGCTGTGGGAGGACTCTCGAGATTTTCTGTGACCCAGAGGGGTCTGTCATGCTTAGTTTCCTAGAATCAATTGATGCTTTTATCGATAATTTGAAATTTGTACATGTAGTCTATGAGTATTCGGGCATTTTTGATGAGGTTAAGGGGCTACCTCTGAGGCGTGAGATTGATTTTCAGATATATTTGGTGGATAATGTGAATCTAGTCGCATTGCCTGTGCGCCACATGGCTCCTAGGGAAAGGAGGGAGCTTAGCAAGCAAGTAGGGGAGCTACTTGAGAAGGGATTTATTAGGCGAAGCATATTAGAATGGGGTACTCCAGTCGTCTTTGCAACTAAGGAGGATGGCTCGCTTCGTCTATGTGTGGATCACAAGGAGCTGAATAATCTCAGTAAGAAGAATAGGCACCCACTTCCTAGGATTAACGAGCTGTTTGACCAGCTTATTGGTGCATCAGTTTTCTCGTAGTTAGATTTGACTACGGGATTTCATCAATTGAGAGTAGCCGAGGACAATATATATATAAGAACGCTTTCAGAACTCCAAATGGCTTCTTTGAGTGGTTAGTCATGCCTTTTGGTTTGATGAATGTACCCGCATATTTTGTGGATTTGATGAGTAGGATATTCAGGGAGTTTCTGAATAAATTCATGGTGGTCTTTGTAGATGACATTCAGTTTTTTTCAAAGAGAGAAGAAGAGCATGCCCCATATTAAGGAGAGGTTTTTAGAAATCTCAGAGCACACTAACATAAGGAGAAATTCTCCAAATGTCACTTTTGGAGAAAGGAGGTGAGATTTCTAGGGAATGTGGTCTCCAACGATGTGATAGCGATGGATCCCACGAAAATAGTTGCAGTTCAAGATTGGAAAGTCCCAAAGAATGCAACAGAGGTAAGAAGTTTTCTTGGTTTAGCAGGCTACTATAGGAAATTTATTAAGGACTTTGCAAGGATATCATCCCCACTCAACAGACTAACGAAAAAGAATCTGACCTTTGCTTGGAGTATTGATTGTGAGGATGCTTTTCAGCAATTAAAGTGGGCTCTGACAATAGCCCCAGTTTTGACATTGCCTGATGGGAGCAAGGTGTTCACAGTGTATACCGATGCATGTGGTACAGGGCTCGGTGCCGTCTAGATGCAGGAGGGAATGGTAGTATGCTATGGTAGTAGACAGTTAAAGGTTCATGAGAAGCCTAACCATAATTTGGAATTGGCTTCTATAGTGTTCGCGCTTAAGACTTGGCGACATTACATCTTGGGAGAAAGGTTTGAGTTATACACGGACCACAAGTCGCTCAAGTATATGTTCTCACAGAAGGATCTCAATCTGAGACAACAAAGATGGATACAGTTCCTAACATCCTATGATTTTAAGATTGCTTATACCCTG
Organism: Allium sativum; assembly: GCA_030737875.1. Classification (NCBI taxonomy): domain Eukaryota; kingdom Viridiplantae; phylum Streptophyta; class Magnoliopsida; order Asparagales; family Amaryllidaceae; genus Allium; species Allium sativum. The sequence goes on from CM060911.1 coordinate 199,548,376, forward strand.
GCAAGGGTAATATAGTGGCATATGAATTGAGTAGGCATAGGATGACATTGAGTCCGCTATTCGTAGAGAGTCGGAGTTTTGAGTATATATTGACCTTCGATTTTAGGCCATCTACGGATCTTACACCTGGTTTGTTGGCATCTCTAGATGTGCGACCTACTCTTATGGATCAGACAGGATCTTCGCAGCGAGAGGAACCACAGATAGCAAACATCTTGGATAGGCTAAGTAGAGGGGAGACTTCTAGTCACCTTAGTAGATATTCTGTGGATGATAACGGGTGGCTACGACGAGATGGCAGGCTTTGTGTTCCCCGAGTCGAGGGTCTATTGATGGCAGTCCTTGAGAAAGCCCATTTTCTCGGATGACTATCCATCTAGGTGGCGATAAGATGTATAGAGATATGTAGATGGTTTTATTTTGGGCTGGGATGAAGAAAGATGTTGTGGAATTCGTTGCTCGATGTTTAATATGCCAGCAAGTTAAAGCTGTACAGAAAAAGCCTGGCGGTTTGCTTCATCTTTTGGAGGTTCCAAAGTGGAAGTGGGAGAGCATCTCTATGGATTTCATCGATGGTTTGCCTAGTCGAGGAAGGACAATACCAGTATCTAGGTTATAGTATACAGGCTTACTAAGAGCGCTCAATTTATTCCTATTAAGAGCAAGAGAACAACATCATGGTCTGCATCAGTTTATCTTCGTGAGATAGTCCGTCTACATGGAGTACCTTCTAGCATAGTGAGTGATCGTGATCCCATATTCACTAGTGAGTTCTGGAAGAGCTTGGAAGAGGCATCAGGTACACAGTTATGTTTGAGCACCACATATCACCCTCAGACCGATGGACAGACTGAGTGGGTGAATAGCATTCTTGAGGATCTTTTCAGGCTATGTATCCTAGACTTCGGAGGGACTTGGGAGGATCACCTTCCATTAGTGGAGTTCGCCTACAACAACAGTTATCAGACTAGCATTGGCATGGCACCCTTCGGGACACTATATGGATGACCTTGCAGATCACCGACTTGTTGGTGGGAGTCTATGGATAGGTTTCTACTCGGACCTGAGATGGTTAGAGAGACTTCAAAGAAAATTGATCTTATCCACAGACGTATGAAGATAGCTCATGGCAGGCAGAAGTCCTACGTTGATAAGAGAAGGACTGACATTGAGTTTGAGGTAGGAGACATGGTTTTCATCCAAGTATTACCATTTAGGAATGTGGTTCGCTTTGGATCTGTAGGGAAATTGATGCTAAGGTTTGTAGGGCGATTTCCCCTAGTAGAGAGGATAAGTCAGATGGCCTATAGGGTGAGACTACCAGAGAGGTTGACAGGTGTTCACAATGTTTTTCACGTTTCCCATTTGTGGAAATGTCTGCACGATATGGCAGAGGTAGTTGAGCCGAGCATGCTTGAGGAAGTAGAAGTAGGAAGGGAGGCGATAGTTAGACGAATTCCTGCCCGTATACTTGGATCAGAGGTTAAGAAGCTACATAACAGAGACGTCAAGTTGACGAAAGTACAATGGGGAGAAGATAGCCAGGATGCAACTTGGGATACTGATGACAAGATTCACGCTTCATACCCTTTTCTTTTCAAGAGTATGTTCTTAACTTCCTTATCCAAGCTTTTAGTTGTACTTGCCTCTATCATTCGTATGCATTCTATCGATCGAATCTTTGACCTTTAGGTAGAAAACCAATGAGTGTAAACATGTGTTTGAGACATGTTATGTTTGATGGATGCAAGTGGACGCAAATGTTCGATAGTGATTGCTCATGGATGCATATACCCACACACTAGACATTAGACCGGCTTAATCACTTACATACTGCATGCGGATGTGTGTGCATTAAAACTTTTCCATGGATCAAATTGGATGTGTCATCATATGGATGTTGCATTTGGATGAATGATTGTGCACACATATAGAACTTACATGTTATACTAGGATTATTTGCATTCATTTAGTTTCATGGCACAAACAAAAATTGCATTAAGGAGGTCAACTAAATAAGTCGACCGCCTGATTTTTCGCATTAGTATAAGGACATATACTCACACCGTTGCATATGTTCATACAAGCATTAGAAAAATATTAAGGACAATGGATGCTTGTGGATGATGGACGAGTAGATGGTTGTGGTTATTAGGAGTATAACATTCTTCTTAACTTGGAGATTTCGGAGACGAAATCCTTTAAGTAGGGGAGAATGTAACACCTCGTAATTTTAGAAAACAGTAATAAACTAAAGAATAATTAATTTAATGTTGGAAATCAAGTAAAATGGACTATACCATTGCGTTCGTCTTGGAATTCTGGTTCAGTTAGACTCTGAGTTTGCGTAAAACGAACATCGTATAATGAAGATATTAAGGTTAGAAGCTTGTATATATATAATCAAATCAAACCAGAAATTCAAAATAATTCAAACCAGTGAAGCAGGAAGAGAACGCCGGATTTTGACCCGTTAGGGGTCGACCCACACCCAGGGAAGTCGACCTATGGGTCGACCTACTCAAGGTGTGTTGACCCTAGGTCGACCCCAGGGTCAACCAATCCCAGATCTGGCCAGGTTCATTTCCTGAACCTGGACTTGTTTCTTTACACGATTCGTCGAAAAAAGTCCAGTTAAAGGCCAGCATTTCTATTGTTTTCTACACCTAAAACAATGGAGACAAGGACATGCTTCCCCAACATGGATTGTATTAGACTATCTTCTACAACAATAGCCTATACATATACAAGATTCTCTTCTGCAATATCAGCAAATTATTCTCTATTCTTTAGATCCAATCTCGGTGAGTTCATGTTACTTTATATATAAAAATGTAACAGTAAACTTGACATGTTAATAAACCGGATCTAAGCATATGTCTGTTAAGAAACTGATTTATATCTAAACAGATCTGCTATATACATGAAATTTTCCATACACCTATTCTATTGTTCAGTTGTTATTTTATGTCTATTTCTATTTTCATATGCCTATTTCTGTTCTTCTCCCTCTCTTATTTTTATAGCCTAGGCTACCTTCGAGCCTAGGCCAATATCGCTGAAATATGCGTACAAACGAAATTGGGATTAATTGGGAATGATAACTTGGGGGCATATCTTGTACTATGAATATAACTAAAATTTGGGGTATACCTTATACTGTGTATTATGACTGAAATTGGGGGTGTATAAACATGTAAATCTGTAGGCTTAATTCAAAGACTAAGTGGAACATGTTAATGAAACTGTATGTCACCTGTTTAATTTGTTGGGGTTAAGCAAACTTGTTTAAGCTTTTGGGGTTGTACGGACACCGTTAACCCGTGAAAACTTAATCTATTGAAATTTTTGGGGGGTTAGGTCGTAAGACTTAACCTGTGGAAATCCTAGGTTATTGGGGACACAAGTTTAGGGGTTTGACTTGTGTCATCTGTTGTATGGGACCCATATTAGTCAGTAACCCATTCTGTTATTAAACGGGGACCCCACACTAAGTAGGGGTCAGGGCACGCTTACTGAGCTAATTATAAGAGGTTCATCTGGGATGGGGTGTTCTGATGGTGCATTCCAACGGGGTCATGTGCATGCATGGGTCTGGCCTGCCTGGGAAAATAAGCCATCATAACACCTATAAATTAGTCTGTGTCCTTCTGTTGGTTGCCACTTTAGGAAGTAATACACCCTACTTTGGGGCTGACACAGGGTATTTACGTGGTTGAGAGCCGATCGCTTGGGGGTAGTTATTAGGGTACGTCTAGTCCTGTTTAGGTACCTATTATTTCTGTTTGGGGTAACACCTATTATTTCTGTTTAGGTACCTGTTATTTCTGTTTGGGGTTACTAGAAGTACACCTAAGTCTATCGTTATGTTTCTATTGGGATAATTCTGTTTCTGTTAATTAATTAGAAAACACTTAATCCAGTATACTTGATGCAAAGAAAGTAGTTGAGAAGCATAATTAATCTTGTTCATCCTGTTTATACCTGTTATATACTATAGTTTTCTCTCATCTAGTTTATTTTACTATCTTGATATTTTTATTTCTTTATATGCTAAAAGTCACTGGACTCGCCAGACTTTATGTCTGACTCGTTTTGTTTCCTTTTCTCTCTCTCTCCCTCTCATTTTCCCCCAAGTTCTCAGGGAGGGAACGCTCAGGCTTGATTAGGATTCTCTCTTCTGTTTCTACTTGGATTTGGATCTGCTTTGATGTACCGCTTTGATTACTTGTCTACTTGTTTATGGCTACATATGGGGATTATGATTTTTAATTTCTGTACTCTGATGGTTTTTAGTGCAAGACAGATGTTTTTACTTGATGTATTTTTTCCACTATTTTAGTTTGAGGTTGTAATTGGATTTTGAGGCCACGATGTTTTCTGTTGAAAAATAAAGTTTTAAATTTCTGCTGCTATTTTATATATCTGTCTTGTGAGATTCTGTTTTTATTTACTTATAACGCTTCACAGAACTTAACGCATTCTGATAAAGAGTGACATTAATGGACGTGGGGTGTCACAGACTCCTCAACCAATGCCACTTAAGACCCAAGGGAGCAGATTATACGCGAAGGTTATTGGATTTGTACCCCATTTTCCATTAGCGCCTTTCCCTATTGGGATAAAGTAGTCTACGTTATTAAGTTATCCCGTTTAGTCCTTTTACACGAAAATATTACACATATACATTTCATTACCGTCACGGGTTCATATGGTTAATAATATTTTACATTATTAACCTACTAAGCCCAACTATATTTTATATTTTAAGCTATATATCCATTAACATAATTAAGTAAGGTTGTATCACCTTTTCCCTAGGGTATTTATTTGATTTCTTCCCTGGTTTGGACTTGGTATTTAAACGACAATCAGTATCCATTAATCCTTTTTACACTCGTTTACTTCTATTTCTTTGCTTATTTCCCGTTTTGACTATAATGGTCATATTTTACTAAGACAACCATTTATCATCCCCAAGTTATCTATTTATTGTACCCCAACAGATAATTACTATTCTTATTATATATTTATTTATTATTTAACTGTTATACATACATATATATATATACACACACACATACCAGGCCTCTCACATTAAGTTGACAACTTGTGAACGCCGGATCTGTCGGTCAGTTCCTACAGACTTCTACCACAAGTTAACTTAACCTCATGCCTTAGTAGGTTTATATTTATGGATTAGACCCCTCACATTAAGCTGATTACCTGTGGTTGTTGGATCTGCCGATCAGGTTCAGGCAGACTTATACCACAAGTTGAGCTTAACCTCGTGTCTAAATGCGGTTATAATTCAAATTCCCTAATTTGGGGTTTACAACATTTATCCTAATTAAATTAGGAATTGTAACCATTTCCCCTATCATTTTCATTTTCCCCAATCAATATTGGCTACAATCGTTATTTATTGATTTGCAGTCCTATTTATAGCAATTAATTATATTGATTGCTACAAATGGTCACCACAAATATATTAATTCAATATAGATTACATTTACATATAATTCCAAAATTGAATCTTATCCAAAAATTCAAACATTCCATGCAATGTATAATTTACTGTTTTACGCTGATTTGGACGGATAATATGTATATATTTATTTTTGTGTTTACGTGAGCTCAATTTAGTTATTATTTTTATTTTTATTATTATAACTTTAATGATCTGGTTTAAAACAATAGCCAAACATTCCTTTTTTGCGTTCAATCTCGCCAAAAGGTTCAAATCTTACAAAAAGATTTTTACCCGTAATCATTGTAAACTTTGCCTAATCAGTGGAATTGACATATTTCCAAATCACAAGAAATATATGTCAATATATAACTTGGAACAATTGATGCAAATTATGTACAAATATATATTTTTATATTCATCATTTGCGACACTTTTCCCTTTTTAATCCTTTTAGTCATATCTCTTGTGATTTCAAAATAATGCCTTTTTATTCAAAAGGAGGAAAATGACGTATTTACAAAAAAATAAGCCAAACCGAACAAGATTGAATACAAACAAGCATATTTGTTTTAACATTACTATCACAATTTACCAATTTCACATTTTTACCCATAATTCATTATTCAACACTGAACAAAAGATTTGGAACGTAACTACATGTAATTGGTGTATAATAGAATTGATTTCCAAACCTATAGTGTTATGCAATGTCCACTATACATTTTTCCACATAATTGCAATATATTTCATAATATAACTGTAGGAATATGTGTGAACAAATTTAAAAATCCACAATTGATATTAAGCATAACCACAACTTACAATTTACAAGTTTTAACGGTATTTATAACCAGATCTGATGGTTGTCAATAAATTCATAATATTTAAATGGATAGATCTGATAGGGAATAGGCATAAAAACATAGATCTTGTTCAAACGAAATAGATAAGTTATCATAACTATATTAGTAAATTCCCCATCCACCTTATAGCCTCCAAATTCACTTTGCATTCTTTTCCATTAGATCTACTTATACTCTCAATTTCATATGAATTGGATTTGACTTGTTATGTATGAATATATTTTTATTTTAGAAATTAGGTTTGGAAAAGGAGGGAAATGGAAGAGCTCCGCTGCCACTGCAGTTTTATGTGGAAAAGAATGAGGCCTTACCCTTTATTTATAGGGGTGGAAATGTCCTAGAACCGTTGGATTAGTTTTAAGTTATATGCGTCCATTCGTTGTAATAATATTATAAACCAAACCCTAAAAACCTAGCCGTCACTAGGCAATCTGACGCTCAGTAGGTCGACCATGGCGGTCGACCCCTACGATCGACTGCCTGTGCCTCGAGTTGACCAGATCGGCTTGGTTAAATAAGATAAATTATAATTATAAGTTCCGATTTATTTAATTTCCGTCCGTTTGCGTATTTCGCCCGTAACTTTTTCGTACTGACTCCGTTCGCAAAACTCCAAACATGAAAGTTGACCAAAATTCCGAGATGAATGCATCAGTTAAAGTTTCGTGGTCACATTCCATCGTTTGCAGAAATTTCTATTTTTGAAATCCTAAAAATTAATTTATATTGCTAAAATTCCGGGTTGTTACACATGACCAGTCGGTTCTTCTTATAAAGGGGACCATGCATATCGACATCTAAAGCCTTAACTTCTCATCATGAGATTCAGACTGCCAATGTTGAATAAGAGATATAAGATCTGGATCTTTCCATTGTGTCCTGATAATGTGATTTAATAGACTGGGTCGTGCATCCATGCAGAATAATAGGACAGGACAATATGAAGATGGAGCACGATCTCGAATGTTGCAGTAGGATAGAGTCTCTAAAACATTCCACTATGAAAGCATTATGGAAATTACAGCTGAATGCTTATGACTTAATGTGTCGGCAACTCGATTCTCCTTCCCATGGGCATACTGGATATCGAGGTAGTAGGATGCGAGGAATTCGAGCCAACACTGTTATCCCGTGTTGAACTCCTTTTGGATTAAGAAATATTCAGAGACTTGTGATCAATATGCAAAATAAATTGCTCGCGTAATAAATAATGATGCTATATCTTCAAAGAAATACAATAAAGGCTAACTCTAAGTCATGGGTAGCATATCGAAGCTCGTTTGAAAGAAATTGCCTAGAACCATAGGGAACTGCCTAATATGGCTGCATAAGTTTGGCACTGAGGCCGCATTTACTAGCATCGGTATACACAATGAGGTTTTGATTCCCCTTGGAAACCATTAGAATAGGTGTGTAATGTCCCATATTTTTACAGTATAATAATTAATTTATTTAATTATTTAAATAGTGATTTAGAGAATGTAATGGTTGTTTAATTAAATAATATTGAATATTTAATTAATTTAGATAATAGAATAATATATTTAATTCTGAAATAATCAGAATTAGCTGAAATGGCAATATGGTGTGAATTGGAATATTCAAAATATATAATTCAGTTTAAAATTGAATTACGATAACGAATATATTGTTTAAACGAAGTTTGAACGTATAATTATATTATAATTAAAATCGAGCTCCAAATGGCGTGGCAGTTCGTAATTTGGCGATTCGAACTTCAACTGAATATACAAGGTCTGTTTTAAATCGGATTTCTGTGAAACAAGAAACGTTCAGAGCAAGTGAAGTATATTTTTCTAATGGAAGAGAAAAATCGTGATTTTGTAGTGTAGATTTTGAGTTATGTCCAAATCAAATTTTAGAAAAGTCGCTATGGAATTCCTTTATAATTTATATCGATTTATTTATATTATAAAAGGAATTTAATATAAATCGAATATCGATATAATTAGGAACTTTGAAATATCAAGCTGTAAATTCAGTTAGAAATATATTAGAGCTGTATGATATCGTATATGAATACATATACGCTAATATTAATTTATTAATATTTAAATTTTTTTTTTAAATATATTAATATTTAAAAGGGTTTATTTAGAGCTTTTAAAATAGCCAGTTTTGCAAACGACCTCTGTTTTCGACGAAACTAATTTTGTTGGATCCGCAATATTAAATTATTACTAGATTTCAATATTCGTGATTTTTGAAGTTAGTATGTGGCCGTATGGGATTTTATTGTGAAAAACAGTCGATAATTTGACCTTTAAAAATACGCTGTGTGAGCAAACAGAGTCGGAATTCGACGAAACTAGTTTTGTTGGGTCCATAGTGTTGAACTATAGTTGCATGCCAGTTTTCAGGATTTTTGGGTATTTTATGTGGTCGACGAATCTTTAAGGACAAATGGAAATAGCGATAGCTTAGAAACCGAATATAAAATCAAATAAAAATACATTAAAATTTGGCTATAAATACTCACTAACTCCCTTAAACACTAAAATATTTTCTGTAGTCAAAGAAATTGCGCCGCACCATTTTTTTTCTTTCTCTAGTAAAATATTTTCATCTTCTAAATTCAAAATCAAATGAAATAAATTGCTAAAAATCATCATACTTATGGAGTCGACCTCCTGTGATGCCACTCTTAAATTCTATGCTTGTTTGGTTGGGTACGATCGTGTTTCTATCGAGCTCGATTTTCAATAGTAGACCTAGGGTTAGCGAATTTATGAAGAGGAGTCGTCGATGTTGGTTTTCGACATCATTTTTGGTCTTAGCAAGGAGTTTAGCATCTCGTGAAGGAGTTTGGGAGGATACGGTCATAGTTTGGTTCGATCTCTATACAGTGGCTCGTGACGACGGAAGTGGGCGGTGGCGTGCGAGTTCCTGATGAGTGGTATAGGATTGAAGAGGATGGTTGAGTGAGTTATTCGGTGGTCTTTGTTGTGAGTTTCGTGAAGCAGTGGAGGAATGGTGGAGGTTTGAGTGATGGCAATGGCATGCGTTTGGCTACAGGGAGGATCGCGGATTTTATGTTTTGGGAAGAAAGGGGTACTACTGTTCATTTGGAGAAATGGTGCGGGTTCGGGCCAAGGAAGGTAGTAAGGCCTAAGAGATTAAATGAATTCAATTTAGTTTATATTAAATAGTACTTTAACTTGTTGATTTAATATTTCACTCATACGATATCAGAATTTCGAATGGTCAGATCCGTTGGGATCGTATGGACGGTGGCTACACCATGGAACTGGCTGAGAGTGAATCCGAGCTCGTTAAAATATATAGTGAAACAAAATGTTTGATCTGAATCAACAACAGTTTATCTTTAATTACTGATGATCGTCCAATGTGAATAAAACACACCAACCCTGAACAGTTATATTTTTATAACGTATTCTTAGAACTAATAATTATCTGTTGATTTCTGTGTATTGACTATTTGGTTGAACTGCTAAGTAATTGGTTGAAATTATAGATCTGGTTATATATATATATATATATATATATAAATTGATTCTGTTTAGCAGAATATTTCATAGTGAAATGAAATTGATGTTGATTATATTGTTTAACATTTGTGGATACAGGGAAACAGGTTGGAGGGATCCAACAGGATTCCTCAACATATATTTTACTGTTTTCATATATATTGTGATATATGATGTGATATACAATATGTTGTTGATTGTGTGTGTCTAGGTGATATTGAACAGTGATATATGATATTTGAAATACATAAGAAATACTAGAATATACAAAGGGATTTTTCAAAGTGTATATTGAAATTTAATTATATTTGTAAAACAAATATAATTGAATTAGAAATATTTGTGAAACAAATATAAAAGGAATTAAATGAATATCTATTTAGAAAATAAATATAGAGAATTATAAAAGGAGATATTTGTAAACCATTTACAAACAGATTTGAAAAGGAGATATTTGTAAACCATTTACAAATAGATTTGAAAAGGAGATATTTGTGAACCATATTAAATAGAATTATAAAGAAAATATTTATTTAGAAAATAAATAGATTACAAAAGGAAATACTTGAAAAATGAATAGAATGGTATAAAAAGAGAATTTTACACTAGGAAGGTTTAGACCCGTGCTTCGCACATGGGTATAACAGAATATGAATTCAAAGTGAACATTTAAGAGAAATCTGTTTTAATAGATAAAGTAAGAAGATTAATTTATAAATGATATTTTATAAATTAAATTAAATCATTGGATAAATGGAATATATAAGTCAGGACTTATATAGAGAAGTAAGAATCGATTTCAACATCGATATTTGAAACTGAATATGGACGAAGAGTAAATTGGATAGAGTTAACCAGTTAGAGCTAACTAGTTATAGTTAATCGGTTAGAGTTAATCAGTTAGAGTTAAACAATTAGAGTTAACCAGTTAGAGTTCAGTTAGAGTTAACCAGTTAGAGTTAACCAGTTAGAGTTAACCAGTTAGAATTAACAAGTTAGAGTTAATCAATTAGAGTTTACCAATTAGAGTTAAATCGAATTAGTGTTATTCGAAAGGAGTTATCGAATATTAGTTATTCAAAGAGAGACTATCGAATATTAGTTATTTGAACAGAGTTAATTGAATTAGAGTTAGTCGGATTAAAGTTATTCGAATATAGTTTATTCAAAGAAAGATAATCGAATATGGTTATTCGAAGAAGAGGATTAATCGAATTTAGTTATTCGAGAGGAGTTAATCGAATATTAGTTATTCGAAGAGGGATTAATCGAATATAGTTTATTCGAAAAGAGGTTATCAAATATTAATTATTCGAAAAGGAGTATCGAATATTAGTGTTATTCGAAAGGAGTCATCGAATATTAGTTATTCAAGAGGAGTGAATCGAATTTAGTTATTCGAGAGGAGTTAATCGAATATTAGTTATTCGTAGTGAATTAATCGAATATTAGTTATTCGAAGGGAGTTAATCGTCGAATTCGATTATATCGAATTTGGGAAAGTACTTATACTTTCCGGTTTTTAAATCAAGATTTATTTATTTATAAATTAGGTGTTTATTTATTTATTCAAATTAAAGAATAAAAGTTATATTTGAAGTTAGATATTTCGAAAGTAGGGTTTATAACATTAGCGTTATAATAAATGTTTTCATGAAAGAAGTTGATTCATAATCCGAATATGAGAATTTGCGTAAGCAAATGATTTTAGAAATTGGAGCGGTGAGCTTTGTCTATTGCAAGGTTAAGTACGTCATTCAGTTAAGGTCTGAGAGGTAATTATACCCCAACTTGATTGACTTCCTTACTTAACTAAGAAATAGTTGAGGTTCGATGGCGAGAGTTAGTTAGAAATACAGTTAAGTAATAAGCGATTTATGGATTGAGCGGTCATAACAATGTTTTATACAACGGTAGTTTGAAATCCATATAAACGAGTTTTGGAAACGTTTTCCAAATATAGAATCAGAGATATTTTCTAAACATAGAAAATGGAATGTTTTATTTATAAGGAGTTAAGAAATGGAGTTAAGCAAAATTAGAAACTGACTGGAGATTAGTTAAGTTGAATGGTTTTCTAAGTGTCTATCTGATGTTGGTTTCGACCTTCGGGATTGATACTTAGGAATTGTTCTCATACTAGTTTACAGTCAGAGACTGATAGTCGTAGAAGAATAGTGATACGTAAATAAGCTATGGAAACGTTTTCCAGTGTTAATAACATATTATTTTTTAAAACCTAGAAAATAAGGAAATATGAATATATATATATATATATGTTTGATGATTTGATCGATAATTCCATGTGGAAATAAGATCGTTGTGTGTACACGGACATTTTTCATTTGATAGTTAAATCACCGACTATCAAAGTTTTGACCATTTTAACGTTGTTAATATGGGGAGACCGGTTGGATAATTATCTGAAGAACCACTCCGTATTGGCATAAGCGTTGCAAACCAAGTATGCTGAATATATTGAAGACAGAGTAAAGTGCAAGGACTATTGTATAAATCTTAGGTAGAGATTGCCGAAGATGGATGTACTGAATAGTGCCTTCGGTTTGTCCAGTTCCAGGGCAACCTGTATGGAAGAATGTCTTACAGAGTATATTTAATAGATTGCGGAAGTTGATCTCTTCAAACGTATTTACATTTGGTGGCGGAGGAATTCGTTTCCCTTAGATTTATACCCGTGATATTTTTGAGGAAATTAATTTCTGATTTGGCGGGTATGGCCATGTGACATTCGAAGTAAATGGAGGAGTGATATGTTAAAAGATACGTTTTGACCTCGAGCCTCATCAACTGGTAAATGATAGAAATCAGGCAGGCAGCATGGCTAAGTGGGCCGCACCCAATTAGGGCATATTGTCACCATCTAGAGAATATTCATATTTGTACTTCTTTCAATTCTGTATCTCCCGGGAACAGTTATGTTGGAATACTAACCGAGGAGTGGCAATATATTCGATACATTCAAGAGAAATGAATGGTCGGTCATGTGTGGCTGAGTTGCAAGATGTTCTTGTTGGACTCCAGTGTATCGCTTCTAGAGTACACTAATCGGAAGGTGGATCCATACCTTGTCATAGTTGGAAATCCATTACCCAATAAAAGCCCACGGTTTTGATTGTATATTATATATATTGAACGTGAGATGAAAGCGTTTCTGCTAGATTGCTAAGTACTTGTATTTAGACATTGTTGTAATATCAGAAGAGCCTTGATATAAAGAATATTTTGGGTTATCGTAAGGTAAAACCATCCGTGTTTATGTGTGGATCGGTCTTACAATTATCATTTCTTTAGAAAGGACTTTGAAAAGTTAAACAAATGATTTGAGTTTACTCACACCAGTCACATGACTGACCCAGAGTTTATTTTGTTTTGTTTTCCCTAAACCCTTGGGTGTCCAATTTTGTATGGGCAGTCAAGTAGTTAGGATTTTATAGATTTACTTGGAGAGCTTGGAGCAGGAGGCTTCAGGATTATATAGCTATAGTTATTTCGGCTGTGTTGTAAGTGTTGTACTCTGATAATGTTATTGTATGCATATACTGATTTTATTTCAAATATATGTTATATATTATATGTTGTTCGTTCCGCTGTGAGATTCGTGTTACTCTGATGTTGTATGTTCTTCTTCTTCTTCTATTCTAAGTTTCTATCTTGTCTATTCTCACCCTCTAATTTCTTTCATGGACTATGCGGTATTTTCGATGCTTGAATTGTCGACATAGTGTTGTATGCCGATATCCAGGATCGCAAAATCCCCGGGTCGTTACAGTGGTATCAGAGCTTAAGGTTAAGTAATTACCTTGGCACTGTGGCGTGACTCAGTAGAGATGGGGTTAGCAATACCCTAGATTCAGTTGATTGTATATATACGAGTGAACGTATTTGTTACTTGTTATAAAAAATTGTTTTATATTGTGGAGATTCATTGGTTGAGTAGTTTATGAATTTTGGTCGATCAGTTTGATCCACTGTATCGTTAGGGGTTTATAAACACTCGAATACGATGAACCAACACTATATGTTTTTAAAAGAGGGTAAATGAAATAATTTTACCCAAATTATATTTTGATATAAAGGATTTATATTGGAATGAGTATAGTATATTGGATGTGTTGTTTGTTATTACAATCGTATGATTGAGAAGGTTATACATATATAACAAAATTAAATTCGTATAAGTATTACGAAGTGAATTAAATCTGAAATTTAAATCAGAATTGAAATTAAAACTCTGGAAATTTGAAAAAGTGTTTGCAAATGGATTTGGATTAAATATACGTGAAATTTAAAATCCTGGGAGGTTTTAAATTGTTTTGCAAGCATTGAAAATGGTATTTTGAATTGATTTCAAAATGGAAGTGTTTATAAATGGTTTTAAAAGTGATATAGTATTGAAATCACTTCGATTGCTGGAAAATAGATTCCAATGATGACAGCTGCATCATTGGTGTTCATTTTTGAATTGCTAAGTGACGGATTACTACCAAAGATTTTGTTTTTAAATTGTTTTGTGAAAACAAGATGTTCAGAAGTTCAAAGGTTTTGAATTGTTATTATGATTTCAATTTGATTTGAAATAAACCCAGGAATTTAAATTATGGAATTTAAATTTAACTTAAAAGGTTAAATAGAATGAGATGGTAAAAATAAATAAATAAATAAATAAATCGAAATTTAACTTGAACTAAGTTAAATAAATCTAGATTTGATTAGAGAATAATCTGGATTGGAATTGAGTTGATAAGTTAAGAGTTTGGAATCGAAAATGAAACTCGAGTTTGAAATGACATTTGGCTTGGATATAAGCGAATGGTTGTGTTGGAGATAAAAGTGATTAGAGTTTGATTGGGATAACATTGGTATATGCTGAATTAGCAGCAGATGTAAAGGAAATAATGATATGCCCGACAAAAAGGTACAAGTTTATATTATGCAATGGGTATGAGATTTTGAAGAGCCGAATTGGAAAGCCGCTTGGCTATTTGATTTTCTTTTGGGATGGAGAAGGCCCAAAGAGGCGAGTTGTATCGATTGACCAAAACAAAGGAGGTGCTGGCGAAAATTTTCGAAAATTTCGGATGTTAGAAAGTTTTCAAGACTTTTGAAATTTTTCGTTAATAGAAATGAATTAATATTTTAATTGAAATAAATTGATTCAGTGAAACTGGAGTTAAAGAAGTGAACAAATAATTTTAACCCAGTTGGTGGAGTTTGTTTTCTACCTTAGCAATTTCGATGACGAAATTATTTTAAGGGGGGAAGAATGTAATGTCCCGTATTTTTACGATATAATAATGAATTTATTTAATTATTTAAATAGTGATTTAGAGAATATAATGGTTATTTAATTAAATAATATTGAATATTTAATTAATTTAATTAATAGAATAATATATTTAATTCTGAAATAATCAGAATTAGCTGAAATGGCAATATGGTGTGAATTGGAAAATTCAAAATATATAATTCAGTTTAAAATTGAATTACGATAACGAATATATTATTTAAACGAAGTTTGAACGTGTAATTATATTATAATTAAAATCGAGCTCCAAATGGTGCGGCGGTTCATAATTTGGCGATTCTAACGTCAACTGAATATACAGGGTCAGTTTTAAATTGGATTTATATGAAACAAGAAACATTCGGAGCAGGTGAAGTATATTTTTATAATGGAAGAGAAAAATCGGGATTTCATCGTGTAGATTTTGAGTTATGTCCAAATCAAATTTTAGAAAAGTCATTATGGAATTCCTTTATAATTTATATCGATTTACTTATATTATAAAAGGAATTTAATGTAAATCGAATATCGATATAATTAGGAACTTTGAAATATCGAGCTGTAAATTCAGTTAGAAATATATTAGAGCTGTATGACATCGTATATGAATATATATACGATAATATTAATTTATTAATGTTTAATTTAATTTTTTTAAATATATTAATATTTAAAAGGGTTTATTTAGAGCTTTAAAAATAGCCAGTTTTGCAAACAACCTCTATTTTCGATAAAACAAATTTTGTTGGATCCGTAATATTAAATTATTGCAAGATTTCAATTTTTGTTATTTTTGAAGTTAGTATGTGGTCGTACGGGATTTTATTGTGAAAAACAGTCGATAATTTGACCTTTAAAAATACGCTGTGTGAGCAAACGGAGTCGGAATTCAACGAAACCAGTTTCCTTGGGTCCGTAATGTTGAACTGTAGCTGCATGCCAATTTTCAGGATTTTTGGGTATTATATGTGGTCGTACAAATTTTTAAGGACAAATGGAAACAATAATAACTTAAAAACTTAATATAAAATCAAATAAAAAAATATTAAAATTTGGCTATAAATACTCACTAACTCCCTTAAACCCTAAAATATTTTCTATAGTCAAAGAAATTGTGCCGCACCATTTTTTTCTTTCTCCAGTAAAATATTTTCATCTTCTAAATTCAAAATCAAATGAAATAAATTGCTAAAAATCATCATACTTATGGAGTCGACCTCCTTTGATGCCACTCTTCAATTCTATGCTTGTTTGATTGGGTACGATCGTGTTTCTGTCGAGCTCGATTTTCAACAGTCGACCTAGGGTTAGCGAATTTGTGAAGAGGAGTCGTCGATGTTGGTTTTCGACATCGTTTTTGGTTTTAGCAGGGAGTTTAGCATCTCGTGAAGGAGTTTGGGAGGATTCGGTCATAGTTTGGTTCGATCTCTGTATAGTGACTCGTGACGACAAAAGTGGGAGGTGGCGTGCAAGTTCCCGATGAGTGGTATCGGATTGAAGAGGATGGTTGAGTGAGTTGTTCGGTGGTCTTTGTTGTGAGTTTCGTGAAGCAGCCGAGGAATGGTGGAGGTTTGAATGTTGGCAATGGCGTGTGTTTGGCTACAGGGAGGATCGCTGATTTTATGTTTTGGGATGAAAAGGGTACTACTGTTCATTTGGAGAAATGGTGCAGGTTCGGGCTAAGGAAGGTAGTAAGGCCCAAGAGATTAAATGAATTCAATTTAGTTTATATTAAATAGTACTTTAACTTGTTGATTTAATATTTCACTCATACGATATCAAAATTTCGAACGGTCAAATCCATTGGGAACGTATGGACGGTGGCTACATCATGGAACTGAATGGGAGTGAATCCGAGCTCGTTACAATTTATAGAAAAATAAATTGTCTGATTTGAATCAACAACAGTTTATCGTTATTTAATGATGATCGTCCAATGTGAGTAAAACTCACCAACCCTGAACAGTTATATTTTTATAACGTATTCTTAGAACTGATAATTATCTGTTGATTTCTGTGTATTGACTGCTTGGTTGAATTGCTAAGTAATTGGTTGAAATTATAGATCTGGTTATATATATATAAATTGATTCTGTTTAGCAGAATATTTCAAAGTGAAATGAAATTGATGTTGATTATATTGTTTAGCATTCGTGGATGCAGAGAAACAGGTTGGAGGGATCCACCTGGATTCCTTAACATTTATTTTACTGTTTTCATATATATTGTGATATATGATGTGATATACAATCTGTTGTTGATTGCGTGTGTCTGGGTGATACTGAACAGTGATATATGATATTTGAAATACATAAGAAATACTGGAATATACAAAGGGATTTTTCAAAGTGTATATTGAAATTTAATTATATTTGTAAAACAAATATAATTGAATTAGAAATATTTGTGAAACAAATATAAAAGGAGTTAATCGAATATTTATTTAGAAAATAAATATAGAGAATTATAAAAGGAGATATTTGTAAACCATCTACAAATAGATTTGAAAAGGAGATATTTGTAAACCATTTACAAATAGATTTGAAAAGGAGATATTTGTGAACCATATTAAATAGAATTATAAAGAAAATATTTATTTAGAAAATAAATAGATTATAAAAGGAAATACTTGAAAAATGAATAGAATGGTATAAAAAGAGAATTTTACACTAGGAAGGTTTAGACCCATGCTTCGCACACTGGTATAATAGAATATGAATTCAAAGTGAACATTTAAGAGAAATCTGTTTTAACAGATAAAGTAAGAAGATTAATTTATAAATGATATTTTATAAATTAAATAAAATATTTATCATTGGATAAATGGAATATATAAGTCAGGACTTATATAGAGAAGTAAGAACCGATTTCAACATCGATATTTGAAACTGAATATGGACGAAGAGTAAATTGGATAGAGTTAACCAGTTAGAGTTAACCAGTTAGAGTTAATCGGTTAGAGTTAATCAGTTAGAGTTAACCAGTTAGAGTTAACCAGTTAGAGTTAATCAGTTAGAGTTAACCAGTTAGAGTTAACCAGTTAGAGTTAACCAGTTAGAGTTAATCAGTTAGAGTTAACTAGTTAGAGTTAACCAGTTAGAGTTAATCAATTAGAGTTAACCAGTTAGAGTTAAATCGAATTAGTGTTATTCGAAAGGAGTTATCGAATATTAGTTATTCGAAGAGAGACTATCGAATATTTGTTATTTGAGCAGAGTTAATTGAATTAGAGTTAGTCGGATTAAAGTTATTCGAATATAGTTTATTTGAAGAAAGAGTAATCGAATAAGGTTATTCGAAGAAGAGGATTAATCAAATTTAGTTATTCGAGAGGTGTTAATCGAATATTATTTATTCGAAGAGGGTTAATCGAATATAGTTTATTCGAAAAGAGGTTATTGAATATTAGTTATTCGAAAAGGAGTATCGAATATTAGTGTTATTCGAAAGGAGTCATCGAATATTAGTTATTCAAGGGGAGTTAATCGAATTTAGTTATTCGAGAGGAGTTAATCGAATATTAGTTATTCGAAGTGAGTTAATAGAATATTAGTTATTCGAAGGGAGTTAATCATCGAATTCGATTATATCGAATTCGGGAAAGTACTTATACATTCTGGTTTTTAAATCAAGATTTATTTATTTATAAATTAGGTGTTTATTTATTTATTCAAATTAATGAATAAAAGTTATATTTGAAGTTAGTTATTTCGAAAGTAGGGTTTATAACGTTAGCATTATAATAAATGTTTCCATAAAAGAAGTGGAATCATAATCTGAATCCGAGAATTTGCGTAAGCAAATGATTGTAGAAATTGGAGCGGTGAGCTTTGTCTATTGCAAGGTTAAGAACGTCGTTCAGTTAAGGTCTGAGAGGTAATTATACCCCAACTTGATTGACTTCCTTACTTAACTAAGAAATAGTTGAGGTTCGATGGAGAGAGTTAGATAGAAATATAGTTAAGTAATAAGCGATTTATGGATTGAGCGGTCATAACGATGTTTTATACAACGGTAGCTTGAAATCCATATAAATGAGTTTTGGAAACGTTTTCCAAATATAGAATTAGAGATATTTTCTAAATATAGAAAATGGAATGTTTTATTTATAAGGAGTTAAGAAATGGAGTTAAGCTAAATTAGAAACTGACTGGAGATTAGTTAAGTTGAATGGTTTTCTAAGTGTCTATCTGATGTTGGTTTCGACCTTTGGGATTGTTACTTAGGGAATTGTTCTCATACTAGTTTACAGTCAGAGACTGATAGTTGTAGAAGAATAGTGATACGTAAATAAGCTATGGAAACGTTTTCCAGTGTTAATAACATATTTTTTTTAAACATAGAAAATAACGAAATATGAATACGTATATATATATATATATGTTTGATGATTTGATCGATAATTCCATGTGGAAATAAGATCGTTGTGTGTACACGAACATTTTTCATTTGATGGTTAAATCACCACTATCAAAGTTTTGACCATTTTAACGTTGTTAGTATGGAGAGACCAGTTGGATTATTATACGAAGAACCACTCCGTATTGGCATAAGCGTTGCAAACTAAGTATGCCGAATATATTGAAGACGGAGTAAAGTGCAAGGACTATTGTATAAATCTTAGGTAGAGATTGCCTAAGATGAATGTACTGCATAGTTCCTTCGGTTTGCCAAGTCCCAGGGAAACATGTATGGAAGAATGTCAGACAGAGTATATTTAATAGATCGCGGAAGTTGATCTCTTCAAACGTATTTATATTTGGTGGCGGAGGAATTCGTTTCTCTTAGCTTTATACCGTGATATTTTTGAGGAAATCAATTTGTGATTTCGCGGGTATGGCGATGTGACATTCGAAGTAAATGGAGGAGTGATCTGTTAAAAGATACGTTTTGATCTCAAGCCTCATCAACTGGGAAATGACATAAATCAGGCAGGCAGCATGGCTAAGTGGGCCGCACCCAATTAGGGTATATTGTTACCATCTAGAGAATATTCATATTTGTACTTCTTTCAATTCTGTATCTCCCGGGAACAGTTATGTTGGAATACTAACCGAGGGGGGGCTATATATTCAATACATTCAAGAGAAATGAATGGTCGGTCATGTGTGGCCGAGTTGCAAGATGTTTTTGTTGAACTCTAGTGTATCGCTTCTAGAGTACCCTGATCAGAAGGTGGATCCATACCTTGTCATAGTTGGAAATCCATTACCCAATATGAGCCCACGGTTTTGATTGTATATTATATATGTAGAACGTGAGATGAAAGCGTTTCTGCTAGATTGCTAAGTACTTGTATTTAGACATTATTGTAATATCAGAAGAGCCTTGATATAAAGAATATTTTGGGTTATCGTAAGGTAAAAACCATCCGTGTTTATGTGTGGATCGGTCTTACGAATATCATTTCTTTAGAAAGGACTTTGAAAAGTTAAACAAATGGTTTGAGTTTACTCACACCAGTCACATGACTGACCCAGAGTTTATTTTTTTTGTTTTCCCTAAACTCTCGGGTGCCTAATTTTGTACGGGTAGTCAAGTAGTCAGGATTTTACAGATATACTTGGAGAGCTTGGAGCAGGAGGCTTCAGGATTATATAGCTATAGTTATTTCCCCTGTGTTGTAAGTGTTGTACTCTGATAATGTTACTGTATACATATACTGATTTTATTTCAAAGATATGTTATCTATTATATGTTGTTCGTTCCGCTATGAGATTCGTGTTACTATGATGTTGTATGTTCTTCTTCTTCTTCTATTCTAAGTTTCTATCTTATCTATTCTCTCCCTCTAATTTCTTTTATGGACTATCCGGTATTTCCGATGCTTGAATAGTCGACATAGTGTTGTATGCCGATATCTAGGATCGCAAAATCCCCGGGTCGTTACAAGGTGCATAAGTATGAAGCTCCTTCAGTTTCTAAAAAAAATCTTCGCATTTGTCGGACCAAATAAAAAGAATGCCTTTTCTTGTAAGGTTAGTAAGAGGGAGCACAATGTGAGAAAAGTCCATAATGAATCGACGGCAATAACCCGCCAATCCAAGGAAACTACGGATTTGTAAAACCTTATCAAACCTTTTCCAATTACCAATGGCCTCAACTTTTGAAGGATCCACCGAACTTCCATTCGCTGATACAACGTAGCCTACAAACTTGACTCTATTATCCTGAAAATGGCACTTGGAATGTTTAGCCTTTAGTTGGTGCTGGCGCAGGGTATTCAGCAATTTTTTTTAGTGCCGAGTGTGATTGGATTTTGCCTGAGAATGCACAAGAATGTCATCCATGAATATCATGATGAACTTTTTGAGATATTCCCTGCATACTCGATTCATAAGATTGACGAGGTAAGCTGGAGCACTATAAGAAAAATTGCATATAGCAGCGACAGAACCTGCTTCTAATCCATCGCTAAACAGGCCTTAGCGACGGATTTCCTGCATAACGGTGTTGTCGGTAATAACCATGACGGTATCTATGTCAAATTTTGCGATGGAATTTAGCCTAACTTTTATGACATTTTTCCGTCATTTTACTAATTTTATAATAAAAATAAAATTTTATTTACTAATTTAATTTTAATTTATATAATGACTATTTACCGACGGATAATTAATTTATAATAAAATATTATTTATAAAAGGCGTCGGTAAATCCTTACTAATTACCAAGGGATTAGCGACGAAAATTAAATTGAGGTAAACTTAACCTCCATTTTTTATCAGTAATCCGTTGTTATTCCCCTTCTGATCTATATATATATACATACATATACATAAATATAGATACACACATACACTCATCACACACGTAACTTGTGTTCCATTCAATACACAATCCTAATTTAAATAAAACACAATATATATCAACGCACACATCCCATAATCAATGTATTATATTAATCACTCATCGAATAATCAACATTCAACATTACATAATAGAATACTAAACATTCTTACATCAAAAATACATAATACATCCATAATAGTTCATAAACAATACTAAAAAGTACAAAGCAAAATATAGTTCTAGCATTTCAAATCCATAACTTGTTGTGGCATGTTTCTACTTTTTGGCATCAAAGATGTCTATCTTCCTATAAAAAAAAAATCTCTAGTTATGCATAAGTCACAGAAGTAAAGAATTTTACTTTTTACCCATCTAAACAATCAATATACCTCTCCCCAAAGGCAATAACTAAACACCACAAAATTACCAAAAGACAATAAGCAGCTTAGCACCCACACTTAACCATTTGCTGCCTCATCCACCTTCCCACTGTAACCTCATAGCAAAAGTCACTTCTTAATAAACTGTCCATCCACCTTTTCCATAACCGGTCCTACCACCTTAACGATCGGCCTCTACCGCAACCAGTCCTGTAGCAGCTATATCAAATGGTTTTTTTCATCTCTTTAATGCCAATAACATTATAGCATCAATAAATAACAAAGGCAACATTAATATAACCAATGGCTTTGGATAAGATAGGTAAAGAAGTATATCACATATCTATAGTTTTACAAAAACAACCTTAATGAAGTAAAAACTGAACAAAAAAGATATCTCATCATGCAAAATTTAACCTGCTAAGGAAAATGAGTTTTTGCATGTGCATGGTCTGTTTCATCTTTTATATATGAGCATTTTGTTTTTTAAGTGACCAGGTTTAGAAATATGCATGATGCATTAGTAGCATCAGCACAAAAATCACTCATCAACAATAGCTGCACCAATCTTTGGATTGCAAAATCAGAAGCACGAACATGATATATCTGTAATAAGCACAAGTTGATTAGCTGTTGTAAACAACATGCAGAAATAACAGATCCATTGAAAACCAAAACCAAAGTCAAATTTATTATTGTCGATGCCCTGAACGAGAGAACTTCCAGATCTATACGAAACAATTCCTTACTAACAAAACAAAACCAAAGTCAAATTAAATCAGATCCATTGAACACAAAAATCCAATCAACAAACAAATACCCAAAATTGATCAAATCAAATCAGAAATTTGGAAGGCTGGTACCTTAGCTTTAGCAGAAGGTTCATCGATCTGAACTCGAACCCATTCATCATCAGTTCTAATTTTATAACAGTGTCCATATCAATAGACATAGGAGATAGATCGTGTGAAGCAGTACAATTTGGAAAATATATGAACATAAATGTGAGTGTTAATAAATAAACCTAGAACAATACTCCATTCACCATTGCGGCGTGTTACTGGGGAAGACTAGATAAGCCCAGCTGGCATATTGTAGAACCCATTAGAATATACCCCTGGGAAGACCGAACAAGGAACCAACGCCTCCACTGCTCCTAGGCTTCCGATCAAATACCGAAAACCGGGCACCTACTGAGATTAGGCAAGTGATTTGTAAGATCCAACACAGGAAGGAGGCAATGATAGCGGAGAAGTAGGCGATGATAGCAGAGAAAAAAAGGCGGAAGCGAACGATAAGGAGAGTAAATTTACGAATTTCGGTGGAGGCGCAAGCAAATTTAGGGTTTGTATTTGAAAAGTGTGATTTCAGAAATGTCTGAAGATAACGTGAAATATCGAAGTAACGGGGCGGCGCACAAAAAAATCCGCTAGTTGGAGGCAAAATTTTAGTCGTTTGGAGCCAAAAATGGTTTTACACTCCGCATTGAAGTTTAATATGTGTTAGAGCAGATTATTAAGTGCAATCTGTAGTGCAATTTGAAGACGATTTCAAAATTTCATATTTATTGAAATATAAAATATAATAATCACCTATAATTATAAAATATAAGTATCAACTATAATTATCAACTGTAATTATTAAATACAATTATTTAAAATTAATTATTGAATGCCAGATATCATTTCATAAGCATTAAATTTTATTATTAATTATTAAATAAATATTACAATAAACCGATATTTTCATTATTTAGGGTAATAATTATAAAAGAAAAATTAAAAATTTTGGGATTTAGCGTAAAATATACTGGCATACTGATTGAAATTTGTGATGAAAGCAGATGAGCAAAGATTATTTTGCTAATTCTAAATAAGCAATGATTATAAGTTATTTATATAGAACGTAAATTATTATTTATTATTACTAATAAATCATTAATTAGAACAAATTAATTATCAACTATTGAACATGTTAATAATTATCAAAAACTAACACTAAAGTATATCTTAGAAAACTATTATAAACATCTCTTGCAAATCTGTTGGAATTCTGCTACAAAATAGCTTCAATAAATATTCGTCGGTATTCTGCCTGGATTTGCAGCGGAAAATAGCGGTAGAAATTTTCTGTCGGTAATTTGACGCAATTTGTAACGGCTTAGTGAGGGATGAAAGAAGATGACGATGATAAATAAAAAGAAAAAAGGTTGAAAAAACAAAAAATTATCCTTTGCAGATCACATGGAAATCCATCGCAAATTAGCAACGTAAATTTCTGCTTCTATATATATGATGCTAAATCATTGTTTCCTTGCAGTGGAGTGTTTGTCAAGTCGAATGGCATGGCGAACCACTTATATGAATCATAACAAGGGCGGAACGCTATGAGAGAATGTTATCCTCCGCAATTCTTAACTGATGAAAGCCTATGGCGAGATCAATCCAAGAAAAGATCTTAGTGCCACTCAAATGATCGAATATGTCATTGATCCTCCGCAATGGATAATGATTCTTGATGGTTAACTCGTTAAGCTTGCAGTAATCAAAAGAACCCTAAGAGTCCTATCAGACTTCTTCACGAATATCACCGCCGCACCCTACAATGAAAAGCTAGGCTGAATAAACTGTTTGGCTTCAAGCTTCAACAATTTCTTTTTGAGTTCCTCGTTGCCTTTAGTCAACACCCTTGTAGGAGTCCGACTAACTAGTCGTGCTCCTGGAACAAGATCGATGTGGAACTCAATCGCCCACTTGAGCAGCAAACCCGAAGCAGGCTTAAAGATAATAACAAAGTCACAAATGTATGGAATCTGAGATATGTCATCCTTATCTTGAGATTCAAGAGAAAATAAAGATGCTTTGAAATCGTGGTCGACATCTCGAAGAATAACAGATAGCTGACTAGGCGAATTGGGATGCCAAAAATATAAAATCCTCTTAGAACATAAAATTCTTTCTTCATATCGAATGAGCCATTCCATACCCAATATCATGTCAAAACCAAGGTAATGAATCATGTGCAGATTATCACAGAAAAGAAATCCGCAAATAAATATCTCAACATCCTCACATAACATGCCAAGGGTTGCGGATCCCCGATAGGATCCGTAATCCGTATTGAAGTCGTAATACATGTCATATCCAAAGACATAACATCAATAGTTCTTTCGATACTAATGAATGAGACGCGCTCACATTTAATAAAACTTGAACCGAGTGGTCATGGAATAACATAGAATCCTCAAGCATAGAAGAGATGTACCTCGAGGCTAAGATGAACTAATCGATGCATTAGCCACAATGAGATTCCCAAAAATAAAACTCTTTTGTTTCTTAAGACATGGAGAAACTCAGTGCCTATCATGCTTACAATAATGACATATACTGCATTTGGAACAGTCTATAGCCAAATGGTCATGGGATCCGCAATTGTAACACTCCAAAATCCTAGATCGAGGGGGTTAAATAAGAATGTGAGCTAGAGCCAACCGACTTCATCCTCTTGCTATGTTGGAAAGACTTAGACTAATGGAAGGTGTAATGCTTCTTGTTTGGATATTTTCAAACCTTTAAATCATCGTCACTACCCTTATCATTTTCGTTCACTTCAAAATGAAGGGCCGCCTCAACAAGATCGTCAAAAGGCAACTTGAGTTGCAACATCAAAGATTTCTCTAAATACTTCTTAAGGCCGAAAACAAATTTAAGATTCTTTCCAAAAGAAGTGCTACTATGCTCGAGACCTTACTTAGATAAGGCCTTGAAATATGAATCATGCTCAGATACAATCAACTTCCCTTGCCTCAATTTAAGGAAACGTCGAGCTAGGATTTCCTTCTCAAACTCAAGCACAAACTTGAGCCCGAAACGCTCACTAAACTATTTCCACTAAAAGGTGGACTCATCAATCTCTATCATAAGGAGCGCGTACCAATTCAGATCATGTTATTGCAACATGATTGATGCTGCAAGAACATGGTGGTGGTTGGATGTCTCCATGCGAGAAAAGTTAAACTCACATGTACGAAGCCACGCCTAAATCTCTAATACATATTTTGTTCCTTTGAAAGGCTTGCCTTAAAGGTGGTTGAAATTACTATATATTCGCATAAATATGGACTTATGCAGAGGATAAGAACGTGTTGGAGATGGAGGATGAGTGCTCCGGATAAAGTCTAAAATTTGATCAGTAGACATATAAACATCCTCTACATGAGGGCCACTGGTCTACACAACACCAGAGATGTTTCTGCTATCCTTTTCAGCCATTAGCTGAAATATTAAAATAAGATAAGGATTATTCACAAAGGCAAGTTATAATTAGTCTAAATTCAGTATGGAATACTATGAATTTAAAATTGTATTCCTAGTATTCTCACTTAAATATAACCCAAAATGGACATGAGAAGGTTAAGTACACGATTAGGAACAACTTCAATTAGGGATAGTGTTAACACTCATAATATACTTCGATGTATTGGAGTATGCATACTGTCATGTATTTATCAATTTTTTTGAATTTAACTATGATACCAAGATATGACGCCCCACCCTGAGATCCACACTAACAAAGAGTATTACAATGTAATATTGACTGTTAGTGCAAAGAACAAGCCTGGTTAAGAGCGACCATCTGTAGGTATTATATTAAACAAGTACCAAGTACGTTGACTAAATGCTCTTTTTTTCTCAAGTGGACTGGGATACTTAATTCTTACCTAATACATACTATGGTGACTAACAGATTGATTTTGAAATAAGACACTCTAATAATAAATGTCACTGAACAACAACCATAGTCGCATATACAGATACATCAAATACAATACATAGTGACATGCATAAGTGATTATATAAACTACAATATATACAACATCATGTTCCACTTAAGAATATGTAGATATATTAGAGTACACTAAATAAACAACTAGATGATTATTCCAAAATATGACTAGCCGTCTAAAATGATAATGGATAGTCCATAGAAGAAGTGAGCTAAGCAAGAACCAGTGGTAATCCAACCTGCAACTCGGTCTGACTCGAGTACATAAAATACACGGGTCAGACTAACTTAAATAAGGTGATTATTATATGATAAGTAAGATACGATATCACATGAGGGAATAATTCCTTTACCAATAAAGAAATAATACAGGCTCGAGTTTTCACATAGTACATGTGATAAAATCACTAAATCCTCTCATAAATTACTCATGTAAGGCAAATACACTGACATTGATGTTTTCATCAATAGAAATTTCTTGGGAAATAAGACTATGATTTATAAGATTTTAAAATCATATAAAACACAGAATGGAAACCACATAAATTAGCAAATTGGATTAAGAGTTCAAAACTTAGAAATGTAACCACCATATATATATTTATATATCCACATATAGCTCCAGGATATACATATATATATATATATGACAATCATCTCAAAATGGTGAAAATATTTAGAAATCATGGATTCGAGAAAATTAAAAATAATAAAATCTAGAAATTGTCACATAATGGGTCCATGTCAAAGATGGCAAGCTGAAGAAACAACGCATGTGTAACACCCCGCATTTTTAACTAAATAAAATAAATTTTGTAGAGCTTCTAGAATTTGGTCATGGGATTAGCGTCAATGCATCCGTGGTGATTTTCTAGTAGATTTAGACCTATGCATTGCAGAAAATGGATTTAAAATGAAAGAGATACATTTAAATGAAATATTACAATTAACATGGGTAAGAGGTATAGGAAAAGAACAACGACCATCATTGTTTTTAGCCTTGTTAACAAAAGCCAACGTAGTCCAGTTGGTAAGAACATATGGCTTCCAAGAGAGTGGCGCATGTTCAATTCCTGCGGGCTCCATATTTTTTATTTAGAGAAATAACTAAAATAATACATGTTCTAAAGGGAAAGTACGTATAAACGCACATATAAGTAAAATTATACATATAAGGAAGTATAATAAAATATGTATACATGCATATGTAAATATATGCATATATATATATATATATATGTGCAAATATATATATATATATACACACACACAGAAGAGAAATTCAAAATAAACCTGCAATCAAGGAAAATATGTAAGAAATAAATGACGGCATATTTGAAAATGAATAAAAGTTGCGCGTATATATACACATGTAAAATGGGCATTGGAAGTCTTGTATACATATAAGGGGTTTATATGTAAATATAATATTCAAAATATTCCATAAATTCAAAATATTCCAGAAATTCAAACTGAAGACAATGCACACCTGGACCCATATGGGTAGACCTAAGCCGTGTCTGGGTCGACCTTAGGGTCGACCCGGGGGTAGGTGGGTCGGCCCACCCCTGATCCAGGAAGGTTCATTCGGAGAATCTGGACTGTTTTTCAAACCACATATGTAGCTGACTTAGCGCTGAGTGTACAAGATCATATCCACTTTCTTGAACATTTATAAATAGGCTATCAGAGCTTAGCCTAAGTCTCATATTTTCTAAGAGGCTGTCTAGACTTTGTCATTCTTCTTCCTCCTCAAATCTCTTCTGAAAATAGAATAATTATTCTTAAAAATTATGATTTAAGATATGGAGGAAAAGAATGTATATTTATAAATGAATGTTCAGAATTCTAAGCGAAGTGAAGTAAATTCCTAGATCTGGTTAATTTAGATTTCTCTCCTTTTTTCCCCTTTTCGTTTAGTCTGAGAATTGTGAATCCATGGTTATTTAGATTCTAGATCCAGTTAGGAGAGTCATGGAATGCTAGGTCTGGACCAGATTCATGAATTGGAAAGCTATTAGGTGAGTGGATTTAAGTTATACCTTTTTGATAATGGTATATCTACCATTTGGCACTCTCCGTTAATGTGTATAATAAATCTACTAAAATGATTAATCTGCTGAAATGTTTAACCTGCTGAAATGTTTAATCCGCCGAAATGATTAATCTGCTGAAATTTTTAACCTGGTTAAATCTGTTGAAGTAAGTACTGTTGTAACTAAAAATGAATTGTATCCTTCGTATAAATGATGGAACTTCTGTAGTACTGTAATCTTGAACCTGAACAGAGAACCTTTATGCTATATAAAACCTATTTCCATAAATCACTAGTCTGAATTTGGAATTTCCGTGAATGTTGTAATTATGAAGTTTACAATGAACATGGATATTTGTTTAAGAATATTACTATGCCAAAAGATTATAAATAAGAATTACATTAAAATTTGGAAGAATGAATATGCCTAAATTTGCAGTAAATAGAAAATTGTAACCACACTTAGACACGAGGTTAAATTCAACTTGTGGTAGTAGTCTGCCTGGAACCTCCCGGCAAATCCAGCATCCACAAATGGTTAATTTAATGTGAGGGGTCTAGTGCGTAAACATACATATAACGGTGCTAAGACATGAGGTTAAGTTCAACTTGTGGTAGAAGTCTGCCCGGAACCGCCCGGTAAATCCAGCATCCACAAGTGGTCGGCTTAATATGAGAGGTTTGGCACATAAACATATATATGAATATATGTATATGAGAGAATAGAAATAAATGACATTAATTGTATTTAATGGAAATGAATGAATGTTACAACAATATAAATATTAAAATGAATGAGGAATGATAATAACCTATTAAGAATAAACCTGAAAGTGGAAAAGGAAAGATAATAGACAGGCTTGTCCTACAGACAAGTGGAAATTATAACTTAGGTTATAATAAATGATAGAGAAAATGAGATAACTTATGTTATGAGATAAGTTGTAATTAATTATAAATTAAGCATTCTGTAAATATGGAAATCTGAAATGTGTAGTTTGTAATAAGAAGAGAAAAGAAGGGAAAACTTATGAAATGCAATAAGTTGTACTTAATTATACATTAAGAAATTTGTAAACTTGAGAATTTGAATCCTGTTGATAAGAAGAACATGTTATCTGAAAACCTGAGAATCTAAAATCTACTAATAAGAATAACATGTTAAAGGCATATTAATGAACTTAAATGGGGTAAGTCATATAACTGAAATTAATAAGCAAGAAGAACTTGGTAACCTAAATAAGAAGTTAATATGATTTGAAATAACCAAGTTAACTGGAAATCTAATGAGGTGGAGCAAGCCCGTAATTAAACGTTTGGACATAGGGCCTAATAGCACGTTAACCTGAGGCGCTTGGACCAGTCTGTATGTCTAAAAGTGAAGAACCCAACGGAGTAGATCATCGTGGTGTCTTGAGACACAACAGGAGCGCACAGTCCATCTGATTATTTTGCTTGTTCTGCCTGTTTTTCTACTGATATTCTACTGGCTTCGAAAGGATTGGAAGGGGAAGCATGCGACATCCTGGGACGTGGAGAGTACTCCTGGTAGTCCTCTATACGGTGGCAGCATTTAGGCTGTGCTCGCAGAGGTCAAGTCTACGCATTACTACCCGGTGAATATACCTTGATTGCCACGATAGTGGGTAGTCAGAAGGCCATAGGGTGGCATAGGTGATTCGACGAATCTGTTGCTTTGTGACTAGGCGGGTTGCGACCATCTCATATGTTTGCCTTAGGCATGTCTAACCATCTGATTGATAGTAATCGTCGGGTACCGGTCATCGACACTTCGCTTGATGCGGAAAGGCGGAGAGCCAAACCAAAGGGTCATTGACCTTTTACTATCCAGGCTTTGATTGCAGGACACGCCAATTTGGATGTAGATTGTTTGTTAAGGGCATGTCACTAGCTCTCATATCTGTTGGCATTTCACTAGTTGAGGGAGGGGTCGGGTGGGACCATAGCCACCGTGAAAATGTAGAACATAGCATTTGTGCATACAGATATCTGAAAAGGTTCCCTACCGAGTTCCATGTATCTGATATACCCCTGTTATGGAACTTGGTGCACAGTAGATAATATGTGCGGATACATGCATACCGTTTCCAGATGGTGTATCATCGAGGTTGAGGCATCAAGTACGATTAAAGATATGTACGTGAGAAAGTCTAGATACATGCATGTCTGCTCCGGGTGGTGTATCGTGGACTCCAGGGCATAACTCTGTGATGAAATCTGATTCGATCGACTGGTTCGAAGGTGGCAGTCCATACGCTTACGTAACATGGAGATGGTGGTTCTATGCGGAACGTAGCATTATTATATAGAGATTTTTATGTCATTCCGGCATAGGATGAGGCACTGTGTATATTTCTGTGGCGTTACGGCGAGACCGTGCGAGTGGGGTACCATGGGTGTACCTTAAAATTAGGGGTAGTTATATGTATATTATATTAGGTTAATCTACTAGGGAGTAGATGGGTACGACATGTGTATAAGCCTTGAGTGCTACTAACACAAGTAGCCTAATAAATGAGAAAGTGTAATTGAATGGTATATGTAGGGTTATCTAGAATGTGTAGTTTAAATCCAGCCAAAAGAACTTGTGTTCTTAACCCCTCCTCATAACATACTAGTAGGTTAGATTTGTGGCAGAGATATAATAGCTTTGGATATTGATTAAGCAGTATTATTATCTAGTTAAGGCTATATTTGATTATTTTATATTTTATTCCATTCCATTGTGAGATGTTTTCTGAGCTCTGACATGTTTATTATCTTTGTCTTTTCTGCAGGATACCAGACAAATCAACACGAGTTTCGATAGATTAGAATTTAAAAAAAAAATCGGTTTGTCGGAATTCCGGTTGTTACATTTGGTATCAGAGCCTAGGTTTAGGATTCCTGTATAGATAGTGAGTGAATGTATTTGTATTTTTAAAATATGAAAATACTATATATATATACACACACACACCTAGATCCATATAGGAACCCACTAAATAGAAAGAGAAGAAGAATATGGTAAGAGTTGGGATATATGTTTTGTACACTAAAGGAGTGAACTTGGAAACCTGAGACCCTTTAGTAATTTAGGTAGGAAGTGTAAAATATGCTTTGTAATAGAGAAAGATGGATCCTGTATGTTAGTATCTGAAATGTTAGTATTTCAGATTAGTGGGTTCGGTAGTAAAACCTTATAAACTGGAAAAGGGTTAAAAAAAAAGAGGAAAATAAAGTTGAAACACTTTAAACTTTTGGAAGGAAAATAAAATGAGGAAGCCAAACCACGTTATAAAAAAAATCATGGAGTAGGCAAGAATTAGGGACTAGGGAAGACGGGAAAAGTTTTTGAGGCTATGGAGTAGATAGCGAGAGTTATCTTGGAATAATGGTAGTTCCCGTTGAATGCGTAAGCATTGAAAAGTCTAGGGTATTGCTTGGAAATGACTGTTAATACACAACCAGGACTAGTGGTGACCACTAGATAGTGAAGGGCAAGTAAGTGTGTAGATCTTCCTGTCAGGGGTAAAACCTGTTATTACATTTCTGTTGGGATCGTTCTGTAATTTTGTTCCTGTTGGTAGTTAAGGTAACACCTAAACCTATCATTGATCCCGTGGTTTGAACTTTTCTGTCTGAGGGATAAATCATTAGAAAAACTAGTTCAAGAATCAATAGAATCAACTCAGAAATCACTTGATCAATCAGTAAAATAGTATAAAATGCCCAGGGAAACACGTGTAGGAATTGTTGTATATGGATCCTCCCCCGCCCCTGATAGGTCAACCTGGGGGTTGACCTTGATAGACTCCGGTTCAACTAGAGTCGACCCATTGAGTGGCTCGGTCGATCTCTTGGTCCTGAATTACTACAAGGCATATTTTAGCTCCGATTCCAACTTTTTGACAAGTTTTGAACAATTTATTAAACTCGGAATGGCCTGAAATTTGACATGCACAAAGTATAACAGCATTAACCGAAAAAGATTTTACAAGATTCTGGCATGAAACATAGAAGTTACACGACCACAAACATTGACTCAGGACACCGATTTGCTATAATTCAGAAAATTGAGAAACTAGTTATAGTAAACTATGAATTCATAGAGATTTTCATAGATTCATCACATACAGTGCTTGAACAAGATAGAAAGTGTGAGATGAACTCACCAATTTTTTTCTTAAGCGGAGATTTTATAGAAAATTTTTGAAGTTCGCAGCCTCTTGAGAAGCTTCAAACACCATAAATTTAACTTATATAACAGGTAAGAAGAAATAACAACACAGTGAATGTTTCTTCATAAATTTGAGATAAACATGGATTATATCTCAGGTTTTGTAATGATTACCTGTAGGATTTAGCATATACAAGCTATTTTTTACTTTGATTTGTATTTTGGAGTTAGAATTTGAGTTTGGAGGAGAAACTGTGATTTTTCTTTTATTGTAAACTAAGAAAGGAAAAGAAAGAATGTCTCAAAAAACAAAATTGAACATACTGGACTTAGTTTCCAGACCTTTCCTTTGCTAATACATGGGTTTGGCCTTAATTATGGTCCATTAGGGCTTAATGGTGATTATTTTTGGGCTAGAGACACTTTAATTACTTTGTCTTAAGCCATTTTTATGCTTTATTACCTTGTTTTAACCTAAAACTTACAATTTGAGCATTGTACAACTTTATTAAAAATGTTTAACCTAGTTTAAATTCTTTTTAAACAAATTGACACTAGTTTTTATCATGTTGACACAAAAATTTAGTTCTTGAAATAAATTGTTTATTGTACACTTTTCTTGAACAAAATTTACAACTTTAAATTTAAAATTATTCAACCTTCATTATTTTAACGCAATTAAGTGCACGATTATATTAAAACTATTTTATCCTTCAAATATTGACTTTTCAACCAATGTTTACATTTTACATTTTATTCTCAACTCAAACACATTTAAAACACAAAATATTACACTAAAAATCATTGCATACATACATATACATACATACATACATACATACATGTATATATATATATATATTGATTGCAATGTAGCACATAAAAATTTTATAAACTCATATTTTATCAAAATTTCATATTATATAGTTCTTTCAACCTTATTTTCCGTTTTTAAATTTATTTACTTCGATTTAACCACAATTCTCATATATATTTTCCTTATTGATTATTTCCTTCAATTTGACCATAAATTGAATATATTTTCCCAAAATTCATTATTTAATCATCTTATTGGTTAAATAAATCATTTTCTCCAAATTTTCGTAAGTTAACTCAAAAACCCAAAGTTGAACTCCACTTAGATAATTATTTAAATTATCTTCCCCCAACAATATTTAATTTCTTAATTAATAAATTATAATCCATATTATAATCTATTATTATTATAGGTAATCACAAATCCAGGTTTGTTACGCATGCACTTACGTATATAATTATTATCTGATAGTGCACTTCGAACGTCAATAAATTTTCCGTACGAGGTCCATTTAGAGTGTAATATATATGTAAATTAATCAGAAAATTGCCATGAATGCAATGGTATAAGTTTCTAGGCTAAATCCCGAAAATTCCAAAAATAAATACATTTTTTGTTCATAATTAAATTATATTAATTATTTATTCTGAAAAATGTGGGGTGTGTTTCAATTGTACTTGTACAGGTCATACGACTTAGAGAATAGTAGATAATACTTGATGATTTGTAAATAATAGTCATTGGATCGCAATCTTTACCAATCAAGTAGAAAATCATTCCTCTTTGTTATAATTATTTACAACTTTGTAAATCTCTTTTGAGTTTTAAAGTACATAGTAGTTCATTCTTAAAAACATGTATTTTTTCAATTTTTTTAGTAAAACTAGCTGGTTTTATAATGGTCGTGCCATTTTATTAAGGAAATAATGAAATGGGTAGAACAACTAGATTGAGTTTATAGTATCTAAACCACTTAATAATTCAAGGTACAGGACGTAAGGCTAAAGTTTTTCAATAACTTGCATTTATGTTTTAGCATACTTGCAAAAAATATTGCAAAGATTAGAAGTTTTTTTGGTAAGACAAGTCGTTTTTATAGTGAGTGTAGCACTTTATTATTGAAAAGAAGGGGAAACATGTACTCTGCACATGCACTGGGTAACTAATCTGGTTTGAAGTGTTCAGTCACTATCAAAACAAAAAAAAATAGAAAAGATATCAATACACGCGGTGAACAATAAAGTCAAACTAGGTTAAGCACTCCGGATCATGGACATCATTCTCAAAAAAGATCCCAACAAAAGGTGTCTTGTTCCGCTCATAGGTCCAGAAATGTAAAGCTAAATCTTCCACGTAGTAAGAAGCCGACGGGCAAAATATATATAAGGTTCCTATCCCAGGAAGAATCCTGCAAGAGATCCGTGTTATCATCCCCAATTTCACCCTCATCCCACAATTTCAATGCATTACCAATAGGACGATAGAATAGATATCGTTGATCTCCCGTTTTCTCAATAAATTTATAGAAATAATGCTCAGTATCATAGCGCATACCTGATGGGGCATGCACCCAAGCTCTTTTGCTCTCATTCCAAGAAACATCAGGATCAAGAGGCACTTCAGGTAAAGTAGTAACAGGAGGTTCTTCCCCAACACGGACTTCCTTCCTATCAACAGGGATGTCAATGTTCACTATTTACATGTAGTGCAAATATCAGGTTTCCATCTATACTTAACATTCACAAAATATTCACGATTGTCAATGAAAACTTTGATTTTAGATGGTAATGGCTTATTCGGTGCAATTTCAATTAGGGCCCTAACATAAACCAAATTTTTCCTAGCTACAGTTGCATCAAAACACTTGAGCTTACCAATGTGACAAGCAAGCCAAATCATACCTATAAAGGTTGAAGAACAGAGAGAATATGGGTGAATTGCATCCAGAGTGGAATCGAAAGAACCTGCTCATGAACTCTATCAATCGAAGTGCTCCAGATAGCCACAATAAACGACCCACCGTCAATAACAGAAGAAGCAGCTTCCAGGACGAGTAACCTTTCTTCCGCTGAGGAAAACTTGAAGTAATAAAGACCGTCAACAATTGCCATTCTCAAGTGAGCACGGATTTGTCAGGAGTTCTGACATGCAGTGTAAATGTTAGCAGCAGGGGGTTTCGAATCAAGAAATAAGCCTACAAGATGATCGTTCCAAATTTAGCTGCTTCATCATGGATATCTGAATGGTGGGATCGAGCCATGTTCAGCATTCGGGACATCAAAATTCACCGGCGTATAATCCCCTACTACATGAGGAATCATTGGAGGATTGGGTTCAATACAGGTGCAGGGCTAGCTGATTTTGAAAGCTCATTGGATGGGGAATTTTGTCGAACAGGAGATGGATGCTGAAAATCGTCACAAGGCACAGTGCGCAGGGAAAGGTAATCAGACAAACTAGCATCCCCAATCAAACCAGGCGAATCGAAATTTGTAACATTACCCATATCACTAACATTTATCACCAAATTCAAACCTGTAGACATTGACTCAGAAGCCGTTTTCGTACCCAAAAGAACTGGCTCAGAGGCCGAACTTAACCTAGGAACATTAGCGCAACACGACTCCAAATCAACAGGTAAAGGCCAGTCAGGCAGAGAGCGAGCAAGCATTGTAGAAATTGGTGACTTACCCACATTCGGTGAAGGATATAAACGTCCCTTAGCAGATAGGTTAGCAATTAAAGCATTAAGAGGATGAGATTCTGGTAAAGAATACACTGGTCTCGAAGGGGGAGCAAAGGATTCTGGGTCGACATCAGTATCAGGCATAGATTGGAGCGATTGAGCATTAAAAGCGGATCGAGTCGTTATTGAAGATAGAGAATGAGACTTGGGCTTTTTTTTCTTGGCCATGAGGTGGGAGGAAGAAGAGTGTTGGGGTAGGAAGAGGATTAAGAAGCGGTGACGCAAGAGGAAGGAATCGCCCCGTGCTGTAGGGTTTCTGCCATTACGGGAATCAACTCTTGTATTATGTCGGGACCTATTATCATTGTTAATATTTCTTCCAGTAAGAAGTTTGATGTGATTAGAAGTTTATTCACTTCAAATATTCATAGAAATAATTGTTGTTATGATGGTAGAAATATATTGTCTTAGAGCATTCCCAGCAGTGTAAGGGGGAGGCGAAATGGGGGGGAAATGGGTGTGGACGCTGTCCAGCAGTTGCGCGAGGAGGGTTTGGAGCAATTCCAAATGGCGACGCTCACCATTTCAGAAATTAGAGCGGCGAGACCTAAACGGTTTCATGAAAACCGAATAAGCCCTAAACGGTTTTCATAAAACCGTTTTAGCTCTAAACGGTTTTTTGAAAACCGTTTAGTTTCTTTTCGGATTTCATTAAACCCTTTGGGTTTTATACGGTTATATGAGAACCGATTTTTTTTTAGATAATCCAGTTTTTGATGTTTTAATTTAATATGTCTGAATTAATTTGTAAATTTATCTAATTTTAAGTTTTCAAGTTAATTTAAAACATGGATTTTAATATAAATTACTTAAACTAGTTAATTTTTTTTATAACCCACACAACATTACATCCAACATAGAAAACTAAAACTGGGATACAACAAGCCAGAAATAGCAACATAGAAATAACAACATTACAGCCAACTTAGAAAACTAAACCTAGGATACAACATGCTCGAAATAGCAACATAGATCGTGTCTACATCTCAGAACTTCCTTCTTCTTCCTGATATCGTTTCTGTTGAGTCCTCAATATACGATCTTTTTTTGCTATAGCATAATGAAGAGCCTGTATAGTCAAATGAGATATATCTCTTGATAGATAATCCTCCTCTTCCTTCTCCTTCAAACGCCTTTCACATTTTTCTTTATAAGCAGTTCTTTGTATGAGAGCGGTAGTTCTAGCGGCATCTTGCTCCAGTTGCATCTCCATGATCTGCAGCTTCTTCTCTTTACGCTTTTCACAGTCTTCGGTGTTGGAGACGGATGGAAGTGATATATCACTTAACAACGAAGTTAGTTTATCACTAAACGTTGCCAAATCTTTTGTTTCCTTATTTCTCAGTAGTGCTCTCTTGCTTGATTTTATTCCTTCTGGCCTTGTTTCAACCCCACTATACATCATTCCCGAATTAGGAGTCACATGTGTACTGTTATTTCCATCATCGTCTGTAGCTATAGGACGATCAGCTGTATTTCTCGGGGATGAATCCACCGAAAGTCTAGAAGCTACATTTCTTAAGTTAGATTCTTCAGTGTCTACAAGATATACATCATCTGGTTCACATATATTGGCCCAACGTGGACAAAAAGAAAGAATTTCCAATGCTTCATGAGCAATGAATTCAGTTTTACAGGTGTCACGATAGATGCTATCATAATCGCCCTTCAAATCTCTGAAAGTTTGACCGCTTCTAAGCGAATCTCCCCTTAGTGATTTTATCCCTTTGTACTTGGTACACATGGCATTCAAATTATACCATGCAGCCTTCGTGCTCTCAATTGATCTTCGTGTGACGCATTCAGGATCTCCATTGTACAAATCATTAACCCTCTGATAGAAAAACTTACCACCAGAACGACCATCAGCAACGACAGATGCGCTTACCCATGCATTAGCTAGCACTTTATAGTCAGCTGCTCTCCATATTTTACCAGTAGCTATTGTTTTTTTCCTTGCTACTTTGAACGGGAGTTTCTTTTGTTTTTCGCTTGGTATATGACCGTTTAGCCTTGGTTTGTCCTTTGTCAGGTACCGGGGTCGGAGCAACCATCTCTTGGTGTACGTTTTGATTATGAAGTTGGCCATACATGTTACCGTACTGCTGAGTGAAGTTTATTTGGTGGAGAAATTGACTTTGTTCTGGAGTTAGGAAAGGGGATGGAATCATTGACGGGCCTTCTGCTTGAGATAATAAACAAGTAAAATTACCAATGTTATCATTGGTATAGGTAGAGAAATTGTTGTTGTTGGGATCAGACATTGTTGTTTGCTTAGAATTGGAATTGTTTGTGAGTATGAGGAAAACTACCGTACCCCCGTATTTATGAAGAAAAAGAATGGAAGTTGGCTTGATAATTACAATAAGCCATTCAATGTTCTGCAATGTGTTTTCCAATCAACTGTAGAAAACAGGGTAAGTTTAATTGCTCTGGCCATGTCATGTTGTTTAATCAAATCAACTTTAATGATTCCCTTGAATGGTGTGATGCTTTACTTTGCTTTACTTTACTTTACTTCACTTTACTTTGCTTTGCTTTGCCTATATTAAACGTTTGAATTGTAGTTTAACTACACACTTCGAAATGGCAAACGAAAATTGGACTGCTTCAGACTACGTTGTTTTGATAAAGGCATACATTGGAGCAGACGTACTACATATGGAAGAAGAGGTAGATCAAGATTTCTGGGCAACCCTCAATGATTTTTACAACAATCATATTAGTTGTAGAATATAGAGGCCTAACTTAGAAACCAAAAGCGTTTCTTCTTATTTAGTACCGACTGTATGAATTACCGCAAAGTAATTGTTGAGATAAAAAAGGATGGCGTCTTTCAGGAGAAACGGTCGACGTACGACTCACTATATCTTTTCAAGTACCGTTCAAACTTCGTTGGCCACGAAGCGTATGGGTTATGGTACAATCATATTATACAATTTGAGTAGTATATCGTTATATTATGTGTCGTATTCAATATGTATCGTTTGGTTTATGTAGTTGGAAAGTGAGGATGTATCTGTAGACTTCAATTTCAATTCATAACTATATTATGTGTGTTATTCAACTGAAATGACTAGTCTATGGACACTACAAGGCATGCTACATGAACATTAAAAGTCGTGCACCACTAACATTAAAAGGCATTTAAGGAGTTAAGGAGTTACGTACAGTTTGGGTCGTGCTCTTTTGAATTGCGAAAATAAAGAGTTAAGGCGTTTAAGGAGTTAAGGAATTACGTACAGTTTGGGTCGTCCTCTTTTGAATTGCGAAAATAAAGAGTTAAGGCGTTTAAGGAGTTACGTACAGTTTGGGTCGTCCTCTTTTGGATTGTGAAAATAAAGAGTGAAGGTGTTTAAGGAGTTAAGGAGTTACGTACAGTTTGGGTCGTCCTCTTTTGAATTGTGAAAATAAAGAGTGAAGGCGTTTAAGGAGTTAAGGAGTTACGAACAATTTGGGTCGTCCTCTTTTGAATTGCGAAAATAAAGAGTTAAGGCGTTTAAGGAGTTACGTACAGTTTGGGTCGTCCCCATCAAACGTTACAATAGTTACTCTATAAAATAGAAATGCGATATATTTAAAGTACATAAAATAGTACAATAATTGGATACTACAACGTTACAATAGCTCAACAACCGCATAGACTATATCTAAGCAGTACCTTTCGTATGCCATAAATGCTCAACCAGGTCGTCGGGCAGTACCTCCTTTATGATCCCGCATCTTCCGTTTGTCTACACGAACGTACACGTTGCCTCCTCGGGTACTCCTAGATGATCCTTCCGTTAGGAAATGTTGGTTAATCCTTAATTGTTGCACGACAACAACTTGCATCATAATCTGTAAAGTATCGCTATCGGTTATCCGAAGAAAACTGAAGAAATTTTGTATGCCCCAACAAATCTTTGCCTTCGTCGGAGTCGGAATCAGAATCAGTATCATCCAGACCATTCTGGCTATGGTATATTTAATCTTCGATTTGCGCATCTGATTCGTATACATTATCATCCGGAACATTCTGGCTATGAGACATTTTTGTGTTGTGAAGCTAAATGTGCACACCAGAAGTGGTTTTATAGCTTCTTCAATCCGCAGTTGCAACAGCTATATAAAGAATAATGTATTAAAATATACTCGTTAACGGCTATAAATTCAAATAGCATTATAATATTCTACAACGGCTATAAATTTGAACTGTATTTTACTATTCAGCAACGGTTATTTGTTAAAACTATATTTTAATATTCGGCTCAGGCGTTATTTAGACATATTTTATTCTAATATTTCAAAACGACTATATATATATATATATATTATATTATAATTTTTATTGAATTTATATTTAATTTGTATACCCGTTAAGTATATTTTGGCCTTTCGACCATTTTTCAAAAGATTTTTTT
This sequence comes from Allium sativum, assembly GCA_030737875.1. Classification (NCBI taxonomy): domain Eukaryota; kingdom Viridiplantae; phylum Streptophyta; class Magnoliopsida; order Asparagales; family Amaryllidaceae; genus Allium; species Allium sativum. The sequence continues at coordinate 199,589,664 of CM060911.1, forward strand.
AAAAAAGTTAAAAACAGTTTTCTTAAAACCCTTTTGGTTAAACGGTTTTCTGAAAACCGTTTAACCCATAAACGATTTTCAGAAAACCGTTTACGGTTAAATTTTTAAATATAAAAAAAACGAGCGTCCCCCCACCGACTGGTGGATGAGTGAGGGGATTTCACGCTCTTAATGGGGAATCAACGCTCGTTTCAACGCGCTTTGCTGGGAATGCTCTTAGTCGTTAGACATTTTGACTTAAGCGCAATAAATCGCATGTTGAAATGTGTAACATGATTCAGACATATATTAACATGTAGTATGTTGTATAATATATAGACATGTTGTTGTATATAAAAACCTAATTTGGAGGAAAAAAAGAGCTCGGTTTTATTTTCTTAAAAAAAAATCAAAATTAAAAATAGAAATGAGTAATTTATGAAATGTTTTTCATGCAAAGAGCTTTAAGATAAGGGACGGATTAAAACAAATAATCCTCCCATTATGATGAACTGACTACATATATCTTCGTATCATTTGCTGCATCCAACCAATACTAAAATAAACATTTAATTAATTGTTATAGCCTAGGTCCATTGCACTGCATTTATACGCCACCCAATCATATCATTAACCTTGGACAACGAACATCCGCTAGCTACAAAAATTTATGACAATAATTGAACAGTCCTTACCTGTGTAAGAGGTCCAATAATAAAAATGTCCCACGAGAATAGATACAAGAGGTGAAAATCCACCATCATCGGGGAACCGAGGGTCGCCTTTACATGCAAAAGTATATATGCCTAATATTCTTCTCTCTTACAAAAACATACATCGTCTGGTGATCTTTCCATACAACATAAATGAGCACCTAACCTTTACAACAAACATTCATTTTTCTCACGATATTTTTTTAACCCCCATCCACCTCATAAATATAATTAAACATCCCTTCTTGTATATATATATATATATGTTGTGTATAAATGCACAATATTCATCTCACGTCGTAAAAGGGTAAGCATAAGCTGATCACATGGCATCTGCTGTCTCTTCGGCCATCTGCTCCATCATCGTCTGCTTCTTCATAGTAAGCGGTGCGGGCCGTTCGATCCCTGCGGGAAACAAAAGCGATGACAAGTTAGAAAAGGATTGCTTGGGCGGAATAGGCGTGAGCATGGGATCGGTGCATGGTGCAGGCTTCGTGTTCGGCGTAGGCACAGGCGGAGGAAATGGCAATGGAGGTGCCGAAGGATCTGATGGAAATGGTGGTGGTATAGGGGATTTTGATCATAGCGGACCAGCGGCGTCCAACGGTCGGTATATTCCTGGAAACGACGACACTTTTGTCCCTAACAGTGGCTATGAAGTTCCCAATCCTTCTTATGCTGGCTCTGCTGGCACCTCTCCCTGAAACTTAATTTTCATTTGATGTAAAAGCAATGTGGAATTTGCTAGCTTGTGTTGCTCTGTTTGTACGAGTTATTATTATATTAGAAAGAGTGTAACTGATTCCAGGGAACTTGAATGTCAGATGCTGCATATGTTCACTTTACACATGCACACACACAGCGGACGCATATTTTTTAACCCATTTTTTCTTGAATTGTTTTTCCAACTTTGGGCCGATGTGTAAAACTAATGCAAAACCTAGGGATGAAAAATGGTAAAGACAACATTGAATTATGCTTTGTTACATATTTGAATACGAATGGTACAAACAGTAAGAGATCATCCTTGATTCAGTAAACAAGGTGATTGTGCATATTGATACCAATAACACGTATATAAACGGAATCAGCTATTGGAATACAAAATTAAACACATAATTAAAAGAAATAAAATATGAACTGTATGATTTACTTGTTTTTATGTCGAAAGTGAAATTTCTGAAAAGATCTAGTGATTGAGATTGTTTACGTGTAGATTTATGTCTAAATAGACTTTTCTCATATAAATGGGCACACATCCCAAGGTTGCCAAGAAAAAAAAAACAAAAGTAGCAAAAAAAAAAAAAAAAAAAACCTTACTAAGTTAAAGAAGGAAGCACTCACTTGATTGTCGAGAGTGTCTTGCAGTTGCAATGTCCTAAAACATAAATTCGTCCCTAAACCATTGATGCAGTCCAACCGTACAGACGTCCGTTTGCAAGATAGAACTCCCTGTCCAAGGCGATGCAGGGATGGCTTGCATGTATCCGAACGTCATTCTGCATCTCTCTGATTTATTTTTAAAATAGCACGAGAGGAGGAAAAAGCGATGAATTAATGATGAAATGCTGTATGCATTGCAGGCCCTTGTTTATAGTTGTTGAAGGGGCATGTTAGTTGACCTAGAAAGAAACAATCACTCGTGTTAAGTTCCTAATGAATAGGGATAGCAATGGGGCGGGTCTAGGGTCTAAACCCGCTTGACCCGCCCCTATTTTGATCTATTTAGACATGCTTCATAGGGTCTTCAGAGCGGATAGACCCACGACCTGCATTTAGAGGTTCGGGTCTAGGGTCGGGTCTGGAGCACGACTAACCCGCTCCAACCCGACCCGCATGATTGAAACGTCAGTAAAGCACTTGTAACTATAATGATTACTTGTTAATTTTCTTGGATATACATGGTTATAACTTGAATATTATATTCTTTCAATCAACAAACTATAAATTTTTCATAGTATTAAGTTGCATCAATGATAATCATACAATAACAAATGCATACATTTTGAACTATTATCTTACAACTCATTTTATTCTATTCTCTTATCATTGTGAACACATTATAATATGTATATAATCTATTATTTATTAATAAAAAATATAAATATATAAATTTTTGTACATTAAAACAGAATAATATCAGGTCGTGGGGCGGGTCTGGACCCGTACGGGTTTCGGGTACGAGGCGAAACTCCAGGCCCGCAACAATGAGCAGACACCTCTTGTCAAAACTGCAACTTTGAAAACAGCTACTGATTGTTTTTGCGCAGCAGGTCCAACCTATAGACAACAACCATTTTAATCATGAGACACCAAGAACACCAAGGCCTAAGGCCATACTTTTTACATTTAATATTTAATATAAATGTCCCCATCTCCTCATCCTTTTACATGTATTTTGTTTTATACCGTATTTTATGTCTTTGTGCATTTGAAATAACAGGGATTGTGATAGAAGTTTCCAGTTGATGTCGACGGATCACCGAATAATTTCCGATGGCTTCCGTTGGCTGTAGGCGAATCGTCTAATAATTTCCAACAGTTAATTGGTTCTATGGCATTTGTGTAAATAAAACATTATGGTCGTTAGAATTCGTCAAAATTCTATGCAAATATATTTAATTTGCATCATTTGTTAAGTGCAGACATATTTATTTTTAACAAAATTCATGTATATATATGTAATTATTATAATGCAATATATATTATCTATATTGCATGTTTATGAATCACAACATCTAACCGGCAATATCAACAAAGATTCATTGGTTGGTTTTCGAAGTACGTTTATGATCCAATAAATTGTGTGGTCAACGAAGTATTGAAACATTTAACTATAAGATCAAAAAGAAAAATCAAGACTTATCGAATATTTTTCATCAATGGACATAAATTTAACATCAAAGAATATGGTGACAATAAATTAACTAACAATACCCCACTATTCTTGTAGCGGTATGTCTATAGATATTTTAACATAAAATTTCAATGATGTAGGACTTAATTCTCACTATTTTCAACAATACCCCACAATTTTATTCATATCCTAACATACTTCACATTTGAATAGAAAATACGTTCCTTCAATCGATAGAGTGCAAAACTGGATACACATCTTGGGAGGCGTCATCCGAACTTGAACCCTCCAAAGGTACGAATTTATTGGATTTACTTTGCAGAGTATGATATATTCTAAACTATTTGCTTTTATAGTAATACAAGACGATAAGTGCCAAGCATACCATGTCTGACACATTCATTCAGCTAGGCTATTTTAGTTCGAAAGAGGCCAAATATTCATGAGAGCTTTAAGGAATGCAGCTATGTAGCTCTCACAGATGCGACCCACATAACTCGCATATATAGAGAATACTAATTAGGAATATCATGTCATCCTCTTATAATATGTGTAACAACCTATTTTTGTGATTATCTTCGATAACAGTAATAATCAATTATAGTGAGATATGATTTATAAATCAAGTGGTAAATAATGTTTGGGTTGGATAATTTGAATAAAATTATCTAACATATTTAAATGTGTGTTTTGGGAATTAACTTGGGGAAATTTTTGTAAAGATGTTATTTAATCACCTAAAATGATTAAATATAGAAATTTGTGGAAATTATACTTGGATTAGGAAAAAGCTTACTAATGTGTTTTGGCGAGTAATCGAGGAATAAATGAGTTTTTGTGGTCGGATTGTGTTAAATTGGAAGTTAAGAACAAATTAAGTTTAAAAATCGATATTTGTGCATAAATAAAATTGGAAAATGATAAGCTTTAGAAACTTTATAATGAGTGAAACTACGAATAAATAGGAATTTAAAGAATTCCCATGAATGTTATTGCATTAAATTGCAGTAAATGCGTAAATGGTGAATTTTTGTAAGGAACCATGATTTTTGAGTAAACTCTGAGTAGAAATAAATATTAAAACACATAAATATTGTTGGAAAATATATTTATATGTGTGATAAAATAAATATTGCATGTTTAAAAATCTAATTGTGTCAAAATAGTGTGTTTTGAATAATTTTAACTTTAAAAAATATAAATTTTGTTCAAAAGAAGTCTAAAATGTATACTTTTGTGTAAATTGTAAAATTTAAAATAAATAAGCCAAAATGATATCTAAAGTTATTAAAAATGTGTTAAAACGTATTCTTGTATTTTGTTTTTAGCACTAACTTTACAAGTTGAAAGTATAAATCATGAATTTAGTGACGAAAAGCTTGAAAAACATGTGTTTATATGATTATTTGATTAATTTAAGCTTTAGATGGCCACTGTAACACCCCGAATTTCGGTTAATGCTAAAATTCACTAATTACAGAATAAATAATCTCAGATGTGAGAATTGGGGGAAACGGGCTGCGTCATTGCGTTCGTCTCGGAAAAATACGCGAAATAGAGTCCGAGTTTTCGAGAATCGGAGTCCGTATGGCCCAGTTATGGCCTAATGAAGTTTTCAGAAAATTCAAAGTTCAAAACAGATTTAAAATTCAGGTTCAAATTTCGAAATTGGGGCCATTGGGCCCAGGCGGGAAAATTCCCGCCTAGCTAACCAAGTCGACAGCCCTGTCGACTGGGCAGTCGACTTGGCTAGGACCCAGTCGACAGCCCTGTCGACTTGGGTGTCGACAGGGGGTGCTCGGCCAGTTTGGCCTGGTGCACCATTTCAGGGTTTGGGCTGTGTTTTGGGGCTGGTTGCTGGAAGCTTCCGAGATCTGATGGTCCTAATCTAATCTAGGGTTAATCTAATGGCCTAAAACACTTGCCTAATCCTATAAATAAGACCCTAAGCTAGCCCTAAATGATCATAATCCTATCATCTAACTAAACTATGCCAAAATTTTCTATGATCATGGCCTCCACTCAAAAGCCTAGCCTCCATCCTCTTTCTAATACTATTTCTATGAAGGCTTTCATGTTCATACAAGCATCTTTGAGTTGTATGAGTGATCATTAGCTTGCATTCATCATCAAGTTGCAAGCTTTATGTTCAAGGCTAGAGTTTTTGGGTGATTTTTGGCAAGGGTTTGCTTATTGGAGTTAGTGGTGAGTTTCTATAGCCTTAATAATCAATTGTTAAATTGATTATGATAGGATATGATAAGATATGGCTATGTTTGTGGATAAATGTGCTTATGCAAGTTTAGTATAGTGTATGTTGTGTGTTTTGCAAGTTGTATGCTATATGCAAGTTTAATGCTATGTTTTATGATGCTCACTATGCAAAACACTATGTTGAACATTGATGCATATGTAACATGTTATGCAAACTATATGTGAGATTATATGCAAGTTGTATGTAACATGTTATGCAAGTTATGTATTTGGTTTTGTGCATGCTAAGTATTTGGTTTTGTGCATGCTAAGCATTTGGTTTTATGCATACTAAGTGTTTGGTTTTATGCAAGTTATGATGCAAGTTCATATGCAAGTTATGATGCAAGTTCATATGCAAGTTTGTCTCTTTTTATGATATGCATAATATATGCAAGTTTGCCTCTAAGTATGGCATGTTATGCAAGTTCATATGCAAGTTATGATGCAAGTTCATATGCAAGTTATGATGCAAGTTCATATGCAAGGTTGTCTCTTTTTATGATATGCATAATATATGCAAGTTTGCCTCTAAGTATGGCATGTTATGCAAGTTCATATGCAAGTTATGATGCAAGTTCATATGCAAGTTATGATGCAAGTTCATATGCAAGTTTGTCTCTTTTTATGATATGCATAATATATGCAAGTTTGCCTCTAAGTATGGCATGTTATGCAGGTTCATATGCAAGTTATGATGCAAGTTCATATGCAAGTTATGATGCAAGTTCATATGCAAGTTATGATGCAAGTTCATATGCAAGTTTGCCTCTATGTATGACATAAGTACATGCGCAAGTTCATCCCTTTTAGACCTATGACATGTATACAAGTTGACACCTTTATGATAGGTCTATGACATGAACATTTAAGCAAGTTACCATCTTTATGACATATGTGATTCATGCAAGTTTGGGTTGGTTATTTATGCAAGTTGGGTTTATGGTCATATATACAAGTTGACACCTTTTAAACCCATGATAATGCTAATGATATGCTAAGTTGAACCCATTGTGTGTATGATGAATCTTCTCTTTTGAAGTATGTCATGTTAACGTATTTACGTGGGGACGATGGGGTAAAAATTAATGAACACATAAAATTGTGTGAAGTGGGTATGATCAAACATACCATAAAGTGGATGGACATAATTGGGAATTTACCTATTAAGTTAGGTCTACCCATATTATGGAATTGGGAATTTACCTATTGAGTTAGGTCTACCCATATTCTTAAATATTTGTAATTAATTAGGGATAATTAATACAAATTATAGGGGTGATTAATTAGGTGTAATTAATCTACTAAGACACGAGGTTGGACCCTTTTGTAGCATAAGACTGCCCGGAACCGACCGGCAAATCCAGCGGCTACAAATGATTGGCCCAATGTGAGAGGTCTTAGTCATAAACTAAATACGTGACAAGTGTAAAGACACGAGGTTAGACTCTGTTATGGTGTAAGGCTGCCCGGAACCAACCGGCATATCCAGCTGCCATAAAAGACAGTCTAATGTGAGAGGTCTTTGCAAAGGCTACGATCTTAATTAATTAAGGAACACTTAACCAAATTAGCATGTAGTGAGGCATGAGGGGTTAAGTGGGTGCCTTGGGTGGCATGAGGAAACTAGTGGGGGTGCCTTGGGTGGCATGAGGAAACTAGTAGGTTGCCTTGGGTGGCAATAGAAAATACAATTAGAATACTTAACCAAAGTGGAACATGTAATTAAACATGATTAAAGGGTTAAGTAAGTGCCTTGGGTAGCATGTGGGTGCCTTGGGTGGCATGTGGAAATCTTGTGGGGGCCTTAAGTGGCAATTGAAATATAATTAAATGACAAGCTTAAGTAGTAGCTTGTGGGGGCCTTAAGTGGCAATTGAAATATAATTAAATGACAAGCTTAAGTAGTAGCTTGTGGGGGCCTTAAGTGGCAATTGAAATATAATTAAAAGACAAGCTTAAGTAGTAGCTTGTGGGGGTCTTAAGTGGCAATTGAAATATGATTAGATGACTTAACCAAACCTTAACATGTAAGTGGGCATGATTATAAAAGGGGTTAAGTGGGATGCACTAGATAAAATGGCAAGCTTAAGTAGTAGCTTGTGGGGGCCCATTTCAACCAATATCCCAAACGTATCTTTGTGGGCTCGACCCAAGTCGAGGACGGGACACGCATATTGGGCTTGACTATAAGAGGCCAAAACAGGGTAGCGGTGGCAACGCGAGTCCAACGGGTTTCATATGCGTGTGTGGACCCGGGCTGGTAGGTAAGACGTTGTTGCATCGTGTAGGTATAAGCCGTGCACCATTGATTATCAGGTTGCCACTTTGGGGAGTGATACACCCCACTGTGGGGCCAGCACGGGTATCTACGGTAGGGAGCTGATCGCTTGGGGGTAGTGGGTACACTTAGTGGAGATAGGGGCAGACGGCACCTATGTAGTCAGCTAGGGGTACAAGAAACTACTGGGTAAAATTACTAAGTACACTTAGTGGGATCAACCTTTAAGTAGGAATTACCCTTGGGTGGGTAGAACTGGTGTGGTGCAGTATAGGAATTACCCTTGGGAGGGTAGATCTGGGGTGGTGCAATCTAGTAATTATCCTTGGGTGGATAAATGCGTCTTTTCGGTTATCTTAGTACATCCTGTGTTTAGTTGGCTACTTAGTGTAGTCATTATCCCCAGAGGTACCGTACCTTGTTTATATCATACCCTAATTACTTTAATGATTGTATTGTTAGGGTTATAGGACTCACTCAGACTTATGTCTGACCCCGTTGTTTCTTTATCTTTTTCCCAACCCTCAGGTTTTCAGAGTGGGCCTAGCACTAGTGGGCTTTGATCAGACTACTTTATCTACTCTTTTGGAGCTTGGACCGTGGATGAAAAGCTCAGTTTATCTTTTCTATTATGGCTATTAGGTTATGTAGTGGGGTTATGTACTTTTGTTTTTATCAGGATGGATATTATGTACTTGACTCTTATTTATGGTTTTGGTGTAACCAAACATGTTTTACTTTCCGCTGGAATGAAATGATGTTTTAGATTCTCAAGTATTACTTATATCTGTCTTGTTGTAATTTTTCTGTTCTATATTCACTTAAAATACTCCACCGATGTTATGGCATTCCCTTAGTGAGTGACCGTAGCGGGAGTGGGGTGTTACAGGTGGTATCAGAGCTTAAGGTTACCAGAACAGATAAATTTTTTAGAAAAACTATTTTCTAAGAATATTTTTGAAAGGAGTATTTTCAAAAACATGTCTTTTAAGAGAAAAGTTTTTGAAAGAAAAGCATAATCCCCAATAGCCATACCTATATCTTTCGAATTCTCCGTTTTGAATCTCTTCCTCTCTCGTTTTGAGTTTCCCCTCCGCGTATAGATGATCTTTCAAAGATAGATAAGAATGGAAAACCACTTCAAGGAACTTGGACATTAGTCGGACTAGAAGTTGGTTCAAGAAGGAGGAGGACTTGTAGGTACCTATTGGATAGACGATGGGAGGAAGGCTCAAATAGTTGATGTTTAATGAAGGACGAAACCTCATTTTGATGGGAGGTTACGAGTGGAGAATGGGAAGAAGAGGGCTAGTAGTTATCCTTTTGGAGGAATAGGACACCTTATTAGGATTGTCCAAAGGGGCATGGGCAAGGAATGGAATCTCCTGGAGGGTAGTTGTATTCCCTCGCGGCTAGTGTACCAGATGGGGATAGGACCGTCTAGGTTGGAATTTGGATTTCTTTATTATCCGGTTCGAACTTTATTTGATTCTGACGCATTGAGTTCGTTTATCTCATCATTGTTAGTTGAGTCACTGCACTTAGACATCAGTTTAGTAGATGATCCCTTAGTTGTTTCAAACCCAATTGGGGGCTCCATGATGTATTTGGGTTTGAAAGTTTCTATACTTAGCGTTGAGTTTAGATGTGATGCTTTTTGGGCTTCACGGGCTATGGGTTAGTTTTGGGCATGGACTGGTTATCCAGTAGGGGTGCCGTTCTTGATTTTGGAGGGAGAGTTGTTAGGCTTATGACCCCCTCGGGTAACACTCTCGAGATCTCTTGTAATCCCATGGAAACTGTTATGCTAAGTTATCTAGAATCGCTTGACACGTCGGTCGAGAGTTTGCGATCTGTTAGAGTGGACCGGGAATACTCGGATGTGTTTGAGGAGGTGAAGGGCTTACCTCCGGAGCGGGAGATTGACTTCCGACTATATCTGGTAGACAATACCAAACCAGTATCTTGGCCAGGGTGCCACATGGCTCCTCGTGAGAGGAGGGAACTCCATAAGCAAGTAGGCGATTTGCTTGAGAAGGGGTTCATAAGACGAAGTATATCGGAGTGGGGTGCTCCAGTAGTTTTTGCCACGAAGGAGGATGGGTCCCTCAGACTTTGTGTAGGCTAAAGAGAACTAAATAAACTCACAAAGAAGAATAGACACCCATTGCCGAGGATTGATGATCCCTTTGATCAGTTAGTCGGCGCCTCAGTATTTTCGCAGTTGGACTTAGCCACGGGGTTTCGTCAGTTGAGAGTGGCTGAGGATAGTATGGAGAAGATTGCCTTTAGGACTCCGGATGGTTTTTATGAGTGGTTGGTGATGCCATTTGGTTTGACGAACGCCCCCGCATAGTTTATTGATTTGATGAGAAGGGTGTTCAGGGAGTACCTAAATAAGTTTGTGATGGTCTTTGTAAATGACATCTTGGTCTTTTCTAGGAGCGAAATAAGTTTTCGTATGTGCTCAATAGGTTGAGCAAAGCCAGTTATGGGATAAACGGTGGTTTTGGAGTAAGACTGGCGAGGACATCCAGAGTTGGACAAGGGCTTAATTATTTAGCCGTTTTTACTATTATCATCTCACGTAGGTCGTCTGAATTCGAAGGAGGTATCCCTTGGGTGTTTGTCTGATATTGGTTTAGGCCTTTGGGGCTTGCATTTGGGGGATGTCGAGTTCGACTAGGGTGGTCTGCGTGAGAGATGGACAGTTGTGATGATTTTGGATGGGATTCTTAGCATCCTATGAGTTTGAGATAGCGTATACCCATGGCAAGGGTAACGTGGTGACGAATGCCTTAAGTAGAAAAAGGTTGTCCTTGAGTTCATGGTTCGTTGAACGACGGAGCTTAGAGTTTATTTCTATGTTTGACTTTAGACCTTCCGTTGATTTTGTACCCAGTTTGCTAGCCTCCTTGGAGGTTAGGCCTACTCTTTTGGGGCGTATTGGCGGAGCACAGCGGGACGACCCACAGTTGGTTGAGTTAGTAGAGAAGCTCATGAGGAGGGGGAGTCGTCCAGCCATTTGAGTAGGTACACCCTAGATGGTAAGGGGTGGTTGCGTAGAGACGGTAGACTTTGTGTACCGCAAGACGAGAGTTTGAGGAAGGCTATACTTGATGATGCACATCGGTCAAAGATGACCATTCATCCCGTTGGGGACAAGATGTACCAAGGCATGAAGCGAGTTTTCTTTTGGACCGATATGAAGAAAGATGTGGCCAAGTATGTCGCTCGATGCTTGGTGTGCCAACAGGTGAAAGCGGACCAAAAGAAACCAGGTGGGTTGCTTCACCCATTGGAAGTTCCGCAATGGAAGTGGGATAGCGTCTCGATGGATTTTATTGCCGGGTTACCCAGATCGAGAAAGGGTAATACGGGAATTTGGGTTGTGGTAGACAGACTTACTAAAAGCGCCCATTTCATACCTATGAAAGGGCAAGAAGACCGCTCCATGGCTAGCTTCAGTATATCTTCGAGAGATAGTTCGATTGCATGGCGTACCTTCCAGCATAGTGAGTGATCGAGATCCTATCTTCACTAGCGAGTTTCGGAAGAGTTTGAAAGAGGCGGTAGGGACTCAGTTGTGTTTGAGCACCGCAAATCATCCTCAGACGGACGGCCAGACCGAGAGGGTGAATTGTATTTTAGAAGACCTTTTGAGGCTATGTATCTTAGATTTTGGAGGTACAGGAAAAGAGTATCTTCCATTGGGGGACTTGCCCGACAGACTTAGTGGTGTACATGATGTATTCCATGTGAGGAAGTGCCTACATAAGACCGCAGAGGTGGTAGAGCCGAGCTTGCTTAGAGAAGTAAAGGTAGAGCGTGATGTGATTATTCGACGAGCTCCTACCCGCATCCTTGGGTCAGAGATTAGGAAGTTGAGAAACAGAGAGGTTCGACTAGTCAAAGTGAAAAGGGGAGAAGGTGAGAGCAATGCTACTTGGGAGACAAAAGCGAAGATGCGTTCGTTATACCCATTCCTTTTTGAGGGTATGTCCTTTAAACGTCTCCTTTATCGTTTGTCTAGTGCTTATCTTATCTTTAGTATGTCCTCTCATTAGTACCTTTGACCTTTAGATAGGGTAAACCTATGGTTGAAACATGTGTTTGAGACATGTTATGTTTGATGGATACATGTGGATGCAAGTGGTTGCTCGTGGATGCATATACACACACTCTAGACACTAGATCGGCTCAATCACTTCATATTGCATATAATTGTGGGTAGGTAGCTATATTTATGGATGTATAATGATTGTGTTATCATATGGATGATGCACTTTGGTGAATGATTGTGCACTCATGTAGATATTGTATGTGTCGATAGGGTTCTCTCGCATACATAATGGATGCATGGCACTATCATGGTTTGCATATGTTCATACATTAGATAGGGAACATATACACACACTTTTTGCATATGCTCATACATCATTAGAAATTGTTTTAAGGACAATGGATACCCGTGTTTGATGGACTGAGTAGATGGTTGTTTGGATGGTAGGATATGCATTCTCCTTAGCTTAGAGATTTCGGGGATGAAATCCTTTAAGGAGGGGAGAATGTAACACCCCGAATTTCGGTTAATGCTAAAATTCACTAATTACAGAATAAATAATCTCAGATGTGAGAATTGGGGGAAACGGGCTGCGTCATTGCGTTCGTCTCGGAAAAATACGCGAAATAGAGTCCGAGTTTTCGAGAATCGGAGTCCGTATGGCCCAGTTATGGCCTAATGAAGTTTTCAGAAAATTCAAAGTTCAAAACAGATTTAAAATTCAGGTTCAAATTTCGAAATTGGGGCCATTGGGCCCAGGCGGGAAAATTCCCGCCTAGCTAACCAAGTCGACAGCCCTGTCGACTGGGCAGTCGACTTGGCTAGGACCCAGTCGACAGCCCTGTCGACTTGGGTGTCGACAGGGGGTGCTCGGCCAGTTTGGCCTGGTGCACCATTTCAGGGTTTGGGCTGTGTTTTGGGGCTGGTTGCTGGAAGCTTCCGAGATCTGATGGTCCTAATCTAATCTAGGGTTAATCTAATGGCCTAAAACACTTGCCTAATCCTATAAATAAGACCCTAAGCTAGCCCTAAATGATCATAATCCTATCATCTAACTAAACTATGCCAAAATTTTCTATGATCATGGCCTCCACTCAAAAGCCTAGCCTCCATCCTCTTTCTAATACTATTTCTATGAAGGCTTTCATGTTCATACAAGCATCTTTGAGTTGTATGAGTGATCATTAGCTTGCATTCATCATCAAGTTGCAAGCTTTATGTTCAAGGCTAGAGTTTTTGGGTGATTTTTGGCAAGGGTTTGCTTATTGGAGTTAGTGGTGAGTTTCTATAGCCTTAATAATCAATTGTTAAATTGATTATGATAGGATATGATAAGATATGGCTATGTTTGTGGATAAATGTGCTTATGCAAGTTTAGTATAGTGTATGTTGTGTGTTTTGCAAGTTGTATGCTATATGCAAGTTTAATGCTATGTTTTATGATGCTCACTATGCAAAACACTATGTTGAACATTGATGCATATGTAACATGTTATGCAAACTATATGTGAGATTATATGCAAGTTGTATGTAACATGTTATGCAAGTTATGTATTTGGTTTTGTGCATGCTAAGTATTTGGTTTTGTGCATGCTAAGCATTTGGTTTTATGCATACTAAGTGTTTGGTTTTATGCAAGTTATGATGCAAGTTCATATGCAAGTTATGATGCAAGTTCATATGCAAGTTTGTCTCTTTTTATGATATGCATAATATATGCAAGTTTGCCTCTAAGTATGGCATGTTATGCAAGTTCATATGCAAGTTATGATGCAAGTTCATATGCAAGTTATGATGCAAGTTCATATGCAAGTTTGTCTCTTTTTATGATATGCATAATATATCCAAGTTTGCCTCTAAGTATGGCATGTTATGCAAGTTCATATGCAAGTTATGATGCAAGTTCATATGCAAGTTATGATGCAAGTTTGTCTCTTTTTATGATATGCATAATATATGCAAGTTTACCTCTAAGTATGGCATGTTATGCAAGTTCATATGCAAGTTATGATGCAAGTTCATATGCAAGTTATGATGCAAGTTCATATGCAAGTTATGATGCAAGTTCATATGCAAGTTTGCCTCTATGTATGACATAAGTACATGCGCAAGTTCATCCCTTTTAGACCTATGACATGTATACAAGTTGACACCTTTATGATAGGTCTATGACATGAACATTTAAGCAAGTTACCATCTTTATGACATATGTGATTCATGCAAGTTTGGGTTGGTTATTTATGCAAGTTGGGTTTATGGTCATATATACAAGTTGACACCTTTTAAACCCATGATAATGCTAATGATATGCTAAGTTGAACCCATTGTGTGTATGATGAATCTTCTCTTTTGAAGTATGTCATGTTAACGTATTTACGTAGGGACGATGGGGTAAAAATTAATGAACACATAAAATTGTGTGAAGTGGGTATGATCAAACATACCGTAAAGTGGATGGACATAATTGGGAATTTACCTATTAAGTTAGGTCTACCCATATTATGGAATTGGGAATTTACCTATTGAGTTAGGTCTACCCATATTCTTAAATATTTGTAATTAATTAGGGATAATTAATAAAAATTATAGGGGTGATTAATTAGGTGTAATTAATCTACTAAGACACGAGGTTGGACCCTTTTGTAGCATAAGACTGCCCGGAACCGACCGGCAAATCCAGCGGCTACAAATGATTGGCCCAATGTGAGAGGTCTTAGTCATAAACTAAATACGTGACAAGTGTAAAGACACGAGGTTAGACTCTGTTATGGTGTAAGGCTGCCCGGAACCAACCGGCATATCCAGCTGCCATAAAAGACAGTCTAATGTGAGAGGTCTTTGCAAAGGTTACGATCTTAATTAATTAAGGAACACTTAACCAAATTAGCATGTAGTGAGGCATGAGGGGTTAAGTGGGTGCCTTGGGTGGCATGAGGAAACTAGTGGGGGTGCCTTGGGTGGCATGAGGAAACTAGTAGGTTGCCTTGGGTGGCAATAGAAAATACAATTAGAATACTTAACCAAAGTGGAACATGTAATTAAACATGATTAAAGGGTTAAGTAAGTGCCTTGGGTGGCATGTGGGTGCCTTGGGTGGCATGTGGAAATCTTGTGGGGGCCTTAAGTGGCAATTGAAATATAATTAAATGACAAGCTTAAGTAGTAGCTTGTGGGGGCCTTAAGTGGCAATTGAAATATAATTAAATGACAAGCTTAAGTAGTAGCTTGTGGGGGCCTTAAGTGGCAATTGAAATATAATTAAAAGACAAGCTTAAGTAGTAGCTTGTGGGGGCCTTAAGTGGCAATTGAAATATGATTAGATGACTTAACCAAACCTTAACATGTAAGTGGGCATGATTATAAAAGGGGTTAAGTGGGATGCACTAGATAAAATGGCAAGCTTAAGTAGTAGCTTGTGGGGGCCCATTTCAACCAATATCCCAAACGTATCTTTGTGGGCTCGACCCAAGTCGAGGACTGGACACGCATATTGGGCTTGACTATAAGAGGCCAAAACAGGGTAGCGGTGGCAACGCGAGTCCAACGGGTTTCATATGCGTGTGTGGACCCGGGCTAGTAGGTAAGATGTTGTTGCATCGTGTAGGTATAAGCCGTGCACCATTGATTATCAGGTTGCCACTTTGGGGAGTGATACACCCCACTGTGGGGCCAGCACGGGTATCTACGGTAGGGAGCCGATCGCTTGGGGGTAGTGGGTACACCTAGTGGAGATAGGGGCAGACGGCACCTATGTAGTCAGCTAGGGGTACAAGAAACTACTGGGTAAAATTACTAAGTACACTTAGTGAGATCAACCTTTAAGTAGGAATTACCCTTGGGTGGGTAGAACTGGTGTGGTGCAGTATAGGAATTACCCTTGGGAGGGTAGATCTGGGGTGGTGCAATCTAGTAATTATCCTTGGGGTGGATAAATGCGTCTTTTCGGTTATCTTAGTACATCCTGTGTTTAGTTGGCTACTTAGTGTAGTCATTATCCCCAGAGGTACCGTACCTTGTTTATATCATACCCTAATTACTTTAATGATTGTATTGTTAGGGTTATAGGACTCACTCAGACTTATGTCTGACCCCGTTGTTTCTTTATCTTTTTCCCAACCCTCAGGTTTTCAGAGTGGGCCTAGCACTAGTGGGCTTTGATCAGACTACTTTATCTACTCTTTTGGAGCTTGGACCGTGGATGAAAAGCTCAGTTTATCTTTTCTATTATGGCTATTAGGTTATGTAGTGGGGTTATGTACTTTTGTTTTTATCAGGATGGATATTATGTACTTGACTCTTATTTATGGTTTTGGTGTAACCAAACATGTTTTACTTTCCGCTGGAATGAAATGATGTTTTAATTTCTCAAGTATTACTTATATCTGTCTTGTTGTAATTTTTCTGTTCTATATTCACTTAAAATACTCCACCGATGTTATGGCATTCCCTTAGTGAGTGACCGTAGCGGGTGTGGGGTGTTACAACCACTAATCACCTTAATTAGGCTAATGAGGCCTAATTACACATGGATAAGGAAAGAAGAGTTTGGATACATATTCTACTACCTCAAGCAAAAATTCTCATTTCTAAAATTTACTTTAATGAAGAAATAGTGAAAATTTCTTACTGAATTAAATCCAAGCTTCCAAACCTTCAATCTAAGGAGAAATTAGGAGCTAAATTAAGTACTAAACACAGTTAACCCATCAAAACCACAAAATTATTCTTATTCATCTCAAATTGGTGATTTTTTTACAATTAGTTGAAAATCTCTTAGCATGCCTCTGTAATTTAAATACAGGTGTTGAAGCTATAACACAAGCCTCCAAGCATCTAATCTGATCCAATTCTTGCTATAAACTGCTGAAATTTTTTCTACATGTCCAAGCTGAGTTCCCTTCCACACTTTCTAACTTGAATCAAGCTTAAAATTTTGAATTTGTGTGTTGATTTGCTGAAAATCATTTACTGTAAGTTGATTTTGTTTAACAATAGCAAAACATGGCCCATGCCCATGTTTTGTGTTGCATATCTTCTTAACTCCTTCCAAATGCTGTGATTTTTTTACACTTGGTTTTCCTATTGTTAAACCATGTGCATGTTAATTTTCAGCACAATCTGAAGTCATTTGGTCATCTAAAATTTACCTAAGGTTGAACTTGAAGATTGTTCCAGACCGGGGCACTTTCTCGTGCTTGGGTCAACCCAACAAAGGAGACAATTCTCTGTTGCTATCGTGGACTCCGGCTACTTGTCCTTATACTTTGTTTGATTCATTAGAAAGTTAAGTATGGTTTTACTGATAAAAATCTAGTGTTAATTTATGTGAATCGCAACACTTATAATCAAGCGTCTACACCATTCTTCTTGTGTTTATTTGCGTCTTGCTTCAATAATGAAGAAGCATAGTTTATCCCGAATTCATAATGGCTATTCGAGGTGTTTTGTGTAAATTTTCGATGTTTTTTCCTTGTGTTTTCCGAGTACACATACACGTATTTTTAAATCATTTTACATGGAATATTATTTTAATAAAGATTATTTATATAATGTGATTTTATAAATATATAAATAATTTTAATTAGAAAAGAGTTTCACTAGAAGAAAACAGGCTATTTCCGACGGCTTAAACCGTTGGCTACCTTCGGAAGCCGTCGGAGATAGCTGTTGCTTTTAGAGGCATCGGGGAATAGAGTTTCTGACGGCTTCCGGCACAGCTATTAGTTTGTGTTTCCTAAGGCTTTAGGTGGTTTGTAATGGTTTTCGACGGCTACCGCGACTGATGCTAGCCGTCAGAAACTGTTACATATGCAACGCCTATAAACCGTTGCAAGCCATCGGAAATCGTTACATATTCAAGTACCAATAAGCCGTCGGTAGCCGTCTGAAAACCTACATATTTTTTATTCTATTTCAACGATTATTTAGCCTTCAACTACAATTCTCACACAAACCGCTATCTCAGAGTCAATATACAACCCAACATATCATATATCCAACAAATATCAAAATAAAACCAAATCAACAAAAAAACACAAATTTCACAACAAACTCAAACCAGTAATTACACAATACATAAATTTGTGCATACTACATAATCTACCATCATAAAAACAATAAATACATCAAGTCTACCACAACAAGTCATGTCAAGTCTACCACAAAAAGTCTACCATCAGAATATGTACAAAACATGAACCCACAGTCTAGTCAAACACAAGTCATATACGTACACTACCCCAAAAAAAAAACTACCTCGCACACAATCACTGATCATCCTCTGCAGAGCCAGCTGAAGATAGAAAACGGCCGTATTGTTACGCGAACTCGGCCAAACGCTGGTCTAGAAGCTGAGTCATTTATAGCCTAGCGGCGATTCTGGTCCTCAAGTTGCACCATCCTAGACCTCAACTCTTGAATCTCTTCCAAGTCTATATCTGCTATAGTCTTCCTGCTCTGTCTCTGACTACTGGCCTGTAACAATTATTTAAAAATCTTTTAATCATGTGTGATTACCTTACTTAACTATAACTCATAAATGTTATTTTATTTCTAAACTAAAAATTAAATTGAGGAAACAATCATTTACCACTTCATTTCCAAAGCCATAACGCCTACTCCACGTCGTTGGATCCATCACTGACTGGAATATAATGTCCTCTTCATCAGTCATGAGCTGCTTCTGTCCAGTCCCAGCTAGATGTAGGGTTGTATATCGGAAATGGAAGTTCGTTGTCTGGCTCGGTCCAAGGCTACAAGGTGTCTGGTCCGTATCCATATGATTCTCTTATAGGACAGGACACAGACACACCATCGCCCGGTCCGATCCGAAGTGTTCGATGTTTTTATATTGTCTGAATATTGTCCGCCAATTGTTCGGCTCGTACGAACTGTGTCTGAACTTAATGCTTGTTCAGTCCATGTCCGTCCGAAACCTTTATAGGATAGGGCTAGGACACACCTTTGTCTGGTCCGGTCCGACACGTTTACACTCCTAACTAGACGCTGCTAGTGCTGCTCCATAAACTTGGCCTGCAAGACTAAATAAGAATGTAAATAAAATTAATATCATGATATCTCATTTTATTATAATTTTAACAATTACTGCAAATACTACTACATAAAATGAAATATTACATTGCTCTGCCTAGATTTGTAATCGTGCCACATATATGAGACGGTCCCATCAAGATTGACATGCTTGGTGACATGCGTACGAGTGAATACGTCCATATACGAGACTGGACCCTGCCCCTCAACCTCTTGAATTTGATTATTAAATTCAATTATTACACGTTAAAATTTGTATAGCATATAATATTTTTTATAAGTCGCATTTATAAAATTTACCAACTCCTGCTGGTACTGCTGAAAGGACTTTGCCTTCTCCATGCGTGACTGGATTTGAATTCCTATTTGCAGAGTTTCTTTTTGCCTCCGTCTATACATTCAAAATTTGGTACATTACTTATCAATCAAATATTTTTGATATTTATAGAAAAAAAATTAGTACACTTACGTTTGCCTCATCAGTATTCCAATATTTGAGAAATCCTTCCCACATGGCTGCTCCCATCCAATCAGGCTTTTTCATGTTTTTCTTTAATGTAGATATGCCATCCTTATAATTCTTCCTCATTTTTTTTTGCATCCTGTAGGTTCGGGCCAGCTGTAAGTCATGCGTTTATATATCAACCTCGACCTGTATTTAACGTCAAACAAACATTAGCAGTAAAATATGTACAGTATATCAGCGATTAAAAAATTTAAAATGAAAAAATATATAGGAGAATATACTTACAAGGACGTCCTACCAAATGCACTCTATTATGTGAAGTAGGAGGGTATCCCCACTTCGGCCAACATACCGACATCCTAGTACTGTAAGCTGCTCTCGACACATCTAGAATAACCTTTGACGGTTGTAGATCGAAACTCCTATGTTAAATAGGATATACATAAGTGTATAGTTGGTAAAAAAAATTAACATGCTAAATAAAGATTATTTTTTACCCTATTGTAGTCGGCACTAAGGAGACTACGGGACTTTGTGAGTGCTGCAATGGATCAGAACCGTCGCCTGAAGAAGTACCTCTCGATGACATACCTGTCACATACAAATCATTTTAAATGATAATAATAACATGATATTGAAATTTATTTTACAGTTAACTGACACAAATAATATAAGTTTCTAAATAAACGACATAAACGAAAATGAAAATTATTTATACCTGTATTAGATTCGGTCTCATATTCCAAGGAGAACCATATTACATTGCGGTTTTACGATAAATAAATTGGAAAAACTAGATATGACAGGTTGAATGTAAATAATGATCATAATATTCAGAAATTTAACAAAGTTACATGAATTGCAAAATATATGTCATATACACCATGATAACATTACAACTAGAAAGATAATACTCATCACCGACATCATTCATCATCGTCTTCTGATTCAAAATCGGTCTCAGATTCTACAATATCTTCCTATGTACTTTCGAATGCTTCTAGCAAAAAATTTGATTCATCGATCAGAGGTCCAATTTGTATGATCGTCTTCAATTATTATTTCATTGTCCTGCTTAAGATTTGCCTGATAGGCTTCTTCATTTGGAATATTCTTCCCATCTAACGTAAATTTGGCCTCTATTTTAAAAACTGTCGATCAATCTGCATTATCTCTGTCTAGAGACGGATAAGGAGCGTAATAAACTTGAAATGCTTGTTTGGCTAGTACAAAAGGATCATACTTGTGATATTGCGATTTATGTTCTATTTTAATAAGATTATAATCCTTGTACACATTAATCCCAGAACCTGGAACACTGCTAAACCAATTGCATTTAAATAGAAACACCTCCTCCTTGTGTCGTGAGAAATATGCCAGTTGCAAAATTTGTGCTAGAATGCCATAAAAATCATTTATGTAATTATCTAGATCATCACTGTCTTTTACGAATACACCTGTATTATTCGTTAATTTCTCAGCACCGTATTCTTTAGTGTTAAATATATATCCATTAACAAAGTATATTGAATATAACTTGACCACTCTTTTTGGTCTCACTACAAGATGTTTCAACCCTTCATCAACAACACAATTGCTGGATTCGTAAACGTAATTTGTAAACCAACCTGAAAATTCTATACTGAGATCTCTGTTTGGATGTTCATGTTCATAAACACTGTATATACAAATAAAATATTACATTAGATTATACACACGCAGACACTATAGAAATGAATAAAACACTAATTAATATTTCGTATTACCTAACAAATGGTGCAACTTCAGCACAGTTTAGAAGAATATAAGTGTGTGCTATATGAACATCTTTATAGTCAAGCCATATGTCTACACATTTCCCAGAAGGTCAACCATGTTGTCTAAAAATAGATAACAATGCTCGAGATGATTCTTGTTCATCGCCTTCGTCATTACGAGGAACACTTTCAAATTATATACTCACATGATCACTGAACTAATGAGAGAAAACAAACGAAGCTTATTCTTCAATGTAAGATTTATATATCGAACCTTCAACTCATGCTTTTTGTCTCACTTTTTTCTTCAAATGATTCAGATATCTATGCAAAATTAATTTAGTTATTTCGTATTTTAAGTGCAATTAAATTAATAGGTAACATACATATATATACACCTCTAAAATGGGTACATCCTCTATATTGGACGGGACCTCGAAGTCGTGCCTCAGTTAGGAGGTGAACAGGTAAATGCTCTATTACATCAAAAAAACCTAAAGGAAATATTTTCTCTAATTTGTAGAGCAATATAGGAATATATATTTCAAATTTACATAAACATTGCACTTTTAAAGTAGCTCAACAAAACTCTTTATAAAATATACTAGCTCCACTACTACCTTCCAAACTTTTAACGGCAGTAGTTCTTTAAACATAATGGGAAATAAATGCTCCATCATAATGTGACAGTCGTGACTTTTCATTTCTCTCAATTTACCATTTTTAAAGTCAACACATCTACGAAGGTTTGATGAAATCCCATCAGGAAATATTAACTCTTCAACCCATTTTAACACAACTTTAACTTGATTATTATCTAATTCATAACATGCTTTAGGCTTTTTACTATCATTTGGTTTCATATGAAGCTTGAGACGTTTGCATAATTCTTCTATATCGCGCTTTGATTTCAAATCACCTTTAATCTTCCCTTTGACATTTAAAATTGTGTTAAAGTCATAATCAAATACATTTTTCTCATTGTGCGTTACATTGGCTAGGTTAGTTATAAGCCTTCTGTAGTGTAATTAGTTGCTCGGACCAGTAGTTATGACATAGCACTGGCACTGTTAAGTGTGCCATATATGCTAATTTTGTTGGGCTTCAAATTAGTTGGGGAAGGAAAATCATGGCACAATTTACAACCACATCAGAAAGTAGACAGTCTACGATCCCTTTTGTCATTTATGGACAATTGCATTTAGACAGTTCGATGTTCCATCAGGAAATGACGACTGTATTGAGACATCCACCCTTTGATAGATGCATCCACTCTGACTAGGGTTTCACATTGACAATGAGTTGGCTCAGCACAGGAGCCTCATCCCATGAAGCATGAGGCTGAGCATGATGGTGATGATGACGATGATGATGAGCAGGTTCCGGGGAATCAGCCAACGTATCTGCCCGTACATCAGCCAGAGGAAGGATCTAGGGATGAGTTCGCACACGATGAGGGGGAATGCATGGAGCAACCATATCAGTATTTTGATCCCCTAATAGATCATTGTTACCAGGATTCAGAGCCTCCATACTGGGGAGGCGTCGGGTCTTCCTAGTCATCACATGAGGCCCATAACCGAGAGAAGACCCGTGGAATTTGAGGAGAGAGGTCAGGTCCTTATCTGAGAGGCAGGACCAATTAGCCAGGGAGCATCATGAGATCTTTCTTGGACAGCAAAATATGGCTCGTACACAGCTCGACTTCGCTGAGATGCAGCAGCATTCTTTGCAGGAGATACTTTCAGCCCAACAACGCTTTGAGCAGATGCAGCTAGAGGCGCGAGACAGTACTACCCGTCAGGAAGAGTGTCTAGGTGGATTTGATTCCTTCATCAGGGATATCTTTAGATAAGGACCCCGACCGCCTTTTTGAGAGTAGATTGGTATTATTATCGCTTTCTGTAGAACTATTTCCTTTTGTTTTAGAATTCGACCATCCTTCGTTGAATTGGCGACTGTATTAGGAACACGTACTTGAAGTTGTCATTTAGTTTGTGTAGTATTTTACCTTACTATGGTAGTTATGTGGAATCTTTCTCTATTAGACAAAGCTCGTGATAAATTAAAATAAGATAACAAAAGAAAGCGACAAACAAAATTTACAAGAAAGTGACAAAAGCTAAATTTCTTCGGAAATTGATTTCCCGAAAATATGAAAATTTATAAGAAGATCTTCTTATGAAATTTTTTGCTTGGAAAATAGTAAAAAAAAATATAGTATGAGATGGAGGATTTCCAAGCGTAAAGGAAAAAAGGGGCGAAGACTTACCATTTCCGCCTTTCTCTTTAACATAAGAAGCTAAATTCAGAAAATTAAATTTTTCTGAAATTTACAAATCTAAAGTTGGTTGGTAGGGTTTGGATGGAAAAAATGGATGAACTATGCTCTTACTCTTTAAGGTTGTGGGAAAAAATGGATGAAAAAATATTTTTTATTTTCAAAATATTACATTTATATAGAAATTTCCAGTATATTTAGGATGTGTGCATCATGTTTTAAAAATATTTTCAAGGAAATTTGCATTCATATAGGAGGTACCGCCTATGAATTCGTTGCAAGCATGTATTTCTATGACGTATTACACTTTGCACAAGTGCACAATGGTTGCAAAAATAGAAAGAACACATTTTGGTTGCAAATCATACGAGAAATTACGTAATTCTACCCTTATCAAATTTCAGGGACGAAATTTCCTAACGGGTGAGAATGTAACACCCTGTATTAATTAGTCATAAAAAAATATTGATATTTTAACGATTTCATAATTTGACCCCGAGACAGGTACCATTGTGTTCGTGGCAATTTTCTAATTCATTTTCATACATGACTTGCCCCAAACGAAGTTCGTTTGGGGAAGTTACTAACGAACAAAAGTTTATAAAGTTATACGCAAATATATACACATAAGTTTTGAATTTGAAATCTAAAACATACATTATAAAAGGAAGAAATTAATATAGAGGAGAATATTAGGTAATAAGAATAATGTTGAGTGCAACGTTAAACAAAAAATTATTTAGGAACAAAATTAATGCTCGTGACCTAGTAAATTGGTCGACCCAGGTCATAAGTGGGTCGATCCAGAGGTCAACTTATACTAATACTGGGTCAACACAGGGGTCGACCCACCTGGATCCCGGGTCAACCCAATGCTGGGAAAAGTGATGTGGATTTTACGATTTTAATGGCTTGGATTTTATTATATCCGATCCAACGAACAAGATTCTTCTGTGCACCTATAAATAGACTAGTAGAGCCTAGCTTTCAGCTCACATTTTCGGGAACGATGCCCAGGCTCTGCCATTTTCTTTCTCCTCCAAATCCTTTAGAAATAAAAATATATTAGTTTTATGATTATGATTCAAGATTTGGAGACAAAGAATGTAGATATAAACTATAGGTACTCCGATTTCTCGTCTATGTGAGGTAAGTTATGTAAATTTAGATTTCTGTGATTCTTCTCCTTCATTTAGCATCAGATTTGTAAATCTATGGCTATTTCGATAATATATCCTATTAATAATACCATGGATAGTGGATATAAATCGGATTCAAGAATTGCACGCAGTTAGATAAGTGGATTAAATTATATTTTTCAGTAACAGAATTTTTGTATCATTTGATTCCTGTTGAAATTTACAACATGTTCTTCTTCTTTTCCCCTCTTCTGCGTCAGAATATATATTCTATTTCAATTTTTAGTTATGCATGAAAATCGAACAAATTGGGGTTATACCCAAATTTGATAATTGAATTATGGATAGGCGCAAAATTAACGAATTATAGTTATGCATCAATCTAATTAAAATTATAAACAAAAGGGGATTTTTTTTTTAGTGATTTGAGACTAAAAGAACATATTATGTCAATATTGTAATAAATGGAAAAATTTGTGAATTTACATATTACCTATAAAAAATCTCTTTTCATATTTAATGAAAATAGTAAGAAAATTGTAAAAAAAAAGAGATGTAAATCCAATTACATCAAACTTTACCGCAATTGTGCAAAGCAAAAAGAAGAAAACAAGTTAGAGACAGTAATTGATATATATTATTAATCAAATCTAAAATTTAGTAGTAGCCTAAATTGTTTGTTTAGAAAAGAAGAAGAAATGTATTTGCATAGTTTGGTTAAACAAGGAAAAATAGAAAACACGAATCCAAACTGAAATTTTGAATAAATGAAGATTAGTGTGAAATAGGGAGTTAACCGTACTGCGCACTAATTTGACGACCTCAAAAGTAAGAAAAGTAATGTTTTGCAATTATGAGTTCTTGTTATAATAATTACCTATAACTATAGAAATGAATTTCATTATAGTTTTGGTAACCAATCAATTAAGGATACATTTAACTTCCTAAAAAGAATAAGTGGTAGAGATGAAAGAGAAAGGCAATATAACTGAAAGAAGTTGATTTATAAATAAATTGTATTTGATTGAATAGATTAATAAATATTGTAAATCAACGAAAAATTAGAACTAAGCAAAAATGCATAAGAATAAATTAGACATAAGGTCTAATAAAATAACGATATGTGTTTGATCCAGTCAGTAAGAGTAAAGAACCCAACAGGATTGATCATCGAAGTTGTCGGGAGACATGGTGGGAGCACGTCCACCTTATTCGATGGGACTAGAGGGTAGTGCAGGACTTCTACGGGACGTAAAGATACTCTGTGATGGTCCTCTGTGGTAGGCTTTGGGTTGTACCCACAGAGGCACGACCTGTAGGTTATCATCTGAAAAGTATGCCTAGGCTGCATTTGTTACAAGGTAGTTGTGAGGCAGGCTAAAGATTGACTGGATGATTTTAGGATAGTTCGACGGCTGCATCAGCTTGGGAGAGCACGCTTCGTGGTCAAGAACCAACTAGCAATAGAAGGTCGTCAAACACTTGTCATTGTTAGCCAGAGCATGCATGGGGAAGACTTGAGCTATAACAAAAAGGCCAAGGATCTTCATTATCAGGTCATCGGATGAGGGGACCACATGTTTGTTTAGAATGGTTGTTAGGATTAGTCACATAGCTCTTTTGAATAGTCTTTCATTAAAAGGTAGTTGGTAGTGTCTTAAAGAGCCACGGAAGGGATATACCAATTTTAAATATCTGTATTTCAGGCCAAATGAAGCCATTTGTGTCTGGCTATACCGATGCCATTTTGATAGATACAGTAAAGCCCCTGACTGAGATCTGTTAAGAACTCAGGTATTTAGCGCATTTGTGGAGCAACTTTGGATACTCGATATGCCTTTGTAGCATGAAGATTGAGGTCCATTACGTTTTTCGTAGTACGGCGACGATGATAACTCGAGGGGGTTCTATGGGGAGTACCTTGATATATTGGGCATATAGTTATATATATAATTTATTAGGTTAACTTACCGAGGAGTAGATGAGTACAATTTATGCTTAAAGATCGGAAGCATAATGTAAAGTAAAACTGAACAACTTAATAAACAAAGAACCAGTGATAGAATGACATATGTAGTGTTATTGTAGAAGGTATAATTTGTCCATTCACCAGGGCTTTTGTTCTGACCCCCTGCTCATAACAAGTTTGCAGGTTAGACATGTGGTTGAGTTTCTACAGCTTAGACACTTGTTAGTTAGTGTCATTATATTGGTAAATATGTATTAATATTATATTTTTATTCGTTCCGCTATGAGATGTTTTATCGTGAGCTCTGATATATTCATCTTTTCCTTTCTATAGGATACTAGACAACTCGGTGGATTTGGATTTTTGAAAAAAAAAATATCGGGTCTACTGAAATTCGGGTTTGTATATCAACTGTAAGGAACATTAATCGTGTTTCATCTTCAACCATGTATTCCATGAGATTTTTCGTACTAACTTCATTACTCACTACCACCTCTGAGTGTTCTTTATTAGGTGCTACAATTTCTTCTTAACGATCCCGCATCAAATAATTAAACATGAAACTGTATCAGCGGCTCAAATGAACCGTAACCATATCCGCAATCAAATGCTTCTTAAATATGCACATATAACATAAACAGCGAATTTCTACATTATTTCCATTGCTACTTAAAGAAAATTCGATAAACACATGTACCCCTTTAGAAAAATGATCACCTATTGAGCCTTTTGCTTCATTTCATTGATACATCTAGCTCCAATCAATAAAATAATTAACCATTTTTTCCTACTTTAAAACGTAGGATAAATATTGAAAAATTATTAATCATTATATAAATTGATAGTTTTTATGCCTTCTGTGATAATCAATCATCCTACTATCCATTACAAAGACTGTAATAATTACATTTCTTAAATCATATCATTTTAAATGATTTTCTAAAATTTCCGCAGTACTTCCCCGTGTTCCTTATATCGTACAGAAATTCTTATACACAGGAATGAAAAGAAAGTGCCATTGAAATTTTTTGTTCATTTAAAATGATATGATTTACGAAACATAATTAGTTTATAGTGTTTATAACTTGTCCAACACTGAGACAAATCCGATAAATATCATATCAGATGAATATGAGAAGTTTGTTTTGTAATAAAAATAAATATCCATATAACGATCATATACAACGCTTGTCAACAGGGCTAAAAATTTTCTAACGGGTTTAAAATTTGTTTATATTTTACTATTTCATTAAATTTAAAAAATAAAGCATATTATGCATTAATTTGTTTATATTTTACTGTTTTGTTAAGTACATACAATATTATATGATTTTTTTTTACTATTTCGCATAATATAATTCATGTTTATTTATATATAAAATTATGGGAAAGTCTACTTATAAATAAAAAATTGACACAAATTGAGAAACAAAAATTTTCAACTATTGGATTGCCTTTTGATTTCTACCTCTCACATAAATATAAATTATGTGAGATTTTATGTTCCCTAATTTGTGCCAAATTTTTATGCCTAAATAGTTGCTCCCTTATATTATATACCAAATTAAATATATAATTTGTTTATATACTAAATTATAGTATTTAAAAAACAATTTTATGTATCGCACAATATTGTATCAAACTTAATTTTAAATAAATGATTAAGGGAATCTGATGTTAGCTCTTTACAAAATATATACACAAAACCATTCAAATCAATCATAACTAATCTACGAGTAATTAACATGCAAAACTTATATATCTAATCAGTCCTAACTAAATCATTCAAAATATATACACCAAATCAATCATTATTAATAATTTGGATATTTCGATGATAATAATAGTAATTAGCATGCAATATGGTATAATAAACAATCAATGGACTATTAGGGATAACTACAATAAGTAATTAAGTCTAATTTAGGATATTTAAGATAATTAGAGTTTTTGAAATACCTAATTTTGAGAAGCCTAGAGGGTGTAGAGAGGTAGCGTATAGTGATTGGTGGCATTAGAAGTGTTTTGGAGGATGAAGTGGGGTTGGCATTGTTTGGGGAGAGGAGCAGAATGAGTTTTTGTGCATTTTAGGGTGGCTAGAAGAAGTGAAAATGCTCTCGGATTGGAAGACATGTATACTGATGATTTTCAATGGCTACTAATGGCCGCCAAGGGCTTCAATACATACGGATTTCGATGGCTTCGGACGGTTATCTAATTAAAATAACAAAAATACCATAGAAATGACGAGCTGTTGGTGATTATTGGAGATTGTTGGTAAAGCATTGTGACTATATTTTGTTCACCTTGTAATGGAGATATGTTAACAAATATGTTTCTACTATTTTGTGGTTGATAGTAATAGTGGCAACCCAATAGAGTTGGTTGCCCAAGCCCAAAATAAAAAATGTTGCCCTAATTTTTTTAGTTAAGATATTCCTTAATATTATAGTACAATTTATGTAATCTCCATATTATCATGCTATAATAAACATACAAATATATTTGTTTGATAGGAAAATCTATTTGGATACAAAACGGTGCCAAAATATTTAATTAAAATGAAGACAAATCATATGAAAAATTGATATTTGATGATGGTCTTGATAATTTTCTCGTTTGATACAATTTTCTTAAGACAACGAGTAATCTATTAAATTATTTGAAAGCAATAGTAAGAATGATTAAGCTTTTAGTTTTTTTTTTAGTCATATTGTAAAGAAATGTTATTATATAATATTTAACTATCATCTTTCTACTCATATAACTTAATTTGTAGGCCTGATTCTTAATTTTTCACTGAAACATTAACAAGAATAAAAATAGTTTATTGTAATTTTTTGATATATTCTATTTTGTCAAACATAATTTTCTTTTTCCTAATTTTTTATGTTTTTTCGAATGGTATTAAATATGAGCACTTTTCGTTTTAAATTTTCATAAAGTGCAATGTATTTTTGATAAGAAGATTTTTATAACTTTTGTAACTAATATTTCTAAACCTAAAGTCTCGGATTATTATATGTTTGGAATAATAAATGCATTCAGCATATAATGTTCTCGTGATCAACAATGCATGAGCACCGATCGAGATTAATCAATATGATCTATCAACTTCTGCAGTTTCTGTGACGATTAGAAAGAAAAATGTAACGCTAAATTATTATTATAGTATGTAACAATATCTATAGGGACCAAAGTCAAATTCTCTCTTAAAATCTCAATTAGAATGTATAAGTACAGAAACTATAAAGATATAAGTTAGACTCTTGACATATTGGTCACTATTTCATTATACTAACAACTTAGGTAAACACATGCTCGTTATTTTTAATGCATACAACGAAATAACCCAAAAATTTATACAAATATATATGTTACAATTTTTATTTTTGTTGCCCTAACTCATGTGAATTGTCCCAGTCTGAGGGCATGGTGGGCTGCCTATAGGGTCATTCTTGGATAGTAATTATGGATGTATACGTCAAGAAAGTCAATATTTTTTCCACTAAGGGTTCTGATATTGGGATTGATTTTCCTCGATTAGTAGCTGTTACTCTTGAAATTTTTAGGTGAAATAATAAAGGTTTTTGTTTGGAGATTTTTTTTCTCTTCCGTATCTTTTTATAAATTTAACCGTGTCTAGATTCTTGTAAATAGTCTTCCGAACTTTGATTGTTATTCTAACACGTGTAGTTGAAGTAAGTAGATTCACCAACGACTTTTTATTAAATGTAACTAATGTTTAGCGATGTGACTAACATAGAGTTTGCATCCAAGTGGAAGATCGTTACCGTACTAGCCATAATAATAATGAAATGCCAGGAACTGCAACACTGTTATTATTATTATTATTATTCTTCCTTTTATTAATTCCTGTAACCATTAATTTTTGTTTTTCTCTTTGATTATCTCGTTACTCCTTTTTATTAATTTTTGTTTTTCTTCTCTCTTTTATTAATTTTTGTTTTTTATGTTTCCGTCAAAATACCATGTTTCCTAAGTTGAGGGGCGGATGTAAGCATTGGTCAGCTAGGGCCGATGCCCTACCTGGAAATAGAAGACATGGGCAGTAACTCTGAATTCTTCTGTCCTCCAAAGTCATATGCTCTATGTCTTCTTTAATTCTCACCTTTCAGGAACAGGCTACAAACGATATATGGGGACTTGGAATTTGAACTCTGACTCTGAGAGGATACATAGTCAGGGTTTTATGTCGTTTTAAGAATATGATAATTTGCTATATTTAAAACTAGGGGTGTATACGGTGCGGTAACCGTTGCTACTACCGCATACCGGCGCCATACCGTTCGTTGACGGTTAGTTATTTTGCCAACCGCAACCGTCAACCGTTGGTGGCGGTTAACCGTTAAATAATACGGTTACCATTTGATCATTACGGTATGGTTAACCGTGTAACCACTATAACATTATTACATAAATATTCTTGCACAGCATTGAAACATACAGCACACATTGAAACTCTTACATAAATATTCTTGCACAATATATAACAAAACCCAACATGAACAGTTCAGAACAGCAAGTGAAATTAATACACACATTAATAAATACTTGGAATTCATTCATAGTTCATACATATTACTATATTAGTACATGATACATGATAATTCAAAATTTATACTACATAGATTATAGAGTTTATGCTTCAACTTTTACAAATAATAATCTTACTCGCATTTCATTATATATCGCAGTAGTTGAACTTCTTCCTGTGCAGAGTTGTGGTGCAGCATCCCAGCATTTGTCTTCCCTCGACTTTCAACTGACCAAGCCGAGTCCGTAGACTTCACTCTCCGCACAACATGAGCAGATTATATTGTAACGGAGCCCGACTCCATACGGCATTATAGAGTAGCAATTTGCACTTTGCAGTTTACATGAGCTGACTTTATAAGTCTAAATCCATGCTGCAACAAAAATCCAAAAAACTGCCAGAAACACAACTGTTAATAAAAATGCTATATGCCAGAAACAATGAATAAACTAAACATGTTGCTAAACTAAACAATAAAATGAAAATATGTTGCTCAAAGCAACCCAAGCTGTGTACTGTTACTAAACTAAACATGTTGTTAAACTAAACATGTTGTGGAGTGTAAGCTCAAAGCAACCCAAGTTGTGTACTGTTGCTAAACTAAACATGTTGTTAAACTAAACATGTTGTGGAGTGTAAGCTCAAAGCAACCCAAGCTGTGTACTGTAAGCATGAATAAACTAAACATGTTGCTAAACTAAACAATAAAATGAAAATATAAGCTCTGAGCATGCTCTGATATTAAACAAACCAAGCCGTGTACTGTTCTTTTGCTATTGTACTCAACTACATAATTCAAGATAGGTCCATGACTCAATAGCAAGGATTCAACAATAAGCTGGTATTTTTGTTCAGTATTCATATTTGAATATCATTATGAGCACTAAGCATATACTTGGGATAATATGTTAACATGTAGTTCAGCTCTTAAACTAAAGATTTGACAAACTTGAATAATAAGGTTAGCATATACTTTTGTTCAGTAAACCAATAAGGAAAACAATACCTTTAACTTGAATTAACTTGAATAATAAGGTTTGACAAACTTGCATTAACTTCACTAAGGATTGACAGACCTCATTCAGTTTAGCAAAGTATGGGCATTAACTTGAATAATTTGATGATACTCAACAACAAAAGGAAAACAGTATGACTCAATAGCAAGGATTCAACAATAAGCTGGTAATTTTGTTCAGTATTCATATTTGAATATCATTATGAGCACTAAGCATATACTTGGGATAATATGTTAACATGTAGTTCAGCTCGTAAAACCAGTAAACTAAAGATTTGACAAACTTGAATAATAAGGTTAGCATATACTTTTGTTCAGTAAACCAATAAGGAAAACAATACCTTTAACTTGAATTAACTTGAATAATAAGGTTTGACAAACTTGCATTAACTTCACTAAGGATTGACAGACCTCATTCAGTTTAGGAAAACAGTACCTTTAATAATGCACTAACATGCATTTGGATCGGCACCTGCAGGAGCTGCCGCTTTCAAAGTACCTAATGCAATATCAAATAAACAATGAGCATAACATCTACATAAGATAATTATCTATATGAATTAATATTTCTTACTTAATTCAAGAGCTTCAAGCTCCTTGTACAGCTGAATATCATCTTCCACTGGCTCTATGTAAAAATGAAAGTCTTCTGCTTTAACCCAATCACTTGCACAGACTAGAGCTTCCATTGTTTTTGGAGTTAGCGAAGCTCTAAACGGATCCACTATTCTTCTACCTAAGCTAAATGCGCTTTCACTTGCTACGGTGGAGCTTGGAATTGATAGTACATCTTTAGCTACTTTGGAAAGAATCGGATACCATGACTGGTTAACATTCCACCAATTCAATATATCAAAAGATTCGCCATCCAATTTTTCACAAGGATCGGAAAAGTATTTATCAACTTCATTAGCAATATCTGCCACCTCCATAGCCTCCCTCCTTCGTTTGACCTGCAACTCAAATGGAGACAGCCCAAATAAATTGTTCTCTGAAATTATAGGGCTTTGAAAAGTCGAGGTGGTCGAGGGAGAAGAAACATTATTATCCACCCCTTTATATTCATTAAACAAAGAGAGCAAATTTCCTTTTGTTTCACTTACAATATGAGAGATGCTGATCTCATCATAACCAATGCATTCAAAACATGTTTCAATGATATCAAGCTTCCACCTAGGATTTAAAACATGAGCAATGTATATCATCTTATTGACATATTCAAAATCTCCCCAATATTTATTAAACTTCTCCCTCATAGAAACTGCCACATCTTGTAGAATTGGATTAGAATAGTCCCTAATCTGCAAGTCAATCTCCCATAATAATTCAGCCACAACTTTTAAAATAAGATATGATGTACTAGTTTTTGAAGCACTAAGCATCAACGTGGCCACATAAAACTTTTCTAAAAAGTGCACAAAGGCTTTAGCTTTCACCCAATCATCAACACATGGTGGTCCAACCCTCTTTTGTTGCCTATGTTCATTTTCATTAAAATAATTAATGAAAGGGAGATCGTCTTCCTCCATCATAGCAAATACTTTTTGATATTTTTCCGCACCATGTAACATTTTATACGTGGAATTCCACCTAGTAGATACATCCATGGGTATATTGGACATTTGATCCATTTTCAACACACGTGCATACATTCTAAACTTTTCTAACCGTGATGGAGAAGAGTGAATGTACTTAACACAATTTCGAATTGCTTCAATTGAACTAAAGAGATCTTTTAGGCCATCTTTAACAATTAAATTGATAATATGACAAGCACATCTCATATGAATATATTTCCCATTGAGAATAACCCCATTCATGTCATCTAGTCTTTTCCTTACATGTTCAATAGCTGGCTCATTTGAACTAGCATTATCCACCGTAATACACAACACATTTTCTATTCCCCAACCTCTCAAGCAAGTCTCTATGCTTTTACCTAGCTCTAAACCAACATGACTAGTGATTTTTGTGAAATTAATTACTCTTTTGTGTAGCTTCCAATCACTATCCATAAAATGAGCCGTGACAACCATGTAGTTAACATTTTGTACGGATGTCCAAGTATCCGTTGTAATACTAACTCTTTGTTTCCCTATTACACTCATAATTTTAGCTTTTTCCATGTAATACATTTCCCATATAAGTGCAGCAATTTTTTGTCTGTTCGGTATTTTTAGTTTAGGGCATAATTCTAGCAACAGCTGTCTAAAACCAACTCCTTCTACCATTCTAAAAGACATTTCATCTTGAATAATAAACCGAACTAATTTTTCTTCACATCTTTTCTGGCTAAAGGAATAAGGGATTAGAGGACCACCTAAATTTGCTTGAGTAATAATGGGCTGACCTTTAAGAATGCCTTGATAAGCTGGACATTCTTTACATTTACGTTTAAGATGCTCGGCAATGGTGGTAGTCCCATAATGCATACTATCAGCGGGTAATGTTGTTTTACAGGTGTTACAAATGCCAATTCTTTTCCCATTGGCATCCTTAGACTCAGTGACATGTTCCCAAACCCAAGACTTACGCTTTCTACTAGATTTCGGTTTAGGAGTTACCTGCGGCGATGAATTATGTTCTTGAGGATGCTCGGCTATGGCTGTAGTCCTATCATGCGTACTATCAGCTAGCAGTTCCTCCACATTAGGAATAGGTGAATGTCGTTCTTGAACAATATCCATTTCTGTAATAAAAATTATGAGGAGATTAAGAAAATATGCAGCGTATTGAGTCTATTGACCATAATAGTTTAAGACTTAAAGTGTAATTTATATTTAAGTGCTTAAATGCAACATAAATATAATGGAACACCATGTATCCAGTTTAAATTGGCACAGCAAATTTAAAAGCAGCTTACATTGCTTTCATAATGTTTAAATTGCTTTCATATGTTTATAATTGTTCTAAATAGTATATGCAATCATTTTATAGTGATTTTGAACAATTTATGACTACTATAAACTTGTTATAAATACTACACTTAAACTACTTTACAGAACTGAAGAAGTATAAAAACTGCACTTAAACTTGTCTAGAGTATAAGTTTTGATTTCTTGCTATACAGAACTGAAGAAGTTCTTGAACCCATTATGTAAATGTAAAGCAAAAAAGAAATGACTTACTGATAAAGCATAATCAATATTTAGTACTTACTATTTACTACTTACACAAAAAGATAACCTGCATACAAGAATGAGCAAGTATAAAAAGATGAGCTGCATACAAGAACCAATTAAGTAAAAGTAAAAACGCATCCATGTCAGATTTGATATTTATGATCTATGATTCTATATGACGCCTCTTTAATCATGGAAAGCACTCAAAGCAGAAGTCATGCAATAACTAAATACAACTCATAACAAATCGAATTACTTATATGCAGTAATTGAAAAATCACTTGCTAAAAACATAATCGGATTAACAATAAGAAGGCTCAGCTGATTAATAGGAATCAATTGCTGTCTGTGAAGAGAAATTAACAAATCGGATCGAGATACATAATAACTAAGAAACATACCATTGCTTTCTGATTGTGATATTCGGATGAGAGAACCTTCGGGTGAGTTTTGAAACATAATCGGTGAGGAATTGACAAATTATTGGGGAGAATAATAGGATAATGAGAGTATCTGCTCTCAAATTCGATGTTATAGGGTATGTTTGAGTGGACAAGATTGTTTTGCTTTACACCGACGGTCTCAAATCGTAGAAAGAAAAACCCTAATTTTCCATTGACGGCTGGAAGGAAGCGGTATGGTTTACCATCGGTTTTCAGAATTAAAACCATTTCCGTATGCTGACCTTTACGGTGAGATAACCGCACCATTTTTTAATTAACGGAGGCCGTTTAATTAATTTTTCAACGGTTATGGGGTGGTAATTTAGTGCGGTTGTGCGGTCTAAATGTGAACCGATACAGCCCTATTTAAAACAGAACAAATAGTATAAGGAAACATGCAGAACCGTTAAACGTTGCAGAAGCAAAATAAATAAATGCCAGCTGAAATGTGTGGTTGGTCACTCAGATCTATTCCATGGTTATGCTGGGATCATGGGTCCATTTTGGAGTAATGCAGGCATGTGTCCTGATTATTCATCTGGAGGTTGGTAGCTGCTGCATTGAAACACCCACACCTACAGGGATTCATGCTATCTACGACTACAGCTTATTACCCAGTTCTTGTATTTCTTCGTATTGGCAACCAGAAATATTAAACTACATGAATTTGTTTGCTTGTATGCTATCTACGCCGCTTTTAATGCTTACAGGAATGAAAACCCGCATGTTCAAAAGTAACTGCTCTATTATCAGCCAACTACAATTACTTCCATTAGAGCTGGACATACATCGATCGAACATGATTTTGAACTGAACATGATCCAAATAAACAAATGGAAAAGACCGGAAAAGTGGCAAGTTCGCATAAGAGAATGCGTTCTTTTTATAAAAAAAACAACTACTATGGTGAGTACTATGGTAAAAAAGTTGGTGGTTCTTTTTATAAAAAAAACAACAACTACTATGGTAAAAAAAGTAGGTGGAAAGTTCGGTGGAAATCCAGTTGTAATGACAAGTGGCGGCGTAAACATCATATATTATTGGTATTTGATTGTATGATTATATTTGTCAAAATACGTGTGCGAGATGTCTTTTGGAGGAGAATAACAGGTTAACTGTTGAGGGTAGAAACGTTCGAAACTGTCAAGAGTGAAAGCATCAGCATCAGTTGTTATACTGTTACCAAAAATTTGTTCGAGTTCATTCAAATTATCTATCGGCTACCTCTTATACTTCAAAACCGAGTTGCCAAGCTCCTAAAATTTAAAAGAAACATAAATTAGTTGCGATGAATTAAAAACAAAAACAGAGTTCAGAAAAGATAAAAT
The DNA here is from genome assembly GCA_030737875.1 of Allium sativum. NCBI lineage: Eukaryota > Viridiplantae > Streptophyta > Magnoliopsida > Asparagales > Amaryllidaceae > Allium > Allium sativum. Next base: position 199,626,938 of record CM060911.1, read on the forward strand.
GTGTTACCCACGTGTGCTCAATCCAACAAAATTTGCTACATCTAATCGTTCCTCGGACATTAAGCAATCATGCGTTCGTTTTATTTCTCAAGTTGCACAACACAGCTCATTTCTTCTTCAGCATATAGCATATGGTCGTAACTTGTTCAATAGTGAATGATGATTCGTTCAGAACACCAACTACAGCCTCGTTCAATTCTATCATTATCTTCTTATTAACTTCTTTTCTGCATTGTCCGGCAACTTCATATGCATTGGAAGCTATTAAAAAAATTGCAGAATTTGCATAAGTTATGGTCAAATTTTTGGGCTATGGAGGACATTTCCCTTTATATTCTGTTTGGCCATTTCTGAGACAAAAAATATTTAAAAAAAAGGAAAACAAGAAGAAGAAAATGAAATGAGCAAGCGATGATATAAGATTACTAGAATATGATGCTACTACAACGAACACTCATATTTATGAATTTGTAGAATGAAAATGAGTGAGGAGAGTCGTAGAAGAAGGGGATTATATAGAAGAAGATTGAAAATACGCCAGCTGCGGGGGGGACATTTGCGTCCGACGAGTGAGGAGAGTGGTAGACAAAGGAGATTATATAGAAAAAGATTGAAATAGGCAGTTCAGTGGGGTTCATGCCCGACGCTTTTGTTGACATAGACGTCAACGCGAACTACCCAAAATAGGAAAAGAACGCTACCTAACTATTAAAGAGATGTCCAAAATAACTAATGTATCTTTGTATGGTACATGTTTTCCCCTAAATGTTAGCGACTTTCGCCTAGGATAATTCATACATACATACATACATACATACATATATATATATATGTGTGTGTGTGTGTGTGTGTGTGTGTGTGTGTGTGATCCCTTAATAAAGTAGAATGGATCAGTCCTTTATGTAAAGAAAACACTCATTTTCTCTTCAACTTCAATACCCACATTTTAAATTGACTCCCACGCTCGGGCAATATCAATTCAAACTTGAGAAGGGGTTTTAAATGGAACAACGCCCCAACTTTTTTCTTTTTCTTTTTTTGAACGGTGATATACAAATGGTGTTTAGAAACTCATTTATCAAACGGGGTTTCAAACCCCATTTAAAGTATAAATGGAGTTCTTAACCCTGTTCGAAGCAAAAGGCTTTTAGAATTCCATTTACCTTTTTTTCTTTTAGGAATGTAAATTTTCTTTTATTGTTCTAAGCATTTTAGTTTAGGATTTTTAGCGTGTCAGTTTTAGGTTTAGGGTTTTTAGCATGTTAGTTTTATGGTTTTAGCATGTTATTTTTATGGTTTGAGTAATAAAAAATTTTGAATGATTGATTTTGAATATTACGAAGAAGGTTTCAGCCTAATTTTTTTTACAGCGAAGGATTTAAAGATGAGCAGGTTAGCTTGAAAATATTGTTTTTAATAAACACATGCTAAAATTGAAACCATTTGTATACTATATGTTTTGTATAAATAATTTTAGGCACATTTGCTCATATAATATGTTTATTATGATAATTCATAAATTTTGAAACCATATGGATATACGTGTTTTGTATAAATAGTTTTAGACTGATTTGATCATATTTATTAAAGTAATAGGATAGGAAAAACCACAATACACGCGTCACTTTCTCAAACATTGCACCGTTCTACTGGACCACTGGTTCTCCCTTTTCCCTTCCTCCTCACTTCTATTTTTCCCATTATAAACATCGGTTCCTTAACTGTTCCCGGTTAATGTACTCGCCCTCCTTAACTGCTCCCTACCGACTTCACTTCCACTGTTCTACCCTTCAACGTGCCAATGAACAACAATTTCTATACAATTATATGATTTTTGTTTGATGATAACAACCAAATAAATATTATTTTAAATGTGTTTGTTACTGTAATGTTCTATATGTACATCACAGACATGAATATAATATTTATATTTAAATAGAATACGACTGTACAGACATTCATATATTCATACAGTATTTTATTTAAATTAGATATTATATTTCAAACATTCAAACAGTACAACTATTTATAACTTCTTTATTTATTCAATTCACATGAGATTGTACTTGTAAATAAACTGAATACGATGGACAAGTTTGTTTGACAACAATAAAATAATATTTTATTTCAATCAATTTTTTTTATTACATATATCAGTACAATTCTCTCATGGCACCTCACTATAGTTCATTCATCACTCAGTACATTTTCATATACACTACACTCAATTTACAAACTCACTCATATACATATATTCTTATATATTTTTCTCTGTCATCTTCAGTCTTCTGTCTTCACAGCTTTCAGTTAGTCATGTCTTCATACTTGTCATATACAAAGACAGACACACAGTAAACAGGAACAAAAACAAAATTAAATACAAGAAAATAAAAAAAATTAAATTTTATTTGCCTCAGAATTACGGTGTGTTTCTCATCATTTTTCTGATTCAGTCTGATATACATTGACAAGAATATTTTCTGAATGGCTGCATATACACACGTGTATTGTGCACTGCCTCACCAATCCAGTGTGCAACTGAGGAATAGGCACGCGGACCATATCGACTCAGTGTAACAACAAAACAAATGTCAACCAGCATAGTCAAAGTCAACACAAGTCAATACAAAAGAAATTTCAATGTGGTCGTGCAAACATGAATGATCAATGTCAACAATAAGTTCAAAGCAAAATGGTGAAAGACAGTTAACATATGTATGGTGATGGAGCATGTCAAGTTTAAAGTGTGCACAACAATGCAAACATATGGTTCAGTAAGAAAGGATGTGTACACATATCATGACAGGGCACTAGAATTTGGGGCAGCAAGTAAAACAACCATCAAGTTGTAGTAAAAATGACAAGTGCAGTTGAAACATAGAGTGGTCAAGCATTTCTGAATATGGTTAAGCACATGTACATCGTGGAAAATAGAACAACAAGAAAAACAGTAAGCTTATGGCACAAATACATGGTGCAGCTATGTTTGCAAAATGGTGTGCTACAGGTCATCAACAGTGTCAAAAGTACACAAGCCAAATGTTCAAGTTCAAAAATGATCAAGTTCAAAATCTCAAGTGTATTACCAGTACCAATAGTTAACTGCAAATAAATGGCAAATACTACATGATCAAGGAATAACAGATGTGAAGTTCGAGCATGTAAGCACAAGGTACAAGCACCAGTTTTTTATCAAGGAGTGGACGGGCCGAGGAGTACAATGCACAAGCAATCCAGTTTGAAACAAAATAAAGCAATACAATGCAGCTCGACAACATGCACATGTCAAAACAGGAATTGTGGTAAAAGACTCAAGCAAATACATGGCAAAACTTAGTTTGCAATACCACAATGGATAAGTGCAGTAATGAAGTTAGACGGACCATGTTCCAAGTGTACAAAAGTGAATGGCATAGGAATTTCAGGATTAAACAATAGTGATCAACCATAGTATTTGTTCTTATCCAACAAAACAAATAAAGCCAGACAGTGTAAAAAATGATATGAATAAGGCTAATCAAGTATAGCATCCATTATCAAATCAGTACTGAGGATCACATAACAGCATGATGCAACTGTTCATAACAGTATAGTATTTGTTCTTATCAAGTAATTAGGAGAAAATTATTCAAAGCAGGAAGCAAGCATTAGTTCATCAGCCAAGGCTGATCAAACATAGCAAAATGTTCTTATCTAAATGCTTCAAGGAAATGGCGCGTTCAATTTTAAAAGGTTGGGTTGAAAATATCAAAGAGAAAGGAATTTCAAAGTTACAGAGATCACCCAATTTCGTAATATATTCCAGAAAATTTGTTCAAGTCTTTATATCCAGTAAAATTAGAATATATACCGCAAGTACAAACCGATAATTTCAAAAAGAAAAATTCAACTTGCCTATTCAATCACCAAAGGACCAATTCAAAGCAATGGAAACCTCACACTAGTTTTCAGATTGTTTGAAGATTTCAAATCCATCAAATAAAAGGCCGAGGATTTTAACCTAAAATTTACCTAAATATCAGACCCAATCTAATTATGAAATCAGAGAGAAATACGGATTCTAAATCCTATATATACACCTATCATCATCGGCTTTCAAGCATCGAAATCCAACACAAATTTCAAGCAAAGATTTAAAATTCGAACAACTTATAATTTTTCAGGTTTCGATCGCCAGAGAATTTCCAATCGAAGACGAAGAGGAACACATCAGACTCGAGCTTTATAGATTAGCCAATTCATCAAGCATTGAATTGATTTGGGAAATTTTTCAGAAACCCTAATAGTATCTCTAATCGCAGCCACCATTTTTTATTGCAAAACCAAAGTGATCGGGCAAGACAAACAAGGGTTGAGTTAAACAAAGAAGGTCGGCCAATATTACTTAAGGGTTTTTGGGAATTTATTTAGAAACTAGGGTTTATGTTATAAGGGTTTTAAATTGTTTTTATTTGTTTTTAAATTTTCAATTTGTAATCGAGTATAGTTTTCTCATTTGTCTCTAAAACTAGGGAGACGAACTACGGGATTTGTAATTCGGGGAAATCTGGTTTTGGGGATAGAAACCAATGCAGGGTTTTGAGCATAGGTTAAGAACAGTTAGGAGCGAGTGTCGCAAGTTGACAGGGGATTGTAAGCGTAGAGCTTGTTTTTACTCCTAGTAGAAACCTTGGGGAATGCAGCAGTAGGCAGGGTTTTGCCGAAGCTGGGTATATCTGTGTGTTATTTATTTTCTGCATTTATTCTGATTATTATCTGTGTTGTTATTACTTAATTACTCAACAAAAATCTGCGATAAACCCTATTCACCCCCCTCTAGGGTTAATTTAGATCCTGCAAGTGGTATCAAAGCGAGGTACTTTTTATTTTATTTTAACTCTAGAGTCATGAATCTGTCTAATAATGCTTTTTCTGAGGGTCAGTCCATAACTAGGCCACCAATGTTTAATGGAACTGATTATGCCTATTGGAAAGCTAGGATGAAAATTTATTTGAGTTCAGTCGATTATGATGTGTGGCATATTATTGAAACGGGTTATAGATCTCTCACTGTTATTGTTAATGGTGTTGAAATTCCTAAATCAAAAGACAGGTGGGATGCTAATGATAAAGAATTATTTTCAACTAATGCCAAAGCGATGAATGCTTTAGTTTGTGCTATTGAAAAAACTGAATTTAATCGAATTTCTCACTAGGAAACTGCACAAGAAATATGGCATACATTGGAGGTCACACACGAAGGTACATCTAAAGTTAAGGAATCTCGTCTCCCTCTACTCAGCAACGAATATGAAAATTTCTCTATGCAAAAGGATGACGATATAAAAGAGATGTATGGACGCTTCTCATCACTAGTCTACAATGCAAAAGCTCTTGGCAAAACTTATACCAAAGTGGAATTGATCGGAAAAATATTGAGAGTACTACCGATGAATTTTGAAGCTAAGGTGACGGCGATTCAAGAATCAAAAGATCTTAATAAAGTAAGCATGGAAGAGTTGATCGGAAATCTGATTACTTACGAGATGGAGTTAAAAGCAAGAGAAGAACGAAAGAATTGTGAATCAAAGAAAAAGACGATCTCTTTAAATAATACTGTTGAAAGTGATGGTGATGACCCCGCTGAAGAGCTAGTCATGGTTTTGAGAAAGTGAGCCAAAGGAAATTACAAGACACAAAAGAAGAATTCAAAAACTAACAAGTCCGAAAGTTCAGACGATGAAGTGTTTTGCTACGATTGCAAGAAACCCAGAAATATCAAACCAAATTTCCCACAGCTTAAAAATTAAAAGAAGAAGAAGTTCAGAAGAAAGAAGAAGGCTTTTGCTGCTACATGGGATGACGAGGAAGGAGAAGAAGTTTCTTAAAGTGATGAAGAGGAAGCTAATTTGTGTCTTATGGCACGATCTGATCTGGAAAGCAGTGAAGAGGATTCAAGCGAGGTATCGAATTTTACTTATAAAGATTTAATTTTAATGTGTCACGATCTCACAAAAACCGTTGATTCTCTTGAACTAAAAGTTAAGAAATTGAAATCTGATCGGTCAAAACTAGTTCAAGAAAATAGTAGTTTAGAAAGAAAACTTGAAAAAGTTAAGAATTCACCGTTTTCAGAATGCGAAAAATGTCAATTTTTGAGTAATGATCTTTTGAAATTCAAAACTGATTTTGAGTTACTTAAAAGTGAAAATGTGAATTTGAAGAACAATAATCGTGATTTTGAGAAGGGGATTGAAAAGCTTAAAGAATCTGAAAAACTTGATTTTGAAAAGCGAAAACAATTTGAAATGGAAATTTCTAAGTCCAATGCTAAAATCAAAGCACTTGAAAACGAAAATTTGGTTTTGAAACAAACTGATGCTGAAAAGAGGAAAATCGCTATTAATCCTTGTTCAAATTTTATGAAAGAAAATAGCAATCTTAAATTTAAAATTCAACGACTTGAGTCAACTTTGACTAAACTCTCTAAAGGAGAGAAATCGTTGAATATGTAGTTAAAAAAACCAATTTTTGGTTCAAAATAAAAAGGGACTTGGTTTTGGATTTGATCAAGTTAAAAAAAATCCAAATGATTTTAAAATCCTTTAAACGATTTTGAAAACGATCGAATTGAAAATTTTGAGATCTAATAATTTCAAAGGGTTTTTAAATCATAAACAAAATAATAACTCATTTAAAAACAATTCATTTAAACATGTTTGGATTCCAAATAATAAAAAAATGAATTTGAATAAGTCTAATCGAATTTGGGTTTCAAAGGGTACGCTAGTGTATAGAAATGGATTGTTATATAAACGGGTTTGGGTACCAAAACATGTAAACGAAGATAAGAGTGGTAAAATAATTTTTGTTCGGCCACTCAATCCTATAAACATTTAGGTACTGGGGATAGGCTAAGGAACAATTGTGTTTAAGAGATAATTTCAAATAGTTTCATATTATTGAATTATTTGGAGTTCTTTAGCCATAGATTCTGAGTTGGAGATTCATTGGTTCACTTTAATTATGGTAAGACAGGTATGATATCTAAACTCTTGTTTTTATTTTATTTCCTTTTGATCTTATTTATTTTATTTTATTTTATGTTGATTTATGATGACAGGGTCATAACATTTTGAGCACATCTTGAACACTATAAATCGGAATTTTGAAATTTATGATGTTCTCGAATGCTAATGAAATTTCACATATTTTTGCAGGTTTGAGTTTCTTCTTACTCACTTTGGAAAATATTGAAAAATCGAACTCAATACAGTAGACTACTTGAAAGCCATGATTGACTAGTTGTGAAAATGTCATTTTTTTTACTTGACTTGATTTTGAAATCATTCATTATTGATTGTTGAATTTCTTGGATTATAAATTTTTGATTTTTTTTCTCAAGTGATTTCAAATAATTATCTTCAGATTTGATCGTTGAATGTTTCTTATGCTTGTTTAAAAATTCTCTGAAAATTTCACTTATGATTCTTGCTTTGAAAATGATCTTGTACTGCTCTGATAAGGAAATTGATTTGATTCGTTTGAATATCTTGGTGATTGGACGATGAGTAGAAAAATCAGTGATTAAATATCTATAAATTCCATAGACAATTTGAATTAAATATATAAGTGGTTTTAAAATTGTCTAGGAGCAATCAGCATTAGAAATATTAGATAATTTCATATTCTACTGATTGATTTTTGAAAATAATTTTCAAACTTGCATTGATATTTTCAAAAATTCCTCTTGAAATTGATATTTTCAATTTTAAATTTATTTTTGATTATTTATTCAAAAATTGAAATTATTAATTGATTTGAACCATTTTGTGACCCATCAAAATTATTAATATATTTATGAAATTGTGATGAGTTGTGTCTGTGGTATAATTCATAACTAGAGGAGATGTTATTTTAAATCTCATGATGATTGGACAGATTTTATAATATCTTTGAGTTAGAGCTTATTTCATGACCATCTTCTATGTCTATCATATTTCTGTCATCCATCATGGTTTTATTTAATTTGGAGAGTTTAAATTGTTTTTGGAAAGAAAAATATCTTGGAAATAAAAAAAAAGTAAAATAAATAAATAATTTATCCTTGGTATTCACTCCCATTTAAAAGTCCTCGCGGTTATGCGTTGGTGAATTACCTTAATCTCTATGTGCTTCCATTCCCACTTAAAAGACCTTTGGGCTGTACATGGATGGAACTCATTAGAGAGGATAAAGTTAAGTTACTACTAACCCCATTTAAAAGACCTTTGGGCTCGTGGTTAGCAAGTGCTTAACACATTTTGAGCATATTTATAATCTTCAAAATTCATATCCAAATATTCAATTTTTATTGAACTCTCCTCATTCTATAAAATCCATCGTAAATCCATTCATTCTGAAAGTGAAATTTGCTTCTGATTTAAAGATTATTATGATTTTTTTTTATTAAATGGGATTTGCGATATATATTCTCTCTCTTAATTTGAATTTATATTTATGGTCTGAATTCGCCACTATTTCGATCTCTATTATTCTTTTGATGATAACAAAAGGGGGAGAGTGGTCAAGATTTTGATTGATGAGTATTTAATTCAAAAGTATTTTAAGATTGGAAATTAAATATCTAGAGGGAGAATGGTCAATTGGATTTCATTATTCATATTTTTTCACATATATGGGGGAGTTTAGTTGCAGGGGAGCAAACAAATAGGGAAAGCTAATAAATAGGGGGAGTTCAATATTCACGGTCAAACACATTTATTGTGCTCAAAATCTTTTATTTGTTTATCATCATCAAAAGGGGGAGATTGTTGTATATGACGTAGTTCTATACACAATTATATGATTTTTGTTTGATGATAACAACCAAATAAATATTATTTTAAATTTGTTTGTTACTATACTGTTTTATATATACATCACAGACAGGAATACAATATTTATATTTAAATAGAATACGACCGTATAGACATTCATATATTCATACAGTATTTTATTTAAATTAAATATTATATTCCAAACATTCAAACAGTACAACTACTTATAACTCCACTATTTATTCAATTCACATTAGTTTGTACTTGTAAATAAACTGAATACGATAGACAAGTTTGTTTGACAATAATAAAATAATATTTTATTTCAATCAAATTTGTTTATCATATATCAGTACAATTCTCTCATGGCTCCTCACTACAGTTCATTCATCACTCAGTACATTTTCATATACACTACACTCAGTTTACAGACTCACTCATATATAGATATTCTTATATATATTTTTCTCTATCATCTTCAGTCTTCTATCTTCACAGCTTTCAGTTAGTCCAATCTTCATACCTGTCATATACAGAAACACACACAGAGTAAACTGGAACAAAAACAAAATTAAATAAAAGCAAATAAAAAAATTAAATTTTATTTGCATCAGAATTACGGTGTGTTTCTCATCATTTTTCTGATTCAGTCTGATATACATTGACAAGAAATTTTTTTGAATGGCTGCATATACACACGTGTATATGCATACATGTGTGCACTGCCTCGCCAATCCAGTGTGCAACTGAGGAGTAGCCACGTGGACCATCTCGAATCAGTGCAACAACAAAACAAATGTCAACCAGCATAGTCAAAGTCAACATAAGTCAATACAAAAGCAATTTCAATGTGGTCGAGAAAACATGAATGATCAATGTCAAGAACAAGTTCAAAGTAAAATGGTGAAAGACAGTTAACATATGTATGGTTATAGAGCATGTCAAGTTTATAGTGTGCACAACAATTCAAACATATGATCCAGTAAGAAAGGATGTATACACATATCATGGCAGTGCACTAGAATTTGGAGCAGCAAGTAAAACAACCATCAAGTTATAGTAAAAATGACAAGTGCAGTTGAAACAGAGAATGGTCAAACATTTCTGAATATGGTTAAGCACATGTACATGGTGCAAAATAGAACAGCAAGAAAAACAGTAAGTTTATGGCACTAATACATGGTGCAGCTATGTTTGCAAAATGGTGTGCTACAGGTCATCAACAGTTTCAAAAGTGCACAAGCCTATGTTCAAGTTCAAAAATGATCTAGTTCAAAATCTCAAGTGTATTACCAGTACAAATATTTAACTGCAAATAAATGGCAAATACTACATGATTAAGGAATAACAAAGGTGAAGTTCGAGCAAGTGAGCACAAGTTACAAGCACCAGTTTTTTATCAAGGAGTGGACAAGCCGAGAAGTACAATGCATAAGCAATTCAGTTTGAAACAAAATAAAGCAATACAATGCAACTCGATAACATGCACATTTCAAAACAGGAATTGTGGGAAAAAACTCAAGCAAATACACGGCAAAACTTAGTTTGAAATACCACAATGGATAAGTGCAGTAATGAAGTTAGACAGACCATGTTCCAAGTGTACAAAAGTGAATGGCATAGGAATTTCAGGATTAAATAATAGTGATCAACCATAGTATTTGTTCTTATCCAACAAAGCCAAACAGTGTAGAAAATGATATGAACAAGGCTAATCAAGTATAGCATCCATTAGCAATTCAGTACTGAGGATCCCATAGCAGCATGATGCAACTATTCATAACAATATAGTATCTGTTCTTATCAAGTAATTAGGAGCAAATTATTCAAAGCAGGAAGCAAGCATTAGTTCATCAGTCAAGGCTGATCAAACTTAGCAAAATGTTCTTATCTAAGTGCTTCAAGGAAATGGCGTGTTCAATTTTAAAAGGCCAGGTTGAAAATATCAAAGAGAAAGGAATTTCAAAGTTCCAAAGATCACCCAATTTTGTAATATATTCCAGAATATTTGTTCAAGTCCTTATATCCAGTAAAATTAGAATATACACCGCAAGTACAAACCGATAATTTCAAAAAGAAAATTTCAACTTGTCAATTCAATCACCAAAGGACCAATTCAAAGCAATGGAAACCTCACGCAAGTTTGCAGATTGTTTGAAGATTTCAAATCCATCAAATAAAAGGCCGAGGATTTTATAAACCCAAAATTTACCCAAATATCAAACCCAATCTAATTACGAAATCAGAGAGAAATACGGATTCTAAATCCTATATATACACCTATCATCATCAGTTTTCAAGCATCGAAATCGTACACAAATTTTAAGTAAAGATTTAAAATTCGAACATCTTACAATTTTTCAGGTTTCGATCGCCAGAGAATTCCCAATCGAAGACAAAGAGGAACACATCAGACTAGAGCTTCATAGATTAGCCAATTCATCAAGCATCGAATTGATTTGAGAAATTTTTCAGAAACTCTAGCAATATCTCTAATCACAGCCGCCATTTTTTATTGCAAACCAAAGTGATCGGGTAAGACAAACAAGGGTGGAGTTAAACAAAGAAGGTCGGTCAATATTACTTAAGGGCTCATAGGAACTTATTTAGAAACTAGGGTTTATATTATAAGGGTTTTAAATTGTTTTTATTTGTTTTTAAATTTTCAATTTGTAATCGAGTATAGCTTTCAAGTTTGTCTCTAAAACTAGGGAGATGAATTATGGGATTTGTAATTCGGGGAAATCTGGTTTCGTGGATAGAAACCAGTGCAGGTTTTTGAGCGTAGGGTTAAGAACAGTTGGGAGCGAGTGTCGTGAGTTTACAGGGGATTGTAAGTGTAGAGATTGTTTTAACTTCTAGTAGAAACCTTAGGGAATGCACCAGTGGGCAGGGTTTTGCCGAAGCTGGGTATATCTGTGTGTTATTTATTTTCCGCATTTATTCTGATTATTATCTGTGTTGTTATTATTTAATTACTCAGCAAAAATCTGCTATAAACTTTATTCACCCCACCTCTAGGGTAAATTTAGAACCTACAGTAAGTTCTTCGATTATCTCACCATAATAATTTTAGGATCTACCCTCAGTTCCTCTTCTTCTCCCTACTCCTCACCATGATCTGAAATCCCTGGATTTAATACTTTGATAACAACAGTTATAGGTACCCTCGAATCACTTAATTTTCATTTGTATTGTTTTCTGCTGTGGACTGGTTTGTGCGATAATTTTTTCCGTCCCTATTATGAAATATCTTATTCCTGCAATTGCTAACAACCGTCTTCCAAGTATGCCTAATAATATTTAGTTATCGACAATTCTCTGAATGATGTTATTGCTGATGCAATTTGTAAAATTGTTGATCGTACGAATGAAATAATATGTGTGTTCGTTAAACTTTCTCATGAGAATGGATTCAATTACAGATCTAATTTCCTAAACCATCTTTTTTAGTACTATTAAACTAGAGTGCTCTGAATTCTGAGAAGTTTAACTTCGAACTACATTCATTCTTAAGACTAGAAGTATTGATAACAAATCTTTAATTTTAATTTTTACTTAATGTAAAGGATTGTTTCACAACATGTAATTTTAGCCATTATTATCATATGTATTGAAGCTGAAAGGGGGATTTGAGTACATTACTATAATATACAAATATAAAAAACCTCGATAGACAAATAGCATCATTGTTTGTCACAAACCAAAATTTCAATCTCACTGATTTCTTGCAACATATAATATATGAAGCACTAAGGTTGATTCATGCAAAAGCACATACATATTTATATAGCCATCGATCTTCATACGTTTATATTTCTGGTTTTTCTATACATGTACGATATCGGTGAACTTTTTTTTCTCACCGAGTTATAGTAAGCCAATTTCGTGTTCTCATATTCTTTGACTTTATATTCCTGAACTGTTTTTCATTTGATTACATTGTCAATCTCACTTCCATTATTGAAACCACAATCAACTTGGGAATTCTGAGAAGTTTAACTTGGATTTGTATTTATTCTTAAGACTAAAGATACTCAGAACAGATCTTTATTTTTTATTTTTAGTTAATGTAATCGATTGTTTTACAACTGTAATTTTAGCCATTCTTCGCATGTATAGTCAATCTGCAAGGGGCATTTGATTATATTACTATATTATACGAACATAAAATCATCCATACACAAATAGTACCATTGTTCCCCATATACCAAAATTTCAATCTCACTGATTTTCGATTGCATTATATAATATACGAAGCACCTTGCTTGATTCATACAAAAGCACATACAAATTCAAATTGACACTGCCATCAATCTTCAAACATTTATATTTCTGCTTTTTTTATACATGTAGGATATCAACGAACTTTATTTAACCCAATTGTAATGAGCCTTTTTTTAACCCAGTTATAATGAGCAAATTTCCCATTCTCATATTCTTTGACTTGATATAGAAATGGGGTGAAATCAGTTAATATTTTCTTCAGTTCATCCCTGAACTATTTTTCATCTGATTACATTGTCAATCTTACTTTCATTATTGGAAATACAACCATTTTGGATGATGTTCCATTTTTGTCTCAGTAATTATTGGAACTTCAATGAAAGACCTCAAACGATAAATGATCTATATTGGTTTTCTTCCATTCAAGACTAAAGCACTTCAAAATTGGACCATTGTTCAATGTATTGATGACCACAAATATGGTGATTTTTTTCTTTTCGATTCCATATATCCTCTCTTTGGTTTCACTGAAATTTTAAATACATTGTTAAACATTGTAAAGTAAAATATTATTGTTATCATTGATTCCTTTACCTTTTGTCAAAAGTTCTTCATTTTACTTCCACATATAGCAATAATTTGTCAATTAGTTATGGTTACATAATTACGTGTGTGACTAAAACATTTACTGTATTTTTTCGTTGATCTTCAAGCTGCATTGGGATATCTGCTCATATGGGCGCAAAACTCAATTTTGCTTATGTGTTTGGCTGTTTTAGAAAACTTCAAAAATAATTGTAGTTCCATCTCCAAATTGAAAGGATGAAAGCATCCTAGAATCCACGGCAAAGCTATAGGACAAGCAAGTAAAGGCAGTGCCCGAGCTTGAGTTTTGAATCTTTCTAATCGAACTCCTCTGAAATATCATTTTCATTCTTTAGACTATATGTCACTCTTAGTTTCCTTTACTACATGTCATTTTTTAGGTATAGATTTTCTACGTAATTACATTTGTATAGCATTAGCGATAGAATTCTATACAGCAGGCTGAAATCTATCTATTATTTAAATAGGAAAGGAGAATCCAGATCATTGCTTAACTTACACGTGTCCTTTAATTTTCTATTCCGTTCTTTTACATTTTCATTTCGTTTTTTTGCTAGGCAACAGTTATCATCTTTCCTAACTCTTACATTATTTTCTGTGTAAGCATCGATACTTCCTCTTCTACTAATCACAATCCAATTTTTATGTCTGAAAACTAATGATAACTGCCCGATTTCATTTTTATGTTCCTATTTTGTTGATTTTCCAATTTACACTCCTCAACTACTACAAATATTATTAATTTTGGAGAAGGCGCATGTTTTATACTTCGATTCATCGATATCTTTGGGAACGAAGGAAGTTTAGAGTGGAATCAAGCATCTACCATGGATGAATAACATGGATTTAAGGTACCAAAGTAATATATAAACCTAATTAGTTACTTTTTTGTTTTAGTTTCTTATCTACCATTGGATTATTCATAAACATTTCTATTTATAATATGTTCATGCCTATAGTCCCTTTTTGATGTTGTAATTGTATTACAATTATTTTGCTACTTAAGATTTTATACATTGAAATCATCAAATCTAAAGCAAATCCAATATAGATAGAAGTTTTTGAAATTAAGTTCGTTTGATCTTTTTTTATATTGAAGGATTTTAGTACTACATGAATCTACTTCCATATATGGATGCATAAATTTGTAATTATTCTTAAATCTATTATTTAAATATTAGAATATTAAAAATATATCTAAAAATCATGTAGTGTGGACTTAGGATATGAAGATTATGTCGACTTTTTGTCATGACAAAATTATCCATTTCTTATGAAACATTTTTTTTAGTCTCAAATTCATAACCTAATGTTATCAAATTCATAACCTAATCTCAATATCAGAACAGTTTGGTGTCCAATTATAAAGTAATTTTACTGTTATTTTTTTATTTTACATGGAATACATGCTTCATGGTTGGAGACATAACATGTAAGCAATAATTATCTGATTTAAACTATAGTATTTAAATATAGCATCAACTGTAGTTCAATGGTATGATGTATTCAGATGTTTATTTAATTTAAATTATATCATTTTTTCTATGCTGTATAATTATATATCATGACCGTTGATTAAAAGTTGCAACAAATAAGCATACATGAAGTAGGAGTTGCTTGAATCTGCTTGGTTAATGTATGCCAGACCAGATACACTGTTGTATTCAACTATTTATAAGTCGATATTATACCAACATTTCTTACATTTAAGCACATAATACATATTTATTACCAATGGTAGAGTAATTTTCATGATACTACGACGCTTATCAAATTTCCTACATTGGGCTTTTTGTTGAACTGTGACACGAAAATATCATAAGATATCCAAACAATGATTGTCAGTTCATAATAAACCAGTTAAATTTTTGGAATGTCATGTATATTCGGAGATTCAACAACACTAAAGCACTAGAACATGAACCTTACTAGATTGTGTAGAGGTTCCTTCAAGGTACTGTTATTATTACAAATATGATTTTAGTAACAAAATTGTCCCTTGAAATATTGAACTAAAAATTAAAATAATCAATTTACAGTAGGTTATCTTCCCAGTTTAAAAAATGACCCGATTTCTTTCCTTTGCATTTATCATGTTGCTGAAAACATTATCTAAATTATTTTATCAAATTCTCTATATTCGTTGTTTATGCTTATCCCTTTTTGAAGCATCCCAGTTAATGGAGAAAGAACAACCAATGAAGAGATCTTTTGTAACATCCCACCTCCGTTAAGGTCACTCTGAAAGGGAATACCTTAACTTTGGTGGAGCGTTTTAAGGTACAAGATACTAATAAATTACAAGACAGATAGTTAAAGCAGCGGATAATTAAAGCAGCGGAAAAGAAACCAATCTTCATTCCATAAATACTTGTTCAATACAACATTTCAACAAATAGTTTCAATCTTCCAAATTATTACATCTGTCTTGAAAACATAAAGAAGCAATACTGAAAATAAAATGACATAAATCCCCAACATGTCTTTGACCACAGCCATAGCTCAAAAAGGAAAGTCCAAGCCTTACATCTACGGTCTTCAAGGTTTGATCTGATCCGGTCAAGCAGAAGTGTTCTCTCACTGCGGACCTGGGGGGGAGGGGGAATGGAAGAAAAGAGGCGAAAGGAAAATGAGTCAGACATAAGTCTAGTAAGCCCAGTTATTTAATAGCATGTAAACAAGTAAAAGACTGTGACATGAATAAACTGAACTTAGAATGATACCATAAGGATAGGGTAGTCCTAAAACAAGATAAGGTAAGACTTAACTAGATTTGGCTATCGCACCCACTTTTACTTCTCTACACCCACCAAGAACTTGTTTAACTAGCAATGTATGTTCATGATAAAGTGATTCCATTCATGTATTGATCGCCTCCTACTCGCATTCATGTATTCTTGGTGTCATGCGGCCCCACGTGATTATAAAGTACTTGTGCTGGTTCCATTATAGGGTGTATCAAGTCCTATAATGGCAACCCCTGACAGGATTCAAGATGCACAAGTGTACGCCTGGTTCCCAGTGCCTGCTTTTTCCACTCTGGAGCCCGTGCAAGTCCGTACTCCGTCGGAACCTACACTGACGCACCTAACTGCCACCCTTTTGACCGCTTATATTCAGCCTAGTAATCGTGCCCCACCCTGCCTAGTTCAGGGTACCTTGATACGTTTATGCGGGTTACTGCTGAAATGGGTCCCCGTTACTAGGGTTTTTCTAGTCAACATGTTAAATTGGTTAAGTGTTCTTGACTTGACTTAACCCCTATCAATCTTGCCTAGTTAACATGTTGATTTGGCTAAGTGTTTTCTAAATTACTTAACCCCGCCAATCATATCTTGTTCACATGTTAAGTTGGTTAAGTGTTTTCTTAATTACTTAACCTCACCACTCTTGTCTTGTTAAGTTGGTTAAGTGTTTCCTTAATTACTTAACCTCACCATTTCTAACTTGATTGTTCATGAGCTTTAACTAATTAATTAATTAAAGCACCAACCACCAACATTAGACAGGTATTGTTATGGTTACTGGATGTGCCGGTCGGTTCCGGGCAGGTTTACACCACAACTCAGTCTAACCTCGGCCTTTCCGGGGCTTGATGCACTAACCTCTCACATTAGACAGGTATTGTTGTGGTTACTGGATGTGCCAGTCGGTTCCGGGCAGGTTTACAACACAACTCAGTCTAACCTCGGGTTAGGCATATTAATCTTTTCTAGATTTACATTTTTATATATGCAAATTTCTACAAGTATTTCATGTCACATGTTTTAATTCAAGACTAATGGTATATAAATTATACCATTCATGGCCTTAACCAATTACATGGTTTTGGGCCCACCTACATATTTACATGTTTTGATTTAATAATTACCCCCCCCCCAACGTTACCCTGTTTGTTCGATCACATTAATCACATAAAGACATTGGGCCCGCTAATTGGCCCAATCTATAAACGAGAGATAAAGGGGAACATGCATAACATAGGTTCAATCAACATATATCATGTAATTTGGCATCAACGTCAGTTATAGACTAGCATGTGACATAATCATGACATGTCCAATTCCAAGACATGTATAATTATAACATTAACATATAGGTGTAAACTAGATCTAATATGGTGAACTTGCATAAATTTGATTCACAAACTAGCATATAAATATGGGTCTAGTTTAGGATCTAACATGTAACTTGCATATGACATATATATATAATTAGATCGTAACTTGGATCTATCATAAATTATATAACTTGCATTAATCATGTGAACCTAAATGGATCTCGACATGGATCCAATCATAAAGTTTGTAACTTGCATATGGACATATGAACATAGGCATGTGGATCTAACATAAAACTTGCAACTTACATATGAACATATGGATCTAACATAAAACTTGCCACTTGCATATGAACATATGGATCTAACATAAAACTTGCAACTTGCATATGAACATATGGATCTAACATAAAACTTGCAACTTGCATACGAACATATGGATCTAACATAAAACTTGCAACTTGCATATGAACATATGGATCTAATCATGTAGCATAAGGATCTAACATAAAACATAGGAATATGTACATGTAGATCTTGACTTGGATCTAATATAAAACTTACAACTTGCATAAAAACATATACATGTAGATCTTTACATGAAAGACATAACTTGCATATGATAGTTTCAAATAGATCCAATACCAAATCCAATAATCCACAATTATTCCAATTCATGATAAAATCATCACAATAAATCGATATGAATTAACATGGTATAATTCTAATTTCACTTTATGTCAAATCACTCTTAAATTTATTTATGTCTAAAAGATAACTGCGCTTACAACAAACGAAGGTCTTGATTTCTGGATTCTTAATTCTGGAGTTGAAATGCTCGCCTTTAATGTAGACAATCGTTGTTTTGATTTAGTTTGGTTCGTCTTTATGTTAGCTTCAAGTGGCGGCTACTCTAGGTTCTCTAATGGCAGCATGACGGCTCTAGGTTCAATTTTTAATATGATTTAGGGGTGAGGTATTAGGTTGCTTTTATATAGATTATATTGAATAGGAGGCGTCAGATCATCTCAGAATAAATCAAGACCATTAAGACAAGATAGAGTTATCTAGAACTGCCAATTCAGCCCCTAACGACTCAACAGTGAGTCATAATTCGTTTTTTTTAAATTCACATATTTTCTATATATGTCTAATTATATATGTAAATTAATCTTAATTTAATCATGCCATAATTATTCTTTTAATTATGCTCACAATAAATGGTATACCAAATATACCATTTCATGAACCAATCTATTCCAAGAAATTTTCATGTTTTCCCTTGATTCTCGCATTTATAATTAAGTATTCTTTAATTTGTTATTACAACATTAACAGAAAATACGGGGTGTTACATTCTCCCCTCCTTTAAGGATTTCGTCCCCGAAATCTTCAAGTCGAGAAGAACATATATCTTACCATCCAATCGTCCATCTACTCAACCATCAAATACAGGCGTCCATTGTCCTTAAAAGACTTCTAATGCTTCATGATCATATGCATAGTGTGTGTACATGTCCTTACCTAATGCAAAATCAGGCGGTCTACTGATTCAGTCGACCTTCTTAATGCAAATTATGTCAGTGCCATGAGTCCATTATGTATGCAATTTTCCTATCCAAAATTTCTACATGAGTGCACGATCATTCATACAAATGCAACGTCCATATGGTAACACATCAAGTTTCAATCCATATACAAATACATATATGCATATGCAATATGAAAGTAACCGAGCCGATCTAATTCCTAACGTGTGTGTATATGCATCCACGAGCAACCACTTGCAATCATCAACCATAACATGTTTCAATTACATGTTTTCATCCAAATGGGTTTCTACCTAAGGATAAAGGATTGGATTGAGAAGATATACTCAAAAGGATAGGTACAATCATAAACTTAAGGAAAAAAGAGATCAAAGATGTACCCTCAAAAAGAAAAGGGTAGGCTGTGCATATTCTGTCCTCAGTTTCCCAAGTTGCGTCTTCCTCGGCGTCGCTCCATTGAACCTTTGACAAGCTTGACTTCACGGTTGCTTCGCTTTTTGACTTCTGTACCCAATATACGAGTTGGAACTCTCCTTACAGTTGCTTCTCGTTCTATTTCAACTTCCTCTAACATGCTTGGTTCCACCACTTCCGCAGACTCATGTAAGCACTTTCGCAGGTGAGAGACATGAAATACATTATGAACTCCAGCCAATCTTTCGGGGAGTTGTACTCTATAAGCCATCTTCCCAATCTTCTCAGTGATAGGAAACGACCCTACAAATCTTGGTGCTAACTTTCCTGCGGATCCGAAGCGAACGACGTTCCTCAAAGGGGATACTTTAAGAAACACCTTGTCTCCAACTTCAAACTCAAGGTTGGTCCTTCTTTTGTCTGCGTAGGACTACTGTCTATCTTGGGCACTCTTCATTCTCCTTCGTATTAAGTCTACTTTCTCTGAAGTTTCTTTGATCATGTCTGGTCCAACTATGAGCTTATCTGTAGACTCCCACCAACAAGTTGGTGATTGGCATGGTCTTCTATACAAAGCCTCGAAGGGTGCCATGCCTATGGTAGCTTGGTAACTATTGTTGTAAGCGAACTCCACTAAAGGAAGATGATCCTCCCATGTACCTCCAAAGTCAAGAATGCACAGTCTCAAGAGATCTTCTAGTACTCTGTTCACCCTTTCCGTCTGACCATCGGTTTGTGGGTGATAGGCCATGCTTAAGCATAGCTGTGTGCCCACAACCTCTTGCAAACTCCCCCAGAACTCGCTTGTAAAGATAGGGTCTCGATCACTCACTATGCTGGAGGGTATCCCATGGAGTCGAACTATCTTTTTAAGATATATGGATTCTAAAGGTAAAGTGAGCGCTTTTAGTAAGCCTGTCCACTATTACCCAAATGCTGGTATTGCCCCTTCTTGACCTAGGCAACCCATCTATAAAGTATATCGAGACGCTATCTCATTTCCACTGTGGGACCTCTAGAGGATGGAGCAGACCACCAGGCTTCTTCTGCTCTGCCTTGACTTGTTGGCATATTAATTAAACACTTAGAAACAAATTCAGCTACGTCTTTCTTCATGCCATTCCAAAAGAAAACTCTTTTGATATCTTTATACATTTTAGGTGTATGGTCAACTTGGAATGGTGTGCCTCTTCTAGAACCGTCTTTACCAAACCCCTTGCTTGTGGGACACATAGTCTTCCATCTCGTCTCAACCAGCCCTTGGCATCAATGGAGTATCTATTGAGGTGACTAGAAGTCTCACCCCTAATTAACTTGTCCATCACATCGGCTAGTTGAGGGTCTTCTCTTTGCGCGGCTCCGATTGAGTCTGATAGAGTTGGCCGCACTTCTAACGTTGCTAGCAAGCCAGGTATAAAGTTAGAGAAGGGTCTGAAGTTAAAGCTTGCAATGAACTCCAAGCTTTGCCTTTCCACAAAGAGAGGGCTTAAAGTCAGCTTCTTTCTACTCAAGGTGTCTGCCACTATATTGCCCTTACTAGGGGTATAGGCAATCTCAAAATCATATGAGGCGTGAAATTCCATCCACCTTTGCTGCCTCAAATTAAGATCTTTCTAAGAGAAAAGGTATTTTAATGATTTATGATCAGTAAGTAATTCAAACCTTTCTCTTAGCAGATAATGATGCCATGATTTAAGGGCGAAAACGATGGCAGCTAGTTCTAAATCATGAGTTAGGTAATTCTTCTCATGAACCTTCAACTGCCTTCCTCCATAGCAAACTACTTTGCCTTCTTGCATTAGGACAGCGCCCAATCCTGTTCTGAACGCGTCTGTATATATGTAAACATCTTGCTTTCATCAGGCAATGTCAGAACTGGGGCTGTTGTCAGAGCCCTTTTTAAACGTTGGAAAGCAATGCCGCAATCCAAATCCCAAGCAAAAGCCAAGTTCTTCTTTGTCAATCTTGTCAGCGGAGCTGAGATCTTCGATAATTCCTTAATGAACTTTCGATAATAGTCCGCTAGCCCGAGAAAGCTTTGGACTTCGGTTGCATTTCGCGGAATCTTCCAATCTTGCACTGCGACTACTTTTGCGGTGTCCACATCAATCCCCTCTTTGGACACCACGTCCAAGAAACCATACTTCTTCTCTCCAAAAGTGGCATTTGGAGAATTTTGCTTTCAGTTGATGTGCTCGAAGAGTAACTAACACTTCCTTTAAATGCACAACATGTTCTTCCTCGCTTTTTGAGAAGATTAAGATGTCGTCTACGAAGACCACTACAAATTTATTGAGGAATTCCTAGAACACCCTGCTCATCAAGCCTACAAAATAGGCAGGTGCATTTGTCAAGCCGAAAGGCATGACAAGCCACTTAAAGAAACCATCCGGGGTCCTAAATGTGGTTTTGTCAATGCTATCCTCAGCCACTCTTAGCTGATGAAACCCAGTAGCCAGATCTAGTTGGGAGAAAACGGATGCACCTACGAGTTGATCAAACAGATCGTCAATTCTTGGGGGGTGCCTATTCTTCTTAGTCAGCTTGTTCAACTCCCTATAATCTACGCATAGGCGGAGTGAACCATCAGCTTTGGTCGCGAATACTACTGGAGCACCCCATTCAGAAATACTCCGTCTTATGAACCCCTTTTCAAGCAGCTCTTTAATTTGCTTACTGAGCTCCTTTCTCTCCCTTGGGGCCATGTGCCTAACGGGTAAAGCAACGGGCTTTGCATTATTAACAAGGTATATGATGAAGTCTATCTCCCGCTTCGGAGGTAAGCCCTTCACCTCTTCAAACACATCTGAGTATTCACGAACTACTCTAACGGACTGCAAATTCTCAACAGACGCATAAAGTGATTCAAGATAACTAAGCATGACAGATTTCATGGGATTACAAGAGATTTCGAGAGTGTTACCGAGGTGAGTCATGAGTCTAACCACTCTCTTTTCACAATCAAGGATGGCACCATTTCTGGATAGCCAGTCCATGCCTAGAATCAGCCCATAGCCCGTGAAGCCCAAAACAAAAGCATTATATTTAAACCCAACACTTAGAATAGAGATTTACAAATCCAAACAAACAATTGACAAATAAACTGAGCCCCCAATTGAATTTGAATCAACCAAGGGATCCTCTACTATATGGGTGTCTAGGTGCAGAGATTCAACTAAAGCAGTAGATATAAAAGAGTGTGATGCGCCAGAATCAAAGAGAGTACGAAAAAGATTATCAAACAGATAAACTAAACTCTCAACAGAAATATGACTACCTCGTTCCTGCAGAGGTGATACGAGAGCATGAACCTGCCCTCTAGAAGAAGCTCCAGTTCTCTGTCCCTGCCCTTGCCTTTTGGGGCAGTTCTTAGCCAAGTATCACGTTTCCCCGCAATGGAAACAAGCGCGCAACTTCCTCTTTTTCTTTCTGCAGTCCCTAGCCAAATGTCCAAGTATGCCATAGTAATTGCACTTCAGCTTCTTACGGGATTTATTATCCTTCCCGCCTTTCTTGGGGTCCGCTTTCTTGTTTTGAGATCCCTCTCCTTTTTTATTTTGAGACTCTTCCTTCTTCACCTCCTTCTTGCCATCTTTGTTCTCCTCTTGCAACAGAGCCATGTCCACCAGCCTTTCATAAGTTGCTCCCATGGGTATATTAGACATTGCCAGGCCTTGCAGTGGTTCATTCAGTCCTTTGGCAAAACGGTGAGCCTTCTTGTGTGGAGTGTTGACTAACTCCAGTCCAAATTTGGAAAGTTGATTAAATTTATTGACATATTCTTTGATTGATAGGTTGCCCTGCTTAAGTGATAGGAACTTCTCCATTTGCAAACTTTGCTCATCTTGTGAGAGGAACTTCATTTCAAATCTCGCCTTGAAGTCCCCCCAAGTCTCTATCGGTCTTTCAGCATTAGTGACTTCCCACCAGAAGGAGGCCTCATCTTTGAGCAACCACACAACCAACTGTAGTTTTTGCCTCTCATCTACTTCAAAGACAACAAATAAGTCTTCAGTTTCTTTGAGCCAGTTTCTGGCTTCTACGAAAGATTCACTACCCTTGAAGTCTTTTCCACCCATGGATCTAAAATCTCTACAGATATTTGAGAAAGCATTTCCTCCCGGAGGAGGAGGAGGAGCAGCAGCTGGGGGAGGCGGAGGAACGCCTGCTAGGCCTGATTCATTGGCCCTAACTTCAAGGTACCTTCTAAACCAACCAGGCACCGGCACACCCTCAGGTAGGTTAAAGTCCCCAGACATGCTGAAACAAAAGGAAAGATTCAAAATGAAGGATAGAAAGATAGTGCATATGGCTTTGGGGATTATGCCTTTTTAAATTTAAAACAACACTTTTCTTGAAAATGATTCTTTATGACTTCTTTTTGAAAAATAGTTTCAAAATTTTTATCCAATCTGGTAACCTTTAGCTCTGATACCAAGTGTAACACGCCACCTCCGTTAAGGTCACTCTCAAAGGGAATGCCTTAACTTCGATGGAGCATTTTAAGGTACAAGATACTAATAAATTACAAGACAGATAATTAAAGCAGCGGATAATTAAAGCAGCGGAAAAGAAACCAATCTTCATTCCATAAATACTTGTTCAATACAACATTTCAACAAATAGTTTCAATCTTCCAAATTATTACATCTGTCTTGAAAACATAAAGAAGCAATACTGAAAGTAAAATGAAATAAATCCCCAACATGTCTTTGACCACAGCCATAGCTCAAAAAGGAAAGTCCAAGCCTTACATCTACGGTCTTCAAGCTTTGATTTGATCCAGTCAAGCTGAAGTGTTCCCTCCCTGCGGACCTGGGGGGATGGGGGAACGGAAGAAAAGAGGTGAAAGGAAAATGAGTCAGACATAAATCTGGTAAGCCCAGTTATTTAATAGCATGTAAACAAGTAAAAGACTGTGACATGAATAAACTGAACTTAGAATGATACCACAAGGATAGGGTAGTCCTAAAACAAGATAAGGTAAGACTTAACTAGATTTGGCTATCGCACCCACTTTTATTTCTCTACACCCACCAAGAACTTGTTTAACTAGCAATGTACGTTCATGATAAAGTGATCCCATTCATTTATTGATCGGCTCCTACTCGCATTCATGTATTCTCGGTGTAATGCGGCCCCACGTGATTATAAAGTACTTGTGTTGGTTCCATTATAGGGTGTATCAAGTCCTATAATGGAAACCCCTGACACGATTCTAGATGCACAAGTGTACGCCTGGTGCCCAGTGCCTGCTTTTTCCACTCCGGAGCCCGTGCACGCCCGTACTCCATTGGAACCTACACTGACACACCTAACCGCCGCCCTTTTGACTGCTTATATTCAGCCCAGTACTCGTGCCTCACCCTGCCTAGTTCAGGGTACCTTGATACGTTCATTCGGGTTACTGCTGAAATGAGTCCCCGTTACTAGGGGTTTTCTAGTCAACATGTTAAATTGGTTAAGTGTTCTTTACTTGACTTAACCCCTATCAATCTTGCCTAGTTAACATGTTGATTGGCTAAGTGTTTTCTAAATTACTTAACCCCACCAATCTTGTCTTGTTCACATGTTAAGTTGGTTAAGTGTTTTCTTAATTACTTAACCTCACCACTCTTGTCTTGTTAAGTTAGTTAAGTGTTTCCTTAATTACTTAACTCACCATTTCTAACTTGATTGTTCATGAGCTTTAACTAATTAATTAATTAAAGCACCAACCACTCACATTAGACAGGTATTGTTGGGGTTACTGGATGTGCCGGTCGGTTCCGGGCAGGTTTACACCACAACTCAGTCTAACCTCGGTCATTTCTAGGCTTGATGCACTAACCTCTCACATTAGACAGGTATTGTTGTGATTACTGGATATGCCAGTCGGTTCCGGGCAGGTTTACATCACAACTCAGTCTAACCTCGGGTTAGGCATATTCGTCTTTTCTAGATTTACATTTTTATACATGCAAATTTCTACAAGTATTTCATGTCACATGTTTTAATTCAAGACTAATGGTATATAAATTATACCATTCGTGGCCTTAACCAATTACATGGTTTTGGGCCCACCTATATATTTACATGTTTTGATTTAATAATTACCCCTCAACGTTACCCCCGTTTGTTCGTTCACATTAATCACACAAAGACATTGGGCCTGCTAATTGGCCCAATCTATAAACGAGAGATAAAGGGGGAACATGCATAACATAGGTTCAAACAACATATATCATGTAATTTGGCGTCAACATCAGTTATAGACTAGCATGTGACATAATCATGACATGTCCAATTCCAAGACATGTATAATTATAACATTAACATATAGGTGTAAACTAGATCTAATAAGGTGAACTTGCATAAATTCGCTTTACAAACTTGCATATAAATATGGGTCTAGTTTAGGATCTAACATGTAACTTGCATATGATATATATATATATATATATATATATATATATATATATATAATTAGATCATAACTTGGATCTACCATAAATTATATAACTTGCATTAATCATGTGAACCTAAATGAATCTTGACATGGATCCAATCATAAAGTTTGTAACTTGCATATGGACATATGAACATAGGCATGTGGATCTAACATAAAACTTGCAACTTACATATGAACATATGGATTTAACATAAAACTTGCAACTTGCATATGAACATATGGATCTAACATAAAACTTGCAACTTAAATATGAACATATGGATCTAACATAAAACTTGCAACTTGCATATGAACATATGGATCTAATCATGTAGCATGAGGATCTAACATAAAACATAGGAATATGTACATGTAGATCTTGACTTGGATCTAATATAAAACTTACAACTTGCATAAAAACATATACATGTAGATCTTTACATGAAACACATAACTTGCATATGATATTGATAGTTTCAAATAGATCCAATACCAAATCCAATAATCCACAATTATTCCAATTCATGATAAAATCGTCACAATAAATCGATATGAATTAACATGGTATAATTTTAATTTCACTTTATATCAAATCACGTCTTAGATTTATTTACGTCTAAAAGATAACTGCGCTTACAACGAACGAAGGTCTTGATTTCTGGATTCTGAATTCTGGAGTTGAAATGCTCGCCTTTGATGTAGACAATCGTTGTTTTGATTTACTTTGGTTCGTCTCTATGTTAGCTTCAAGTGGCAGCTACTCTAGGTTGTCTAATGGCAGCATGACGGCTTTAGGTTCAATTTTTAATATGATTTAGGGGTGAGTTATTAGGTTGCTTTTATAGAGATTAGATTGAATAGGAGCCATCAGATCATCTCAGAATAAGTCAAGACCATTAAGACAAGATAGAGTTATCTAGAACAACCAACTCAGCCCCTAATGACTCAGCAGTGAGTCATAATTCGTCTTTTCTAAATTCACATATTTTCTGTATATGTCTAATTATATAAGTAAATTAATCTTAATTTAATCATGCCAAAATTATTCTTTTTATTATGCTCATAATAAATGGTATACCAAATATACCATTTCATGAACCAATCTATGCCAAGAAATTTTCATGTTTTCCCTTGATTCTCGCATTTATAATTAAGTATTCTTTAATTTGTTATTACAACATTAACAGAAAATACGGGGTGTTACATCTTTCATATGGCATGATCTGCTAATAACATCTAAATAGACTTATGCGAGTTAGCTAATTTCTTTTACAACATGTTCTTCGAATGGATTTTCATAACCGTACATGGACACAAAGTGAATTAGAGGATTATATGATCATATTGATAACTGTTTAAAGTAATTATTAGTTAGTCATACAGTGATTGAGGTTTTGATCATTTTTAAAATTTATATTTTATATCAACTTTATTTTGAAAAGTTTTATTGTCTTCTGTCTTCATTAGATATTACACAAATATAAATAACAAACTAGCTATTTTATTCATCCATTAATGTCAAAGCTTCTATTTTCCCTTAGCAACGACATAACAATATTTAGCAAATTATCGATTTTAATGTGTATGCTGTCGGTTGGATACCTTTATAAATTTAGATGATGTGATTCCTTAACATAGCTGAGTTATTTCATTTTTTTTTTTTTTGGAAGAAGATATAATATCATATTTCTTGATGTATGATTTCTTTTTATCTCATGCTCAATCATATCTTTTTCTTATATGCTATATTTGGATATTGGCTACATTTTAACCTATTCAAAGTCATTATTCTGGATTACATTTCTTCAGCGTACCTTACACACAAAACTCCACACCGTGATTTTTTTTAATTTATAATTTTATCATATGTTTACATTTTGATATGATACAGGCATATATTAGATAACGCCACATCTATTTCTCATCATGAAAGCCTAGAAAATCTATTACAATTTACCTCCATTTTTAGTGGTGGTAAACGCTATCGACCACGTACTACAACAACGTATGTTGTTTACATAGGTATGTATTTTTCCATTGTTCTTTATTTTGGATTGTCTTCATCACTGATCACATGCTGCTTTCTTCAACTAAATCTTCATTGAAGTTTATTGCAAAATCATTAATAAAAAATTATTTACCATTTCATGATAGTGCATCTACTTATCATTTCCTATATTGCAAAAGCTTACCATTAAAGTTTATTTTCTCCTTTTATTACCTACAAATACTAATTTGTATGTATCAAATAATATGAAACGAAATAGTACACTATTTAGTTTACTCTTATTGCAAATATTTACACGACATTATATAATGTGAAACGAATAAAACATGGTTATAGTTTTTTTAAATATATTCAGTAAAATCAGTTTTCTTTCGGCTGGAATTTAATTCTATATGAATCTGATATAAAATATGGAATTGAACATCCATAACAATTTTTGAATCAATTGTATATCAGAACAGTAGAAATATCTAATAAAAATGGAGAATAGATTTATGATATGAAGACCATATCGACTTTAGTTAGGAGAAAATAACTTATATCTTAAAAAGCATATTTCTTTTCCTTACATTCATAACCAGCCATTGACACCATGTCAGATTTCATTTTCGAATCACAACATATCTTATTTACAGTCATTTGTTTAATTATCAAGCAATTAAATTATTGTTTTGGATTATATAGGGATTGCATGCTTCTAAGATTAGGAGAAACTAGAAAGAAAATGTAAGCGCCAAGGAGATCTGAAAAAATAGACTAAGCTGAAAAACATATTAATTCCTTATACTGTAGGAATTTTCTCTTAGTTAAAATTCAATTTGTTTAGTAAAATTTTCATTAATCAACGACTTTAGTTTTAATATTCATTTTTGGCTTCGATTGTCATGATCAGTTTTTCTAAATTTGTATTTTTTTACGATAAGTAATGTAAATAGAGCCCTTTGTACTGGAGTATGTTTTCATATGTTTTAGATATGATAACATGAACATTTGATAATTATGACTAAATAATCCCTTTCTTGAAAAAATATTTAACGTAAATTTAACTATAGTATTTCATTCAATATCAAAGGGAGATTCCTAAACATGGTGTTTTCAAATATTATTTTAATTTACATTATTTTTAAGTTTTGCTTGCACTGTTCTTAGGTAGCTTGATTAAATATCCATTTAATTTGAACCATTCTAATTTTTGGTGGTTTCATTAAACACGTTTTTTTTCAAATGAGCATATACAAAGTAGGAGTTACTTAATGTAGGCTAATAGCTACAAAGACTGTTTATGTTACATACGCTGATGAATTCAAAATAATTATTGGTAGATATTGTAGCAGTGTTCTCATAATTAAAGCATACTAAACATATCTATTCAGCAGTGATAAAATAATTACCAGGGTACCATGACATTTGGTAAATGTCCTAGATATGGTTGGTGTTGCTGAGACATGATGGTAACTTGGTTTAGACATTCGAATATTGTGCTTCAAAAGCACAAATAGTCCAGGTGAAGTTGTGAAACATCATAGAGGTAAGGAGGTTAAGCAATATTAAAACACTACAACGTGGACCTTAGAAGACTGTCTGGAGTTGCTTTTGAGGTATTATTTTTATTACTATCTGATTTTAATAAAAAAAATATTAGGATCATGGAATATTGAATTGAAACCTTGGAATAATCAGTCTGAGACAACTATGTCTGTAAGAAGGTATCTTTTCAACTTAAAGTCAGTCTAATGTTTTGTTTTTTCATTAGACAGACTGCTTAGATGTCTATCTAATTTTCCTTAGCGGGTTATTTTTATGGTAACTATTTTTCTCTTATGTTTCCTCAAAGCCTCCAAGTCAATGGAGATAGAAAAAATAGCGAAGAGGTTAACTCACATGGATGTCTTGCACTTGATTCCCTGATCTATTTTTATAATATATTCTTCCAATTGATGCACTTGATTCTGTCAATTAACTACTTTTTCATACAGCAGTGGTCCCCTTTATAGGAGAGCACTCATATTTTATTAGTCGTAGGTAAATGTTTATATAGAAGTTCACTACTAATTAACACAATTATATACGACATCGCTACAATGAATTGGAAAACAAATGTAAAGAGAACAAAATTATATTACATTTTTATTGACAATATTTTCCACCTATTAAAACAGTAGATAACAACATTTTGATGGTCAGTTAAAGTAGAGATTATGGGAGATACTGCTCTTGAGAGGTCAAGAGCAAAGATGATCTGAAGTCATTATTCAGGAAATGCAATAGAATGGAAGGAGGCTACAACTTACTAATGAGTCATGATGAGCGTTAAGACATCAATGCAAAGCATAACAGTCATCAAATAAGGTTACAGCTGCAACTAGGAAGCTATTCAGAGCTTTTACTCCGGCTGATCTGAGGTTGACTGCAACTGTGAAGCACACAGTCATCAAATAAGGTTACAGCTGCAACTAGGAAGCTATTCAGAGCTTCTACTCCAGCTGATCTGAGGTTGACTGCAACTGTGAAGCCAAATTAACTGAGAAGTCATTCGAATGCAAGGTTGGTGATATATACGTTCAGGCGAAATGTGATACTGCAACTGAGAGGTAGTAGGTGCTACAATATGGATATAGTTGAATGCTTCAACATGTTGTGTTGTAGGAAAAGGTGTTGTGAAGTGCAGCATGAATTGTGCACTCAGCTGAGGGAGAACCAAAAGCTGCCAAAAAAGTCAATTGTAGTTGGACTGGATTTAGATTTGTGTTGAAATTGATGTACTGACTTAAGAGGGTTAGCTGGCGTGATGTATTAATGAAAAATTACAAGAGAATAGAGAGATGGCGTGCAGCAATATAATTTGTTTTGGTCTTTTAGTTATCCATCTGAGTTGACATGGTGACTATTGCAATGGGTAGATGAAGGGAAATCCTAGGCTATCAGACGTGTTTTGTGGGAAATCAGGGGTAAACTGGATAGTTATCGCTAGATATCAAAAGTGCACGGTGCTAGATCTGGAGAAATAAGGTCCATGAAAAAGAAGAAAAAATATTAAAAGCCTATATGATGATATTTCACGTGCCTTATTCGGTTCGGTTCTTTCTCTAAGAGCTCTGCTTCTATGTGCATCTTGTTGAAGTTGAGCTTCTAAGATCCTTACTTTTTCTCCTTAAGCTTCAATTGTTCTTCTTTTATGAAGGCATATGCAATTGAAATATCACTTAGAAGTGAAGTTAGTCGATCACTTGTTGCTGCCAAGTCACTTGATTCTTTGTTTCTAAACAATGATCTCTTACTTGATTCTATGCCTTCAGGTCGATTTGTAGCTTTAGAATATAACATTTTGGAAGGAGTCACTAGGCTGCAATTATTCCCTTCTGTGGTAACAACTAGTATTTTAACGATTGAATATTTAAATAATTTATTTAAATATTGATCATTAATTATCTAATTGACGGTTCTAAAATGAGATTTTCCACAAACGACTGAATTAAGAATTGGGACCAGTTCCATTGAGTCCGAATTGTTCTTGACATGGAAAATGAGTACTTGGATCACTTTATTTCGAGTTCGGATCAGCCGGTGGTTATATAGATTTCGAAATACGCGTACGCAGTCGTGCCGCTAGCACAGTGTCAGATTGCAACGAAATTTATATTTTTGGAATTGTCATAGTGAGTTATTGCATGTAGTCAAGTTTCGTAGCGAACGGGTGTACCATTTGACGGGACAAAATCAAATATATGTCAATTTCTGCATGAAATTGGAAATTGACATTGTAATTCGAGTTTTAAAAGCTAACTTCCACATACGATCGATTTGGGTCTTGAGAATAGTCCCATTGGTTTCAAAATATTTTTTTAGAAAAAAGATGACGGCAGACGACACGTGTCGATTGGAGTTCACGATTTTCGGGCCTTATTTGTGAATTAAATAATAAAATAACTAATTTATCTAAAGCTTAGAAATGTGATTGGTCGGCTACTGTTCCATCTACGGTATCTTCCAATTTCTTAACGAAATAAAAATGTTGATCCTTCCACCTCATTAGAAAATTTAAATCTCATGACTCTCTTCACTAAAATCGCGATTCCACCTTCTAAATTCACGAATCGAGCTCCTTTACCTCCTACGAAAGTTTCAGCGTGTTTGGTGATAGAAAATTTAGCCCCTAAAAAGCTAGGGTTCGGGTTTTGCCCTCTACGATCGACGATAGAGGAAGGCAATGTCAGATTTGTGTTCATGACGAAAGATGCTTCAGTGATGCAACTTATAGGCGACATAGTGGCTGTTAGGGGGTGCGACTTGTTTGGGCAGAGGTAGTTTTCTACTCTAAGTCATGCAGACGCGATGGTTTTCAGGGCTTTGGAGGTTCAGATGATGGTGTGAGCGTATGGCAATCTAAGTGCGGAGTCGGATTTTGAAATCGGTTCGTTGATTCATTGCATGATACATCTTGGTTAGGCAAGCATGGTTTTGGGAATGATAATGCACGTCCTGGACATTGTGGCATTTGGGGAAGAAACACTTGATGGCAGTTTGGTGATATAACTATTGTTTGATTTAGTTTCGTCGATTTAAGTCATTAGAACTTGTATTTAGCATATCTTTTGCATATGTAATCAGATTTAGACACCGTTTCTTATGTTAAACTTGTATCGACGACCGATACGCTTTAGGATTTGTTTGGACTGATTTGGCTAAGGTGAATGATATTATCTATCTCTAGACTGTATTTGTTTAAATAATGTAACTTGACGTTTTAAAATATTTTCTAATTATAAAACATAATATTTAGGATAGTTGAACCTATTAAATTGTAGATTAAAATATTAGAAAGTGATTTAAGTAGTTTTAACCTGATTATCATATTAATTTCCGTTTGCGCACTATTATGCGCTATTTATCTGTTTACGCGCTATTGTGCACTGTTTTGATCATATTGCTATATTTAGGTTATTTGGACATTTACATCACTTTTATTGCTATAGATAGGTTCTATTTAGTTTATTATTTCTATTGTATGCTAGTTTAGGAAATTGTTTGACTATTGGTTGCATGGTTGAATTGTTTGCATAGTTTAGCTTAAAACGCCGCTCGTTGGCGATCTAGTATTAGGAAATATTTCGTTCGTTACAGTTTGGGGTGCTTATCGATTGAATGAACACGTTGGTGTATATCAATTGAACGCATAGAGATGGTAGACTCAAACAGGCACGATAAATTCTCGATGGAGCTTCAGAGCGCATGGATGGATTCCACGATAGAGCTTTATTGGAGTTTGACGATGGATTTGAAAATGGAGCAACACTCAAGCTTGGTGGCTGATCCAAAGTAGGAGGATGGACCCGGGGATGAGATGGACTTCGCAACAAATGTCGAATATTTTCCTTGGACGGGTATTTAACCAGCTTTGGTTAAATAAATGATTTGGATAATCGTTATCAATTACTACGAAGTGGCCGATATCGATTACTATTGTTATTAGTCCTTGGCCAATTTTACATGGATGATGGTGCGATTTTAAGGAGCAGGATATGTTAGTTCATTCGATAGCGACTTTGATATGATGTGATGGCTCCTCGACAGTGGCTTTTGCTTGAGACGAGGATGTGATGCTTCTATGCAGCGATGCGTCATTCGACGATGATGATTCCAGGATGGGGAGCAAGGCTGCTGCAATGGATTGCTTTTGTCCGAGATGCAAAAAAGACGACATTAAGTCATACTGAGATGACTGTCATATGAGGATGAGATGACACGTGGTTGTTGTGACTTACAGGGCAGTCAATGAGGTCTCGTGGCAGTACAGTTCGCCAGGGATAACCCATTTTTTGATTGACTTCAGCGGGGAATATTTGTCATAGTCTAGAGATGGATCATGCTGCGGAGGACGTGTGCAAAGTAGTTATCGGTATTCATTATTTTTGTACCTTTGAGACGGAGGCACGAAGCTAAATCAAC
Source organism: Allium sativum (assembly GCA_030737875.1). Lineage (NCBI taxonomy): Eukaryota > Viridiplantae > Streptophyta > Magnoliopsida > Asparagales > Amaryllidaceae > Allium > Allium sativum. Next base: position 199,660,977 of record CM060911.1, read on the forward strand.
GCTAGTTGCAGTATGAACTGATTAGCCCAGACCTCGGCACTGGTTGTAGTACAGATTGGGTAGGGTTATTCGCTATAGTTCAATGCAGTAGGACATAGCAATAGTTTGGTAGATCCCACTGCAGTAGGGACTGCCAGTGCTTCGATGGATTTTGTAACCAAAGTACTAAGTATCGCATACTCAACGCGTTGAGTGAGTGATGTAAGAATGAATGATGGATGCTATGGATGTTTATTTATTTGTCATCATTAGCACTTAGACATCTACCACACCCTTTTTATATGATGTTTATCATAGTGTATCATATATCGAGTGTTATGTTCTAACTCTGTGGATGTAGGGGCAAGGCAGGTATGATTCTCCTACCCTCTGTGTCGTATATAATATTACGACTTTTATAGTATTTTGAGATTTGTTATAGCTCACACCAGACTTTTGTCTGACCCAAGGTTTTATTTTCATTTTATTATCTTGGATGATCATCGACAATGCTGATGAGCAGGCCAGGCGACAGGTATAGGTATTAATCGGATTTGCACAGGTGGATTCGTATGAGGCGACATTTTACATATTTATATTATATCCTTATTGTTTAGTCCGATGTGTAGCACTGTGGAGCCTTGACAGTGTAATGTATTATTGTTAGAGACAGATTGTCAGTTTGAGTTTATTTATCACTTGTACAAATTCTATTACTGTTCTGTATAACTGCATGAGCTTGTATACTTGGATTATATGGTTTATATAGTTATTACCGTCTCATTTGTTATATATATGTGATTACTACAATGATATGTTATCTGATGCGCTGTGAGATATACGATACGATCTGTGATTGATTTTTATATTCTTTTCTTTCTCTTCAATCTCACTCTTTTCTTTCCCTTTTCTCTTCCTTTCTACTATTTATTTCTCTTGACGATCGCTTTAAATCGATCGGGTGCTTGTACAATGCAATTTTTTAGTTTTGAGCACTAGTAGTGTATAGCGGGTCATCACATTCGGTATATGAGCGAGGTTGCGTTGTTTAACCTAAGCATCACTGAGTTTGAGAGTTTAAATATACGAAAGAATACGTATTTGTATATATTTTCGTTTTTAAATCTATATATTATTAGTATATATAGTATGGGTTGTTTCTCACACGAGTGCCATTGGAACAGTTTTCTCTATTAATGATTAATAGCTATGACTACTTATTCGAGACGATCTGGAGAACAAGGAATATTTTTACCTACTCCACCTTTGGAGTTGAGATTCAAACAGAATCGAGAACTACTTACCTCGATTTACATTTATTATTTTCAGTAATGGTACGATCCATTATCTGAAATGTCCTAAAATCTCTAATTAGTTGTGGCGAGTAGACTATGCCGCGTTGTGTGGATGCTTGTGTGTCTATGTGGCATGCTATTCCTAGGAATGGAATCGACTATTGTAACAACCAGGGTTTTATGCTACCCGAGGAGAGAAGATTTGTTGTGTTTTGTGATTCTAAAGCCAATATATAGGTGATGCGAGTTTGTGAGATCAACTCGTATAGCATTTTAAAATACAAAAATAAGGATTTGTGGGTTTTAAAATTTGAATACTTTAGAATAAATCATATAGCTTTGTTATAATAAGAAATTTATTCCAGTCTATAATTATAAGATTACAATCTAGTGATTATTGTGAATATGAAAATATACAATATTGATAAGCAACCAATATTTAAGAATAACTATATTTTCAATACAAGTGTTCAATTGTTTAGATTGAATACTAATAAATGGGGAAATTCGTATTTTCAAATGCAAGTTATACATCTTGACAAATTAAATTTAGGGATTTTGGGTTCTAAGCTATGATTGGTAATGTTTATATAAAATTTAAAATTTAAAATATAATATTGGATTTTGTCAAGGTAGACAAATAGAGCAACTTCCTCATTGCTCATACTAACATGCGATTGTAAATTGTGTTAAAAATGAATTAGTAGTATTAACAACAATAATTAGTGAATTAATTAGATTACCCTTAAAATAAAATATAAATATTGATCGTGAATCAATATTTAGAGATTTGAAACATATTGTGAAGTTGATAATTTATTTATTTGAAACAAAAAAGTGTACTAACTTAGTTTGAGTAAAAATAAAATAAAATAAGTAATTGGAAAACATGTTTGTATACGTGTAATTGTGTCAAGATGCATACTTAGCGGTTAATACATATTATAAGCATGATTGTGTACTTTTACAAGTAATTAAATACAACATGTTTTGTGTATTAGTGGTAATAGGTTTGTATTGGTTAATGGTGTTTAACCTTGTGATTTAGTGTTTTAATATAATTAGCAACACCTAGTAATTTTGCAACACTTAGACAAATCAGTAGTACTTGTTGAAATGGGTTGTGAACCCATTACCCAAAGCCCAAAAAATACTCTGGAGGCTTTATTTCCTTCCAGTATGTTTATTCTCCTTTCATTACTCTCTTTTCTTTGGAAAACGGAATATAGAGAATAAAAATGGCCTCTTCCCTCTTCTCAAAATCAATAACCCTCAATCTCTAACTTAGTAATTACTAAAGGCTTGCCAGTCTCCATCTCAAGCACGAGGATCAAGTATTTCCCCTTCAATCATTTGGAAGGAAGTTATAGTAGACCATTGTTGCTGCATGTTAGTATTTCCTTTTTCCTCTACTGTTGCATGCTTTAGATTAGCTTCCTACAACTCCAGATTGATGGAATCTTTCCTAAAATCCACTCAAGGTGAGTCGATAGACTTATTTTTTCTAGCTTACTTTTTTTAGTTGTTATATATATGAACCGATTAACTATTGTATGAAAATCTGTAGCTTTCTATGTTAAATCATCTCTGTTGCATCAAAGCTCCAAACTTGCAATTTTGAATAGTGATAAATTGGCCATTTTATGTTACTTTGATGCCATATTGGTTTCTTATCATTGTTGAGTATCTAGTCTTTGTGCCTGCAAAATTTCAGGCTTTTCCGATTATCGAAACTAGACCAAACCAGCCATCAAAGTGGCTAAGTCGCGGTGTTTTTAGCATGAGAATTTCGCATAGGATAGGTCAACTCATGCCTCATATGTTTCGACCCTAGGTTCAACACACATGGAGAGTGGGTCGACCCAAGGGTCGACCCATCTATTGTTTTAAATGCAGGAAATTAGCCTTCTTTGTTTTGGACTTTTTATGCATGTGATAACTTGTTTTTAATTGTGTTTCCTGATGCTTAATTACTTGGTTCAGCTTTTACGAAAACTTGGCAAACCAAGCTCATATTTGGTTAATCCAAATCTCAAATCTATATAGATTTTGGTGATTCAATTATAGATTTTCAGAGGTGCTTTGTTGATGTCGAACACTTGTATACGATTTTTGAACTAGCTTTTATATCTAAATAAACAGCGTTTTCTTTATAGTTTTGAGGCTGAAATAATTTTATGATTTCTAGTTTTAGAAACAAATGGCCTTGAAACAATAGAAAAAACTAGTTTAGAAATATAAGAAAATTTAAAGGTGATATTAATTGGTTTTCGACAATTGTTTTATAAAACCCGCATTTGAATATCAAGTATTTTCCTATATAAAAAATTCATACTTTTCCGCACCCTTCGAGTAGATGTAATGGAGGTTAAATGATATCGTAAACCCCATGGTATGGGATATGATGGTGTACAGAATCAGTTAATCCCAAGATAGTCAAATTGAAGCCGATGATTTGATGTTTCTGCTGATTGTGTTCTGATGATTTCTGGTGTGGAATCGATAAGCGAGTAGTAAACCAGTAGTGAGAAGGTGTGATATGGGATGCGTAGTTACCACCGCAGGGTTACTATCCGTAAGTCTGTGACACATCTTATTGTTTGTTACTTAGCCAATATTTGGTGCTAAGGTCTCGTACGTATGTAGAAATACATACGAAATTTTTTGATGTAAATATGGGTAGATCCACTGGCTATGGCCTCGAGCCATCACATTGCTAGCACATGCAGGCATAACTCCAGCTTGCCGATTCTAGGTAGATCCAACATTATAAATTCTGGGTAGATCCAAATGATGTTTTCTTGGTAGATCCAAATATGGATTTCAGGGTGGATCCAAATATTGATTTCTGGGTTGATCCAAATGCTGAATTTTGGGTAGATCCAAATTTTTATGTTTAGATGAATTTGATCTTATGTTTATATTTTACATTAGTGTTTTCGTGATATTGTATCCTTATCTATATGCTACCATGTTAGATCCTCTTCACTTTTGATGACTTGATCGTATGACCATATACATTTGTGTATGATGATTTTGGATCTTGAATCCATGTATTCAATGATTCGTTGCTTATTGTTATTGGCTATATCAAAGTTATACAAACTCACTTAGGTTCACATACGTTGTTAGTTGCATTTGTTTACGTTTAAGCTATTCGACTCATTTGGGTTTATGCATGTTGGCTTTTGATAAAGTCAATACCCTAAGCTTTGATGGTTATTCTATGTTGATACCGAGTATTTAGTCCATCACTAGAATACACTTAGGTGTAACCTTTTCCTTAGTGCTATGTCGATCATGTACATTTGTGTCTCCGTGGTTCCATCTCGGATGAGAAGGAATCTATATTTGTCGATATTCCATTTTACCCGTTATTATACTGATTTGTAAGCTAAACAGACCCATGTATTCAAACTCGGGTCAGACCGGGTTATTTTAGGTTTAGCTGCCTGTTTGCTTGGGCCTAATAGTTTCGCTTTTGGATTATCTTGCGAAGCTATTTATTAGTTGTATTTTTCATTTGATTCATTGTATATCTATTCTTTTGGCGATCGTTGTATTTTATATGGATCATGTTTAATCATTTGCAGTTGTAGCACATGTATAGGTTATACTTTGTGATTGTATCTATATGTATCTGTTCTATGATCTGTTGACTGTGATGAATTGTAAATTATTCTGAACACAATCCTTAGCCATCGTAATTTTATATTAGATGTATTAAGTATGTCGGTCCACTTGAAATAAGAAAAGAAAATTTTATTCATCCAATAAACATATTCGATAATCGTCAAATGTAGAATTACGATGCTCGCTCATATCTATCCCTATTCTCCGCCTTAATAGACTGTATTACCTTGTAATGCTCTTTATTATGGTGGGTCTCGGGGTGGGGTGTTACAAAATGATATCATATCAAAGGTTTAGAATAAAGTACTTTAGACGTAGAATAAAACTAGAATAGTGCAGGTGTTACAACATGAAAGGATAACAATTGTGTCTACATTTACCACTTTCCTTGTCATTATTATCTTGTGTTTCTTATCAGTGAGTCGTGTGAAACCTTGGTGTAAGGAATATAACTAGGAATGAGTAAGTCATCCCCCAGTATTTCATGTTTGGTGTCTATCTTCGGTAGTATGACTTGGTACAAAATTATTCCTATCCAATATCAGGCAACTCCAAGTTTAACGACCTGAAATTTTAGCTAATTTAAAAAAAAATTAAAATATATTGAAATTCGACAATTTGATATTATTTCAATAGCCAGAAACATGGACATTTTGCAAATGATCTCGAAATTCGACGAAACCACTTTCATCGGATCCAGAACGTTAAATTATCGTAAGATTCCAAATTTCAAATCAATCAGAGTTAGTATGTGAGTGTACCAAATATAAGCGCATGTCGAAAAATCTATTGAAATTTAATAAAAGCGTAGAAAGAGGCCATTTTCAAACAGTCTTCGAATTTGACGAGACCAGTTTCATTGGATGTGTATCGATGAAATATAGTTGGATTTCAAATTTTGCATCGTTCAGAGTTACGGTTTGGTCGTACGAGTTGAAAACGTAAAATGTCATTTAATTAAATACAAGTTTAAATTAACAGAGACATGCCTCTTTAAATCACTTCTGTTATGTCACCTCATTAGTACTCTTCCATGATAACCAAGACTAAGTAATAATTATGTCTTTGCACTCTTCCATGATGATGCCTAAGTAATAATTATGTTTTTGTACTTAAAATGGGAAAGGAATTAATTAATAAACCATGGAAAGGAAAATTATTGTAAAGTATTTACCTCACTATGGAACTATCCTCTCATGTGTTGACACTTAAGTGGCATTTTGCATCAAACACTCTGGCTCTTGCCCATAAATAGGACCCCTCTCCCTTAGTTTCTCCTTCTTTTCATTCTCTTCTCCTTTCTTCCTCCTTCCCCTTACTTCCCGTTCTCCTCACGACCGTGGGCCCCACCCGCCACCTCGATACTTCCGCACCCTACCCCTTGTTGCCACATCAGCCCAAGCACCTCCCACTCCTTGCCATCGACCCCATAACCTCCTAATATCACTAAATTACGACCTATAAACCCCTATAAAACACTAAAATACCACACCTTTACACCCCTATACCCAAAAACACTCCAACCCGTGGACCCTACACCCGCACCCACATGGACCCCACACCCTAGGCCACATTCCCCCCTTGACCAAAGATCTGACTTTTTGTCCCCGAAACCAATATATAACCAAATATATTCAAGTGTAAACCGTAAAACCTATACGCGTCGAACCCATGTCCTTGGAAAAACTGATATTGAACGGTGATGCCGGAAGGTTGCCGGATTCGACCATAACTGTAAATGAGTCCTACATTCGAAGTTACGAAGGATTGGATTATTCGCTGAGAAACTAAGTACTTAAATGTTTAAGTAGTGTATGGTTAATAATATTTAATCATGTTTGGATTTAATAATGATTAGTGAAGTAAAATTCTGATTTTTTTTAAGTGGTAAACACATGACACTTAAGCTAATGACACCCTATGATGATGAATGTGTGGATATTTGAATACTATTTTGAATAGTAATGGGTTAATGGATATTACCTTGCTAAGTTAATAGCACCTCGTTTGGTTGATGTTGAATATTATGATGGTTGTTTATAACATGGTATATGACACCGTAATGAATTATACCCAACTAGTTGGATTATTGGGCTAATAGTTAAGTCTTTGTTTGATAAAGATTATTTAATGGGATGTTTTATTAAATAAATAACAAGTGAAAAATAAAAGTTCGGATTTGATATCCGATGGAAACAAAGATAAAGTTATTACGATAAACATTTGCAAAGAAAAGAAATTGATTTGAAACAGTTTTCAAGTGATTAAGGTGTGTTCAAATTTTAATTAAAAAATGAATAGTAACTTTGGAAAGTGAAGTTTGGTTTGGGTATATAAGAAATGTTTTAACAAGATACTTCAGGAAAGTTTGGATTTCAAAAGACGAAGTTTGAAAAATAATATTATTTTAATAATTAAATAATATTATAATGTTTAAATAATGGAATATTTGAATATGAAGTTAAAAATTGGAAATATAGATTTTGAAAGTTATTATATAGTTAATAAACTGTTTTGAAAGTAATTCGATTTAATATTAATTATAAATAGAAGTTTGGCGTGAACAGGACTAGTCACACAGTTGTAGTTCGCGAATTTCGACCACTGACTTCAAACTGATGTACCGGGAGATCCGACCGTCGGATTTTCCTAAAACAAAAAACATTCAGTTCAAAATGAAAGGGTTTTCAAATGCAAAGAAAGAGTTTATAATCCAATGGTTGGATCTTGAAATAAAATTTGAATGAAAACAACGCCAGTTTAGTTAAGAACCCAAAATGGGCTTGAAAACGATCAAGCTTGGCCCGATCTATTTCTTTTAACATAATTGACTGCAAGCTTTATTATGTTTGGATCGGAGGCTTTGAACCGGGTTAACAATAAGTTCCATTCCATTTTGGAATATCAAATCATTCTTTATGTTGGGAATCAACCCCTTAAATCTTATCAAAGATTTACATCATTTAAACTTCTTGTTTAAATCTTTCCTTGGAAATTATTTTAGTAGACTATAAAATCTCTTTTCACAAAATTAACTCAAATCAAGGTTTATAAGTCTTATCGGAATTATCGAACCTTAAAAAAAGTAATCACTTATATGGTTATCCCATTCCTATCTTATTCATCCGTTGGAGCAAAACTGGAGGTACTCCATGTCTAGCACCCCTCGTGTTTGGTAAGTTCAATTACTCTCTTACGTTTCAAATCTTTGTTGAAAGATTTATTAAAACTCAAACATAGTTTTAATCTACAAAAATCATTACTCAATGATTACTTAACCTTGGAAATAAATCATGTCTTTAACTGGGTTAAAGAATAGATGTTATTCAAAAACATAATTCACAACAAGCCCAAAATCCAATTTGATATCAAATACAAGGCTTTAAATAGAAATCGTATCGACGCATATTCCATATAAATTCTAAAATTTACCGATACCGTATAGGGAATAACGATATCAATATCTTCCAAATTCTTCAAACAACATCTGTATAATTGAGGAATCCAATATCGAAATGTCCTAAGATTATTTCCATTCAAACCCAACGAAATTCATACTTTGGAAAACTTTGATTCCATTTAAACCTTTCCATTCCAATATGTTATTTTAAACACTGGATCATTTATTTGCAGAAAACTTCATCTGTTCTTAGTCCAATATCTAATGTCCTTTCGGTTCTTCCCACCCCTCGCCTAACGGAAAAACTTCTAGTTAGATCTCATAAGTGGTATTAGACTGTACTCTTAGGAACCATCGCATATTCCTTTTTGTTCTTTATTCTAGTCGTTAAATAGCTCATTCAAATAAAATGTCTTCTATCTTTCTAAAAATTGGAATATTCAATACAAAACCTTTCAAACCATTTATTATGATTTATCATAATTTATTCCTATTTTTAATAATTTAAAAATAGGTCATTTCAATCAGGTCCCATTTTTGGACCTAAACTGCACTAGCGTTGCTTTTATTCAAATTTGAAATTAGAATCTTTCAAAATCTAATGGTTGGATTTTAATATTTTTAGATTTATTAGAAAGATCTTTTAATTTCGAACCAAACATTTTTCTTTTCGGGAATATCCGACGGTCGGATCTCCCGGTAAGTCGATTTAAAGTTAATGGTCCAAGTTCGCGAACTGCCACAACACGACAAGTCCTATTAAGACCAAATTCGATTTATAATTAAAAATAAGCTGAAACACTTAGAAAATAATTTTTTTAATTATATAAAACATTTATAATTATTTTTGATGTAATGGCCTACAAATCCGTACCCTTTGAGTTGACTTAATACACCACACGTCCAACCCAAATTGCACAGAAATACGAATCATTATGAAATAAAGAAGAAAAAGATAGAAGAAGAACAGAAACAACGCAGAATCTCACATCGTAGGACAACCTTTGATATACAAAATTTGTACTTACATACATCATCAGAGTACATATCACAGCGAAAAATAAACATTTAATAGTTAACACTGAAACCTCCTACTCCAAGATCCTCCAAGGATATCTGGAAACACCTAAACTACTTGACTGCCCACACAAATTTTGACACCCAAGGGTTTATGGTAAACAAAAAAAACTCTGGGTCAACATGGGACAGGTGTGAGTAATCTCCAACTGTTTGCGAACAAATTATACAATTGTAAACAACTGTAAAATTCGTTCGTCTTTCCTAAACAACAAGGATCGTTGTAGAGGGTGTCGAACTCTGGAACCAAATTATTTTATTAATAAATCCAATCAAGTTATTCCAAGATTTTGATTGGTTGAAAACAAAGAAAATAGCAGAAATTAAATAAAAGAGAGTTTTAACAATAAGTGAAAGCAATTATGGAGCGATGACATAAATTAGATTAATATTCATCAATAGCCAAACAGATTAATCAGATCTAATTCATGTTTCTGTCACAAACATGAATCAACGATAATTGGGTTTATAGAAACAAATAAGTAAATAACAACAAGTATAGCCTATGCAGGAGCTCAGCTCTTAAACAACCATAGGCTATCAGGACAGATTCACTATTTTATTTCTAAAACCCTAAATATTAAATCTAAATCTGATAAGTGTTAGATCGAACTCGAATATACCCTGTGAAGGAGCACAGCTCTTAAACGACACAGGGTATGAAGGTTCAGATCTAACCCTTAGTTCAAATCTAGATCTACATACATGAAGTTCTAATCTTTTGGCTATGTGATTCATATTGAATCATAACTATTAGCGTCATCACTCCCTAATTAAAGAGGATTAGCTAGACATAGCTAAAAGAAAAGAAAATAAACGACATAAATAAAATGCAATAAAAACTAAATAGAAGAGAGAAAGAAGAGTTTTATTCCAAGAAAAGGATTACAGAATAAAACTGAGTGTATCTTACAATGAATGAGATAAAGTGTATTTATAACTTATATGACAAAGGCTTCTTGGAAAACTACACAATGTGGGACTAAAGAATTAGCCCAAATAACACATAAGCTAGTGTGAACGGGGTTGTAGAGTAAGAGGCCTTGCAAAGGAGCTAATGTGAACGCTACATGAGTGAAATGGTCTGCAATTGAGCCAATGTGAACCCAATATGAGTCTTTAGTGAGCCAAATCTACCCAACTGAACTCTATTTGCAACCGTTCTTCAAGCTTTAGTAATTTTAACTTCACTCTTTTTCAGCAAATTCTTCATGCTTTATTCATCAAATGCTCTAAACCATGATTCTTGTCAAAAATCTGAAAACACAGCTATAAATACACAATATCAATTATTTAAAAGATAAAATAAGATAAATATGCGGATAAAATATACACATTTACGTGTATATCAAATACCCCCACACTTATCTTTTTATTCGTCCTCGAATAAACTAAACTAAGATATGTCACACTTTCGTAGGAAACACGATTGCATTTAGCGTATGCAACAAGCCGTTAAACCTCAGTGTCCCCAGTAGGACGAGTGTTGTCTCGTGAGGGTTTTCAGCGGATACTACCCACAAAATCCAGAGCGTCTTAAGTACGCGGATTAATCAAACAATATATTTAAGGTCTTTCACATTCCAAGGATTTCACCTAACTTCAATAATAACGGTTTAGCCCCAAATTGTCCATCCCATTGTTGGTGCAAAAATGAATAAAAATTTTCAAGCTGAATCGTAATTCCTTGATAACACTGTAATTGTCTTGAAGGTTAAGAGCGTGGTGTCAACCAAAGTTCTACACATCGACAATGTACACCCAATCATTTATTTGACCTTTTTTTTTTTTGAATAATTTTGCACCAATGTAACTGTAATGTATTGGATGTGAGTTATGCATAGATGAAGGAAAATTTTGTAAGTTCTAAAAATGTTATAGATAAGAGGGCAAGTGTATTAGTTGAACTTCAAGCTACAAAAGATAAAGTAATACTAAGGCACATATGAACATTTTTATTTCCTTTCATCTCCTCTACTACAATCCTCACTTCCAAGTACGGTATAATGGATGTGGATGGAATGGAACTGAATGCTTTATAGTCAAGAATGATGAATGACTATTTTATTCTGAGAGACTCTCTCTTTATTTCATTTTTTTTCTTTTTTCTTTTTTTTTTCATTTTTTTTTCTTTTGCATGATGAATGATGAGTGGAGATGGAATGGAATGATACCGTACATTATTTCATTTGATTCCTCCTCTACTAAACCAACACTTCATGAAAGGAAAGTTTTGTGCCCTAGTTACTCTACTTCTATAACCTTAATTCAACACACAAGTCTGGATTGTTGTTATACAAAAAGCTGAAAGGAATGATAATCAAAGTTTCGTAAGATAGATAACCCATATAAAATAAGATGTGGTATATGGTTATCCTACCTTAAAACAAGTACGGAGTAGGTGGTGTAATATTGGTATAAAAAGTGACGTTTTTGACCTTTAAACAAAGGTTCTTGAGTATACCAATATAAGATAAACTTGTCGACACATGGATGTAAATCGACTAAAACTTGGGTTTGAATAATGTGGGGTATCGAAGAAGAACGCTACAATGAGTCATTTCTCCTTAATTGGGCCAAGTGGATTTTAGAACTTACGATTTTGAAAATTTGAGTGGAAAAGAAAATATTATGCATGAAAACAAACTCAGAAAATCCAACAAATGTAGGTGCAAAATCCTTTTATTTCATGATTTTTTTTTTTTGATTATTTTTACTTGCACATTCTAACATGTATAACAAAGGTTGACACGCTTACTCCAGAACACGACTAACGTCTGCACAGTCTCAAGCTAGCATCTTAAAAAGACACATTACGATTCAATGAATAAATAATGTTCATTCCCATCACCCAACAATTCAACTTATCAAACAAGAACCAAGGTGTTATTTATGAATTTAAGTTAATCCTTGTTCAATGAATGACCTAGTTTATAAAATTTGATTGCTGATGTAATGTAAATTCCCCCCCACACTTAAGTGTGACTGTGTCCTCACAGTCGTTAATCAGACATATCTTAGTGAAAGGAAAAATAAAATAAGAGACTATTTACATATGTACAAAAGAGGGTTAGTGCGTCTTACCGAATGTAATGTGGCTCATGGAGGACCATGAGCTCTTCCTCTTGGTTGGGTATTGGTTCCAAGTAAGGTTTAAGGCGTTGACCATTGACCTTAAAGGATGATCCATTAGTTGGATTCTCAATTTCTACCGCACCATACGGAAAAACAGTCCGTACAGTGTAAGGTCCTGTCCATCTAGATTTTAGCTTACCCGGAAATAGATGCAGTTTTGAGTCATACAACAGAACTTTTTGACCTGGCATGAAAGTTTTACGTAAAATTGATTTATCATGAAAAACTTTTGTTCTGTCCTTGTAAATTCGTTCATTTTCATAGGCATCATTTCGAATTTCATCAAGTTCATTAAGTTGAAGCTTCCTATGTTCACCTGCTTGCTCTAAATCAAGATTCAAAGTTTTTATTGCCCATAACGCCCTATGTTCTAGTTCAACTGGCAAGTGACATGGCTTACCAAAAATCAACCGATAAGGGGACATACCCAAGTTGGTTTTGAAAGCGGTGCGGTAAGCCCAAAGAGCGTCAGTTAACTTTTGGGACCAATCTTTACGATTTCGATTCACAGTTTTCTCAAGAATTTGTTTAATCTACCGATTCGATACTTCAACCTGCCCACAAGTTTGAGGATGGTAAGGAGTGGATAACTTATGGGTTATCGAATACTTTCTCATGAGGGCTTCAAAAGAACGATTACAGAAATGTGTCCCGTTGTCGCTTATTATTGTGCGAGGTGTGCCAAACTTAGAAAAGATGTTTTCTTTTAAGAAGCGCACAACAACCTTATTGTCGTTCGTTTTGCATGGAACAGCTTCGACCCATTTAGAAACATAGTCAACAGCCAAGAGAATGTAAATGTTCCCAAAAGAATTAGGGAAGGGTCCCATGAAGTCTATACCCCACACATCAAAAATTTCGACCTCTAGAATGGGGTTTAGGGGCATCATATTCCGTTTAGAAATTTTCCCCAAGAATTGACATCGATCACAAGTTTTGCAAAATTCGTACGCGTCTTTGAAAAGGGTGGGCCAGTAGAAACCCGATTGGAGAACCTTTTCGGCTGTCTTTTTGGGACCGAAGTGACCACCGCATGCTTGGTCATGACAGAAAGAGAGGACACTGTGAATTTCAGTGTCAGGAACACATCTTCGAATGATTTGGTCGGGACAATACTTGAAAAGATAGGGGTCGTCCCAATAAAAATGTTTTACTTGGGAAACGAATTTGTGTTTATCTTGCTTAGACCAAAAAGAAGGGATCTGCTTGGTGACTAAGTAGTTGACAATGTCAGCAAACCAAGGATCAGTGGATAAAGAAAACAACTGTTAATCGGGGAAATTCTCGTTGATCGGAAGAGAAGAAGACGGGGCATTTGGAAGACGAGACAAGTGGTCCGCAATAACGTTGTCAGATCCTTTTTTATCCTTAATGGTAAGGTCAAATTCTTGAAGTAGAAGTATCCAATGAATGAGACGAGCCTTAGCATCCTTTTTAGAGAAAAGGTACCTAAGTGTGGAATGATCGGTATGAGCAGTGATGTGTGAGCCAACTAGATAAGGTCTGAATTTTTCTAAAGCGAAAACGACTGCCAAGAGTTCCTTTTCGGTGGTCGTATAATTGATTTGAGCGTCGTTCAGAGTCTTACTCGCGTAGTAAATGACATGAAGAATTTTATCGATACGTTGTCCTAAGACAGCGCCAACAGCAAAATTCGAGGCATCGCACATGATTTCAAAAGGCAGCTTCCAGTTGGGAGAGCAGATGATCGGAGCAGAGAAAGGTTCATTTTTAAGATGCTCAAAAGATGAAATGCAATCAGAATTGAAGTCGAAAGGGACATCCTTACCAAGAAGATTGGTCAAAGGTCGAGTGATTTTGCTAAAATCTTTTATAAAGCGACGGTAAAAACCAGCATGACCTAAAAAGGATCGGATGTCCTTAACTGATTTGGGAATGGGAAGATTTGAAATAACCTCAATTTTGGCTTTGTCTACTTCAATTCCTTTATTAGAAATGACATGTCCTAGGACAATGCCATGTTTGACCATGAAGTGACACTTTTCCCAATTAAGCGTTAAGTGTTTATCTTTACAGCGATTAAGAACAAGATCGAGATGATGTAGACACTCAGTGTAAGAATCCCCGAAGATAGAAAAATCATCCATGAAAACTTCCAAAAATCGCTCGATCATATCAGAAAAAATGCTAATCATGCACCTCTGAAAGGTTGCAGGTGCATTACAGAGACCAAAAGGCATACGTCGGTACGCAAATGTACCAAACGGACAAGTGAAAGTGGTTTTCTCTTGGTCCTCAGGAGCGATAGGGATTTGATTATAGCCCGAGTACCCATCAAGGAAACAATAGTACTCGTGACCAGCTAGTCGTTCTAACATTTGATCGATAAATGGAAGAGGGAAATGATCCTTTCGTGTTGCAGCATTAAGTTTCCTATAGTCAATGCAAACACGCCAACCGGTCTGGGTGCGGGTTGGGATAAGCTCTTTAGCTTCATTTTGGATCACGGTGATCCCTGATTTCTTAGGAACGACATGAATCAGACTAACCCATTGACTATCAGAAATCGGGTAGATGATTCCATTGTCAAGGCATTTAAGGATTTCAGCACGAACTGCTTCTTTCATGATGGGGTTTAGTCGACGCTGGGGATCCCGAGTGGGTTTGGCCTCATCTATAAAGTGGATTCGATGTTGGACAATCGAAGGACTAATCCCCTTAATATCAGCCATGGACCAGCCAATTGCTTCCTTATTTTTCTTAAGGATGGGAAGGAGCAATTGTTCCTGCTCTAAAGTAAGGTCAGAAGCGATAATGACAGGAAAAGTTTCATTGTCTCCTAAGTAAGCGTACTTAAGATGACTGGGCAGCACTTTGAGGTCAGATTTTGGGGGCGACTCAACTGAAGACATTGGTTGAGGGATAGACTCATTTGTGAGAGGCTCGACAGGAATCGAATCAGAAACATTTTCGGGAGTATCTTGAAACAAAGTTTCGTAATCTGATTCAATTTCGTTATTCAGATGGTCGAGCTCAGATTCATTATCGTGGACAGCATGAATTTCAGAAAACTGGTCCACATAAGAGTTAGGAGAGTTTTCAGTTCTGAAGATGTTTAGCTCGACAGTCATGTTACCGAAAGAAAGTTTCATAGACCCATTTCTACAGTTGATGAGAGCATTAGAGGTTGCTAAGAAGGGTCGTCCTAGAATCAAAGGGATCTGGTTTGAAGGATTGCTAACCTGTTGAGTTTCTAAGACAATGAAATCAACTGGAAAGATGAATTCACCAATTTTGATTAACACATCCTCGATTTCGCCCACAGGTTTCTTAATTGAACGGTCAGCAAGCTGAAGGGTAACCTTGGCGGGTTTCAGTTCTCCTAGGCCTAATTGGCGATAGACGGAATATGGAAGCAAGTTAACACTAGCACCTAAGTCTAGCAGGCATCTATCGATTTTCTTGTCCCCAATAGTACATGATATTGTGGGGCAGCCAGGATCTTTGTATTTCACTGGCATCGATTGGGACAAGACTTCGCTTAGAGTTGCCGCTAGAAACACTTTCTTAGGTACATGTGTATGACGTTTTTGAGTGCACATATCTTTTAGAAATTTTGCGTATTGTGGAACTTGTTGTATAATATCTAAAAGAGGAATGTTCACTTTAACTTGCTTAAATATTTCAAGGATTTTTTCTAGCTGATCCATCTTTTTCCTAGGTCGGAGTCTATGAGGAAATGGAGCAGACAACTCAGTAGGTTGGGCTACTTGAGTTTGAGGATGGTCCTTGTCAGAAATTGGCTCAATGTTTTGATCTGAGTTGGTCGAATTTTCGATAGGGTTTGGAAGATCGTCCGGTAAAGCATTTGGGTTGACCACATGGTTGTCAATCTTTTTGCCGGATCTAAGAGTCGTGACCGCATTCAAGTGACTAACGTTTGAATCTTGAATGATGTGAACTTGGTTGGAGTTAGGATTTTGACGGTTGGGGTTTGGAATGGGTTGACTCGGGAAAGTGCCTCTTTCCCGTTCGCTTACTGAAGTGGCTAACTGACTCATTTGCATTTCAAGTTTAGCAATCGATTGACTCGTGTTTTGCATGTGCGAAGTCAATAAATTTTGAAGATTGGTATTTGATTGGAGATTTTGAGTCGTCGCTTTAGTCAATTCTTCGAGAGTTTTCTCCAGTGATGTCAATCGTTTATCGTCTTGGGGAACAAAAGATTGTTGTGCTTGGTTTTGAAAAGGTGGCGCAGGATGTTGGAATTGAGTTTGTTGAAAGGGCGGTTTCGAAGGATTATTCGAAAATGATTGAAAAGGTGGTCGAACCGCATTCGAATTTTCATTATTTTGGGTCCAAGAGAAGTTAGGATGGTTTCTCCAACCTGGATTGTATGTTGGGGAGAATGGGTCGTTCCTAGCTTTGTTAAATGCGTTGAGTTGTTCCAATGAATGTGGGCATTGATCGGCTATGTGGTTAGGATCGTTACATTTGTAACATGAGGTCTGAGACGCTTGAGCTTGATTTATTTGCGTTGATGAAAGGACATTATCGAATTTGGATATCATCGCGTCTATTTTTGCTTCTAAGGCTACTGATGATCCTACCGAATGAGCGTTAGATCGGGAATAAATCGATTTCTCGTTAGATCTTTCCCATTGAGCTGATTTTTCGGCCAAATTTTCGAGAAATTTCCAAGCGGCATTGTGATCTTGGGCTAGAAAATTTCCTTGGCACATTGATTCGAGCATGGTTCGAGAGTTATTTTCAAGTCCATCGTATAAAATTTGACAAAGAGTCCATTTTTCGAAATTATGATGTGGACATTTGACTAGAAGCTCTTTAAATCTTTCAAAATATTTTGCAAAGGATTCACCCCCAAATTGATGAAAATTGACAATTTCATTTCGAATTTTAGATGTTTTTTCCAGAGGGTAAAATTTCTTTAGAAAAATGTTTACAAATTCACCCCAAGTTCCAATCGTATTTGAAGGCAAGCTATACAACCATTTCTCAGCATAATCGGTAAGTGCAAATGGAATTAACCTAAGTTTGATTCCATCGTCACTTAATTGTTGAAATTTCATGGTTGCACAAACTTGTTCAAATTTGGTCAAGAAGATATAAGGATCATCACATTCTAAATTGCCGAACTTTGGAAGAGTATTTATGTGATTCGAATGAATTTCAAAGTGGTTACCCGTTGGGGCGGGCAATATGATGCAAGAAGGAATAGAAACCCGATCGGGGAAGTATCTATCCATAAGAGATCGAGGGGGATTTTCTTCGGCCATGGTTAAAGAAATGTTTGTTCGAACTAAACGATTGTCTGAAGGATCACGAGTCCAATGACGCATGCACTAGCGAGAAGAATAAGGGAAGACGAGAAGAAACAAATTTGAGCGATTTTTTTTTTTTACAAAACGAGAATTATTTTGAATTTTTTTTTTAGAGAAAAAGAATTAAACACAAAAGATTTTTTTTTAAAATGAACCTAATGCAATTTACAATTTCTAGAATTATATAATGACGGTTTGATTTATTTCAACAAAAGACTTCTCAGCCAGTTAACGGACAGGAGTTATCGGTGCACCAGGAATCACCCTAGCAATGCAGCCGAAGGTTTAAGTACCTTCAGAGGAACAACCGATATAATATTTACGAATCACCGTAATATTTATAAACAGTTATTACTCTGCCGTAGTCTAGACACCGAGAAATAATCCATTTGAACTAAACCAAATTGTCAAAATATAATGAAGTCCTTAGAAAGTAAAAACAAAACTACGATGAATGCGGATTTTTTTTTTAATCAGTCACAGAATGAACAGTCTCAGAACAGTCAATTGCAGAGATAAATAAATAAAAAAAAAAAGAAAACAGAATTTTTTTTCTTTTACAAGCAAGCCGATGCCCTGCAGAAGAGTTTTACAAGCAATGTCTATTTTTTTTTTTATTTGCAGCAGCGGTCCCTGTAGAGTTAGAAAATACTCACCTTGATCGGCGGTCCGTCCAGTGCAATTGAGTCGCGCTAGCGCGTTCACACCCCACTTGGTGTGCAACCGCTTGAACAATTCAATTTTGTTTGCAAATTGATTTGAATTCTCTGTTGATTGCTTGAAATCCCCTTCACCTTGGCCTTTGATTTCCTTTTGAGATTTCTTGAACTCTTGCTTCTTCTTCTTCTTCTTCTTCTTTTTTTTTAGAAGAAAAGAAAGGAAATCACGAATTAAAAATAGAAAGCAAAGAAAACAAAATAAAATAAAGCAACAAACAACTGATTCTACAGAAACATGAAAGAAGAAAACATATTATCCTAGCCTAACTTTAACACTTTGACTAATAAACCCAAAGGAAAAATCAATTGAGATTATGAAACCAAAACAAATGAGAAGCTCGACAAATCAAAACAGCTTTCAACCTGCATGGTCCACCCACAATTTCAAAAGGGAACACAAGCCCTCTATATTTTTCTAGAAACCCCCACACTAACGCAAACGGCTCAGCACCATAAATCTCAAAACAAAAACTCAGACAAACAGTACACCCCCAAACAAAATCGCCCCTTTCTCAACTTATACAATCACAATACGAAATCTGTGGTATTGCAAAAATAATCAAAAGGGTACGACCCTCTTTTTTTTGTGTGATGGATTTCGGGTCGATCTCTGAAGTTGTAGAGAGGCGGGAACTTGATCGGGGAGAGGGCTTGGATAATTGCGATGGGTTTTAGGGTTGGAATTGACGAATCAGGTTTGCGATTTGGATTGTGGCAGGGAAATCGTGATTTGGGTTTTTGATTCAAATTGGTATTGTGTATTTGATTTGGGTTTTCACGATTGGAAACATTGCGGTTTGGAATTGGGTGATGATACCGATGCGAGTTGAAGCTTGGTGCTGTTCCACAGTGGTTGAGTTGGAGTTCGAATTGGGGAGGAGGTGTCGGTGATGGGTGAGATTTGAACGTGGATTAGTGGTAGTCGATTCAGGTGTTGTTGGTTGCGTGAAGGGTCAGGAATATGGTGGTCGAGAATTTGTAGCAATGGAGCAGCTTGGTGGTGTGAAAGTTTGTAGTGTGAAAGTTAGTAGAGGCTAGAAGTGGTAGTGTACCATGATGCCGGAATTGCTTGGCTGTTATGGTGGTGTAGAGGTTTGAATTGATGTGTATTTGTAAGATAGGAGGGGTCTGTGCTGCTGTTTTGACAGTTTGGTGTCGGGAGGGCTGTCGGACAGTGGATGGTTGAATAGATTTGTGAAAGTGAAGGGGACAGAAGAAGTTACTGAAGTTTGTTTGGTGGATCACAATGGTTTGTGCACTGGTTGATGAAGATATGTAGATGGTGGAGGATGAAAAGAAAAGGGTGAGGTGCTGTTGAAGTGTGATCTGGGGTGAAATTTGCTGTGTAGAAGAAAAATAGAAAAAGAAGTTTGTATTTTTTTTATTTGTACAGAAGAATACAGAGAGAAAAAGAAATAAATGAGCAAAAGGAAACAAATTGAACACAAAAGGCAAGTAAATATTTTTTTTTTCCAGAGAACTTTATAAAAGAAGAAAAGGAGTTGAAAAGAAAGAAATCTACAGACGTAGAAAAAGGAAAGCAATAAAAGATTTTTTTTAATTTATGAAAATTGTAAAAAAGAAAGGAATTTATAGAAATTCAGAAAGAAATAAATTGAAGAAAAGGGGAAACAAATTGAAAACAAAAGGCAATGAAAGGGGAAAGAAATCAAACAAAAAAAATTGCAACTTTTTTTCTATCTCTTAATTGGAAGATCATACTCAGTAATACCAAATCAAATCTAATCAAGAGATATATTTTTTTATATATAATTAAAAATAAAGCTAACAATTTTTTTTTTCTTATTTTATGAAGGAAAACCAAAGAGAAAATAAAAAAACAAAAATAAAAATATAACCCGAAGGATTATTAATAAAAATTATTTTGGTCCCCGGCAACGGCGCCAAAATTTGTTTGCGAACAAATTATACAACTGTAAACAACTGTAAAATTCGTTCGTCTTTCCTAAACAACAAGGATCGTTGTAGAGGGTGTCGAACTCTGGGACCAAATTATTTTATTAATAAATCCAATCAAGTTATTCCAAGATCTTGATTGGTTGAAAACAAAGAAAATAGCAGAAATTAAATAAAAGAGAGTTTTAACAATAAGTGAAAGCAATTAGGGAGCGATGACATAAATTAGATTAATATTCATCAATAGCCAAACAGATTAATCAGATCTAATTCATGTTTCTGTCACAAACATGAATCAACGATAATTGGGTTTATAGAAACAAATAAGTAAATAACAACAAGTATAGCCTATGCAGGAGCTCAACTCTTAAACAACCATAGGCTATCAGGACAGATTCACTATTTTATTTCTAAAACCCTAAATATTAAATCTAAATCTGATAAGTGTTAGATCGAACTCGATTATACCCTGTGAAGGAGCACAGCTCTTAAACGACACAGGGTATGAAGGTTCAGATCTAACCCTTAGTTCAAATCTAGATCTACATACATGAAGTTCTAATCTTTTGGCTATGTGATTCATATTGAATCATAACTATTAGCGTCATCACCCCCTAATTAAAGAGGATTAGCTAGACATAGCTAAAAGAAAAGAAAATAAAAAGAAAATAAACGACATAAATAAAATGCAATAAAAACTAAATAGAAGAGAGAAAGAAGAGTTTTATTCCAAGAAAAGGATTACAGAATAAAACTGAGTGTGTCTTACAATGAATGAGATAAAGTGTATTTATAGCTTATATGACAAAGGCTTCTTGGAAAACTACACAATGTAGGACTAAAGAATTAGCCCAAATAACACATAAGCTAGTGTGAACGGGGTTGTAGAGTAAGAGGCCTTGCAAAGGAGCTAATGTGAACGCTACATGAGTGAAATGGTCTGCAATTGAGCCAATGTGAACCCAATATGAGTCTTTAGTGAGCCAAATCTACCCAACTGAACTCTGTTTGCAACCATTCTTCAAGCTTTAAACTCTTCAAGCTTTAGTAATTTTAACTTCACTCTTTTTCAGCAAATTCTTCATGCTTTATTCATCAAATGCTCTAAACCATGATTCTTGTCAAAAATCTGAAAACACAGCTATAAATACACAATATCAATTATTTAAAAGATAAAATAAGATAAATATGCGGATAAAATATACACATTTACGTGTATATCACCAACCACTTGGTTTAACCTTTAAAAATCCTTTTAAAAGAAAGGATAATCGTAAGAACGATCCACACATAAACACAGAATGTTTTTGTTAGAGTTTATGCCCTAGAGCCAATCCATTTTATGAGATTGATAACAATGTTGTTGTTATTATTTTATTTGGAATAAAATAATATTCTACTATATTGTATTTACTGCGTAATATAAATATTAATATAATGGAAGTCCTTAGAACTATAATACAGAATTATACAATTCGACTAAGACTTGAATTTGAGATTATATAATATGACAAGTATTATAATTCTTAAATGTCCCTAGTCGAGTTTTACTATTTATATAGGACAACAATAAAGTGTTGAGACTAGTATATTGATTGACTGATGATCACATCTCATTGATCATTAATATACGTGATATTAAAGTCAAGATATAAATACGTATTGGAGAATAGCGTATTGGGTGACCCACCATGAGATAACTACATGGAATATAATTAATAGTATTATAAGTTATTCTCATAGTGGCAGTAACGTAATGGTCCTTAGACCTGAAATCATTATAATTTTATTCAAGGATATTTGTGTTTTGATATCATCTGAAGTTATTCGTAACAGAGTAACGATAACGATGATTATTGGATACATCTCGAATCGAATGAAAATTATGAATGATCTAGATGGAATTTAACCCTACGATATATTCGTAGTGATATCCATGGGCCTCTTGATTGAGTGAGACTGTGAAATGCATGGCCATTCTCAAATATTGATTTGTTTCAAACAGTCTACTCATCGATCAAGATAAACGGATTAAATTATAAAGAGGATGATACGTTCCATGCCTCAAGTTTAATTTCGGATATATTGGTTAAAAGGATTATATTACGTTGATACACTGCCACAGAAAGGTTGTATCGAATCGTTGATCTTATTATAATTTGGGTAGTAGCGACGTATTGTTAGATGTCAATCACTGTTTGTGATTTTAAATATAATTAAAATCACTGCCAACGTTATAATAACATATAGGGTCATACACTTAGAACGTTACGAAGGGAGAACATTTAATTGGATGAATAAATTATCAAATCTGTTGATATTTATTTAATGTTGAAATGGTATATCGGGGTTCCTTATTTTATGGTACTCAATCAATTTTATAAAGAAAATCGTTTTCCTCTATAAGTTGGACACGTGAACCTATTCTAGATCACCGATTAGATCAAAAATCAAAACCGTACCGATTGCCCCTTTCAATAAAATCTAATTAATGGTGGCTAGCACCAGAACTCTTCTTCTCTTCTCTTCGATCCAAGAGGAACGCGTTCGTGTGGATTCCAATGGAGGCATGGCGACTGTCGTGCTTTCGATTCGGTTCTACCAAAGCTTAAAGATTCAAAGTTCGTTCAATTTCGAAGGTTTTATAGCAACAGGTATAAATGCTAATCTAGTTTAATTTCGATTTCATATTATTGCATAGATCCTAGGTTTAATCTCGTTAAATCGAAACATTGGGTTATACGATTAGATTGTAAGAATCCCAACAGTGGTATCAGAGCGAGGCTTGCAATAAATTTGATTTCGAATTATAATTTATATTTGTGGTTATTTAAATTCCAGATTAATCGATTGTATTAGATATAAAATTATTGAATTTGTTGCTGAATTGATTAATTGGGAATGTTAAATGATTTTATTTCTGAAATAAAATGTCTCATTCAAATACGAATTAATAATCAGTATTGATTCTATTTGAATTTTACTAGATTTGTAACGACCCATCTTTTTGCCCGATTTTCGCCGGTAATTAAACCGACTTAAACCGTTCACAAAGGCGAATTGTTATGGGTACATACATACATTGAACAAAATAACAGAACTTTTCATTGAATAAACCAATATTACATCAGAGTTACATGAATATCAGAGTTACAACATAACGTATACAGCGGAAGAAAGAAAATAACTTTACTCCCAGCAGAAGATTAAAACACAGCGGAAGCTTCAACTCTATCGTGGACTCCAACTCTAGAAGCGCTCTAAATCCTGCTCCAACGATCTATAACTGCAAAACTAAACTACTGGCTGCCCGTGCAAAAATCATGGGCACCCAGAGTTTAGGTGAGGGAACAATAAACTCCAGGTCAGTCGTGGGACTGGTGTGAGAACTCAAAAACAGTTAGGTTCATTCTTAAAGTTGGGAACTTCACCGGATCACGCCGCTAACGCGGAACGGATTTACTCCAGGTGGATACCCGTGCATATAAATGCGCAATGTCTTTTGAAAATGAAGCTATCATAAGCTCGTCCCACATCACACAATGCAAGCGCACACCAGATGGGCGAGTTTTATCTTATGACAACCAAATATGCTTTCATACGTAAAATTCTCTTCAATACCAATATATATATATAGTGTGGAAAACATTTCGCAAGTAAATGTATTAATCCTAGACAGCATATACCCCATAATATATGTTGCCATATATATATACAATCAAAATCGTATGGCTCGCATAAGAAATTTGGATTTCCAACTTGATGATTCCTGGCACGAAAGATCAATCAAGGATACAAAACGAAGTGCCTCAACGGCTTTTTCGACCATACGCGGACACCGAATACACATCGTCAGGGCAGATCAACGGTTTTCGACCAGACACGGCCCCCCGAACATACCCAACTTCCCCAAGTTCATAAGTGGTTTTCCACTGCTGCACAGCTTCATCATCAATTCATATATAAGTATAAAACCTAACCGCCAGTTTCTCATCAATCCGGGATGTGAGGTTTGTCGATGTCACGTCATACGCAAAGCGATGCTTCGATAAGCCATTCTTTGATCATCCCTAGCTCGACTCATAACTTGGGTATGCCGCATTGACAATTCACGACATATCACTGATTTAAATCAATG
This sequence comes from Allium sativum, assembly GCA_030737875.1. Classification (NCBI taxonomy): domain Eukaryota; kingdom Viridiplantae; phylum Streptophyta; class Magnoliopsida; order Asparagales; family Amaryllidaceae; genus Allium; species Allium sativum. The sequence continues at coordinate 199,685,573 of CM060911.1, forward strand.
CATGCCCTCTAAGTTCATATGACTTAGAGACAATGATAATATATTGCCACAAATCCGATATACATTAACGGAAATCAGTGCTATGCGGTCAATTTCAATGTCAGGCACACCATCCATGCAAGTCCGTTCTGGGTCTGAACGGAACAACAACCCGAAAATACTTAAATTTGTTCAGGTCTCATGCAACTCACATCTCGTATCGGGTGGCCTACCCAACCGAGACATTAATCAACAATCAATCTAAACAATTCAAATATTCCCGGTCTTCATTCGTCGTTTACCAAGTCCTGAATTGCTTTATAACGTCGTATTATTACTTGGAATGGTTTTCGAACATATGCTCGATCCCGGTCCTTCCAAGTAATAAGCGTACTTTAAACAGTAGCTATGGTTCACACAGGCTTTTCAATTCAAATCTCCTTCCACATAGTTATCAATTCATTTACAACTAAAGATTTGAATTTCTATAATTTCATACACCTCGTTATCATCTTATCTCTTCTTTGAAATCAAAGATTATCCCTTCGCTTTAATTTCTTAGCTTTAATTCCCTTGAATCAAAGATTTGATTAAATCCCTAATTACGATATGAATTTCCACCATTCAATCTCATCGGGTTTCAAGAATGATATTACTGAAGATACGATTCACGACAAAACCCAATCAATCGATATTGAATCATAAATTACACAGAAATTTTTATCCACTTATATTCGATATAAATTCTCAAAATCAACGAATATTATAAGTGGAATAGCGATATAATAATATCTTCCAAATTCCCCAAACAGTATTTATTTACACCATGAAATTTTTATACCGAATATCGAAGATTATTTCTATCTAACTTATTTCAATCAGGTGGAGAAACCCATATCTTAATTAAAAGAATTATTCAACTCTTTGATATTTGATCTGGATAGGAATAACATTAACTTATCTTCAATATAAATCTCCGTATCCAATTCATATTATAAGTGGAATAACGATGAGTTACCTTTTAAATTCCTCAAATAGTAAGAGTCATCATCGAGTGAATTAATATTAAACATCGAAGATTTATTTCCCACCATATCCAATTATTCAAAATTGGAAAACTTATTTTACTATTTAAATAAATCAATTAAAATCCCATATACAATATTTCGAATACTTCTAAACCTTTGAAAACATCCTGCAAATCATTTAAAAATGATTTCTCATAGTTCGGAAAATTGTTTACGCGTTAAAGCTTCAAAATAGATTGCTTTTAATGAAAGCGTTACAACAACGTTTCAAAAGTGTTACAAAAGCGTTACAAAACTATGCCCTTACAACGATTTTTTTTCAAAACGGTTTTAAACATAGCTTGAAAACTATAACCCGAAATTAAAATCTGCTTTCACTCATTTGAAAGCTCTCGTAAATAGGAATCAAAAGTTTTTCGTTTTGTGGAAATTCGATTTAAATTGAAAAAGTTATAAGCATTTACATATTGCCATAATGCGACAAGCTCTAATTTTAACCAAAATAATCATTATTCTTAAATACTTCAAAATACCTTAAAAATTATTATAAACTTATATAAATCATTTTTCAAATTATTCGGATTTAAAACAAATTTTTTTTTTTAAACTAATAAATTAAATCACCATTCAAATAATTTCAAATTAGATTTTTATTTAACCATCCCATCCGTCGGATCAGTTAGGGATAGCCAGGGAGAGTAGGAAACTGATTTTCCAAACCCAAGCCTAGACACCATCCTCTCTGTCATCCTAGAACGTTCTGGTGTATATTATATTGTTATCATAAAGAGACATCGTTAATATATATAAAACCATATTCAAATGTCAAAATCTTATTTGAAATAAACTGAACATGCTAATATTTTAATATTAGGAAATCGAACTTCATTTATGGAAGGGGAATAAAATCGATCACCTGTATAATCCCATAACCATGGTATTGTGTGTGCATCATACAAACAGAATCAATCAACCATATACATCAGGTGGTAATGAATTAACGTTATCATCAACAACAAACAATTCAGTTGTGCACAAGCGTTACTGTCGATAACGCTTTCCAGTGTTCAGTGTGTTATCTAACTACATGCACATTCATTCACATCCATCACACAATCATCATCAACAAATTATAATTATCTCAGCTAATTATAATTAACTAATTTAAAGGAATATTTTAAATTAGAAGTTCTCACCACTATTGCTCCAAATCTTCACGGTAGGCGAGACTAGTTGAGTGAATCGTCAGACAGTATTTCGGCGCAATGTCTTCTTCACAAATATATATATATATAATATATAATACACACTAATCTCTCTTATATTATAAGAGGAGGAGGAGAATGACGAACTTTGGCAAGGTGGTGGTGGAAAAGAGGAAGACTTATGCCATGGAAACCATGGCCATAAGCTTTAAGAAGAAGAGAAAGAAAAGAAATGAGAATGAATGAAAAAGTGGAAGGAAAGGGTGGTATTTATAGGAAAGGAGGAGTAAGGAGAGAGTGACACATCATAGGACAAGTGGCAATCATGCATGAAAGGGAGCATGCATAAAGACATGTGTCTTAACACTTGTCTTAAGAAGAGAAGGTGAACTTTTGGTAGCATTTCCCTTAAATGCTATGAAAACTAAAGGCACCACTTAATTCTAACGCTACTAATTCATGTTATAGTTTGACAAATCTGATCGAACGACAAATAGTATCAACAAATCCAAACTTATTAATAATCATTCTCATTTATAATTCAAGTAAAACTTATCATATAACTTATCAAAATAAATAATAGTTATTATTCTTGTAAAATCATAAAATAAATTATCCTTTACCAAATTCATATTCTACAAATCAATATTATCAAAATCAGAAAATATCATTACTTAAACATAAATCTAATAATTATAATTTTCAAAATAAGTTTTCTTATAAAAATCGTAATAAATAAAACAAAATACTTATACAAAGTTAAAATTCATATTTAAACCTAAAAAAATCAATTTATATTCAGAAAATCCAAAATTATAAATAAAAATCCATATCAAACATAGTTAAAATTCTGGGATGTTACATTCACCCTCCCTTAGAAACTTTTCGTCCTCGAAAAGGAAGTCGAGTAAATTTAAACTCCTTTACAAATTTTAAATTCCAATTTCTCTCTCAACATACCAGAAATGTAATGGTCAGAATCAAGGCTCACATCATTCTCAGGGTACTCTGTCTGATTCTCACTAAAGGTAGAGTCTAAGGACACTTCTATGATCTCGTGATTACTAGGGTCGTCACGGGTCTTGTTTAAAAATCGCATCCTCTGAGTTAGACTCAGAGCTGCTATCCTACCATTAAGAAGAACTGGGATAGATACTATCTAGTACTTAGAGATCTATGACCCTAAGAAAATTATCTTTCTAACTTACTCTTACGGAACCCATGGTTTCCTTATCAATTATAAGACTAAACGCTCAAATTAGAAATTTAAATCCAAGTTCTCAAATAAATCTTTTCCTCTAATCATTCAATTATCTTGTAAAATAACATCTTGGCTAAATTCAGTATTAGAAATTCTATTGCTCTCAACACAAATCAAGTTTAATTTTAGAGATAATTCAAAATGCTGGTTTCAAATCTAAATTAGTTCACTTGTCCAAGGCTTTATCTGAGCAGGGAAAAAGGAAGAATTCCGAAATAAAGTTGAATAATGACAATTCGGGGTGATATTCAAAATATGACAATGGGTCGAGCAAAACCAGCGACAAGGGAAGAGATAGAATTATATTTTCGAAATACTCATTCTATTTCAAATTTTTATTTCAATCGTTTCCAGATTAACCCATTTATAAGTTAACTTTTATACTTATTTAATATTCAAATTTTTGTTTTCATATTCACCTAATCGAACTTTAAAATTCAAAATATATAAAATCTCTTTTTCATTCTTGTTAAAATATCATGTCTTGTTTAGAAACATTTTCTTACTTAACTAGCCGTACAATCTCTTAAAACAGTTTTATTTAAAAAAAATACCATCACGCTTCCTCTGCGCACTCTGATTATGCGTATATTCAAACTAGTATTGGTAAAACATCCCAAAACATAGACTTCAAAATTTCCGGAACCAAATCCTCAAAATTAATATTTTAAAATCCAAATTTTTCTTCCCTAAGTTGGATTCTATATTTCAAAGAAAGCTCATTTTTTGAGGTTTTGTTACAAAATATCTTGGACAAATTAAAGTTATCGACACGGTTTCACACGGCACAAAGAGGCATACATAGATCAAGTCAAAATTCCATGTGCTCAAGTCAAATAAAGATGCATAGAAGTTCCATGCTAATTTGTGCATGAAAGGTATACATAGGCAAAATCAAGTTTCATGAGTTTGGAATAGAAATTCAACATCTACTGAGCATCAATAGGTGCAACGGTTCGAATCAAATACTTGGCCAAATGTACATGATACAAAGGTACGAATGACACTACTCAATAGCAGATGGTTGGAATTTAAATGGACAGTCTAGCCCAAGATGGGAACTCACATGCAAACAGGGATACATATTCTAACAGTTTAATCATGGGATACTCGTTAAATTTTCATAATTTTCCTCTTGAATAAATCTTACTTTAACAACTTCATTTTCTTCCTTTGTGCTTCAAGTGAATACTTGTTGAGAAATTTTCGTTTGACCTACTCGTTCATGTCGGTTTCTCTTAACAAGGGAAAATATAAAACTCAATCGATTTGTTCAATACATATCCCATTTTATCATATTAAACTTGTTGCTCAAAATTCGTATAGCTTCAGGTAGGAAAATCGGTCTTCTCCCCACATAAGACATTTACCATAATTTTATTGAATTGTATCGTCAAAATCGAAATATGGGGTGAACCGAGCTCGCTTACATGCATTTTCAAATTTTCACTTTTCAGTTCTTCAAGTGAGATTAGCTTCTAAAATATATCCTTGCGGTTTTGACAAAATAGTCTGATTCACGCTTCTAATTATCAGTTAAGTATGCATTTAACTTAACTACCTTATGTTAAATTCATTTTTTCGCATATCCCATTTCATAACATAATACATTCAATACTTCGAAAGTCATTTGTAAAATCAATTTCACAATTGTGAGGACGTCGCAAAACACTTTCGATTGTTTATCTATACAGCTTTAAGTACTTCTTGACGTCTCGATCAGAAACATATAGTCATCCCACTTTCGAAACCCAAAAATAAGACTGATGATGATCGATCAATCACCAGAATTATCCCCAAGCGACTAGAATGTGATTCTATATCCATCTAGTATATATTGGATTTCATATATACGTTAGCTAGGCGTATATGCAAAATCCTTACATACTTGATCGTCCAACCTTGACGTCAAATAGATACTCGCAACCGTTTTTATTACACGCTGATTATCTTTCAAATCTATAGCTTTGAATTAACGATCTTTTTATATAATTCTTTTATATATAGGCTACAAAATATTTTGAAATTCTCATTCCAAGCTCGAAGTTTTTTTTTTCCAATATGCTTGTTAAAGCCAATTCACTAATCTCTTATTTCTCGATAACTCCGAACAGATCGATGCTGGATTTTCGAAGTTTTATCACAAAGAGCCCTTTTTATTTTGAAAGTATTTCCTTTAAAAATCTTATTTTCAAATCTTCTTCAAAATATTTTATTTCAAATAATTATTATTTTCAAAAATGATTTACTTGTACAAAAATACCTTATATAGATTTCAAAAATACGCTCTCTCGTCATAATATTCCGAAATCTCATTCTAGGGCATTTCTAACCCTATATCTAATGAGATACTATAGCTCTGATGAGTCCTATCCTTTGTTCAAAATATGTTGTACCTGATAGCTTTGTATAACCAAAGCTCTGATACCAACTGTAACGACCCATCTTTTTGCCCGATTTTCGCCGGTAATTAAACCGACTTAAACCGTTCACAAAGGCGAATTGTTATGGGTACATACATACATTGAACAAAATAACAGAACTTTTCATTGAATAAACCAATATTACATCAGAGTTACATGAATATCAGAGTTACAACATAACGTATACAACGGAAGAAAGAAAATAACTTTACTCCCAGCAGAAGATTAAAACACAGCGGAAGCTTCAACTCTATCGTGGACTCCAACTCTAGAAGCGCTCTAAATCCTGCTCCAACGATCTATAACTGCAAAACTAAACTACTGGCTGCCCGTGCAAAAATCATGGGCACCCAGAGTTTAGGTGAGGGAACAATAAACTCCAGGTCAGTCGTGGGACTGGTGTGAGAACTCAAAAACAGTTAGGTTCATTCTTAAAGTTGGGAACTTCACCGGATCACGCCGCTAACGCGGAACGGATTTACTCCAGGTGGATACCCGTGCATATAAATGTGCAATGTCTTTTGAAAATGAAGCTATCATAAGCTCGTCCCACATCACAGAATGCAAGCGCACACCAGATGGGCGAGTTTTATCTTATGACAACCAAATATGCTTTCATACGTAAAATTCTCTTCAATACCAATATATATATATAGTGTGGAAAACATTTCGCAAGTAAATGTATTAATCCTAGACAGCATATACCCCATAATATATGTTGCCATATATATATACAATCAAAATCGTATGGCTCGCATAAGAAATTTGGATTTCCAACTTGATGATTCCTGGCACGAAAGATCAATCAGGGATACAAAACGGAGTGCCTCAACGGCTTTTTCGACCATACGCGGACACCGAATACACATCGTCAGGGCAGATCAACGGATTTCGACCAGACACGGCCCCCCGAACATACCCAACTTCCCCAAGTTCATAAGTGGTTTCCCACTGCTGCACAGCTTCATCATCAATTCATATATAAGTATAAAACCTAACCGCCAGTTTCTCATCAATCCGGGGTGTGAGGTTTGTCGATGTCACGTCATACGCAAAGCGATGCTTCGATAAGCCATTCTTTGATCATCCCTAGCTCGACTCATAACTTGGGTATGCCGCATTGACAATTCACGACATATCACTGATTTAAATCAATGCATGCCCTCTAAGTTCATATGACTTAGAGACAAGGATAATATATTGCCACAAATCCGATATACATTAACGGAAATCAGTGCTATGCGGTCAATTTCAATGTCAGGCACACCATCCATGCAAGTCCGTTCTGGGTCTGAACGGAACAACAACCCGAAAATACTTAAATTTGTTCAGGTCTCATGCAACTCACATCTCGTATCGGGTGGCCTACCCAACCGAGACATTAATTAACAATCAATCTAAACAATTCAAATATTCCCGGTCTTCATTCGTCGTTTACCAAATCCTGAATTGCTTTATAACGTCGTATTATTACTTGGAATGGTTTTCGAACATATGCTCGATCCCGGTCCTTCCAAGTAATAAGCGTACTTTAAACAGTAGCTATGGTTCACACAGGCTTTTCAATTCAAATCTCCTTCCATATAGTTATCAATTCATTTACAACTAAAGATTTGAATTTCTATAATTTCATACACCTCGTTATCATCTTATCTCTTCTTTGAAATCAAAGATTATCCCTTCGCTTTAATTTCTTAGCTTTAATTCCCTTGAATCAAAGATTTGATTAAATCCCTAATTACGATATGAATTTCCACCATTCAATCTCATCGGGTTTCAAGAATGATATTACTGAAGATACGATTCACGACAAAACCCAATCAATCGATATTGAATCATAAATTACACAGAAATTTTTATCCACTTATATTCGATATAAATTCTCAAAATCAACGAATATTATAAGTGGAATAGCGATATAATAATATCTTCCAAATTCCCCAAACAGTATTTATTTACACCATGAAATTTTTATACCGAATATCGAAGATTATTTCTATCTAACTTATTTCAATCAGGTGGAGAAACCCATATCTTAATTAAAAGAATTATTCAACTCTTTGATATTTGATCTGGATAGGAATAACATTAACTTATCTTCAATATAAATCTCCGTATCCAATTCATATTATAAGTGGAATAACGATGAGTTACCTTTTAAATTCCTCAAATAGTAAGAGTCATCATCGAGTGAATTAATATTAAACATCGAAGATTTATTTCCCACCATATCCAATTATTCAAAATTGGAAAACTTATTTTACTATTTAAATAAATCAATTAAAATCCCATATACAATATTTCGAATACTTCTAAACCTTTGAAAACATCCTGCAAATCATTTAAAAATGATTTCTCATAGTTCGGAAAATTGTTTACGCGTTAAAGCTTCAAAATAGATTGCTTTTAATGAAAGCGTTACAACAACGTTTCAAAAGTGTTACAAAAGCGTTACAAAACTATGCCCTTACAACGATTTTTTTTCAAAACGGTTTTAAACATAGCTTGAAAACTATAACCCGAAATTAAAATCTGCTTTCACTCATTTGAAAGCTCTCGTAAATAGGAATCAAAAGTTTTTCGTTTCGTGGAAATTCGATTTAAATTGAAAAAGTTATAAGCATTTACATATTGCCATAATGCGACAAGCTCTAATTTTAACCAAAATAATCATTATTCTTAAATACTTCAAAATACCTTAAAAATTATTATAAACTTATATAAATCATTTTTCAAATTATTCGGATTTAAAACAATTTTTTTTTTTAACTAATAAATTAAATCACCATTCAAATAATTTCAAATTAGATTTTTATTTAACCATCCCATCCGTCGGATCAGTTAGGGATAGCCAGGGAGAGTAGGAAACTGATTTTCCAAACCCAAGTCTAGACACCATCCTCTCTGTCATCCTAGAACGTTCTGGTGTATATTATATTGTTATCATAAAGAGACATCGTTAATATATATAAAACCATATTCAAATGTCAAAATCTTATTTGAAATAAACTGAACATGCTAATATTTTAATATTAGGAAATCGAACTTCATTTATGGAAGGGGAATAAAATCGATCACCTGTATAATCTCATAACCATGGTATTGTGTGTGCATCATACAAACAGAATCAATCAACCATATACATCAGGTGGTAATGAATTAACGTTATCATCAACAACAAACAATTCAGTTGTGCACAAGCGTTATTGTCGATGACGCTTTCCAGTGTTCAGTGTGTTATCTAACTACATGCACATTCATTCACATCCATCACACAATCATCATCAACAAATTATAATTATCTCAGCTAATTATAATTAACTAATTTAAAGGAATATTTTAAATTAGAAGTTCTCACCACTATTGCTCCAAATCTTCACGGTAGGCGAGACTAGTTGAGTGAATCGTCAGACAGTATTTCGGCGCAATGTCTTCTTCACAAATATATATATATAATATATAATACACACTAATCTCTCTTATATTATAAAAGGAGGAGGAGAATGACGAACTTTGGCAAGGTGGTGGTGGAAAAGAGGAAGACTTATGCCATGGAAACCATGGCCATAAGCTTCAAGAAGAAGAGAAAGAAAAGAAATGAGAATGAATGAAAAAGTGGAAGGAAAGGGTGGTATTTATAGGAAAGGAGGAGTAAGGAGAGAGTGACACATCATAGGACAAGTGGCAATCATGCATGAAAGGGAGCATGCATAAAGACATGTGTCTTAACACTTGTCTTAAGAAGAGAAGGTGAACTTTTGGTAGCATTTCCCTTAAATGCTATGAAAACTAAAGGCACCACTTAATTCTAACGCTACTAATTCATGTTATAGTTTGACAAATCTGATCGAACGACAAATAGTATCAACAAATCCAAACTTATTAATAATCATTCTCATTTATAATTCAAGTAAAACTTATCATATAACTTATCAAAATAAATAATAGTTATTATTCTTGTAAAATCATAAAATAAATTATCCTTTACCAAATTCATATTTTACAAATCAATATTATCAAAATCAGAAAATATCATTACTTAAACATAAATCTAATAATTATAATTTTCAAAATAAGTTTTCTTATAAAAATCGTAATAAATAAAACAAAATACTTATACAAAGTTAAAATTTATATTTAAACCTAAAAAAAATCAATTTATATTCAGAAAATCCAAAATTATAAATAAAAATCCATATCAAACATAGTTAAAATTCTGGGATGTTACAAGATTTTAAATTAATAAATCCAAATATATATAGATTTGATCTCAAATAGTGTTTAGATATGTTTATACGAGTAAATTGGGTCGAGCTTATTATAAAAAACTGCTTGATTGACAAGTATGAATGACCCGATTTTTTTTATTACAGTTTTATCTCAGAATCAAAATTGGTTTTGATGATTACAAATCAGTAAGAAGGTTTTCAGGTTACTCTGATTTAATGAAATCATTGATGTGGAAATTTGTTGGGACAAATTTTCAAAATTTGATCCTTTTATCGGGAAATAAAATCAAAGTTTGTTTGATTCTTGAATGATTGGCGACCTGACCATATTTTTGCATTTCCTTCTTTTGTTTAAAATATATGCATTTTACTGATTAACAAATCTATGAGATGGCTTTCATATTATATTTGATTTACTGAAATCAACTATATGAAAATTTGTTAATACAAATTTTTCGATAATGATTGGTATACTTTGTTTTAAATCAATACTTTTGTTTTCAAACCTAGAATAGTTTATTTGATAATAAAACTGAGTTAGAAATTTATAAATTATTTCTGGGTTTTTAAATTAATATTACATCAATTATTACTATAATGAATTCAAGTCACAATAAGAGTATTGTGATTTGTTGATTCTGTAAAACTTGTATGTGTTGTAATCTAATGGTAATATATATAAATATATATACATATATGTATTCAACATATATGAAAAGATGCATATGGATGTTGATCAACTAAACCAATATTTTGAAATCTGATTTTAGACATTACAGAAAATTTGATTTTCTATTCTGGCTTTATGTTGTTTATATATGTAATAGGACCAATAGCATAGTCTGATCTTGATGTCACTTAAAATATTGCTCAAATAATCGACGCTGTTGTGAACACTAGTATGTGATTCAAAAGGATGTAATAAATATTTGTTATTTCAGATTTGAAATTGTTTCACTGTACAATCATTTTATATTTGATATGAAATGAAATCTGAAATTATTGTTTGATTAATATTAGATATTATACAGTACTACATTCGTATTGTTGAATCCTGTAACAGTAAACTAATGCATATACTTAATCTGTATGATGTGTGTTATTCAGTATGTGTTTGGATTTTGTATAAGTAATTGAATCCAAAATTTCTGGTCACTTTGTTACAATTGTTTACAAGAACCATTTTTTTTTAAATCGGTTGTTTGATCCATGTTAGCGAACTATGGATCTGACAGTTTAAAATATAAATGATATTTTTTATAGCAGAGTGATTCAATAAAGCATATGTTGGATCTGTGAAAATAGTATAGTTTGTGAACTATATAAACATGAATATATATATATATATATATTGTTTGGCCTAGAAAACTGATTTGATTAGTATAGATTATATGATCACTATCTTTTGTACGATATATAGATCTGAATATATACATGCATATTACATGTGTTAGACTCTGTTTGCCTTAAAGTTGAATTCAAATTCCAATGGATCTATCTCTCATATCCACTGAATTTTGATATTCATGTATATTCAACCTGTATATAGTATGCATATGAAAGTCCAATTAACGTTCTATTATGAACTGACTATAAACCATATTAATGAACATAGAGTACTGAATTATTTAGATAAACTTTTAAGTCTGTTACCTGAGCACTTGGTTGTAATGACAATTAAGAATTATGTGAATATCCATCAGTATCAAGTTAATATTTGATATTAGAAGATGCTGGAAATATATGTATATATGATATGACAAGTATGGCTTGCGTTCATGTATACATATAACTATACATTGTATTCTAAACAATGAAATCAACTCTGATTTGATTTTGGAGCTAAATATATATATATATATATATATACACACACATACACACATCTGTAATTGTTTTAGAAATTTATATATGCATATCTCATATATGTACATATAATATATATTGGGTCTCTTAATAAACAGTATGGCATGATAGTCATGCTAGTGAAGCTATTGCTCAAGAACAATTTTTTAAAAACTGGGTTAGAGTGAATTTTAAATACTGGACTATATCTATTGCCTTAAATTGTACATTTACTGAAGTGCATTTGGCATGAAATCGTGAACTGGTTTAATATCAGTAACCCTTTTGTACACCACACAAATTTTTGTTATGACATAATTAAACTAACATAGGTTGTTAAGTAAATATGTTTCTACATGTTTATGAATAGTGATTCTATGTTTAATTAAATGGGTAGGACCTATTTACAATAATCAATAAATTCCCTAGGTTTGGTACGTAAATCATTTGGCCTTGTTTAACTATTTAGTTGTATGCTGTAGTGACCAATTTTGTTACATAAAAACGAGGAATTCAAATCTGATTTGAAGAACGTTAATATATTTGGCTTTTGAAGCACATTACCCCATATGATTAATGTTAGCCACTAAAAACATACATCTAGATGTATAATTAGTGAGACTAACACATGTATTAAAATTGTTTTAATATTTCAGGAGTTAAGCCTGCTGACATTGTTTCAGCGTGAACGGCAACTTAACCTTGGGATTTGGTATTGGATGCTACAATGAGCATCCTTTAAGAAACAAGTCTGACTTGCTTATAATTTAAAAATTAAATGTATGTTTGTGTTACTACATATTTATATCACTGAAATTGTACATATATGTATATGTGGTAGTAATAGTTTTTTTTTTTTTTTTTTGGATTTGGTTATGTCTGTATTGGGTAAATGCTTTGATGTACATAATGCATGTAATTCATTCAAAGCCTAATAATGTATAGGACATTATATTAGTTATCTGGAAGTTAATTTTAGAATGACCATTACTCTTTGGTTATGGACAAATAATTTAGATATATGCATGACATGTATAAGCGCAGAAGAGTCTGTTTGGATATATTTATATGTACATGTTAAGAATGTTTAAACAGTTATGATGACTATATATATATATTGTTTTGAACTAAGAATTCAGATGCTGTGTAAAATAAGAGGATGTGTTATAAGATAAAATTGGTTAATAGGGAATTCCTTTTAGATATGTATATAGTATTTAATACAGGAGTTAAATTAACTAATGATTTTTGAAGTGTTCAAATGGAAAATGTGGGTATGATTCCTATGTATATATAGTTGAATTTAAATATACTTATATGTGTTTCATATGTATATTATTTAAATCCAATTAAATATACGAATATAAAATGCATATACACTTGATATATGTAAATGACTATAATATTGTTCACCACTACGAATTATAAATTCCCTCTAAAGAAATTTTTTGTTATATTAAGTCATGGTGACGTCTTCCAATAATATACTCATCACTGTCCAAAATCACTGGATGTAACTAACGCCAAAGCGTTGTGCATCTTTTATTTTGGTTATATGCGATGGAGTAAATGTGGTGCTCCAACCTATTATTGGGTCTGACTTAACTAGGCTGCATAATAGGATTATGGCCTTAGGGACAAAAAGCATGAATTATTCTATATTTTGAGAAAATGAATAATACTGAAAAAAATGTTCAACATGTGATCCAAGAGTTATATTGACGATATAATTGACATAAGATGTCTACGTTAAAGGTTGTGTTTTGGGTTTAGAGAAAGCTAGGTCAAGGCATGACTAGATATGGGTCTTGGAACACCATTTCATATATATACTGATATATTTATATAAACAGAGAGATGTTAATTTGAGTGGGAGTATATTTTAGTTTAAATTATACATTAATATAAAAATAAATTTTGATTGTCAAAATTTTGTATTTATATTAAATAAATTTTATAGAATTAGTTAATATTTATTATCCGTTGTAGATATTAAATAACATATAACTCCGATAATTTAAATTTGTTCTTGAGAAGGATAAATTCAATTAAAGCAAATTTCTTGACTGACATTGGAATTTGAGGATTGTCCTCAAACAACTTAAACATAATTGTTTTAGAAATAAAGAGAGGATTTAAAATAAGTTAAAGTATGACTTCAAATAATTAAGATATAAATGTTATAAATCTACTTATATATCACTAGTATTAGATACAAGATATGGGTAACATAAGAGTATGTGAATTTACAGAAATTGCAAAATAAGTAGAAATCTGATAAAATGACAAGTGGACTTACGATTGGAAATGAAGCAAATGTTGCTGAATTGTCCATAGGAAGTTGATTCTTGTTATATATGCTGGCTTAATTAAATAAACAAAATAATTATTATTATGAAATTCCGCTTAAAATAAATGTTATAATAGATCTTGTTTAGACAAGTTTGAATTTCATTTGTAATAAAATAATAATTGTTATTCATTTTATTTAAATGAAATATCGTACGGAATTTCACAAATAGTTAATGATCTTTGTAAATCCTTAACTATAGTGTACTTGACATTAATAATGAGTGGATTAAATTTAGTGATTTAAATCCAACAAATCTTTATTATTACCGGCTAGCCCAATAAACAAGTGTATAACAAAACTCCATAATGATGGAATTTTTAGATCATTTGATTTTGAATTATATGAAGAATACAGATCTTGTTGATTAGGTAAAATAACTGGATCCCCTTTCACTTGACACAGTGATTGAGTGATAAGTATTGAGTCTCGTACATAATGATGTACATGGAGCAATGAATACATAAACTAGAGGCAGGTTTTATTACTTCATTATATTTACTGGTGATATCAGTAGAGACAGATCTGTGTATCTTATGAAACACATATCAAAATCCTTTGAAAAGTTCAAAGAATTCAAAATGAAGTTAGAAATCAATTTTAATAGAAAATAGATACTTTTCGAACAGATCGAAAGAGAATATTTAAGCCAACTATTTAATGACTATTCAGATGAGTTTGAAATTGTTTCACAACTCCCTCCATCTAGAACACCATATTGAAATGATATGTCTAAAAGGAGAAATTGCACCTTATAAGATATAGTACGATTAATGATAAGTCATATAGATTCTCCAACAAATTAAATTTATAACAACTGCATTTAGTCCTACTAAAATGGTTTTGAAGACACCATATAAGATATAACTAGGAATTGTCCTAGTGTATCTAATACGATGATTTGGGATGTAAAGACGTTTGTTAAAACGTCCTTCCTCTAATAAGTTCGGACCTAAATCAAATAACTATTTTATGGATACAAATTCTCTGAGAATAAAATGTTTATTGCTCAATTTGGTATCCTTCTGAAGGAGAGCCCGTCTCTAAGACACCCATGGAAATGAAATAGAATTCGAAATGTCTCGGAAACTACAAAATATCATTGAATCTTTAATAGACAAGAAAATGAGTGGGAGTGACAGAATAATTCTAATGTTATTTGATAACGCATTAATTATTGTAAATAATGTTAGTTTTAAAAACAAGAAATAAATACTAATACTAATTCTAAGAAAGAAAATGTTTGGATTAAGAAGTTCATGATTGAACTTAATTCATTATCGATCCAATGATATACATTCCGATAATAATATGGCTGTTGCGCAGGCCTTAAACATTAAACTCATTATCGATCCAAATATATATTTAAGAAATATAATTCCCATGTGAAGTTGTTCACAGAAGAAATAAACATATCTGCAAAGTTACCAAAGTTGTAATGTTGCAGACCTATTGAATTAAACTCTGTCGTAGCAGAAGTTGAATAGTCACACTAGTTTCATGAGTATGCGATACATAAATGATTGATTCTAGTGCAAGTGGGAGATTGTTAGAGTTTATGTTCTAGAGGCAATCCAATTTATGAGATTGGTAACAATGTTGTTGTTATTATTTTATTTGGAATAAAATAACATTCTACTATATTGTATTTACTGCGTAATATTAATATTGATATAATGGAAGTCCTTAGAACTATAATTCGGAATTATATAATTCGGGTAAGACTTGAATTTGAGATTATATAATATAATAAGTATTATAATTCTTAAATGTCCCTAGTCGAGTTTTATTATTTATATAGGACAACAATAAAGCGTTTAGACTTGTATATTGATTGACTGATGATCACATCTCATTGATCATTAATATACGTGATATTAAAGTCAAGATATAAATACGTATTGGAGAATAGCGTATTGGGATGTCCCACCGTGAGATAACTACATGGAATATAATTAACAGTATCATAAGTTATTCTCATAGTGACAGTGATGTAATGGTCCTCAGACCTGAGATCATTATAATTTTATTCAAGGATATTTGTGTTTTGATATCGTCTAAAGTTATTCGTAACAGATTAACGATAATGGAGATTATTGGATACATCTCGAATCGAGTGAAAATTATGAATGATCTAGATGGAATTTAACCCTACGATATATTCGTAGTGATATCCATAGGCCTCTTGATTGAGTGAGACTATGAAATGCATGGCCATGCTCAAATATTGATTTATTTCAAACAGTCTACTCATCGATCAAGATAAACGGATTAAATTATAAAGAGGATGATACGTTCCATGCCTCGAGTTTAATTCTGGATATATTGGTTAAAAGGATTATATTACATTGATACACTGCCACAAAAAGGTTGTATCAAATCGTTGATCTTATTATAACTTGGGTAGCAGCGACGTATTGCTAGATGCCAATCATTGTTTGTGATTTTAAATATAATTTAAAATCACTGCCAACATTATAATAACATATAGGGTCACACACTTAGAACGTTATGAAAGGAGAACATTTAATTGGATGAATTTATCAAATCTGTTGATATTTATTTAATGTTGAAATGGTATATCGGGGTTCCTTATTTTATGGTACACAATCAATTTTATAAAGAAAATCATTTTCCTTCATAAGTCGGACACGTGAACCTATTCTAGAGCACTGATTAGATCAAAAATCAAAACCCTACTGATTGCCACTTTTAATAAAATCTAATTAATGGCGGCTAGCACCAGAATTCTTCTTCTCTTCGATTCGATCCAAGAGGAATGCGTTCGTGTGGATTCCAATGGAGGCATGGCGACGGTCGTGCTTTCGTTTCGGTTCTACCAAAGCTTAAAGATTCAAAGTTCGTTCAATTACGAGGGTTTTACAGCAACAGGTATAAATGCTAATCTAGTTTAATTTCGATTTCATATTATTGCATAGATCCTAGGTTTAATTTCGTTAGACTGAAACATTGGGTTATACGATTAGATCGTAAGAATTCCAACAGTTTTTACCTTACGATAACCCAAAACATTTCTTTAAAATCAATACTACTCTGATATTATAATAGTGTCTAAATCAAATAAATAGCAATCTGGCGGAACCCTTGCGTCTCATGCTCCACATACATAATATACAGTCAAAACCGCGGGTGCTTATTGGGTAATGGATTTCCAACTATGACAAGGTATGGAACCACCTTCCGATAGTATATCTCTATAGGGGAACACACTGGGTTCAACAAGAACATCTTGCAACCCAACCACACATGACCAACCACTCATATCTCTTGAGTGTATCGAATGTATATCACCAACGGTTGGGATCAGCAACCATTTTCCGAAAGGGACAAAATCGATAGATTAAAGAAGGAAATGATTTTTTTTTAGATAGGTGATAATACACCCTAATTGGTAGCGACCCACTTAGCTATGTTGCCTGATTGATTTTTTTCATTTCTCGGTTGATGAGGTCTGAGGCTATGATTACTTACCTTTCATTGATAGCACAATCACTTTGAATGCCACATGGTTAGATCCGTTAATCACTAATTGATTTGAACAAATATATTCTGGATATTACGCTAAGAGAATAAATTCTCCGCCACTATATGTATATTTGTACAGACCAATATATGCATTTTTGGAAATACTCTGTCAGACATTCGTCCATACAAGTTCGTCCGGGGACTGAACGAAACCGAAGGCACAATTTCCATTAATCCATCTTAGGAAATTTCTACCTAGGGTTAACAGAAAAAGCTCTTGCACTTTACTCTGTTTTCGATTGTCTTCATATAATATGATTCGCAATGCTACTGCCAATTTGGAGTGGTTCTCGGATAATAATCCAATCGATCTCTCCACACTGACAATGATATTAGCCAATACATCGATAGTAGGTTATTTAACTATCAAAGAAAAAAAACATTCATCCAGAGCATCGAACAACCACTGGGCCCTTTAATTAAAATTCCATTAATTAAATTTCTTATTTCCCAATTTCTCTTCAAGACAGGATATCGCGGTATAGAAGGTCATCCACTATATATATTGTGGGGCGCATAGGGTCATCCGCTAATGGTACTGCGGGAAATATCCAATATATATATATATATTTATATATATATATATATATAGACAACCACCAAGCCTAAGTATAACTAATATATAATAGCCACCATTCATCAACAACTATTTAATGCATCCAAACATTCAGAAAACAACATATATAAAATTTATTTAAAATAAAAATTCGTTTATAATAAAATTATAAATGAATCCAGAGAGTGAGTTTACTTACCTTGATTTTATTTTCGATCCATTCTGATTCCAATTTTAATTCCATTTCGAAGATGATGTTGTCACAATTGTACGCAACTAATGATGTTCGATTCGGACCTAAAATAAATAAGATACGGTGTATAAAAATTCACATTGAATTGAATGTCATTATAATTAAATTAACTACCATTAACTTTACCTAATCCCTCCTAGCATCCTTCTCCAAATTTTAAACAGTGCCTCCTTCCTTGTACAGAATATTCCAAATATATTCTGGGTATTATGCTAAGAGAATAAATTTTCTACCACCATATGTATATTTGTAAAGACCAACATATGCGATTTTTGGAAATACTCTGTCGGACATTCGTGCATATACAAGTTCGTCCTACGACTGAACGAAACCGAAGGTACAATTTCCATTAATCCATCTTAGGTAATTTCTACATAGGATTAACAGAAAAATCCCTTACACTTTACTCCGTCTTCGATTGTCTTCATATAATCTGATTCGCAACGCTATTGCCAATACAGAGTTGTTCTCAGATAGTAATCCAACTGGCCCCTCCATATTGACAATGATATTGGACAATACTTCGATAGTCGACTATTTAACTATCGAAGAAAAACAAAAATTCATCCAAAGCATCAAACAACCACTGGGCCCCTTAATTAATAATCCATTAAATAAATTTATAATTTCCCAATTTCTCTTCAGCGTCTTCATCCAGATATTTCTCCAAACCCGTTTAGCCTCTCACGATTCTTGGAAAAACATTTCCATCTATCATTACCATTTATTTTCCATATTCCAGAAAATATCACTTTTTAAAATCAAAAAATATTTTCATATATTCACAAATCACTATTCTTCCACATTCATTAGTTCCTAAATGTAAACTAGTAAGAGAACAACTCCCTAAGTATCAACCCTGAAGGCCGAAACCAACATTAGATCGACACTCAGGAAATCATTCGACTCGACTAATCTCCAGTCAGCTTTTAACTCCATTTCTTAACTTCTTATCAAAAAAATCATTTCAGTCTGCAAAACTTTTTCTTTTAAACTATCATTCATTTTAAAATGTGTTACGTTTCTCCTTCCAACCTCTTAAGATTTAATTTTATAAATTCCCATTTTTCTTATAAAATTCCATTATACGTTTATTCTCTTATTAAATTCTATATATAATTGATAAGTCGAGTTCTAGTTATCAAACTTTCTTAAATTTTTCTATCTCCTAAAATTTCCAAAAAAAATTCGCCAGCGTCTCCTTTGTACGGGTCACTCGTACAACTACAAATCGCATTTCTAGGCCCTTTCCATTGAAAAAGAAAATCAAAAAGCCAAGCGGCTTTCTAAATAGGCTCATAAAATCTCATATTCAATTGAAATACTTACCACTTTGTCGAGCTTTCAATTTATTTCTCTTCCATTACTTCATTCCATACCTGTTTAACACATACTCATCCAATTCCAATTTATTGCAACTCAATCCAGTCGTTTTAACTCAATTTGCTAATTAATTCTCTAATTAGCTCTTTTGCCTATTTCACATTTTATTTGAACATATCGCGTTCGTATACAATTTTAATTTTCTTATAAACCAATTGAATTCCATTTTCAATTCAAGTTCCATATTCAATTTCGAATATGACTTCGCAACGCCCATTCACTTATCAGACTTAAACTCGATCCAAAACTCGATTAACTAATTATTATTCTACTTAGTTAATTATATTCAATAATTAAAGATTTGATTTTTGTTTCAAAAATTAATCCATTTACTTCACTTGAGTTCATATTTATTTTATAACTCAAGTCTTGGTTTTTCTAATGAAAATCCAAATTTTATTAACTTAAAATCCTTCAATTTTATTTATTTAATCGTTATAATTTATAAACAATTATACCGTTGTTTTTCTGGAATTTTGATTTTGTACTCAATATCTATAAGGCGAAATCTAGATTTTTCTCTTCCATTAGAAAAATATTACTCAGTAGGTTTGGACGATTCTTGTTTCATAGAATTCCAACTTATATTGAGTTCAATATACTCAATTGAAGTTCGAAACATCAAATTACGAACTACCGCGCTGTGGCGAGTTCGTTTCAATTTTATTTAAATATAAACGTTTAAACTTCGTTTATTTTAAATTTCAATCTTGTTCTTATGTATTTAAATATATATTAAGTCAATTTTCCGAATCCAACTTAATATTTCCAATTAACCTGAATCGTCGATTATTTCGTAATTCGGCTATAAATTTATTTACAATTCAATTTTCTATTTTAAATTCCAACTCCTATGGGAATAAATTATTTTATAAAATTCGATGTAATCGAATTCCAATTTTAGTTTACTTGTATTTAACTCAATTCAGTTTATGTTGCGAATTCCGGAATAAAATCCGTCGTTCCCTTTTCAAAACGATTTCCAATTCCTTTTAAATTCATGCTTTAATTTATATTTCCAAATTATCCCATGATAATTATCCTAATTTTTTAAATACATCATTTATAAATTTACTTCCTTGTTTTATACATTAAAACAAGATCCATATCAAAATCTATTTGAAACCCGATTCCTATTTTGGAATATTTTATTATTATAACTTATGTATAATTATAAAATCTGTTTTCATATTTAATTTAACTTTTATCTAATACAATTTAAATATCCTTTCTGTAAATAATTTATTTTTTTAAATTCGACATAGTCGAATTCCAATCATAAATCCATATGGATTTATTTTAATTCAGTTTACATTCCGAACATCGGAATTGATTTCATCGTTTCTTTTTTTAAACTAATTTCAATTCCCATTTTGAAATTCACATTTGAATTTACATTCCTCAAATTATCCAATGATAATTTATTTCTCTTCATTTATAAACATCGTTTATAAATGGAGTGCTTGTTTTTATTATTCAAAACAAGTTAATATTTCCTAGCCCATTCGAAATCCAAATTCTATTTTAGAAAAATAGATTTTCCCTTTTAAATCTCAAAATTCCCTTTCACGATATTTTTATATATCAATATTTAGGGCTAGTGATATTCAAACATCCACAACACCCATTTATCAATCATAGGTTTTCTAACACATCATATATGATAATATATATATATGAAAACAAACAAATAAAAAATTTTGAGGAATCTAGTTGGATCCCTCCAACCTGTTTTCCTACATCCTCAGATGTAAGCCAACAAAAATAATACCCATCCTGCTTTAAAGTAGAATATCGCAGTATAGAAGGTCATCCACTATATATATTGTGAAGCGCATAAGGTCTTCCGCTAATGGTACTACGGGAAATATCCAATATATATATATATATATATATATATATATATATATATATATATATATATATATATTAGCAACAACCACCAAGCCTAAATATAACTAATATGTATAATAACCACAATTCATTAACAATTATTCAATGCATCCAAACAGTCAGCAAACAACATATATAAAAATTATTTAAAATAAAAAAAAATTTGTAATAAAATTATAAATGAATCCAGAGAGCGAGTTTACTCACCTTGATTTTATTTTCGATCCATTCTGATTCCAGTTTTAATTCCATTTCAAAAATGACGTTGTCACAATCATATGCAATTGATGAAGCTCGATTCAGACAAAAAATAAATAAGATACGATGTATACAAATTCGAATTGAACCAAAGGTCAATTTAATTAAATTAATTACCATTAACTTTACCTAATCCCTCCTAACATTCTTCTCCAAATTTTAAACAGTGCCTCCTTCCTTGTACAGAACATTCCAAACCCAGATAAATCTTCACGATCATCTCTTTCTCCCTCATTCAGCTTCCAACACGCGCTACAAGACTTCATCCTTCCACCATTTTATGCAATTCAAACCTTCCTAGAACTCACAACATTCATCACTAGTAGCAAACTGATACCAATCACCTTATAGGAATCCATCAACGACATCCCAAATCCACACCCAATAGCATCACTCGACCACCCAGACTTCGCCACCAACCCAATCACTAACCTCGTGATCCCCCTCTGGCCACGGGCGCTACTCAGCTCAACCACCCCCAGCGACGAACGCCGCTTCTCCAACTCGCTTCCCAAAAAACACGACTTTAAATACCTGAATCGCGACAGCTTCTTCCCAATCCTTCAATCGCGATCTCAACCGCTCATGGTTGTTCCACCGTAAAACCAAATCCAAGCTTCCACTTCGCTCACGCCTGAATTGCAAGCGCCTCTATCCTAGTGTTGAAATCATGGTCGATTTATTGAATTGCGATTTCTTTTTTTAATATGATGTAAATCGACTAGCATTTGGGGAAATATGATGAGGAAAGGCTCGAATTGATTTCGAGTTTCAAAAGTAAAAAATACGAAGGTCATGGGTCCATTATATAGACGTGAATGGGAAAAACAAGTACGATGCTATTAAATCGTGCTTTACTTAGCAATGAAGAAAGGAGACAACAAGGTACGTGATTTTAAAAGAAGAAGGCAGCTAGTTATAGGTAGATCTTGCGTTGGAAAGAAGATAAAGGTCGACTTCATACTTCGATAAGAACGAACAGGCTGTAACTAAAGACATATCGGCTACCATATTATTTTATTTGAACGAATGTTGATTTTACATTATTTAAAATAGGACGTGATTCGAACTTCTATTTGAACGTAGCAACCGACATTCCTGGGGTTATACCACTATTCTGAACACATTGGAATAGATTTCGAAGCCTCATTCGATCACATGGAGAAGATATTAATTTAAATCGACAATTTAAAGTTAAATCCGATTTAATTATTCCTAGACGTTTTCTGATAGTATATTCAATCGATTAATCCAAACGCTACGAAATCCAAGATTCGATAATAATATACTATTACATATCCAATGAAGTTGATTTTCTCGAATTCTAAGATCGTTTGAAAATTGGATATTTTTAAGTTCTATATTAAATTAATATAATATAATTTAAATTCAAAAACAATAAATTCTTCGATAATAAATTATTATTATTGTTTCTATTTAAATAGAATTTATATTAATCATCTGAATCGTTTCAATACAGTTTTAACTTCGAATTCAATTATTCTTGTTTTTGGATTACGAGAATTCGATAAATTCGAAATTGAATCATATTCTATTATTAAATAAATAAATTCCATATAAAAATTAATTTATAGTACCAACTCAGCATTTAAAATAATATTTAAATATTTAAAATTAATTGACCAAAAATTCGGGTTGTTATATGTGGAAACCATATTTCAATTATTTTCCTTTAAAATCATATGTTCCAATATTAAATCATTTTAATATTATTTAAATCATTAAAGTAATATTATTTTTCAAAACTTATTATTGTACGTCCAACTTTTCCTGAAATTCGTTATAAAAATAGATAAGATACTTTTGTGAAGAAAATCCTTTTAACACTTACCCTAGATATCCTAACCGAACTTCACCTTCGCCCATTACTATTCATTTTAAAAATAAAACTTGAACAAGCCTTATATTTATGAAAATAGATTCAAATCAATTCGTTTCAATTACGAATATTCATTTTAATTTTATAAACTAGGTGTCCATCCAAAATCGGACATCAAATTCAAACTTTTATTTTTCGCTGAGTATTTTATTAATATATTATTCAATTTAATTTCGAACTAGGATGATATTCAACCAATTACCATATAATTCCATTTATATGGATTTCACACATCATATACATTCAATAATAGTTGTTAACAAGTATTAACACCCCATGATCACATATTGGCATCACTGGCCTAAGTGTTAAGGTCATTAACACTTAACCCCAAATTAAACCATTATTAAATAAGATATTAAATCTTATTTACCAAATCATTATTGTATTTGACAAACCCAATCACATCAACGTACATCAAATTCATTTTATCATTCCCAATCAATATCAACCAATCAATGATATCACATCATTTTATATTATATGTTTACCAAGGTTTCTTGACTTAAACAAGTGATCTTTACTGAATCGTTTTAACTTGTAAAGGAGTGATTAACTCTACAACAACAACTATTATCATTTTAACATTGTATTGACATAATAATTAACCAATTTCAAGCACCTAATCATATCCCAATTCATCACTAAATCAATCGCACAACAATCAAGCATTAAATAGTATAAGCTACGATTTAAATGAACTAGTTAAACAATTTAAGTGAGAAGTTCTCACCCCAGCCATCCAAACTTCATGACACTTCTAATGTAGGATCTATAGATTTCTACTAAAATAAGGTTGCACCTTTTCACTCCAATCCAACAAGCTACTAAATATATATACTTTAATGGAGTGGGTGTGGGGTCAGGGCGTGAGTGTGTGGGACCTAGGAGAGGTGTTTGTGGTGGTATATGGTTTAATTTAAGGTGAAAGGAGTGATATTTCTTAGTTTTAAGGAGGAGGAAGGGCTTTGGAGCTTGAGGGCCCACGGCTTGGGGTATGGGGTGGGGGCTGCTGGTTGGTGGTGCACCTAGGGCTAGAGGCGGTGAAGGGGTTGTAGGTGGTGGCGTTTGGGTTAGGGAGGAGGAAGAAGAGGAGTAATGGTATTAAGGAGTTTAAGGAAGAAGATAAAGGAAAAGAAAATGAAAATTAAAAATAAATGGCACATGCTTTTAAGGTACAAGGGGAGCGGGCTATTAGGAAGAAAATGAAAAATGTCTCAGGGTACAATTAGTTGTCTAATTTGTATGGTTTATCGGAATTGGTGAATAAGAGAATTAATTACTCCTGATTAATTATACTACATTAACTCGTTTCCAGTCGTATGATCACATACTAACTTCAATTGCTACGAAATTTGAAATGCTACTACAGTTCACAAATAGGGTTCCAATGAGCCTTGTATCACCAAATTCGGAGATCGTTTGAAAAATGGCCTAATTTTTAGCTTTTACTTATTTTTTAATATGTGTTTATATTCTGTATGTTATGTATTAACTCCGATAATTATGAAATTCGAAATCTTACCATTATTTGACGTTCCAGATCCGAAAAAAGTGGTTTCGTTGAATTCCGAGATTGTTTCAAAAATGGTCTATTTTCAGGTCATCAAAATAATATTAAATTATTAGATTTAAAAAATTTCACTTTTAAATTGATTTTAAAAGTTGATTAACTCTATTTTAATCCCAATAACATAAAAAACCAAGTTTGAATTCATTTTCAATTATTCTCAAGCTCAAATTCAGTATTTAACCAGTTTAAAATCCACTAAAATCGATTAAAATTCATATTTTAAATTAATTGAAAATTTGGATCATTACAAATATTATTTTTCTTTAACTTCATATTAATATTTTCAGAAGAAGAGTTTGTTTTCTAAAATATTTGCATCATACGTACTCAATTATTTGTTTTAATCCTATGTTTATCAACAACTAAAAGAACATTTTTTTAGAAAATAAGCCGAACAAGCCAACCAAATCGGACAAATATTATGAGTTCGATTGGTTTTGGTTTCAAAAAATAACGGTTCGGTTCGATTTGGTTTATTTTTTGTGAATGGTTATTTTGATTTCAACGTTTTTGATCGGTTTCAAACTGAACCAACCATTTGCTTACCTAATAACAAGACATAATCTTAAAGCAAGGAGTTGTTATGATAATGGAATTTTTAAAAGCTTTTCTTTAGTATCACATCCAAAAGTTAATCATGTTGTTGAAACCGCAAATAAGACCATAACAACAATGCTGAAGAAACGATTAAACAAATCTAAAGGAAACTGGGTAAAAGAACTACCATTAGTAATCTGGAGTCATAGTGAACCTCTGCCAAAATTGTTACAGGTCATATTCCATATTCCATAACCTTTGTTTGTGAAGTAATGCTTCCAATTGAATTTGAGATACCATCACATCGAGAATTATGCATGCATTTGAACCAATTAGGGGTTAAAATGGAGTCTATGGATTTGATTCCCGAGTTAAGAGATGAAACTACAGTACGAATAACCAAATATCAAAGAAGAATGACAAGGTATTACAATTCAAAAGTGAAATCGAGAACTTGCAGGAAAAAAGACCTGGTGCTTCAAACATTAATAGCTAATACCAAGAATCCAACGGATGTAACATTAGGACTAAACTAGAAAAGACCCCTACTTATAGTTATAGTAATCCTACCAGGATCCTATTACCTAGTGATGGCAACATGGTTCCAAGAATTTGGAATGCATAACATCTAAGACCATATTTTCCCACCGTAAATGGATAAAGAAAAAATAATAATATACTCATTGTAATTGGATGAAAAATAAATAAACCCAACTCAACTGCTCATAAGTTTTGTGGAAATAATCCTACATGATTAATTGGATTTGAAAAGATTTGTGATTAAGACTTAAACAAGAAACTCTACATGGTTGGGAGCGAAATGCTCTTTTATTCGGAAAATTTCCTTGAGTAGTCAATGTTCTTTCCGAATGGGAGAAGGGGTAGCCTAATGTCATGCATCTGGCACTAACTAAGCCCTTGATCCCGCCAAAATGACCTGGTCAAAGCGCCTCCTGGAAGGAAA
The DNA here is from genome assembly GCA_030737875.1 of Allium sativum. Taxonomy (NCBI): domain Eukaryota; kingdom Viridiplantae; phylum Streptophyta; class Magnoliopsida; order Asparagales; family Amaryllidaceae; genus Allium; species Allium sativum. Next base: position 199,712,756 of record CM060911.1, read on the forward strand.
AAAGGTAAACCGTTAGTCTGGCTGATGCTCTCATAATCCCTTGTTCCCACCACTAATGTGGCCTTCTCAAGGCATCCTCTGGAGGCGGGGCGGGTAAGCCCAAAGACATGCATTCGGCTCCGAAAGAAGTACGCTTTATCTTTATTCGTTTTAGAATAAGCCCTTCCTCTGCTTTCGCTAAGCACACCTTTCCTCTACTCTGAGGACGAGTATGCTCTGCCTCTGCTTATGCCTCGTTCTACAGAAGGAAACAAAAGCTCAAAGGAGCACTTAAAGCATGTTCTTCCTCTCCTAGAAAGAAGAACATGCACTACCTCTGCTTTCGGGATAAACATGAAATGAGCACGGCCTGAAATGGGCTTTGGATTTCAATTTCCAAAAGTATATTTCTGGATTTCTACTATTTAATACCTGAATTTGGGTTTTGGGTCTTGTAATTTTCTAAAGTGGATTTCTAGTCTTCTATTATTTAATACCCGAATATGGGTTTTGGATCTTTTAATTTTTGAAAGTGGTTTCAGGTCTTCTATTATCTTTAGAAGTGGATTTCTGGTCTTTAATTATCTAATACTTGAATCTCGGTATTGACTCTTCTAATATCCAAAAGTAGTTTCGGATCTCCTACTATTCCAAAAGTGGATTTCTAGTTTTTTATTATTAAATACTCGAATCCGGGTTTTGGGTCTTCTAATTTTCAAAAGCAGTTTCGAATTTTCAATTATTTCCAAAAGTGGATTTTTGTTCTTTTATTATTTAATACCCAAATTTGAGTTTTGGGTCTTTAAATTTCTGAATGTAGTTATGGGCTCTATTATTTCATAAATGGATTTCTAGACTCTGATTATTAAAGTATATGAATCTAGGTTTTCTTATCATCACCGAAGAAGTTTCAGATATTCACCTAAAACATAATCTACTAAAGTTAGGTTGGAATATGCCAACATATTAAGAAAACGAATATAACCATAAATATTCACCTAATATTACTATTACAAGTTTGTGTGTAGGAAAGACAAGCCTATATAAGATACCAGCAATGCATAAAATAAAGGGTAAATGAAAGCCCATTGCAAGGCATTGGGTTTTCCAATGATACTAAATATTAATTCCAAACCATTAACATCGTCACAAATAATTATGACACAGAAGACTCCATAGTCATTGTTCTTACTTATTAAGAGGGAAATACTTAGAACATCTTATTAATTTATATGTTAAATCTTAAGCCCCGTACTGTCTTCTAAAAAACAAATTTAAACTTCAAGAATTCCCTAATGATCCCAAAGAAAAGTCTTTCAAATTTTACATATGAAACCGATTTTGAAATTTGAAACCTCGGTTACATGGCAACATAAATGGAGGTGATACATGCTTCCTAATTTTTCATATATTACAAAGGCTCCTTATTTTAATAAATCAACAAACTAACAAAATTGTTGTATGTCATAAATTTTTCAGGTGAATGAAGTAAGGATATTTGGATTTTTGTCCTGAAGAACAAAAGCTTCTTTCATACTAAGGAGCTAAATGTTAACTAAAAGTATCCTCCAAGGCAAAAGGTAATGAAAGAAGACCAATAAAAGACAAAAGAACATAGTTTTCAAGGATACTCAAGAAGATAAACCTCCTAGAATCAATATAGGGAATAAAGCAAGGAGGAAGTAGGAGACTGTCGGAGCAATTAAAGGCATTCCAATGCATACAATATCCTTAGAAAGTGAAAGAGCAAAGTACACCTTACCAAGAAAGGACAGACCCTTTCGGTTGGGCCGAAAGGTATTCCTTTATAATCCACGAAGGCATCAACCTTCAAATCAGTCTAGAAAAGAGAGTACAACCATATCCCCCGAATCGAACGCATCTTTCAATTAATTTGAAGGGGATTTTTGGTCGCTTGGAAGTCAAAGGAAATCCCTACTGCATAAAAGAGGCTTTGTCTAGGGAGAAACCGCCCATCAAAAATCACCTAAACACACGTCTTCAACAACATCAATACTCAGCGTATATCAACCTCTCGTCCAACTCAAAGACTTCCCTTCGTTAAGCACAAAGGTTAAGATAGAGGCACCTATCAAAGGATTGCAGTAGGACTCACCATTACCCTTAGACCACTTCAGAAGCACCAGCCGCTCGACATTGAAGCTTCTTCAATTAGGCCTTCCGGTCAACTTCCAGTAAGCACTAAGTAGAAGGCACTAAGGAGGAGAGGGAGTTAATTAGAACCTATAAAAATGACCCCAAAAGTCTAGAATTGGGCCAACCATTCTCATTCTAAATTGAAAATATATTTTTCGTGTATAAACCCAAAATCAACAATCAATATGGGGAATTTTTTTATCCTTGTAATCTTGTTCGACAATTCATAATAAAGATGGGAAATTGAAAATCATAGCTTATGGATTATGATTTCAAGAAAGGGAAGATCAATTTCGGCTACTGGATGTCCTAATAGCCAACTGCATGTGATCCACACTTCAATTTTCTTAATCTTATCCTAAGTTGTACTATGAAGTTCATAGTAACAAACGAAATCTAAAGAGACGACGACTACATATTAATCCCATGAAAGGATAAAGTATAGTTGTCGATGGAACCTAATCCTTCCTTAAACAATAGGATGCGATCAATCATTCACAAAGGAACCATGGAAAAAAAACCTAAAAATGTACTTCGAGTCATTCTTGGATCCTGATTCGATCAAAGGGGGACAACAATCCTATGGAAGGATAAATTTTGAGAATGTTAGTTTTATGATTCTAGTATGTGGAAACTCATAAAACCCTAGCCTTCTGTTTAGTCGAAAGCCTGAAATCATGGTATATTTCTATCTACCAATCACCAAGGCTTTTGGTGCCACCAAGGATATGGACTGCTAGTAGTTTCCTTGAAAGTTCATTTTAATCAAAGCCTCGTCTACTCTATTAAAATGTTCAGGAAATCATTCTTCTAATCAAATATAAGTGAATCAACTAAATTGAAGGCAGTCACCCTTTCGATTTAGTTGTTTAACTATCAATTTGGAGTGCTAACCATTTTTATGTCTAACATCTTCCAAACCTACCGAACTCTAATTTTTTCAGCTCGTGCTCGACTTTCAATTGAATAGGGATGTCACTTTGCTGACAATTCCCCTTCCAATAGATCGTAGGAAATATTATACACACACACATATACACACACACATATATATATATACACACACACACGTATATATACATATATATACATATATATAATACAAGGTACCCCTTTTAGATATAGAAATACCACGTTTACCACTGAAGATACATATGATCTGTCATACTTTCCAATGTTCCACCCACAACATTGATCTGTAAGAACAAATGGTGACAAACACAATTAACGATATATTGAATCTTGATTAGGCCAAATACAAATAATGAAAGACAGTATGAACTACAACTCAAGGTAGGGATTTGGATCTAAAAAACAATTGCATCAACGATCTGTAGAAGTGGTGGAATATCATTTCACAATAATCCAAGAGATTAAAATAAGGGTAAGTTTTCAAATTCAAAAGGCCGGATCAAATCTTTGAAGGCTACATAAGAAAGAGACTTGTAGATATCATATATCTCCTAGCCCACTCGTGCAACCTTATACTACTGTCAATATGTATTATTATGCAGTGGACATACTGAACAAAGCATTTCGAGCAGGTATAGTGCTGAAAGGTCAATTGGTCACCCGGCTTAATTTAACAGTATAATTCAATGTTATTATGTTTGCTATGTCATATTCCACCTATTCAACCATGGGAGCTTATGTTAATTTTTCATAACAATGCAACGAATTTGAATATTGTGAAAGTATTATGTGATGAAGAAATAACATGATTTAAAATGTACGAGTTGGATTTGTTGGTTTTCATCGCTAGTAGTTCTATTTTGTTTTTTTGAGTTTACTTGAATTTAAAAATATATTATATTACATATGTAAATCGAGCAATTTCTTATTATTTAAAACTACTAAACGTGTATTACAGAATAATAATAATAATAATTAAATAACTATTAATCAATCAAATAAAAAAAATCACATTATAAATATATCGCACAAATACCAATTTCACATCGCTAAACGCATTCATCTACTAACCAACTTTCCCGCTACGCGGTGTAGTTCCTATAATTTGAGGAAATACATTTCACGTTATTTGACATCTTTTAATTTTCATTGTTACCTTGGATTTTGAATATTTTGGAAGAATCAGAGATATCTTATATTTTATTTTTTGAATATGTTATAGGATAAATTAAGTTAGATGAAGTATTAAGTTTTTATTGTTAAGTAACTAAATTTTGGCTTTAGAATTTGTTTACAATGCTAATTATTTATAGCACCTTAACCCAAAAACTTAACGTTAAGTTACCTAACACATGTTAATGTTAACTTATTTAGTAAATATTAGGCTTAGGCACTTAAAACCAGACTAAATACATGGAAGCTCCTTCACAATAGAAGAATGTAAATTAGGCCCGTCGAATTTAATTACATAATAACTGCTTAAATTATGCAATTATTCAGTGAATAATTGCAGACATATAATTATATCTAAAAATCGGAAAAATTAATCCAAATATTCAATGAATAATTGCGGATATTTCCGCAATTTTTATGATGGTTGTAGAAATTTCCATAGTTTTTGCAAATAATTATGGAAATTTACGTGATGAATAATTGCGGAAATTTCCACGATTTTTCACTGAATAATTGCGGAAATGTCTGCAATTTTTTATTATAATTGCACGAATATCTACAATTATTCATTAAACAATTACATAAAATTTATACACTTATTTAATAACTTAATTTTAGGTATTGTTATAAAACCAACACAGAATAGAAGAAACAAGGGAGAGAGGACATTTCTATTCATTCAGAAGTGTATATCTTTCTATTACATTGGTTCCTTTATGTATAGGCTTTGGAGCTGATGTTTAACTTTTTCCCATGATGTAGGGCTAAAACAGAGAGCATATTCACAACATTTATATATATATACATATATATTACAACACTCCACCCTTAATATGCGTCTTCAAAATCTTGAATGCTCTGCTAACTTGAAGTTGTCCCTTTTAAAATATATATGATGATTGCTCCCCCTTATTATTATCTTGCTTACATATATCCATTCAGTCGATACAACTATTGTCTATTGCCTTCAAAACTCTATCAGGAAAACCCAATGGGAAAAAACCTTGAACGAGAAAAAGAGTACAACATCTGACATTTTGAATATCATATAAATGATATTCCTTAAAAGAGTTTGATTCTTCAGGATCAAAACAATGCCTCATTAAATACCTTTTTATGAAAAACCATGTGGGAAAAATCATAAACAAGGAAAAGAGTGCAAATTCATTTCAATATTAGGTAACATGTTTTACAATGTTACAGTAAGGGTTGATACTTCAGGATCAAGATAATGCCTCATTAAAAACCTTACTAACTAAAAACTAGTAGGAAAAATATTAGTGAAGGAAAAGAGTACATTATAGCATAATTTTATATGCTCCCCCTTATTTATAACTCATTATTCAATTAGTCTATTGATATAGTCGACGCATGCCAATTTTGTATATCGTCTTCTGAAATGTTGATTTGAAAATTGCCTTTGAGAATGGATCTACCCTCTTTTCTTGAAACTAAATTTGTTTCTCCTCTTTCTTGTTATCCTTTATTGCATATGTGAAGAGAAATTTAGGAGAAACGTGCTCTATCCTTTCATTCTTGATATAATTCACTTGAATCTGAGCCATGCAAACTGCCTTGTCTTCATAAGTAATAGTTTACTGCATCAAAAGATGTTTGATACTTCTGGATTAAAATGTTGCCTCATCAAAACCTTACTAAGAAAAACCAGATGGGAAAAATCTTAGTGAAGGAAAAAAGAGTACAATATACAATGTCATATTTACTACGTCAAAGGTAGTATGAGACTTCTGAATCAATGTAATGCCTCGTTAAAACCTTAATAAGAAAAACCCAGTGGGGAAAATCTTAAATAAGGAAAAAGAGTGCATTATAACTTATTTTTGTATGTTACTTTTGGGTTGATACTTCTGGATCATGACCCATGCCTCATTAAAACCTTATTAAGAAAACCCAGTAGGGAAAAACTTAGTTAAGGAAAAAGTGTGCATTATATCACACTTATGGATGCTCCCCCTGATTTAATAATTTCCTCTGAATTCGTATTCTTCTTTCAATAGCTCAAATTGCTTACAAATACTTCTTAATGAAAATTTTCTTTTAAAACTTCATGTGCATTTCCATGCTTCAGGCATGTTTTCTCATTTAAAACGCCTTCCTTTTGTGATTTGTATGTTACTAATATTCATTTATGAATACACTTCAGGTGCTTATAATTTTCTTTTTCAATCGGGCTTGAATATTGCAATACACATTTGATGAATAAGACAACTTTCATTACTAAGCAGGAAGTAATCTACTCATCTTGAAGTATATCAAGATTTTCATTACATCAATACTTAGAAGAATGTTGCAATCTATCACCCATGTTCTTGGTATTCTTTATAATAACAAATGTTATTTATGTTCTTCAGGAACTTATATATTATAATAAGTTTTGCATATCGCAACTACCACTTCAATGGATATTAAGAGTTTCATTACAACAATTTTTGAAAGCAGGAAGTGGTCTACTCATCATAAATTATTTCAAGATTTTCATCACAACAATACTTAAAAGAATGTTGTAATCTACATTTCTTGCTCTTTATCACTACCAAAGTTATTTAAATTCTTCTGGAATTTGTATACTTTCATCATTTATACCTTCAGGGTATTGTAAGCATTTTAAACACTTTCACCACTTTAATCAATTCAATTATCTCTGAAAATATAATGCTCATGGAACTTAACATGCTGTTGACACTCTATGGTGCTTCAGTAACTCCCGTATGCTTTCGTCATTATATATATTTCTATTTTTATCTTATGAACTACAGGTTCATATCTTATGGACTACAGGTCCATATATCTTATTTAGGAGAATTTCATGATGGTCAATCATGTTTCTCTCTAATATGGGAGTTTTAATCCATTTATATAAATATAAGCACTTTATTATTTATTAATTTATCATCGATGATTATTTCTTGTCAGTTCTATACATAATTTATTGAGATCTCAAAACTTGTCTCGCTTTAGGTACCTAAACCACTTCTTGGGTTATTTTGACAATCATGTCATGGGTTTCTTTCAAAGCACCTTTAAGTGTTTCTTCAGGAACACTCACCTCCCTTATTTTGCATCTTTATGACTTACTCCAAAGATATTTTGAACTGACTTTTATACCATATTTTCAACTGTGATTTACACCTTTTGATCCTTCGGGGATTCAAATGTATATTGGAGAAAGTCTATTAGGGACATAATTGATAATTTATGCAAGTTACTTAATACTTTGCATAATTCTATATGTTAGCAAATATTTAACATCGACGATTCCTTTATCCTCCCCCTCAATGTTGACAAACATTGTCACTTTAAATAATAAACCTACTTTGGATTCATTTTTGATCCATTATAGCATCAAGCTAGCAAATACATTAGATGTATTTCAATTGTAGGAGGATAATGCTCTTATTAGTTGATAAGATGCATTCATATTGCATTGCTTATTCCCTTTCATTGATCTAATGACTTGGAGGAATTTTCTATCATTTGAATATGCACGTGACTTCAGGTCAATCAATATTGATGTCAATCGACTTTCTGAATATTAAATAATATATGCATAATTTTTAATATGAGCTCATGACAACTTCAGATTGTTAATAAAATTTTCGCATATATGTATATATACGTGCATCCACGTATTACGTTTGTAATTGATTTGCATATTCTTTCTCATTCGAGTTACCTATTTTAGAACAAATTGTTCATAAGGTTCCAATCATTAAGTTCTTATCAAGCAATGTCAATGCGAATCTTAAAGATCGCATCATAATATCCAAAATATGTGATTTGGAACTGTATTGAACTTCTGGTTCAAATGAAATATATGAACAACTTCAAGTTGTTAATCTATATTGAACTTCTAGTTCAAATAATATATAAACAATTTCAAGTTTGTTAAACTGTATTGAACTTCTGGTTCAACTGTATTGAACTTCTGGTTCCACTGTATTGAACTTCTGGTTCCACTGTGTTGAACTTCCGGTTCAAATAAAATATATAACAACTTCGAGTTGTTAAAATTTATTCTTCAATACAATATGTAAATATAAATATATAAGAAAGATACAACTCATTTTGAAAATTGTGCAATCTTTGGATGCATTATTATTGTTGCATATGATTTAACTTCTTTAAGAAGTGTGATGTTATTATTTCATACGGTTTGAATAAAGCTTCAGGCTTTTAAACTATGAATTATTTCAAATTCATTGATTGAGGAACTTCGAGTTCCTATGCATATATATACACATACATACGTATATATATATATATATATATGTATGTATATGTCAATTTTATAAATTTATGATGAACTTCTGGTTCTCAATCTTTTAACATACTTCTATTTTAGAAGCTTTTACATTCTTGCTAATTGACAAGATTTCAAACTTGTATACTTTATCAAAAATGTTTATATACATATACATATATATAAAAATATAATTCGAGACTTCAGGTCCAAGACTTTGAGTTATACAACTTCCAGTATAAATATTTTCTTTGCACAACTTCATTTTGTGGTTCTATCCTTTCTTCCATAACATTAGTTATTACTGGCTAAATACATCGAATAATAATACATATTTATTCTTATTCCAAATACAAACATACATCAATTAACTAACAATAACTAATGTATTCAATGCATTTACGACAATAAGGTAATATAATATATTATCATAACAATGCATTCTCTATCATTCAATGCATTTATGACAATAAGGTAATATAATGTATTTATCAATCAAAAAATCAACATTTTACATTCTCTAACATGAATGGTTCAAAAAATTACAGATCTGTACAAAAATTCACAACTATAAAAAAAAAATAAACTACATGTCTCATATTCAATTTTTTTTTCATTCTTCAATATGAATGATTTGAAAAACTTGTAAATTTTTACATAAAATTCACAAACATAAAAATTACATCTTTTTTTGATTCAAATTATACAACTCATATAAAGATCTTTCAGATCTTTCTTTTTGTATTAAAATTGCTTCTTGCCTTTTTAGAAACTGCAGGTTCTAAATTTTCCATGTAATGGCAAAAAAAAAAAATTGCATTCACTTCCGGTGTGCAGAATTAAGATCAATATTTAGATTTTAACTTAATATGATCTTCAGGATGCATATCCTCTTTATAAAAGTTTTTCCTAAGGAACAATAAAAAAAATTCTTTTGAAAATATGATATGCTCTAAAATTACTGTAATAAAACTTCGGGTTTTATTATTATTCACATATTATTATTGTATATTTTAAATTGGAGCAACTTTTCTAGAAAGTTACATATGAGAGTCATTTTACTATTTTTCTTCAAGAAAATAATATTTATTATAAACGTAATGATCTCTTCCAATAATAAGTTTCTTCAAGAGATTATATGTAGCATAAAGTTGGAATATAAGGCTTTTTCCCTTTTGTTGAAATTTTTTCTTTCATTGATTTTTCAAATCCTTTCCTTTTACAGGTCATTTGCTATATGCAAATATTGAATGCAATTATATGTTTTATTTCATGTTTCGTTTGAATATGAACTTCGGGTTCCTTGTTTGCATATGAACTTCGGGTTCCTTGTTTGCATATGAACTTCGGGTTCCTTGTTTGCATATGAACTTCAGGTTCCTTGTTTGCATATGAACTTCAGGTTCCTTATTTGAAAGAATTTGTATATGAACTTTAGATCATATGAGCTTCAGGTCATTTGCATGTGAACTTCAGATTCAACGACTCTGGCTTTGTGTTTATAAGTATGACCATCTTTTTGTGGTCATAATGCTCCTTTAGGGAGTTCCATAAGTGGAGAGGATCTTTATTTCAGTTAAATATTCTGATTTTAGATCATCGTGGATATGGCCTCTTAAAAATATCAGGGTCTTTGCTTTGTCCTGCTGGGACATATTATTACCATTTTTAATGGTACTTTCTAAGCATTGAGATTGTAAATGGATTTCAGTGTTCGACATTTTTGTGAACTACACAAAAATAATAATTGCAGATGCTTAATTAAACAAAATTCATATATCAGTATACATGTCCTATAATTATCAAAATGAATTAACAAATTAACGAACAGACAAAACGATGAAACTGTAGTATTGTTATATCATAAAAAAAATATGCAGATCTCGTAAAATAGAATAGGACTGTAGACATGCATGTAATAAATTGAATATATTACAGCACGGAATCATTAAAAAAAATCCAAATCTGCAAGTCTTTCTCTATGCATTTACAGTGAACTTACAATAATGAAAACAATACCAACCGTCAAGGAGCCATACACCATGTTACATAACAAAAATAATGGCCACAGTAATACATATGTTGGCTAACAAGCAGCTAGCTATTTACATATATGCATACCTATTAGCAATGGTTTCTCTATTATTGAAGAGATAAAGTAGCAAATGAAGATGTTTTATGTATGGCGTATGGGGTAAAAGATCCATATATAATATTATAAAAAAAATGAATGGATCTTCCCAAAATAAATATTTGGCATACCATAATACCAGATCAAATATGAATAGGTGGATATCTAAAAACCACTAATTAAAAAAAAAATTAGATCTAAAAAGTTTAGATCCACTGGAATATAATCTAGATCTACAAAAAGTATATAGATCCATAGATCAAATATTCTCAAATAGAAAATAACTGTAGAACAAATATAGAAATTCACGAATTGATATTCTCAAATAAAAATTACTTACATGACAAATTCATAGATGTAGATCTAGAAGATTTTAACAAATAATTATAATAGAATCTCGTGTTGATAACGTGTTATAAAACGAACACAAAATAGAAGAAAAAAGAGAGAGAGGACATTTCTATTCATTCATAAGTGTATATCTTTCTACTACATTGGCTCCTTTATGTATAGGCTTTGGAGCCGATGTTTAACTTTTTCCCACGATGTGGGACTAAAACAGAGAGCATATTCACAACATTTATTTATATATATTACAACAGGTATCTAATTTACAAAAAAATTTGAAGAAGAATGTTTGGTGTATTTTGAAACATAATAAGGAGTTTAGTTAGTCTGTCCCTTTTACTTAAGTAGACCCCTTGGAATACACATAGTCGATCCTTTTATCCTTTTTATTGAATATTAAGAAGAAATTTATTTACATCCAAAAAATCACTTAACATACACCGCTATTTTACATAAAAGAAATTATTGCTTATTTACCCTACTTTTAGACTGTAGCTTTAGTCATTTTTTTTAACCCATTAAACAAATACATTAAAATAGTAATGGCTTACAAAAATACATTCATTTTCCGTGAAGAAGTTAACCAACATTTTATCATTAAATCTAAAATAATATTTAAGGAAATTTTCTTAAGTAACTACTTAAATATAATATTCTTGGTGTATTTAATTAATTTTCTTATACTGCAAAAAATTATAAAATTAAAGTTGATTTTGAAATAAACTCTTTTTAGAGTTAAAAATTTATAAGATCAAAATTAAACTTTTTTTTGAGTTAAAATATCAAGTTTGTGTGAAAGATTATCAAGGTTTAAAGTGGGAAGAAGTACGGATAAATGCAAGGATAATATTGTAAAGATATGGCATATGTGAAATAATATTCAGTGTATATTAATTTAAGACCTATCAAAATATGACCTAACCCATTTATCCTACTCATAAATGGGTGAGTCAACCCATTTTTTATTTTTATTAAATTGGTTATATGTTGGGTTGACCCCTTTAAAAAAGGATTATAAATGGGTAACTCATTTATTAAAAACTTAAAATTAGAATTATAAAATTTTACGGGTTAAAATTTTAAAATTCAAAATTTGAAGATTCAAATTTAAAATATTAAAATTTTAGGTAGTGTTTGGTTTATTTTTTGTTTTGAGTTTTGAGTTTTCAATGTTAATTTCGAAAGATGCGAAAGATTTGGAGGATAACCAAGGTGACGGACTAAAGACAGATGGAATGGAGGACGGTGGATGGATGAATTTGACGTCGTTCTTTCGTTATTTCTTAAAATATGGAAAATGATAAAAAGTTGTTTTTGTTTTGTGTGTTAACTACTCAAAATTTCATATTTCAATTTTCAAAATTTTCAAAAAAAATATAAAAAAAATCAAATTTCAGATTTTCAAATTCCAAAATTCTAAATTTCAAAATATTTAAAACTTCAAAATTCAACATTTCAAATTTGAAATTCTAAATTCAAATTTTCAAAATTCAAAATTTATAAATTTTAAATTTCAAAGTTTATACATTTAAAATTTCAAACTTCGAAATTTAAAATTTTCAAAATGTCAAAATTGAAATTTTCAAAATACAAAATATCAAAAATTTGAATTTTCAAAATTCTCAAATTTCAAATTTTGGAATTTTAAATTTTCACATTTTGAAACTTTTGAATTTTCAAATTTTGAATTTATAAAATTTTCAAATTCTAAAGTTTCAAATTTTAAATTTTCAAAATTTGAATTCCGAACTTTCAAAATTTTGAATTCTCAAATTTTGAATTTTAAAATTTTGAGTTTTGAATTTTCAAATTTGAATGTTGGAATTTTAATTTTGAAATCTTGAAACTTCGATGAAAAATGAAAATAAAATTAAAATTTTTAAAATTTGTTTTTTATTGAAATTTAAAATGTAAAAATTAATTATTTTATATCTAGCTGTTTTTATTAATCAAATCGCATTTAGATAGGTTAAATGAGTAACTCGCTTGTTGAATGGTTTGGTCTTAAATGGTTTGGGTCATAAATAGATCAAAAGGAATGGATCACAAAGAATTGGGTTAAACCAGACCAAACCGATTTGACACATCTAATTTAATATACATATTTCCCTAATGTTTGTTAAGATATTACTGGTATATAAACAAAATTAGCCTAAATTAATCAATGTTTTTTGTACACATTAACATCATCCAGAGGGCGTGTAAGTATGGTTGTCTTGACTTGCAACTCCAACCTAGGGTTACACCGACTAAGAGAGCACCCCTAATCGCTAGTCCCTACTTTCAAAAGCTATAGCATTGCAACATTTCTTTGGTCCTTCGAGATTTTTATCTTGTAAATTAAGTAATTGTATGTCTATCAACCTCAATCTAAGGAGGACTTAAACTATTCATCCTAGGTTTCAAACCAACGATTTTGCCAGCAAGAGAGCAACTTATGTGTCCATTCCATTGCTTTGGTCTTCGTGTAAAAATCCCCATTTCAGAACTTCAGCCATAAAAATTGGATGTTTATGAATATCAAAATGGTCGATACAGTGCATGCCAATTCAGTCTGCTTATAAACCGAGAGCTTCTCATCATCTTCTTCAGATAGTATAAATTATATGTATATTTTATTGTCTCTATAATCATTCTATACAACAGATTGTTTCGTTTCATACACAAGAATTAATAACATCATGTACAGTCTGCATGAAAGAACTACCAAAGCTTTTCTTTGCCTACTCCTGAAACCACCAAACGTAAATTATTAATATCAAACGAATATTACTTCTAGAATGAGGAAATTACTGCCTCACCTCAAGAGTTTGTGAGTTCAACTCTGTTGCTGATTCTTCTATGTGCCTTGCTTCAGACTTCTCATTTGATAATCTGGAAAACATAAAGATTGTAATTATCCTCCATATAACCTGAACAGGAATTATTTTTTTCCAAAGTGAAATATCAAGTTAAAAACTCGGTTGCGAAAACTTACGTTGATAGAATGGTGACCCACACAAGTTCCACACAATCCACCCAAAGAAGTCTTTGTTCTATTGGTATTACACCGTATGTTATTATGTGTGCAAATGGCCAGAGCTTCCATCCAGCCTGGCAACCCAAATTAATTTGTTTAGACGATATAATGTATAGTAGGAAAGCATCTACTCTCATGAGTTTGTTAACTTGGGCAAACTGGAATAATTTTATTTCTAAACATTCACTTGTATTGTACTATTGTATGACAAGCCAGACAGAATATTGTTTTTAATCATTTGATGTTTGACAATTAGTCGTATGCACAACAATAGCATTTTTCTACTAATAGTTATGTGTCAAGATTGGGTCACATGCCATAAGAACGCAAAAAAAAAAAAAAAAAAAAAAAAAAAAAAAAAAAAAAAAAAGGTCTAAACATGAAGCATGTTTTTTGCCTTTGGTGGATCAAAAGATAAAGCAGAATGCAAATGCAAAATCGGAAATTTAAAAAGTAACCTCTGTTTGAAATTAAACAGTTGTAGTTCTTATTCGTAATAAAAGTATTATTGAGTTACTGAATACTTCCTTCACTCATCCATGATGGGTGTACTAAATTTAGTATATCTCTGTGGATCAGTGGCAGTGCTGTATGACAATGTACATCAAACTATTTACAGATGCAACAGAATATGATAGGTCGAAGAAAAAAACAAGTAGTGTAATTATGATGATGGTTCAAACAACAAACAATGAACACGGATGAGCAGAGTATTGACGTCATTTAAGGGGGGCAAAAGTTGATATTGCATGTTATTAATAGTAGAGAGATGTTGCACTCGCCAAGGAAAAGAAGCGCTTACGGTAAGCATAGGCCAAAAAGTAGCTTTCAACTCATTGAAAATGGTGACCGGAGATTCAAAACGTAGGATACCTAAGACCACAAAATAAATGCTGTTCCAAATAGCAGCCCATATAGTTTGATCAAACATAACTTTGGCAGGAACCACCCACCAATCTTGGAATGGAAAAATAGCCTGAAGACAAAGGAAGGTCGGATGGTTAGTTTCGGTGCATTAATTAATTAATAATAATAAGAACAAGACAAAGACCTACCTCACACACATAGTAGTAGTAATGCGAAAGAGAACCATGTAGAGAAAATCCAACAAGACCGGATCTAAACATGCGAGCGCGATCAAACTCAAACAGAGGCTTTCCTTCAACGCACTGCATGAAGATATGAATATAACTTGGTGCACATAAATAAAATGCACAGTCTAAAAATAATACGGGGTCAATTAATCTCAAATACAATCCAAATTGGAAGTAAAAAGAGGAATTGTATTTACCTGGGCAATCCAGTCACCTATGGAGTAGACTACTCCACTTATCATCATTTTAGCAAGCACAGGATTTGTTTTCAATGCCTCTTCATATGCAGTCCAGTTATGTAGTGGCGCGTATTTGATAATTTCATAAATAGTCCAACCCTATAATAATAGCTATAATTGTAAACGTAAACATAATTCGCTGATAAGATATGCCCGAGGTACTTGAAAGTTGTACAACAAGCAGTTATGTAAAAACTGGAATTATGTTAAAAACTAACCAGCCTAACTTAGGACTTAGTTTTCATAAGGGAATACGACATTCATATCAGCAATAGCAGCTATAACTTTCAACCTATAAAGAGTTTTTGAAAATCCATAAGTTGTTTACATATGAATCATATCTTTTACAGCAACATTGCATCAAAATTTCAACTTGTCTCTCCATACGCTTTTACTTTTAGTATTCACTTAAAACTACTCAAAAATTATAAATCAAATTT
Organism: Allium sativum; assembly: GCA_030737875.1. NCBI lineage: Eukaryota > Viridiplantae > Streptophyta > Magnoliopsida > Asparagales > Amaryllidaceae > Allium > Allium sativum. Next base: position 199,728,509 of record CM060911.1, read on the forward strand.
GCTTTTAAGTAGTTATGAATAGGTGCTTTGAAATGGACCTATCGAGTACATGCAAGTTGACAAGCTGCATACAGACATGTTATAGGCAAGTAATGTGCATGTGCATAGTACCTAAGTAGCATAACGACTAACGCATTCAATGGAGCTGTAGAAATGCTTACATCCTTCATTAAAGAGGGTCAGGGTCACAACATATTTTATTGGTTTTTGAGGTATTAAGCCTCATTAAAGGTAGCTTACATCAAATGACGTCAACAAAGGAAACATTATACATGATGTGTAAATAGCATTGCTCAACATTTTTTATACAAAATTCTAGACCAAAGTGACTAACTGAAATAATATATTTGGTGTATGCCTTAGTTGTCATTACAAAATTAATGCCCCAACAGTTAATGGTGTCCTATATAAAAATATTAGTATATATCCTTGCGTTGCACGCAGATGATGCTAAAAAATTATGAGATTAAACTAACAAATGTATAATGACGAATAAAACATCTTTCGTTTGTGATTTGCAGATCTAATTCTACAATTTAAAAATACATTCTGTAAATGATATTTACAGTGATTAGGAAATTTTCAGATTTATTTCCCATGTAGATAAATTTTACATTATAATAATAGATTACATTTTGAAACGGAGAAGAAAAACCTAAAAACAACAAGATCAAATTCAGTAGAAAAAGATTGACGCCAGAATTGATCACATGGTCGGAAGATGATTAAAAACCAACTCAGTCAATTTTTGGTGACATATGTACATACATACACAAACATACCCACAAAAAAAAAAAAAAAAAAAAAAAAAAAATGCTGATAGGACTTTCAAAAAATTGTGCCACAATTCTGCCGCACAAGCTGCCGATGGTAAGGACACCTTTTAAAGGTGTGACAATTAACAAAGAACAAAAAAAACAACCTGTTTAAAATGTTTAAACTTGTTTATGTATGTTATTTTGATAATAGAGCAACTAATTTTTTTTAAAAAGAAAATGATATGACAGGAATAGTATTTAATTCACGTTACGGCTGATCTTTGAAACGCGAAAGCATACACAAGGGGGGGGGGGGGGGGGGGTGTTGAGGTATATGCCCCAACGTTTTGAGGGGTAAATCTTTCAGCAAACATTTAGGTGTAAGTTATTATTAGTGTGTTATTATTAAATTTTTTATTAATACATAAAAGTGAATATTCAATCATATAAAATTATAGATAAACAGCAACTTAATTTTAAAAAGTCTTAATCATTCTTTATTATTCATTCATACAAGTATTAATAATTAAAAATGTAATTAAATATAAGCATTTGATGACACAGATGACTCCATTCTTATTGGTATGATTGAAAAAAAAAAAAGTTTTCATTTCCGCAAGGAGATGTACTTTAGTTTTTCTTCCTCCTAGTTTGTCTTCAATTTTTATTAAAGTTTTGAAAATGATTTTTGATCGTTTCTAGTTTATTCTATCTCTACTACAAGCAACTGGAAATTATGTAAGTTATTATTTTATTTTTCCCAATTAAAATTGGTATATGGAATTTATTTGAAAAATCGATAATGATAATTCAACAATTTTCTTTAAAGAACATTTGAGAAAATCCATTATATAGTTCTTGATCTGGATTGTTGTCATCAAGGTTTTCAAAATGAGATTCAAATCGTAAATCGTATAATTCAAACGATGAATCGAAACGGGATTTAAATCGTAAATCGTGGATTCAAAAAACATACATTTCAAAGTTTGCACACACTTTGAAGTTAATTTTGATGTTTAAACTTCTACATCTAAATCTAAAACATCATTTTCTCCGTTGTTTCAATTTTAATTTGCTTTTAAATGATTAGAATTGGAAATGTAGACCCTAATAAGTATATTGAATATATTAATTTGAATTGAACGATATTTCTAATGTGTAGTATTTTTTTTTGAATCGGAATATAAATCGAATCGTAAAGAGAGAGATTCGATTTAAAACGGGATTCAAATCGTAGGATTTTAAGATTTTTGACAACAATGGTTGTCACCATAACAATTACTTAGTCATTATCGAAATGAGTAAGTACAGAAATAATTAATTTTCATTTTCTTAAATTATATTCCTTTTTGTTCGCATTTAAATAGTTGAAGTTCACTAACATTTTCAGTGTCAATATTTACAGTTTGAGGTAAAAATTTATTTTATCACGTGCCTTAGTGATTTGAGGTGTGCGAGGCCCGCATTTTACATGCTTCGTGACATAAACCTAGAAGGTTAAAAGAAACATTTTGAGAAAGACTCAAGACGTTTTATGACTCATTGCCTTGAAGCAAGTATCAAGATAGGGGTTTTCGTAAACCACTAGCACGATCTATAGCGCGGTTATTTTTTGTTATGCCTAGTAAGGAATGCACGTTCATTGTACAAGTCCAAAGTAAAGCATATGTTAATTTCTATTTATTGCTAATAAGTATGAATAAACAAGCATAAAGACTAATATTAAAAAGATCCTGGATGTATTGATTTCGAAATTAAGATGACCCTCCAAAAAGTTTTATATGATAGATGGGTTTAGAAATTAAATTACGAATGGGAGAGAGATAGAGTTTTGAGTAACATTACAAGAGTAAAACAAAACGTGGATACAAAAAAGCTACCAGAATAACCTTTATTGTTTTTTTAATTACTGAAGAAGGGTTAAATTATAAATCTATAAGCTTCAAAATAAGATATTCTTTTATATAATGTTAGTGAAGCTTTCAGTATTTTTTCCTCGGTTTCATTATCGAATATAATTAAGATACATCTTCCGCTTTCTAATTGCAAATGAATTATAATTTATATGCACTTCGCACCTATTTCGAGTTTAATATCAACATATTATCATTTCCAAAATTCTTTTATATAATTTGAAAAAAAAATAGTTATTTTAAATTGAATTGCGCTGCTCCAATTATTTCTAAACTCAAGGATTTTTCTGTAAAAATGGAAAATCCGTCTTAAAAGAGTCATTTAGCCAAAAATTGTTAGATTTATTTTCTTTTTTAAAAATTAATTATTTTTTTTAAAAAATATTTTTTATGTTTTAAACTTAGTTATTTATTAGGGTTTTATTATTCAAAATATCTATTTATTTGTTATTAACATAATTTTCAATTTAAAATTGTTCAGGAAGTTAACTGAAATATGTGAAAATTTGTATGTTATGTCAGATAATAGATAAATTATGAAGAAAGTTCAAAAAAATGATTGGAGAATATTCATACACCCACGTGAGCTTTAAGTGATTATGCATTTGGCGGAGCTCAAAATTATTGTCATTGGCTAGTGAAAAAGAAAATGTAAACTGAATTGTGAAGTGGATGAGTAACTTTTATAATAATATATAGCATTCTACAAAACAAATCATTAAATATTTTAAACTTATTTTGTCCAAAATATTTTTAATATATGAAAATTTGTAATATTATAAAATTTAAAAGGCTATAATTTTAGAAAAGTTCTCTCCTAGAATAAAATTATTAGAGAAGGAACATGACAAATGAAACCAAATCAAACGACTTATTGTTTTACCCTTGCCCAATACAAGTTTGGTAGCACTCTATGGAAAACTGAAAAGAAAATAGTGGATGACCTCCCGAACTAAATTTTGAGGCACTAAAACGGAAAAAAAAACATGAAATGGTGGGATCCATTGAAAATATTGCATAACATCGACAATACTAAAAAACCTGGCACTTTTTATAATAATTTTAAGAATTTTGAAAAAATATGATATCCTCTTCCAAAATAAGAGTCAAGGATTTAAATCTCGGATATTGATCGTGTTTCGTCACGGAGAATTTAGAGGCTTGATTTCGTACCGGGGGAGATCTCGGATGAGATGAGTCTAACTCGGGTGTTTGTCTCGGATTTCTATATCGGGTCTGAAAGTTCATATCGGAACAATCTCGGAGTACATTATATGTTAAAAATGATATTCTTACACAATGATTTTTATGAATGCTATTATAAACATAGCAACTCAAACTTGAATTGCAAAATCATTTCATCATTCTTAATTTACTAAATATCATTCATACTCTAAATCGTACCATGCTTAAAATAGAATATAACACAATGCAAATAATTAGTGCTTACAAGATATGATTCATGAACATGAATTATTGTTAGACATAAAACATAAAAAAGATCCATAATATTAAAAAGTTCAACATAAGTAGAACATAAAGTACGTAATTTCGTAGGCAATATGTATATAAAAAAGACGAATATGAAAATCATAAGCATTGTAGAACATATATAAACATACGATATGATCATTTAACATGCAAAATGTTAAATAAAAGGAGATTATTGTGACTAGATTTGAAATTTTTAATTATTGTTCTGGTTCAGGCACGGATTTAAATTTTAACCCAAAAAAACCAAGATCTCAGACGACATTCTAGTACCTCGTCTCCGTCGATATATCATTGGATATCACAATATCTCGGGTGATATATTCGAAATGAAATTTACAGTGATATTTGCATTTTTGTTTCGGAAGGAGCCCAAAACGATATATCTGAGGAGATCTCGGGCGAAATTATGTTTTCCACGCGTCAGGTTTTTACATGCCCACTTTAAAAATGCACATATACAATATTTAAAAAAAGTATGTGTGCACTTCAAAAGTAAACATGCACAAATGGTGTAATACATGGAACACCAGTATTATTTAAAGGGTGTTCGAGCAAAATCACTCAAGTGTGATGTCCTTTAAGACTTTGAGTCTTTTAAATATAGTTAACAGATAAGATAATATCCAGCTTTCTGAAACCAAAAACTATCTAAACCTGAAGGAAATAGTCAAAATTAATCAGCAACAAAATCCCAAATAAGAAAAAGGAAAGAGTACGAACATGCCAGTAATTGCTGTCAATGGTGATGGATTTCGTAATGGCAAAACTACCAGCAGCCAATACAATCGAAGCATTGATCACCCTATCCGCCATCTTCCAAAAATCATCAGACCCCGATCCACCGCTGCCACCTCCACCACCTCCACCGCCATTATCCAACTCCAACGAAGAGACAAGCACTCTACCGCCTCCTTCTACAGCTGCTTCACCACTGATGTGGTCTATACGGTCATTGTTTTGAAGTGGAATTGCATTTATGTCCTCGGTCGCCGCAACCGATACAACTACCGAAGACCTCTTCTTCTTCAGCTGACGACGATGATGAATATCCCTCGGATTATCATCGATATTGTTATTGCAGATGAATTTTAGGGTTTGGTTTTTGAATGGTCTAGAGTTTGAAAATGGGACTGGCAGTAGAAATCTCTGCGAAGCTGATAATATATTATTTACAGCCGCTGCTGCCATTCGAATATAGTTTCGTGGGTTTCCTCTTGATCTAGCGGTCAAAAAGGTCTAAATTGGAGCAAATAAAATGAACGAGTAGCTAAAATTGGGACAGGAGGAAAGAACAAGCCTTTATTTTCCAAGTTAATTTTTTAAATTTATGATTTACAAACAAAAGTCTTTTTTGAAGGTAGTTTCCATAAAGCAACAAATTGGATATCTGAACGGGTGGACGATGCCGCATGTTTAATATCTGTGTTTTTTTAAGTATTTACTCCGCCATTTGAATTCTGAAAAAAATATGTGGTTCTGATGCAAGTACTTGGACGATGCAAACTCGGTCGGGCATCGGAGAAAGTGCTTCCACTTTGTTCTTTCATATCCTCCACTTTCGAGAAACTTCTTTTCTTTTTCTTCTTTTTTCATTTTTTTTTTTTTTTTCCTTTGGGAAATTGATTAGTACATCATCATGTGTGGATTGCGGAATTTTGAACTCTTGACCTTTTACTCGATAAGCACACACCTTACCATTATGCCATACTATTTTGGCTACTTTCGAGGAAACATAAATGATACAGATTTATATTTTATTTTTATTAAATAACACTAGCAATAGTTGATCCAAGCAAGCTACTGGCTTACTGTCTTGTCAAACGCCAATACCACAATTTTAGAAACTCTAAAATACCTCAAAACTTACAATCGTGTTCAAAATCATTTATAAGAAAATAGCAAGTGTATGTTGTGATCGACAATTTGCATTTGTCCCACCACGCTAGTATATTGTAGAAAAACAATATGATATTGTTGAAAATTTATGTGAATTATTTAAAATATAGAAATAAGTGTATGATGACTCATATATGTGAATAGTCCCACATCATGGGATTATAAGAAAGATGCAAGTATTTATACTTGTTTCTAAGAAGTCATGTTGGGGCCTTGGGCTCCCAATGCATGTTTTGTTGTGAGGAGGGAGATCATGCATCATGACCACCACACACGGGCGCGACCGACTCGACTCGACCCGGCCCGGCCCGGCTCGGTTCGGTTCGGGATTGGGCTTGGGCCTTGGCTTTGTGGTGTAGACACTTATATTTTTGGTCCAGAAAACACTGCATTTTTCGAACCAGTTTTTTTTTTTAAATACAAAAAAATATTTCTGAGCCGACTTTTATTATGAAGCGGTAAACTTTTGACAAAGTATTTCGCAGATCCTATTTTCCTTCACTGACCAGTATTTTCGTTCAGCCCTAAGCTTGGGTGAAACTAAGTGGAGGTCCGAACCGACTGATGTTGAAGAATCAGCGGATGAGTTGTGGTTAGGGGTGAAATGCCACTCGAACCCAGAGCTAGCTGGTTCTCCCCGAAATGCGTTGAGGCGCAGCAGTTGACTGGACATCTAGGGGTAAAGCACTGTTTCGGCATCCCGTCTATATATTATCATCAGTTATAGACGAGATTGATATACAAAAAAAAACTGTTTTTCCTTTCCTCCGCAATTAAAAAACTATTCTTTCAGAAATCTTCGAGCAGTTAAATTCGAAAGTGCAAATCTGCACTGATTTGTTTGTGCAAAGCAAATCGGTTATTCATTTTAGAGAGGCTGTTTTATCCTAGAGGCGGCGGCGGAAGTACGAACTGGTTTTGCACCACCGACCAGATCGCCGAATCGTCTTCAAGAGAGCGACCTGGTCCGCGACTCAGCCATTGTTTCCCAACAATTTGAAAACGAATCGAAACAATGGCTGAATTCAATACTGGCCGAAGATGTTACGGGATTGTGGCAGCAAATATTGTTTGCCCTTTCCATGCAATCAAGACTAGGCTACAACATATAATTGCAAAGGAAGGAATTCAGACTTTGCGTTGTGCTGTCGCTCCAACAATCATGACTTTGCTTCCAAATTGGGCTGAAGAACAGATTCTGAAAGGAAATTTCAGATCAGCGAACAACCAGTTACGGAAATGAAGATGGCTAATCCTTGACGGAACTTCAGTCCAGGCTTTGGCAAATAATCTTAATCAAGATAAGTAATGTCGGATCTGAAATTATTTATTACATTATCGTTATTTAGTTTCAGTAAGAAAAGTGGAGGATTGTTATACAATCTACTGCACTTAAGCAAACCTTTGGAAATGCTCTTATAGTATATTTTTTGTTATGAACCATCAGTAATTACATAATTTAAATTAGTTTCCAGGTCAATAAATCACATAAGCATAGTATTCAGACGTTTACTTCCTCATATGCGAGATGTTTCATGCATGAAGTAATGAAAATTGACTGACTAGATCGAGATAAATGGTCCTTTGTTTTTTTTATAAGTAGAATGAAACCTCGTTCTAGTTCGCCATCAAGTGGTAGATTAGGACCTGAAACTTGAATATGTTGACATCGTATAAGTTGTCTTTCAGAGTGGGTTTGCATCTAAAGTGTATAACTCATTGTCACGTGTATGATATTGATTGATTTGTTTAAACTACATGTATGTCCACATGCTAGAGTCTACAAACTCAAATTCTGATACGAGTCTACATTATATGTACACGTCAAGATGAATGACAATGATCATCCAAGCCTTACTAGAAGACTTGGTAATGAAGTACATTGGCAAAATTAGATTCAGAACTTCTGATAAAATAGATATTGAAAAATGAACTATTTTATCAAGATGAATTGTTACATAGATAAGGGAGGCTATGACACATAAAGAAGTGCATAATCCTTTACCAAAAATCAATTTTTTTATGATTTTCAATCATATCATCACATTTAAAATAGTAAGCATCCACAACCGGACAGTAAATAAGAGAATGGAATCCGCAAGGAAACCATAAATGATAGCAGCAACCAACCCAAATGAATGATTCTGGACAGTTACTCTATATTACAACTGTAGAAAGCCAGACCATATGGCACGAAAGAGTCGGAACAGGCCAGACCCTGCACCGCAGGCAAACCTGACTGAGGAGGCTCTAATGGTTATGATTACTGAGATTCACCTTGTTGGTGGATCAGAGGGTTGGTGGGTAGACATTGGTGTTTTCGCCATGTTTGCTATGATCGTGATATACTCACAATATACACGGTTGATGACGATCAGAAAGTGTGTTGTGAGATTCTCGCACCACTTAAGCTGTAGAGACTGGTAATATGAAAATAAAACATATGATTGGAAAGACATTAATTCTTAAAGATGTGATGCATTTGATATGTTTGAAACATTCAAAATTGAAATCAAGCAAATAGGAAAATTAAGAGACTACATAGTGATAGAGGAACAGAATATGAATCAAATTCTATTCTGGATTTTTTTATGTGATATATTGCACATAAGAGAACTGCACCATTTGCACCTGAAATGGTAGGTAAAGCTAAAAAAATAGGACCTTTACCGAATTAGTAATTGTCATTTTATTAAATTTTGGTGCAGCAAAACATTAATGGGGGGATATTTTATAGACTGTATGTTATGTTCTGAATAGAATCCCCAAATCTAAGAATAAAATTTCGTCTTATGAAATTTTAGAGAAATATAAATCCAATATGTCATACTTTAGAACTTGGGGTTGCTTAGCATATGTTCGCATTCCAGACCCTAAGAGAATAAAATTGGCAAGTAAATCATGCGAATGTGTATTTATAAGCTATGCTGTTAATAGCAAAGCATACAGAATTTATGACCTAAATACACATAATATAATTTGAATCAAATGATGCCAGTTTTTATGAAACAAATTTTTTAAATTAAGGAATAGTGGGGGCACATCAAGTACGCCTATTAGAACAGAACTTAATAAAAGTTCTGAAGTTGAACCTAGAAGAAGTAAAAGAGCAAGAACCGTAAAAGATTTTGGTTCATATTTTTGTGCTTTTACTATAGAGGAGGATCCCTTAAACCTCCAAGAGGCCTTATCTTCTATAGATGTCGTTTTTTGGCGAGAGGCTATAAATAATGAGATGGATTCTTTGAAATCCAATAAGACTTGGCATTTGACATATTTACCCTCTGGTTGTAAATCTATAGGCTGTAAATGAGTACTTAAAAAGAAAGCTAAAACCTGATGGTACTATTGATAAATACAAAGCACGACTAGTAGCTAAAGGTTTTAGAGAAAAAGAAAAATATAGATTTCTTCGACACTTTTTCACCTATAACTAGAATAACATCCATCCGGGTATTAATCTCACTTGCTTTCATTCACAATTTATTAATACACCAAATGGATGTTAAAACCGCATTTTTGAATGGTGAATTAGAAGAAGAAATTCATATGGACCAGCCTGAAGGATTCATAGTACATAGTCAGGAACATAAAGTATGCAAATTAGATAAACCATTATATGGTTTAAAACAAGCACATAACAATGACATAAAAAAATTGATAACTTTAATCATTTCACATGGTTTTAAAGTTAATGAAAGTGACAAATGCATTTATTACAAATCTGAGAATGACATTTGCACTATTATATGCCTTTATGTAGATGACTTACTCATCTTTGGGTCAAACATTCATGCCATAAACTCAGTCAAATCCTTATTAAATGCCAATTTTTGATATGAAAGATCTAGGTGAGGTGAGTGTAATCCTTGGTATTAAGATTACTGGGTAAAAAGGGAATTTTCTTTGGATCAATCTCATTAAAATGAGAATACTCTAAAGAAATACAATTATTTTGACTGTAAACCTGCATATACACCATATGGTCTCAGTGTAAAGTTATTTAAGAACACTGATGAAGGTGTAAGACGGTCTGATTTTGCGAGCATCATTGGCAGCCTTCGGTATGCCACTGAATGTACTAGACCCGACATTGACTATGTCGTGAGATTATTATGCAGATTTACCAGTAGATCCAGTATAGAGCACTGACATGCTATTGAAAGGGTCATGAGATACCTTAAACGAACCATGAACCTTGGATTACATTATGAAAAGTTTCAAGCTATACTTGAAGGATATTCCGATGTTGACTGAAATATTTTATCTGATGATTCTATTGCGACCAGTGGCTATATATTTAGCATTGCTGGAAAAACCGTTTCTTGGAAATCTAAGAAACAAAATATCTTGACTCAGTATACTATAGTGACTGAGATAAGAGCACTAGCCACAGCTAGTGAAGAAGCAGAGAACTAAAGAAATCTGCTAGTTGAGATCCTTATACGGGAAAGATAGACACCAGTGGTGTAATCGATTGTGATAGTTCCGCGGCTATTACAAAAAGTATAGAACCGTTATAACAACGGTAGAAAACGACGTCGTAAGCACAATACTGTAAAAGAACATCACATATATAGTGATGAAAGATTTGACGACTATTGAAATAAAAACAGAACCGATAATACAACGGTAAGAAATTGACAGTCGTATGCACAGTATTGTTAGAGGACATCACATATGAAGTGATGATAATTTGGCAGATCCTTTGACGAAAGGACTGACCAGAAAGAAAGTTCTTAATAATTCTAAAAGAATGGGACTATTGCCCTGAGATTGTGGAATCACGCACAATGGTAACCCGACCTAAATGACTGGAGATTCCAAGAAATAGGTTCAATTGGTAAAAACAAGTTGTGTAGTGATAGAAGTAGAACATGCTATTTAATAAACTAAGAAGCATGTATTCCTGAAGTGATTAGAGGATGAGTTAATAGAAACTCTTAATGAGATCTATACTCTATTTGGAGTGGAGTACCTACCTTCAGGAGTACTCTTGATAGACTCACCTGTGTGAATGTGGAAATGTGGTCGTTTCCTATGGAGTTTTGGGCAGAACTTCTAGAGCGTTCACTAAACTGGGATAGACGTGCATGGCCATAAACACATGGGCTTATTTGATTGCACTATAGAAAAGGTTGTGTGTGGTTTGATGTCAGGAATAGAGTTCAAGACTACGTGTCACTCTAGTAAAAACTGAATCTTACTCACTATGCAAAGGTTCAAGTCGGATGACACCTTTGTTTATGCACAGTCTTATGTTTTTAGAAACTGCTCGATAATATTTTAAAAAATTCAAGTGGGGGATTGTTGGAAATTTATGTGAATTATTTAAAATATAGAAATAAGCGTATGATGACTCCTATATGTGAATAGTCCTACATCATGGGATTATAAGAAAGATGCAAGTATTTATACTTGTTTCTAAGAAGTCATGTTGGAGCCTTGGGCTACCAATGCATGCTTTGTTGTGAGGAGGGAGACCATGCATCATGACCACCACACACGGGCGCGACCGACCGACCGACTCGACTCGACCCGGCCCGGCCCGGCTCGGTTCGGTTCGGGATTGGGCTTGGGCCTTGGCTTTGTGGTGTAGACACTTATATTTTTGGTCCAGAAAACACTGCATTTTTCGAACCAGTTTTTTTTTTAAATACAAAAAAATATTTTTGAGCCGAGTTTTATTATGAAGCGGTAAACTTTTGACCAAGTATTTCGCAGATCCTGTTTTCCTTCACTGACCAGTATTTTCGTTCAGCCCTAATCCCGTCTATATATTATCATCAGTTGTAGACGAGATTGATATACAAAAAAAAAACTTTTTTCCCTTCCTCCGCAATTAAAAAACTATTCTTTCAGAAATCTTCGAGCAGTTAAATTCGAAAGTGCAAATCTGCACTGATTTGTTTGTGCAAAGCAAATCGATTATTCATTTTAGAGAGGCTGTTTTATCCTAGAGGCGGCGGCGGAAGTACGAACTGGTTTTGCACCATCAACCAGATCGTCGAATCGTCTTTGAGAGAGCGACCTGGTCCGCGACTCAGCCATTGTTTCCCAACAATGTATTTCTGAAGAATTATGAATTTTTCAAGATAAATAAGTTATAAACTATTTTTCCTTTTTAAATGTTGTCATTCTTTGTACTAAAATAAATTAAAATTTTAAATTTGATAAAAATAATGATTTGTATATCTTTATATTTGAATAAAATAACATCCACCTTGTAAGCTTGTTGTAAGTGGATGAGAAAGACTCGTTCTTCTAAGCTAAAGATTTGAAAATTTATTCCAACGTTTTTATCGCGCAATGTTGTCATCTTTCCTTGGTTGGATATTTCTTTATTATCTACTCATGTCATCAGAGGAATTGTTCCATTCATGATGCAGCATTCTCTTACGTGATATTTCTACTCAACGTTGTTGCTTTTTTCCCTATATTCATTTAAAGTTGGCCTTTGCCCGAAAAGGAAGAAAAGGAGCGAAGGATATAATATATGTGTACACCTACAACAAATAACAAATATGTTATAATTGTGTATTCACACAACAACATTTGTGCCCAGACAATCTTATTTCTTTGATATTCAAAGTGAATTATTTTCTATTTCTAAATTCACTTTATTTCTAATTAGGGTTTTTTCCCTGTGCTTTTGATTTTAATATAAATTTTGTTGAACTTTTCAATTTGCATTTTGTTTTACTTTGATGATTCCTAAACCTAGGTTATGATGCTATTATGGGTTGTTTTGCCTGCGAGACTAAGAGCTGATGTAGTCGAGCAAGAGTGAAACAACCCATTTTTTCGACCCTTAGAAATCGATACTAATTCATCTGCGGTATCCACATGCTGCAAAACCAAGTGTTGAAGAAGCGAATTACTTATGGTAAGAAAGAAAATAGATAGAAAGTAGAAAGAATGAAATCTTACATAGCAGAAAATGTGTGTGTGTGTGTGTATTCATCATATAATATCATTACACCTGAAATTTTAATCATACTTATCAGAATGTTTATTAATGTTGGTCTGGACAGTTATAGAACATGTCCTTACAATTGCTGAATGAAACAAATAAAAAATGGGAATAGGTGACTATCTTTAAATTTCTCAGCTCTAAGTTCCATCCAATTGATCCAAGTAAAACTTGAGCTAATAGGTTGTCCGAAGAAAATAGGGACATCTAGAGTTAAAGGGAAAGAAAATAACTCTGGGTCAGCCATGGGACTGGTATGAGAAACTTAAATCCGTCATTTGAAAATAATGATATCTCATAAAGTCACAATCACACATAAACGCGACACGGGTTTCCAGCTTATGGTAACCAAATCTTTGCTACGTAAAATTATCTGATATTATTTTAATGACATCAAGCATAAAACCCACTAAAATAAATCAAATCAAGAGCGAAATTGTTACCATTATTAAATTATGCATCCTTGCTGTGACTCTACAAACAAAACCACAAGCACTTAGTGAAAATGGATTTTTTATACGATGGCAAGGTAAAGGACTACCTTTTCATACAGTACACCTCTAAAGGAATACACTGAGAACCACTCTCTTCCGCCTAACTTGCAAGGTCGAAGCAGTTACATAAACTCATCTGATAGTGCACTGTCCAAATACGTCAACACCTTGACTGTAACCAACCTAACCCAGGTACTCGCATATTCCACTTCTCGACATACAATGAGAAAATCTAAAAGGGTGATGATCGTCTTCTAATGGGCGCTATCCACTTGACCTCACAGCGTCCCGTTTTTCTACCAACTCGGTTGTTGAGGCTTAGAGGTACCTGATTTACTTTTCTTCAAGCACGTTCTTCACTTTGATGCCACGTTTCCAAGTCTAACATATGCCATTGATTTCTGTAAATGTACAACCTTTGAGCTTGTACGTCTTAGAGAAGTGTGTGTGTATATAGTGAAAGAGAGTTATATCTCACACCATCAAACAGATATATATTCATAGAGATCAATATACGCATATTAGAAGTACAATATCAGACATTTATTCATAAAATTCGTCTTGGGTTTGGAAAAACTAAAGGCACTACTCCCGCTATATCATGTGATCTAGTAAGGAATATCCCTCGCACCGAAGACATGAATGAAGGATTGTTGTCCTTTTCTAATATGGAAAAATTCGCCGAGGGTCAGTGACAGCAACCCTTCATTCATTCTTCCAGATTCTTCTTTCTTCAATGATCATTACTTCGAAACGTTTAATTGATCCATAGTGATTTTCGGATAGGAATCATCCGAATCTGTTCTCGGTCTCCTCAAATCGATCACCGGAAAAATATTATTTAAGTAGTATTGCGTGTTGTGTATTCTTCATTTCTTAATTCATTTCTTTATAAAACATCTTTTAAGGATGTATAACTTCAAATATTCTTCAGTGATACACATAGAATTATTGAACCACATTCATTTAGTTGTCTTGGTTGTAATGTTTTTAGTATAATAGGTCCGAAGAAATCATATTTATCTTACCCGATATCAATTTTCGTGTTCAATCTCTATTATCCATCGGTGTAAACATCTTTTGAATTCTTACGATAGTAAGAATTCTCTCCTTGAAATTTGACACTAAAATTAACAAGATCATCTCTGAAAAATTCTGATTTGTTTATCTTAAAAAACCTGATCTTTTATACTTAACCTGTTTCCGACATTTCAATCTTATATATCCCTCGCACAGGAAACGCCCAGATGAGCCATGGCATTGATCGCTCCTGAACATCTTCTTCATTAAACACCCCACATCTGCATCTCAAAATAGAAAAATCAGTTTTACTCATCGGCTAATTAGAGCCATGGTTAAATCAATTGCTTACTATAGCTTTTTGATTCAACTCAATTAATTAACATCTTTAAATAATTTATAATTCTTCAAAATAATCTCCAAATTACTTCATTAATCATTTAAAAGAATTCATCAAGATTTGGAGAAGATTGGTTAAGTCTAAACTTCAATTTTAACTGTTATTGAAAAATGCTGTGTAAAGTGCTATTTGGGTTTAATTCAACAAAATGACTTTTCTACGCTGGAAGATTCATATATTCAACTTAAATCGCTTCTAAAACATTTTAAATGATTTATAAGATTTATTATTCCATAATTTTCTTGAATTTAAAACTTCATGTTCAAATCATTTTCTGGATTTTGAATTGCAAAAAGCGGTGTTTTTTTAAACTTGTTTTTGTCATATTTCAAAGTCTACTCAATGTAATCTTAATTTGTTTTTCAATTCATTAGAAAGTTATGATTATAAGGATACAGAAAAATCTCACTGTAAAGAATTTGGATTCATATTTGTCCTTATACAAAAATCCACTTTTTAAAGAGTGAAATCGCGAGTTACTATTTCGTGACACACTAAAATTTCATCGATTTCTTATTCTTTTCTGTTGGGAAATGTGGATCACGGATCTTAAGGAAAACTTAGCACTAGAGGGGGGTGAATAATGTTCAATGGAATTTATGAAATCTATTTGAATATATCAGAAATAAATGCAAATGACAAATATGGAACAATCACAGAATCAGACACAGATGCAAAATAAAAAGTAAAAGCAATAAAAGAAAGAACATACCAGGGTTTTTGTATTGGTTCGAATTACCCTACATCCAGTCCCATACAACTCTGTACTGATGCTGATTTCTTTCAAATAATATCCAAATTACAATCCTCAATTTCACAGGTCATGTGGTCCACCCCTCTTGTTTCCTAATACAGCAAGACTCAAATAATTTTCTGCTATAATCACACCCAATTAATTTGCGGGCTACAACCACAACCAATTGATTTGCGGGCTACAATCACACCCAGTTGATTTGAGCGGGCTACAACCACACCTTTCGCATATAATTTTTGGAAGAAAGACTCGACAGAACTTTGATCTTGCAATCTTTTATTACAAAAACTCCTATAACTCTGAATAGCACTTGATTCTTTGAGATACAACAATAAAGAATCAAACTAGAATTGAATTGATTTAATCTATTTGAAATTCGGTAGAACTTAACTATAGAAACTTGAATTTTAAGAGTAATAATGGAGAGGAGAAAAGAAAAGAAGAAGATGAATGAAAGTGGTTAAAAAAATTAAAAATTCGATGGTACTTATAGTGGGTAAACCGTGTCTCTTCAGGAAATGATTGATACAAATAGACACGGCTTTTGAAATTTGAAATTTGAAAATAATGATACCATGTCGGCATGGGGGGTAGTGGATGTCGATATGTTTTAGAGAATTTTTAAATTTAAGTCTTTTTGAAAATAATGTAAATGATGCTTAAATAAATCAGGGAAATTCTGAAGTTTAAACAAATTATTTTCTTATATATTAAAGTAGTATAATAAGCTAGAATATAAATTAAAAACATATATTTATAATCTATAAAAGTGATATAAAAATTAGTATAAATTATAGATATAAATAAAAGAAACTTTTAAAACTTAATATGTAAAACTAGAAATATAAATATAAGAAACTTGCTTTGCCAAATAAATATAAGAAACTTTAAAATAAAACTATAGATATAAATATAACGAAATAAAAATATTAAAACTTAAGTAATCTTATATAATTAAAACTTAATATATACGTAAGAAAATCTAAAATATTTAAATCAGGAGTTAGATTAAAATCTAATAAAGTAATTTTAAATAATAATAGATATATATTTTTTAAATAGAAAGTAATTTTGAAATCAATTTAAAAATAAAAATTAAGAATAATTTAAAATATTATAAGGCTAAAATGGTGACAAAATTGGAATAAAAATTTAAGTGTTATTACAAAGTTTTAATAAAAAATCTAGACTGTATTATTTATCCTGATTTCTTGAACTCTTGTTACTCATGAGTTTTCAATCTTGAATTCTTATTCTTTGTAATCTTGAATCTTTAAACTGTACAGTCTTCAATATCAATACCTGCATATATATATATATATATGGACAATAGTGTTAGTATGTAATTTATAATAATAGTTCAAACAAGACTGTTGTCATTAAAACCATCATTAGCATCATCTCGGTCCCTAACATATTCAAACTTCATTTTTACCCTTAGAAGTATTTATAATTCATTTCTAAAACATTTCAAACCATTTTTGAGAGGTTTAACCATTCTGTTTTCACCATTTCATTCAATAAAGGAAAATGATTTCCTTTTGTGCTCATTATTCTGTATTTAACGTGACTTGTTAAATCATCCATACAATCAATATATTACCATCCAAACTTGATAAGCAATCATTATGGCATACATAAACATCAGTTAAAATCATTGTAGCAATCATAATTACTTCATTAACATGTGGACAGTTTGGGTCATTTAAAGTTAGTTTCTCACCTTCATTGGTTTTTATTGTTCCTAAAAATCGGGTATAACATCGCTACGGTTGTACCTAAGCCACTCGAACTAGCTCTTTTTCCTTTTTAGCTCGGCCTTCCTCCTTTCTTCATCCTTGCTCACGACCTGGAATAGGTAGGGCCTTGGGTCTTCTTGCCTTGACTTCAAACTTGTTGTATAGTCTTCTAATAATGATTTAAGAACTTGGAAAGAGTTTGAAAGTATTTTAATGTTGTTTGATGTTTGTAACACCCCGCATTTTTAATGAAATTAAAAATGTGGAAATATGCATATATATTGTATGCATAGATATATTTGAGAGAGAAATTAAATAACGATAATAAAATTGCATGTAATAAGTTAATGCAGTGAAATGAAGAAAAAGATAAATAAAAGAAATTACATGCAATACATGTAATGCGAATAAATGCATGCGAACATTTAAAAAGAAATAAAAAGGAAAATTTGAAGAGCCTCCAGAATTTGGCCATGAAATTAGTGTCATTGCGTTCGTGACGATTGTCTGATCAATTTAGACCTGTAGTTTGTAAAAAAAACTGATTTGAAATAAAGAAGATATCTTTAAATTAAATGTTGCAACAAAACATGAAAAAGAGGAATGAGAAAAGAATAATATGTAACCTAAGTCTTGTTAGCAAAAGACTTAGTAGCTCATTTAGTTAGTACATGTGACTCGTACACAAGAGGTATAGAGTTCGATTCCCACCAGCATCATATTTTTGTTTTAGGGGAATGGCTAAAAAAGTGGCCTAATGTGAACGCAGTTCAATTAAAAAGTGGTTTAGTGTGAAAAGGACCAATTGGAGGATTAATTGAAAAGATGGTTAAAAAGAAAAATAAATAAATATATATAATAAAAATAAAAATGATATATATATATGATGCGTGGGTGTCAACACCCCTGCTGCTGCACATCATGTTGCACACGCGCATTTTTATTGGTCAATGGCGATTTTTTAGGGTCTAGGGTTACGTGGCGACTTTTGATTGGCTGAGTGATGTGTATTTCAGATTTGAAGGGTTTAGATGGAACCTAACCTAATCCTAAGGCTCTAATTAATCCTACACATCTATATAAGCACACATAAACCTAAACCCGTATCAAAAACTAAATTCATTCATAAGCCTACATGCTGCTAGATTCTAGATTAACCTAGCCTCCACTAAAGAAAATCAAATTCAAGATAGAAGATAAAAATCAAAGTCTACATCAAGGGTTAATCTTAACAAATTCAGAAATCAAATCCTAGAATTCAAGATCCGTTGTTTTTCTATGAGTTCTAGTCACTTTTATGTTTAAATAGATAAATGTGAATTGTGGTAGACTATGAATTGGGTATATGCTGTAAATCATGAACTTATGCAAGCATACTATGTCATTTCCCTTAGATCTAATATATGGACATTCTACTATGTTTCCTATGTGAACCTGGAATTACAATTATATTGTGGTACAGGTGAATTTATTAATACAGACCTAATTTTCTAGGTCTGATTGTGGTGATTTGATATGACATTTATATGAACATTGATTTGTAACCATGTTAGGATGATAGTACATCCATTAATTTGACATTACTTGGATCTAGACTTTGGTGTTAATCACCTTTCACCTGTTGTGTTGTAGTAATCACGATATGTTGTAAACTTGATATGTGATGCCACCCTTTTAGATCTAATCATGCTACTATGTCACCCTAATTTTGTTAGACATCTGAATTACAAGTTTAGACCATGTTATGTTGACTTTGACATTGTAGTTGCCACAAGTTCATCAGCTCTGTGTTCATCCTGTTATGATGATTACATGTCCATTCACCTTTTTGTCATGCTTATGCCAAAACTGTGCTGAAACTATCACCTTTGTCACTCCCCTTTTATTGTTATGGCGAGGCTACTTTGTAGCCTCGATGACGCCAAAATACATGCGACCACGTTAATTAGGAAACGGGAAAAAAAAGGGATTTATAATTGGCATAATTTATATAATGTTTTATATAAATTGGACATATAATTCAAATAGGGAAACATAGAAATAATCACCTATAATGACATAGAAAAAATTAGGTAAAAATGGCATAATTTGAATATGACCATTTATGGATATGTAATTCAAATTATTGTTGCAAAATAGGCATTGACACCTATAAAAGGAAAGGATTAATTAATTGGTAAATTAATTTAAAATGGAATGTTAGTAATTACAATTAGGAATTGTAATTGTACTTATGACACGAGGTTAGGTTAGGTTAGTGGTGGAAGCCTGCCCGGACCCAACCGGCATATCCAGCAGCCACTAATGTTGAACCTAATGTGGGAGTTCTAAGTACGCAAATACGAATCGGGCTAAGACACAAGGTTTGACCCAACTGTGGAATAAGACTGCCTGGACCCGACCGGCATATCCAGCATCCACACGTTGTAGGCCTAATGTGGGAGGTCTGGCCCAATACAACCATAATTGGACATGGTAATAAGAAAAGACTACTTAACCTAATTTAATACATGAGGACTGTATGATTATGAACATAAGTTATGGTTAAGTAAAATGGATTGGATAGTAGGTGGGTTAAGTATAACAGAAGGATAGGTGGGTAATATTAGTATATATAGGCCCACAAACTTAACCATTAAATAAACATGCTTGAATCGGCGGGAGGGTTAAGTACATCTTGGGTTGGTGGGTAATATTTGTATATATAGGCCCACAAACTTAACCATTATAGAGTTATGTAATTAAAGATCACCCTTTACGGTATACATAACCAGTATAGGGCTTTGTAATTAAAGATCACCCTTTAGGGTATACATAGTCAGTGGAAAGCCTAGTGGGGATACAAGACAAAGGGGAGAGCTTGTATCATATTGTGTTGGAGTTATGTAATTAAAGATCACCCTTTAGGGTATACATAACTAGTGTAGGGCTATGTAATTAAAGATCACCCTTTAGGGTATACATAGACAATGGAAAACCTAGTGGGGATACAAGACAAAGGGATATCTTGTATCATATTGTGTGGGACCCATTTCAGTCAGTAACCCGTAGTAGTATCAGAGTAGAGAACTCTATACTAATCGGTGAATGGGCACGCTTACTGATTGATTGTAAGAGGTCCAAACGAGATGGACGGTGGGAGCGGCGCAAACCGACTGGGGACATGTGCGTGCATGGGATGGGCAGAGGGGGACAAGACGACTGTGGTACCAGTAGATAGGCTTGTGTACATCTTGGGTTGCCACTTTAGGGAAGTTATACCCCCTACTGTGGGGCCAGCACAGGATATCTACAGAGTAGGGAGTCGATCGATTAGGGTAGTGGTTAGGGTATACTTGGACATATGCCCTAAGTCTACTAACTTATAGTGGAAGGGATCATCTCATTTTAAATTATACTAGTAATAGTGCAGAGTAGTCATTAGTGAAGCATGTATATACCTTACCTTATCTGCCTTGTCACACCTGCCAATTGTATAGTGATCTCTCTTATCCACTTTATGCCTGTCATGATTACCTTTATTTAATTACTGGCTAAAAGTTACTAGAATCGCCAGACTTTATGTCTGACTCCTTTTGTTTTTCCTTCTCTCTTCCGTTTCCGCCCCCCTAAGGTTCTCAGGGAGGAAACACCCAGGTTTAGCCAGGATTTGGATATCATCTTGCTAGGAGTTACTATTGAAGTATGGCTCGAGTCTTTGTCTCTGCTATGGCTTAATCTTTTATTGTGGAATAATGTTTTCTTTTAATTCCTATGTACTCTGATTATGCAAGATAGAAATATTTTGTTGTAATGGTTTTATGACTTATGATGATTTATGTATGAAATAAAATTTATGAAATTTCCACTGCTATCTTTATTTATATCTGTCTTGTAATTATTCCATGTCTATTTACCTACAATGCTCCACAGAATTTAATGCATTCCCATAGTGAGTGACATTAACGGACATGGGGTGTTTCACTTGGTATCAGAGCTGAAGGTTACCAGATTAGATAAAAAGTTTTTGAAAAATATTTTTAAAGAAAGTATTTTCAAAAAGGAAAGTATGTTTTGAAAGAAAAAATTCCCCAAAAAGGCATATGTATTATCCTTCGGTCCCTTATCTAAATTTCATCCTTTTTCCTTTTTGTCTGGGGAACTGAATCTTTCCAAAGGTGTTCCCATTCCGGCATGATGTCGTAGGCGTGTTTAGCACATGTCGAAGGGCAATGAAGTGCCTAACCTCCATCTGTAACCGCAGTGGTTTCACCTGCGATTAATTTTCTCGAGCTTCATAAGTTGGGCGATGGAGGCAACTTTTGAAAGACTTGTTAGCTTGTTACACAAACATGGTTAAAAGAAGTATAAGGAAGTTAGGGCTAAGGAGCACAACCCAAGGATGAGAAGAAGGTATGGCCCAAGAAGGGGCAGCAACAGCAGCAAGAACAGAAGAAAGGGGGAAAAGATGTTAAAGGCAAAGATAAGAGGAAATGTCACAATTGTGGAAAGGAAGGCCGCCCGATCAAATATTGCAAGAGAAGAAAGGCCATTTGCTTTAATTGCGGAGAGGTCGGACACTTCTCTAAGGAGTGCCCGAAGAAACAGGGATCGCAAGGACAAGGGCAAAGAGCTGGGACTTCTGGAGGGCAGGTGCATGCTCTCGCGATCAGTGCTTCCGAAAGAGGTAGAAAAATTTCCGTAGAAAGTTTAATTTCTCTTTCAAACCATCCAGTTAGAACACTTTTTAAATTCTGGTGCTTCACACTCATCTATATCTAGTTCTGTAGTTGAATTTCTGCACTTAATTACTAGTATCGTAGTAGATCATGTTGTTGTCTCAAACCCCATTGGTGATTCGGCTAATTTTTCGATGATTTATAGGGGTTTGAAATTATCTGTGGTAGGCGTCGAGTTTAAATGCGACGCATATGTGCTCGGGTTTTTGGGCTATGGGTTGATTCTAGGAATGGATTGGCTTACTACATGCGAGGCCATTCTAGATTGTGAGAGGAGGGTTGTTAGGCCTCTAACTTGTCATATGAGAACCCTCGAAATTTCTTGTGACCCACAAGGATCGGTTATGCTTAGTTTCCTAGGGTCTCTTGATGCTTCTATCGATGATTTGCAATCTGTTCCAGTAGTTCGAGATTATTCTCATGTTTTGATGAGGTTCGGGGTTTACCCCAAGGCACGAGATTGGTTTTCGAATATGCTAGGTGGATAATGCAAAGCCAGTTGCATTGTCGGTGTGACAGTTGACCCCTAAAAGAAAAGAGGGAACTTGATAGGCAAGTAGGGGAGCTACTTGGGGAGAGGTTTGATAGGTGAATCATATCAGGATGGAAAACATATTAAAGACAGTCCTTGAGGAAGCCTATCAATCTAAGATGATTATTCATCCAAGTGGCAATAAAATGTATAGAGTTCGAGGAAGTGGGGCCAAACTTGAGGAAGGGAGTAAAAGTAGAGAAGACAGCGAGAATGCGACTTGGGAGACTGAAATTAAAGATCACGCTTCATACCCTTTCCTTTAGGACTATGTCCTTAACTTCTTTTTCCAAAGCTTTTTATTCGTACTTGTTTCTATCATTTGAGTACATCTTATCCATAGCATTTTTCGACCTTTAGATAGGAATCCTATGGATGTAAGCATGTGTTTGAAACATGTTATGTTTGATGGATGCAAGTGGATGCAAGTATTTGCTAGTGGCTGCCTGTGGACGCATATACACACATATTAGGCACTAAGATCGGCTCAATCACTCTCATACTGCATATGGATGTGTGTGCATTTTTCTTTTTCCTCATGAATGAAAATGGATGTATCATCACATGGATGTTGCATTTGAACGAATGAGGGTGTACACATATAGAACTAATATGATATAATAGGGATAGTTGCATACATGTTGGATTCATGGCACTAACATACATTGCATTCAGGAGGTCAATTGAATCAGTAGACCGCCTGATCTTCGCATTAGTGTTGTGACATATACACACACTTTTGCATATGTTCATATGGAATTAGAAATCTTTTAAGGACAATGAATGCTTGTGGATGATGGATGAGTAGATGGATGATGGATGGTAGGGTACATTCTTCTTAACTTGAAGATTTCGGGGACGAAATCCTTTAAGGAGGGGAGAATGTAACACCCCGCATTTTTAATAAAATTAAAAATGTGGAAATATTTATATATATTGTATGCATAGATATATTTGAGAGAGAAATTAAATAATGACAATAAAATTGCATGTAATAAGTTAATGCAGTGAAATAAAGACAAAGATAAATAAAAGAAATTATATGCAGTACATGAAATGCAAAGAAATGCATGCGAACATTTAAAAAGAAATAAAAAGGAGTATTTGAAGAGCCTCCAGCATTTGGCCATGAAATTAGTGTCATTGCATTCGTGGCGATTTTCTGATCAATTTAGACCTATAGTTTGTAAAAAATTGATTTAAAATGAAGAAGATATCTTTAAATTAAATGTTGCAATAAAACATGAAAAAGAGGAATAAGAAAAGAATAATGTGTAGCATTGTCCTAAGTCATGTTAGTAAAAGACTTAGTAGCTCATTTAGTTAGTACATCTGACTCGTACACAAGAGGTACGGAGTTCGATCCCCACTAGCGTCATATTTTTATTTTAGGGGTGGCTAAAAAAAGTGGCTTAATGTGAACGCAGTTCAATTAAAAAGTGGTTTAGTGTGAAAATGGCCAATTGGAGAATTAATCGAAAAGGTGGTTAAAAAGAAAAATAAATATATATATATATAATAAGAATAATAATAATAATAATAATGATATATATATATGACGTATGGGTGTCAACACCCCTGCTGTTGCGCATCATGTTACACACATGGCACATTTTTATTGGTCAGTGACGATTTTCTGGGTTTTAGGGCTACGTGGCGATTTCTGATTGGCTGAGTGATGTGTATTTCGAATTTGAAGGGCTTAGATGAAGCCTAACCTAATCCTAAGGCTCTAATTAATCCTACACATCTATATAAGCACACATAAACCTAAACCCTAATCAAAAACTAAATTCATTCATAAGCCTACATGCTGCTGGATTCTAGATTAACCTAGCCTCCACTAAAGAAAATAAAATTCAAGCTAGAAGATAAGAATCAAAGTCTACCTCAAGGGTTAAGCTTAACAAATTCAGAAATCAGATCCCAAAATTCAAGATCCGTTCTTTTTCTGTGAGTTCTAGTCACTTTTAGGTTTAAATAGATAAATGTGAATTATGGTAGACTATGAATTGGGTATATGCTGTAAATCATGAACTTATGCAAGCATACTATGTCATTTCCCTTAGATCTAATATATGGACATTCTACTACGTTTGCTATGTGAACCTTGAATTACAATTATATTGTGGTACATGTGAATTTGTTAATACAAACCTAACTTTCTAGGGTGATTGTGGTGATTCAATATAACATTTATATGAACATTGATTTGTAACCATGTTAGGATGATAGTACATCCATTAATTTGACATTACTTGGATCTAGACTTTGGTGTTAATCACCTTTCACCTGTTGTGTTGTAGTAATCACGATATGTTGTAAACTTGATATGTGATGCCACCCTTTTAGATCTAATCATGCTACTATGTCACCCTAATTTTGTTAGACATCTGAATTACAAGTTTAGACCATGTTATGTTGACTTTGACATTGTAGTTGCCACAAGCTTATCAGCTCTGTGTTCATCCTGTTATGATGATTACATGTCCATTCACCTTTTTGTCATGCTTATGCCAAAACTGTGCTGAAACTATCACCTTTGTCACTCCCCTTTTATTGTTATGGCGAGGCTACTTTGTAGCCTCGATGACGGCAAAATACATGCGATCACGTTAATTTGGAAACGGGAAAAAAAGGGATTTATAATTGGCATAATTTATATAATGTTTTATATAAGTTGGACATATAATTCAAATAGGGAAACATAGAAATAATCACCTATAATGACACAGAAAAATTGAGTAAAAATGGCATAATTTGAATATGACCATTTATAGATATACAATTTAAATTATTGTTGAAAATAGGTACTAACACCTATAAAATGAAAGGGTTATTTAGTTGGTAAATTAATTAAAAATGGAATGTTACTGATTACAATTAGGAATTGTAATTGCACTTATGACACGAGGTTAGGTTACGTTAGTGGTGGAAGTCTGCCCGGACCCGATCGGCATATCCAGCAGCCACTAATGTTGAACCTAATGTGGGAGTTCTAAGTACGCAAATACGAATCGGGCTAAGGCACGAGGTTACGCCCAACTATGGAATAAGACTGCCCGGACCCGACCGGCATATCCGACATCCACACGTTGTAGGCCTAATGTGGGAGGTCTAACCCAATACAACCATAATTGGACATGGTAATAAGAAAGGACTACTTAACCTAATTTAATACATAAGGACTGTATGATTATGAACATTAGTTAGGGTTTAGTAAAATGGATTGGATAGTGGGTGGGTTAAGTATAACTGAAGGGTAGGTGGGTAATATTAGTATATATAGGCCCACAAACTTAACTATTAAATAAACATGCTTGAATCAGCAGGAGGGTTAAGTACATCTTGGGTTGGTGGGTAATATTTGTATATATAGGCCCACAAACTTAACCATTATAGAGTTATGTAATTAAAGATCATCCTTTAGGGTATACATAACTGGTATAGGGCTATGTAATTAAAGATCACCGATACAAGACAAAGGGGAGACCTTGTATCATATTGTGTGGGAGTTATGTAATTAAAGATCGCCCTTTAGGGTATACATAACTAGTATAGGGCTATGTAATTAAAGACCACCCTTTAGGGTATACATAGTCAGTGGAAAACCTAATGGGGATACAAGACATAGGAATAGCTTGTATCATATTGTGTGGGACCCATTTCAGTCAGTAACCCATAGTTGGTATCAGAGTAGAGAGCTCCGTACTAGGCGGAGAAGGGGCATGCTTACTGATTGATTGTAAGAGATCCAAACGAGACAGATGGTGGGAGTGGCGCAAACCGACCGGGGACATGTGCATGCATGGGACGGGTAGAGGGGCACAAGACGACTGTGACACCTGTAGATAGGCCTGTGTACATCTTGGTTTTCCACTTTAGGGAAGTGATACTCCCTACTGTGGGGCCAACACAGGATATCTACAGAGTAGGGAACCGATCGATTAGGGTAGTGGTTAGGGTATACTTGGACGTATGCCCTAAGTCTACCTACTTATAGTGGAAGGGATCATCTCATTTTAAATTATACTAGTAATAGTGCAGAGTAGTCATTAGTGAAGCATGTATATACCTTACCTTATCTGCCTTGTCACACCTGCCAATTGTATAGTGATCTCTCTTATCCACTTTATGCCTGTCATGATTACCTTTATTTATTTACTGGCTAAAAGTTACTAGACTCGCCAGACTTTATGTCCGGCCCCTTTTGTTTTTCCTTCTCTCTTCCGTTCCCTCCCCCCCCCCCTCCCCCGGTTCTCAGGGAGGAAACACCCAGGTTTAGCTAGGATTTGGATATCATCTTGCTAGGAGCTACTGTTGAAGTATGACTCGAGTCTTTGTCTCTACTATAGCTTACTCTTTTGTTGGGGAATAATGTTTTCTTTTAATTCCTATGTACTCTGATTTTGCAAGACAGAAATATTTGGTTGTAATGTTTTTATGACTTATGGTATTATAAACCATGAGATTATGATTTATGTCTGAAATAAAATTTATGAAATTTCCGCTATTATCTTTATTTATATATGTCTTGTAATTATTCTACGTCTATTTACAATGCTCCACAGAACTTAATGCATTCCCTTAGTGAGTGACATTAACGGACATGGGGTGTTTCAATGTTGTTTTGAGAAAGTTAACGAGGTGATGAGTATTTTCTGAATTTTCAGAAGCCATTAATGGTGTTAACAAGGTGAAGAGTAAGAAATGTATAGTTGTAATGTAAATCATCTATGAAGAAAGGTGAGGTATTTATAGAAAAACTCAAGAAAAAAAATATTGGTTGTAAAATTATTGAAAATATCCCCCTCCTTCTCCCCACATTTCAGCCGAACTTCCCCTT
Organism: Allium sativum; assembly: GCA_030737875.1. Taxonomy (NCBI): domain Eukaryota; kingdom Viridiplantae; phylum Streptophyta; class Magnoliopsida; order Asparagales; family Amaryllidaceae; genus Allium; species Allium sativum. The sequence goes on from CM060911.1 coordinate 199,756,046, forward strand.
CTTAGTCCATTCTTGTTCTTGCGTGTAAGAGGATGTGATGTGTGCATGTATGTGTTAGAGCAAGGTGTGTGTAAGAGTAAGGTATTAATTTATTAAAGTTAAACCCTTTTTGTTTTGTTATGTGTACTTTTCCTAAATCCTCTTACTTTATTTAATACTTCAGTAGCCTTGTATGTTTATGTTATCATATGCATATACACAGTATATGCATGCGTATATTTTCAATTTTCACTTGAACTACTTATCTGAGAAAACAAAATTCAAGATAACTTTATCATCATATTTAAATAATTAAAACATTATTAATTAGTCATTAAGCCATATTAACTAATATTAATTAATGATTTACAAAATTCGGGATTTTACCGATAAAGGGACACTGACTTTTCTTATATTTTCAGGTTCAATATATTCCTTTATATAACCTACTCATCACTGATATTTTGTCACCATATAAAATATTTAAAATGATTTATCATTTAAAACCTTATTTGAATAATTTTAATAATTTTTAAATCGCTAAATTCTTCATTTAAATCCATAAATCAGTTATTAATATAATATCCTTATTGTTGATGTCATCGGTACATTTCACTTTTAAAAATAAAATATAACATTTTATTTTATATTCTTCTTTAATTATGAAATTAATTGTATATATCCAGAATCATTCGTGATCCTTATGGTTAGAAATCAGTTTTATTGATAAAACAATTTTAGTCATTTTATCGGCATTTTCCCTAAAGAATTATTCTCCAGAATAATCTTCCAAAATAAATTCATTATCATATATTCTTGCTCTAAGCTTGGCTATCATTTAGAAATAATCCATATTTGAATCTTTAGAATAATTCAAACGCCTTTAATTAACGTGATCAAATTCTAGGTCATTATATTCTCCCTCCTAAAAGGATTTCGCCCACGAAATCACACCAAAACAAACCTAAAGAATTCTCCCTAAAATTTTACCTTTCTTACTTTTGTGAGGTCTACGTAGATCCTTCGTACATGATGTTCGATTTGACCTTCGATCGAAATTTATAACTTCTTCCGAAATAGCATCGATCCTCCGATCCTTTGGAGTGGACTTTGATCAGGCTCTTTTAATCAGAAAACTTTGCTTTTCTTTGCATGGTTCTCAACCATGATAGGAAACTTAAGTATTCGATCATAAATCACAATCTATATTTTCCATCAAATATCAAATGATAAATTCTCTTCTAGACCGATGTAAACACCTCAAGTTCCATACTTGAATCCCAATGAAGATGCAAATAAAATGATCTACTTATGTGTTTATACTATCGATATCCTTCTCGCATTCGACTATTGTGTTGTTTCTTCAAACTTGCATACATTTTATAATTCATGTTCATACTCGTATAATACTCCATTATATTCTACGAGTATATATAAACATTAAATTCAATTTCCTAACAAGTGTGTTCAACAATTTTTCTTCTTAACTTATTATCTTCTTAAATCAAGTGTCATGTAAACTCAATTTCATATCTTCACTAATGTTTCAATATTAAGTTCTAAATCAATTTTTAGGTTTTCAAATGTCCAAGATCATTGAGAACCTTCATTATTTCAATTGTTAGAATTTACCAAGTTACTTGTTATTATCTTATTTACTTAGGCAAAGAAGAATACTTAGATCACAAAAAGTCTGATACCAAATGAGACCCCTTGAAACATTCTTAGGCTTTCAATCATTGGACAATGGTTAGAGTTGTCATGGATTTTATTGATATCAAATGAAATATTACGGTCTAGTGTAATTTACTCATTCAAAAATAAGTCTCCTTGTTAAGCTTATCCTAACTTTGGCAATACCATATCTTTGTTCTAGGAGAGATTCGTATGGAGTACATAAAAACAAAGATTTTTCATTAACATAAAGTTTTTACAATTCACTAGCGATACAACATGCATAATTAGTTACTACCGATACAATGATTCATGATTAGTTACTACTGATGCAATGCTTGAAGAAGAATTGAATCCTATTCTTCGAAATCTGAGGAGGTCCCTCCATGCCATAAATCTATCTCATAGGATATATCCAAATCTTCTTTATCTTCTTCCTCTTCATTGTCAGGCTCATTCCTGTCCCAACTTCCAGGGTGAGTTTTCCATGTTCGGGTGCCATAGGGCTAGAGCTTTGATAATCATGTGTCCATCCTCATTACCCTCTTCTATCTCCTCAAGTCCTAGGGATATGACTGAATTTTTGGAAGCTTTTTCTTCAGCCTGTTCTTTCTCATCAATTTCCATTTCGTATTTCCATCCTATATAGTCTTTTCCTATCAGCCATACAATGTTACTCACTTGGCTACTTCTCACGTAGCCCCCAGAGATATCATTCATCCACTAATCATAGTACGCGGAGTTTTGGCTACTTCTCAATTATCGGTGTTGGCTTCTCATTGTTGGATAAGATGTTGAATATAGGAGCCTTGTGAGGAATGACCAACTCAGTCGGAGACATTTTTCCCAATTAAAGTGGGAGAAGTGTGACGCCCCACGTCCGTTAATGTCACTCTTTAACAGAATGCATTAAGTTCTGTGAAGCGTTATAGGTAAACAGAAGAAAATCTCACAAGATAGACATATAAAATAGCAGCAGAAATTTAAAACTTTATTTTTCAAACAGAAAACATCGTGGTCTCAAAATCTAGTTACAACATCAGACTGAAATACTGGAATAAAATACATTAAATAAAAACGTCTGTCTTGCGCTAAAAACCACCAGAGTGTAGAACTAAAAAGCTATATTCCCCATAAGTAGCCATAAACAAGTAGACAAATAGTCAAAGTGGTACAGCGAAGCAAATCCAAATCCAAGTGGAAACGGAAGAGAGTCCTAGTCAAACCTGAGCGTTCAAACCCTGAGAACCTGGGGGGAAAGGAAGAGAGAGAAGACGAAACAAAATGGGTCAGACATAAAGTCTGGTGAGTCCAGTTACTTTTAACATATAAATAAGTAAAAGTATCATGACAGGCATATAAACTAGATGAGAAATAACGGTATCATATAACAAGTTTGAACATGATGGACATGATAAATAAAATAAACAGAATAGACCATGCTTCCCAAATACTTTTATCTGCACCAATACTAGTATATCAGATATATGACAAGATTAGGTGCCCCCCAAAATAGAATGATCCCCAACAGAAACATATGGTAGTCTCAAGTGTATTTCTAGTAACGGGTTTAACCCCTAACAAAAATAAAGGGTAACTAAACAGAAATAATGGGTGTCACCCCAACCAGAAATAACAGGTATCTAAATAGGACTAGATATACCCTAATTAATACCCCCAACGATCGACTCCCTACCACGTAAATACCATGTTTCGGCCCTACAGTAAGGTGTATTACTTTCTAAAGTGGCAACCACCAGAAGGACACAAACTTATTTACAGGTGTTACGGCGGCTTATTTTCCCAAGCAAGCTGGATCCATGCACACATATGACTCCGTTGGAACGCGTCATCAAAACACCTCTCCTCAAATGTACCTCTTATAATTAGCTCAGTAAGCGTGCCCTGACCCCTACCTAGAGCGGAGTCCCCTTTTAATGCCATAATTGGTTAGTGACTAATATGGGTCCCACACAACATATGACACAAGCCACCCCTTAGGCTTGTATCCCCCACCCACTAGGATTTCCACAGGTTAAGTTTAACGGGTTCGTATAACCCCCTACAGATTTAACAGACTTATTTAACCCCATAAGATTCAACATGTTTACTTAACCCCACCCACAGATTAAACAAGCCAGGGATTAACAAGTTTATATGTATATAACCCCCTACATATTAAATAGGTTAAGTATTATGGGTTAACATGTATGCATAACCCCCAACATGTTTCACATGTTACTTATAGTTTCATTAACACGTTCTGCTTAATCTTAAATTAAGCCCACAGATTTATATGCCCCAAACCACATGTCATAACTCACAGTCTAAGGTATGCCTATATTTTAGTCATATTTCACAGTATAAACTATACCCCCAAATCCTAGTCATGATTCATAGTACAAGTTATGCCCCAAAATTACCATTTCCAATTAGTCCCAATTTAACCCAATTTCTTTCGTACGCATATTTCAGCAATATTGACCTAAGCTCGAAGGTAGCCTAGGCTATAAAAATAAAAAGGGAATGAGGGAGGAAGAAGGACAGAAATAGACATATCACGAATGAGCATATAAGAACTGAACAGCAGATTAGGTCTACATGTACTAGCAGGACTAATTAGGTATAAATCAGATTCTTAACAGGTATAAGTTTAGATCCAGACTTATAAACATACCTGGATTACTTGTTAAATGTTTATATCTAAAAATAACATGAACTCACAGAGACTGGATCTAAAGAACAGAAAATAACTAGGTTGAAGATGTAGAAGAAATTCTTGTATGCGTATAAGCTGTTGTTGAAGAAAAATAGGCTAATAGGCTAATTCAATCCAAGCTGGGGCACATCTCGTTGTCTCCATTGTTTTTTATATGTAAAAACTATAGAAATGAGGTCCTATATATAGCCTAAAGCCAACAAACCCTGACAAACATCGCGTCCATATTCAGAAGAGGGAATTTGCCCAGATCTGCATTGGGTCGAGCCACCCCGAGCTGGGTCGACCTACCTCCCTTGGGTCGACCCAGCCAGGTCATGGGTCGACCCCCCCCCAACGGGTCGATTCCCCCCTGACTTCACCCGCTTCGCTGTTTAATTAAGTTTGAAAATTCTGATTTGGTTTGTATATATATAATTCTCTTATACGTATACAAACTTCTAAGCTTAATAACTTTCTCATACGATGTCTATTTTATGCAAACTCGGAGTCTATCTTAAGCAGAATTCTAAGATGAACGCAATGGTACAATCTGTTTTTACTTAATTACCAATATTTAATTAAGTATTCTTTAGTTTATCGTTATAATGTCCTTTAAAATTACGGGGTGTTACATTCTCCTCTACTTAAAGGATTTCATCCCCGAAATCTCTAAGTTAAGAAGAATGTATATCCTAACATCCATCAACCGCCTACTCATCCATCAATCATAGGCTAGGCTACCTTCGAGCTTAGGTCGATATTGTTGAAATATGTGTATGAACGAAATTGGTTTAAATCAGGAATGATTGGAAATGATAATTTTGGGGCATAACTTGTTTTCTAACTAAGGGTAGAAGTTTCGATCAATAGGATATACTCAATGACAGAAGCAAGTATGAATAAAAGCTTGGAAAAAGAAGTTAAGAACATACCATTAAAAAGAAAAGGGTACGAAGCGCGAATCTTGTCTTCAGTCTCTCAAGTTTCATCTTCTCTGTTATCTCCTCATTGAACTTTCATCAATTTGACTTTTCGGTTGCGAAGCTTCTTAACCTCTAATCCAAGTATACGGGTAGGAACTCGTCTAACTATCGTCTCCCGTTCTACCTCTACTTCCTCAAGCTTGCTCGGCTTAATAACCTCTGATGTATCGTGCAAACACTTCCGTAAATGAGAAACGTGGAAAACATCATGAACACCCGCTAATCTCTCTAGTAGTTTCACCCTAGAGGCCAATTGACCAATCCTTTCCGCTATGGGAAATAGCCCTACAAACCTTGGCGCCAATTTCCTTACAGATCCAAAGCGAACCACATTCCTCAAAGTTGATACTTTGACGAAATCCACGCCTCCCACCTCAAACTTAATATTAGTCCTTCTCTTATCTACGTAGGACTTCTGCCTGTACTATGTTGTCTTCATGTGCCTGCGGATAAGATCAATCTTTACTGAAGTTTCTCTAATCATCTCAAGTCCAAGTAGAAGCCTATCTGTGGACTCCCACTAACAAGTCAGTGATCTACAAGGTCTTCCATACAATGCCTCGAAGGGTGCCATACCTATACTAGCCCGATAAATGTTGTTGTAGGAGAATTCAACCAACGAAAGAATGCTCTTCCCATGTCCCTCTGAAGTCTAGGATACACAGCCTCAAAAGATCCTCAAGAACTCCATTCACCCTCTCAGTCTACCCATCGGTCTGAGGGAGATATGCGGTGCTCAAACACAACTGTGTACCTAATGCCTTTTACAGGCTCTTCTAGAACTCATTAGTGAAGATGGGGTCACGATCACTCACAATACTAGAAGGTACTCCATGTAGTCGGACTATCTCATGAAGATAAACTGATGCCAACCATGTTATCGTTCTTTTACTCTTAAAAGGAATGAAATGGGCGCTCTTAGTGAGTCTGTCTACTATAACCCAAATACTGGTATTGCCTTTCCTCGATCTAGGCAAACCATCATTGAAATCCATAGAGACGCTCTCCCACTTCCACTGTGGGACCTCCAAAGGATGAGGCAAACCGCTAGGCTTCCTCTGCTCAACTTTAACTTGATGGCAAACTAAACATCGAGAGACAAATTCTGCTACATCTTTCTTCATCCCAACCCAAAAGAAAACCCTCTTCATATCTATATACATCTTATCACCGCCTGGATGGATAGTCATCCTAGAATGATGGGTTCCTCAAGGACTGTCTTCAACAAACTCCCAACTCGAGGAACACAAAGCCTTCCATCTCGTCGCAGCCACCCTCTATCATCTGTGGAATATCTACTGAAGTGACTAGAAGTCTCCCCACTAGTGAGCCTACCCAAGGTGTTTGCTATTTGTGGGTCCTCTCACTACGAAGATCCTATCTGATGCATAAGAGTAGGTTGCACCTCTACGGATGCCAACAAACTAAGTGTAAGATTCGTAGATGGCCTAAAATCGAAGGTTAATATGTACTACAAGCTCCGCCTCTCTACTAATTGAGGACTCAAAGTCATCCTCTGCCCATTCAACGCGTTTGCCACTACATTACCCTTGCTATGGGTATGTATAAGCAATCTCAAAATCATAGGACGCTAGGAAGTCCATCCATCTCTGTTGTCTAAAGTTGAGATCCCTTTGCGTGAACAAATACTTGAGAGATTTATGATCCGCGTACAGCTTGAACTCTCTCTAAGAGGATAATGTCGCCAAGTCTTAAGCGCTAATACTATAGCGGCCAACTCCAAATCATGGGTAGGGTAGTTCTTCTCATGGACCCTCAACTGTCTACCATTGTAACATACTACCCTTCCCTCTTGCATCAAGACGACACCAAGTCCTGTACCACAGGAATCCGTTTACACTGTGAGCACTTTATTCCCATCAGGCAAAGTCAAGACTGGAGCTATTGTTAGAGCCCTCTTTAATCGTTGAAAAGCATCCTCACAGTCAGTGCCCTAAGAAAAGGTCAGATTCTTCTTCGTAAGTCTGGTGAGTGGGGCTGATATCTTTGCAAAGTCCTTGATAAACTTCCTATAATAGCCTGCTAAACCGAGAAAACTCCTTACCTCCATTGCATTCTTTGGAACCTTCCAACCTTGAACTGTAACTACTTTCGTGGGATCCACCGTTATCCATCCTTGGAGACCACATGCCCTAAAAATCTTACTTCCTTTCTCCAAAAGTGACATTTAGAGAATTTTGCCTTAAACTAGTGCGCTTGAAGAGTCCTCAAAACCTCCCCTAAGTGTAGGGTATTGTAACGACCCGCAAATCCGAGCTATCTGAGTTGACTAATAACACCACACGTCCAACCCAAATAACACAGAAATACGACTCATTATTAGAAAGAAGTTAGAGGATGAGAAATAGAAAGAAAGAAATATTAGAATAGAAGAAAACGAAGATCACAAACTCACAGCGGAACGAATAAAATATATTATATAACATAAGCTTCGAAATACAAATCTGTTTTGTACATACATACATACCATCATCAGAGTACACATAACATTTGATCCAGCGGAAGTAACTCTAAATAACTAACGTTGAAGCCTCCTGCTTCAAGCTCCTCCAAGTGTATCTGTAAAAGCCTGAAACACTTGACTGCCCGTACAAATTTGGGCACCCAAGAGTTTAGGGAAAACAAAACAAAATAAACTCTGGGTCAGTCATGGGACTGGTGTGAGTAAACTCCAACCACTTGTTTAACTTTAAAAATCCTTTCAAAAGAAAAGATAATAGTAAGACCAGCCCACACATAAACATGGACGGCTTTTACCTTACTATAACCCAAATCACTTTGATATCAAATCCAATGATATTATAATAATGTCTACATCAAGTAAATAACCAAATAGCAGAACGCTTGCATCTCACGCTCCACATATATAGTATATAATCAAAAACCGCATGGCGCTTATTGGAGATTGGATTTCCAACATGACAAGGTATGGGACCACCTTCCGACAGTGTATCTCTAGAGGCGAATACACCTGGGTTCAACAAGAACGTCTTGCAACCCGGCCCACACATGACCGACCACTCATTTCGCTTAAGTGTATCGAATGTATATCACCAACGGTTGGACTCAAACCACCGTTTCCCGAATGGGCAGAATCGATAGATTTAGAAACAAAAGGAACTTCTCTAGATAGGTGATTATACACCCTAATGGGTGCGACCCACATAGCCATGCTGCCTGCCCGATTTTTGTCCTTTCCCGGTTGTTGAGGCCTGAAGCTACGCATACTTACCATTCATTGTTAGCACAATCACTTTGAATGCCACATCGTCAGATCCGTTAATCACTAATTGATTTGCACAAATATTCTGGATATTATGCTAAGGGATAAATCCGTTGCAACCATATATATTCATACAGACCAACCCATTTGATCATTGGAAATACTTTGTCAGACATTCGTCCATATACGTTCGTTCTGGGACTGAACGAAACCGAAGGAACTATTTCTATTTAATAGAAAAGCCCTTGCACTTTACTCCGTCTTCAATATATTTAGCATACTTGGTTCGCAACGCTTATGCCGATACGGAGTGGTTCTTCGGATAATAATCCAACCGGTCTCTCCATATTGACAACGATGGTCAAAAACTTCGATAGTCTGTGATTTAACTATCGAATAAAAACAAGTGTTCATCCAAACATATCAAACAAATCACTGGGCTCTTTAATTAATATTTCATTAATTAAATCACTTCTCCATTTTCTCTATCAATATTTGTTAACCAAATATTCCAATAACCATATTGGCCCTTTACGCTATTTTTGATTTCGTTTCCTTATCGAATTCTATATATATATATCGATATATAGATTTCTATTTGTCAAATTTCTTAAAAATATTCTAACTCCTTAAATTCCCGGAAAAATTCGCCATAACCTCCCCTGTATCGGGAGCATCGGGAAATTTCAAATAGCTTCCCGGTATCTTCCTCAATCAAAAAAGAAAAAGGAACAGCCAAGTGGCTTGCCGATACGGCGCATAAAATCTCATATATGAATTTAAAACGTACCTTTTTGTCGAGCACATAAATTATATACTTTATATACTTCATTCCATACCTGTCCAAAACCTGTTCACCTGTTTTCAATTCAATTCAATACTATCTAATCGTTTGAATTCAGTTTCGCCCATTTATTCTTGAAAACGGCCATTTTGCCTATTTCACTTCTTTGTTTGAACATAACATGTTTAAACAAAATGTTTAACTCGTTCATAACTAAATTGAACTTCGATTTCAATTCTATTTTCCTTTTCTATTTCGAATATAAATTTCAAATCGAATTTTCTTATTTAAAGTTCAATATCCATTCAAAATCTTATTTAACTAATTTCCGTTCAAATTAGTAAATTCTATTCAATAAATCAAAATCTGGTTTCTGTTTCAAAAATCATATTTATTTACACAACTTGAATTCGCATATATTTTACAACTCAACTCTGAAATTTTCTAACTAGAAATTCGGATTTTATTTGCTTAAAAATCCTTTTATAATATTAAATAAACCATTATGGTTTTAAAACGATTCTGGCGCTGCTTTTCTGAAAATTTGATTTTGACATAACTCAAAATCTATACGACGAAATCCAGATTTTTCTCCTTCATTAGAAAACTATTATCAAACCGGTCCTGACGTTTCTTGTTTCGAAGAATTCCGACTTCAATTGAGTTCTGTATATTTGATTGAAGTTCGAATCGCTATTTTACGAACTGCATCGCTACGGCGAGTTCGTTTTATATATATTTATATATATAAACCTTTTAAAACTTCGTTTATATAGATTCAACTCCATTCTGATATATTTTAAATATATATCAAACCATTTTTCCCAATTCAACAAATATCTCTGATATTCTATTTCATTTTTTTATTTGAAATCTATATTCAAATTCCAATTCGATTCAAATTCTATGTCCAAATTCTATTTCAACTATTTGAATCCAAATTCCATTTTTAATCCATTTGAACTTCAACTATTTAAACTCATTTTTACTTTGAACTTCAAATATCACATTTACTTCCTTTGAATTTAAATACCATGTTTCAAATTCCTCTTATTCAAATTCTTTCTATTTAAACTCCATTTGAGTTTTGTTTGAATTCTTATATTTAACACCATTTGAATTCTATTTAAATTCTTATATTTAATTCCTCTTCGGTAAAACCCATTATTTAAATCTCATTTGAATTTCCCTTATTTCAAATCCAGTTGAACTCCTTTGAATTCAAATTCCCTTTCACAACTATTTGTATTTCTTATTTTGAAATCCTATTTCAATCCTACTTTGAAATCCTATTTTCAAAGTTTATTTCAAATTCTATTTTGAAATTCAATATTCAAATCTCTATTTGAATTTCTATATTCAAATCCATGTTCAAATTCAATACTTGAATTTCCATTCAAATCTCTATTCAAATTCCATATTTGAATTTCATTTCAAATCTCTAGTCAAATTTCATATTTCAATTCTTCTTTTGAAATTCTATATTTCAAATCTTATTCGATTTTTTTCTTTGAAATTCTATATTTCAAAGTCTGTTCAATTCTTCTTTGAAATTATATATTTCAAATCTATTTGAATTTCTTTATTCGAATTCCTTTGAATTCAAATTTTATTTTAATCTCCCGAATTCAAATTCTATTTTTCCATTCTAATTTCGTCTATTCAAATTCTATTTGAATTTCTAATATTCAATCTCCTTTTAAAATTCAAATATTTAAACTCCTTTGAATTCTACTATTCAAATGTTATAATCAAATTTCATTTGAGTTATATATTTAAAAATTTCATTTCAAATCCTATTTTGAAATTCCTTTTCAAATTTCCAATTTCACACTGGCATTTCTATTTCTGAATTTTCAATGAAAATCCTTTTCACTTCATTTATAACTTCGTTATAAAAGGACTATTTATAAACTTTGTTTATAAAGAAACTACTTGTTTTATTTTTCAAAAACAAGTTTATGTTTTTTTATTCCCATTTAAAATTCAAATTCTATTTAAAAATAGAATTTTCCTTTTTTAAATCTCCAATATTCTTTTTACGATATTTTAAATATCATTGCTTAAGCCCAGTGATAAAACACACAAAGCAACCAATTATTTATTTTTCTAACACATCATATATAACAATATATAAGCAAACAAATAAACAAACAGATAATATATATTTTTGAGGAATCCAGTTGGATTCCTCCAACCTGTTTCCCTGCATCCACAGATGTTAGCACATAAATAATACCCATTCTGCTTCGTGGCAGAATATCGCGGTATAGAAGGTCATCCACTAATCATAGCGTGGGGCGTATAGGGTAATCATCCGCTATGAAACTGCGGGCATCCGCTAATGAGACTGCGGGAATCCAACCAATCAATCAACCCAATATATATATATATATATAGCCTAAATAACTAATATATATAAAGCCAGCAGAAAATTCCAAACAAGCAGCAACAATTATTTTTAACGAAATAAAAATAATTATAAATAAAAGGTGAGTGAGATTTACTCACCGTGTATATTTCCCTTTTTGATTATCTCGTTTAATTCCATATTGTCGTGTCGGTGAAACTACTCGAATTGTCTCAACTGAATCCAGTTCGCACCTATGATTTATATATTTTAATTGTTGATTAAACAATATTAATTTAAATTAATTACTGAATAAATAACGAATTATTTAATGTATATTAAATTTAGTAAAATAGGTATACCTTATTGCTCCAACCATCCGACAAATCCCAAAACAAACCTTGGACTGCTCAAAAAAATGCAAACAGTCCAAATACACTTCAACCATCCATTCTGGCATTTTATCAAACACCACACGGACATCCCCTTTACAACACAAACCACCATCTCCATGTTGAACTCCGATCACCACCTTAAACCATTCAGCTCACATCTGTTTATCCCTTCAAACCAAAGATCGAGCTCCACTATATCTTGAACCCCTACTGTCGATCCCAGCCCTCATCAGAAAACGCAAAACTCAGTTCTGTCCTCACTTAGAACCCAATCGCACTCCATCCCCACGGAACAACATCGCACCCATCGAACTCCTTCTGATACCACACTCCACCAGAACCGCGTCGCAAATCAAGCATCAATCGGACATCGATAGTCTCCCTCTTCTTGCAGCAAACCCTAACTCGCGAGCTTCTGATTTGATTCGAGCCTCTGAAGTGATCGAAGGTATCGCGGTTTTACCAGTGGCGAGCTTCGAGGAACACTCGCGATTTCGAAATTCGCGATTTCTGATTATACATTTTTTTTTTTTTCGTAATAATGAATTTGACTGGAGGAAAAAGAATCGAAGTATATAAAAACATGAGAGGGTTTTCGGATTTCAGAATGAAAGCAACGGGAACAATGTATTTATACAGAAGTGGAAGAGAGACAGAAGTACGAGGCCATTAAGATTATGTCTGCTTGGTAGTGAAGCTTGGAGACAAAGCTGTTGGCTCGAGGAGTTAGGCTGCGATGATGACAACTTTTAGGGTGGCGCTTAGTTTTTAGGTCGGCTATCCTTTTATATTTATTTTAAATAAATAAAATATCTTGCGGTCTTTAAATTTGAAACCATGAACAACTATTTCAGCAAAACCACTGATGTTCCCAACATTATTTTCTATTTTGAATTCAACGAAACTGATTATACAATTTAATTCGAACGTAATATAAAATAACCCTTTTAAATCAATATAATATAATTTAAATTTTAAACAAATGAATTCTTCGATAATAAATTATTATTTGTTATCGTTTACATTCAAATAAAACTTCGAGTAAATCAATTTGATTCCATTTCAAATTTAATTACTTAAGATCCTCGTATTACGATAGTTATACTGATAATTCAATATAAAAAAATTGATTATATTATCAGCTCAATATTTAAAATAATATTAAATATCCAAAATAAATCGACCAGAAAATCTGGGTCGTTACATTCTTCCCCCCTTAAAATAATTTCGTCCTCGAAATTGCTAAGTTAGGAAAAATGGTACAAATCTATTACCTTTCAACAATCCACTTATGTTGAAACCCAACTCCTCATATTTCAATAGATTTAATTCTACCAAAACTTTTGGTCTTCAATTCGAATGATCTACGATCCATCCATTTATATTCAATCTATATTCCATTCAACCTATTCAAATTGATTCTAGTTAATTGATTCACTTCAATCCATTTAACTAGCTTAAGTTAAATTCCAATTCCAGAATCCAAATCCCAGGATTTTCATTTCAAATCCTTTTGAAATCACTTAAATATATACATATATTTATTTTCATCTCAATTCAAAACATTTGAATTTTCAATCTACTTGTTTTCTTTCAAACAAATTTCTATCAAAAACTTTTCTAAGGTAGCAATTCATCACTTAGAAACTCGAAAATGAACACTGATGATGTTGCAATCATCATCAGAATTATTCCCCAGCCACTGAAGTGAGTTCAGTGCTTTATCATTTTAAAAATCAATTCAAAATGATTTTCATTCAAAACCTTTTCAAAATAAAACTATATTATTATAATTACTTTGAAAATTATTTTTCAACTTCCCAGGATTTTGAATTCTTAACTCTGGTTTGAATTTAATTCTAATTCATCTCATTTGTATATTTAATTCCTATACAATTTCTATTTGGTTATAAATAACCATTCTAATTTTATAATCTCATTTGATTATAAAGTCAACATCCAACACATCCATATAATAATAATTCTAGAAAATTATTCTTTCTATATCAAAAATAGAAATTTTGGGTAAAATTATTTCATCTACCCACTTGAAAACAATATTGTGTCGTATTTTCTGTTCAAGTGTTTAGAAACTCCTATCGACGTTGTGGCGTCCCACGATTCGACCAGAATTCATAAACCACTCAACAGACTAGCCAACACAATATAAAACAATTTTTATATCAAATTACAAATACGCTCTCTCGTATATATATGCTCATCTCATTCTAAGGTACTACTGACCCTATTTCTAATGAGCACATGCCACACAAGCCTAGGTGTTCGCTCAACCTAAGCTCTGATACCACCTGTAACGACCCGCAAATCCGAGCTATCTGAGTTGACTAATAACACCACACGTCCAACCCAAATAACACAGAAATACGACTCATTATTAGAAAGAAGTTAGAGGATGAGAAATAGAAAGAAAGAAATATTAGAATAGAAGAAAACGAAGATCACAAACTCACAGCGGAATGAATAAAATATATTATATAACATAAGCTTCGAAATACAAATCTGTTTTGTACATACATACATACCATCATCAGAGTACACATAACATTTGATCCAGCGGAAGTAACTCTAAATAACTAACGTTGAAGCCTCCTGCTTCAAGCTCCTCCAAGTGTATCTGTAAAAGCCTGAAACACTTGACTGCCCGTACAAATTTGGGCACCCAAGAGTTTAGGGAAAACAAAACAAAATAAACTCTGGGTCAGTCATGGGACTGGTGTGAGTAAACTCCAACCACTTGTTTAACTTTAAAAATCCTTTCAAAAGAAAAGATAATAGTAAGACCAGCCCACACATAAACATGGACGGCTTTTACCTTACTATAACCCAAATCACTTTGATATCAAATCCAATGATATTATAATAATGTCTACATCAAGTAAATAACCAAATAGCAGAACGCTTGCATCTCACGCTCCACATATATAGTATATAATCAAAAACCGCATGGCGCTTATTGGAGATTGGATTTCCAACATGACAAGGTATGGGACCACCTTCCGACAGTGTATCTCTAGAGGCGAATACACCTGGGTTCAACAAGAACGTCTTGCAACCCGGCCCACACATGACCGACCACTCATTTCGCTTAAGTGTATCGAATGTATATCACCAACGGTTGGACTCAAACCACCGTTTCCCGAATGGGCAGAATCGATAGATTTAGAAACAAAAGGAACTTCTCTAGATAGGTGATTATACACCCTAATGGGTGCGACCCACATAGCCATGCTGCCTGCCCGATTTTTGTCCTTTCCCGGTTGTTGAGGCCTGAAGCTACGCATACTTACCATTCATTGTTAGCACAATCACTTTGAATGCCACATCGTCAGATCCGTTAATCACTAATTGATTTGCACAAATATTCTGGATATTATGCTAAGGGATAAATCCGTTGCAACCATATATATTCATACAGACCAACCCATTTGATCATTGGAAATACTTTGTCAGACATTCGTCCATATACGTTCGTTCTGGGACTGAACGAAACCGAAGGAACTATTTCTATTTAATAGAAAAGCCCTTGCACTTTACTCCGTCTTCAATATATTTAGCATACTTGGTTCGCAACGCTTATGCCGATACGGAGTGGTTCTTCGGATAATAATCCAACCGGTCTCTCCATATTGACAACGATGGTCAAAAACTTCGATAGTCTGTGATTTAACTATCGAATAAAAACAAGTGTTCATCCAAACATATCAAACAAATCACTGGGCTCTTTAATTAATATTTCATTAATTAAATCACTTCTCCATTTTCTCTATCAATATTTGTTAACCAAATATTCCAATAACCATATTGGCCCTTTACGCTATTTTTGATTTCGTTTCCTTATCGAATTCTATATATATATATCGATATATAGATTTCTATTTGTCAAATTTCTTAAAAATATTCTAACTCCTTAAATTCCCGGAAAAATTCGCCATAACCTCCCCTGTATCGGGAGCATCGGGAAATTTCAAATAGCTTCCCGGTATCTTCCTCAATCAAAAAAGAAAAAGGAACAGCCAAGTGGCTTGCCGATACGGCGCATAAAATCTCATATATGAATTTAAAACGTACCTTTTTGTCGAGCACATAAATTATATACTTTATATACTTCATTCCATACCTGTCCAAAACCTGTTCACCTGTTTTCAATTCAATTCAATACTATCTAATCGTTTGAATTCAGTTTCGCCCATTTATTCTTGAAAACGGCCATTTTGCCTATTTCACTTCTTTGTTTGAACATAACATGTTTAAACAAAATGTTTAACTCGTTCATAACTAAATTGAACTTCGATTTCAATTCTATTTTCCTTTTCTATTTCGAATATAAATTTCAAATCGAATTTTCTTATTTAAAGTTCAATATCCATTCAAAATCTTATTTAACTAATTTCCGTTCAAATTAGTAAATTCTATTCAATAAATCAAAATCTGGTTTCTGTTTCAAAAATCATATTTATTTACACAACTTGAATTCGCATATATTTTACAACTCAACTCTGAAATTTTCTAACTAGAAATTCGGATTTTATTTGCTTAAAAATCCTTTTATAATATTAAATAAACCATTATGGTTTTAAAACGATTCTGGCGCTGCTTTTCTGAAAATTTGATTTTGACATAACTCAAAATCTATACGACGAAATCCAGATTTTTCTCCTTCATTAGAAAACTATTATCAAACCGGTCCTGACGTTTCTTGTTTCGAAGAATTCCGACTTCAATTGAGTTCTGTATATTTGATTGAAGTTCGAATCGCTATTTTACGAACTGCATCGCTACGGCGAGTTCGTTTTATATATATTTATATATATAAACCTTTTAAAACTTCGTTTATATAGATTCAACTCCATTCTGATATATTTTAAATATATATCAAACCATTTTTCCCAATTCAACAAATATCTCTGATATTCTATTTCATTTTTTTATTTGAAATCTATATTCAAATTCCAATTCGATTCAAATTCTATGTCCAAATTCTATTTCAACTATTTGAATCCAAATTCCATTTTTAATCCATTTGAACTTCAACTATTTAAACTCATTTTTACTTTGAACTTCAAATATCACATTTACTTCCTTTGAATTTAAATACCATGTTTCAAATTCCTCTTATTCAAATTCTTTCTATTTAAACTCCATTTGAGTTTTGTTTGAATTCTTATATTTAACACCATTTGAATTCTATTTAAATTCTTATATTTAATTCCTCTTCGGTAAAACCCATTATTTAAATCTCATTTGAATTTCCCTTATTTCAAATCCAGTTGAACTCCTTTGAATTCAAATTCCCTTTCACAACTATTTGTATTTCTTATTTTGAAATCCTATTTCAATCCTACTTTGAAATCCTATTTTCAAAGTTTATTTCAAATTCTATTTTGAAATTCAATATTCAAATCTCTATTTGAATTTCTATATTCAAATCCATGTTCAAATTCAATACTTGAATTTCCATTCAAATCTCTATTCAAATTCCATATTTGAATTTCATTTCAAATCTCTAGTCAAATTTCATATTTCAATTCTTCTTTTGAAATTCTATATTTCAAATCTTATTCGATTTTTTTCTTTGAAATTCTATATTTCAAAGTCTGTTCAATTCTTCTTTGAAATTATATATTTCAAATCTATTTGAATTTCTTTATTCGAATTCCTTTGAATTCAAATTTTATTTTAATCTCCCGAATTCAAATTCTATTTTTCCATTCTAATTTCGTCTATTCAAATTCTATTTGAATTTCTAATATTCAATCTCCTTTTAAAATTCAAATATTTAAACTCCTTTGAATTCTACTATTCAAATGTTATAATCAAATTTCATTTGAGTTATATATTTAAAAATTTCATTTCAAATCCTATTTTGAAATTCCTTTTCAAATTTCCAATTTCACACTGGCATTTCTATTTCTGAATTTTCAATGAAAATCCTTTTCACTTCATTTATAACTTCGTTATAAAAGGACTATTTATAAACTTTGTTTATAAAGAAACTACTTGTTTTATTTTTCAAAAACAAGTTTATGTTTTTTTATTCCCATTTAAAATTCAAATTCTATTTAAAAATAGAATTTTCCTTTTTTAAATCTCCAATATTCTTTTTACGATATTTTAAATATCATTGCTTAAGCCCAGTGATAAAACACACAAAGCAACCAATTATTTATTTTTCTAACACATCATATATAACAATATATAAGCAAACAAATAAACAAACAGATAATATATATTTTTGAGGAATCCAGTTGGATTCCTCCAACCTGTTTCCCTGCATCCACAGATGTTAGCACATAAATAATACCCATTCTGCTTCGTGGCAGAATATCGCGGTATAGAAGGTCATCCACTAATCATAGCGTGGGGCGTATAGGGTAATCATCCGCTATGAAACTGCGGGCATCCGCTAATGAGACTGCGGGAATCCAACCAATCAATCAACCCAATATATATATATATATAGCCTAAATAACTAATATATATAAAGCCAGCAGAAAATTCCAAACAAGCAGCAACAATTATTTTTAACGAAAATAAAAATAATTATAAATAAAAGGTGAGTGAGATTTACTCACCGTGTATATTTCCCTTTTTGATTATCTCGTTTAATTCCATATTGTCGTGTCGGTGAAACTACTCGAATTGTCTCAACTGAATCCAGTTCGCACCTATGATTTATATATTTTAATTGTTGATTAAACAATATTAATTTAAATTAATTACTGAATAAATAACGAATTATTCAATGTATATTAAATTTAGTAAAATAGGTATACCTTATTGCTCCAACCATCCGACAAATCCCAAAACAAACCTTGGACTGCTCAAAAAAATGCAAACAGTCCAAATACACTTCAACCATCCATTCTGGCATTTTATCAAACACCACACGGACATCCCCTTTACAACACAAACCACCATCTCCATGTTGAACTCCGATCACCACCTTAAACCATTCAGCTCACATCTGTTTATCCCTTCAAACCAAAGATCGAGCTCCACTATATCTTGAACCCCTACTGTCGATCCCAGCCCTCATCAGAAAACGCAAAACTCAGTTCTGTCCTCACTTAGAACCCAATCTCACTCCATCCCCACGGAACAACATCGCACCCATCGAACTCCTTCTGATACCACACTCCACCAGAACCGCGTCGCAAATCAAGCATCAATCGGACATCGATAGTCTCCCTCTTCTTGCAGCAAACCCTAACTCGCGAGCTTCTGATTTGATTCGAGCCTCTGAAGTGATCGAAGGTATCGCGGTTTTACCAGTGGCGAGCTTCGAGGAACACTCGCGATTTCGAAATTCGCGATTTCTGATTATACATTTTTTTTTTCTTCGTAATAATGAATTTGACTGGAGGAAAAAGAATCGAAGTATATAAAAACATGAGAGGGTTTTCGGATTTCAGAATGAAAGCAACGGGAACAATGTATTTATACAGAAGTGGAAGAGAGACAGAAGTACGAGGCCATTAAGATTATGTCTGCTTGGTAGTGAAGCTTGGAGACAAAGCTGTTGGCTCGAGGAGTTAGGCTGCGATGATGACAACTTTTAGGGTGGCGCTTAGTTTTTAGGTCGGCTATCCTTTTATATTTATTTTAAATAAATAAAATATCTTGCGGTCTTTAAATTTGAAACCATGAACAACTATTTCAGCAAAACCACTGATGTTCCCAACATTATTTTCTATTTTGAATTCAACGAAACTGATTATACAATTTAATTCGAACGTAATATAAAATAACCCTTTTAAATCAATATAATATAATTTAAATTTTAAACAAATGAATTCTTCGATAATAAATTATTATTTGTTATCGTTTACATTCAAATAAAACTTCGAGTAAATCAATTTGATTCCATTTCAAATTTAATTACTTAAGATCCTCGTATTACGATAGTTATACTGATAATTCAATATAAAAAAATTGATTATATTATCAGCTCAATATTTAAAATAATATTAAATATCCAAAATAAATCGACCAGAAAATCTGGGTCGTTACAGGTATGCTCTTACTCGCTCTTCGAGAATATCAGAATGTCATCCACAAAGACCACAATGAACTTATTCAGAAACTCCCGGAACACCCTACTCATCAGATCCACAAAATGCGCGGGTGCATTCGTTAACCCAAAAGGCATGACTAGCCACTCAAAGAAACCATCTTGAGTTCTGAAATGGTCTTGTCTATACTGTCCTCGGCCACTCTCAATTGATGAAAACTTGTGGCCAAGTCTATCTGGGAGAAAACAAATGCATCAACAAGCTGGTCAAACAGATCATCAATCCTCGGAAGTGGGTGCCTATTCTTCTTAGTGAGCTTAGTCAACCTATTGAAATCCACACATAAGCGAAGCGAGCCATCCGCCTTAGTTGCAAAGACAACTGGAGCACCCCATTCTGATATGCTTCGCCTAATAAACCCATTCTTATGTAGCTCCCCTACTTGCTTGCTAAGCTTCATCCTTTCCGTAGGAGCCATGTGGCACACCAACAATGCGATTGTCTTTGCATTATCCACAAGGTATATCTGGAAATCAATCTCATGCCTCGGAGGTAAGTCCCTAATCTCCTCAAAAACATCTGGATACTCACAAACAAGGGTATAGATCGCAAATCATCAACAGAAGCATCAAGTGATTCTAGGAAACTACGCATAACTGACCCCTCTGGGTCATAGGAAATCTCGGGAGTTCTTCCTCGACAAGTCAAAAGTCTAATGACCCTCCTCTCACAGTTTAGAATGGCACCACCATAGCTAGCCAATCCATCCCTAGAATCAAACCATATCCCATAAAACCAAGCACATATACATCGCACTCAAACTCGACGCCCAAAACAGATATCTTCAAACCCCCGACAAATCATAGACAGATGAGTCGTGCCCCCGATGGGGTTTGAGACAATAACAGGATCAGAAATAAGACTAATACTAAGGTGCAGAGACTCAACCACAGAATCAGATATAAAAGACTGAGAAGCGTTGTAATTGAAAAGAGTCCTAACAGGATGATCGGAAAGATAAATCAAACCTTCAACATAAACTTTCCTACCTCTGTCTGGTACACTGGCCTCGAGAGCATGTTCCTGCCCTTCAGAAGATCCTGCCCTTTGGCACTGTCCTTATTTCTTCGAGCACTCCCTAGAATAGTATCCGACCTCACCACAGTGGAAGCAGGCATTCTTCCTTTTTCTGCAAACTTTGAGTAAATGACCCAAGCTCCCACAACCATGACATTTCTTCTTGCCTTGAGCTTTGTCGTTCTTTCCGCCCTTCCTTTGTTGTTCTTTCTTAGGCCACACTTTCTTGTTTTGTGTCTCATCATTCTTAGCCTCCTTTTTCTCCACTTTTCCATCTTCATGCATCGATGCCATATCAACCAGTCTCTCAAAAGTAGCCCCCATCAGAATGTGAGATAACGCCAATGCTTGAAGGGGCTGATTCAATCCTCTTGCAACCTTAAAGCTTTCTTATGTGGAGAATTCACCAGCTCCAGACTAAACCTTGCCAATTGATTGAACTTGTTAACATACTCATTGACATACATGCTTCCTTGCTTAAGTGCGAAAAACCTCTCCATCTGCATACTCTCTTCTGCCTGAGAAAGAAACTTCGTCTCGAACCTCTGTCGAAAATCATCCCAAATTTCCACTGGACGCCCTACTTGCGTCACCAGAATAGCTTCATCCTTAAGATCCCATGCAGCCAACTGTATCTTACTACAGTCATCAACCTCGAAAAGCCCAAATAAGTTCTTCGTCTCTTTTAGCCAATTCTGTGCGTCCACAAAGTTCTCAGTCCCTTGGAATAACTTTCCTCACATAGCATAGAAATCCATGCATATCTTAGAGAAATTATCCGCTTACAGAGGAGGAGGAATAGTGGCTGCATCTGGGGGAGAGGCGTTTGCTTGGCCTCCGACAGGTGTCGTAACCTCAAGATATCTACGGAACCAAGCCGGTATCTGAATGCCCTTGGGAATATTTGGTTCCCCAGACATACTGAAAAAGAAAGGTGTAACAACCCGAAAATCTGGGCCAGTTTAAAATTTTATTTTGGCAATTTAGCGAAGTTTGAACATTTAAATTGAATTATTTTAAATAATATCGACGAGAAATTTATTTTGAATATAATTAGAACGTATATATTATATACGTCGTCGTTAGAATATAAATATTTATTTTAAATTATAATAGGAATTTAAAATGGCGCGGTAGTTCGATAATTCGATTTCAAACTTCAATTGAATGTACCGGGTGCAAAACAAACCGGATTTTGGTGAAACCAAAAATAATAGGATCTATTCGATGATATCTTTCCAACGAATCCGAAAAATCAAAATTTCATAGCGGGAATCAAAAGATATGTCCAGTTGAAATTTCTGAATAGTCGCTATGGAATTCAGGCCCTTAAAAATGGAAGTTTTGCAAACGACCTCGGATTTCGACGAAACCACTTTTGTTGGATCCGCAGTGTCAAATTATTGCTAGATTCCAAATTTCATAATTTTTCGAATCAATATGTGAGCGTGGCGAAGGAAAACGTGTTTGACCATTTCAGTTGAATTTAATCGACTGGAAAATGGCCATTTTTCCAACGGTCTTAGAATTCGACAAAACTAGTTTTGTTAGGACCGTATACTCAATACGAAGCTAGAAAATATTTTTCTACAATTTATAGAGTTCGTATGTGACCCCGGTAAATAGAAATGCTCGTTTAAATTCAATATATAGAGTTATATGTTGATTTTGACGAAAACTGAACGAAACAGTCGAATCAGCGAATGATACATATCCCATTGTGTTCAGAATGGGGGTAAAACGCTATGGACGACAGGCGGTGGGCCTCGTTTAGAGGTCGAAATAAAAAGTCAACTTTTTGAATTTAAAATTAATTTCCTCTCTCTACCTTCATTCCTTTATCAGCCCCCCCCCCCCGTTCTTTTTTTTTCAAATCGAACAAAAAAAAGGCAGGGCCTTGTCGATCGACGCGCCGCCTCTGGCACGGATCCGCCCCCCCTCCTGTGTTGCCGCCGCCGCTGCTTCACCTTCTTCCTCCTCTGCCTCGACCACAACACCCCCCAACCCTAACCCTAGGTGCCACCGATCAAAGACCCCTCCCCCTTTTTCAGAGCACCGCGACCGACACACCCCCCCTTCCTCCTACCGCCGACCACCGCGAAGCCCCCCCGAACTCGAACCGCCCCCTCCTCCATCCCCTGACCGACGCGAAGAGCCCCCCCCCTCCTCCAGTTTTCGTCTGTAAGTTTTTTTAATTTTATTTTATTTATTTTTCAATTTTCAGTTATCGTTCTATTTGATTTTAAAACTGATATTTATTTGATTTGAAAACTGAAATCTATTTGATTTTAAATTTGATTTTTAAAATAAAAAAAAGAGGAGGTTTTAATTAGCTAAAGATACGATTTTTAATTGTTTAAAAATATAATTTTTATCGTATGTAAAGATAGAAAATATAATTTTCATATTAAATAGATAATAAAAATATAATCTTTCATATTGTAGAAGGATAAAAATATGATTTTTACATAGTGGGAACTATAAAAATATAATCTTTATATGATAGAGAATATAAAAATATCATCTTTGTATATGTAGCAAAATAAAAAATCTGATTTTTATTATATATACGTTGAAATAAAAATGTGATTTTGATTTTTATAATGATATTTTTGAAAAGGCGAAATCTATATTTTTGAAAAGGCGAAATCTTTATATGAAGAATAGCGGGGTAGAAATAGAATTTTTACCTATATAATAGTGAAGTAAAAATTTGATTTTTATATATTGAATAGTGAAGTAAAAATTCGATTTTTATATATTGAATAGCGAAGTAAAAATTCGATTTTTATCTATTGAATAGCGAAGTAAAAATTCGATTTTTATCTATTGAATAGCGAAGTAAAAATTCGATTTATATATATTGAACAGCATAGTAAAAATTCGATTTTTATATATTGAATAACGAAGTAAAAATTCGATTTTTATATATTGAATAGCAAAGTAAAAATTTGATTTTTATCTATTGAATAGCGAAGTAAAAATTCATTTTTTATCTATTGAATAGCGAAGTAAAAATTCGATTTATATATATTGAATAGCATAGTAAAAATTCGATTTTTATATATTGAATAGCGAAGTAAAAATTCGATTTTTACATATGTAGTGGCTACGGGCGACGAGATGACAAAAAGGCGAGAACGATGAAGATTTCTATAGATGAAGAGTCGTGGTATGGGATAGCTTTCGGTGAGAATTTCTCACTCTTCAATTTCTTTTTCTAGTTATATATATACTAGGATGCAGACGGTGTTTAGTAGCACCTGACACCCGTCATCCACAGACCATGGATGACTTGTTTGTTTAATTGTTTGGTTGTGTAGTTGGTTAGATTATTTGGTTTGAATTGAATTGTTTGGTGAAATGGAAATGATTTGATTGATGTGTGAATGGCGCGGGCCTTCACTGGACCGGGGATAAGGCTAGGCCTTGTCCCGTTTCTAGTATCGTGCCGTTATGCCGCCAAAATTTTCTAAAATAAGTTAGAAAAATAAAGAAGACATTTTATTTAATAAGTGAACTGAATAGAATATCTTCATAGGTTGAATAAAATATTTTATCGTTAAAAATATAATTTTTAACGTGAATGTGAATAAATAAATATTCATTTACAAACCGAACGGTTTGTTTATGTACACCTATTTGAAGGACATTGATTGGGACGATAAATTTTACACATCGCCCAACTGCACAAATAAAATCTGTGTTTGATTGTTTGAAACCCCACACGGGTGTTGGGATGAAATTTGAAGTTCACTCATCCTGATTGATTGAATATGTCGATCGATTAATTGACAGGCTGTTATAAGCGTTAGATATCTATATTTGATGCTTATACAGTGTAGTGCACTTTGGTTGATGGTTGATTATTTGTCAATGCTAGTATATACATGTGTTGTATGGAAATCCATATGGTTAACACTATATGGTAATTGATTGGGCCTCATTCCAATTTAGAAGATAAAGAATATTATAAAATAAAGGTTCATGTGTTGACTGTACTCATCCGTTGAGATTAGTCATGTGTTGAACGAAATATTTTAACAATAAAATTTATATCTTTATCACTATAAAGTAAAGGTTCATGTGTTGACTGTACTCATCCGTTGAGATTAGTCATGTGTTGAACGAAATATTTTAACAACAAAATTTATATCTTTATCACTATAAAGTAAAGGTTCATGTGTTGACTGTACTCATCCGTTGAGATTAGTCATGTGTTGAACGAAATATTTTAACAATAAAATTTATATCTTTATCACTATAAAGTAAAGGTTCATGTGTTGACTGTACTCATCCGTTGAGATTAGTCATGTGTTGAACGAAATATTTTAACAATAAAATTTACATCTTTATCATATATAAAATTAGAAATTAACTGGAAAATAGATAAGATGAGTGGTCTCCTGGATATTGATCTGATGTTGGTTTCGGCCTTCGGGGTTAATATTCAGGAAATCGTTCTCTTACTAATTTACGGTCGGAGTCTGATTTAATATCAAACGATAGATACCTTAATTTTCATAAAATATATTAAATAACAAAAATAGTCACACGTGGACAGTACTCATTCGTTGAGATTAGTCATGTGTTGACAAGAATAAATATTCATTTGTTGAATAGAATAACGGAATTATTGAAATATATAAAGCCGTGTTGATTAGAGATGCGCTATCTTGACGCAAACGATATTTATATCGATTACATTCGAAATGAATTTGATTTAACTAGAAAACAAATTGAATTTGAATTGAGTAGAAAACGAATTTGAATTGAGTAGAAAACGAATTTGAATCGAATAGAAAACCAATTTGAATTGAATCGAATTGAATTGAAAACCAATTCAAATTGAATTGAAACCGAATTCGAATTAAATTGAAAACGAATTGAAATGAATTCAAATTGAATTGAAATTTGAATTAAATAGAAATGAATTTTAAAACGAATTTATAAGGAAAATTTTAATTTTGATTTGAATTGAAATGGAAGTTGAAAATGTTTTTGAAACGAATTCAAAACTATTTATATAATTCGTTTTAAAAAGGAAATCGACGAAATATATTATATATATTATATATATAATATAATGGCCTGAATAGAACGCGCCGCGTCGCGGCAGTTCGTGAATTTCGACCATTTATTTCGAACGGACATTACGGGAGATCCGACCGTCAGATTCTCCTAAAACTGGAACCGTTGGGTTCGTATCGAAAAGAGCTTTCTAACGAATATTAGAAATTTGAAATCTAACAGTTGGATTTGGAGATACGTCCAAATCAAATTTGAAAAAGGTCGCTGTAAGTGCAGTTCGATGGCCGTTGATGGAAATCGACTGTACGGGCCTTGATAAAATTATTAAAAATATCAATAATTTGTGTAAAATCATGAGAAATGATTTGGAAAAAATTGGGATGAAAAACTCCATATTTGAAAAGATAAAAATAGATTTTTATCGAAATGAACTAGTTTTGAACTGAAATTAAAACCCATTTATTTTTAAATAAATAAATTGGATTTGAAATGGGTTTAAATAGAATTGATTCAGGGGTTTATCGTGAACTGTGTTTTAAATAACCCTAGTTCTTTAACTCGATAATAAATAGAATGTGATTTGGGTTTGTCGTGAACTGTGTTTTAAATGACATTAATTCTTTAACCCAGTAAAAGGAGTTTTAATGAATCTGCAATGAAATTGAAATGTGAATTGATAATCTAAATTATCAAATTTAGAAATGAGCGAGAATGGAGTATCACCAATTTTGCTCCAGGCGATAGTTAAATCTTTAATTAGATTTGAACGTGAAATGGTAATTAATTTTACCGATAACACTGTGGTGTTAGATATGAAGTATTACCAGTTTTGCTCCATGGGATGAATAGGTTGGGATTGGGAAATAAAATAAATAATTATTTCGGTGTGGTTCGCTAATCTCGACTAGTTTGGAAAACCATAATTTGGTTTGAAATGACATCCAAAGGAAGATTAAAGGATAAATTTTAAAGAATTTACCTTGGATAAAATTAATGGGAACCTTTCCCTATGAATGTGAAATTTAGAAACTAACTGTCTGTTAGCTAAGAAGAATGGTTTTCTGGATATTGATCTGATGTTGGTTTCGGCCTTCGGGGTTAATATTTAGGAAATTGTTCTTTTGTTGATTTACGGTTAGTGACTAATGAATTGGAATGAGGCGTATGTTGTGTTTGTGTAACATTTGTTTTTATTATACGCGGGTTGTTCGGAAAGGCCGGATTTATACCCATTCTGAATAACTGATTCGACGATAAGTCGAAGATGAAGACGGCGGTCGAAGACCGGAAGTCTTCACATCGTTTGGGTGATTACTGATGATCTTGATTGGGTTGTACACCCAAGATGAGTGAATCAGTTGGTGGTCATCCAGACGTACTTGGAGATCGATGGATATGCGAGGAAAGTGCCTCCGGTTTCGTTCAGACCCAGAACGAACTTGTAAATGGATTGTGTGTCTGACATTGGATTTTATTCTGTGTTGATTGATCTCTATTAAATATACATCTGTTTGGCGGCGGAGAATTTATTCTCTTGCTTAACGCCCTTCTCTGAGACGTACGAGCTCAGAGGTTGTATATCGATGGACATCAGTCGCATGGCATGAATTGCCTGTGTGGCATGCTGAGTTGCATGGATCAAGTCTTCTGTTGAAAAGCAAAGTCTTGTGGTTGATGATCAAAGCACGGCCTACGTGGCGTAGCTTTGTGTATTACGTGGATTCGCGAGCCTCACACCTCGGTATGAGTCAAAAACGGGATACGGACCGCTGGGAGAGCACGACGTTTCTTTCTAGCTTTGGTGGTGTCAGTGACTTACCAGCCCTGACATTTATATACTTTTCACCTTTGTGGTTGTTGGAATGAGGCGCCTCGATTATAGGTCTGTAAGGACCGGGAAACGTGTGTTCAGGCATAACCAATCCTCTAACGTAAGTGAGGACCGACCCAGCCGATTCCAGGATTGCCCAGAGTGTGTAGTCCTGAGACATTTGCTAGAGTGTCTCGAAGCGGAGAGGAACTTTCCCCTTGCCTCGACTCATGACGGAAATCCAAATTCCAGTACGAGATATTTCGGCTTTATTTGTAGAGCCTAGTATGGCGACATAGTAGCATGGGATGCTATGCCGTCTATGATTTATATTTATGATTGAAATTGTTTTGACACTATACACTTATTATAGTATCAAATGATTTGTTTTAAACGTATCAAGCATGTTTGGCTATTATAAGGGAAAACCCTATCCTCCGGCTTGCGTTGCATTGTGTGATGGGACCTGGGTCTTATAATAGCTTCATTTTTCGAAAAAGCATTGCGTTGTTTATTCTATGCACTGGTATTCTTGGGAGAAAACCCGTTCCGTGTTATACGGCGTGGTCCCTTGAATTACTCTCTTTTAAAGTCAAGTTTTAAATAACTGTTTTACTTCTCACACCAGTCACATGACTGACCTGGAGTTTATTGTTTTAACCTAAACTCTGGGTGCCCTCATTTTCCGCACGGGCAGCTAGTAGTTTTGGTTTTGCAGATTTATATTCACAGGATCCTGATTTACGGCTGGAACGATGCTCGGAAAGCTCTGTATCCGTGTATTACTTTCAGTTGTGTTTTGTATATTTTTCCGCTGCTATGTAATTTATTGTAATCTCTGATATTTATCGAATGTAATTTATTTAATTATACTCTGTATATTCTTGTATCTGATGGAATTGTTGTAATAACAATGAAATGTTCTTCCGTCTGCGTTCTGATTTGTCCTGTTCTCAAACGAACAGGGGTTTCGAACGGTCTAGATCGGTTTAACGACTGATTCGGATCGAGCAAAATTCTTTGTCGTTACATTTGGTATCAGAGCTTTGGTTTACAGAGCTTGAGAACAAGACACATTAGAACCATACGAAAGAATTCATCAGATATTGGATTAGTAATATCCAATTAGAATGACTCGTTAGAGATAGGATCAGTAGTATCCTAGAACGAGTGTGAAGAGTATATTTTTCAAAAGAAAACAATTTTGTTTTGAAAATTTAAACCATTTTATACGTATTTGAATATTTTATTTGTATTGAATTTGGACAATCCAATATATAAAGATTTTGCATATACGCGTCATGAATGTATATTCGAAGTTTTAATATATTAGATAGATATAGAATTACACTCTAGTCGCTCGGAGATGATGTTGATAATGACCATGGCATCATCAATATTTATGTTCGTGTTTCGAAGGTGTGGTTTCTATATACTTCCATTAGACTGGTGTGAGAACCAAAACTTATATAGATAGATTTATTGTTGTGGTTTGGCATCAAAAACATGATTTTTGTATATGTATCAAAATTATGAATTTGAAACGTTAAATTCACTAATTGATTGATGTTTGTGTTGTTTGTTTATTTGTTTGATAATTTTGAACCATTAAGCCTAATTGAACCAAATATTGAATTGTATTGAAAATTGGTCACATTTGCTTGCATATACATATACTTACATTGAACAGGTCATAGCAAGGAGGCTAGAGCAGAGAATAAAATTTGTTTGCCCGACAAATAGGTACATATTTACTATAATTTACTGTTTTGTTTGGGTGATGATGATTTTATGAGCCTATTGGCTAGCCGCTTGGCTTTTTCTTTTTCTTTTTGAGATCAGAAGGTCTATATGACAATTTCGGGATTTTCCCGTGGCTCCCGGTGCAGGGGAGGTTATGGCGAAATTTTTCGAAAATTTAGGGTGTTAGCCAAATTTTTGAAAATTTGATAATTCTCAGAAACTGAAAAGTTGGAGAATGGAAGCCAGATCGAATGTAGAGCTTATTAATCAAACCACTTTCGACTTTGTTCCTTTTCGGGGACGAAAAGTTTTAAGTGGGGGAGATTGTAACAACCCGAAAATCTGGGCCAGTTTAAAATTTTTATTTTGGCAATTTTAGCGAAGTTTGAACATTTAAATTGAATTATTTTAAATAATATCGACGAGAAATTTATTTTGAATATAATTAGAACGTATATATTATATACGTCGTCGTTAGAATATAAATATTTATTTTAAATTATAATAGGAATTTAAAATGGCGCGGTAGTTCGATAATTCGATTTCAAACTTCAATTGAATGTACCGGGTGCAAAACAAACCGGATTTTGGTGAAACCAAAAATAATAGGATCTATTCGATGATATCTTTCCAACGAATCCGAAAAATCAAAATTTCATAGCGGGAATCAAAAGATATGTCCAGTTGAAATTTCTGAATAGTCGCTATGGAATTCAGGCCCTTAAAAATGGAAGTTTTGCAAACGACCTCGGATTTCGACGAAACCACTTTTGTTGGATCCGCAGTGTCAAATTATTGCTAGATTCCAAATTTCATAATTTTTCGAATCAATATGTGAGCGTGGCGAAGGAAAACGTGTTTGACCATTTAAGTTGAATTTAATCGACTGGAAAATGGCCATTTTTCCAACGGTCTTAGAATTCGACGAAACTAGTTTTGTTAGGACCGTATCGTCAATACGAAGCTAGAAAATATTTTTCTACAATTTATAGAGTTCGTATGTGACCCCGGTAAATAGAAATGCTCGTTTAAATTCAATATATAGAGTTATATGTTGATTTTGACGAAAACTGATCGAAACAGTCGAATCAGCGAACGATACATATCCCATTGTGTTCGGAATGGGGGTAAAACGCTATGGACGACAGGCGGTGGGCCTCGTTTAGAGGTCGAAATAAAAAGTCAACTTTTTGAATTTAAAATTAATTTCCTCTCTCTACCTTCATTCCTTTATCAGCCCCCCCGCCCCCCCCCCCCCCGTTCTTTTTTTTTTCAAATAAAAAAAAAAGGGCAGGGCCCTGTCGATCGACGCACCGCCTCTGGCACGGATCCGCCCCCCCCTCCTGTGCTGCCGCTGTCGCTGCTTCACCTTCTTCCTCCTCTGCCTCGACCGCAGCACCCCCCAACCCCAACCCTAGGCGCCACCGGTCGAAGACCCCCCCCTTTTTCAGAGCACCGCGACCGGCACACCCCCCTTCCTCCTACCGCCGACCACCGCGAAGCCCCCCCGAGCTCGAACCGCCCCCTCCTCCATCCCCTGACCGACGCGAAGAGCCCCCTCTCCAGTTTTCGTCTGTAAGTTTTTTTAATTTAATTTTATTTATTTTTCAATTTTCAGTTATCGTTCTATTTGATTTTAAAACTGATATTTATTTGATTTGAAAACTGAAATCTATTTGATTTTAAATTTGATTTTTAAAATAAAAAAAAAGAGGAGGTTTTTAATTAGCTAAAGATACGATTTTTAATTGTTTAAAAATATAATTTTTATCGTATGTAAAGATAGAAAATAAATTTTCATATTAAATAGATAATAAAAATATAATCTTTCATATTGTAGAAGGATAAAAATATGATTTTTACATAGTGGGAACTACAAAAATATAATCTTTATATGATAGAGAATATAAAAATATCATCTTTGTATATGTAGCGAAATAAAAAATCTGATTTTTATTATATATACGCTGAAATAAAAATGTGATTTTTATAATGATATTTTTGAAAAGGCGAAATCTATATTTTTGAAAAGGCGAAATCTATATTTTTGAAAAGGCGAAATCTTTATATGAAGAATAGCGGGGTAGAAATAGAATTTTTACCTATATAATAGTGAAGTAAAAATTCGATTTTTATATATTAAATAGTGAAGTAAAAATTCGATTTTTATATATTGAATAGCGAAGTAAAAATTCGATTTTTATCTATTGAATAGCGAAGTAAAAATTCGATTTTTATCTATTGAATAGCGAAGTAAAAATTCGATTTATATATATTGAACAGCATAGTAAAAATTCGATTTTTATATATTGAATAGCGAAGTAAAAATTTGATTTTTATATATTGAATAGAAAAGTAAAAATTCGATTTTTATCTATTGAATAGCGAAGTAAAAATTCGATTTATATATATTGAACAGCATAGTAAAAATTCGATTTTTATATATTGAATAGCGAAGTAAAAATTCGATTTTTACATATGTAGTGGCTACGGGCGACGAGATGACAAAAAGGCGAGAACGATGAAGATTTCTATAGATGAAGAGTCGTGGTATGGGTTAGCTTTCGGTGAGAATTTCTCACTCTTCAATTTCTTTTTCTAGTTATATATATATACTAGGATGCAGACGGTGTTTAGTAGCACCCGACACCCGTCATCCACAGACCATGGGTGGCTTGTTTGTTTAATTGTTTGGTTGTGTAGTTGGTTAGATTATTTGGTTTGAATTGAATTGTTTGGTGAAATGGAAATGATTTGATTGATGTGTGAATGGCGTGGGCCTTCACTAGACCGGGGATAAGGCTAGGCCTTGTCCCGTTTCTAGTATCGTGCCGTTATGCCGCCGAAATTTTCTAAAATAAGTTAGAAAAATAAAGAAGACATTTTATTTAATAAGTGAACTGAATAGAATATCTTCATAGGTTGAATAAAATATTTTATCGTTAAAAATATAATTTTTAACGTGAATGTGAATAAATAAATATTCATTTACAAACCGAACGGTTTGTTTATGTACACCTATTTGAAGGACATTGATTGGGACGATAAATTTTACACATCGCCCAACTGCACAAATAAAATCTGTGTTTGATTGTTTGAAACCCCACACGGGTGTTGGGATGAAATTTGAAGTTCACTCATCCTGATTGATTGAATATGTCGATCGATTGATTGACAGGCTGTTATAAGCGTTAGATATCTATATTTGATGCTTATACAGTGTAGTGCACTTTGGTTGATGGTTGATTATTTTTCAATGCTAGTATATACATGTGTTGTATGGAAATCCATATAGTTAACGCTATATGGTAATTGATTGGGCCTCATTCCAATGTAGAAGATAAAGAATATTATAAAATAAAGGTTCATGTGTTGACTGTACTTATCCGTTGAGATTAGTCATGTGTTGAACGAAATATTTTAACAATAAAATTTTATCTTTATCACTATAAAGTAAAGGTTCATGTGTTGACTGTACTCATCCGTTGAGATTAGTCATGTGTTGAACGAAATATTTTAACAATAAAATCTATATCTTTATCACTATAAAGTAAAGGTTCATGTGTTGACTGTACTCATCCGTTGAGATTAGTCATGTGTTGAACGAAATATTTTAACAATAAAATTTATATCTTTATCACTATAAAGTAAAGGTTCATGTGTTGACTGTACTCATTCGTTGAGATTAGTCATGTGTTGAACGAAATATTTTAACAATAAAATTTACATCTTTATCATATATAAAATTAGAAATTAACTGGAAAATAGATAAGATGAGTGGTCTCCTGGATATTGATCTGATGTTGGTTTCGGCCTTCGGGGTTAATATTCAGGAAATCGTTCTCTTACTAATTTACGGTCGGAGTTTGATTTAATATCAAACGATAGATACCTTAATTTTCATAAAATATATTAAATAACAAAAATAGTCACACGTGGACAGTACTCATTCGTTGAGATTAGTCATGTGTTGACAAGAATAAATATTCATTTGTTGAATAGAATAACGGAATTATTGAAATATATAAAGCCGTGTTGATTAGAGATGCGCTATCTTGACGCAAACGATATTTATATCGATTACATTCGAAACGAATTTGATTTAACTAGAAAACAAATTGAATTTGAATTGAGTAGAAAACGAATTTGAATTGAGTAGAAAACGAATTTGAATCGAATAGAAAACCAATTTGAATTGAATCGAATTGAATTGAAAACCAATTCAAATTGAATTGAAACCGAATTCGAATTAAATTGAAAACGAATTGAAATGAATTCAAATTGAATTGAAATTTGAATGAAATAGAAATGAATTTTAAAACGAATTTATAAGGAAAATTTTAATTTTGATTTGAATTGAAATGGTAGTTGAAAATGTTTTTGAAACGAATTCAAAACTATTTATATAATTCGTTTTAAAAAGGAAATCGATGAAATATATATTATATATATAATATAATGGCCTGAATAGAACGCGCCGCGTCGCGGCAGTTTGTGAATTTCGACCATTTATTTCGAACGGACATTACGGGAGATCCGACC
Source organism: Allium sativum (assembly GCA_030737875.1). Taxonomy (NCBI): domain Eukaryota; kingdom Viridiplantae; phylum Streptophyta; class Magnoliopsida; order Asparagales; family Amaryllidaceae; genus Allium; species Allium sativum. Next base: position 199,790,392 of record CM060911.1, read on the forward strand.
GTCGGATTCTCCTAAAACCGGAACCGCTGGGTTCGTATTGAAAAGAGCTTTCTAACGAATATTAGAAATTTGAAATCTAACGGTTGGATTTGGAGATACGTCCAAATCAAATTTGAAAAAGGTCGTTGTAAGTGCAGTTCGATGGCCGTTGATGGAAATCGACTGTACGGGCCTTGATAAAATTATTAAAAATATCAATAATTTGTGTAAAATCATGAGAAATGATTTGGGAAAAATTGGGATGAAAAACTCCATATTTGAAAAGATAAAAATAGATTTTTATCGAAATGAACTAGTTTTGAACTGAAATTAAAACCCATTTATTTTTAAATAAATAAATTGGATTTGAAATGGGTTTAAATAGAATTGATTCAGGGGTTTATCATGAACTGTGTTTTAAATAACCCTAGTTCTTTAACTCGATAATAAATAGAATGTGATTTGGGTTTGTCGTGAACTTTTTTTTAAATGACATTAATTCTTTAACCCAGTAAAAGGAGTTTTATTGAATCTGCAATTAAATTGAAATGTGAATTGATAATCTAAATTATCAAATTTAGAAATGAGCGAGAATGGAGTATCACCAGTTTTGCTCCAGGCGATAATTAAATCTTTAATTAGATTTGAACGTGAAATGGTAATTAATTTTACCGATAACACTGTGGTGTTAGATATGAAGTATTACCAGTTTTGCTCCATGGGATGAATAGGTTGGGATTGGGAAATAAAATAAATAATTACTTCGGTGTGGTTCGCTAATCTCGACTAGTTTGGAAAACCATAATTTGGTTTGAAATGACATCCAAAGGAAGATTAAAGGATAAATTTTAAAGAATTTACCTTGGATAAAATTAATGGGAACCTTTCCCTATGAATGTGAAATTTAGAAACTAACTGTCTGTTAGCTAAGCAGAATGGTTTTCTGGATATTGATCTGATGTTGGTTTCGGCCTTCGGGGTTAATATTTAGGAAATTGTTCTCTTGTTGATTTACGGTTAGTGACTAATGAATTGGAATGAGGCGTATGTTGTGTTTGTGTAACATTTGTTTTTAATATACGCGGGTTGTTCGGAAAGGCCGGGTTTATACCCATTCTGAATAACCGATTCGACGATAAGTCGAAGATGAAGACGGCGGTCGAAGACCGGAAGTCTTCACATCGTTTGGGTGATTACTGATGATCTTGATTGGGTTGTACACCCAAGATGAGGGAATCAGTTGGTGGTCGTCCAGACGTACTTGGAGATAGATGGATATGCGAGGAAAGTGCCTCCGGTTTCGTTCAGACCCAGAACGAACTTGTAAATGGATTGTGTGTCTGACATTGGATTTTATTCTGTGTTGATTGATCTCTATTAAATATACATCTGTTTGGCGGTGGAGAATTTATTCTCTTGCTTAATGCCCTTCTCTGAGACGTACGAGCTCAGAGGTTGTATATCGATGGACATCAGTCGCATGGCATGAATTGCCTGTGTGGCATGCTGAGTTGCATGGATCAAGGCTTCTGTTGAAAAGCAAAGTCTTGTGGTTAATGATCAAAGCACGGCCTACGTGGCGTAGCTTTGTGTATAACGTGGATTCGCGAGCCTCACACCTCGGTATGAGTCAAAAACGGGATACGGACCGCTGGGAGAGCACGACGTTTCTTTCTAGCTTTGGTGGTGTCAGTGACTTACCAGCCCTGACATTTATATACTTTTCACCTTTGTGGTTGTTGGAATGAGGCGCCTCGATTATAGGTCTGTAAGGACCGGGAAACGTGTGTTCAGGCATAACCAATCCTCTAACGTAAGTGAGGACCGGCCCAGCCGATTCCAGGATTGCCCAGAGTGTGTAGTCCTGAGACATTTGCTAGAGTGTCTCGAAGCGGAGAGGAACTTGCCCCTTGCCTCGACTCATGACGGAAATCCAATTTCCAATACGAGATATTTCGGCTTTATTTGTAGAGCCTAGTATGGCGACATAGTAGCATGGGATGCTATGCCGTCTATGATTTATATTTATGATTGAAATTGTTTTGACACTATACACTTATTATAGTATCAAATGATTTGTTTTAAACGTATCAAGCATGTTTGGCTATTATAAGGGAAAACCCTATCCTCCGGCTTGCGTTGCATTGTGTGATGGGACCTGGGTCTTATAATAGCTTCATTTTTCGAAAAAGCATTGCGTTGTTTATTCTATGCACTGGTATTCTTGGGAGAAGACCCATTCCGTGTTATACGGCGTGGTCCCTTGAATTACTCTCTTTTAAAGTCAAGTTTTAAATAACTGTTTTAGTTCTCACACCAGTCACATGACTGACCTGGAGTTTATTGTTTTAACCTAAACTCTGGGTGCCCTCATTTTCCGCACGGGCAGCTAGTAGTTTTGGTTTTGCAGATTTATATTCACAGGATCCTGATTTACAGCTGGAACGATGCTCGGAAAGCTCTGTATCCGTGTATTACTTTCAGTTGTGTTTTGTATATTTTTCCGCTGCTATGTAATTTATTGTAATCTCTGATATTTATCGAATGTAATTTATTAAATTATACTCTGTATATTCTTGTATCTGATGGAATTGTTGTAATAACAATGAAATGTTCTTTCGTCTGCGTTCTGATTTGTCCTATTCTCAAACGAACAGGGGTTTCGAACGGTCTAGATCGGTTTAACGACTGATTCGGATCGAGCGAAATTCTTTGTCGTTACAAAAGGAAAAGGGATTCAAACAGAGAATCGAAAGATATTTTATATAGCTTAGGGAATATGTTTTTCAAAAACAGACTTTTCTTTGAAAATAATTTTTTTTTGAAACTTTTTTGAAAACAATTTTCAAAACTTTTTTATCCGATATTGTAACCTTCAGCTCTGATACCAAATGTAACATCCCACATCCGTTAATGTCACTCCTTAATAGATATGCATTAAGTTCCGTGAAGCGTTATAGGTAAACGGAACAAAATCACATAAGACAGACATATAAAATAGCAGTGGAAATTTAAAACTTTGTTTTTCCAACTGAAAGCATGTGGTTTCAAAATCCAGTTACAACATCAGACTGAAGTACTGGAATAAAATACATCAAATAAAAATGCCTTTGCGCTTAAAACCATCAGAGTACAGAAGTAAAAAGTCATAGTCCCCACAAGCAGACATAAACAAGTAGAAAAATAGTCAAAGCGGTACTACGAAGCAAATCCAAATCCAAGTAGAAACAGAAGAGTGAGTCCTAGTCAAGCCTAAGCGTTCCTACCCTGAGAACCTTAGAGGGGAAGGAAGAGAGAGAAGAGGAAACAAAACGGGTCAGACATAGATTCTGGCGAGTCCAATTACTTTTAGCATATAAATAAGTAAAAGTATCATGACAAGCATACAAATTAGATGAGAGATAACGGTATCATATAACAAGTATGAACAAGATAAATAGAATAAACAGAACAGACCATGCTTCTCAAATACTTTTCTTTGCATCAATACTATTATATCAGATATATGACAGGATTAGGTGTCCTTTAGAACAGAATGGTCCCCAAAAGAAACATATAGTAGACTTTGGTGTACTTTTAGCAACGGGTTTAACCCCAAATAAGAATAACAGGTAACTAAACAGAAATAATGGGTGTTACCCCAACCAGAAATAATAGGTACCTAAACAGGACTAGATGTACCTAATTACTACCCCCAGCGATCAGCTCCCTACCACGTAAATACCCTGTGTCGGCCCCACAATAGGGTGTATTACTTCCTAAAGTGGCAACCACTAGAAAGACACAGACTTATTTACAGGTGTTATGGTGGCTTATTTTCCTAAGCAAGCATGACCCAAGCATGCATATGACTCTGTTGGAACGCGCCATCAGAACACCTCTCCCCAAATGAACCTCTAATAATTAGCTCAGTAAGCGTGCATGACCCCTACCTTGCACGGGGTCCCCTTTTAATACCAGAATGGGTTAGTGACTAATATGGGTCCAACACAACAGATGACACAAGACACCCCTTAGGCTTGTATCCCCAACCCACTAGGATTTCCACAAGTTAAGTTTAACTTGTTCATATAACCCCCTATAGATTTAACAGACTTACTTAACCCCAGAAATTCAACATGTTTACTTAACCCCACCCATAGATTAAACAAGCCATAGATTAACAGGTTTATATGTATATAACCCCCCACATGTTAAACAGGTTAAGTATTATGAGTTAACAGATATGCATAACCCCCAACACATTTCATATGTTACTTATAGTTTCATTAACACGTTCCGCTTAATTTTAAATTAAACCCACAGATTTATATGCCCCAAATCACAAGTCATAATTCACAGTCTAAGGTATGCCCAAACTTTAGTCATATTTCACAGTATAGTTTATGCCCCCAAATCCCAGTCATGATTCATAGTACAAGTTATGCCCCCAAATTATCATTCCCAATTTCAATCGTATGCATATTTTAGCGGTATCGGCCTAGGATTGAAGGTAGCCTAGGCTATAAAAATAAAAAGGGAATAAGGGAGGAAGAAGGACAGAAATAGGCATAGTAATAGAAGTACACATATAACGAATGAGCATATAAGAACTGAACATCAGATTAGGTGTACATGTACTAGCAGGACTGATTAGGTATGAATCAGATTCTTAACAGGTATAGGTTTAGATCTAGATTTATAAACATGTCAGGATTACTTGTTAAATGTTTATATCTAAAAATAACATGAACTCATAGAGACTGGAACTAAAGAACAGAGAATAACTAGGCTGAAGCTGTAGAAGAAATTCTTGTATGCGTATAAGCTGTTGTTGAAAAAAAAATAAGCTGATTCAATCCAAGCTGGGGTAGCATCTTGTTGTCTCCATTGTTTTTTATGTGTAAAAATAATAGAAATGAGGTCCTATATATAGCCTAAAGCCAACGAACACAGACAAACATCGCGTCCATATTCAGAAGAGGGAATTCGCCCAGATCTGCATTGGGTCGACCGAACCCGACCTGGGTCGACCCACCTCCCCTGGGTCGACCCATAGGTCGACTTAGCCAGGTCATGGGTCGAACCCCCTAATGGGTCGTTTACCCGCAAACTTTTACCGTTTCTCTGTTTAACTAAGCTTGAAAGTTCATATATATATAATTCTCTTAAATGTATACAAACTTCTAAGCTTAATAACTTTCTCATACGATGTCTTTTTTGCACAAACTCGGAGTCTAACTTAAGCAGAATTCCGAGACGAACGCAATGCTATAGTCCATTTTACTTAATTCCCAATATTTAATTAAGTATTATTTTGTTTATCATTATAATGTCCTTTAAAATCACGGGGTGTTATTAGAAGGGAATGCCGGAATGTCTTATACCGTAATTAGAAATGTCTGTGGGTTCATTCTCCTTTTCCATGGAGGATTCCCCTTTATAGTTTTTTCTTCTGTTAGGGTTCTTAAAAAACAAACAATATATATCAATAACATTTTGATAGCTGGCAAACTTCTTATTCTAACTTCATTTTATAGGCATCTATAGCCAAAAGGTGAAATTCGCGATGTTTTATCGATTATCGTTACTAGTTGTACCTTTCAAAAGATATTCTTCAATTTGGAGGGAAATCTTAAGTAAATTCAATTCTTTATCATCTTTAAAGAAAGATCATTTATTCTTAAAATTATGTGTTCGTATCCCTCCCAACTTATTCTAGTGTATTGCCAACCCTATCTTTAATAAGTTACTCAACCTAGGGTATTGCTAATCCCATCCTTAATGAGTCTTTTACCCATATCAATCTCAGATATTTGTTCAACTCAAGTTGTGATACTGAATGAAACGACTTGCTTCCTTGACCCTCTAGGCACTAACACATCAATGGTATTCATGTGCTACAAAACCAATAGTTGGAGAAGCGAATTGTTTATGGTAAGAAAAATATAGATAAAAGGTAGAAAGAACAAAATCTTGCACAACGGAAAATGTATATATGTTCATCATATAAAATCATTACAATGAAAATTTTAATCATACTTATAAGAGTGTTTATTAATGTTAGTCTGGACGGTTATAGAACCAGTCCTTACAATTGCTAAATGAAACCAAAAAAAAGTGGAAATGGGTGACTATCTTCAGATTCCTCAGCTCCAAGCTGTTGGATCTAGATTAACCCTATAAGGGGGTGAATATGGTTTATTGAATTTTAACGAGATATTAAAATACTAGATCACGGATAATAGTAGAGTAAGTAAATGCGGAATGTAAATAACACACAGTTATACCAGCTTCGGCAAAGTCTGCCTACTGTTGCATTCACTGAGGATTCTACTAGGTATTAGTCAACTATTACAGCGCTTACAACGCCTATAAACTTGCGAAAATTCCTAGCCTAAATGTCCTAACCCTATGCTCAAAACTTATCCCAAGTTTCTACTAGGTGCTAAATAAAAGGCCTCATAATCTCGCTCTAGTTGCACTAATCCTACGCTCAAAACCTTGTATTGATTTTAACCCCAAAATCGGATTTTTTTTCCCGTTACAAACCCTATAAAAAAATCCCTAGTTTTACAAACAAACTAGAAAACTTAGATTTGTTTTACAAATTTAAATTCAAACAAGATAATAAAAACAAAAATAGAAAACCTCCCTTGCCCTTAGACAAAATAGGCTGGCCATTTTTAACTCTTTATTCCTCTTTTGCTCAAAAAGAAACGTCGATCATCCTAAAAGAAATTAGGTTTTCTTGAATCCTAAATCATGACTTGTAAAATGATAATTGATTTCTCGGATTTGTTCTTCGAAGCTGCTTTGGATTATCGTTGCTTTCTTGTCCACTGTAGGGATTGCGATCAAAAACGTGAGTTTCTCCTGGCTTAATTCTGTTGCTCTTCGAATTGTTATTGTTTTTTATCTCTGTCTGATTTTTGCGATGCACACATTTGCCAGTGATGAATTGTGTTTAAATAGGATTAAGAAATCCGTATTTTCTCTGATTTCAACTTTAATGGCTTGATTTTGATTGCTTGCGTGTTTCCCCTTTTGGTCTTAATTACCTCGGCTTTGATTGACTGGAGTAATTTTGGAAATATTTGAATTTGTTTGTGGCCCCCTTGATTTTCCCTTGCATAAATGATTTGGCGGTATGAATTGTTAAATTGGTCTCGTGAATTCCTTGTCCAAACATGTTGAGTGATTAAATCCTTTCTATAAAAAAAGTGTTGCTTGCCAAATAAAATGTTCTTAGTCCCTTGCGAATTAGGAAAAGATGCTTGCCAAAAGTTGGTTGATATTTTCTGGAATCATTGAAAAATACTTGCTGAACATACTCAAAATCTGGAAGAAAACTCGGAAACAAATGAGCAGATTTCTTATGTAAAAATTCCCTTTTGTTGCTTGGATTTAATTGGCCTTAAATAAATGAATTACTAGAATCATGCATGAATTGTATCCCAAATTTTAATGTGTCCAAAGCAGAACATTTTTGGAAAATAATTTGTGGTATCTTGCAACTTGGTTTCAGGAGACAAAACAAACTTTGCCATAAATGTATTCTTGTCTAAATTGTTGACCTGATTCTTTATATATAAAAAGATTTCTACGAATGTTCATGCTCTGTTCATGCTCCAAATAAACATGTTTTTGTACTCTACTATGCTCTGTATTCTTGCTATGCCATTATGCATTAGAGCTTTGTGTTTCACCAAAGTTTGATGCTTACTGTCTTTGATACTGACTTGATTCTCTTGCATGAACCTTTGAATGCCCTTGTCACCATTAATTTGCTTGATTGCACAGTTTCCTTTTGTTGCTTTAAACTGGCTCGACCCTGCATGTTTTACTTGAAACTCGTTGATATGAATAAGTTCATGATTGAACCTGAGTGCCACTTGTTGTAGACCATACAACACTTCACATCCATGCTATGCTTTTTGTCTCACCACTTTGAACATGTTTCGACCTGCTTCATTGTTTGGTGGGCTTGACCATTGTGTATACTTGTTTGACATGTTGCTCGTCCTTACTGCTTTAGCATGCACTGCTCCATGCACTTAAAAATTTGCCTCTGTGATGCTTCACCTTTACGAACCATGTTGCTGTGTATTTGTTGTTTCTTCTATGAGCTTGTAGGCTTTGGCATGTCGAGTTGAACATGAACCTGACTTGTTCATTTTTGTGTGTGTATATATATATATATGCATGTTGATATACTTGATGTGTTCATACTGCTCCATTGTTTTGACTGCCATGCTCTTGCACTGGGTCGAGATTGGTCTTCATGGACGCTCCTCGGTGCATGTGTGTTCATGGATGTTATGACCCGAACTTCCCCAGTAAGGAAAGCCCGGATTGAGTTGAAAACAAGCCACATCGGAACACAAACAGAAGAACATTTCATTTCTCATTACAACAATTCCATTAGAATGCAAGAATATCACAGAGTATGAATAAATATTACACAGAAAATATCAGAGATTCAATTTACATTACATAGCAGCGGAAAATAATACAAAACACAACTGAAAGTAATACACGGATACAGAGCTTTCCGGATATCATTCCAGCTGTAAACCAGGTTCATGTGAATATAAATCCGCAAAACCAAAACTATAAGCTGCTCGTGTGGAAAATAGGGGCACCCAGAGTTTAGGTTCAAACAATAAACTCCAGGTCAGTCATGTGACTCGTGTAAGAACTAAAACAGTTATTAATCTTTATTTTAAAGTTAGGTAAATCAAGGGACCACGCCGTATAACAAGGATTGGGTTTCCTCGCAAGAATACCAGTGCATAAAACAACAGCGCAATGCTAAATAAAGAACAACGAAGCTATTCTAAGACCCAGGTCCCATCACATAATGCAACACAAGCCGGAGGATAGGGTTTTACCTTATAATAGCCAAAGAATGCTTGATACGCTAAATTTCTTCTTTTATTATTACAATAAGTGTATAGTGTAAAAACAATTTCAATCATAAGTATCAATCATAGACAGCATAAGTACCCCATACCACTAAGTCGCCATATATAGATTCTACAATCAAAACCGCAAAGTCACGCATTGGAAATTGGATTTCCGTCTGTGAACCGAGGCCAGGGATCGTCCTCACCGTTTCGAGACAATCTAGCCTACCATGTCTTAGGAACAGCCGCAACTGCACCATGGATCGTCAAGGTCGGTCCACCGATGTGGATTAAAATGCCTGAACACTGCGTTTCCCCACCCTTTGGGGCATAAATGAACCAAATGACTCCATTGGCTCCACACAGTCACCGATATATCCGAGGCACCTTGCAACCCAACAACCACATAATTCAAACTCGTCAGGGCGTGTAAAACCACTAACGCCACTTCTCGCTAGAAAGAAACGCATGTCCTCCCTGATGTCCTCTCCCGTTTCTGGTTCACAACCAGGGTGTGAGGCTCGCGAATCAACGCTACGCAAAGCTGTGCCACACAGGCTGTGCTTTGATCATCACCCACAAGACTTTGCTTTTCAACAAAAGCCTTGATCATTTTCCACTTAGGCATGCAACACAGGCAATTCGCTCCATACGATTGATATCCATCAATATATAACCCCTGAGCTCGTACGTCTCAGAGAAGGGCGTTAAGCAAGAGAATAAATTCTCCGCCGCCAAACAGATATATATATTTAATAGAAATCAATCACACAGAATAAAATCCAATATCAGACACACAGTCCATTTACAAGTTCGTTCTGGGTCTGAACGAAACCGGAGGCACCTTGTACCTCGCATATCCATCGTTCTCCAAGTACGTCTGGACGATCACCAACTGATTCCCTCCTCTTGGGTGTACATCCCAATCAAGATCATCAGTAATCACCTAAACGATGTGAAGACCTCCGGTCTTCAACCACCGTCTTCATCCTCGACACCACGTCGAATCAGTTATTCAGAATGGGATAAACCCGGTCTTTCTGAATAACTCGCATATATAATAAACAAGTGTAACACAAACACAACATATGCCTCATTCTAATTCATCAGTCACTAACTGTAATTAGTAAGAGAACAATTCCCCAAATATTAACCCCAAAGGCCGAAGCCAACATCAGATCAATACCCAAGAAACCATTCATCTTAACTAATCTTCAATTAGTGGCTAAATTTCACATTCTTAGGGAGAGGTTCCCATTAATTTTATCAAAGATAAATTCCTTAAGTTTATTCTTTAATCTTCTTTTGAATATCCATTCAAGCCAAATTATGGTTTATCCAAACTAGTCGTGATTAACGAACCTTACCGAAGTAATCATTTGTTTTAATTTCCCAATCCCAACCTATTCATCCCATGAAGTAAAACTGGTAATACTTCATATCTAACACCACAGTTTTATCAATAAATTCAATTACCATTTCACGTTCAAATCTAATTAAAGATTTAACTATCGCCTGGAGCAAAACTGGTGATACTCCATTCCCGATCATTTCAATCTAATTAAAGATTCATTAAAACTCCACTTGGTTTTAATCTTCCCAAAAATCACTATCAATAATTATTTAACTTGGGAAATCATATCCTATCTTTAACTGGGTTAAAGAACCAATGTCATTTAAAACACGGCTCACGATAAACCCAAAATCACATTCTATTACATCAGCCTTTAACCGTAAATTAGCAAGTGAATAATTCCCTAAGTGTTAACCCCGAAGTCCGAAACCAACATCAGATCAGTACCCAGGAAACCATTCAACTTAACTAATCTACAATTAGTTTCTGATTTTCTTAACTCTGTTGGGTCTAAGAACGGTATTATTAAAGAAACCATTCACGACAACCCAAATCACATTCCATTAATTATCGGGTTAAAGAACAAGTGTTATTTAAAACACCGTTCACGATAAACCCAAAAATCAATTCAAATTCAATTCCAATTAAATACCATTTAATTGGTATACTTCATTAAATCTAAATAAAAAGATTTAATCTTTTTCTCAACTGGGTTTAAGAACAGTGTTAATGAAGACACCATTCACGACAAACCCAAATCACATTTGATATTAAATACAAGGCTCTGAATATAAAATATATCGGCTTATATTCAATATCAAATTCTACGACCAATAAATATCGTATCGGAAATAACGATATTAATATTTATTTCAAATATCCATAACAATATCTGTATAATCACGAAATCCAACATCGAAATATTCCAAAGACAATTTCCATTCAAATCCATTCCAATTCAATTATTGGAAATTCTGGTTATTTTCAAAACCCTTTCAAATCCAATTTATTTATTTTTAAAAATAAATGGGATTATAATTCTAGTTCAAAACTAGTTCATTTCGATAAAAATCTATTTTTATCTTTTCAAATTTGGAATTTTTCGTCTCAATTCTTCACAAATCATTTCTTATTATTTTACACAAATTATTACTATTTTTAATAATTTTATCAAGGCCCGTACAGTCCATTTCCATCAATGGCCATCGAACTGCACTTACAACGACCTTTTCCAAATTTGATTTGGGCATAATTCCAAATCCAACCATTAGATTTCAAATCTCTAATATTCTTAGAAAGCTCTTTTCGATATGAACCCAACGGTCCCGGTTTTAGGAGAATCCGACGGTCGGATCTCCCGTAATATACATTCGAAGTCAATGGTCGAAATTCGCGAACTAACGCGGTGCGGCGCGTTCTATTCAGGCCATTATATATATATTACATATATTTCTTCGATTTCCTTTTAAAAACGTATTTTATAAATCATTTAGAATTCGTTTTCAAAACGATTTCAACTTCTTATTCAATTTCAAATCAAAATTGAATATTCCATATCATCGATATACAAATGATAATATTTTCAAAGCATTAGATTTTGAAATCAATTCCTTTTCGATATTCATTATAAAAATGAATAAAATCGATATAAATATCGTTCACGTCAAAATGGCGTCAACTAACCAACACGGCTTTATATATTTCAATAACTTCGTTATTCTATTCAACAAATGAATATTTTCTTCAACACATGAATATATATTTTTATTCAACACATGAATATTTATTCTATTCAACACATGAATATTTATTCTATTCAACACATGAATTTATATTTTTATTCAACACATGAATATTTTTATTTTATTCAACACATGAATTTTCATTCTATTCAAAATCTGAATTTTCTTTCTATTCAACACATGAATTTTCTTTTATAATATTCCCTATTTTCCCAATTGGAATGAGGCACAATCAATTACCATACAATGTTAATTATATGGATTCCCTACAACACATGTATATAATAGCAACGATAAATCATCAACCATCATCCAAAGTGCACCACACAACTGCATAAGCATTAAATATAAATATTTAACGCTTATAACAGCCTGTCAATCAATCGATCGACATACAGCTAATTATTGGGACTAGTGTATGGCCAATTTCATCCCAATACCCGTGTGGGATTTTCAAACAATCAAACACAGGTTTTATTTGTGCAGTCGGGCGATGTGTAAAATTTATCGTCCCAATCCATATTAGTCAAATGGGTGTACATAAACAAATCGTCTGATTCGTTTATAACTATTTATTTTATATACACGTTAAAAATGATATTTTTAACCATAAAACAATTTATTTCATTCCACTACACACAATCATTTTTCACAATACATCAGTCAAACAAACAAGCCATCCATGGTCTGTGGACGACGGGTGTCGTGTGCTGCTAAGCACCGTCGGCATCCTAGTATATATTTCAACTAGAAAACAAAGTAAAAGCGAGGAGTTCTCACTGAGGGTTCCACTCCACCATTCTTTAATTCTGAATGGTTCAGATTCGCTCGACATTCCAACTCAACCATTTCACGCTGTTCATATATGAAAATCACATTTTTAATAACGCTACATGTACATAAAAATCATATTTTTTATTTTCCACTTCATATATATATAAATCGAATTTTTGTTATCATACATATATAAAAATCAAATTTTTATGTCGCTACATCATATATAAAAATCGCATTTTTATATTCTTTATCTTATAAAAATCATATTTTTATAATCTCTACTATATAAAAATCATATTTTTATATCGCCAAAAATTAGATTTTTACATCGCTCCTTCCTATATAAAGATCTAATTTTTTTCTTTGCTTTCATATGATAAAAATCTACTCTTCATTGTTAAAAATATAATCTTTATCACTTTATAAACCGAACCTTTATCACTTTAAAAATTAAACTTCTATAATCTTTCACGTTATAAAAATATAATCTTTACAAATTAAAAATCATGTCTTTTTACCACATAAAAATCAAATCTTTATACATATCCAAATCCAATTTTTTTTCTTATGTTAAAACATATATAAAATCAAAAAAAAATTTAAAACAAAATTCGTTTAAAACAAATAAGTAAATAAAATTTAGATGTAAACTTACTGTTTCTTTCCAGAGGGGGGCGCAGAGGCTTGCTAGTTCGACGCGAGCTCGTCGGAGGTCCGGTGGTCAGGTGGAGGGTCGGCATCGAGGTGGGGGCCAATAGGGGCGGCGCGAGGTGGTTTCAGGGCTGGGCTAGGGTTTTTCTCAGATTGGAAGAAAGGGGGAAAGGAGAAGTTGGAGTGAGTGGGGGGGGGTCCGGTGGTCGTGGCTGAGGGGCGGTGGTGCGGTAGCGGGAGGAGGCGACTACGATGGAAGATTTGGGGGGGGGGGGAGGGGCTGACGGCGATTGGTTTTTTCCTCTTTTTTTTTCTTATTTTCTTTTTCTAAAAAGTGACGGGGGGAAGAAGTGAGGGGAGAGAGAGAGTGGAGAGAGTTATATATTTAATTATTTAATTATTTTATATTTCAAAAAGTTGATTTTTCTTTTGAACCCCGAACGAGACCCAACGACTGTCGCCCTTAGCTACTTACCTCCATTCCGAACACAATGGGATATGTCCCGCAAGCTAATTCGACTATTTCAATCAGTTTCCGTTCAAATTAAAATTTAACTATATATATTCAATTTTAAACATACATTTCAATTTACCTGGGCCACATACGGACTCTAAAAATTCCTGAAAAATATTTTCTAGCTTCGTATCGACGATACGGTTCTACAAAACTAATTTCGTCAAATTCCGAGACCATTTGAAAAATGGTCATTTTCCAGTCGATTAAAATCAACTAAAACTAGTCAAACGCGTTTTCCTTTGCCACGCTCACATATTGATTCAAAAAATTATGAATTTTGAAACCTAGCAATAACTTGACATCGCGGATCCAAAAAAAGTGGTTTCGTCGAAAACCGAGGTCGTTTGCAAAATTAGTTGATTATCATTTCAAATTCATAATTTTGATACATATACAGAAAATCATGTTTTTGATGCCAAATCACAACAATAAGCCCTATCTAGTCTTGGTTCTCACACCAATCAATTGGAAATATATAAATATCACACCTTCGAAACTCGAATACCAATTCTGATGATGTTTTAACTATCATCAGAATCATCTCCGGGCAACTAGAGTGTGATTCTATGTAACGAACTGGAGATTTTCGACCTCGAGAATCGACACACAAACACCATGTCGACATTCAAGCATCGAAAACACCTGAACGTTATGAGAAAGAAATTAGAGGATGAGAAAAGAAAGAAAGAAATTTAGAATAGAAGAATAAGGAGAACACATCAGAATCTCACAGCGGAACGAATAAAGTATAATATCAAATTTCTTTATACAAAAAGAAACCGTACATATATATACATACCAATCATCAAAGTACATCATATATCAGACACAGCGGAAATAACTTTGAATAACTAGTGGTGAAGCCTCCTGCTTTCAGCTCTCGATTCTCCAGCGATACCTAACCTGTTGATATACTCGGTCTGACCCGAGCACATTTGGTTTAAAACAAAATTTCACCGGGTCAGTCTGGAATACTTTCAGTGGTAAATTCATAGCATAACAACTTGTTTAACTTTAGAAATCCTTTTATGAAAGAAAAGGATAATAGTAAGACCAGCCCACACATAAACACGGACGGTTTTTACCTTACTATAACCCAAACACCTTTGAAATCAATATCTTTTCTGATATTATGATAGTGTCTATCAAATCACAAATAAATAATCATCTAGTAGAACGCTTGCATCTCATGCTCTACATATATAGTATACAATCAAAACCGCAGGCGCTTATTGGAGATGGGGTTCCGACTATGACAAGGTATGGAACCACCTGCCGATAGTGTATCTCTAGAGACGAATACACGGGGTTCAACAAGAACGTCTTGCAACCCGGCCCACACATGACCGACCACTCATTTCTCTTGAGTGTATCGAATATATTGTCACCTCACGGCTTTTTGTCGCGCGACCACCGTAATCCCCAGGAGATACAGAAATGAAAAGAAGTAACAAATACGAATATTCTCTAGATGGTGACAATACACCCTAATGGGTGCGACCCACATAGCCATGCTGCCTGCCCGATTTTTGTCATTTCCCGATTGATAAGGCTCGAGGTTAAATCGACTTTTGAACCATCTGGCCACCATTTACTTGGATTCCACATCGTCATGTCATCCAGGAACAGGATGAACCGAAGGCACTCTCCTACTGCATTCTTATATAGGAATCACCCCAAGGATCAGTAGCGAGGAGTCCTTGCAATCCATAGATTCCAATCACGACAGAACCACAGTGTATCTCTGGGAGCTAACCAGAGATTATAAGTAGTTCTTCCGCTTCATGAAGATCTACAGTCTTCAATGCTCCATCTTCATTTGCTGCCAGTTAGTTTCGTACGTAACGTTGGATCGAAGTGGTTTTGGGTCTAGTTCCCATCCCGGACTCTTCGAAACAACACGTCAAAAAGGTCAATATATTTCATTGATAGTTTGGTGTTTTAACTATCAATGTCAAACAATACGATCAAGTATATTGGCAGCTCTGATTCAATTATTAAAGCTATTTTATCAATCCTTAGAAATCGATTTCATATTCTCTTATCTCGAATCCCATTATCCGTTACATTGAAAATAATGATATATCTTTATTTATAAAACCCATTTCATTTCCTTATTTCGAAGCCATCGTTATACATTCGCCAATTCTCTTACATTATCTTTGCCTTGCAGAAATCCCCATATATTCTTAACTCAAGGTTATAATAAATCCATGATTCAACTCGAGTTAAACAATGTTAAATGATATATTGATTACTAGAATCCACAAGTTCATTTCAAAATCTTGTCAATAATGCCGCAATATTTCTCTTGTAGAAATAATAAACAAATTTTAACACTCCTACCGTTTCAAACAAATACCATCCCTTGATAATAGTGAAGTCGTTCAAGTTGGGGTATTTTAGTTACCTCTCAGACCTTGTCCGACAACGTTCTTATCTCAGAATAGATAAAAGTTTGAGCCCAACACTTATCACCTCTTTTACTATCGAGTCACTTTACCCGTTTATTCAAAACATGGTTTGATAACCATCCCTTGATTTAGCGTATAATTCTCGAACTAGATTTCTTTACTTTTTATTCAAGTATATTTACTGAATGCCACTTCTTTTGTTTTTGCAAATCTTCTTTTCAATTTAAAATCAATTTATTCAACCCAATTTCTTAAATAAAACTTATTTAAGTTCAGCGTCTTGGTTTAAATCCCTTTTCTAAACCTTCTTTACGAAACCTGGATTTTATTTTAGAATCTTCTTATAGAATTTGTAAATCGTTTCCTTTTCGAAATCACATTTCAATCTACTTTTATTTAGTTCAAAACTTGTTTAGAACTTGGTACTTGCCTAGCAAACCCCCTCTTCGATTTATTACTTGAATCATAAATCTTCTTTTTAATCATTGTTTCAAAACTCGGCTTCAATTCTAACATCTACTTATACCCTTCTTCTATGAATCCGTCCATCTTCTTTCTTTATAAATCACTTTCCATTTACCTTTTGTTTACTAGTTTAAATGATTTAGTAAACAGAAATCTTATTTCAATCCTTTACAACATTTCCTTTCTAATTTGAAAACTTCTTTCAATTCCTCCGCTTTAATTTAACCATTTAATAACATTTTCTTAAAACGATATATTAGCTTCTCGACTTGTTTATACTTCTGGTATAACCTTGCTCTTAACACGATTCGCTTTAAAAGTCGATCACTTCTCAATTTACTTCTATTTTATGAAGTGAATTACTCTAATTATTATATAACTATTTATAAATATCATCTTATTTTAAATCTTTTATTTCAAAAAGAAAATCACTTTTAAAACTTTACTTCAATTATAGAATAAATTTTATAATTGAAATTTCGTCGATTCTCCTGACGGTGAACCAACGTCTTAACAACAACGTTCTGAACATTCGCTGGCGATATCTTAATCAATACAGTTTATTGATTAAAACAACACACAACGTTGGATTTCAATTCAATGTTCAATATGTAATCAACTATCAACCTCTAAACATGATATGGTGTTGTTTGGGGGTAAACAGTTCATATTTGGGTGATATGGAAAAATAAACAACAATATAAAATATTTGAGGAATCCGGTCGGATCCCTCCAACCTGTTCATCCCTGCATCACCGTTAATATTTGATAATTATTATGGAATAATTATTTAAAACAAAATCATCCAATACGACATACTAAAGATGTCGACAACCATCTTAACAAACAACAAGCAACCAAGGCAACCAATTCTATGATTAACGATAAACTATATTTTAATATGAATTTAACACCTCATGGAATTCCAGAAATCGTGAGAATTAACTCACCTTATCTTTGATTGACAGCTGACGTTTTTTCATATAAATTTAAACACGCTATCAACAGTACGTGAATTTCCAACGAGCTCTGAACCTCTCCAAATTGGCTTGGTCGCGTTGCTTTCGCTTCTATGATCTCAACAGATCCGGTTTCGTTTGAATCGTTAATCCTAGATTAATGATCTGCCACGTCAGCAAACATTAAACTTTCTCATGCGGTTTCCTTGGCGGATGATCCCAAAAGGCAGCAAGCCCCTTCGTTCCTTCTCCTCGTGATTACAGTATGAGCAAAACTTCTCCACGTCTAAAATGCTCCATCCATTTTTTTTTTTTTTTTTTAAACCTTTAAATCCCCTTTGACTTCCTTCTCGCATGTCTCGTTCTCTTCTTAATACGCCTGTACAGGCATCCTCCCCATGCACCATCCCCTTCACGTTTGGTTCCCAAACCGAGCTGCTTCACCTTTTCATATGTTCGCTTCCCCCTGTAACAACATAACAGCAGCCCATCCTCTCCATAAAGCCATCGCGTGAAGGCCATCACCTTTCCTCACTCACTACTCACCGTTAGCCAAGTACTGAAGACCACCCAACTTCCCTTTATTCATCCATGTGACCCCCCCTCCAGCAACCATACTTTGTTTCTCCCACATGTTGTTCTTGTCCAGTGGAAACACGCACCCTCCTATGGCCACGGATTCCTCCAGAGACAGCTGGATTCGATGACAACCATACCATCACGCTCGCCGGTCAGTGTAGCCCCAGTAGTCTCGCTTTAGCTCCGGCACAACCTCTCTTCTCTCCTTATTTTACCACTATACTTGCCCAACGTGAAACTTCTGTAGCCTTCATCATTTACTGCTTCAAAACAACCCAGCGCCATGATCCCTTCACACCCCAACGTTCTCCCCTTTTCATTTGTTTTTTTTATTTTTATTTTTATAACGAGTTCGTTTTTGATTTTTGGGAGTGACACAGAAAAAACAATAGAAGAAGGAAGAGGGGTTTCGATATGTTGATGGAGCAGAAATGAACGCAGGCACTCAGGCAGAAATGGGAAGCTATTTATAGCAGAAAAGGAAGAAGATAGGGACAGCGTTACCTCCCTAATGGTACAGCATAGAATAGGTATCGAGCAGCGTGATTTCACTTCCCATTCTAGGCTCATGTATTATCTTTTCAACCTTATAGGGTAGTAGAAGGTAAACATAGCTGTGCGTGTAATATCTATACAGATTTATGTTGTATATTTCCTCCACTAAAGATCTGCGTAAAAACTAGGATATGACGCAGCGTTATTTCTCTTTCAGTTGTACGTAGCCAGGCATTGTGTTTCCATTTCAATTCGTAGCTGACTGATTTGAAATATCATGGCAGCAGAAAAAGAGTAGTAGAAGTAGGCGTGGACTTAGGTTTACTTTGGGGTTAAGAGATGGATAGTTGTCCGTGATGTCTTGTATGTCTTAGGTAGGTGCACAGTTGTTTGATCCTAGATTAGGCTAGCATGGCTTGCTCTTACATCTGTTGGCGAAAATAGTGTTGTCAGCTTTGAAAAGAAAACACGAAGCAGGGAGTAGGATCTGTTGAAAGGAACCTTTTGCATGTGCCTTGTATTCTTTTAGTTGGCTAGGTGTGCATTGTACATGTGCATTAAATTAGAAAAGACATCATAGGTGTATGCTCATACAATTAGGCTAGTAGGATAAGAAAACACAGTGTATTGACTGTGGCAGTGTATTTTCATTTTATGTGAGCTTGAAAGACGTGGATACTTAAAGGTTTAAGTCATTTCGTATACGGTTAAACAAAATTCATGTCGTGATTTATGTTACCTTTAATTGTATGTACCGCCATCGACAAAATGAAAATACCATTATGACGAGCAACGCCCCACGATCCCAAAAATATAATAATATCGGTAGGTTAACTTGTATTTTGAAACCCCAAAATACTGATACAGGGTGCAAAATACTCCAAATAAAAAGTTGCATATTTAATTAATTAAAAATTACAGTAAAATTCTAAAAATTAAATTAACACTACGTCTCAAAAGAACCTTGTCTAAATTCGAATCCAGTATGCAGTTATTTTCAAATAAACTGTTAAGGTCGATGAACGATTCTATAGCGACTATTTGAAAATTTGATTTGGACATATCTTCAATTTATACGATGAAATCTCGATTTCCACTTTCATCAGAAATATAAAATCACATAGATTCAAACGGTTCTTGTTTCACCGAAATCCGATTTATATCGGATCCTGTATATTTAACTGAAGTTCAAAAATTCAATATTTCGAACTGCAGCATCATTTCGAGCTTGTTTTAATTATATTATGAATTATATATATTCGAACTCCCTTTTATAAAATAAATTCGATATAAAATCTATTATATATTCAATATAATAAATAAACACATTTAAATATTCCACTTTAAAATGACCGAAAATCTGGGACGTTACATTCTTCCCCCCTTAAAAGAATTTCGTCCCCGAAATTACAAGGTAAGGAGAATGATCCGAACTCAATAATTAATTTTGAATTATCAAAACAGATTCAACTCTTTTTTAAATTTTCGAAAATTTCGCCAGCACCTCTTCTGCTCGGTTCGATCACAACAACTACAACCGCCACTCTGGGCCTCAACTTTTCCAAAATAAAATCAAAGCCAAACGACCATCCCACTCAGGGGTATAAAATTAATCACTCCAACCAATAATATTAAGGTTCACCTGTTTGTCGGGCGACTCAATTCCAATTCTGCAGCAAATCCACAAACTGCTCTTCGTCCGTACTTCCCATCTGTACTTCAACCCTGGTTATCACGCCAATTCCCATAGCTGTCTAGTATCTGCACTTATCTCCACTTACAATACCAGTAACCAATACAGAGTAAAATAATTCTGTTTCATTTCATAACCATATTATTCCAAATTCACTATACTGGAAACTTTATTTCAATCCATTCATTTATATCAATCGATAAATTTTGGATTGACCTCCATTATACATTCGATTTCCAAACCCCAAATTAATCTTATTCAGTTTCACCTAACCAGGTTAAGTCTTACTTCTATATTCACTCAATCCATTGGTTTCTAACCAAATTGATTCCATCTCAAATCACTCATTCAGGGCCCTTAGACTTCCAAATTGGTTTCAATGTATGTTTAAATCTACACTCATGCACTCAATCATTTAACCAAACAAGGCAAAAATCAACAAACCAATCATCCTTATCCATATTAACTTTAATATTAACTTTGATTCGAATTTTAAACTTTTCATTGAAGTTTTATTTTCAAATTTCATATCCCATTCTGAATTCTAATTCAAACTAACACTACTCGATCACATATTATAATAATTTGAAGAAATGATTACTTTTTCAAAATACACTGGTCAAAACAGTTTTAAAAATAATTTTATATAACATTACAAATACGCACTCTAGTATATATACACTCATACTCAATCTAGGATATTACTAATCCCATCTCTATTGAGTTACGCCACAGAGCCAAGGTTATCACTAAACCTTATGCTCTGATACCACTGTAACGAACTGGAGATTTTCGACCTCGAGAATCGACACACAAACACCATGTCGACATTCAAGCATCGAAAACACCTGAACGTTATGAGAAAGAAATTAGAGGATGAGAAAAGAAAGAAAGAAATTTAGAATAGAAGAATAAGGAGAACACATCAGAATCTCACAGCGGAACGAATAAAGTATAATATCAAATTTCTTTATACAAAAAGAAACCGTACATATATATACATACCAATCATCAAAGTACATCATATATCAGACACAGCGGAAATAACTTTGAATAACTAGTGGTGAAGCCTCCTGCTTTCAGCTCTCGATTCTCCAGCGATACCTAACCTGTTGATATACTCGGTCTGACCCGAGCACATTTGGTTTAAAACAAAATTTCACCGGGTCAGTCTGGAATACTTTCAGTGGTAAATTCATAGCATAACAACTTGTTTAACTTTAGAAATCCTTTTATGAAAGAAAAGGATAATAGTAAGACCAGCCCACACATAAACACGGACGGTTTTTACCTTACTATAACCCAAACACCTTTGAAATCAATATCTTTTCTGATATTATGATAGTGTCTATCAAATCACAAATAAATAATCATCTAGTAGAACGCTTGCATCTCATGCTCTACATATATAGTATACAATCAAAACCGCAGGCGCTTATTGGAGATGGGGTTCCGACTATGACAAGGTATGGAACCACCTGCCGATAGTGTATCTCTAGAGACGAATACACGGGGTTCAACAAGAACGTCTTGCAACCCGGCCCACACATGACCGACCACTCATTTCTCTTGAGTGTATCGAATATATTGTCACCTCACGGCTTTTTGTCGCGCGACCACCGTAATCCCCGGGAGATACAGAAATGAAAAGAAGTAACAAATACGAATATTCTCTAGATGGTGACAATACACCCTAATGGGTGCGACCCACATAGCCATGCTGCCTGCCCGATTTTTGTCATTTCCCGATTGATAAGGCTCGAGGTTAAATCGACTTTTGAACCATCTGGCCACCATTTACTTGGATTCCACATCGTCATGTCATCCAGGAACAGGATGAACCGAAGGCACTCTCCTACTGCATTCTTATATAGGAATCACCCCAAGGATCAGTAGCGAGGAGTCCTTGCAATCCATAGATTCCAATCACGACAGAACCACAGTGTATCTCTGGGAGCTAACCAGAGATTATAAGTAGTTCTTCCGCTTCATGAAGATCTACAGTCTTCAATGCTCCATCTTCATTTGCTGCCAGTTAGTTTCGTACGTAACGTTGGATCGAAGTGGTTTTGGGTCTAGTTCCCATCCCGGACTCTTCGAAACAACACGTCAAAAAGGTCAATATATTTCATTGATAGTTTGGTGTTTTAACTATCAATGTCAAACAATACGATCAAGTATATTGGCAGCTCTGATTCAATTATTAAAGCTATTTTATCAATCCTTAGAAATCGATTTCATATTCTCTTATCTCGAATCCCATTATCCGTTACATTGAAAATAATGATATATCTTTATTTATAAAACCCATTTCATTTCCTTATTTCGAAGCCATCGTTATACATTCGCCAATTCTCTTACATTATCTTTGCCTTGCAGAAATCCCCATATATTCTTAACTCAAGGTTATAATAAATCCATGATTCAACTCGAGTTAAACAATGTTAAATGATATATTGATTACTAGAATCCACAAGTTCATTTCAAAATCTTGTCAATAATGCCGCAATATTTCTCTTGTAGAAATAATAAACAAATTTTAACACTCCTACCGTTTCAAACAAATACCATCCCTTGATAATAGTGAAGTCGTTCAAGTTGGGGTATTTTAGTTACCTCTCAGACCTTGTCCGACAACGTTCTTATCTCAGAATAGATAAAAGTTTGAGCCCAACACTTATCACCTCTTTTACTATCGAGTCACTTTACCCGTTTATTCAAAACATGGTTTGATAACCATCCCTTGATTTAGCGTATAATTCTCGAACTAGATTTCTTTACTTTTTATTCAAGTATATTTACTGAATGCCACTTCTTTTGTTTTTGCAAATCTTCTTTTCAATTTAAAATCAATTTATTCAACCCAATTTCTTAAATAAAACTTATTTAAGTTCAGCGTCTTGGTTTAAATCCCTTTTCTAAACCTTCTTTACGAAACCTGGATTTTATTTTAGAATCTTCTTATAGAATTTGTAAATCGTTTCCTTTTCGAAATCACATTTCAATTTACTTTTATTTAGTTCAAAACTTGTTTAGAACTTGGTACTTGCCTAGCAAACCCCCTCTTCGATTTATTACTTGAATCATAAATCTTCTTTTTAATCATTGTTTCAAAACTCGGCTTCAATTCTAACATCTACTTATACCCTTCTTCTATGAATCCGTCCATCTTCTTTCTTTATAAATCACTTTCCATTTACCTTTTGTTTACTAGTTTAAATGATTTAGTAAACAGAAATCTTATTTCAATCCTTTACAACATTTCCTTTCTAATTTGAAAACTTCTTTCAATTCCTCCGCTTTAATTTAACCATTTAATAACATTTTCTTAAAACGATATATTAGCTTCTCGACTTGTTTATACTTCTGGTATAACCTTGCTCTTAACACGATTCGCTTTAAAAGTCGATCACTTCTCAATTTACTTCTATTTTATGAAGTGAATTACTCTAATTATTATATAACTATTTATAAATATCATCTTATTTTAAATCTTTTATTTCAAAAAGAAAATCACTTTTAAAACTTTACTTCAATTATAGAATAAATTTTATAATTGAAATTTCGTCGATTCTCCTGACGGTGAACCAACGTCTTAACAACAACGTTCTGAACATTCGCTGGCGATATCTTAATCAATACAGTTTATTGATTAAAACAACACACAACGTTGGATTTCAATTCAATGTTCAATATGTAATCAACTATCAACCTCTAAACATGATATGGTGTTGTTTGGGGGTAAACAGTTCATATTTGGGTGATATGGAAAAATAAACAACAATATAAAATATTTGAGGAATCCGGTCGGATCCCTCCAACCTGTTCATCCCTGCATCACCGTTAATATTTGATAATTATTATGGAATAATTATTTAAAACAAAATCATCCAATACGACATACTAAAGATGTCGACAACCATCTTAACAAACAACAAGCAACCAAGGCAACCAATTCTATGATTAACGATAAACTATATTTTAATATGAATTTAACACCTCATGGAATTCCAGAAATCGTGAGAATTAACTCACCTTATCTTTGATTGACAGCTGACGTTTTTTCATATAAATTTAAACACGCTATCAACAGTACGTGAATTTCCAACGAGCTCTGAACCTCTCCAAATTGGCTTGGTCGCGTTGCTTTCGCTTCTATGATCTCAACAGATCCGGTTTCGTTTGAATCGTTAATCCTAGATTAATGATCTGCCACGTCAGCAAACATTAAACTTTCTCATGCGGTTTCCTTGGCGGATGATCCCAAAAGGCAGCAAGCCCCTTCGTTCCTTCTCCTCGTGATTACAGTATGAGCAAAACTTCTCCACGTCTAAAATGCTCCATCCATTTTTTTTTTTTTTTTTAAACCTTTAAATCCCCTTTGACTTCCTTCTCGCATGTCTCGTTCTCTTCTTAATACGCCTGTACAGGCATCCTCCCCATGCACCATCCCCTTCACGTTTGGTTCCCAAACCGAGCTGCTTCACCTTTTCATATGTTCGCTTCCCCCTGTAACAACATAACAGCAGCCCATCCTCTCCATAAAGCCATCGCGTGAAGGCCATCACCTTTCCTCACTCACTACTCACCGTTAGCCAAGTACTGAAGACCACCCAACTTCCCTTTATTCATCCATGTGACCCCCCCTCCAGCAACCATACTTTGTTTCTCCCACATGTTGTTCTTGTCCAGTGGAAACACGCACCCTCCTATGGCCACGGATTCCTCCAGAGACAGCTGGATTCGATGACAACCATACCATCACGCTCGCCGGTCAGTGTAGCCCCAGTAGTCTCGCTTTAGCTCCGGCACAACCTCTCTTCTCTCCTTATTTTACCACTATACTTGCCCAACGTGAAACTTCTGTAGCCTTCATCATTTACTGCTTCAAAACAACCCAGCGCCATGATCCCTTCACACCCCAACGTTCTCCCCTTTTCATTTGTTTTTTTTATTTTTATTTTTATAACGAGTTCGTTTTTGATTTTTGGGAGTGACACAGAAAAAACAATAGAAGAAGGAAGAGGGGTTTCGATATGTTGATGGAGCAGAAATGAACGCAGGCACTCAGGCAGAAATGGGAAGCTATTTATAGCAGAAAAGGAAGAAGATAGGGACAGCGTTACCTCCCTAATGGTACAGCATAGAATAGGTATCGAGCAGCGTGATTTCACTTCCCATTCTAGGCTCATGTATTATCTTTTCAACCTTATAGGGTAGTAGAAGGTAAACATAGCTGTGCGTGTAATATCTATACAGATTTATGTTGTATATTTCCTCCACTAAAGATCTGCGTAAAAACTAGGATATGACGCAGCGTTATTTCTCTTTCAGTTGTACGTAGCCAGGCATTGTGTTTCCATTTCAATTCGTAGCTGACTGATTTGAAATATCATGGCAGCAGAAAAAGAGTAGTAGAAGTAGGCGTGGACTTAGGTTTACTTTGGGGTTAAGAGATGGATAGTTGTCCGTGATGTCTTGTATGTCTTAGGTAGGTGCACAGTTGTTTGATCCTAGATTAGGCTAGCATGGCTTGCTCTTACATCTGTTGGCGAAAATAGTGTTGTCAGCTTTGAAAAGAAAACACGAAGCAGGGAGTAGGATCTGTTGAAAGGAACCTTTTGCATGTGCCTTGTATTCTTTTAGTTGGCTAGGTGTACATTGTACATGTGCATTAAATTAGAAAAGACATCATAGGTGTATGCTCATACAATTAGGCTAGTAGGATAAGAAAACACAGTGTATTGACTGTGGCAGTGTATTTTCATTTTATGTGAGCTTGAAAGACGTGGATACTTAAAGGTTTAAGTCATTTCGTATACGGTTAAACAAAATTCATGTCGTGATTTATGTTACCTTTAATTGTATGTACCGCCATCGACAAAATGAAAATACCATTATGACGAGCAACGCCCCACGATCCCAAAAATATAATAATATCGGTAGGTTAACTTGTATTTTGAAACCCCAAAATACTGATACAGGGTGCAAAATACTCCAAATAAAAGTTGCATATTTAATTAATTAAAAATTACAGTAAAATTCTAAAAATTAAATTAACACTACGTCTCAAAAGAACCTTGTCTAAATTCGAATCCAGTATGCAGTTATTTTCAAATAAACTGTTAAGGTCGATGAACGATTCTATAGCGACTATTTGAAAATTTGATTTGGACATATCTTCAATTTATACGATGAAATCTCGATTTCCACTTTCATCAGAAATATAAAATCACATAGATTCAAACGGTTCTTGTTTCACCGAAATCCGATTTATATCGGATCCTGTATATTTAACTGAAGTTCAAAAATTCAATATTTCGAACTGCAGCATCATTTCGAGCTTGTTTTAATTATATTATGAATTATATATATTCGAACTCCCTTTTATAAAATAAATTCGATATAAAATCTATTATATATTCAATATAATAAATAAACACATTTAAATATTCCACTTTAAAATGACCGAAAATCTGGGACGTTACATTCTATATCTATCCAGTATATTAAAACTTCAAATACATGCGGATCAGACGTATACGCAAAATCTTTATATACTGCATTGTCCAAATTCAATATAAAATAAATGATCAAATACGAATAATTGATTTAAATTTTCAATTTTTTTTTTAAAAAAAACACTACTCTTCACACTCGTTCTAGGATACTACTGATACCATCTCTAACGAGTCATTCCCATTGGATATTACTAAACCAATCTCTGATGAATTCTTTCGTATGATTCTAATGTGCCTTGTTCTCGAGCTTTGTAAACCAAAACTCTGATACCAAGCTGTTACGACCCGAACTTCCCCGGTAAGGAAAGCCCAGATTGAGTTGAGAACAAGCCACATCGGAACACAAACAGAAGAACATTTCATTGCTTATTACAACAATTCCATCAGAATGCAAGAATACCACAGAGTATGAATAAATATTACACAGAAAATATCAGAGATTCAATTTACATTACATAGCAGCGGAAAATAATACAAAACACAACTGAAAGTAATATACGGAAACAGAGCTTTCTGGATATCATTCCAGCTGTAAACCAGGTTCCTATGAATATAAATCTGCAAAACCAAAACTACTAGCTGCCCATGTGGAAAATAGGGGCACCCAGAGTTTAGGTTCAAACAATAAACTCTAGGTCAGTCATGTGACTGGTGTGAGAACTAAAACAGTTATTAATCTTTATTTTAAAGTTAGGTAAATCAAGGGACCACGCCGTATAACATGGAACGGGTTTCCTCCCAAGAATACCAGTGCATAAAACAACAGCGCAATGCTAAATAAAGAACAATGAAGTTATTATAAGACCCAGGTCCCATCACACAATGCAACACAAGCCGGAGGTTAGGGTTTTACCTTATAATAGCCAAAGAATGCTTGATAAGCTAAATTTCATATCTTATTATTACTATAAGTGTATAGTGTCAAGACAATTTCAATCATAAGTATCAATCATAGACGGCATAAGTGCCCCCATACCACTATGTCGCCATATATAGGTTCTACAATCAAAACCGCAAAGTCACGTATTGGAAATTGGATTTCCGTCTGTGAACCGAGGCCAGGGATCGTCCTCACCATTTCGAGATAATCTAGCCTACCATGTCTCAGGAATAGCCGCAACTGCACCTTGGATCGTCAGGGCCGGTCCACCAATGTGGATTAAAATGCCTGAACACTGCGTTTCCCCACCCTTTGGGGCGTAAATGAGCCAAATGACTCCATCGACTTCACACAGTCACTGATATATTTGAGGCGCCTTGCAACCCAACAACCACATAAATCAAACTCTTCAGGGCATGTAAAACCACTGACGCCACTTCTAACTAGAAAGAAACGCATGTCCTCCCTGATGTCCTCTCCCGTTTCTGGTTCACAACTGGGGTGTGAGGCTCGCGAATCAACGCTACACAAGGCTGTGCCACACAGGCTGTGCTTTGATCATCACCCACAAGACTTTGCTTTTCAACAAAAGCCTTGATTATTTTCCACTTAGGCATGCCACATAGGCAATTCACTCTATACGATTGATATCCATCAATATATAACCCCTGAGCTCGTACGTCTCAGAGAAGGGCGTTAAGCAAGAGAATAAATTCTCCGCCGCCAAATAGATATATATTTAATAGAAATCAATCACACATAATAAAAACCAATGTCAGACACACAGTCCATTTACAAGTTCGTTCTGGGTCTGAACAAAACCGGAGGCACCCTGTACCTCACATATCCATCGGTCTCCAAGTACGTCTGGACGATCACCAACTGATTCCCTCCTCTTGGGTGTACATCACAATCAAGATCATCAGTAATCACCCAAACGATGTGAAGACCTCCGGTCTTCAACCACCGTCTTCATCCTCGACACCACGTCGAATCAGTTATTCAAAATGGGATAAACCTGGTCTTTCTGAATAACTCGCGTATATAATAAACAAGTGTTACACAAACACAATATACGCCTCATTCCAATTCATCAATCACTAAACGTAAATTAGTAAGAGAACAATTCCCCAAATATTAACCCCGAAGGCCGAAACCAACATCAGATCAATACCCAGGAAACCATTCATCTTAACTAATCTTCAGTTAGTTGCTAAATTTCACATTCTTAGGGAGGGGTTCCCATTAATTTTATCGAAGATAAATTCCTTAAATTTATTCTTTAATCTTCTTTTGAATATCCATTCAAACCAAATTATGGTTTATCCAAACTAGTCGGGATTAACGAACCATACCGAAGTAATCATTTGTTTTAATTTCCCAATCCCAACCTATTCATCCTATGAAGTAAAACTGGTAATACTTCATATCTAACACCACGGTGTTATCGGTAAATTCAATCACTATTTCACGTTCAAATCTAATTAAAGATTTAACCATCGTCTGGAGCAAAACTGGTGATACTCCATTCCCGATCATTTCAATCTAATTAAAGATTCTTTAAAGCTCCATTGGTTTTAATCTTCCCAAAAATCACTATCAATGATTATTTAACTTGGGAAATTATATCCTGTCTTTAACTGGGTTAAAGAACCAATGTCATTTAAAACACGTCTCACGATAAACCCAAAATCACATTCTATTCCATCAGCCTTTAACCGTAAATTAGCAAGTGAATAATTCCCTAAGTGTTAACCCCGAAGGCCGAAACCAACATCAGATCAATACCTAGGAAATCATTCAACTTAACTAATCTCCAGTTAGTTTCTGAATTTCCTAACTCTATTGGGTCTAAGAACGGTATTATTAAATATACCATTCACGACAACCCAAATCACATTCCATTAATTATCGGGTTAAAGAACAAGTGTTATTTAAAACACCGTTCACGATAAACCCAAAAATCAATTCAAATTCAATTCCAATTAAATACCATTTAATTGGTATACTTCATTAATTCTAAATAAAAAGATTTAATCTTTTTCTCAACTGGGTTTAAGAACAGTGTTAATGAAGACACCATTCACGACAAACCCAAATCACGTTTGATATTAAATACAAGGCTCTGAATACAAAATATATCGGCTTATATTCAATATCAAATTCTACGACCAACAAATATCGTATTGGAAATAACGATATTAATATATCTTTCAAATTTCCATAACAATATCTGTATAATCACGAAATCCAACATCGAAATATTCTAAAGACAAATTCCATTCAAATCCATTCCAATTCAATTATTGGAAATTCTGGTTATTTTCAAAACCCTTTCAAATCCAATTTATTTATTTTTAAAAATAAATGGTAGTATAATTCTAGTTCAAAACTAGTTCATTTCGATAAAAATCTATTTTTATCTTTTCAAATTTGGAATTTTTCATCTCAATTCTTCACAAATCATTTCTTATGATTTTACACAAATTATTACTATTTTTAATAATTTTATCAAGGTCCGTACAGTCGATTTCCATCAACGGCCATCGAACTGCACTTACAGCGAACTTTTCCAAATTTGATTTGGACATAATTCCAAATCCAACTGTTAGATTTCAAATCTCTAATATTCTTAAGAAAGCTCTTTTCGATACGAACCCAACGGTTCCAGTTTTAGGAGAATCCGACGGTCGGATCTCCCGTAATATCCATTCGAAGTCAATGGTCGAAATTCGCGAACTGCCGCGGCGCGGCGCGTTCTATTCAGGCCATTATATATATAATATATATCTATATTATATATATTTCGTCGATTTACTTTTAAAAACTTATTTTATAAATCGTTTTAAATTCATTTTCAAAACGATTTCAACTTCCTATTCAATTTCAAATCAAAATTGAATATTCCATATCATCGATATACAAATGATAATATTTTCAAAGCATTAGATTTTGAAATCAATTCCTTTTCGATATTCATTATAAAAATGAATAAAACCGATATAAATATCGTTCACGTCAAAATGGATTCAATCTAACCAACACGGCTTTATATATTTCAATGACTTCGTTATTCTATTCAACAAATGAACATTTTCTTCAACACATGAATATATATTTTTATTCAACACATGAATATTTATTTTATTCAATACATGAATATTTATTCTATTCAACACATGAATTTATATTTTTATTCAACACATGAATATTTTTATTTTATTCAACACATGAATTTTCATTCTATTCAACACATGAATTTTTATTCTATTCAACACATGAATTCTCTTTCTATTCTACACATGAATTTTATTTCTATTCAACACATGAATTTTCTTTCTATTCAACGCATGAATGTTCTTTTATAATATTCCTTATTTTCCCAATTGGAATGAGGCCAAATCAATTACCATATAATGTTAATTATATGGATTCCCTAAAACACATGTATATAATAGCAACGATAAATCATCATCCAAAGTGCACCACACAACTGCATAAGCATTAAATATAAATATTTAACGCTTATAATAGTCTGTCAATCAATCGATCGACATACAACTAATTATTGGGACTAGTGTATGGCCAATTTCATCCCAACACCCGTGTGGGGTTTTCAAACAATCAAACACATGTTTTATTTGTGCAGTTGCGCGATATGTAAAATTTATCGTCCCAATCCATATCAGTCAAATGGGTGTACATAAATAAATTGTCCGATTCGTTTATATCTATTTATTTTATATACACGTTAAAAATGATATTTTTAACCATAAAATAATTTATTTCATTCCACTACACACAATCAATTTTCACAACACATCAATCAAACAAACAAGCCATTCGTGGTCTGTGGACAATGGGTGTCGGGTGCTGCTAAGCACTGTCTGCATCTTAGTATATATTTCAACTAGAAAAAAAAGTAAAAGTGAGGAGTTCTCACTGAGGGTTCCACTCCACCATTCTTTCAATCTTGGACGGTTCAGATTCGCTCGACATTCCAACTCAACCATTTCACGCTGTTCATATATGAAAATCACATTTTTAATAACGCTACATGTACATAAAAATCATATTTTTATTTTCCACTTCATATATATAAAAATTGAATTTTTGTAATCATACATATATAAAAATCAAATTTTTATGTCGCTACACCATATATAAAAATCATATTTTTATATTCTCTATCTTATAAAAATTATATTTTTATAATCTCTACTATATAAAAATCATATTTTTATATCGCCAAAAATTAGATTTTTACATCGCTCCTTCCTATATAAAGATCTAATTTTTTCTTTACTTTCATATGATAAAAATCTACTCTTTTCATTGTTAAAAACATAATCTTTATCACTTTAAAAACCGAACCTTTATCACTTTAAAAATTAAACCTTTCTACATAAAAATATAATCTTTACAAATTAAAAATCATGTCTTTTTACCACATAAAAATCAAATCTTAATTTTGCTATTATACATATCAAAATCCAATTTTTTTTCTTATGTTAAAACATACATAAAATCAGAATTTTTTTAAAACAAATTTCGTTTAAAACAAATAAGTAAATAAAATTTAGACTTAAACTTACTATTTCTTTCCGGGGGGGGGGGGGGGGGGGCGTAGAGGCTTGCTGGTCCGAGGCGAGCTCGTCGGAGGTCCGGTGGCCAGAGGGAGGGTCGGCGTTGAGGTGGGGGCCAATAGGGGCGGCGCGAGGTGGTTTCAGGGCTGGGCTAGGGTTTTTCTCTTATTGGAAGAAAGGGGGAAAGGAGAAGGAGGCGTTGGCGTGAGGGGGGGTCCTGCGGTCGTGGCTGAGGGGCAGTGGTTCGGTAGCGGGCGGAGGTGGCTGTGATGGAAGATCTGGAGGGGCCGCCGGCGATTGTTTTTTTTTCTTATTTTCTTTTTCTGAAAAGCGATGGGGGAAGAAGTGAGGGGAGAGAGAGAGTGGAGAGAGTTATATGTTTATATATTTAATTATTTTGTATTTCAAAAAGTTGATTTTTTTTAACCTCCAACGAGACCCAACGACTGTCGCCCCTAGCTAACTACCCCCATTCCGAACACAATGGGATATGTCCAGCAAGCTGATTCGAATGTTTCAATCAGTTTCTGTTTAAATTAAAATTTAAATCTATATATTCAATTTTAAACGTACATTTCAATTTACCTGGGCCACATACGGACTCTAAAAATTCCCGAAAAATATTTTCTAGCTTCGTATCGACGATACGGTTCTACAAAACTAATTTCGTCAGATTCCGAGACCGTTTGAAAAATGGTCATTTTCCAGTCGATTGAAATCAACTAAAACTGGTCAAACGCGTTTTCCTTTGCCACGCTCACATATTGATTCAGAAAATTATGAATTTTGAAGCCTAGCAATAACTTAACATCCCGGATCCAACAAATTTGGTTTCATCGAAAACCGAGGTCGTTTGCAAAATTTTCATTTTCAAGGGCCAGAATTCCATAGCGACTATTCTGAAATTTCAAATGGGCATAACTTTTTATCCCCGCTATGAAAATTCAAATTTTCGGATTCGTTGGAAAGATATTCTCAAATAGATTCTAATATTTTTGGTTTCGCTAAAATCCGGTTTATTTTGAATCCTGTACATTCATTTGAAATTTGAAATCGAAATTTTGAACTACCGCACCATTTTCAATTCCTTTTATAATTTAAAATAAATATTTATATTCTGACGACGATCTATATATATTTATACGTTCTATTCTATTCAAAATAAATTTCTCATCGCTGTTATTTAAAATAATTCATTTTAAATATTCAAAATTCACTAAAATTGCCAAAATAAAAATTTTAAATTGGCTCGGATTTCCGAGTTATTATAATCTCACCCACTTAAAACTTTTCGTCCCCGAAAAGGAACGAAGCCGAAAGTTGTTTTACGAATCAACTTAACTTTTATTATTTTCATTACGGCTTAAGTTCTTCAACTTTTCAGTTTCTAAGAAGTTTTCAAATTTTTCAAAAATTTGGCTAACACCTTAAAATTTTGAATAATTTCTCCATAACCTCCCCTGCACCGGGAGTTTCGAGATATTTCAAATAGGCTCACATGGCCCTCACCAATCCAAAAAGAAAAAGAAACAGCCAAGCGGCTCATAAAATCATCAAAAACCCAAGAAATACAATAAACATGTACCTATTTGTCGGGCAAACAATTTTATTCCTCTTCTCTAGCCTCCTTGCTATGACCAGTTAAATGTAAGTACATGTATATGCATGCAAATGCGACTAATTTTCAATACAATCCACTATTTGGTTCAATTTGGCTAAAGGTTCAACATTTAATTAATCGAACAATAATCAAAAAACATAACCATCAATCAATTAGTTGATTATCATTTCAAATTTTTAATTTTGATACACATACAGAAAATCATGTTTTTGATGCCAAATCACAACAATAAGCCCTATCTAGTCTTGGTTCTCACACCAATCAATTGGAAATATATAAATATCACACCTTCGAAACTCGAATACCAATTCTGATGATGTTTTAACTATCATAAGAATCATCTCTAGGCAAATAGAGTGTGATTCTATATCTATCCAGTATATTAAAACTTCAAATACACGCGGATCAGACGTATACGCAAAATCTTTATATACTGCATTGTCCAAATTCAATATAAAATAAATAATCAAATACGAATAATTGATTTAAATTTTGAAAACAAAAATTGTTTTTATTTTAAAAACACTACTCTTCTCACTTGTTCTAGGATACTACTGATCCCATCTCTAAGGAGTCATTCCCATTGGATATTACTAATCCAATCTCTGATGAATTCTTTCGTATGGTTATAATGTATCTTATTCTCGAGCTTTGTAAACCAAAGCTCTGATACCAAGCTGTTACGACCCGAACTTCCCCGGTAATGAAAGCCCGGATTGAGTTGAGATCAAGCCACATTGGAACACAAACAGAAGAACATTTCATTGCTTATTACAACAATTCCATCAGAATGCAAGAATATCACAGAGTATGAATAAATATTACACAGAAAATATCAGAGATTCAATTTACATTACATAGCAGTGTAAAATAATACAAAACACAACTGAAAGTAATACATGGATACAGAGCTTTTCGGATATCATTCCAGCTGTAAACTAGATTCCTATGAATATAAATCTACAAAACCAAAACTACTAGCTGCCCGTGTGGAAAATAAAGGCACCCAGAGTTTAGGTTCAAACAATATACTCTAGGTCAGTCATGTGACTGGTGTGAGAATTAAACAGTTAATCTTTATTTTAAAGTTAGGTAAATCAAGGGACCACGCCGTATAACATGTAACGTGTAACACCCCGAGTTTTCTATTAACTGTACTTTACAAATTAAAGTGTAATTAATTCTAAATGATGGAATTAAGGGAAGCGGGTTATGCCATTGCGTTCGTCTCGAAATTCTGCTTGAGATAGAGTCCAAGTTTGCATAAAACGGATACCGTATGAAGAAGATATGGACGAATGAAGTTGGGCAGAAAAACCAGAAACGGGTCAGAATGCACTGGCGCACTTGGGAAGTGCGCCACAACAAAATTGCACTGGCGCACTTGGGAAGTGCGCCAGTACAATTTTAGCATTGGCGCACCTGCCAAGTGCGCCCAGGCCAGAAACCCTGCTTGGTCAGGCCCTGGCTGGCCTGGTCAGGTTCTGGTCGATTTCTGAGGCTTGGCTGAGTCACTAGGGCTTACATGTCACTTTCTGATTGGCTTCTCTTGAGATGGATGGTCTGGATTCACTCTAGCTTCATCGACGGCTCTAATCAGATTAAAATTCTATAAATACAACTCAAGTCTAACCCTAAATTCAAATAAATAATAT
The DNA here is from genome assembly GCA_030737875.1 of Allium sativum. Classification (NCBI taxonomy): domain Eukaryota; kingdom Viridiplantae; phylum Streptophyta; class Magnoliopsida; order Asparagales; family Amaryllidaceae; genus Allium; species Allium sativum. The sequence continues at coordinate 199,826,168 of CM060911.1, forward strand.
AATATTAAAGCCGTCATGCTGCTGGAAAGGAAATAGGAGTGGTTGTCAGTTAGAAAGCTTAGAGACAAGCCAATACTAAAGTAAAACACGAATCAAAACAACGTTAGTCTACCCAAAGGAAAGCATATCAAATTCAGAATTCAGAATCCAGAATCCAAGTTCGTCGTTCTTTGTAAGTATAGTGATTTTTCCGATGAGAATAAAACTAAGACTTGATTTGATGTAAATTGGAAGAGGAATTGTGCTATTATGTAACGACGATGTTAATTCATATCTATGTATTGAAATGATTGTGTTGCGAATGGAGTTGGGATGTTTGTGGTATAATTAAGATTGATGTTGATCCTATTGTACTTTTAGAATGACAACAACATCACAAGCAAGTTGTATAGTTCATGTTTATGTGATTATATAAGTTGTTTGTGATTAGAACCTCATGTATATACTTTATGCAAGAATCTTTATGCCTAAATGGTTATGTTCATATACATGCCCCGATGTTTATACAAAAGTTGCAAGTTCCTAATGGGATCCATGTCAAGATCCACTTTAGTACATGTTTCATGTTGTAATTAGATATGCGATTGGATCTAGTTCACACCCTTGTCATAAAGTTATACATATTTATGAAAATGTCATATTCTTGTCATGTGCTAGTAATGCTCGATGTTATGCATAGATCCAAAAACAAGTTTAGACTTATGTTGTCTAAATCATATGCTAATTCATGTGACACCTATTTGGTTAGACCCTTATTTCAATGCAAATTCACATATATGTAAATTGATTTAGGCTATGTTGCAAATTCACATATATGTATATTGACTATTTTGCAAGTTCACATCTATGACATTCGTGTTGGCTATTTTGCAAGTTCACACCTACGATGTTCATATTGACGCCAAGTTTACACATATGTCATGTTTACGTTTATGAATTCCCTTATGCCTATTTGTGTGCGCTAAATTAGGCTAAGTTCTCAGCCTAATATTATATGCTAAAACTATGCGAACGAAAATTAGGCTAAGATTGTTAGCCTAATGTTTAAATGGGGTAACATTGGGAATATTAGTAAAACTTGACATAAAAATATATGAAATTGGCATGTTTGTCACATGCCGAAATTGGTAGCATTTAAACGGTATAAATTCTTATGCCAAAAATGTTAGACTTGGAATGTGGGCCATAACATTTAATTGTTAACAAATTTACATATATTTAGTAATAAAGACAAATATGTAAATTTAGAAAATACGAATGTGCTTAACACGAGGTTGGATTGAGTTGTGATGTAAATCTGCTCGGACCTGCCCGGCTGTCCAGTAGTCACAACAATACCTATCCAATGTGGGTGGTTAAGCATTGAGCCCCCGAGGTTAGACTGAGTTACGGTGTAAATCTGCCCGGAACCGACCGGCACATCCAGTTACCGTAACAATATCTATCTAATGTGAGTGGTCGGTGCTTTAAAAGGCTAAGGACAGACAAGTCAGGATGGTAGGGTTAAGTAAACTAAAACACTTAACCAATTGACATGTTAACGAAATTGATGGGTGGGGTTAGGTAAATACAGACACTTAACCGCTTAACATGTTTGACTAGAAACCCTAGTAACGGGGACCCATTTCAGCAGTAACCCAATTAGGTATCATGGTACCCTGAAACTAGGTAGGGTGGGGCACGATTACTGGGCTGATTGTAAGCGGTCAAAGCGACGGCGGTGGGTGCAACAGTGTGGGTTCTAACAGAGTGCGGGCATGCACACACTTCGGAGCAGACAAACAGGGAACTGGGGGCACCAGTAGTATAACCTATGCATTCTAAGTATTGTGTCGGGTCGCCACCATGGGACTTGATACACCCCATGGTGGGGCCAGCATAGGTATCTACAATATTTAGGGGCCGTAAGACACATGTAATTATGCGAGTAGGAGCTGATCGTCAGAATAAGGGGATCACTTCACCCTCAGCATGGGGTGCCAGTTTAGAACTAATGCATGTAGGTGCAAAGATATAGTGTGGGGGGTGATAGTATCTTCGTTTCAAGACTACTTTATCTTAGTTTATGATACTCTCCTGTTTCTAGTTTATACCTATCATGCCCTTATTCTTATTCCCATACTGAAGAGTCACTAGACTTACTAGGCTTTATGTCTGACCCTATTTTCTTTCGTCTTCTTTTCTTCCATTTCCCCCCCTCCCCGGTCCATAGGGAGGAAATAGCTCGGCTTAGTCAGATTCTTTAAAAGCTTCAAGATAGTTGATGTACGGTTTGGAGTCTCTTTCCTTGGCTATGGCTGTTGGTCACACTCTATGGGGATTTATGCAGTTTTAATCACGTTTTATGCTTCTTTATTTAAAAACCAAGACAGAAATGATGTTGTAATGTTTTGGAAGTTGTTATGAGACAATTATGGAAATGTTTGTATGAACAAGTATTTTATGAAATAAAAGTCTGATGTTTTCCGCTGCTTATATATATATGTTTATATCTGTCTTGTGTTTTATCTACGACTTTTACTTACAAACCTCCACCAAAGTTAAGGCAGTCCCTTGTGAGTGACCTTAATGGAGGGTGGGGTGTTTCACTTGGTATTAGAGCATAGATTTACCAGAGTAGATAAAAAAATTTGAAACTATTTTCAAAAAGAAGTTTAAAGAAGCATCTTTTTCAAGAAAAAGTGTTGTTTTTAGAAGGCATAATTCCCCAGAGCCATATGCACTATCCCTTTATCTTGAATACTTTCCTTTTTGTTCCAGCATGCCTGGAGATCTTAACCTTCCAGAAGGAGTACCGATCCCTGGCTGGTTCCGAAGGTACCTAGAGGCTAGGGCCAATGGTGCGGGCCAAGCAGACATTCCTCCTCCTATGGTGGCAGCGGTTCCTCCTCCCCCTCCTCCCCCTCCTCGTGGGAACACTTTCGCTAAGACATGTAGAGACTTGAAGGCTATGGGAGGAAAGGACTTTTATGGAACTGAATCATTTGTGGTAGCAAGGAACTGGCTGAAAGAGACTGAAGATTTATTCGTTATCTTCAAAGTTGACGACAGGCAAAAGATACAGCTAGCAGTGTGGTTGCTCAAGGATGAAGCTTCCTATTGGTGGGAAGTTACGCATGCAGAGAGGCTAGTGGAAACATGGGAAAATTTCAGGGCAAGGTTTGAGATGAAATTCCTCTCCCAAGCTGAAAGAAGTCTGCAGATGGAGAAGTTCCTAACTCTTAAGAAAGGGAGTATGACGATCAGGGAGTATGTCAATCAGTTTAATCAATTGGCCAGATTTGGGCTTGATTTAGTAAATACCCAACACAAGAAGGCCCTTTGCTTCTTCAAAGGCCTGAATAAGCCTCCACACAGCCTTGCTATGACCCATATACCCATGGGGGCGACCTATGAAAGCTTGGTGGACATGGCGTTGCTACACGAGGAAGATAAAGGCAAGAAAGAGGCAAAGGCGGAAGTGCCTCAAGAAAAGAAAGACGGTTTACAGGCTAAGAAAACAGATTTCAAGAAAGGCGGGAAGAACAACAAATCCCATGAAAAGAGAAAGTGCAATTTCTGTGGCATTGTGGGACATATAGCAAAAGACTGCAGAAAGAAGAATGAAAAGATGAATGGTGGTTGCTTCGGTTGTGGCGAGACTGGACACTTAGCTAAAGACTGCCCAAAGAAGTGGGACAAGGACAGAGGACTGGATCCACCTCAGGCGGACAAGTTCACGCGCTGGTGGCACCTCCACAGGAACGAGATAGAAATATTTCTGTAGAAAGCTTAGTTTATCTGTATGATCATCCAGTTCGCACTCTCTTTGACTCTGGTGCATCACACCCCTTTATTTCATCTGCTTTAGTAGAATCTCTGCACCTAGACACTAGTATGGTAGAAGATCCCTTGGTTGTTTCAAATCCAATTGGGGGCTCGGCTTATTTGTCGATGGTTTGCTTGGATTTGAAAATCTATATTCTAAGTGTTGAATTTAGATGTAGTGCCTTTGTTTTGGGCTTCTCAGGATATGGACTGATCTTAGGCATGGACTGGTTATCCAGTAACGGTGTCATTCTTGATTGTGAGAAAAGAGTGGTTAGGATCTTGACTCGGCTCGGTAACACTCTAGAAATTTCTTGTAATCCCTTGAATGCTGTTATGCTTAGTTATCTAGAGTCGCTTGACGCTTCTGTTGAGAATTTGCAGTCGGTTAGGGTGGTCCGGGAATATCCAGATGTCTTTGAAGAGGTGAAAGGCTTACCTCCGAAGCGGGAAATAGACTTCCGCATATATCTTATGGATAATGCAAAGCCCGTAGCTCTGCCTGTTAGACACATGGCTCCAAAGGAGAGAAAGGAGCTCAGTAAAAAAGTTAAGGACCTTCTCGAGAAGGGGTTTATAAGAAGGAGTATCTCGGAATGGGGTGCTCCAATGGTGTTCGCCACCAAAGCAGAAGGTTCACTACGTCTTTGTGTGGACTATAGAGAGCTAAACAAGCTGACTAAAAAGAATAGACACCCGCTTCCCCGAATAGACGATTTGTTTGATCAGCTTGTAGGTGCGTCGGTCTTCTCCCAACTTGATCTGGCTACTGGGTTCCTTCATCTAAGGGTAGCTGAAGATAGCATTGATAAAACGACGTTCAGAACCCCAGACGGTTTCTTCGAGTGGCTTGTCATGCCTTCCGGTTTGACAAACGCGCCCGCTTATTTTGTAGACCTAATGAGCAGGGTGTTCAGAGAATTCCTCAGTAAGTTCGTGGTGGTCTTCGTAGACGATATTTCAATCTTCTCAAAGAATGAGGAAGAACATGCTCAGCATCTGAAAGAGATCATGGGTACTCTCTGTACACATCAGCTAAAAGCCAAATTCTCCAAGTGCCACTTTTGGAGAGAAGAAGTAATATTTCTTGGACATATAGTGTCCAAAGAGGGGTTAGCTATGGACTCCGCGAAAGTAGTGGCAGTGCAAGATTGGAAGACACCAAGAAATGCAACCGAAGTTCGAAGCTTTCTTGGGCTAGCCATTTTTTACCGAAAGTTCATTAGGGATTTCGCGAAAATCTCAGCTCCACTCACAAGGCTAACAAAGAAGAATCTGGCGTTCACTTGGGATTTGGATTGCGAGTTTGCTTTCCAACGATTAAAAAGGGCTCTCATAACAGCCCCAGTTCTGACTTTGCCGGATGGAAGCAAAATGTTCACAGTATATACGGATGCTTGTGGTACGGGGCTAGGCACTGTTCTGATGCAAGAAGGGAGGGTAATAGCTTATGGTGGAAGACAATTGAAAGTGCATGAAAAGAACTACCCAACCCACGATCTTGAGTTGGCCGCCATCGTCTTTGCGCTTAAGTCTTGGCGCCATTATCTCCTAGGTGAGAAGTTCGAATTATATACTTACCATAAATCGTTGAAGTATCTTTTCTCGCAGAAAGATCTTAACTTGAGGAAGCAAAGGTGGATGGAGTTCCTTGCCTCGTATGACTTTGAAATTTCCTATACTCCTGGCAAAGGCAACGTAGTAGCAGACGCGTTGAGTAGAAAGAAACTGACCCTAAGCCCTCTCTTTGTAGAAAGGAAAAGCTTGGAGTATATAGCCGGTTTTGACATTAGGCCCTCCTCAGATTTTATACCTGGTTTATTGGCATCCCTAGAAGTACGGCCTACTCTTTTAGACTCGATCGGGACCGCACAACGTGAAGACCCGCAGCTTGTGGATGTGATTGATAAACTAATTAGGGGTGAAATTTCCAGTCATCTCAATAGATATTCCATCGATGATAAGGGTTGGCTAAGGCGAGATGGAAGGCTATGCGTCCCACAAGCTAGGGATTTTGTGAAGAAGGTTCTCGAGGAGGCACATCATTCCAAGATGACAATACACCTAGGAGGAGACAAGATGTACAAGGACGTAAAGAGAATTTTCTATTAAAGCGGCATGAAGAAGGACGTGGCAGATTTCGTTTCTAAGTGCGTGAAATGCCAACAGGTCAAGGCAGAATAAAAGAAGCCTGGAGGATAGCTTCATCCTCTAGAAGCCCCACAATGGAAGTGGGATAGCATTTCAATGGACTTCATTGACGGGTTGCCTAGGTCAAGAAGAGGCAATACTAGCATTTGGGTAACAGTGGACAGGCTTACTAAAAGCGCCCACTTTATACCTATCAAGAGTAGAAGGACTGCTTCGTCTATAGCTTCTCTTTATCTCAAGGAAATAGTTCGACTCCATGGAATACCCTCCAGCATAGTGAGTGACAGAGACTCCATCTTCATGAACGAATTTTGGCGGAGTCTGCAAGAAGCTGTCGGCACACAGTTATGCTTGAGCATGGTCTATCACCCCCAAACTGATGGCCAGACAGAAAAGGTGAATACAGCACTAGAAGATCTTCTAAGACTGTGCGTTCTTGACTTCGGAGGGACTTGGGAGGATCACCTTCCTTTAGTGGAATTCGCCTATAACAACAGTTACCAAGCCACCATCGGTATGGCGCCCTTCGAAGCTTTGTATGGAAGACCTTGTCGATCACCAACTTGTTGGTAGGAGTCCACTGACAAGATTATACTTGGGCCAGACATGATTAGAGAGACTTCAGAAAAAGTGGACTTTATACAAAGGAGAATGAAGACTGCCCAAGACAGACAGAAATCCTACGCCGACAAAAGAAGGACCGACCTTAAGTTTGAGGTTGGGGACAGGGTTTTCCTTAAGGTATCCCCTTTAAGGAATGTCGTTCGCTTTGGGACCGCAGGAAAGCTAGCACTAAGATTTGTAGGACCATTCCCTATCATCGAGAAGGTTGGGAAAATGGCTTATAGAGTAGAGCTGCCTGAAAGATTGGCTGGAATTCACAACGTCTTTCACGTTTTTCATCTCTGGAAATGTCTACATGAATCAGCGGAAGTGGTAGAGCCAAGCATTTTAGAAGAAGCCGAAGTGGAACGCGAAGCAACTATGAGGAAAGTTCCAACTCGAATCATAGGAACTGAAATCAAAAAGCTACGCAACCACGAAGTCAAGCTCGTTAAGATTCAGTGGAGTGACGCCGAGGAAGACGCGACTTGGGAAACTGAGGATAGAATACGCGCGGCCCACCCTTTTCTTTTTGAGGGTACATCCTTGACCTCTCTTTTTCCTTAAGTTGTGCTTGTATCTATCTTTTTAGCTGTATCTTCTCGATATGATCCTTTATCCGTAGGTAGAAACCCCTTTGGATGTAAACATGTATTTGAAACATGTTATGGTTGATGGCTGCAAGTGGTTGCTCGAGGATGCATATACACACACAACCTAGGTTTTAGATCGGATCAGTCACTTCATACTGCATATGCATATATGTATTCATATTTGTATGTGGTTGAAACTTGATATGTTGTCATATGGATGTCGCATTTGTAGTGGTGGTTGCGCACTCATGTAGAATTATGAGTAAGGACAAATTTGCATACATAATGGACTCATGACACTTACATGATTTGCATTAAGGAGGCCAACTGGATCAGTAGACCGCCTAATTTTGCATTAGTTAAGGACATATACACACACTGTGCATATAATCATAAAGCATTAGAAGTCTTTTAAGGACAACGGACACCTGTGTTTGTTGGTTGAGTAGATGGACGATTGGATGTTAAGACCTACGTTCTCCTAGACTTGAAGATTTCGGGGACGAAATCCTTTAAGGAGGGGAGAATGTAACACCCCGAGTTTTCTGTTAACTGTACTTCAAATTAAAGTATAATTAATTCTAAATGATGGAATTAAGGGAAATGGGTTACGCCATTGCGTTAGTCTCGAAATTCTGCTTGAGATAGAGTCCAGGTTTGCGTAAAACGGATACCGTATGAAGAAGATATGGACGAACGAAGTTGGGCAGAAAAACCAGAAACGGGTCAGAATGCACTGGCGCACTTGGGAAGTGCGCCAGAACAAAATTGCACTGGCGCACTTTGGAAGTGCGCCAGTACAATTTTAGCAATGGCGCACCTGCCAAGTGCGCCCAGGCCAGAAACCCTGCTTGGTCAGGCCCTGGCTGGCCTGGTCAGGTTCTGGTCGATTTCTGAGGCTTGGCTGAGTCACTAGGGCTTACATGTCACTTTCTGATTGGCTTCTCTTGAGATGGATGGTCTGGATTCACTCTAGCTTCATCGACGGCTCTAATCAGATTAAAATTCTATAAATACAACTCAAGTCTAAGCCTAAATTCACACAAATAATGTAATATTAAAGCCGTCATGCTGATGGAAAGGAATTAGGAGTGGCCGTCAGTTAGAAAGCTTAGAGACAAGCCAATACTAAAGTAAAACACGAATCAAAACAACGTTAGTCTACCCAAAGGAAAGCATATCAACTTCAGAATTCAGAATCCAAGTTCGTCGTTCTTTGTAAGTATAGTGATTTTTCCGATGAGAATAAAACTAAGACTTGATTCGATGTAAATTGGAAGAGGAATTGTGCTATTATGTATCGACGATGTTAATTCATATCTATGTATTGAAATGATTGTGTTGCGAATGGAATTGGGATGTTTGTGGTATAATTAAGATTGATGTTGATCCTATTGTACTTTTAGAATGACAACAACATCACAAGCAAGTTGTATAGTTTATGTTTATGTGATTATATAGGTTGTTTGTGATTAGATCTCATGTATATACTTTATGCTAGAATCTTTATGCCTAAATGGTTATGTTCATATACATGCCCCTATGTTTATACAAAAATTGCAAGTTCCTAATTGGATCCATGTCAAGATCCACTTTAGTACATGTTTCATGTTGTAATTAGATATGCGTTTGGATCTACTTCACACCGTTGTCATAAAGTTATACATATTTATGAAAATGTCATATTCTTGTCATGTGCTAGTAATGCTCGATGTTATGCATAGATCCAAAAACAAGTTTAGACTTATGTTGTCTAAATCATATGCTAATTCATGTGACACCTATTTGGTTAGACCCTTATTTCAATGCAAATTCACATATATGTAAATTGATTTAGGCTATGTTGCAAATTCACATATATGTATATTGACTATTTTGCAAGTTCACATCTATGACATTCATGTTGGCTATTTTGCAAGTTCACACTTATGATGTTCATATTGATGCCAAGTTTACACATATGTCATGTTTATGTTTATGAATTCCCTTATGCCTATTTGTGTGCGCTAGATTAGGCTAAGTTCTCAGCCTAATATTATATGCTAAAACTATGCGAACGAAAATTAGGCTAAGATTGTTAGCCTAATGTTTAAACGGGGTAATGTTGGGAATATTAGTAAAACTTGACATTAAAATATATGAAATTGGCATGTTTGTCACATGCCAAAATTGGTGGCATTTAAACGGTATAAATTCTTATGCCAAAAATGTTAGACTTGGAATGTGGGCCATAACATTTAATTGTTAACAAATTTACATATATTCAGTAATAAGGACAAATATGTAAATTTAGAAAATACGAATGTGCTTAACACGAGGTTGGATTGAGTTGTGATGTAAATCTTCCCGGACCCGCCTGGTTGTCCAGTAGTCACAACAATACCTATCCAATGTGGGTGGTTAAGCATTGAGCCCAATAAGGACCCGAGGTTAGACTGAGTTATGGTGTAAATCTGCCCGGAACTGACCGGCACATCCAGTAACCGTAACAATATCTATCTAATGTGAGTGGTCGGTGCTTTAAAAGGCTAAGGACAGACAAGTCAGGATGGTAGGGTTAAGTTAACTAAAACACTTAACCAATTCAACATGTTAATGAAATTGATGGGTGGGGCTAGGTAAATACAGACACTTAACCGCTTAACATGTTTGACTAGAAAACCCTAGTAACGGGGACCCATTTCTGCAGTAACCCAATTAGGTATCATGGTACCCTGAAACTAGGCAGGGTGGGTCACGATTACTGGGCTGATTGTAAGCGGTCAAAGCGACGACGGTGGGTGCAACAGTGTGGGTTCTAACGGAGTGCGGGCGTGCACACACTTCGGAGTAGACAAAAAGGGCACTGGGGGCACCAGTAGTATAACCTATGCATTCTAAGTATTGTGTCGGGTCGCCACCATGGCACTTGATACACCCCCATGGTGGGGCCAACATAGGTATCTACAATATTTGGGGGCCGTAAAACACATGTAATTATGCGAGTAGGAGCCGATCGTCAGAATAAGGGGATCACTTCACCCTCAGCATGGGGTGCCAGTTTAGAATTAATGCATGTAGGTGCAGAGATATAGTGTGGGGTGCGATAGTATCTTCGTTTCAAAACTACTTTATCTTAGTTTATGATACTCTCCTGTTTCCAGTTTATACCTATCTTGCCCTTATTCTTATTCCCATACTGAAGAGTCACTAGACTTACCAGGCTTTATGTCTGACCCTATTTTCTTTCGTCTTCTTTTCTTCCATTCCCCCCTCCCAAGGTCCACAGGGAGGAAATAGCCCAGCTTAATCAGATTCTTTAAAAGCTTCAAGATAGTTGATGTACGGTTTGGAGTCTCTTTCCTTGGCTATGGCTGTTGGTCACACTCTATGGGGATTTATGCAGTTTTAATCACGTTTTATGCTTCTTTATTTAAAAACCAAGACAGAAATGATGTTGTAATGTTTAGGAAGTTGTTATGAGACAATTATGGAAATGTTTGTATGAACAAGTATTTTATGAAATAAAAGTCTGATGTTTTCCGCTGCTTATATATATATATGTGTGTGTTTATATCTGTCTTGTGTTTTATCTGTGACTTTTACTTACAAACCTCCACCAAAGTAAAGGCAGTCCCTTGTGAGTGACCTTAATGGAGGGTGGGGTGTTTCAGAACGGGTTTCCTCCCAAGAATACCAGTGCATAAAACAACAGCGCAATGCTAAATAAAGAACAATGAAGCTATTATAAGACTCAGGTCCCATCACACAATGCAACACAAGACGAAGGATAGGGTTTTACCTTATAATAGCCAAAGAATGCTTGATACGCTAAATTTCATCTTTTATTATTACTATAAGTGTATATTGTCAAAACAATTTCAATCATAAGTATCAATCATAGATGGCATAAGTGCCCCATACCAATATGTCGCCATATATAGGTTCTACAATCAAAACTGCAAAGTCACGTATTGGAAATTGGATTTCCGTCTGTGAACCGAGGCCAGGGATCGTCCTCACTATTTCGAGACAATCTGGTCTACCATGTCTCAGGAACAGTCGCAACAGCACCTTGGATCGTCAGGGCTAGTCCATCAATGTGGATTGAAATGCCTGAACACTGCGTTTCCCCACCCTTGGGGGCGTAAATGAGCCAAATGACTCCATCGGCTCCACACAGTCACCAATATAGCCGAGGCGCCTCGCAACCCAACAACCACATAAGTCAAACTCGTCAGGGCATGTAAAACCACTGACGCCACTTCTAGCTAGAAAGAAACACATGTCCTCCCTGATGTCCTCTCCCGTTTCTGCTTCACAACCGAGGTGTGAGGCTCGCGAATCAATGCTACACAAAGCTGTGCCACACAGGCTGTGCTTTGATCATCACCCACAAGACTTTGCTTTTCAACAAAAGCCTTGATCATTTGCCACTTAGGCATGCCACACAGGCAATTCGCTCCATACGATTGATATCCATCAATATATAACCCCTGAGCTCGTACGTCTTAGAGAAGAGCGTTAAGCAAGAGAATAAATTCTCCGCCGCCAAACAGATATATATTTAATAGAAATCAATCACATAGAATAAAATCCAATGCCAGACACACAGTCCATTTACAAGTTCGTTCTGGGTCTGAACGAAACCGGAGGAACTTTGTACCTCGCATATCCATCGATCTCCAAGCACGTCTGGACGATCACCAACCGATTCCTTCCTCTTGGGTGTACATCCCAATCCAGATCAGTGATCACCCAAACGATGTGAAGACCTCCGGTCTTCAACCACCGTCTTCGACCACCGTCTTCATCCTCGACACCACGTCGAATCAGTTATTCAAAATGGGATAAACCTGGTCTTTCTGAATAACTCGCGTATATAATAAACAAGTGTTACACAAACACAACATATGCCTCATTCCAATTCATCAGTCACTAACCGTAAATTAGTAAGAGAACAATTCCCCATATATTAACCCCGAAAGCCAAAACGAACATCAGATCATTACCCAGGAAACCATTCATCTTAACTAATCTTCGGTTAGTTGCTAAATTTTACATTCTTAGGGAGAGGTTCTCATTAATTTTATCAAAGATAAATTCCTTAAATTTATTCTTTAATCTTCTTTTGAATATCCATTCAAACCAAATTATGGTTTATCCAAACTAGTCGGGATTAACGAACCTTACCGAAGCAATCATTTGTTTTAATTTCCTAATCCCAACCTATTCATCCTATGAAGTAAAACTGGTAATACTTCATATCTAGCACCACGGTGTTATCGGTAAATTCAATTACCATTTCACGTTCAAATCTAATTAAAGATTTAACTAGCGTCTGGAACAAAATTGGTGATACTCCATTCCCGATCATTTCAATCTAATTAAAGATTCATTAAAACTCCACTTGGTTTTAATCTTCCCAAAAATCACTATAAATGATTATTTAACTTGGGAAATCATATCCTATCTTTAACTGGATTAAAGAACCAATGTCATTTAAAACACGGCTCACGATAAACCCAAAATCACATTCTATTCCATCAGCCTTTAACCGTAAATTAGCAAGTGAATAATTCCCTAAGTGTTAACCCCGAAGGCCGAAACCAACATCAGATCAATACCCAGGAAACCATTCAACTTAACTAATCTCCAGTAAGTTTCTGATTTTCTTAACTCTGTTGGGTCCAAGAACGGTATTATTAAAGATACCATTCACGACAACCCAAATCACATTCCATTAATTATCGGGTTAAAGAACAAGTGTTATTTAAAACACCATTAATAATAAACACAAAAATCAAATCAAATTCAATTCCAATTAAATACCATTTAATTGGTATACTTCATTAAATCTAAATAAAAAGATTTAATCTTTTTCTCAATTAGTTTTAAGAACAGTGTTAATGAAGACACCATTCACAACAAACCCAAATCACATTTGATATTAAATACCAGGCTCTGAATAGAAAATATATCGGCTTATATTCAATATCAAATTCTACGACCAACAAATATCATATTGGAAATAACGATATTAATATTTCTTTCAAATTTCCATAACAATATCTGTATAATCACGAAATCCAACATCGAAATATTCCAAAGATAATTTCGATTTAAATCCATTCCAATTCAATTATTGGAAATTCTGGTTATTTTCAAAACACTTTTAAATCCAATTTATTTATTTTTAAAAATAAATGTGATTATAATTCTAGTTCAAAACTAGTTCATTTCGATAAAAATCTATTTTTATCTTTTCAAATTTGGAAATTTTCATCACAATTCTTCACAAATCATTTCTCATGATTTTACTCAAATTATTACTATTTTTAATAATTTTATCAAGGCCCGTACAGTCGATTTCCATCAACGGCCATCGAACTGCACTTACAGCGACCTTTTCCAAATTTGATTTGGACATAATTCCAAATCCAACCATTAGATTTTAAATCTCTAACATTCGTTTGAAAGCTCTTTTCGATACGGACCCAATGGTTCCGGTTTTACATAATCCGACCGTCGGATCTCCCATAATATCCATTCAAAGTCAATGGTGGAAATTCGCGAACTACCGCGGCGCGGCGCGTTCTATTCAGGCCATTATATATATAATATATATATTATATATATTTCGTCGATTTCCTTTTAAAAACGTATTTTATAAATCGTTATAAATTCGTTTTCAAAATGATTTCAACTTCCTATTCAATTTCAAATCAAAATTGAATATTCCATATCATCGATATACAAATGATAACATTTTCAAAGCATTAGATTTTGAAATCAATTCCTTTTCGATATTCATTATAAAAATGAATAAAACCGATATAAATATCGTTCACGTCAAAATGGCGTCAATCTCACCAATACGGCTTTATATATTTCAATAACTTCGTTATTCTATTCAACAAATGAATATTTTCTTCAACACATGAATATTTATTCTATTCGACACATGAATATTTATTCTATTCAACACATGAATTTATATTTTTATTCAACACATGAATATTTTTATTTTATTCAACACATGAATTTTCATTCTATTCAACCCATGAATTTTTATTCTATTCAGCACATGAATTTTCTTTCTATTCAACACATGAATTTTCTTTCTATTCAACACATGAATTTTCTTTCTATTCAACACATGAATTTTCTTTTATAATATTCTTTATTTTCCCAATTGGAATGAGGCCCAATCAATTACCATATAATGTTAATATAATGGATTCCCTACAACACATGTATATAATAGCAACGATAAATCATCAACCATCATTCAAAGTGCACCACACAACTGCATAAGTATTAAATATAAATATTTGACGCTTATAACAGCCTGTCAATCAATCGATCGACATACAGCTAATTATTGGGACTAGTGTATGGCCAATTTCATCCCAACACCCGTGTGGGGTTTTCAAACAATCAAACACAGGTTTTATTTGTGCAGTAGGGCGATGTGTAAAATTTATCGTCCCAATCCATATCAGTCAAATGAGTATACATAAACAAATCATCCGATTCGTTTATAACTATTTATTTTATATACACGTTAAAAATGATATTTTTAACCATAAAATAATTTATTTCATTCCACTATGCACAATCATTTTTCACAACACATCAATCAAACAAACAAGCCATCCATGGTCTGTGGACGACGGATGTCGGGTGCTGCTAAGCACCGTCTGCATCCAAGTATATATTTCAACTAGAAAATAAAGTAAAAGTGAGGAATTCTTACCGAGGGTTCCACTCCACCATTCTTTAATTCTGAACGGTTCAGATTCGCTCGACATTCCGACTCAACCATTTCACGCTGTTCATATATGAAAATCACATTTTTAATAACGCTACATGTACATAAAAATCATATTTTTATTTTCCACTTCATAAATATATAAATCGAATTTTTGTTATCATACATACATACAAATCAAATTTTTATGTCACTACACCATATATAAAAATCGTATGTTTATATTCTCTGTCTTATAAAAATCATATTTTTATAATCTCTACTATATAAAAATCATATTTTTATATCGCCAAAAATTAGATTTTTACATCGCTCCTTCCTATATAAAGATCTAATTTTTTTCTTTGCTTTCATATGATAAAAATCTACTCTTTTCATTATTAAAAATATAATCTTTATCACTTTAAAAACCGAACCTATATCACTTTAAAAATTAAACCTTTCTACATAAAAATATAATCTTCCACGTTATAAAAGTATAATCTTTACAAATTAAAAATCATGTCTTTTTACCACATAAAAATCAAATCTTAGTTTTGCTATTATACATATCAAAATCCAATTTTTTCTTGTGTTAAAACATATATAAAAGCATATTTTTTTTAAAACAAATTTCGTTTAAAACAAATAAGTAAATAAAATTTAGATTTAAACTTATTGTTTCTTTCCAGAGGGGGGCGCAGAGGCTTGCTGGTCCGAGGCGAGCTCGTCGGAGGTCCGGTGGCCAAGGGAAGGGTCGGCGTCGAGGTGGGGCTAAAAGGGGGCGGCGCAAGGTGGTTTCAGGGCTGGGCTAGGGTTTTTCTCGGATTGGAAGAAAGGGGAAAGGAGAAGGACGCGTTGGCGCGAGTGGGGGGGTATGGCGGTCGTGGCTGAGGGGCAGTGGTGCGGTAGCGGGCGGAGGCGGCTGCGATGGAAGATCTTGGGGGGCAACGGCGATTGGTTTTCTTTCTTTTTCTGAAAAGTGACGGGGGAAGAAGTGAGGGGAGAGAGAGAGTGGAGAGAGTTATATATTTAATTATTTTATATTTCAAAAAGTTGATTTTTCTTGTGAACCCCAAACGAGACCCAACGACTATCGTTCCTAGCTAATTACCCCCATTTCGAACACAATGGGATATGTCCCGTAAGCAGATTCTACTGTTTCAATCGGTTTCCATTTAAATTTAAATCTATGTATTCAATTTTAAACGTACATTTCAATTTACTGGGGCCACATACGGACTCTTAAAATTCCCGAAAAATATTTTCTAGCTTCGTATCAACGATATGGTTCTAACAAAACTAATGTCGTCAAATTCCGAGTCCGTTTGAAAAATGGCCATTTTCCAGTCGATTAAAATCAACTGAAACTGGTCAAACGCGTTTTCCTTTGCCATGCTCACATATTGATTCAGAAATTATGAATTTTGAAACCTAGCAATAACTTGACATCACGGATCCAACAAAAGTGGTTATGTCGAAAACCGAGGTCGTTTGCAAAATTTTCATTTTTAAGGGCCAAAATTCCATAACGACTATTCTGAAATTTCAACTAGGCAAAACTTTTTATCCCCGCTATGAAATTTCAATTTTTCAGATTCGTTGGAAAGATATTCTCAAATAGATTCTAATATTTTTGGTTTCACTGAAATCCGGTTTATTTTGAATCCTGTACATTCATTTGAAATTTGAAATCGAAATTTCGAACTACCGCGCCATTTTCAATTCCTTTTATAATTTAAAATAAATATTTATATTCTAACGACGATCTACATATATATTTATACGTTCTATTCTATTCAAAATAAATTTCTCATCGCTATTATTTAAAATAATTTATTTTAAATATTCAAAATTCACTGAAATTGCCAAAAGAAAAATTTTAAATTGGCTCGGATTTCCGGGTTATTACAATGGATACCTGAACCATGCACTGTGTATGTGTCTCGGGCTTTACCTGAACATAGCGGCTCGATATATTTGTCCCTTTCTTCCTCCTTGCTCATGACCTAGGATAGGTAGGGCCTTGGGTCTTCTTGTCTCGACTCAAACTTGTTGTATAAGTCGTGAAGTGATGTGAGATATCTATAGAAAAACTTAGGAAATAAAATATTAGTTGGAAAATTATCAAAACTTCCCTCCCTTCTCCTCTCCTTTCGGCGTAACTTCCCATTTCTAGCCCATACTTGTCAATGTAATAAAATGTGATGTGTTCATGTATGTGTAAGAGTAAAGTATGTGTAACAGTAATGTATTAATTTATTAACAGTAAACCCTTTTTGTTTTGTGATGCTTACTTTTCCTAAACCTTCTTGCTTTTTTATACTTCACTAGCCTTGTATATTTAGGTTATCATATGTATATACACTTGTATATATGTACATATGTCTCTCAATAAATGCTTTACAATATTGTACGACAACGCCAAACCGTTGAGAATCTGGAACCCGATTATCAGTAATATTTTCATTTTTCATTTGAACTATTTATTTAATAAACAAGATTCAAAAATAAATTTGTTATCATATTAAATAATTAAAATAATAATATTTATTATCTAAAAACATATTAAATAATATTAATCAATTATTTACAAATTTTAGGATTGTAACACCTCGTAATTTTAAAAGACACTATAATGATTAATTAAATAATACTTATTTAATATTGAGAATTAAGTAAAATAGACTACGCCATTGCATTCGTCTCGAAATTCTGCTTAAGATAGACATCAAGTTTGCATAAAACGGATATCGTATGAAGAAGATATTAAGGTTTGAAGTTTGTATATGCACAAGAGAATTATAAATATACAAAACAATTCAAAACATTTAAAATAATTCGAAATCAGAAGATGAGGGCTAGAGCGGGAGTTCGGACCGTTAGGGGTCGACCCCACCCTAAGGATGTCGACCCATGGGTTGACACCACAACAGGGGTGTTGACACCCATGTCGACCTCCCCAAATTCGGGACATATTCAGTTTTGCGTATGTGAACTTGTTTTCTGACCAGACTCGTTAACCCTAGGCTATATAAAGGACATTAATCCCATTGTTTTATTTAACTAAATCAATGGCGACAACGAGGTGCTGCCCCAACTCAAATTGATCTAACCTATTCTTCTTCAACAACAAGTTATATGTACTCAGAGATATGTGCTTCAACAACTACAATCAACTCCCTGTTTTTTATATCCAATCACAGTGATTTTATGTTGCTTTTAGATATAAACACCTAAAATGTAATCTTGACATGCCTATAAGTTTGGATCTAAGCCTATGCCTATTAGTAATCTGAAAATATAACATATCTGCCATTATTTGTATATCTAATTCGCTGTTTAGGTCTCATCTGCCTGTTTATGATATCCCCATTATATTAGTTTGCCTAATCATGTCACTATGCCTATTCTGATAGTATGACCAATTCTATCATCATATGCCAGTTTTATTTACTATGCCTATTCTTCTTCTCTTCTCTCCCTCTTTCCCTTTTTTATTTTTATAGTCAGGCTACCTTCGAGCCTAGGCCTATCGCTGAAATACGCGAACGCACGAATTTGGGAACGATTAATTTGGGGCATAATTCATATTATAAACATGATTGGGAATTTTAGGCATAATTTAGATCTTGAACCAAAACTTAGGATTTGGGGGTATAATCTATATCTTGATTTAAAACCTTAATCGGGGCATAACTTGTATCGCAAATTAGACGAGGATTTGGGGGATGACAAACATGAAAATTGATTAATAATGAAAATGCCTAGATTTATAGTAATTAGAAACTGTAATCGCGCTTAGACACGAGGTTAGATTACACTTGTGGTAGAAGTCTGCCCGGAACCGCCCGGCATATCCAGCGACCATAAGTGGTGAATCTAATGTGAGGGGTCTAAGTACATAAACGTACACGTGACGGTGCTAAGACACGAGGTTAAGTCCTACTTGTGGAAGAAGTCTGCCCGGACCTAACCAACATATCCAGTATCCACAAGTGGTAGACTTAATGTGGGAGGTCTAGCGCATTATAACCATAAATGAATGGATGATCATGAACTTGTAATACTTAACATGTTTGTATCCATAAGGATTACAAGAACCTGTTAACTTAAGTAGGGGTTAAGTAAACTTGCTTGAATCAGTGGGAGGGATAAGTTAATCTTGTTAAACATGCGGGAACGAGTTATACGTATGAACCCGACAAACTTAACCAGTTGGGGTTATGTAATCTTATTAAACTAGTAGACATAACCTGTTGAAATCCTAGTAGTGGGAATGCAAGCCTAGGTAGAAGCTTGTATCATCTGGTGTATGGGACCCTTATCAGTCAGTAACCTATATCGGTATCAAACAGGAAACCTCGAACTAGGCAAGGATCAGGGCACGCTTACTGAGCTGATTATAAGAGGTCAATTGGGTAAAGGTGTCTGACGGCGCATTCCATCGGGGTCATGTGCATGCATGGGTCCGTCTGCTCGAGAAGATAAGACGTTGTGACATCAGTAGATATAGTTGTGCATCTTGGAAATAACGGGGTTGCCACTTTAGGAAGTGATACATCCTACTGTAGGGCCCGCACGGGTATCTACGAAGCTAGGGAGCCGATCGATTGGGGTAGTAATTAGGGAACATCTATACTCGCTTGTTTAGGAGCCCATTATTATCGTTAGGGGTAACACCCATCAGTTCGTTGGGTAACCTGTTATTGTATGGGGTAAAACCTCTCACTATAAGTACACCTAAGTCTACCATCTTCTACTTGTTGGGATCATCTTGTTTTGGTCATACTAGTATTGGTGCAGAGAAAAGTATTAGAGAAGCGCATTGCATGTTCTATTCTGTTGTCCTATTTACCTTGTCATACCTGCCTTATATACTGTACCTCTCTTATCCGGTCTATACTCTGTTCATGATGCTTTTACTTATTTATATGCTAAAAGTAACTGGACTCGCTAGACTTTATGTCTGACCTATTTTGTTTCCTCTTCTTTATCTACCGTTTCCACCCAAGGTTCTCATGGTGGGAATACTCAGGCTTGATCAGGATTGTTCTTTCATTCCGCTGGGAGCTGCTTAGATGTATTGCTTTGATTTCATATCTTCTCTACTATGGCTATATTTATGGGAAACTATGTTTCTTGTTATTACTGTACTCTGATGATGATTTTTGTACAAGGAAGAAATTTTATGTTTTCAGTATTTCAGACTTATGATGTAATCATGTTTTGGACCATGATTTTTTCTATCTAATAAAGTTTTAAATTCCGCTGTTATTTTATGTCTGTCTTGTAATGTTTCTGTTCATGTTTACCTATAACGCTTCACGAAACCTAATGCATTTCGATAAAGAGTGACACTAACAGACGTGGGGTGTCACACTTGGTATCAAAGCTGAAGGTTACCAGATCGGATAAAAGATTTTGAAAATTGTTTTCAAAAAGGTTTTAAAAAGAAAGCATTTTCAAAAGAAAAGTCTGTCTCGAAAAACATATTCCCTTAAGTCATAGGAAATATCTTTTGATTCAGTCCCTTTTTCCTTTTCTTTTCAGCATGCCTGGGGAACTTAATATTCCTGAGGGCGTTCAAGTACCGGATTGGTTCCGTAGGTATCTTAAGGCTACAACACCTCCCGGGAGCGAAGGAGACGTCCCTCCCCCAGCTGCAGTCGTTGTTCCTCCCCCATCGCGAGTAGATAATTTCTTTCAAAAGAAATGTCATGGTTGTCGACCGAGGGGTCATTTGGTCAAAGATTACAGAAGAAGAAAGAACGACAAAGCCCGAGAAAAGAGGGAATGTCATAGTTGTGGGCACATGGGCCATTTGAGAAAAGATTGCAAAAGAAGGAAGAATGTTTGTTTCAATTGTGGAGAGGCTGGACACTTTTCTAAGGAATGCCCGAAGAAGCAAGGACAAGGTCAAAGGGCAGATCTTCGGGAGGGCGGGTGCAGGCTCTCGTGGCCAGTGCGCCAGATAAAGGTAGGAAAGTGTCCGTTGAAGGTTTGATTTCTCTTTCCAATCATCCTATTATAATTCTTTTGGTTCGGGCGCTTCACATTCTTTTATATATGATTATGTGGTTGAGTCTCTGCACCTTAGTACTGGTATGGTTTTGGTTCCAGTTGTTGTCTTAAACCCCATCGGGGTTATGACTCATCTGTCTATGATTTGTCGGGGTTTGAGAATATCTGTATTGGGCATCAAGTTTGAATGCTACGCATATGTGCTTGGTTTCATGGGCTATGGTTTGATTCTAGGGATCGATTGACTAGCTATGTATGGTGCCATTCTGGATTGTGAGAGGAGGGTCATTATACTTTTGACTTTCCATGGAGGACCCTCGAGATTTCTTATAACCCTAAGGGGTTCATCATGCTTAGTTTCCTAGAGTCACTTGATGCATCTATCGATGATCTATGATATGTACCAGTAGTCTGTGAGTATCGTGATGTTTTTGAGGAGGTTCGGGGCTTACCTCCGAGGCGCAAGTTTGATTTCAGTTCTGTATCTTCTGAAAACTACGGTGGTCGTTACAAAAAGACGTAAGGGTGGCAATATATTTGATACACTCAAGTTAAATGAGCGGTTGGTTATTGTGGCGGGGTTGCAAGATGGTCTTGTTGAACCCAGTGTATCCCCTCTATAGTACACTGATCGGAAGGTGGTCCCCATACCTTGTCATAGTTGGAATCCAATTTCCAATAAACGCGCGTGGTTTTTTGATTTTATAATGAATTTGTAGAGCATGAGATGCAAGTGTTCTACTAGATGGTTATTTATTTGTGATTTGATAGTACTATTATAATATCACTGGATTTTGATATACCAAAATGTTTTGGATTATAGTAAGATAAAATTCGTCCGTGTTTATGTGTGGGATGGTCTTACTATTATCCTTTTATTTGATAAAGGATTTCTAAAGTTGAGCAAGTTTTTTGTCATATGAATTTATCACTGAAAGTATTCCCGATTGATCTGGGTGAATTTTGCTTTGCTTCAAATATGCTCGGGTCAGACCCAGCATATTTCTAGGTTCGGTTTAGCTTGGAGTTCCAAAAAAGAGTTGAAATCGAGACTTATTCCATATATTTACTGGTACTAGTTTATTTCCGTTGTGTATTGATTGATGTGAATGTATACTCTGATGTTGTAACCATATATTATATTTTGCCCATTCCATTGTGAGACTCTGATCTTCTTATTCTTGTATTCTAATATTTCTTTCTTCTCTCACCTTCCAACTTCTTTCTATTAACAATCTGGGATTTGATACTTGGATTTTTGGCAAGTAATATAGAGATATGTATTATTGTCGAAAATTTGAGCGTCGAAATTTTCCGGGACGTTACGTAATCTAGAGAAAAATCCATTTTCTTCTTTATTCTATCACTATTGTATGCTTTGATAACAATTGTCGATCCCAACCGTCGGTGATAATACATTCGGTGCACTCAAGCGAACTGAGTGATCGATTATGTGTGGGTCGGGTTGTAGGATGTTCTTGTTGAACCCAGTGTATTCCTCTCTGGAGATACACCATCGAAAGGTGATTCCATACCTTTTCATAGTCGTAAATCCATTCTCTAATAAGAGCCATGCAGTTTTGATTTTATACTACGTATGTGGAGCTTGAGATGCAAGTGTTATGCTAGACTACTATTTATTTGATTTAGACAATATTGTAATATCGGAATAGTGTTGATACAAAGAATATTCTGGGTTATCGTAAGGTAAAACCATCTGTGTTTATGTGTGAATCGGTCTTACGATTATCTTTTCTTTTAAAAAGGATTTTTAAAAGTTAAACCAAGTGGTTGTAGTTTACTCACACCAGTCCCATGATTGACCCGGAGTTTATTTGTTTTATTTTACCCTAAACTCTTGAATCCCCAAATTTGTACGGGAAATCAAGTAGTTCAGGTGTTTACAGATATACTTGGAGGAGCTTGGAGAAGGAGGCTTCAGCATTAGATATCTACTTCTTTATTTCTGATGTAATGTATTGTGTTGTACTTTGATGATGATATGTATATGTGGTACAAAATTATGTATTTAAAAGCTGTTATATATATATATTATATTTTATTCCGCTACGATATGAGATTTTGTGTTGTTATTTCTATTCTTCTTCCATCTTTTTCTTATTTATCCATAATAATTTGTATTTCTAAGCATTTTGGGTTGGATGTTGGGTGTATTTAGTCAACTTAAAGAGTACAGAAATTCGGGTCATTACACAAAATCCTTGTGTTGATGTTCAATTCGACCTTCTAATGGAGCAATAGCCTTGCATGTAAAGTAGAGAACCAAAAAAGTAACCAAAATTGAAAGTCCTTTCATTAGCCTCAAAATGAGGTATTTATAGGTGAAATCTGGTTCGGGTCAGCATGCCACGTGGCAACCATCCCAGGTCGGTTCGGCCACGTGTCACGCAATATAGAAAATCAGTAATAGGCAAGCAGGCCTAGTCTTCACATGAGGAGCAACCTTCCTCGAGTTGTGTAGCACATGTGTCGTTCGATCTGTATTTTAAGGAGATAAAGTAGGTCGGACTTGACCGAAGCTGTAAAAGTTGAAGCCAAGCCCAGGGTTCGGGTAGGCGTGGTTCGGATTGGCAGAACAGACCCGACCCGAAAGGCATGGGTTTTGCAATTTTGAGTAGCTATTCTAAACTAAAAGTGATAAATAAGTGTGGGTCCCTACTGACCCGGGTATGCCGACCCGGGGTTTCTCAACCTGAGTATGCACTTTGATACGAGACTTTGTAGTGTAAAATTAGGTCAAGCCGTTTTAGTCAAACCGAGACTCCAACTATGAAAATTCCATGCATCTGAAAGCTTGGTCACTTCAACCAATTGAATGACTATAATAAGAGTTTATTCTCAAGCCTTGAGTGCTTCATTTGATAGAAATCTGGGTTGTGACGGCCTTGTAAAAGGCATGTCAACACTTTTCTTTCCAAAACAGATCTTTCTTAGGAATGGAAGATGTGTTCTGGCCATAATCCATAGAAATTCAATATATAAAGTCCAAAAAGCCACGATATCCCTAGATCGTATTTAATGATAGAAAGCTAGTAAATCCATGGTCTTCACGGATCATATTAAATAGAAAAGCAGAAATCTATGGTCGCGTCGGACCATGTTATAAGAAGACCATTATCGCTAAGAATCATATTATAAGAAAAACAGAAAACCAGAAGGCCAACGACCGCTTAAGATCGTATTATGAGAAATATCCAAGAAGGCCAAGAAAACATGGCCTCATCGGGACTAATCCAGTGCTAGTATAATTTATACCTACAAAGTAATTAAGAAAATAGATGTGTCAAATTGTGACAATGCCGCTTAACCTTTTCAAGCATAAACCAAACATGGAAATCCATTTGAGTATAAACCATACTCGAGCGACGATCGAATCATCTCACCAAATCCTAGAAAGATAACCCACGCTTCAGGCATAAAGCATACATCAGAATCCAATTCGAGCATAATCCATACCATAGACTCCAAACTGAGCATAAGCCATGCTCGGGTTTTGATTGGGTTATCATGTCAAATCCTTACACGATGATCCGATTTATCCCAAGTATAATCCATACTTAGGAATCCAGTTTGAGCATAAACCATAATCATATCATGGTAGAACTATGCTCGTCACAGCTTGACAAGATAGCTCATCCCCAAGCATAAACCATACTTAGGGTTCAGAGATGAGTATAAGCCATACTCTAGTTGATACTGAGAATCATGTTACATCTTACAACATACTTAGGTTTTCCAAACATAATCAGTGGTGGAAAATAAGTTTTACTAATTCCAGGAATGATTCTAAAACCAAAGCAAAGCCTGATTGGTTTGTCGTTGAATCCATAACATGTGTGACAACCACCTATAACCCCTGCACTAAACAAGAGGAATAATGTGCTGAAAGGTGTGCCAGACAGCTATGGACGATCATCAAAGTAGGTAACCAATATCGGAACCTGTCGTAAACTCACAGCGAAAGGATAAATATAATAGAACATGTACAACAAGTAATAATAGTGAAGCAGGAAACACTAAACTTTCATGACAACTATAAAGTATTTCCCCATACACGTGGATAACAACAATAGGGTTTGTACAATTTGCCTCACTACAACACTCAGAGAAATAGCAAACAACGAAAATCCAATTATTAGATAGTAGTATAGATAGTACGCAGCCTCCTGCTATCAGCATCATCGTTCCCACAAAGGCATCACTTTTACCTGCTACTTAGTCTGCCCATCCAACAATCGGATGAACAACCCAAGGTAATAAGAGGGAAACATAAAACCTTGAGTTAGACAATAGTCTTAGTGAGCGGTAAAACAACCAACAAACTTCTTTTATAAAGCATATGAGAATGGGTAAGTAAACGAACTAATCTACCCAGTTCCAGAGAAGACTTACACATGCCTTCCCCACAACATGACAGTGATAGCCTTTACGATCCATACACCCAAAGGAACAATAACTTATCCATAGTAACCATAACTACCATTCATACATAGCAATAACAACTCAATCATGATCACAACATGCATTCAAACGTCCATGACTGACTCTGGCTATCACCGCCAACCTTGCCTTAGAACCCTTCTTATCGTATGACTGGCTAACAATTTGTTGTCAATTGTCAAGGACCACATACGACACCCCAGTTCTAGCAAAACTCCACACGCTGTACTCAACACATGCTACACGCTATACTCAACACATGCCTAGGCCATACACGACGCCCAAGGCACTCGACCTACGATTGGTCTTCAATTGTACCTCTTCTTTGAGCTCGCTAGAACCTACGACAACGATAATTCCTCGGCCTTCGTCTCTCTACATGCCATACTCAACACATGCTACACGCTATACTCAACACGTGCTACACGCTATACTCAACACGTGTCTAGGACATACACGACGTCCAAGGCTCTCGACCTACAATTGGTCTTCAATTGTACCTCTGCTTTGAGTCCACTAGAACCTACGACAACTGCAGTTCCTCGGCCTTCTCATCTCTAGTCGTTATCAATTACGACTATCAACTAGCTCAGAACACTTTAGAGCAATCTCTTTACATGAACACAGTACATCCTTGAGTCATTTCCACATTCACCACATTTGACGAATAATTCATCTCACTTTGTCATTCCTCCATGGAAAATTCACTTCGAAGTTATCACTATTTTCGAACCCAAGAAGACATCAATTATGAGGTTCACGACGATCCATAGCATCACATTAATTCGCTAAAGGAAACAAACCACAACGCTTAAGCCATGCACCCAGCGTTTAAAAGCGCTGCTGAAAACCCAGGAAATGACCGACCCACTCTAGAGAACTCGACCGACCCACTCCAGGCCGATCGACCCACTATGGACCGAGCCACTTCTACGGCCGACCCAACTCCTCATATTCGCATTACAACCAACATGACCGACCCAACCCGATCACCCTTCTCTGGAACATGACCAACCCGACCCGGCTATACCAATATGACCAACCCGACCCGATCACTCCTCTTTGGAACATGACCGACCAATCCATGACCGTCCACTCCATGTCCGACCACTCCAGTATTTTTTTCCAGTTCCTGCTCCAGAACTTTGCCTGGTCCATGCTTCAGAAAATTGCCCAGTCTATGAAACTGCCCAGTCCATAAACTACCCTGTCCATAAACTGACCAGTCCATAAAACTGCCCAAGTCTATGCCGACCCACTTTATGGTCGACCCAACTTATGGCCGATCAAACTTATGGTTGATCTAACTTATGGCCGATCCAAAACCTGCATATTTCAATTCAACTCCAATTTCGACCAAAACTTCGCCAAACGATAAATCCGACGAAATTGACTCGTCCTATTCATCCAAAAGGATTACAAGCATGTTATAAAACCAACAATATGACAATTCTATCAACGATAATGTCAAATTCATCAAAATCACCACAAATATGCACATGAACAAAAACCTTGTATCTAACTTGCGCATTCGTATGAAATATAATAGAAATTACCTATCTAAACTTGTTCAATCAGACCTAGGGTGATCTATATGAAAATGAACTTACCAATTCATAGATCTAAGGAAAAACACTTGAATTTGACGAAAAACATGATCTGTTACTCACACACTTTATTGAATTCATGTGAGAGATGTAATTCACTCACCGATTCTCTAAAACAAGCTAAAATTAATGAAATAAGAATCCGGACAGCAAGCACCTCGCACCAAACACTTTGATCTGATGAATCCTTTCCTCAATTGATGTAGATCTAGTCTCCAATGGTGTAGATCTATGATTTCCCTCCTTGAATTTGGGTTTTTAATGGTGGAAAGGTGCTAGAAGAAGAAGAAGCACAAGGCCACCCAATGAGGAAATGAAAAACTAAACCATTTCCCATATCCCTCACCACCTATTTATACCCTCCCATCAACCCACTAATGGGCCTCTCCAATTCAGCCCATTATGGTTTACAAAACCTGGATAGCCTGCTGAAAAACCTTAAAATAGCGATTCCTCCAAAACCGTTAAGCCAAATCTTTAATGTAACCACTCTACAGAAAGGCAAACATCAATTCCTTTCCAATGGCACAGGTTTCACCCTCTGATTCGACCTGAGTCAAAAGTTATGCCCTGTGCAAGACTGACAGGGGCACAATGGTCACAAACAAAATTAGTAAAAATTACGGACATGTCTCACATCTTCATAAGTAACATATTAAAAGATGAGAATGATCCAACCCTCAGGGAACGAAATAAAAATATTTTATGATCTTCTGATACGAAAAATGCGGGTTGTTACATCCTCCTCTCCTTAAGAATTGTGCCCCGAAATTCCAAGTAAACACAAGCAATCACAACAATTCCGCATTCCTATCATCGATGAGAAGCCAATTTTATCATCCAAACTAGCAGCCATCGAGCTATGAATCCATAGACTTATCCTAGCATGCGGAATTCTATCAACCACAACAATAAGATAACAACAATATCAACAAGTAACAATAATGGCGCGATATCAATTGGTCATATGGATGAAGAGTTTTGGATGGGTCGTCTTTATACTCTCCCCCGTCTCCCGCGTAACATCGTCGCTCTCCCTATTCCATTATACCATAACTAAATTAAACATCTTTCCCTAAGCCGTTTCGTGTCTTGCCATAACACGAAGCAGCTTACGAGATTTCATAACTACGAACTCAACTATAAGGTTGACGTACTACTCTAGAGGTACTACCACATCAGGACCATGCTAATATTTTTGTAGAAACGACTCACAAAAACATTGTGCACACTCTACATCTCTCGCGTAAACTTACTCTGTACACGAGGTTTTCGATTTGCTCGTCTATCGGAAATGGTCCAATAACCCATAGCACTTAAAAACGAAATTTCCAATATCTCGCTTCACCCCCTCCCAGTAGTAAACTCGCTTCATGTCCTGATACATCTTATTACCACCAGGATGAATCGTCAGCTTCGGGTAATGGCATTTCCTTAGAACCTCATCTCTCAATCCATCGATATCAGGAACAACTAATCGTCCTTGCTTTTGAAGTTAACCTTTTCGATCAACTTTGAACTCTTTATCTTCTGGTTCCAATCCCTGGATAAACTCAACAAGTTTTGCATCTTTCTTTTGGCTCTCGCTAATCCTTTCGATAAGAGTAGGTCTTACCGACAAGCTTGCCAACATTTCAGGTTCCAACTCACACCTTGGCCAAAAATCAAACTTTGCCAAATACCCAAGGCTCTTCCATTCTGAAAACATTGCTCCCAAACTTGCGTGTCTTCGACTCAACGCATTTGCAACTGCGTTGCCTTTTCCAAGAGTTTAGGCTATACCAAAATTATACGATGCCAGAAACTCTAACCATCATTGCTGTCGAAGATTCAAATCCTTTTGGGAGAAAAGATACTTCAACGTCTAGTGATCTGTAACCAACTCGAATTGAACTCCCAACAGGTAATGTCTCTGCATCTTCAGAGCAATCACAATTGCCGCCAGCACCAAATCATGAGTTGTTAGTTTTTCTCATGCGGCTTTAGCTATCGACTCGCGTAAGCCACAACCTTATCCTTCTGCATTAACACTGCTCCAAATCTGGTACCACATGCATCGATGTATACCACCATCTCTTCATTCCCACTCGAAATGGTCAACACATGAGCACTCGTCAATCTCTCCTTCAAGATACTGAACGCTTGCTCACACTTTACATCCCATGTGAACACTGGGTTCTTCTTCGTCAATCCTGTCAACGGTGCAGCTACCTTGGAGAAATCCTTGATAAACCATTGGTAATATCTTTCCAACCAAAGGAAACTCCAAACATCCATCACAATTTTAGGTCTATCCTAGTCCTGGATTGCTGCCACTTTAGCGGGGTCAACCGCTGTCCCTTTTCCAAAAACTACTTAGCCAAAGAATCTCACTTCATCCTTCCAGAAGTGACACTTCGAGAACTTAGCTTTCAACTGATGCTTTCTCAAGATCTCTAACACAACTCTCAAGTGCGTCTTGTGTTCTTCCTCATTCCTGGAGTTAACCAGAATATCATCCACGAACACAAACACGAACTTGTTCAACTGGTCTCCGAAAACTATATTCATAAGATCCACAAAATATGCTGGCGCGTTAGTCAACCTGAATGGTATTACTAACCATTCAAAAAACCCGGATGGTGTCCTAAAAGCAGTCTTTGGCACACTATCCTTTGCCACCCTCAACTGGTGAAATCCCATTGGCAAATCAATCTGAGAAAACACTTTGGCTTCATGAAGCTGATCGAACAAGTCATCAATCCTCGGCAACGGATACTTGTTCTTTTTAGTCACCTTATTCAGCTCACGATAGTCTACACACAATCTCAACGATCCATCTGCCTTGGTTGCAAATACGATCGGTGCACCCAATTCGGAAACACTTCTCCTAATGAACCCCTTTCTTAGAAGGTCCCGAGCTCGCACCTCCAATTCTCGATGTTCCTTAGGCGCCATCCGCCTAAGAGGCATAATGATTGGTCTAACACCCTCGACCAAATCGATCCTAAACTCGATTTCTCGATGCGACGGCAACCCTTTGACCTCATCAAAGACATCCTCATACTCATTAGCGATCAACACAGATGACAAGTCTTCTTGTGGAATCACAAGCGAATATAGACAGCTAACGAAGACACCCTCTTCGCGCTTACACTTAATCAACACCTTTCGCCCTTCCACATCCCCGACTGTCACCTCTAGCTTCTCGTAATTCAACCCTTATCGTGTACCTCTTGAGCCAATCCATGCCCAAGATGATCCCAAAACCAGCGAAGTTAAGAACAAAGCAATCACACACAAAAGAGCAGCCATGACTCGACAACACTAGGCTACGACACAACATGCACAAACTGGACGAACCCCTAACTGGATTAGTCACGATCAATGATCTATCACAAATCCAAATACAAACTTCTCGTTCTTTTGATAAGGAGTATCCACATATGAACGAGCATACTTCAGCAAGGTCTCGAAGTCAGAAATATAGCCAAGAACTGGACGACCATTTTGTTTAAGCTCCACGAATCTCTTAAACAGAACAGACTCCTACACGGTGGGGATAAATTTTGCTTCAAACTTAGCTTGGAATAGCTCCTACAAAATATCCTCTTCAGGATTCGCAAGTGTGACAGAGTATCCATGCTTTGCCCACTAACTTCCATTAATGTCACTAACTTCCAGTCCATTGCTTTGCCCACTAACTGCCTTGATGCAAGTTTCCTCTTTGTTGCATCATCAATACCCATATCCTTGAAGATTCAGACACAAGTATCCATCCACCTTTAAACCTCTTCAACTGGTTCAGTGCACTTAAACTGTTTCCCCCCCAATGATGTAAAGTCTTTGCATAGTTGTGCAAATTCTACAGCTTTAGGCAATGGAACTCCAACCTCAACCGTAGCTGCCATTGGAGCGGGGTTCCTTCGAAGACATGCTTCCATCATGGCTTCAAACATGGCCGGGTAATTAGTTGCTCCGCCAGTACCCCCTCCTGGCACAGTTTCTTCCTTAGTAGAATATCTCATATAGCGTCGACTCATTCTAAATCTGCAAACTAGAATGATTAGCCACTTTCAAGAAAAATTTCTAAAGGAATTACAAACGCTACTACTATATATGCTAATATATATTGGAAGCATCCAACTGAAATCTACAAATATGTCTCTCATGCGTAATTACGTCTTAGAACTTTGGCCACAATCGTTGACCAGAGCTCTGATACCAAATGTGACGACCGCTCATAACCCCTACACTAAACAAGAGGAATAATGCGCTGAAAGGTATGCCAGGCAACTATGGACGATCATCAAAGTAGGTAACCAATATCGGAACCTATCGTAAACTCACAGCGCAAGGATAAAATATAATGGAACATATACAATAGGTAGTGATAGTGAAACAGGAAACACTAAACTTTCATGACAACTAAAAAGTATTTCCCATACATATGGATAACAACAATAGTGTTTATACAATTTTCCTCACTACAACACTCAGAGAAATAGCAAACAACGGAAATCCAATTATTAGATAGTAGTAAGATAGTACATAGCCTCCTGCTCGCCATCGATCAACATCATCGTTCCCACTAAGGCATCACCTGTTACCTGCTTCTTAGTCTGCCCATCCAACAATCGGATGAACAACCCAAGTAATAAGAGGGAAACATAAAACTTTGAGTCAGACAATAGTCTTAGTGAGTGATAAAACAACCATCAAACTTCATCAATAAAGCATATGAGAATTGGTAAATAAACAAACTGATCTACCCAGTTCCAGAGAAGAACTTACACCTGCCTTCCCCACAACATGACAGTGATAGCCTTTACGATCCATACACCCAAAGGAACAATAATTCATCCATAGTAACCAGAACAACCATTCAAACATAGCAATAACAACTCAATCATGATCACAACATGCATTCAAACGTCCATGACTGACTCTGGCTATCACCGCCAACCTTGCTTTAGAACCCTCGTTATCGTATGACTGGCTAACAATTTGCTGTCAATTGTCAAGGACCACACACGATGCCCCAGTTCTAGCAAAACTCCACATGTTGTACTCAACACAAGCTACACGCTATAATACTAAACAAGTGTCTAGGACATACACGATGCCCAAGGTACTCGACCTACAATTGGTCTTCAATTGTACCTCTGCTTTGAGTTCGCTATAACCTATGACAACGATAATTCCTCGGCCTTTGTCTCTCTACGTGCTATACTCAACACATGCTACACGCTATACTCAAAACGTGCTACACGCTATACTCAACACGTGTCTAGGCCATACACGACGCCTAAGGCATTCGACCTACACTTGGTCTTCAACTGTACCTCTGCATGATTCCACTAGAACCTACAACAACTGCAGTTCCACGGCCTTCTCATCTCTAGTCGTTATCAATTACGACTATCAACTAGCTAAGAACACTTTAGAGCAATCTCTTTACACGAACTCTATACATCCTTGAGTCATTTCCACATTCGCCACATCTGACGAATAATTCATCTCACTTCGTCATTCCTCCATGGAAAATTCACTTCGAAGTTATCACTATTTTCGAACCCAAGCAGACATCAATTATGAGGTTCACAACGATCCATAGTATCACATCAATTTGCTAAAGGAAACAAACCATAACACTTAAGCCATCCACCATAGCATTTAGAAGCGCTGCTGAAAACCTTAGAAATGACCGACCCACTCTAGAGAACTCGACCGACCCGACCCACTCTAGGCCGACCGACCCACTTCTATGGCCGACATAACTCCTCACATTCACATTACAACCTACACGACCGACCCGATCACCCTTCTCTGGAACATGACCGACCCGGCTCCACCAACATGACCTACCCGACCCACCTCTTTGGAACATGACCGACCAATCCATGGTCGTCCACTCCATGTTCGACCACTCCAGTATTTTTGCCCAGTTCCTGCTCCAAAACTTTGCCCAGTCCATACTTCAGAAAATTACTTAGTCCATAAAACTGCCCAGTCCATAAACTGCCCTGTACATAAACTGACCAGTCCATAAAACTGCCCAAGTCTATGTCGACCCACTTTATGGCCGACCCAACTTATGGCTGACCCAACTTATGGCCGATCCAACTTATGGCCGATCCAAAACCCGCATATTTCAATTCAATTTCAACCAAAACTTCGCCAAACGATAAATCTGACGAAACTAACTCATCCAATTCATCCTAAAGGATTACAAGCATGTTATGAAACCAACAATATCATCAATATGACAATTCTATCAATGATAGTGTCAAATTCACCAAAATCACCACAAATATGCACATAAACAAAAACCTTGGATCTAACTTGCACATTCGTATGAAATATAATAGAAATTACCTATCTAAACTTGCTAAATCAGATCCTAGGGTAGTCTATATGAAAATGAACTTACCAATTCATAGATCTAAGGAAAAACACTTGAATTTGATGAAATACATGATCTACAACTCATACACTTTATTGAATTCATGTGAGAGATGTAATCCACCCACCGATTCTCCAAAACAAGCTAAAATTGATGAAATAAGAATCCGGACAGCAAGCACCTCGCACAAACTCTTTGATTCGATGAATCCTTGCCTCTATTGATGTAGATCTAGCCTTCAATGGTGTAGATCTATGATTTCCCTCCTTGGATTTGAGTTTTTAATGGTGGAAAGGTGCTAGAAGAAGAAGGAGCACAAGGCCACCCAATGAGGAAATGAAAAACTAAACCATTTCCCATATCCCTCACCCCCTATTTATACTCTCCCGTCAGCCCATTAATGGGCCTCCCCAATTTAGCCCATTATGGTTTACCAAACCTGGAGAGCCTACTGAAAAATCTTAAAAAGGCTTTTCCTCCCAAACCGCTAAGCCAAATCTTTAATCTAACCACTCTACGGAAAGTCAAACATCCATTCCTTTCCAATGACACAGATCTCACCCGTTGATTCAACCTGAGTCAAAAGTTATACCTTGTGCAAGACTGATAGGGGAAAAATGGTCACAAACAAAATTGGTAAAAAATATGGACATGTCTCACATCCCCATAAGCAACATATTAAAAGATGAGAATGATCCAACCCTCAGGGAACGAAATAAAAATATTTTACAATCTTCCGCTACGTAAAATGTGGGCTGTTACAACACGCTTGGGAATAAAGCCTAAACCAGTACATGTGTACTTCGACATTTCCATTTATTCATTGGATGGTTTTATTGTCGAGAGTAGAGTATGTCCAAGGACTAAAGCCTGATCTACGTGCATATGTGAGTCGACATAGCCATCCGAAAATCCTAAGACAAACAGATACATATCTTATTTCCTAAGAAATGCAGAAAATCCATGATGATCTAATCCAGATCAGTTGATGATGATCCCGTGAGTGCTCGGTCAAGAAACGCTCCCATACTAGGAGCATGGGGGCAAAGACAGTGCCAGTGTAGGCACTGTCGGTTTCTTTATGTACTCAGATAGCTCTCCGGGCCTAACCCGTTCTTCGATGAGATTACGTAAGTGTCTGCAGTCGTTAGTACCATGACCTAACATGTCGTGGAGCATGCAGTGCTTTCCAGATTCATTATCCATCTAAGTTTGCTCTCGCCTGGGAGGCTTAGGGAAAGGAAGAGTTCCTCGCATGTCTAAAAAGATGCCCAACACGAGGAATTATGCTTGGTATGTTTTTTCGTATTATGGCTCTCTTGAGAACCACACATTCTGATCATTCTTCTCCCGGGTCTTTCCTTTGCCCTTATTTTTGCCAGAATTGGATGGTCCTCCATCCTTCACTGTGAATACGTCGAGATCGTCCATCTCGATATTAGCATCCTCTTGCCAGAAGAACCTGTCCGCCTTAGAGTAAAAATCACCAAGGTCTCTGGGGGGATCTCGCTATAGAGAGATTTTGAATTCTGTATTATCCAAGACGCCGGACACATCAGCCATGAGTACCAAGGATGGTTCTGATCCACCGACGCCACCACCGCAGTAAATATTTCCAAAAAATAGTGTGCAGGGTCTCGCCGGATCGCGATGCTGGGCACATGATGCTTTGGGTCGAGCGATGTGGACCCTAAATTGCTCAATGAAGTGGGTGACTAACATGTTCCAGCTATTGATCGATTCAGATGCAAGTTGCCAAGACCACATAACAGTGATATCAGTGAGGAACAGAGGGAAGCACTTAGCTATAACGTGGTATGACGTTGATAGTACTTCAATGTGGCATATGTAGCGCATGAGATGCACGGTAGGAATGGTCCTACCATTATAAGCTTCCAAAGAAGGTAGTTTGAAATCCATGGGATAGCAAGAATTTCTGATCTCCCGTGTTAATAGGCTTCGACTAATGTTATGCACGTCATCCTGAGATGTGATGCCTCGAGTGAAGTGTCGGATAATGTTGGCAATTTGATTTCCATCTTTGGGAAGTTGTTTCTAATGATCCAATTATGTATTGATGGGCCTAACCTGAAGCCCAAGTGATGGTGGGAGCCTGTCCCGAGCCACCAATATTGGTTCAAGATTGTCCGAAGTCCTTAGGTCTGTATGAACAGTGGGTTGAGCCGAGCCGAGGTTAGTATGATTGATCTGAACGAGGACAACATTTCCAGTTCTAGAGTCTGCGTTGCCCCCATCCAAGGCGACATTAGACTGAGTTATACCAGCGTTTTCTATCCATAGTAATACGAGCTGAAGTGTCACGAAGTGAGCCATTAAGATTGGGGAGGTTTACCCTATATGGTTTGATCCGGCATGAACAGTAGGCCGACCTGGGAGTCGAACTGACCCAGACCGTGGTCGATCCAGAGCTACTGCCGAACCGAGATGAGGAGCTGTTGTTGTATTCATCCTGGCAGTGTTGCTAGTTCCAGCTCCAATTGGTGCGTATTGACTTCCTGGTTGAGGGGGCGCATGGGCCGACCCGACCCGAAGAGTTGTTGTTATCCTAGCTTACCGACCCTAGGAAGTAAAGTAGAGTGACTCGGACTTCCATCCATCCAAGCTAAAAAATGTCTATCATCTCATGTTGCTTTTTGAGGAGTTCATATTGGTGTGACATCCTTGTTTTGAGCTCGGCTAGAAATCCATCCATCTCTTCCCTAGTCAAGTATAGAGAAGGATCTCCATTGAAGGAAGCCTGTTGGTTTGCCTCGCCTGTTGCGCCTGTATTGTCGGCGGCTTAAGTATGGGAAGATATTCCGTTTTCTTCTGCTTCACGATAATTAATCTAGATAATAGATATCCAAATTCTTTCAAGATAGAAATTTTAGTAGGTTGCGCATTTCCTTCCTGGCATGTCGAGTGGTGATGTCAAAAGTTGGCCCACTTGACAATCAACCCCCAAAGTATGTAAGCCACACATAATAACAGAATATTCTCACAGTCACAAACACAAAATGCAAGAATAATAGTAAATAATAGTTAACATAGAAAGTTTTTATAGTAGTTCGGCTAAATCCCAGCCTACGTCCACTTATAATATTTGTTTATACTATCGATTATAAGTTACAATTGTTTTATTATAGGATAGTAGAGAAAGAAGTGATTTATACACAAAATCCTTGTGTAAATGTTCGATTCGACCTTCTAATGGAGTAATAGCCTTGCGTGGAAACTAGGGAAGCGAAAAAGTGTAGGTACTAGATTAGCCCTAGAGGGGAGTAAATAGGGTTTATTGGTGTTTTATGAGATATTAAAATTATCAGAGCACATATTGTAGCAAAGAAAATTAATGCAGAAAACAAATGACACGGATTTTACCCAGCTTCGGCAAACCCTGCCTACTGTTGCATCCCCAAGGTTTTTACTTGGATTAAAACAATTAATACACTTACAAAATCACTGTAAACTCGCGATACCCGCTACCTACAGTTCCAATCCTATGCTCAAAACCCCGCACTGATCTTTATCACCAAGATCAGATTTTCCATAAATTACAAAATAGTAACTCGTAAACCCTAGATATAAATCCTATAGCTAATATATCCTAGTTTACATAAAATTAGAAAACTAGTGGATCAGTTACAAAAGAAATATGAAAAACAAAACAATACAATAAAACAAAGACCCCTTTTATATTAAAAACAATCGTTTTGTCACTTTAAAAAGTACGGGTTCCTCTTCTATTCAATGGTCGGCTCTGATTTCACCACTATTTTGGCTCTTGATTTGTTGTGTGATTAAAATTGTCGTGGGTGCTCTGTTGGTTTCCGGAAATAATTCGATTTCCTTTCTTACCCAAAATATTTGACCCTGGTTATTTTGATACATTCACACATGATTTTCTTAGATGATTGCTGTGTATCCCACTTGGTTTTTGGAAACATTGGACTTGATTTTATGACAATGATAGTGCTTGCGATTAAATGGAATGTTTCTAAAGAAGTGAAACTTTCTTTCCATAAACCAATTTTCCTTGTGTAGAAATCTTTAACTCTGGAAATAATGTTTATGCATGATTGGATTATAATTTGCCAAAAATAATTCCTTGTGTGATTGAAAAACTTTCTAGATCATTTGCCAAAAATAAGATTCTTTCCATTTACATGAACTAGAGAATTTTGAAAGAGATTTATTTACATCCTTTTCACCTGAGCATATCTCTTTGTCTACATGCTATTGAACATGAAAAAGACTTCAATGTACACACGAATTTGCTTATACATGTACAATGGTTATAGTGTGCGTGTGTACAAGTTCCTTGTAGTGTACTTACTGATTTAGCACTTGGGTTTGTGATTCTTTTGTGTACCCTGAGCCATTTCATTTGCATACAGTGCAGCAAGCTTATATATGCATATGTGGTTATCTATCAACTTTTGCCTAGTTTTATGATGGTTTTGCCATGTGCTCTGTTTGTTCACTTGAGTTGTCCCTTATGCTGGCACTTGCCTAGTGCTTTCCATGTTTTTATAACTTGACCATTTTGGTCATGTGTGTATACATGTTCTTTGAATCGAGTGTATACCCATTTGCATGTTGTTGCACTCTTTAAGGTGCTGACCTGAACCTGACTTTGTACCTTGTGCCTGCATATTTGTGTACACTTGTGCGTTTTCCTGGTTTGACAAATATGTGATGCTCCTGAACATATGTAAATTTGCAGCTGTAGCAATAGCATGAAATATGCCTCAAAATGTGCATTTTATTTTACACTGTTGTGTGCATTCATTTGTATTTTCACTTCCTTCTTGCTTCCATACTTGGATTTGTGTCACCTTGATTTGCATGTATTCGTTGTTCCACTGCCATTATGCAGACCAGTTGTGCGCATGCTTGTATTTACTAGTGCATGTCCACTATGTTATCGCCGAGCCTTGCTGTATCACTTTGTACCATGTCCTATTCAGTTTGTTTTCCCATGTTATGTTCTTGAGTTCGCTTGTTATGTACATCTGTACATGCCATTGCTGCTTTATTTGTTCTACAATGTCATGTCTTGTATAACTGCTTTGCTTCATGTGTCTTGTACTTAAGCCATGCATTCTTGAACCTGAATCATGTGTATATGCCACTAAGCTGAAGTGCATTGTATGTGTGCATACCCTGTGCATTCATGTTCTTTTTGCTGCATGTGTCATTTTCATCCTTGATATGAACTCGGTTTAGTTCATGTGTATGTCATATGAGCTTGCTGACTTGTGTTTGATTTGCTCCATATTTTAATGATGCCTTGTGGTATTTACAGTGAATATCACAAGTAGTCTAGACATAGATAGATGTATATACATATCAGACCAAGCCAAGAAATATAATGAGAAACACATCAAAATTTCGAGGCAAATAAAATTTAAAATAAATTTATATCTGCTAGAATGTAAATCTAATTTTGTTCCTATTAACTGTGTGTGTATTTCTGTAACAGGCGTGCAGATGACTGGACTGACTCTAAAGCAGGCTGAAGATAAGTGTGTCATCGAGTG
The DNA here is from genome assembly GCA_030737875.1 of Allium sativum. Lineage (NCBI taxonomy): Eukaryota > Viridiplantae > Streptophyta > Magnoliopsida > Asparagales > Amaryllidaceae > Allium > Allium sativum. Next base: position 199,865,074 of record CM060911.1, read on the forward strand.
AGTGAATGAATGTGTATGAGTGAAATGTAGTGAGGAGCTATGTAACAAATGAAATCGAATGTATTATATCACTGAGATGTACAATATTAGAGTTAGAAATTTGTTCTATTCAAATGTTGAAATAAAATATTATATTTGAATAAAAAACTGTTTGAATATTTAAATTCTTGTGCACTAGTGCTCCATTCAAATATAAATGTGTAGTATAAAATAGTACAGTTACAAACACATTCGTATTATGATATATATGTTTGTTATTATCAAACAAAAATCATATTATTATATACAACAATCTTCCCCTTTTGATGATGACAAACATATAATAAGATTTCAAAAAAATGTGTTTAACAGTGAAGTTTAGAACTCTTCTTATATGTATGCTCCCCATACAACAGAACACCCTCTAAATATGTGCATATGAGTGAAAAGAGTAAATGAATTGAATTTCCAATATTAAAATATTTATGAAATATTCACTCATCAATCAAAATCTTAACCATTCTCCCCCTTTTGTTATCATCAAAAGTATATAGAAATCAAAATAGTTATGAAATATCGAGTAGAAATATAAAATCAGATCAAGAGAGAGAATGTACATCATAAATCTTATTTAATCAAACAAAAATCATAATATTCACATTGTAGAATTATGGATTTACGATGAATTTTATAAAATGGAGAGAGTTTTAAAACATATGAATTTCAATTATTAAAAAAACAAAAAATAAGCACAAAATAGCGATGGATTTGGACTATGATTATAAATACAAATCAAGTGACAAAATCAAATAATCGCAAATCCCAAAAACTATTAATCAAAGAATCATAATAAATCATAAAATAGAAACACATTTCACAATTTTAGAAAATGGATTGATAGGTTGGTTATTACATAAAAAGGAGGATTTCATATTTATTTATTTTCCTTTTCTTTTTAGTTTTAGAGCACACTAACCATACATAGCCTGTTAGGACTTTTAAATGGGATCATTTGCAACTTAAATTATAAGCAATCTCTAACCATGCATGACCATATCAAGGTATTTTAAATGGGATTATAGAAACACTTATTATATACAAAATCTCCTCAGTATATAAAACTAAAATGAATGATAGAAATATGATAGGTACAGAAATGGTCATGAAATAAATTTCTAAATTAGTCATATTATGATATGTTCAACCGCATTAGGATTTTATAAAGTTTTTAAATTATCTCTTTTTTCTAAAAAAATAATTTAGTCACATTTCCATCACAAATTTTAAACTAGTATATTCTCTAAGATTATTTAAAATAATAAATTCTCCACATTAAAAAAACATAATGGATGATAGAAAGATAGTAGGAAAATAAGATGTTCATGAAATAAGCACTAATTCAAAGATATCATAAAATATGTTTAAACATCATGAGAATTTAAATAAAATTTCCTCTTGTTGTGAGATATATTATAGCCACAACTGATCACAATTTCAAAAAACTGATAATAATTTTGATGAGTTCCAAATGTAATTCAATTTAGTCAATGATTTCAATTTTTGAATAAATAATAAAAGATAATTTTGAAATTAAAAACAATCAATTACAAGAGGGATCCAGAAAGAACTGTCCAAGTAGAAAATCAGTTTAAAAAAAATCAATAATTGAATGAGAAATTTTTCTAGACTTCTAAGACCGATATCACTTGGAACTCTAATTATCCATATTGGTCAATGAAAACTAAACACTGAATTTTCAACACTTAAATCGAGAAGTAGTAAACATATGATACGAAATCAAGCAGTCAACAAAAACATTTACAAAACAATTCCTTTTATCAAAGTAGCAGTTTTAATTTCAGATCAGGGACTTACAAGTGAATTTTTCAGAATATTTAGATCAAGCCTAAGAGATAATTTGTGATCCATGATTATAAAATAGTTCATTTGAAATCACTTGGAGTGATGTGAAAATTTTCGGATTCAATAAATCGATCACACAAGATTATCAATTTCAAATCCAAAAAGTGTGTGAGATTCAAGATTGTTGGATCTAGATTGACCCTAGAGGGGGGGAGGTGAATAGGGTTTATTGAAATTTATCGCAGAGTTAAAATATTACAAGATATTAAAAAATGTTCACAAATCATAGAATATAGCAGAAACATAAATGCAGAAAGTAAATGACACAAGATATACCCAGCTTCGGCAAAATCCTGCCTACTGCAGCATTCCTAAGGTTTCTATTAGGTGATAAAACAGATCCCGCATACAAGACCATATACACTCGCAATCCCTGCTCATATTCTAACCCAACGCTCAAAATCGTAGACTAATCTATATACCCTAAACTAGATTTTTCCTGAATTACAAACCAGTAATCCGTAACCCTAGTTTTTACAGACTGTAGTAAACTGTCGGTCAACACCCTGACTGATTCCCCTAGATTTTACAGACTCCAGAACTGTTCGACGTTCGGTTTTACAAATGAAATTGAAACAACACAAAATTAAAAAACAATTATAACCCGTGGAGTTAAATTAAAAGGGTCATCCCCTTTTCAAATGAAAACATGGTCGACCCCTTTGTAAAGTGTTGCACCCCTCATTTGTTTTGCCCGATCACTTTGCTTCTGATGAAATAAAAATGGCGGTCGGTGCTTGAACTAGGTTTTTTTCAGAAATACCCAAATCGCGATGCTAGAAAGATCTATGCAATGGCTTCTCTGATTTCTTCTTTGCTCTTGATGCTCGTGATAATGATTTGGTTATCCTCTTGCAATCGAAAACCTTGGTATGTAATTTCTGAATCGATTTGCTTTCTGTTCTTTGAAATTGTGGGTTTTTGGTTTTTTGATTTCCTTGTGTGCCTGTGATGATGTGGTGTAGACTATATAGGGTAAATAGAAACCTAATCGAATCTCTGATTTCCACATGACTTCGGCTGATTTTTTTTGTGGATGTTTCCTCTTTTGTTCCTTCGATTTGAAATGGAATTTCTTGGCTTTAAAATACCTGCATGATTCTCTTGACTGGCTTGATTAATTTCTACGAAAAATCCTTGCCAAATTGGAAAATTATTTTCAAAAGAAAAAAAATTATTGCCAAAAATTTCTTTCCCCTTTTGACAGATCTCGATTTGAACATGTTTCCTCTTTTGAAATTGCTCGGTTTATTAGCTTGTAAACAAATGACTTTCCCATTTAGAAAATTCCAAAAAAAAAAAATTTGGTTCATTTCTGAAAATAAAAAAGAATTCTTTCCCCGAATATCGAATTAAATTTATGGATATTATTTGTTGCTTGCCACAGTTGTTTATCCCATATTCATCTTGCATGTTACTTTCATGAAACTGCTTTGATTATGTTATTGGAAACTGCACTTCATCTTTCTGAACCATATTTTTGTGTGTGATACACAACTGTGTACACCCTTCTTTGTGCATGCTCTGATCCATCCATCTTGTAGCTTGAATCATGTTGCACCAGAAACACTAGAATTGAATGTTGACCTTGTATAAACTTTATGCCAATTCTCTTAAGTAATTTGCCATGATTTTGTTCTGCATAAATCTGTGCACCAATGAATCTTCTCCTTCATGTATACTGGACCACATTCGATTTTCTTACATGTCCATGTTGAAGTGATAATTGCTTCACCTGTCTTATGCATACACTTGAGACTGACATGAAATGCATGAATGAAGAAACAGACCATGACTTTGTTGCTCGACCAAAATTTGTATAGTTGCACCATCCATTCTCATATTGCTGCCATATTAACTTGTTTACATGCTCCATACTGTTTGTGTTTGCTTATGTTGGCACATACACTTGGATATGATTTGCTATTGCCATCACTTGTATTCCATCTTGACCATGATAGTTGACACATGAAAGTTGCCACTTGTGCTCGACCAGTTTAGCTGCCCAAACTTCATCATGCTGGTGCACATTAGCTTGCCACTGTCTTTACCATATTTGAATTCATGTTGACAGAATTGGCTGAGTTGATCATTCATACTGAACTGTTGTGTTTTGCTCTATTTTGATTTATATATATATATATATGTATATATATATATGTATATATATATATACAAACATGGTCTCGACTTTTTTTACTCGACTGAAACCGTTTTTGACTATTTATTGTACATGTACGCACTGGGTTGAGTTGGTCTATGTGGCTTCTCCTCAATCGTGCACACTGGATTGGCGAGGCTGTGCACACGTGTATATATATACATGTGTGTATATGCAGCCATCAGACAAGATTTCCTGTCCCTGTACTATACATAACAAACTGACTAGACACACATTAATTAGATCAAGTCATGAAAAATGATGAGAAACACACCAGAAATCTGAGGCAAATAAAATTTCAAAAATAAAATTCAAATCTGCATGTATTTAGTTTTTATTTCTATTGCAGTGTGTGTATTTCTGTGTATGATAGGTGTAGATGACTGGAATGACAGTGAAGATGTTGTGAAGACAAAAGACAGAAAACAAAAACCGTGTGTAAATGTATATACGAAATGTGAATGTATATAAAATCAAAGTATTTGTATATTTGAGTGACAGTGTTGTAGTGTGAGGAGCCGAGTAATGAGAGAATTGTATTGGCATTTGTAATAAACAAGTTCCATTGAAATAAAATATTATTTTATTGTGTTCAAACAAACTCGTCTATTATATTCAGTTTATTTACACAAGTACAATATTCTGGGAATGTATATGAAATGTGATGTGTTCAAATAGTGGAGTTATAAATAGTTGTACTGTTTGAATATTTGAAATAAAATATTTAAATTTAAACAAAATACTGTGTAAATGTCTGAATGTCTGTACATTCGTATTCTATTTAAATTTAAATATTATATTCATGTCTGTGATGTATATATACAGTAACAAACACATTTATAATAAAATATATTTGTTTGTTATCATCAAACAAAAATCATATAATTGTGTATACAACACCGTTATATACAACAATCTCCCCCTTTTGATGATGACAAACAAATATTAAGATTTTGATTCCAATTAATGTGTTTGACAGTGAAGAGCTGAACTCCCCCTATTTGAAAGCTCCTCCTACGACAGAAACTCCCCTATAACTGTGCATGAGTGATATAAATGAATTTAATGAATTTTCAAAATTAAAAATATTTATAAAATATTCACTCATAAATCAAAATCTTAACCCATTCTCCCCTTTTTGTTATCATCAAAAGGATACAAAATTTAAAATACAGATGAAAAACGACTAAAATATAATATCAGCTTAAGAGGAAGAACGGTCATCATAAATCTCAATAAGTCAAACAAAAATCATAATATTCTGAGAACAGGTGGCATATTTCACATTGTAGAGAATGATAGATTTATCATGAAATTTATATAAATGGAGAGAGTTATAAAAAATGGATTTCAATTATTTTTCAAAGAATTTTTATAAAAATGATGCATAAAACAATGACGTATTCGAACTATAATTATAAATTCAATTTAAGTGAAAAAAATAGTCTCAAATCCCAATATCTATCAATCAACAAATCGTAATACGTCATAAGATATTAACACATTTCACATATTAGAACATGAATTGATAGGCTGGTTTTCATATACCAAGGAGAAATTCATAAAATTTATTTACTCAAATTATTTTCTTTTCTATTTCTTTTAATTTAAGAGCACACTGCCCACGCATAACCAAATCTTGGATTTTTAAATGAGATCAGTTGCAGCTTAAATATCAGTAATCTCTTAACCATGCATGACCAGAGCTTGGATTTTTAAATGAGGTTAGAGACACACTTATGAATATTATATTTTTATTATTTTTTGTTTCAAAAATGAAAAACTCCTCAGTATATAAAACCAATATGGATGACAGAAATGTGGTAAGTACAGAAATGGACTGTGAAATAAATTTCTAAATTAATTATATTATGAAATATGCTCGATTGTACTGGGATCATTGAATTTTTTTAATTATCACTAATTCTGAATAATAACATAGTCCAATTTCTATCACAAATATTTCCACTGTTTATCCAAAAAGATTTTAAAAAATATTAACTCTCCACATTAATATAAAATCATAATGAATGGCAGAAGAATGATAGATAATGAAGATGGTCGTGAAATAATTGCCATTTCAATTATATTATAATAAATATTCAACCATCATGAAAATTTAAATAAAATCTTCTCTTGTTGTGAAATATATCGTAGTCACAATTCATCACAGTTTCAAAATCTGATAATGATTTTGATGAATTATAAATACAGTTCAATTTGGATATTGATTTCAATTTCTGAATGAATAATCAATAAATAATTTTAAAATTGAAAATCAATTACAAGAGTGATATGAAGATCTATACATGCCAAAAGGGATAAGAAAATATATATATACATAAAAATTCAGCAATTCTGATACCAATTGATGTCTAAATTAATGAGGATTTAACATGGCACATGAGACAAACAAGAGTATCACAGATGAAAGGATTTTAAGTCCAAAGCCCAAGCAGACAATTAACAAATCAGGCATAATAATTTCATCTATCAGAGCAGCAGTCACAAACAGGCAGTTATTTGAAAACATTTTTCAAAGACAGTATAAAAGCAGCACAGAAACCAATATCACAACAGACTTGTCAGAGGATGTTTCTGAAGGTCACTAAAAAATATATTCCATGATCCAAGATTATATAATTCAGTTTATTTTAAATCATTTGAAGAAATGTGAAAATATCAGGATTTAATGAATCAATCACACCAGAATATATATTTCAGATCCAAGATATGTGTGAGATTCAATAAATCAATAATTTCAAATGATTTTAAACAAACAAATATTTAAATCTAATAACCATGAAATAATAGAGAGATTTCAGACCATTTTTTTTAAAGAATTTTTTTACAAGAATTTCTGACAAGCCCAAAGAATTTTTTAGAATATTTACATCAGGTATGATAAATATTCATGATCCAGAATAATTTATTTGAAATCACTTGAATCAATGTCAAGTTTTGAAATATAATGAATTGGTCACACAAGGTTGATAATTTCAAATTTAGGAGGTGTGTGATTATTCAAAATATCAATAATTTCAGATGATTTCAAACAAACAAATACTAACCATAATGATCATGAATAACAATGATTTTCAAGATGTATCAATGAGATTCAAGGCAGATTAAAATTTCAAAGCCAATGCTGTAATGAGTATAATATTTCAAGCTTTTCTAAATTGAATTAGAAGAAACTGAAAACAATAGAGGTGTGTGAAACTTCATCAAACTTTCAGATCTTCAATAATTTAGAATTCTAATTAACAGTGTTCTAGATATGACAAGGATACATCAACATTGTTATGAATTCAGAAAGATAAACTTCAAAACAATTGCAGATATTTACAAACTTAGATTTATGATCTGGAAAAAATTAAAACATCGGAGTTTTATGTAATATAAGCAAATTTCCAGAAAAAATATGACTTCTGCAATTGGGAATTAATGAAGCTCAAAAGGAAAAGAGAATAATATGGCGATGATAAATTAAATCAGACTAAACAGAAGAAAGAGATAGAAGAAATTAAAAAATCAGAGAATATATATATATATATATATATACAGAGACAAGTTCAGAGATCATACCTGAAATTAGTGTAAACCGGAATCTTTGACTCATCAATCCTGGCTGGAGGAACTGTGAATGATACAGAACCATAAAACAGTTTGAATTTGAATCTCCTTTGAATAGCAGTTCCTCAGCCACCTCCAATACCTAAGTGTTTTGGGGATTGAGTGGTCTAACCAAATTAGTGAAACCCCTCATAGTTGTGTGTTGGACTTTCGGTACCCAAACCTGTTTGAATAACCCATCAAAATTTACCAAATTGCTTTTAGGGACCCAGATCTGTTTGAATTTAGACGAATTCATTTTGTTTCTTTTTGGGGTCAAAACAGAGTTGTTTCTAAACAAGTTTACATTTTTCTTTCGATTCAAAAATCCTTTGAAATTATCAAAGTTCAAAATATCAAGTCGATTCTTTTCAAAGAAGGTTGAAGGATTTTTAAAATCGTTTGAACTTCTCTTTTCAAAAACATCAAATTTTCCAAAACCGAGTCCATTTTTATTTCCTGATGAAAACTGATTTTTCAACAATATTTAAAGATTTTTCACCGTTAGAAAATTTAGTCAATGTTGTTTCAAGTCGTTGAATTTCAGTTTTAAGATCACCATTTTCTTTCATTAAATCTGAACAACAATTTTAGTGATCTTACACCTTTCAAATCAGATTTCAAAACCAATTTGTCATCATTAAGAAATTTAATTTTGGTTTTAGACTCAGCAATTTCAAATTCAAAATGCTTTTGACTCTCAGATTCAAATTTCTTGAGTTTTTCAATCTCAATTTCTAGCTCATTCAGAATAGACTCAGTTTTCAATAAGCTTTGATTTTCAGTAAAAATATATTTGTAATTTTCAGTCGTTTTGAAATTTTCAAATTCTTTTTGCAAACAATTGTTTGTGCTTTCAAGCTCTATCTTGTTCTCTTTTAAGATCAAAATTTCATTCTCAAGTTTTTGAATATTTTTATTTTGATGAACAAGATCATTTTTCAAATTTAAACAATTATTGCAATTAGATTTTGAAGACTTCTTAATGTTTTTAAGCTTTGATTCCAAAAGATTATTTTTGCATATCAACTAAAGTTTTTCAGATTTCATAATTTTATTTTTAGATTTTATATTCTCAACAGATTCAGTTAAATCATTTAAACGATGAGTTAGATTTTTATAAGAAACATCTTTTGTTGAGTCTATATCTGAATTTCCATCTGTACAACCTATTAAGCCCAAATCTGAACTGAGTTGACATTCTGGGGTTTTGAGCAGTTGTCTTCTTTTCCATATAGCGTGTTGAGAGTTGTCTAGATTTCCTGCGCGGTCGAACAATGGGAGATAAGGCTATATTGGACATCATCAATATAAGAATATAAAGTGTGAATAGCACAATAATTAAATCCAATATCATTTCTACTAACAATATCAAATCCATTACTAACAATATCCCAACATTTAATATCAATAGATTTTAAATATATAACTCGATTTCTAATTTCCAATTTAAAAAATCTGTACCATTAAAAATAGATGGAATACGACAGGACTGACTCTCAGAAGACTGACAACTAGGGATCACCATAACTCTAGAGTTAACAGAATACCCGCTTTGATACCACTTGTTGGATCTGGATTAACCCTAGAGGGGGGGTGAATAGGGTTTATTGAAATTTATCGCAGAGTTAAAATATTCACAGATCATAGAATATAGCAGAAACTACCCAGCTTCGGCAAAATCCTGCCTACTACTGCATTCCTAAGGTTTCTACTAGGTGATAGAACAGATCACGCATACAAGTCCATGTACACTCGCAATCCCTGCTCTTATTCTAACCCTACGCTCAAAACTATAGACTGATCTATATACCATAGACCAGATTTTTCCCGAATTACAAACCAGTAACCCTAGTTTTTACAAACTCTGGTAAACTGTCGTCAACACCCTGACTGATTCCCCTAGATTTTACAGACTCTAGAACTATTCGATGTTCGGTTTTACAAATGAAATTGAAACAACACAAAATTAAAAAACAGTTAAAACCCTTGGAGTTAAATTTAAAGGGTCATCCCCTTTTCAAATGAAAACATGGTCGGCCCTTTTGTAAAGTGTTGCACCCCTCATTTGTTTTGCCTGATCAGTTTGCTTCTAAAGAAATAAAAATGGCGGCCGGTGCTTGAATTAGGTTTTTTTCAGAAATACCCAAATCGCGATGCTAGAAAGATCTATGTAATGGCTTCTCTGATTTCTTCTTTGCTCTTGATGCTCGTGATAATGATTTGGTTGTCCTCTTGCGATCGAAAACCTTGGTATGTAATTTCTGAATCGATTTGCTTTCTGTTCTTAGAAATTGTGGGTTTTTTGTTTTTCGATTTCCTTGCGTGCCTGTGATGATGTGGTGTAGGTTATATAGGATTATTAGAAACCCTAATCGAATATTTGATTTCCATATGACTTCGACTGATTTTTTGTGGATGTTTCCCCTTTTGTTCCTTCGATTTGTAGTGGAATTTGTTGGCTTTAAAATACCTGTGTGATTCTCTTGACTGGCTTGATTAATTTCTACGAAAAATCCTTGCCAAATTGGAAAATGATTTTCAGAAGAAAAAAAATATTGTCGAAAATTTCTTTCCCCTTTTGATAGATCTCGATTTGAACATGTTTCCTCTTTTAAAATTGGTCATTTTATTAGCTTGTAAACAAATGACTTTCCCATTTAGAAAATTCCAAAAAAAAAGTTTGATTCATTTCTGGAAATAAACAAGAAATCTTTCCCTGAATGTCAAACTAAATTTCTAGATATTATTTGTTGCTTGCCACAGTTGCTTATCCCATATTCGCCTTGCATGTTACTTTCATGAAACTGCTTTGATTATGTTATTGGAAACTGCACTTCATGTTTCTGAACCATATTTTTGTGTGTGATACACAACTGTGTACACCCTTCTTTGTGCATGCTCTGATCCACCCATCTTGTAGCTTGAATCATGTTGCACCAGAAATACTAAAACTGAATGTTGACCTTGTATAAACTTTATGCCAGTTCTCTTAAGTAATTTGCCATGATTTTGTTCTGCATAAAACTGTGCACCAATGAATCTACTCCTTCATGTATACTAGACCACATTTTCTTTTCTTACATGTCCATGCTGAAGTGATAATTGCTCCACCATGTCTTGTGCACACACTTGAGACTGACATGAAATGCATGAATAAAGAAACAGACCTTGACTTTGTTGCTCGACCAAATTTTTTATAGCTGCACCATCCATTCTCATATTACTGCCATATTGACTTGTTTGCATGCTCCATACTGTTTATGTTTGCTTATGTTGGCACACACACTTGGATATGATTTGCTGTTGCCATCACTTGTATTCCATCTTGACCTTGATAGTTGACACATGAAAATTTCCACTTGTGCTCGACCATGAGTTTAGCTGCTCAAACTTTATCATGATGTTGCACATTAGCTTGCCACTGTCTTGACCATATTTGAATTCATGTTGACTGAATTTGCTGAATTGATCATTCATACTGAACTGATGTGTTTTGCTCTATTTTGATATATATATATATAAACATTGTCTCGACATTTTTTTTACTCGACTAAAACTATTTTTGACTTTTGCTTGTACATGTACGCGCTGGGTTGAGTTGGTCTATGTGGCTGCTGCTCAGTCGTGCACATTGGATTGGCAAGGCAGTGCACACATGTATATATATACACGTATGTATATGCAGCCATCAGACAATATTTCTTGTCCCTGTACTATACATAACAAACTGACTAGACAAACATGAATCAGATCAAGTCATGAAAAACGATGAGAAATACACCAGAAATCGGAGGCAAATAAGATTTCAAAAAATAAAATTCAAATCTGCATGTATTTAGTTTTTATTTCTATTGCAGTGTACTGTGTGTGTTGTTTCTGTGTGTGGCAGGTGTAGATGACTGGACTAACAGTGAAGATGCTGTGGAGATAAAAGACAGAGAACAAAAACAGTGTGTAAATGTATATATCAAATGTGAATGTATATAAAATCAAAGTATCTGTATAGTTGAGTGACAGTGTTGTAGTGTGAGGAGCTGAGTAATGAGAGAACTGTATTGGCATTTATAATAAACAAGTTCGATTGAAATAAAATATTATTTTTTTGTGTTCAAAACTTGTCTATTATATTCAGTTTATTTACACAAGTGCAATATTCTGGGAATGTATATGAAATGTGATGTGTTCAAATAGTGGAGTTACAAATAGTTGTACTGTTTGAATATTTGAAATAAAATATTTAAATTTAAACAAAATACTATGTAAATATTTGAATGTCTGTACATTCGTATTCTATTTAAATTTAAATATTATATTCCTGTCTGTGATGTATATATAAAACAGTACAATAACAAACACATTTATAATAAAAATATTTGTTTGTTATCATCAAACAAAAATCATATAATTGTGTATACAACACCGTTATATATAACAAAGATATCAACAAATTCAAATGATTTCAAAAATTAAATATCTAAATTAAATGATCATGATTTAAAAATGAATTTCAAGATGCAACACAATAATTCATGCTAAATGATTTTCAATTCAAAAATGATCAAGCCCATCCAAAAACCAATGAAATTATCTTAACTTATTAAAAGCATCTTTCAGGAAGTGTGCTGTAGCGAGTGCAATTTTTCAAAATTTTCCAAGATGAATTAGAAGAAAACTCCAAACAACAAAGTTGTGGGAAATTTCGTTAGATATTAGAACTTCATACGAATTTCAAGAAATAGTGTTCAAGATATGTACAGATATTACCGCACTGTTAGAAATTCAAAGGTTGAAAAAAAATTAACTTCAAAAAATTGCATAAATTTACAATTTTAAATTCAAAATATAGAAATCATCAAAAACATGAAATTTTTAGACAAAGGAATCTAATTTCTAGAAAATCCAGAATTTTGCAATTTAAAGTTAAGAATCTCAAGATAAAAAAAATATGCAGTGTCAAAAATGAATCTGCATTAACAGAAGGAAGAATAAAAGGAGTAGTAGATGGAGGAATAAAAAGGAAGAATAAAAACAGAGAATATAAACAAGAAAATGTGAGTCTAGAGATCATACCTGATTTATAGTCGACTTTATGGATCTCTAACTCATTAATCATGGCTAAGGAACATTGAATAATTCAATGATACGAAACAACTTGAATGTAGATTCTCTTTCGCAAAGTGTGTAATGACCCAGGGATTTTCGGCCCTGAAAATCGACATAAATACCTTTACCGTAACTCATGCCGACCCTCCAAGCACCGAAAACACTGGATAGTTAATGAAAGAAATTAGAGGGTGAGATAAGAAAGAAATATTAGAATAGAAGAAGAAGAAACAACACAACACAGAGTCTTACATCGCAGCGGAACAAAATATAATATAGAAATAAATCTTTATTGAGAGCTTTTAAAAATAGTTACCATATCGGAGTACATCACACAACGGGACAGTTATAATAACATGTTCCCATATACAACACACAGCGGAATAGTAGCTATATAATATCATACGTCTGAACATCTCCAGCTCGTCTCTGGACTTCACAGGATTCGATAACCTGAACCTGTACACCCCGGGCTAACCCGAGCATTTACAAAACACCGGGTCCATCTGGTGAACCAGAGTGAGAAAAACTCGCATAGTATTAAGGGTATCACACAACTTGATTTTAAAGTTACAATCCTTTCGAAAGAAAAGGATAATCGTAAGACCAAATCCACACATAAACACGGACAGTTTTTACCTTACAATAACCCAAAACATTTTTGAAACCAATATCTTTTCTGATATTATAATAATGTCTAAATACAAGTAAGTAGAAATCTAGTAGAACGCTTGCATCTCACGCTCTACATATATAGTATACAAACAAAACCGCAGGCACTTATTGGAGATTGGATTCCGACTATGACAAGGTATGGGACCACCTGTCGATAGTGTATCTCTAGAGGCAATTACACTGGGTTCAACAAGAACGTATTGCAACCCGGTCCATACATGACCGACCATTCATTTGTCTTGAGTGTATCGAATGTATATCACCGACGGTTGGGATCAACAACTGTCTCCTGAAAAGGGACAGCATCGAAACATAGATTAAAGAAGTAAATAGGAATTTCTCTAGATAGGTGATTATACACCCTAATGGGAGCGACCCACATAGCCATGCTGCCTGCCCGGTTTTTGTCATTTCCCGATTGATGAGGCTTGAGGTTTAGATTAACTTCTGAACATCTGGTCATCATTCACTTTGAATGCCACATTGTCAGATCCGTCAAATATCACTAATACGACTATTCTCCGCCAACAACTATAGCACGTATGAAGAAATCAACGTACATGATCCTTTGGAAATACTCTGTCAGACATCCGTCCATACAAGTCATCCAGGAATAGGATGAACCGAAGGCACTCTCCTACTGCATCCAATATAGGAATCACACCATGGATCAGTAGTGAGAAGTCTTTGTAACTCGTAGATTCCAACCACGACAGAATCACAGCTTATCTCTGCTTGCTAGGCAGAGAATATTAGTGGTTCTTCTGTTTCTGAAAATCCACGGTCTTTAGTGCTCCATCTCGATCATCTTCTGATATCTTCACGTATTTGTTGGTCAGAATGGTTTTTGAATATAAATTCGATCCCGGTCTTTCCGTACCAACAATCGTATTGGACATATTTGATAGTCGGTGATTTAACTATCAAGATAAGCAGTGTTTCAATCATGACAATCTAATGAGTTCACTGGTTCAGTATTCAACATCACTTGTCCTTTTAATTAAACAAATTTATTCACTTCTGTTTAATTAAAAACTTCTAACTCTTTAATATTTAAAATACGATATTTGATTCTTAATCAATATACAAATGTTCTCAAACCCTTTCATTATAATACTTAGTAAAGTAACTTACAACAATATTCAATTCTTATTTTAATTCTCCTTTCAAATCTATTTAAAAATTCCCACTTTGGAAATCCTATTTCAATCCTCCCCTTTTTACTTGATTTCAATTTCAAATAACGTTAATCTAATATTAATGCTTTTACCCTTAAATTCTCATTTACATAACCCTGGTTTCTATAAACCCTTCTGTTCTCAATTCCTTTTCTTAACTAAAATATTAAGCAACCATTTAATTTACTATCTCGTATTCGCTTCAACTTCTCTTTATAACTTTGTTATAAAAATTCGGGTTTTAAATATAAAACTCATTCATAGACTCCTTACGCCATCCCATTAGATTTCATTTCACTTCGATTACCTTTGAAAAGGAATTTTCTAAATTATTATTAATTAAAATAATAATTTATTTCAATCATTAACTACATTAGTAGTTAATTTCTTTATTAATTAAAATAAATAGTAAATCCTTTTTAAAAAAAACTTATTTACATTTAATCAGTATTCATTAAACTATTCTAATCGAAACACATCAATTCGATAATAAATTTTCAATTTACTGGTCGATTTAGTTAACTCAAAACTCGATTATCTCATTAACCGATTCTAATTAATCCTCACTTTAAATTAATTAAAAATATAATTAATTTAAATAATTCCATCAATTGTTTTCTTTACAAAACCATTATCAAAGTTTAACCACTCGATTCGTTTCTTATTCTCCTACTTGTAAATCTGGTTAACATCATAATTTACTTTATAAAATCAATTAATAATAAATCAAAGTCTTAAACAAATAAAATACTTATTTATTTCTCTTTTATAACTTTTATTCAAAATAATACATTTCAAAATTTATCTCTAGTTATAAAATAAATTTTATAACTTCATCGCTACCGACTCACCTGACGGTGAATCAATATTTATAAAACAATTGATTTTATAGGCCATACGCTGCCAAATACTCAACTAATACCGTCCATTGGTTTAAACAAAACAAATTGTTGAATATTCAGTCAATAATCAACAATCAAATCAATCACCCCATCAGATCAGTTCATATATGGTAATATGAAAATAAATAATATATTTGAGGGATCCGGTTGGGTCCCTCCAACCTGTTCTTCCCTGTAAAAATGATTATCACAAACCAGATCATTCAGTTGGATTTAACTGATAACAATAAATAACGACCATTTAACATCAACCACACGCCATTCAAACGATTCTACAATTTATACATGCTTATTTTATAAATGTGACCAACCAAGGTGAGTTACCTTTATTGGAACCAATTGTTAAAAATAACGATTTGGTAATTTCACTGAAGTTAAATACGGTTTAATTTCATCAGTTAAATCAGCAAACAAATGTATAATTAGCAAACAGGCAACCATCAGCAAACAGAGCACACAAAATAAAAACCCAATTTATATAAAAATATAAATGGGAAAAACTGAGTGAGTTAAACTCACCTTGATCTGATTTGTTGTTGAAACGATTCATTCTACCAGCTTCTAGTTGGGTTCAACTTCGTTTGAATCAACTCCAAAATCTTACGTTCGACGATATAGTTTCAACATCTTCGGTCTACCCCCGAGTTCTGATACATATGCGTACGTCACATAATTTATATGGTATTTACTATTTAGACTAATATTATAAATACTTATAAAATTATATTTTTCCCTCTTTTTTCTAATATTTATTTTACGCTAATATATATAAAATAATTTCCATGAATTTTGGCTCCTGTACGGAGCGTGAGAATTATCAGGTACTATATCACCTTACTTTGTCACCAACCCAGAGAACCAAAAATGCGTAAGTGGTTATGTTATCATTTAAACCGTCAGGTTATTTCCAATTAAGCATATCACTGTACACTTAGGCACATATCATTGTAATTCGGCATAATTGAAATCGAGGACTAGGAATATTAATATATGAATTTGGTACATTAACAAAATGTTCCAGTTAGATTTTGAATACTGATGAACTACAGCGTTATTTTAATACCGTGATCTGGCAGATTAACACATCATAGTGCGTGTACAACTAGAATAGGGACATTATTTAACAGCATTAGTCATATAACCTGTTACCCAGGCCATGGCTACCTCGCATTTAAGAAAATGGGTAAACAAAAGTTTACTTATGTTAATTATAGCCCCTGTCTCGTTATTAGGCCTATAATATATCTATTGTTCATCATTTGATGTTTCCTCACATTTCGCTTTTGAACTGAGATGCCAAAACGAGTCGCGATCTCTCATCATCTTCCACTACCAACCCGTACACCACGTCGTTACTCCCTCCTCCTGTTGTTACTAACCTGTACGCCATTCGCAAGCCAACGTTCACCCTCTAGCTCTTCTCAACCATCTCGCAACTACGAACTTCGCTGCTGTTGTGCTCCGGTCCTCCATTACCGTCGCCGCACCAACCCAGTTCTGGCTGACGACCGAAGCCCTGCTCCTCACTGACCCAACGTCGAACTGTCATAACCCTTCATGCACATATAACTCTCATTTCCTGATTTGAGGTGGGCGCTTTTAACGAGAGAACACACGTATAAATATATGCTGAACAAAAAGGTTAAAAGTTTTTCGTTTCTTTTTGCTTCTAGATGGAAGAAAAGAGATGTGATCTTGCGTGTATAGGAAAAGAATTCCTTGACGCCCAAGGATTTAGGGTCGATAGATCACAGTATAGGGTGGAGGTCTTCCATGTATTTTCCTTTCGAAAATCTTGTCTGAGTTTTACGTTGATGGTGAAAGCATATAGCCTGTAGTATAGCTGCTTTGATGTGCGACATGGAATTGAAAACTTAAATAGCTAGGTAGGTGACTTAGACTTAGTTCCGAAGGAAGGAAGAAACTGGTACTGCACATTCTTCTTTATGTTGTATTGTTTCCATCTTGATTTGAGAACCGAGAGCCTGGATCTATTATTCTAGGGGTATATGTCAGTTTTCTTTAGGTTGAGTAGTTGAATTTTTTTTGAAAACGCAAGTCAGATAAGGCCTTATAGGTGCATAGGCTGCACGATAGGAGTTAGGATGGTGAAAACACGCTGGAAAAAGGACAGTAAATGCATGTGCAAAAATGAAAGAAGAAAAGGTGGTTGCACGTTGTCTGTGTTGGCTTCATTTAGTATAGGAAAATTATTAAAATATTATTTGTGAAACTTCGTCGCAAAGTAACGCGGTAAAACCCCTACAAACGGCTTTCTTTTTCTGATAAGAATGCTAATCCTAGTGTAAAAAGATATTCCGGATCCAATGGTACAAGTTTCATCGAATTCCGACATCATATGAAAAAATTACCTTTATAAAACCAGAAATAAACACGCGTTTAATTTTTCCACGATAATTAAATAAATCAAATCAAATTAAAACTTTAAAATCCTACAATAATTTGTTGATAAGAACCCAACGGCACCAGTTTCGTCGCATTCTGAGACTGTTACCCCGGTAGGCCATTTTTACGCGCACCGCAATGTCATTATGAACACCAAATTTGCCTGTCTCTAAAATAACAAACTATATACCTATCCTGGCTCTAATCGACGATACGAACTCAACGGGACTGGTTTTGTGGCCTAATTCGATCGTTTGCTCAAGTTATACTCTAATATCCCTTTATTTATTTAAATACGCGCTATAGAAAATGAACGGGCGTTTATGGCTATCGTGGTCACATACGACATCGGTTTGCCACGCCATTCAACACTGTACAATAATTTAGCGTTACAGTTCTAATGAAACCGATTTCGTCAAAATCCGAGATCGTTTGCAAAATGGCCATTTTAACGCGTATATTTTAATAACGATTTCCACAGCGATTATTCCAAATTTTGTTTTGGCCATAACTTTCTATTTAAAATACGAAATCCGAATTTTTCTCTTTCATATGAAAATTATCGTCAATACGATTCCAACTTTTCTTGTTTCACGGAAATCCGACTTATATCGAATCCTATATTCTCAGTTGAAGTTCAAAATCAAATATTACGAACTGCCGCGCGATTTCGAGCTCGTTTTATATTATAAACAAAATAAACTTTAAAATTCGTTTTATTATCGAATTAAATATTAAATTCCATTAATATTCCAAATATAATATTTAAAAGAATAATTTCAATTAAATATTTGGCAGCCAAAAACACGGGTCGTTACATTCTTTCCCCCTTAAAATAATTTCGTCCTCGAAATTGCTAAGGTAAGAAAGAACGTTACAACTCATAATTTTCAAATCCAATTTAGTTTAAATTAAAAATCAATTCAATATTGTAAATAAATATTTTCAAAAAAAATATTGAAAATTTCTAACACCTTAAATTTTCGAGAAATTTCGCCACCACCTCCTTTGCACGGCTCAAACGGTACAACTACAACTCGCCTTTCTAGGCCTTGTCCAATCCAAAAGAAAATAAAACAGCCAAGGGGCTTGCCAATTAGGCTCACAAAACATCAAACCCATATAAAAATAAATGTGTACCTTTTTGTCGGGCATATCATTATATCCTTTCCATCTGCTGCCCTGTCAGCGTATACAAATGCATTTCCAAACAAAATCCCAATTTTGATTTTTATTTTCAGATTTAATAAATCTGCTTTCGTATTATACGAATTCTAATTGGTTATTTATATAACCATTTCAATTATAATCTCATTCGATTATAATAACAAACAACACATCCAATATATTATAATATTTCTAATATATATATTTTCTTTATATCAAAATATAATTTGGGTAAATTATTTCATTTACCCTCTTTCAAAACATACTATATTGGTTTATCGTACATGAGTGTTTAGAAACCCCTATCGATACAGTGGATCAAACTGATCGACCAGAACTCATAAACAACTCAACCAATAAATTTCCACAATATAAAACAATTTTTATAAAATCTACAAATACGTTCACTCGTATGTATACACTCAACTCAATCTAGGGCATTTCTAACCCCATCTCTACTGAGTTAGTCCACAGAGCCAAGGTAATCACTTAACCTTCAGTTCTGATACCACTGTAACGACCCAGGGATTTTCGGCCCCGAAAATCGACATAAATACCTTTACCGCAACTCATGCCGACCCTCCAAGCACCGAAAACGCTGGATAGTTAATGAAAGAAATTAGAGGGTGAGATAAGAAAGAAATATTAGAATAGAAGAAGAAGAAGAAACAACACAACACAGAGTTTCACATAGCAGCGAAACAAAATATAATACAGAAATAAATCTTTATTGAGAGCTTTTAAAAATACTTACCATATCAGAGTACATCACACAACGGGACAGTTATAATAACATGTTCCCATATACAACACACAGCGGAATAGTAGCTATATAATATCATACGTCTGAACATCTCCAGCTCGTCTCTGGACTTCACAGCATTCGATAACCTAAACCTGTACACCCCGGGCTAACCCGAGCATTTACAAAACACCGGGTCCATCTGGTGAACCAGAGTGAGAAAAACTTGCATAGTATTAAGGGTACCACACAACTTGATTTTAAAGTTACAATCCTTTCGAAAGAAGAGGATAATCGTAAGACCAAATCCACACATAAACACGGACGGTTTTTACCTTACGATAACCCAAAACATTTTTGAAACCAATATCTTGTCTGATATTATAATAATGTCTAAATACAAGTAAGTAGAAATCTAGTAGAACGCTTGCATCTCACGCTCTACATATATAGTATACAAACAAAACTGCGGGCACTTATTGGATATTGGATTCTGACTATGACAAGGTATGGGACCACCTGTCGATAGTGTATCTCTAGAGGCGAATACACTAGGTTCAACAAGAACGTCTTGCAACCTGGCCCACACATGACCGACCATTCATTTCGCTTGAGTGTATCGAATGTATATCACCGACGGTTGGGATCAGCAACTGTCTCCCGAAAAGGGACAGCATCGAAACATAGATTAAAGAAGTAAATAGGAATTTCTCTAGATAGGTGATTATACACCCTAATGGGAGTGACCTACATAGCCATGCTGCCTGCCCGATTTTTGTCATTTCCTGATTGATGAGGCTTGAGGTTTAGATTAACTTCTGAACATCTGGTCATCATTCACTTTGAATGCCACATCGTCAGATCCGTCAGATATCACTAATTGACGTCCACAAAAAATACTCTAGTTAGAAGCTAAGAGAGTGGCTATTCTCTGCCAACAACTATAGCACGTTTGAAGAAATCAACGTACATGATCCTTTGGAAATACTCTGTCAGACATCCGTCCATACAAGTCATCCAGGAACAGGATGAACCAAAGGCACTCTCCTACTGCATCCAATATAGGAATCACCCCATGGATCAGTAACGAGAAGTCCTTGCAACCGTAGATTCCAACCACAACAGAATCACAGCTTATCTCTGCTTGCAGGCAGAGAATATTAGTGGTTCTTTAGTTTCTGAAAATCCACAGTCTTCAATGCTCCATCTCGATGATCTTCTGATATCTTCACGTATTTGTTGGTCGGAACAGTTTTCGAATATAAATTCGATCCCGGTCCTTCCGTACCAACAATCGTATTGGACAGATTTGATAGTCGGTGATTTAACTATTAAGATAAGCAGTGTTTCAATCATGGCAATCCGATGAGTTCACTGGTTCAATATTCAGCATCACTTGGCCTTTTAATTAAACAAATTTATTCAATTCTGTTTAATTAAAAACTTCTAACTCTTTAATATTTAAAATACGATATTTGATTCTTAATCAATATACAAATGCTCTCAAACCCTTTCATTATAATACTTAGTAAAGTAACTTATAACCATATTCGATTCTTATTTTAATTTTCCTTTCAAATCTATTTATCCATTCCCCACTTTGGAAATCCTATTTCAATTCTTCCCTTTTTACTTGATTTCAATTTCAAATAACATTAATCTAATATTAATGCTTTTACCCTTAAATTCTCATTTACATATCCCTGGTTTTCTATAAACCCTTCTGTTCTCAATTCCTTTTCTTAACTAAAATATTAAGCAACCATTTAATTTACTCTCTCGTATTGGCTTCAACTTCTCTTTATAAATTTGTTATAAAAATTCGGGTTTTAAATATAAAAATCATTCAGAGACTCCTTACGCCATCCCATTAGATTTCATTTCACTTCGATTACCTTTGGAAAAGTAATTTTCTAAATTATTATTAATTAAAATAATAATTTATTTCAATCATTAACTACATTAGTAGTTGATTTCTTTATTAATTAAAATAAATAGTAAATCCTTTTAAAAAAAAAACTTATTTACATTTAATCTGTATTCATTAAATTATTCTAATCAAAACACATCAATTTGATAATAAATTTTCAATTTACTGGTCGATTTAGTTAACTCAAAACTCGATTATCTCATTAACCGATTCTAATTAATCCTCACTTTAAATTAATTAAAAATATAATTAATTTAAATAATTCCATTAATTGTTTTCATTACAAAACCATTATCAAAGTTTAACCACTCGATTCATTTCTTATTCTCATACTTGTAAATCTGATTAACATCATAATTTACTTTATAAAATCAATTAATAATAAATCAAAGTCTTAAACAAATAAAATAATTATTTATTTCTCTTTTATTCAAAATAATAAATTTCAAAATCTATCTCTAGTTATAAAATAAATTTTATAACTTCATCGCTACCGACTCACCTGACGGTGAATCAATATTTATAAAACGATTGATTTTATAGGTCATACGCTGCCAAATACTCAACCAATACCGTCCATTAGTTTAAACAAAACAAGTTATTGAATATTCAGTCAATAATCAACAATCAAATCAATCACCCCATCAGATCAGTTCATATATGATAATACTAAAATAAATATATATTTGAGGGATCCGGTTGGGTCCCTCCAACCTGTTATTCCCTGTAAAAATGGTTATCACAAACCAGATCATTCAGTTGGATTTAACTGATAACAATAAATAACGGGCATTTAACATCAACCACACGCCATTCAAACAATTCAACAATTTACACACGCTTATTTTATAAACGTGACCAACCAAGGTGAGTCACCTTTATTGAAACCAATCGTTAAAAATAACGATTTGGTAATTTCACTGAAATTAAATACGGTTTAATTTCATCAGTTAAATCAACAAACAAATGTATAACTAGAAAACAGGCAACCATCAGCAAACAGAGCACACAAAATAAAAACCCAATTTATATAAAAATATAAATGGGAAAAACTGAGTGAGTTAAACTCACCTTGATCTGATTCGTTGTTGAAACGGTTCATTCTACCAGCTTCTAGTTGCGTTCAACTTCGTTTGAATCAACTCCAAAATCTT
Source organism: Allium sativum (assembly GCA_030737875.1). Lineage (NCBI taxonomy): Eukaryota > Viridiplantae > Streptophyta > Magnoliopsida > Asparagales > Amaryllidaceae > Allium > Allium sativum. Next base: position 199,888,012 of record CM060911.1, read on the forward strand.
ACGTTCAACAATATGGTCTCAACATCTTCGGTCTTCCCTCGAGTTCTGATACATATGCGTACGTCACATAATTTTTATGGTATTTACTATTTAGACTAATATTATAAATACTTATAAAGATATATTTTTCCCTCTTTTTTCTAATATCTATTTTACGCTAATATATATAAAATAATTTCCATGAATTTTGGCTCCTCTACGAAGGGTGAGAATTATCAGGTACTATATCACCTTACTTTGCCACCAACCCAGAGAACCAAAAATGCGTAAGTAGTTATGTTATCATTTAAATCGTCAGGTTATTTCCAATTAAGCATATCACTGTACACTTAGGCACATATCATTGTAATTCGGCATAATTGAAATCAAGGACTAGGAATATTAATATATGAATTTGGTACATTAACAAAATGTTCCAGTTAGATTTTGAATACTGATCAAATACAGCGTTATTTTAATACCGTGATCAGGCAGACTAACACATCATAGTGCGTGTACAACTAGAATAGGGACGTTATTTAACAGGATTAGTCATATAACCTGTTACCCAGGCCTTGGCTACCTCGCATTTAAGAAAATGGGTAAACAAAAGTTTACTTATGTTAATTATAGCCCTTGTCTCATTATTAGGCCTATAATATATCTACTGTTCATCATTCGCTGTTTCCTCACCTTTCGCTTTTGAACTGAGATGCTAAAACAAGCCGCGATCTCTCATCATCTTCCACTACCAACCCATACACCACGTCGTTACTCCCTCCTCCTGCTGTTACTAACCTGTACACCGTTCACAAGCCAACGTTCGCCCTCCAGCTCCTCTCAACCAACGCGCAACTACGAACTTCACTGCTGTTGTGCTTCGGTCCTCCATTACCGTCGCTGTACCAACCCAATTCTGTCTGACGACCGACGCCCTGCTCCTCACTGACCCAACATCGAACTATCACTACCCTTCATGCACATATAACTCCCATTTCCTGATTTGAGGTGGGCGCTTTTCACGAGAGAACACACGTATAAGTATATGCTGAATAGAAGGGTTAAAAGTTTTCCATTTGTTTTTGCTTCCAGATGGAAGAAAAGAGCTGTGATCTTGTGTGTATATATAGGAAAAGAATTCCTTGACGCCCTAGGATTAAGGGTCGATAGATCATAGTATAGGGTGGAGGTCTTCCACGTATTTTCCTTTCGAAAATCTTGTCTGAGTTTTACGTTGATGGTGAAAGCATATAGCCTGTAGTATAGCTGCTCTGATGTGCAACATGTAATTGAAAACTTAAACAGCTAGGTAGGTGACTTAGACTTAGTTCCGAAGGAAGGAAGAAATTGGTACTGCACATTCTTCTTCATGCTGTATTGTCTCCGTCTTGATTTGAGAACCGAGAGCCTAGATCTATTATTCTAGGGGTGTATGTCAGTTTTCACTAGGTTGAGTAGTTGAAACAATTTTGAAAACGCAAGTCAGATAAGGCCTTATAGGTGCATAGACTACACGGTAGGAGTTAGGATTGTGAAAACACGCTGGAAAAAGGACAGTAAATGCATGTGCAAAAATGAAAGAAGAACAGGTGGTTGTACGTTGTCTGTGTTGGCTTCATTTAGTATAGGAAAATTATTAAAGTATTATTTGCGAAACTTCGTCGCAAAGTAATGCGGTAAACCCCTACAAACGGCTTTCATTTTCTGATAAGAATACTAATCCAAGTGTAAAAAGATATTCCGGATCCAATGGGACAAGTTTCGTCGAATTCCGACATCATTTGAAAAAATTTCCTTTATAAAACCAGAAATAAACACGCGTTTAATTTTTCCACGATCACTAGATAAATCAAATCAACTTGAAACTTTGGAATCCTACAATAATTTGTTGATACGAACCCAACGGCACCAGTTTCGTCGCATTTTGAGACTGTTTCCCCGGTAGGCCATTTTTACGCGCACCGCAATGCCATTCTGAACACCAAATTTGCCGGTCTCTAAAAATAACAAACTATATACCTATCCTGGCTCTAATCGATGATACGAACTCAACGGGACTAGTTTAGTGGCATAATTCGATCGTTTGCTCAAATTATACTCTAATATCCCTTTATTTATTTAAATACGCGCTATAGAAAATGAACGGGCGTTTATGGCTACCGTGGTCACATACGATATCGGTTTGCCACGCCATTCAACACCGTACAATATTTTAACGTTACGGTTCTAATGAAACTGATTTCGTCGAAATCCGAGATCGTTTGCAAAATGGCCATTTTAATGCGTATATTTTAATAACGATTTCCACAGTGATTATTTCAAATTTTGTTTTGGCCATAACTTACTATTATAATATGAAATCTGAATTTTTCTCTTTCATATGAAAATTATCGTCAATACGATTCCAACGTTTCTTGTTTCACAGAAATCCGACTTATATGGAATCCTGTATTCTCAGTTGAAGTTCAAAACCAAATATTACGAACTGTCGCGCAATTTTGAGCTCGTTTTATATTATAAATAAAATAAACTTTAAATTTCATTTTATTATCAAATTAAATATTAAATTCCATTAATATTCCAAATATAATATTTAAAATAATAATTTCAATTAAATATTTGACAGCCAAAAACATGGGTCGTTACAAAGTGGCTCCTCAACCCCCCTTCGATACCTAAGAATTTAAAGGATCGAGTGGTTTAACAAAGGTTGTTTTACCAGTCATAGCTTTATTTGAATATTTTGGTACCCAAACCCATTTAAATAACAATTCGTTACAATTTATTATTATACCTTTAGAAACCCAATTTTGTTTGAATTTAACAAAGCTCGTTTTATTTCCTTTTAAGGTCCAAAGACGTTTAATTGGATTGTTACAAAACTAGTTCTCGTCTCGTTTGTGATTTAAAAATCCTTTGAAATTATTAGAGTTCAAATTATCAAAATGATCTTTTCTAAAGCAATTTGAGGGATTTTTAAAATCGTTAGAATTCAGCTTTCCAAAATCATTAGTTTTCCCAAAGGCAAGACCATTCTATTTACAGTAGAAAATTGATTTTTCATTAACATACAACGATATTTCTCCATTAAAAAATTTATCTATTGTTGATTCATATTGTTGAACTTTAAATTTAAGATCGCTATTTTCTTTTATCAAATTTGAACATCGATTTATAGCGATCTTCTTTTCAACGTCAGATTGTTTCAAAACTAAAATTTTCATTTTTTTTGAAAGTTGGTTCACTTTATTGCTTAAACCAATTAAAAACCGCCTTTATGAGCCTCGTTAAAACCCTATAATCCCCCAACTGGGTACCTTAAAGGGAAAAAGAGTACTCATAAAATTTGTATACATCATAAAAATGATCAAGGTCATAGATAAAGTAAAATACAACAAAATATGTAACACCCCACCTCCGTTAAGGTCACTCACAAAGGGAATGCCTTAACTTTGATGGAGCATTTTAGTAAACAGAACAGAATGTTACAAGACAGATATAAAAATAGTACTTGAAAAACTTTATAACTTTATTGCAGCGGACAGAAATCAGTTTGGTTACAACTTTACCAAAAACTCAAGTACATATATATCATCCTTGTTCAAAAGCCATCAGAGTACAAAACTTTAAAATCATAATCCCCACAGAACGGAAGCTATACAGAGCCAAGCCATACTTTAAGCACTTCAAGCAGAAGGAATCTGGATCAAGCTAAAGTATTCCCTCCTTGGATAACCTGGGGGGAAACGGAAGAAAAAGGGGCGAAACAACAAGGGTCAGACAAAAAGTCTGGCAAGTCCAATGATTTTCAGTTATGAACAGATAATAATAACATGACATGAAAATAAAACTGGATGAGAGATAACCGTAACAGATGTAATAGATATAACAAAAGAACAGAATGATATAAGCTATTGCTTTACACTTTTCTGCACTAATACTAGTATAACAGGATTAGGTGTCACTCTAATGTCTAAACTGAAACAGAAACGGGTACAGAATAATTTCCACAGAAGAGAATGCTAGTAATGGGCCTTTACCACCCCAACAGAAATAGACAGAAGCAGAATGCTGATAATGGGCCTTTACCACCCGAACAGAAACAGACAGAAACAGAATATTAATAATGGGCCTTTAGCACCCGAACAGAAACAGTCAGATTAATCCCTACGGAAACAGAATGTAGAATTAGGTGTACACTAGTAAATGGGCCTTTACCACCCGAACAGACGGTACCACGCAGAAACAGACAGGTGTTACCACCCAACAGAAACAGACGGTACCAACAGAAACAGACAGAACTAAGTGTACCCTAAAACCCTACCCCAAGCGATCGGCTCCCTAATACATAAATACCCTGTGCCAGCCCCACCGAAGGGTGTATCATTCCCTAAAGTGGCAACCTTTGAATGACACAGACCTATTTACAGATGTCATGGCGTCTTACATCCTCAGAGGTAGACCGGGATCCATGCACGCACATGACCCGGTTGGAACGCACCAACAACACCCCTCGCCATTATCAGAATGAACCGCTTATAATTAGTTCAGTAAGCGTGCCCGGACCCTACCTACTGTTGGGTCAAAGTTTTGATACCAGAAAGGGTTACTGACTAATATGGGTCCCAAACAACAGATGACACAAGTATTTCCCCTCCTAACCTAGTGTCCCCAGATTAACGGATTTCAGATTAACTTGTTACAGGTTTCAGACATACAGAGTTCAGATTTACTAGTTCACATATCAGACATTCAAGTTAACAAGTTTTCGGACTAACGGATCAGATGTACTTTTTTTAACAGACTTACAGATTGTATAATTTTGTAATTGGGCCTACAGATTCACGAAACGGGTTTGTTAGATTTATCAGTCCAGTTGGTATAACCCTATCCACCCAACACGTTTTAGACATCATATTTATCTCAGATTTTCATTAATGCTCAGACCTCTCACATTAGACTGACAGTTTGCGGCCACTGGTTAGGCCGGTTGGTTCCGGGCAGGTTTCTGCCGCAAACTGAGTCTAACCTCGGGTTTTAAGCACGTTATGACTAACTTCTCACATTAGAACCTATTGTTTGCGGCCACTGGAATGTGTCGGGCGGTTCCCAGCATAATTACGCCGCAAACTCATTCTAACCTCGAGTTAGCCATGTTTTATGTTTAACAAATGTGCCCATTCACAGATTTTAACAAATTAACTTCTTTACAAGTTACAGCAGATTATTCGAGGTTCTATTAACAAGTTTTGCTCAATTTTAAATCGAGCCTACAGGATTACATACTTCAAGCATTTCAGTTCCAACAGATTACGCCATTCAACAGATTAAAGAGATAACAAATCTTGCAGATTAGGCGATTTAACAGATTTAGCAGATGAGGCAAAATTAACATAATTAGCAGATTAGGCAAATCAATCTAATTAGCAGTTTAGGCAATATAACAGAACTAGCAGATTAGGCAATATAACAGATCTAGCAGATTAGGCAATATAACAGATCTAGCAGATTAGGCAATATAACAGATCTAGCAGATTAGGCAGTATAACATATCTAGCAGATTAGGCAATATAACGGATCTAGCAGATTAGGCAATATAACATATTTAATTATTCCTTAAAGTTTCATTGACATATCTTGCCTAATTATAAATTTGGCCCAAGATTGCATGCCTAAATAATTGTCATGATTCATAATTATGATTATATACCAAATATAGCCATGCATGTCATATATTCAAAGATCTCCCACTTAGGTGTTATTCACATTTAACAGTTATCAAATCTTAATATAGATCTTTACACCTAAGTCATATTCTCTTTTTATCCCAAATCATGAATTTCTATATAAACAATATGCCCAACAATCTAGAACTTTAAATTATAACAGATCTTTAATTCAAAAATATGCGTTATGTCCAATGTCTCAAGTCACATGTTAATATACAATGGTTCCTCTTCTTCCAATTCACAGAATATGCACAGATCTAAATCTAGTTTACAACCTATGTCCTTTTAGTCACAGATTAGCCATGTCTAATTATGCCATCATTCATTATTTATCCCAAAGTTTAACGTTCGTGCGTTAATCTCTTATGAGATTTGGCGCAGGCTCGGGGTAGCCTGGCTATAGAACAGAAAGAAGAAAGAGATATAGAATAAAATAGATCAGAACAGAACATACGCAATCTCAAATTCAGATTTACAATCATGTCACAATTATAATTAAAGTTTATATCGGAAAATAACTGCACTTGTCTTGGTTGGATTCTAAAAGAAAAAGGTGTTGTAGCTGTTCTCTTTTAATCCTAATCAGAATTGGAGGAAGAAGAAGCACAAGTCCTAGCTTAGGTTTCAGCAAAGTAGAGACGCCATTAATTTATTTTTTTAGAGAGGAAGAGAGCAATGGAGGCAAGAGAATTGTATATGAGATTTAGGTTTAGGTTAGGGATGTATATATAGGTGTAGGAAGTTATTTAGGACCATTAGATTAACCCTGAATCATGAGAACCATTCAAATGCAAAATCTGCATTTGAGCGAATCGGCCCACGGGATGACAACCAAACACGCTGGATTAACCCCTAGTCGACCCAGCGGGGCTTGGGTCGACCTCAAAAATGGGCCGGTTCGGTTTTTCCCCCTCCCAATTCGTTGTTTTGAACTTTTTTGCATATTTATTTATTTAATTTTTATATATATCTATATATATTTCTCTCATATGCATACAAACTTCAAGGCTTAATAACTTCTTCATAATTAACCATTTTCACACTAAACCACTCTTTGAACTGCGTTCACACTAAGCCACTTTTTAGCCATTCCCCTAAAACAAAAATATGGCGCTGGCGGGGATCGAACTCTGTACCTCTTGTATGCAAGTCACATGTTCTAACCAAATGAGCTACTAAATCTTTTGCTTACAAAACTTAGAACAATGCTATCATTCTTTTCTCATTCCTCTTTTTCAAAGTAATTATTCTTTAATTTGTATTTTTAATATTCTCAGAAAATAGGGGGTGTTACATTCTCCCCTCCTTAAAGGATTTCGTCCCCGAAATCTTCAAGTTAAGAAGAATGTATCCTAACATCCAACATCCAACATACATCTACTCAACCATTCAATCACAGGCATCTATTGTCCTTAAAAGGTTTCTAATGCCGTATGAACATATGCAAAGTGTGTGTATATGTTTCTTATCTAATGCCAAATCAGGCTGTCTACTGATCCAGTTGACCTCCTTAATGCGAATCATGTTAGTGCCATGAGTCCAAATATGTATGCAAGAAATCCTATTTGATACACATCATTTCTATATGAGTGCATAACCATTCATCCAAATGCAACATCCATGTGAGGAGTCAATCATTCTGTATCCACAAAAATTGAAAAATGCACACACATCCATATGCAGTATGAGAGTGTTTTTGAGCCGATCTAGTGCCTAGTGTGTGTATATGCATCCACGAGCAACCACTTGCATCCACTTGCAACCATCAAACATAACATGTCTCAGACACATGTTTACACCCATTAGTTTCTACCTAAAGTTCGAAGATTCGATCGATAGGATACAGTCAAACGATGGAAGCGAGTACAGATAAAACAAAAACTTGGTTCCCATTAGACATTGGTTGAGAGAATAATTCCCCTAAGTATCAACCCCAAAGACCGAGATCAATATCAGATTGACACTCAGAGGATTACCCTCTTTAGACAATGTCAAAACTGGAAATCTTAACCTTATCAGAGATATTCAGATATTTACAGACTACTAGTATAGATCAGATTACCAAATGATTCTTAGAAAACTAAGCATGATAAAACCCAGAATGTATGCGTCCTGCTTGACGCCTAACACAGATATCTCTCAAACCCCAACCTATCACCAGCAGATGAGTCGTAACCCCTATGGGGTTTGAGACTATAACCAGATCATAAACAAGACTAGTATTAAAGTGCAGAGACTCAACTACAGAATCAGAATGCCATAATCGGAAAGTGTTCTAACTCAATAATCAGATAAGGAAACTAAACTCTCTACGGCTTTTCCTACTTATATCCTATCCACCAACTATGAGAGCATTCGCCTGCCTTCCCGAAGTAGGTCATGTCCTCTGTCCTTGCCCCCGTTTCTTCGGGCAGTCCCTAGTGAAGTGTCCCATCTCACCACAGTTGAAGTGAGTGTCCTTCCTCTTTTGGCAATCCTTGTTCAGATGAGTCAAGCTTCCATAAGTAAAGCACATTTCTCCTCCTTTATCATCAGACTTTTCTTCCTTCTTTTGTGTTTCCTTTTTGCCTACTTTGTGAACCAAGTCCATATCCATGAGTTTCTCATCCTTGGGTTGTGCTCCTTAGCCAAACTCCCTCATTCTCATCTTTATTATCCGTGTGTAACACGTTGACAAGTCCCTCGAAAGAGGCCTCCATCGCACGGAAAATCCTACAAAGCTCGAAAGAAAATTAGCCATAGGTAAGACTACTGCGGCTACAGATGGAAGTCGGGCGCTTATTTGCCCTTTGACCGGTGTCGTAGTCTTATCAAGCCTACAGAACCATGCCGCGATGAGGTTACCTCCGAGAAAGCCGGGAGCCCCGGAGAAAGAAGGAAATAAAGATTCAAACAGAGGATCAAAAGATAGATATATGGCTTTTGGGGATTATGTTTTTCAAAAATAAGCTTTACTTTTGAAAATACTTCCTTTTTAAATCCTATTTGAAAATAGTTTTCAAAACTTTTTATCAAATCTGGTAACCTTCAGCTCTGATACCAAGTGTAACACCCCACCTCCGTTAAGGTCACTCACAAAGGGAATGCCTTAACTTTGATGGAGCATTTTAGTAAACAGAACAGAATGTTACAAGACAGATATAAAAATAGTACTTGAAAAACTTTATAACTTTATTGCAGCGGACAGAAATCAGTTTGGTTACAACTTTACCAAAAACTCAAGTACATATATATCAGCCTTGTTCAAAAGCCATCAGAGTACAAAACTTTAAAATCTTAAGCTTATAAAATCTCTCAACATTAAGTTTATAAAATGATTAGGAAAATTCATCTTTGACATTAAGAAACATATATGTTTCTTATTGACTTTGTCATAAGCTTTTTGTAAGTCAACTTTCACACACATAACTATAGCCAATTCTAGCTTGATCCGGATCTTTCTTCCTGGTTGGAGTGCTTGAAGTGCTTAAAGTATGGCTTGTCTTTTTCTGGCATCTTTGGTGGGGATTATGATTTTAAAGTTTTGTACTCTGATGGCTTTTGAACAAGGCTGATATATATGTACTTGAGTTTTTGGTAAAGTTGTAACCAAACTGATTTCTGTCCACTGCAATAAAGTTATAAAGTTTTTCAAGTATTATTTTTATATCTGTCTTGTAATATTCTATTATGTTTACTAAAATGCTCCATCAAAGTTAAGGCATTCCCTTTGTGAGTGACCTTAACGGAGGTGGGGTGTTACACTTGGTATCAGAGCTGAAGGTTACCAGATTAGATAGAAGTTTTTGAAAGCTATTTTCAAAAAGGTTTTAAAAGGAAGTATTTTCAAAAGTAAAGCTTATTTTGAAAAAAACATAATCCCCAAGAGCCATATATCTTTCCTTCGGTCCTTTTTGTATTGAATCTTTCCTTTTTTTGTTTCAGCATGTCTGAAGCATCTGAGATACCAAAGGGCGTTCATGTACCCGGTTGGTTTCGTCAATACCTTGAGGCTAGGACCGCCGCCGCAGGTCCAGCAAATGATACCCCTCCCCCGCCCCCTCCTCGTGCAATTGCTTTCTCAAAGATCTGTAAAGACTTTAGGGCCATGGGTGGAAAGGATTTCAAGGGAACTGAATCATTCGTAGAAGCGAGGAACTGACTTAAAGAAACTGAGCATCTGTTCGTTATCTTCGAGGTGGACGATAGGCAAAAGGTACAGTTGGCGGTATGGTTGCTCAAAGACGAAGCTTCCTACTGGTGGGAAGTCACTAACGCTGAGAGGCCGGTTGAAACATGGATGGATTTCAGAATAAGGTTTGAGACGAAATTCCTCTCGCAAGCCGAACGAAGTCTACAATTGGAAAAGTTCTTATCTCTTAAGCAAGGAAGTATGACGGTCAAGGAATACGTCAACCAGTTCAACCAACTGGCTAGGTTCGGACTGGATTTAGTCAACACTCAGCATAAAAAGGCTCTCCGCTTTGTTAATGGATTGAACGAGCCACTACACAGCCTAGCCATGACACATGTACCCATGGGAGCGACTTACGAGAAATTGGTGGACATGGCACAACTGCACGAGGAAGACAAGGGCCAGAAAGAGACAAAGAAGGAAGAACCACAGAATAAGAAAGCATGGCCCAAAAAGGGAATACAAAAGAAGGATGAGAAGTCTGAAGATAAGAAGGAGAAAAAGTGCTTTACTTGTGGAAGCTCGACTCATCTGAACAAGGATTGCAGAAAAAGGAAGGGCACTTGCTTCAACTGTGGTGAGATGGGACACTTCACTAGGGACTGCCCGAAGAAACGAGGGCAAGGGCAGAGGGCAGAACCCACTTTTGGAGGACAGGCGAATGCTCAAGTGACTGGTAGATAGGGTAGAAATAAGAAAATTTATGTAGAAGGTTTAATTTTCTTATCTTTTTTTTGAGTTAAAACTCTTTCTGATTCTGGCATTTTGATTCTGTAATCGATACTCTGCACTTTAATACTAGTATTGTTTCTGATTCCGCTGTAGACTCAAACCCCTAAGGGTTAGGACTCATCTGTTTGTGATAGATTGGGGATTGAGAGATATATGTGTTAGGCGTCAAGTAGGACGCATACATTCTAGTTTTTATCATGCTTAGTTCGGCAATCTGATCTGTACCAGTAATCTGTAAATATTTGAATATTTCTGATAAGGTTAAGATTTCCAGTTTTGACATTGTCTAAAGAGGGTAATCCTCTGGGTGTCAATCTGATGTTGGTTTCGGTCTTCGGGGCCAATACTTAGGGAAATTATTCCCTCAACCATGGTCTAATGGAAACCAAGTTTTTGTTTCATCTATACTCGCTTCCATCATTCGACTGTATCCTGTCGATCGAATCTTCGAACTTTAGGTAGAAACCAATGGGTGTAAACATGTGTTTGAGACATGTTATGTTTGATAGTTGCCAGTGGATGCAAGTGGTTTCTAGTGGTTGCTTGTGGATGCATATACACACACTAGGCACTAGATCGGCTCGAAAACACTCTCATACTGCATATGGATGTGTGTGCATTTTCAATTTTGTGGATGCAGAATGATTGATTCATCACATGGATGTAGCATTTGGATGAATGATTGCGCACACATATAGAAACGATGTGTATCAAATAGGATTTCTTGCATGCATAATTGGACTCATGGAACCAACATGGTTCGCATTGAGGAGGTCAACTGAATCAGTAGACCGCCTAATCTTTGCATTAGATATGAGACATATACACACACTTTTGCATATGTTCATACAACATTAGAAGTTTTCTAAGGAAAATGGATGCTTGTGGATGATGATTGAGTAGATGGATGATTGGATGGTAGGACACATTCTTCTTAACTTGAAGATTTCGGGGACGAAATCCTTTAAGGAGGGGAGAATGTAACACCCCGTATTTTCTGTGAACGTATAAGTAACAAATTAAAGTATACTTAATTTTTAGGAGAAGAATTAAGGGAAACGGGTTGTGCCATTGCGTTCATCTCGAAATTCTGCTTGAGATAGAGTCCGAGTTTGCGTAAAACGGATACCGCATGAAGGAGATATGGACGAACGAAGTTAGGCAGAAAAACCGGAAACAGACCAGAAATGCACTGGCGCACTTGTGAAGTGCGCCAGCACAAAAATACACTGGCGCACTTGGGAAGTGCGCCCATGTCGAGCCAGAAACCTGCACAGGGCTCTAGAGAGTTCTAATGACGATTTTTGATGTGCTGGACGGACCTGATGGCTTCTAGGGTGATCTAATGGTTCTGAAACACTCTCTACACCTATAAATATGTGATTAACCTAACCCTAATTCGTAGAATATTGTCTATGACACCATTATGCTACCAAAATCTCTCTTAAACCCTAGCCGCCGCCTCTAAATCTAAACTCAAGTGTTTATTCACAATTAAAATTAAAGTTTAGAGCTGCAACAACAATCGAAGAAGAATAATCAGCGTTTCTGCATCAAATTCGATTTATAATCCTTTTATTTAGCCACGAAAGGCAAGTACAGTTATTTTCTGATATAAACGTTAGTTATGATTGTGGCATGAATTGTAAATCTAAATCTGAGGTTATGTTTGTTCTGTTCTGTTTAGATCTATCTTATTCTGTATCTCTTTCTTCTTTCTGTTCTATAACCAGGCTACTACGAGCCTGCGCCGAATCTCGTAAGAGATTAACGCACGAACGCTAAATTTTGGGACAAATAATGAATAATGCATAATTGGACATGAAACTGTTGCCTATGAGACTATTATTGCCTATGATTCATGATTATGAGACTATTGCCTATGACTATGATTCATGACTATGAGACTATTGCCTATGACTATGATTCACGCCTATGAGACTATTGCCTATGACTATGATTCACGCCTTTGAGACTATTGCCTATGACATTGAATAAGAAACTATTGTGATTTGTTGCCCATGACTATTGTAGTTAGTTTCTTACGCCTATTCCCTTAATGATACTAGATCTCATATTTAGTATGTAACTTTGCTAGTTTATTTCCATTCACTGTTATGTATATCGAGCCTAGTTGGTCCATTATCATTGTATTTGGTTCATTATTTCATGCCTATTCTTTCTTGTGCTTATCTCCTATTCCTTTTGCTAGGGCCATTTCATGAGTACTTAGAGAATTTGTTGAAACATTGGGCATAGCTTAATTAAGTTAATAAATATGTTGGCATAATTTGAATTGGCTATGATAGAGAATGATTTACATGCATATTAGTCTTGGACAAAAATGGTAAACTAGAATATTAAATCTAGTTTTGACATGAACTGTAAATTGGAATATTAAGGCTAAGATTTGGGGCATATGTTGTATTATGAATTATGATCTTGATTTAGGCATGTAAGTTTAGGCTAAATCTATGATTAGGCAAGATAGGTAAATAGAGTTTTAGATATATATATATAATCTGCTAAATCTGTTATCTGCAAAATCCGTTAAATTGCCTAATCCGTTATCTGCTAAATCTGTTATATTGCTTAATTTGCCAGTTCTGCTATATTGCCTAATCTGCTAGATTTGTTCATCTGCTAGATCTGTCATCTGCTAAGTCTGCTGAAAATGCCCAATCCGTTATATGCTAAATCTGCTAAATTGCTTAATCTGCTAAATTTGTTAAGTCGCCTAATCTGCGAAATCTGTTATCTGCTGAGTTGATATATTTAGTCTGTTATTGACATAATCTGAATTGGCTATAGTTATGAATAATTGACATGTATATTAGGCATGGGCATTAATGGTAAATTATTAATTAATTGGCCGCAAAGATAAACATGGCTAACTCGAGGTTAGAATGAGTTTAAGGCGTAATCCTGCCCGGAACCGCCCGGCACATCCAGTGGCCGCGAACAATAGGTTCTAATGTGAGAAGTTAGTCATAACATGCTTGAAACCCTAGGTTAGACTCAGTTTGTGGCAGAAATCTGCCTGGAACCAACCGGCCTAACCAGTAGCCGCAAACTGTCAGTCTAATGTGAGAGGTCTGGGCATTAATATTTAATTAATGAAAATCTGAGATAAATATGATGTCTAAAACGTGTTCGGTGGATAGGATTAAACCAACTGGACTAATGAAATTAATAAACCCGTTTCATGAATCTGTAGGACCAGTACAAAGTTAGACAAGTCTGTAAATCTGTTAAATCTGTATGTCTGATCCGTTAGTCTGAAAACTTATTAACTTGATTTTCTGATCTGTGAACTAGTTGACCTGAACTATGTATGTCTGGATTTGTAAACAAGTTAATCTGAAATCTGTTAGTCTGGGGGCACAAGGTTAGGAGGGAAAATACTTGTGTCATCTGTTTTTTGGGACCCATATTAGTCAGTAACCCTTTCTGGTATCAAAACTTTGACCCAACAGTAGGTAGGGTCCGGGCATGCTTACTGAACTAACTATAAGCGGTTCATTCTGATAATGGCGAGGGGTGTTGATGGTACGTTCCAACCGGGTCATGTGCGTGCATGGATCCCGGTCTGCCTCTGAGGATGTAAGACGCCGTGACATCTATAAATAGGTCTGTGTCATTCAAAGGTTGCCACTTTAGGGAATGATACACCCTTTTGTGGGGCTGGCACATGGTATTTATGTATTAGGGAGCCGATCGCGTGGGGTAGGATTTAGGGTACACTTAGTTCTGTCTGTTCTGTGGGGTACCGTCTGTTTCTGTTGGGTGGTAACACCTGTCTGTTTCTGCGTGGTACCGTCTGTTGGGGTGGTAAAGGCCCATTTACTAGTGTACACCCAATTCTAACATTATGTTTCCGTAGGGATTATTCTGTTTCCGTTTCTGTCTCTGTTCGGGTGGTAAAGGCCCATTACTAGCATTCTGTTTCTGTACTTTCTGTTCGGGTGTAAAGGCCCATTATTAGCATTATGTTTCTGTACCTTCTGTTAGGGTGGTAAAGGCCCATTATTCTGTTTCTATTTAGACATTAGGGTAAAACCTAATCCTGTTATACTAGTATTAGTGCAGAGAAGTGAAAAGTAATATCATCATGTTTCTTCTGTTTAACCTAAGTATATCTGTTATTCCTGTTTCCTGTTATCTCTCATCCAGTTTTATTTGCATGCCATGACATTATTATCTGTTCATAACTGAAAGTCACTGGACTTGCCAGACTTTATGTCTGACCCTTGTTGTTTCGCCTCTTTTCTTCCGTTCCCCCCCCCCCAGGTTTTCAAGGAGGGAATACTCTAGCTTGATCCGGATCTTTCTTCCTGGTTGGAGTGCTTGAAGTGCTTAAAGTATGGCTTGTCTTTTTCTGGCATCTTTGGTGGGGATTATGATTTTAAAGTTTTGTACTCTGATGGCTTTTGAACAAGGCTGATATATATGTACTTGAGTTTTTGGTAAAGTTGTAACCAAACTGATTTCTGTCCACTGCAATAAAGTTATAAAGTTTTTCAAGTATTATTTTTATATCTGTCTTGTAATATTCTATTCTGTTTACTAAAATGCTCCATCAAAGTTAAGGCATTCCCTTTGTGAGTGACCTTAACGGAGGTGGGGTGTTACAGTTCTGGTACATGGATTGCCAATTTCCATGCACTTCTATCAACTACCAGCTCTTCCGATAAACTCCAATTACTTAAATCTCTCTTTATTATCTCCTCCCATGTCATTTTAGGTTGATCTCTACCTCTCTTTGGGCCTTCGGCGCGGCCTAGAATTCCAGCGCGTACATGTGCATCGTATGGTCTACGTTGGATACGTCCAAACCATCTCAAGCGGTATTAGACTAACTTCTCTTCAATAGGTGCAACTCCAAGTTTTTCCCGAATATCCTTATTTCTAATCCGATCTCGTCTGGAATGCCCACAGCTCCAACGCAGCATTCGCATCTCTGCTATACTCCGCCTGTGTAGTTTTCTATGCAGCCTGTCCTAAGCCAGGGTAAAGGAGGAGGGTTGTGATAGGCTTGGCGAGCCAACGTAAAAACTTAGCCACTCTTATGGATATCACAGCATAGATTACAACAGAGAAAATAAATGCAGAAAATAAATGATGTAGATTTTACCTAGCTTCGGCAAACGCTGCTTACTGCTGCATTCCGAAGGTTTCTACTAGAATTAAAACAGAATCTACGCTTACAAAATCCCTGCAAACTCGCGATACCCACTACCAAGTGTTCTAATCCAACGCTCAAAACCCTGCATTGATCTTTATCGCCAAGATCAGATTTTCCCCGAATTACAATACCGTAACTCATAAACCCAAACTATAAATAATATAGCTAGTGTACCCTAGTTTACAGAAAACTAGAAAACTGATAGATAAGTTACAAAAGAAATATAAAAAACAAAAAACAATAAAATAAAACAAAGATCCCCCTTTATATTAAAAAAAGTTGTCCCCTTTTTCACTTTAAAAAATTCGGGTTCCTCTTCTATTCAATGGCCAACTTTATAAAATTAGGGCTTTGCTTTCCTAGCTCCAAATCGCGACTTCTTGGTTGTTGATGTAATTTGATTTAGTGATGCTTCGATGCTTGTAAATATCGGTCGATCGATTTGGCTTCTCTGATGATTGAAAAACCTTCATGAGTAATTTTGATTTTCAATTCTCTTTATCTCGCAATTTTTGCTTGGTTTTTTAATTCTGCCGATGATGAAAAGTGTGGAATTTATAGGGTTATAAAGTCACTAATCGTCTCTTATTTAACCATTGTTTTGGCTCTTGATTTTTTGCGTGATTTTTGCATGATTAAAATGGCCATGAATGCTCTATTGATTTCTGGAAGCAATTCGATTTGTTTTCTTACCCAAAATATTCGACCTTGGTTATATTGATACATTCACACGTGATTTTCTTGGATGATTTTTGTGTATCCACACTTGATTTCTAGAAACATTGGATTTGACTTTATGACCATGATAGTGCTTGCGATTAACTGGAATGTTTCTAAAGCAGTGAACATTCTTTCCATAAAACAATTTTACTCGTATTGAAATCTTTAACTCAGGAAATATTGTTTCTGTGTGATTGGATTATTACTTGGCAAAAATAATTCCTTGTCTGATTGAATTTTTTTCCAAATTATTTCTCAAAAATAAGATTCTTTCCATTTTCGTGAACCAGTGAATTTTAAAAGAGAATTCTTTACATCCTTTTCAGCTGAGCATAACTCCTTGTCCACATGCTATTGAACCTGAAAAAGACTTCTGTGTACACACGAATTGGCTTGTAAACACTGGTTATTGTGTGTGTACCAGTTCCTTGTAGTGTACTTACTGATTTAGCACTTGGGTTTGTGATTCTTTTATGTACCCCTCAACCATTTCAGTTGCATACAGTGTATCAAGCTTGTATATGCATATGTGGTTGTCTATACACTTTTGCTCAGTTTTATGATGGTTGTGCCATGTGCTCTGTTTGTTCACTTGAGTTGTCCCTTATGCTTGTACTTGTCTTGTGCTTTCTATAATTTTGTGACTTGACCATTTTGGTCATGTGTGTATACATGTTCTCTGAATCAAGTGTACACCTATATGCATGTCGCTGCACTCTTTAAGCTGCTGACCTGAACATGACTTTGTAGCTTATGCATGCATGTTTGTGTATAATTGAGTGTTTCGCTGGTTTGACAAATTTGAGATGCTCCTGAACATGTGTAAATTTGCAGCTGTAGTAATAGCATGAAATATGTGTGCACTTTATTTTACATTATTGTGTGCATCCATTTGTATGTTCACTTCCTTCTTGCTTCCATACTTGGATTTGTGTCACCTTGGATTTCTTGTGTTCACTGTTCCACTGCCATTATGCAGACTAGCTGTGAGCATGCTTGTATTTACTAGTGCATGTCCACTATGTTATCGCTGAGCCTTGTTGCATCACTTTGTACCATGGCTTTTTCAGTTTGTTCTCCCATGTCATGTGCTTGAGTTTGCTTATTATGTACATGTTTACATGCCATTGTTGCTTCATTATTTCTACCAAGTCATGTCTTGTATAACTTCTTTGCTTCATGTGTCTTATACTTAAGCCATGTATGCTTGAACTTGAATCATGTGTATATGCTACTAAGCTGAAATGCATGGTTGACTTGATCATTGTATGTGTCCATACCCATGCACTTGTGCACTCATGTCATCTTTGCTACATGTGTCATTTTCAGCCTTGATCTGAACCTAGTTTAGTTCATGTGTATTTCATATGAACTTGCTGACTTGTGTTTGATTTGCTCCATATTTTAATGATGTCATATCTTTGTAGATCTGTCATGTTGAGTTCCATATATATATATATGTATATATATATATATATGTATATGCACACACACACAAACATGTATATATGTGTACCTTGGCCTTGTTCATGTTGCTCCCTGAAACAAAATGTATTACATTGCCATTCTTGTTTATGCTGCCTTTTGCTTATGCCATGATCCCATGTATTTGAATTTGCTGCTAGACCTTGACTTGTCTCCATGTTGTTTGTTCGCACTTATGACCTTTGTGCATTTGTGTTGATGAAGCTGCCATGTCACTCCTTGTAGTATTGATTTGTTTATTGCATTACTATGCTTCCACTTATGTACATGTGTACGATTGCAATTGTTCACTAAATTGGCTTAAACTAAGCGCTCATAGATGTTTGATCATATTGCCCTTGCATATTATATATGCATATATACATAAACATGTATGTGTATACATGTATTGTGCATGTGCAATTATATTTTTTATTTACATCAGCAGACCACTATGTGTTGTGTCATGGCTGGTTAAGAACAGCAGACCACAATTTTGAGTTGAGGCTGGTCTTGACCAGCATACCACAATAGATGTGTTGAGGCTGATCCGTGGGCACAAGATTTATAGTCTGCCTTGTGGTATTTACAGTGAATCACTGTGAATATCGCAAGTAGTCTAGACACAGATAAATGTACATACATATCAGACCAAGTCAAGAAATATGATGAGAAACACACCAGAATTCTGAGGCAAATAAAATTTAAAATAAATTTATATCTTCTAGAATGTAAAACTATTTTTGTTCCTATTTACTGTGTGTGTTTCTGTGGTAGGTGTGCAGGTGACTATAATTGACTCTGAAGTAAACTGAAGACAAGTTTGTCAGTGAGTGGGTGAATGAATGTATATGAGTGAACTAAGTGAAAACTAGTGAGGAGCTACGCAACTAATGAAACGGAATGTGTTATATCACTGAGATGTACAATGGTGGAGTTAGATTGTGCAATAGTATTCCATTCGAATATACATATTTATTTCTGTATTTGATGTAATATAGAATAATACAGTTACAAACATATTTGTATTATAATATATATGTTTGTTATCATCAAACAAAAATCATATTGTTATATACAACAAAAAGCAGCAAACGCTAAAAGTCCTTTCATCAGCCTCGAAATGAGGTATTTATAGGTGAAATCTGGTTCAGGTTGGCAATCCCCGGGTCGGGTCAGCCACGTGTCACGCGATCAAGAAAATCAGTAGTAGGCGCCCATGCTTAGTCTTCACGTGAGGAAGAGCCTTCCTCGATTTTTGCAGCACATGTCGTCCAATCCGTATTTTAAGGAGATAAAGTAGGCCAAACTTGACTGAATCCCAGGGTTCGGGTCGGCCTAATTTGGTTCGGCATACCCGACCCATCCCGAAAGACATATGAATCTCGCAATTCTAATTAGCTACTCCAAGCCAGAAGTGATGAATAAGTGTTGGTCCCTGCCGACCCAGGGTTTATCGACCCAAATATGTACTTTGATATGAGACTTTGCATTGTAAAACTAGGTCGAGTCATCCTAACCAAGCCGAGATACTGGTCGAAATACGACTCTAGCCTTATAAATTCCATGCTTTTGAAAGCTTAGTCACTTCAACGAAGTTACTAACTATAATAAGATTTTATGATCAAGTCTTAAGTGGTTCATTTGCTAAAAATCTGAGATGTGATGGCCTTGTAAAAAGGCATGTCAACATAAACTCATACACCATCGTTTACTAGGATCATTCAATACCTTATTAAATAAAAGTAGACCCAACGACCATTTAAGACCTAGTAGGGCGGGTTCCCTCACTCTGGTCCAGAACCAAGGTGCGAACCTTAGGAGAGGACCTAGTCTTAACCATTTAATACCCAACAAGGTTGGTAATCCACTTATTACCTTCTCAAGGCTGGCCTGCTTCACACACAAATATATGTATACACACACTAACTAGACATCTCGCATTATGTCGACCATTTGTAGATGCCGGATTTGTCGGGCAGTTTTAGCCAGGCTTCTACTACAAGTTAGGCTTAACCTCGAGTCTTAGTGTACTAATTATAATGGCCCATGGCACCTAGACCTCTCACATTAACCAGTCTTACTTGTATTTGTCGGATATGCTGATCAATTACGGGCAAACTTCTACTACAAGTAATGGTTAACCTCGTGTGTGTGTATCATAAATAATAATAAAAGCCATTAACTCACACACATACAAATTACCTATGAGGACATTTGAATTCTTATTACCTAATTTAAACGCAAGTGATACGTATTCATATTACGTTTATTACATTATAAATATATAAATAAATAGGAACAAATTTAGCGCAAGTGAATAACAACCTAATAACCACAAGTGAAATGTCAATCCTAATAACCACAACTTAAAGTATACAAGTTAATTTTCCTTTCAATTAAATTGCCCAAACTGGTATATTCTTATTAATGATAAAAGGGAAATGTAACACCCCGTATTTTCTATGAACTTAAAGTAACAAAACAAAGTATAATTAATTTTTAAAAGAAGAATTAAGGGAAACGGGTTACGCCATTGCGTTCGTCTCGGAATTCTTCTTGAGATATAGTCCAAGTTTGCATAAATCGGACTCCGTATGAAGAAGTTATGACCTTCAAAAGTTTCAGAAAAATTAAAACAGCTCAGCTTGAAATTTAAATTCGAATTCAAAATACACACCCGGGTTGGGCGGGAAAATTCTAGCCTAGGACCCAGGTCGACCAGGGGGTCGACCTGGGTAGGCAGGTCGACCATGGGTTCGACCTCCCCCCCTCCCCCCCCCCTTTCCAGATCCGAGGACAGATTCAGTTTTCTCTATCTAGACGCCCGTTCTGACCAGATTCGTTACTGCTAAGCGATTTAAACACCCCCAAACCCCACTTTCTCTCCACACAATTTCATTACGCCTATACTCTGCTCTAAATCATATTAAAATAAATCAATGGCGTCGCTACTCTGCTGAAACCTAAGCTAGAACTAGTGCTTCTTCTTCTTCTAATCTGAATAGGATTAAAAGATTACAAATCAACGCCTACATCAAATGGAAAGCTAAATCAATCAGATCCCAGAATCGTTCTTCCCTTTCTTAAACCACAAATTGTGAGTACAGTTATTTTCTGATATGAAATTTAATTATGATCTTGACATGGTTATGGATCTGAATTGGAGATTATGCATCAGATCTGTTTTTCTATGTAGATCTATCCTATTCCTGTTTATCAGATCTGTTTTCCTGTGTAGATCTATCTTATTGTTGTAACTATTCTGTATTTCTTCCTTCCTTCTGTTCTATATCTAGGCTAACATGATCCTAAGCCAAATCTCTTAAGAGATTGACGCACGAACGCTAAATTTGGGGAAAATAATGAATGATGCATAATTGGACATGACTGATTTTAGACTGATTTAAGAAATGGGCATATGTTGTAAATTAAGATCTAGATGTAGGCATACTATATATGACAGTTTATGATTTGGAAGAGGGAGAACTATTGTATGACAACATATGACTTGTAATTTGAGAACATAATGCATGTTATAACTCAAGATCTGATTTTGAGGACATAATATACGTTGTATTTTAAGATCTAGATTTGGGGGCATATTTTATATCACGATCTATGACTTGAAAGAAAAAGGATATATGATTTAGGCGTAAAAGGTCTATATTAAAATAGGATAACTATTAATTGTGAATACACCTAAATGGGGATTTTGGATATTTACATACGCTGAAATCAAAGGCTATAATTTGGCATAATTCATATTGTATATCATGATATGGGGTTTTTGGAGAATATTTTGTACTATGTAAGTTTAACTAGAAATTTGAGGCATATGTTATATATATATTATGACCATAATTTGAGCATGAGAAATTAGGCTTAATTTTATGATTAAGAAACGTATGTCAATAAATTTTAAGGGGTGATTAAATCTGGTGAATTTCCTAATCTGCTAAATCTGTTGAAACTAAATACGGTAATTTAGGGTATGAAAATCTGTAGGCTCGATCTAAGATGGAGCAAAACATGTTAATAGAACTTTGGATAATCTGCTGTAACTTGTAAAGAAGTCAATCTGTTGAAGTGGCGTAATTAGTCTGATATTGGCATAATCTGTGAATGAATACTTTAGCTAAAAATAAGAATGCTCAGACACGAGGTTAGACTCTATTTGCGGGAGAAGCCTGCCCGGACCCAACCGGCTTAACCAGCAACCGTAAATTGTCAGTCTAATGCGAGAGGTCGTAGGCATAAAGATGCTTAAACACGAGGTTAGGTCTGGCTTGTGGCAGAAGTCTGTCCGGAACCGCCCGGCACATCAAACGGCCACAAGCTACCGACCTAATGTGAGAGGTATGTGCATTAATATTTAATTAATGAAAATATAAGATAAATATGATGCCTAAAACGTATTGGGTAGATAAGGTTAAATCAACTAGACTGATGAATCTAATAAACCCATTTGGAAGTTTGTAGGCCCAAATACAAGGTTAGGTGAAACAATATGTAAGTCTGTTAATCTGTAATCTGATCCATTAAGTCTGAAAACTTGTTAATCTGTATATCTGATCTGTTAGTCTGAAAACTTGTTAACTTATATGTCTGATCTGAGAACTAGTTAATCTGAACTTTGTACATATGAAATCTGTAAGTAAGTTAATTTGAAATCTGTTAGTCTGGGGACACAAGGTTAGAAGGGGCAATTACTTGTATCATCTGTTGTTTGGGACCCATATTAGTCAGTAACCCTTTCTGGTATCAAAACTATGACCCAACAGTAGGTAGGGGTCCAGGGCACGCTTACTGAACTAATTGCAAGAGGTTCACTCCGATGATGGCGAGGGGTGTTGATGGCGCATTCCAACCGGATCATGTGTGTGCAAGGATCCGGTCTGTTCTAAGGATGTAAGACACTGTGACATCTGCAAATAGGTCTGTGTCTATAGGTTGCCACTTTAGGGAGTGACACACCCTTCTATGGGGCCGGCACAGGGTATTTATGTATTAGGGAGCCGATCGCTTGGGGTAGAATTTAGGGTACGCTTAGTTCTGTCTGTTTTTGTTGGGGTACCGTCTGTTTCTGTTAGGGTGGTAACACCTGTCTGTTTCTGTGTGGTACCGTCTGTTGGGGTGGTAAAGGCCCATTACTAGTGTACACCTAATTCTAACATTCTGTTTCCGTATGGATTATTCTGTTTCTGTCTCTGATTTCGTTCCTGATTCTGTTTCTGTACCGTCTGTCTCTGTTCAGATGGTAAAGGCCCATTACTAGCATTCTGTTTCTGTACATCTGTCTCTGTTAGGGTGGTAAAGGCCCATTACTAGCATCATGTTTCTGAAGAGATCGTTCTGTTTTCTGTTTAGATATTAGGACAACACCTAATTCTGTTATACTAGTATTAGTGCAGAGAAGTAAAACCCAAGTAAGAAGCTTAGTTTAGCTTATATCACTATGTCTCTTCTGTTGACCTGCTACTCCTGTTAAAGTTATCTCTCGTCCAGTTTTATTTGCATGTCATGATACTGTTATCTGTTTATATGCTGAATGTCACTGGACTCACCAGACATATGTCTGACCTAGTTTGTTTCGCCTCTTTTCTTCCGTTCCCCCCAGGTTCTCAGGGTGGAAACATAGGAGCTTGATTCAGGTTCCTTCTGCTTGAAGTGCTAGAAGTGCTTGAAATATTGCTTGGCTTTGATTCTACCTATTTATGGCATTCTCTATTATGGATTATGGCTTTAAAATTATGTATTCTGAAGGATTTTGTACAAGACTGATATTTGTGTACTTGAGTTTTAGTATTATGATGTAACCAAACTTATTTCTGTTTCTGCTGCAATAAAGTAATGAATTTTCCAAGTACTACTTTAAATATATGTCTTGTAAATTTCTGTTCTGTTTACTTATAACGATCCATCGAAGTTAAGGCATTCCCTTTGTGAGTGACCTTAACGGAAGTGGGGTGTTACACTTGGTATCAGAGCTGGTGGTTACCAGATTGGATAAAAAGTTTTTGAAAACTATTTTCAAAAAGATTTTAAAAAGGAAGTATTTTCAAAAGTAAAGCTTATTTTTTAAAACATAATCCCCAAAAGCCATATATCTGTCTTTCGAATTCTCCGTTTTGAATCACTTCCTTTTCTTTTCAGCATGTCTGGGTTACCCGAGATACCCGAGGGCATACCGATACCAACTTGGTTCAGAAGGTATCTGGAGGCTAGGGCCACCGCCGCAGGCCAAGCAGACGTTCCTCCTCCTCCCCCTCCCCGCGTTGATGCTTTTTCCAAGATATGCAAAGACTTTCGGGCAATGGGCGGGAAACCTTTTCACGGATCAGAGACGTTTGTTGAAGCTCGAAATTGGCTTAAGGAGGTAGAAGATTTATTTGGTATCTTCGAGATAGAAGATGGAAGGAAGGTCCAATTGGCTGCTTGGTTAATGAAGGACGAAGCCTCGTTTTGGTGGGAGGTCATGAATGGAGAGCATCCGGTAGAGACATGGATGGATTTCAAGCATAGGTTCGAGATGAAATTTCTCTCACGAGCAGAAGAGAATTTATATATGGAGAGGTTCTTAGCATTGAAGCAAGAGAATTTATCAGTAAAGGAGTATGTCAACAAGTTTAATCAGTTGGTGAGATTCGGCTTAGACTTAGTAAACACACCTGAGAAGAAGGCCCTGAGATTCGTTAAAGGTTTGAATGAGCCGCTACATGGGTTGGCTATGACCCACATTCCTATAGGGGCTACCTTCGAAAAATTGGTTGACATGGCGTTAATGCATGAAGAGGAAGCCAAAAGTGAGAAGAAAGAAGAAAAGCTCGAAGGGCCACAGAACAAGAAAGTGTGGCCTAAAAAGGAAACACAAAAGAAGGATGAAAAGTCTGAAGATAAGAAGGAGAAAAAGTGCTTTACTTGTGGAAGCTTGACTCATCTGAACAAGGATTGCAAAAAAAGGAAGGGTGCTTGCTTCAACTGTGGTGAAATGGGACACTCCACTAGGGACTGTAACACCCCACCTCCATTAAGGTCACTCACAAAGGGAATGCCTTAACTTCAGTGGAGCGTTTTTGGTAAACAGATACAGAATATCACAAGACAGATATAAAAATTTTGCAGCGGAAAATAAACAACTTTATTAAATCACCAAAATAATTTGTTACATAATACCATGAGTCATAAAACCATTAAAACACTTATGTCTTACATCATCAGAGTTACGCCACAACTCAGTCTAACCTCGGGCCTTTATCGGGCTCAATGCCTTAACCTCCCACATTGGATAGGTATTGTTGTGATCACTGGACAGCCGGGCGGGACCGGGCAGGTTTACATCACAACTCAATCCAACCTCGGGTTAAGCATGTTCGTATTGTCTAAATTTACTTTTCTCATTTAGGATAAAATCTATAAGTAAATTTTCCCTAATTTACTTATTCCATTATTACTCTTTTAATGTACATTGTCAACATTTATTATTATGGCCCATTTTCCCTATATATCATATTTATAGCTTTTGGTGTGTAAATTATACCAAATTAAGTGTCACTAACCATGATTATTCTAAACATGACAATTACTCACAATTATGACTAAATTCAAAATTTGTGCTAATATACTTATTATGCCAAACTAACTTTAATTGACCCAGTTCTGATTTAACATCCTAATTTACAGTTTATGGCAAGACTAGAATTATTATTCTAGTTTACCGTTTACGCCTAAAACTTAGCTTACTCGCCAATACTAAATTTAATATGTCAAATTACATATTCCATAATTCATGTCAAATTTTCAAATTTGCATTCTAATAAACATGCCATAATACATGTTCTAAATTATGTCAATCATAATTATGTTCATGTTCCACATTATGCCAATTTCCAAGTTTACAACCATTTAAGTCTAATTTATGATTTGCCCAAATCGTATTTCCATCGTTCGTGTAATCGTGATTTCATCCTAGATTATAGATAAATCTAGATTCGTGGATAAAAAGGGAATGAACCAAAATGCCATGAAAAGATAGACATAATGACTGGCAGAAGATGATAATTCACTAATCACAGATCTAACAAATTACAGTGAATAAATTGATTAAAGCATCGAAGGCCTATAGATCCGATAATATTATGACATAAAAAGGGTTGAACAAATAACATAGGTTCAAGTATATGGGTAGATCTAACTTAATAGATAAATTCCCATAATCAAGATCCAAGTATAATTAAGAATAAACTGAATTGATAATCAAGTTTAGATCCAATCTCACAGTCATAATCCTAGGCAATAATATCATGTTCATGAATCGTAGGTAATTATCCACTATTGTCCTTGTCATAGTCATAGGCATTGGTTTATGCTCCTAGTCAAAGGCTTATGTTCATAGTCAAAGGCTTATGTTCATAGTCAAAGGCTTATGTTCATAGTCAAAGGCTTATGGTTTCAAAGGCCACAGTTCCATAGTCATAATCTTAAGCATTGGCAATTTAGTCACAATGTGTTCTAGGCCATAATCAAGAATCAGATCCAAAGTCATAAACAAGCACAGATTCAATGAAATGATAAGGCATATTTCTTATATTCTTTTAATTTCATGTCACAAATAGAAAAGGCATTCAAATCTAAAAAGTAACCGACTTACATTGATTGGATCTAGAAAAGAATAGAAAGATAGCGTTGCTTGAAGCCGTTGAATCTTTACTTAAATCCTACCTTGTTTTGAATCTTCTCTTGAAAGACTTGAGCAACATATCCTCGTCTTGATTTATATTTTATTTTAATTTATTTATTTAGATTTAGAGGAAGAAGAAGAAGCCATGTCCATCAAGAATTTGTGCAGCATAAGGTTAGAGAAGAATGGTGCAAAGAGAAGGAGACTAGAGGGCTGTTTATATAGGATTGCAAGTTAATTTGAGCTGTCGATGAAGCCAAGGTTAATCGAAGCCATCCGTTCTAAAGAGAAGCCAATTATGTTCACAATTACTTTCTTAATGTACATTATTAACATTTATTATTAAATTTGTATGCACATTAGATACATCCCCCTTTACACATTTATTATTAAATTTGTATGCACATTAGATACATCTCCCCTTTACACATTTATTATTAAATTTGTATGCACATTAGATACATCTCCCCTTTACACATTTATTATATTAAGCATTGGTTATTCTTAAATTAGTAACTTTAGTGTTAACAGAAATACGGGGTGTTACAGTATTCATTCATAGATTATGCCAATATCAGACTAATTATGCCAATTCAACAAATTAACTTCTTCACAAGTTACAGCAGATTATCCAAAGTTCTATTAACGTGTTTTGCTCAATTTTAGATCGAGCCTACAGATTTCATACCCCAAATTACCGTATTCAGTTTCAACAGATTTAGCAGATTGGGCAATTTAACAGATTTAATCATTCCTTAAAATTCCATTGACATACCTCGCCTAATCATAAAATTAAGCCTAATTTTACATGCCCAAATTATGGTAATAATTCACCATATAACATATGTCCCAAATTTTGTTAAATTTGCACCGTATAGAATATTCTCTAAAAACCCCAAATCATGATGCACAATATAAATTATGCCAAATTATAGTCGTTGATTACTGCATATGTCAAATATCCAAAAATCTGAATTAGGCGTATTCACATTAATAGTTATCCCTATTTTA
The DNA here is from genome assembly GCA_030737875.1 of Allium sativum. Classification (NCBI taxonomy): domain Eukaryota; kingdom Viridiplantae; phylum Streptophyta; class Magnoliopsida; order Asparagales; family Amaryllidaceae; genus Allium; species Allium sativum. Next base: position 199,915,686 of record CM060911.1, read on the forward strand.
ATATAGATCTTTTACACCTAAATCATATATCCTTTTTTTTCTTCCAAGTCATAGATCGTCATATAAAATATGCCCTAGATCTAGATCTTAAATTACAACATGTATTATGTCCTCAAAATCAGATCTTGAATTATAACATGCATTATGTCCCCCAAATTACAAGTCATATGTTTTCATACAATAATTCTCCTTCTTCCAAATCATAAACCATCATATATAGTATGCCTAGATCTAGATCTTAAATTACCACTTATGTTGTGTTCTCAATTTAGTCACAAATCAGTTACGTCCAATTATGCATCATTCAATATTTTCCCCAAATTTAGCGTTCGCGTGTCAATCTCTTATGAGATTTAGCTCAGGTCGTGGTAGCCTGCCTATAGAACAGAAGGAAGGAAGAGATACAGAATAGTTACAATATGATAGATCTACATAGAAAAACAGATCTGATAAAAAGAATAAGATGGATCTACACAGAAAAACAGAACTGATAAACAAGAATAAGATAGATCTCCAATTCAAATTTATACCCATGTCAAGATCATAATTAAATTTCATATCTGAAAATAACTGTACTCACAAATCGTGATTTAAGAAAGAGAAGAACGATTCTAGGATCTGATTTTCTGGAGTTGATTAGCATTCCGTTGATGTAGGCATTGATTTGTTATCTTTATCTTCTCACTTGAATTGATTGATTAGGGTGGAGGCTAGGTCACTTTAAGTTTTAGGAGCATGGAGGCGCCATTCCTCTTTGTTAATGAATTAGGGTTGGGTCTTGCTATGTATTTATAGGTGTAGAGAGTGTTTTAGAGCCCTTAGACAAACTAGGAGACCATCAGAACCACCCAGCTCAAATACACATCATCCGACCACTCAGAAGAAGACACATCATCACAGAACACTCCTGAATTCTGTGCTGGATCGGTATGGGCGCACTTGGCAGATGCGCCAGTGCATTTTTGTACTGGCACACTTGTGAAGTGCGCCAGTGCATTCTGATCAACTTCCAGTTTTTCTGCCTAACTACGTTCGTCCATATCTTCTTTATACGGTATCCGTTTTACGCAAACTCGGACTCTATCTCAAGCAGAATTCCGAGACGAACGCAATGGCGTAACCCATTTCACCTAATTCTTCTTTTAATAATTCATTACTCTTTAATTATCTCTTATGTCCCGTTTTAAAATTACGGGGTGTTACACTATCAGACTCGAGTTCAATGAAGTTAGGGACATAGGAAAACTCGGGTTGGAGTCTAGGGTACCCCGAGCCACAACAAAGATTGTAGACCACTAAATTAAGAGGCTTCACAAAATGATCCTGCGGAAAGCACATGGGTCACTGAGGATAAGATGAGATAGACCACCCAGTGCTTTTCTCGGGTAATTTCTCCTCTAAATTACGTTTATAGATGCATTGTGGTTGCTAGATTAGATGTTAGGAAGTGGATGTAACACAATTCACACACTCATATAGGAATATATGCATATTAGGATGGTTTGCATACATAATGCATCACTTATTTCACATATACGCTAGGATTTGAGGTCACTTTAGTAAGTATGTAGTTCATAATCGCCGCGAGTAACGGATTTTTATTAGATGAATTAAAAATAACGTGGGTGTACAACATGGATGTTTAGAGCGAGTTTTGTTTTTTACCCCCTCCAAACAGATTTCGGGATGAAAACTCTTTTTAAGGGGGAAAGAATGTAACACCCCGTAAAAATGTACCTAAAACTAATTAATAATAATAAATAATGGTAATTTACAATAAAGTAATAAAAGGAAACATGCTAAAAATGGAATTTTGTAACATTAGGAATTTGGCCACGAAAATACCGTAGTTGTATTCGTGATGAAATTCTGATCAATTTTCATATATAATATGTCAAATTATAATATTAATATATGGACTGATATATGGCCAATAAATGAATAATTGGAATATTCCATCCAATTTGAATTTGCGTGTATATATAAGCATGTAGTTGGGGACAATAATAACGTTTAAAAGGAAAGGAATAAAGGAAATTAATAAATAATATATAATAAAAAACCTTCCTACATGGGTGTCGACTGTCGGTCAACCTTCCTTTTAGGGGAGCGATCGACTGCCTAGCGCGATGAATGCCTAGTGAGGCTTGGTTCGGGTCAGGTTTTGGTGTTAATTTATAAATTTGAACAGCTAGGATTAAATCTTAATAATCCTACACACACTTATAAACAATACACTAGACTTCAGACCTAAACCTAGCCTCCCTCTCTTTCTCTGCCTCTACTATGCCATTGATTCCAGAGAAATTCATAATAGGTTTTCTTCTTCTCTCAAAAATCTATTTTCTTTTTCTAATCCTTTTTTCTTATAGGATCTAGATCTGGGATCATAAGATTTATACATATAAGAATTCCAAATATTTAATTCTTATATATATATTGATTTCTAGGGATTGAGTTTGCATCAAATAGGCAAACATCGTCAGATCTACGACATTTCCGTACAATCAAATCACTGTGAGTAGAAATAGTAATTGTTTAGGCATATTCTACATTTGTAGATTTTTATATGAATTAGAATGCCCAGGGGATTTGGATTAATGATAATATCAAACTGCAAAAACCCCAAATCTCCTATTTTTATATATGTTTCGCAAGAATTGTCAATAGATATTTGGTTTGTGAATTTGCATGAATTGTGGATAAAGAACATTTTGGGAGATTTACTTTTATTTGATTTGATTTATCCTTTTTATTTAAAAGTGATTGTAATGTAAAAAGGTTCAAATTTGATTTATTTTTATTATTTGAATAGGTTTGGATATCCATTCAAATGGATAATTCAAACTACTCAAATTTGAAACAAATCAAATATAGACGTTTTTATGTAAGACATAAGAAAGGGTAAATTAGATAAATAAAGGTTAACGTATATATATATATGTATACATTTATATATATATGTATATATATATGTAGGAAATTTACAACTTGTTCTTGATTCATTACTTGAATTATTCTAACAAGCCTAGGATGCAAGTTTTGATTGTATATTGTATTTTTTCTATTACTGCTATTTTTAATTATGTCATCATGCCATGTGTTTAGCGGTTGGATGTGGGAATTAACTTGCATGCCTTGAATGTAGACTAAGTTGACAATTTACATCGTTAAAACGTTCCTTCGTTCATAGAAAAACTAGCATTATTTATACATATTAAATATTCTACTTGTACAGCGTAATTAACGTAATCAGCGTAATAATAGAATAGTAAATGCGACTAGGATAAGGTTAGAATTTGAAATGTCCCCATATAATTTGTTGTTTGTGCGCGTGTATAAAATGGCTTATCAATATATTAAAAAATGACACATAGTCACGAAGTTAGTCATCACTTGTAGTAGAAGTCTTCCTAAGACCAACCGGTAAATCCAGCAACCACATATGAGTTTCGCTAATGTGAGAGATCTATGTGTCATGGGCCATTTAAATTTGTACACTATGAACCGAGGTTAATTCGACTTGTAATAGAAGTCTGTATGGAACCGCCCGACATATCCAGCATCTACAGGTAGACGGTTTAATGTGAGAGGTCTAGTGTGCGTGTGTATATATATACCTATTGTGTGTGTAAATAGGTAGGTTTACTATGCCTTGAGAAGGTCTTAAGTTGTTGACTCTCTTTTTATCTAGTTTGGGTCTTAAGTGGTTAGGACCATTCCGAAGGTTTATTTCTTAGATGTGGACCAACGTCATGGGACCCTCCCTTATTAGATTCGAACTAAGTTTATGGTTCCTTATTCTTTAAAAGTGGTTTAGACATGGCAATAACGGAGTAGGGTAGTTTACCGGAATGTCCACTTCTTTCAGGAGCTGTGTGAGGGCCAACCTACGGACAGAATTGGTATATGTTGGACATAGCATGCTATTTAATTCACCAACTGCCTAGGGGAAGTGTTAAGCGACATAGGTGTTCTACAGTAATATCAGTAAAGTTGTAACATGAGGTGTCCTCCGGAGGGGTCTTAAACAACTATATGCGGTCTACCCTAATCTGGTACTAAGCGGCGAGTTACTACTTCTCATAGATGCTTAAGAACATTGACGTATTAGGACGGAGCCTTAAGCGGTTAGGTTCCCCCTTAGGGTTGTAAGAGATCGTGAGAATCCACCCTTAATAAATAAGTTAGAATGGGCCTTAAGTGACCAACAATGTCCACCTCGTTGGTTCTCCACCCTAAATGAACTAATGAGGGTCTTAAGTGATTGATTCAGATCTCCACCCATTGATTAGACACTTTTGTATATGTTTGTGCTTTTGTGTTTCGTAGACATACCTTGACATATATAACCTACTAAATATAAGGTATGGTCTTTAAGCAAATATTATTTTTAGTCACAGATGACTTTATATTCTGACCCCTCTTCTTAACATATCTCACAGGTCAATAAATGAGGTAACTATTCAATGAAGGAAACAAAGATGAAGCCTGACGAAGGCGATGGAGATATTATGCTATTATTAGTTATCATTGTTGTTTTTCTTACGGAAACTCTAGAATATGAACAGTGATGATGTACCAGTTTGTAATTGTATTTGATAATTGTTATCAGAATATGTGGCTTTTAATAATATAATACATCTTATTTTGGTATTATACTTTTTTATTCCGTTGTGTGAGATTCCATAATGCTACGTTTATCTATTATTCTACGCAAATGTAATTCCTTACAAGAACAATGATCCATTTAGAGTGACTCTAAGTTTCGTTAGGCCTTTTTTGGGTTGAAATTTAGGCTTACTCCGGGCGGGTTGTTTCAAGTGTGATCTCCGGAGAGCATTGTTCTCTCTTTTAATGCTCTTACAGTCACATTTACACTGCTAATTTACATATTGATGTTACCTAATTAACAACATATTATGCTTTCTGTAGATTTATATAGTGTTATATGTAAGAACCAGGGTAGTGATATCTTACATTGAGATACTGTTTACTATAAATTGATCTGGACAATCAAAGACTGCTAGCTAGGTGCTTATACTAAAGATACTGACTGAACAATAAATGGTTATTTGGATTGATAAAATTCAATAACTGTTTCATACAAATAATTAGCTAGAAAAATTTCTAAAATGCGGAACGTGGTTGTGTACTATCTTCATGAAATTGTTCAAGTTGATGAAGCTTAATTTAACCACCCGATTTTCAGTTTTCCTATCTTTGATCAAATTCACCAATTCAAATATTTAGGTTTTAAAATTTAATACGATGACTAAACCCAATGTGCAAACATAACTATTTAGCTTTTAAAATAATCTGTTGTGCAAACCCAAATGCACATAAGAAAAAAGAAGAACTGTAAGCATTAAGTTTTATCTAGTTTAGTGCACGTTATATCAATGAGTCGATTATGGAAAGTTATAATTTTTTGCGGTGGTTGGAAATCTTGGTTTAAACGAATTAGATGAACAATTTAATGATGATGATGATATTTTACACATATTTCCAAATATATAATACCTACACATTATTTCTTCCACTAAAAGACATATATCCGTTCAGAAGTTCAAAACAAACAACAAAAACAAGACTATTTTTGTAACAACCCGATTCCGACAGACCAAAGTATAGCCTTACCAAAGTATAATACTGCCTAACCAGTATTTAAAGCTACCATACCTCTATCATAAACCTAACCTGCGAGTGTGTGAGGAGGGGATCGGAACACAAGTTCTCGTGACTAGACTAAAATTATACATTCTGAAATAACCCTACATATATCATTGTTTTCTTGTTTATTAGGTTAGTTTGGGTTAATGACACTCAAGGCTTTGCACACACGTCATACCCATCTACCTCCCAATCGATTAACCTAATATAGCATATATGTAGCTACTCCCAGTATCAAGGAAATTCCCATGGTACCCTTCTCGAACGGTCTCCGTTGTCATGCCTCGGAAGCGTATGCAACTCTTATCCTATGCCGAACGACGTACAAACCTTCATATTAATATGCCACGTTCTGCACAGAAATACCCTCGCTATGCTACATAAGCATACGGACTGCCATATCCAAACTCCTCAGTCAATCAAGTCTCACCATAGAGTAATGCCCTGGCGTCTACAATACACCACACGGTGTGGTATGCATGTACCTAGACCCTCACACGTACGTACTGTCTACTGAACCCCGAGTCCCGTAATAGGGCTGCATCCAATGCACGGAATTCGGTCGGTAGATTTTCCATATATGTATAGGTCAACTAACAAGGCCTAAGGCACAAATATCCAAACTATGGTCAGCATTTTCATGGTGGCTATGGTCCCACCTCGACCCCTCCCTCAACTAGTGAAAGGCTACATTAAGATCTAAGTGACATGCCCCTAGCAAACAATCTACATCCAAATTGGTGTGTCTCACAACCAAAGTCTCGATAGTAAAAGATTGATGTTCTATAGGTTTAGCTCTAATTTTTCCGCATCCCACTGACTGCCGATGACAGGTACCCGACTATTACTATCCTTTATTTGGTCCTGACTAGACTCCTCGTAAGGCAATCGTCGAATCACCCAATGTCATCCGCCACAGTCTTCTGACCGTCAAACTACCGTTGCAGTCAAGGTATACTCATTGGGTGGTGACGCGCAGACCCAACCTCTACGAGTATAGCCTGAGCATGCACCACCACAGAGGACCACCATGGAGTACCCTACCACATCCTTCGGAAGTCGCGTGCTTTCTTCCAGTCCCATAGAGCTAGCAAGTAGAAGAATTGGATTTATATGCTCCCCTCAGGCCTCCATACACTTCGATTGTCTACCCTGTTGGGTTCTTCATCTTCGTACATGCGCACTGGTCCAAGCGCATCACACTAACGTGTTATTAGATCCTATGTCTAATATTTTAATCGTGCACTTATCTTATCTTATCAGATTGCCAATTGACTTGATTACCCACATTTTATCTTTTTATTCAAGTTACCAGGTTTTCTCTGAGCCCCATATATCTCAAAGGAACGGAACCCTTTCGCTTATTTATTTCAGTGATATAACTTAACCCATGTAAGTTCATTAATAATCCCATAACATGTTATTCCCTGGACTGTAATTAACGAAAGTAATCTACAACCTTTTTTCATTATTACCATGTCATTCATTGTCCAATTTTATGTTTACATGTTACAATAACAAGTTCTACTTAATGTATAATTAAGTATATCTTATCCCAATCCACATGTTTTCTATTAACATGATACTTAATATATATGATTACATATAACTTATTTCATTCCATAAGTCTACCTCATTCCTTCTTATTTAATCATAACCTCATCTTGCACTGTCATTACGACTTCTTATTGTTGTTGTTTACTTATTAACTTAGTTCTCTTAACTAAGGTTTATTAATAAGTTTCCTTTATCATTTATTATAACCTACGTTACAATTTCCACTTGTCTGTAGGATAAGCTTACCTATTATATTCCATTCTCATTCATATAATTAGTTATAATAGGTTATATTCCCTGTTCATCATATTTTCCATTTTTAACTAAACCGTTACTGTTGTAGCATCCATTTCTGTACCGTCTTGTCTATTTTCACATGTACCATTTAATTCTGTTAATTACAATTAATTTCACTTTTGGACCTAACGGTCATAGTTTCCTAAGACATTAATTGACAATTAAGTATCTTTATTTTATCAATCCAAAATATCTATTTGTTGTATCCCAATCGAAATTACTAATTTATTTATTTACTTATTGTCTATTGCATACATATATTTCAATATATGTTTAGGCACCAGACCTCTTACATTTAGTTGACCACTTGTGGACGCTGGATTTGCCGGGAGGTTCCGGGCATGCTTCTTTCATAATTTGAACTTAACCTCGTGTCTTAGTGCGATTATCTACAATTTCCCAATTACTATAAATTTTACTTATAAATTAGGCATATCTATTCTTTTTCTATTATTATCAATTTCACAATAATTTGATTTACAATATCCAACTTGTCATTTATAACATTTTCTGTAACATATTTACTTTTATTGTAAATTCCATAATTTCGGTATTATAGTGATATTAATCCAATTAACAGATTCATAGAATAGATCTATACAACAATAATATTCTTAACATAATTGAAAATGAATTATACCACAATTATTAGAACTTACAGTTATTTTAACATGTTAAGAAAGATGAGGAACGCAAACGATAAATATACCATTTTTTAAAAAGGTATAATTTAAATCCACTCACCAGATAGCTTTCCAATCCTTGAATCTGATCCAGATATGTTATTCTGTGGCTTTCCTAACTGAATCTATTATTAAAATGACCACAGATTCACAAATCTGACGCTAAAAGAAGAGGGAAAGAGAGAGAAACCTATATAAATCAGATTCAAGAACTTATCCCACGTTGATCAGAAATCTGAACACCTATTTGTAGGTTTATATCTCTTATCTTCAAACATTGAATCAGAACCCATATGAACTAGTATTCTAATTTTCTGAAAAGATTTGTACGAAGAAGATAATTGAAGAGTCTAGGAAACATCTCAAAAAATATGAGTTTAAAACTAGATCTGCTAGTCTATTTATAGGCGTACGAGAAAGTCTGGTCCATCGGATTTAATCAATTGAAACCCGAGCCATTTATAGCAGAAATCCACGTCACGCAGAAAACAGATCTGGGTCGACCCCTGGGTTGACACATGGGTCGATCAAGGTCTCATATGGGTCAATCCATCCTAGGTCCAGACGACATTTATGCACCATTTTGTTTTCTGATTTTTAATGTTGATTAATAACGTTAATTGCTTTCTTAATATAACTTATCTGATTTATAGTATTCTAGTTATAACTTACCTTTAAGTTTGAATTTCGAATTTGCACGTATATGTATGTATATATATGCATGCGATCTTTTGGTTATTAATTCATTAATAACCTTCCTATGGAAGCTCTGTTTTATAGCTACCAAATTAATGTAATTTACAAGGCTATCAGTGTATTGTTTTGTTCCTTTTAATGCATTGTCTTATTCCCTTTTTAATGCATTGTTTATTTCAATATGCAGCTAATTTCTTATCCACTTTTCATGCATGCATTAATTTATGTATTTATTTCTTTATGTTTTTAACTTGCACTTTTTATTTCCACATTTATATTCATGCATATATATATGTGTGTGTGTGTGTGTGTGTGTGTGTGTGTGTGCAATCTTTATTTCTTACCCAATTTATTATTTAATTAAATGCGGGGTTTTACTTCGGGTTATAATCATATTTGAGTTCATTTCATTTTTTGTCTAAGAAATTTATTTAATGCACCTCGTTATAGTTTAAGAAATTTAATAAATCTTAAAATGAATCTGTGACACCGATAAATACATATAAGTTTGATGCTACTTTCATGTGTTTTGCATTGTCGGTAAATTATTAATATTTGTTTAAATTAATCAACACTGAAATTGTTTTTCATTTCATATAAATATGCTTTTTCTAGAAATTAGTGTTACACTAAATAGAATACGAAGATACTTGAGAATAATTGCTAATAATTTGCCTCTTAAGTCTTAATCTGATTTCCTTGATCGTTTGAAATTACGATAAGCTACTATGATTCAATGAATTATTATTGTAGTTCACCTATGTTATGTTGGTTTGAACTATAATTTGTCATGTGCTTAGATATGGAGATCAAAGAAGACTCTGTGAGAAATTTAATTCTTTGGTTCCACGTTTAATTTCATTAAATCATTCAAGAATGAGCTGGCTATTATTATTTGAAAGAAAAATTAATTACTGTAACTCCTTTATCTGATACCGATTTTACTATGTCAAATATGAGAAGTCATAAAAATATTTAATACCTATAAATTCTTGATGGAAATATTTGAATTCAAACCAAAATAATTCCTTATGGAGAAAATGTTAAATTTCTTTATATTTATTTCTTTATATTTATGCTAGCCATTCTATGATATTAAAAAACAAACAACCCATGAACCTTTAGTTATTTTAATAAATATATGGCTTATACAAACTTTTTAGTCATTGATGACTTTGAGCAAATCGTTAAAATATACAACATATGTTGAGTATCTTGGTTTGCAATCAAATTCAATTACTAACGTGTGCTTCATGATTTTGGTAATTTATCTTTTTTGACATTATGGACAAAGTTGTATACCCAATAGTAAATTTCAACACAGTGATACGAACTCTAATCAAATTTCATGGTCCATTCTATTTGTAGGTCTTGAGTTCATGATCTAAAAATATGCCGAACCCTTTCCCCTCGAATTTCACTTCCAAACCTAATCTCTCCTCTCGCCTTTCACCCGCACAGATCGCTGGCTACTTATCTCCTCGTCCTCAGTCGCACCCTCCTCAGCCGATCCCATCGCCACCTGACCCACCCCTGAACCCTTCCTGCCGCCTCTCCCTCCCGCGACAAACCCTAACTCTGCTTCAAGATCCAACACCAAGAAATGGTCCTCGCTTTTCGAAGCAATACCACGTAATGCTGGAGCCTATTCCCCTCCGGCGATTAAGCTCCAGTTCTTTAGAAAAGCAATGTTACCCTCTGTTGAGATCTTCGAAGCAGCAAAAGAACAATGGGATAGCTACTTAATGGGTCACTTTCTGGATAAGGCGCTATCCTTCATCGAAGTAGCCAATCACTTGAAAAAGATCTGGCATCCATCTGGTGGCATTAAAATCAGATCCACTGGTAAGGTTTTCTTCTTCTACATAGATTGCGCAGAGGATAGAGATAGAGTACTTCGTGCTGATCCAGTTGTTATACAAAGTAAACTATTTATAGTGCAACCATGGAAAGCCGGTTTTGGCGACTTAAGTAAAAGCATAAGAATTGTTCCAATGTGGATAAAACTTTATAATCTTCCACTGTATGGATTGTCTAAAAGGGGTATTAGTTGGTTAGCGTTACGGGTAGGTGAATTTTTCTATATGGATCTTTCCACAGAGAAGCTTGAATGGTTAGAATTCGCAAAATGTATGATTGAGATAACTCCGCAGGATGAACTGTTATGCAAAAATTGCTCTGATATTAAACTGTTGGGGTTTTGTGCGCAGCGAAAGTTTGACAAAACGCCCGAAAAACAGGATCTTTTTCACCCAATCACTTGAAGATGAATTTGATTGAAAATAAAAAAACAATACAAATAATATTGGAAATATGAGCATACGATATTCCACACAACCACCCTCTTTATTGATTCACTAATAAAAAATTGTTTACAATCGATCTCAACTATCGTTACAAACAATTACAACTTGAACCAATAACCTTATTGAGAAATAGGTAGAGAATATCTAAGGCTAAATAATTTGAAGGAGAACACTCAATTTGGAATAGCTAGACTGATCACTTTTGGTGGCTCTCACCCACTCTTGGTGGCTCTCACCCACTTTTGGTGGCTTTCACCCACACCTAATGAAGATGTCAACTGACCCTTTTTATAGAGAGAATTGCTTCATGTCCAAGAAAACTTGGCATCCAAATTATCTTCATATTTGTCATAAAACTATTTGGATAAGCACCAAATATCCTTGCAATAAATGTCCATAAATATATCAATCAATATCTCTCCATAAAATCTAGCACCAAATCTCTTCATCAAATCTAGCACCAAATCTCTTCATCAAATCTAGCAACAAATCTTTCCATAAGATATGTAAGATTATTTGTTGTCCAAAATTGTGATTTGCGTATCACCGATTTCAACATGAACTACCCAATGAGTTTCAAGTAATGCTGCTTGTTGGCAGTGAGCAAACAGTATATGTTAATAACTTGTGGAGGCCAGAGATCTGTGTTAAATGCGACTCATTTGGTCATTCTACGGTAAAGTGTGTTAAACAACACGAAGGAATTGACGAGGATGACACCAGAAAGGAGAATTTTGTTCCTCATGTACATGGATCCTTTGCTACTTGGAAAGTCTTCTTATAACACTAATGCTGCTGTCGAAAATCAAGGTAAGAGGAATAATGTGTGGAGAAAGTTTACCAACAAGAAAAAAGATGTTACTGATGCTCAGCGAAAACCTGAACTGCATAAAGGAAAAGAGGTGGCCTGGGTTGCCAGCACAAGTAACAATATGTTTTCATCTCTCAAGGTTTTTTACGTGGAAGAATTGTGTACGGATAATGGGGTAGAATGTGAAGAGGGGAAATAAGGTAGGTCAGTGAACTATTAGCAAGAGTTTTCCCCCAGCATGGCATTGCTTGTGACAAGTCCAGATCCTTGATAGATGCTTGCTTTGGAAAAGCTGTTTAGGATGTCAACATAGATTAGTAACGGTATGTGAATGCTGAGGAAGGTTTGCACGATGAGGCTTCTATGCTAGCCTACCAGGTTGGAATTGAACAAGGGAGTCAACACAACGTAAATATGATCAAAGTGGCTTCTGCTACTAATAGAAAAGAAGGCGCTAGCAGCAGTTTGGATAAGGAAGTTGGGGAGGGAATTGATAATGCTGTAAACATACTTGACTCATTTTTACATAGCAACTTTGACTGTATTGAAACAGAGCAGAACTTGATGAAAAGGAAGACTAAGTCTCCAGCAAAGAAAGTTGCTAGAAATGGTTATGAGGCAGGGGTAAGGGAAATAATTGAAAACTTGCATCAGGAGATTAGAAGTGGGAAATTAGATAACCATATGTGCACAGAAAAAACAAAGCTTATGGATATTATGATCAAAAATTATAACTCAATGCAAATATACGCTCATTGATAAAGAAGGTCTAATAACTCCTAAGTGGTCAAGAAGTCATCACCTACTGCGTTGAAGCCTGGTTTTCTTAACTCAAGCTTTGGAAAAGCTGGTGTCGCTGCAACGAGCTTTAATAAGGACAAACAAAAATCTCCTGCAACATTCAATAAAGCTAAAGTCAATATGCAGAGAAAGCCAGGTCCTTACAACCACATGCCGCCACCACCAGGATATAAAGCACCACCAGATTTTAACATCACCTCGTCAATAATTGCTTCCTCATCTGGGTGAACAAGAGGCAGTGCTCCGATGACCAGAAGCAAGAAGATTGAGGTCTTGAAAGGGCTCGACGACGATAAAAGATGAAGACATAGTGGTAGCCGAACCCTAATTGGGGTTCAAGTCAGACGGCTAGGGAATGACTCATGACAAATTTCATGTTAACTAGTTTATGTTATGCGTGCATGCATTTGCCCATGTAATGCTATCACTTCCTTGCGCGGAAGTTTATTTAGTTGTTATGTATGATGCATATAACCTGAACTCTAATGTATCTTTTTTTAATAAATAAAAGAGTGTTACGGATCACTATAAAACCGGTCGGTTTTGCCATAAAATATATAAAGTTTTGATGAAGTTTATATATGGATGAAATAATATGTTATCTCACAATCTATGGAATTGCCAAATTAAAATATTTACGGTCCTTATTCTAAATTTATGATAGCACTATATTATTGTGCCATTTCTCTAATCTGATAGGTAAAACAATATTCAGTGACGTAACTAAAGCCGATAATATACAAAAAACTACAAGTTATAAAACAAAACAAAAAAGAATAGAAACATGGCTTTAAGCGTCATTTGTGCATTTCAGAAAGGAACGCACCAATCCTTTCAAAAATTCTAATTTTGAAAATCACGTACACCTAAGTATTTATTTTATTTTATTTGTTATAGGTGACGAAAAATACCAGTAGATATGCGCATAAACTTTTAACAACGGAGGAAAAAGATATGTAAAGTTAATAAATAATAGTGTTGGTCTGTCGGTTCGAAACAAATGCATCGTATTACAGAACAATAAACAAAAAAGTTCGATAAATTACTAGTATTACATAAAAATTCATGCTATGCACAAAGAGCTCACTGAATTCAATACAAACTTGCTCCAAATGAAAATAAAGATTCCAACAATACTTGCACTTTATTGTAACCTATCAAAGTTTAAAATGATGGATAGATAATAATTCGATCAAACCAAAACTGGTTCAAGTAGCGATCAGACCTTATCCAAGCCTAATAAAAGATAGGATTGGACCTAGATCCGAGATTCAACAGTTAAAGCTGAATTTTATACTTAAGCTTATTTTTGTATGACATATACATACATAAATCACTCATGGTTGACTACTTAGGTCTTGTTTATTCATAGGGCAATCAAGTTAGATAAAAGCTTTCTCATGTCAAGAGATCTTTTGATATGAATGTCTTTATTTTAATAAACAAAAATTGTTTACATGGTTTTCTTGAAAACTTCTCGCCTGAATTTAATAAGAAAATATTTTGTCCAAGTTTCAAAATATTATTTTAATATGTTGTATATTATTTAAAGAAGGACACGGTCCACCTTTACCTTCTATACAACCCAAGTAGAATCATTTTTGTCAAGTTTGAGTCCAAAAAAGATCTTTGATCGGTCACCTTAAGCCATTTATCCCCTTTTGCTGTTAGAGCCATTGACATGTTCAATTTTCAACTTTAATCAACATCTTTGTAATTACCATTGCATGGTTGAAATTAAATGCACAAAAAATGGGAAGCAGTATCAAAATAAAGAAAAATATATAACCTGTCCATAAGTTAGACTTTTTTGTTCCTGGTTCTACAAGCTCGTTGCGTGTGGAAAGAATTGCAATTTTTGGTATCGGGAAGATATGAAGAAATGGATATTGAGCAAGTAAAAAAGGTAATATGAGTATATTTCCATTTAAAAAGGAATGAAGATTATACTTATATTTATACCTTGAACAATGAAACTCCTATAGTTGCAAGCAAACAAATCTTAATTTACCAATGTGATCTCCAGACTTCAAAATTATTGTATCTTTAGCAATGGCATTGCTCTAAGGAGTTATAAATAGCTACGTGTTTATCAATGTTTCTAAGACGTACTGTGATAGTAAAAAAAAGTGATGATTTTTCCTAATAAAAAAGTGATGATTTTGCCAAATCTGGCATGTGTCAATGTTTCATACATTAGATTAACATTCAAGACTATTGTTTACCAAGTTCTACTCTGACATGCAACTCTAAAGGAGAGGCACTTGCTATTAGCATAGATTTAAGAAATCACCATTGCAACCAATGTAAAATAAATTCACATATAATGAAAAGATTGTGGGCAAACTCATCATAAATTACTTTATCTGCTCCACTTGTTATGGAAAGTTATCAAAAAATGGACTTTATATTTTAATTTTTTAAATTCAAAATTTATATTCCAATAGTTTCAAATTCAAAGTTTATTCCACTCAAAATATTTTAAATACCACTTTTTAATAGTTTCAAATATTTATTTTTCAAATACATAAATTCAAATCAGCCTTTGGTTTGAACTGTAAACTTAACAACAGAATTTATTTATATTGAGAATAAGAATTTGTTTCTTTTGTACATGATAATTATAATTCAAAGTTTAAAATAATAGTTATAAATAATAAAAATAAATGTGACAATTTAAGATAAGAAGCTTTAACTAAATAATCAAATTCATCTAATAATAGAAAATGTCTTTCACTGTCAAAATAGGATTGCACTAAGTAAAAATTTGACAGGCATTGAGAACTAATGTAAAATTCATCTAATCAAGCTTGGAAATCTAGGATACATAATTAACACAAACTAGCACTGCCAGTATATTCTTGTTAAATAGCTGGAAATATAAAATAATAATAAGAGAAAGATGATGCATTTGTTGTAAAGAATACCTAAAGCTGGCATTGGAATAAAGCATAGTGCATATAATGTAATAGATGCTTCTTAACAACATATCAAAATTGAAAACAATTCTTACTCTTAAAAAACAGTGTCTATCTAAAAACTTCGCAGATTTTGCTCCAATCTTTTAACACTACAAAGCTACCTATAATCTCATGAAACATACATACAACGCATGCTGCTTTTCTTCATGTAGTCATTTGACAATATGGTGAAGAGATGCATGTTTTATAGGATGCTTACTGGCCATCAACATTCTACGCTAAATGCACAAGCACCAAACTAAAATGCTTAATGTAAATCTAATCTACAATGTGTAGGTAGTTAAAAAATACAAGGCAAACCAACCCTTTAATCGAATGCAATCAATTCACCTTTCCTCTCCCCCAATTCCAATCGGCCATCCGTTTCTTGCCTGTTTCTTCAGGTCCAAAACTGTTTCTTCCCTAGAACACTATCACCCAGCAAACCAACATCGATCTTCTTCCTCCTACACAACTTCCCGCAATCCCATGGGCCGCATATCCACCCGCAAATGACCTTACTCCTTCGTCCTTCTCTACAACATATTAAACTATTTTTCATTTATTTTATACCAGCAAGGATTTGCGCCCCGCGGGCTTGTGTCGCCTTCACTACTAACCCACCGCCACCTGCCACGCTCCCTGGACCCACCCAAGTCGTCTCCAATCCGAGCGATGATTCCTCCCTCCTCTGATTAGACTATATTCCTTTGACAAGTATGGTTGTTGGTGGATCGGAGCATGATGCTGATGGGCATGGAGGAAGCTATTTTTTAGGTTCAATTCAAATTAGGTTTACGACGTGGGATGGCTTAGGTTTAGATGCGATGAAATTATCCAAAATTTAGTGTAGGGAAATTAGTATATTTATAATGTGCGATGGTTTTAAACATACTAGTCGCAAAATATTTTCACTCCATATAATTGACTGCGATTTTAAATATAACTGCAATAATATATAAATATTCGCTACTGTTTTTATAAACAACCACCACAAATTCATCTTCTAGTTATAGATACGGTTTGTAGTAAGAACTGACGCATATAACCTAGCTGCTATGGTTTTTAGCTAAACTGATGCAAATAAGGCAACACAAGTAAGCAGTTTTGTACTAGTGTACCTACCCATTTGTTACATTTTTGTAACACTTTTAAGGTGTTTCTAGTTTGTAATGCTTGTAAGTGCGACCATATTTCAATGTATACTTTACCGTATAAAATCAAAAGCTAATATATTTTGAAAAAACAAAAGATGTGTGATCCTCCCTGAAGAGGAGAGCACACATATATAATATAAGATGTAAGAAATACAATATCCGAATACTAATCCTGATATAAAAAACAACAAAAACTGTCTCCCAAAATATATGTAGAGAATAATAGATAGATGAGCTCCGGCAAGGCCACCGCCCATCATACCTCTATATCGAATTCCGGCATGGCCACCACCCGATAAGAGGTATATCTACTCCACTACATATTACAATCACTATACAGTAAAAAACACAAACACCCCAAATGACTCTCCTACTCCACATACACAACAAAATCCAGTCAAATGACAAAGAACAAACCAGACAATTATCCATAAAGCTCCTCATCTACACTGGAAACCTGAGTTCCTGTCCATGCCACTATCCATATTGCTCTTCAATATATTCCTCCACCTGAAATCCATGCTGCTAACCTTTCCGTTCTTCACTATGTCCTTCCACCTGCAATCCTGAGCGATAACTAAAGCATCTACCATTAGTAACTATCACAATATGTAAGAATATATGTAAATATGTGTATATGTGTACGTGATATAGCCATACATATATGACAATTAAGAATTACTGCATGGTAACGTGTTATCGTCATCAAAGACTAGAAATTTATCTAAATCACTTGATTGCATTGCGGAGATGTGTATACAATTGGAATTAACAGCCAATGTTTTTCATAAAGATAGTAAACAATATTGATATACTTGTATTGATACATCTTTTAGTTATTGAAACATAGTACTATGCTTAGATGGTCACATTTATGATGAAATCATCTTTTACCAACTTAAGATTGAAAATCATAATTCAGCGTTAATTATTATATTTACAGGAAGGTTTAATATCCTCGAAAGATTTACATTTTGATAGATATTACAATGACATACTTTTAAACTTTAGAAGACATCATCATGCCAAATTAATTTGACATGCAGCCCTCATAAAATCACTCAAACATTAATATAACTTTTCACGTTTATACTTACTAGAATACATTATCATATCTACAAAGGAATAACCAAATCACCTTTCTGAAAGATGAAACATGTGAAAGAAACCATACCATAAGAAATTATAATTCGATATAGGATGTGTTCATACAAATCTATCTTAAAGCAAAAACTGGGAATTGATACTTGTTATGCTGGTGCATGAAGAAGGCATATATGACACAGCTTATATGGTGCATTAAGAACGCATATATTTTAAACTATCTTACCACACCCACGTTAATTACCTTCACCTATATATATGAATTTATTTTATGCTTCAATGTATATATATATATATAAATATATATAAATATATATTTATATATATATATATATACAAATACATATATATATATATATTTACAATATGTATGTTTATTTATTATTATATATCCATACTTATATATAACTGAAATCCGAACTAAGCTAATAGAAAATACAAGCTATCCTTGTCAAATCTTGAATTTTATACACCAATACGCAATCTATTATTTCTAAAGTATCTATTGATACTCATAAATAATCCTAAATTTACCCTTACCTTTAGCAAATAGTTACCAAAACTAAAGTCTCTAAAATGCTTATAACTTGAAGTGGTCATCCAATCCAAACAGTAATAAACTATTTTGATGATTATTTTATCAGATGACACTAAAATTGATTGAAAGAATCTCTGATTTCTTTCCATCCAAATAAACCAACTAATGATAACAATTAAAGAGTCCATTACATATCTCCTTTTTGATTTATACTTAAGTCTATAATGATTCCAATATTTCTCACAGTTATTTACAGTATTCGAACTTGCCATAACAAAAATCCTTAATACCATGATTAAAATATAATTTGTAAAATTACAAGAAAAAAATAAATGGTCAACATCTTCCTCTAATTGACTACAAAAACAACATTTAATATCAATTATAACATTCTTCTTCTTTAAGAACTCCACTGTATTAAGCTTTTTATGTACTATCAACCACATAAGAAACTTGGCTTTTGGAGGGGAGTTTGAACTCCATATAAACTTAAACGGTAATAGGGATATACCCGAAAAATTTATTAGTTTATACATTGAATTGACAGAGTAAACTAAACTCTTGTCCAAACCCCACCCAATGGTATCCCTATACTCATCCAATTGATATAAAGATAATTTAGCTTTCAATAAAGCCAATTGTCTTAGCAATCCCCCCTCTATAATATTGACGAATGAAAACTCCCATGGGGGATCTAAATTCCTATTATAAACATCCGCAATTAAGGAATTCTTAAAATCACAAATATTAAAGAGTTCAACAAATTCAATTTTTAGAGGTATACTAGATATCCATGCATCGTGCCAAAAAAAAGTAGAGTTACCGGAATGGACTATCACCCTGTATCCTAGCTTGAAAAAGTCAAAACAATTTAATACATCCTTCCAGAAGGAAGATAATCTATTTGACCAACTAACCCCCGATCCCACAAGATACTCTCCCCTCGAATAATAAGATTTTGAAACTAAATTCTTCCAAGTAGCCTCAATATCAGAATTCCTAAATTTCCATAACCATTTTGTTAATAAAGAGGAATTGAAATTAAAAAGATTAATAATCCCTAACCCTCCATCACTCTTAGGCTTACAACATAATTCCCAATTGACTAAACATTTATAACTACTACAATTAGGACCTCCATTCCAAAGAAAATTTCTTCTAATTCTATCTATTTTTTCAATGACCCACTTAGGAAAACGGTGCACTGTCATCCAATAAGTAGGGATAGTTGATAGCACCGAATTTACTAATACTAGTCTACCAGCTCTGGAAAGAAATCTGTTATTCCAACTCGATAATCTATTATTTATTTTGTCAATAATAATTATCCAGTCGTCCTTTTTAAGCTTAGACGGTCTAATTTTAAACCCTAAATAGTCAAACGGAAATTTCATGATAGAACAATTTAAAGTGCTAGCTACTAAGGACTCAACATTACTAATATCGTTAAGGACCATGACAGCACTTTTGTCAAAATTAATACGAAGACCAGACAACATCTCAAAGCAATATAATATAAACTTAAGGGCAATGACATGTTTAGGTAAATGTGACGAAAACAATAGTGTGTCATCTGCAAATTGAAGTATGGAAAGTTCGTTATAGAATTCTCCATTACCCACACTACCTAAGACCCCTAAGTTTCCAGCCCTCTTTATAATTCTTGAGAAAACATCAACCGCTAGATTGAATAGGAAAGGTGAAAGGGGATCGCCTTGTCTAAGACCTCTCTTAGACTGGATCTTCTTGCCAACTACACCATTCACTACAATACTGGAACAACCAGTCTTAAGCAGAAGCATAAGCCAGTTAGTCCATTTAACACTGAAACCCCTAGCAAGACATAGTTCACACATGAAATCCCAATCTACTGAGTCAAACGCCTTCTCAAAGTCTAGTTTCAAAATGGCACATGTAAAATTATTTTTAACACATATATTTATATACTCATGTACTGCTGCTACCCCATCCACTATATTTCTTCCCTTAATAAATGTTGTTTGTGAAACATCAATCAAATCATTCATCTTAGTACTTAGTCTATTGGCAAGAACTTTTGAAATAATCTTAACTGATACATTGATTAATGAGATAGGCCTGAAATCCTTAAGTGACTTCGCTCCCGCTTTCTTATGTATGAGTATGACATTGGCAAAATTAAAATTCCCTAATCGCATATTACCACTATAAAAATCATTAAAAAGATTAATAATATCGGACTTTAGCATCTCCCAAAATTGTTTATAAAAAAGGACTGAAAAACCATCAGGTCCAGGAGCTTTATCACTAGGCATATCACAGATTGCCTTCCATATCTCCCTCTCAGTGAAAGGACTGTCTAAATCAGTTAAATCAATCCTAGAAGCCGACGGGTAAATTTCATTCCATCTAATATTAATCCTACTATTTATCCTTGTACCTAAGATCTGCTTATAATACCTAGTAAAAGCATCATTTAAGTCCTTCTGGACTGACACCTCTACATCATTAATAAAGATGGAATGAATCAAATTATCACGCCTTCTTTTATTAGCTATACTATGAAAAAATTTCGTGTTATTATCGCCTTCTTTTATCCACTGAATACGGGATCTTTGCCTCCACATGACCTCTTCTTTCTCTAAAATCAACTTAAGATCGTTTCTAAGATTGCTAAGTCTATCCCTCTCGTTCATATTAAGAGTTCTGATTTCACCAGCTTTTTCTATGTCTAACATTTCACATAAAATCTTATCTTTTTTGATTCTAACATTACCAAATATAAACTTGTTCCAGCGTTTGAGAAAGAATCTTAGTTTTCCTAGCTTTGCAACAAAAATCTTTGCCGAATTATCTTTATACAAATTATTATAATATAGTAAAGATTCCCATTTAACAGTAACCAATTTACTAAAACTACTATCCAGTAACCACATCTTCTCAAATTTAAAATTATTACTTATTAATACATTCGAATCGCAAGAAAGAATGATTGGACAATGATCTGACAATAAAAATGGTAAACCTTTAACTCTGCATACAGAGAATCTATCCTCCACCTCAGTGTTAATAAAAAATCTGTCTAAGAGAGCAAATGACGGACTATCCCTAACATTGGACCAGGTAAACATTCTATTATAAAGCGGAATCTCTATCAGATTATTAATTTGAATGAATTCGTTAAATTCCTCCATATCAGAGAATTCACCTTCTCTAGGTGATCTCTCCCCTAAAAATCTGGTGACATTAAAATCTCCCCCCACTATCCATTGATTGAATACAAGATTTCTAAATTCAGAACATTCTAACCACAATCGTCTTCTCTCTATTTTTGTATGTGGGCCATATACATTTGAAAAGCCCCATAGAGAGTTATCTACTGTTGAAGCTAAAATAATGTGCAAGGAATGCACCATATGTACCTCCTGTACCAGTCTAAATTGATTGTCTTTCCAACCAATCATGAGGCCACCAGCACTACCTATAGCCGGTAAACATGACCAGTTACGAAAGAGAGTCCCCCCTAACCTTCTAAAAAAACTATGATCCGGGACATCTATTTTTGTTTCTTGAAGGATTACAATGTCAAGATGAAACTCTTTAAAAAAAATTCTAACTTTAGCACATTTATCTGGTTCATTTAAACCTCTAATGTTCCAGCTAACAATCCTCATCTGCCTATAGATGAAATTCTTTCTAGTTCCCTACTCCTAATGTAATCAGCATCTAAGTCTAAGTCCGAAAAAACAAAAGCGGTGTCACTAGCAAGCTGGAATAACTGGGAAGTCGAAAGATTACCTAATGCAAATGGAGAATAATCACTACCGTAAACTGAATCCATACCTGTGCCCGAGCTCGAATTACTATCATTCGTAATCGAGCTAGAGTACTTACCATGTAGAGATGCCGTTCTGTTTCTTAACCTTGCGCTACGTCTGACAACTCCTGAACTGCACACTGTTCTCCTCCTCCCCCTACTAGTTGGAGAAGTAAAATCTCCTATTTGATGTGTCACGGCGCTGGTTCCATTCCCATCATCCTTGATCAAGTCTCTGCACTGAATATCATGATCATCCTCCGCCCAGGGCATCTGAACCCTTGTATGAAATGAACAGTAACTCGGCCTCCATGTCAGCACGATATCACTGTGAACTGAGCCTTGCAAACCGATCAAACAACCTGATGGGACCAGCCGAACTACCCCTCCATTCCAACTTGAGCAAAACAACGAATAGACATCCTTCGAAGCCATCCAACTCTCATCCCTACTGTCATTGTTTATCCTACCGCAACCCCTCATATTGCCTTGCATCACAATATTCCTGTCCGCCAAAATATGGCCATGACAACCATCCAGTAACCTCATCTTACACGAACACATACAGTCACTAACATGACCGACTGTACTCACCACATTGCCAGCAGATGGTTTATTCCTCTTAGCAATTTTCACTTTGCCCACCCTATATCCCTTCTTGTACATCAACTTTGCCGGTACCAATGCTGCCACAGCCCCCTCCACTTCATCCACAACCTCATCAGCTACACCCACTTCATCCCCAAAATTATACAACACCTCAAAACTATTCGATAACATCACTTCATCATTAACTCGCCATACATTCTCCAACACCCCATCATGGAACTGAATATTGCTCGAGCAGCCCACAACGAAACCCTCCATGTCTATTAAGTCAACACCCATCATTACCTCACTTTCTTTGCCAGCTTTACAGTCCTTGCCCGCACTGAGCCACACATCACCACTCAACCCATTACAAAACATAACAAACGGATCGTAACACATAGGATCGATTTTAGAATCTGAAGAGCAATTCCCAACAACACCCACCAAATCATCAACCAGAAAATCAGATTCTTCTGTAAACCCTTTCATAGCTGTAGACAGACTTTTCCTCCCCAACAACACAGTCTTAGAAAGACTCAGACCCTTTTCATTTACTTGCGGTTTTGACTGAGCTTCAATAACATAGTGTTCACAGTTGATTGCTGTGTTCAAAGTATCAAAATGAGACAGAATACAGTCCATCAATTTTAAGGCTCTTGCCTTGTTATTCGCATGCAAATCTGAAAACATTCTCCTCAGTTTCAACAGGTTTAAACAAAACTGAACTGCGTGCTCCTTTCTATTCAAAGGATTCGGCAATGGCGGTTTGACAATGTCCACCGAAGTTATTTTCACCCATAATAAACCCTCCACCAGTCCTTCTAAATGACATCCCATCATCAACAAAGAATAAGCCCCCTCATTATTCTGATAAGGAAAGACACTGACAAAAACTTCTATAAGCTCGGTTAGATTCAGACATAGTCTCAAACAGTTAAAGTGCAGGAGTTCGAATACTGATTTTCCTCTAAATGCTTCAGGACAACTAAATGAACGGTGTCCAATTCCTCGACAATTATAGCAACGAACACCATTTCTACATTCCTTCGAGTAATGATCTGAATCTCCGCATTTCACACAACACCTAACCTTTGCTGATTTAGTCTGATAATATCTATTTCGAGAATCTGTTTTCCAGAAATTATATGGTCTATTTGATTTTACTACTTCCGCATAAGAATTATGATAGGATATTGGTTCAATCAGAGAAGAACTTTGGGTCGATGTACTGGAGAAGAAATTACACACAGAAGAAGAAATTACCTCTTGAAATCTCAGTGTTAAATTTTGCCTAAATGTGAGATTCAACCTTCCTGATTTTAGATGAGTCTCTTCTCTAAGCCATGCAGGAGCCGTGTTACTGAGAATGCCGGTGATGCCATGATATACGTTCCTTGATTGTCCTCCAAAAATTAGCATATCGCCAGATTCCAGCACCACTTTCCTCATCATTCCATTATTCCTCTCAACCTTGTACACAAATTCTGCCGAGTCCCCAATTGAAAACGACACAACAGGTAAACCCGCCTTGATGCTATCCTCACCTTCATCTTTGTCCTGATGGAGCCCCAATTTTCCACCTTTATTATAGGGATTGACAATGCATACATCAGGCTTCATGTTTGGAATAGCTTCGGCTTTCCCTCCTTCCATGGTGATTTTCTTATGGGCTGCATCTATGGATTCTCCTACTAAGGAATAAAACTCCTCTGGAATTAATGGAGGAATCATACCATCAGTAGAACGTTTCGCCTCGTACTTTCTTGATATTGGATTCCAGTTACTCCCGAGACACATCATGAATAGGTTTAATTTTGCACCGTTATTGAACTCCGGTCTGTAAAAACCCCCTTCACCATTGCCAAGAACATGGCATTTTCTAACAATTTCAATCTGATCAAATCTGCTAAGTTGCTTTTTAAGCAAAATCATGCCCGGTTCCAAGATTTGAACATCCCTACAATCAGTTACACAATTAAAACTTTTGTGCCCCTCTTTGCCACATCTAAAACATCGACAGCTCTGGCCTCTTAATGAATTCCGATCAAGTAGATCAGCCTCCTTCGATGAATCACCATTATACTGTTCCGTACAATTCCTCACTAGGTGATTGCAAGCTCCACATCGAAAGCATCGTTTCTGAAATCGAATGGAAACCAAATCAGGTCGAGAAATAAAATTCGTCTTTTTCCTTTTCACAACCGGTTTACTCGACTGATATTGAGATTCTGATCGAGATCCATTCAAAGAAGAAGAATTCAGAGTTGAGCGAGGTCCATTCCAAGAAGAGAAAGAAAATAAGTTGTCCGCCATAAACTTAAAAGCTAATATATTTTGATAAAATACTTTCCAATTATATTTTATAATTCTAAATAACTTATCTTTATTTATCTATAGTATTCCAATTTTAATTTATTTGATCTATAAATTCATCTAAACTAATTATTTAACTAGTCAAAAATTCCAGATTGTTACATAAGGAGTGTTAGGATATCTGAATCGATGACATCCACATCACATGATTCCCTAAGGTGATAACTAATTAAGCTAACAGAACATCCTTCCTCACATTAGCTCACTTAGTGCATAAAGCATATGGTACTCCATACTTCGGCTACCCCATATACTAAAGCACTGGTAGGTCTATAACATCAATCAGCTCTACCAAACCATCGATCCGTCATAACGTCACTGATTGGAGACATAACCTTACACGGTCCAAAACGTCAATCATCTCTAAGGTCCAGGAAAATAAGGTTTAAAATGTCGACTGACTATGATTAATCCTTAAGCCTATCTATAACTCCTTCTACACACGTTTCCACAACAAAATTCGTTCTAGCCTATCCATACGACTCCCATCAGAAGTCATCCTCTCAATCGACAAATCATTGATAGGTTAAAATGTCGGTTGACTCTACCAAATCATCATTAAGTCATAACGTCACTGACTGTAAGTGATAACTCATTCTCCTTTGATAGTCATATCAATATGATTCAATAACATCTTTTCTGCATCTCGAAAAAGAACCATCCATCACAACAACCTCACTTCATATCATAGAATCACCATCATCAAATGACGAATCACTACATAAAAGCACCATATGACTACTTCATGCCCAATCCATTGATCGAAATGCCACCATATCAAAGCCATTGTCGAAGCATAATATCTTGCTCCTCGAAGGCACACGATCGTCGATGTCAAATTGGCCATAGTGGCCAACAACAATAACAGTCGATATCAACCACTCTACAACAATCGGTCACGGCCATACATATCATGTATTTAACCAAAATTGGTTAAATACACTTTCAAGGAAAACGTCTCGTGTTTGTCGTGAAATCCAGCTCGTCGCTATGTCTATTCTCTGGCTTTAGACTGACCATCAAGCTCTGGTTTCGCTCTAAAGCTCCTTTATTACTTTATCTCATCCGACTTAGTCTATTATCTTTATGCGATTAACTAATATGCACTAGCTTGTACATCAGACCGATAAGCATCCAAACTTTAACGAACGACATGTTGAGTTTAACTAAGTAGATAATTTAACTATGCAACCAATAGTCGTACACGTTCCTCAACTAGCATACAAACATCTGTAATAGCATATGTCAGTCCGAAGCACCCTAACCTGAAGTTGCTCCTATCCAAAGTTACTCTTTTCCAAAGTGTATAGCTTGTCACCATGAGTCTAGCGCAAAAAAGGGCATCCAAAATGGACTTCATATGCAAAATTAATGCCTACATGAAGTTGACCCTGACTGACTACACCGATCCGAATTTGGTATGATCTGGATCCATACCAATCTAGATTAGGTGTCATTAATAACCCGAGCATACGGAATCTAAATGACCTAAAACCTGTTTTTCAACATTAGGGGACCTTCCTTTTTGTCTCCACCAATTTTCATGAAAATTCGGGCAGTCGCCTAAAATCATCCAATCTGGAACCACAGACCATTTCTAACCTATTTTGCTACTCGAACATATTTAAGTCCTTTCATTCATGTTCATAGCAACCATATAACATGTACAATACACCCAAACAAGCATAAAATCAAAAAAAGAGCATTAAAGCATGGGTAGGAAGAAGATCTCTAATCACCCACCTATTTTCCTCCAAACCCCCTAAACCCATTCCTTTCTCTCTTGAAACTTGAGATATCCATCCAAAAACTGTCCAAGCTAATTCTTGTAAAATTGAGAAGCTCTGGTACCAATTTGAAGAAACTGAGAAGAGGAATTTTTTACTTTAGAAGAGGAGGAGGATACACAACAAATTTTTACTTTATTACAATTCAACTTTCTTTACAACATTTTTCTTGCCTCACTTTTTCCTCTCTTTCTTACTTCACATACCAAATGACCACCCATATTTATATATTGGTCTACATGACCTTACAACTCCAATAGACACTCGTTTATTAATTGACATAACACTTAACGAACCGACACATCATTAATGGACATGACTCTTGAAACTAAAAGACACTTCACTAATTAACATGGCTATTGACTCTATATTTCATTTCCCACTAACAATTCATTTAATGTTTACCCAACAAAACTCCCTCGTAAACTCTAAATGCTTCTACCATCCATCATGCCAATCATTTTGAATCTTACCCAATCTTTATACTTCACATGTTTTGGCAAAAAGAATAATAATATGACCACTACAAGTTTGGCATGGGGCATGATGAGGTACCAGACCTTGCCTCTGCTTTCAAACCACTGAATTTGTACTCGATAACCCTCTGGAATAGCAACCTTGCAAAATTTTGAAACCAACTCCTTCTTTTGATATTGCAGAGGTTTGCCTCTTTTTTTCTCTGACTTAGCACTTGATTGATCATTAATTTTGCTGGCATTCCTTTTGTGCTCTTTTCCCTTTTCACTAAAAGCTTTTTTCAATCGTCGGAATCCTCCACTTTGTCGTCGCTATCATCGTTGCCGTCTCCATCGCTATCATCACCGCCATCATCTTCAGCATCATTCTCCACTTCATCGTCCACCTCTACCTCGTCATCATCAAGATCGACGAATTCGTTTTTCTCTTCTTTTACATCATCTTCTTCTTCTTTGCATACCTCTTCCTCAGGTTCTTCTTCTTTATACTCATCAACTTCTTCCTCTTCTTCGACCTCTTCAAAATTTTCTTCCACTTTTTCTTTTACTATCCCTTTCTCTACTTCTTCCTTCTCTTCTACTTCAGGTTCTTTATCTTTAGCTGTTTTCTTTTCCATCAGCTCCGCTTTGAATCTTTCGATCTCTTCTTCGTCATCTTTATCAACTTCCTCTTCATCTTCTCCTTTGTAATCCTTTGCATACGCCTCTTTTAGCAAATTCCATGAATCTTTTGCCGTTTTTTCTCCATTAATATGACACCATGCTTCTTTATCAACGTTCTCACTCAGCACCATAAAAGCTTGAAGATCTTTCCTTCTCAAGCTTGTGAATGCCTCACTCTCTTTGTCCGTCATGATTTTAACGTCTTTTGGCCACTCATAACCACTCTCAACAATCTCCCATAGTCCTTTGGAGATTAACTCTTCTTTCTTTCTACTACTCCACTTTTCGAAGTTTTCTTTTGTGAGAACGAACGATGAGAAGAATAAAAATGTCATAGTTTCAACCTAGCTCTGATACCAATTTGTAAAATTGAGAAGCTCTGATACCAATTTGAAGAAACTGAGAAGAGGAATTTTTTACTTTAGAAAAGGAGGAGGATACACAACAAATTTTTACTTTATTACAATTCAACTTTCTTTACAACATTTTTCTTGCCTCACTTTTCCTCTCTTTCTCACTTCACATACCAAGTGACCACCCCTATTTATATAGTGGTCTACATGACCTTACAACTCCAATAGACACCCGTTTATTAATTAACATAACACTTAACGAACCGACACATCATTAATGGACATGGCTCTTGAAACTAAAAGACACATCACTAATTAACATGGCTATTGACTCTATATTTCATTTCCCACTAACAATTCATTTAATGTTTACCCAACAATTCTTTCGTGGGACTCGTAGAGAATCAAATGAGAAGAATTGTGGAGATATTTATTTGATTTTAGGGAATTTATTTAAGGGGTTTAGGGGTTAAGAGATTAGAAGGTCGTTAGGAAGCCATTACTGAGTGGTTATGAGACAGAAAGAAAATGAACGGGAATGGCAGGTGGTTGAGAGGAATCAGTGTTAAATGGTTAGCTTAATCCTTTCCATCCGACTCTATTCACTCCTAGAGATCCCGAACTACAAACATGTTGAATTTTATACTCAAAAAAAAACTGGGAAGCCACTCCGAGCTCAATGAAAAAGGTTTAGAAAAATAAATCCGTCACATGCAGAAATTATCTTTTTGGACCGATTTACGAATTGATCATAAGCCATTACTTAAATATCGATCATTCGAAATATTTAAATGCATATGATCCAAAATGTTCCCATAATCGATTCAAACTTAATGAAAGTGGTTACAAGTTCTTATTCGATCATATGTGAAAAATCACGTTTGGAACCACTACTCATTAACGATTAATATTTAAATAAAATATCTAAATATCCAATTCTTAAAATATAGGTCGTTACATTTTGAGAATTTGATGTATAGACAATTTATATAGTTATGATTAATAAAAATAATACTTCTTTGAAAGGGAATTTTCACTTAAAGGACTTATTTGTTCAGGGTAATACGTTTTGAGGACAGCACTTCTGAAAAAATAGTTTTAAAGGAAACTCTGCACACAAAAATAAAAGCGATTATTTTTTTACGTTATACAGAAATAAAGATAATCGTTTTTATCTTTTTCTTATATTACTTTAAAAGATAACCACTTTTATCTTTTTCGTGCAGAATTGTACTTAAAACTTATTATTAAGAAGTGTTGTCCTTAGAACTTATTATCCTACAAAAAGAAGCCCTTTAACCTAATTTGCAATTTTCAAAAAGTTTAATTAAATTAATTTGTTTTCACTGTAAAATATTTTATGTTTACATCATGTTATATTTGTCTCTACATGCTTTTGCTATACCTAGACGCTCCACATTCCTTAACATGACTCATTGGAGGGATGCGGGATGTCACATTTTATGTTAGAACCTAAGGTAAAAGATTCCTAAAAACGTATGTTAGAAGATTTTTTTTTCAAAAAAAAGTATTTTGAAAAATATAAAAGTTTTTTTAATCAAAAATACCTCAAATCCTTCTCGCTTCCTTGTTTAATTCTCTCCTTCCTTCGTTAAGCTATATATAGGATAACTTATCTAAGCTTGCTTACAAATAGAGATTTCATATCCTTATAGGTTAAAATTATATTACGAGGTTTGATGTTCCCGTTAAGTCCTATCATTGACTACAAGTATTCAATATTTACAAGGCCTTTATGATTATGAAGTTAAGAGATAAACTTTCTACTTGGCAGCTATTAGGAAAATCCTAGTAGTAGTAAGAATATTTTGAAGGCAAAAAATGGTGAGATGACTTAAGAATGTTTTCGTAGAAGTTCGAGAGGAAAAGAAAAAGATTCTTAGATGGATAAGAGAAACGAGGAAACAGGATCACCAACTTTAGGAAAGATTTAAAAAGAAAAGAGTCGAAGAATCCTAAATGTAACAAAGAAGGCACTAAGCCATGGATTGTAAGTCTGACCACTTCAAGGAAAAGTGTCGAATTTTTGATCAAGAGAGACAAGTGTTTAAGAGGAAGAGAACAAAGAAAGAGGCTCACAAAAGTGCGTTACCTATCCCCAGTTCTTTTTTATTTATAGTTTTTCTATTCATGCTTTATTCAAATTTGGAGCATCCTACTCCTTTGTCTTTAAGTATTTGAGTTGATTGTTTGCACTTAGGTATATCTCTAGCTGTAAATCCAGTAGTAGTTTCAACCCTGTGGAAGGATCGACATAGTTATTTATGATATGTCGAGGATTGAAACTTTATATTATAAATAGAAAGTGATTTTATGTTTGGGAATTTCTGGGTATGTTTTAATTTTTATTTTGGATTGGTTAGCCATACTAGGATATCCCAAGTTTTTTGTAAGAGAGTAGCTAGTTGGGCACGAATAGTGGACGTACCCTAAAGTTTTCCTGAGATTCAAGAAGGATTTGTCAAGTTGAATTATTTTTATTCCTTATTGATGAGTTTAGTCCTTTACCTAGTGTTATAATATTCCTAGATATGTTTGAGTAAGTTTTTGGACTTCAACCACATAGAGAGATTGAATTTATAATGATAGACCCATAGCATTACTAGTAAGATATAGGGCTCCAAAGGATGTGCTAGATGAGTAAGTATATCAAAAACCTTTTAGGTAAACACATTGAGGAACTTTTAGCGCAGGATTTATAAGAAAAAATATTTTAGAATGAGAGGCACCACTTGCCTTTTACATAAAGAGAGATGGTTCTTTAGACTTTGCATTGATCATAAAGGGGAAATTAAATATCGAACAAGAGTCATTATCTCATACCTCACATTGATGGTCTCTTTAATTAATTAATAGGATCCAAGATTTTTCCATAGCTAAATTTTACCGGTGGTTTCCACCATTCATGAGTAGCATAAGGTAATAGACAAAACCTATAACAGAACACCCAATGGATTTCATGAATTATTATTCATACCTTTGGACCAACGAATGCTTCAGTCTAGTTTTTTGACTTGGTGAGTAGGATGTTTTGTGAAGTTTTTAAATAACTTTATAGAAGTCTTTGTAGATGACAAAAAGGTCTAAGCGCAGATGATAAGGAACAGGTTCGGTATTTAGCATAGGTATTCAGTGTACTCTAACTAGATAGACTCTAGACCAGGTTTTCTAAGGACCACGTGTGAAGGTTGGATGTTTTCCTAGACTAGAGGGTTCTCATAAGAAACCTATTAGAGATTTTTGTAAGATATTGGTTTCCTTAACGTACCTCGCCAGGAAGAGCTTAGCTTTCGTTGATGAAAAGTGTGAAGAGTTTTTAGGGATTTGAAAAGAGTTTTAGTTAGTGAGTCAGTGTCAATCTTACCCGGTGGCTCCAAGTACTTTCTACAGAGATGATAATAGAAAAATGAAGACCCACGAGAGTAACTATCATGTATATATTCTTAATATAACTGTCGTTGGTTTTCTCATTAAGTCATGAAGGCATTACTTATTGTGAGAAAAGTTTGAATTGTTAACTGGTCACAAGTCATTGGTTCATTTGTGCTCTTAGAGAGATTGGAACTTAAGACAATAAAAATAGATGAAGCTTTCAAGCAGCCTATGATTTTGGGATTTGATATACTCTTAGTAAGGATAAGTAGTAGTTGACATTATATTCTCTATTTTGGGTATAAGAGTTCTTAAAATGGAAGCACTTGGACATATGTATCTACTTTTGAGATACGCCACAGTAAGAGAGAGGAAGCATTTCTATGGATCTTTAGCATACCACGATTGAGAAAAGGGTATTAGAGCTATTGAGTTTTGGGATAACCAAATGCGCCTAGAGCATTAGTAGAAACCCAGTATATGAAGAGGAACATTTGACTACATAGGATTTCCACTAGCATAGTTAGCAATTGAAACATGTTTTTCTTGATAATTATTTGTAGAATCTGCAAGAACTGGTAAGAATCAAGACCGAACCTAGGTATCGTTTATCTCCCACAAATAAATGGTCAGACAAAGAGGGGCAAATGGGGTCATAGAGGATTTACCTTAGGAGTATATCTTGGGTTATGATCGAACATGGGATTGGCACTAACCACTAGTAGGGTTTGATGTTGACGGTTTGGTCTTCATCAAGGTTTCATCATTTAGGCATGAAAAAAGGTTAGTAGATCTTAGAAACCAGCCTATTTATAGAGTAGGTCCATGCAACCAAATATTACACAATTGCGAGAGTAGGTTGATAGACCCTAAGAGCATTAAGTTTTCTGTGTGACTACCAATTTGAAATGTACAGCAAGTTTGTTATTGAGGAAATAGGCCAACCCATATATTATAGACGGTAGGGAAATGGAAATTCCCTAAGAAAAAACGAAATATACATTTGTGTTCCAAGGAAAAAAATTTTAAGAAAAAGGATTTTAGTAAGGGAAAAGGAAGATAAACAATCATTAGAGAGAAATCATTAAAGATAAATAAGAATATAGAAGTAAGTCTTTGATGAGAAAGGAAATTGTAAGTCCACTTCGAGTCTAACCCCATATATAATTTTAGAAATGGAAAATTTTAAAATAATAGTATATTTTGAGAAGAAATTCTTATTCTTGTAACTCCATAAATATTAAGTTTTTACAAAAAGATTTCAGTAAGATGTTTAAAGGTAACTTGAGTTTTGAATTTTTTTTAGAAGTGTACTAGTATAAGTTTGGGCAACACAAGAAGAATGATAAAGGAATTATGGATAAAAATATTAAATTTGTCGATTTGGAATGTGAATGTAATAACGAATGAGATCATGAAGGCTCTACTTAGAAGGTAGAGTGGACTCTAAAATAAGCTCAACACTGGAAGAAGATGAATGGAAAGATACATCAGAAGCGAGTGACATTTTTTGGAGGTAAACTAATTAATTTTCTTCAAGACTTGTGAGACTTTTTTCTATAGAACTTGAGTGAGCAAGATGGTAAAGCTTTTCAATGGGATTTGGCTAGAATGACTCAACAACTACAATAATTAATCATTCAATTAGAAGAGATTGATAAAGAGCATGAGTCGTTAGTACGTCATTATATGGCATGACATTAACCAGTTCCAAAAATGATTATTTATCTGATAGGTAGAACTTTCAGATGTAGCGACTTTGGTGCCTTAAGAGAGAATTTAAGTTTCTTACTCATACCTTTGTTGCCAGCATCATTTACATGTTCTATCATTAGCTTTTTCCTTTGATTAGAATCTTTCTCATAATATCCTTTAGGAGGGTAGATCTTAGGGCTAAGCTTATAGACGGTAAATTGAATGTAAACATGGTATATATGATGGATGCAAGTGGTTGCAAATGGATGCATAAACACAGAAGGCACTATTATCTTTAGATGATCGATCAAATAAGTTACAAAAGCATATACATATGGATGTTTATTACATTTATTATTTAGTCTTAGTTTCCATAAATGGGTGAATATGTTGCATATGGATTATGGTTGTAGAATGGTTATAAGACTATCTGTCACTATTAGGATTTTTTGCATATATTTGGATGCATGGCA
Source organism: Allium sativum (assembly GCA_030737875.1). Lineage (NCBI taxonomy): Eukaryota > Viridiplantae > Streptophyta > Magnoliopsida > Asparagales > Amaryllidaceae > Allium > Allium sativum. The sequence continues at coordinate 199,949,869 of CM060911.1, forward strand.
CGAGGATATCTGCATAAATAGGTCATTGGATTAGTATACTGCGTAGGCTTTTGCATTAGTTAGGGACATATACACTACATAGTTGTGTAACACGATAATGTACATTAGAAATCTTAAGGACAACGATTGCAATAGATGATGTTTGAGTAGATGGCAATAGAGTTTGGTTGTCGTTGTTAATTATATTTTTGTCCTTAGAGAATTTGGGGGCAAAATCCTTCAAGAAGGGGAAAATGTAACAACTCGTTATTTTAATAATAAGATTAATTAATAAATAAATTAAATAAGAAAAAAACTTATATAAGTGTCCGAATTTGGATATGGAACTTTCACCATTGAATCCATGGCAATTTTCTGGATAATTTTCATATATTACTTATTTATCCCAAGCTAAAACGAAGAAGTTATAAGAGAATTCAGTTGTCGGAAGTTATGAAAAATATTAGTCCAGAACTTAAAAAAAAAGGCCCAACATGGGTCGATAGCTTTTTCTACATGATCATCGACCAAAGCCTTGTACCTGGCCATGAAGTGGCCAAGTTCAAACGAATGATGCAGATATGAGAGTTTTAAAGCTAAACCATATGATTTTGAGATAAATGGTCAGATTTAGGCCTATGACATGGCAAATCCGGATTAGATCTAGCTGATCCAATGGTCCAAGATCCCCTAAAATACCTATAAATAGAATCTAGCCTAGTCATTTCATTTCACGTATGTTTCTTCCTCTACCTCTAGGTTCTCTCTCTGGTTTTAGAGGTTGAACCTAAAATTAAATATTTTCTTTGATGAAGAAGATAATAAATAAAATATTAGAAGACCAAGAAAAGGGGATCGAGGAAGACCACAAGGCATCAACATAGGTCCATAGGCGAGTGGAATGCTATTGTTTTCAAAATAAGGAAGATTAAAGATATAGGTTTAAAAATAGTTTTAAATTTACATTGTTTGGTAATTTATAGTTAATTATAGTTTATCATTTTATTTACAACCTTATAGCTAAGTACAAATTTTTTTTGAAGCAAAAAGGCGGTGGATCGTCCGATTCACGCTTTTATATATATCAACATTCAAGTCCAGAGTTACATCGTACAAATATGTACATCATATATACAGAAACCAGCAAAAACCAATAGCATAGAAAGTACATCAGTGCGCCCAAAAAATACATACCATAGACATATACATATCACAACATCATATCAGAATATAATAGGTACAACGACACTGATCAACCCTTCAACACAACATCAAGCAGCTAATCTCCAGTCCATTTGCGAACCCTATCATGAACTCTGATGGCTATTGAATCAACAAATTTCCAGCTTTCTTTTCCTGCCCACATGAAAACATATTTGAGAATGATGAAAATGATTTTGTTAGCCGTTCTTCGCAATGATTTGAATTTTCTACAATTCCGTTTATGCCATAACATCCAAGTATAAGAGAAGTTTAGAAAAACAAATAAGTGGCTATTAGGTGTGTTATCCAAAGAAGGAAAAATGTATTGCCAAAAATTGAATTAATCCTTGATAAACACCCCCCATTCCAGATCCAGATTAAGGTATACCATGCACTTTGTCCATACGTAGAAAGTAAAGTCATAACACCAAAACAAATGGATGTAATCTTCCTCGTCATCACCACAGAAAACACAGCCATCACTTATACCTAAACCTTTTCGATGCAAGCTATAGATAGTGTTCAACCTCCCATGCATTACAATCCACATATGAATCTTTACTTTTGTGGAGAGTGACATAAAACTCCGCATATAATCAAAACACAACAATCTTCTACCAGCGAAGTTCATTGTCTTATACAATCCTCCAACTTCAAAAACATTTTCCTCACCTTTCAATCTCGAAACAAACTCATCATGTTCCCCGTTTAAATGAACATCCTCTAGTAACTTGAGCAATTGGCACAACTGATAAAGAGCATTTACGGTAACAATTTTGCAAAATGATAGTCTCCACTTAAATCTGATAGCCTTCGAATTGTACATCTCTCCAACAGTGGAAAATCTGCTACATGCAATTCCAAACAAGTACTCAAATTCACCTTCCAAAGGTACAGGAAGTAGCCAGCAATCATACCAAAATGAAACATAAAAACACTTCTAACAACAACTTTTACGTACAAATTAATTGCTAGATTTATAATTAAGTCCAATTAATTGATGGACGTACAGTTAAGTACGATTAACTGACAGTTTTGTAGTTAAGTACAATTAATTTACAATTTTGCAAATAAGTACAATTCCATATATGATAAATATACATTTCCTTTACGTCTTAAGCGGTTATAATTCTACAAGTTTAGACTTAAAAGCAGTTTTGGTCCCATTTAGTTTATGCGAAAATAATAAGAAAAGGATAGAGATTTCATAAAGCTGATTTAAATAGAATAATGGAATTATTAGAAAAGATTGAAAATATATGTAAGTAAATTGAAAGCAGAATATTATTTATTATGAAATGTTAATAGAAGTAAAGAGACATGTTTTGAAAAACTTGTAAATAAATTATGACATTTGTCATAATTAAAAAAAATAGAAAATAATCGAATTATTATTATATTGGTTCATGATAGGTAGAGACAACTTTCAAAATAGAGACTATCATGAAAAAATAAAAAACTTAAAAAGACTAATAATATCATAATAATAGAAAACAACATAGTGAGATCTGTACTAATGACGAACTTGATGTTCATCAGAATGGTAAATAAGTGATTTATGGTTAGACCTAGGTTGTTCAGGGAATATACTAACGACAAGAAAAACATGCTTAAAGTCGTGTCAATAGCTTAAGACTCAATCATAGGGGCTGAGGTGGAGCACGATTAGGTTATTATTTGAGAATTCGTACTAAAGACAAATGGACAAGCACGATAGAGCGGTAAATAAGTAGCCCAATAGAGAAGGGCAGGAAGCAATCCATACTAATGATGGCCAAGCATGCAAGATTGGGGCAGTAAACAAGACCCTGTTGGTTTTTGTGCTAGATAAATGTCTATCTGGATGGATACACAGATGGTTTCAGAGACAACAATAGCCATAGTGGTCCGTACCAGTGATTCACATTTGGGCAGATTCTGATTTGGTGTAAGGGCAAAAGGGCATCGACTACCATGCTCGCTTCATGATTCAGAGTAAGAGGCTAAGCAGGGTAGAATTAGGAATCATTCTTATAAGTACTTTGTTTCTATAGTAGGAACTACAGTGAAAACAATCATTATAAGTAATCATTCTAAACAACCACCTTAAGTAAAGCACATACACTAAATCCTTATAATACTTTAAATTGTTACAGAAACTATTATCTCTTGATTATTCTCTTTCTACTATTCACTTTGTATCCACCAGACTTTTATGTTTGGTCAATTCTCCTTTCCCTTCTTCCTCCATAGGCATACAAGAAGGTAGCAGATTCTTGACATACTCGGAACATAGTTTAGATGCTCCATTCTTATGTGTTCTCATTTACCACCTATCTAGTTCTTTTTATTTAATGTATTTAGATTTGAGAGGGGATGTTTTGATATATTATGTGTTATGATATTACAGTGATTTTGAAACTTTAATGTATCGACATTTTATTCAGTTATGATTAATGAAATGATACTTTCTTGAAAACTATAATTAAGTTATTTTACTTTCTTGAAAATTGTAATTAAGTTATTTTGTTTTCACTGTAAATTTTTTTAAGGTTATGCCATGTTAAGTCTTTGTACGCTTTAGCTATATCTAGACGCTCAATTCCTTGGCATGACCTGTTCGGGTTATATTTGAGGGTGTGGGGTATAACAAATATGTATTGGTACAAGTGGAGAGACAAATTTCTTTATGCATATTCGATATTGATTAGGGAACTAAAGATCAAAGGTGTAACATCCTAGATTTTTGGGTCTAATTTAATTTAAATAAATTCAAAAGATTTGAATTAATAATATGTTTTCAAAGATATCGTAAGTTAAATTTGATATTAAGATTAAGTTTTGTTCAAATTATAGAAAATAACAAATTTGTCAAAAAGAGGATTTTTGTTAAAAAGTGTCGAAGCATGATTTTATAACTTATCAACTTGAATGTAAATTCAATTTGAGCTTTGGATATTGATGTAATATAGTTATTTAAACTATAAATAGTTTATTTAAAGGAAGGAAAGTTATTTGAGAATAAAAATATACTGATAAAATATGTCAACTTTTGTCAAAACCGGGTTTTATCAAATATTAAAATTTTGTCAAAAGCGAGATTTTATAACTTAACAAATTTAAGTTGATTTAAACATTCGAAAATGTTAAATTAAAGATGTTAAGTTGAATTTTAAATTTAGTTTAGTAGTTTCTCAAAACTATAAAACTTAGTAAAATATATCTACAAAAGTGTACCAGCTTTTGTTAAAATAAAACGTTTAAATACTTATAAGTAGAATTATTTTTACTATGGTTTATATTGATTTAATATAAATATTTAATATGGGTTATAAAATAAAGTAACTTCTTTAAAACAAACAAAATGTTTACAAAACATCATTGTGTTTGATCGACAAAAGTTGTAGTTGTTTTGTTAACAAAAGTGCAAATTGAATTGTAACATATGAAAGTGTAGCAACTTGAAACACTTAAAAAGTGTGAAAAGTGTCAAAAAAGCTTAGAAATAAGTCAAAATTCCTAAGCACAAGGGTTTTGTCTTATATGCATACATGGTTTTAACAAAACCATGTTCCATGCACATAGTTTTGTAAAAGCACTTAACAAGTGTTAAGCATCCTAAAGCATGAAATTTAGGACAATTATAAGTGTCATTAACATTTTGCAAAAACACCCTTCCCCTGAGGCTAAACAAGAGATACCATACCTTCTTCATTTCTCAGTCCAACCATTTTAATTTCCCCATTCTTCTTCTTAGATCTCTATGTTATATACAACAATTTGTATACACAATTATATGATTTTTGTTTGATGATAACAACCAAATATATATTATTATAAATGTGTTAATAACTGTACTGTTCTGTATATTCATTACAGATAGGATTTCTGTTTAAATAAAATACAACAGTACAAAAATTTAAATATTCACACAGTGTTTTATTTGAACAGGATATTTTATTTCAATATCAAATAGTACAGTTTTTACAACTCCATTTATTTGAACACTTCACTGATACAATTCATTTCATTTTTCATATACAAAACTCCTTGTTACATCACTCATCACTCATAACTCAGTTATATATATATATATATATATATATACGGACTCATATTCACATGTATACATTTAGACACTTATACACATTGTTCACTGATACAGTCTTCAGTCTTCTGCCAGCTTCACTGTCAGCCCAATAACAGTCAGTCCAGTCTTCATACCTGTCACATGAAACACAGAAACACACAGTACACTGCAATAAAAATAAAAATTGTATTCATGCAAATATAAATTTTATTTGAAAAAAATTGCCTCAGTTTTCTGGTGTGTTTCTCATCATTTTTCCGACTCGATCTGATTTATTAAAACCGACTGATGGCTGCATGTACACATGTGTACACGTGTGCACTGCCACGCCATTCAGCGAGCAACTGAGGAGTAGCCTCATGGGCCATCTCGACTCAGTGTAACTCAGCATGAATAAATAGTGAGGACAAAACAACATTCACATGGAATGGTCGAGGCAGTTCAAAAACAAGGCAGCAAAGAAGCAACAAAAGACAATGAAGTGTGCATGTATATACATATACAAGTGCATGTACAGTATGGTAATCAAACAGCAAGAAGAACCAGTCAACAAGCACAGCTCAAGTCAACATGGAGCAAAAAATGTATTCAACAAACATAGTTCAACGTATACAAGTATAGTGTACAAACATGCAACAGCAAGTTCAAGAGTTCTTTTTCAAGTGTACTTCTGTATGAATGGTGTTCAACACAAGTTAGTGGTGTACAAACTAGTAAATGGTGTAAACAACTTTAGTCTATGAAGTGTGGTTAAGCAAAAGTTCATAACAAGAATTCATCAAGCTTCAGAAGTATCAACAGCAACAATGAAACAGCATATGAGTTCAAATGGGCACAACATGTTTATGTACAGCAATACAAGAATCATGGAGCAGCAGCTAAAAGCATGGAGGATACATAATGCATGGGTAAAAAGACAAGTACAAGCAACTCGAAGTATATACACAAATGGATGATACACACATACAACAGACAGACCAAAATCCAGGTGCACAATATAATGGTCATGGCAATATAGTGAAGCAGATTGCACAACCAAGCAAAACAGCATGAACAATGGAGCATGGTTCAGTAATGTGAAATGGTGACACAACATGATGATCAAAATTTGTCATGGCAGCTTCAGGACATCAATGGATACAAGACAATCAATTGCATGTAACAGGACAAGGCAGTTTCAAAGTAATGGTGCAACTACATGGTGACTAGCAGAATGGATATACATGTAATGCAGCCACAGTGGTGAAGATATGTGCAAGTACACATGCAGATGTGCACAGCAACAAATCAGGGGCATTAAACAATCAAAGCAGGGATTGGTCTTCTTTTCAGAATTAAACAAACATGACATGATTTGGCAAGTTTTTATATTCAACTGTGAAGGCAAAGGCAAAGCCAAAATTACAGCAAAGAAAAAGCATGTGACCAAGACAAATCTCAGAAATAAGTTTCAAAATTAAAATGGTGTATTTTCAGCAAGAAATCATCTCTAGTTATCACAGTGTGTTTCTGCGCAAAATTGGTGATATTTCTTTAACAAGAGATTTTCAAAAATGTTCAAGCAAAACCCAGAGAATCTCTTTATTTTTTTCCTGTTTTTGATTAAATCAGGAAATTCGTTTAAAAGCTTTTTACAGGAAATTTAAAACTGCAAATTCAAAAAAAAAAAGGACGAACCAATTTTATTTTTGGCAAGAAACCTTTTTCGATTTAATTTCATTTCCAAATGTTCAAGGCAACAGTTTTTTCAATCAAAGGAACAAATTTGTTTTCTTTCTTAAGGGATCGAATCAATACTTTCCTGTTTTGATAAATATGCTTTCAGAAAAATTCAAGGCATCATTCAAAAGAAGAAACCAATTCAAAGCTATTTTTTCAGAGAGATTCTATCAAAGATTTCAAGGGCCGATTCAATCATGGCAACAAGGAGTGAAATCACGCAAGTAAGCCAACATCGTTCCAGAGTATTTCAGTAAACAAAACTTGGCAAGGTATCTCAACAAATCATGTAAGGGACAAATTAAAATCGACCAGGACTGGATTTATTTTGTTATGGCAATTCAATTCAAAGCCGAGCAAAATCAGGCAATAAATCAAAAGGGGCAACACAAAATTAGGTCAAGCTACTTAATTGAAATCAGAGTTTAGGGTTTTCGAATATACCCCATATTTATACACACCAAATTCATCATAGGCAAGGTACAGCAAATCGAAAACCAACCCAACATTTCAAATCGAAAACCCAAGCATCAATAAATCAAAAGGCAGAGCAATTGAAGTTTAAATTCACTTACAACGTTTCATTAGGGTTTCGATCGAGTGCCAGAGAGGGAAGCCAATTCGAAGTGCCAGAAAGCAACGAAGAAATCGAGCACCAGAGAACATCATTCAATCGGGCATCGAAATCGATTTGGGGGATCATTTCAGAAAACCCTAGCTTCTCAAAGTCGGCCGCCATTTTTTCTTATTTCAGAAACAAAGAGATCGGGTGTAAAGAATAGAAATGGGCCGGCCATTTACAAAGGGGATGATCCTTCTATTGTTAACTCCTAGGGTTTCACTTTTGTTTTAATATTTGTGTTATTTTAATTCGTTGTTAAATCAGTCTGAACAGTCTTCTGGAGTCTGTAAAATTCTAGAACTCAATTACGGGTTAACTGTCAGTTTCAGAGTCTGTAAAATCTGGGTTATATGTTACAGGTTTGTAATACGGGAAAATCTGGTTGAGGGGATATCGATCAGTCTACGGTTTTGAGCGTAGGGTTAGAATAGGAGCGAGAGTCGCGAGTGTACATGGTCTTGTATGCGGGATCTGTTCTATCACCTAGTAGAAACCTTAGAAATGCAGCAGTAGGCAGGGTTTTGCCGAAGCTGGGTATATTTGTGTGTGATTTATTTTCTGCATTTTGTTTCTGCTATATTATGTGATCAGTTTATTAATATATATCTCGTTAGATTTTTAATTCAGTCAAAAACTGCGAAAAACCCTATTCACCCCCCTCTAGGGTTATTCTAGATCCAACACTCTATCCCTTCTCTGATGGCTTCCAAGCCTCCTCTTTCTTCCTCCCTTCTTATAACGACCCAAAATTTTTAGAACCAATTTAATATCGATTTCTCTTAAGAAATAGCGGCTTCTTATGGAAGTAGTAGCTAACGAACTCGAATTCCGATGGAATCAGTTTCATTAAATCTAGATTGATAAAACTAGGTAACCAACTAAGTTACATCAAAAATGGCATCCGTTAGATATGTTAAATTCACAAAAGATTCAAATTTTGAACTAAAAACGAATGATTCTGAGGATATCTTGGGAACGGAATATCGCTAGATAGTGGGCCGCCTCCGTTGGATCCGGAATAGTGAATTTTAGTATTCAGGGTAGTTTCACGTAAAACAGCATCCGTATGTGGAAAAGAAAAAACAAAAGGCCAAAATTTGAACTAAATTTTGACGATAATTGGAATTTGATAGTCTAATGGCAAAACTGGAGCCTGGTACCTATCCAGAAAAATTTCGAACATAGAATATTAGCTATGTATGAAGTCTGGGGAAATCCCGTATCAAATATAGAAAGTTATTAAGAAAACAAAATTAAAATAAATTATTTGAAAATCCAAACGAACTCCGATTTTGGATTTGAACACATAGGTTTGAAGTACGTTAGAAACCAGGCAATATGATTGAAGAATTTCTGAAAAAACGTTATCTTTTGATACTCCGAAATGAGATCGGAAAGTCGATGAGAAAACACATGAGAAAGAACACTTTTGGATAAGTATGAAAATGGATAAGGATGAATCTAATCCATTCATTTCTCTTCCCTTAGATTTGTGACAAGTCACCAATCCATGTGACTTTCTAAGCTATAAAAAGACCCCCCCCCCTCTCCACTTTAATCTCACTTCCGTCTTCTTCTTCCTACCTCTCCCTTAAGCTCATGGCCATGGCCGAAATTCATTAATTAAAAAATTAAAAAAAATTAAGCAAAGAAAAAGGAAGAAAATGAGGAAGGAGGGCAAGACTAGAAGCCGGAGATCCTTAGGCAAAAGCTTGGACTTCACGAGGTGAGAAAACCTGAACTTTTAAAGGGTTTTATTGCTTGATTTAATGATCGAATGTATGATGTTTGTTATGATGGATTATGGTTGTGTAGTTTAGAACACACAAACAATTAATCGTTAGTGTTATAACACTTGTGCATAGTTATTATTTCATAATGTTAATGATGATTGTTATGAATGTTTATAATGGTTGTTGTTTGGCACACATCATGACGCATCAATTATGATATTACATTGGTGATCGGCAAATCTCCTTCGTAATTAGAAGAAATATTTTTGGAAGTCGAAGGATAATAATTTATGATAAAGTCTCTTTAAATGAATAAATAAATACCGGAACATTCAAGGATGACAAAGAGGATAGCATCTAGGCTAGAGTTTGGAAAATATAGTTTTCTGCTCTTCCTGGCTATCGCTAACTGATCCGACGAATGAGATGGTCAATGCAAGATTTGATTATTTGGATTTAAAGATAAATTGGAATTTATTAAGTAGAAATAAAAGTTGAATTTTAAACCCCAACTATTTTAGGAAAATAAATTTAAAATGATTTTGAATGGTTTATATAAGTACATAATGGTTTTCTAAAGTATTTTGAAGTATCGTAGAATAATTTTTATGGTGATCAAAATAGCTTTTGTCGTATAATGGCAATTCGCGTATTTTTAGTTATAAACTTTAAACGCTTATAACTTTTGCAATTTAAATTGGATTTCCACGAAGCAAAGTACGTTTGATTCCTATTTACGAGAGCTTTCAAATGAGTGAAAGCAGATTTTAATTTCGGGTTATAATTTTCAAGTTATAAAGGGGTTTATTTGCTAGTTTTATACGATGTCTATAAGGTGTTTGATTATAGTCTCTTAAGAAATTAATGGTTTATATGTGGTTATATTGATGATATATGTTTGCTAATGATTCTTAAATTGATTCACGGAGTAAAAATTACATCTTTATGGAAATTGGAAGTGAAACACCTTATGTTAATTTACAAAATTACACCTTTATGGATTATTAGGTATATACATGCCTTAGTTGATTTGTGGTGGTATGTTTGAATTATTGGTAAGTGATTTGATGTGGTAAAAAAAATCAAACCCCTAAAGATTTGATCTTTAAGTAGAATGTGGGTAGTCACTCAAGTATGTGGGAAGTTATCAACTGATTAAGGGCTAGTTTAATATCGATAATTGTTATTGAGCTTATATGATTATATGTGGTTGATAATACAAGTTCGTTATTGTGATTGATTGATTGGATTGTGCTCGACCAGTTTATGAGCAAATAGTTGTTTTTATATTTAGCACGGGGTTGGGCAGATAATAATTGCATGCTAGCACCTTTTGAAACACTTCATGATTTGACTATGAGATGTTTAGCGATACTTTTGGGGTTCATTTCGATTTAATGAATGATATTTGGAATGAGATTTTCTTAAATGAAAAGAAGTGTTATTCCCGATTTTGGACAAAAATGTTTTATAAAGCAGAATGGATTTCGAGGGCTAAACCCGATGTTTGCGAAATGATTTAGAAAAGTATTATGTGCTTGACATTGTAGTTCATCACACAATCGATTAGTTGCTATTGATGATATATCTGTTTGGTGGCGGAGAATTTATTCTCTTGCTTAACACCCTTTTTTGAGACATACGAGCTCAAAGGTTATATGATTAATAGTGACTGATCATATGTGTGAACTGCTGATGTGAAGCACTATAGTTTGAAAGTACTTGTGATTATTATTGCGAAATGGTTTTCCCTACTTCGGGATATAAAAATGATTTCTATGTGTTACCAATGATCGGGTAACCACGCTGGTGATGAAAAGTCGGGGATGTATGGTATGGTTCGCTCTCGAGGTGGAGAGAGGACATACCTGGATTATTATCGTGACAGTAAGGCGTACCAGGAGCCTGGTCATAAGGAGGATCACTCGATCAGGTGACATATATTTTAATATGCTTGTATAATAGATATTTAAGGTTTTCATATATGTTTTGGTTTGAAATCCCTAAGTGAAAGCTAATTTGATATGAAAGCTATATATATATATATATTTCAAATGATTTGAAAATAAGAATTCGGGTATAAAGTCCAAAGGAATAATTTCTGTAAAGATAATGGGATTTGGAAAATCTAAATTTAGGGATTAAATCTAAATGGTTAGTTTGAGGAATTGCATATTGTTGGTTGCATTGTTAGCTTCATAAGTCTACTTTTTGGTAGTTGGGGGTGCACGTATCCTTGGGAGGAAACCCGTTCCGCGACAAGCGGCGTGGTCCCGAGATACCTTATTCAAAATAAGGCTAAGTATAAGATTAGTTAATAAAGTTTTCTCACACCATGTTTTTCCCTTGCAAACTGTAGGTGCCCATAATTTCCACACGGGCAGTCTATTAGTTTGTTTTTCAGTTTTTGAGATTGGTTTCAAGCTTGAAGATTTGGATTTCCAGAGAGAGCTGGAGAATCATATCAAGGTCGGATGTACTCTATCATCGGTATATTATGTTAAGTCTTTACGGAGTAATGGTATGTAAAATCAGATTTTGTATTCAAAAATGTTTTTGTTGCAATAATATATTCGTAATATATTTTATATGTTCCGCCATGAGCTGTGTATTCCGCTGTGTTTGCTCTGGTAAACCCTAACGAAATGTACTTTTGCTTACCTTGAATCGGCGTGGGTTTGAAGTAGGCAGAAGTGCGAGTTGTCAAACTTGTCCTCCCTTTTCCTAGGTCGTGCGCCACCACCCCCATCCTCTCTTGTGCCTCCATTACTAAAAAAATAAAAAAATAGAAAGAAAGAAAAAAAAGGAGAGAGAGAAAGAAATATATGTGTGTATATTATATATATATATTAGAGATAAAATATAACGAGACGCGGTTACGCTGTCCGACGATTCAGTAAATTATGGTGGAGTGAAACCCAAAGGTGAGAAACATTATTTATATGTGTGTTAGTTATAAACATATATAAACATATATAGTAATCACATATGGAAGTGAGAAACTTCATTTATATATTTGTTAAACATATAGATATGCTTGTTGATCGGATGATGGTTATGCATGTGTGGTTAATTAGTTGTTAACTATATGTATAAGCGTTATTAACCAAACGCTTACATACATATATAATTGTGACATTTATGTGTGATGGATGTATGGAAGTTATGAACACTGATGTGGATGTTAATATGATCATTAGCAGTGATATTATGTGCAGTACACAAGTTACACCCAAGTATATGGAAATATACGGGTATTTAATAAGTCTCGGGTAATATAAATGAATATTTTATTCATTTAAATAATGGGTAAAAATAAAAGTTGGGATTTTAAATCAGAAATGATTTGGAAATGAAATTAAGATATGTATGAATTTTTGTTGTAAAGGTGGAAAAATAATCGAAAAAGATTTCAAGTATAAATGGCGCGGTCAGTTTTGAAATCAAACGTGAATAATAACTTTGAAAAGTGAAGTTTAGTTTGATATATACCTAAGGTTGAAAACTAAATTTTATTATTCATACTATCTTACTTTCTTTTTTAATGGATATCGGGAAAGTCTGAGTTCTAAAGGATAAGTTTTGAAAAATAATATTATTTTAATAATAATATATTATATAATATTCATTTAATATAAATATTTGAATTTGTTAGGGATTGCGGAATGTAAATCTTAAGGCAAAACAAACACTAGAGGGGGTGAAGAGTGTTTATAAGGAATTTACGTTAAATTTAAATGATCTACTATATGAATCACACACAACAGAGATGATCATAGACACAGAATCAAACACTAATACAGAAACATATAAATATAAAATGCAGAAAAGGAAGAAACACACCGGATTTTATACTGGTTCGGGTTACTCCAACGTCCAGTTTCACACAATGCTAGATTGCACAGAGTTTTATTATTATCAATATCCAAGTACAATCCCCTTGATTTCACGGCTACAAGTTTAACACCGCTCCAAACTCCCTTGATTGTATGGCTACAAGATTAACACCGCTCCCTTTCCTTGATTTCAAGGCTACAAGAAACACACCCTTTCCCAAACACTTCCCAAATGATTACAACATCCTATAACTTTTCAATAGCACTTCAATTTAGAGAGTAGTGAATAGAGAGTGAGAAAAGAAGAAATTTTATATAATTAGACTAGAATTTGGCAAAGCGGATTTGTAGAAATCAATAAAATGATAAAGAATAATAGTGGGATGAAGAGGGGTGAAGATGGAGAAGAAGATATATGGAAAAAAAATCGAAATCATCCCCTATTTATAAGATTTGAATGGTTGCAACGTTTCTGGAACGTAACAAATAAGGAAAAGTCACTTGCTTTGAAAGTTGAATTTATGACAGTTGTATGTCGACATACCCATATATGTATGTCGACATATATACATATCTTATATTTTTAAAACTTATATTTCAAGTTTTTAAACATATATATTATACTGGAAATTCTTGAATTAAAACTTAGTGATATAAATGAGTATTCTAAAGGGTAAAATCATATGCAAACATAATAATATGTTATATAAACATATTTATAAATTTATAAGGTTTAAAACTATATAACTATATAAACTTATATATTAAACTTAGAACTTATATTTGAAATCATAAGTAAGATAGAAAAACAACTTTAAAATTAGAATTAGAATTCTGAAAATCAGAATTTGAAATTTGAAATTCAGAATTTGAAAAACAGATTTGTACCTGGAGTGCTATTCAGAGTCTTACATATAAACTAGACTCTATTACTATATTTGTCTTGAACTCTTGAAAAGTTGATAACTTGATAACTCATGAGTCTTGAATCTCTCTTGAATTCTGAATCTCTCGGAACTTTAAAACTGTACAGTCTTTAATTTTTAAGTCCTGTATACACATCCTGCATATATATGTATATATATTCTAGATAGAAATGTTAGCATATTTTTTTTATAAACTATGAATTGAAATAAGGTTGTTGTCATCAAAACTCCATTCTCCAACAATCTCCTCCTTTTTTATTATGACAACCTTGATTTATAAAATATTCATACATGTTCATACCTCTTGATTCTTTTTAGATCTAGTCTTTTGATTACTCCCCCTGTCATCATGAATCCTACATATATACTCCCCCTTAAACTAATCCTCATTTTATAATTTCTCCCCCTTTGTCATCAACAAAAAGAAATCCTAAATATACTCCCCCTAAATCCTATATTTATCTATACATATCCTATGATTATAATGTTTGATTTTATAGTGAAATAAATTACTCCCCCTAAATTCATGACTATAAAAAGCCGAAAAATAATAATCAATTCAAGTGTTAACATTTACAAGTGTATCAATCCATATACATGCAAGTTTTAAATCCAAGCAATCCAAACCAAGCAATATTTACAAACAATGTTCAAACAAATTTAAACAAATTCAAATCAAACCAATCAAACAAATCATACCAAACAATTTCAAATCAAATGCCTTTTGGAACTTCTACCCATTCATCTTTTCCAAATATTGGGTCTTTCTTGATGTCCTTCCATTCTTCTTCCTTGGTGAGTGATGCCTTGTTTTCATTTTGAAATGAGAAGAGATTGACCAATGAATTACGTCAAAGTGTTTCTCTTGGTATTCAAGTATTCTCATTTGATCAATTCTAGATGACGCTATTAACGTAGCATTATGGATAGGATATTCTTGAAAGAATTCAAAGTTTCTTCAAGATTCTCACTCAAATTATGTATTGGATTTGCCATAATTTGATAGATTTAGATATGAATTGATTAGAAAAGAAGGTGAAATGGTAAAATAAATTTTTCTGGAAGAAATAGGTATTTATAGGGTGTGGAATTCGTTGGAATTGAATAGACATTAGTTACTTATTTAAATTTTAAATTTTGAAAAAATTTGAAAACCTAGCAGCTATTTGTCGACATAGGGATAAATGTATGTTGACATACATAAGTAATTTTTTGGAAATTTTCATTATTTAGTTAATTCTTATTATATTATTTTAATTTATTTAATTCTAATGTTTTTTACAGTAACTTAAAGAAAGTTTTGACATAAATAAAACACCATCCATTTCAACTTGAAAGCAAATACATTCAACTAATTTGAGACACTAAATACGAGATACAAAAGCAAATATGAAAGATAACATAAACTAGATAAGCTTAGATTTCAGCGGACGATGAAGAGGAAGATGATATTCCAAGTTTTCTTCATATTTGGCCAACGAACTTAGATATATGAGTAAGATTCTTTTTTAGCTTCTTTTGGTTCTTGGCTAATTTTGCTTGATTTTGCATAGAGCATTTCTTTGGAAATGTTTATAGTATTGGATGGACACTCTACACTTTCCAATGAGGTTTCTTCTTCTTGTTATCCATAGGATCTTATTCTTGTTGCATACGAGCTTGTTTATCTTTATATGATTCATAAGGCTTAAAGGTGAGTAGAATTTGCATAAGATGTATATTTGATGAGTTAAACACCTTTCTTGGCACAAATTGTTCTCCTTTGAGATCAACTCCGAAATGTTTGAAAATTCGAGTAAGGTAAACTCCATAAGAAAGAGTTTTTTCTCTTGTGGACATTTCTTTGGGCTTAAATTATTTTAGAATCATATAAGCCCAATTGATTTCATAAGCACCAATAATAGCAAAGAGTAATTTTTGGACTTGGAGGGTAGGGTTGTTGAAATTTCTGGAATGAGGAGTGCTCGTATATTGAAGAAGGAGGTTGACAGTTATTGTTTTTAGGTGGAAAAAGCGATTTTTGAATTCTAAATGATCATCGCTTTCAAATATGTGATGAAAGGTTTCCAAATCTATTTAATCAATTTTGGATTCTGCAAAATCTGTGCCCATACTCTTACAATTCAAAATATTACCCAAGATTTCACAATCTAAACAATTCGAGTGCCTTTTGCGCTACTCCATGCTTGATCTTCATTTCCCTCGTAAAAGCCACGATTTAGATTTGCATAGAACATTTTGACAAGATTAGGATAACATACTTCGTTGTCATCCCGTGAATCGATCAGACTCAAAACTCCATTTTCTTCGAATAGGCATTTTTGATTCTCTATCATTGTAGAGATATCATGTGTTTTGATAATCTCATTGTTTGGGGTGTGCTTGAGGAGGAATCCATTAGAGAGTTTTTGAAGAGTATAGATATGAAGAGAGTTGTTTGAATTTTGAATGAGAGGTAGAGAGAATAAGATTGAATAGATATATAAATAGAGATCGAATGGGCACAACTTTTCTGAAATTAATGACATCTGTTCAGACCTTGGGAGTTGATGAAAAGTTGGAGGGAAGATTGAAATTTTAAACTTTTGAAATTCAAAATTTGAATTTCATTTATAGACCTTTATGTCAACATATGTATTTATGTATGTCGACATACATGTTGAAATTCAAAGGACATATGGTTTTGACTTTTGGTTTTATTATATTAATATTTTATATTTCATATTCATTATTTCCTGAATTAATATTAATCCTAATAAACATCTAAATTTTATTTTATTATTATTTTGAATTTCAAAATTCAAATTACAAATTTGAATTTTAAAGGTCATGTTTGAATTTAAAATTTAAAATTTCAAATTCAAACAACGTAAATAAGCAAAACAATCAAAACATCCATTCAACCAAAAAAATTAAAAATTAATTAAGGTGTACCTGCTTTTAGATCAATTTCTTCGATATTTTCTGACTTCTGTATCGTTGTGGAACACATATTTGAATTTCCGGTTTTTGGTTCTTCATTACTTGATGATGAATCTGAATCATCTATTACCATTGTCTGTTTTTTGACTTGTTTTATCTGGATATGGACACATTCTCTGTATAGGCCTGTTTTATTGCAGTTATTACATCGATCATCAATTCTTCCTGAACTACCTTGATTATTTCTCTGAAAATTATTTCTTCTCTTGTATCTCCGGAATTTTCTGAAATTCCTTGTCACTAAAGTAATTTCTTCATCGTCTTTATTGTTTGAATCAGAACCATTCATTTTTGCTTTAAATGTTATGGATGTCTTTTTAGTTGGCTTATTTTCCTTTCTTTTTTGTAATTGAACTTCAAAAGGCATCAAATTCCCAATCAATTCCTCAATCTTCATTTCACTGACATTATTGGCTTCTTCAATTGCCAATGTTTTCTGATCTCATTTTGGATTTAATGAACTCAATATTTTTTGACTTGTTCTTCTTTTGAATAAGTTTTTCCCAATGTTATTAATGAATGCATGATCTCTTGGAATCTACAATACATATCAGAGATAGATTCATTCTCGTTCATTTTAAATAACTCAAACTGATTAATTAGCATTGATATCTTTGTTTGTTTAACTTTATTGGTTCCTTCGTGAGTGACTTGTAATGTTCTCCATATATATTTCATAAGCAGATTTACAAACTGACATTATATTAAACTCGTTTCTATCTATTGAACAGAACAACATATTCATGGCTTTAGAATTGTTTTGTGCAGCAGCCATTTGTTCGTTAGTCCATTGTGCAAAATTAGTAGTGGGTTTGACATATTCAGTCTGAGTACTATTCCATGTGTCTAATCCTATTGATTGTAAATATATTTTCATTCTGCACGCCCAATATGAATAATTACTGCCACTAAACAGTGGCGGTCTAACCCTCTACAAAAGAACTATTATTACCATTGTTGGTTGCCATTTAAAATTTTCAAAAATAAGATTATGAACTTTTTAAAAACATATGCTCTGATACCAATTGTTATGGGTCATCAACAACCAGTGGCCTAACCTGCCACCGTGGCATAACAATGGTACCTCGGAACTGATTTCACGGTTAGCCTCGTGACTCAACCAACCCACACATAGGGACATGTAGGAGTAAGAGTCTCATGCTCGCCACCAAACAGCCGAGCGAGAACCCCTATCACATTCTCTAATCAGCTCAGATACCAATTGTTAGGGACTGCGGAATGCGTATCTTAAAGCAAAGCAAATAGTAGAGGGGGCTGAATAGTGTTTATAAGGAATTTACGTTAAACTTAAATGATCTACTATATGAATCACACACAACAGAGATGATCACAGACACATAATCAAACACAAACATATAAACAGATAAATATAACATGCAGAAAAGGAAGGAAAACACCTGATTTTATACTGGTTCAGATTACTCTTACGACCAGTCCCAGCAATAATGGATTGCGCAAAGTTTTATTATTATCAATATCCAAGTACAATCCCCTTGATTTCACGGCTACAAGGTTAACACCGCTCCAAATTTCCTTAATTCAACGGTTATAAGGTTAACGCTGCTCCCTTTCCTTGATTTCAGGGCTACAAGGAACACGCCATTTCCCAAACACTTCCCAAATGATTGCAACAACCATATAACTCTTCAATAGAGCTTCACTTTAGAGAGTAGTGAATAGAGAGTGAGAAAAGAAGAAGTTTTATACAATTAGAATAGAATTCGGCAAAGTAGAAGTGTAGAAATAAATAAAATGATAAAGAATAATGGTGGGTTGAAGAGGGGTGAAGATGGACAAGAAGATATATGAAAAAATTCGAAATGATCCCCTATTTATAAGATTTGAATGGTTGCAATGTTTCTGGAACGTTACAAATAGTGAAAAGACACTTCCTTGAAAAGTTGAACTTCTGACAGTTGTAAATCGACATGCCCATATATGTATGTCGACATATATACATTTTTTTTAAAAAAAACTTATTTTTCAAGTGTTTAAACATATATATTATTTTGGAAATATTCTTGAACTAAAATTTAATGATATAAATGGTTATTCTAAAGTGTAAAATTATATGAAAGCTTAATAGTATATTACATAAACATATTTATAAATTTATAAGGTTTTAAACTATAAAACTATATAAATATATAAACTTATATATTAAACTTAAAACTTACATTTGAAATCATAAGTAAGATAGAAAAACAATTTGAAATTAGAATTTTGAAAATTACAATTTGAAAATCAGAATTTGAACCTGGAGTGCTATTCAGAGTCTTACATGTAAACTAGACTCTATCACTATATTTGTCTTGAACTCTTGAAAACTTGATAACTCACGATTCTTGAATCTCTCTTGAATTCCGAATATATTAGAACTCTAAAAATGTACAGTCTTCAGTTTTTAAGTCATGTATACACATCCTGCATATATATATATACATATATATGTATATATATTCTAGATAGAAATGTTCGTATATATTTTGTAAACAATTATTTAAAATAAGGTTGTTGTCATCAAAACTCCATTATCCAACAGAATTTTAATGTTAAGATTTGAAAAATAATTTTCAAATGAGTTTTATGAAGACTTTAAATCATATTCGAAGAAAAATAGATGAGTTTTGAATTTAAATTAAAATATGGCCTGAATAGGACTAGTCGTGTTGCGGTTGTTCGCGAATTTCGACTATAAACTTCAAACGCTCATAACCGAAGCAAATTTAATCAGATTTCGTCGAAACGAAAAGCATTTTCTTTATAATGATAATAATTTTCAAATGGAAAAGGAATTTTTAAAATTCGGTAAGTAGATTTCAAGTTATCTGAAAAACCATTTTTGAAAAGGTCGATGTAAGTGTAGTTTGTTGACCGTAACGAGAAATGACTATTTTAAAATTAAAAAAATATGGAAAGAATTGTAAAATCAATTTAAATCATTTAAAAGTGATTCGAATTGATAAAGTGAAGTTTAGGATATTATAAAAGTCATTTTGACTAAACTAACTAACATAAGCCTACTTGTAGTGCTTTTTGTA
Source organism: Allium sativum (assembly GCA_030737875.1). NCBI lineage: Eukaryota > Viridiplantae > Streptophyta > Magnoliopsida > Asparagales > Amaryllidaceae > Allium > Allium sativum. Next base: position 199,970,000 of record CM060911.1, read on the forward strand.
ACGCTATCACAACATTTTCCGAAAATTGTTTATTTATAGATTTTAAACTCATTTGTTTTCATTTATGACTTAAGTGATCATTTTTGAATGATAAATAAATTGTTTTTGGAAGTTTTAAACATTTAAACAAACAAAATTTGACTTTAACAGATTGAGTTTACTTAAAATTAAAGAGTTTTCAAATAAAAGAGTTTATTTGAAATTGAACTGAAATAACCTCCATATAATTGGTGTTAATATCCATAGATGAAACTAATACTATTCGGGGATTTTGAAAGGTATTTACACCGTTATTCCACCTATTGTATGTGTTGAATACGGAAACTGATATTGACTATATGCTGATAAAATTTCTGTTTAATTCTTATACTCAATATAAATTGGTTTGAATTTTGGGAAAGTGAAATGAAAACAAATTTTTAGTTATTCGATATTTGAACTCATAGTTCAAATTTTACTATTCGGGGAATTTGGAAGGTACTTCGTACCATTATTCCACTTGTAGTATTAGTTGATTTGAGGATGATTATTGAATATAAGCTAATATAAATTGTATTCAATTAGTGTTGAGTTTATTGTGAACGGTGTTTTAAATGACTTCATTCTTTAACCCAAGATCAAGAATGATTTGGAATTTAAGAAAAAGATATGTTGGATATATCTATTTGATTAAGGTACATTTTTTCCAATTTAAATAAATTGGATTTGGATGGAAGGAATCCTTGGATAATGGGTAATGATTTTCATTATTTAGATGGGTACTATTTGAGGAATTTGGAAGATATTTATATCGTTTCCACTTATAGTATTTGTTGGCTACGAGAATTTGTATTGAATATAAGTTGATATAATTTCTATTTAAATCTTATATTTAATATGAAATTGTTTTGGGTTTGTTGTGAATGATGTCTTAAATAACATTATTCTTTAACCCGCTAAGATTATGCTATGAATTGGTTTTGGGTTTGTTGTGAATGATGTATTAAACAGCATTATACTTTAACCCATCAAGATTAAGCTATGATTTAGGAATATTTTGAAAAGGATTAGGATCTTCTAAAGAGATAAATGAAGATGATGTTTAACGATTTTGATCTAGGGATGGGTTTAAAAGGAAAATAAAGAAATAAAGAATAAATGAATCTTGATAAAATTTAATGAATGATTGTTAAGATTTTTGAAGCTTAATTATCTTTGATTTAAAAGATAAGTTTTAAAGTGAAGTTTATGAAATTGATTAAGATCTTTTTGAAAAGCTAAAGGAGAAATGCTTAATGATCTTATTTTGGAAATAAAAAGGAATTGGAGAATTGATGAATCTTAATTAAAGATTTTAAGTATCTTTGAATTAAAAGATCTATTTTTAAGAGGATTTATGAAATGAATGATTTTCATGATAAGTTTTAAATTAACTAATCGAAATGGAAGAGAGACTTAATGAATCCTATGTTTCCATATGGTTTTTAAAAATTGATTGTTATTTGGAAAGTCCGAGATCGGACTTATGTCCAAAGACTATTCCAAATAAGAATAAGACAAATGGAAGATATTGAAGATGGTGTCGAAGATTGGGAATCTTCACATCGAAAGGATTGGCCCACTGATTTTCTCTGCACTGGGTTGCTCCGGTATTGAGATGTTTATTATGGTGGCACGTTCGGACGTATTTGGAGAATTTTCGAGATGCAAGGGCCTCTCTCCTTTATATGATGAGGAATAAGGTGCCTTCAGTTTCGTTCAAACCTAGAACAAACTTGTATGAACATGTGTCTGACATCATGTTTTGTAATGTGTGGTTGATTTTTACTAAACATGTTTCTGTTGGTGGCGGAGAATTTATTCTATTAACCTAACACCCTTCTTTGAGACGTACAAGCTCAAAGGTGATGTGGTTAATGATTATCAATTTTATGTTATGAAATGACAATGTGGCACACTCAGTGATGTGTTATTGAGGATCAAAGCGTGGCTTGGAGAGCGTAGCTTTGTGTAATGAGATTTCGACAAGCCTCACACCTCGGTAAATGACCAAAATAGGAATGATGCGATGAGGTTATGGATTGTCACCTCCTTCTAGATAAAAGGTGTACCATGTTATGGAGCTCAGGTATTACTTATATGGTGACTTATACTTTTGTGGTCACTGATGTTGCGGTCGCCTGATTTTAGAGGTTGGTAACGACCGGGAGATAACATACTTAGGAGTACTCGAATTCATCTAGGAAAGGATGGACCGGCCTTGTGTCGGTAGAGAACGGGGATGTTCTCGGGGCATCCCTCCAGAGGTGTACTCATCGATAAGGAAGTTCCTTAGCATAGTCATTTGATGGAAATCCATTCTCCACTACGAGTTTGTACGATTTTAGTTGTAAACATATATATCGACATAATATATGGTACCTATGCCGCTAGGATTGATACGTTTATTTGCGAAAGTGATTTCCACACTATGCACTAACAATAATATTAAATGGATTTTGCATAACAAGCATATTTGGCTATCATAAGGAGAAACCATTCCCATGTTTGCGCTTGCATAATGTGTGTTCCGAGAGACCTTATGGTAGCTTCATTTTCAAAAAGCATTGCGTGGTTTTATAACTAATATTCATAAGGGGAAACCCATTACATGTTATATGACGTAGTCTTATAATTTACCCAACTTTAAAATAAAGGTATAACTGTTTTTGTTTTTCACGCCAGTCTCATGACTGACCTGGAGTTTATTGTTCTTCCACCTAAACTCTGGGTGCCCATATTTTCCACACAAGCCTAGTAGTTTAGATTTTGTAGATTTAGCCTTGTAGTCATTTTTAGAGCAGGATTCTGGATTATGGCTGGAGGTAGACTGTGGATAATTCCTTAGTCTTCCATTGAGAGTTTTGCATTTTCCAATGTGTATGTATTTTTCTGACGTACTATGATATCGATTATACTCTGATATATGTTGTACTCAGATATTTTCTTGTACTATGATGTAATATTGTGATGATATTAATGAAAAAGTTATTTTGTTCAGTTCTTATGTGTTGTATACCCAAAGGCGACATGAAATCTGGCATTTGGAGTCTTGCATTTGACGCTTGAGTTGTGTCGAATGCCGAGCTTCGAAGTCTGCTCTTTCTTGGTCGCTAAAAAAGGTTTTAGGCTTGATCAATAATCGTGTGTTTTATTATACTACTTCGGTTTGAATTTATAATGATAGTGCTCTGATATGCTTTTGTTGTGACAGGATGTCAAACTTCGATAATACATGCTCTAATGGATTTGGATTTTTGTATTAGTTAAAACTTGGTATCATTAAGTTGTAGTTTATCATAAAAAGAATCTAAATCAACCACAATCTCAAACTTTCAAACGTATATGATAAACAGTGGACTCAAATAGTTTATCCAAATTCAACAATGATTACCATATTTTCAAATTCATTTTAAACAACTAAGCATTACATGCATTCAAATTTTAACATTTTTTTCTCTTAAAATCATATAATAATTCATAAAGAAATTAACATATATTCAAACATGCATATTAACCCAAATAAGGTTGATAAAGTTAAAGTTAATTATTATTGTACTTACTAATGGTTATGTATATCAAAGTCGAAAAATGACACTAGATAATAACTAATGTATCTGTTTGATTTAAGAAATATAATTTCATTTTTAGTTCTTTTTCGAATCCACTCTCGAATAATAAATTAGGTAATCTAATCAAATATTCCATATTATATTAAATTTGAAAAACTATTTAGTTTCAGATTTCCTATAATTTTCAACAAAATAAATCTTAGTTGCTACTTTTTCAACTAATAATTATTGTTAATATGTAATTGTGCTGTTAAAACGCTTAGTAGATTCAATGGGACGGAGGTCCAAAAAGTCATAGTGAGATAAAGTAAAGAAATTGTAGAATATAGATGATAAATCTAAAATACACATATAACTTGTTCTTAATGCTTTTACAAATATACAAACGATAATTAAATAAAAATCTAGCACTCAATTTAACTATAATTAGCACATTCATAATTATGAATAAAAACATGTGCAAATATCTATAAATAAACGTAAATTACTTTTAACTTAATTAAATTTAATAAAATGTTATATTATTTTCATTTGTAAAATATATATTAAAATTTTCAATTAAATAACTTAATTTCATAATATTTATAATGTATATATTTTAATTTTTAGCATTAAAGATATAGCGGGAACATCGTAATATAACATAGATAACATGATATATCAAGAATAGCGGAATTTAGCGGGGATTAAAGCGGAAAGGTTATTCTAATGACCCAGATATTTAGCCAATTAATTTTCAATGTTTAAATTTGTTTTAAAAATGTTGTGTTGGAAATATAAAAAGATTTTTATAAGGAATTTATTAATTAAACGACGTTTAAATGTATAACTTATAATTTTATTAAAAATGAGCTAGTAACATCGCAGAAGTTCGTAATATTACGTTTTGAACTTCAACTGAATATACAGAATCCAATATAAGTCGAATTTCTTTCAAACAAGAAACGTTCGAATCTATTTGCCTATATTTTTCCAAATGGAAGAGAAAAATCAAGATTTTATCTTGTAGATTGTGATTTATGTCCAAATCAAATTTTTAGAAAATCATTATGGAATCGTTTATAAACCATAACGATTTATTTAATAAAATAAAAAGGGTTTTTATATAAATGGAATATCGATTTAACAATGAAATTTTATAATATCGAATTATAATCCAAATATGTTTATTTTGGAGCTATATGATGTTCTAATCGAATATATACGATAACAATGATTTATTATTATCAAATTAATTGTTTTTGAATTTATTAATACTTCATCGATTTATTTAAGCCTTAAAAAATAGCATTTTTGCAAATGACCTCCGTTTTCGATGAAATTAGTTTCATTGAATCCGTAATAATATATTATTATTTGATTTCAAATTTTGCAATGTTTGGATTTACCGTTTTGTCGTACGGATTAAAAACGCCTAAAGATAACTTAATTGAAATTAGTTTAAAACATCATCTAAAATTTATATCTTTTCCATACATTTGAATTAAATCTCGAAACTTGTTCCAGTGCATCTAAAATAATTGTAAGCTAGAAACATCAGTCGTGATGTTTTAATTGAAGTCCGAAATCATGAGATATTTTATAAAATAGGGGTCGCTTCCTAAAGGTCATTTTCAAATCTCAGCGTGTATGATCCAAAATTCTTGCAAATTCTAATCGCAGTATCTTATCCAAATCTCTAAAGAGAAAATTATATCTGGCCAAATCTTATCGCATTTATACAAATCTTCACACAGTCAAAATTGTCGCGCAGCAAAATCAAAAGAAAAATCTCGGTAGAGATTTGTGTCTTCAAGTCAAAGGTTTAGAACATATTGTGTTTGTCCCTTCCATTCTCATTCCAATATTTCGGCTGCGCATAAAATATTAATAAAAATGGGCAAAACAGCACATATCTATCCAACTTCTCCCTTCATTCGAAAACAAGTCTCCAGTTCTCCTTCATTTGGAAGGAAAATAAATCATAACCTTCAAAAAATTCTCTAAATTCAAAAACAAAATTAAATCGCTCTATTTTATAGGGTTCGATCGTTGTTTTGGATCGCCTAGCTATTCACAGTGTGACCGAAGTCTCCCAAGAAGACTTGAATGTGAGGATATCAAGGCAAACCAGGGGCGGCGTGAGGTTAAGGGGGACAGGCGAGTCAGACGCCTGAGTTTGGGATGTGCTCGACATCAAAAATGTCGCAGCTTGTATGGAAAGCGTGAGAACAGGATTTTGGAGGTGACGATCGAGTTGGGCTTGGTAGTTAGAGTTGCGTAGGAGAGGTGATGCAGGGTTCGGCGGTGAGGTCGTTTCAGTTTTTCATACACTCGAGAAAAAGGGGGAGGCCTGAGAAGTATCGGCCATGACTGGTGATGAAGCAAGAGCCGGGTCCTATTTGTTCAAATTGTGAAGAAGAACATATAGCAGATTTTTATGTTTTTTTAATAAGTTATAAGTAAATAAGCCAGAAATTTACCTACGGGTTAATAATTTCAAATAATTGTTCTTATGGAACAATTAAGTGATTTTGTTAATAATATTATTATTTAAATCAAGGGAATGGGTTAGCGGAAATCAGTAAACAATCTAACTGATGATTTTAAGTTGACCAAGCCAACTATTTTGAATTGGAATTGATTATTAGATTAATTTATTTTAAAATAAATCTAATAGAAATGGTTTGGATGAATAATTATTCAAACTTAATAAATGTTGTTAGAAGTTAATGAATCTTTTAAATTATTGAGTTTAAAGTAATTACTGATTATTATTTTTTAATTTGGTTCACTTTTATTACTTAACTAAACTGTACATATTACAGGCCGTTTACATGCTACATAATTACATCAAACAAATAAGAGAACACTCTTTCCCTCCTGCTACTATCATCTTCTATTGTTTATTATTAATAAATTTAAATATTACTTTAATAACTATTTAAAATGATTAATTGTTCTATTTTTAGTTAATCAAGAAGTTACGTGCATCTATTGTAGTTAACTTTAAAGTTAATTATTATTGCAATTAATAATAATTAATGTGATTACCTTTTTATATGGAATTTCATTTGAGAAGGAAATTAAGTTTATAATGTGTTTAGTTGAACTTTGGAAAGAGGTATAAGGGATTTTAAAAAAATCCAAAATTTATAAACTAGGCTTATAAAAGAGGTTTAAACCAAATAAGATGGCTTTAAATTGAACAGATACTTAATAATTGGATTAAGTAAGGCAATTGTAATTGAAAGGAAGATTTCAAATGCAAAGGATTTGATAAATGGAGTTTTTAAATAGAAATGGGTTTGTAAAAGTATAGCGTTATTTTCGAAATAAAGAAAATTACAAAGGGAGTTGGTAAATTTGTTTATTTAAAAGATAGAAGTATTAATTTTGTTTTCAAAGTAATGAAAACAATAGATTTGTGAATATTCTTATCCAGCTAAGTTAAGTATATGAAATCTACTTGTAAGAATCGATGAAAATGTTTTAATGAATAGTTTTATTTGAAAAATAGTATGAGCTGTCAATATATTGATCTGTACTGTTTTAATTGGATAGATAAAAACCCAACTATCGATGAGATGTTGATTTTGTACTTTTGACGTGTTAGTTCAAAGAGACCAGGATGGGAACTAGACCCAAAACCACTTCAAACCAACCTTGCGTTTGAGAACTAACATTGTAGGGATGCTAATGATTTGAAGGCACAGATCTTCGGAGCGAGAGGGTTACTCGCTGATGTCTCTGGTTAATTACCGAGATTAAACTCGTGGCAGTAAACCTCTTGTCCTGAGGTATCTTTAGTTTCGTTTAGTCCTAGAACGAACTTGTATGGACGGGTGTCTGAAAGATTATTTCCTGAAAACTCACGTATGCAAATATACCAAGTCTGATGATAGAGAATTCATTCTCTTAGTTTAACACCCAGAGTATATTTGTGGACGTCAATTAGTGATTTGTCGGATTTGACGATGTGGCATTCAAAGATGGAATATGCTGTTCTGAAAGGTAATCGTGACCTCGAGCCTCATCAACCGGGAAATGATAGAAATTGGGCAGGCAGCTTGGTCAAGTGGGTCATTCCCATCTGGTGTATTATCACCCGATCTAGAGAAAATTCATTTTTTTTCTTCTTATGCTATCGTTGATGTATGCTTTTGGTAATGGTTGTTGATCATAACCATAGGTGATAATATGCTCGGTACACTCAAGTTGAATGAGTGGTCAGTCATGTATGGTCGGGTTACAAGATGTTCTTGTTGAACCCTAGTGGACCCTCTCTAGGGTACACTGATCGGAAGGTGGCCTCATACCTTGTCACGTTGAAAATCCAATCTCCAATATGCGCCATGCGGTTTTTGATTATATATTAAATATGTGGTGCGTGAGATGCAAGCGTTCAGCTAGATGGTTATTTATTTGTGGTTTGATAAACATTATTATAATATCACCGAATTTTGATATCAAAAATATTTTGGGTTATCGTAAGTTAAAACCCGTCCGTATTTATGTTTGAATTGGTCTTACGATTATTCTTTTCTTTCAAAGGATTTTCTAAAGTTAAACAAGTTGTTTGTAATGTAAATTTATCACTGAAAGTATTTCAGGGTTATCCGGGTGAATTTTGCTTTGCTTCAAATTTGCTCGGGTCATATCGAGTATATTTCCAGGTTAGGTATCCCTTTGGAGTTTTAGAGAAGGAGTTGAAGACGAGACGTACTCCCGTAGTTTCTCGTATTAATTTATTTCCGATATGTGAGTTGTATGTAGTGTATACTCTGATGTTGTATCATATAGATACAGTTTTTCTCTTTGTGTAAAGAGATTTGATATATTATTTTATTCGTTCCATTGTGAGATTTATATTCTTTGTTTTGTTCTATTTTAATATATTTTTCTTTCTCTTCCCATCTTCTAATTTCTTGCTATGAACATTACAGCTTTCATGTGCTATTTGAGTTGGACATAAGTAGTTTTAATGTCAGCTTAAACTGTATAAAAAAGTTGGGTTGTTATAGTTATATAGAGGTTATTTAGAAAAAGCGAGCGACGGTAATTAGCAATGCCAATAGGGCTGTTGAGGCAGGTTTCTTATGCCCTAGACCCGCCTTGGGCTTTTTAAGCCTTGCCCAAGACCCGCCCTAGACCCGGTGCAGGTCTGGAATTTAACTGTCTAAAACTCGTGCGGGTCAGGGGACTTGACCTGCCCCCCGACCCGGTGAAATTGTGTTCTAATGTACATAAATTTATATACTAATATTTTTTTACTAAATGATAAACTATATACAAAAAATAATGTATTTACAACGATAAAAGATTATGATAAAAAGAGCTGTAAGATAATTATTTAAAATGTGTGCATTTGTTATTGTATGATTTTCATTGATGCAACTTATTATTATGAAAATTTTACAGCTTGTTGGTTGGAAAAAAATATTTAAGTCACAACGACGTATATATACTATATTATAATTACTAAGTTAGCAACAGAGCGCTCACAGAGCTCCTCACAAACTTAAACTCAACCGTCACCCCTATTAGGCAGAAAGGCATCGCTCCCTCCATTTGAAAGATCTACTCTCTGCCCTATTTACGCTAAATTATCCAAATTATCCCTCTTTTCCTTTAGCTTTTTATGTTACTTTTTGCTGTCTACTATCCGTCTACAACCTAGCCCTAAATCGAAGGCGATCAGATTTGCTTCGTGAAGCCTCGCCCCACTGCTCTGAACTTGCTACCTCTTCTCCCGAAGTAAGCACCTATTCACTACCTATTTTCTGCGCTAGGTTTAGATTAGTTTGGTTTCTCTTATTTTCTTATTTTGTTAGATAAGGGTTGTTGGTTTCTATTATCAGAAACAAATTTGTTCACTTCGTTAGGTTTTTCGATTAGAGTTCACGGTTTAGGGTTGCCGATGAGGGTTCAAAACATGGTATATTATGCAACAATTAAATTCTAGAATTACTTGGGCATGAAAATTGAGTAACAATACATGATGCATTTCTTAGTTTAAATGAGAATTATGAATCGGCTATAACAGCTGTGATTAGCCATATAAAGTTAATTAAATTTTAGCCCTTTTTTTAATCATTTGTTGCATTTCATTTAAAAAAGATTCCTTGTATTAATTTAGCAAATATCAGCAATTAAATTTAATGTCGAGTTGTAAGTGATATATTATGCTATGTTTAGGTATAAGTATGATAACTGAACGCATTATTAACTAACTGAAATAAAAAATGAAGTTACATTTAAACAAGTTAATATAATGATATAGCCGAAATTTGCTTATGTTCATTAATGACCCATCATTTTCAAGCATGTATGGTTTTAAATTATTCCAAATTGTCAAAAAGTTAAGTTTGGTTGTGAACTATAGTTTTACAATGCAGCGACTTAAAGGTAAATTAATATAAAGTTTGATACAAGGACCTGCTATTGTATGGAAGAAGAAGAGATATTGTTTTCTTTTTAGAAAGAGTAGAATTAGAGTTGCCTTGATTTATTTTTGTGCAGGAGATCATGATACTGATTTTTTTTTTTAAAGATTGAATTTGTATTTGGAAGCTTACTAAAGGTACTACGAGTGAGCAGTTAATGACATTTGATGTAGCAAATGTTGAGCGTCAAAGGTATGTTTCTTAATCCTACCCAGTTTGTAGTCTAGCACAATAGCTTACATAATGTCGATAGTGAATGTTGATGATCTCAGCTATTGGTAACTAATATGCTGTTGAATGCATAAAAAAAGGTAAAGTAGAATCTGTGTATAGTGCATGATATGATGTTTCAGATTAAAGAAGAGTGAAATCACATAGACTACCTTGCTGTTATCGTTTCCTACCAAGAATGTAAAATATATGTTGTTATACAATTCTGCTAAAATTGTTCAAGCTGAATCCACTGGTCAAAAAGAAACTCGCTTGGCTTTCATTACGAGGACCGATCTTTGGGGATAAATATGCGATGTCAACTTGCGTTTCGTGTACTTTCGGATCCTCGATTTTCATTTGTTTTTTCCTAATTGTTCAACTTAAATGATTCCAAACCCTACATGTGCTAATCATACCTTTTCATTCGTCCGCGCCTTCACTGTTAATTTTACAATTTAATTCCTTGGTCAGTGCTTCCCTTCTGTTAAATCAAATGCGTTTTAGGTATTTCTTCCATTGGTTTTTTTTCCGCTATGCCATTTGATCATTGTTGATGAATGGAAAATTCGTAAATTTGTTGGCTGAATATTACTTCTGCTCTATCTTATCACGGACTGATGAATATCAAATTTTGGGATTTAAAGTATGAACTTTAACTTATGCTCCATCTCTCCAACTTCGAAATTAGTTTTGCGATTTAATAATATTAGCCATTTACTACAAACAAATACCATTGGTTTTGCTACATCTCTATCAGTTGAAGCACTTCACTTTTTTGATGCGCCATGGTAATGGTTATGACGAAGAAGCTGTCTCCAATAAGAAATTGACTTTCTTACTTAGTAAAGGATTTGAGGAGGGAAAAAAGCGTTTGTATATTGTTTTCATATTGAACATGTTCATTATTTGATCTTCAAAAGAAGAGCTTACAAGCTCTAACATATTATTATTTATGGTAGTTCATCTAAGGGGTGTGAGTGGTGCAGTTGTTGATTATGTGTTCTGTTTTATCATTTCTTGATAATTCGTTGCTATTTAACTAAACTTTAGTGTTTCTTATTACATATTGTAGTGCGTTTATTGAATGTAAAAATCTAAGCTAAACTGTTAATTATTTATAGAAACATGTTCATTAGTTGTTACTATGAAACTAACAAATCTTTCAATATATATTGTTACCTAAGTTGTTGCAGGCTTAATATTATTTATAAATGAGAACCAATTCTTGAATCTTGATGCTGGAAACTAACTTTAATAACTTGGATTTTATTGAAGTTAACTATGAACCTTTTTTTTTGTGCTTCTGTCACCTGATTATGATGAGCATGACCTATAGTCACTATATGCTATAATTGTACACTTTCACACTGACATGTTCTGTTATTTGTTCATCATTTGCATTTATGTAGGGGTAATATTCAAGCAAAAAATAGGTCATTACAGTTTCAAGGTATTAATTTTTCTCAATGGGTTTATTAATTTTACCATCAATGACTTTTTGTGTAAATGATAGCCTATTAGATATTATTATTCTACATTTAGAACAAGCAGTGCAACAATATGTACCTATTAGATACTTCGTTGATTAGTCCATCTCATGGAGAAGAATTAACATCAAATAATATCCTTTTTGAAGGTGGATTTTTTATGAAGCTCGGTTTTATATGCTTTCCATGTTAGAACATGGTTTACAAAAATTCTCCTCCCTTATTAACATTTCTAAACTTTGCATTGTTGTCATATGCTACCAACGTAATTTTAGTGTTAATGTTAAATAATAAACAAATTCATTGCCGTGCTCTGTTTGTGTATGTTGTGGGGGAAAGGGGAGTGTTGCATGTACTGTATTTCAATAAAAAATAAACGTGACTCATGTTTGCTGATTCTTTGCCTAATGATTAGGACATACATGATAAATTTTATATTGCAACTTGGTGCATGCATTGGTATACGTTGGATATGTATGTACTTTCGATAAATGCAAGATGCTATTTGACTATGATTAATCGGATAATACTATGGTTGATTTTTAAACTAGGAAACTAAACCAAGTATATGAAATAGATTTGACTTTTATTGGTAGTCATGAATAAATAGTAAACCTAAGAGAAAACACAAAACATTGCGTTCTTTCTAATTTGATTGTGTTATTTTCATCAATTAGAGGTTTTAATAGATGATGAAGCCTATTTTCTATAATTTTAAATGTGAAGAGTATTAGTGAAATGTTCCAACTTTGGGCATTGATTACGTCTGAAGCATCAGTGATGACTCATACCTGATGATTACATTATAAATTTGCTATTTTATTCTACATAAAACACCATAAATAACATGTTTGTAATTGTTCTAAGTGGATATTGCCAAAGATGAATAATTTGTAGCATTTCTACATGGGTTTATCAGTCATATGAATGCTGAAAATTTTAATGTGATTCAGTCAATTTTAAAACGAAAAAGATATTCGATTAATAACTAAAGACTAAGCTAAGAGTATTAGGATTTCTTTTTGGGGATTGTTAAAGGGACTCCACTTTTGGTTAAGGGGAGTACCAATTTCTGTTTTTTTTAATTGTTAAGGGGTGTTAAAATAAATTAGCCTCCCCTTAAACATATTAACAAAATTTCCAGTACTAACCCTATACTCTTCGTTAACGCAACCTTAAAATATAAACTCTAATTTAATTTTGCACATAGAAAAATAATAATACATGAAACATAAACGTTCTGCACACATGAAAACAATATATTTAAGCATTGTTTATTTTAGTTTTCACTATCAAAGTAAGCATGGAACACAATAACAATAAATAAACACATACAAAACACACTAGCCGCAAATGAAAAAAAAGCAACAACATACACATATGCTTAGCACAGCATGAAACTTAATAAACATTTGTTTTAATGTTGGGGGTAATTCTATTCATACACTTATAATTTCTTAACATACACCGTAAAATGAAATAAAATAGCATACACCAAAAATTTCTTTCCATACACCATGTCTTTCACAAAATTACCCTTTTATATTTTCATCACCTTTCCTCTCTTTAACCTTAAAACTAAAATACATAAAACTAGAAATTCATTGCAATATATTTACATAAAGCTAAAAAAAACTTTTATTTTAACATTAGTATCTTAAATTATTTGATTGCTTTATTTTAAATCACTTTTAATTTTAGATGATGGAAATTTGAACTTATTTTTTTAAATATTAGAAAGTTAAACTAGTTAAATTTTGGTGTTAAATTTAAACATGATTAGATTTGAATGAAAGATTGAAGAATTTAATACTATGTATAAAATTAATTTTAGTAGTTAGTTTTAAATTTTAATTTTTATATTTGATTAAAGTGAAAACTGTTAAAATTGATTGTATATAAATGTTGCTTGTAACGATATGAATATATTTTAATCCTCAAAAGAAATATAAAATTAATTTAACCAGTGACATGAATTAATTTATAATATACTAACTTTACAGAAGAAATTATATTGAGTACACATAATGAAAACAAACGAGAATTGTATATATTTTCTTTCTTTAATATTGATTCTTTTTTAATAAGGTCATTTTGGTCTGAAATTTTATTTAAAATCTCGTGGTGTAGGTAAAGCAATTTGCGGTGTTTGAATAGAATTTGCCTAATGTTGGAATATGTACACTGTTTTTAATGTAATTACTTTTGACAAATCATCTCACAGCGAGGTAGTTTTTTTAATCAAACTGTAAGATCTAAACCGTAACACACTGTATTCACCATCGAACAAAATACAAACTTTCCATGACGAACTATATTCATTATTCGCGCAAATGAACAAAATTCATCCGCTTTCTGCAAATTGTATTCATCTTTTTCAAACAAAATCTAAAATTTCAAAAAGGGGATTTATCAACGTTTGATTTTTTTTTTTAAACCTCACGGCATGTTTGGATCAAATTAAGATTGAATTTTGATCGATAGAGTTTAAGGGATGAGCTAGGGTACTTTAGTCTATATTTTATTTTATTTTTAAAATTTCAAACCCCCCTTAACAAATAAAAAATAAGATGGAGTCCCCTTAAATTTATCCTCCCCTTAACAAAAAAGGGAGTCCTTTTAACAATCCCCTTCTTTTTTTGTTACCATGTCAATCGAGGATTCTTATTTTATTATCTATAAAAAAAACTACAAACTGTTTGGTTTTGAAAAATGTAATATGGGCAATTCTAAATTAGTTGGAGTCATTTGTAGCCTATATGCATGGGTTTATCAATCATTGGTATTTCATTATCAGCAATAAATAATGTACTATACCAGGTATTAATTTGATTGTATTATGAGCATCAATTAATGGTTTTAATCGGTGAACCCTATTTTCTATAATTTTCAATGCGAAGTGTATTAGTGAAATGTTCCAATTTTGAGCATTGATCACATCTCAATCATTAGTGATAGTATCATACCTTAAAATAGGGACCATGTTATGAATTTACTATTTTATTTCACAAAACACCATAAATAAAGTGTTTTGTAATTGTTCTTAGTGGATGTTGCCAAAGATAATTGAATCATTTATAGCATTTCTGCATGAGTTTATCGGTCGTGGGAATGTTGTAGGAAATTTTAATGCAACCAAGGAAATTTTAAAACAGTAAAGATATTCAATCAATAAATAATGACTAAGCTAAGGGTATTAGGATTTCCTTTTTGTTGCCATGTCAATCTAGGATTTCCACTTATTATTTATTAAAAACACTACGACTTATTTGGTTTTGTAAAAATGTAATATTGGCGTTGCCATATTAGATGGAGCCATTTATAGTCTATATTCAATTATTCATGCATGGGCTTATCAATCAGGTATTTTATTGTCAAATTTAATGTAGGATTGACGTAATTTAGGAACAATACAAAGATATGATTTGCTTATTTTTGTAAACATACCCATCAATTTGGTACATTTCCATTTACATTATCATCAAATTTCAATTGTAAGAAACCAATTTACGATTTCTTTCCTGTTAATCATAGGCATTTTCTTCTATTTTAGAGCTATGTCAAAGCTGACTACATATTCATGTTAATTTACCTTAAACTTCAGTGTCTTTTCTGTTCCATGAGAGATACTCTGTATTGCGTGACCTGTGTCTAAGATAGCTAACTGTTAGTTCTTACAAGCATAGAAGTAAATTTTCAATTTTTACGATTTCTTTCCTGTTAATCATGCATGGCATTTTCTTCTATTTTAGAGCTATGTCAAAGTTGACTACATGTTCATATTAATTCACCTTAAACTTCAGTGTCTTTTCTGTTCCATGAGAGATACTCTGTATTGCGTGAACTGTGTCTAAGATAGCTAACTGTTAGTTCTTACAAGCATAGAGGTAAATATTCAATTTTTTTGGCAATTTTATTTTACATCGAACCTTATAATATGCATAGATTGTAAGGTTTTTTCATTTGTTGTCTATTTTCTTGCTGTTGACAAACCTACATTATTTCCTACATCTTTTCCTAAATAATTTCCAATTATTTCCTTTAAATCAACAATTTGTTTTCTTTCCTTATGTTCATTATGTGAAATTTGTTCATTCTGATTTGCGAATTAGATCTTTTTATGAATAGAAGAATTTTCACTTGATTATCATATCCCAAGTTCCATGTATGTTTTGTAGTTATTTTTTGCAGCTGTTGTAACAACAATAAAATGATATTGCAACTGTTGATAAACGATAGTGAACGATAGTGATGCCTCAAATATTCCCTATTTAAACTATTTGCTTTATGTTGAACTTTCTTCCACTAAGAACTATACATGTATTCAAGTGTTTTTTTTCTTTCTACAACAGGTGGAAATTTTGATTTTCTTATTTACCTTAACAAAAGATTTTCATCCCTCTTGGATTATAACGGCTGTTGATGTTTTTTTCCTCTTGGATCAACCTACGCTTCCAAATTATTCTACCTTGATGGTAAATTCTTTCCCGCTTGCAGCCTAGGTAGAATTTTGCATTGTAGATTGAGTGGAAGGATTCATTGTATTCTTCAGTGATTCAACTCATTTAAGGAGAAATACCCTTGGTTTTGTGCTGCTTTTTTTATTATGTTGTTATTCACTTTTATTTGTTGATTCCATATAGAATACTTCATTGAAGTGTCCTCTTTCAACTAAATTGGCAAATTTAATTTTATTACCTAATTGTATTGTTTAATATGCATAAGAAAATCTACTGCGTCTAAAAATGAGCAATAATTGTGCAAAATATGTACTTCCAATTTTTCTTGGAATTATTTTCTTTATTATTCTAGCAAAAATGATAACTTATCCTTTGATTGTATTTGATATAAAGAATATATTTGTTCAACCGTGTTAGAATATTGATAGTTATGAAGTACGAACAGTAATTTCATTCGATGATACTACTTGGCCGCTGTTATTTATGTCATTAATTTAAAATTATAGGCCATATCTCGCAAAATCCATCAAAAAAGTTTTCTAAAAGAAAATATGTTTGATGACTTATGAGCCATTAAGCCTTAAAATTCCATCAAAACAATTATCTGAAAGCAAATGTATTGGATAACCAGTAGATGAACTTTGGTCACTGTCAAAAAACAAATTATTAACTGAACAATGGCATAGGGGTTATGTATGAATTTCATCAAACTGCAATTGGCGTATGTTCTGTTGTCACTCTGTAAGGTTTAAAATATATGAAAATTTTAGTAATATCTCCAATAATAAAACAGTATTTTTATTTTCTTCTTAAAAGAAGAAATATTCATTTATGTTTGTCTAACTAATATTATATATTCATGCTTGACAATATGTTCAACAAATGTACAACATTTATCTTTGATGAAAATCTAAAGAAAAATTAAAATCGCCTCTCTGATAACAAATTATAATTATATTTCGCTATGTTGCATTTTGTTATTCTACACCATGGATTGGAATATTGGATATTTCGAAATGTTAGTACTGTTTTACATATGATATATGTCACATATATGTAATCTATAAAATTCTTGAAGTACTTGTGTAAATTTTACATAAGTATTTCTTCGTTTATGCCTTTTATAAGAGGTATACATATCGTGTAAACCATTGACGTGTTTATTGAAAACTAAAATATGAATTCTCCACTCAACATGGATGTTAGTGATATTTCCAAGCATGTATGTTAGGTTGATCCATATACATTCTTGCTAAATTATGTGTTTGATAACGAAACTACTTAAGTTATTTAATTACACAATATTTAATTCTGATAATGCAAATTACTTCTGGTTTGCCCGACTTGCCCAACTATAGCTTGGGATGTTTGCATATTGGCACTATAAAGGTAAGACTTTTTATCTACAGTCAAGTCTCTTTACTTATTAGTAATATGTTAATCATTTCAAAATTTGTTAATTGTTTCAATTCAAATGCATGATGTGTGTTTATATTGTTGCTACATTTGAATTTTAGGAGCTCACAAATACATATACTTATCTACATACGTGTATGTGTCTATGCATGAATTAATTATGTACATATGGTTAATTTTGTTTTGTCTAGTTCTTAAAATTTTCTCATGTTCATGAGAATACATATTGAATATTTCAATTTACTCAAAATAACCTCAGTTAACTTCTAATTTCTGCCCTTACCTTGAGATTTACTACTATTTTGAGGTGAATCTATGGTTGAAAATGTACTTTCTCTATTGTAGTTAAACTATGATCCTCATTCGAGTACAGTCAATCATATATGCAAGTGATACATTTCCTATTTTGAGTGTGTTAACAACCTGAAATTAAACATTTATTAAATTTCACCCGACTTTCATTGTACTTTATAATAATAGAATGTATTATGCACTGATAGTTACAAAACATTTTAAAGCCAAAATAAATAGCTGTGTTTTTTTATTTATCAGTTTGCATATTTTCGTTTATTTATTGTTTTATGAAAAAACATGTTATTTAGTGTATGATGTAGAGATTCATATCCAATGCCTCTAGCAGCAACTAAAGCTAGAAATTTAATCCCTAAGATAGTTGTCATTTGAAGCACCACCAGTTCTTTTGATATAAAATAATGTTTTTTTTAAATAAAGTATTGTATATACTTGGATCCCTTATTCAGTTTCATGCAGTAATTCATTTCAATATTGTCAAGTTCCCATTTTATAATGAAGATTTAAGTTACATGCTCTAAATTTTATTCGTTTTCTATGAGCTAGAACACTGCAAGGATCAGCTGGCCACCTTCATTCACGTACAATACTTCTAGGATAAAAGCTATTATTTATTCTCTATTAATTTGGGTCCATTTTTGTCCCTGTAATAATCAGTGTATTATGTGAGAATGATAGGAAGTGGGCAGCGACAAAATGTTCGTTATCTCATAGAGTTATAGTTTGTAAGCTTTGGTGCATCAAAAAGCTATCAATGGGATCAATGGCAGACTTGCTGTAGTTTTAGCTTTTAAATTTGAAGATACGTGATCATTGGACATCAAAATTGAATCGTTATTTAAAATAGCATGTCATCACAAGTGTAGCTTATCATAAGATGTAGATCTCTCGCATATCAATTAGAAAAATCATAAGATTCATATTTCTCACTCATCAATCACTATAAAGAATTGTAAAGGAAGTAGTATATTATTCATACTACAGTTTTCCTTTAGATTGAATTTAGTGATGGTCATGGTAGTAGAAACAGAGCCTTGTCTATCAATGAGATCAATGGTAGACTTGCTGTAATTTTAGCTTTTAAATTCGGAGGTATATGATCATTGAACATCAAAATTCAATATTTTACAATGTTGAATGTCTTTATTTAAAGTAACACATCATCACAAGTTTAGCATATCATAAGATGTAGATCTCTTGCATATCAGTTATAATAAATAGAAAATCAAAGATGCATATTTCTCACTCATCAATCACTATAAATAATTGTAAAGGAAGTAGTATATTATTCATGCCAGAGGATTTTGAACATAAGTCTGGATTTTAATATTTTCGTTTGATACTCTTGGGTTTGATTTTTGTTACTGAAAATTCTTTTGATGATGTATGGAATAAGAACATAATATCTATGGTATCCAGGAACCTTTTTATCTATGGCTAAAAACAATCTAAAGATGTATATTACAGGTCTCACATTTCATGTAAAGGTAAGCCATTAGGAGATGCAGTGGGCAATGTTAATTGTTATGCATTACAATGAAATCTTGAGGTCATGTTTGGAAATTAGAATTCACTATAGAAGTAAAAAAAATGTAACACCCCTAAGTCCCACATCGTGGAAGCCTGCGTGAAGTGGGTACTTGTATAGTAGAGCCTATCTCTTACTAACGCCGAGGCCTTTTGAGGAACAAAACCCCACACCTTTACGGTGGCTAAGTTCGGGACAATATCTTGCGTGAACGGAGGTGCGGGTTGTTACAGTGGTATCAGAGCCAATACCCAGCCGGAATTGTGACTCCTGTGTGGACCACAGCGCCTGGGTGAGGTGCTTGTGAGCCAACGGGGACGTTGGGCTCTGTAGGAGGGGAGAATGTAACACCCCTAAGTCCCACATCGTGGAAGCCTGCGTGAAGTGGGTACTTGTATAGTAGAGCCTATCTCTTACTAACGCCGAGGCCTTTTGAGGAACAAAACCCCACACCTTTACAGTGGCTAAGTTGGGGACAATATCTTGCGTGAACGGAGGTGCGGGTTGTTACAAAAAAGCAAGTAGAAACCACTCTTTTTGCTCACTGAGCTGGGCAAAGATGAAATGAACTATGGTATGTGTTTGAAGGCATAAGCATGAAAAACTTCGAAAGCTATAAATTTACTAGCATGAATGCATTTCCTCATGGTTATGCAGCAACATTATCTCATGACCCTATAGGGGCTATCAATGTAATTGCTATTGGAAGAACCTGTTAACCATGCGATATATTGTACAGGTCTTTTAAGACTCTTATTTAGGGTTAGGTTTCAATTTTATTTTAAAACAGTTTTGTATGTTTCATCTGTGACATTTCTATTGCTTCCAACCTTTGTATTATCTCTCTCTCTCTCTCTCCATCATAATGCTATGTTGCTTATTGATGTTGTAAACTAACGCAATAGTCAATTGGTAAATCATAAATGCATATACAATCCTTTTCCTTCTTGCCTTTGAAGCGACAATTTGATATATGCAGCGGAAATACTCCTTTATAAAGAGAGGCGGTTGTTGGAAAGCCTTCTTATAGTCGAATTTAGCGATGCAGATGGATGATGAAGCCATAGAAATTAGTCAAGCAACAGAAGCATGTACAAGGTGGAAGGGATTGCAAAATGCAAAGCTCCAATTTATGTATTTGGTCCTGAAATTAAAAGAAACTAGAAGATTCTCATGGCTACCATGTCACACTTTGGCTCCATAGTGCCTTTCAACTTTGACTGGGCTAAATAAAATAGAGTTGAGTGTCATCTATTTCATTTTTGAATTTAATATGCTGGTAGTCTCCCCAAGGTGTATTGACTGTAACAATTATTTTTATAGCCAGATATATGGTGTTTCTTTTCAAGAATACATAGAAAATGAAATAAGCATGTTTGTTTTTGATGTAATATTAATTTTGATATTTAGTTAACTATGCATTACTGGAAAAATGAAACCAGGTTAACTTTTGTTTACGTATATGATTTATAGTTTTCTGTTATGCTTAAAATTAGCTATGTACGCCCCCTTTATATGGAGCAATGAAGATGATTGAGTTGATTTGCAATTCATAGGTTCTACTGCAGAAGTGTAATAAAAAAAATATTGCAACTCTTGTCATTATAAGTGCCCATGTGAATTATGGATCATGTTTTTTTTCCTCTTAATCCTATTTTCCTATTTATATGGGTTACGACATATGATTAGCAGTGCATTGTAGTTTGTGTTTGTGGTCGGAAACCAAGTATATGCTCTAACTCTTAACACAACCAAGAATGATATTTGATTGAAGCCAAATCAACGTGTGAGTTTATTTATTTTTGAGGAAAAAAAAAACACTGCAACTTTGCATGTTTTGAAATAAATATATGTCATCCAGATGTTTTCTATATATGTTATATACTTTACTTTCTTATATATACAATTTTTGTTTTTACAAATGATTATTTCTTCATATTAACTAGATAATTGATACTCTAATTTAATTATTCCGATGTGGAATATAATGTACACATAAAAAATAATGTACACAACACAAATTGTAACTCCGGCTGAATTGACGAAAAGAAAAATGATTACTTTGAGTTTTAGATTTAGCAGTATGTTACTGTTTTTTGTTAATTACATGAAGCACCGGTGGATTACACTTCATACAAATATTTGACTACCTACTTACAAAATATAATAGTGTAGGTAATTATCAAAGTTACTTTTCACTGGTCGTGATGTTTTCTTTAACTCACAAAAAGGGCCAAATCAGGGTTTTTGCATTGTTTAGTAGATGTTTTACATATGCACAACTTTTTTCTTTTTTCTTCGACCACCCAATTATATTTGAAATTCGACCAGATTATCGCTTTAATATTCCATAATAAATGTTGTTTAATAAACAAAACAAAAATTTTAATCTGAACTTTTACGTGTCTTACTATATATGGCTTTTTAATAACAAAAATATTTAGAACATACTTTCCAAAAAACCAAATATAATAACAATCCCTTAATTTCAAACTTCCAAATCATATATAATAGAAATGGTGCCTTGCTGCTCCATAAATGTTATTACTGTGGAGGGTTAAATCAATTTTATACATTTATCTCATCGCATTTCTAATTATAACAACAAAAGTAATTACACATACCCGTGTGCGAAGCACGGGTTCACACTTGTACCTAAGAAGATTAACAATTAATCGTTATAGTTATAAAATATTTTAATGAAGTTTCAATCATGCGGTTGGGTTGGGGTTGGTTAACCATGCCCCAAACCTGACCTTAGATAAAGCGGGTTGTGGGTCTATTCACCCTAAGATTCAATGGTGCGGGTTTGAATGTGTCAAAACAGGGGTGGGTCAACCGGGTTTTGACCCTACTTCCATTCATTGTAATCCGTAGCAGTAATTTGCTATGGAATGTAGCGGATAACAGCAGGACATTAATTGCATAGAGATAATAGACAAGTTTCTTAAATTTAACCTTATTCCAACAAATTATCCGACTTCTTTTAGCTCTCTCGCCCGTTACTTTATTTCAATTCTTGTTCGTTTTAATTTTTGATCCTTTTATTTGAGTGCTTCTTTGGACCGTATTTTATAAATAAAGAATTACAAGAGTAGCCGTGTACGCATCCAAGGTGGTGAAACTAAGTAACCCAATATCTTCAGGACGGAAGACCAAAGATTTGAAAAGGATGGGAATGGGATTACACACAGTCAATTTATCTGATTATTATTACGTGAATTGAAGGTCTTTTATAATTAATTCATCAATCAGCTTCATCCATACATGATACATCCTAGAATCCGACACCATGTGATGTGCGGAGAATTGCATGATATCTATGTTTAAAAGCGTTGTTTTTGCATTTTGAACTACACTCCCTTGTTTATATTATTTAAGTAACAAGTTGTTTCGAAAAAAAAAAAGAGGCAAATGAATGGAAGAAGATGTGTGGTGAGATTTCTAAAACGTTTAAATAAGGAATTTGTTTGAATAATGATACATTCCAAAATACTCATATTTTATAGCATTTCATTTGCATTTCATTTTAAACTACTTATTTATAATTTAAAATATTGACGATAAGACAGGATGTACATAGAAACAGAGAAAAGGTGAAATAAATGGAAATACTGTACTATTTAGGATATGTATGTATGTATACATAGAAAGACATATACACAAAATAATCGTTTAACATATCACATTAAATAGTATTAAGACGAACTATTGTGATTGTGAATGAGGTTATAATTAGATGTAAGGCAACCTCCACGAAACCGCGCTGCAAAGTCAATCATTGGTCAAGTGTTAAATAAATATTTGTTTCCAGGTAAGCATTTTATGTGTGCAAGTTATCTACGCCTCATCATCATTCGTATTCATTGTACAGTCTGCTCTTGTTTTGTTTTCCCACTGTGATTATTGTCAGATGTTAATTATGGAACTATCAGGCAATCAAAGGTTAATCTTTTCCTGCTAAAATCATTCATACCAATATATTATTGAAAAGTCTAAAGCGACTACCGACACGGTTGATAAATGTTGATAATACTAGATCTACCTGTGAATGTATCAACATTTTGGTTAATGAAGTTCTTTTTTTTTCTTTTTCTTTAATAACTTTACTAATCACCTTTTTGACGTTATTATCATAAACAAAACTGAGACATTATCTTCAAATTTGACGTAACTTATTCATAATAATTAGTATCAATATAAATTGTTTATAATAACTAGTATCAATATATATAAAATGTTTATAATAATTAGTATTTAATATAAAATGTTTAGACATGTCCCCATTGAATCTTCAGAAGGATGGATCCGCGATCAACTTTTGAAAGATGCGTGTCTAGAGTCGGGTTTAGAACACGGCTAACGAGCCCTACTCCAACCTACATTATTAAATTATCATTAAACACGTTATAACTATAACAATTACTTGTTAATCTTCTTAGGTATACGAGGTTGTGATATGAATATTATGTTCTTTCAATCGACAAGCTACAATTTTTTCATAGCGTTAGGTTGCATTAATAACAATCGTACAATAACAAATGCATATTTTTTGAACTATTATCTTATAACTTATTTTACTATATATTCTATTGTCATTATAAACACATTAGTGTTTGACTTATCGTTTATTGATTAAAAAAATACAACTATATAAATTTGTGTACATTACAAAACAATTTCATTTGGTCTTGGGGGAGGGAGTTTGGTCTACCCCAACTCGTATGGGTTTTGGGTATTGGGCAAAATTTCAGATCTGGACCGGGTCTATGACCGAGGCTAGTGTCCCCCATTGGCATTCCTATATGTTACAGTTTGGGGCACGTTCAACATGTTAAATGTCCCAACATTCATTTCTCTTCCCAAATTCGGTTAATGGAATTTGATATTGTTAAATGCGATTTTGGTTCAACCATGCTTAAAACCCTAAAAGTGTATGATTCACAAAAAGCAATCAACAGTCCATGACACAAAGTGCATAAAAAATAAATAAAATGCATGATTTAAAGTGATTCAGCAATGGACCTACATCCACTATGAGTTAGTCTCTTATTCATACTGTTAAATTACAATATAATACTTGTTTGAGTACAAAAAAAAGTGGAGACAAAGGAGTCGAGAGTTAACAATGGCAGAGTTAATGCATTAAAATACCAAAATGATCTTCAAAATAGGCACCACGTAATGTATTTAAAGCTAAAGATAGACCCGGATCAGCTTAAGTATCCGGAGAGAAATCGAGTAATTCATGGAGGCGAAGCCAACCAAAATTGGGATGGATCACCAATTACTATCACTTCAGATCGATACTGATCTGAGACGAAGCAAGTGGGACCGATCCAACCCCTCAACCATGAGTTTGTATCCATCTTTCAGTAAGTTGAATCCAAGTCAAGTAATCCAAACTCGTTTCTCTCGAGTTGCATTCAAGTCCAAAGCTTTGTGTTGTGATCCAAGATGTAGCGCACCAATCTGATGCAATTCTATCATACCAATCCAATGGGAAGTAAGTAGGCCGATCCAATCCGAGTCATTACCATTTGGTCGATCTAAATTTTGTCTTACCAAAAATACAAGTTATTCCATTTCCGATGCTTTATCCAAGCGATTCCAAGTTGCCATGAGTATATATATCCATCCATGCTCGATAGTCAAGCTATCCATTCATCTGAATCCCAAGTGCAATGACATTATAAAAAGGAGAGTTAATACTTTCCTATAAAATATATCTTTCAATGGAAAATGTGTTTTGTAAGATCCAGAAATTCAAAGTCCGAAGACTATAATCCAAGGGAAATACATAAGACATCCCATACAAATCCAATATTCGAAAACCAGGAATCCAAAAACCTAAATCATGCCAGATCATTAATATAAGCCAAATCCAAATCCAAAAGCTAATATAAAGTTCGAAATCCGAGAAACATAAGAAATCCAAGAAATCGTAATTTGAAATCTGAAATATCCAAAGCAAAATTCGATAATATAAGGAATCTATAAAACTGAGAAACAAAAGAAATCCATAGCCAAAACCAAAATTTAGAATATCCAAATAGAGATCCGTAATCCATGGCCTCACCGAGCCTGCACAACATGGGTATAATCCATACCTACAAAGTTTGGTCGAGCATTTCCGGGACGGCCCGACCCTTGCTAAGCACAACTCGTACTTGACGACCGATCAAGCGGCTTTGCCAAATTCTAATGAAACGACCCGGTCCTTACCAAGCATAGTCAGTACCCGAGGCCTAAGAAAACAACCTTGCCAAGTCCCAATAAGTCAGCCCAGCCGTTCCTAAGTACAATCCATACTTGAAGACCAGTTATTAAATTCTCGAACACAACCCATCGTGTAAGACTAAGTATTAATGAAATGATTTTATTAAAGTTCAAGAATCAAATTTTGTTACAAATCCTAAAAAGGATAACGGTTTATCATCAGGTTCTGAGCACGCCTAGGGACTAAGTCCTAATCCCATATATGGGTAAGCCGACTTAGCTATTTTTATTACAAATTTATTAAATTGAAAAAGATGGATTGCCCATCATCTGCAAAACGCAAGCCTAAGGATTAAATCCTAAGCTCGTACACGGATTGGTAAACTTAGCCATCCAAATTTCAAATCCAAGCTAAATGGCAATTATCTTATGTGAGCTAGGTCCTGGCTAGCTCATATTTCGGGCAATAGGTGGTTGCTCATGTTTCGTTATCCCGGTCCTATTTCGAATATATTGTACTAACTGTCTGCGCCTGATGTGTTCCTAGATGCTGACACTCATTTGTGTTATGACCATCTAGGTCATGAATAAGCAGTGCTTTCCAAATTTCCTAAGGTTTTCCTTGGGCTCCGCCTGGGTAGCCTTTTATATGGAAGGGTATCCTATCCAAATTAATTTCTTCCAAAGTAGCACTGAGATCCATATACGAGAATAGAACTTAGATTCCCTCCATTGCCTATTATTTCGATCAAATCCTTTAACAGCATTCCTTTTTCCTCGTCCTTTTCGAATCTAGACGGTCATCTTTCTTTAACAACATTAGCTTTGAGAGCTTCTTTATCCGCCTCGCATCCTCTTGCCAAATAAATCTATCTGCTTCATAATAAAAATTTCCAAGGTCCCTTGGTTGTTCTGTTTCAAATAAAACCTTGAAATATGAATTTTCTAATATTTCAGAAACTACATCCATTAAAACAATGGGAGGGTTTGGTCGATCTACCAAAGCTACGGCCACATTAAACCTTTCCAAAAACTTCCATATAGTCTCTTCAGTCTTCTACCTGATGGTAGCAAGGGTCATGACATTTTTAAATCAAAAGATATATACCCAATTCTACTCAACAAACTTTTCCACGAGATTATCCCAACTTCCAACGGAACCTCTCTCAAGCTACCAAAACCATACCGCATCAATATCCAATAATAACAATAGGAATCATTTGAACATTATTTAATTCCCTCGGTACTTCCATATGATGCATGCATCTCATGATATGAATGGTAGATCCTTCCTCCCATCATAAGCGTCCAGTCGGTAACTTAAAGTCTGGTAGATTCCTCGAATTCCATGTATTTAGAGTTAATAGACTTTGATTTACACAATCCAAATCCTAATGAGGCATTCCACCTCTTGAAATTCTTCTTATAACATCGTTATCCGATCATCGTAATACAGAAGATGCCACCGGTCAGCCAAACCAACACCATCATCCCTACTACAAAAACATTCAAAGTAAGTTATCAATCAACAACATCTAAATCTGAATCAGTGTTGACCCGAGTAGAGAGATCTAGGCCGATCCGGTTTCCAGAGGCGATGTTGGTTCTCCACGATTCATTCTAGTTTACAATCCTATTGCCAACGTCATTTACAAAATCAAACTCATTCCCCGTCAACTCCTCCACACCATTTACATTCATCCTCTCCTCCTATTTATTTTACATATGTTTTCACCAGTATACCTACTGGTAAAAAAATGAACAATCGATGTGTTGGATGCGTCAAATGCCAATGGTTTAATTTTTCTAGGCGCTATAAAAACGAGCTATCCCCCTTATTGCCTTACATCAACCTAAAAAAAACCTCATCCTCTCCCTTTTCAGTTTTTTAACTTGTTTGCACAATTTTCTTTTTATCTTTTTCTCCACTATATGCTTATTTTTATCATATTTACCGCATATTTTTTCCATATGTTATAAAAGATGTTGAAATTTTGTCTTTTCAACATTATAGCGTCCACATCTACCTTTGGTTCTGCTACTTCTTCGTCCACTCCCGTGATGACCGCCATACACCATGGGTGCTATCCCAATAACGCGTTATACAAGCATCTGATCAGTGTAAAGCAATTGTCAAGAGAAAGAAATAGTAGCAAAAAAGGAAAACAGGAAATAAAAGAAGAGAAAAAAAGCAGGGAATATAAAACACAATCATAGAATCTATCGTATATCTCATGGTGCATCTGGTAACATGTAATAATCAATCACGGATATAAAACAAGCAAGACAGTAGTAACTATATAAGCCACATAATAAGAGTACATAGGACCATAAAGCTATAACGCTGCCAATGCTCTATAGTGTCACACAATAGAATAAACAATGTTAATATACATACAATAGGAAATACGTCACCTCATGCTAATCCACTTGCACAACTCTAAGTAATACTCATATTTATCACCTTCTCTACTCATTAGCATCGCCCTTGAGCATCGAAGGCAATAAGAGAGAAGTGAAACCTTGGGTCAGGTAACAACCTCGTGTGAGCAATAGAAAAAATCCCAAAGTACAGTAGAAGTCATAATAATATA
Source organism: Allium sativum (assembly GCA_030737875.1). Classification (NCBI taxonomy): domain Eukaryota; kingdom Viridiplantae; phylum Streptophyta; class Magnoliopsida; order Asparagales; family Amaryllidaceae; genus Allium; species Allium sativum. Next base: position 199,998,244 of record CM060911.1, read on the forward strand.
AATGGCATGGTAGGCATGGATTATCATACATGACTTATACCTACATCCGTAGAGTCAACACACACACATACATATATATATATAATACTCCATGATAATAATAATAATAATATGTGTATCCTACATCTAAATACTAGGGGTGTTTGGATATCAAAATTGATGAAAACTACATCACATGATGCCCCTAAAGTGATAAGTGAGTAAGCAAACATAGCATTTATCATTCATCCTCACATTCACTCACTCGGTGCATTAGATATATGATAACGCATTTGTTCCTTAGTACTCGAATCCATGTCACTCAATCGACCAGAAACTAAGTTGTACTGACATGCAACCTAGATCAAGGACCCAAACCTTCTCTAGGTGAGTGTCAGCGGTTTTTTTGCACTTGGAAATGATCTCCCACACCTGGTCCATGCGAACGACATACCCGCTGCCCCTTTTTCCCAAGTACCCATCGAACTTGCGCACCGATGATCCCTTTGCACACAGAATCTGTAGCAAAGTCTATCCTAGGAAAACCGACTCCTTTTTGGTATCTCCCTCTCAATATATCATCACTGCTCTGTATCCCAGAATATCTTTATCCATTGTTGATGCCATGGTTTCCTATCGTGGAATCACCATCGTTGGATAACGAATCAATGCGTCGAAGAACCATATCCTTGCCTCACGGAAAAACCACTAATCAAAGGGTCATCATATCGAAACCACTGTCTAACTAACTGACATATTATGCTCCTCGAAATCGCATCATCGTTGATGTTAAATTTACCAAAATGGCCAATAACAATAGTAGTCAATGTTGACCACTACACAGTAATTAATAGCGCCTACTCGAATCATATATTTAACCAAATTTGGTTAAATACACGTTCATGGAAAACGTCTGACATTCATCACGTAGTCAGCTTGTCGCTAAGTCCATCCTTCGTCTTCATATCTGCCACCGAGTGCCTATGTCGATCCGTGTTCAAATCCAAAGCTAGGTTTTAATGCTACTCCATCTTCGAATCTATCCATGCACTCTGAAGCTTCTTCGATGATTTATCTTATCTGTTTGAGTTTGTCATCTTTGTGCATTTAATCAATATACATCGACGTCTGCATTTGGCCGATAAGCAACCTCAAACTTTATGAAGGAGGGTTTCTAGTACTATATCATCTACTAACGGCTTTAATCTAAACTAAGCAAAGAATTCAACTATGCAACCAATAATCATATGAATTCCTAAATTAACACAACTGCATAAGTAATATTATGATATATTGTATAGGCACACAAAGAATCATAATGAATAGATATGATTTAATTGCAGACATAATTATAACATGAGTTATAGTTGGATAAAATGACTTAGCTTGTTATCAAAATGAACTTAAAACTAATACTAAGTTTAATAAGCATATATTAGTGGTGGTCCATTCCAACAACATGAGGCTAACGGGAAAAATAAGTGGTCAACGAGTAAGCCCTAAATCATGAGGAATCTAGGCAAGGGCGTAAATTAGTATATTTGTTTGCTAAGATTCATACTGGCAGTGTTCCCTTTCCAGGTTTATAACGGTTGGTCTCACAAGCAATGGATGGTGAAGGCTGGGCACGCTTATGCTGATTGGGATAAATAAATGGTTAACAGAGACAAGGTCGTGCGTAGGTGTGTTCTGGCGATGCAATAAGCATGGATGTCTAACGATGAGGGAAAAATTACCACTGCATCCAATAATGATTTGTTATGTCTTTACTGGTGGGCCGGGTTGGATAAAGCTCAAGGCCTATAACGACATAAGTTACCATGTAAGATGAAAAATAGGTAGGTTGTGTTAATCGATAAGTATTATTAGGAAATTATCCTAACTATGATTACCATGTTCAGTTTCGTAAAAGTGCAAACAATCGAGATCAGTTGAATGAGATAACAATCGACCAAATCTTTACTTGTACAGTTCAAGTATAAGTTTTTATACATCATTCCTATATGTTTATCTTTATAGTTTTGCATAGACACTTGCCTTATCTGACACTAAAACTATTATTTTATATATTTTCCTTTATTTATCAATTATGCTAGTAATTAGACTACTCACCAGACTTTATGTCTAGCCCACTCTCCTTCCCCCCAACTAGGCCCGCATGATAGAAGTGATTAGCGTAGATTGCTTGAAAGACTTTTCTTGGAAATTCATCTTTGCTATAGATGTATTCATCGTTTGGTTCTTCTATATTTTGTTCCACGGTGTTGGTTGTATAGATGGTTGTTTTGAGGGATATTTATTTTCATGTACTTTGATTATGACTAAGAAGTGGTTTTTCATACGACATATGGTAGTTGTGTTTTGAAACAGATTGATTGCGAGGTTTTGAAATAAATGAAATGCTTACCATTTTAAATATATTTTTACTTTGTTTTACTATTTATGTCTTATGAATCTTAGTCTCAGTGATATATGTATATATGTCTTTATACCTATAACGCTTCATATTCCTTAGCGGGACTCTACTTTGGGGAACATTATGGATTATGAGGTGTTTCATTTGGTATCAGAGCCTAATGTTATAGGGTCGTTAGAGTTTGCTTTTAAAAGAAAAACATTTTTTAAAAGAAAATAGATTTTCGAAACAAAAGCTATATTTGAAAATAAACGTATAGCCCTTCAAGTCAAATACAACCTTCCTTTGACTTCCTCGAAATCTTAAATCTCTACCTTTTCTCTTACGCATTATGTTAAGGGTCCTCAATCTTCCTAAGGGTATCCCAATTACAGTTTGGTTTCATAGATATACCTCGAGGCTACGGCACCAACCGAAGAATAAGAGCATGCACAAGCTCCAACACCCTAATAACATTTTCATATTATTTATTATAATAGAAAATTAATGTAAGAATATGACAAGATAGGAGAAGAAATGATACCATCGCAAACGATCATAACTCTTCAGGAGCTTCTATTGAAGATCAATCCAGTCTTCAAATTGCTTTGTTGAGTGGTTTGATGCATGATTTTGTTATGGGTTATCAACATATTAGTGTAAACAAGCATGATTCACAGAAGGAAAAATGAGCAACATCAACCATAAGAAAAGGAAGACGCTTGGGCAAAGGAAAGAGAGGAAAGAAACTCAAAGAAATCGGCTTAAGGACGTGATTTGTTTCAACTGCTCAGAAAAGCGGCATTATTCAAACAACTGTAAAGAGTCACTTAAATCAAAGAAGGAAGCTCAGGGAGCCAGGAAGTGCTATTATTGCCATATGTCAGGACACATAGTTAGCGATGATGAATGAGGCAGAAGCAGCGAATGTTTATGCTAGAAGTCCCTCAAAGGAGGATAAAGGAAAAGAAATTTTGGAAGTTAATATTGTAACGACCCGGATTTTATTAAGGAATATTTAATTTATTTAAATATTTAAAAACGATTTATTTTAAGAATTAACGACTTGGAATTTATTTAATTTGAGGTTTGAACATATAATTTATAATATAATTTAAAACGAGCTCGCACCAGCGTAGTAGTTCGAAATATTACATTTTGAATTTTAAATGAATGTCCAGGATCCGATACAAGTCAGAATTCGTTGAAACAAGAAACATTCGAATCTATTGAACTATAGTTTTCTAATGAAAAAGAAAAATCGAGATTTCATCTTATATATTGTGAGTTATGTCCAAATCAACTTTTCAGAAAGTCGTTATGGAATCGTTTATCAATCCTAGCGATTAATAAAATAAAATAAAAAGAGATTTTATTATATATTGAATATCGAATTTAAAATCCAATATAGTTTATTACGAAGCTATATGAAGTTTTATTTGAACATATAACGATAATAGATTTGTTTATTTTGAAATTAAATTATATTTTATTGATTTAATTGAATAATGGAAAATAGCCATTTTTCAAATGATCTCGGATTTCAACGAAATTTTTTATCGGATTCGGAACGTTAAATTATTGTAAGATTCCAAATTTCAAATTAGTCGGAGTTAGTATGTGACCGTGCAAGCTATAAACGTTTAATGTAAATACGCATGAATATCAATAATTTGAGCTCAACTAGCACTATTTGAGCAAGCAGACTCGGATCTCGATGAAACAAGTTTCATTAGAACTGTAATGTCAAACCATAACTGTATGTCCATTTTCACTGCGAATGGAGTTCGTATGTGCCCATGCGAATTTATAAATGTCAATCAGAGATAGCGACAAGCATCAAGCAATATAATAATCGAATAGAATAATAATATAACTAAAATATCTACTTTATAAATACCTCTAAAATTTCCTAACCCTAAATCCCTAGATCATTAGCCACATATTTTGCAAATAATTCCATCTTCTCATTTTAATGTATATCTTCCAAACGATAATGAATTGGAGGAAAGTTCCAACTAGGAAGTTGTAGTTTATGTCGAGTGCTACCTAAAACAAAAATTTGGTGGCGATTGGTATAGTGGTTTGGTGTAAATCTGGGTTTGAAGTTAGTAGGGTGACTTTCGGATTATCTCGTTTTTTGCGCAAATGATGGAAAGTTAGTTGAAGTTGTCAACTGGGGAGTTATAGAGGAAGGGATGACCGACAAGTTTGGTGTTGAAAGATTAGACGAAAACGGCCTGTGGTGGTCGTGACGGCGAGATGATCGAAGGTGAATTTTAAGGTGGAGCAGAGCTTGTATTTCATTGATTTGCGTGCCTACGAGACACGTCATCAACTGAGGAAATGTCAAGCATGGGGATGCCGAACTACTGGTGAAGTTTCATGGTGAATGGTTGCGTGTAGCGACGGTTAGAGCGGTCGACATGGGTTACGGTCGTAGGCGGTTTTTCAATAATGATGGCAAGTTAAAGGGAGCGCCGGCTGGTGGTGGCGCATCGTGGATATTGGGTCACGAAATTAGGGTCGTGGTGGTCTGGAGGTGGCTCTGGTGGCGACGGCGAACATCGAAAAGGAGGGAGTTGTAAAACGTGAACGTGGAGAAGAAAGGTTTAAGGTTAATGACTTAACTAATTACGTCATTAGTTTATTTAATGTTTAAACAATTATATCTCTCTCTCTCTCTCGTATGAAATCAGAATTCAACGAAACAAGCTTCTGTGGGATCGTGAAGAAGAATAATGCACTGTGGAACTGATTTGGACAAGACTGGATCTAATTGGAATTTTGAGTTAAATTAAAACTCTGTTTAATTTAATTTAAAACGATCGTTATTACAACAATAAGAAATCAATGTAAAAACTCTATTCAACTTGAAAAGTTATTTACAAATCGTCAACTGATTATATATTTATTGTCTGTGACTGTTATGATTGCTTCGGGGTTGATGGATGTTTATTACAGTTTATATTTAATGTTTATGTACATATAAGCGTTAACGATTATAACGCTTATATTATAACGGTTGATTGATGGATGATAACTATTGTGGTTATTATTATAATTGTTCACACAAATTAACACCACGAATTTGGAATTATTTGGGGACTGACTGAGTCTTGTTCCATTTGGAATAATAAATGAAAATATATTCATTTAAATGAAATAAAACAAGAAAATAGAAATTGGATTTTTATATCCGAAATTATTTGAAAATGAAGTTCAGATGATTTAAAACAACTTTTGAAAAGGTTGAAATGAATTTGAAAGAGTTTTGAATTAGAAATGACTTGTTCTAATTTAAAATAGATTTTGAATAGAAAATTCAAAAGTGAATTTGAGTTAGATATATAAACGACGTTTTTAACTCAAATTGATTGTTCCGTTAATTTCACGTAACGTTTAAATGAATTTCTGAAAAGTTTGGATTTCAAAATATTATATTTTTAAAATATTTTTATTTTAATATTATAGTAATAAAATGTTCAATTTTGAGTTATAATTGAATTTTAAGTTAGAATCGTTTTTAAACGATTTTATAAACGTTTTATAAATTATTTGAACTGAATTAGATGAGTTTTACTTTAAATGATTATATGGTTTGAATAGGACAAGTCATGCATCGACAGTTCACAAATTTCGACCATAAACTTCAAACGACTATAACTAATGCAATTTAAATCGGTTTTCCCCGAAATGAGAAACATTTGTTTTCTATCAATAGTAACTTTCAAATGAAGGAAGAAAATTTTGAATTTCAACTTATAGATGTCAAGTTATGTATAAATTTATTTTTGAAAAGGTCGTTGTAATCGCAATTCCATGACCGTAATTGGAGATCGATCGAAATGGCCTTATAAAAATTATTCAAAATATGGAAAAATTATGATAAAGCATAATAAATGATTTTAAAGTGATTTGGATAAGAAAATTAAAGTTTTGAAATATATTTTAATTTTTTGTTTTCAGACTAACTTGATGAATACGGTAAAATGACGTTTTGGAAATTAAAATTAAATGAATTGAAGATTTCCAAATATTAGTTTATTGGATTTAATTGGAAAAAATCATAAAGTATCTGGTTTATCAATTATGATGTTGTTTTGAAAGATGTGTTTTGATAAATCTTTTAATTAAGATTTAATTGAAATATGATTTGAAAGGTATGTAATAAAGTAAATCTTTCCAATTAATGAATTTAATTTGGAATTGAATTGGAATCGATTTGGTGATAATCGAGATGAGTTTCTATGGATGAAGACGTTTACTATTTAAGGCATTTAAAAGGCTTTGCCGTTATTCCGCTTATAGTATTAGTCTGATACGGGAATTCATATCGATTATGAGCTGATAAAATTTCATTTAGAATGAAAGTATGATTTTGGGTCTATCGTGAATGATGTCTTAAATAACATTATTCTTTAATCCACTTAATGAAGAAGATGACTTCTCAAGCTAAGTTGAAATGAAATTTTTATTTAATTTGACTATAAAGATTTAATGAAGGAGTTTCCCCTAGAAAACGATAATGAGAACGAAGTTTAAGGATCGCCTAAAAGAAGATAAGCGTGTTTTTCGTGTAAAGATGAGATTGAATCTTAAATAAGATTTTAGGATAAAGATTATTTTATCGTTGATATTGGGTGATCTTCTAGGTTTTTGACCTGATGTTGGTTTTGGCCTTCAGGATCATACACTTGATAGATTATTCTCTTGACATTGTACAATTGAGAACTAATTCTGGTTAATGAATGGTTTTCCCTAACGATATGATTAAGAAATCATAAGTACGATTTTCGATTTGGGCGAGTGACATGATTCAGAAAAGATAAAGTAATTTAACCTAATCAATAATCAATGAATGGGTTGGGTTTGGGTAAATATGTTTTCACGTAAAGATAATTGAAATATTTAATTAGATTTGAAATGAAAGAATGGGATTAATGAAGGTATTTAAACTTATCAAAATATAAGGGCAACAGATATGGAGTATTGCCAGTTTTGCTCCATGGGATAATGGTTTGAGAAATTACCTTTTTTCGTGAAGTTCAATAATCCCGATAAAGCGTAGAAAACTTGGTTTGAGTTAAACTGGTGAAATAATATTTTATAGTCATTTGAAATGACTTCCAAGGAAATATTTAAATTAAAGGATGTAAATCTTTGATAAGATTTAAATAGGTAACCCAATATAAAGAATGGTTTGAGTAAAGGAATATTCCGAATTGGAATGAGACTCATGATATTTTTGTATATCAATTATGGTTTTTAAAGATGAGTTATTTATTCAGAAAAACCGAATTTCAAACCATTCTGAATAACTATACAATGAGTAATGAAGATACTGAAGACGATGGTTGAAGACTGGGAATTTTCACATCGTTTGGATTTATTGTTGATGTCTCGATTGGTATGTACACCCAAGACGAGGTTATAAGTGGTAGTGGTCCGGACGTACTAGGAGATTGTCAGGATTTGCAAGGGCCTCTCTCCTTTATTGGGAGAGGAATAAGGTGCCTTTGGCGGATAATTTATTCTCTTAGCTTAACACCCTCCTCTGAGACTTATGTACTCAGAGGTTTATATATTAATAGACACTGATTATATGTTGTGAATTGACAATGTGACATGCTAGTGATGGGTTATTGATGATCAAAGCTTTTGTTGGAAGCATGACTTCAGGGCCTCACAACTGGAGTGAGCTGAAACAAGATGAAGTATCGCAGAGTTAAGGACTAAAGATTCCTTCTAGTTCAAGAAAGTGATGCCATGGTATGGAGCCCAAGCAATTTTCTTAGTGGATGATAGATCGAGGCACCTCGAATAAAGGTCAACAACGATCGGGGGACGTTACATTCGAGATTAACCCGTACATCACTTGAAATAGTGGTGGGTCGTCTTTGCCGATACAGAAGGAGCATTTTTTGATCCTAGGACATCCCGCTAGAGGTGTTCCGAATCATGGAAAGAAGATACTTTGCCTTGGTCATTGATGGAACCCAACTTCCAATACAAAACTTTATGGTTTTAGTTTTAACCTATGTATGTCGTAATATATGGGTACCTACGTCTTCTAGGATTTATACATTTACTTTTGAAAGTGATTTCCACACTGTGCACTGGTGATAATAAAAGAGACTTTCACGTATCAAGCATGTTTGATTATCATAAGATAAAACTTGCTCCTAATGGTGTGTGTTTGCATTATGTGATGGGATGCAAGTCTTATGGTAGCTTCATTTTCTTAAAGCATTGCGAATAGTTTTATGGTCGGTGTTGATAAGGGGAAACCCTTTCCATATTATATGGCGTGGTCTTATGATTTACCCAACTTTAAAATAAAAGTAAATAACTGTTTTAGTTCTCACACCAGTCCCATGACTGATCCAGAGTTTATTGTTCTTCCACCTAAACTCTAGGTTCCCATATTTTCCACACGGGCAACCTTGTAGTTTTGATTTGTAGATATTTTATAGAGCTAGCGCTGGATTGAAGCTAGAACTATGTCCAGAGCATTATATTTCTTCCGTTGAGCTGTGTATTTTCTATTGTGCATGCATTTACTATTGCACTATGACATCTCTTGTACTATGATCTAAAAGTTATCTTAATAATAGGTTGTTTTGTTCAGTTCTTATGCGTTATATACCCAAAGGCGAATCTGACTTGTTGATCGGTTTAAGTCGGTTCAATTATCAGTTTTAATCGGACAAGAAGGCGGGTTGTCACAAATATTATCAATTGTTAGCTATAATTCCATTCCATACCATCGCTACACGTAGTCTTATTTCAAAACGAACAACAAAGGAATTAAAACTTGAACCATAACTTGTTAATGAATCACTTGGCATAAAGTATCGAAATTATCAACGATTTTGGACAATTAAGGAATTCTATAATAAATTATATAGATAAAAGTAGTTGGAATACCTTGTGAATTCAATTTCACAATTTAAACATAAGATATTTGACGATATAAGGATAAGCAAGATCTTGAAATTCTAGTAAGAATTGTAAGAATTATATTGGGTAAAGCCAGTAAATTTAATTAGGGAATAACTTAGACTTCTAACAAAATTTCTTTCTTAGTAGAAAAAAGAGATTTGAAATGATTAGAACAAAATTTGAGTAACCCAAAGGTAACCAAAAAAGTTAAGAACTAAATTTAAGGAATATTGTAAGGCCAATAGAACATGTAAGGTAAGAAAATGTTTCAGTAAGTACAAATACCATTTTGAATTAAAATTTCACAATTTGAATGAAAGGTATTTGGAAAATAAGAATAATTAAAAGTAAGAAGTTATCCAAACTAAGGTATTTAGATAAGTTAAGGTAATATATTTTTTCCATATAGAGGTTAAATAGTGTTTTTTAGGACATAAGTTTCATTAGGGGTAGTCAGATAAGTTTAAATCCTAACCAACAAAATTTTCTAACTCTAAATATTTGGTAAATTTTAGTAGGGTAAGTCATTAGGAGTTTGGAAATCTATAATTTACTTTATAAGTAAGATCGTTTTGTATAGCTACGATTTTAGAGCAACCTTTCCATTTCGAAGACGAAAAGTTTTAATGGAGGAGATTGTAACGATCCAGAATTTTTGACCAGTTAAAAATTATGATTTTTGAATATAAAATAATTTTATTTAATTTTAATATAAATATGGTTTAAAATTAATAAATTTGGATATTTAAATTTATCAAATATAACGGTAAAATATTGGTAAGGATTTATCGGCTTTTGTTATAACCAATTTTCTAGATATGTATGAATAAAACTATTTTTATTGTTAAATATATTAATTATAAATATAGATTTTAAAATAAAAATAATCATTTTTAATTTTTAATTTTGTTAATAATTATCACTAGAATTTGATAACATTAATCGTCGGATGTTGAAATGATTAAACAATAACATATATATTGATGTGGGGTAACATATGCAAGTATAGCAAACTTGAAACACTTTAAAAGTGTGACAAAGTGTCACTAAGTGGTAGGTAGAAAACCATGTTCTTACTATCCATGATTTTGGTTTTGGCACATGGTTTTGTGATGTTCATTTTTACCATTATACCCCCTCCCCACCTATAAAAGAAGGCCATCCCTCTCTCATTTCTTTACACTGTCTCCTCCTTCCTTTCTTATGCTTCTTCCCCTTTTTCTCTAAGGCTTTGTAGCTTGTTCTTCATCATCCTTCCCCTCTTTTCCTCCTCCTTCTCCTCCCCTCCTCTCCTCTTTAGTTCGGCCCCCTCAGGCCATAACCTTCCCTCCCTCCTCCACCACCAATTCTGCCCCTTCCTCCTCCCCCTCGGCCAATCATACCCTACCACCTCCTCTTCCTCACGCCATCCCTACCCCCATCCCACCTCGGACCCACCAAGCCACCTCTTTGCACCACCCACCCCACCTCTATTAACCTCCTCCTATCCGGCCTCCAAAATACCACCACCACAGCCTCATCCCATTCCATCACCACCCCCTTGCACCACCCCTCCTCCTATTTAATAATAAACTAAAATTATATACATATATATAATATTACTATTGTCAAAGTCGTCAATAAAGGACGAAAGACGGTTTGTGGCGTTTTGGTATAGTTAGTCAGTCCTACAGTAAAGATTGGTGGAATGGAATCCAAGGTGAGAAACTCTACACTTATATTTTTTTACTATGAATGTTATGTTGATGGATGTTAATTAATAATTAACTAGCTACTAAGCATCGTGTAAGTGTTAATTACCAAATGCTTATACGTATATATTGTGATATATATGTTATATGATAGATAAATGGATGCTATGAATGTTGTAATGGTTGTTAGTAGTGATACTAGTTCATACCGCACATGTTACACACACATATGTGGAATTATACGGGTATTGGTTAAGTCTCATGCTTATCAGGTAAAATAAATAAATATTTTATTTATTTAAATATAATGGAAAAATAAAAGTTGGAAATTTCTATTCGAAATTTGATAGAATTGAAATTAAAGTGATTTTGAGAAACTTTCGTAAAGGTTGTTGTTTATTTAAACAAGGTTTTGATAATAAACGACGTGTTCAAGTTTAATCATTTAAAATTGATTTCGATCTTGGAATTGAATTTTAGTTATATATAAGGTGTTTTAACTCAAACCAATTTTTCCATATAACCTATATAATATTTAATTTGAGTTATGGAAAGTTTGTATTTCAAAAGATTATTTCTTTAAAGAATAATAATATTTCAGTAACTAACTAATATTATAATTTTAATTAAAATTAAATATTTGAATTTAAGTTGAAATTATGAAATATTATTTTGAAATAGTTATATATATGATTTAAATGGTTTTCTAAACTATTTTGAAGTAAAGTGGATTATTTTTTATATAAATATAAAATACGGTTAGAACAGAAAAAGCTTCAGAAAGTTGTAGCAAATTCATTTTAAATTGGATTTCCTTGAAACGAAAACGTTTGCTTTCTTATAATAATAGTTTTCAAGCGAAAAAGGAATTTTTAATTTCAATATATAATTTTCAAGTTGTCCGAAATAGTTTTCAATGAAATCGCGGTAGTGTAGTATTTTGACCGTATTTGGAAAATAACAAAAATGGTTATATAAAAATTATTAAAGACATGGAATCTTTTTGATAAATCATATTAAATGATTTCAAAGTGATTTGGAATGAAAATATAGAGTTTAAAAGTTATTTTTGTCAAACTTGTTAAATGAGCCTCTTTTGTAACGCTTTTGCGATGCGTTTTACAAATATTGAAATTTTAATTGTTTTACCTTAAGAATTTATTTCCAAATCTTTTGTAAACAATTTTAAATGAATAAATAAGTGTTTTAAGAATAACTTGGGTAAAGTTACTTGGAATTTAACCTTAATTAAGTTAAGGTTTTCCAATTATAAGTTAATTAAATTTAGATGAAAATAATCTTTGAATATTCGATATCAGAATCTGTAGTCAAACATATACTATTTGAGGAATTCATAAGTTATTTATACAGGTGTTCCACTTATAGTATTTGTTGATTTTGAGAATTGATATTTAATATAAGTCGATATAATTTCTGTTTAGATCTTATATTAAATATTAAATTGGTTTTGGGTTTGTCGTAAATGATGTCTTAAATAACATCATTCTTTAACCCAGTTAAAGGTTAAGTTATGTTTAGGATATTTTGAATGTTATCATCTTAGTTCAGATTAACTGAATCTTTAATTTAAGGATTTATAGGTATAGGAATTTAAGAAGGATTAAAATCTTTTAATTAAAGGTTAATGATATTAAATGATTTTTGATTAAAAATGGTTTTAAAAAGGAAAGATAAGATTTTTGTTAATTTTTTATATTAATGAATGGTTTTGGGATAATTCATAAAGAAAGATTAAGGGGTCGATTTAAGTACCAAGGGTTAAATACGTTGGTTAACGATGGAAAAAGATTATTGAAATAAATTTAATATCTTAGTTTTATTCAGGTAATCTTTTAAAAGAAATAATTTGAATGGGAAAGTTAAGAGTTTAAATCTTTGATTAATATATCGGTAAGTTAAGAATAAATCTTTGTTAAGATCTAATAAGTCCTTGTTAAAAGGTTAATGAAACGGTTTTGATAACCATTTAAGTTTTATCAAGTTAATGGAAGATATAATCGATGTGGGATGAGACTTAGCAAATCATGTATTTCCATATGATTTTAAAATAGCTCTTATTATTTGAATGTACGGGATCAGAACTTATATCTGAAAACCATTCCGAATAATAATACGACGTGATAAAGCAAATGAAGACTTTTGAAGACGGTGTTGAAGACCGGAAACCTTCACATCGGGAGGACTGCTCGCTGATGGTCTCAAGTGGATAGCTTCCATCTTGAGATTTATTATCTATATTGCAGTAGTAGTCCAAACGTACTTGGAGAATTTTCGGATTTTCAAGGGCTTCTCTCCTTTACTGGACGACGAATAAAGCACCTTCGGTTTCATTCAGATCCAGAACAAACTTGTATAGATGTGTGTTTGACATTGTATTTTGTAATATATTGATTGATTTTTACTAAACATAGTTTTGTTGGTGGGGGAGAATATGTTCTCTTAGCTTAACACCATTCTTTGAGACGTACAAGCTCAAAGGTGATATGGTTAGCGATTATCAATTATGTGTTATGAAATGACAATGTGGCATACCAAGTGACGAGCTATTAATGATCAAAGCATGGCTTAAGGATAAGCGTAGCTTTGTGTAATGAGACTTTGGCAATCCCCACACCTCGTAAATGACCAAAACAGGAAAAATGTGGCAAGGATATGGGTGTGTCATTTCCTTCTAGATAAAAAGTGTACCATGGCATGAAGTTCAGGTATTACTTATGTGGCAACTTCTACTTATGTGAATGTTGATGTTGCGGGCCCCAGTTAAATGTTGGTAACAATCAGGAGATGGCATACTTAGGCACGATCTAATCAATCCAATTAAGGGAGAGACGGACTTTGCATTGTAAGAGAGCCAGTTGGTTCTCAGAAGATCCCTCTAGAGGTGTATCCATCGGATAAGGAAGTTCCTTAGCTGGACATTTGTTGGAAATACATTCTCCACTATGAACTCTTACGGTTTTGGTTGTATACTATTTGTCAACATAATAGTATGGGATATTATGCTGGCTAGGATTGATACATTTACTTGCAAAATGATTCTCAATACAAATGATAATATGAAATGATTTTCACGTATCAAGCATTTTTGGTTATCATAAGAAGAAACATCGCCATGTCTGTGTTTGCATTTTGTGTGTGTTGCGAGATCTTATGGTAGCTTTATTTTCCAAGAAGCATTGCGAATTTTATTGCACATAACAAATATATTGAGTTTCTCACACTAGTCCCATGACTGACTTGAAGTTTATTATTTTACCTTAAACTCTGGGTGCCTATAAATTTCCACACAGGTAATCTAGTAGCCATGTCTTAGTAGGAACATCTTGGAGCTTTTTGTGTAGTGTCTTATGGATTTGGAGCTTTCCTGAGGTGAAGATGGATTCTTTTAGGATTCACGCACTGTCTCTTAGTTATTTTCCGCTATTTATTTTGTACCCCGGTAGTTGTATATGTACAAGCTCTGATGTAGTTATGATGTAAATCTTATGTATCTCATGATGTATTAATGAGAAGTTGTTTTGTTTCATTATTGTTTCTCACGTGTTATAACCCAATGACAATCCGTCTTTGTGAATGTTTTGAGTTGGTTTAATTACCGGCTTGAAACGTGCAAAAAGGCGGGACGTTACACTAAAATTTACCGATAACTAGATATTAATGTACATGATTAGAGTTCACTCACCGAGCATAGTCAGGTAGCATGTAGCATTGATGTGCAACTCTAACCCAATATATTTCAAAATCTTCATCTATTAGGAAAAAATGTCGAAGCGTGAACTCATCCAGCTTGTCTCGAGCCCAGTATACATTGCAATCCACCAGTTCGATGTTTGCTGAATATTTCATAGCAAGATAATGAATCTCTAGAAATACATATATTTCTAGTGGCCTGATATCAACATCTTTCTTCCAAATACTAAATAAGAAGATAGTCTGATGTATGTAAAACAACCATCCATAGGCATATGTGATAAGCAATAGAAAGATGATGACCATCATAAAATTGACCAGTATGTGTGATGGCGATCCAATATGAAGCCAATGGTGTCCATAAAGATAGCCACGTACCTCAAATTAATCTGAAATCGAACTCAATCAAGTTATGCCTAATCCTCATAGGCATATAAGAATCCAACTAAACACACTCCCATCTTCACATGCATTGAAAGTATGTCTTTGTTACATGATTAGTTGTTATAATAGTGTGTGGATGAATGTTTGCCATATACTCATAGTACATCACAACAAAATATACCAGAAATCAATCATCTGTCTTATCTCCATGAAATCATAAGCATCAAAAGTTGTTTATAAACGTCCAAGTATAGAGAATCTCCAGTATATAATATGAAGCTGGTATATATTAACCACCGACGCAATATGTAATATTCTAGTGGTACTCTTTTCGATTCAAAAAGAAGGTCGAACCAAATCAATATATAAGAAATACTGTAAATACAACATCACTCATAACATCTGCACCCATCTAACTGTGATATACTCTAGTAGATATGCTATATGAACATTGCTGGAAGAAAGTGACAATTGTCGACACATAGTCGATGTATTGCGAACATCTCAGGACTTTTGTACGTATTATCAAAAGAAAATGACAATATATCTAAATCTCCTATCTCAGTCCTGGTCAACATATAAAAATCGACTGGGGTTGCAGAGCTTAAAAATTGAAAATAAAAGTGTTTTGTAGATCACCACCTCTCAACTAGAAAAGGTATAAGTGAACGATCAAATGACTGAGAAGGTCGAATTAGTAAGAAAAGGACAAAAGGAATTACTTGCAGCTTATTTAGTAACACTAACAAAATCACAACATTATGCTATGAATTTTGACAAATTACAATGGAAAATGAGACTAAAATTAAATAATCTTTCATGATTAACGTACGATGGACATAATATCAATGAACGTACCTAGTAAATAACCAGACTATATAATAAACAATAGTTCAGTATTAACATATGATTAACGTAACAAGTAGTACTAATAGTTAATTAATATTTAGAATCATATCTCAACCATATTCCTAGTTGTTCACATGCAATGCATGTATTACGCGGGTCGATTGTGTAGAATCTGAAAGTTGTCGTCCCGAGGGCAGGAGCAATGTAATGTCGCTGGCTAAGTTTTATATCTGTTGTTGAGCGATACGTCTTGCAATTTTGGTAACATTAACAACATTTTGATGGTTCTTTGAAATCTGAAAAAGTAAGAATGGTGTTGACCAACTTTTTGGCAAAAGCTGTCACGGTTCAATAGATCGAAGACCAACGTCGAAAGGCTCACAAATCAGCATCGACCGACCCCAGCAGACATCCTCTACTTCAGAAAGCCTGAGCAAGATTTGGCTCGAGCCGGTTTCCCTCGAGCAGCGGCATTCATACCAAAATATAATCGCTCTTCCAGACCAACTGAGTCAACCATTCCCTTAAAGATTGGATCGATCAGATATCTTTGGATCTACATGGAAATATCCAAATGAGTCATTCATTGCTTAGCCTGATTCTCAAGACATTAAAGGCGGTCAAACACTTTCGGCCAAAGCTCTGCTTTTGATACACCTCATCTCGAGTGCCAAACAAATCACAATTCTCAAGGATGCTATTAATCAGCAGTAGACTGGGTCCTACCGCTGCAACTGTTCCAAAGGATCGAGCTCCACGTGTCCGGGCTCTGCAAAAGAGGCAGGCCATGTTGCATCTCAATCAACATATCTCTTCACCTATAAATACCTCCATGCCAAGAATGGAAATGGGACTTTTGGGACTTCTTTTTTTCTGGACTCAAGCTCAGATTCTACGGCTAACTCCAAAAATAGCCAACTCTTTCTCTCAAACACAACGATTTTGTGTTCATTTCCCACTTTCTTCAAAAAGAAAATAGATTGTACTTGTAATCAAAAGCAAATCAATATATATAAAGTGGACGTAGGCACCATCTCTATTCGAACCACTATAAAAAATCTTGTGTATCCTCTATTTTACTTACTTTATCGTACTATGCGATTGTTATTCGTGTGTCTTACACACGATTGGGGGTTGACTGTCACTAGTGACCCACTTTTGACGTGAACACTTTGGCGCGCCAGGAAGGGGGACGCACCGACATACCCCAAGACCTTCAGCAATTTCCGATCAATGGCGATCAAGCGGAAGAAAGATGCAACATCTTCTTGTCCTACAAACGCCAACGCAGTAGAAGAACATGCTACAGAGGCAAGTCAGGAAGCCTCCTCTCATGAAGACACGTCCCGATATCTTACTAGGGACGACATGGACAAGATTATGGATGAGTTCAAGGGTCAGATAACATCTCAGGGTGGACTCCTCAAACAACAACAGGAAGCGATGAATCACCTTCTCACTCGAATGGATAAAGGAGCAAACATTCTAGTATCCTTTCCTACACCGAGCGGAATTGGGACAGTAACTGATCTTCGGTCTGCAAAAATACAAGCCGCAGATCAGACTATGCCTTTGCTTCCTTTTGGCTCAACACCACCTCCCGACTGACCATTGCCAGGAATGTCACTTCCTGCAACCAACGCAGCCGCAGCTGCAGATTCTCAGGAGGCCCGCGATCAAGGTCTTGGTCATTCGACCATTTTTCCTCCACTCTGGGGAACAACTTGATTCCCTGGACCGATCGAACAACAGCTGGGTCATTCGAGATCAGCGCCATTTCCATTACAACCCAGCATCTTACAATAGACTCGTCTTATGCTGCCTCTCCTCCAACGAAGAGCTGGTGGAGCCTTCCCTTCGAACCAGGAAGACCACTCTACCATACCGGTTCCCAGCTTGGTGGAAGAAAATGCTACTGTAAACCCTTCTAACATCGCTTTGGGCGGGGGCACTGAAGAACCCCGAACATCACATGCTAGCTGGGTCGGTTTGATGCTAACCAAACTAGGACTAACCCAACAGGAATATGTATGGTTCAGTCCAATAACGATCGAGCAACCCCAATAAAGTCTGAACCGGACCCCAAAACTGCGATGGACCCTTGCCCTCACCTTCACTCAACTCTCGGAGGCCGAGCTCAACCAACGGCCACCCTTTCGAGCATGCTTTCGACGAACCCTAGTACCGGGATTCTCACCGATGCAGAGCTGGATTCATGTTAACGACTCATTGGAGATTGAAGCCAGCTTGCAAGTATTATCAGACGCTTCACCCAGGGCACTTCTTCTCAACAGGATATAAATGATATCCACTGCAACCCCTTCACTAGTAAAATCAGAAACTCCTGCAATCCTACAAACTTCAAGTTCCCGGACATAAATCCCTACAACGGCCAGACTGACCCGACTATTCATCTCATGTGGTACTTGCGCCACAGGGAATTACTCTCTGCATCGACCAACGTTATGGCCAAGTGCTTCCCTATCTTCCTCACAGACATAGCTGGCATATGGTTTCGGCAGCTAACAACTAAGTCGATCAGCAGCTGGAACATGTTGGTCACCCGCTTCATCATGCAATTCAGAGTTCATATCTCTCGACCAAAGAGCGTCATGTTCCTGACCACCATCAAGCAGCGACCCGGTGAAACCCTCTGGTCCTTCCTTGAAAGATTCAATGCAGCCGTAGCACTTGTCGACCGACTTGAGTCATCGATAGTGCTTATGGCCGCAGTTGCAGGTGCTGAAAACCGATCAAAATTCAAGATCTCTTTAACCAGAGACCCTCCCAAAGATATCGAAGATTTCTATGCCGAGGCCGAGCAGTTCCTCTGATAAGAAGACGCCAGAATTGAGATGGAGAGCCTCGAGGTGCTTTCCAGTTGCCACCAAAGATGGAGGTCCATCCAACACCAACGGCCAAGGAAATTGAAGAGGAAAAGTGTAACAACCCAAATTTCGACAGACCGAATTATTTTCAAAATTCTAATCCATCGAAACGTGTGTTGGTTGCTCTGGTATCCTGCAGAAAAGACAGAGATATAAAATATATCTGAGTTCAGAAAATATCTCATAGTGGAATGGATAAAGTATAATATAATCAAAGTATACCCTTACTGTATTAATAATACTGCCTACAAGTATCCTAAGCTATCATATCTCTGCCACAAACCTAACCTGCGAGTATGTTATGAGGAGGGGGTCAGAACACAAGTTCTGGTGACTGGATTTAAACTATATATTTTGGATAATCCTACATATACCATTCAATCACATTTTCTAATTTATTAGGTTACTAGGGTTAACAACACTCAAGGCTTACACACACGTCGTACCCATTTACTTCCCAGTGGATTAACCTAATACAGTATATATGTAGCTACCCCCAATATTAAGGTACACCCCATGGTATCTCACTCGCACGGTCTCCACCGTAATGCCACAGAAATGTACGCAGTCCCTCATCCTACACCGGAGTGATGTACAAATCTCTATATAACAATGTTACGCTCCACATATATCTGCCATTACTGCGCTACGTAAGTGTACGGACTGTCACCTTCGATCGAATCAGATTCCATCATAGAGTAATGCCCTCAAGTCTACGATACAACAGCCAGAGCAGACATGCATGTATTTAGACTTTCCCATGTACGTATTTTCAATCGTATTCGATGCCTTAACTGCACATAACCTCTAATGTGCACCGAGTTCCGTGGCAAGGCTATACAAGAAACACGGAACTCGGTCGGGAGCTTTTCCATATCTATACAGGCCCGCCTTTAAGAGCCACAAAATACAGATATCCTTCAGGTCTGTTTTTCATGGTGGCTATGGCCCCACCTCCGCCCCTCCCTCAACTATTAAAGACTACACTTTAGTACAAATTATCGTTCTTACAAATAAATTAATTTACAATTTAGTACGACTTATCTCATTACATAAGTTATTCCATTTTCTTTCTTTAATTATAACCTAAGTTATAATTTTCGCTTGTCCCTAGGACAAGCCTACCTATTATATAACATTCTCATTAATGTAATTAATTATAATAGGTTATTCATTCCCCGTTCATTCACTTCTTTTACTGTTGTAACTTACATTCATTTTCTTATTCATTTCCATTAATCACAATTAGTGCCATTTTATCAATCCTGCTATTTACATATATTTATATATGTTTATTCACTAGACCTCTCACATTAAGCCTACACTTGTGGATGCTGGATTTGCCGGGCAGTTACGGACAGACTTCTTCTACAAGTTGACTTAACCTCGTGTCTTAGCACCGTTACATGTTTTATTTATGAACTAGACCTTTCACATTAAATTAACAACTTGTGGACGTTGGATTTGCCAGGCGGTTCCGGTCAGTTCCGGGCAGACTTCTACCATAAGTTAAATTTAACCTCATGTCTAGGTGCGTTACAGTTTTCTATTTACTGTAAATTTAGGCATACTATTCTTTTCAAATCCTTACTGTAATCTATTTTACATGTCATCGTATTAAGCCCATTTTATGTCGCATGTTCTTTCTAATATGTAATTGATTCTATTCTAACATGTAATCATTTAATTATGTAATTGTTCAAATCTAACAAGTTAACATGTCATTTTCTCAATTCTATAATTAAGGGTTCAAGTACATAAATGTCACAAGTTAACATGAAATTAGAACAATAGTAATTGCTACACATATTTTAACAAGTTTACATTTCAGCATGTGAACATTTTAACACATTAAACATTTCAACATATGAATTTTCCAACATATTAATATTTTAACATATTAATATTTCAACATGTCATATTAGCATTTCAACACTTTTAATCTAGAAGATTTACATTACATATTAACGGGGAATGCCAAACGATAATATATCATTATCAAAAATGATATAACTTAAATCCACTCACCTAATTTGCTTTCCAATTCCTAAACCTGGTCCAGATATAGCATTCCATGGTTTCCCCTAACTGGATTTAGAATCTAACAACCATAAATCCACAATTCTTACTAAAAGAAAAAGGGAAGAAAGAGGAAGAAAATTGAATAGACCGATCTAAGAATTTACCTTACTTCGCTTATGATTCTAAACACTTCCTTATTAATATTCATTCTTTTCCTCCGGATCTTGATTCAGAATTTTCCTAAACTAATTATCTTATTTTTCTGAAGAGATTTGAGGAGGAGGAAGAATGGCAGAGCTTAGACATTGTCTTAGAGAATATGAAATTTAGGCTAGGCTCTGCTAGCCTATTTATAGGTGTTCAGAATCTTATCGTACACACAGCGCTAAGTCAGCATTGAACCCAGTTAAGAAAACGTTCCAGATACATTAATGAATCTGCCCGGATCTGGGGGGTGTCGACCCCCCTTGGGTCCCACAAACTGTTTTGGCGCACAAATTTGATTTTCGAATGTTTGAATTTTTGGAATTTATTTAACTGTTATATTCACATGTAATCTTCTAATTTTACGTGTATATATGTACGCACAACTTTTGCTTCGGTTTCAAAATTCAAACGGTGTTGCACCGTTACTTGATTTTTACCATATTTCTTTAATTGCAGCCTTATCTTGAACTCTATCTCTTTTGAGTGTGTGTGTGTGTATATACATATATATATATATATGTATATGTATGTATATATATATGTATGTATATATATTTCTGCACATATATACATATATATTCTCATATATATACATATATTTTCTTTACTTCCTTATATGTATATTTTTCCTTATATGTGCGTTTATACATGTTTTCTCTTTAGAACATATGTTAATTTTAGTCGTTTCCTTAAAACAAAAATATGACGTCGGTGGGGATCGAACTCTATACCTCTTATATGCAAGCCACATGCTCTAACCAACTAAACTACTAAGGCTATTGTTAACAAGGTTTAGAACAATGGTAGTTATTGTTCCCTTCTTATTCCTCTTTTTCATGTTTGTTACAATATTTCAATTAAACCATTGCATGAATCGTTTTCTTTTATTTCTCTTTCAATATTAATGCATAATGTTTGTAAATCAATGCATGCAACATACTTACTCTGCATACAACCAATCCTTTCTTTCTTTTAATGCATGCATTACATTTTTAATTGCATTAAGTTTTTCTTTATTTTCAGTGCATGTATTTATTACATGCAATCACATATTATCTTTATTTTATTCTTTATATATTTTTGTCTATTCATAAATATATATATATATGCATTATTTAATTATTAAATTGTTATAAAATGCGGGGTGTTACAAAAAGTCTCGGAAAAGAATGAGCGTAACTTACGACTCCGGAGAGCGAACAAGTATGACCAATACACCGAGCTCAACTCCTCCCTGCTTGACATCTACCTTGACGTCCGAGGATCTCTGCCCTTCCCGAAACCTCCTCAAAGAGAACCTACGGAAAAAGAGATCCACTCTGGAAAGCACTGCATGTTTCACAACATTGCAGGTCATAGCATCAGTGAACGCAGACACTTGCTCGATCTCATCGAGGATAGGGTCAGGCGTGGAAAACTACCTGAGTACGTCTGGAACCCCACACAAGCTTTGCCGCCACAATCTTCCGCCTAAGCTCCTCAGGCCGGTCCTCGACTTCCTAGAAACGGAAAGGACCCTGAGCCCAACAATCGTGGCATCATCGTCAATTAAATAAGATTTAGATTTCTTCTTTCAAATGTATTTTTGTTTCTTTCAATAATATGGGTATGATGAAGTACACACGTACGGGGTTAGGATTTACCTCCTAGGTGTGCTATGGATTCAGTTGTCACCCATTTAGAATTTATTTGTAATAGCTCTTTAGCAGCAGTAAACTTTCTTTTTCAAACAAAGATTGTGTTTGGACGATGTAAGCCGACCATGACTGATGCTCGCCAACCTTAATATGGTCAGTGTTAGCCACCGTTACTAAGATACGATCGATACCCACCACCATATTAAACTAATTCCATAAGCCGAGTATGGATGATACTCACCCCTTCTCTAAGCCGAGCGCACTCTTCACTCGCCAACACCCGCAAATACATAAATTACTTACGAAAATATGGTCAGTGCTTGCCACTGCCACGGTCGATGCCCACCACCATATTTGATTCCACTAACAGAGTAGAGATATGCTCATATAAGCCGAACATAATTAACACTTGCTATAAGCCGAGTATGGTTAATACTCACCACTTCCATAAGCCGAGTATGGATAATACTTGCCACCTTCGTAAGAAGAGTATAGAGAATACTCGCCACTCCCATAAGCCGAGTATGGATGATACTCGCCATCTCTCTAAGCCAAGTGTTATTACTGCTCGCCAACTCTTTAAAGCTGGGTATGGTTAATACTCACCCAATCAAATTCAAAACCATCTCTAAACCGAGAATGACCTACACAGTTTTTGCTGGCATTGGATATTGCTACAAGGACTACTTTCATAACACTTTCGTCCTTAATACGATCTTTGATGGTTGTCGGTTTTCTGACCATAATACGATCTGCACCGATCGTCGGTCTCCCGGCCTTAATACAACTATCAGGATCATCGGATTTCTGGCCCTAATATGGTTGCGCAACCATGGCTACCCATGCATTGAGCTTTGACACAATATTCAGAAAAATCTCTTTACCAAGAGAGATGTATTCTGAGGGACAAAGTGTTGACCAACTTTTTGGCAAAAGCTATCATGGTTCAATAGATCGAAGCCCAATGTCAAAAGGCTCACAAATCAGCATCAACCGACCCCGGCGGACGACCTCTACTTCAAAAAGCCCGAGCAAGATATGGCCCAAGCCAGTTTTCCTCGAGCAACGACATTTTATACCCCAATATAATCACTTTTTCTAACTGACCGAGTCAACCATTCCCTTAAAGATCGGATCGATCAGATATCTTCAGAACTACATGGAAATATCAAAATGATTCATTCATTGCTTAGCCTGGTTCTCAAGGCATTAAAGATGGTCAAACACTTCCAGCCAAATCTCTGCTTTTGATCACCTCATCTCGAGTGTCAAGTAAGACACAATTGTCGAGGATACTATTAATCAGCAGTAGACCGGGTCCCACCGCCGCAACTATTCCAAAGGATCGAGTTCTGCATGTCCGGGCTCTGCAAAAGTGACATGCCACGTTGCATCTCAATAAGCCCATCTCTTCACCTATAAATACCTCCATGCCAAGAATGGAAATGGGACTTTTGGGACTTCTTCTTTTATGGACTCAAGCTCAGATTCTGCGACTAACTCCAAAAATAGCCAACTCTTTCGCTGAAACACATCGATTTTGTGTTCATTTCCCACTTTCTTCAAAAAGAAAATAGATTGTACTTGTAATCAAAAGCAAATCCATATATATAAAGTGGACGTAGGCACCATTTCTTGCCGAAGCACTATACAAAGTCTTGTGTGTCCCCTGTTTTACTTACTTTACCATACTCTATGATTGTTATTCGTGTGTCTTACGCACGATTGGGGGTTGACTGTCACTAGTATCACGCACCGAACTCACCCAGCCTCCGAAGAGACGAGAGAACACGGAATGTAATGAGAACACGACGCATCAGAACACAAACATGAGAACTTTTCATTGCTATGACAACAGTTTACACCAGAATACAAGATATCAGAGTACAAATAAATAATATACAGTGGAAAAATATAAGAGATTTAGAAATTACATTTATTACATAAAACATAATGTGCGGTGAAAAACGTCAACTACCACAACTGAAAGAAATACACAGATACAAAGCTTTCCGAATATAGCTCCAGCTGTAATCCAGGATCCTATGAAAAGAAATATCTGCGAAAACCAAAACAACAAGCTGCCCATATGGAAATAAAGGCACTCAGAGTTTAGGTAGAAACAATAAACTCCGAGTCAGTACTGGTACTGGTGTGAGAACTTAAAATAGTTATTAAAACTTTACTTTAAAAGTGGAAAATCATGGGACCACGCCGTATGACACGGAACGGGTTTACTCCGCATGAATACTAGTTTAAAACATAAAACAACATAATGCTTTTTGAAAATGAAGGTATTATCAGACTCAGGTCCCATCACACAATGCAATCAAAAACCAAAGGATAGAGTTTTACCTTATAACAGCCAAACATGCTTGATACACTTTAAAACAAATCATTTTGATATTACTATAAGTGCATAGTGTATAAAACAACTTTGAACATAAATGTATCAATCATAGACAACATAGTACCCCATCCTACTATGTCGCCATATAAGTTTACATCTAAAACCGAAAATTGTCGTATTGGAAGTCGGATTTCCATCATGAGTCAAGGCAAGGGATGATCTCCTTACCGATTCGGATCACCTCTAGCAAGATGACCAAGGATCGCACACTCTAGGCAACCCTTGAATCCTGCAAGGTCGGTCCTCTCTTACGTTTGAGAATTAGTTATTCCTAAACAATACGTTTTCCAGTCCTATCCGACCTATCTCTGAGCATTTTAGTCGGCTCAATATCCGAGGTGCCTTGCAATCTATCATCCACATAAGTAAAAATGTCTGGGCTCCATACCATGATACCACTTCTAGCTAGAAAGAAACGTATGCACTCCTTGCGTCCCTTATCCCGATTCTGACTCATACCGAGGTGTGAGGCTCGCAAATTAACGCTATACACAAAGCTATGCTAATTAAAGTTGCGCTTGATCATCCATCACAAGACCCTGCTTTTCAACAAAAGCCTTGATCATTTGCATCTTAGCATGCCACATTGTCAATTCATACCATACAACTAATATTTATTAATATATAACCTTTAAGCTCATACGTCTCAGAGAAGGGTGTTAAGCAAGAGAATAAATTCTCCGCCACCAAACAAATACATATTTAACATAAATCAATACAGGATGAAATACAATGTCAGGCATACAATCCATTTACAAGTTCGTTCTGGGTCTAAACGAAACCGGAGGCACCTTATTCGTCATCCCATATGTCCAATACAGGAGAGAGATCCTCGCATATCCGATGATCTCCAAGTACGTCGGGACGGTCACCATTTATTACCTCGTCTTAGGTGTATAACTCAATCAAGACATTAGTAATCATCCTAACGATGTGAAGCTATTCGGTCTTCAACCACTATCTTCATATCTTCGACTTTTAGTCGTCGTAACAGTTATTCAGAATGGGATAAACCCGGTCTTTCTGAATGACTCGCGTATCTTATAATCAAGTGCTATAAAAACACATCATACGCCTCATTCCAATCCAGAATATTCTTTTATTCAAACATTCTTGGAAATTATTACAAAAGATTTTATAATATCTTTTCACAACTTAAACCAAATTAAGGTTTATCAAACTAGTTGGGATTATCGAGCCTTACCGAAGTAATCATTTATTTTATTATCCCAATCCCAACCTATTAATTCCATGGAGCAAAACCGGTAGTACTCCATATCTACACCCATTGGGTTATCAGTAAAATTAATTACCATTTCACGTTTCAAATCTAATTAAAGATTTATGTGACGACCGCCCATAACCCCCGACTAAACAAGAGGAATAATGCGCTGAAAGGCGTGCCAGGCTGCTATGGACGATCATCATAGTAAGTGAACACATCGAAACCTGTCGTAGAACTCACAGCGCAAGGATAAAATATAATAGAACATATACAACAGGTGATAGTAATGAGGTATCATATAGCAAACTTTTGAAACTCTTTCAACATCCAGAAAGATTATCCAACTGATATCCAAGTTTGTACATAAGGCCTCACTATAACTCTCAAGCAACTCAAACAGCGGAAACAGAAATACTAGATAGAATAAAACTGGTACGCCAGCCTCCTGCTCGTCATCGCTCAGCTTCCTCGTATCACTAAGCTCCATTACCTGTAACCTGCTACTTAGTCTGCCCATCCACAACCGGATGAACAACCCAAGGTAATAAGAGGAGACATAAAACCTTGAGTCAGACAATAGTCTTAGTGAGCGATAATACAGCTAACAAACTTCAACAAGAAAGCATATGAGAATGGGTAAATGAACAACTTATCTACCCACATCACCAGAGAAGAACTCAACCTTATCTTCCCCACATCGGACAGTGATAGCCTTTACACCAAGCATTTCAACCATTCATCCATAGAAACCAGAACACCCATTCAATCATAGAGAACACACATGACATCCAGATAAGTCTCACGCAGACAACCCTAATTGAGTTTAACATTCCTCAAGTACTCTCGCCAGAGGCCTAGACCAATATCACTTAAGCACTCAAAGAACGTCTCCCTCGACTTTGGATAATCTATGTGAGATAGTACAAACAGAACAACTAATCATCCATGACTGACTCTGGCTATCACTGCCAATCCTGCTTCGAAACCATCATTATCGTATGACGGCCAACCTTGCCATATGTCAAGGGCTAATGATAACCCCAGTTCTAGCATGAACTCCATATGCCCAACCTTGACACTAGGCCTTTCCCCAACCAGAAAGACCTAGGGTACTCGACCAACAACCGGTCTTTTGGGCCTTTCAACGATACCCATCGTACCCCTGCTTTGAGCCTGCTAGAACTTACGACAACGATGACTTCTCGGCCTTCGCATCTCTAATCGTCCAACCTTGACGATGTTTCATAGCTCAAGCAACCTTCTCGAGCAGCCATTATCCACCAACTCACGACCTTTGAGTTGTCTCTGCATTTGTTGTTTCACCTTGATCAACGAACACATTCATCACTTCGAGTCTTCCTACTTGAATCACCTCGAAGTCACGCCATCACCGAACCAAAACACATCACTGCGCTGCGGCTAGGGTTCGGGGGGGTTGCCCCCGAAAAATATTTTTTTCAGACCTTTTTGGTTCGTACCCGAATCGTACCCGAAAACGTACTTTTTCAGAAAACGACCCTGCCAAAACCGACCAGAACCTTGCTCCAGAACGACCAGCCAAAAACCGACCAGCCTTGCTCCAGAACGACCCGCCAAAAACCGACCAGCCTTGCTCCAGAACGACCCGCCTCCATGCAGCTTTGGATCGACTCGACCTCCTTGCAGCTTTGGATTGACTCGACCTCCTTGGGACCGACCAGCTTTGGATCGACCCCGTCAAGACCGACCAGATTTTGCTCCACCTGACCGACCAGCTCCTTCAGAGCGACCAGGATTTGCTTCCAGTAAAAACCAACCAGAATGCCACCATCTGAAACCGACCAGAATGCCACCATCTGAAACCGACCAGAAACACTTCTGCTCCTTCTGGACCGACCAGCTTAAACCGACCAGCTCCCTGACTTGCTTCTCAAGCCATACTATGACCGACCACCTCATTCCAGACCGACCCGACCAACTCCAGGACGACCAGAAACCTGCACATCTCCAATTCGACTCCGATTTCGACCAAAACTTCGCCAAACGACGAATCCGACGAAACCAGCTTATCCGATTCATCCAAACGCAATCACAAACATGTTATGCAACCAACAATATCATCAATCTAACAATTTCCATCAAAACACATAAATTTCCCAAAACATGATAAGTGAATCATATGAACATAAAAACGGATCTAACTTGCATAATCTTGAGAAAAATCATAAAATTAACCATTTAAATTATCTAGATCAGATCCTAAGGTGATTCATATATAAAATGGACTTAGCATGGTGTGGATCTAAGGAAAATAACATGGAAATGATGAAATTAACATCCTAAAACCCATATACTTGCATGAATCCGAATGAGAGATGTAAATCACTCACCAATTATCCAAATCTAAGCAAAAGCAATGAAAACGCAATCCGGACAGCGAACACTTCGAATCAAACTCTTCAATCCGATGAATTCGCCCTTGAGACGATGTAGATCTAGCCTCCTATGGTGTAGATCTTCGATTTCCCTCCTTGGATTTTGGAATTTTAATGGTGGAAAGATGTTAGAGGAAGAAGGAGATCAAAGCCTCCCCATAAGAGAATGGAAAATGCCAACCTTTCTCCATACCCCTTACCCCCTATTTATAGTCTCCACCCACCCTCTAATGGGCCTTCTCCAAATCAGCCCATTAGCCTTCCAAAACCTGAACAGCCAACTGAAAAACCTTAAAACAGCGATTTCTCCCAAACCGCTGAACCAAATCCTTAATGTAACCACTCTACGGAAAGGGAATCATCAATTCCTTTCCAATGGCACAGGTCTCACCCTCTGATTCGACCTGAGTCAAAAGTTATGCCCAGTACAAGACTGACAGGGGCAAAATGGTCACAAACAAAATCGGTAAAAATTATGGACATGTCACACATCCCCATAAGCAACATACCAAAAGATGAGAATGATCCAACCCTCAGGGAATAAAATAAAAATATTTTACGATCTTCCGATACGTAAAATGCGGGCTGTTACATTCTCCCCCCTTAAGAATTTCGCCCCCGAAATTCCAAGCAAACACAAGCAACCACAACAATTCCGCATGCCTATCATCCATGTGAAGCCAATTCTATCATCCAAACTAGCAACCATCAAGCCATGCATCCATAGCCTTATCCTAGCACGCGGAATTCTACCACACAACAACAAGATACAACGACACAACGAAGATACGATATCAAAGGGTCCTACCGACGAAGAGTTCTGAATGAGTCGCCCTCATGCTCTCTTCCGTCTCCCATGTACAATCGTCGCCATCTTCACTCCATTGTACCTTGGCTAGCTTAACCGTCTTCCTCCTAAGCTGTTTCGTATCATTTCTCACAACACGAAGTGGCCTACGAGGTTTCGCAACTGCGGTCTCGACTTCTAAATCTTCATACTGTTCTGGAGATACCACCACATTCGAGTCATGCAAAAACTTCCGTAGAAACGACACATGGAAAACATTATGCATACTCGACATCTTCTCGGGTAACTCCAACCTATATGCGAGCTTTCCTATTCGCTCGACAATCAGAAATGGTCCAACAAACCTAGGAGCCAACTTCCCTTTACTTCCGAATCGAACCATATGCTTTAACGGTGAAATCTTCACAAAAACCATATCACCTACGTCGAATTCTAAATCCTTACGACGCTTATCGGCGTAACTCTTTTGACGATCTTGGGCCGCTTTCATTCGTTGCCGAACAATTTTGATACAACCCGAGGTTTCTCTAATCATTTCGGGCCCAAGTACCAACTTATCTCCAGTTTCTAACCAACAAGCTGGAGAATTGCACGGCCTTCCATACAACGCCTCGTATGGTGCCATCCCAATACTCGACTGGTAGCTATTATTATACGCAAACTCAACCAGATGCAGATGGTCTTCCCATGATCCTCCGAAGTCTATCACACAAGCCCTCAGGAGATCTTCTAAAACTCGGTTGACTCTCTCGGTCTGACCATCAGTTTGGGGATGATATGCCGTACTTAAGCACAATTCGGTTCCCAAAGCTTCTTGCAAACTTTTCCAAAATCCACTCGTGAACAATGGATCCCGGTCACTTACTATACTCTTTGGGACACCATGGAATCGAACTATCCATTTCACATAAAGCTCAGCCAATTTTGACGCTGTCCTAGTCGTCTTGACAGGAATAAATCTCGCACTTTTGGTCAAACGATCCACAATGACCCAAATCCCTTCATTCCCTGCCCTAGTTCTAGGTATTCCATCGATAAAATCCATCGATATCTGCTCCCACTTCCACGTAGGAACCTCTAATGGCTGAAGTAAACCACTCGGCTTCTTCTGTTCAGCTTTCACTAACTGACAGTTCATACACTTTGAAATGAATTTTCCAATATCTCTTTTCATCCCTTCCCAGTAGTAGACTCGCTTCATGTCCGATACATTTTATTACCACCGGGATGAATCGTTAGCTTCGAGTGATGACATTCTCTCAGAACCTCATCCCTCAATCCGTCGACATCAGGAACAACTAATCGTCCTTGCCTTCGAAGCCAGCCTTCTCGGTCGACCTCAAACTCCTTATCCTCTGGTTTCAGTTTCTGAATGGACTCGACAAGCTTCGCATCTTTCTTTTGGCCCTCGCCAATCCTTTCGATAAGAGTAGGCCTTATCGACAAGCTTGCCAATATTTCAGGTTCCAACTCACACCTTGGCCTGAAATCGAACCTTGCCAAATACTCGAGGCCCTTCCATTCCGAAAACATCGCTCCCAAACTTGCGTGTCTTCGACTCAATGCATCTGCAACTGCATTGCCTTTGCCAGGAGTATAGGCTATCCCAAAATCATACGATGCCAGAAACTCTATCCATCGTTGCTGCCGAAGATTCAAATCCTTTTGGGAGAAAAGATACTTCAACGACTTGTGATCCGTAAACAACTCGAATCGTACTCCCAACAGGTAATGTCTCCACATCATCAGAGCAAACACAATCGCTGCCAACTCCAAATCATGAGTTGGATAGTTTCTCTCATGTGGCTTTAGCTGTCGACTTGCGTAAGCCACTACTTTATCCTTCTGCATTAGCACTGCTCCAAGTCCAGTACCACATGCATCAGTATATACCACCATCTCTTCATTCCCACTTGGAATGGTCAACACAGGTGCACTCGTCAATCTCTCCTTCAAGATTTCGAACGCTTGTTCACACTTCGCATCCCATGCGAACACTTGGTTCTTCTTCGTCAATCCTGTTAATGGTGCAGCCATCTTAGAGAAATCCTTGATAAACCTTCGGTAATAACCAGCCAATCCAAGGAAACTCCGAACACCCGTTGCATTCTTAGGTCTATCCCAGTCCTGGATTGCTGCAACTTTAGCGGGGTCAACCGCTATACCTTTTCCAGAAACAACATGACCTAAGAACCTCACTTCATCCTTCCAGAAGTGACACTTTGAGAACTTAGCTTTAAGCTGATGCTTTCGCAAGATCTCTAACATAACTCTCAAGTGCGTCTTATGTTCTTCCACATTTCTGGAGTAAACCAGTATATCATCCACGAACACAAGCACGAACTTATTCAACTGATCTTTGAACACTCTATTCATAAGATCCACAAAATACGCTGGCGCGTTAGTCAACCCGAATGGCATCACCAACCACTCGAAAAATCTGGACGGTGTCCTAAAAGCAGTCTTTGGCACACTATCCTTAGCTACTCTCAACTGGTGAAATCCCGTTGCCAAATTCATCTGAGAAAATACTTTGGCTTCGTGAAGCTGATCGAACAAGTCATCAATCCTTGGCAACGGATACTTGTTCTTCTTAGTCACCTTGTTCAGCTCACGATAGTCCACACACAACCTTAACGAGCCATCTGCTTTAGTTGCAAACACGACTGGTGCACCCCACTCGGAAACACTCCTCCGAATGAAACCTTTTCCCAAAAGGTCTCTAACTTGCACCTCCAACTCTCGCTGTTCCTTAGGCGCCATCCGCCTAAGTGGCATAACAATTGGTCTCGCACCCTCGACCAAATCGATCCTAAACTCGATCTCGCGATGCGGCGGCAACCCTTTGACCTCGTCAAAGACATCTACATACTCATTAGCGATCAGCACTGATGATAAGTCTTCCTGTGGAATCCCAAGCGAATATAGATAACTCACGAAGACCCCGTCTTCGCGCTTACATCTAATCAACACCTTTCGCCCTTCCACATCCCCGACCCTCACCTCTAGCTTCTCGCAATTCACCCTTGTCGCATACTTCTTGAGCCAATCCATGCCCAAGATGATCCCATACCCAGCGAAGTTAAGAACAAAGCAATCACACATAAAAGAGCAACCATGACTCGATAATACTAGACCACGGCAAATCATGCACAAACTGGACGAACCTCCAACTGGATTAGTCACGATCAATGGTCTATCACAAATCTCGGGTTCCAAACCCAAGCGACACACAAGCTCATTGCAGATGAATGAATGTGATGCTCCAGTATCAAACAACACTCGAACTGAAACACCGTTAACGGAAAAAGTACCTTGCACCATGACACCCTTTCCCTTCTCCTCTGCAGTAGGAGCTCCTGAAGAAGATGGCACAGCATCCAAAGCATATGCCTTAACAATCTGCTTACCCTTAGCTGATTCCGGACAATCTTTCTTCTCATGCCCAGGCTTTCCACACTTGAAGCACTTCTTCTCAGCTTTGGGATTCTTACACTCATTCGAATAATGTCCCTTCTGTTGGCAGTTAAAGCAAACTGCCTCACTCTTGGGTTTCTTTTGGCCATCCTTTCCTTTCTGTTGTTGCTGCTTCCTCTTTTTATTACCACTCTGCTGTGGTTTCTGAGCTTCCTTGGTTGCAGCGACAACATTTGCTTCCTTGGGAAACAAGCTCTCATGGCGAATAGCTTTTTCCACAACCTTTTCAAATGAATCATCAAGATGGTCCACAAGTGGCTTCCCAATATGTGCATCCAAACCCAAGACAAACTTCTCGTTCTTCTGATAGGGCGTATCAATGTATGAACGAGCATATCTAGACAAAGCCTCAAAATCAGAAATATAGTCAAGAACTGATCTGCCATTCTGCTTCAACTCTACGAACTTCTTGAAGAGAACTGACTTTTGAGCAGTGGAGATAAACTTTGCTTCAAACTTAGCTTGGAATTTCTCCCATGAAATCTCCTCTTCCGGAGTCTCGAGTATAACAGAATTCCACCATTCCATGGCCCTGCTTTGCAGCTGCCTTGATGCAAGCTTTCTCTTCATTGCATCTTCAATACCCAAGTCTCCAAAGATTCGAACACATGAATCCATCCACCTCTGAACCTCTTCAGCTGGTTCAGTTCCCTTGAATGGTTTCCCTCCTAGAGATATAAAGTCCTTGCACATCTTTGCAAAATCTATTCTAGGAACTCGCACCCCTACATCTACCGTGGCCGCCACTGGAGCGGGTACCCTTCGCATAATTGCTTCTGCCATGGCTTCAAACATGGCCGGGTAATCTGGCTCACCACCATTTCCCCCTCCAGTATTAGCTCTCCTAGCAGCGTGCCTTGATGGTCGTCTACTCATTCTAAATCTGAAATTTAGAATAGTTAGCCACTTCCAAGAAAACTGCTAAAAGAATACAACCGCTACTACTATATATGCTAATATATATAGTAACATCCAACTGAAATCTACAAATACGTCCCTCATACGCAATTACGTCTTTGAACTTTGGCCAAAATCGTTGACCAGAGCTCTGATACCAAATGTGACGACCGCCCATAACCCCCGACTAAACAAGAGGAATACTGCGCTGAAAGGCGTGCCAGGCTGCTATGGACGATCATCATAGTAAGTGAACACATCGAAACCTGTCGTAGAACTCACAGCGCAAGGATAAAATATAATAGAACATATACAACAGGTGATAGTAATGAGGTATCATATAGCAAACTTTTGAAACTCTTTCAACATCCAGAAAGATTATCCAACTGATATCCAAGTTTGTACATAAGGCCTCACTACAACTCTCAAGCAACTCAAACAGCGGAAACAGAAATACTAGATAGAATAAAACTGGTACGCCAGCCTCCTGCTCGTCATCGCTCAGCTTCCTCGTATCACTAAGCTCCATTACCTGTAACCTGCTACTTAGTCTGCCCATCCACAACCGGATGAACAACCCAAGGTAATAAGAGGAGACATAAAACCTTGAGTCAGACAATAGTCTTAGTGAGCGATAATACAGCTAACAAACTTCAACAAGAAAGCATATGAGAATGGGTAAATGAACAACTTATCTACCCACATCACCAGAGAAGAACTCAACCTTATCTTCCCCACATCGGACAGTGATAGCCTTTACACCAAGCATTTCAACCATTCATCCATAGAAACCAGAACACCCATTCAATCATAGAGAACACACATGACATCCAGATAAGTCTCACGCAGACAACCCTAATTGAGTTTAACATTCCTCAAGTACTCTCGCCAGAGGCCTAGACCAATATCACTTAAGCACTCAAAGAACGTCTCCCTCGACTTTGGATAATCTATGTGAGATAGTACAAACAGAACAACTAATCATCCATGACTGACTCTGGCTATCACTGCCAATCCTGCTTCGAAACCATCATTATCGTATGACGGCCAACCTTGCCATATGTCAAGGGCTAATGATAACCCCAGTTCTAGCATGAACTCCATATGCCCAACCTTGACACTAGGCCTTTCCCCAACCAGAAAGACCTAGGGTACTCGACCAACAACCGGTCTTTTGGGCCTTTCAACGATACCCATCGTACCCCTGCTTTGAGCCTGCTAGAACTTACGACAACGATGACTTCTCGGCCTTCGCATCTCTAATCGTCCAACCTTGACGATGTTTCATAGCTCAAGCAACCTTCTCGAGCAGCCATTATCCACCAACTCACGACCTTTGAGTTGTCTCTGCATTTGTTGTTTCACCTTGATCAACGAACACATTCATCACTTCGAGTCTTCCTACTTGAATCACCTCGAAGTCACGCCATCACCGAACCAAAACACATCACTGCGCTGCGGCTAGGGTTCGGGGGGGTTGCCCCCGAAAAATATTTTTTTCAGACCTTTTTGGTTCGTACCCGAATCGTACCCGAAAACGTACTTTTTCAGAAAACGACCCTGCCAAAACCGACCAGAACCTTGCTCCAGAACGACCAGCCAAAAACCGACCAGCCTTGCTCCAGAACGACCCGCCAAAAACCGACCAGCCTTGCTCCAGAACGACCCGCCTCCATGCAGCTTTGGATCGACTCGACCTCCTTGCAGCTTTGGATTGACTCGACCTCCTTGGGACCGACCAGCTTTGGATCGACCCCGTCAAGACCGACCAGATTTTGCTCCACCTGACCGACCAGCTCCTTCAGAGCGACCAGGATTTGCTTCCAGTAAAAACCAACCAGAATGCCACCATCTGAAACCGACCAGAATGCCACCATCTGAAACCGACCAGAAACACTTCTGCTCCTTCTGGACCGACCAGCTTAAACCGACCAGCTCCCTGACTTGCTTCTCAAGCCATACTATGACCGACCACCTCATTCCAGACCGACCCGACCAACTCCAGGACGACCAGAAACCTGCACATCTCCAATTCGACTCCGATTTCGACCAAAACTTCGCCAAACGACGAATCCGACGAAACCAGCTTATCCGATTCATCCAAACGCAATCACAAACATGTTATGCAACCAACAATATCATCAATCTAACAATTTCCATCAAAACACATAAATTTCCCAAAACATGATAAGTGAATCATATGAACATAAAAACGGATCTAACTTGCATAATCTTGAGAAAAATCATAAAATTAACCATTTAAATTATCTAGATCAGATCCTAAGGTGATTCATATATAAAATGGACTTAGCATGGTGTGGATCTAAGGAAAATAACATGGAAATGATGAAATTAACATCCTAAAACCCATATACTTGCATGAATCCGAATGAGAGATGTAAATCACTCACCAATTATCCAAATCTAAGCAAAAGCAATGAAAACGCAATCCGGACAGCGAACACTTCGAATCAAACTCTTCAATCCGATGAATTCGCCCTTGAGACGATGTAGATCTAGCCTCCTATGGTGTAGATCTTCGATTTCCCTCCTTGGATTTTGGAATTTTAATGGTGGAAAGATGTTAGAGGAAGAAGGAGATCAAAGCCTCCCCATAAGAGAATGGAAAATGCCAACCTTTCTCCATACCCCTTACCCCCTATTTATAGTCTCCACCCACCCTCTAATGGGCCTTCTCCAAATCAGCCCATTAGCCTTCCAAAACCTGAACAGCCAACTGAAAAACCTTAAAACAGCGATTTCTCCCAAACCGCTGAACCAAATCCTTAATGTAACCACTCTACGGAAAGGGAATCATCAATTCCTTTCCAATGGCACAGGTCTCACCCTCTGATTCGACCTGAGTCAAAAGTTATGCCCAGTACAAGACTGACAGGGGCAAAATGGTCACAAACAAAATCGGTAAAAATTATGGACATGTCACACATCCCCATAAGCAACATACCAAAAGATGAGAATGATCCAACCCTCAGGGAATAAAATAAAAATATTTTACGATCTTCCGATACGTAAAATGCGGGCTGTTACAATTTAGCTATCGCATGGAGTAAAACTGGTGATACTCCATCTCGAACATCTCTTGAATTTGGTAAATTTATTTACCTCATTCCTATTTCAATCTAATTAAAGATTCATTAAAACTCCACTTAGTTTTAATCTCAAAAATCATTATTGTAACACCCCACTTCCGTTAAGGTCACCCACAAAGGGAATGCCTTAACTTCGGTGGAACGTTACAAGTAAACAGAACAGAAATTTACAAGACAGATATGTAAAGTAGTACTTGAAAATTTTATAACTTTATTACAGCAGAAACAGAAATAAGTTTGGTTACATCACAATACCAAAACCCAAGTACACAAATATCAGTCATATACAAAATCCTTCGAAATGCATAAATTTAAAGCCATAATCCCCAACAGAGAATGCCATAAATAGGTAGAATCAAAGCCAAGCAATATTTCAAGCACTTCTAGCACTTCAAGCAGATGGAACCTGAATCAAGCTCCTATGTTTCCATCCTGAGAACCTGGAGGGGGGGGGGGGGGAGGGAACGGAAGAAAAAAGGCGAAACAAACTAGGTCAGACATAAGTCTAGTGAGTCCAGTGACTTTTAGCATATAAACAAATAATAGTATCATGACATGTAAATAAAACTGGATGAGAGATAACCATGACAGAAGTAGCAGGTTAACAGAAGAGACAGAATGATATAGGCTAAAGTAAGCTTCTTACTTGGTTTTCACTTCTCTGCACTAATACTAGTATAACAGAATTAGGTGTTGTCCTAATATCTAAACAGAAAATAGAACGATCTCTTCAAAAACACGATGCTAGTAATAGGCCTTTACCACCCTATCAGAGACAGATGTACAGAAACAGAATGCTAGTAATGTGCTTTTACCACCCGAACAGAGACAGACGGTATAGAAACAGAAGCAGAAACGGAATCAGAGACGGAAACAGAATATTCCCTACCGGAATAGAATGTTAGAATTAGGTGTACACTAGTAATGGGCCTTTACCACCCCAACAGACGGTACCATGCAGAAACAGACAAGTGTTACCACCCCAATAGAAACAGACGGTACCCCAACAGAAACAGACAGAACTAAGTGTACCCTAAATTCTACCCCAAGTGATTGGCTCCCTAATACATAAATACCCTGTGCCGGCCCCACGGAAGGGTGTATAACTCCATAAAGTGGCAACCTATAGACATAGACCTATTTACAGATGTCACGGTGTCTTACATCCTTAGAGCAGACCGGATCCATGCACGCATATGACCCGGTTGGAATGCGCCATCAACACCCCTCGCCATTATCAGAGTGAACCTCTTACAATTAGTTCAGTAAGCGTGCCCTGGACCCCTACCTAGTGTTGGGTCATAGTTTTCATACGGAGTCCGATTTACGCAAACTCGGACTCTATCTCAAGCAGAAATCCGAGACGAACGCAATGGCGTAACCCGTTTCCCTTAATTATTCTTTTAAAAATTAAGTATACTTTGTTTTGTTACTCTTATGTTCATAGAAAATACGGGGTGTTACATTCTCCCCTCCTTAAAGGATTTCGTCCCCGAAATCTTCAAGTTAAGAAGAATGTGTCGTACCATCCAATCACTCATCTACTCAACCATCATCCACAAGCATCCATTGTCCTTAGAAAACTTCTAATGCTGTATGGACATATGCAGAGTGTGTGTATATGTTTCTTATTTAATGCAAAATCAGGCGGTCTACTGATTCAGTTGACCTCCTTGATGCAAATCATGATAGTGTCATGCGTCCAATACGTATGCAAGAAATCCTATTTGATACACCTCACTTCTATATGAGTGCATAACCATTCATCCAAATGCAACATCCATGTGACGAGTCAATCATTTTGCATCCACAAAAAATGAAAAAAAAAAGCACACCCATCCATATGCAGTATGAGAGTGTTTTTGAGCCGATCTAGTGCCTAGTGTGTGTATATGCATCCACGAGCAACCACTAGCAACCACTTGCATCCACTTGCAACCATCAAACATAACATGTCTCAAACACATGTTTACACCCATTAGTTTCCACCTAAAGGTCGAAGACTCGATCGATAGGATACAGCCGAGTGATAGAAGCAAGCACAATTAAAACAAAAGCTTTGTTCCCATTAGACATCGGTTTAAGAGAATAACTCACTAAGTATCAACCCCGAAGACCGAAATCAACATCAGATTGGCACTCAGAGAATTACTCCCATTAAACAAATGTCAAACTGGACATCTACTTCATGCTTTGGGTAAAAACCCCTAACCTTATCAGAAATATTCAAATACGTACAGACTACTGGTACAGATCAGATTATCAAATGATTCTTAGGAAACTAAGCATGATAAAACCCCATCATATCTCAAAAAACCCAGAATGTATGCGTCATAGTCAACTTAACGCCCACACAGATACCCTCAAATCCCAACCTATCACAAACAGATGAGTCGTAACCCTCATGAGGTTTGAGACTATAGCGGGATCAGAAACAAGACTAGTATTAAAGTGCAGAGTCTCGATTACAGAATCAAAATGCCAGAATCAGAGAGAGCTTTAACTCAATAATCAGATAAGGAAATTAATCCTTCTAAAGAAATTTTTCGTATCTCTATCATATCCATCAGTCATGAGAGCATTCACCTGCCCTCCAGAAGTAGGTTCTGCCCTCTGCCCTTGCCCTCGTTTCTTCGGGAAGTCCCTAGTGAAGTGTCCCATTTCTTCATAGTTGAAGCAAGCGCCCTTCCTCTTTCTGCAATCCTTGTTCAGATGAGTCAAGCTTCCACAAGTAAAGCACTTTTTCTCCTTCTTATCTTCAGACTTTTCATCCTTCTTTTGTGTTTCCTTTTTGGGCCACGCTTTCTTGTTCTGTGGTCCTTCGAGCTTTTCTTCTTTCTTCTCACTTTTGGCTTCCTCTTCATGCATTAACGCCATGTCAACCAATTTCTCGAAGGTAGCCCCCATAGGAATGTGGGTCATAGCCAACCCATGCAGTGGCTCATTCAAACCTTTAACGAATCTCAGGGCCTTCTTCTCAGGTGTGTTCACCAAGTCTAAGCCAAATCTCGCCAACTGATTGAACTTGTTGACGTACTCCTTCACTGATGAATTCCCTTGCTTCAATGCCAAGAATCTTTCCATGTATAAATTTTCTTCTTCTCGTGAGAGAAATTTCATCTCGAACCTACGCCTGAAATCCATCCATGTCTCCACTGGACGCTCTCCATTCCTGACCTCCCACCAAAACGAGGCTTCGTCCTTCATTAACCAAGCAGCTAATTAGACCTTCCTTCTATCTTCTACCTCGAAGATACCAAATAAATCTTCCACCTCCTTAAGCCAATTTCGAGCTTCAACAAACGTCTCTGATCCGTGAAAAGGTTTCCCGCCCATTGCCCGAAAGTCTTTGCATATCTTCGAAAAAGTATCAACGCGGGGAGGGGGAGGAGGAGGAGCGGCCGCAACTGGTGGAGGAGGGATGTCTGCTGGGCCTGCGGCGGTGGCCCTAGCCTCCAGATACCTTCTGAACCAGGTTGGTATCGGTATGCCCTCCGGTATTTCAGGTGCCCCAGACATGATGAAAAGAAAAAAGGAAAGAGATTCAAAACGGAGAATCGAAAGAAAGATATATGGCTCTTGGGGATTATGTTTTTCAAAATAAACTTTACTTTTGAAAATACTTCCTTTTTAAAACCTTTTTGAAAATAGTTTTCAAAAACTTTTTACCAAATCTGGTAACCTTCAGCTCTGATACCAAGTGTAACACCCCACTTCCGTTAAGGTCACTCACAAAGGGAATGCCTTAACTTCTGTGGAACGTTATAAGTAAACAGAACAAAAATTTACAAGACAGATATGTAAAGTAGTACTTGAAAATTTTATAACTTTATTATAACAGAAACAGAAATAAGTTTGGTTACGTCACAATACCAAAACCCAAGTTCACAAATATCAGTCTTATACAAAATCCTTCGGAATGCATAATTTTAAAGCCATAATCCCCAACAGAGAATGCCATAAATAGGTAGAATCAAAGCCATGCAATATTTCAAGAACTTCTAGCACTTTAAGCGGATGGAATCTGAATCAAGCTCCTATGTTTCCACCCTGAGAATCTGGGGGGGGGGGGGGAACGGAAGAAAAGAGGCGAAACAAAATAGGTCAGACATAAGTCTGGTGAGTCCAGTGACTTTCAGCATATAAACAGATTACAGTATCATGACATGTAAATAAAACTGGATGAGAGATAACCATGACAGGAGTAGCAAGTTAACAGAAGAGACATAATGATATAAGCTAAACTAAGCTTCTTACTTGGTTTTCACTTCCCTGCACTAATACTAGTATAACAGAATTAGGTGTTGTCCTAATATCTAAACAGAAAACAGAACGATCTCTTCAGAAACACGATGCTAGTAATGGGCCTTTATCACCCTATCAGAGACAGATGTACAGAAACATAATGCTAGTAATGGGCTTTTACCACCCGAACAGAGACAGACAGTATAGAAACAGAAGCGGAATCAGAGACGGAAACAGAATATTCCCTACGGAAACAGAATGTTAGAATTAGGTGTACACTAGTAATGGGACTTTACCACCCCAACAGATGGTACCACGCAGAAACAGACAGGTGTTACCACCCCAACAGATGGTACCACGCAGAAACAGACAGGTGTTACCACCCCAACAGAAACAGACGGTACCCCAACAGAAACAGACAGAACTAAGTGTACCCTAAATTCTACCCCAAGCGATCGGTTCCCTAATACATAAATACCCTGTGCCGACCCCACAGAAGGGTGTATCACTCCTTAAAGTGGCAACCTATAGACACAGACCTATTTACAGATGTCACGGTGTCTTACATCCTCAGAGCAGACCAGATCCATGCACGCACATGACCCGGTTGGGATGCGCCATCAACACCCCTCGCCATTATCAGAGTGAACCTCTTACAATTAGTTAAATAGCGTGCCCTGGACCCCTACCTAGTGTTGGGTCATAGTTTTGATACCAGAAAGGGTTACTGACTAATATGGGTCCCAAACAACAAATGACACAAGTAATTACCCCTCCTAACTTTGTGTCCCCAGACTAACAGATTTCAGATTAACTTGCTTACAGATTTCAGATGTACAAAGTCCAGATTAACTAGTTCTCAGATCAAACATACAGGTTAACAAGTTTTCAGACTAACGGATCAGATATACAAATTAACAAGTTTTCAGACTAACGGATCATATATACGGATCAACAAGTTTTCAGACTAATGGATCAGATATACAGATTAATAATTTTTTAGCCTAACGGATCAGATTAACAGACTTACAGGTTGTTTCACCTAACCTTGTATTGGGCCTACAGATTTTCAAACGGGTTTATTAGATTCATCAATACAGTTGTTTTAACCCTATCCACCCAACACGTTTTAGGTATCACATTTATCTTAGATTTGCATTAATTAAATATTAATGCACAGACCTCTCACATTAGGTCGGTAGCTTGTGGCCGCCGGATGTGTCGGGCGGTTCGGGGCGGACTTCTGCCACAAGCCAGACCTAACCTCGTGTCTAAGCATCTTTATGCCTACGACCTCTCACATTAGACTAACAGGCCGGTTGGGTCCGGGCAGGCTTCTACCACAAACTTAGTCTAACCTCGTGTCTCAGCATTCTTATTTTAGCTAAAGTATTCATTCACAGATTATGCCAATATCAGACTAATTATGCCAATTCAACAAATTAACTTCTTTACAAGTTACAGCAGATTATCCAAAGTTCTATTAACATGTTTTGCTCAATTTTAGATCGAGCCTACAGATTTCCATACCCCAAATTACCGTATTTAGTTTCAATAGATTTAGCAGACTAGATAATTTAACAGATTTAATCATCCCTTAAAATTCCATTGACATACCTTGCTTAATCATAAAATTAAGCCTAATTTTACATGCTCAAATTATGGTCATAATTCACAATATAACATATGCCCCAAATTTCTAGTTAAATTTACATAGTACAAATTATTCTCCAAAAACCCCAAATCATGATATACAATATGAATTATGCCAAATTATAGCCTTTGATTTCAGCGTATGTCAAATATCCAAAAATCCCCATTTAGGCGTATTCACAATTTATAGTTATCCTATTTTAATATAGATCTTTCACGCCTAAATCATATATCCTTTTTCTTCCAAGTCATAGATCGTCATATAAAATATGCCCCCAAGTCTAGATCTTAAATTACAACATGTATTATGTCCTTAAAATCAGATCATGCATCATAACATGCATTATGCCCCCAAATTACAAGTCATATGTTGCCATACAATAATTCTCCTTATTCCAAATCATAAACCGTCATATATAGTATGCCTAGATCTTAGATTACAACATGTTGTGTTCTTAATTTAGTCACAAATCAGTTATGTCCAATTATGCATCATTCAATATTTTCCCCAAATTTAGCGTTCGCGTGTCAATCTCTTATGAGATTTGGGTCAGGCTCGTGGTAGCCTGGCTATAGAACAGAAGGAAGGAAGAGATACATAATAGTTACAGTAAGATAGATCTACACAGAAAAAACAGATCGGATAAACAAGAATAAGATAGATCTACATAGAAAAACAGATCGGATAAACAGGAATATGCATAATCTCCAATTCAGATTTATAACCATGTCAAAATCATAATTAAATTTCATATCTGAAAATAACTGTACTCACAAATCGTGGTTTAAGAAAGAGAAGAACAATTCTGGGATCTGATTTTCTGGAGTTGATTTTGCT
Source organism: Allium sativum (assembly GCA_030737875.1). Taxonomy (NCBI): domain Eukaryota; kingdom Viridiplantae; phylum Streptophyta; class Magnoliopsida; order Asparagales; family Amaryllidaceae; genus Allium; species Allium sativum. Next base: position 200,042,029 of record CM060911.1, read on the forward strand.
TTCCGTTGATGTAGGCGTTGATTTGTTATCTTTTAATCCTATTCAGATTGGAAGAAGAAGAAGCACTAGTTCTAGCTTAGGTTTCAGCAGAGTAGCGACGCCATTGATTTATTTTAATATGAATTAGAGCAGAGTATGGGCATAATGAAATTGGGTGGAGAGAAAGTGAGGTTTGGGGGTGTTTAAATAGCTTAGGAGCAACGAATCTGGTCAGAACGGGCGTCTAAATGCAGAAAAATGGATCTGTCCTCGGAACTGGAAAAAGGAGGGAGGTCGACCCCATGGTCGACCTATGTGGCCAGGTCGACCCCCTGGTCGACCTGGGTCCTTGGTGGGAAATTTCCCGCCCAGCCCGGGTGTATGATTTGAATTCGAATTTTGAATTCCGAACTGAGCTGTTTAAATTTTCTGAAAACTTCTGAAGGCCATAACTTCTTCATACGGAGTCTGATTTATGCAAACTCAGAGTCTGTCTCAAGCAGAATTCCGAGATGAACGCAATGGCGTAACCCGTTTCCCTTAATTCTTCTTTTAAAAATTAAGTATACTTTGTTTTGTTACTCTTATGTTCACAGAAAATACGGGGTGTTACAATTACTTAATGATTATTCAACTTTAGGAGAATTAATCCTGTCTTTAATTAACTGAGTTAAAGAACCAATGTCATTTAAAACACCGTTCACGACAAACCTAAAATCACCTTCCCTTAAAATAGAACCTTCACAGAAATCATAACTGTATATAATCGATATAAATTTCCGTATTCGACTAATACTATAAACGGAATAATGGCAAAGCCTTTTAAATTCCATAAATAGTAAACGCCTTCCTTCACAGAAGCTCATCTCGATTACCATTAAATCGAATTCCATTCAATTCCAATTTCTTTTATTAAATTGGAAAACTTTACTTTGGAAAATTTCCATTAATTCTTACGATAAAGTTTATAAATTTCAACTTCACTGTTATTCGGGTTTAAGAACTAATGTTGTTTAAAACATTGTTCACAATCAACCCAAAATCAACTTCCATTTAATTCCAATTATATTTATTAATTGGAAAACTTCCTTAAATCTTAGTTAAAAGATATATTCTTTTCTCAACTGGGTTTAAGAACAATGTCACTGAAGACACCATTCACGACAAACCCAAAATCCTATTTAATATTAAATACAAGGATCTAAATAGAAACCATATCGACTTATGTTCAATATCAAATTCTGAGACCAACAGATATCGTATTGGGAATAACAATATCTATATCTTCCAAATTCCTCAACAATATCCGTATAATCACAGAATCCAATATTGAAATATTTCAAAGATTATTTCCATTCATGTCCATTCCAATTCATATGTTATAAAACTTTGGTTAGATTAAAACCATTTCAATTCCTTTCAGTTCTTTATTTTAGTTGTTAGCTAGTTCATTTAGATAAATATCTTTTATCTTTACAAACGTGGAATATTTCATCCAAAATCTTTTCAAATCATTTATTATGATTTTACATAATGTATTCATGTCCATCCGAAATCGGACATCAAAATCGTATTTTGATTCTTCTCTGACTATTATCTTAAAATATTCATTTATATTCTGTATCGGGATGTGACTCAATCAATTACCATATAGTTTTCATTATATGGATTTTGTACACTACATGTATTCAAAAATAGTGATAAACAACTATTTAACATCCAATTCACATTCAGAGTGTAATCTGCAATTGTATAAGCATTAAATAATTAAATAACGCTTACTACGACTTGTCCATCAATCGATCGACATACAACTAAACACAAGGGAGATGTGTGAAGTTATTATCATCCCCAGATACGTGTGGGGTTTTCAATCAACAATCAATGATTATTATTTGCATACTTGGGCGATGTGTAAAATTATTGTCCTAATACCCGTGTAGGGTTTACATCACAATCCATGCGAACTTATCTATTATTTGGGAGATGAGTGGGTGAATTGTCATCCCAAAATAATTCATAATATAGATGTTTTATTTAACAACGTATATATATGAACAATTTAATAGTGATAACATTAAACTGCAACATCCATCAATCACCAAACAAATATTGCAATCACAAGCAATCAACATATATTCAGTTATAATATAAATAACTGTACAACAGAATTGTGTGAGAAAGTTCTCATAATTGGTTTCCACTCCGTCATTCTTTAATTGATGATTTATAAAAACGATTTCGTAAGAATCGGGCTGCTAAAATCTATGAATTAGAGAAACTGAAAAGTCACAAACGAAGGCCAAACGGTCCAGGCTCCAGCCGGGAAAAAGTCTGGATGAATCTAAATTGTGGACAGGTCCCTCCGGTCTACAGCTTAACCAATCGATTGGTCCATTTCTGACCAGTCGATTGGTTAGAAACTAGATTGTTGTCCAGTTTGGCTACCAGTCGACTAGTCTGTCATGGACTAGTTGTCTGGTCACTGTTAAATTGACCATTCTAGTTTTTTTTTCTTTTCTTATATGAATCGTTTCCAGCGAACTATGGTGGCTATGCACTTGATCTTGATGATAATAAGGCCTCATAAGCTCGTCGAAGCAACTCACGAACACATGCACAAACATATATACAAAGGATTGTTATGATTTTGATCATATATTCTAAAATGAACAAATTCTCTAACCATAGCTATCCAATGCGAAATAAGCGAACTGTGAAGTCTTAGAACTTGCCGGAGCAACAACGGAACTTCACAATATCGCTAAAACAACTCATGGTATGTGCATTCGATTGTGTGCATAATCAAAACGAGAATTCCAATTAAAGGAAACTAAAACTAATGAACCAGAAAGGGTATACTTATCTAACCAATTCATATGCATATACACAACTCTAAACGAACCTAATTTACACTATACAAGCTAATAGCTTGTGGCATAGACACGAAGGACTCACAAAGATCTCACCTTTGCTTGTTAGAAGCAAGAAATCAATCCAATGACAAGCTAAAACAACCTCTCTTCGATAAAAACACTAGAATCAACAACCTATAATCATATGAGCATGTTTCCTAATAATTAGTTCAAATAAATTATGATGAATTGAAGTGGAAATGAGATGGAGAAGATGGAGATGGACTTACCTAAGCTTCTCCTTTGATTTTGCACTTGATTCCTACAAGATTGGAGCTCCTAGATTAACCTAGAGCTTAGGAAATTTTAATTTCCCATTCCCTATCCTCATTTTTCTAATTTCGATAAGTGTGGAAATGAATGAAGGAGAAATAGGCTGATTTGGTTATATGGAGTGGGCTAGGTTTAGCCAAATCAAGACCCAACCCAAGTGCCAATATTCCGAAGCTCGAAGTTTATACTTTTCGAGCACGTAAACAACATTTCGAACTCAATGGAAGTGGTTTCAAGTCCAAATTCGTCCATATGCAAAAAGTGATATTTTGGTCTTATATCTAATGAAAAAGACCAAACTTTCTCCAACTCCAAAGGTATCTATGCTTATAGTTTTCGAACTCGCAAACGTCATTTTGAACTCAATGGAAGTGGTTTCGAGTCTAAATTCACCAGTATGCAAAATGTGTTTTTTCTATCAGCTATATATATATATATATATATATATTTCACAGCGACTATTCTAAATTTTTATTTAGATATAACTTACAATTTATAAAGTGGAATCACAATTTCTTACATTTGTTAGAAAATTACAATTCAAAACATTTCAACTTTTCTTGTTTGATCATATTCTGATTTGTATTGAATTCTATATATTCATTTAAAGTTCTAAATCGAATTTTCAGACTACCAAGTCATTTCAGGCTCGTTTTATAATTAATATAAATTTATAAGTTCTAACTTTTCTTTAAAAAAAATTTAATTGTTTATTCTCAAAATAATTCGCTTAAAAGATTTAATTTCTATCAAAGTCAATTGAAAATAAATTTTAAATTGGTTCCAAAATTTCGGGTGTTACAACTAGTGACCAACTTTTGACGTCAACAAATGGTGATATGTGATAAAAGGAGACGGACCATAGATATATGCATCATTTTAAATGCCCAACCTTTGAACGTCTGACAAATGCTTGAACGCCTATTAAATAAACGTCTACAGTGAGGCGTTTAATTAATAGGCACCCAATCATTGAACACGCTGTTGGAACATCCCTCAATGTTACACGCTGAATGGTTAGGGAATTAATATTCAAACTTAATCATTTTAGGATTCTCTCTAAGTAACATTTGGATTGTACATAGATATATAGGGTGTTTTGCAACAAACGTGAGCGAGATATTGAGCGATGTACGTTAGCGGACAATGTATGTTTTTATGGGTATGAATGAAGAGTTTGAGCGTGTTAATTGAGAGAGGTATTTAATTGTATCATAATTAATTAATTATTTATTGCCATTATGTAATATGCGGTTAATTAAAATGAAATAAAAGTACAAAAACATAAATACATGAAAATTAAATAAAAAATATTCGTAAATACAAATAAAATGACACAATCATACAGTTCTACTGCAACATTTTCATCCCTAACAATATCTTGAATTGTTGTAATTTAATTGTTCATATATGTCAAACTTGCTTAATTGTCTTGTCTATTACATTTCTCTTACTATAATTTTCCCCGAGATATTCTTCTAAAATAAGATAAGAGCGGAATCATCGTCATAAAACATAAAATTTGCATCATTGTATATCCATATGAAATTATACATAGTTATCGTAGCATTGACCACAACTTGAGTGTTGAACGAGCATGTTGACGTATTCTTTAAAATAACATAATTTTTCTTCTATATTTCGTAGGCCCTCTCAATTATCATATTTTAACTTAAATGGTAGAAATTAAAATTTTCGCTATTTAAGGAGATGAGAATTGATGTGGAGGATGATGGAAAGAAGAGGGGAATGTGATAGGTGTGGAGAGAAAATGAAAAGGGGAGTAAGAGAAGGAGAATGCGGACATGTGTGGCGGAGCGTGGAAAGTAGAGGTGGAATCGGTTCGGTACCAGAACTTTGTATTCAAAACCATTACCGTACCAACATTATATGGTAATAGAAAAATCATACCATTACTAGCCAAATAAAACGGTTACCAACAGTTCGGTTTTTGACTGGTAGTGGTGGGTAGAGATCGGTAATAAGTTTTGTCGTTTGCTAATATAAGATCCTTTTGCTTACAATATTTTACATTAAAATATTAAATATTAAGTTGATTTTTTTGTTATTATATTATTATTTATCTATCTTATTTTACATAGTCATGTTATTATATTATTGTTTATCTATCTTATTTTACATAGTCAAACATGCATGAAAACTTTATAGATGAACGAAAATATCAAATAAATTATACCGTTTCTAAGAATATGATATAAATTGCATTCAGTCTTGTATTAGAATAGTATTTTCCTAGGTATTTTATTAAATCATTACATATTAGAAGTTCTTTATTATGTAATAAACATATATGATGAAATATAAGAATATACATATGTATTGTTTAAGATATGTGCTAAGTATGGTAATTACCATTGTTAAGGCGTAATTACCATTACCGTACCACATATTTTTATGTGGTTTGACATACCGTACCAATCGAATTGGTTACCGACTGTTCGGTACAACTTTCGTTGATAGCAGTTGGTAATGATTAGTAAGTGATAATATGGTAAAAATGTCCAGCTCTAGTGGAAAGAATGAAGGATTTAAAGGGGATGAAGGTTATCACTTTAATACTCGACGCATCCCATCTGCTACATTAACCGCTACATTAACCGTAGATGAGTCAATTTCTGATGGGTAACGGTGACGGTAAGGTGACACTAAATCATTTTCACTGGTACAACTTTTTGATGCCCTACAGCAGAACCGGGTGTCGTAATCCTAAATTGGCTGTCTCGACTCCGCCAAATGAAGATTGTACAATTTTACTGCTGTTTACCGGTCGAAATCAAAGTTAGATCAAAGCCGTTTTGGTAATAAATGGTTCAAAATTAAATGCATCTCTACGGTGCACGCAGGGTTATCCAGCTCGATTAGGTAACAATCAGTGAGATACAATTGTATATTCTTCGGAGATTTACCCACACATGCTTTCCAGATATGTAGTCATTGTCAAGTGGAAGAAGCAACATGGAAAACCAAAACTCTGCACTTTTCTCTAATCTTCAAAAACCGCTTAATTTCCACGCTCTAATCATCTTTTGCCTTTGTCCTTTTGCCGCACATACTTTCTTCTTCATTTTTCTGTCCACTCACTTTCTCTCTTTCTCTCTCCTCACTACGAGAAAGATCTACTACATCGTCACTGTTATATAAAAAAAAAATGTTGCTTACTAGCTAAGCTTTTAGCTAGTTCAACTTTTTCAGGAGCTTTTCAGGTAAATCCTTCTTACTCCATTGCTGATTGAATGGAAATATGTAAGTTGTACTCTAATGGTTTATAAATATTTAAGTCGGTGGCGTCTATTGTTTGCATAATCAAGCAGTTTATGGATCTATCTTATATTTTCTTACTTTTCTAATGCTGAATATATTCAAGTTAGCTAAATTTTTTGGTATATCATTTTAGGGGTTATTATTTGACTTAGTTGTCAGGAATGAGTACAGATTTGATTATTATCTACTTCAGCGAGAAAACAGTGAAGTGTGATTTTTGTTATATTAAGGCAGTGTTACTGATTGAGCAATTATAGTGATATATATTAAGATTATTTTTATGCATATGGTCATCTTGCTGAATTAGGCCTTATTAATCATCTTTTTTCCTTGAGTTTCTTTGATTTTTTTACTGTTCATTAACCTTAGAGAGCACAACGAGTGGCTCATCTGGCCAAAAAGAGGATCTGGCACCAACTAACAGGTGTCAGGATTGATTCCCAGCAAAATCAAATCTGCACCTTAGATATTTGCAGAGCAAATCTTGGATTAAATAAAGATTACTCATGAAAGAATTTCTTATCTCAGGAAACAGTTGAATGATTTGATTTCTTATACTTGACCATGGCGAAAAGGAGGAGTAGATTCTTACAATTGTCCATGCTTTGTTTCATGGTGTTTTTAGCAATCCCATCATGGGGATTCACAAATGAGCAAGATGGTTAGTTTTTTTACTTACAAGAATAAATATGATCTCTTGCTTGTGGGCATTGTGCATACTTATCTTTATATTTGTTTTCATCTATGAGTTTAAAACCATGCTAGCTGACCAAAATCAATAATGTGGTATGGGTCAAGTTATTCTTATTTAGAAACCAATGCAATTCTAAAGCATTGTAAAGATTTACAGTTGGTCGAAAAACCAGGACACTAGGTTTTAGGGTTTTTGCCGGAAAAAGATACTTGAAATAAATATTCCAAATGAACCTACAATGAGTTGAAACATACTGAATTGCCAAATCAATCCAGTCTGCCAACCCGTTGGCTAAAGTTAAAAATTCACTGCATTCTGTCTCTCTTCCTTTTTCCTTTCCCTTCTAGGAATGCAGTTTGGCATGTAAGATATAAAACAATGATATTAAAAGCCTTATCCTTGAAAGCTAAGGGTGCTGCTTGAGCTACTAGCATTTCACCAAGCACATGATTAATTGAGATCTAAACCGCAAGTTTGTTCACTTTGTCGTTTGTGATAATGTAATCCCAGCTCCAGTGGATGCATAATTCTGTAACTGTAGCATATCAAGTAGGAATAGCAAGGGGTCCAATAAACATGGTTATACAGGGATGTTCTCCCTGTTAAAAATCTGTATATACCTTACTATGTCTAAAGTGCCGATGCTGGTAGTTCCTTGCTCAATCATCCATGGGCTTTTAGCCTTGGTCCAACAATTGAAACACTTATTCAAATTATTCATAGAATTTGGTTTTCAGTGTTTTGTGGATGCTTCGCTAGGAATTCCTACAACTGGGTCTAGGACCCCAGGTACTTTGTCATTGATCGTGGACACAGCAGACATATAACAGTCTGCATGAATGAAGAGGCCATAACATTCTTTATCGTTGGCAACTTTAAGTTTTAGAATAACTAGCTTCTTTTTGATGTACTTTCTCTTGTTTTTGTCATTGACAAACACTCTGTGAGATATCAATGTTTTAAGACAAAACTCAACATAGGAACAAGTGAGGGCAAGTGACTATGCATAACTTCTTCAACCAGGAAGTCTCAAATTACCAATGACAAAGGTAGCTACTATTATGAAACTACCGCAACGATCCTGTGTTCATTCTAAGTTATATCAGTACAGTAATAGGGGTATTTTTCCTTGTGATAATGTCAGTATCATGGACATGGAATCACTTTTCTTATACTCACATGGTAACAAGGATTGGGAGTGTCACATGTATGTTTTTAGTTGGATCAGTCAGTTTATGTCTCTATTAACGTTTTCCCTCTAATATGGAGAAAAAAGATTTAGATGATATTTGTTCATTATCGGTAAAGTAACATGACAAGTATAAACAACAATGATGCAATTATGCCTTTTTATTCAGAAGGACACTGTTATGTAATATCAACTACAGATGCACTACAATAATGTTGAAAGATTATTTAAACATAGTTAGTTTTTCATTCAGTTGCCGCTATAAATGATCTATTTGTCGCATTGGGGTCGCCCGTGCTTCCTGGATGGATACCAAATGGAGGAGATCCTTGCTTAGAAAACTGGCAAGGTGTCACATGTCTTGGTTCAAATATTACTGGAATGTACTGTAATTTCCAGTTCCTTGTTTCAATGCTTTCTTAATCGTGGATTGTTTTTTCTCCTCTATCCTCGAACAGTCATTTTAGTCTGTTTCGGTGTTCTTTTGTATAGAACCATCAATAGCGCAAATCTGGGAGGAGAACTGGGTGAAGGATTAGGAAAATTTACTGCAATAAACGTGATGTAAGTTATAGTATTAACCAATTTTCAGTCAACATGCCATGTTGAACAATAACATTGCAGTTCTTACTGATCTGTGGAGAAATAAATTTTGCTCAACGACAGTTTTCTTTATGCTTTGTTAGAGATTTTAGCAATAATAACATTGGTGGAAGTATTCCAGAGATTCTGCCTCCTACACTCAATTCACTGTAGGTTTTATCACATTATCCTGCTTAGAAATCAGTTCTACAATTTATTTATTATTCCATTTGATTGACTGCTTTTTTTACCTTTTTATTTGTCTACAGTTTTCTTTCTGCTAACCAATTTACTGGAAGCATTCCAGTTTCACTGTCAAAGCTCACGCTTCTTTCTGCCATGTAAAATCGTCATCTTATGTACTTCATCATAGTAAACACTTCCAGTGCCTAAACTATGTTTTTTTGGTCATACTTGACATATTCTAGGTCATTGAACGTTAACCAATTAAGTGGAGAGCTGCCAGATGCATTCCAGTCTCTGTCTGGTTTAGTGAACTTGTAAGCTGTTTTCCTTTGTCAATCCATATTATTTTATTTTCTGACAACCGTTATAATTCATTAAACAATTTTATTTGTTGGATCAGGGATCTGTCTTCAAACAATTTTAGTGGCAAACTTCCACCTTCGATGGTGGGTTTATCTTCTTTAACAACCATGTAAGTGTGTCAGTTTGCATAATCTATTGGTTTAGAAAGTCTATTTTAATATGTATTTTTAGGTTTGTATCTGATTTTGGTTTTAAATTTGTATTTGTATTACAGGCGCGTACAAAATAATCGGCTTTCTGGCACCCTTAATGTTTTGCAAGACTTGCCCATCAAAGATTTGTAATTACTTAAGCCTTTTCTCAAATTGTTTATTATATCTCCTTCAACGGAAACTAAAAGTATACTGTAGAGATTGCATGTTTGTCTTAGCAAGCGATATATGCCGCTGATTTATGCTAGGTGCATTTGAACTTTGATCCTCTGTTGGTCTAATTTTGCTTGTTTCTATTCTTTGTACTATCAACAACTATAGCCAAATAAATTTGAGAAAGATCAATCTGCAGTTTAGCACATTGAAGTGATCTTTGGTAAGCCTTTATTGCTAAATAAAATTGGTCAATTATCTTTGACAGGAATATAGAGAACAATCTGTTTTCTGGACCTATACCTGAGAAGCTTCTGAGCATTCCGACTTTCAAGCAAGTTTTTCTTACTTTTCTGTGCTCATTTTATGTTTGCAATTTTCCTGTAGATGTAATTGAAAGTTGTAGTTAATGCTTTATGTACATGGTTTTGTTAATTTTTTTTACCAGTTCACAATTACTGTGGAAACTACCATGAGGATTTAGCTTGTAGTATATTATCCTGCACCTCAGTAAGCACCAAGCACAGTGCAAAAAGAAAATACTCTGAATGCCAAAATTCATCAATGTATTTGATGTAGAAGATGTGTGTAGATCACACACTCCAAAAGAGCAATTGAGAGCACTCTATGCACTTCATTTATTTCCGTTCCATGTTGAGAGAGGAGACATACTCTATGTTATTTATCACAATTTTCTTCTCAAGAATTTTTGCTCGGCGTCCCACATTCGATACCAACAAACTCTCAAACAAAAATCCCGCATCCCCATATGCACAAGTAGTTGGATCCCAAGTACTGCTACTACCACCACCACCCACGCTATTAAGACCAATTGAAACAATGACGTTGCTTGCGACTCAGCTCAATCTGGAGTTTAAGCCTTAGAAACTTTCCCTCCAATCATGATATCATAGAAGAAAATCAATAACTCCCATGATATGAAATTAGTCTAATGATTTCAAACGCGTTTGATACTTCTGTATCCTTCTAATGTCATCATCAATTAGAGGGTCCATCTTCAATAATGACCTCATCTATTGTAAGTTGCATGCCAGTCACAATTATTCTAGTTGTAGTTGTACACCATACAGCCTACGCTTATCCATTGCTTAATGAAATGTATTTTCTTCCCATAGGTTTTAGCTTACTGCGTTTCACATCACATTTATAATGTGCAATGAAACATACAGTTGAAAACTTGAAATGTTTTATGTTTTTATATATTGTTAAGAATCTTCATATCTTTCGACAATTAAATGTGTGCGATTGATGAGAAATACTATCATAGATATTACCTCTGTCCAAAATTTATTTTCTAAAGCAGTTAATCTTATGCTCATAGCTCCCTCCATCAATGTCCGACTCATACTCCCAACCATGACTCCGAAGAATTAGCCACACCTCTGATATCATTGTAGAAACTACAATAGTTAGTGAATTCATGTGATGCTAATTCATTACTATTGCTTGGCCTAAAATTTCCCAAATGTTTCTTACTTGCTTCCATGCCATGATCTCTCACTTTCAAAACTTGAAATATACTCCGGTTTTGGTCTTCGCGAAATAAATTCAGACCAACAAGTGCTTTTTACAAGGATCATTATTTGATATAAGAAGGCTTGAACTTCCGCAAGATATTGTCCACAAACGAGACTGAACAAGAGGCTCCACCAAAACATGCTATATGGATGGATCCTTCCACACACTAGAAATTTTGTAGTTCAGTCCTCCCAACATCAAATGTGGCATGCTTCTTTCGAACAACACAATCCATACAAAAGTTAGGTTTCGATTTAAAATACCGTCAATTAATCTTTGCTTTTGTAGTACGTAAGTCTTTGTTTATCAGCATAGTTGAGTAGAATCTAAAGGATCAGTAAAAATTACTAAGTCTGCTAAACTGTTTTTTCCTGAAGCACATAAATATCATAAAATTCAGAACCTTTATCATTACAAAGGAACTCTTCGCTGCACTAAATTCACACCATACACCACTATTCTCATTGAAAGTCTACGCACAGCTTCCGCTACCAACAAGTAACATTTACATCCAAAATCTGTGATAGTCCCAAAGATGCCATTTAATGCCATAAGTCGAGCACTCTGTTTTTTCTTAATATGGCAAGATGTCATTCCTCATATGAATAGCACCTTCATCTTTTTATATCTTAAAAAAAAAAACCCTTCTATATGACGTCATGCGGTAAGCTCCATACTTAACCATTCGCCATGTACTCCTAAATGGTGGTATATTGGGGATCACATTGATGTATCATTATCAATAATAAATTGGTTCGAACTAATTGCTATCGCAAGTCGTAACTGATGATTTTTCTTTCTTATATCTCTTCTTTCTAAGAACCAGACGCTTCCCAAGGCATATTGATTAGAACTTATGCATATGCTCCCTATCTCTATGGTGCTTTAGGTTCTTATCTTTATCATGAATGGTCAAGTCCTTTGTATCACTATGAACACTTCCACTAGTAGCCAATCTACCTCTCAACCCCTCTTTATACAACCTACCTTCACATCAAACAAATTAAACTCCTTTTATAAATCATGGAGTTCACAAACATCGTATAAGCTGAAGGTAATGAACATTACAAGATGACTGCTTGTGCCTTATTATACTAACACCAACATCCATTACTTTTAAGTCCATACTTAAGGTTAATTAAGGTATTCAGTTTATTCTCTTGCTTTGAAGTAATCACTAGGGTTCATCCTAATGTAATGTAGTTGTTGCTGAAGAATAATGCGGTTTGGTCAGAGACTTTTTCTGATCAGCCGCTTGCGATGCATTCCTGTAATTCATTGACCTTCTTCCTATGAGAATACCCCCTTAGAATTTCATCCGATAGACTTATTTGAATAGATGCCAGGTTGCATTCTTCCACATTGTCCAATTCATCGGTAGGTCTTTCAACTTATGCAGAGTTGAAATTACCTTGAAGCTGTTCTTCAATACCAACTTCATCTTCAATTTTCATGTTTTGAAATCCCAGTTTTTATCAAATTTAGCGACTCCATATTTATTCATATAACCTTAAAAAAAAACTAAGCTCTCGTTAATTAAGCTGGAACAGGAAATTAAGCTTTTGATACCAATATCCATTGTGAAATATTACTACTACACTACTATTGTGTAAACTGTTCCAAGGATGTAGTTTGTTGGTTATAAATCAACAGTCAATTCAACCAACAATATCATTAATCAAGGGTCATGATAAAAAACGACAAACACCTAAGAAAAAAATAGTGAATACAAAAAATTAATTTAGTTGAATTTTTTACGTCTACGGAACCAACAGCTATATCTTTGTTCTTCCACTCAGAGATCATAATAGAGAGATTATAAGAAAATAGTTTTTAGACTTGATTTCACTCAGAACCCTTATTTTAGTTTAATTCTAGAAATTAGGGGTTGTTTGCTAATTGTTGATTCATTCGTCTACTAGAATATAGTGCCTATTGAGATGTATTTATAAGGTCTATATGTATCTGGAACCATTGGACAAACCCTAGGTAATTAACACTTTTTATTGGAGGATACCCAATTTAAAAACAAAGCTAAAATCACAGCCAGATTCGACTACAATACTTGCGATTGGTCGACTGCTAGGATGGGGGTAATAGTGATTAACGGGTTAGGCCACTATTCAAATGCTCCTAGGTTCTTATGGTCAGTCAACACAGCAGTCGACCCAGTTAGCCCTATGGATGCAAATTTCTGCACCAAAATTGACATGTTATTCATTCTTCAAACGCCTGTAACTTTCACTCTAACGCTTCAATTCACCTTTGGTTCCTCTTGTGAAGCTCTCGGAGTCCTATTCAGTTTTATATAATTTGCCCATATTTGTATCATGCATGTTCAACACTCCACCTGTGTGCCTGTGAATCTGGCTAGCCCTCTAGATGCATGTGAATTTCTACACCAAAACTGAAATGTTGTTCGAACGCTTGAAAGGCTCACTTCATAACTCCAAGTCACCTTCGATTTTTTTTCGTTGTGAAGCTCTTGAACCTCTCTTCAATTCTTTATATAATTAGGATGGGGGTAATAGTGATTAACGGGTTAGGCCACTATTCAAATGCTCCTAGGTTCTTATGGTCAGTCAACACAGCAGTCGACCCAGTTAGCCCTATGGATGCAAATTTCTGCACCAAAATTGACATGTTATTCATTCTTCAAACGCTTGTAACTTTCACTCTAACGCTTCAATTCACCTTTTTTTCCTCTTGTGAAGCTCTCGGAGTCCTATTCAGTTTTATATAATTTGCCCATATTTGTATCATGCATGTTCAACACTCCACCTGTGTGCCTGTGAATCTGGCTAGCCCTCTAGATGCATGTGAATTTCTACACCAAAACTAAAATGTTGTTCGAACGCTTGAAAGGCTCACTTCATAACTCCAAGTCACCTTCGATTTTTTTTCGTTGTGAAGCTCTTGAACCTCTCTTCAATTCTTTATATAATTTGTTCATGTCTGAATTTCAAGTTCAACACACAGTACTTATATTCCCTTCCAGTTTAATCCATATGTCATATTGGGAAAACGTTTCATCATGAATTGGCACCTTTCCTACTGCAATAAAATTACAATCTCATCTCTTAATTTAGCAACCACACAAACATTGGTTGATCCATATAGATTCCTATGTAACTTATGTCTTATGCACTTGATTTCGACAAGTTAATATGGAATGTTGAAGTTATATTTGTGAAATCAACTTTGAAACAATTTTTTAATATTTTAATACTGTGCTAAAATCAACTGCTTATTACTCTCAAACATATGAACGATGTTTATGGTAGGAGTCGATAATGTGTATTCTGTGTACAGGAAGGATGGAAACCCTCTGATCAATAGTACAGAAATTGCTCCATCATCAGAGCCTTTGGTGTCACCACCTGAACTATCACCTCCATTGCCTTTTCGAAGGGTTCCCCCTCCTCCTCACATTACACCATCAAATTCCTCAAACTCAAGCTCCTCGAGTTCTTCTGGTTCTTCAAACTTTGCTGGAGGACCATCCTCTCAAGTCGGCCACACTGTTAAGAAAAGTGGCACATCAACAATAAAAATAATTGGATTTGTAGTTATCGGGGTGATTTCTTTTATTGTAATAGTTCTAGTAATTATCTTTTGTGTTTCAAAATTCCAAGAAAGAAAGGAAAGATATCAAGAAAGTAGGCAAGAAATAATCCCACATGTGAGGCCTAAAGAACCTAAAAGTCGTGAGAATTTCAGCAGACCAGACACCAACGGCAAGAGAGGTAAAAAAAAAACACATTTTAGCCAGTGCTTGAAGATTTAAGAATTTCAGAACCTAACCATGCTTTGTTTGCCACCTTCATTTGATACTCTACCAGTTCGGAATGCTTCTGAGGACCGAAACCAAGTTGAAATCAATATGAACGGGGCAGGTAAGAAATATACACTAATATGTTTTTACAGAACTTCGGTTTACTTTATTTGTTTGCTGATCAGTACAATAATTTAAACTGTTAGGAGTTCCAATGCGAAAAACAGAAAAGAAGAACGAACATGTTCTTAATAGGGCTGTGTCTGAAGATTTTATGATCCCACCTCCGCCGCCACCTCCACCACCTCATCCAGCGCCTGCTTCACCTCCTATTATTCCTATGCCATTTCCTGTAGAAAAAGTGACGGTAAAACCGATCGCCGCTTCTGAAACCAGTAGTAATATACCGCCTCCTAATACTCAAAACACACTTACTTCGGTTGCTTCTTATTCAGTTGCACAACTTCAGCAGTATACTAATAGTTTCGCTGAAGATAATTTAATTAGAGATGGCAGGTTGGGTAAACTATTCCTGGCTGAGCTCCCTGATGGAAAGGTATCTCTCTCTAAGTTAATGCAGTTTCTTCGTCCTTTGCTTTGACCTCTTTTTCTTTCTTCTTTGAAGTACACGTTTACTTGGTTTTTGGGTTGTATGATCGACTACAATCCTTATCATGGATGATGTCCACGCTACTGTCTGCATGAGTTGAGATTAATTTGTTCAAAATATTTGCTTATATTAGCTTATAATGCAGTGTTGATTGTGATGGCACATGCAGATGAAAACGTGTGTCATCATAGTAAACTTTACTTTACTGTTGTAATGTTTAGCAAATGGAAATTATATTATATTATAGAATTTGGTAGTGTTATGTGAAAAATGTTAAGATTTTGGTAGTGTTTAGCAAAGGGAAATTATATTATAGAATTTTGCCTTACTTTACTGTTGTATTCATCATCATAGTAAACTTGCTCGCACTTAATTGAGATCTTAAGCAACACATACATAAAAATAGCTGAGAGCCCATATATAATATATTCTAGTGCATTCTTTACCCTGGAATCTTAATTTTGATGGTTGTAACACAAACTTTTACATAGACGCTAGTGGACTCTTATGGTTCCATCACCCATCTATATTTTTGTTGTTTCTAACTTACCCCTAATCTGATGGATCACATCATAATATATGCACATGCGTATGTATCTCTATTTTTGTACGAAGACAAGTAATATCCTAAATGATATCAAGTTACACAGAATTATATATCATCAAATGTTTTTGTTATAGCAATATGCATGGCTTTAACATAAATTGTGCTCATCCTTTTTATCTGTAATCCAGCTGTTGACAGTTTTGAAGCTTGACAATGTTAACTCAAGAATATCTGTAGATGAATTCCTGGAACTTGTCCTTGGCATTTCTGAACTTCGACATCCTAATATTGTCGAGCTAGTAGGTTATTCTGCAGAGCATGGACAGAGGCTACTCGTCTATAACTATTTCAGTAAAAAGACCTTACATGATTTACTCTATTATGAAGACGACCTTAAGAAGAAACTATCATGGATTGCTCGTCTCCAAGTTGTCCTAGGAGCTGCAAAAGCACTAGAGTATGTCGACTATACTTAGGTGTTCATTTTTCAATGGAGTCGGATATTTTACTAAAAACTTTGTCATTCATTCAGGTATCTCCATGAGGGATGCCAGCCTTCTATTGTTCACCAGGAGTTCGAACCAAGCAATATTCTTGTTAACGACAAGTTTGCAGTGCGCATTTCTGATTGTGGCCTTGCTCCATTGTTGTCCTCCAATTCTGTGATGCAGGTAATTTTGTGCGCTAATGTTAATTTTGTGTTCTTCGTCAAGAAGTAACAAGTTAATCAATGAGACAGTTAGCATAGGCGGTGAACAAATTGTAATTTGTGTCAATCAGGGTTTGCGTCTTGAAAGCAGTATAATGCAGTGAATGTAGGAAATTAAAGGTTGAGGACCTATTTTATATGTCATATGTGGCTGAGTGACACTGGCAAGAGAAAATTTGTTTTTCACCGTCAAGAGGTCTAGACAAAAATGTTTCTTATCCTTGCATGGATAGCGAGTATTAACAGTTTCAAGCTTAATATTTCTAAAACAAGATAAAAATGAGCAAGAGAAATAAATTAAGCTTCAGGTTTGTGATGCATATGCTTAGACGTCAAAAACAGAATAAAAAATATGATCTGTCATGAAAAATACGGTATATTCAAATGTTTAAATGACATTCAATGAACTACACAAAGCAGAATTTTGGACGTGTGTGTGTGTGTGTGTGTGTGTGTGTGTAAAATGAGCAAGAGAAATAAATTAAACTTCAGGTTTATGATGTATATGCTTAGACGTCAAAAACAGAGTAAAAAAATATGATTTGTTATGAAAAATACGGTATATTCAAATGTTCAAATGACATTCAATGAACTACACAAAGCAGAATTTTGGACATGTGTGTGTGTGTGTGTCTATATATATATATATATATATATATATATATATATATATATATATATGTGTGTGTGTGTGTGTGTGTGTGTGTGTGTGTGTGTGTATGTGTGTGTGTTTGTATATATGATGACCCATCAACCGTTCAACGCCACCAACCATCTGTGTGGTTACCATCTATAATGGTAACGGTTGAAAAATTAAATTATCACGCTTAACCAGTGGCGGAGCCATGTTGAACCTGAGGAGGGCTTGTGCCCCTCCCAGGATTATCATATGACATAAATATAGAACATTCTGTTGGAGCAGGATAAAATTTTTGCAGAAGAATTAATACAAAAAGCAGGTTTCGTTGCTGGATATCTTATTCAATAGAAATGAATGCCCTTTTATAGGTGGCTACTACATTTTGAAAATATAAAAAGATCGTAAACTCTTGGCACGTACAGCAAACTAGGACATTATGTCTTATTCAACAAATAAGATGCATACAAAAATATCTTTTGAAGCATTTAATTAAACGCATTCTCATAAATTATGACGTAATGTTTTTTAGTTCTACCAAGCCATTATGTATCAGAATCTTCTATATCTAAGGAGCAACGTTAGTATTAGTGTTTAGTGTTCAAATTTTTGCAAACGATAAAAAATAAAATAACATTATTGTCTTTGAATTTTTTTTTTTTTTCAATTGTGCCCTCGCCAGGAAAAATTCCTGGCTCCGCCACTGCGGTTAACCATACCAACCATAGATGATTGTTTCATACAATATTTAACATTCAAATATAAAAATTAATAATTTAAGCCAAAGGAATAGCTTGTATATTAATAATATATGCCTTCATGAACTAATAATATATGCATGCATGGTCTATGTACAAATAAATACATTTGCAAAGTTACATCTGTATGAATTTATCATAAATAATTAGAAATATGCATACAAAATGCTTTAAAATGTGAAAAACGATGATTAACCATCATAGATGGCTGTGGTGACGATTATTAGAATTTACAACCATCAACAACGGTTAAGGTTACAGTTGGTGGTAATAATGACAACTATCATTACCGTTACACCCCTAGATCTATGTGCGTGTGCGTGTTGTGTACATATATACACAAACACATGCATGCACACACATTAAATTCTATGAACTTACAATTCCCGTTTTAAATCCGGTTTTGAATTACCAGTTGAATTCTACGATTTGTGATCTGGGTCCACTAAAATATACAAGTGCATCTCGTTAGTCACTTGCCTAGACATACTCTTTGAGGCGGGTACAACGTCGAAGTATACTTCTCCATAGTTGGTTGATTGTTTGGACCGCAAGAAAGGTCATAATTTTGAGTTCGAACCCCGAATCCGACACCTATTAGCACTAGTAACCATGTTATATGCTTCTCCAATATACTCACACAATTAAAGTAGTTTGATTTCAGTTGTCAGGTAGAATGCGTGCATTGTTCACTTATGAAGCTCCAGAAGTAAACGAATCTGGATCATATAGTGAGAAGAGTGATGTTTATAGCTTTGGAGTAGTCATGTTAGAGCTACTTACATCCCGCAAACCTTTTGACAGGTAAAAGTTACTCGTAAGATTTCCTTTTCTCTCTTTGTTCGCGTTGGTGGTTGTAATAGAAACAATGTTGTATATTGAATTTACTTCAAAAACATACAGTTCACTTCCTCGAGCTGAGCAACATCTAGTGAGATGGGCCCGATCTCAACTTCATGACATAGACAACTTATCTAGAATGGTTGATCCTTCTCTCGGTGGGAGGTGTTCCAAAAAATCTCTATCACAATTTGCAGATATTATTAGTCGCTGCATCCAGGTAACTCTATTTGCCTGTTATTGGCATACACTTTGGCTTTCTTGTTTAGCTCCACTCTTTTGCTTTACCTGCTAATTGCACTTAATTTGAATGCATCGTCGTATAAATTATTCTATCTCGGTCTCTCACCTTCCTTTGCATGAACTCTATAAAACGACCCTGATATCTTGCAAGCTCTTTTTTTTATTAAAAAAAAACACCAAGCTCATTTTATTAGCACCATGTCCCAGTAATCTGCAGGTTTAGTATATTTATGCTACAATAACGAAAAATAAAATGAATTGATGTAAAGTTACAGTGAATTACCTGTCTCATCATAACCACAGAAACATCGACAAGCATTTGGTTTGAAAACAAGTTGTGTTTTGCATTTTCGGTACTTTAAAATGCACGGAAAATGAGTTGTTGGGAAAACAGCCAGTTCGGAAAAACATATAAATTTGAAAATGACTTTTTTCTCGTTTTTCGCCTTCTGGGGAATGTAAATATCATCTTCTCCCTTCCCTTTCCACTTCCCCTTTGTTAGAATGACAATGGTTTTTCCTACTGTTCTTTCTTTCCCACGCCGTTTAATGTACATATCCAAGGCATAGAGCTTGTTTTCAAGCCAAACAATTTCTAAAATACCCAATAACCTTCTTGAATTTTAGTCTGAACTGGGATGTATCACGGTATTGTTGTATCATGTGACACAAATGACACGTTCATGGTCCATTTGTTTTTGTATTTAATGTTGAAAATAATTACTGAAAGCATCACTGCAAAAAGCATTCAGCGTTTTATAATGAAACCTATGAAGACTTCACTACAGAAAATGTTTTGTAATGATTTGCAACCATTGAGTTTTGAAACATTTATTGAAGCTTTAAATGGTCGTCTCTATTGTTACTACTAACAGTAATAAAGAAAATTGTGTGTATAAGATTCACTGGTGTTACAGTTTCAACCATGTCAGAATACATGAATACAATTTAAAATTTTCATATTTCAACACATCTTTGCTGCATATGCATATATGTGCACATCGTGCTTCGTGCATGTCGTAGACTATTTATATTATAAATACTCGGTTTGCCTTCCACTTTTTTTCTTTTTCCAAAAGGAAAATATAATATAATAAAAGCGAGAATCTAGCCACTTTCCAATGGCTCATAGAAACAGTTTCTGTAGAAATGGCTATAGAAACTGTGCACACACAAACAATAGATACAAAACCAACAACAGCTCAAGTAGAATAGACAACCAACAATATGAATACATTTTGTTGGCTGTCTATTGTACTTGAGCTGTTGTTGGTTTTGTATCTATTGTTTGTGTGTGCGCACAGTTTTGCCTTCCACTTAATAAGTTCTTATTGTCATTAAGCGTTTGTGTGGCAAGTATTTTTTATTTAAATTAATTACCATTTACCTTATGTTTTTCTTCTTAAACACAAAATTTTGATGGTAAAGGAGCACCCTTAATACTTAAAACCAATTAGCATTTAGTTAAAAAATATATTTGAAACGAACGCATGTGTATAAATTTGATTGATAACACATTTAAAACACGATCAACAATACACTGCTTCATCATTCATCAATATGCATTTGAATTGAGCAGCAT
This sequence comes from Allium sativum, assembly GCA_030737875.1. Taxonomy (NCBI): domain Eukaryota; kingdom Viridiplantae; phylum Streptophyta; class Magnoliopsida; order Asparagales; family Amaryllidaceae; genus Allium; species Allium sativum. The sequence continues at coordinate 200,063,037 of CM060911.1, forward strand.
TCAGCATACACAATATACAGCTGTTAATGTAAAATATTGGGACCAACATGATATTGTTATCCACAGCAAGAGCCAGAATTCAGGCCGCCAATGTCAGAAGTAGTTCAAGACCTCACCGATGTGTTAGAGGATTTACGCAGGGAGCACACTGAGCCTTCAGTTAGGACTCACAGAAAAAGAGAAGATCGAGAACTTGGCTAGTTGTAGAATCTTACATGCTTTTGTTTAAGGATACAACTGGGCATTTTTGTAGCGCTAACAGAAATTTTTTGATGAAAAATCTGCTCTGGTTACTGCTACTGATGATCCACTAATCTAGTCTACTCATTCTGTCCAGAAGACGCATTGGCCGTTAGGGTATGAAATCAGTCAGTCAGTCGTTCATTTATGATTATTTGAAGATAATTGGGTATCCTATAAGTATATTCTGTATGTTATGTGTATTATTTGAATATATTAGAATAAGACGCATGTTGTTCCTGTAGAGATGCTCAATGCTCATGGTCTTTAACTACTTTTAGCGTATTACTTGTTCTTTCTGCAATGATGGTCGATTCAAACCCATGCATGGGTGGTTACATTCTTGCTTATTTCATGGATGTGAATGTTTGCTAGAGGTTTGCTTGTGTAAAGTCGGTCGCTGTGGAGTGTGACTGTTAATTTTTACTGAGGTTTAACAGTGTGATAAGCATTTGAACGTATAATGATCTGTTAACTCATTTTATCTGTTTCCGGCATGAAAAATAAGTACTTATTGAGGTTTGAAATGAAAAATAAGTACTTATTGAGGTTTGAAATGAACATAAGAATGTCCAAAACTGCTATTTTATCTGAATGAAAATTGGCTGAAGTATGAAAAAAAAAAATGCAGGAACCGTCCATGAATTGCTTGAATTCGGCTTTAAATTTTTCTCTTTTGATTGGTTGAAACATCCGCAATTTGATCGGTTGAAACACCCGCAATTACTTCTGGTAGCAAATTCCAAGAATGTTTTAGTCAGTGTAAAGCAACTAAATTAACATTCTATTTATCAGGCATGCTGTATCCGTTATGTCTCATTTACATTTAGCTAATGTTATCCCATTATAAAGATTGAAATATAGTGATCGAATATAGATAAATCTGTGTGAAGATGTCCTCATGGGGTATTAAATGTTGGATGATTAAAAATTCCTTCATCAATGTAACGAGGCATGTGTTACAATTTAAATAATCATTGTAGATGGTTGATAAAAGTTCACTTTCTTCGACATCTTAGAAAATTCGTTCTAAGGCTTCGTTTGTTTATTATGTTGAATTCTAAATTCTGATTGCGGAACTCTGAAGTCTGAGTGTTGATTGCTTAATGCTGAATTTTGAATAATCTTTTTCTTGTTTCTTTGCATTAAGAATTCAGAACAAAAAACAATATTTAGCATTCAGAACTTAAAATAATCATTAAAAATATTTTGAATTATTTTGTCTGAATAGATGATTTTATTCAGAACAAGGACAAAAAACAAACATCCTTGAAAGTTCTGATTTATAAATAAAAACTTGCATTCAGAACTTTTTAAGTAAAAACAAACGCACCCTAATCCTATAGACCTGACAAATAATATTTATTCAGATGCGTGCGAGTTCACGGAAGAAATAAAAACTGCAGGTTTAACCATAAAGCAAGATGTAAATACTATAGGTTATCAAAACATGAATATTAGTGTGACTAACCCACATCTTTTGATGTTCCCCAATCATGATCATATCAAAGTATGTGGATCGTTAGATGTAAATAAAGCATACAAAAACTAAAATGCCAACATATGATTAAAATAAGTAACATCACAGCGGAATAATTGATATATAGGAAAACTAAATAAACTATCATTTCAAAGAATACCAAGTAGTACATACCAAAAAGATCACAGTTTCAAAATACAAAAAATATCGTAGTACATAAAAATATCAAAAATCCCTCTAAAAAATATCAAATCAAAAATACTAAATGAAGACGAAAATACATAATAAAAGTGGAGCACACAGCAAAGCTCCAGAATTGTCTAAGAAATGATCAGCTACTAATCTGCGCTTTTGAGGTATGAAAAATGAAGGGTTAGACATGAAGTCCAGTGAATGAGAAATAAACTTTAAATGAAAAATGTCAAGTGCAGTCCATTTTGGATCTACTTTTTTTTTTTAAAAGGAAATGATACTTATATTACATAGAACAAGTTACAAAGAAGGACCATATTGTTTACAAAAATAACAACATACAGTAACAAATACTATACAAACCAACCTAAAAACAGCTCGATCCAAAAAAGACACAACAAGAGATACAGACAAAAACAACAAAATAAAACAGCATGCTGAAGCTCCTGAATACACTGAAAAACTCAGAGGCCATGCAAAGAACAACCTCAACAGACTCAAAGAAACAGCAACTCCATACTTCAAACACTAACAGGCAAATCAACAACTCCAAACTTAAGTTCATTTTGCCACATTGATCAAGCAATGACAAAACCAAACATAAAAACTTGACAAGCCAAAAGAAGGCAATACAAGAAAGACATCAAGAAACGCAGAGAATCTTCACTTGAAAACCAAACATAACCGCAAAAACGCAACATTCCACAAATCTCAACGCAAGAGCAAATCTACTTCAACACAGGCAAAAGAAATGCACAACAGAGATGGACCAAAACATATTCCCCAGAACCCACGAAAACCAACACTAGAAATAAGGACAGTCAAGCATTATTTTTATATATTCCCCCATTCTTCACTCCTCCTGTAGAACAGCCTTCTTTTCTTACCTTCTTAGACTTTGATATGGTTTTAAATTGAGATATTAGTTTGAGCCACTCAGGGTTGTCGTCTACTAAGGGTTCATCTCCTATAACCACATTGTCCCTTATAATATTAATCCCCTTAAATTTGCTTCTTCTTTTCCTTTTAAAACAGCTACTACTCAATTAAGAACAATCTGAGTCATCCATTACACTATCTTGTAAGATATTATTTTCATCATGTTTCTTATCACAAGTAGTAGAAACTCCAACCTCTGTCACATTTGCAGCAACATCTTTTTTTCAACAGTTAAGAGAGGAAACTCTAAATTTTTATTAACACAATCTATTTTGACATTATTCTCACAATTATCTCCCTCATAAACATTATTAACTCTCATATGCAAAACATCGTTCTCAGATTTTTGCTCCATAATCTTCTCAACATCTAATATATTTCCCTGTATTACTTGAATCTAAAACCATACCAGCCTTGTTTTTCTCATGAACATGCTTATCCTGACAAACCAAATTGACATCTTTATCATGCATGCTCTCATTATAATCTTTAAGTATAGTAAAAGGATTAGCATTTTCCACATTACTGATTTCAACATTTCTATTTTTTGATCCATATCTGACATACTTACCTTTACTATCTTTCCATGATTCATTGTTATTTTCCATATTTAGGTTATTTTCTACATACTTTTCATCTATATCCATTCCACATTCTAAAGTTGATTTGTTTTTGGGAGACCAAATCTTGACAAATTTACATGAAGTATTAGAATGTCCAAAAAATTTACAATTAGAACATAATGAAGGAATCCACTCACAAACTACTCTTTGCCAAACAACTTCTCTATAATAGTTTTCTATAGGAACAACTTCAGGAAACGAGAAATCAGACTTTATTTCTTCAAGAACTCTAGCATATGAAATTCTGGTAAGCACTTTGTAACATTATCCTATTTTAAGGGATTACCTAATAAAGATGCTATTCTACTAATCGATTCTACATTCCAAAAATCCAGATCCAGGTCAGGTAAATGTATCCAAATTGGGATTGAATGTAAGAATTCCCTTGTTAATTTAATCCCAAGTTGCCATTTTTTCATTACAATCAATCTCTCATTATAGTAATATGGCCTTTCAGCAAGTCTCCTATCACAATCTTCCTCATTCTAACATTTTAAAATTAAAAAAACCATTATCCCTAGAATATAACTTGTAACTTCCTTTCGGTTTCCAAGATCGATCAATATAATCCTTGAGAAAGGTATAATACGGCTTGTTTCCAAAGACATAAAAAACAATAGAATTAAACCACTTTTCCCTAGCTTTATTTGTCAGTTCTTCATTGATTATAGAAAGCCTAATATTCTCCTTAACAAATAGGTTCGAAAAACCTTAGCTAGATAGTTTTCTGGTGATATTTATTCTCAGTAATCAGATCTAACTATGTTTTTGACTACCTAACATTACTTAGATTATTATCGTTCAGAGTTTTCTCAACAAGATCTGGAAAATCCTTCTTTGAATTAATATCTGGAGATTTAAAATTACCTTGATTAGAAGGATTTCGACGCTCTGCATATTGTTGAGAATGACTAAGATCGGGTGGAATTGCAAATCGGAAGTCAGAATCTGTATTATTAGCGAACTTTGAAGGAGGATTAGAAATTTTCTTTTGAGCAGTCGCCATTATCGCCCCTTTATTCTCTAGTGTGAATGTTATTACTGATGAGTGCAATGAAATCAAATTTTAAATTTTGGATCTACTTTAGATGTCATAAAAAGTATAATGTTCATGCTTTCCTATTTTTAAAGAAGAATTTATTTGCATCATATGATCAACCTAAATGTCAGTCCAGAACCCTCACATTGATCGGTCTATCAGCATCTCTGTCTCTTTTTCTACTCTACTACATCGAAAAAAGGTCGTGAAATGAAATCTCGCATAAAGACTCATCAACAACACTCACGCCCTTCTTTTGTATGTATTAGCAAATTGCATTTTATTTTCTACTCGGATATTTGCATCAAACAAACATTGCCAGGACGGATCACCCTTGGTTTTGTGGTGTCTTATTTCCTACTCTGAAGTTGTCTAAAACTCCTCCAAAATGGGTACCACACCTTTTTTCCCTTCAGAAATATAAAAATGAATAGCAAAAGGGAGAATAAAGCCATTCTATAATAGCGCACTATAGTTAACGTTAGAGGAAATTCAAAATAAAAGAAGGGAAGAAAGAAAGCACAAAAGGGAAATTTGTTCCGTCCCATATCATGAAATATAGCATGTCTGCCACTACTTATGTAGCTTTCTCATAAGCATGTTGGGGCCTTGGGGCTCCCACATGTGTGTTTTGTTGAAAGGGGAGAGGTCATGCAAGACAACACGCGCGCCGTCCGACCGACCGACCAAACCAGGCCGGGTTCGGGTCAAATAAGAAATATTTTTGGATTGGAATAAACAGTGGCGGGCCAAGCCCGTTAAGGACCCGAATACAGACAACCCAGAAACGAATTCAAATAACGTTTATAATTATAAACATTGGAAGGAGACGCACACGGAAATAAATTGTAACGCTTCAGAACCATTGCAAATGAACAGACATGTCTATTCATTTAAATTTGCAACGCTTCCGAACCTTTGCAAATAGAAGGGATGTGACAACAATAACCGTTGGAAAATGATTATTAATTAAAGATATTGAATATCTGCTCCATTGTATCTTCGAACAAAAGAAATATTCAATATCTGCTCTGTTGTATCTTCGAACAGATTTGTCGTTACTCGTGCACAGAAATAAGTGGGCAAATACTGTTTTTGGATAGCGATTACCACATCATGTTTTGGGGATTTATGTATTAAGAGATAAGAAGAATCAATAATGAATTCATCATCCAACAATCTAAAATAGTATTACTGCAATGGCTCCTCTCAGTCTCAAGGAGTTCGCCGCAGATTTCACAAAACTAGAGCGCTTTGATGGTGTCAATTTCCTACACTGGCAGAAGAAGATGCATTTCTTATTGGCTGGTATGAAAGTTGTTTATGTTTTGACTACACAAAGCCATCAGAGACAGAAGATGAAACCATTGCACAGGCACGGGAAAGGATCAAATGGGAACAAGATGATTATATTTGCAAAGGCCATATCTGTAATGCGATGACAGACACACTTTTCGATATGTACTACAACAAGGCAACTGCAAAGGATGTTTGGGATGAATTAGAGGCGAAGTATCTGATGGAAGACGAAACAAACAAAAAAATTCTAGCAACCAAATTTTTTAATTACAAAATGACCGATGATCGTTAAATTGTATAATAATTCTATGATATCATACACGTACTTAACCAATTCAGTCAACCTAATTTAAATATGGATGATGAGATTAAGATCTCCTGGATAATAGACAAACTGCTTCTTCTTGGAAAGATCAAAGGAAACTACTAAAACACAAGAAGGAGGATATGAGTCTAGATAGCCTTGCACAATATTTGCTGGTTGAACAACAACTGAGGCAGAAAGATGCCCAAGATGAAGCAGTTGTTGATACATCAAAAGTCTATATGGTGGAAGAAAAGAAAGAAAATAATGCTTGGAAAGAATCTTCTAATAAAAAAGGAAAGGGCAGAACAACAAATATTCCCAGAACCAGAACAAGAAAGGAAAAATTGGTGGTTGCTACTTTTGTGGCAAACCGGGACATTTCAAAAGGGATTGTCGCTTCTAGAAAAAGAAGCAACAATCTGAAAAGGAAAAATTTGCAGCAGTCATATCAGAAGTGAATATGATTGAACAAGACAATTCTTGGTGGATCGATTCTGGTGCTACTAAGCATGTCTGCATCGACAAGAATCAATTCAAGAAATAAGAACCGACTGAAGATTACCTTTATATGGGAAATTCAGCAAAGGCAGCAGTCAAAGGGAAGGGGATGTGGATTGGAATTCACATCCGGAAAAGTTCTGACATTAAATGATGTATATTATGTACCTAAAATTAGGAAGAACCTTGTATCGAGAAGTCTTCTTAATAAGTTTGGTTTCAAACAAGTCTTTGGGTCAGACAAATATGTGTTAACCAAAAGCGGTATATTTGTGGGAAAAGGGTACATGTTATGGTACTTTTTAACTGAATGTTGATATTAATAAAAGTATTAATTATGCTTATATTATTGGTTCATTTTAATTATGGAATAATAGATTAGGACATGTTAATCATAAACGCATGCTTGATATGATATCTTTAAATCTATTTCCCAAACACCATAATGATATGCTAGATAAGTGTAGGATATGTTCATTAACTAAGATCACTAGAAAACCATTTCCTTATAAACCAGAAAGTTTACAACTTATTCATAGTGATGTATGTGATATGCATAATACTCCTACTAGAGGAGGAAAGAGATATTTTGTCACATTTATATATTATTACTCTAAATATTGCTATGTATCTTACGCATGCTAAAAGCGAAGTGTTAAAATCATCTAATACTTATAAAACTGAAGTAGAAAACCAATGTGATGCTAAAATAAAAATATACTTAGGTCTGATAGGGGTGGCGAGTATCAATTTCTAGAGTATTGTGGATCAGTAGGAATTATACATGAAACATCTATTGCTTACACTCCACAATAAAATGGAGTGCCTGAAAGGAAAAATAGAACTCTTACCAGAATGGTAAATGCAATGTTGTATAATTCTGAACTTGATACTAGTTTCTGGGGAGAAGCTTTACTTAACGGATGTTATATTCTAAATAGAATACCTTATAAGAAAAGTAAAGTTACTCCTTAAGAACTTTAGAAGAAAAGAAAACCAAGTATTAATTATTATTGAGTTTGGGGATGTAGAGCTATTATCCGATTATCTGAACCAAAAATTAGGAAATTAGGACGAAAGGCTATCGAGTGCATATTCTTAGGATATGCTCAACATAGCAAAGGATACAGGTTTCTAGTAATAGAACCTAATAGCTCTATTGAAGTAAATACAATAATAGATTCAAGGGATGCAGTGTTTTATGATAATAGATTTACATCTATTAAGAATATACTGATTCATGAAACGGTGGAGGTTAATGCACCTATTGGTGAAATAGTGGAGGTTAATGAGCCAACTATTGAACGTGTAGAAAATAATGATGAAAATATCGACGGAAATGGTGATTCTCTTAGGAGAAGTAAACGAAGAAGGATAGAGAAATCTTTTGGACTAGATTTTGTCGTATATTTGGTTGAATGATCAAGAAATAATGTAAAGCATCAATTAATGATATCTACAAACATAAAATCTGACCCTTTAACATATGCTGAGGCAATGAAATCTCAAGATTCATAATTTTGGCAAGAAGCCATAAATGATGAAATGGGTTCTATTATGGGAAATAAAACATGGGAATTAGTAGATTTACCTCCTGGTTCTGAACTAATAGGATGTAAATGGATATTTAAGAAAAAAAAGTTAAAAGAAAATGGCACAATCGAAAAATTTAAAGCTAAATTAGTTGCCAAAGGATTCACGCAGAAAGAAGGAATATATTATTTTGATACATATGCCCCATTAGCTAGAATTTGAACTATTAGGACTTTAATTGCATTAGCTTATATCTATAATTTTGAAATTCATCAAATGGATGTTAAGACTGCATTTCTAAATGGAGAACTTGATGAAGAGATATATGTCTCAATCAGCAGGTTTTGTGATGCCTGGACAAGAATATAAAGTATGTAAACTTGTCAAATCACTTTATGGTCTTAAACAAGCACCAAAGCAATAACATGAAAAGTTCGATAAAACTATTATATCTAATGGCTTTAGAATTTTTGAATCTGAAAAATGTGTCTATAGCAAGTTTCATTCAGGTAAAGGTGTAATTATATGCCTTTACGTGGATGATATGCTTATATTTGGAACAAATACTTCGAGTATTGAAGAAACTAAAAGATATTTATCTTCATGCTTTGACATGAAAGATATGGGAGTAGTTGAAATGTTTCTTGGAATAAGAATCATGAAAACAAAAGATGGGTTATCAATTACCTAGTCTTATTACATTGAGAAAATTTTGAAAAGGTTCAATCTGTTTGATTATAAAACTATGTCTACTCCGTTTGATCCAAATATGCAGTTATACACTAATACTAGAAGAGCTATAGAGCAATTGGAATATGCTAGAGTTATTGGAAGCTTGATGTATGCTATGACATGCACACGACCAGATATTGCTTATGCTGCTGGTAAAATGAGTAGATATACTTGTAGTCCTAGTCATATCCGTTGGAATGCAATACATATAATTTTAAAGTATCTAAAAGGTACCAAAATTATGGTATACATTACAACTGGTTATCCGAGTATAATAGAAGGATACACAGATGCTAGTTGGAACACTAGAAGTGAAGACAATAAATCAATTAGTGGATGGATATTCACTCTTGGTGGGGGAGAAATATCCTGGGCCTCAAGCAAACTTGTATTGTTGATTCAACCGTGGCTGCTGAGTTTATAGCACTGGCTTCTGGTAGTAAAGAAGCGGAATGGTTAAGCAATTTATTATTAGAGATTCCTGTGTGGCCAAATCCTATGCCACCAATATCTGTGCATTGTGATAGTCAATCTACATTATCACAGGCATACAACCAAGTTTATAATGGTAAATCTGGACATATTGGTCTAAGGCACAATTTGGTTAGGCAAATGCTTACTGAAGTGGTAATTACCATAGATTTTGTGATATCTAGCCAGAATTTGGCAGATCCATTTAAAGGACTTGCAAGGAACTTAGTGATAAAAACATCACAGGGAATGGATTTAAAGCCTATACAATACAATTGCCAATGAAGAAAACTCAACTCAACATAATAAAGAAATTTGTTATCTTGAGTTCAAGGAGAAAAAGTACTTCATATGTTTGCAGTTGGAAGCACTTTAATATCTAGTCTGAAAAACTAAGTATGATCATACATTCCAAGGAAAAGTGCTTGGCACTTATAATGACAAAGAGAGGATGTTCTGCTTAGAACTTAATAGGTTTATAACAAATATATTGTTGATGTGTGTGTTATAAGACACTTCTGATAAACCTACCTATACAAATGCAATGAAGGTGGTGCCGCCTTCTTCGAGATTTTGGCTTGATCTCTAAGGGAATTTCATGAAAGAAGATACTGACCCAAGGCCAATCCATGGGTCGAGCATACATACTATCTGGAAAATATGAAAATGAGTGTATGATAATCACATCTGGTAGATCATAAAGGATCGATGGTACAATGCTTAGTCAACCACTCCATCCTGATATACTTTGATGGGTTTTCACTACATATAGATTCAAGTCGGTACTTATGCATAATTTTTCCTGTATATAAATGACAAGAGGGATTTATTTAAAATTTCGTGGAGGATTGTTAGAGGAAATTTAAAATAAAAGAATGGAAGAAGGAAAGCGGGGAAATTTAATTTGTCTCATATCATGAAATATAAGTATGTTTGCCACTACTTATGTAGCTTTCTCATAAGCATGTTAGGGCCTTGGGGCTTCCACATGCGTGCTTTATTGAGAGGGGAGAGGTCATGCAAGACCACACGCACGTCGTCCGTCCGACCGAACCGGGCCGGATCGGGTTCAAGTCAAATAAGAAATATTTTTGGACCGGAATAAACAGTAGTGGGCCAATCCCATCAAGGACCCGAATACAGACAGCCCAGAAACGAATTCAAATAAGCCGAGCCGATTTAAAATCAAACAAAAGCGGGAATTTGTAACGTTGGAAGGAGACGCACGCGGAAATCAAATTGTAACACTTCAGAACCGTTGCAAATGAACAAACATGTCTATTCGTTTAAATTTGCAACGTTTCTGAATAGTTGTAAACAGAAGGGATGTGGCTGTTTGAATTCAAACAGCAATAACCGTTGGAAAACGGTTGCATCCCTTGATAGCCTATAAATAGGCTGCCCCGATTTCAGTTTTTTACAACTCGAATTACTCTTCTTCTCCTTCCTTTTTTTCTTTTACGACATTAAAATACTTTTGAGTTTCTACCAAATTTTGAGTGGATTATACTGGTTATAGTTCTGCATGCTATAACTCCATCATCTTGTCATTGCGGTGATCGATTCCAAGATAGTGAATCGCCGTGTCCGTGCAAACACGCCGATAAAAGATATTCAATATATGCTCCGTTGTATCTTTGAACAAATTTGCCATTACTCATGTATAGAAATAAGAGGGAAAATACTGTTTTAGGATAGCGATTACCAAATCGTGCCTCAAAGATTTGTGTATTCAGAGATAAGGAGAACCAGCGACGAATTCATCATCCAACAGTTAATTGGAAACTACAAGAACTGTGCAACATAGAAGAATACATAAACAAAATCGAACAACAGAAAAGGCAAGTCCTCCAAAAACACGAGTAGAAATCTCGGTGGAAACCCCCAAAGTAAGTGGTAGCCAAACAAGAGGACCAAAACAAAAGGCCAGCCCAAGCTCCACCAAAATCAAAGACGTTCCTGCTCCAGAAGACCAATCTGACTGCACAAACCTCGGGCATGAAAAGATCCTGCTCCAGTCCCTAAAAGAAGCAACCGCTGCAGCAAGAAGAGCTACAAACCAAAGCCAAAAATCTAGCTCCAGTTCCACTAAGCAGCAAAGAAGCCCAAAAACGATGATAACACTAATGCAAGACCTCCAAAAAAGCAAGCAAACCCAGTACGTGCACAAGAAAAAAAAGGTAAGCGGGAGGGGGGAGGGGAGGTGAAGGAGGACAAGAGAAAGGAAATAAAAACACACAACAATACCCACTCACACAAAAAAAAATCAGGCAATACTTGCATAGGGAAGGTCTGTCGTAACATCGAAAATACGAGCCAAAACTTGCGAATGGGAACGGATGTTTCCCATGAACGGCCTACCACGAAAAGCAAGGAAAACATCAACTTTAACCCTAAGAATGATGGTAGACGAATCCATAGGAACCTCATAAAAATATCCTTATTCTGAGAGCACCAAATATGCCAATAGATAAGACAAGGAACCAGGCGGAAAAGGATTGATCGAAAGACTTACCAGAAATGCCATACCACCATATGTGAAGCAAGTCTCCTTAAGAGAGAACATTTCCTCGGATACCAACCAAGTTCTCGAAGAAATTCCAAACAGAAAGGGCACAAGAGCCTTCGATGACAAATGAGCATTAAATTTCACGTCTCCTGCACTACAACACCTGCACCGAGACACGATCGCGATACTGATCCTTCAAAGGTTAATAACAAGTGGTAAATCATCATAAAGGTAATCCACATAAGGATAGAAACCTTGGGAGGGGTTCGAGCATCCTAAATGAGAGCAAAAGTTTGACGACCGCCCCACACCTCCTACACTAATCCATCGTCTTATGCCGATATGGGAGGATAGTCAAGATATATAATAAAAATACAGAACCTATCGTATAACTCATAGCGCATGGATAACATATAATAATAAAATATACAAAAAGATGTAGTTGTTAAGCATAACTGAACATAAGATCTCATCTCCATAAAAGCATAAAATCTCAAGTACAATACAGTTCAGTATGAATACCTGAATACAATATGCCCCACTACATCCCTCAGAGTCTCTCATCAAAACAGCGGAAAAGTAATATGATAATATAAAATAATATGTTAGTCTCTTGCTCGTCACCGTACAACATCAGCGCCGCTAAACCTGTAACCTGCTACCTAGTCTACTCATCGATCACATCAATGAACCCAAGGTAATAAGAGGAGATATAAAACCTTGAGTCAGACAATAGTCTTAGTGAGCAATGAAATAATTATCAATGGTTATATTGGATTATATGACAATAGACAGTTCATATCTCACCTGCGCCGTCTCTGCAACCATAGAGTTACCACATAATAATCTCATTATAATATGCTAAAAACACACAGAATAGGCACAAGTCAGAATAGGATACCCAATCTCACTTCTCTTTAATGTTCTATGGTGATAACCTACCCAGAGGAAATACAAGGGTACATAAACAAGCAACCATAGCATCCATAACAAGCAATAACCTAACTATCATCGACTACAGCCTCGAATGCATCGATATTGGAAGACTGACCGTTACCATCCGTTAAGGGCTAATGGAAATCCCGATTCTAGTTAGACTGCCGCACATCCCACATACATTTGCCTTCTCTAGACAACTAGATCACTCACCGAGTGATCCAAGTTAATTGATCTCTCAGATTCTGATAGGCGTCACCATAATACCCCTGCTTTAAGTCCATTAGAACTTTGACTATCGGAGATTCCTTGGAACTCCTAATCTCCAAGTCATCCCCGATGACTCCATTCTTTAGTTCGAGTCTTAATCGAATTAATCCATTACTTCTCGTGCTTGAGTCCACTCGAGTCAACCCATCATCTTACGAGTTCAAGTTCCACTTGAGTTGGTTCATTACCTTAGTACGATGATTCACAATCAGTTATACTTAAATTTAGGTTCGACCATTCCCATCTTGAGTTTAGGATCAAAGAAATATCACCTCGTTGATAACCACTTCTACCCTATAGAAGCTTTCACAATCTAATTTCACCAATGAGCTCCAAAAGTCCCGTACTTCCTACCGGTCAAGTCTCAAAGTCCAACTCCTCGATAATTTTCTCTATCGTTCCATCAATGAGTACTAGAGTGATCATACTTCGACCAGTTCCAACCAAACTTGCACCATAGTCTTCTTAGGACCTTATCTTGCTATAAAAAAAAAATTCATGTCCAAATGAGTAAATGGCATGGATCTCCAAGGGGTCCATCCTGTTGAATATAACAGTATGATTTTTTGTTTGATGATAACTAACATATATTATTCTATAAATGTGTTTGTAATTTTACTATTCTTTACTTCATCTCATACAGAAATAAATATTAATATTGAATAATAATACTATTGCATAGAATTTAAATATTCAAATAGTATTCATTATTCAATAAAATATTTTATTTAAAATATCCAGTGTAGTAAAACTTTTAAAATTTTCTTCTGTACATTTCACTAACCACATTCATATACATTGTTTCCTTACTACAGTTCACTCATTTCACTCAGACATACATGCACTCTCTCATATACACTCACACACTGAATCTTCACGTGCTTCATATCCTGTCAAGTCACCTGTATACCTGTCATATAAACACATATAGTAAATGGAACAAAAATAAATTTAAGTTCTACCAAATATAAATTTATTTAAAATTTGGTTTACCTCCGAATTTTTGGTGTATTTCTCATCATTTTTCTAGATTTTGTATGATATATATACATTTATTTAAGTCTAGACTGCTTGTGATATTCACATTGATTCACTGCAAATACCACAAGGTAGTTATTTTTTCCAGTGCTTGCAAACCAGCCTCAACCTAGTTACAGTGGTTTGCTGATCAAGACCAGCCTCGATACACATACGTGGTCTACTGATCTTGACCAGCCTCGGCACAATCCTAACTGGTTTGCTGGATTAGAAATAATAAATGTATGTATATGCAAAGGCAATTTTTCAGGTGAACAGGGGAAAATGGTCAAATACAACTCATCCTGACACATGTTCAAGTAAACCATGTAGCAAGGCCAAAAAGCCTGCATGTATACATTGCAGCCAACCATCATGACCGAGAAGCCCACAACACAAACATACATACATATAAACATATGCACGTGTGTATGGATCATGAGTTTCAAAAATACATGCACAACAAAGCTACAAGGCATAGTCATGGAGTAACAAGGTAACCAGAAAAGTGAAAATGACCATGAGAACCAAAAAAAATGGAGAAAGCACATGTAACTAGTGAAGCAACAAAATACAAACACATAGTTGTGTGTGTGTACATATATACACACACATGTGTGTGTGTATGTATGTATGTATGTATATATATATATATATATAGCAGTACCACAAGCAAAGGCAAAAGTAATAGCAGCATGGTCTAACACCAAGACAGAAGAGTTTCAAGTACAACATCAAAGCAGTTCAAACACAAGTGAAACATGCATAAGGAATAGAGGAAACATGACATAGTAGAGCACAAGCACATGTACAAGAAGAAGACTAGTGCACAACGAACAAAGACGTGGCAATAGCAAACTTAAACATATCAAAATGCACAAGAGTATCACAATAGAAATACAAATGTATAGTAAGAGCAAAAAAATGGTGCAAGTACATGTGCAAGTAAAAAATACACATGAACCGGCCAAGCCATGCAAGCACACATGGGCATAGCACAAGACAACACACAACTTCAAGCTCAAGAGGACTGAACATGCAGTGAAACAACATATGAAATGATACAAAGATGAGAATATTAAGATCAAACTCATGCATCACGTACAGATGGCCAAGAGGCATGCATGGCTGGTTAATACACAAATGATACAACAAGTGTACACATACATGAAGGATAGCCAAGTGACAACTTAAAAAATGTATACGGGAGCACTTTAATACAATATTGAAGCAAATAAGCAGAGCTTCAAGAAAACAATCATAGTGGAGCAACAAAGAAATTCTTTCATGTTTGAATGGTTACAAAAGAAAAGGCACAATTTGTTTCTTCAAACAAAAAGTGACTAGTTCAAAAATTGGGAATGATATCAAATTTTATTCTTGGCAAATGTAAAATAGGCAAGTAAATATTTGAACAAAGTATTTAAATTACACAAGTGATTTAAAGTTACTAGAAATCATAGCCAATTGAAATTAGCAAATTATTCCCTAAATTCACATTGAGCTAAACTCGACACAATTCATCAATGAAAATCATGTAAGAAATTATCATCGTGATTAAATGTGTTGCTTTGGGCAATAATGGATTCACAGTTTCAAAACTTTCCAGAAAATCACCAGATCAATTTTTTGAGTAAGAAAGTCATTCAAAAGTTTCCAGAAATCAATTAGAGACTCATAACAAGCCATCGATGAAATCAAAGAGATTAGGGTTTTGAAAACCCTATATATACACCCACTCATCACAAGAAAATGAATCCAACCGAAGTAAACAACTCAAGTAATCAAACAAATAAAATTAGAGAGCTTATGATTTTTTTGATCGAGAGAGTGTTTGCAATTCCAGATCGTGGGAAGACAAGCAACGTATAATCAATCGAAGATCGCCCAGCAATTGATTGAAGCAAGCCACGATTCAAAGGAGAATAAAAAAACCCTAGTTTCTGTTATTTGGTCAACACTGAAAAAGAAAAAGGAGGAGCCGTGTATCTCAAATGACAAAGCAAAAGAGGGCCAATCTTTTTCTTCCTTTTTAATGTTTTATTTGGTTTTTGTTCTCTAGTTAGTTTCTACTTTTTAAAACTTGTTCTAGTTGAGTTGTGTAACTACAGGATATTGTAGTTGATAAAATCGCAACTTAGGATATTAGTTATGTCAAGATTTTGAGCGTTGGATTAGAGCAATAGCAGGGTTTATGAGTTTACATGATTTTGTAAGCAGGTAACTGTTTTTAGTACCTAGTAGAAATCTTGGGGATGCAGCAATTGACAAGGTTTTCCTAAATTGGGTAATTCTTGTATGCAATTTATCTTTTCTGCGGTTTCTTTATTATTCTATTTTAGCTTGTTTTATTTACAATAAACTCTATTCACCCCCGTCTAGGGTTAATTTAGATCCTACAAGTGGTGTCATAGCCAGTGCTTAATTAACTCTAGAGTCATGAATTCAACAAACAATGTTTTTTCGAGGGACAATCCATAGCTAGGTCACCTATGTTCAATGATAATGATTATGCTTACTGGAAAGCTAGGATGAAGATTTATTTAATATCTGTTGATTACGATGTTTGGGAAATTATTGAAACAAGGTACCGAACTCCCACTGTAATCATTACCGATATTGAATTTCCTAAACCAAAGGATAGGTGGGATGCCAATGATAAGAAATTACTTTCGACTAATGCTAAAGCAACGTATGCTTTAATTTGTGCTCTTGACAAAACTGAATTCAATAGAGTTTTTCATTGTATGAATGCGCAGGGGATTTGGCATACTTTGTTGGTCACACATGAAAGAACATCTCAAGTGAAAGAATCTCGACTTGCCTATTCAACAATAAATATGATAACTTCACATTGCAAAAGGATGAGAGTATAAAAGACTTGTATGAGCGATTTTTAGTGTTAGTTTACAATGCTAGAGCTCTTGGAAAAGCATACACTGGAGTGGAATTTGTAAGGAAAATTTTACGAGTTCTGCCAATGAATTTTGAGGCTAAAGGCATAATGATTCAAGAATCAAAGGATTTGAACAAATTGAGCATGGAAGAGCTGGATGGAAATTTTATGACATATGAAATGGAGCTGAAGGGAAGAGAAGATAGCAACAACTCAGATTCAATGAAGAAGTCCATAGCCTTAACTAACACTTTTGATGGCGATGACGATACGGAAGATCCTATCGAGAAGCTTGCTATGGTTGTAAGACATCTCATGAAATGAAAGGAATTCAAACCACGTAAGAACAAGCCAAAAGCTAACAAATCAAGATATTATGACAATTCAGACGAGGAATCAATCTGCTTCAAATGTAAAAAGCCCGAACATATCAAACCAAACTGCCCATGCTTCAAAATAGGAAAGAAAATCGAAAGAAGAAGAAAGATTTTGCGACGGCATGGGATGATAAGGAAGGAGAAGAAGTTTCTAACAGCAGCGAAGAAGATGCTAATGTATGTTTTATGGCACGATCATATTCAAAACAGTGGAGAAGACTCTAGTGAGGTATACAGTTACAAAGATTTACTTTTGATGTGTCATGATCTTACCAAAACTATTGATGCTCTAGAATTAAAAGTGAGGAAATTAAAATCTAATAAATTAAAATTGATTCACAATAATGATAGGTTGGAATCTGAACTTGAGAAAGTTGCAAATATTCAAAACCTAGACTATGAAAAGTGTAAGCTTTTGAATCTAGAGCTATCAAAACTCAAGTCAAACATAGAAGATCTTGAAAAGGAAAATTTGTATTCAAAAGAGAATGATGACATTAAATGGAAGAATTTCATAAATAGATGCACCTCACTTGTGACTCAGAACACAACACTTAAAATCAAAGTCCAAGATCTTGAGATTACTTTGAATAAGTGAGACGTTTTTGAAAATGTTGTTAGGAAATAAGTTGTTTTCTAACAATAGAAAAGGACTAGGTTTTGGAATGACACATAATAATGTGAACAATAATGCTAAAGGCCGGATTGTCTTTCCTAAATGTCTGAAATGTGGAAAAATTGGATATACTTTTGAAAATTGTAAGAATAGGGACAAGAACATAAAAATTATACATGTTTGGGTTCCTAAGAATTTACCAAGCAATTATCATAACTATTGGAACACGAATAAAAATGCAAATCAAATCTGGGTTCCAAAAGGTTATTTTATCCATAATGTTTCAGTCACTGATACTCTTGGACCTAAGAGCTTCTCTAGGTCATTTTCTTCTTTTTTTGTGTAGATATGTCGGCGGGCTAAGGAACAACATAAATGGTATTTGGACTCCGGCTGCTCTAAACATACGATGGGTGAAAACCGCTGTTCCTTAGCCTAGAAAAATATAAAGGTGGGTGTGTGACATTGGGCGACAATAGCAAGCGTAAGATTATTGGCGAAGGTAAAGTAGGTAACAATACTTTTACTTTAACCGATGTTTTATAAGTTGACAATTTATATCATAATTTCATCTTTATAAGCCAACTGTGTGATAAAGATACGAATGTGGTTTTTGACAGTGAGATTTGCTAAATCATTGAAACATCCACTGGTAATATTGTTTCCACAGGCAAAAAAAAGGAAATATTTACACACTTTCATTTGAAGATCTAACTCTTTCCAGATGTTTGGTAGCCACAGAAGAAGCGGCAGTTTTGTGGCATAGGAGGCTAGCACATGCCAATATGGGTCTTTTGAAAAAACTTGAAACAAAAGAACTTGTTAAAGCTACTACATCAGAAATTCAAAAATAATAAAATGTGTAAAGCATGATCCATGGCCAAATTTAATCATTCATCATTTCATCCTAAAAATATTGTTAGCTCTTCTCGGTCTCTCGAGTTAATCCAAATGGACTTGTTTGGACCAAATTATGTTGCAAGCTTAAATAAAAAACATTATTGTTATGTATTAGTTGATGATTATTCTAGATTCACATGGTTTTGTTTTCGAGTCAAAAAGTCTGAAGCTTTTGATTATTTTTCAAAGTTTTCAAAACTTGTTCAAAATGAAAATGGTGTTTCAATTAAAACTTTGAGAAGTGATCATGGAGGTGAATTTGGAAATTTTAACTTTGAATGATTTTGTGAAGAAAATGGCCTTAAACATGAATTTTCCACTCCTCGAACACCTCAACAAAATGGGATAGTCAAAAGGAAAAATCGTACATTACTAGAATCGGCTAGATCCATGTTGAGTGATTATAAATTGCCTTTCACTTTCTGGGCAGAGGCATTTAATACTTCTTGTTATGTAATGAATAGGGTTATGAGTACACCAATACTTAATAAAACATCGTATGAATTGTGGTTTGATAAAATCCTAACATCTCATATTTTAGAGTTTTTGGATGTCCTTTTATATTCTTAAAATAAGAGGTCAAACTAGAAAAATTGAATCAAAGCCTGATGAAGGAATTTTCATGGGTTGCTCTTTATGGAGCAAAGCATATAGAGTCTTCAATAAGCGATCAAAAACAATTGTAAACCATTAATGTAAAGTTTTATGAATCGGAATTAGATATGGCTTGTGGAAAGGATAAAGATGATGGTGTTGTGTAAGAAAGCGAAAAAGAAAGTAATGAAATTGAAGCTCTCGGTGATGAGGTCATAGAGCCAAAAGTTGAAGTTGAAAAGTTGAAATTCAGACCTAATCATCTTTTAGAATTGGTCATATAAAGTCCAATGGCAGGTGTTCGCACTTGTTCTTCTCTCAATAGAAATGTTTGTGCTTTTTGCATTCACAATGCTTTTATTTCTGAAATTGAACCAAATTCTTGTGATGCTGCTCTTAGCGATGAATGTTAGATTTTAGCAATGTAGGATGAACTTAACCAATTTGGGAGGAATAAGGTTTGGAAATTAGTTCCTAGGCCAAATGACTATCCAATTGCCGGAACAAAATGGGTGTTCAAAAATAAGCTTGATGAATATGGAAATGTAATTAGAAACAAAGCTTGGTTAGTCGCAAAAAGATATAACTGAATAGAAGGAAGTGATTTTGATGAAATATTTTCTCTAGTTGCTAGGTTAGAAGCAATTAAAATTTTGCTAAGTTTTGCATGTTTTAAGGGTTTCAAACTTAAGCAAATGGATGTAAGGAGTGCGTTTCTAAATGGAGAGCTAAAAGAAGAAGTTTTTGTTGAACAACTGCATGGTTTTGAAAGTCACGAGTTTCCAGATCATGTGTATAAACTTGAAAAAGCTTCATATGGCCTTAAGCAAGTTCGTAGAGCTTGGTACTTTCTTTTTACATACCTTTTGGAAAACGGATTTAAAAAGGGGAGTGCTGACACGACTTTGTTTCTATTACACGATGGAGATGTTTTTTTTTATTATTCAGATTTATGTTGATGATATCATTTATGGTGCTACTAATGAAGGTATGTGTGAGAAATTTGAAAAAGTCATGCAGGGTAAATTTGAAATGAGCTTGGTAGGTGAATTGAAATACTTCCTTGGATTCCAAATCAAACAAAGTAGCAAATGAGATTTTCAGTTCGCAAACAAAGTACGGATGGAATAGTTGAAAGGATTTGGAGCTGAAAATGCAAAGCCACTGAGAACACCAAAGAGCCTGTCAACCAAGCTTGACAAAGATGAAAAAGGACTTGTTGTTGATCTGAAAAAATATCGTGGAATAACCAGTTCACTTCTTTATCTCTCTGCTTCTAGACCCGATATTACGTTTTCTGTCTAATTGTGTGCTCATTTTTCAATCTAATCTGAAAGAATCTCATTTAAAATCCACAAACAAATTTGAGATATTTGTTGCACACACAAAAACATGGTTTAAGGTGGCCCTGTTGTGATAAATTTGATTTAGTTGGGTTTTCAGATGCTGATTATGCTAGTTCAGTCACTGATAGGAAAAGCACTGGCGGAACTTGTTTCATGCCAGGACATTCTCTAGTTTCATGGTCAAGTCGAAAATAAAATTGTGTTGTGTTATCCACTACCGAAGTTGAATATATTTCTTTAGGAAGTTGTTGTGCATAGATTCTATGGATGATGCAATCTCTCCTTGATTTTGGCTTAATCTATAAACAAGTATCATTGAAATGTGACTGTAAAAGTGCAATAGATCTGTCAAATAAACTTGTTCATCATTCACGCTCAAAAGACATTGATGTTAGACACCATTTCATCAAAGATCACATTTCTAGAGAGGACATTTGCATTGAATTTATTCCAACTAAATCTCAACTTGCTGACATTTTTACAAAACCCCTTCCCGAATATAGATTTTCCAGATTACACTTCGATGTGGGATTATAGAAATTGATTAATCACTCTGCATTGTTGTTTAAAATATTTTTGGATGTTTGTTCTCAAATTCATTTTCTAACAGATCAAACCATGTTTTTGGAAACCATTAATGAAAGTATAGTTTTTGAAATATTAGTGATGAAAATGTGACTATACTATTTTTCAGAATGAGAGAGAGCTGAAAATTTTCAAAAATCCCGATACGGTTGAATATATTTGATCATATGATTAATTTAGAGATTTATTTCACAACCACCTCTATCCCTACCATATTTCTATCATTCATTATGGTTTTATGTAATGAGAGAATTTTTATATAATAAGTGTTACTCTAATCGCAATTAAAAAACCTCGCGGTCATGCATGGTTAGAGAACACTTATAATTTAAGTTACTAATGATCGCATTTTAAAGTCCTTATGGTTATGCATGGTTAATGAGTTCTTAAAAAAATATGTATGTATAAAATTCTCCTCGTTATACAGAAACCGACTTATCTATCCATTTTCTGAAATGCGAAATGTGTTACTATGTTATGAATATTATGATTTTTTGTTTGATTTTTATGGGATTTGCATATTTGGTTTTGTCTCTTGATTTGAATTTATAATTATGGTCCAAATCCATTGCTATTATCCAATTCTATCAGTCTTTTGATGATAACAAAAGGGGGAGAAGAGTTAAGATTTTGATAAGCATGCAAACATCTATAGGTTTTTTTCCAGATTTACTAGGTGTTTAATAGATTTTTATAATTCCCAAATCTTATGCAAATCTGTTAGGGGTGTTTTCGGTTGAAGGGGAGCATACAAATAGGGGGAGTTCTATACTTCACAGTCAAACACATTTATTGCATTTAAAATCTTATGTGTATATTTGTCATCATCAAAAAGGGGAGATTAACGACCATAACAGTATGATTTTTTTATTTGATGATAACAAACATATATTATTCTATAAATGTGTTTGTAATTGTACTATTCTTTACTTCATCTCATATAGAAATAAATATTAATATTGAATAAAAATACTATTGCACATAATTTAAATATTCAAACAGTATTCATTATTCAATATAAATATTTTATTTCAAACATTCAGAGTAGTACAACTTTCAGAACTTTCTTCTGTACATTTCACTGACCACATTCATGTACATTATTTCCTCACTATAGTTCACTCATTTCACTCAGACATACATACACTCTCTTATGTACTCTCACACACCGAGTCTTCACGTGCTTCAGATCCTGTCCAGTCACCTACTGTCATAGAAACACACACGGTAAATGGAACAAAAATAAATTTAAATTATAGCAAATATATATTTATTTTAATTTTTTCCTTCGAATTTTTGGTGTGCTTCTCATCATTTTTCTAGACCTGGTCTGATATATATATATATATATATATATATATATATATATATATATATATATATATATATATATACACACACACAACCACATTTATTTGAGTCTAGACAGCTTGTGATACTCACGGTGATTCACTGTAAATACCACAAGGTAGACTGATTTTTCTAGTGCTTGCAAACCAACCTCAACCCAGTTATAATGGTCTGCTGATCAAGGCTAGCCTCAACACACATATTTGTCTGCCAATCTTGACCAGCCTCAACACAACCCTAACTATTTTGCTGGATTATAAATAATAAATATATTTATATGCACAAAGACAATTATTTCAGGTGGGGCAATATGGTCAAATAAAACTCAGCATGGCACATGTTCAAGTAAACCAAGCAGCAAGGCTTAAGAGTATGCATGTATACTGGCCAGCCAACTGTCATGACCGAGAAGCCCACAACACAAACACACGTGCATATAAACATATGCATGCATGTATGGATCACGTGTTCCAAAATGGCATACCCAACAAGTACAGTAAAGCTACAAGGCATAGTCATGGGCTAACTAGGCAAGCAACAAAGTGAAAATGACCGTGAGAACTAAGCAAATGGAGCAAGCATTTGGAACTAGTGAAGCAGCATAATACAAACACACACACATACACACGACATCACCTTAAGCAAAAGCAAAACTAGTAGCAACATGGGTATAACACCAAAACAGAAGGGTTACAAGTCCAACATAAAAGCAATTCAAACACAAGTGCAACATGCATAAGGATTAAAGGAAATATGACAAGGTAGAGCACATACACATGTAGAGGAAGAAGACTAATGCAAAGTGGACAAAGACATGGCAATAGCATACTCAAACATATCAGAATGCACAAGTGTACACAAGAGTATCACAATGGCAATACAAATGTGCAGCATGAGCTTACAAAATGGTGCAAGTACATGTTCAAGTAAAAAACACACATGAACCAGCCAAGCAATGCAAGCACACGTGGGCATAGCACAAGACAACATGCAACTTCAAGCTCAAGAGCACTGAACATGCAGTGAAACAACATATGGAATGACACAAGGGCCGAGAATATTAAGATCAAACTCATGCAGCGAGCTACAGATGGCCAAGAGGCATGCATGGTTGATTAATACACAAATGATACAGCAAGTGTACACATACACGAAGCACAGCCAAGTGACGACTCAAAAAATTTATATGGGAGCACTTAAATACAACATTGAAGCAAATAAGCAGAGCTTCAGGAAAACAATTACAGCGGAGCAGCAAAGAAATTCTTACATGTTCGAATGGTTACTAAAGAAAAGACACATATTGTTTCTTCAAATTAAAAGTGACTTGTTCAAAAATTAGGAACGATTTCAAATTTTATTCTTGGAAAATGTAAAATTGGTAAGTAAATATATGGACAAAGCATTTAAGTTACGCAATTGATTCAAAGTTGCTAGATATTATATCCAATTGAAATTAGCAAATTATTTCCTAAATTCATAGTGAGCTACTCGACACAATTCATCAATGAAAATCACACAAGAAATTATCAACATGATTAAAGGTGTTGCTTTTGGGCAAGAATGGATTCACAGTTTCAAACTTTCCAGAAAATCACAAGAGCACTTTTTGAGCCAGAAAATCATTCAAAAGTTTCCAGAAATCAATTAGGGACTCATGGCAAGTCATCAATGGAATCAGAGAGATTAGGGTTTTGAAAACCTTATATATACACCCACTTATCATAGGCAAATGTATCCAATCGAAGCAAATAACTCAAGTAATCAAATAAATAAAATCAGATAGCTTATGATTTTTTCAATCGAGAGAGTGTTTGAAATTTCATATCGTGGGAAGATAAGCAGCGCGCAACCAATCGAAGATCACCCAATAATTGATTGAACTAAGCCACGATTCAAAGGAGAATAAAAAACCCCAGTTTTTGATATTCGATCACCATTGAAAAAGAAAAGGAGGAGCTGTGTATCTCAAATGACAAAGCAAAAAGGGGCCAATCTTTTCTTTTTCCTTTTTAATATTTTGTTTGATTTTTGTTCTCTTGTTAGTTTCTACTTGTTCTAGTTGAATTGTCTAACTACAAGATTTTGTAGTTGAGAAAATCACAACTTAGGATTTAAGTCATGTTAAGATTTTAAGCGTAGGATTAAAGTTATAGCAGGGTTTGCGAATTTACAGGGTTTTGTAAGCGGAAAATTATTTTTAATACGTAGTAGAAATCTTGGAGATGTAGCAATAAGCAGGGATTGCCGAAGCTGGGTAATCCTTGTGTATGATTTATCTTTTCTGCAGTTTCTTTTTTATTTTGTGTTAGTGTTTTTTATTTACAATAAACCGTATTCACCCTCCTCTTGGGTTAATTTAGATCCTAAACGTCCCTATGGACCGGACTGATAGGAGATGTACCAGAATAATAAGATATGGACAAGACTGGCAGGAGATCCATCCCCTATGGACCAGTACCGGTCCATACCCTTAGGTTATTTTTGGCTCAAATTGTTCCTTAGCCTCGTTGAAGTCCCCAAATGCCGCACACAAAAATTATGTCAATCCATATTGATTTGATGGATTGGTACACATGCAGTTAATGAATTTTCAAGTGAAAATTATTGGATAGCTTCCCGCATCCTCTAGATCTTCCCTTCCAAGCTTCGCTTGAATCCGATGAATTCTGATGGACCTTTAGGAGGTCCATCCGATGGAACAGACTGACAGGAGATCCATCACATATGGACCAATACTGGTCCATAGACTTAGCACATTTTGGGATGAAATTTTCTGGGCACCATCCGGACCCCCTCCAGAGCTCCTTCACCAAGTTTCGTTTGAATACGACCATCTGAACCTCTAATTTGCTCTATTTATCAAATCTAAACTACGACACACAATTTTAAATGATCAAATCAATCAAAACCATACAATTCAACAAATCAAACCGCACTTCACCTAATTTCAATCAAGATCAATCATACAAACATGTACATACATGAAATATAGCACAAAAATCATGGACCTAACATAATTAGGATCTAAATAGACATTAAACATGATTAATTTAGTGACTTACCAGTATATATATCAAATCATATTATTTTAGGATTTCTAATACTGAAATTAATATAGACGACCTGATTTTTGGTGAATTAAACATGCATTGTGTTAAATAACCCTAATTCTACACATTCATCCATAATATCCATGTGAGAGATATCCATCACTCATCAAAACTTAGATCTGGTGAATTACTGATGAACTAAGGCGTTGACAACAAAGAGATAGAGTAGAAAACCTCTGATTTGATGAAAAACAGCAATATTCGTTCTTCCCTTATGTAGACCTTGCTATAGGTTTTGACTTAAAGTGAATTGATGAAGAATTAGGGATTAGGTTGAACCGGAGAATAACAGCGCCCAACCTAACGTTTGAGAGTGACCCTAATTCTCTCCAGAACCCCATATTTATGGTTGCAAGTGATCAACCTAATTGGCCACACTAATCAACACATTTGTTATTAATCAGTCTATCTAACAAAATCTGAACTTAAAACAATGATTCCTTCTAAATCGCTAAGACAAATCTTACATATGACCACTCCATGGAATCATAAACCACCATTTCGATCCAATAAGACTGATTTCAGCACATTTCTCGGTCCCTATCAAAAGTTATAGCTAAAACATTAAACTCAAGGAAAAAATGGTCACAAGTTAATTTGGTAAAAATCATGGACATGTCTCACATACCCATGAGCAACATATTAAAATATGAGAATGATCTGACCACCATGGAATTAAATATAATTATTTTACGATCCTTCGATGCATAAAATATGGGTTGTTACATTCTTTCCCCCTTAGGAATTTCGCACACGAAATTCAAAGCAAACACGAGAAAACAAAATATCCTGCATGCCTACCATGTACGAGTAGCCAATCTATCAAACAATCTAGCATTTATGAACCCATGCAACCAAAATCCTATCCTAACATGCAGAATTCTAATATTGCAAGTCACAATGATACAAGTAAAACATGATTTATGGAACAAACCATACAAAGAGTTATGGATGGTCTACCTCACATTCTCTTCCATTTCCCACGTACAATGGTCATCGGCCTCGCTCCATTGTATACTACTAGCTTAATAACCTTCCTCGTAGGCTATTTCATGTCATTCCCTATGATGTGAAGTGGCTTACGAGGTCTAGAAACTTCGGGTTCGACCTCTAAATCTTTAAGCTGATCAAGAGATACCACTACATTTGAGTTGTGCACAAACATTCATAAAAACGATACATGGAAAACAATATGTACACTACCCGTCTTCTTAGGTAAGTCCGATCTATAAGTAAGCTTCCCAATACGCTAGATAATCTGAAATGTCCTAACAAACCTTGGCACTAACTTTCCTTTCTTTCCAAAACGAACCATATTCTTTAAATGTGAGACCTTGACAAACACCATATCTCCAACTTAGAATTCCAAATCCTTTCATCGCTTATCCGCATAACTCTTCTGACAATGTTGGGCTGTCTTCATTCATTGTCGAATGATCTTAATATTTTCCAATGTCTCTCTTATCATTTCCGGCCCAAGTACCAATTTCTCTCCAGTCTCTAACAAATAATATGGAGAATTGCACGGCCTTCCATACATCACCTCATACAGTGCCATTCCAATACTCGACCGATAACTGTTATTATAAGAAAACTTGATTAAATGAAGATGGTTTTCCCACGATCCCCCAAAATCCAATACACATGCTCTTAGAGGGACTTCCAATATTCGATTAACCCTTTCAGTCAGACTATATGTCTAGGGATGATAAGCGTACTCATACATAGCTTGGTTCCCAATGTCTCTTGCAAACTTTTCCAAAACCCACTGGTAAAAAAAGGATCTAGATTACTAACAATACTCTTAGGTATCCCATAGAGTCAAACTACCCACTTAAGATATATGTCGTCCAATTTCGATGTTGTCCTAGTCGATTTAACATGAATAAACCTTGCGCTTTTGGTCAAACGGTCCACGACGAACCAAATACTATCATTTCCTGCCTTGTCGTAGGTAATCCATCGATAGAATCCATTGACACTTGCTCCTATTTCCACATAGGAAATTCCAATGGTTGTAACAATCCGCTCGGCTTCTTCTACTCATCTTTAACCAATTGACAGTTCATACATTTCGATATAAACTTCCAGACATCCCTCTTCATACCTTCCTAGTAGTAAACTTGTTTAATATATCGATATATCTTATAACCCCTAGGATGAATAGTCAATCTGAAGTGATGACATTCTCTCAGAACCTCATCTCTCAATCCGTCTAAATCAGGAACAACTAGTCGCCTACCCTTGCGAAGCCAACCATCTCGATCGACCTCGTAATCCTTCGTTTCCTTGGGTTCTACTCTCATCTTTGATTCCCTTACTATCTCTATAAGCTTATTGTCTCGTCTCTAGCTTCCGCCAATCATTTCGATGAGAGTCGGTCTAATCGACAAGCTCGCTAACATTTCAGGCTCTAACTCACAACGAGGCCTAAAATCAAATCTTCCCAAATACTCAAGATGCTTCCATCTGTAAACATGGATCCCAAATTTTCTTGTTTTCTTCTTAACGCATCATCCACCGTGTTACCTTTTCCTGAAGTATAGGATATACCAAAATCATATGATGCCAAAAACTCTAACCGCCACTGCTGCCGAAGATTCAAATCCTTTTAGAAGAAAAAAATACTTCGATGACTATGATCCGTAAACAACTCAAACCTAACTCCCAATAAATAATGCCTCCAAATATTCAGAGAAAACACTATCGCCGCTAACCAAATCTTTAGTCGGGCAATTCCTGTCATGTGTCTTCAGTTGTCTACTGGCATAAGGCACAACTATATCCTTTTGCATTAACACTGCTCCAAGTCCAGTACCACATGCATTGGTATACACGACCATCTCGTTGTTCCCACCCGGAATAAGTAATATAGGAGCACTCGTTAATCTCTCTTTCAAAATTCCAAAAGCTCGCTCACACTTCGCATCCCACGCAAAGACCTAATTCTTCTTTGTTAATCCGGTTAATGGTGCAACAATTTTCGAAAAATCCTTGATAATCGCCAATAGTATAAACCTAAACCAAGGAAACTTCTAACTTCTGTCGCATTCTTGGGTTGATCCCAATCCTGGATTGTTTCCACTTTAGCAGGATCCACCGCTATTCCTAGTCCTGATACGATCTGACCCAAGAATCTCACTTCTTCCTTGCATAAGTGGCACTTTTAAAAACTTAGCTACCTGTAGATGCTTCCGTAAAATTTCCAAAACAATTCTCAAGTGCATCTTATATTCTTCCTCCGTCCTAGAGTTAACCAAAATATCATCCACAAACACAAGCATGAACTTATTCAACTGATATCTGAAAACTCGATTCATAAGATCCACAAAGTAGCTGGTGCATAAGTCAATCCAAATGGCATCACCAGCCACTCACAAAGTCCGCATGGTGTCTTAAAAGTATTTGTGACGGCAAGGAATTTCGCTCGGTCCGAGCCAGTCGCGAAACCGACCCAGACCGTTCGAAACGCCCTATCGTTTGAGAACACGACAAATCAGAATGCATACAAAAGAACATTTCATTGTATATTACAACAATGCATCAGATTACAAGAATATACAGAGTATAAATGAATAAATACTACACAGAAATATCAGAGATTTAAATTACATTTAAATACATCGCAGCGGAAAATAATACAATACACAACTAGAAGAAGATATACGGGTACAAAGCTTTCCGGATATCGTTCCAGCTGTAAACCAAGATCCTATGAATATAAATCTGCAAAACCAAAACTACTAGCTGCCCGTGCCAAAATAAGGGCACCCAGAGTTTAGGTTAAAACAATAAACTCCAGGTCAGTCATGTGACTGGTGTGAGAACTAAAACAGTTATTAATTCTTTATTTTAAAGTTAGGTAAATCAAGGGACCACGCCGTATAACACGGAACGGGTTTCCTCCCAAGAATACCAGTGCATAAAACAAACAGCGCAATGCTAAATAAAGAAAAATGAAGCTGTTATAAGACCCAGGTCCTATCACACAATGCAACGCAAGCCGGGGGATAGGGTTTTCCCTTATAACAGCCAAAAAATGCTTGATACGTTTAAAACAGATTATTTGATACTATTATAAGTGCATAGTGTATAAAACAACTTCAAATCATAAGTATCAATCATAGACGGCATGGGTACCATATATCATGTCGCCATACTAGTTCTACAAATAAAACCGCAAATGTCACGTATTTGGAAATTGGA
This sequence comes from Allium sativum, assembly GCA_030737875.1. Taxonomy (NCBI): domain Eukaryota; kingdom Viridiplantae; phylum Streptophyta; class Magnoliopsida; order Asparagales; family Amaryllidaceae; genus Allium; species Allium sativum. The sequence goes on from CM060911.1 coordinate 200,093,105, forward strand.
TTTCCGTCTATGAACCGAGGCAAAAGATAGTCCTCAACCGATTCGAGACTGCCTAGTCCGAGCCTCAGGAACAGCCGCAACTGCCCCATGGATCGTCAGGGCCGGTCCACCGATGTGGATTATTATGCCTGAACACTACGTTTCCCCGCCCTTTGGGGGCGTAAATGAGCCAACTAAATGACTCCATCGGTTCGAGAACGACCGATCAATCCGAGGCGCCTCGCAACAGCAACAACCACATAAGTCAAACTCGTCAGGGCGTGTAAAACCACTGACGCCACTTCTAACTAGGAAGAAACGCATGCCCTCCCTGAGGTCCGTCTCCCGTTTTTGATTCATACCGGGTGTGAAACTCGCGAAGTAAACGTTACACAAAGCTACGCCACAAAGGCCGTGCTTTGATCATCACCACAAGACTTTGCTTTTCAACAGAAGCCTCGATCAATTGCCACTTAGGCATGCCACACAGGCAATTCACTCCATGCGTTTGATATCCATCAATATATAACCCCTGAGCTCGTACGTCTCAGAGAAGGGCGTTAAGCAAGAGAATAAATTCTCCGCCGCCAAACAGATATATATTTAATAGAGATCAATCACACAGACTAAAATCCAATGTCAGACACACAGTCCATTTACAAGTCCGTTCTGGGTCTGAACGAAACCGGAGGCACCTAGTACCTCGCATATCCATCGATCTCCAAGTACGTCTGGACGATCACCAACTGTTTCCATCTTCTTGGGTGTACAGCCCAATCAAGATCATCAGTAATCACCCAAACGACGTGAAGACTTCCGGTCTTCGACCACCGTCTTCATCTTCGACTTATCGTCGTATCAGTTATTCAGAATGGGATAAACCCGGTCTTTCCGAATAACTCGCGTATATTTTAAATAAGTGTTACACAAACACAACATACGCCTCATTCCAATTCATCAGTCACTAACCGTAAATTAATCAAGAGAATAATTTCCCAAATATTTACCCCGAAGGCCGAAACCAACATCAGATCAATATCCAGAAAACCATTCTGCTTGGCCAACCGACAGTTAGTTTCTAAATTTCACATTCATAGGGAAAGGTTCCCATTAATTTTATCCAAGCTAAATTCCTTGAATTTATTCTTTATTCTATTTTTGAATATCAATTCAAACTAGTCGGGATTAGCGAACCTTACCGAAGTAATCATTTATTTTAATTTCCCCATCCCAACCTATTTATCCCATGAAGTAAAACTGGTAATACTTCATATCTAACACCACAGTGTTATCGGTAAATTCAATTACCATTTCACGTTCAAATCTAATTAAAGATTTAACTATCGCCTGGAGCAAAACTGGTGATACTCCATTTTCGATCATTTCAATCTAATTAAAGATTCATTAAAACTCCACTTAGTTTTAATCTTCGACTGGGTTAAAGAATCAGTGTCATTTAAAACACGGTTCACGATAAACCCAAAATCACATTCCATTAATTATCGGGTTAAAGAACAAGTGTTATTTAAAACACTGTTCACGATAAACCCAAAAATCGATACCAATTCAATTCCAATTAAATATCATTTAATTGGTACACTTCATTAAATCTAAATAAAAAGATTTAATCTTTTCTCATCTGGGTTCAAGAACAGTGTTAGTGAAGACACCATTCACGACAAACCCAAATCACATTTGATATTCAATATAAGGCTCTGAATAGAAAATATATCGACTTATATTCAATATCAAATTCTACGATTAACAAATGTCGTATTGGAAATAACGATATAAATATATATCTTTCAAATTTCCATAACAACATCTGTATAATCACGAATTCCAACATCGAAATATTCCGAAGACAATTTCGATTCAAATCCACTCCAATGCAATCATTGGAAATTCTGGTTATTTTTAAAACCCTTTTCAAATTCAATTTATTTATTTAAAAATAAATAGAATTATATTTCTAGTTCAAAACTAGTTCATTTCGATAAAAATCTATTTTTATCTTTTCAAATATGGAGTTTTTCATCCCAAACTTTCACAAATCATTTCTTATGATTCTACACAAATTATTACTATTTTTAATAATTTTATCAAGGCCCGTACAGTCGATTTCCATCAACGGCCATCGAACTGCACTTACAGCGACCTTTTTCAAATTTGATTTGGACGTAACTCCAAATCCAACCGTTAGATTTCAAATTTCTAATATTCGTTAGAAAGCTCTTTTCGATACGAACCCAACGGTTCCGGTTTTAGGAGAATCCGACGGTCGGATCTCCCGTAATGTCCGTTTGAAATAAATGGTCGAAATTCGCGAACTGCCGCGGCGCGGCGCGTTCTATTCAGGCCATTATATTATATATATAATATATATAATATATATTTCGTCGATTTCTATTTAAAACGAATTATATGAATAGTTTTAAATTCGTTTCAAAAGCAATTTCAACTTTCTTTTCAATTCAAATCAAAATTGAATTCTTCTTTATAAATTCGTTTTAAAATTCATTTCTATTCAATTCAAATTTCCATTCAATTTGAATTCATTTCAATTCACTTTCAATTCAATTCATTTCGAAATCGTTTTCAATTCAATTCATTTCGAAATCGTTTTCAATTCAATTCATTTCGAAATCGTTTTCAATTCGATTCATTTCGAAATCGTTTTCAATTCAATTCATTTCGAAATCGTTTTCAATTCAATTCATTTCGAAATCGTTTTCAATTCAATTCATTTCGAAATCGCTTTCAATTCAATTTCAAATCTATTCAATTTCAATTCCAATTCGAATTCATTTACAATCAATTCTTTTCAAAATATCAGATTTTGAAATCACTTTCGATATTCATTATAAAATGAATAAAATCGATATAAATATCGTTCACGTCAAAATGGCGTCAATCTAATCAACACGGCTTCATATATTGATATTTTCAAATATTCCATTTCGAATATTTCTATTTCAAATATTTCTATTTTAAAACTGGAATGAGGCCCAATCAATTTCCATATAATGTTAATTATATGGATTTTCATACATTACACCCATATAATAGCATTGCAAAATAATCAACCATCAACCAAAGTGCACTACACTGTATAAGCATCAAATATAGATATCTAACGCTTATAACAGCCTGTCAATCCATCGATCGACATATTTAATCAATCAGGATGACTGAACTTCTAATTTCATCCCAACACCCGTGTGGGGTTTCAAACAAACAAACACAGATTTTATTTGTGCAGTTGGGCGATGTGTAAAATTTATCGACCCAATTAACGTCCTTCAAATAGGTGCACATAAACAAACCGTTCGGTTTGTAAATGAATATTTTATTTTATTCACTTCACGTTAAAAATTATATTTTTTTAACGACAAAACATTTTATTCCAACATATGAATTTCTATTCAGTTCATTCTTTAAATAAAATGATATTTTTATTTTTCTAACTTATTTTAGAAAATTTCGGCGGCATAACGGCACGATACTAGAAACGGGACAAGGCCTAGCCTTATCCCCGGTCTAGTGAAGGCCCACGCCATTCACACATCAATCAAATTCACCAATCAACCAAATTCAAATCAAATCATCTAACTAATTTATGCAACCAAACAAACAAGTCCATGGTCTGTGGACGATTGTGTCGGGTGCTACTAAACACCGTCTGCATCCTAGTATATATATATATAACTAGAAAAAGAAATCGAAAGGTGAGAAATTCTCACATATAGCTATCCTAGCTCCACGGCACTTCATTGATAGAAATCTTCCTTGCTATCGCATCTTCGTCATCTTCGTTGCCCGTAGCCACTACATATGTAAAAATCGAATTTTCACTACGCTATTCAATATATAAAAATCGAATTTTTAATTCGATGTTCAATATATAAAAATCACATTTTTATTTCGAAGTTCAATATATAAAAATCACATTTTTAATTCGAAGTTCAATATATAAAAATCATATTTTTATTATGCCACTAGTGCAAAAATTATATTTTTAACTTTTCTATATTATGAAAATTATATTTTTGACCTTTCTATGTTATAAAAATTATATTTTTAACCTTTCTATGTTATAAAAATTATATTTTTAACCTTTCTATGTTATAAAAATTATATTTTTATCTCGCTACTTATTATCTAGTTAAAAATATTTTCATATCCTCCATCATGTATATATATATTTAAAAATCAAATCTTTTATCAATGATAAAAACTCATGCCTTTCATCTTTTTAAAATCCTTTCTTTCTAGTTTAAAAATCTTTTTCTTTGCAAAAATTTAACCTTTTTGCATTTTAAAAATCTATTCTTTTATTTTGCTATCTTCCTAATAAAAATTACAACTTGGTTTATAAATAAAAATCGAAAGTTGTTTGCAAATAAAAATCGAAACTTGTTTGCAAATAAAGGTAATGAATAAAATAAAATAAAACTTACAGTTGAAGTTTGGGGTGAGGAGAGGGCTGTTTGTAGGGGGCGACCGCAAGAAGGGGGGGGGGGTCGGAGTACGACAAGGGCGCGGCGGCAGGTGTTAGGGGGTGGGGGTGCAGATTCCGGCTTGGGCGATAAGGTTTGGGGGTCCACGCGGGTGAAGGGGAGGGTGCGGAGGTTGAGCGTCGCTAGGGGAGGGGGTTCGACGATCAGAGGAGCGATGGTCAGGGCGAACGAAGGTGGAGGCGTCGCTTTTTTTTTTTCTGTATTTTGATTCTGAATCGAAAGGAGAAGGGGGGGGCCAGAGTATAAAGGAGGAAGGGTTTTTTTTTTTTAATTATTTTAATTTCTAAAAGTTGACTTTTTACATACGACCCCGAAACGAGGCCCACCGCCTGCCGTCCATAGCGTTTCGCCCCCATTCCGAACACAATGGGATATGTATTGTAAGCTGATTCGGACGTTACGATCAGTTTCCGTTGAATTTACATTTAAATCACTATATTGAATTTTAAACGTACATTTCAAATTACCGGGGTCACATACTAACTAGAAAAATTCCAGAAAAATATTTTCTAGCTTCGTATTGACGATACGGTCCTAACAAAACTAGTTTCGTCGAATTCTGAGACCATTGGAAAAATGGCCAATTTCCAGTCGATTAAAATCAACTGAAACTGGTCAAACGCGTTTTCCTTTGCCACGCTCACATATTGATTCGAAAAATTATGAAATTTGGAATCTAGCAATAACTTGACACCACGGACCCAACAAAACTGGTTTCGTCGAAATCCGAGGTCATTTGCAAAATGTCCATTTTTAAGGGCCTGAATTCCATAGCGACTATTCAGAATTTTCAACTGGACATATCTTTTGATTCCCGCTATGAAATCTTGATTTCCCAGATTCGTTGGAAAGATATTCACTATTAGATTCTATTATTTTTGGTTTCATTAAAATCCGGATTGTTTTGCACCCGGTACATTCAATTGAAGTTTGAAATCGAATTATCGAACTACCGCGCCATTTTCAATTCCTTTTATAATTATATATAATTATTTATATTCCAACGACGACGTATATAATATATACGTTCTAATTATATTCAAAATAAATTTTCCGTCGATATTATTTAAAATAATTCATTTTAAATAATCAAAATTCGCAAAAATTGCCAAAATAAAAATTTTAAACTGGCCCAGATTTTCGGGTTATTACAATCTCCCCCACTTAAAACTTTTCGTCCCCGAAAAGGAACAAAGTCGAAAGTGGTTTGATTAATTAACTCCACGCTCGATCTGGCTTCCATTCTCCAACTCTTTAGTTTCTGAGAATTTTCAAAATTTCAAAAATTTGGCTAACACCCTAAATTTTCGAAAAATTTCGCCATAACCTCCCCTGCACCGGGAGCATCGGGGAATTTCAAATAGCTTCCCCGGTCCTTCAGATCTCAAAAAGAAAAAGAAAAAGCCAAGCGGCTAGCCAATAGGCTCATAAAATCATCATCAACCAAACAAAACAGTAAATCATGTAGTAAACATGTACCTATTTGTCGGGCAAACAAATTTTATTCTCTGCTCTAGCCTCCTTGCTATGACCTGTTCAATGCAAGTATATGTATATGCAAGCAAATGCAACCAATTTTCAATACAGTTCCATATGTGATTCAATTAGGCTAAATGGTTCAAAATTAGCAAACAAATAAACAAACAACCCAAACATCAATCAATTAGTGAATTAGAGTTTCAAATTCATAATTTTGATATATATACTGAAAATCTTGTTTTTGATGCCAATTCACAACAATAAGCCCTATCTAATTTCGGTTCTCACACCAGTCAATAGGAAATATATAGAAATCTCACCTTCGAAACACGAAAATAAATTCTACCGATGACGCGTCAATCATTAGAATCATGTCCGAGCGACTAGAGTGTGATTCTATATCTATCCAGTATATTAAAATTTCGAATACACGCGGATCAGACGTATACGCAAAATCTATATATACTGGATTGTCCAAATCAATATAAATAAATAATCAAATACGTATAATTGATTTAAATTTTCAAAACAAAATTTGTTTCATTTTAAAAATATACTCTTCACACTCGTTCTAGGATACTACTGATCCCATCTCTAACGAGTCATTCTCATTGGATATTACTAATCCAATATCTGATGAATTCCTTCGTATGGTTCTAATGTGTCTTGTTCTCTGAGCTTTGTAAACCAAAGCTCTGATACCAACTGTGACGGCAAGGAATTTCGCTCGGTCCGAGCCAGTCGCGAAACCGACCCAGACCGTTCGAAACGCCCTATCGTTTGAGAACACGACAAATCAGAATGCATACAAAAGAACATTTCATTGTATATTACAACAATGCATCAGATTACAAGAATATACAGAGTATAAATGAATAAATACTACACAGAAATATCAGAGAATTAAATTACATTTAAATACATCGCAGCGGAAAATAATACAATACACAACTAGAAGAAGATATACGGATACAAAGCTTTCCGGATATCGTTCCAGCTGTAAACCAAGATCCTGTGAATATAAATCTGCAAAACCAAAACTACTAGCTGCCCGTGCCAAAATAAGGGCACCCAGAGTTTAGGTTAAAACAATAAACTCCAGGTCAGTCATGTGACTGGTGTGAGAACTAAAACAATTATTAATTCTTTATTTTAAAGTTAGGTAAATCAAGGGACCACGCCGTATAACACGGAACGGGTTTCCTCCCAAGAATACCAGTGCATAAAACAAACAGCGCAATGCTAAATAAAGAAAAATGAAGCTGTTATAAGACCCAGGTCCTATCACACAATGCAACGCAAGCCGGGGGATAGGGTTTTCCCTTATAACAGCCAAAAAATGCTTGATACGTTTAAAACAGATTATTTGATACTATTATAAGTGCATAGTGTATAAAACAGCTTCAAATCATAAGTATCAATCATAAACGGCATGGGTACCATATATCATGTCGCCATACTAGTTCTACAAATAAAACCGCAAATGTCACGTATTTGGAAATTGGATTTCCGTCTATGAACCGAGGCAAAAGATAGTCCTCAACCGATTCGAGACTGCCTAGTCCGAGCCTCAGGAACAGCCGCAACTGCCCCATGGATCGTCAGGGCCGGTCCACCGATGTGGATTATTATGCCTGAACACTACGTTTCCCCGCCCTTTGGGGCGTAAATGAGCCAACTAAATGACTCCATCGGTTCGAGAACGACCGATCAATCCGAGGCGCCTCGCAACAGCAACAACCACATAAGTCAAACTCGTCAGGGCGTGTAAAACCACTGACGCCACTTCTAACTAGGAAGAAACGCATGCCCTCCCTGAGGTCCGTCTCCCGTTTTTGATTCATACCGGGTGTGAAACTCGCGAAGTAAACGTTACACAAAGCTACGCCACAAAGGCCGTGCTTTGATCATCACCACAAGACTTTGCTTTTCAACAGAAGCCTCGATCAATTGCCACTTAGGCATGCCACACAGGCAATTCACTCCATGCGTTTGATATCCATCAATATATAACCCCTGAGCTCGTACGTCTCAGAGAAGGGCGTTAAGCAAGAGAATAAATTCTCCGCCGCCAAACAGATATATATTTAATAGAGATCAATCACACAGACTAAAATCCAATGTCAGACACACAGTCCATTTACAAGTCCGTTCTGGGTCTGAACGAAACCGGAGGCACCTAGTACCTCGCATATCCATCGATCTCCAAGTACGTCTGGACGATCACCAACTGTTTCCATCTTCTTGGGTGTACAGCCCAATCAAGATCATCAGTAATCACCCAAACGACGTGAAGACTTCCGGTCTTCGACCACCGTCTTCATCTTCGACTTATCGTCGTATCAGTTATTCAGAATGGGATAAACCCGGTCTTTCCGAATAACTCGCGTATATTTTAAATAAGTGTTACACAAACACAACATACGCCTCATTCCAATTCATCAGTCACTAACCGTAAATTAATCAAGAGAATAATTTCCCAAATATTTACCCCGAAGGCCGAAACCAACATCAGATCAATATCCAGAAAACCATTCTGCTTGGCCAACCGACAGTTAGTTTCTAAATTTCACATTCATAGGGAAAGGTTCCCATTAATTTTATCCAAGCTAAATTCCTTGAATTTATTCTTTATTCTATTTTTGAATATCAATTCAAACTAGTCGGGATTAGCGAACCTTACCGAAGTAATCATTTATTTTAATTTCCCCATCCCAACCTATTTATCCCATGAAGTAAAACTGGTAATACTTCATATCTAACACCACAGTGTTATCGGTAAATTCAATTACCATTTCACGTTCAAATCTAATTAAAGATTTAACTATCGCCTGGAGCAAAACTGGTGATACTCCATTTTCGATCATTTCAATCTAATTAAAGATTCATTAAAACTCCACTTAGTTTTAATCTTCGACTGGGTTAAAGAACCAGTGTCATTTAAAACACGGTTCACGATAAACCCAAAATCACATTCCATTAATTATCGGGTTAAAGAACAAGTGTTATTTAAAACACTGTTCACGATAAACCCAAAAATCGATACCAATTCAATTCCAATTAAATATCATTTAATTGGTACACTTCATTAAATCTAAATAAAAAGATTTAATCTTTTCTCATCTGGGTTCAAGAACAGTGTTAGTGAAGACACCATTCACGACAAACCCAAATCACATTTGATATTCAATATAAGGCTCTGAATAGAAAATATATCGGCTTATATTCAATATCAAATTCTACGATTAACAAATGTCGTATTGGAAATAACGATATAAATATATATCTTTCAAATTTCCATAACAACATCTGTATAATCACGAATTCCAACATCGAAATATTCCGAAGACAATTTCGATTCAAATCCACTCCAATGCAATCATTGGAAATTCTGGTTATTTTTAAAACCCTTTTCAAATTCAATTTATTTATTTAAAAATAAATAGAATTATATTTCTAGTTCAAAACTAGTTCATTTCGATAAAAATCTATTTTTATCTTTTCAAATATGGAGTTTTTCATCCCAAACTTTCACAAATCATTTCTTATGATTTTACACAAATTATTACTATTTTTAATAATTTTATCAAGGCCCGTACAGTCGATTTCCATCAACGGCCATCGAACTGCACTTACAGCGACCTTTTTCAAATTTGATTTGGACGTAACTCCAAATCCAACCATTAGATTTCAAATTTCTAATATTCGTTAGAAAGCTCTTTTCGATACGAACCCAACGGTTCCGGTTTTAGGAGAATCCGACGGTCGGATCTCCCGTAATGTCCGTTTGAAATAAATGGTCGAAATTCGCGAACTGCCGCGGCGCGGCGCGTTCTATTCAGGCCATTATATTATATATATAATATATATTTCGTCGATTTCTATTTAAAACGAATTATATGAATAGTTTTAAATTCGTTTCAAAAGCAATTTCAACTTTCTTTTCAATTCAAATCAAAATTGAATTCTTCTTTATAAATTCGTTTTAAAATTCATTTCTATTCAATTCAAATTTCCATTCAATTTGAATTCATTTCAATTCACTTTCAATTCAATTCATTTCGAAATCGTTTTCAATTCAATTCATTTCGAAATCGTTTTCAATTCAATTCATTTCGAAATCGTTTTCAATTCGATTCATTTCGAAATCGTTTTCAATTCAATTCATTTCGAAATCGTTTTCAATTCAATTCATTTCGAAATCGTTTTCAATTCAATTCATTTCGAAATCGTTTTCAATTCAATTCATTTCGAAATCGCTTTCAATTCAATTTCAAATCTATTCAATTTCAATTCCAATTCGAATTCATTTACAATCAATTCTTTTCAAAATATCAGATTTTGAAATCACTTTCGATATTCATTATAAAATGAATAAAATCGATATAAATATCGTTCACGTCAAAATGGCGTCAATCTAATCAACACGGCTTCATATATTGATATTTTCAAATATTCCATTTCGAATATTTCTATTTCAAATATTTCTATTTTAAAACTGGAATGAGGCCCAATCAATTTCCATATAATGTTAATTATATGGATTTTCATACATTACACCCATATAATAGCATTGCAAAATAATCAACCATCAACCAAAGTGCACTACACTGTATAAGCATCAAATATAGATATCTAACGCTTATAACAGCCTGTCAATCCATCGATCGACATATTTAATCAATCAGGATGACTGAACTTCTAATTTCATCCCAACACCCGTGTGGGGTTTCAAACAAACAAACACAGATTTTATTTGTGCAGTTGGGCGATGTGTAAAATTTATCGACCCAATTAACGTCCTTCAAATAGGTGCACACAAACAAACCGTTCGGTTTGTAAATGAATATTTTATTTTATTCACTTCACGTTAAAAATTATATTTTTTTTAACGACAAAACATTTTATTCCAACATATGAATTTCTATTCAGTTCATTCTTTAAATAAAATGATATTTTTATTTTTCTAACTTATTTTAGAAAATTTCGGCGGCATAACGGCACGATACTAGAAACGGGACAAGGCCTAGCCTTATCCCCGGTCTAGTGAAGGCCCACGCCATTCACACATCAATCAAATTCACCAATCAACCAAATTCAAATCAAATCATCTAACTAATTTATGCAACCAAACAAACAAGTCCATGGTCTGTGGACGATTGTGTCGGGTGCTACTAAACACCGTCTGCATCCTAGTATATATATATATATATAACTAGAAAAAGAAATCGAAAGGTGAGAAATTCTCACATATAGCTATCCTAGCTCCACGGCACTTCATTGATAGAAATCTTCCTTGCTATCGCATCTTCGTCATCTTCGTTGCCCGTAGCCACTACATATGTAAAAATCGAATTTTCACTACGCTATTCAATATATAAAAATCGAATTTTTAATTCGATGTTCAATATATAAAAATCACATTTTTATTTCGAAGTTCAATATATAAAAATCACATTTTTAATTCGAAGTTCAATATATAAAAATCATATTTTTATTATGCCACTAGTGCAAAAATTATATTTTTAACTTTTCTATATTATGAAAATTATATTTTTGACCTTTCTATGTTATAAAAATTATATTTTTAACCTTTCTATGTTATAAAAATTATATTTTTAACCTTTCTATGTTATAAAAATTATATTTTTATCTCGCTACTTATTATCTAGTTAAAAATATTTTCATATCCTCCATCATGTATATATATATTTAAAAATCAAATCTTTTATCAATGATAAAAACTCATGCCTTTCATCTTTTTAAAATCCTTTCTTTCTAGTTTAAAAATCTTTTTCTTTGCAAAAATTTAACCTTTTTGCATTTTAAAAATCTATTCTTTTATTTTGATATCTTCCTAATAAAAATTACAACTTGGTTTATAAATAAAAATCGAAAGTTGTTTGCAAATAAAAATCGAAACTTGTTTGCAAATAAAGGTAATGAATAAAATAAAATAAAACTTACAGTTGAAGTTTGGGGTGAGGAGAGGGCTGTTTGTAGGGGGCGACCGCAAGAAGGGGGGGGGGGGTCGGAGTACGACAAGGGCGCGGCGGCAGGCGTTAGGGGGTGGGGGTGCGGATTCCGGCTTGGGCGATAAGGTTTGGGGGTCCACGCGGGTGAAGGGGAGGGTGCGGAGGTTGAGCGTCGCTAGGGGAGGGGGTTCGACGATCAGAGGAGCGATGGCCAGGGCGAACGAAGGTGGAGGCATCGCTTTTTTTTTTTCTGTATTTTGATTCTGAATCGAAAGGAGAAGGGGGGGGGCCAGAGTATAAAGGAGGAAGGGTTTTTTTTTTAATTATTTTAATTTCTAAAAGTTGACTTTTTACATACGACCCCGAAACGAGGCCCACCGCCTGCCGTCCATAGCGTTTCGCCCCCATTCCGAACACAATGGGATATGTATCGTAAGCTGATTCGGACGTTACGATCAGTTTCCGTTGAATTTACATTTAAATCACTATATTGAATTTTAAACGTACATTTCAAATTACCGGGGTCACATACTAACTAGAAAAATTCCAGAAAAATATTTTCTAGCTTCGTATTGACGATACGGTCCTAACAAAACTAGTTTCGTCGAATTCTGAGACCGTTGGAAAAATGGCCAATTTCCAGTCGATTAAAATCAACTGAAACTGGTCAAACGCGTTTTCCTTTGCCACGCTCACATATTGATTCGAAAAATTATGAAATTTGGAATCTAGCAATAACTTGACACCACGGACCCAACAAAACTGGTTTCGTCGAAATCCGAGGTCATTTGCAAAATGTCCATTTTTAAGGGCCTGAATTCCATAGCGACTATTCAGAATTTTCAACTGGACATATCTTTTGATTCCCGCTATGAAATCTTGATTTCCCAGATTCGTTGGAAAGATATTCACTATTAGATTCTATTATTTTTGGTTTCATTAAAATCCGGATTGTTTTGCACCCGGTACATTCAATTGAAGTTTGAAATCGAATTATCGAACTACCGCGCCATTTTCAATTCCTTTTATAATTATATATAATTATTTATATTCCAACGACGACGTATATAATATATACGTTCTAATTATATTCAAAATAAATTTTCCGTCGATATTATTTAAAATAATTCATTTTAAATAATCAAAATTCGCAAAAATTGCCAAAATAAAAATTTTAAACTGGCCCAGATTTTCGGGTTATTACAGTATTCTTTGATGCATTACCTTAGCCACTCTCAATTGGTGAAATCCCATTGCCAAATCCATTAAGGAAAACAACTTGGCTTTGTGAAGCTGATTAGACATCCCATCAATCCTTGACCTTGTTTTCTTGGTTACCTTCTTCATCTCACGATAATCCGCACATAATCATAGCGATCCATCAGCCTTGGTCGCAACAACTGGTGCACCCTACTAGAATACGCTTCTACAAATTAATCCTTTTCCCAATAGGTCCTTCACTTGCACTTCTAGCTCTCGCAGTTCCCTCGGTGTTGTCCGCCTAAAGGGCATAACAATAGGTCTGGCTCTAACCACTAAATCAATCTGAAACTTGGTTTCCCTTTGCGACACTAGTCCTTTGACATCGTTAAAGACATCTGAAAAATCACAAACGATTGGCAACGATGACAATCCATCCTGTGGAATTGCAAGCGAATATAAAAAGATGACTAGGACCGCGTTCTCTTGCAAGCAGCGTATTATAACCATTCGCCCTTCCATGTTCCCTATTGTCACCCCGAGCCTCTCGCAATCCACCATAGCCACATACCTCTTAGGCTAATCCATTTCCAAAATAATTTCCAAACTTAGTGAAGTTCAAAACAAAACAATCACACACAAAAGAGAAATCATGACTTGATAAAACAAGACCATGATAAAGCATAAAAGACTAGACGAACCCCCTACAGGGTTAGTCACAACCAATGGTCTACCAATGATTTCAGGTTCTAAACCTAACTTGCAAACAAGATCATTATAAATAAAAGTATGCCACGCTCCATTATTAAACAAAATTAAAACTGAAATAACTTGGATAGAATGCATACCTTGCACAAAACACTCTTCCCCTTCTCCTTAGTAGTCGGACCTCTCGAGGAAGACAACATAGCATCCAATGCATAAGCTTTCATAATCTGCTTATCTTTTGGCGGTTCTGGATAGTTCTTCTTCAAATGCCTTAGCTTATCACAATTATAACACTTTCTCTCCACTTTTGGAACCTTACAATCCTGGGAATAATGGCCTTTCCCATGACAGTTAAAGTAGGCAACCTCACCCTTAGGTTTCTTCTGGGCATTTTCCCTTGTTATTGTTGCTTTCTCTTTCCATTCCATTTTTTCTTACCCCTGCTACCTTGTTGTGGTTTTGACTCCTCCTTATTCTCAACAACAACTTCTTCCTTAACAAGGAACAAACTCTCCTTCCTCAAAGCCTTCTCGACTAGTTTTTCATAAAGATCCTCAATATGATCCACTAGTTGCTTTCCCAGACACTCGTCCAAACCCATGATAAACTTCTCGATCTTTTGATATGGAGTCTCAATATACGAACGAGCGTACTTTGACAAAGCTTCGAACTCCGTCACATACTCAGAGACAGAGCTTTCGCCTTGCTTCAACTCAACAAACTTCTTAAAAAGTATCGGCTTCTGGACCGTAGAAATGAACTTCTCCTCAAACTTATTTCAAAACTATTCCCAAATTATCTGGTCCTGCGGAGTCTATAGTTATAGAGTTCCACCAATCCATTGTCCGTCCTTGCAGCTAGCTTGATGCAAGTTTCCTCTTAGTTGCATCATTAATTCCCAAATCCCCGAAGATGCGAACGCAAGTATCCAACCAATTCTGAATCTCAATAGTAGGTTGTGTACCAACAAACGGCTTTCCACCCCGAGAATTATAATCCTTGCATAATTTGGCGAAATCAACAGCTCTAGGTGCATGCACAAAAGCACCACCCTCTATTGTCTTCTCTAGAGCGGGCATCCTTCTCATGATCGTGGCCATCATGACCTCGAACATAGCAAGATAATCAGGCATAGTAGTTGCAACTCCCGACTGGCTTCGCTCGCCTACCCCTACAGTAGCAGGCTCATTCCTAGCAGCATGTCTTAAAGTTCGACGACTCATTCTTACTTTAGAACAATAGTGATTAGTCCACGTCGTGGAAAGGCCGCAATGGTGCTCAAGTGCTTACTAGTGTGCTATACTATACTATATACATATAATATGGTAATCATCCATTAGAAATTACAAGTATGCCTCCCATACGCTTTTATGCTTGCGAACTTTGGGTAAATCAATTAACCAAAGCTCTTATACCAAATGTGACGACCGGCCCACACCTACATTAATCCATCATGCCAGGACGATATGGGACGATATTCAAGGTAGATAATCATGAAACATAACATGTCGTATTACTCACAGCACATGGATAACATATAATAATAAAATATAAACATGATATAATAGCGAAGCATAACAGAATAGAAGATCTCATCTCCATAAAATCTCAAGTAAAATACATCCAGTATGAATATCTAAATACAATATGCCTCACTACATCTGTCAGAGTCTCTCATCAAAACAACGAAAAAGTAATACGATAATATAAAATAATATGTCAGCCTCCTGCTCGTCAACGTACAACATTAGCACCACTGCACCTGTAAATTGCTACTCAGTCTACTCATCGATGACATCAATGAGTAGCCCAAGGTAATAAGAGGAGACATAAAACATTGAGTCATACAACAGTCTTAGTGAGCAATAAAATAACTATGAACAGTTACATAGGATAATATGATAATAGGCAGTTTAGATCTTACCTGAGCCCTCCCTGCAACCATAGAATTAGCACATAATAATCTCATTATAATATGCTAAAAACACATAGAATAGACACGAGTTAGAATAGAATTCCCAATCTCTCTTCTCTTTAATGTCCTACAGTGATATCCTGCCCAGAGGAAATAGAAGAGTACATAAACAAGCAACCATAGCATCCATAACAAGAAATAACCTTATCACCGACTACAGCCTTGAATGCATCGATATTGAATGAATGGTTGTTACCGACCATCAAGGGCTAATGGAAACCATGGTTTTAGTCAGACCGTCGCATGTCCCATGTAAATTTGCATCCTCAAGACATCTAGATCTGTGACGACAGCCCATATCTCTTGCACTAAACATGAGGAATAATGCGCTGAAAGATGTGCCGAGCAGTTATGGACAATCATCAAGGTAAGATAGCACAAGCGGGACCTGTCGTCTAACTCACAGTGCAAGGATAAAATATAATAGAACGTATACAACATGCAGTAATAGTGAAGCAGAATTGAGCAGAATCTTGAACTTTTTTCATAACACCATGAAAAATATCCATACAATTTTGGATCACACTTTAAGAGTCTGTACAATAAGCCTCACTACAAGCACTCAGAGAAAACATCAAACAGTGGAACAACAAGTTCTAGATAGTAGCAAATAATAAGCCAGCCTCCTATTCGTTGTCGTTCAGCAGCATCGTCCTCATCAGGATCTATCACTTGTCATCTGCTACTCAGTCTACCCATCCAAAACCGGATGAACAACCTAGGGTAATAAAAGGGAACATAAAACCTTGAGTCAGGTAACAGTCTTGATGAGCGATAAAACAACTATCTAACATCATCAATAAAATATATGAGCATAGGCAGATTAATCAACTAATCTACCAACATCAATAGAGAAGAACCCAGCCCGTCTTCCCCACATCTGACAGTGGTAGGATTTACAAACAACCAGTTAGAAATAACAATACATCTGTGGCAATCAGTTATCAAGCGTAGTGTGACGACCGCCCACGGCCCCTGCACTATACATGAGGAAAAATGCGCTGGAAGGTGTGCCAGGTTGCCATGGACGATCATCAGAGTAGGTAAGCACATTGAAACATGTCGTAGAACTCACAACGCTAGGATAAAATATAATAGAACATATACAACAGGTAATAGTAGTGAAGCATCATATAGCAAACTTCCTATAGTTTCACAACATCCTGAAAGGTTATTCCAACATCATAGGAAATATCAAGTATGTACATAAGGCCTCACTATAACACTCATAAAGCAATTCAAACAGCAGAAACAGAAAATACTAGATAGTAATAAAACTAGTACGTGAGCCTCTTGCTCGCCACCGATCAGCATCATCGTCCTCACTAAAGCATCACCTGTCACCTGCTACTTAGTCTGCCCATCCACAACCGGATGAACAACCCAAGGTAATAAGAGGAAACATAAAACCTTAAGTCAGACAACAGTCTTAGTGAGCTATTAAAGCAGCTAACAAACTTCAACAATAAAATGTATGAGAATGGATAGATAAACATTCTAGTCTACCCACAACAGCAGAGAAGAATTCAACCCCATCTTCCCAACATCGGACAGTGATAGCCTTTACTTTAAACCATTCAACCATTCATCTATGGAAACCAGAACACCCATTCAATCTCGGTAAACCACTCATAACATCCAAATTATATAAGTCTCACACAGATGATGCTAATCGAGTTTAACATTCCCCAAGCACTCTCCCCAGAGGCCTAAACCAATATCAGTTAAGCACTCAAAGAACATCTCCCTCAACTTTGGATACTCTATGTGAGATAGTACAAACAGAACAACCAATCATCCATGACCGACTCTGGCTATCACCGCCAATCCTGCTTCGAAACTATCGTAAATCGTATGACGACCAACCTTGCCACATGTCAAGGGGTAATGGTAACCCCAGTTCTAGCATAAACTCTATTTGTCCAACCTTGACATTAGGCCTTTTCAACGATACACAAGGTACTCGACGTACCCCTGCTTCGAGCCTGCTAGAACTTACGACAACGATGACTTCTCAACCTTCGCATCTCTAGTCGTCCAACCTTGATGACATTTCGTAGCTCAAGCAACCTTCTTGAGCAACCATTATCCACCAACTCACAACCTTTGAGCTGCCACCTCATTCATTGTTCCACCTTGATCAATGAACACATCCAATACTTCGAATCTTCCTACTTGAATTTACTTCGAAGTCATACCACCACCGAGTCAATTACACCACTACGCTGCAGCTAGGGTTCAGAGCCCTTTTAGTTCGTACCCGTGCCGTACCCGAAAAATAAAATTTTCAGAAAATCAACACTGATCGGCCTCTCCCATCTTGGAATACACCGGTCGGCCTCCCCCTTATTGGAATACACCGGTCGGCCTTCCCTCTTCCTGGAGTACCATGGTCGGTCTATCCCTCTGGAGCACCGGTCGGACCTGGAAGCACACCACCGGTCGGTCATCTGAAGCACCACCGACCGGTCCTCTAACGCCTCCGGTCGGTCCCTTGGACACCCACTAATTGATCTCCTGAAACCCATCGGTCGGTCCTTTGAAGCATCACCGACGGTCCTTTGATGTCATCGATCGGTCCAAAACTTGGAATGCCTACCTACCGATCGGTCTAGAATCTGTACTATACCATACTTCATTCGTACTACACCTGTACTAAACCACCGACCAGCCTCCTACCAAACGATCAGTCCCCGGTACAACCATATCCCAAATCCAATTTCGACCAAATCTTCGCCACACAACAAATTCGGCGAAACCAACTCATGTAATACATCCAATACAATCATAGACATGTTATGGATCAACTAATCATCATGAAAATGACAATTATCACCAAATTATGCAAATTCACCAAAAATCATGATAATTGAACATGTGATCTAAATCATGGATTTAACTTGCACATTCATATGAACTATCATAGAAATTACTTACCTAAACTTACTAAATCAGACCATTGGATGATTTATACGAAAGTAGACACATAATGGTGTAAATCAATGGTAAAACATTCCAATTTGATGAAAAACATGCACAAATACCCATATACTTCATTGCATTCATATGAGAGATGTAAATCACTCACCAATTCTCCAAAACAAAGTAAAAGCGAAAAAATAGAATTCCGTACAGCAAAGAGATAGCTCCTAGCCCTTCGATTTGATGAATCCTATTTCCAATTGATGTAGATCTTGCCTCCAATGGTGTAGATATGTGATTTCCCCCCTTAGATTTGGATTTTTAATGGTGGAAATGTGTTAGAGGAAGAAGAAGCACAAGGCCACTCAATGAGGAAATGAAATATTAAACCATTTCCCATATCCCTCACCCCCTATTTATACCCTCCCATCATCCCACTAATGGTCCTCTCTAATTCAGCCCATTATGGCTTACCAAACCTGGACAGCCAACTGAAAAACCTTAAAACAACGATTTCTCCCAAACCGCTGAGCCAAATCTTTAATGTAACCACTCTAAGGAAAGAGAATCATCAATTCCTTTCTAATGGAACAGGTCTCACCCTCTGATTCGACCTGAGTAAAAAGTTATGCCATGTACAAGACTGACAGGGGCAAAATGGTAACAAACAAAATTGGTAAAAATTATGGACATGTCTCACATCCCCATAAGCAACATATCAAAAGATGAGAATGATTCAACCCTCAGGGAAAGAAATAAAAATATTTTATGATCTTCCGCTACGTAAAATGCGGGCTTTTACAGACCATCCTAATCGATATCGACATCTCCCAAGCACAAGCTCCGAAGGCCTAAACCAACATCAGAAAAGCTACCAAGAAACATCTCCTTCGATGTCGAATGATCTACACAAGATAATACAAGCAAAACAATCATCATCCAAGACTTTGGCTATCACCGCTAATCTTGCTTTGAAACCATCGTTAATTGTATGGCTGGCCGACCTTGTCATCCGTCAAGGGCTAATGGTAAACCCCAGTTCTAGCAAAATTCCATACGCCATCGTGATCATATCTGTAAGCCCATCATGACTGCCCAGGGTATTCGACCACTCAACCGGTCTTTTTGGTGTCTCTATTATACCCCTGCTTTGAGTCCATTGGAAACTACGACAACGATAATTCCTTGACCTTTGATATCTCTGGCCATCCAACCTGATGATTCTTCGTAAGCTCAAATGACTTCTCGAACAACCGTTATCTACGAACTCACCAATCTTGAGTCATCTTCACATTCTTTGCATTACTACAATCAACGACATATCACAACACTTTGAACATCCTACTTGAATTCACTTCGAAGTCGCAATCATCATCGACTCAAAAACATACAACATTTGGTCGATATTCCATTCCATAGCTTGTTCAGTCTTCCCACAATGAAAAACAAGCCATAGCGTTTCTTCACCTTTCCACAGTGTTTCTATAACGCTTTACATCCTTAGGTCGTTCATGACCTATTTTCACCAGGTCGTTCCCATGACCTAAGCATCTTAGGTCTTCCGAGGACCTAACCTCAGCGATCCAACTCCAACAAAGCTCCAATGACGTGAAGTCCACCATAACCCAAGCCCTTGCTCACGACTTGACCTAATGATCACTGATCCACTCCATCGAGTTCTCAACATCCAACACATACTAGCGACCCAACCTGCATGGTGGACCCGCCTTTCCTTAAGGCAGCACAACCTGATTCTTAAAAGCTTTCCACGACCTAACTGCTTCCAACAGAACGACCTGCCTGAGCCTCCGAACGACCTGAAGCCCTTCAACGACCTGACCTTCATTTCTTGGAGCAAAAGTCATGCGACCCGACTCCAAAAAAGACCCGACTCCAGATCTGACCAATCTAACTCAAATCTTGTCCAAATCATCACCAAACAACAACATGGATGCAACCAACTCATCCAATTCAACCATAAACACTTTATGAAATCATAAACAACACTAAAATGACAATTATTCATCAATAGTCATATAAAATTCACCAAATCATGATAAATCAATGAATAACTAAAAACAATAGATCTAACTTTCATAAACGTATGAATTAACATAAGAATTTAACGATTTAAATTACTAGATTAGATCCTATGGTGATTTAAATGAACATATGCTTATCATGATGTAGATCTTGGTGAAAACAACTTAACATGATGAAAATAAGATCAAACAACTCATATACTTGATTGAATCCGTGTGAGAGATACTAATCACTCACCAAATCTTCGAGTTAACTCGAAATCATTAAATTCCAAATTCGGATAGCGAAGAATGAACTCCAAACCTCTTGATTTGATGTGATCTCTCTTCACTTGATGTAGATCTTTAATTTTATTCCTTAAATCTAGATTTTAATGGTGGAAAGGTGTATCTGATTGAGCAAGGAGGATCACGAGCTCAACTAAATGAGAGAATGAATAAAGTAAACTATTCTCCATGCCTATTTATAGCCTCCAACCAGCCCACTAATGGGCCACCCCAAATCTACCCATTATTGACTAGCCAAACATGTACATAAATTGTGCAACACTAAAACAACGATTCTTCCCAAACCGCTGAACCAAATATTTAATGTGACCTACGGAATTGGCAACGCCATTTCCTTTTCAATGAAATTAATATCAACACCTGATTTAATTCCAGTCCAAAGTTATGCCCTATACAAAACTAACAGGGGAAAAATGGTCACACATAAAATTGGTAAAAATTATGGATAAGTCTCACATCCCCATTACTAACATATCAAAATATGAGAATGTTCCAACCCTCAGGAAATTAAATAAAAATATTTTACGATCATCCGATACGTAAAATGTTGGTTGTTACATTCTCCCCTCCTTAGGAATTTCGCCCCCAAAATCCCAACCAAACACAAGAAAGCACAACAATTCTACATGCCTATCATCCACCATTAGCCAATTTACCATCCAAACTAGCATCCACCAAGCCATGCATCCATAGCCTTAACCTAGCACGTGGAATTCTAACAACAATAGTACAAGCTACTATGATGCAAGATGAAACTACATCATCATACCGACGAAGAGTTCTGGATGGGTCGTCTTCGTACTCTCTTCCGTCTCCCATGTACAATCGTCATCATTCTCACTCCATTGCACCTTGACTAGGTTAACCATCTTCCTCCTATGTTGTTTTGTGTCATTCCCCATAATACGAAGCGGCTAACAAGGTTTTATAACTGTGGTCTCGACTTCTAGGTCTTCATACTGTTCCAGAGATACTACCACATTCGAATCATGCACACACTTCCGTAGAAACGATATATGGAAAACATTATACACACTCGACATCTTCTTGGTAACTCCAACCTATACACGAGCTTTCCAATCCGCTCGACTATCAGAAACGGTACAACAAACCTTGGAGCTAAATTTCCTTTGCTTCCAAACCGAACAACATGCTTCAATGGTGAAATTTTCATGAAAAACATATCGCCAACGTCGAATTCTAAATATTTTCGACGTTTATCAGCTAGCTCTTCTGATGATCTTGGGCTGCCTTCATTTGTTGCCGAACGATCTCGATACAATCCGAGGTCTCTCTTATCATCTATGGCCCAAGTATCAACATATCTCCAGTCTCTAGCTAACATGCCGGAGAATTACACGGTCTTCCATACAACGTCTCATATGGTTCCATGCCAATGCTCGACTGTTAGCTATTATTATACGCAAACTCAACAAGATGTAGATGGTCTTCCCATGATCCCCCGAACTCCAATACACAAGCTTTTAGGAGATCTTCCAAAACTTGGTTAACCCTCTCGGTTTGACCATCAGTCTGAGGATGATAAGCCGTACTCAAACACAATTCGGTTCCCAAAGTCTCTTGCAAACTATTCCAAAATCCACTCGTGAACAATGGATCTTGATCACTCACTATGCTCTTCGGGATACCATGGAATCGAACTATCCATTTTATATAAAGGTCAGCCAACTTCGATGCTATCCTAGTCGATCTGACACGAATAAACCTTGCACTTTTGGTCAAGCAATCCATGATGACCCAAATTCCTTCACTTCCTGCCCTGGTTCTACATAGTCCATCGATATCTACTCCTACTTCCGCGTAGGAACATCCAAAGGCTGAAGTAATCCACTCGGCTTCTTCTATTCAGCCTTCACCAACTGATAGTTCATACACTTGGAAATGAACTTTCCAATATCCCTTTTCATCCATTTTCAGTGGTAGGCTCGCTTCATATACTGATACATCTTATTACCACCAGGATGAATCGTCGACTTCAAGTGATGACATTACCTTAGAACCTCATCCCTTAATCCGTCGATATCAGCAACAGGAATTCGTCCTTGTTTTTGAAGCCAACCATCTCGAAAAACATCGAACTCTTTACCCTCTGGTTCCAACTTCTGGATAATCTCGACAAGCTTTGCATCTTGCTTTTGGCTGTCACCAGCCCTTTCGATGAGAGTAAGTCTTATTGATAAGCTTGCCATCATTTCAGGTTCCAACTTAAACCGTGGTCCGTAATCAAATCCTTCCAAGTAGTCGAGGTACTTCCATTCCGAAAACATCATACAAAAACATCGTTCCTAAACTTTCATGTCTTCGAACTAACACATCTGCCACTGCGTTATCTTTACCAGGAGTATATGCTGTACCAATATCATAACAATGCCAGAAACTCTATCCACCTTTGCTGCCAAAGATTCAAATCTTTTTGGGAGGAAAGATACTTCAACGATTAGTGATCCGTAAACAACTCGAATCGAACTCCCAACAGATAATGTCTCTACATCTTCAGAGAAAACACAATCGCTGCCAATTCCAAATCATGAGTTGGGTAATTAATTCCTTCCGTACTGCTTCAGTTGTCGACTCGCGTAGGCCACTACCTTATCCTTCTGCATCGGCACTGCTCCAAGTCTAGTACCACATGCATCGGTGTGTACCACCATCTCTTCATTCCCACTCGGAATCGTCAAAACATGAGCATTCGTCAGTCTTTCTTTCAGGTTTCCAAAAGCTTGCCCACACTTTACATACCAAGTGAATATTTGGTTCTTCTTCGTAAATATTGCTAAAGGTGCAGTTACCTTGGAGAAATCCTTTATAAAACGGCGATAATATCCCGCCAACCCATGGAAGCTCCAAACATCCTTTTCATTCTTATGTCTATCCCAGTCCTAGATTGCTGTCACTAGCGGGGTCAACTGCTATCCCATTTCCAGAAACAACATGGCCTAAGAACCTTACTTCACTCTTCCAAAAGTGACACTTCGAAAACCTAGCTCTCAGCTGATGCTTTCGCAAGATTTACAAAACAACTCTTAAGTGTGTCTTATACTCTTCCTCATTCCTGGAAAAAACCTGAATATCATCCACGAACACAAGCACGAACTTGTTCAAATGATCTCTGAAAACCCTATTCATAAGATCCACGAAATATGTTGGAGCGTTAGTTAAAAATTGCATCACTAACGATCCAAAGAAACCGAATGATGTCCTAAAAGAAGTATACGGCACACTATCCTTTGCCACCCTCAACTGGTGGAATCCCGTTGCCAAATCCATCTGAGAAAACACCTTGGCCTAGTGAAGCTGATCGAACAAGTCATCGATCCTCGAAAACGAATACTTGTTCTTCTTGATCACCTTATTCAGGTCACGATAGTCCATACACAATCTCAAAGATCCATCTGCCTTGGTTGCACTGGTGCACCCCATTCGGACACACTTCTCCAAATGAATCGTTTTCCCAAAAGGTCACGTACTTGCACCTCTAACTCTTGTTGTTCCTTAGGCGCCATCCGCCTAAGAGGAATGAAGATAGGTCTAGCACCCTCGACCAAATCGATTTTGAACTCAACCTCACGATGCGACGGCAACCCTTTGACCTCGACAAAGACATCCTTAAATACACTTATGATCGGCACCGATGACAAGTCTTCCATGGAATCACAAGCGAATACAAATAGCTCACGAAGACACCATCTTCGGGATTACACCGAATCACAACCGTTTTCCCTTCCACATTCCCGACTGTCATCTCCAGCTTTCGCAATCCACTTTTTCCGCATACCTCTTGAGCCAATCCATACCCATGATAACCCCAAACGCAGCGAAGTTCAATACAAAGCAATCACACATGAAGGTGCAACCATGACTCAACAACACTAGACCACGACGAATCATACACAAACTAGACGAACCCCCTACTGGATTAGTCACAACAAAAGGTCAATCACAAATCTTGGGTTCCAAACCCAAGCGGCACATAAGCTCATTGCAAATGAATGAATGTGATGCTCTAGTATTAAACAACACATGAATTAAGACATCTCTAATGAAAATAATACCTTGAACGACGACACTCTTCCCTTTCTCCTCCGCCGTAGGAGCCCTTGAACAGGATGACACAACTTTCAAAGCATACACCTTCACAATCTGCTTTCCCTTAGCTGGTTTTGGACAGTCCTTCTTGAGATGCCCAGGCTTGCCACAATTGTGACAGTTCCTTTCAACCTTTGGATTCTTGCAATCCTTGGAAAAATGAACCTTCTGCTGGCAGTTATAGCAAATCACTTCACCTTTCTGCTTTTTCTAGCCATCCTTTCCTTTCTGTTGTTGTTGCTTCCTCTTTTTGTTGTTAATACCCTGCTGTGGTTTCTGTTCTTCTTTAGCTGTAACAACATGCTCTTCCTTATGAAACAAACTCTCATTCCTTAGAGATTTCTTGATTATCTTCCCATATGTATCGTCTAATTGATCAACAAGCTGATTCCCAAGATACTTGTCCAAGCCCATGAAAACTTATCGTTCTTCTGATAAGGAGTCTCGACATACGATCGAGCATACGTAGACAAAGCTTCAAAATCAAAAATATACTCAGGCACTGGTCGACCATTCTGCTTTATCTCAACAAACCTCTTAAACAAAATAGACTTCTAGATGGTAGAGATAAACTTTGTCTCAAACTTGACTTGGAATTGCTCCCATGAAATCTCATCCTCCGGGGTCTCTAGAGTGATAGAGTTCCACCAATCCATAGCTCCGCCCTGTAGTTGCCTCGATGCAAGCTTCCTCTTAATCGCATCATCAATTCCCAAGTCTCCAAAGATCCTAATGCAAGTGTCAAGCCATCCTTGGATCTCTTCAACTGGTTCAGTTCCTTTAAGTTGCTTCCCTCCTAGAGTGGTGAAATCTTTGCACAACCTTGCAAAGTCCACGGCCCTAGGAACTAGCACATGAACTCCTACATCTACCGCGGTTGTCTCCTGAGTGGATACCCTCCTCATGATCATTGCCATCATGGCCTCGAATATAGTTGGGTAATTTGGTATTCCACCATTACCCCTACAGGAACAATCCCCTCCCTAGCAGCATGTCTCGATGGTCAATGACTCATTCTAAATCTGTAAAATAGAATGATTAGTCCTTGCATGAGAAAAACTGCAAATGGAGTTCAAACGCTATTATACTATATAATATATAGTAAACAACCATCAGAAATCTATAGATACGTCTCTTATACGTAAGTACCCCTCTGAACTTTGGCTAAAATCGATAACCAGAGCTTTTATACCAAATGTGATGACCGCCCATAATCCTGCACTAAACAAGAGGAATAATGCGCTGAAAGGTGTGCTAGACAACCAATAGATGATCATCAAGGTAAGGTTACACAAGCGGATTTTTACAGGGTGTTATAGTTGTCTTGTGAATTTTAGTCTCTGTGATGTTATTTTATACCCATATGCTTCATATTCCTTATCGAAATCCTCATATAGGTTACGTTAAGAAACGTGGGGTGCTACACATCTTAACCAAGTACCAACCTTAATGTAAGTCTCCGTTCCCTAGAAAGATTTACCACCAAGATTAGATAAGTCTTACAAAGTTTAGAGAAGTAAGTTACTACATTTGGATTTGCGCAGGCTCCATCATCACGTGCTAGATCTTGCACATTCTCTTATGGTTAGTTTGCTAGTGCCGTAGCGTGAAGATATTGATATAACCATGCATGAATTGTTATGCCCTCAGTAAGATTAAGGGCATCCTCCATGTTGCGCAAGAGAAATGATAAAGATTAAGATTCGATGGGATCAAAGAAAGGTTTTACTGAACTAGAAAGGATAAACTTTATTTTCAAAAATTTCGTTTGTTTTGAAAATCTATATTTTTTGAAAATATTTCACTTTTTTGAACAAATTTGTAGGAATCTTGTAATCTTAGGTTGCAATACCAAATGTAATGCTCCACATCCCTTAGCATTCCCCATCTCTATGTTATGCTAAGGAATGTGGATGTTTTAGGTATAAAAAATGATTCACAGATATTAAGATTCACAAGACATGAAAATAAATACAGTGGAAACATTTAAATTGAAAACAGAACTTATTATTTCAAAAGCCCAACTTCCATCTCAGAATAAAGCATAAGTCACAGAAGCCACATGTTTCATAAAAGCCTTAGTCTCATATAAAATTATAGTACAATAATAAAAATTACCCCCTTCACAAGTTCAGGTACAACCCAAAACACATTAAAAAGATGAAAATAGAAGAACACATCAGAAATGAGTTAGACAAAAAGGATCCTATAAGATATCTAAATTAATAAGTTTTAGCCCTGCGAGCCTAATGAAGGAGCAAAATGAAGAAACATGAGTGGGTCAAACATAAAGCCTAGTGAACGAAGTAATTACTAGCATGATTAAGCAAGATAGAGGAAATAGACTTAGTAATAGTTCTAGAGTCATAAGGGAACGTGTATGTGCACAACTTAGAATAGATTTTGAGGTAACTAAGTTATTTGTCTAGTTTAACCTAAAATGAATGTTCGATTTTTAGCACTGTTTTACTACAGAAGTACTATTCAGATATACCCCTAATTCTAACTTGATAGACCTCTACTCTTTACCATGAAACTAGCATGGTGTTGCCCCTTATACTGAATCAGTCTTTCCCAAGTGTAAACAACAACCTGTCCTTAACATCACTCGTTCATGGATTCTCCTTCAAATGGACATCTATCTAGCGCTAAGACCAACAATGTCTTATCCACCACAATTTGATGCATCACACACTCGACCATCGCTGGTATGCATTTATCTAGGATCCTTCATCTAATTGACCAATCATATACCATAATTTAGCAAGCATGTCACCCTAATACTCGGTCCCTTACTTGATACTATGATATTTTACTTTTATCATAAGAGGTTTTATTCTTTGTCTTTTTATTATGATGTTTTGACATGTCAATATGGTTTAAAATTATTATAATAAGCTATTCATTTTTCGTACTTCTTAAATTATAATGTTTGTTATCATTTACTGCACTTTCCTAAAAGTATGCCTGATTCAGTCTGATTCCTTTTTATTACAAATCTAAAATTTATACATATTTTTTTTGTAAACTTAATATTTTTTATTTAATTCGTTTTTGTGAAGTTTTGCACTTTTTACATTAATTTTGACACGCAAAAGGAGGATCAAATCTGTGTCTCTAAATTTACATTTGTAGATCTACGCATTCTTAAGAACAAATGTAAATTATTGTGGAATAGTGTAAATAACCGAAGGAAATAAAATAATTATAAGGGAAAAAGACTAAAAAACTAACATATAGAAATTTACTAAAATTGTAAGAAAAGTTGGAAACAGAAAAATAAATTAATAATGTAAGAAAAACTAAGACTACTAAGAACCCAATTTCTTTAAAATACTTATAGGTCTAAATAATTACAACACTCATCCACGATCCTTAACTCTTATTCGTGGCCTTCCCAAATCCCGTCCTTAGGCTGATTATGAATATTTTTACTTTTACAAATCTCTTCCCATTAAAATTTAATTTAGGACTCTTCCACTGGCAAAAGGTACCAAGAGGGGAAAGATTTGTGTTGTAAATGAATAGCTAGGTCTAGGGCTTAATTTAGTAGCAGAAAGATTCAGACTCTTAAATTAGATAATTTAGTCTGGTTTGGACACGTCACGGAACACATTTTATCCATCCGATAGAACAAACGATGCTCAGATCTCATCAAAATTAATTTTAAATCCATCGACTATGCATATGGACATAACTGTATCTAAATCAAAGTGAAGGTTGACCCTTGCTTGGTGGGGCTCGACCTTAGGGTTGACCTTTGCTAGGTCGGGTTGATCTGTATATATATATATATATATTATATGTGTATGTGTATGTGTTGACATGGGAAATTGGTCGCTTTGCATGTCGACACCTGATGGGTTAATGTTGTCCAAATAATCCAAATACAATCCAAAATGTAAATAACACCAGATTTTATAGTGCTTTGGCAAAAATCCCATGTCCACTTTGAGGTAACCATTCATTTTGTCATATTGTTATAAATACAATACTTCCCTAAACCTTATGTTTACAAAGTTATAAATTGATAATAACAAAGGAGTTACTAATTCTCTACCAAGCCCAAATATCCAAGGAGGCAAAACTTCATATGTCCAGAAATCTGCTTCAATGTACAAAGGTCCAAGGAGATGAAGCTAGGCCAAAATGAGTTTAATAGTCCAATCCAAATGCCAAGAGAGAAAACGAAGTGTCAAAGTGTCGATGAAGACCTTCGGTAGGAAGTTCATAACTTTAAAGCCCTGTAGGAAGCCATTGAAAAGCTCCAAGTCCAAGCTTCTCGCATGCAGGATAAAACGGTCAAAAGAACACTGAAATAACCAAGGCCTGGGATATTTATAGAAGTTAGGATACTTACTTTGAATCCCCTATAATCAGTACTGACCCGGGGACTTAATCGTTTTCCTACTTCCTTTCAAAGTATCCATCATTTGAAAGTGAAGACGCCTCTTCATATTTCATACCTCTGAATACGAAATACATTAAACTAATCTTGATAGCCTTTGCTACAATTCATGAAGCTCGAAACCAAACACCTCCCCACTTTCGTACCACATGATACAAAATGTGGTGTGTTGATCCCACGCTTTAGAAGAGTTTCCATAATCCAGAAGCCATGAAGGGGAATATGAAATTCCTCAAAAGTCAACAAAACTGATCTAAAGGAGTAGGATACGAAAAACCAATGTCACACGAAGACTCGACCGAACATGTTTCCGGGAGTTGTACGGACCTCGAAACATTTAGCTAAATTCCTGAGTTTTTTCAGAGTTCCGTGACTTCGTCCAAATCGCTTCAAACTTTCATAGGCGCATATTAACTCTGATAACCAAAAATCAACATATGAAAGCTTTGCAAAAAGGCGGGTCAATAACATATATATATATATATCTTGTTTTTAATTTTTTAGTTTATATATTGCTATTTAATCTTATTTCTTCAATAACTTGTTCATAGAAACTCGGATTTCGACAATTATATATGTAAATCACTCAAAATTTCCATAGACTCAATGGTGCAATTCCTATAGCCAAATTTTGACAATTTCACTAAATTATATTATTACTTAATTAATTAATTATTATTACTTAAAATTTTGGGTTGTTAGATGGTCATCCTAAGCACTAAAGTTATATATGTTATTTCATAGTATATTTTTAATTAAGTTCCTAAATTTTCATATCTTCTCTTCTCCTTAACGTTTGCATGCTACCTCGGATCTTGACAAGCTATATATTAAAATTGTCTAGAAAATCACTACGAATACAATGGTGAACCAATATCCAAATTTGAATATCTATAGAAATTATATTTTTAATTTCCTTTTCTTATTTTAGTTTGTTTTTGTGTGTAAATTTATAGAGGTGTTACATTTTCCCATCCTTAAAAAAATTAGTCCCTAAAATCTCTAAGAATATAAGATATAATTAGTGGTCACATCCACTATTTGTAAAACCAGATACTCATACACACCCATACCAATCATTTTCCTTAGTATTTCTAATGAAAATTTTGATTTTATGCAATCGTGAACTGTGTATGAACTTATCTACTATAAAAGGTAAGATAGTCCATTGATTCAGTGGACCTCCTGATTATGTAAATATGATCAAGTATGCATCCAAATGTACACAAATTTCTAATATTAATAGATAATTCTACATGCATGCTCTACCTATCATCCATATGCAACATCTGTTTACTAGGTATTAGCGCTAAAAATGGTACCAAAGTACAGAATTAGACTTAGGAAGAGATAAAATAAAGAAAATCAACTTAAAATAGTAGGAAGAATGATTAAATAGCAGAAAATAAGAACATAACAGTTGGTTCAGCAATGATAAGCCTATGTCCACTTCATATTGTAGCTTTTTTGCTTGATTTTATGATTTACAGAAATTCGGGTTAGAATAAACCCGATGTATAATGACAATGGTGGAAAAAGAGTTAGAGGATACTCACACTCTCCAATGCAACTCATATTTGTATGTAAAGGTAAAATAGTGTCAATCGGTAAATTTATGGAGAAGTCGTAGGTAATAGGTGACCAAGTCTAGGAAGTTTGGATTAGATCATCCAAGTATGGGTTCCAGATCGGTATCAATCTGGGGAAATCCGAATCAGTGCTGGTATGAATTCACCTAAACCTGGTTAACACGAACTAAGCTCATTCATCATCCTCCTTCTTTCGATCCGAGGCCTTTTTGAGCATGCCAATCAAGAGCGAGATGTTATAAACTCAAGCAGCACATCGATAGGTCGACTAGAGAGGATCAATCTAAATTTTTTTATATTCTAATCCTTGATTTTGAGCACTGTGTTGTACCATTCTCTTGTATTTAGTCGATCATCATCTTAATGCCAATCTAAATTTTCCTCATGATTTCCGAATTTTTCTGATCTGCACGGCCTCGAATGACCAACCCAAAAGATTGGGTAACACTTGCCCCCCAAATTATGTCTTGTTGCATATATGATGTGCTTTGAAATTTTAATTGAGTTGGCTATGAGGAAATTCCATTTCTAATTCTGAAATAGTTTCCATCTTTTTGAAAGTTTCCTTGGAGAGGAGTCTTGTCCTTTTGAATAGTTTCAATGTTTGGTTGATTTTAGGATGGATATATAGCTGAATCCGCTCGCTTAGGTCCGCTGAGTTGGGTGATATAAGTTGGAAGTCTTTATTAGTTTGACCTGGACCTCTTTCCAAAAAAATTAGGAAACTACTCAACCCCCTTCGAGTCGAGAGATTAAGCATCAAGTGTGTATGTGCATTCGTAAGTTCACATATAAACTCTAATTCGATGGATTTGGGTGTATTAAGCAGTTAGGTCACCGTCGAGAAAAGTCATCACGTGTATGATCACATATGTGTATAAATCAATCCCTCCCTCTTCTATTTTCTTTTTTCTATTTTTTCTATCTCCTTTTTTAATTTCCGGGCCGGTATACAATTCAGAATGTTTAGTTTCTCCCTAGATCAATTCCAATTCTGGGCCTTCCCTATTGCTAAGGGAATATCAATGATCGTAGTTTTACAAAATATATCAACTCATTTGTTCCTTCTCACTTCTCACTTTTTTCTGAACTATTGAGATTTCGACAGATCCATACCATGACTTTACCTAATCTCCCTACCCTTGAGCCATATACTCTTAATCCTCCATAATATCATTAAGGTATCGTATCCTTGTGACTAAGTATCTTTTGCTTTCTCCAAATGCCTCGATTTGCTAGGTGGTTTTCGACTTTGAATTGTCCAAATAAGCACCATAGTTTGTATGATGCATTGATGGCAGTAGAGAGGCGGTTAAATGTTGAGGCGAAGATATCTCATGTCACTGGATTGAAGAAAATAACTAAGAAGAGAAGAGAACAATGACGCTAAAGGAAGGAGAAGAAATTGAGCTTGGAGTTTGGGATGCTATACACGTAGCTTTCAAGGGAAAAGGATTTGTGGAAAATGGGTTTAGTGCGAAGGTGGGTAGAACTAAGAGGAATAAAAGGAAGGATCCATATCCGTTTTGTACGGGTCAACCGAAGACTTGGTGAACCTAGGTTGGTAGGAAGGTTTGGACAAGAGAGAAAGATCCATTAAAGAGTGTGGTTCGTTTTGGCAGGAGAGGTAAGTTGGCACCTAAATTTGTTGGTCCATTCCCAGTTCTCGAGCAAGTTGGGAATTTAGCATATAAAGTCGGGTTGGCTGACAAGATGGCGGAAGTTCGCAACGTATTTCATGTTTCCCAGTTAAGGAAGTTTGTGCACGATTTTGATATGACTATTTCACCAGATCAGTTGGATGATATCGAGGTAGAATCCGAGGTAGTTGGGAGCCGCAGGACGATTCATATTGTTGGACACGATACGAAACAACTATGAAGGAAGATGGTGGAACTAGTCAAGGTCCAGTGGGGCCATAATGAGAATGACTGTACTTGGGAAACAGAGGAGAGCATAAGGAAGTCGTATCCAGAACTCTTTGCCTGGTAAGATTTTAATTGCGATATAGTTATTCCCTTGTAAGTAAACTGCATGCTAGGATAGGCTTGTTGTGTTGTTATGTATGTCTGATTGTTTGTAAATGGCTGATAGGCATGCGGGACACCACTGTATGTTTTGGTAAAGGAATTTCGGGGGCGAAATTTCTTAAGGGTGGGAGAGTGTAACGACCTGCATTCTACGTATCGGAGGATCGTAGAATATTTATTTTATTTTCATATGAAGTCGTATGGTCGTGTAACTTTGGGGAACGACTATTGGGGTCATTTCCAATGTTCACGATTTTTATCGAATTTTAAATGACCATTTTGCACTTGGCGAATCTTGTTTCTCCTATAACTTTTGATTGGTAATGAGTTTTGACCGGAAACCACTTCCATTCGATTCAGATGATGGTTTATCTTTCCATAGAGCAATCACATTTGTCAAACGGACTTACCGTTTCGGAGATATGGCTGAAATAAGGTTTGGAAGGTGAAAAACTGCTTAAGCAGGCTTAATAGGGTAATTAGTGGATGGGCCCATAACCCATTTCGGGATTACAGTTATGGGGAGGCTGAAATGAGTTAGGAAACCATCTCATTTCATTTTCTCAGCTGCCACTTTCATTTCTTCAAACCTAGTAATGGCCTCCACCTTCGAATCTACTTCCTAATCACCTTCTAATCCAATATTAAGCTAATCAACATCAAATCAAGGCAAATTAACGTCAAATTAGAGGTAAAGTTGTTGTGTTGCATTGGGATTTGAACCAAATCAGAGATATTTCCAGATATGAGATTAATTTGTGGCTAAGGTGAGTGATTAGCACGTTTATTCACTAGTTACAACTAATTAAGGGTGATTAGTGATAATTAGCAAAATTATGACTCAGAAAAATATGGAAAATATGCATAAATTCTAAAATATTATTTTATGTTACTGGTTAGAAATTGGGTTCATTTGGATTAATTTTGCTAATCCTATAGTTAAACATGGTTAAGGGGA
The DNA here is from genome assembly GCA_030737875.1 of Allium sativum. Classification (NCBI taxonomy): domain Eukaryota; kingdom Viridiplantae; phylum Streptophyta; class Magnoliopsida; order Asparagales; family Amaryllidaceae; genus Allium; species Allium sativum. The sequence goes on from CM060911.1 coordinate 200,127,285, forward strand.
TTAAAGGGAAAATTATGCTTTTTGGGTACGTTTGATCTAAATAACCTATGTGATTGATGTTTTGACCTTTTTGATTGAAGCCATACATTGTTACTGCCGGTTGGTATGCTCTATGATTGCATAGGAAAGTTAAAATGGTCGAAAACACCGTCGTGTGGCGTAAATAACTTCCTGTAAGAAGTGCAAGAAATCAGATCGGTTCATGAACACCGAACCAACCCCCTCGTGACCTAAGTGCCACGACCCGACCCAGATAGGGTTTCACGAACCGACCCGCTCACCCGAAGAGCTCCACGAGCCGCCGCTTGAGCCAAGAGGTCTGCCCCGAATCGCTAGTCACGAACCAATGAGGAAGCACGAACTGGTGGAGATCCGACCTCGATCCGAAGAGCACGACCGATCTGACCCGTTGAGATGCCACGACCGAAACCGAAGCTGGCACCCATGACCAAATCGACCCGGATGGAGGAACCAGACACGACCCGGTGGGGTGATCACGACCCGAACCCATATGATAATCACGAACTGACCTGAATGGAGCATCAAGAACCGAACTGGATTGGAGCTATCTGATGACAATCATGAACTTGTCTGAAGATCAACTTCCACCACAAGATTCAAAGGAAGTTCAAATGGGAAGTTATTACTCAGAATCTAGATGGGAACCAATGAGTTCACTTCATGAGTTGGGCTTTGCTGTGGGACATGTGCAATGGGGTTATCGATACATATAGCTTTGGTTCACCACTGAGAGACAGACTAGTGGCTATGGATCAGCACAATGGGGTCGTCATGACTCCCAAGGAAAAAGTGATCGTAGCATGACTATGGATCAGTGCAAAGAGACCATTAGGACTTCCATGGGCAAAGTGATCGTAGCAAAGGATTAGTGGCTATGGACCAGTGCAATGAGGGTCATTAAGACTTCCAAGGGCAAAATTGTCGTAGCAAAGGATTTGGTGATCAATGTGGTGGATATCGTATGCTTTACGCACTGAGTGAGAGATGTGAGGTTGATTTCTATGTTTGATATTTTCTATCACCATGACATGCACACTTCCACTTTACACTTTATGTTAGTGTTACCTTAGAGTACTATACATCTCGTTGTGCTAACTCTTTGGTTGGAGGTCCAGGTTCAAGTATGATTATTTATACCTATTATTGTTTTGTTTTTGTGCTATCGCTTATACCAGACTTTTGTCTGACCTAGAGTTTTATGTCTCTTATTATTACTCTGGATGCTCCTAAACGAGCAGACTAGAGATAGGTTAGGTGGTTATGCAAGAGTAGCTGTCCGGAGACGAGCAGGAGGCTTCCACATACTATATAAATATATTCTCCCTGTGTTGTTGCTGGTCACTACTTTGGGCATTAGTAGTGTACTTTTCTATTTTTCTTTAGAGACAGTATTTTGAAGTTGTAAAAATGGTTTAGATCATAAGCTATATTTTGGATTCTGCTGCTATGATGGTTTAGTTTTCAGCTTATGCACTGTCTCGCCAGTTTTATGTCTAGTTATGTTATTATTATATTTTGTTCCATGTGCTGTGAGATATACTACAGGTTCTTTGGTGATTCATAGTTTCAAACCCCTTTTCCTTTGACGACCGTGCCATGCTAGTCGGACATTGGCACAACGTGTTTCAACGGAAATGTCGGTTGCTGCGGGGCGGGCCGTCACATTTGTTATCAAAGCCTAGGTTGCGTGGTTTAACCTAGGGAAGACATCAGGGAGAGATAGTATATGTATATGAGAGCGCGTATTTTTGATATTTTGGTTTTCAAAATTATATATATACCCTATTAGTATATCTTAGGATGAAGTCGCACTGCACTGGCACCACAAAGGAGATGGTTAATCGTTTTTTCTCTTTACAAATTGAACGATGTGCCGATTTCGCCAAGCTCTGCAAGGATTATACTAGTCTTGGTGGGAAGCTGTTCCATGGAACGGAATCGGCAATGGAAGTTCAAGATTGGCTAGATAGTTGTGAGCGTATCTTCGAGGATTGGGGATCGAGGATGTAATGAAGAGAAAGTTAGCATCGCGTCAGCTTCAAGGACGGGCTATGAATTGGTGGAATGCTATCAAAGCAGCTACTCCCGAGGATCAAGTTACTTGGAGTCAGTTTAAGACTCGCTTCAGTGATAATTTTATTCCAGTTGCTTAAAAATTTGAATTGTTTAGGAAATTTCTGGAACTTAAGCAGAATGGTAGGACAGTCTCAGCATATATTTCTGAGTTCGATACTTTATCAAAATATGGATTATCTCTTATCGATACTGTTGAGAAGAAGAACGAGAAGTTCATAAGTGGTCTAGATGAGTACTTGGGGAAAAGACTCATAAACCACATCGATGAGACCTTCGAATCTATAGTGGGAAAGGCATTGAGGTCAGAGAGTCTTTACCCTAAGTCAAAGGTAGAGGTTGCTATTACATCTGCAGGGGAGCCAAAATCACAGGAAATCGGTGAAGGCAAGAATAATTCGCAGAATAAGAGGAAATAGAACCAAGCTAAGGATGGTCAGAAGAAGAATAAGAAAGATGTTGAGTGCTATAGCTATGGCAAGAAGGGCCACTATGCCAAAGATTGTCGAGGAAATCCAGTGAACAGGAAGTGCTTCAATTGCGGCCAAGTAGGACATCATAAGGATAAATGTCCACAACCCCCTAAAGTGAAGCAGGTTGTGAAAGCATATGCCATCAACGTTGTTTCTTCTTCGTCGAATGCCCCAACTGCGGCAGAGAAAGGAAAGGGCGTCATCATTCAAGGTATGCTTTCCTTTTATAATTTTCCTTTCGAGTACTGTTTGATACTCGGGCTTCCGATTCCTTCATATCTAGTGACCTGGTAGATAGGTTGGGATTGGAACCTGAGATTGTCGACAGACCTTTTGTTGTGACGAACCCGATCGGTGGTTGGACTAGCCTTGATATGATTTGTCGTAATTTGGTCTTATCGGGTCATAGATGCATGTTTGCTTGTGATTGCTTTGTTCTGGGCTTTACTGGGTTTGACATTATTTTAGGAGTCGATTGGCTCCAAAGGTATGGGGTAGTGGACTGTGAGGGGTCTTCGGTGACCATTAGAGCGGACGATGGGCAGAGGGTACTGTTTGGTTGCCTACCTAGTGATGGGGTGATGGCTAGTTTTCTAAATTCCCTCGACATCCCGCACGATGAGTTCTTATATGTTCCTATTGCTGGCGAGTATCCAGACATCTTCGGGGTAGTGACCGGGCTCCCACCACACCGAGAGATTGAATTTCAGATTGATTTAGTGAGAGATGCCAGATATATAATGATGCCTCTTCGTCGTATGGCGCCAAGGGAGCAGCGAGAGTTTGAAGTACAAGTTGTCGATCTTTTGAAGAAGGGATTTATCAGAAGAAGTGTTTCCGAGTGGGGAGCACCAGTTGTATTTGCTAATGGTTCCTTTCAATTGTGTGGACTACCGCGGGTTGAATAAGATGACGAGGAAGAATAAGTATACTCACTCTTCCACATATAAACGATTTGTTTGATCGATTGAATGGAGCGAGAGTGTTCTCCCAGTTAGATCTCGCGAAAGGATTTCATCGACTCCGAGTAGCAGCTGAGAGTATACCTAAAACGACATTTCAGACGCCGTTTGGATTTTATGAGTGGTTAGTCATGCCATTCGGGTTGACCAATGCACCGACATATTTTGTGGATCTTATGAATAGGGTTTTCAGAGATCAATTGAATAAGTTTGTTCTTGTATTTGTGGATGATATCTTGGTTTACTCGAGGACAGAGGAAGAACACAAGGAACATTTGAGGATAGTGATGGAGGTGTTGATGAAACACCAATTGAAAGCGAAATTTTCTAAATGTCACTTTTGGAGGAGGGAAGTGAGGTTCTTGGGCCATGTTGTTTCAAAGAATGGTATTCCCGTGGACCCTGCGAAGGTGGCTACAGTGCAAGATTGGTCTACGCCCAAGAATGCAACGGACGTGAGAAGTTTCTTGGGGTTAGCTAGATATTATTGTAAGTTTATCTAAGACTTCTCCAAGATAGCGGCACCGTTAACTTAGTTGATCAAGAAGAATCAAGCTTTTAGTTGGGACGAAAGGTGCGAGAATGCATTTAAGAGTCTAAAAGAGAAGTTGACGTGTGCACCAGTGTTAGTTATTCCTAAGGGGAACGAAGAGATGACGATATACGCGGCTTGTGGTACCGGACTGGGTGCAGTACTGATGCAAGGAGGTAGGGCTGTAGCTTATGCTAGTCCGAAACTGAAACCGCATGAGAAAAGATATCTTACCCATGATTTGGAATTGGCAGCGATCGTGTTTGTATTAAAGATGTGGAGATACTATATCATGGGAGAAAGATTCGAGTTTGTTTACCGATCATAAGTCATTAAAGTATCTTTTCTCTTAAACGGATTTAAACCTTCGTCAGCAGAGATGGTTAGAATTCTTGGCTTCATATGATTTCAATATCGCGTACACACCCAGGAAATGCAATGCGGTGGCTGATGCATTGAGTAGGAGATATACCATTTTAGGGGCTAAGTTTCTTGAATGGAAGCAACTGGAGTATATCGTGGTATATGATTTCATACCTAAGTGCGAATTGGATCCAGAAATGTTAGCAAGTTTGACGATTAGACCGACTTTGATTGGGTGGATTGGTTCCAGTCAGAGGGACGGTCCTAACCTATTGGAAATCATCTCTAAGTTAGAGATGAGTATCGATGGTGAGGGAATGAACAAGTATGGACTCGATAGAGAAGGATGGCTACGAAAGAATGGGAGACTAATTGTACCCAACATGAATTGATTAAGATATGAAGTGCTTAGAGAGTGTCATCACTCGAAACTGACTATACATCCCGGTGGTAAAAAAATGTACCGAGACATGAAGAAGACCTACTACTTTGAAGGGATGAAGAGAGATGTTGGGAAGTTTATATCCAAGTGCATGAGTTGCCAGTTAGTTAAAGCTGAGCAAAAGAAGCCTAGTGGTTTGTTGCAACCATTGGAAATTCCCGAATGAAAATGGGAACATGTCTCAATGGATTTCATTAACGGTTTGTCAAGGACTAGATCGGGTCATGATGGTATTTGGGTGATTGTGGATCAGTTCACCAAGAGTGCTATGTTTATACCGGTCAAGTCGAATGGAACGATGAAGTGGGTAGTGAGATTTCATGGAATACCTCATGAGTGACTGAGATCCATTATTTACTAGTGGGTTTTGGAAGAGCTTACAAGAGGCTTTAGGGTCAGAATTACAGCTCAGTACCGCGTACCATCCTCAAACTGACGGTCAAACGGAGAGGGTGAATCGTGTATTAGAGGATCTCTTGGGAGCTTGTATATTGGATTTTGGAGGATCATGGGATGACCCTTTGCATCTGGTTGAATTCACATATAATAATAGTTATCAATCCAGTATTGGTATGGCTCCATTTGAAGCTTTGTACGAAAGACCGTGCAACTCACCATCATGTTGGCTAGAAACAGGTGAGAAATTTGTGCTTGGGCCAGATGTAATAAGAGGAACTTCGGATTAGATCAAGGTTATTCAACAACGAATGAAGGCTTCCCAAGATAGGCAGAAGAGTTATGATGATAAAAGGCGAAGAGATTTGAAATTCTCCATTGGCGACCTGGTATTTGTCAAAATCTCTCCATTAAAGAGTGTGGTTCGTTTTGGCAGGAGAGGTAAGTTGGCATCTAAATTGTTGGTCTATTCCCAGTTCTCGAACAAGTTGGGAATTTAGCGTATAAAGTCAAATTGCCTGACAAGATGGCGGGAGTTCACGACGTATTTAATGTTTCCCAGTTAAGGAAGTTTATGCACGATTCTGATATGACTATTTCACCAGATCAATTGGATGATATCGAGGAAGAATCCGAGGCAGTGGGGAGCCGTAGGAGGATTCGTATTGTCGGACACGATACGAAATAACTTCGAAGGAAGACGGTGGAACTAGTCGAGGCCCAGTGGGGCGATAATGAGAATGACTGTACTTGGTAAACAGAGGAGAGCATAAGGAAGTCGTATCCAGAACTCTTTGCCTGGTAAGATTTTAATTGCAATATAGTTATTCCTTTGTTAGTATGCTAGGGTAGGCTTGTTGTGTTGTTATGTATGTTTGATTTTTTGTAAATGGCTGATAGGCATGCGGTACACCATCGTATGTTTTGGTTAAGGAATTTCGAGGGAGAAATTTCTTAAAGGGGGGGAGGGGGAGAGGAGAGTGTAACGACCCACATTCTACATATCGAAGGATCGTAGAATATTTATTTTATTTTCATACGAAGTCGTATGGTCTTGTAACTTTTGTGTAAGGACCCGTAACTTCCCCGTGAAGGAAAGAGCGGATACTTTGAGGACAACACACAAATGAACGCAGACGGAAGAACATTTCATTGTTATTACAACAATTCCATCAGATACAAGAATATACAGAGTATAAAAGAATAAATTACATTCGATAAATATCAGAGATTACAATAAATTACATAGCAGCGGAAAAATAATACAAAGCACAACTGAAGGTGATATACGGATACAGAGCTTTCCGGATATCATTCCAGCTGTAAACCAGGATCCCGTGAATATAAATCTACAAAACCAAAACTACTAGCTGCCCGTGCGGAAATAGGGGCACCCAGAGTTTAGGTTAAAACAATAAACTCCAGGTCAGTCATGTGACTGGTATGAGAACTAAAATAGTTATTAATTCAATTTTAAAAGAGAGTAATCCAAGGGACCACGCCGTATGACACGGAACGGGTTTCCTCCCAAGAATACCAGTGCATAGAATAAAAAACGCAATGCTTTTTCGAAAAATAAAGCTATTATAAGACCCAGGTCCCATCACACAATGCAACGCAAGCCGGAGGATAGGGTTTTACCTTATAACAGCCAAACATGCTTGGTACGTTTAAAACAAATCATTTGATACTATAATAAGTGTATAGTGTCAAAACAATTTCAATCATAAATATAAATCATAGACGGCATAGCATCCCATGCTACTATGTCGCCATACTAGGCTCTACAAATAAAGCCGAAATATCTCGTATTGGAAATTGGATTTCCGTCATGAGTCGAGGCAAGGAGCAAGCTCCTCTCCGCTTCGAGACACTCTAGCAAATGCCTCAGGACTACACACTCTGGGTAACCCTGGGATCCTCCAAGACCGGTCCTCACTTACGTTAGAGAATTAATTATGCCTGAACACACGTTTCCCGGCCCTATAGGACCTATAATCGAGGCGCCTCGCATCCAAACCACAAAGGTGAAAAGTATATAAATGTCAGGGCTGGTAGGTCACTGACACCACCCATAGCTAGAAAGAAACGTCGTGCACTCCTTGGGTCCTCATCCCGTTTTTAACTCATACCGAGGTGTGAGGCTCGCGAATTCACGTTATACACAAAGCTGCCATGTAGGCGTGCTTTGATCATCAACCACAAGACTTTGCTTTTCAACAGAAGCCTTGATCATTGCATCTTAGCGTGCCACACAGGCAATTCATGCCATGCGACTGATGTCCATCGATATACAACCTCTGAGCTCGTACGTCTCAGAGAAGGGCGTTAAGCAAAAGAATAAATTCTCCGCCGCCAAACAGATGTATATTTAATAGAAATCAATCAACACAGAATAAAATCCAATGTCAGACACACAATTCATTTACAAGTCCGTTCTGGGTCTGAATGAAACCGAGGCACTTTCCTCGCATATCCATCCATCTCCAAGTACGTCTGGACGACCACCAACTATTTCCATCCTCTTGGGTGTACAGCCCAATCAGGATCGTCAGTAATTATCCAAACGATGTGAAGACTTCCGGTCTTCAACCACCGTCCTCATCTTCGACATATCGTCGAATCGGTTATTCAGAATGGGTATAAACCCGGCCTTTCCGAACAACTCGCGTATATTAAAAACAAATGTTACACAAACACAACACACGCCTCATTCCAATTCAGAATATTTTGTTATTTAAATATTCACATCTTTTGGGAAAGGTTCCCATTAATTTTATCCAAGATAAATCCTTTTAAAATTTATCCTTTAATCTTCCTTTGGATGTCATTTCAAACCAAATTATGGTTTTTCAAACTAGTCGAGATTAGCGAATCACACCGAAGTAATTATTTATTTTGTTTCCCAATCCTAACCTATTCATCCCATGAAGCAAAACTGGTAATACTCCATATCTAACACCACGGTGTTATCGGTAAAATTAATTACCATTTCACGTTCAAATCTAATTAAAGATTTGACTATCGTTCTGGAGCAAAACTGGCGATACTCCATTCTCGCTCATTTCTAAATTTGATAATTTAGATTATAGATTCACATTTCAACCTAATTGCAGATTCGTTAAAACTCCTTTTACTGGGTTAAAGAACTAGGTGTTATTTAAAACACAGTTCACGACAAACCCAAATCACATTCTATTTATTATCGGGTTAAAGAACTAGTGTTATTTAAAACACAGTTCATGATAAACCCATTTCAAATCCAATCAAATATATTAGAAATTCCAATTATTTAAAACCCCTTTTCAAATCTAATTTATTTATTTAAAAATAATTGGGTTTTAAATTTAGTTCAAAACTAGTTCATTTCGATAAAAATCCATTTTTATCTTTTCGAATATGGAGTTTTTCACCCCAATTTTTCTCAAATCATTTCTTATGATTTTACACAATTTATTACTATTTTTAATAATTTTATCAAGGCCCGTACAGTCGATTTCCAACAATGGCCATCGAACTGCACTTACAGCGACCTTTTTCAAATTTGATTTGGACGTATCTCCAAATCCAACCGTTAGATTTCAAGTTTCAAATATTCGTTAGAAAGCTCTTTTCGTTACGAACCCAACGGTCCCGGTTTTAGGAGAATCCGACGGTCGGATCTCCCGTAATGTCCGTTTGAAATAAATGGTCGAAATTCACGAACTGCCGCGGCGCGGCGCGTTCTATTCAGGCCATTATATTATATATATAATATATATTTCGTCGATTACTATTTAAAACGAATTTTATAAATAGTTTTAAATTCGTTTCAAAAACAATTTCAACTCCCATTTCAATTCAAATCAAAATTGATTTTTTTCCTTATAAATTCGTTTTAAAATTCATTTCTATTCAATTCAAATTTCAATTCAATTTGAATTCATTTCAATTCGTTTGCAATTCAATTTGAATTCGTTTTCAATTCAATTCAATTTCAAAGTCGTTTTCTATTCGATTCAATTCAAATTGGTTTTCTATTCGATTCAATTCAAATTGGTTTTCTATTCGATTCAATTCAAATTGGTTTTCTATTCGATTCAATTCAAATTGGTTTTCTATTCGATTTAAATCAAATTCGTTTTCTATTCAATTCATTTCGAAATCATTTTATATTCAATTCATTTCGAAATCGTTTTATATTCAATTCATTTCGAAATCGTTTTCAATTCAATTCATTTCGAAATCGTTTTCAATTCAATTCATTTCGAAATCGTTTTCAATTCAAATTGGTTTTCTATTCGATTCAATTCAAATTTCATTTCAAAATATGCGATTTCGAAATCACTTTTCAATATTCATTTTAAAATGAATAAAATCGGTATAAATATCGTCCACGTCAAAATGGCGTCAATCTAACCAACACGGCTTCATATATTTCTATTTTCAAATATTCTATTCAACAAATGAATATTTATTTTTGTCAACACACGACTAATCTCAACGAATGAGTACTGTCCATGTGTGACTATTTTTGTTATTTAATATATTTTATAAAAATTAAGGTATCTACCGTTTGATATTGAATCAGACTCCAACCGTAATTTAGTGAGAGAACGATTTCCTGAATATTAACCCCGAAGGCCGAAACCAACATCAGATCAATATTCAGGAGACCACTCATCTCTTCTATTTTCCAGTTAGTTTCTAATTTCATATATGGTAAAGTTGTAAATTTTATTGTTAAAATATTTCGTTCAACACATGACTAATCTCAACGGATGAGTACAGTCAACACATGAACCTTTACTTTATAAAGATAAAGATATAAATTTTATTGTTAAAATATTTCGTTCAACACATGACTAATCTCAACGGATGAGTACAGTCAACACATGAACCTTTATTTTATAAAGATCTTTATTTTCTAAATTGGAATGAGGCCCAATCAATCACCATATAATATTAATTATATGGATTTTCATACATCACACGTATATAATAGCATTGAAAAATAATCAACCATCAACCAAAGTGCACTACACTGTATAAGCATCAAATATAGATATCTAACGCTTATAACAGCCTGTCAATCAATCGATCGACATATTTAATCAATCAGGATGAGTGAACTTCAAATTTCATCCCAACACCCGTGTGGGGTTTCAAACACAGATTTTATTTGTGTAGTTGGGCGATGTGTAAAATTTATCGTCCCAATCAATGTCAGTCAAATCAGTGTACATAAACAAACCGTCCGGTTTGTAAATGAATATTTATTTATTCACATTCACTATATTCATATTCACGTTAAAAATTATATTTTTAACGATAAAACATTTTATTTTAACATATGAATTTCTATCCAGTTCATTCTTTAAATAAAATGATATTTTTATTTTTCTAACTTATTTTAGAAAATTTCGGCGGCATAACGACACGATACTAGAAACGGGACGAGGCCTAGCCTTATCCCCGGTCTAGTGAAGGCCCACGCCATTCACACATCAATCAAATTCACCAAACAACCAAATTTCAATCAAATAATCTAACCAATTTTTGCAATCAAACAAACAAGTCCATGGTCTGTGGACGATTGTGTCGGGTGCTACTAAACACTGTCTGCATCCTAGTATATATATATATATAACTAGAAAAAGAAATTGAAAGGTGAGAAATTCTCACCGATAGCTATCCAATTTCACGACACTTCAAATGTAGAAGTCTTCGTCGTTCTCGCCTTTTTATCACCTTCGTTGCCCGTAGCCACTACATGTATAAAAAACACACATTTTTATATTTTGATGTCTTTAACAAAAAAAATCACATTTTTATTTGTTCACTTTCAATTTAAAAAATCATATTTTTATAATCGCTTCATACATTTAAAAATCGAATTTTCACTTCGCTATTCAATATATAAAAATAGAATTTTTTTCTATGCTATATGGATAAAAATTCTATTTTTACATTGCTACTTTATAGATAAAAATAATACTTTTACCTCGCTATTCTCTATACAAAGATTTCGCCTTTTCAAATATAAAGATTTCGCCTTTTCTAATATGAAATTTTCGCCTTTTCTAATATGAAGTTTTCGCCTTTTCTAATATGAAGTTTTTGCCTTATCAAAAATAAATATTTCGCCTTTCTATATTATAAAAATTATATTTTTCTTCCTTCTAAAAACCATATTTTTAATCCACTACATAAGTAAAAATCACGCCTTTCTCCATTTAAAAATATCGTCTTTCTTCCTTTAAAAATCTAATCTTTTCTATTTTAAAAATCAAGTCTTTTCTATTTTAAAAATCTAATCTTTTCTATTTTAATTCTAATCTTTTCTATTTTAATTCTATAAATATCACCTTTTTATTTCAACGTATATATAATAAAAATCAGATTTTTATTTCGCTATGTATAAAAAAAGATGATATTTTTATAATTCCTACTATGTAAAAATCATATTTTCATTACCTATACCATATAAAAATAGTATTTTTCACCAAACTAGAACGTAAAAGAAATCCTTTTTATAACTAATTATATTAAATAAATAAGCTAAACAAATATATAAACAAAATAAATAGGGACTTACAGTTCATTTTGTAAAGGGGGCGAAAGGGGGTCGGGCTTGCGTCGGTCAGGGGATGGAGGAGGGGGCGGTTCGAGTTAGGGGGGGTCGGAGCAGTTGGCGGTGGCGGCTCTGGTGAGCCTGCAAGGCGGCGCGACGGAGGGAGGGTCTAGGGCTAAGGCGGCGTGGAAATCGAAGGGAAAGGGGGGGCTGAGGAGCACGGCCGCGAGAGGAGGTGGGGTGAGCGGAGCGGTGGCAGGGGTGACGAGGTCCGGCGCATGCGGTGGCCTCGCGCTGGCGATCGATGGTCTTCAGCGTTTTTTTTCTTCTGAGTCGGGTTGGAAATCAAAAGGGGGGGGGGCAGATAATATAGAAGGGGAGAGAGAAAGATTTTTTATTTATTTTTTTTATATTATTTAATTTCTAAAAGTTGACTTTTACATACGACCTCTAAACGAGGCCCACCGCCTGTCGTCCATAGCGTTTTACCCCCATTCCGAACACAATGGGATATGTATCGTAGGCTGATTCGATCGTTTCGATCAGTTTCCGTTGAATTTACATTTAAATCACTATATTGAATTTTAGACGTACATTTCAAATTACCGGGGTCACATACTAACTCTATAAATTGCAGAAAAATATTTTCTAGCTTCGTATTGACGATACGGTCCTAACAAAACTAGTTTCGTCGAATTCTGAGACCGTTGGAAAAATGACCATTTTCCAGTCGATTAAAATCAACTGAAACTGGTCAAAAGCGTTTTCCTTTGCCACGCTCACATATTGATTCGAAAAATTATGAAATTTGGAATCTAGCAATAATTTGACATCACAGACCCAACAAAAGTGGTTTTGTCGAAATCCGAGGTCGTTTGCAAAATGTCCATTTTTAAGGGCCTGAATTCCATAGCGACTATTCAGAATTTTCAACTGGACATATCTTTTGATTCCCGCTATGAAATTTTGATTTTTCGGATTCGTTGGAAAGATATTCTCAATTAGATCCTAATGTTTTTGGTTTCACTAAAATCCGGATTGTTTTGCACCCGGTATGTTCAATTGAAGTTTGAAATCGAATTATCGAACTACCACGCCATTTTCAATTCCTTTTATAATTATATATAATTATTTATATTCTAACGACGACGCGTATAAATATATACGTTCGAATTATATTCAAAATAAATTTCTCGTCGATATTATTTAAAATATTCTATTTTAAATATCCAAAATTCGCTAAAATCGCCAAAATAAAAATTTTAAACTGGCCCAGATTTTCCGGGTTATTACATTTAGGGAACGACTATTGAGGTCATTTACCACGTTCACGATTTTTGTTGAATTTTAAATGACCGTTTTACCCCTGACGAATCTTGTTTCGCCTATAACTTTTTATTCGTAAGGAGTTTTGACCCGAAACCACTTACATTGGATTTATACGATGGTTTACCTTTCCGTAGAGCGGTCACATTTGTCAAACGGACTTACTGTTTGGGAGATATGGCTGAAATATGGTTTGGAAGGTGAAAACTGCTTAAGTAGGCTTAATAGGGTAATTAGTGGATGAGCCCTAACCCATTTCGGGATTAGGGTTATTGTAACGGCCAGAAAAAATTCGACGTTCGAATTTTCCACAACACAAAATCATGTATTACTTGTCAAAAATCCAAGTATCGAACTCTGACTGTTAATAGAAAGAAGTTTGAGGACGAGAAGAGAAAGAAAGAATTTTTAGAATAGAAGAATAAGAAGATCAGAGTCTCACAGCGGAATGAACAAAATATAATATATCAACATACTTCATACAAAAGAACTATATAGTACAACATCAGAGTATACATCAATACATACAACGGAAAAAAACTAGTACCGGTAAATATATGGAATATGCCTCAACTTCAACTCCGCCTCTGGAACTCCAAGCGAAAACCTAACCTGGAAATATACTCGGTCTGACCCGAGCACATTTGAAGCAAAGCAAAATTCACCTGGATCAGTCTGGAATACTTTCAGTGATAAATTCATACAACAACCAACTTGTTTAACTTTAGAAATCCTTTTGGAAGAAAGGATAATAGTAAGACCAATCCACAAATAAATACGGACGGTTTTTACCTTACTATAACCCAAACAGTTTTGATATATCAAAATCCAGTGATATTATAATAGTGTATATCAAATCACAAATAAATAACCATATAGTAGAACGCTTGCATCTAACGCTCTACATATTTATTATATAATAAAAAACCGCAAGGTGCTTATTGGGGATTTGGATTCTGACTATGACAAGGTATGGGACCACCTTCCGATCAGTGTACCCTGGAGGGATATACACTGGGGTTTAACAAGAACATCTTGAAACCCGGCTACACATGACCGACCACTCATTTAACTTGAGTGTATCGAATATATTGTCACCTTACAGCTTTTATTGCGCGCCTGCTTTAATTCTCGGGAGATACATAATCGAAAAGAAGTAACAAATATAAATGTTCTCTGGATTGGTGACAACACACCCTGCTTGGGTTTGACCCACCTAGCTATGACGCCTGCTCGATTTTTGCCATTTCCCGGTTGATGAGGCTAGAGGCTATGTTTATCTTCTTAGAACATTTGGCTATCATTCACTTTGAATGTCACTTCGTCAGATCCGTCAATTCACTAATTGACGTCCATAATATTAAGCAAGAGGATTTCTCTGCTACCAAACTTGGTATATTTGTAAAAGTCACGTACATGAGTTTTCGGAAAATACTCTGTCAGATATTCTTCCATACAAGTCATCTAGGAACAGGAGTGAACCGAAGGCACCCTCCTACCGCATCCTAGGAATCACCTTATAGATCAGTAGTAAGTAGTCCTTGCAATCCATAGATTTCAATCATGTCGGAACCACAGTATATCTCTAGGGATCAGCTAGAGATTGTAAGTAATTCTTCCGTTTTATGAAGATCTATGGTCTTCAATGCTCCATCCTTATCCTTGCAGATTAGTTTCGTACGCAACGTTGATTCGAAGTGGTTTTGGGTCTAGTTCTCATCCCGGTCTCTTCGGAACAACACGTCAAAAGGGTCAAGTAATATATTTCATTGATAGTTTGGTGTTTTAACTATCAATCTCGAAACAGTATGGTCGAGTATATTGGTAGCTCAGGTCTTATCATTAAAAATCATTTCATTAATTCTTTTATCGAGTCTCAACAATCATTTCTTCAATTAATATCAATTCCATTTACTAATCTGGGTAAATCATAGTTATTTACATTAATTCGGAAACATTATCTATATCCCAATTTCTTAAATTAACATATATACCAATCTCCTATCCGTTCATCCTTGCTTCGAAAATATCGCCACAATTTTATAAACTCTTTTCATTATCTATGCGTATCATTAATTATACTTCAAAATCTGCCGACCAATGTTTAAAACATACATCATTCTTTAAAACCCAATATGTTTATCGCATCTTAACAACTTTGTAAATATTGTCGAAATATTCTTTTTATGGAATAATAAACTTAATTTCGACATCTCTTACTGTCACGAACTAATGCCATCCTTCGATAATAGTGAATTCGTCCAAGTTGGGGTATTTTATTTACCTCTCAGACCTTGGTCGACAACGTTCTTATCTCGAGATGAATAATAGTTCATAATTCAAATCTCAAACTTATTTTCTATATTATTTATTCCATGGTTTCCTAACCATACCCTTACTTTGAAACTCGGTCGATTATGACCATTCAATATTAACATTACCTTTTTCACTTCGTTATACAATACTGTTTTACAATTGAAATAATCTTATGACAATCCATTTCGGATTACTTAGCCTAAATATTGAATATCATATTATAAAACTAATTAGGATTTTATAATCAAAACCTATTTAACGATTTATAAACCATTAACATCATCCTTTGTTGTCTAGTCAACCTTCTCTTTCGATTCAAATCAATTACTTAATTTATTTTAAGTAAAACACTTTATTGAAGACTATACTCTAATTCTCTTGATAACTCCTCCTATAATGTTTGGAAAAGAACCTCTTTACACATATTTCAAACATCAATTTAAACCTTAGTTCAAACTCGGTCGCTTTCTTAAATGAATATCATTTAAGAAATAATTATTTTAATGATTATTAATTAGAATAATAATCATTTTTCTACCCACTATTATAAAAGTAGATTTTATAATTTAAAATCCATTTAACAATCTATAAGTATTCATACTTGGAAACTTTCACTCTTTATCTCAATTCACTATTTAATCGAATATTTATTTCAATGTTTATTGCATCAACCCAATCTCCTTTTATAATTTAATTTATATTATTCAATCTTTTCCTAAATCCCTTTTCAAAAATTAGCCAATCTTATTACACACTCGATTATCTTCTTAAATAATTTCATTTAAGAAGAAATTACTTTAATTATAATCAACTTCATTATTTACTGAAGTAAACACAGTTTGTTTCTTCATTAACTAAACCGCTCAGTTAATCACCTTTGAAATTATTAAGCAATATCTAATTCCAATATAAACATTGTTAATAATAAATTTCATTAAAGAAATCTTATTAAATTAAACCACTAATTATTAATAACCACTTTTGATCGAACAGTTGATTGAGTCAACTTTAAATCATTGGTTAACTCCTTAATCGTTTTCAGTTTCTCCTTATTATTAGATTAATATATTTAATCTAATAATATTTACTAAATTGTTTATTTAAATATAATTATAAATAATGACCAGTATAAAATGATTTAACCGTTCAATCCTGACCATGTAGTCATTTTACTGTTTTATGGAAAACCAATTCCTAATATCTATTCATTTTTAACCTCGTTATATCGTATAAGATATAAACAAAAATTCCACTTCAATTATAAATATTATAACTTTACTTTGGTAATTTGCCTACGGCAAATCAGCATTTAAACAAAACGGTGTATTTTGGACCATTTGTTGCCAATCGCTCAATTAATATTGTATATTGATTTAAATCACAACAACGTTGAATTTCAATTCAATGATCAACAAATCAAACAGATTTTAACATCGATGGGGTTCAATCAGTTCATATATAAATAATATGAAATAAAAAGATACAAATAATTTGAGGAATTCGGTTTGATTTCTCCTACCTGTTCTTCCTTGCATCACAGATTATAATAACATCGCAACAACCATTCAATCAATCATGAACATCCAGGGCAACCAAACATTCAATTATTAATGATTAAATTTAATTGTATGAATTTAATCACATCATAGCATTTGAGAAGGTGTGAGAATTAATTCAACTTATTTCGGTCGACGGTTCGCGTTGTTCGTATAATTATACGAAATTCCTGTTGCTTCTGCTCCTTTCCGAATTAGCATAGCAGTGTTGCATTTTCCACCATGATTCCAACGCTTCTAGGTTTGCTTAATTCTGATATCATATAAAATAGATATCATAGTTACAAGGTTATATTTAATAACCAACTATTAACCTAATTTAACTATAAATTAATTAGTTAGTTACCATTTTTAACTCTAATCAGCATCATTATGTTAACCTGGAGCCGTGTTTACTGTTCTTGTACACAATTTCTCCCATTTGAATTGCCAGCTTTGAAAATCACGAACTGTTCCCCTTACTTTTCTCATGTTTAAAGAGTAGAAACCACCTGATATACTTCACCATTTCGTGACCATCCTTACTGCCCTTTTCTTCTATACAGTTTCTCTTTTATTTATTTATCAAGCAACGGAAGCCCAGCCCAATATGGCAATAACAGCCCACTACCCCAACATGCTTTCTTCCCCCTCCTTCATGTATTTTTCTCCTTCCCTCCAGGCCTACGGCTTCACCCCAATTTACTGAAACTCATCCACCTACTTTCCTGACCAGTGGCCGCCGGATCCGTTGCCGACCACCGCGCCCTGACGCTGCCACTGAGTCCTTCTTCCATGTACATAACACACGTTATTTCCTCTTCTCCCATACCAACATGTTTCCATTCTTTCTATTACATTACACTCGCCTGCTCCTTTATATTTTCTTCTTTCCACTTTGAACAGTATCACCTTTCCTTTATTCTTCCCATACACGCATGCTCAGGTACACTTCTCTCCCTTTACTATATCATCCCCCACGCCAACCGCTTCAGACCATCCACTCACCCTTCCTATTCATCACGTTTGTTATATTTTTATTTCTCTTTTAAGTCCATCCACCCAATCCCACACATGCTTCAGAGCCCACGCCTTCCTCCCCCCTTTCTAATCTTCATCTTCTTTAACTCAAACAAATGCCACTCCAGAAAATACTAACGCCATGCAAAGCTTCCATAACCGTGAATCCTCGAGCATCTTCCACCTAGATGTGTTTACCGCTACCATACACAACTCATCATGCCGCCTGACACGGCCCATCCGACGCCAGCACCCCCGTCTCTCCGACCTAGTCACCCACACAAACTCCGTCACGGTGGCTCCACAACCACCGAACAAAACTCCACCACTAGGAGCCCATCTCTGCCTCGAACGCCAGTCCTTCGTTCAGCCTCTGCAAAACACGTCAGAGTCCGTTCCCCTGGCTCACGCAGTCTCCTACCTTGTTTCGCAATATATTTATGTTGCTTGTATTTGGAAGAAAAGTGAAACAAATGTTTTGATTTTTATAGGAGCTGAAGCTTCCTTTTCAATTTCCAGTGTTGAGAGAACGAGGGGACGAAGTGGTTTATATAATAGAGCTTGAATCTTTGAATGTAACAAGGAACCACACAGATATTTTTATTAAATTTCTATTTTATTTCTTGTCACATTGTTTCACTGACCGGATACATAGGGTGGAGTTTGAAAAAGAAATGGGTAGGTGTTGAAATGTGTTGTTGTGTCACTTTCCTTATTTAATGAACCGTACCGATGCTTCGAAATAAACGATGTAGTAGTAGCAGACATATACAACAGTAGGAGTTTGTTCACGTTATTCGGGGAAATATGTACAAAACTCTAAGTTTTCATTGGTGGCAGCTACAGAGACCCCTGAATTCCACATTTTCCAATAAGAACCCCTCCTATTTCCACCAATAAAGGACAGTGTTTTGTTGACACCATGTGTCAGGAGTTTATCATAAAGTCTCTTGAGTTTACAATTCACTATTCAAATTTAGTTTCAATGTAAGATTTGAACATACTGACTTGCAATTTATGTCCAGTTTCGAAACCTATAATAAACAGTTCATCAAATGATAACTTTGCTACATGGATAGTGACAGTGTTAATTAGGGCTGTACAAAGTATGGGTTGGGCCGGGTTGGACCAAATACTTCATCCGACCCGCATAGGTACGGGTTTAAGGTATTTCAACCCGTATCCGACCCTATATGAGGTTGGATATGGGTCGGGTTGAGGTATGGGTTGGGTCGGGTTTAATGGGGTTGGGTTGAGTTGCTTGAATATAATAAAAAAAATGAGAATATGAAGGAAGTTTGTAAAAATAATATTAAAATTTTCAGCATAATATATTATATTTTAGCTAGCATAATGCATTTAAAATAACTGATTCATTATAAGACATATTTTTACTAAACTTTCATTGTAAAACACATCATGTAAAATTAATTTACTACATAGTAGAACAAGCGTTTCATTTTAAAATAAATTAAAGTGCTCTTTGAAATATATTTGCCAAATTCTACCTAGTTTGGATTGACATCAAATATGATTTTTTTGTATATTTACTATAGATACGAAAACATTATTCTACGATTATACTACTCTAATTTTAGATGGGATGATATTAAATTAATTTTATAATACAGGGTTGGGTTGGATTAAAATAAGGTTGGGTTGAACAAAATATCAAACCCGACCCGTATATAGTATGGGTTAAAAATTGTAACCCATATCCGACCCGAACTAGTATGGGTTGGGTTGCGTTTATGTGGGTTGGGTCGGGTTGGTGGGTTGGATCGGATTGGATATGGGTTGTGTGCAACCCTAGTGTTAATTTACTTAATAACTATGGTGAGGCAAATTTAACTGTTGATTCTAGTAGTGGTTCTTATAAAGAGTATATGAAAAATTATCATCTTTAGTGTCTGCTTTTAATAGGGTAACAGTTCTGAATATGTGCATATACCATGCACCGTGCTATTATTGTGTTGGACGTTATTCGGAATCTTCACTGTTAAAAACAGTAGATTCTACATATATGGTCTCTAATTTCACCAAAGATGGTCCTTATTTCACAGTTGAAAGGACTACTGATTTTCCCCTTTGAAGATAACGAACAATATTTAGTTTTAAAATTAACGTACCCCGCTATATACAACTCCGTCCGTATACGACTTGACATCAACAGAAATAAATATACCGTCGCGTCCAGCATTGTGCCACGATCACAAATATATAATAATATAGGTAAGTTACCTTATATTTGATATCCCAAAAAGTTAATATATGATGCGAAATACTCCAAATAAAAAGTTGTTTATTTTTCCAATTAAAAATTACAGTAAAATTCTAAAAATTAAATATAACTACACCACGAAAATCTTGTCCTAATTCAATACCAATAATTTGTTATATTTAATAAACCGTATTTCTTTATAAAAGATTCTACAGCTAGCGACTATTTCAGAATTATATTATTATTTTATAAATTATTCACGACCATTAAATTCAACAATTTAAATTCCCAAAACAATATTTAAACCATATTTAAATATTAAATAATACAGTTAAAATTTGGGACGTTACAATTATGGGGATGTTGAAATGAGTTATGAAACCATCTCATTTCATTTTCTCAACCGCCACTTTCATTTCTTCAAACCTAGTAATCCTCCACCTTCTAATCTATCTCCTAATCACCTTCTAATCCAATATTAAGCTAATCAACATCAAATCAAGGCAAATTAACGTCAAGTTGGAGGTAGAGCTGCTGTGTTGCATTACCAAATCAGAGATATTTTCAAATCTAAGATTAATCTGTGGCTAAGGTGAGTGATTAGCACGTTTATTCACTAATTACAACTAATTAGGGGTGATTAGTGATAATTAATGAAATTATAACTCAGAAAAATATGCATAAATTCTGAAATATTATTTTATTTTCCTGGTTAAAAATTGGGTTAATTTGGATTAAGTTTGCTAATCCTATAGTTAAACACGGTTAAGGGGATTATGGGAAAAATCATGCTTTTTGGATATGTTTGATCTAAATAACCTATGTGATTGATGTTTTGACCTTTTTCATTGAACCCATATGTTGTTACTACTGGTTAGTATGTTCTATGATTGCATGGGAAAGTTAAACTGGTTGAAAACGCCGTCGTGTGGCATAAATAGCTTGTTGTAAGAAGTGTAGGAAATCGGATCGGGTCATGAACCTCGAAACGACCCACTCGTGACCTAAGTGCCACGACCCGACCCGGATAGGGTCTCACGAACCGACCCGCTCACTTGAAGAGCTCCACGAGCCGCCGCTCGGGCCAAGAGGTCCGACTCGAACCGCTATTCACGAACCGATGAGGAAGCACGAACTGGTGGAGATCCAGCCTCGATTCGAAGAGCACGACCGACCCGACCCGGTGAGATGCCACAACCCGAACCGAAGCTGGCACCCACGATCCGAACCGACCAGGATGGAGGAACCCGACCCGGTGGGGTGATCACACCCGAACCCATATTATGATCACGAACCGACCTGGATAGAGCATCATAAACCGAACTAGATTGGAGCTATGTGATGATAATCGTGAATTTTTCTGAAGATCGACTTCAACCCGAGATGCAAAGGAAGTCCAAATGGGAAGTTATTACTCAGGATCCAAATGGAAACCAACGAGTTAACTTCATGAGCTGGGCTTTGCCGCGGGACGTGTGCAAAGGGGTTATCGATATCTATAGCTTTGGTTCACCACTGAGAGACGTATTAGTGGCTATGGATCAGCGCAATGGGGTCGTCATGACTCCCAAGGGAAAAGTGATTGTATCATGACTGTGGATCAATGCAATAGGACCATTAAGACTCCTAAGGGAAAGGTGATCGTAGCAAAGGATTAGTGGCTATGGATCAGCGTCACCAGCGCAATGGGGTCATTAAGACTTCGAAGGGCAAAGTGGTTGTAGAAAAGTATTTGGTGATCAAAGTGGTGGATATCGTATGCTTTACGCACTGAGTGAGAGATGTGAGGTTGATTGCTATGTTTGAAATTTGCTATCATCATGACATGCACACTTCCACTTTACACTTTATGTTAGTGTTACCTTAGATTATTGTAAGTCTTGTTGTGCTAACTCTTTGGTTGCAGGTCCAAGTATGATTACTTATACAAGTCATTGTTTTGTTTTAGCGCTATCGCTCATACCAAACTTTTGTCTGACCCGTAGTTTTATGTCTCTTCTTATTACTCTGGGTGCTCCTAAACGAGCAGACTAGAGACAAGTTAGGTGGTTATGCACTAGTAGCTGTCCGGAGACGAGCAGGAGGCTTCCACGTACTATGTACATATATTATCTTTGTGTTGTTGCTAGTCACTGCTTTGGGCATTAGTAGTGTACTTTTCTATTTTTCTTTAGAGACGGTATTTTGAAGTTGTAAAAATGGTTTAGATCATAAGCTGTATTTTGGATTCCGTTACTATGATAGTTTAGTTTTTAGCTTATGCACTGTTTCGCCTGTTTTATGTCAAGTTATGTTATTATTATACTTTGTTCCATGTGCTGTGAGATATACTACAGGTTCTTTAGTGAGTCATATTTTCAAATCCCTTTTCCTTTGACGATCATCCCGTGCTAGTCGGACATTGGCACAATGCATTTCAGGGGAAATGTCGCCTGGTGCAGGGCGGATTGTCATATATTTGATACTGGTTTAGCTATTGTGATCTGTTCACTTCAACAATACAACTAAGAAAAAGTTACAATAATTCTCATTAATGTTCATATTTGCAATTATTATGCCATTTTGACAATTCACAACAATCAATTACTAATTACCACCTAAGATACATGAAAAATTGTACAGAAATAACGCTTATATTTATTTTCGAGACTGAAATAGAAACTATACAAACAACATCCCCACATATGTATTTAATTTTTTTTATTTTTCAAATAAACTCTAAGCTTATAAACAATATCAAAAGATAGTGCACTGAAACAAAAGGATAAAAAAGTCTATTTCACATAGAAGTTTGAAGAGAATTCCAAGTACAATTTCAGAATCATAAAATTTGATTCAAAATTAAATTATAGTAAAATTATATCAAAGTTTCTTACCTACAATGATAACAGCCGTAAATTGATGTTGATCAAACAAAATACTTAAGAGATCTGGATTTTAGTATCCCAGATGCGAAGAGGAAAGCACCACTAACTCGGCAAGGCGTGGGTGCAGCGTGTGGTGGTTTTAACAGATGTGAAATGAACCTAGATTTTGGATTTTTTGGAGCGAACTCGTGTGTGGATGGGAAAATCAAATACTGTTGAATTTAGGGCAGTAGATGTGAAAATATCAAGGTATATCGAAGACCTAATATGTTACTTCCTTGAATCATGAAGAGAGTGCTTTGTATTCTTCATTAATTTTGAAAATCGAAAAATGTGAAAAGTTGGCTTAGGGAAGATGTGCGTAAAGTTTTGTCTGAGTAATAATGAAGACTGAAGAAGAAAACTTGAAAAATACTTAGCACATATATTCGTTTACATCGATTAAATCTGATTTCGTTTCTATAGATCTGAAACCTACCAATAAACCAAATTCAGCTAAAATTAAAAACTAAATCCAACTGACCAACAAAGATAACCGAACCGACCAAATTAATTTGGTTCACTCGGTTAATTCGATCTAAACAAATGAATTCTCATCCTTATAAGCATCTTAATAGAAGATATAGTTCATCCACAAACCCTTATAGTAGGCCTCCAGAGAATTAAATTAACCAATAAGCTGTCGAGCGTGAAGTTGTTGGCATTGCTCTAGCTCCAGAAACTCTACAGGGATCCCGAATGACCCGGTGCTCTCTACAATTGATGAGGACAAGTAAAAAAGAATTTGTGCTAAGCCTAAGACTCCTTATGAGGAAGTCAAAGCCCCAAATTAGGGAGATAGGGCACACAATCTTCCAGAAGGTTACACATTGTGCAATTTGCATATGTGTACAGTCGGTTGTGTTCCTCCATTTAGATCTTATGTACGAAACATCTATCACCAAATGTGGATCGCCCTAATGCAATAACATCCTAATGCCTATGCATACCTCATCGCCGTTCTTGTCCTTTATCACGAGTACATCGACTGAGTCCCTATGATTAATGATATATTGTTTCTATTCAACTTCAAGCATCCTAAAAATGCTACATCCTTTACTTACTTTGAAGTGACTTACAACAATTGTGTTCCAACTGGTGGATGGAACAAACTAAGCGGCTTTAAATCTAACTAGTTCTATGTTTGTTGTCTAACCGTCTTGGCCAACCAATGGATTGAAGGGTGTAAGTATTGTGGCAAGTAACCTTTCTTTTAAGGCTAGTCTGATTTTGCACTTTGACTAGCACATTACACTTTTCTACTTCATGGAACCCGACAAGGCTCGTTGGTCAGATGTTTGAATCATTCTTACTTCTCTTTAGGGTGTACCGATGGAATGCAGAATTGTTTAGGGGTTCATTACCGATGGAATATTGCATGGTTTTTACATGTTAGAGGATGATAGAAGCATTAGTCAATATGGAACCCTAGTTGGGGTGATGGTGGAGAAACATGGACCGAAGAAGTGTTAAAAAGGAAGGCGCCACCAGTGGTGACAGGCAGAATCAAGTCATAGACTACTGGTGAATAGGAGGCAAGATATCTACCCCCTATTCTAAAGGAATATATTGTGGGGGGATTGATGACTGAACAAACCCCCGACCCTTGTCTCCAACTTCATACTTTGGAAAAGAGCTTCAATATATATTAAAGAGATTTTCAAAGGCCTTGGTGATTTCCCCTAAAAATATCAACATACTCTTTAGAGAATATCGATCTTCGCGTCTTCTTTGTGACTCGAAAGAGAATAAATGTTCCTGTAAGTGCAGGAGAGGTTACTCCATTAAGTAAAGCTCCAGAAACTGGTACGTTGGGGGGACACTTACAACAAAATCACTTCATGTCACAACACTTATTTGCTGCTTTTTAGATTTTAATATTTGTTAGCTTCCTTATAGGCACAATGGACCAAAGGAAAAGTTTATCGGTAGAACTTTGTCTTCAACGTTTCAAAAGGTGATAGTTAGCACTGATACGTAATTGAGTACAAGCGGGAGCGTCGCGATCGGGAGGAGAGGCATCTTTATGAGAATATTCATTCCCCTTGTTTTTTGTCTTTATTGCGTTGAGAACACGATAAACCTGCAAGTTATCGTAAATAACCTCGTGATAGTGAGCAATCTGAGGTTCCCACTCAAATTCCTCTAAAGGACAAGAAGGAAAGAGTCCTAGAATAAGAAAACTAGTTCAAAATGGAAAAAAGTGGCTCTTATCGAAAGACACAAGAAGAAGCCCACTTAAACCTCAATTACTCTAGGATTTCCAGTTTTTGTTTAAGAAATAAAAAAGGAAACCCAAGCCCTACCGTTTTAAAGAGCCAACCTAACCTCGGTTTGACCGCGGTTAACCTTCGACCTCAGAGCGTCATGGCTCTAAAACTGAAATAACCTTGCGCGTGCACAGACCCGGGGTTTAACCTCAAAACCCTATAAAACCTCTAACCGACCTCTTTGAACCTCGCGGTTCTTTAAATTTGATAAAAAAATAATTGCTTCACTCTTCATTTTTTGATATAATAAATTTAACAATAATTTCATAGTAAATGTCATTAAATTTTGTATGATATAATTCATTATTATGTACATTTTATGAACTGTTGTTGAACTAATTCTCTTTCATTATGAAAAATTAGTAAATTTACAACTTTGCTATGATAAATTGTTGTATAATTATTTCAATTAGGTAGTATATAATATGCTGCATGACAAATGGGCTAGACAAAAATTGAACTCATGTTTTATTAGATCATGTCAAAGTGATCCAACCAGTTTGGACATGGGTGTTTGTCATAATTAGTTAAAAAAATTCTATATTTACAATAATTTTACGTTTATATCAACAAAATAGAAATAAACTATCAGCGCGCTTCTCGTGGTTTGACTGGTTGAACCACGAAAACTTTGGACTTTACACTACCATGATTTGATGTGCCGTTCGGTCTTCACAACTATGCCAAGCCCTATTCCTAGATTTCACTTTTTCAAACTAACATTCCTTTCAAACATCTGCTCTATTCCTTTGGAATTTGACAGGCATGTTGGAGGGCATCGTCAATATGCGCGAGCAGTACAACAATCTAGTCACAATGGTATGGAAGCTTTCTTATATCATTAGTTGAATTTGCTGAAAAGAAGCTTGAGATAAGCGAAAGCAGTTCCGGGAGGAGCTCGATTCCATATCTTTCAAGTTATCTCCGTACAGAATAAACAACAGATGATGCATGTCGAGCTAAGAGTGGACACCGAAACCCTAAGAAAAGAGAGGGACATTTTTCTGAAGAGAATAAAGACGCTTAGTGAGCCGAAAAAGATTAACAGAGACTGTAAAAGAGTATAATTGTGCGGCAAAAGAGGTCTTCCAGTCGGCTATTAAGGGCAAAATTTCAACCCTTTGATTCTTGTGTTAAGGTTGAGGAGGGAGAGAAGGTAGATAAGGATCTCAACCCTTTGATTCTTGTGTTCTATGCTTGAGTCATTCGACAACGAGATTTAACTATGGTAGAAAATCACCATGCGCATTAGTTAACATTTGGGAATGCTTACTTGAAGATGAAAACTTGTAATTTGTAGCAAAACGGTGGATGTAGAGGAGTTGACGAAGCGGTAACAGAGAGAAAATGAGCCTTAAGTTCTTGATGAGGGCTAATTCTTATTAAAAGAGGAAGATAAGGCAAAGTGAGTTCGTACGAAAGGAAATAATGTAGTGGACAAATGTTTTGATATTGTCCATGGCTTTGACATTGCAGGATTATAATCGAGCTAGTAAGCTCAGACTCAAGATCCATCTTTGCGACATAAATCCTTAGAGCCTTCTATTTGCCAGAGCTTGCAAAGCACTTCTGAATATGAGCTTGCAAAGCATCTTTGCCTCAAGTTCTTGTTATTCCTTCCACAAGTTCACTGCCCAAAAAGGCCCTCACAAGAAAGTAAGATGTCTTCGATATGGGTCCTCAAGTTCCCTAGACTGATGCCCTTGGCCAGGATGAACTCGTGATTGATTGTATGTAAGATCTCGATACTTAAGGAACTGAAACTAAAGGCGAAGGAGATACGATATATAAGGGTGAAATTAGGAAGATCGAGTCGCTTAACATGGAAGAGAGAGCTAAGAAATAAGAGAAAAACGTAGCGATCAAGAAAAAGCTCGATGAAGCTTCTGCCAAAACCTCCCTCGATGCTATCCCTTAGCGAACTCCCTTACAATGATATGGAAAGTGCATCATCCGGAAAATTTGAGATTAATTTTTCTGCATTATTGAAGTATGCACTTGGCAAAGATGATTAAAGAGGAAGTGATATGGGATCCAAAAAGTGGAAGGAAATGGGTCCCTATAGCAAATCTCCAAAGAAGCTAAAGTAATCAACTGTAATGGATAGTTTTTGCATAACTTGTATTTGATTACTATATCTGGATTTGTGTGAGTATGACCCTCTTCTTTTGCTTTGCGATAATGAATAAACTTGTACTTGTTGATTCCCAGTTCATGTGAATAAAAGATTTCATAACTTCTTTGTATGTCTCAAGTAACTACACTTTCTATTTAATTTCCTTGCAATCTTTTACTTGTTATTCCTATATAGATCACACTCGACTGCCCTCGGTCCGGGCATGGAGTTCTCGAGCCTCTTCGTAGTTCTTAATTCAAGGCGTGTGACAAGTAAGGGCTTACAGGTCAACGTTCGAGTGTTGCAATCAAACCCTAAGTCATGGAAAAGTGACCCCATAGAGGTATGGCAGAGCTATCATGGCGTTACTACATCGACTTTAAACTTATACTAGCTCATCGAGTTTTGGGTTTAAGTGGTGGATGTTTTATGTTGTCCTTTATACTCTTCTATCACTTGTTTGGGTTAGAGTTATGTATTAAGTAGTCGTTAGTCTAGGTGCACCATTCGCACTCCTTTAATTTACACTCTGGCCAAGCTTTGAGGGTCGAATTGGGGCGGCAACCGACTCATATTTTTCGTAAGTCATTCCTCCGCCTTTACCTCAATGGACGAGGTTGCTACTACAACTGTTGAATCACGTTCGAGTTGGGTTTACACTTCTCTCATCAAATCGTAGGATGGATTTGTTGGTGTCATGGGCGTGTAGTCAAATTACATCAGCCCTCGTCACGCCACTCTTTTACCATTACATGAAAGCAAAAGTTGCCTGATGGAAGATGTATTCTACCCACTGCGTTATTCGTGGCCTCATTATGCTTCGATGCCTTTGTAATTGAGTAGACGGTTGATTCATGTCTACTCCCGAGTCAACTTTCCTACATGTTGAATTGTAAGCATGAAATAGTCGAGGATGGTCCGTTCACACCCTTATATTCATATGTTAACATCATCTGGTCATATCCTAGTTGTTAGTTTAAATATTAGAAAAAGATAGGGTATTGAAGAACTAAGAGCTTTTATTGATAATAAAAAGAATTCGGTAAGTCATTCCTTATTATATTGTCAGAAAGAAGATTATTGAATACATTAAAGAAATAACTAAAAATGAAATCTAAGTAAAATAGCACCTAAGGTGCTCGCCATTCTAAGCTCTTAGTAGTTCATAGCCGTCAATGATCTTTAGCCTGAAAGCCATGTTTTCAAGCCTTCGTAGGATGGCGTAAGGTCGTTTTACTTTAGGCCCAAGTGTGAAGAGCTAGGAAGATGTACTTCAGGATGAGATTTTTGATTTCATAGGTCTTAGGTCAAATTTTTTTGTAGTATCTAGCAACTTGATGTCTGTTGGAAGTGGCCCTAAGTCGTCTTCCTTCCTTTCTCATCAATCAAATTCAACAATGACAAAAGGGGTTCTTTATTTGTCAACGGGTCATCATAGATTGTTCGATGAGAGTAAAATTCTAGCTCAACTAGAATAACAACTTAGGAGTCGCATGCAAGAGTGAATGGTGTATGGCCGGTGCTGACTTGTGGGTAGTTCTGTATGCCTATAGGGCCAATGGAAGATCGCCAACCCACTTGTATCTGGCTTTCTCCGAATGCTTTTTCAAAATGGACTAGATGATTCAGTTTATATCTTTGACTTGACTATTATATTGAGGATGAGAAACTATGGAAAATCACTTCTCGATGCGATGACATCAGAAAAAGTATTTGAATCATTGCTCTCGAATTGGGTCCTAGTTTTCAGTTATGATGGTCTTAGGGAGTCTAAATCTACAGATGATGTTTCAACCAACGAAGTTGATTGCTTTTATTATCAAAATTTTAGTTATGGCTCAATCAAATGCAACAATGGTGCACTTTGCACTACCTTTAGGAATTGGCAAGTTGCCAATAATGTCAATGCTCGAAATTGAAAAATGTCACGGACTGGCCATTTGTGTAAGTTAAGTTAGAGTGACTTAAAGGATCTTTGCAAAACTTTAGCACTTATCGCAACATCATGTGTAATCAGCTACGTCTCAATTGATTATGGGCTAGAAGTATTCATAACATAATATCTTTTTGCAAAAAGTTTCTCCCTCGATATGATCAATGCACCCGCCTTTGTGTACTTTTTCAACACTTGTTTGGCACCGTCGTGGGCTACACATCAGAATAAAGGGACAAAAAAACCCTTTTTATACATTCCTGTATAATATAACGAATAGCTTTATGGAGGATCGTGCGCTTCTCGTTCTTTTTCTCAAGAAGGATTTCATGTTGTAGGAAGTTTATTTTTGGGATTCATCCAAGACTCTTCTTTAGGCTCTGTCGTCAATAATTAATTTCTTTTGATCGACAGTTGGAGCACCCAGCACTTCGATTGGGACTAAGCCTATTTATTAAGCATTCCCTGAGCTGACTAGCTTCTCTAATGAACTAGCTTTCTCATTTTGCTCATGGAGGATGTACAAAATAGTATAATGCTCAAAATCGGACAAAATAACTCATGGACCCGATTAAGATAAGGAGAAATTCGTGCTTACTTGACTTGAAAATTATTCCCGACTTTATACAATGATTTGAGAATCACAAAAAAATGGATTTATTTTACTCCTATCTTTTGGGCAAGCTTAAGCCCAACGATCGGGGATTCATATTTAGATTTGTTATTTTCTACTAGAAAGTTGAATTTCAAGGCATAACAGATCGATCGCTCCTTAGGAGTTACTAATACAATTCTGTCCCTATAAAATCGATCATTGTTATCCCCATCCACAAACATTTTCCACTGGATAGATGGAGGTTCAATACTTTTCAAGAGATCGTCTAGTGTAGTAAATTCAGTAATGAAGTCCGCCAAAGCTTGCCATTGGATGGCCCTTTGAGGAATATGATTAATGTTGAATTGGCTCAGCTTAGTGTTCCACTTGAGCAACCTTCTGGATGCCTCTGGTTATAGAAGGATCCGTCATAGCGGTCGGTCGATGTAGACTTTGATTGGTTTAGCCTGGAGATAGTAGCAGAGTTTCCCAAAGGAGTTCAATAAGAAATAGGCTATTTTTAAGTTTTGGTTAATTCCATTTGGCTCTTGTTTATCTCCAGTTGACGTAGTAAACTGGCCTTTGGATCCAGTGGCCTGCACACATAAGTATAAAGCTGATAGCATGCAGGGACTCTGCTAAGTAAACAAATGAATCCTTATGATCACCATCTTCAATAGGATAGGGGTTCCTCTAAATGGTCCAAGAAGTTCTTGAATGCGTTAACACAATCTTGCATCCAAATAAAGTTGTGATTCGGTCTCTTTATTATGTCTAAGAAAGAAATGCACTTGTCAATCAAATTGGAAATAAACCGACATAGTGCAACAACCTTCCCGTTTAGACTTTGTACATCTCTTATCATTGACGCAACACCAAAAGATCAATTTTAGAGTTGAGTTTCATGTCGTATTTGTGTTTTTTAAATGCCAAACATCATCGCCAAGTCTCCAACATGGTTGGTCGATGGTAGACTTTACAATCATATCGTCCACATAAACTTCCATATATCCCTCGATCTAGTCTTTGAACATGTAGTTAACCAAGGATAAGTTACTCCCGTATTTTTTAACCCAAATGGCAACACGACATAACAATATATGTAACGACCTGTATTTTACGTATCGATCGATCATAAAATAATTATATTTTATTTCATAGTGGTCGAATCATTCTCGAATTTTAGTATGTCGTTCATGGGGATGTCAGACATGTCCATGATTTCTATCGAATTCTAGTATGACCATTTTGCCCTTGAGTTTACTGTTTGGGTCATAACTTTTGATAGGGATCGAATTAGGTGCTGAAGTTGGTCTCATTGGATCTAGATGGTTGTTTACGATTCCGTAGAGTGTTCACATAAAGGATTTGGTTCAGTGGTTTGGGAGGAATCGATGTTTTACGTTTCAACTACTGGTTAGGCAGACTGGTCAGCGACTAATGGGCTGGTTAGCCAAACCCATTTGACCTAGGACTAGCAGATATAAATAGGGGGACTTGGGGAGAGAATTAGGGTTACTCTCTTCATTCTAAACTTTAGGTTGGGCGTCTGTGATCCTCCAATTCAACCTAAAGCCATATTTCTCCATTCTTTTCATTCAAATTCATTGTAGATTGCATCTAGAAGATAGATCTCATCAGGGAAGAGCAGGTCATCATCAAGGAGGTTTACATCACATCAAATTACATCAAATTAAAGGGGTTAAGCGTTGTCCAGATCTGATCTTATTCAATTTACATCAAATCAAGGATTGGGTGAGTGATGGATATCTCTTACACAGAAGTAGAGGGTTATATGGTTTAGATCTATGTTAATTTCATATACTACATGTTATAATCACCTTAGATCTGATCTTATATGTTAAGTTCAAATTTGGAAACTCTAGGAAAACCTAATTTGATCATGTTAACCAGGTAATTGGTAGATTAATCATGTTTATTCATATGTTTAGATCAAATTCATGCTAGATCTTATGTTTATCATATGTTTATCCTATATTTGTGGATTGTTCATGTTTGTATGTTGGTGATGTTTGATTTGATGCTTGTTTTAATTAAATTGATTGTGTTGTTCATTAGAATTGGTTGTAATATATCTTAGGATTGAAGAACAGAGCAAATCGGAGGTTCATATGATCGAATTTAGATGAAACTTTGCAGAGGCGCTCTGGAAGATGTGGAATTAAGGCACGAAAATTTTCATGCCTAAATAAGCTAAGAGCATGGGTTGGCACCGACCTGTGGTAAGGGTCATATGGCATTGGATTTTGGTGCGTGCCTTTGCGTTGGTGAATCAAGGCTACCAGTGAAATTTCAGACCACTCGAAGTTGATTTGTGGTAGGTCGAACGCTGATTTCTCGAGATGTGAACAGACCGGCGGAAGATTTAATGAAAATGTTGAAATGATTTGAGATTGGACCGGAAGGATATGCTCGGGGAATTAATGGATATGGGACAACCACTTAGCCAAAATTGGCTAAGTGGACAGGTCAGAACAAACGCATGATGGGTCATCATCAACCCATAAAGGTAGGCCGAGTGGACTTTGGTTTTGGGGAAGCATAATGATGGTGGCTTCCAGAGGTTGCCGGTGAAGTTTGGTTGGAAATGGACTTCATATGAACGGTGTCCAACTCAAAGATGGATGATGCTTCGATTAAGAACTTGGATTGGAGTGGTCGGAGCAGGATTATTGTGATACTTGGCGTGATTCAATATATGATCCAGTATGATGATGAATTTACAGGATATGATTCAATAATGGATGATAATGGAATGGTTCGAGAATGAATTGAGTCACTGAGATGAAAGGCTTAACAGTTCTCATTGGTTATCGAAGTGTTCTAGTGGACTCAAAGCAGGGGTATCGTGGAACGCCCATTAGGATTAGATTCAAGAGATCGAATACTCTGGGTTGTCATGATGGACCCAGTTGTCGAGAATGGAAAAGACAAGCATACGAGTCACGATGGTGTATGCTAGTTTGGCTAGAATCGGGGTTCCCTATTATCCCTTTTGATCGTTGAAAAGCAATTTCAATAATCAATGGATTCACGGTTGTAAACGGTGATAGCTGGGACATTGGATGCTATGGATGTTGTGGTTGATTCTATGTGCTTTCTTCTCTGTTTTCTCTGGGTAAACTCATAGGTTATCGAAGAGAAGAGGGATCGGGGTTGTCCTTTCCTATTTTTGATATGCCATGTGATTGATAGTTTTCACGTGTTGACTTGATGGTTGCTGGGAAGATCAGATAGTTGATCCGCCTATACTCGTATTATTGTAACACCCCGCATTTTATGACAACTAAATATTTAAAAGCGCGTATGTGTATATATATGCATTGGCATAAGTACATAAAAGAAGAATAAAATAATGATAATATATGATTACATGTAATAAATACATGCATTGAAAAAGAAGAAAAGTTAATGTAAATAACAATGCAATACATGCGTTAAAAGAAAAAAGAAATCGATTGCATGTAGTATAATTATGTTGCATGCAATGATTTACAAATATTATGCACTAGTAAGGAAAGGAAAATGAAAGAAAAAGATGCATGCAAAATGATAAGGGTACAAGCAACGGTTTAAATGAAACACTGTAACAAATATGAGAAGGAGGTATAAGAAAAGAACAATGACCACCATTTTCTAAACCTTGTTAACAAAAGCCTTAGTAGTCCAATTGGTTAGAACGTGTGGCTTTCAAGTGAAAGGTGCAAGGTTCGATCCCAGTCGGCACCATTTTTTTTTAAGGGAACGACTAAAATAACACATGTTCTAAAGAGAAAATATGTATAAATGCACATATAAGGAAAATTATACATATAAGAAGGTATAGAAAAATATATGTATATATGCATATGAAAATATATACGTATATATGTGCATAAATATATATATACAAAGGAGAAATTCAAAATAAGGTTGCAATCAAAGAAATATGGTAAGGATTAATAACGACATAAGCTCCGTTTGAATTTTGAAAATGAAATATAAGTTGTGCGTATATACATACGTGTAAAATGGTCATTAGAAGTTTTGTGTGTACATATATATATATAAGAAGTTTATATGTAAATATAATATTTAAAATAAATCAAAGAAAATATAACGCGATACTAATCAAACGTTTAAAAATCAAAAACGTCAAATCGGTAAATATCTTCCCAGAAAAGGCTCGTGGGACCCCTGGGATAGATACCAACATGTGAGGGTCGATCCTAGGGTCGACACACACATATGGGGGTCGACCCCGGGGTCAACCCCACCCTAGATCTGGCTAGATTCGTTAATGAATCCGGACTGTTTTCTTAACCATGTTCGTTGCTAACTCAACGCAGCGTGTTCGATAAGATCCTGAACACCTATAAATAGGCTAGCAGAGCCTACTAGCCTAGCCTAAATCTCACATTTTATGAAAGGCTGCCTAAGCTCTGCGATTCTTCTTCCTCCTCAAATCTCTTTCGAAAAATAGAATAATTAGTTTAGGAAAATTCTGATTCAAGATCTGGAGGAAAAGGACGTATATTAATAAAGAAGGCGTTCAAAATTCTATTCGAAGTAAGGTAAATTCTTGGATCTGGTCAATTTAATTTACTCCTCTTTCTTCCCATTTTCTTTAGTTAAGAATTATGGATTCATGGTTATTTAAGGTCTAAATCCAGTTAGGAGAACCATGGAATGCTAGATCTGTACCAGATTCATGAGTTGGGATGCACTACACCAAACAGACCATTTTGTAACATTTTCGCGGGTCCTATTAGTAACGGTTATATCTGTTACTACCTTATAACGTTTATTACCGTTATATTCATTAATAATAGTAATAACCGTTACAATAGACCTAATTTTGGACGTAGGGGTTGAAATGGTAATTTTGCTTTCAGTACCCTGTCTAACCCTTTCTTTTCTTTTTCGTTATCACCGTAACACTCACTATCCCCAAATTTTCAAAGCCGCCTAGGTTTACTCCTTCCTTCTTCTGACCAGTCTCTTTCACCGCGACACCGATCGCCTGTGCCACGTTCTGACCTTCCACATTTCTTACCGATCCATTCAACTGCTCAGGTATTTTTTTATTCATTACCTTTCTTATAATGCCGATTCGCTCTTCAATTACTGTATCAACCTGAATTGCCTCCTTGCCGTGAGGTATTCTTAATGTTCAAAATCCTTTTTCTCTCTGTTTTTGTA
Organism: Allium sativum; assembly: GCA_030737875.1. NCBI lineage: Eukaryota > Viridiplantae > Streptophyta > Magnoliopsida > Asparagales > Amaryllidaceae > Allium > Allium sativum. Next base: position 200,162,540 of record CM060911.1, read on the forward strand.
AAGGATGGATTTTTATTGATTGGAATTCGGTTTTACGTGATGGGTGTTTTAAATGTCGATCGCTTTGCTGTTTATCTTATCAGATCTGTGTTTTTATGCGTCCTCATTGTCGATTTTATGAATGATTATTTTCCACTTTTGGTTATGGTTATACGTAGTTTGGAAAACTTGTTTTATAATCTAATTTGATGTTGGAGAATGTTAAAGGGAGAATTAGGTGCTTACAGTCGTGACGTTGGCCAGTGATATTGTTTATCAATCCATAGTTGTTGAAGCAATTGAGATAAAACAAAGAACTTCAGAAAATAAGGATGTTTTCTTGTTTGCACTGCAATGTATCCCCTTGAAATTATAGAACAGTTCATGTTAAATGAGAAATTGTTAGGTTATCATGGAAACATGATAATGAGATTATTAGGAATGGTGACATAACTGCAATGTATCCCCTTGAAATTATAGAACAGTCCATCTATGTAAGCATGATTTGTGACTAGACAGTTACGGTTTACTGTTCAGTCGAAGCTAAACTAGCCTTTTCAACCAAGATCTTGTTTCACTGCTAGTTAATTATCTTTTTTGCTAATTAATTGTTCCAATACTGGAAACCATATTAAAAAAAAATCCTAGTTAATTGTCTTTTTTTTCTTTTATTATCTAAGTCCTTGCATTTTTGCTGCAAATTTTTGCAATATTATTATTCATTTTCAACATATAAGCATACTGACCATTCAACATTTAGCATACCTCTTTTTCCTTATTTTGTTGTAGTTATTTGTCGTTTTAAAGCAAGAAACTGATTAATATATGTACTCAAAAGTTTTACCCTTTGTTTCTGCGGTAACATTGTTTGGCTTGATGATGTACTTTATGGAACTGATTTTTTTTCGAAGGGTCGTGAGTGATTTGCAACAATTTTCCTATAAAGTTGTAGGTTATTTTGTTATAATTTCAATTCTATTATACAATCCTGATTTGTTTTTTATAATATGGTTAGTAGTACTCCATCCTTTACATATAAAAAATAGCATTTTTCTATGTTTCCCATACAATTAGTTGCTTATGTTGTTATGTGCTGAGTTTAAACCTATCTTTATGCATGTTTAAAACATTGGATAAATGCAGATTGGTTAAGAGAGAACAGTCCGTTAATAAATATTCTAATACGATTGCATATGACATTAGCAATGATTCAATAAAGCACATTACAACACGATATAGGATAAAAAACTGATATGGAAGTTGCAATTTTCTTTTTGGGCACCAGAACGATGAAAGTATGATTAATTTCATTTATTATATGTCCACTTGCAAATATCCTTTAACTGCAGAAATTAATTCGTCTTTGATCAACTCCCAGTGGTGTTTAAAAAATTTAAAACCCATCCCGTCTGGCCCCAGGCTGTTGTCTTCCCTTATTTGAAATGTAGCATTTTTAATCTCCACATCTGTAATTACAAATTGCAAGTAGGATCTTGATATGCATGGTAAAATTTTAACAAATAATATTTTCAAAAGAAACAGCCATATCCGATGCATATTACAGGCTGTGAAAATACGAATCCGGCATATTCGCTAATCGTAGAGGGTCTATTACTGGCTGTCCTTGATCATTCAGAATACCAGTTGATTGTTCTTATGTTTATTTCTTGACATCTTCAATTAAAAAAACTTTGAACATTGATCACCCTCTTGTAACCATTTGATTTTAGTTTTTTTGTCTCAATTCAATAACACGATTATAGGTGGTCAATTTTTTGTAAACCTGATCATTGTTTTGCCTTAACATATCCAATACTGAGGACATAGATGTCGACATTTGGCCCATCTTTTCAGTGATTGTTTCACATATTTTAACTTAGGAATTTATACAGCTCATTGCCTGTAATGTTATCAATCCAGCTAGCTCTAACAATATCATTATATTCCGGCACATTGTTCCATGAATTGCTATATTTAAATGGCTCTTTCCTCTTGCGATGTCTATGATATAAAACTTCTCCAAGTATGAAGTATCCCAACTTTCAAGATACATAGAGTTTCAGTGGATATATGTATGTACTATTGGCATGTTGTTGAGACTTGTTGGGCATACTTTTTGTATGACCGTCAAGGAAACCACAGGTAATTCAATATTTTTACATTAATTAGCTTAGAGAAAGACTAAAGATTTTTGTACCATCATACAATCATGTTGGACATTAAATGAAGGAAGCTTTTAATCAATTAGTTTGAGGTTAAAAGTGTAAACACTTGATCTTGCATGCAAAATTTTGGAAGTTAAGATTTGAAAATTTATCAATCAATAACCAACAAATTTTGTTTATAAGTTATAGCAAAACAGTAGATTGATCATTGATGTGTACTTCAAATAAAATTATATTGTTATAACATTGGTGTTTGTTTACAAATCAGAATTAGTAATTTGCTGAATTTTCCCAACTGAAGTCATTCCAGGATATATGTAGTTTACAAATCAGAGTAGACCAAATCAGTGCATCACTGGTGCAGCTAAAATTTGAATCACGTAATTGTTTATTTCAAAATTTAAACATGACAACATCCTCTTAACTCTTAGTTCAAATAATTCATATCATTCCTATCAGTATGTTAGCCATTAAAATTTTCTCAGTTATCTCTATTTTTAAATGACATAACACAATATTATTGTTTTTGTACTATTGCATGTTATAATCTGAAATACACTTGACATGGTTATTTGATTTTCACTAACAACTCATATGAATCGATATTTATTGACTTATAAAGCAAATTTAGATCCAAGATGACATTTTATTTTTCAAATCTCAACTGCACTTTTATGAATAATACATGTAGATATGATTCACATTATCAACTTCATGTGGTCTTTTTGACTGTAATATAGAGGGATGATGTTAATACCTTTAATTAGTTTTAGAAATGTGCTAATAAACGTGGAATTCAACATGCTTTGGTCTACCTAAGAAGACTTGAGGTTTTGTTCCTTATCTCTCATTCATTTTTAGAAGGTTATAGCACTCTACTTTTGAATAAAGTGAGTTTCTATGGGTAAACTGATCTTGAATAAAATACTAAAGGATATGGCCATTGAAGCCGCGGGGTCTGCATTCTCATTTTCTATAACATTCAATATATAGCTGGAATTTGTTTTTGTTGCTTTTAAAATACATATTTCCTTATATGTTTGAATGTATTTCCAATAAATGAGCAGAAAAACTATTATGTCCCATGCCTTAAACTATAATTCATATATTTCCTTTTATTTCATCCTAATTGATGTATATTTTTTGTGTAGAACTCTTAGTCTTACCTTAGTTGTGTAATTATGTTTTATTTTTTTTACTGCAATACAATTGTAAATTTGAAATTTGTCACTGTTTATATAATGTTAAGAAAAACAATAAGGAAAATTCTTATTTATCTGAGTTTTCCATTGAATGTTTCGTTCAACCTATTTTTTTAATTGTCCATATTTGCATGGTTATTATATTGGTTTGAACTAATGATATTGAAGAGTCCGTCTAAAGAGTTATTGTTATTGTAAATGTTTTGCTGGAATCATATGAACTTTATTATTAAAATATTATTCACATATAAAGATATCACTTAAGTCTTATGGTGTTTATTTAACCATGCATCAAGGAACTCCATTGATACAAAATCTCTATTCTTATATGTTGAAAAGACATAAAATCTACTTGATAGGTTTTGCAACAGTGCTCAATTTTGTTAGTCTGAAAATACAGAAAAAATAGATAAAAGTATTAAAGCTTAAACCGGTAATTGTTTATAAAGAAAAATTGTTATTATCTTGAGTAGTTTTCTTCCTTTTTAATCAACTTTTTTTGACTGTCTGAACTTGCGATGGAAACTTCTATGTTGAATGTTAGATATGTTAACTCTTTATTTGGTGTGGGCAAAATTTATGTAATATAGTTAAGTGGAACATTTACTATTTACGTAGATGACCTTACAATTCAGTGCTGTCAATTATTATTCCATTGATCGTTACTGTTATTACAGGTTTACATTATGGCATTGAATGATGGTCTTTTTGTAGAACTACTTCAACTACAAAACGTTTAAGTTTAATGTTTCTTTAGTCAATTAAAATAGTATTATATTTGACAATAAATGTAGGATAATGTAATTATAACCTTTTTAATGCAAAACCCTACCTGTTCCATGACTTCTGTATGGAAAAGCCTAATTAGTGGGCTTTACTTTATTACTAGGACTTAATGGTGAAAATGGCTTCACAAGGTTTTCTCTTTGTATTAATAAAGAAAAGGTTGTGCATACTGAGGGGTAGATGTATGATATAGCTGTAGAACATGATTATTTGGGCCTACTTTTTGATGTTGTTGTGATGGGTTTGAGATGAGGATGCCAAATTTAATATTTTTGAATAGAAATGTCATCAGATGAAAAAAAAAATTAACTTTGAAACTACATTATACTATGTATTTCTTCTTTCGAGTGTTTAATGTTTATATACAATATTTTGGTTGCTTAAATCAAAACAGTGTCTATGTAGAACATTTGCTAATAATGCATGTATGCATATGTATTCATATACATTGTACGTATGCAAATTGCACACACACTGAAACACGAAATGGTAATACAATGAATTTGAACTATTGGATTACATGTTGAACGGAAGGAATTTACATCAGCACCATCCAGAACTAAGAGGTTAACATTTAAAACTAATCATTGCTCTTCTTTTAGAATAGATAATATCTTGTTGCATCCATACAACGGGGATTATAAACATAATTGACATTCTCAATACATGTGACATAAAGGTGTTCGTTATGTGTTAATTATAATTCATCAAACGGACAGTTTTGCATTCTTAGTTTTCGTTGTAGTAAGTACATGTTTATAAAAGATTTGTGCCCCATACAACTTTAGAATGATATATCCAAAATAGAGGCATCTTCTAAGAATTATTTCCGACCCCTCAGCTACACAGTTTATACAAGCTGCTTTTAGATCTATACTATTCTTTTAACTTATTTCTTATTTAATGACAAGCACTTCTAACATCTATTCTTTAGCTTAATTCACAGGCAGAGTAGGTTATACCAAGAAACCAACTCAGGTCAAGACTAACAGGTTTCAATAATCCTCTATATCTACTTTAGTTTAGATCCATGGATTTTTATTTTTTTGGGACTTCTGCTTGCCTCAGTGTCAAGCTTTTTCTTATGAATAAATAGTTGTACAAGCATTGTTTGGTTTAACACCAGTAAGGAATTTTACCAGAGTATTCACTTTTTACTAATAACTCAATGGCGTATGTCACTTGAAGGCTTCAACTGTTTTTGCTCATCATTCCGGCTTGAATAATGAACTAACACATTAGTTGATATAGTGAACGTTTAGCATGTGTATGCATTTAATGCATTGAGTTTATCACTGTATAGTCATGCCATATAGAATTCCATTGACTTTAGTGTTCCATTGACTTTAACACACTGATGGTATGTTGCTTACTTATATTTGTTATAGTTGTTGTGCTCATGCATGCAATCTATATTGTTAGATACCAATCTTACTTTTACATATAACCATCCAATTACTCACTTCATATATCAGTTACTGATTCTTGAAACAAAATTTCCACTTTTGTTTCCTATTTCCCCTCGTAAACTTATTATATCTATGCACTCTTTGTACTTTCAAACATTTTTTTTTTACTATTATACAAAAAATAACGAGATTACATATAATTTGCAACACCCGTGTGCGAAGCATGGGTGCGCACTTGTGACAGTAAAGGGGCAGCAAGAAAGCAAGAAATTGTAAGCCTATGCGAGCTCTTGTTTGGAAAATAGCACATACAAGCAAAAAAACGGGGGAAGTACTTCCGTGCGCTGAAAAATATGTAAGTAATCCGAACCTTTTTTTTTAAATCAAGCTCTAGTTTGTTAGCACATATAATTAAAAATGTCAAATGTTGAGTACAATTAATGCCATAAACCATCAGAATATTAGGAGAAGTTAGTGGTAATTGCATCAATTAATGACATAGAGTATGCCATGAATCATTTAATAAACCTGTAGCGGCAATTGCATCAATTGTAATTCAGTCTTATTTAATCCTAACTTGATTGCAATTCAGTCTTATTTAATTGAATTAATTGTGTTGTTTTATTATATTTTAATCAAGTACTCTTTGCCCTCGATGTATACAATACAATGTATTGAGACTGATGAAGGGTGATCGAGTATACTGAGCCAGGCTCTGTCACAATGAGCCTACAAGGCTCAGTAAATTGCCTGTTTATGTGGTGTTTTGCCTCTGCTAGTATTTTGGTTGCATAAAGTCTGGCAACTGCAATATTTCAAATATCCAACAAATATTTCATTTCTATTCGAATTCCCCGGTTTGGATTCACCTATTTTTTTGCTTATTGCCCAGTGAAAGCCTGTATACGCTACAACTAGTCTATTCATTATTATGAGACTAATGAATCTGTATTCAGTGATTCTTTTTCGAAAACTTTGTGACTGAACATATTCATGCTCTGCTTATAATTATTCCTACCACATGTTTCTTTTATTGCTCATTGTCGTACATATACTTGTTTGAATACACCAGCATGCACGTAACTGACATCAGTCCCCCATGGGTTCCAACTCATTAAGCATAAAAGTATCTAAAATAAATGCAGATTTAGACTGTGAATGAGTGTAAACGAGTGAATTTGGTGTTTTCATTTATATTACATTTTAAGTTAGAAGCTGGGTCTATTAATGAAATAAAGTATGATAAACTATTGAAAATTGTTGTAGCTTCTGATAAACTAAAATCATATGATTTTCAATTAATAACAATTCTGCTACAAAATTTATTGCAATATTCTTATATAGGTTTCAAAGTATTTTCCATAAGCAGTCATGTTTTCCCACTTATTCTCTTGTTTTCATCTCTGCTCTTACCTGTGGAGTTTCTATTTTTATGAAGAATACTTGTCTAATTAACTTCATTTTCACGTTGACTTATATCTGTATTCCGTAAGGTGATATGCCATCGACTGATGTCCTCGATTTGAAATTTACTCATCGTCAATCATCACTTTGCTCTATATCGAGGTTTAAGGTTTCGGCTGAAATTCCGAAATTCCAAAAATTGTCGTTTAGGTTTCAGTGAGGTCTGAAACAAAATCAAACCGAAATGCCAGTTTAACAAAATAAATATTGAACTGTAATATCCATTTATATTCATGAGTTCTTTTGTGTTGCGCATTCGTTCAATGGTGAATCTAAGGGTATTTTTTCCTCATGTTGGTTGCTTTATGAAATCATTTATCAGTAGATTCAAAGATGGAATTGTAAAACTGCAACTCATGCATTATGAATAGTTACACACATGGGCACCAATTCATGTGCAAGTCATGCAGATTTACGGCTTGACATTTTCAAAAATTAAATGCATTATGAATAGTTACACATGGGCACCAATTCATGTGCAAACTGAGCCACTCGGCTCAGGTTTACTGAGCCATAGGCTCAGTAAACCTGAGCCATAGTGTCGGTAAACCTGAGCCGAGTGGCTCAGTTACACTGAGCCTTGTAGGCTCAGTAAACTGAGCCATTCGGCTCAGGTTTACCGAGCCATAGGCTCAGTTTACACTAAGCCAGGCTTAGTAAATTTGAGCCGAGTGGCTCAGTTTACTAAGCCTTGTAGGCTCTGTAAACTGAATGTCGAACTTTCTTTGGTTGACAGAATGTCAGGTAGTTCTTTGTTTGTTTTTAATCAAGCATCTTCAGTTAAACTTTCTTTGTTTTTTAATCAGGCATAGACTCATATCATTATATTTGTTGAACATCGTATGCTTTGGTTGAAGCAGCGGAAGCAAGGCAAAGATTAGAAGGTGGCGATGATGCTCTAAGTCTAGATAATTTTGATAAAGATCCTATTGCTGAGGTTTTCTGAGATGATAAAAGAAGAAGTTATTGTCGTGCTATCATCTCTACATGCAATGTAAAGCAAGTAAAAATAACACAAGCTTCTAAAGAAATTACCGCGGCAAAAGAGAATGCAACTAAACAACAGTTAGCTAAATTGGAGAACAACCAAAATTGTATGTATGCACTATCTGATCTTGTCGGTGGTGGATTTGCAATTTGGTCCGTTAATCGTTTGCGTTTTGTGTAATGGTTGTATGTTAAATTATGATACTTAGATGTTATTTGATATTTGTTATGGATGATGAATGGTATTATGATTGTATGTTAAATTGTGATGTTGGTCGAAATGGAATTTGTTTTACGATATAAATTGTGATATGTTGTATTTGCTTTAAGATATTGTTATATCATATGTTGTATATGCTAATTGGTGTATGCTTTATGAAATTACCTATTGCAATCCTCGTATAATATTTATGTTTGTAACAGTTATAACTGTTAGTAAATTATTGTATGAAACAGTCAGTTTTATATACTAACAATAATAACTGTTACGTATTTCATATGTGTAACAATTATTACTGTTATAAAAATAATGTTTATAACGATTATAAATGTTATTAAATTTTCAGTACTAACAGTAATAATTGTTACAATATGAACGCTTTATAACGGTTTTAACCGTTACAATATGAACGCTTTATAACAGTTTTAACCGTTACTATATTCGTGACAACAGTTTGTCACGTATGTTGTAGTAACGGTTATAACTGTTACAAAGGTATTTAGCAACAGCAATAACTGTTACAAATACCCTTTTCTGGTGTTGTGATGCCTTTAGGTGAGTGGATTTAAAATATACCTTTTTGATAATGGTATATTTATCGTTTGACATTTCCCGTTAATATGCAATGTAAATCTGCTAGAATGATTGATATGTTTAAACATTAATATGTTGAAATTTTAATTTGATATGTTTAAATGTTAATATGTTGAAATGAGTAATAGATTGAAATGTTAATATATGGAAATGTATAAACTTGTTAAAATATGTGGAAACGATTACTGTTGTATACATACATGTTTTAATAACTTGTTAATCAGATGCTGTAATTTAAGTTACAGTGAAATTGGGACAATTACATGTTAATCTATGGCATATTAGGTACTTAAACCCTTAACTATAAGAACTGGGATAATTACACATTAATTTGTTAGATTGGAATAATTACATGATTCGATGATTACATGCTATTCTATTAAAATGAAGTTAATTATATATTAGGAAAAATAGGCGACATGATAATCAGATAATGGACGTAATATGATATTAAGTATGACATAATAGATTACAGTAAAATTTGGAAGAATGAACATGCCTAAATTTACAGTTAATGGAAAGTTAAAACCACACTTAGACACAAGGTTAAATTCAACTTGTAGTAGAAGCCTTCCTGGAACCCCCCGACAAATCAAACATCCACAAGTTCTTAATTTAATGTGAGGGGTCTAGTGCGTAAATATATGTGTAACAGTGCTAAGACACGAGGTTAAGTCAACTTGTGGTAGAAGTCTGCCCGGAACCGCCCGACAAATCCAACATCCACAAGTGGTAGGCTTAATGTGAGAGGTCTAGTGCATAAACATATATATAAATATATGTAAATAACAGGATTGATATAATGGTATTAGTTGTAATTAATGGAAATAAATGGAATTGAATGAACGTTACAATAGTAAAAGGATTAGAATGAACGGGGAATGATAATAACCTACTATAATTAATTACATTAATGAGAATGTTATATAATAGATAGGCTTGTCCTAGGGACAGATGGAAATTATAACATAAGTTATAATAAATGGAAAGGAAACTTATTAGTAAACCTTAGTTAAGAGAACTGAGTTAATAAGTAAACAACAACAAGTTGTAGTGACAGTGTAAGATGGAATTATGATTAAATGAGAAAGAACAAGGTGAATATATGGGATAAAGTAAGTTATATTTAATCATAATTATAAGTGATATGTTAAACAGAAAACATGTGAATTATATAACTTATGTAATGAGATAAGTTGTACTTAATTGTAAATTAAGTTATCTGTAAATTGGGGAGCCTGAAACTCGTTGTTTGTAATAAGTAGAGAAAAGGGGGAAAACTTATGAAATGCAATAAGTTGTACTTAATTATAAATTAAGTGATTTGCAAATATGAGAATCTGAATCCTGCTAACAAGAAGAACATGTTGTCTGTAAACTTGAGAATCTGAAATCTACTGATAAGAATAACAGGTTACAGGCTTATTAATAAACTTAAATGGATTAAGTTATAACTGAGATTAAAAAGCAAGAGGAACTTGGCTACTTGAATATGAAGTCAATATTACTGGGGATAACCTAGTTGAAAGGAAATTTGAAAGGTAAGAGCAAGCTCCTAATTAAATGATTAGACATAGGGTCTAATAACACGTTAACCTAGGATACTTGGACCAGTCCGTACAACCCAACCGGGTAGATCATCGTGGTGTCATGAGACACGAGGGAAGCACACGTCCTGGTTATTATGCTTGTGCTGCATGTTGTTCTGCTGATATTGTCCTGGCTCCGAAGGGCTGGAAGGGAAGCACGCAACTTCCAGGGACGTGGAGGGTACTCCTGGTAGTCCTCTATGATGTGACAGCATTCTACTGTGCTCACAGAGGTTAGGTCTGCGCATTTCTACCCGGTGAGTATGCTTTGATTGCCACGATAGTGGTCAATCAAAATACTGTAGGGTGGCACAAGTGATTCGACGATCCAAGTTGCCTTGACTAGGCTGGGTTACAACCACTCTCGAGTACTGATAGGTCTAAACATCAGTTGATAGCAAGTCGTCGGGTACCTACCATCGACAGTCAGCGTAATACGTAATGCGTGATGCGGAAAGACGGAGAGCTAAACCAAAAGACCGTAGACCTTTTGCTATCAAGGCTATGGGTGAGGGACATGCCAGTTAGGATTTGTTGTTTGTTGTTTTCTCTTGGGCCAGATCACTAATTCTCAACATTATTTGCCTTTCACTAGTTGAGGGAGGGGTCAAGTGGGACCATAACCACTGAAAATGCCGACCTTAGCATATGTGTATACAGATATCTGAAAAGCTCCCGATCGAGTTCTGATTTTCTTGTACATCCCTGCCACGGGACTCAGTGCACATTAGAGGATATGTGCGGTTAAGGCATTATGATTGATGATACGTATGTGGGAAAATCTAGATACATGCATGTATGCTCTGGGTGGTGTATCGTAGACTCCAGGGCATTACTCTGTGATCTGATACGATTAAAGGTGTCAGTCCATACGCTTACATAGCATGGCGATGGCGGTTCTATGTGGAACACAACATTGTTATAAAGAGATCCGTACGTCACCCCGGCGTAGGATGAGGGACTGTGTATATTTATGAGGCGTTACGGTGGAGACCGTGCGAGTGGGGTACTATGGGTGTACCTTAATATTGGAGGCACCTACATATATACTATATTAGGTTAATCTACTGGGAAGTAGATGAGTACGATGTATATGTAAGCCTTGAGTGTTGTTAACCCAAGTAACCTAATTAACAAGAAAATGTAACTGAACGATATATGTAGGATTATCTAAAATGTGTAGTTTAAATCCAGTCACCAGAACTTGTATTCTGACCCCCTCCTCATAACATACTCGTATGTTAGATTTGTGGCAGAGACATGATAGCTTTGGATATTGCTAGGCAGCATTATTATTTGGTAAGGCTATATTTTGATTATATTATATTTTATCCATTCCACTATGAGATGTTTTCCGAGATCTGATATATTTTATATCTATGTCTTTTTTCCAAGATACCAGACAAACCAATACGAGTTTCGATGGACTAGAATTTTGAAAAAAATTCGATCTGTCGGAATTCGGGTTGTTACAATTATCATGTGTAGCTGTTAGCTATTTTATCGCTTACTAAGACTGTTGTCTGACTCAAGGTTTATGATTCCCTCTTATTACCTTGGGATGTTCATCAATTGTTGATGAGCAGACTGAGTACAGGTAGTAGGTTTAGTGCCGTTGATACTATGCAGTGACAAACTGGAGGCTGGCCTATTATTACTACTTGCTATTTAGCTATTTCTTTTCTATTTCAGCTGTATGTTGATGCATTAAGACTCTAGGGGATGTAGTGAGGAATATTGTATTCAGAGATTCTTATATCAAGACGTATTATACCCAAGATTCTATGGTTTTTTTTTTGGAAATTTGATACTCTAGTCAGTTGTGCTTCATTACTATATCCTGCTGTATATTTTATTATTATATATTACCCGTGTGCTGTTAGTTATATGACAAGTTCTTTTTTTGAATTATTCTTCCTTAATGATCGTCCCATATATGCTTGACATGTCATACAACACACTTCTCCTTAGTTTTGTGCAAGAGGTATGGGGAGGTTTATCACATTTGGTATCAAAGCTTTGGTTAACCGATTACCTAAAGTTTGCAAACGTAAACGCGTATGAGAGACGTGCTTGCAAATTTATTGAATAGTTAATATATTATATACGTATATAGTATAGTATATTAGGTTAGCAAGCACTTGAACACCAATGTGACTTTCTCTAATGTGGATTAACTCCCGTTTCAGAGTAAGGATGAGCCGACGAACTTCGAGACATGCTGCTAGGGATAAGCCTGATATGGGAGGGGTAGGTAAGGGAAGCCAGTCGAGATCTACAGCTACAATACCCGATTATCCGGCTATGTTCGAGGCCGTGATGGCAGCGATCATGAGAAGGATGCCCACTCCATGAGTGGCAGTATATGGTAGTGTTCCGATGCAAGCGGCTAAGGCAGTGGATTTCGCTAAGTTGTGCAAGGATTATACTTCTCTGGATGGCAAGCCGTTTGTTGGCATAGAACCGGCGGTTGAAGTTCAGAATTGGTTGGATACATGTATTTGAATCTTTAGAGACTTAGGAATTGACGAAGCAACTAAGAATAAATTTGCATCGAGGCAGCTACAAGGTCGTGCGATGGATTGGTGGAACTCTATTACTTTGGAGACTTCAAAGGACCAAATCACGTGGGATCAATTTAGAATTAAGTTTGAGGAGAAGTTCATTTCTATGGTCTGAAAATCGATTTTATTTATGAAATTTGTTGAGGTTAACAAGGAGGTCGACAAATGCTTGAGTATGTGGCTGATTTTGAAGCTTTAACCAAGTATGCTCGTTCGTATATCGAGACTCTTTATCAGAAGAACAAGAAGTTTATTTTGGGATTAGATGAGAATATTGGAAAGCAATTGATTGAACATTTTGATGACTCTTTTGAGAAGTTAGTTGAAAAGGCTTTGAGAAAGAAAAGCCATTTTCGACAAAAGGTTATTGTTGAGAATAAGAAAGAGAATTTGAAACCACAACAAGGTGGTGATAATAAGAAAAAGTGGAATGGAAAAAGGAAACAACAACAACAAGGAAATAATGGCTAGAAGAAGCCTAAGGGAGAGATTACTTGTTACAATTGTCAGTAGAAGGGCCATCTTTCAAAAGAATGTAAGAACGCTATGATGGAAAAAAAGTGCTTTAACTGTGATAATTCCGAGCATATGAAGAAAAATTGTTCGGAACCACCAAAGGATAAGAAGGTTGTGAGAGCGTATGCTTTAGATGTTATGCCATCTTCCTTGAGTGGTCCAATTGTTGTGGAGAAAAGGAAGAATGTTGTTGTGCAAGGTACACTTTCTAACAGAGATGCTTTAGTTCGAGCTCTGTTTGACACTGGAGCATCACATTCTTTTATCTGTAATGAGCTTATTTGTAACTTAGGTTTATGACCTGAGATTGTTGATAGACCATTAGTCTTGAGTAATCCAGTACGGGGTTCGTCTAAATTTTGTATGCTTTGTCATGGTTTAGTTTTATCGGTTTATGGCTGCTCTTTTGTGTGTGATTGTTTTTTTTTTTTGAGTTTACCTGGGTTTGGGATTATTTTGGGTATGAACTGGCTCAAGTGGTATGCGACTATTGTTGATTGCGAGAGGCTCGAGGTGACACTCAAGAATGTGGAAGGGCGAACGATTGTGATACGTTGTCTACTAGAGGATGGAATTCTAGTTAGCTTTTTTATATTCTCTTATGATTCCACGGGATGAGTTGTTATATGTGCCGATCATAGGTGAGTTCTATGATGTGTTTGATGAGGTCAGAGGATTGCCACCGCATCGAGAGACCGATTTCTGGATTGATCTAGTGGATGGAGCCAGACCTATTATTATGCCTCTTAGGCGGATGGTGCCTAAGGAACAGCGAAAATCAGAGGAGCAAGTGAACGATCTTCTGAGCAAAGGATTCATTCTAAGAAGCGTATCCAAATGGGGTGCACCAGTCGTGTTTGCAACCAAGCCCACGGGTCATTGTGATTATATATGGATTATCGTGAACTGAACAAGATGGCCAAGATGAATAAGTATCCATTACCGAGAATAGATGACTTGTTCAATTAGCTCCATGAAGCCAAGATGTTCTCCCAAATGGATTTGGCGATGGGATTTCACCAATTGACAGTGGCTAGGGATAATGTGCCGAAATTTTCTTTTGGGACATCGTATGGATTATATGTGTGGCTAGTAATGGCATTTGGATTGACTAGCGTACCATCGTATTTTGTGGATCTTATGAATCAAGTTTTCAAGGATCAACTGAATAGGTTCGTACTTGTGTTCGTAGATGACATATTGGTATACTCAAGGAATGAGGAGGAACATAAGAAGGACTTGAGAATTATTTTGGAAGTCTTGCAAAAACATCATTTGAGAGAAAAGTTTTTGAAGGGCCACTTCTGGAAGGAAGAAGTGAGACTTTTGGGTCACGTCGTGTCAGGACAAGGAATAGCGGTGGACCTCGCTGAAGTGGCAGCAATACAAGATTGGAATCGACCCAAGAATGCGATAGATCTTAGAAGTTTCCTTGGTTTAGTTGGATATTATCGACGATTTATCAAGGATTTCACTAAGATAGCTACACCATTAACCGGATTAACGAAGAAGAATCAAGTCTTCGCACGGTATTCGAAGTGTGAGAAAGTGTTTGGAATTCAAAAGAGAGATTGACGAGTGCTCCTGTGTTGACTATTCCAAATGGGAATGAAGAGATGGTAGTACACATCGATTTGTGTGGCACTGGACTTGGATCGGTGCTAATGAAAAAGAATAAGGTTCTGGATTATGTAAGTCGACAACTGGAGCCGTAAAAAAGGAATTACCCGACTCACTAATTAGTGTTAATGACAATAGTATTGGCTTTGAAAATTTGGAGGCTTTATTTGTTGGGAGTTAGATTTGAGTTGTTCACGGATCATAAGTAGTTGAAGTATCTCTTCTCCCAGAAGGATTTGAATCTTCGGCAGCGATGATGGTTAGAGTTTTTTGCAGCGTATGATTTCTGAATATCCTATACTCCAGGAAAGGGTAACGCAATAACCGATGCGTTAATTCGAAGACATGAGAGTCTGGGAGCCATGTTCACAGAATGGAAACATCTCGAGTATTTTGCCGGATTTGATTTTAGACCATGTTGTGAGTTAGAACCCGAGATGTTAGCTAGCTTATCAATTAGACCAGCTCTCATCGAAAGGATTGGCAAAAGCCATAAGCGAGACGATAAGCTGGTGGAAATCGTTCAAAGGTTAAAGATGAGAGTAGAACCAAAACAGATTAATTATTTCAAAGTCGATCGAGATAGTTGACTTCGTAAGAATGGATGATTGTTTGTTCCTCACATAGATGGATAGAGATATGAGGTTCCGAGGGAATGTCATCACTCTAGATTGATGATACGTCCCTGTGGTAGTAAAATGTATCGAGATATAAAATGAGTTTACTATTGGGAAGGCATGAAAAGGGATGTCGGAAAATTCATCTTGAATTGTATGAACTGTCAGCTAGTTAAAGCCGAGAAGAAAAATACAAGTGGATTGTTATAGCTATTAGAAGTTCCTATGTGGTAATGGAAGCAAGTGTCAATGGATTTTGTAGATAGATTACCTAGGACAAAGACATGGAATGATAGTATTTGGGTTGTCGTGGTTCGTCTGATCAAAAGCACAAGGTTTATTCATGTCATATCGACTAGGATGACATCGAAGTTGTTTGCGCTATATCCTAAATGGATAGTTCAATTCCATGGAATTCCGAAGGGTATTGTTAGCGATCGAGATCCATTATTCACTAGTGGATTCTAGAAGAGTTTGCATGAGATGTTGTCATGTTGGGAACCGAGCTATGTATGAGTACGGCTTAGCATCCCCACACGGATGGTCAGACCAAGAGAGTTAATCGAGTATTGGAAGATTTTCTAAGAGCTTGCGTATTAGATTTTGGAGGATCGTGGGAAGATTATCTACATCTAGTCGAGTTTGCCTAAAATAACAGTTATCAGTCGAGTATTGGAATGGCGTCGTATGAGGCGTTGTACAACAGACCATGTAATTCTCCATCTTGTTGGGTATAAACTGGCGAGAAGTTGGTACTTAGACCTTATTGAAATGAAGATTACTACTGCTACCAAAAAAAAAATCTAATAAAATGAAGAGCTACTTATCATTTCTAAAATTCAGTCAAATGTGTAGATTCATATGCAGTCATTAAGTATGTTTTTGGGAAGTTCAATGGTTCATTAACTGTGTATGTAATTAAACATATGAAAAGGAATAAACATGTGTGCTGAGTAAAAGCTGAAACAATTATATACTCTGTTTTCAGACTTGGCATCAGAGCTCTTACGGTCTTAAGGGCAAAAAAAAATTCTACTGCACAATAATTATCCAGGTTGCACAAGACATAGACTACAACAAGCATTGTTTGTACAACAAACATATTTTTTGAAGATAGCAAGTCTCAAAAATCACTCAACACATCAGTTGATTCCAGTTTTTGAAGGTGAAGGATATGATTTCTGGAGCATCAAAATGAAAACCATTTTGATGTCCAGAAATTTATGGGAAGTAATAGAAAATGGAGTTCCACCTCATCCTTCTATCTTGAGTCATCAAGGAAGAACATCTTCAATTCAAGTTTCAAAAAAAATCCCCAATAGGAAAAGATTTTGTAGCCGAAGATGAGCTTCAACTTAAAGCTTACAAAGAAACAAAGATGAAGGACATGGTTGCGCTTTATCTTTTACAAACAGCGGTAGCAGACAGTATATTTTCAAGGATTGCACCAGCAACTTCATCAAAGCAAGCCTGGGAGATTTTGCAATTGGAGTTTCAATGATCTCAAAAGGTAAAAACAATGAAGTTGCAGGCAGTGCGAAAGGAGTACAAGAATTTAAATATGAATCATTATGAGACAGTCAAAGAATTTACAACAAGACTTTGGAATGTTGTCAATCAAATGCGGTTGTATGGAGAAGAGATTCCAAAAAAGAAATTGGAACATAAAGTATTGATAAGTCTTCACATCAAAATTTTGTAGTATTGTGCGAGTAATAGAAGAAACAAAGGATTTGGAGACATTAACATTCACTGAGACGATTGCTTCTCTTCAAGCACACGAACAACAAATTATAGCCAGAGATTCCTCCAAAGCTGAAGGAGCATTTCATGCCTAAACCAAAGGAAAGCCACAAAACCAATGGAGAAGAAAGGATGTTCAGCATGTTGTGAGAAGAAAAACAAAGCTTCAGGTTGCAGCATATGTAAGAAAAGCAATCACATTGACAAAGATTGCTACTGGAAAGGGAAACCTTAATGTCACTACTATAAAAGTTTGGCCATATTGAGAAGTTTTGTAGGGCAAAATCAGATCAGCAGGCACAACCACGCAAGAAGAAGAAGGAGGTCATATTTTCACAGCTTGTCATGTTACAACCTTATGTCCAACCTGGCCGAGCGAAAGTTGGCTTATCGACAGCGGTTGTACAAACCATATGGCAAAAATTCACAATGTTTTACAATGCTTGATTCAACATTTCAAGCTTCAGTAAGGCTTGGCAATGGAGAAGTAATTCATGCAAAAGGAAAAGGAGATATCACAATACAAACAAGGAAAGGTGCAAAAGTAATCAAGAATGTATTTTTCGTCCCTGACTTGGATAAAAATCTGCTAACTGTTTCTCAAATGACGAGAAATGGATACGAGGTCAGTTTTAAAAATCAATCTTGATACATTTATGATTCTAACAAGACTCTAGTAGCTAAAATTCCCATGGAAAAGAAGAGCTTCTCCTTGAGATGTGAATATCCAAAAGAAATTGTACATCAACCATAGGAGGAAGATAAAACCATCCTATGGCACAAAAGGATGGGACATTGCAACATACGAAGTCTTCAATTTTTGGCTCAAAATGATATGGTTTATGAAATATCGATGATTGATAGTATGACTCAAGTATGCGAAGGATGCCAATTCGGCAAGATGTAAAGAAAAAGTTTTCCAAATGATCAAGCCAAAGAGCTACAAAAAGATTGAAATTAGTGCACACCGATGTTCGTGGTCCCATGAGATCTTCATCTTTAGATAGTAGTAAGTACTTTATGTTATTTATTGATTATTTCTCCCGTATGACTTGGATTTATTTCTTAAAACAATAATCAGATGTGTTGGAATGTTTTAAGAAATTTAAAAGATATGTTGAAAATCAAAGTGGTTGCAATATCAAAACATTAAGATTGGATAATGGAGGAGAATACGTATCGTTGAAATTTCAAGCATTTTGTGATGGAAATGGAGTTCATCATTGTAATAACCCGAAAATCTGGGCCAGTTTAAAATTTTTATTTCGGCAATTTTAGCGAATTTTGAATATTTAAAATGAATTATTTTAAATAATATCGACGAAAATTTATTTTGAATATAATTCGAACGTATATATTATATACGTCGTCGTTAGAATATAATTAATTATATATAATTATAAATGGAATTGAAAATGGCGCGGTCGTTCGATAATTCGATTTCAAACTTCAATTGAATGTACCGGGTGCGGGAATACGAATCCGAAAAATCGAAATTTCATACTTCAATTGATAGTTCGAATTCGATTTCAAACTTCAAACTTCAATTGATAGTTCAATAATTTGATAATATCTTTCCAACGAATCCGAAAAATCGAAATTTCATTGCGGGAATCAAAAGATATGTCTAGTTGAAAATTCTGAATAGTCGCTATGGAATTCAGGCCCTTAAAAACGGGAATTTTGCAAACGACCTCGGATTTCGACGAACCTACTTTTGTTTGGTCCGTGATGTCAAATTATTGCTAGATTCCAAATTTCATAATTTTTCGAATCAATATGTGAGCGTGGCAAAGGAAATCGCGTTTGACCAGTTTCAGTTGATGTTAGTCGACTGGAAAATGGCCATTTTTCCAACGGTCTCAGAATTCGACGAAACCAGTTTTGTTAGGACCATATCGTCAATACGAAGCAAGAAAATATTTTTCTGGAATTTTTCGAGTTATTATGTGACCCCGGTAAATTGAAATGCGCGTTCAAATTCAATATATTGAGTTATATGTTAGTTTTGACGAAAACTGATCGAAACGATCGAATCAGCCTGCGATACATATCCCATTGTGTTCGGAATGGGGGTAAAACGCTATGGGCGACAGGCGGTGGGCCTCGTTTAGAGGTCGTATGTAAAAGTCAACTTTTTTGAAAAAAATAATAATTAAATAAAAATAAAACCTCTCCCTCTCTCCTCTCCTTTTAACTTCTGCACCCCCCCTCCGTTCTTCATAATTCAGAAAAAAAAACCAAAACGATCGAGCGCGCCACCCACCAGGCCATCCCGTCGTTCACCCTCCGCCCAGCACCACCCCCCTCTATCGCGCAACCCCCCTCCAGCCCCTCTAGCGAAACCCGCAGCCCTAGCCGCCTCCGACAGACCCGACGCCCCCTTCTCGCGAGACCCGTAGCCACCTCGAGCCCAACCCAAACCCTCGAGCACCCCAAGATCCGACGCAACACCCCCTCCCTCCGTTAGTTGTGTCCTGACCTCGCCGGAGCAGCCCCGGCTCCACTCCGACCCTCCACCAAGCGCCGGCGCCGAGCACAGCACCCCTCTCCTCAGTTCAGCGTGCAAAACCACCCTCCTCTTCGCTAAAAACCATCACTGTGAGTCTCCCTTGATTTATTTTGAATTATCTATATAAGTGTAGGGTTTTAAAGAGGTAAATAAATCATATTATTAATATTATAAATGATTTTTACTTGTGTAGAGTATTAAAAATATAGTTTTTATATTTTTAAAATAATTAAAATATCATCTTTATATGTGTAGCAAAATAAAAATGTGATTTTTATAATGATGAAATTGAAAAGGGTGAAATCTTTGTATAGATAATAGCAAAGTAGAAATTCGATTTTTATACATTGAATAGCAAAGTAAAAATTCGATTTTTATATATTGAATAGCAAAGTAAAAATTCGATTTTTATATATTGAATAGCAAAGTAAAAAATTCGATTTTTATATATTGAATAGCAAAGTAAAAATTCGGTTTTATATATTGAATAGCAAAGTAAAAATTCGATTTTTATATATTGAATAACAAAGTAAAAATTGGATTTTTATATATTGAATAGCAAAGTAAAAATTCGATTTTTATATATTGAATAGCGAAGTAAAAATTCGATTTTTACATATGTAGGGAATACGGGCAACGAAGATGACAAAAAGGCGAGAACGATGAAGATTTCTATGGATGAAGTGTCGTGAAATTGGATTAGCTATTGGTGAGAACTTCTCACCTTTTAAAATTTCTTTTTCTAGTTATATATATATATATATACTAGGATGCAGACGGTGTCTAGTAGCACCCGACACCATCGTCCACAGACCATGGACTTGTTTGTTTGGTTGTGTAGTTGGTTAGATTATTTGGTTTGAATTAAATTGTTTGGTGAAATGGAATGGATTTGATTGATGTGTGAATGGCGTGGGCCTTCACTAGACCGGGGATAAGGCTAGGCCTCGTCCCGTTTCTAGTATCGTGTTGTTATGCCGCCGAAATTTTCTAAAATAAGTTAGAAAAGTAAAAACGTCATTTTTATTTTGTAAATGAACTGAATAGAAATTCATGTGTTAAAGTAAAATATTTTACCGTTAAAAAAATAATTTTTAACATGAACGTGAACAAATAAATATTCATTTACAAACCGGACGGTTTGTTTATGTACACCTATTTGAAGGACATTGATTGGGACGATAAATTTTACACATCGCCCAACTGCACAAATAAAATCTGTGTTTGATTGTTTGAAACCCCACACGGGTATTGGGATAAAATACGGCATACACTAATCCTAGTAATTAGTTATATGTCAATCGATTGATTGACAGGTTGTTGTAAGCGTTAGATATCTATATTTGATGCTTATAAAGTGTAGTGCACTTTGGATGATGGTTGATTATTTATCGTTGCTATTATATACATGTGTTGTATGAAATCCATATAATTAACTTTATATGGTAATTGATTGGGCCTCATTCCAATTTAGAAGATAAAGAATATTATAAAATAAAGGTTCATGTGTTGACAGTACTCATCCGTTGAGATTAGTCATGTGTTGAACGAAATATTTTAACAATAAAATTTACATCTTTATCATTATAAAATAAAGGTTCATGTGTTGACAGTACTCATCCGTTGAGATTAGTCATGTGTTGAATGAAATATTTTAACAATAAAATTTACATCTTTATCATTATAAAATAAAGGTTCATGTGTTGGCAGTACTCATCTGTTGAGATTAGTCATGTGTAAAACGAAATATTTTAATAATAAAATTTACATCTTTATCATTATAAAATAAAGAAACTAACTGGAAAATAGATAAGATGAGTGGTCTTCTGGATATTGATCTGATGTTGGTTTCGGCCTTCGGGGTTAATATTCAGGGAATCGTTCTCTTACTACTTTACGGTTGGAGTCTGATATGAAATCAAACGATAGATATCATAATTTTATAAAATATATTGAATAACAAAAATAGTCACACGTGGACAGTACTCATCCGTTGAGATTAGTCACGTGTTGACAAAAATATAGATTCACATATTGAATAGAATAAATATTCATTTGTTGAATAGATAACGAAGTTATTGAAAAATATAAAGCCGTGTTGATTAGAGATGCGCTATTTTGACGCGAACGATATTTATATCGATTATATTCGAATTCGAATTGAATTGAATAGAAAACGAATTTGAATTGAACTGAATAGAAAACGAATTTAAATTGAATTGATTAGAAAACGAATTTAAATTGAATTGAATAGAAAACGAGTTTGAATTGAACTGAATAGAAAACGAATTTAAATTGAATTGAATAGAAAACGAATTTAAATTGAATTGGATAGGAAACGAATTTAAATTGAATTGGATAGAAAACGAATTTAAACTGAATTGAATAGAAAACGAATTCGAACTGAATTGAATAGAAAACGAATTTGAATTGAATTGAATAGAAAATGATTTCGAATTGAATTGAATAGAAAACGAATTTGAATTGAATTGAATAGAAAACGAATTTGAATTGAATTGAATAGAAAACGAATTTGAATTGAATTGAATAGAAAACGAATTTGAATTGAATTGAATAGAAAACGAATTTGAAATAAAATTGAAATCGATTTGAATTTTAAATGAATGTTGAAATTGTTTTTGAAACAAATTTGAAACGATTTATAAAATTAGTTTTAAATAGAAATCGATGAAATATATATTATATATATTATATATATAATATAATGGCCTGAATAGAACGCGCCGCGCCGCGGCAGTTCGTGAATTTCGACCATTTATTTCAAACGGACATTACGGGGGATCCGACCGTCAGATTCTCCTAAAACCGGAACCGTTGGGTTCGTATCGAAAAGAGATTTCTAACGAATATTAGAAATTTTAAATCTAACGGTTGGATTTGGAGATACGTCCAAATCAAATTTTGAAAAGGTCGTTGTAAGTGCAGTTCGATAGCCGTTGATGGAAGTCGGCTGTACATGCCTTGATAAAATTATTAAAAATATCAATAATTTGGGCAAAATCATAAGAAATGATTTGGGAAAAATTGTTATGAAAAACTCCATATTTGAAAAGATAAAAATAGATTTTTATCGAAATAAACTAGTTTTGAACTGAAATTAAAACCCATTTATTTTTAAATAAATAAATTGGATTTGAAATGGGTTTTAAATAGAATTGATCTATGGGTTTATCGTGAACAGTGTTTCAAATAACATTTGTTCTTTAACCCGATAGTAAATAGAATGTGATTTGGGTTTGTCGTGAACTGTGTTTTAAATGACATTAGTTCTTTAACCCAGTAAAAGGAGATTTAATCAATCTGCAATTAGATTGAAATGTGAATTGATAATCTAAATTATCAAATTTAGAAATTGAGCGAGAATGGAGTATCACCAGTTTTGCTCCAAAGCGATAGCTAAATCTTTAATTAGATTTGAACGTGAAATGGTAATCAATTTTACCGATAACACCGTGGTGCTAGATATGGAGTATTACCAGTTTTGCTTCATGGGATGAATAAGTTGGGATTGGGAAATAAAATAAATAATTACTTTGGTGTGGTTCGCTAATCTCGACTAGTTTGGAAAACCATAATTTGGTTTGAAATGACATCCAAAGGAAGATTAAAGAATAAATTTAAAGAATTTATCTTTGATAAAATTAATGGGAACCTTTCCCTAAGAATTAAAATTTAGAAACTAGCTGTAGGTTAGTTAAGAAGAATGGTTTCCTGGGTATTAATCTGATGTTGGTTTCGGCCTTCGGGGTTAATATTTGGGGAATTGCTCTCTTACTGATTTACAGTTAGTGACTGATGAATTGGAATGAGGCGCATGTTGTGTTTGTGTAACATTTGTTTTTTAATATACGCGGGTTGTTTGGAAAGGCCGGGTTTATACCAATTCTGAATGACCGATTCGACGATATGTCGAAGATGAAGACGGTGGTCGAAGAACGGAAGTCTACACATTGTTTGGATAATTACTGATGATCCTTATTAGGCTGTACACCCAAGAGGATGGAAATAGTCGGTGGTCGTCCAGACGTACTTGGAGATCGATGGATAGGCAAGGAAAGTGCCTCCGGTTTCGTTCAGACCCAGAACGAACTTGTAAATGGATTGTGTGTCTGACATTGGATTTTATTCTGTGTTGATTGATTTCTGTTAAATATATATCTGTTTGGCGGCGGAGAATTTATTCTCTTTCTTAACGCCCTTCTCTGAGACGTACGAGCTTAGAGGTTATATATCGACAGATATCAATCGCATGGCATGAATTGCCGGCGTGGCACGCTGAGTTGCATGGATCAAGGCTTCTGTTGAAAAGCAAAGTCTTGTGGTTGATGATCAAAGCACGGCCTTTGTGGCGGAGCTTTGTGTATAACGTGAATTCGCGAGCCTCACACCTCGGTATGAGTCAAAAACGGGATAAGGACTGCAGGGAGAGCACGACGTTTCTTTCTAGCTTTGGTGGTGTCAGTGACTTACCAGCCCTGACATTCATATACTTTTCACCTATGTGGTTATTGGATGAGGCGCCTCGATTTTAGGTTTGTAAGGACCGGGAAACATGTGTTCAGGCATAACTAATCCTCAAACGTAAGAGAGGACCGGCCCTGAAGATCCAGGGGTTACCCAGAGTGTGTAGTCCCGAGGCATTTGCTAGAGTGTCTTGAAGCGGAGAGGAGCTTGCCCCTTGCCTCGATTCATGGCGGAAATCCAATTTCCAATACGTGTATCTCGATTTTATTTGTAGAGCCTAGTATGGTGACATGATAGATGGTACCCATGCCGCCTAGGATTGATATTTATGATTGAAATGTTTTGACACTATACACTTATTATAGTATCAAATGATTTGTTTTAAACGTACCAAGCATGTTTGGCTATTATAAGGGAAAACCCTATCCTCCGGCTTGCGTTGCATTATGTGATGGGACCTGGGTCTTATAATAGCTTAATTTTTCGAAAAAGCATTGCGCTGTTTATTCTATGCACTGGTATTCTTGGGAGGAAACCCGTTCCGTGTTATACGGCGTGGTCCCTTGAATTACTCTCTTTTAAAGTAAAGTTTTAAATAACTGTTTTAGTTCTCACACCAGTCACATGACTGACCTGGAGTTTATTGTTTTAACCTAAACTCTGGGTGCCCCTATTTTCGACACGGGAAGCTAGTAGTTTTGGTTTTGCAGATTTATATTCACAGGATCCTGGTTTACAGCTGGAATGATATCCGGAAAGCTCTGTATCCGTATATCACCTTCAGTTGTGCTTGTATTATTTTCCACTGCTATGTAATTTATTGTAATCTCTGATATTTATCAAATGTAATTTATTCAATTATACTCTGTATATTCTTGTATTCTGATGGAATTGTTGTAATAGCAATGAAATGTTCTTCCGTCTGCGTTCTGATTTGTCCTGTTCTCAAAACGATCAGGGGTTTCGAACGGTCTTGGTCGGTTTAACGACTGATTCAGATCGAGCGAAATTCCCGACCGTCACATTTGGTATCAGAGCTTTGGTTTACAGAGCTCGAGAACAAGACACATTAGAACCGTACGAAAGAATTCATCAGATATTAGATTAGTAATACCCAATTAGAAAGACTCGTTAGAGATAGGATCAGTAGTATCCTAGAACGGGTGTGAAGAGTATATTTTTCAAATGAAAACAATTTTTGTTTTGAAAAATTAAATCAATTCTACATATTTGAATATTTTTTTATTATTTTGAATTTGGACAATCTAGTATATAAAGGTTTTGCATATACGCGTCATGAACGTATATTCGAAGTTTTAATATATTAGATAGATATAGAGTCACACTCTAGTCGCCCGGACATGGTCCTGATGATGAAGTATACCATCACCAGTATTTATTTTCGAGTGACGAAGGTGTGATATCTATATATTTCCATTAGACTGGTGTGAGAACCAAACCTTATATAAATAGATTTATTTGTTGTGATTTGGCATCAAAAACATGATTTTATGTATATATGTATCAAAATTATGAATCTGAAACTCTAATTCACTAATTGATTGATGTTTGTGTTGTTTGTCTATTTGTTTGATAATTTTGAACCATTTAGCCTAATTGAATCAAATATTGAATTGTATTGAAATTGGTCACATTTGCTTGCATATACATGTACTTACATTGAACAGGTCATGGCAAGGAGGCTAGAGCAGAGAATAAAATTTGTTTGCCCGACAAATAGGTACACGTTTACTATAATCTACTGTTTTGTTTGGGTGATGATGATTTTATGAGCCGATTGGCCTTTTCTTTTTCTTTTTGAGATCAAAAGACCTGTATGGCAATTTCGGGATTTTCCCGTGGCTCCGGGTGCGGGGAGGTTATGGCGAAATTTTTCGAAAGTTCCGGGTGTTAGCCAAATTTTTGAAGAATTTGAAAATTCTCAGAAACTGAAAAGTTGGAGAATGGAAGCCAGATCGAACGTAGAGTTGATTAATCAAACCATTTTCGACTTTATTCCTTTTCAGGGATGAAAAGTCTTAAGTGGGGAAGATTGTAATAACCCGAAAATCTGGGCCAGTTTAAAATTTTTATTTTGGCAATTTTAGTGAATTTTGAATATTTAAAATGAATTATTTTAAATAATATCGACGAAAATTTATTTTGAATATAATTCGAATGTATATAATATATACGTCGTCGTTAGAATATAATTAATTATATATAATTAATTATATATAATTATAAAAGGAATTGAAAATGGCGCGGTAGTTCGATAATTCGATTTCAAACTTCAATTGAATGTACCAGGTGCAAAATAATCCGGATTTCAGCGAAACCAAAAATAATAGGATCTATTTGATTATATCTTTCCAACGAATCTGAAAAATCAAAATTTCATAGCGGGAATCAAAAGATATGTCCAGTTGAAAATTCTGAATAGTCGCTATGGAATTCAGACCCTTAAAAACGGGAATTTTGCAAACGACCTCGGATTTCGACGAAACCTCTTTTGTTGGGTCCGTGATGTCAAATTATTGCTAGATTCCAAATTTCATAATTTTTTGAATCAATATGTGAGCGTGGCAAAGGAAAACGCGTTTGACCAGTTTTAGTTGATTTTAATCGACTGGAAAATGGTCATTTTTCCAACGGTCTCAGAATTCGACGAAACCAGTTTTGTTAGGACCGTATCGTCAATACGAAGCTAGAAAATATTTTTCTGGAATTTTTTGAGTTATTATGTGGCCCCGGTAAATTGAAATGCGCGTTCAAATTCAATATATTGAGTTATATGTTAGTTTTGACGAAAACTGATCGAAATAATCGAATCAGCCTGCGATACATATCCCATTGTGTTCGGAATGAGGGTAAAACGCTATGGACGACAGGCGGTGGGCTTCGTTTAGAGGTCATATGTAAAAGTTAACTTTTTTAAAAAATAATAATAATTAAATAAAAATAAAACCTCTCCCTCTCTCCTCTCCTTTTAACTTCTGGCCCCCCACCCCGTTCTTCATAAATCAGAAATCAAAAAAAAAAAAAAAAACCAAAAACGATCGAGCGCGCCACCCACCAGGCCATCGCCGTCGTTCACCCTCCGCCCACCACCACGCTCCCCAGCACCACCCCCCTCTATCGCGCAACCCCCCTCCAGCCCCTCTAGCGAAATTCGCAGCCCTAGCCGCCTCCGACAGACCCGACGCCCCCTTCTCGCGAGACCCGTAGCCACCCCGAGCCCAACCCAAACCCTCGAGCACCCCAAGATCCGACGCAACACCCCTTCCCTCCGTTAGTCGCGTCCTGGCCTCGCCAGAGCAGCCCCGGCTCCACTCCGACCCTCCACCAAGCGCCGGCGCCGAGCACAGCACCCCTCTCCTCAGTTTAGCATGCAAAAACCCCCTCCTCTTCGCTAAAAACCATCGTTGTGAGTCTCCCTTGATTTATTTCGAATTATCTATGTAAGTGTAAGGTTTCAAAGAGGTAAATAAATCATATTATTAATATTATAAATGATTTTTACTTGTGTAGAGTATTAAAAATATAGTTTTTATATTTTTAAAATAATAAAAATATCATCTTTATATGTGTAGCAAAATAAAAATGTGATTTTTATAATGATGAAATTGAAAAGGGCGAAATCTTTGTATAGATAATAGCAAAGTAAAAAATTCGATTTTAATATATTGAATAGCAAAGTAAAAATTCGATTTTTATATATTGAATAGCAAAGTAAAAATTCGATTTTTATATATTGAATAGCAAAGTAAAAATTCGATTTTTATATATTGAATAGCAAAGTAAAAATTCGATTTATATATATTGAATAGCAAAGTAAAAATTCAATTTTTATATATTGAATAGCAAAGTAAAAATTCGATTTTTATATATTGAGTAGCAAAGTAAAAATTCGATTTTTATATATTGAATAGCAAAGTAAAAATTCGATTTTTATATATTGAATTGCAAAGTAAATATTAGATTTTTATATATTGAATAGCAAAGAAAAAATTCAATTTTTATATATTGAATAGCGAAGTAAAAACTCGATTTTTACATATGTAGGGAATACGGGCAACGAAGATGACAAAAAGGCGAGAACGATGAAGATTTCTATGGATGAAGTGTCGTGAAATTGGATTAGCTATCGGTGAGAACTTCTTACCTTTTAAAATTTCTTTTTCTAGTTATATATATATATATATACTAGGATGCAGACAGTGTTTAGTAGCACCCGACACAATCGTCCACAGACCATGGACTTGTTTGTTTGGTTGTGTAGTTGGTTAGATTATTTGGTTTGAATTAAATTGTTTGGTGAAATGGAATGGATTTGATTGATGTGTGAATGGCGTGGGCCTTCACTAGACCGGTGATAAGGCTAGGCCTCGTCCCGTTTCTAGTATCGTGTCGTTATGCCGCCGAAATTTTCTAAAATAAGTTAGAAAAGTAAAAACATCAATTTTATTTTGTAAATGAACTGAATAGAAATTCATGTGTTAAAGTAAAATATTTTACTGTTGAAAATATAATTTTTAACATGAACGTGAACAAATAAATATTCATTTACAAACCAGATGGTTTGTTTATGTACACCTATTTGAAGGACGTTGATTGGGACGATAAATTTTACACATCGCCCAACTGCACAAATAAAATCTGTGTTTGATTGTTTGAAACCCCACATGGGTATTGGGATAAAATACGGCATACACTAATCCCAGTAATTAGTTATATGTCGATCGATTGATTGACAGGCTGTTGTAAGCGTTAGATATCTATATTTGATGCTTATACAGTGTAGTGCACTTTGGATGATGGTTGATTATTTATCGTTGCTATTATATACATGTGTTGTACGGAATCCATATAATTAACTTTATATGGTAATTGATTGGGCCTCATTCCAATTTAGAAGATAAAGAATATTATAAAATAAAGGTTCATGTGTTGACATTACTCATCCGTTGAGTTTAGTCATGTGTTGAACGAAATATTTTAAAAATAAAATTTACATCTTTATCATTATAAAATAAAGGTTCATGTGTTGACAGTACTCATCCGTTGAGATTAGTCATGTGTTGAACGAAATATTTTAACAATAAAATTTACATCTTTATCATTATAAAATAAAGGTTCATGTGTTGACAGTACTCATCCGTTGAGATTAGTCATGTGTTGAACGAAATATTTTAATAATAAAATTTACATCTTTATCATTATAAAATAAAGAAACTAAATGGAAAATAGATAAGATGAGTGGTCTTCTGGATATTGATCTGATGTTGGTTTCGGCCTTCGGGGTTAATATTCAGGGAATCGTTCTCTTACTACTTTACGGTTGGAGTCTGATTTGAAATCAAACGATAGATATCATAATTTTATAAAATATATTGAATAACAAAAATAGTCACACATGGACAGTACTCATCCGTTTAGATTAGTCATGTGTTGACAAAAATATAGATTCACATATTGAATAGAATAATTATCCATTTGTTGAATAGAATAACGAAGTTATTGAAAAATATAAAGTCGTGTTGATTAGAGATGCGCTATTTTGACGCGAACGATATTTATATCGATTATATTCGAATTCGAATTGAATTGAATAAAAAACGAATTTGAATTGAATTGAATAGAAAACGAATTTAAATTGAATTGAATAGAAAACGAATTTAAATTGAATTAAATAGAAAACGAATTTGAATTGAACTGAATAGAAAACGAATTTAAATTGAATTGAATAGAAAACGAATTTAAATTGAATTGGATAGAAAACGAATTTAAATTGAATTGGATAGAAAACGAATTTAAACTGAATTGAATAGAAAACGAATTCGAACTGAATTGAATAGAAAACGAATTCGAATTGAATTGAATAGAAAACGATTTCGAATTGAATTGAATAGAAAACGAATTTGAATTGAATTGAATAGAAAACGAATTTGAATTGAATAGAAAACGAATTTGAATTGAATTGAATAGAAAACGAATTTGAATTGAATTGAATAGAAAAGGAATTTGAATAGAATTGAATAGAAAACGAATTTGAATTGAATTGAATAGAGAACGAATTTGAATTGAATTGAATAGAAAACGAATTTGAATTGAATTGAATAGAAAACGAATTTGAATTGAATTGAATAGAAAACGAATTTGAAATCGAATTGAAATCGATTTGAATTTGAAATGAATGTTGAAATTGTTTTTGAAACAAATTTGAAACGATTTATAAAATTCGTTTTGAATAGAGACGAAATATATATTATATATATAATATAATGGCCTGAATAGAACTCGCCGCGGCAGTTCGTGAATTTCGACCATTTATTTCAAATGGACATTATGGGAGATCCGACCGTCGGATTCTCCTAAAACCGGAACCGTTGGGTTCGTATCGAAAAGAGCTTTCTAAAGAATATTAGTAATTTTAAATCTAACGGTTGGATTTGGAGATACGTCCAAATTAAATTTGGAAAAGGTCGCTGTAAGTGCAGATCGATGGTGGTTGATGGAAATCGGCTGTACGTGCCTTGATAAAATTGTTAAAAATATCAATAATTTGGGTAAAATCATTAGAAATGATTTGGGAAAAATTGTGATGAAAAACTCAATATTTGAAAAGATAAAAATAGATTTTTTATCGAAATAAACTAGTTTTGAACTGAAATTAAAACCAATTTATTTTTAAATAAATAAATTGGATTTGAAATGGGTTTTAAATAGAATTGATCTGTGGGTTTATCGTGAACAATGTTTTAAATAACATTTGTTCTTTAACCCGATAGTAAATAGAATGTGATTTGGGTTTGTCGTGAACTGTGTTTTAAATGACATTAGTTATTTAACCCAGTAAAAGGAGATTTAATCTGCAATTAGATTGAAATGTGAATTGATAATCTAAATTATCAAATTTAGAAATTGAGAGAGAATGGAGTATCACCAGTTTTGCTCCAAAGCGATAGCTAAATCTTTAATTAGATTTGAACGTGAAATGGTAATCAATTTTACCAATAACACCGTGGTGTTAGATATGGAGTATCACTAGTTTTGCTTCATGGGATGAATAGGTTGGGATTGGGAAATAAAATAAATAATTACTTCGGTGTGGTTCGCTAATCTAGACTAGTTTGGAAAACCATAATTTGGTTTGAAATGACATCCAAAGGAAGATTAAAGAATAAATTTAAAGAGTTTATCTTTGATAAAATTAATGGGAACCTTTCCCTAAGAATTAAAATTTAGAAACTAGCTGTAGGTTAGTTAAGAAGAATGGTTTCCTGGGTATTGATCTGATGTTGGTTTCGGCCTTCGGGGTTAATATTTGGGGAATTGCTCTCTTACTGATTTATGGTTAGTGACTGATGAATTGGAATGAGGCGTATGTTGTGTTTGTGTAACATTTTTTTTTAATATACGCGGGTTGTTCGGAAAGGCCGGGTTTATACCCATTCTGAATGACCGATTCGACGATATGTCGAAGATGAAGACGGTGGTCGAAGACCGGAAGTCTACACATCGTTTGGATAATTATTGATGATCCTGATTGGGTTGTACACCCAAGAGGATGGAAATAGTCGGTGGTCGTCCAGACGTACTTGGAGATCGATGGATATGCAAGGAAAGTGCCTCCAGTTTCGTTCAGACCCAGAATGAACTTGTAAATGGATTGTGTGTCTGACATTGGATTTTATTCTGTGTTGATTGATTTCTGTTAAATATATATCTGTTTGGCGGCAGAGAATTTATTCACTTGCTTAACGCCCTTCTCTGAGACGTACGAGCTTGAGCACGACGTTTCTTTCTAGCTTTGGTGGTGTCAGTGACTTACCAGCCCTGACATTTATATTCTTTTCACCTATGTGGTTGTTGGATGAGGCGCCTTGATTTTAGGTCTGTAAGGACCGAGAAACGTGTGTTCAGGCATAACTAATCCTCAAACGTAAGAGAGGACCGACCCTGAAGATCCAGGGGTTACCCAGAGTGTGTAGTCCCGAGGCATTTGCTAGAGTGTCTCGAAGCGGAGAGGAGCTTGCCCCTTGCCTCGACTCATGACGGAAATCCAATTTCCAATATGTGTATCTCGGTTTTATTTGTAGAGCCTAGTATGGCGACATGATAGATGGTACCCATGCCGCCTAGGATTGATATTTATGATTGAAATGTTTTGACACTATACACTTATTATAGTATCAAATGATTTGTTTTAAACGTACCAAGCATGTTTGGCTATTATAAGGGAAAACCCTATCCTCCGGCTTGCGTTGCATTGTGTGATGGGACCTGGGTCTTATAATAGCTTCATTTTTCAAAAAAGCATTGCGCTGTTTATTCTATGCACTGGTATTCTTGGGAGGAAACCCGTTCCGTGTTATACGGCGTGGTCCCTTGAATTACTCTCTTTTAAAGTAAAGTTTTAAATAACTGTTTTAGTTCTCACACCAGTCACATGACTGACCTGGAGTTTATTGTTTTAACCTAAACTCTGGGTGCCCCTATTTTCGACACGGGCAGCTAGTAGTTTTAGTTTTGCAGATTTATATTCACAGTATCCTGGTTTACAGCTGGAATGATATCCGGAAAGCTCTGTATCCGTATATCACCTTCAGTTGTGCTTGTATTATTTTCCGCTGCTATGTAATTTATTGTAATCTCTGATATTTATCGAATGTAATTTATTCAATTATACTCTGTATATTCTTGTATTCTGATGGAATTGTTGTAAAAGCAATGAAATGTTCTTCCGTCTGCGTTCTGATTTGTCCTGTTCTAAAAACGATCAGGGGTTTCGAACGGTCTTGGTCGGTTTAACGACTGATTCAGATCGAGCGAAATTCCCGACCGACACAATCATCAACTTACTGTTCCATATTCACCCCAGAAAAACGGAGTAGCAGAGAGAAAAAATAGATCGGTGACTGAAATGGCTCGATGTATGCCTAAGGAACAAGGGCCACAAGACAAATTATGGGTTAAAGGAACTTATACAACAGTTTATTTGCAAAAACAGTTGCCTACAAAGTCTATGGAGGGAAAAACACCTTTGGAGGCATGTTTTGGTCATAAACCATCAGTTGCACATATAAATATTTTTGGATGTATTTTTTTTACATTCATATACCCAAGGATTTCAGGCACAATGTACAACCTAAAGCAGAAAAAGGAATTTTCATTGGTCATAGTTCTCAGTCTAAAGGATACCAAATTTATCTTTTAAATTCAAAGAAAATTGTGGTGAGTAGAGATGTGGTATTCGATGAGAACACAAGGTGGAGCTGGGAAGAAAATTTAGTAAAAGAAAAAAGAGTTTTGGTTCAATGAATTTGCAGCCGCCAGTTTAGTCACCATCTCAGCAATTAATGCCACAACCTGAAAATAATTTGGAGCTGCAACATAGAAATGATCAGACACCAGCAGAGTCGATGGGTTCTTCATCCACCAGCACAAACCAGTCAGAGCCTAGATTGAAAAAGACAAGAATTTATCAGATCTTTATAGAAGCTTTCCTCAAATTCTTGAACCAGAAATTGAAGAAAATTATGAGATGTGTTATGCGACAAGTTTGGAGCCAAGTTCTTATGAAGAAGCAGCAAAACATGAAGTTTGGAGGATAGCGATGAATGGGGGAATGAGGATGATCGAAAAAAACAAGACATGGAAGCTTGTACATAAACCAGAGGATAAGAAAATCATCGGAGTTAAGTGGGTGTTTAAGGTGAATCTTAATCCGGATGGGAGCATTCAGAAAGATAAATCGAGACTCGTGGCGAAAGGTTATTAACAACATGAAGGTGTGAATTTCACCGAGACTTTCGGTCGACTTTCTAGGGTTAATACAATCAGATTATTGTTATCAATGGCTATTCAAATGAAGTGGAAAGTGTATCAATTCGATGTAAAATCCGCATTTCTTAATGGAGAATTGCAAGAGGAGGTATATTTAGAGCAACCACCGGGATTTGAAGTTAGTGGTCAAGAAGAACAAGTTATGAGGTTGCATAAAGCACTGTGTGGGCTCAAACAGCCTCTTAGAGCTTGGTACAATAAAATTGATTCATATTTTATACAAACTAGTTTTTACAGAAGTCCAAACAAGGCTTCCTTGTACATTAAAAAACACAGTGGTAATATCTGGATCGTTTCACTCTATGTGGACGACTTGATCATTACCGGCAATAATGAGAAGCTAATTTCCGAGTTTAAGCAGCAAATGTGCCAGATTTTGAGATGTCAGACCTGGGAATAATGAAGTACTTTCTGGGTTTGGAGATTGATCAGACAGATGGGATTTTTGTAAGTTAGAGAAGTTATGCAGAAAAATGTTGCAGAAAATTAAAATGCAGAACTGCAAATGAATTGTGACACCTATAATTCCGCAGCGTTGCACAGATGCTGAAAATGGAGAAAAACCCGTAGATGCTCATTTATACAGAAGCATCATAGGGAGTATCATGTATCTCACTACATCAAGACCGGATATCATGTATGCAGCAAGTTATTTATCAAGATTTATGGAAAATCCAAGTGAAGATCATATGATTGCAGCAAAAAGGGTCTTAAGGTACATCTAGAGGACTTTGGACTATGGGATTTGGTTTAAGGCTGAAGATAAACAAGTGAAGTTAGAAGGATTCATGGATAGCGACTGGGCCGGTTCTCAGACGGACATGAAGAGTACATCAGGTTATGCATTTCGGCTATGCAAAGGAATTTTCTCCCAGTTTTCACAGAAACAAGAGACTGTGGCATAATCTACTACGGAGGCGGAGTATATTGCAGCTTCAAAGGCAATTAACCAAGTTGTTTGGCTAAGAAGGATTTTGGAAGACTTTGGATTTCAACAAATAGAACCCACTGTGATTTATTCTCACAACAAATCTGCAATTGCTATGGAAAGAAATCCAATTATGCACCGAAGGACGAAGCACATCAAGATCGAGTTACATTTCATTAGAGAAGTGTTCAATGATGGAGTTGTTAAATTAATTATCTGTTCAAGCGATGAGAAACTTGCTGATATCTTTACTAAGGCATTGCAAAAGAACAAATTCAAGAAACTTCGCGATGACATTGGCATTTTGAAGAAGTAATCTTCATGGGGGAGTGTAACAGCCTGCAAATTCGTACTATCTGAGTTGACTACATACATCACACATCCAACCCAAATATCATAGAAATACGAATCATTTTTCTAGAAGAAAAAGGTAGAAGAAGAAGAAGAAAAATAACAACAGAGAATCTCACATCGCAGCGAAATATAATATAATATATAAATAATCACTTTTGAAATACAACTGTATTTGTACTTACATACATTATCAAAGTATATCACAAATACAACACAACGGAATAAACTATAAATATGTAGCACTGAAGCCTCCTGCTCCAAGCTCCTTCAAATAAATTTGTAAAATCCTGAACTACTTGACTGCCTATACAAATTCGGGAACCTAATAGTTTAGGTAAAACAAAACAAAATAAACTCTGGGTCAGTCATGGGACTGGTATGAGTAAACAATTCAAAATAGTTTGAGAAAATTAACAATATCTCATAAGACCATGCCGTATAACACGAAACGAGTTTTTCCCATATGAGAATCCAAAACACTTGATTTAACTTTCAAAAATCCTTTTTGAAAGAAATGATAATATGTATATCAAAACTCTTTTGATATTATAATAGTGTCTAAATCAAATAAATAACAATCTAGTGGAACGCCTTCATCTCACGCTCCGCATACATAATATACAATCAAAACCACAGGCACTTATCGGGTGATGAATTTCCAACTATGACAAGCTATGGAACCACCTTCCGATAGTGTATCTCTAGAGAGAATACACTAGGTTCAACAAGAACATCTTGTAACCCAGCCACACATGACCGACCACTCATTTCGCTTGAGTGTATCGAATGTATACCACCAACGATTGGGATCAACAACCATTTTCCCGAATTGGATAGCATCGGATAGGATAAAGAATGAATTGAATTTCTTTAGATATGTGATGATACACCTTAATTGGGAGCTACCCACTGAGCCATGCCGCCTGCCTGATTTTTGTCATTTCCTGGTTATTGAGGCCTGAGGCTACGATTAATTACCATTCATTTATAACACAATAACTTTGAATGCACATGGTCAGGTCCGTTAATCACTAATTGATTTGCATAAATATAATCTGGATATTATGCTAAGAGAATAAATTCTTTGCCACTATATATATTTATACAGACCAACGTATGCGATCATTGGAAATACTCTATCAAACATACGTCCATATACGTTTTTTGGGATTGAACGAAACCGAAGGCACAATTTCCATTTAATCCATCTTAGGCAATTTCTACCTAGGATTAATAGAAAAAGCCCTTGCACTTCACTCCGTCTCCGATTATCTTCATATAATCCGATTCGCAATGCTACTGCCAATACGGAGTGGTTCTCGGGTAATAATCCAACCGGTCTCTCCACATTGACAACGATATTGGCCAATACTTCGATAGTAGGTTTATTTAACTATTGAAGAAAAACAAACATTTCATTTAAAGCATCAAACAACCACTGGGCCTCTGAATTAATATTTTATTAATTAAATCACTTCTCCATTTCCGTATCAATATTTGTTAACCAAATATTTTCAATAATCATCTTGGCCTCTTACGCTATTTGGAAAACATTTCCATATATTGCCTTCTTTTAATTTCTACAATTAGAAATTATTTTCTATTTATAATTGGAGAACATTCCAATTACTTTTCTATTTTCCTGACTCGTTTGTTTATATACTTAGGAAATAATTCTTATTACATTTCCAAATTCCACTTTCTTGGTTTAAAATGAATGTTGTGCAAAACATCGTTACAACAACCTAAAACACTGCATTAAACTAAATCTTATTCAAACATTTATCTTCGATACCGAATCTTGCTATTTATCGGTTTAAAATGAAATCAATCAAGTTGGGGTATAACTACCTCTCAGACCTTAACTGAATAACGTTTATAACTTCAAAACGGACAAGACTGCTTATCTCGAATAATCAATATCATAAAAACCAATTATTCATTTTTAAAATGTATGTACGATTCTCTAATTTATTTTTATCAGATTTTATTATAGATTTCCTTTTTGTTTATAATATTCTATTTTTAAGTTCGCTTCCTTAACGAATGTTATACATATTGATATACTGATTTCTAATTATCGTTTTTTCTTAAAAATATTCTAACTCCTTAAATTTCTGGAATTTTTTTGCCAACACATCCTTTGTACTAGTCAATAGTTCAAACCTCAACTAGCCTCTCTAGGCCCTTTCCATTCAAAAAGAAAATCAAAAAGCCAAGTGGCTTGCTGATTCGGCGTATAAAACACCATATTAAATTAAATATGTACCTTTTGGTTGGGCATTTCAATTTATATCTCTTCATACACTTCATTCCAAACCTGTTTAACACATATCCAAATATTCCCATTTTGTTTCAACTCAAACCATTCGTCTTAACCCAATTTGCTAATTTATTTTCTAATTAGCTATTTTGCCTATTTCACTTCTTTGTTCGAACATAACATGTTCAAATATAATATTAACTTGCTTATAAACAATTGAATTCCATTTTCAATTCAAGTATCCTTTCGATTTCGAATATAAATTCTCAAATCGCCTTTACTTCTTCAAAGCCCAATTTCGTTTCAAAACCCGATTAACTAATTATTCTTCAAATTAGTTAATTCTATTCCATAATTAAAAATATGATTTTTGTTTAAAAAATCTATCCATTTTCTTCACTTGAGTTCATATTCATTTTATATCTCAAATCTGGATTTTTCTAATGGAAATTCGGATTTTATTTACTTAAAATCCTTTTATTTATTTAAATAAATCATTATGGTTTTATAATGGCTATGGTGCTGTTTTTCTTAAAATTTGAATTTGACATAACTCAAAAGCAATCAGACAAAATCCAGATTTTTCTCTTCTATTAGAAACTATTATCAACTTAGACCCGATGATTCTTGTTTCAAAGAATTCCGACTTAAATTGAGTTTTATATACTAAATTGAAGTTCAAAACGTCAATTTACGAACTACCACGTTGCCGCGAGTTCATTTTAATTATATTTATACATAAATGTTTAAAACTTTGTTTATATATAAATTCTAACTTCATTCTAGAATATTTTAATATATATTAAACTAATTTTCCCAATTCAACTTAATATTTTGAATATCCCCAATCGTCGATTATTTCATAACTCGGTTATAATTTTATTTATAACTAAATCTTCTATATTTAATTCCAATTCCTTTTATAAATAAATTATTTATAAAATTCGATATAATCGAATTTCAATTATAAACCCCTTGGATTTTTCTCAATTCAGCTTATATTTCGTATTCCAAAATATACTCAATCGTTCTGTTTCAAAACACTTCCCAATTCACTTTTAAATTCATATTTGAATTTAAATATTTAAATTATCCGAATGATAATTATCTCACTTAATTTATAAACATCGCTTATAAATTTAACTTCCTTGTTTTATATATAAAAACAAGTTTCCATTTCAAAATTCTATTTGAAACTCCATAGACTTTATATTCCGAATTCCGGAATAAAAACCGTCTTTCTCTTTTTGAAATGATTTCAACTTTCAATTTTTAAATTCAAACTTGAATTTAAAATTTAAAACTTAAAATTTAAAATTATCTTCTGGTAATTAATTTGCTACAATTATAACAACGTTTATAAATTTACTTGTTTTATATATCCAAACAAGTTTCTATTTCAAAATCTGTTTGAAACTCACTTCCTTTTATATTCCTGATTTCGAAATAAAATTGTCATTCTCTTTTCGAAATGATTTCAAATTCTATTTTTATATACTCATACTGGAATTCCAAATTCCAAATTATCTTAAGATAATTAATACACTACACATATAAACATCGCTTATAAATTTACTTGTTTTATTCATTAAAACAAGTTCTATACAAATCTATTTAAAATTTGATTCTTTCTTTGGAATAATTTATTATAACTTATATATATGAATATAGAATCTATTTTCATATTTTATTTTAGTTTCTATCTAATACAATTTAAATATAATATTTAGGGATAATTTCTTTTTAAAAATCCGACATCATCGAATTCAAACATAAATCCTATGGATTTATTCAATTCAATTTACATTCCGAATATCGAAATAAATTTCATCGTTTACTATTTAAAATGATTCTCCATTCTCATTTTAAATTCACATTTGAATTTAAAATATTCATATTATCCAATGATAATTTATTTACCTTCATTTATAAACACCGTCTATAAATTCACTTCAATTCCCCATTATTTAATTTACAAACACCGTTTATAAATTCTATTCTTCAATTTCCTGTATTATTTAATTTATAAACATCGTTTATAAATTCAATACTTGTTTTATTATTCAAAACAAGTTAATATTTCTATAGCCCATTCGAAATTCAAAATCTATTTAGAAAAATAGATTTTCCATTTTAAATCTCAAAATTTTCTTATCATGATATTTTTATAAATCAACATTTAGGCCCAGTGATATTTAAACATTCAAAAACACCAAATTATTAATCATAGGTTTTCTAACACATCATATATGATAATATATATGTAAACAAACCAATAATAATATTTTTGAGGAATCCAGTTGGATCCCTCCAACCTGTTTTCCTGCATCCACAGACGTTTGTCAACATAAATAATACCCATCCTGCTTCAAGGATGGATATCGTGGTATAGAAGGTCATACACTATCATAGCGTGGGGCGTATCGGGTCATCTGCTAATAATACTGCGGGCATCCGCTAAAGGTACTGCGGGAACTATCCAATCACCAATATAAATATATATATATAATATCCACAAACACCAATCCTAAATAACAAATATATATTTAATAGCTACAATAATATTTCATTGCATGCAAACAACCAACGAACATTTATTTTAACGAATAAAATAATTCTAAATAAAAATATGAGTGAGATTTTACTCATCGTGTCTATTTTTGCAACCCATTCCAGTTTTAATTCCAGCTTATGTATCCTGGAGCTACGAATTACTCGATTGATTCCATTCGATGAAATCTTGATAAATTTAACAATTTAAGTTTATTATTTAAGCTATTGAACTATTTATATGTAAACTTAAAATTTTATTACTAAATTAAAGGAATTGCCTTAATCCCTTCTCGTACAGACAGTTTACAAAATCGAACATCTCCTTCTTTCTGTAGCTTTCACCATTTCGGTTATTATCCCCTTATATTCTCGGTTCACCATGGGTTCACGAACGTACTTGTCCGACGAACTTCTCCACACGAGTACCTTCTTCCTGTCCACAAATCATGGCCCTTGATATTCATTTCCAATACGCGAATCGAGAAAATTTTGGGCTTTGGAGTTTGAAGTTGTGTTCGCTACCAGTTAGTCGCAACGCATAAGTTACTGTTCCAAGCTCCAGCATACCCTTGGACATCAGAATTCTTAGCTCGATCAACCTAAAATCGCGACTTCACAAATCTCCACAACCAGTGCTTCATGCGACTTTTTCTTCCATCGCACCTCCTTTTGCTTTTAAACGCAATCATCCCTAAATGTGCGCCTCCATTTAAATTACCATTCGATGCTAGAACTTTGAAAACTCCTAATTTACTATTCGAATTCAAACAGTACTAGCGGGCATCGCACCATATACGAATATATGAAACTAATCTCGTGATTAGATTGGATCGCAATTCAATCTTCTTTTTGAATCCGATCTTTATTTGTGGAGAAAAAGGGCGCCTTTGATTCATTTGTGAGAAGCTTACAAATCATGATCTGATTTTCGATTTAAAAGAAGGATAGCGGCTTCCATTGGATTTCAACTTGAATCGAGGAAGCAACATTATTTTTCTTTGAATCGGTTGCTCGATTTTCACAAATAAATGAGGAATTGTTGCGGTTTTTTAATTGAAGAAGGAATCCGATTATTTTTATTGAAGGAAGAAACTGATTTTACCTTTCTTTTCTAAAGATTTCAACAGATGAACGAAATGTAAAAAAAGGAAGAAATAAAACAAGGGTCTCGCGATTTATAGGCAAAGAATACTTAAGCACGAAGAAATTAGTTCTGCGTAGTACAAAACTAGGGTAGCCTTTAAGTACAAACAAAGTACAAGCGAATTAAATACGATTTGATTTCTATTAAATTTGATTTGAAACTGATCTTATCCACTATATATCATAATAATATATTTAACGGATTTGAACTCCTATTTGAACGTAACAATCAGCGTTTCTAGGGTTAAACCACTACTCTGAACACACTGAGATATGTTTCAAAGCCTTATTCGATCATATGGAGAATATATTAATTTAAATCGATATAAACTAAATTCAAAACAATTAATTCCTTGATAATAAATTAATATTATTATTCCAATTCGAACAGAAGTTTGTATTGATTATCTGAACTGTTTTTAATTCAGTTTAAAATTTTGAATTCTATTAAATTCATTTTCGTATTACGATGATTATATGTATTCGAAATAAATCGTATTCGATTATTAAATCGATAACTCAATATAAAAATCAATTTATATTATCAACTCAATATTTAAATCCATATTAAATATTTAAAATTAACCGACCAAAAATTTGGGTAGTTACATTCTTCCTACCTTAAAAGAATTTCGTCCCCGAAATTACTAAGGCAGGAGAAATGCTTCAGACTCATTAACTTTTAAAAACTCATTTATGTTGAAACTCAACATTTTATATTTCTTCTATTTTAGTCCAACCAAAACTTTTGGTTCTCGTTTATATTACACATCATCTATACTCACATTCATTTATTCTGAATGATTTATCACCAATTCATATTCCATTCATATGTATTCAAATTCATTTAAATTGATTCTAAACCGATTTATTCACTTTGATTCATTTAAATTTTTTTAAGTTAAGTTTAAATTTCAGAATTCAAATCCTCGGGTTTTTATTTCAAATCCTTTTGAAATCCCATAAATATATACATATATTTATTTCCATCATAAATTCAAAACATTTGAATATTTAAACCAATTTGTTTTCTTTCAAACAAATTTTCATCAAAACTTTTCTAGGTAGCAATTCATTACTTAGAAACTCAAAAATGAATACTAATGATGTCGCGATCACTATCTGAATTATTTTCCAGCCACTGAAGTGAGTTTAGTGCTTTATCACTTTCAAAATTCATCTGAAATGATTTCTATTCAAAAAAGTTATCTTTTAAAACCATGCTATATTACTTTAATATACTTCGGAAAATATTTTCCAACTTCCCAGAATTAAATTCTTAATTCTGGTTTTAATTCAACTTTAATTCATCTCATTTGTATATTTCATCCGTATACAAATTATATTTGGTTATATATAGCCATCCCCATTATAATCTCATTGGATAAAAATATTAACATCCAACACATCCATATTATAATAATTTCAGAAGAATTATTCTTTCAATATTAAAATAGAATTTTGGGTAAAATTATTTCGTTTACCCACTTTAAAATATTATTATGTTGAATTTCTCCGTTCAAGGGTTTAGAAACTCTTATTGATGTTGTGGCATCCCACGATCCGGTCAGAATTCATAAACCACTCAACAGACTAGCCGACACAATGTTAAACAATTTTTATATCAGTTAACAAATACGCGCCTTCGTATATACACTCGACTCATTCTAGGGTACTACTGACCCTATCTCTAATGAACACAGCTCCTCCTAAGCCTAGGTATTCGCTCAACCTAGGCTTTGATACCAACTATAACGGCCCGCAAATCCGTACTATCTGAGTTGACTACATACATCACACATCCAAACCAAATATCATAGAAATACGAATCATTTTTTTAGAAGAAAAAGGTAGAAGAATAATAGAAATAACAACACAGAATCTCATATCGCAGCGGAATAAAATGTAATATATAAATAATCACTTTTGAAATACAACTGTATTTGGACTTACATACATTATCAGAATATATCACAAATACAACACAGCGGAATAAACTCTAAATATCTAACACTGAAGCCTCCTTCTCTAAGATCCTTCATATAAATCTGTAAAATCCTGAACTACTTGACTGCTCGTACAAATTCGTGAACCCAAGAGTTTAGGTAAAACAAAACAAAATAAACTTTAGGTCAGTCATGGGACTGGTATGAGTAAACAATTTAAAACAGTTTGACAAAATAAACGATATTTCATAAGATGACGCCGTATAACATGGAACAGTTTTTCCCTTATGAGAATCCAAAACACTTGAGTTAACTTTCAAAAATCCTTTTTGAAAGAAATGATAATTTGTATATCAAAACTCTTTTGATATT
The DNA here is from genome assembly GCA_030737875.1 of Allium sativum. NCBI lineage: Eukaryota > Viridiplantae > Streptophyta > Magnoliopsida > Asparagales > Amaryllidaceae > Allium > Allium sativum. The sequence continues at coordinate 200,206,400 of CM060911.1, forward strand.
CTAATAGTTTCTAAATCAAATAAATAACAATCTAGTGGAACGCTTTCATCTCACGCTCCACATACATAATATACAATCAAAACCGCAAGCACTTATTGGATGATGAATTTCCAACTATGATAAGGTATGGAACCACCTTCCGATAGTGTATCTCTAGAGAGAATACACTGGGTTCAACAAGAACATCTTGTAACCCGGCCACACATGGCCGACCACTCATTTTGCTTGAGTGTATCGAATGTGTATCACCAACGAATGGGATCACCAACCGTTTTCCCGAATGGGACAATATAGAATAGGATAAAGAATGAAATGAATTTCTCTAGATAGGTGATAATACACCCTAATTGGGAGCTACCCACTTAGCCATATTGCTTGCCTGATTTTTTTCATTTCCTGGTTGTTGAGACCTGAGGCTACGATTACTTACCATTCATTTATAGCACAATAACTTTGAATGCCACATGATCAGATCCGTAAATCACTAATTGATTTGCATAAATGCAATCTAGATATTATTCTAAGAGAATAAATTCTCTGCCGCCATATATATTTATACAGACCAACGTATGCGATCATTGGAAATACCCTATCAGACATTCGTCTATATACGTTCATTCTGAGATTGAACGAAACCGAAGGAACAATTTCCAATTTTGTAACGACCCGCATTCTACACATCGGAAGATCGTATAATATTTATTTCATTTTCATATGAAGTCGTATGGTCGTGTACTTGTGGGGAACGACTAGTAGGGTCATTTCCCATGTTCATGATTTTTCCCGATTTTTAAATGACCATTTTACCCCTAGTTGGCACTGTTTTGGCCATAACTTTTGACTGGAAATGAATTTTGACCTGAAACCACTTCCATTGGCTTTGAATGATAGTTTCTCTTTCCGTAGAGTGGTCACATTAGCCAAACGGACTCACCGTTTGGGAGATATGGCTGAAACAAGTTTCAGATGGTGAAAGACAGCTTAATTGGGCTTAACCGGGTGATTAGCAGCTAGGCCCAAGGGGAATTTCGGGTTTAGGGGTATAGGAGGTCTGATTAGGGTTAGGTTATCATTCTCATTTCAGTTTTGAGCCGCCACAAACCTTCTTGACACCTTAGTAATGGCTTCCTACATCTAAAACACCCCAAATCACTCTCTAATTGAAGATTAGGCTTAGCAACACCAAATTAAGGAGAAAAAGCACCAAAGCAAGGTTGGAACTGCTGTTAGACATCAGTATTCACCCCGAATCAGAGGAGTTTCAGTTCTGAGAATTTCATTTGTGGCCAAGGTGAGTGATTTGCATTGTTTTTCACTAATTACGGCTAATTAGGGTAATTAGCGAAGATTAGCGAAATTATGGCTCAGAAAAATCTAGAAAAATTCCTAAAATTCTAAAATAATAATTTACGGCTCTGATAAAAATTTGGGTTAATTTGGACATGTTTTGCTAATAGTATGGTTAGACCATGCTTTAGGGGATTAAGGGGTGATTAGTGTTAATTAGCGAAATTAAGCGTGACAAAATTCTGGAAAAATATTCAGAAATTCATAAACATTGTTTTAGACCTCTGTTAGAAAATTTGGCTAATTTGGTTAAGTTTTACTAATCCTATCAATAGTTGTTCTTAAACATGCTTAAGGGGAAAATATGGATTTTTGGGTATGTTTGATCCGTTTTAACCTATCATATTGTTGTTTTGGTGTTTGTGGTTGATTATGCATGTTACTATGACTCTATGGTATGTTTCATGATTGATTAGAATAGTTAGAATGGTCGAAAACGTCGTCGAATGGCGTAAACACTCGCTGGAAAAAGTTGCAGAAAGCTGTGCAGAGCTTCGGATCGGATCGGATGGGGGGGCTCGGATCGGACATGTGAACTGGGCAAGGTAATCCGAACCGAACTGGAGTTTGGCACATAAGAGACTTGGCAAAAAGGAAGGCCGTTTACTTAGAGTTGGAGTGGACAGGGGGATCGGATCGGAACTATGGAACAGGATCGGATCGGAACTATGGAGCAGGATCGGATCGGAGTAGGAGAGAGCGGATCGGATCGGAAGCATAATAGAGGCCAGATCGGATCGACTCACGAATGGGAGGCTACGACTGGAGCAAGACGAAGGGATCGGATCGGATCGGAGTAGATGGAAAACGAGGAAGCTGATCGAAGGAGGAGCGTGAACTCAAAGGAGGACAGCACCCCGACCCGACCCGGAGTGAAGCACCCGACCCGAATCGAATGGAAGATGGCAAGGATGGAGGACCGACCCGAACCGACGCTACCGAACCGAACCGAGTTCTAGGACTGTTACTGCGCGACGACTTTTCTGAAGACCCACTCCAATTCGACCAAACCCGAGATGTAAAGGAAGTCCAAATGAGAAGTTAGAGCTCAGGATTCGGATGGAAACCAATGAGTTCACTTCATGGTTGGGCTTTGCTGCGGGACGTGTGCTAAGGAGTTGTCAGTATTCATAACTTTGGTTCACCACTGAGAGATGGATAGTGGGCTTGTAGTGATAGTTACACGGGATTGGATTCCGCCATGGCCCAAAGTATTAGGTGACCAAAGTAGTGGATATCGTATGCTTTACGCACTGAGTGAGAGAAGTGAGGATGGTTGTTATGCTTGATTGTTTGACATCACTATGACATACACACCCCCACCCCCGTATTCTTTACACCATATGTTAGCGGCACCTTAGAGTATTGTACGGTATGTAGTGCTAACTCTTTGGTTGCAGGTCCAGGTTCAGGTATGATTGGATTATACCTGTTATTGTTCTGTTTTGTTTAGCTGCTTATCGCTCACACCAGGCTTTATGTCTGACCCAGAGTTTTATGTCTCTTCTTATTACTCTGGGTGCTCACACGAGCAGACTAGAGACAGGTTAGGTGGATGCACGGGTAGCTGTACTGGAGACGAGCAGGAGGCTTCCACGTATGATATTTATGTATTATCTCCCTGTGTTATCGATGGTCACTGCTTGGGCATTAGTAGTGTACCTTTTCCTTTCTTTTGTTTAGAGACAGTATCTTTAAAATTGTAATAAGGATGTTGGATCATAAGCTGTATTTTGGATTTCCGCTGCCATGTTAGACATGATTTAGTTTTTCAGCTTATGCACTGTCTCGCCTGTTTTATGTCAAAGTTATGTGATTATTATATTTTATTCCATGCGCTGTGAGACATTCTACAGGTTCCTTGATTTGTTCATTCCCTTCTTTCCTTTCTTTGGCGACCGTTCCGCGCTAACTGGACATGTATACAGCGCACTTTTGGAGTAAATGTCGGTTGGAATTGGAACCCAAGGTAGTCGATAGACCTTTGGTAGTGACGAACCCGATAGGTGGTTTGACTAGCCTTTGTTGGATTTGTCGTAATTTGGTCTTATCGAGTCATGGATGTATGTTTGTTGTGATTGCATTATTTCGAGCTTTACTAGGTTTGGCTTGATTTTTAGGAGCCGATTGACTCCAAAGGTATAGAGCGATAGTAGGTTGCGAAGAGTCTTTGACGACCGTTAGAGTGGATGATGGACGAAAGGTGGTATTGGATCGCCTACCTTATGATGAAGATGATAACGGGAGTTAGAGAAGCAAATGTACATTTGATGTACAGTAGTTTGTTCAGGACTTGGTCATGCGATCGACGATAGTTTCAAGCAAGATTGGCGAGGATAGCCAAAGTCAGTTATCGATGCTTGAGTGTTCGGATGTTTTGCTCATATCATCTCATGTAGATTGTCTGAACTCGGAGGAGATGTTCCTTGGGTGCTTGTCTGATATTGGTTTAGGCCTTTGGGGCTTGTGCTTGGGGAATGTCGAGGTCGACTAGGATGGTTTGCGTGAGAGATAAGTGGGTGTTGTGATTCTCATTGGATGATATCTTGGTGCACTCGGGGAGTGATGTGCAGCTCGTAACATGGTAGGAATGTTCGATGGTATAGATTTCCCGAGTTAGACTCAATAAGGGTATGTGATGACTCGAGTGGGACTCGAGAAAGATGCAAAGTAATGGATTGTTTAGGACCCTATGTTGATGTTCTTTTTGAAAGAATAGGATGTGTTCATTGGTCAAGGAATATGCAACGAAGGTTAGGACGATTCAAGTTGGACTTGAACTCGTAAAAGAAAATAGATGTTCGATTGATCTTAGAGATGCAACGAATAGGGAGACGACTCACGTTGGACTGGAGTTTGTAGGTAATGGATACTCAAGATTGGGTCTTAGTATGGATGTGTAATAGATTGACTCGAGTTAGACTCGAGGAGGCTGCGAGGAATTGGATTGGCTCGAGTTGGACTCGAGAGGGCAGCAAGATAATGGATAGACTTGGGTGGGACTCGAGTGTTTCAGGCGGACTAAAAGCAGGGGTATCTGGGGACGCCCGTTACCTTGGATCCGTTGGACGTGATCTAGTTATCCTTGGAGGATAAACGTGCGTTGGACGTACGGTAGTCCGTTTGGAGGCTGGGCTTCCATTAGTTATTGATGTTGGTTGGACCAGACATATAGGTGTTGATGTATTCATGGCTTTTAGCAGGTGATAGATAGGACTTGTTTGATGGATGCTATGGTTGTTATGTTTGTTCCTACCTTTCTTCTCTTGAGTAGACTATCACCTGTAGGATTCTGTTGAATGGAAATGGGACGAGTTCGTTAGTCATGGTGATATAACGGATACGAAGATACTTTACGTTAGACTTGAAGTATGTTTGGGAATTGTGGAGCGTCCGTTGGTCTTGGAGATTCAGTGGATATAGGAGTTTCAAGTGGGACTTGGACTCATAGGTAGGGTACCTAGATTCATTGGATGAGTCTAGTTCACCTTTGGAAGGTGAATGTACGTTGGACGTACAGTACAGATATAGGTGGAGTACCTGGATTCATTGGATGGGTCTAGTTCACCTTTGGAAGGTGAATGTACGTTGGACGTACAGTACAGATATGGATGTAGTGCCTAGGGTCATTGGATGGATCTAGTTTGCCTCTAGGAGGTGAATATACGTTGGACGTGCAGTATGGATGTAGGTAAGATTCGGGTTAGACTTGAAAGGACATTTGGAATGTAATTGGTAATTTGATGGATAGGGTTGGGTTACCTAAAAAGATGCCAAGAGAATATGACATATTTCATGTTTCTCAGTTAAGGGAGTTTATGCATGATTTTGATTTAGCTAGTTCGCCATACCGGTTGGACGATATCGAAATAGAACCCAAGGCGGTTGGGAACCGCGAGACCGATTCGCATTGTCGAGGACGATACGAAGAAATTACGAAGAGAGACGGCGAAATTAGTGAAAGTCCAAGGGGCGATGGTTCTTCCCTTGTTAGTAAACCGCATGCTAGGATATGCTTGTTGTGCTATCATGTATGTTTGATTGTTTGAAATTGGTTGATAGGCATGCGAGACCCATTGTTTGTTTCTTAGTTAAGGAATTTCGGGGGCGAAATTTCTTAAGGGGGGGAGAGTGTAACGACCCGCATTCTACACATCGGAAGATCGTATAATATTTATTTCATTTTCATATGAAGTCGTATGGTCGTGTACTTGTGGGGAACGACTAGTAGGGTCATTTCCCATGTTCATGATTTTTCCCGATTTTTAAATGACCATTTTACCCCTAGTTGGCACTGTTTTGGCCATAACTTTTGACTGGAAATGAATTTTGACCTGAAACCACTTCCATTGGCTTTGAATGATAGTTTCTCTTTCCGTAGAGTGGTCACATTAGCCAAACGGACTCACCGTTTGGGAGATATGGCTGAAACAAGTTTCAGATGGTGAAAGACAGCTTAATTGGGCTTAACCGGGTGATTAGCAGCTAGGCCCAAGGGGAATTTCGGGTTTAGGGGTATAGGAGGTCTGATTAGGGTTAGGTTATCATTCTCATTTCAGTTTTGAGCCGCCACAAACCTTCTTGACACCTTAGTAATGGCTTCCTACATCTAAAACACCCCAAATCACTCTCTAATTGAAGATTAGGCTTAGCAACACCAAATTAAGGAGAAAAAGCACCAAAGCAAGGTTGGAACTGCTGTTAGACATCAGTATTCACCCCGAATCAGAGGAGTTTCAGTTCTGAGAATTTCATTTGTGGCCAAGGTGAGTGATTTGCATTGTTTTTCACTAATTACGGCTAATTAGGGTAATTAGCGAAGATTAGCGAAATTATGGCTCAGAAAAATCTAGAAAAATTCCTAAAATTCTAAAATAATAATTTACGGCTCTGATAAAAATTTGGGTTAATTTGGACATGTTTTGCTAATAGTATGGTTAGACCATGCTTTAGGGGATTAAGGGGTGATTAGTGTTAATTAGCGAAATTAAGCGTGACAAAATTCTGGAAAAATATTCAGAAATTCATAAACATTGTTTTAGACCTCTGTTAGAAAATTTGGCTAATTTGGTTAAGTTTTACTAATCCTATCAATAGTTGTTCTTAAACATGCTTAAGGGGAAAATATGGATTTTTGGGTATGTTTGATCCGTTTTAACCTATCATATTGTTGTTTTGGTGTTTGTGGTTGATTATGCATGTTACTATGACTCTATGGTATGTTTCATGATTGATTAGAATAGTTAGAATGGTCGAAAACGTCGTCGAATGGCGTAAACACTCGCTGGAAAAAGTTGCAGAAAGCTGTGCAGAGCTTCGGATCGGATCGGATGGGGGGGCTCGGATCGGACATGTGAACTGGGCAAGGTAATCCGAACCGAACTGGAGTTTGGCACATAAGAGACTTGGCAAAAAGGAAGGCCGTTTACTTAGAGTTGGAGTGGACAGGGGGATCGGATCGGAACTATGGAACAGGATCGGATCGGAACTATGGAGCAGGATCGGATCGGAGTAGGAGAGAGCGGATCGGATCGGAAGCATAATAGAGGCCAGATCGGATCGACTCACGAATGGGAGGCTACGACTGGAGCAAGACGAAGGGATCGGATCGGATCGGAGTAGATGGAAAACGAGGAAGCTGATCGAAGGAGGAGCGTGAACTCAAAGGAGGACAGCACCCCGACCCGACCCGGAGTGAAGCACCCGACCCGAATCGAATGGAAGATGGCAAGGATGGAGGACCGACCCGAACCGACGCTACCGAACCGAACCGAGTTCTAGGACTGTTACTGCGCGACGACTTTTCTGAAGACCCACTCCAATTCGACCAAACCCGAGATGTAAAGGAAGTCCAAATGAGAAGTTAGAGCTCAGGATTCGGATGGAAACCAATGAGTTCACTTCATGGTTGGGCTTTGCTGCGGGACGTGTGCTAAGGAGTTGTCAGTATTCATAACTTTGGTTCACCACTGAGAGATGGATAGTGGGCTTGTAGTGATAGTTACACGGGATTGGATTCCGCCATGGCCCAAAGTATTAGGTGACCAAAGTAGTGGATATCGTATGCTTTACGCACTGAGTGAGAGAAGTGAGGATGGTTGTTATGCTTGATTGTTTGACATCACTATGACATACACACCCCCACCCCCGTATTCTTTACACCATATGTTAGCGGCACCTTAGAGTATTGTACGGTATGTAGTGCTAACTCTTTGGTTGCAGGTCCAGGTTCAGGTATGATTGGATTATACCTGTTATTGTTCTGTTTTGTTTAGCTGCTTATCGCTCACACCAGGCTTTATGTCTGACCCAGAGTTTTATGTCTCTTCTTATTACTCTGGGTGCTCACACGAGCAGACTAGAGACAGGTTAGGTGGATGCACGGGTAGCTGTACTGGAGACGAGCAGGAGGCTTCCACGTATGATATTTATGTATTATCTCCCTGTGTTATCGATGGTCACTGCTTGGGCATTAGTAGTGTACCTTTTCCTTTCTTTTGTTTAGAGACAGTATCTTTAAAATTGTAATAAGGATGTTGGATCATAAGCTGTATTTTGGATTTCCGCTGCCATGTTAGACATGATTTAGTTTTTCAGCTTATGCACTGTCTCGCCTGTTTTATGTCAAAGTTATGTGATTATTATATTTTATTCCATGCGCTGTGAGACATTCTACAGGTTCCTTGATTTGTTCATTCCCTTCTTTCCTTTCTTTGGCGACCGTTCCGCGCTAACTGGACATGTATACAGCGCACTTTTGGAGTAAATGTCGGTTGGTGCGGGGCGGGCCGTCACAAATTTAATCCATCTTAAGCAATTTCTACCAATGATTAATAGAAAAATCCCTTGCATTTCACTCCGTCTTCGATTATCTTCATAAAATCAGATTCGCAACGCTACTGCCAATACGGAGCGGTTCTCGGATAATAATCCAACCGGTCTCTCCATATTGATAATGATATTGGGGAATACTTCGATAGTCGGTTATTTAACTATTGAAGAATAACAAACATTTCATTCAAAGCATCAAACAACCACTGGACCTCTTAATTAATATTTTATTAATTAAATCACTTCTCCATTTCCTTATCAATATTTGTTAACCAAATATTTTCAACAATCATCATAACCTTTTACGCTATTTAGAAAACATTTCCATATATCGCCTTCTTTTATTTTCTATACTTAAGAAAATATTTTCTATTTATAATTGGAGAACATTCCAATTACTTATCTCTTTTCCCGACTCGTTTGTTTCCATACTTAGGAAATATTTCTTATTATATTTTCAAACTCCAATTTCTTGGATTAAAACGAATGTTGTGTGGAACATCGTTACAACAACCCAAAACACTGCATTCAACTAAATCTTATTCAAACATTTATCTTCGATACTAAATCTTGTTACTTATCGGTTTAAAATGAAATCAATCAAGTTGGGGTATAACTACCTCTCAGACCTTGACTGAATAACATTCATAACTTCAAAACGGACAAGATTGCTTATCTCGAATAATCAGTATCATAAAAACCAATTATTCATTTTTAAAATATATATACGATTCTCTAATTTATTTTTACCATATTTAATTATAGATTTTCTTTTTGTTTATAATATTCTATTTTTAAGTTCGTTTCCTTAACGAATGTTATACATGTCGATATATCGATTTCTAGTTCTCGAATTTTCTTAAAAATATTCTAACTCCTTAAAATTCTGGAAAATTTCACCAACACCTTCTTTGTACCGGTCAATAGTTCAAGCCTCAACTCGCCTCTTTAGGCCCTTTTCATTCAAAAAGAAAATCAAAAAGCCAAGTGGCTTGCCGATTCGGTGCATAAAATCCCGTATTAAATTAAATATGCACCTTTTGGTCGGGCATTTCAATTTATATCTCTTCATACACTTAATTCCAAACCTGTTTAACACATATCCAAATATTCCCATTTTGTTTCAACTCAAACCATTCGTCTTAACCCAATTCGCTAATTTATTTTCTAATTAGCTATTTTGCCTATTTCACTTCTTTGTTCGAACATAACATGTTCAAATATAATATTAACTTGCTTATAAACAAATCAAATTCCATTTTCAATTCAGGTTTCCTTTCAATTTCGAATATAAATTTTCAAATCACCTTTACTTCTTCAAAGCCCAATTTTGTTTCAAAACTCGATTAACTAAATATTCTTCAAACTAGTTAATTCTATTCGATAATTAAAATATGATTTTTGTTTCAAAAATCTATCCATTTTCTTCACTTGAGTTCATATTTATTTTATATCTCAAGTCTGGATTTTACTATTGGAAATTCAGATTTTGTTTACTTAAAATCCTTTTATTTATTTAAATAAACCGTTATGGTTTTATAATGGCTATGGTGTTGTTTTTCTTAAAATTTGAATTTGACACAACTCAGAAGCAATCAAACGAAATCCAGTTTTTTCTCTTCTATTATAAAACTATTATCAAATCGGTCCTGAAGATTCTTGTTTCAAAGAATTCCGACTTAAGTTGAGTTCTATGTACTCAATTGAAGTTCGAAACGCCAATTTATGAACTACCGCGCTGCGTCGAGTTCATTTTAATTATATTTAATATATAAACGCTTTAAACTTCGTTTATATATAAATTCTAACTTCATTCTAATATATTTTAATATATATTAAACCAATTTTCCCAATTCAACTTAATGTTCCGATTATCCCTAATCGTCGATTATTTCATAACTAAGTTATAAATTTATTTATAACTAAATCTTCTATATTTAATTCCAATTCCTTTTATAAATAAATTATTTATAAAATTCGATATCATCGAATTTCTATTATAAGCCCGTTGGATTTTTCTCAATTCAGCTTATATTTTGTATTCCAAAATATACTCAATCATTCTGTTTCAAAACACTTCCTAATTCACTTTTAAATTCATATTTGAATTTACATACTTAAATTATCCAAATGATAATTATCTCACTTAATTTCTAAAAGTCGCTTATAAATTTAACTTCCTTGTTTTATATATTAAAACAAGTTTCCATTTAAATTCTATTTGAAACTCCATTGCCTTTATATTCCGAATTCCGGATAAAAACCGTCGTTTCCTTTTTGAAATGATTTCAACTTTCTATTTTCAAATTCAAAATTGAATTTAAAATTTAAAATTTAAAATTATCTTCTGATAATTAATTTTCTACAATTATAACATCGTTTATAAATTTACTTGTTTTATATATCCAAAAACGTTCCATTTCAAAATCTATTTGAAACTCACTTCCTTTTATATTCCTAATTCCGAAATAAAACCGTTACTCCCTTTTTGAAATGATTTCAAATTCTATTTTTCTAAAATAATACGTGAATTTAAATTTCCAAATAATCTTACAATAATTAGTACACTACATTTATAAACACCGCTTATAAATTTACTTGTTTTATATATTAAAACAAGTTCTATACAAATCTATTTAAAACCCGATTTTTTCTTTGGAATAATTTATTATTATAACTTATATATATGAATATAGAATCTATTTTCATATTTTATTTTTATTTCTATCTAATACAATTTAAATATCATATTTGGGAATAAATTCTTTTTATAAATCTGACATAGTCGAATTTGAACATAAATCCAACGGATTTATTCAATTTAATTTACATTCCGAATAAATTTCATCATTTACTATTTAAGATGATTCTCCGTTATCATTTTAAATTCACATTTGAATTTAAAATATTCATATTATCCAATGATAATTTATTTCCCTTCATTTATAAAAACCATCTATAAATTCACTTCAATTCCCCATTATTTGATTTGTAAACATCGTTTATGAATTCTATACTTCAATTTCCTGTATTATTTAATTTATAAACATCGTTTATAAATTCAATACTTGTTTTATTATTCAAAACAAGTTAATATTTCTATAGCCCATTCGAAATTCAAAATTTATATTAGAAAATAGATTTTCCATTTTAAATCTCAAAATTTCCTTATCACGATATTTTTATAAATCAACATTTAGGCCCAGTGATATTTAAAAATTCAAAAACACCGAATTATCAATCACAAGTTTTCTAACACATCATATTGATAATATATATGTAAACAAACCAATAATAATATTTTTGAGGAATCCAGTTGGATCCCTCCAACTTGTTTTCCTGCATCCACAGACGTTAGTCCACATAAATAATACTCATCCTGCTTCAAGGCAGGATATCGTGGTATAGAAGGTCATACACTATCATAGGGTGGGGGCGTATAGGGTCATCCGCTAATGATACTGCGGGCATCCACTAATGGTACCGCGGGAACTATCCAATCACCAATATATATAATAACCACAAACACCAATCCTAAATAACTAATATATATTTAATAGCCGCAGTAATATTTCAGTGCATGCAAACAACCAACGAACATTTATTTTAACGAATAAAATAATTCTAAATAAAAATATGAGTGAGATTTTACTCACTGTGTCTTTGTTTGCAACCCGTTCCAGTTTAATTCCAGCTTATGTATCCCAGAGCTACGAATTACTCGACTGATTCCATTCGATGAAATCTTGATAAATTTAACACAATTTATATTTGTTATTTAAGCTATTGAACTATTTATATGTAAATTTGAAATTCTATTACTAAATTAAAGGATTTGCCTTAACCTCTTCTCCTACAAACAGTTTACAAAATCGAATATCTCCTTCCTTCTATAGTTTTCACCATTGCAGTGATATCCCCTTATATTCTTGGTTCACAATGGGTTCATGAACGAACTTCTCTGATGAACTTCTCCACACGAGTACCTTCTTCCTGTCCCCAATTCATGGCCCTTGATCTTAATTTCCAATACGCGAATCAGGTAAACTTTGGGCTTTTGAGTTTGAAGTTGTGTTTGCTACCAGTTAGTCGCACCCCATAAGTTACTACTCCAAGCTCCAGTATACCCTCGGACATTAAAATTCTTAACTCGATCAACCCAAAATCGTGACTTCACAAATCTCCACAACAAGTGCTTCACACGACTTTTTCTTCCATCACACCTCCTTCTGCTTTTAAATGCGATCATATATATCCCTAAATGCATGCCTTCATTTAAATCACAAATCGATGCTAGAACTTCGGAAACCCCTAATTTACTATTCGAATTCAAATAGTACTAGTAGGCATCGCATCGTATAGGAATACACGAAACTAGTCTCGCGTGTAGATTGGATCGTGATTCAATCTTCATTTCGAATCCGAACTTTATTTATGGCAAAAAAGGGCGCCTTTGATTCATTTGTGAGAAGCTCACAAATTACAATCCGATTTTCAATTTAAAAGAAGGATAGTGACTTCCATTGGATTTCAATTTGAATCGAGGAAGCTATATTATTTTTCTTTGAATCGGTTGCTCGATTTTCGCAGATAATTGAGGAATGGTTGCGGTTTTTTAATTGAAGAAGGAGTCCGATTATTTTAATTGAAGGAAGAAACTGATTTTCCCTTTCTCTTCTGAAGATTTCAACAGATGAACGAAATGAAAAAAAGGAAGAAATAAAACAAGGGTCTCGCGATTTATAGGCAAAGTATACTTAAGCACGAAGAAATTAGTTCTGCGTAGTACAAAACTAGGGTAGCCTTTAAGTACAAATAAATTAAAAGCGAATTAAATATGATTTTATTTCTATTTAATTTGAATTGAAATTGATCTTATGCACTATATATTATAATAACATATTTAACGGATCTGAACTCCTATTTGAACGTAACAACTGACGTTTCTAAGGTCAAACCACTACTCTGAACACACTGAGACAAGTTTCAAAGCCTTATTTGATCACATGGAGAAGATATTAATTTAAATCGATATAAATTAAATTCAAAACAATTAATTATTCGATAGTAAATTAATATTATTATTCTAATTCAAACGGAAGTTTGTATTAATTATCTGAACTGTTTTCAATTCAATTTTAAATTTTAAATTCCATTAAATTCATTTTCATATTATGATGATTATATATATATATATTCGAAATAAATCGTATTCGACTATTAAATCGACAACTCACTATAACAATCAATTTATATTATCAACTCAATATTTAATCCATATTAAATATTTAAAATTAACCGACCAAAAATCTTGGTACAGGGAGTGATGAAATGAAGATTACTGCTGCTACTAAAAATATAATAATATAATAAAATGAAAAGCTACTTATCATTTCTAAGAGTCAGTTAAATGTGTTGATTCATATGCAGCCATAAAGTACGTTTTTGGGAAGTTCAGTGGTCCATTAGCTATGTTTGTATTTAAACATATGAAAAGGAATAAACATGTGTGCTGAGTAAATTCTGAAATAATTGTATGCTCTGTTTTCAGATAGGCCCAAGATAATAAGAGAAACTACGGATAAATTGAGATCGTTCGGCAAAGAATAAAGGCGACCTAAGATCGTCAGAAAAGTTATGCTGATAAGCGATGAAAGGATTTAGAATTCTCAGTTGGAGATATGGTGTTTTTTAAGATTTGTCCTCTAAGGAATGTGATTTGTTTTGTAAAGAAAGGAAAATCGACGCTAAGGTTTGTTGGGCCGTTTCTGATTATAGAGCGTATTGGAAAGCTTGCTTATAGGTTGGACCTACCTGAGAATATGGCGAGTGTGCATAACGTGTTTCATGCATCATTTCTACGGAAGTTTGTGCATGACTCGAATGTTACGATATCTCTTAATCAGTTAGAAGATTTTGAAGTCGAGCCCAAAGTTTCTAGGTCTTATAAGCTGCTTCACGTCGTGGGGAATGACATGAAATAACTTAGGAGGAAGGTTGTTAAGATGGTCAAGGTACAATGGAGCGAGAACAATGACGATTGCACATGGGAAACGAAAGAAATTATGAAATAGACCCATGTTAGGTTGGTCGCTCGTGGATGGTAGGCATGCAGTATACCTTGTTTGTTCGTGTTTGCTTGGAATTTCCGGAGCGAAATTCCTAAAGGTGGGAGAATGTAACGAACCGTATTTTATGTATCGACCGATCGTAAAATAATTATATTTTATTTCATAGTGGTCGGATCATTCTCAGATTTTAGTATGTCATTCATGGAATGTGATACATGCCCATGGTTTCTATCGAATTTAAGTATGACCGTTTTGCCCTTGAGTTTAATGTTTGGGCCATGACTTTTGATAAGGATTGAACCAGGTGCTGAAGTCGGTCTCGATGGATTGGGATGGTTGTTTATGATTTTGTAGAGTGGTCACATGAAGGATTTGGTTCAACGGTTCGGGAAGAATCGCTGTTTTAGGAATCAACTGCTGGTTAGGCAAACTGGTCAGCAGCTAATGGGCTGTTTAGCAAAACCCATTAGGCCGAGGACCAACATATATAAATAGGGAGACTTAGGGAGAGACTTATGGTTACTCTCTTTATTCTAAACTTTAGTTTGGGCGTCTATGATTCTCTGGTTCAACCTAAAGATCTATTTCTCCATTCTTTTCATTCAAATTCATCGTAGATTGCATCTAGAAGATAGATCATCATCAGGGAAGAGTAGAACATCATCAAAGAGGATTAGATCACATCAAATTCAAGGGGTTTCAGCGTTGTCCAGATCTGATCTCATTGGATTTACATCAAATCAAGGATTAGGTGAGTGATGGATATCTCTCACACAACAGTAGAGGGTTGTATGGGTTAGATCTATGTTAATTTCATATGCTATATGTTATAATCACCTAAGATCTAATCTTATATATTAAACTAAGATTTAGAACCCTAGGAAAACCTAATTTGATCATGTTATCTGGGTAATTGGTAGATTAATCATGTTTATTCATATATTTAGATCTAAATCATGCTAGATCTTATGTTTATCATATATTTATGTTATATTTGTGGATTGTTCATGATTGTATGTTTGGTGTTGTTTTTTTTTTACACTTGTTTTAGTTGAATTGATTGCGTTCTTTGATTTTTTTTCTTAGACCTGGTTGCAATAGATCTTAGGATTGAAGAACAGAGCAAATCATAGGTTCGGATGATCAGATTCAGACGAAACTTGGGGAGGCGATTTGGAAGATGTGGAATTAGGGAATAGAAATTTTCATGCCCAAATAAGTTAAGGGAATGGGTTGGCACCGACCCATGATGGGTTGGAAATGACCTATGGTAGAGGGTCGGATGGCATTGGATTATTGTCTGTGGCTTTGCGTTGGTGAGTCGAGGCTACTAGTGAATTTTTAGACCACTCAGAGTTGATTTATGATGGGTTGAAGGCTAATTGCTCGCGACGTGAATGGACCGTAAGAAGCTTCAACATGAACGTTGAAATGATGGGAGACTGGACCAGAAGGATATGCTCGGGGCAAGATTGGATATGCCCAGCAACCACTTAGCCAAAATTGGATAAGTGGATCAGTCGACACCGACCTATAAGGGTAGCCCGAGTGGACTTGGTTTAAGGGGAGCATAATGATGGTGGCGTCCAGCGGTTGCTGATGAAGTTTAGTTGGAAATGTACTTCATATGAATTGTGTGCGACTAAAACATGGATGACGCTTCGATTGTGAACTCGTATTGGAGTGATCGGAGCCGGATTGATGTGATACTAGGCATGATTCGATATACGATCCAGTACGATGATGGATTGATAGGATAAGAGTAAATCATGGATGATAATGGAATGGTTTGAAAATGAATTGAGTCGCCAAGATGAAAGGATTGAGAGATTTTATGTTCCAAGGAATCATTGGTTATCGAGGTGTTCTGGCGGACTCAAAGCAGGGGTATCATAGGGACACTGATAAGGATTAGATTCGAGAGATCGCGTACCCTGGGCAGTCATGATAGGCCTAGTTGTCGAGAATGGAAAAGACAAACGCACGAGTTATGATGGCGTGTGGTAGTTTGTCTAGAACCAAGGCACTCCATTAGCCCTTTTGATCGTTGAAAAGAAAATTCGATAATCAATGGATTCACAGCAGTAGATGGTCGTAGCTAGGGTATTGGATGCTATGGATGTTGTGGTTGATTCTATGAGCTTTCTTCTCTGTTTTCTCTGGGTAATCACCACAGGTTGTCGAAGAGAAGTGGGATCGGGGTTGTCCTCTCCTATTTCTAATATGACATGTGATTGATAGTTTTCACGTGTTGACTTGATGGTAGTTAGGCAGATCATATAGTTGATCCGTCTATTCTTATATTATCTTATGTAACTGTTGTTAGCTATTTTATCGCTCACTAGACTGTTGTCTGACTCAAGGTATTATGTTTCTCTCTTATTACCTTGGGATGTTCATAAATGTTGTTGATGAGAAGACTGAGTAGCAGGTTTTGTGCCGCTGATATTAAGCAGTGATGAGCAGGAGGCTGGTGTATTATTACTACCTACTTTTTGGTTATTTCTTTTCTATTTCTGCTGTATGTTGATGTTATTGAGACTCTGAGGGATGTAGTGAGACATATTGTATTCATATATTCTGGTACCGAGAAGTATCATACCCAAGATTTTATGGTTTTTTTTGGAAATTTGATTCTCTGTTCAATTGTGCTTCATTACTATATCCTATCGTATAATTTATTATAATATGTTACCCATGCGCTGTGAGTTATACGACAAGCTCTGTTTTTGAATTATTCTTCCTCGATGATCGTCCCACATAAGCCTGACACATCATACAATGCACTTCTTCTTAGTTTTGTGCAGGAGGTATGCGGCGGTCGTCACAATATAGCCCACGGTCGATGATAAAACTGGTGTGCTCCCGATCTAGGATGTGCATCAGGATTTTGTTATATTCAAAGTAAGTAATCATAAAAGACAAGAGTCCATTCCCAATCATTGACCCCACGAGCTGGTCTATCTTAGGAAGCGGAAAAGCTTTATCCTGGTCAGATTGGACAATGCAATTTCGCCCCTTCCCATTGGTCTTCTTTACTGGAATTGGATTGAAGACATAATTTGGTTATAGGAAATCATGGAAAAACTCATTATTCTTTAACTTGTCTATTTCCTCCTTCAGTGTAATTAACCTTTCTGGGCCTAAAATACGTCTTTTTTGCTTTATCAGCACAAACTTTGGGTCCAAGCAATGTAGGTCTCGCAATAGTCAATGGGACTCCATACATGTCAGCATGAGTCCAAGCAAACATGTCTAGGCTTCCCAAAGGAAGTTAGTGAATTCCTTCATTTGCACGAGAGTAAGGTGAGATCCGATTTTTGAGACCTTTGATGGGTCATCAATATCGGTCGAAATCCCAATGGTCATCTTAGTCAATGCGTGGCTTTTATATTTTGAGTCTTTTTCTTTCCTAGGGTCATTATCCTTGTAAAGGTGGATATGTTGCTTGGGTCAAGATGAACTCCTTTGTTGTTAGGCGTCCGAGCTTTTGATGCAGAGAGAAGCCTCCATGTCTTTGCATTTCTTTATGTGATGGGCATCCTTCCATTCATCCATGTAGCATGCTCGTCTAGTCATTTGATCTCCTCAGATTACTCTTACTCCATTTTCTATTGAAAGTTTCGTGAGAAAGCACCAGGGGGGAATGCAAGCACTTAAGTCAACGAGGGTTGGTTGGACCAAAAAGGCGTAGTAAGGAGAGTAAATGTCCAATAAAACAAATGGAATGTTCCACACTCTCCGATGGTTCCACTCTCCAAGATTAACTAGCATTTTGACCATCCCTACTGGCTCATTGGTAGTCTCGTTGGCGCCATAAATACGAGCCATGCATGGCTTCGAGTCCTTGTCCTCAAGCATCATTTGGTTATAAGCCTTTTTAAACAATATTTGTATGGAAATCCTGCAACCCACAAGAACATTCCTTACTAAGCAAGGCTAATTATAGAAGAAATAACAAACGAATTGTAATGACCCGCATTGTCAGGGGTATTATAATTAATTAATTTAATTATATATATAGTGATTTAGGGAATTTAAAACGTCGGTTAATTAAATAAAGTGAATATTTAATTAATTTAAATAATTAAATAATATATTTAATTCTAGAATAATCAAAAATATTGGGAATCAAAATATTCTGTGAACGGGGTCGTCCCTTTGATTTAATTCAGCTTAGAGTTGAATTATATTGACGAATATATTCAATCGACGACGATTTGAATGTAGAATTTTAATATAATTAAAATCGAGCTTGAAATGGCGCTGCAGTTCGTAAATTGGTGACTCGAACTTCAACTGAATGTACAAGATTCGTTTTAAGCCGGATTTCTGTGAAACAAGAAACGGGTGGAGTTGGTGGAGTATATCTTCCTAGTGGAAGAGAAATATCGGGATTTCGTCGTGTAGATTTTGATTTACGTCCAAATCAAATTTCAGAAAAGTCTCTGTAGAATTCCTTTATAATTTGCAACGCTTTATTTACGTTATAAAAGGATTTTCGATATAAATTGAATATGGAGATAATCTGGAATCTGAATTATCAAGATGTAAATTCTGATATGATATTCTGGAGTTGTACGATATCATATGTAAAGATATACGATAATATAAATTTATTTATATTTAATTTAATTTTATTTAAATATGTTTATATATTTAAATGGGTCATTCAGAACTTTAAAAATAGCCAGTTTTTCATATGAAGTCAGAATTCGACGAAACCAGTTTCGTTGGGACCGTATTGTCAAACTCTAGCAGCATGTCCAGTTTGGTGATTTTTGGGTATTGTCTGTGATCACACGAATTTTTAGAAGACGAATAAACGATGGAGAATATACCAAGAATATTCCCTACTTCAAAATATCTAAATCTAAACCCCTATAAATACCCCCCTTATCGTTCTAACCTAATTCAACTCTCTTCTTTAGTCAATGAGATATTCTGTCGTTGTTTTTCCTCTTCACAGCAAACATTCGTTCGAAAGAAAAATCAAAACAATTACAATATATTTCTACAAATTATAAAACATCTGTATTTGCATTCACGGATGAATCCTCTTCGATCTGAGATAGTGTTTGGGAGTGCGATGCCACCATCTTCAGTTCTAAATTTACACCGTGAGACTAGGGTTCCATCAGTTTGGCGATAGAAGCAACAATTCGAGATTTTGATGTTGGATTTGCGTTTGGGGTTGGAAACCGCACCTAGTGTGCTATTTGTGTGGGTTGCGTTGGTGATTTCGAACGGTGCCTGTGTTGGGAGGCCTCACGACGCAAAGAGAAAGATGAAGCCGAGTACGACGAAAAGGGTGTAGGGAGGAAGAGAGTGTGGAGATAGGAATTTTGGTAATTTTTGTTGGATTTTAAACTCAACAAGGATGGAAGAATTGATGGCTTGAGGGAGTTCGGTGGTGGAGTTTGTTTACTGGAATCGTGGATTTTGATTTGGGGAAAAAGACCAGAGAGGAGCGGTCACGGTTATAAAGGGGTGATGGGCTGAAAAGGAAGTAAGGCCCATTTTTAAATTTTCAATCCATGTATTATTTTAAATTTAATGTATTAACTTGTGTAAGTCATAACTGGGTCATACGTAAACGAAATTCAGCAAAACAGGATCCGTTGTGATCGTATGGACGAGAGCTACCCAATGTGACTGACTGGAAATGGATTCGAGCTCGTATGAATTTATGGCAAAATAAATTGTTTGATTCAAGTCAAATAACAGTTTATCGTTCTTTAACGATGAACTGCAAATGTGAGTAAAACTCACCAACTCTGAACAGTTCTATTTTTACAACGTATGTGTTGACTGTTTGATTGAACTGCTAGTCAGTTAGTAAAAATTATATATATATATATATATTTATATATATATAAAAATCGTTAAATAGTTGTATGTTGATTCTGCTATCAGAATATTTCACAGTGAAGTGAAATCAATGTTAATTATATTGTCTAACATCTGTGATGCAGGGAAACAGGTTGGAGGAATCCGACTGGATTCCTCAACAGTTATTTTATTTGTTTTTCATGTAGTGAAATATATGATGTGATGTACAACCTGTTGTTGATTATATGGGTTTGGACAATATCAGTCATCGTGCTTTGATGTGTTGAATACCATAACATACCGGATGTTGATAAGGGAATTTTCAAAGTGATATTGAAAACAGAAATATTTATAAATTGGAATATTTATAAAGAGGAGATATTTAAAAAGGAAATAATTTCAAACCATTTTCTTTTTGAATGGAAAGGCCTGTGTGGCGGGTTTGGGGATTTCCCCGATGCTCCCGGTACAAAGGAGGTTATGGCGAATTTTTCTGGGAATTTAAGGAGTTAGAATATTTCAAGAATAAATGTGAAAAAGAAATATTTGTGAACCATTTACAAATAGAATTAGAAAGGAAACGTTATAAAAAGGGGAAAACATTATAAAGCAGAAACTGTTATAAAGAGGAAAACGTTATTAAAAGAAAATCATTTTTAAAGTGTAGAACCGTTATTTAAAAGTAAATATTTTCAAATGAATAAAACGTTGTTGAAAAGGAATTCTTTATAAAGTGAATAAAGTTAGTCGAATATGGTATTCAAAAAGAGTTAGTCGAATATGGTATTCGAAAAGAGTTAGTCGAATATGGTATTCGAAAAGAGTTAGTCGAATATGGTATTCGAAAAGAGTTAGTCAAATATGGTATTCGAAAGGAGTTAGTCGAATATGGTATTCGAGAAGAGTTAATCAGTAGAGTTAACCAGTTAGAGTAAATCAGTTAGGGTTAACCACTTCAGTAGAGTTAACCAGTTCGGTAGCGTTAACCAGTTCAGTAGAGTTAACCAGTTCAGTAGAGTTAACCAGTTCAATAGAGTTAACCAGTTCAATAGAGTTAACCAGTTCAGTTCGAGTTTACCAGTTGGGTTAAGTAAGTCGAGTTAACCAGTTGGGTTAAGTAAGTCGAGTTAACCAGTTGGGTTAAGTAAGTCGAGTTAACCAGTTGAGTTAAGTAAGTCGAGTTAACCAGTTTGGTTAAGTAAGTCGAGTTAACCAGTTTGGTTAAGTAAGTCGAGTTTACCAGTTGGGTTAAGTAAGTCGAGTTAACCAGTTTGGTTAAGTAAGTCGAGTTTACCAGTTGGGTTAAGTAAGTCGAGTTTACCAGTTGGGTTAAGTAAGTCGAGTTAACCAGTTTGGTTAAGTAAGTCGAGTTTACCAGTTGGGTTAAGTAAGTCGAGTTTACCAGTTGGGTTAAGTAGGTCGAGTTAATCAAGTCAAGTTAATCGAGTTAAGTAAATCAGGTAGAGTTAATCAGTTAGAGTTAACCAGTTAGAGATAATCAGTTCGAGTTAATCGATTAGAGTTAAAACGAACTAGAGTTAATCAAATATAGTTATTTGAGACAGAGTTAGTCAAACATAGTATTCAAGGTAAGTTGCCATCTCGTACGACTGCTAGCGTAATTCGCAGGGCTGTAAATAGCCTAAGGCGGTCGGATGTTGCCTAAGGGAATCAGGCGTAACCATTGTGATCGCTGCGATTTAGAGTCAAGCGAATGGAGTTAAATCCAATATTAGTTATTCGATAGGAGTTAATCAAGTTGAGTTAAATAAGTTAAGTTAATCGAATCTAGTTATTCGAGAGGAGTTGATCGAATGTAGTTATTCGAATAGATTTCGTCGAATATAAGTTATTCGAAGAGGAGTTAATCGAATCTAGTTATTCGAGAGGAGTTAAGAATATAGAGTTAAGCAAGATTAGAAACTAACTAGAGATTAGTAAGTTGAATATTTTTTCGAGTATCGATCTGATGTTGGTTTCGGCCTTCGGGGTTTATACTTAGAGAATTGTTCACTTACTAGTTCACAGTTAGGGACTAATAGTTGTGGAATGGTAGTGATGCGTGAATAAGCTATGGAAATGTTTTCCAATATTAATAACATATATTTTCTAAATATAGAAAATAAGGAAATGTGAATAGATATATACATATATATGTTTGATGATTGGATCAATATTTCCATTTGGAAATAAGATCATTGTTTTCACACGGACATTTTTCATTTGATAGTTAAATCACCGACTATCAAAGTTTTACCATTTTAACGTTGTTGATATGGAGAGACCGGTTGGATTTTTATCCAAAGAACCACTCTGTATTGACACAAGTGTTGCGAATCATATATGCCAAAGAATTGAAGATGGAGTTAGTGCAAGGACTATTGTATAAGACTTCGATAACAGTGCCTAAGATGGATGTACTGAATAGTGCCTTCGGTTTGTCCAGTCCCAGGACAACTTGTATGGATGAAGGTCTGACAGAGTATATTTGGTAGATCACGTAAGTTGATCGTTTCAAACGTATTTACGTTGGTGACGGAGGAATTCGTTTCTCTTAGCTTATACCCGTGGTATTTTTGGGAAACTCAATTTGTGATTTAGAGGGTATGACGATGTGACATTCTAAGTGAATGAAGATGTGGTATGTGAAAAGATAAGCGTAGCTTCTAGCCTCACATCCGGTAAATGACAGAAATCGGGCAGGCAGCATGGCTAAGTCGGTCGCACCGAAGTAGGGTGTATAATCACCTATCTAGAGAATATTCATTTGCTTCTTTAATCTATCAATGTTGTCCCATATATATATATATATATATATATATATATATATATATATATATATATATACGGGAACGGTTGCTGATCCCAACCGTTGGTGATGTACATTCGATACACTCAAGCGAAATGAGTGGTCGGTCATGTGTGGCTGAGTGGCAAGATGCTCTTGTTGAACTCCGGTTTATCGTTCCTAGAGTACACTGATCGGAAGGTGGTTCCATACCTTGTCATAGTTGGAAATCCATTACCCAATACGTGCTTGCGGTTTTGATTTTATACCATATATATAGAACGTGAGATGAAAGCGTTTCTGCTAGATAATTATTATATTGTGGTTGATAGACATTATTATAATATCAAAAGGTTTTTGATATAAAGATATTTTGGATTCTCATAAGGGTAAAACCCGTTCCGTTATACGGCGTGGTCTTATGAGATATCGTTTACTTGTTCAACTGTTTTTAAACTGTTTTACTCATACCAGCCCCATGACTGACCCGGAGTTTACTTTGTTGTTTTCCCTAAACTCTTGGGTGCCCAATTTTGTACGGGCAGTCAAGTAGTTAGGATTTTACAGATATACTTGGAGAGCTTGGAGCAGGAGGCTTCAAGATCATATAGCTATAGTTATTTCCGCTGTGTTGTATGTGCTGTACTCTGATAAGTGCTATTGTATACATAACTATTATATTTCAAAGTTATATTATCTATTATATGTTATTCGTTCCGCTGTGAGGTTCGTGTTACTCTGATGTTGTGTTCTTCTTCTTCTTCTATTCTAAGTTTCTATATTATCTATTCTCACCCTCTAATTTCTTTCATTAATTACCGGGATTTTTCGATGTTTTGGTTATCGACATCGTGCTTATGTCGATAACCAAAGTCGCTCAAAATCCGGGTCGTTACACGAATCAATGGTCAAAGTTGGCACTTTGTCTGCATGTCTATCACAGAAGATGATGTTATAAGCCAACTTCCTCCCTTGTTTGGCTAGAGAAGACTCCTCCATAGTATGACACTCCTCATAATCTATATATTTAACAAGTTTACGTAGTTCTCTAGCTCTCCCTCTCTTACCAACCGGGTGAGGCCCAATGAATATGGTACTAAAAACAATCCTTTTCCGTTTTTATTGATAGCTAGCTATAGGTGCTACTTGACCGTGACTATTTAAGTTAGAAGGTCCTCATCCCCATCCCCATCCCTTGGGGAAGCCTTATGCTCGTACTACTTTCCTTCCCTTATCAACTTATCAATTGCATCCTTTAGATGACGACATTTATTCATCGTGCGACCATACATCTCATGGATTAAAAAAAACTTCCACATTTTTTTTTCCATTGATTCTCAAGGAGAAGGCTTTAGGTATTACCTGGTTCTACGGGTATCAAGCTAAACATTCTCTAGAGTATCATTAAGCGGAGTGTAATTTACATAGGTTGGGAACTCAGGAGCTTTCTTGAGTTTTGTCTCTGATCACGGCCACCATCTCCAATATCGCTTCTCTTCTAGTCTTTATTCTGCTTACTTTGATTCTGAACCTTTGCCTGCACTTTGCTCGAGCTCTTTCCAAATTGTCCGATTAAAACTTTTATTTAATTTCTGTAACGACCCGAGTTTTCGACGATCTTGGTTATCCGATATACAACGCATATCGAACGTCCAAGAGTCGGAAATAACCGAATAGTTAATGGAAGAAGTTAGAGGGTGAGAGAAGATAAGATAGAACTGATAGAATAGAAGAAGAAGAAGAACATCATCATCAGAGTAAACACGAATCTCACAACGGAACGAATAAAATATAACATAACTTTTGAAAATACAAACAGTATGTATACAATATCACTTATCAAAGTACAACACTTACAACAATAGCAGAAATAATAATAGCTATAGAATCCTAAAGCCTCCTGCTCCAAGCTCTCCAAGTGTATCTGTAAAATCCCGACTACTTGACTGCCCGTACAAATTAGGCACCCAAGAGTTTAGGGAAGACAAACAAAGTAAACTCCGGGTCAGTCATGGGACTGGTATGAGTAAAACAGTTTAAAACAGGTTGAACAAGTAACGATATCTCATAAGACCACGCCGTATAACGGAACGGGTTTTCCCTTATGAGAATCCAAAATAATCTTTATATCAACTCCTTTGATATAATAATAGTGTCTAAATCACATAAATAACAATCTAGTGGAAACGCTTGCATCTCACGTTCCACATATATAAGATACAATCAAAACCGCAAGCACGTATTGGGTAATGGATTTCCAACTATGACAAGGTATGGAACCACCTTCCGATCAGTGTACTCTAGGAACGATACACTGGAGTTCAACAAGAACATCTTGCAACTCAGCCACACATGACCGACCACTCATTTCGCTTGAGTGTATCGAATGTACATCACCAACGGTTGGGATCAGCAACCGTTCCCGTATATATATATGGGACAGCATTGATAGATTAAAGAAGCAAATGAATATTCTCTAGATAGGTGATTATACACCCTACTTCGGTGCGACCGACTTAGCCATGCTGCCTGCCCGATTTCTGTCATTTACCGGATGTGAGGCTAGAAGCTACGCTTACTTTCCATTCATTGATAACACGATCACTTTGAATGCCACATTATCAAATCCGTTAATCATTAGTTGGTTTATACAAATATCCTGGATGTTATGCTAAGGGATAAATCCGTTGCAACCATATATATTTATACAGACCAACCCATTCGATCATTGGAAATACTCTGTCAGACACTCGTCCATTTACGTTCGTTCTGGGACTGAATGAAACCGAAGGCACTATTCAGTACATCCATCTTAGGCACTATTATCTAAGACTTATACAATAGCCCTTGCACCTTACTCCGTCTTCAATTATCTTTGGCATATTCGCAACGCTTATGCCAATACAGAGTGGTTCTTTGGATAAGAATCCAACCGGTCTCTCCATATTAACAACGTAAATATGGTCAAAACTTGATAGTCTGTGATTTAACCATCAATGAAAAATGTCCGTGTACATACAACGATCTTATTTCCAAATGGAATTATCGATCCAATCATCAACCATATGTATATGTATTCATTTTCCTTATTTTCTATGATTTGAAAATATACGTTATTACCACAGGAAAACATTTCCATAGCTTAATTACGTATCACTATCATTCCACAACTATTAGTCCCTAACTGTAAACTAGTAAGAGAACAATTCTCTAAGTATAAACCCCGAAGGCCGAAACCAACATCAGATCGATACTCAGAAAACCATTCAACTTAATAATCTCTAGTCAGTTTCTAATTTTGTTTAACCCTGTTTGATTAACTCTTATTCGAATAACAAATATTCGATTTAACTCCTTTAACTCTAACCGTACGTTTAACTCTAACTGTTTAACTCTAACTGTTTAACTCTAAGTGTTTAACTCTAACTGTACTAGTTAACTCTAACTGTTTAACTCTAAGTGTTTAACTCTAACTGTACTGGTTAACTCTAACTGTTTAACTCTAACTGTTTAAATCTAACTGTACTGGTTAACTCTAACTGTTTAACTCTAACTGTACTGGTTAACTCTAACTGAACTGGTTAACTCTAACTGAACTGGTTAACTCTAACTGATTAACTCTAACTGAACTGGTTAACTTACTTCTAACTTACTTCGACTCATTTTGATTAATTCGTTTCACTAACTCATTTCGACTCATTCACTTTGGCTAACTAGCTTTGGTTAACTTACTTTGGTTAACTCTCTTGGTTCACTTGGGTTAACTCGACTTTGGTTCACTTGGGTTAACTCGAATCACATAACCAAACTTGACTTAACTTGGTTCAAATAAACAAACTTGACTTAACTTGGTTCAAATAAACAAACTTGACTTAACTTGGTTTACATAACCAACTTGACTTAACTTGGTTCACATAACCAACTTGACTTAACTTGATCCAAATAGCCGTACTCGACTAACTCGATTCGAACGACTGTGTTCGACTAACTCCCTTTATAATTCTATTTATCTTCTAAATAAATATTTCTTTATTACTTCACTTCTATTCATTTGATCCTCATTATAAATTGGTAAGTGAATAAACTTCTCAGTGTTAATCCCGAAGGCCGAAACCAACATCAGATCAACACCTTGAAATTTACTCAACTCAGTCAACGTAGAACGAGTTCCACTTACTCAAAAACCATAATTACTATCAACCAAGCACACATAATCATCACAGATTATATAACACATCACATATCACAATATATGAAACAAAACAGTATTTTATATATTGAGGAACCCAGTTAGGTCCCTCCAACCTATTCCCCTGCATCACAGATGTTACACAGTATAATATACATCAACTTCATTTTAGTCTGAACTGTTCTGATAAACAACATCAGCATATATATATATAACGGTTTATATATATATATATATATAATTTCAACTAACTGACTAGCAGTTCAATCAACCAAATCAACACACAGCAATCAACAGATAAGTTATCAGTTCTAAGAATACATTATAAAAATATAACTGTTCAGAGTTGGTGAGTTTTACTCACTTTGGCAGTTCATCGTTAAAGAACGATAAACTGTTATTTGATTTGAATCAAACAATTTATTTCGCCATAAATTCATACGATCCCCAATCCACTCCCAGTCAGCTTCATTGTGTAGTGTCCGTCCATACGATCCCGTCGGGTCTTGTTTCGCTGAATTTTGTTAACATATGACGAAGATATTAATTTTCTAAGTTTATATACTATGGAATGACAACTAAACTTTATTTATTTAAAGACCGGCCCTTTACCAATAAATATCCGGCCCATCTTCACTTGCTAAATCCCAGACCCCATTTAATAATAGCGAAACCGGTTCTGTACATTTCAAATACCTCAGCAACTAAACGAGGTACCCGTTTCATCCAACTTCCCACCATCGTTGACTCTTCTCTTCTTCCACTCCTGTGGAACTCCTCCACTACCGAGACTTGAGACCACCTCCCCTCCATACCCATCAACAATAACTTGCACAGCTCCAAGTATCCGCTCATCAAACACCCTGGACCACTTCATTTAACCCCCGCACCCATTCCTCTTTCCTAATACTTCTTTCCCCGATTGTCTGGCCTTCCTCCCTTCTCTTCTAAACCGCCAAACTCCTCCACGCAATATACTACTATCGAAATTACAAAAACACACCCCTCCACCAACGTATTACTCCTCATTCCTCCATACAGTACATTCTGCAAATTTCGAAACTGCTTACACCACCACAATCATAATCGGAATCACCCCCAACCGCTCACCATCACACTCAGACCGACGCCCCTGAACGAAGTCCGTTCTTGGCCTTCCTCGACACTATTACAGTATTAACGCGAACCCTAAGTGCACCGATTCCTCTCAGAAAAATAACAAAGGACCCAAACTCACACAGGAACTCGAACACAAAATCGAAATCGCACGTTGTAGTACCAATCCCTCAATTTTTCCGTCGCCGTTCTATTTTGCAGCATAGTGAAGGGAGTTCGAACTCCTTGAAATTGGTATAACGGTGAAGAGAACCTTCTCGTGAATCCCAATATCTATGTAGTTTGATTTATGTATTTTTATGGCATTTGTTTGGGATTTTCCAAGTATGGATTCCTCTCGTTGAAGAAGTGAAAACCGAGGCCGGTTTCAGGAGAATGGTTTAGGTTAAAATGAGAGAGAGCGAGGTGTATTTATAAGCAAGGGATTTAGATATTTATTTTATTATTTTATTCTCCTAACTTCATCGAGAAATATGTGCAAAAGGTCCTACAAACGAACCCTGGTCGAGATGAAAAACACTAATCTTAACATAGAAAAATATTCCGGATCTAATGGGACAGGTTTCGTCGAATTCCGACACCGTTTGTAAAAATCCCTTAGAAAATATCGATGAAAAACACCGAGCAATAATTCCTTAAAATTACAGAAAAAATCCTAAAAATATGAGGCCTTGACGTTTCACTAGACCTCTTCCTAAGGTTTCGTATGAAACTTGTTTCGTTGAATTCTGAGTTCGTTTGACCAGTTAACTATTCAAATAAAGTTACCCTATTTAAAACGTATAAATGGTTAACTCAGAATAAGGCGTTTTTGGCCACCGAGGTCACATACGTCATCGGTTTGTCACAAAACTTGCTTCCCTTAAAATCATTAATTAATACGAATCCAATGGCACACAGTTCGTCGCATTCCGAGACTGTTTCCTGGTACGCTATTTTCTACGTTCCCTAAGTGCTCCTTTAGACACCAAATTTTCCAATGTTCAAAAATAACAAACTATATATTATTTCTGACTCTAAACGACGATATGAACTCAATGGAACTGGTTTTGTGGTTTAATTCGATCGTCTGCTCAAGTTATGGTCAAACCCCTTTTTAAATAGAATTAAATTATTAATAATTCCATAGCGACTATTTTAAAATTCGATTTGAACATAACTCAAAATCTACACGACGAAATCCCGATTTTTCTCTTCCACTAGAAAAATATACTTCACTAGCTCTGTACGTTTCTTGTTTCACAGAAATCCGACTTAAAACGGCTACTGTATATTCAGTTGAAGTTTGAATCGCCAAATAGCGAACTGCAGCGCCATTTCGAGCTCGGTTTTAATTATAATATAATTATACGTTCTAACGTCGTCGATTAAATAATATATTCGTCATTTAAATAATTAAATAAGTTAATTATTACACTGTCAAAAATCCGGGTCATTACATTCTTTCCCCCTTAAAATAATTTTGTCCTCGAAATTGCTAAGCTAGAAGACGACCCTATCTACTGGGTAAATATTTATCGGTTTACCCCTTAACTTCAGTCTCAACTGAACCAATTAATATCGACTAAAATATTAATTTATTCCGACTAACTAAAATTTCCAAAAATTCTGAAAATTTTCTAACGCCTTTAATTTTCGGAAAATTTCGCCATAACCTCCTTTGTATTGGTCGATATGACAAATCACAACTCGCCTCTCTAGGCCTTCTCCAACTCAAAAGAAAATCAAACAGCCAAGCGGCTTGCCAAATCGGCTCATAAATTCCAAACTCATATAAAATATAAACTTGTACCTTCTTGTCGGGCATATCACTATATCCCTTCCATCTGTGAACAACTTAGTATATACCATTGTCATCTCAATCAAACACCAATCAATTCTTGATTCCAAATCCCGAACTTATCAAGTCAATTCCGTTCCAGATTATATTTAACTTTGTCTAAGTTAAATTCAAATTTATTTATTCACTTTCACTATTTTTAATCCATTTAACTTCATAAGTTAAATATAAATTTCAAAATTTAAATTCCTGGATTTATTTCAAATCAATTTGAAATCATAATACCAATTCAAAACATTTGAATTTTTAAACCACTTGTTTTCTAAAAACATTTCAAAAACAAAATCCTTGGTAGTAATCCGTCACTTAGAAACTCGAAAATGACACTGATGATGTGGCCACCATCATCAGGGTTATTTCCCAGCGAACAAGTGAGTTCAATACTATATCACTTTCAGATTGAAAAACATTTTCAAAATCTCCCAGGAACTTAAAATTTCCTTATTTTAAATTCCAAATCTGATTTAAATTCAGATTTACTTCATTTTATTTCATATATTTTACTTATATGAATTCTGATCAGTTATTTATAACCATTTCACTTTTATAATCTTACTCGATTATAATAATAACCAACACAACCAATATACTATAATGATTCAAATCTTAACCATTCTTTTATATCAAAATATACTTCGGGTAAAATTACTGCATTCACCCTCTTTCAAAACATACTGTGTCGACCCATCGTATTCGAGTGTTTAGAAACCCCTATCGATATTGTGGTGCCCCACCATCGACCAGAATTCATAAGCCACTCAACCAATAAGTCATCACAATATAAAACCATTTTTATATTAATTAACATATACGCGCGCATATATATTTACACTCAACTCAATCTAGGGTATTACTAACCCCATCTCTACTGAGTCACGCCACAGAGCCAAGGTAAATACTTAACCTTAAGCTCTGATACCAACTGTAACGACCCGGGTTTTCGACGATCTTGGTTATCCGATATACAACGCATATCGAACGTCCGAGAGTCGGAAATAACCGAATAGTTAATGGAAGAAGTTAGAGGGTGAGAGAAGATAAGATAGAACTAATAGAATAGAAGAAGAAGAAGAACATCATCATCAGAGTAAACACGAATCTCACAGCGGAACGAATAAAATATAACATAACTTTTGAAAATACAAACAGTATGTATACAATAGCACTTATCAGAGTACAACACTTACAACAATAGCGGAAATAATAATAGCTATAGAATCCTGAAGCCTCCTGCTCCAAGCTCTCCAAGTGTATCTGTAAAATCCCGACTACTTGACTGCCTGTACAAATTAGGCACCCAAGAGTTTAGGGAAGACAAACAAAGTAAACTCCGGGTCAGTCATGGGACTGGTATGAGTAAAACAGTTTAAAACAGGTTGAACAAGTAACGATATCTCAGAAGACCACGCCGTATAACGGAACGGGTTTTTCCCTTATGAGAATCCAAAATAATCTTTATATCAACTCCTTTGATATAATAATAGTGTCTAAATCACATAAATAACAATCTAGTGGAAACGCTTGCATCTCACGTTCCACATATATAAGATACAATCAAAACCGCAAGCACGTATTGGGTAATGGATTTCCAACTATGACAAGGTATGGAACCACCTTCCGATCAGTGTACTCTAGGAACGATACACTGGAGTTCAACAAGAACATCTTGCAACTCAGCCACACATGACCGACCACTCATTTCGCTTGAGTGTATCGAATGTACATCACCAACGGTTGGGATCAGCAACCGTTCCCGTATATATATATGGGACAGCATTGATAGATTAAAGAAGCAAATGAATATTCTCTAGATAGGTGATTATACACCCTACTTTGGTGCGACCGACTTAGCCATGCTGCCTGCCCGATTTCTGTCATTTACCGGATGTGAGGCTAGAAGCTACGCTTACTTTCCATTCATTGATAACACGATCACTTTGAATGCCACATTATCAAATCCGTTAATCATTAGTTGGTTTATACAAATATCCTGGATGTTATGCTAAGGGATAAATCCGTTGCAACCATATATATTTATACAGACCAACCCATTCGATCATTGGAAATACTCTGTCAGACACTCGTCCATATACGTTCGTTCTGGGACTGAACGAAACCGAAGGCACTATTCAGTACATCCATCTTAGGCACTATTATCTAAGACTTATACAATAGCCCTTGCACCTTACTCCGTCTTCAATTATCTTTGGCATATTCGCAACGCTTATGCCAATACAGAGTGGTTCTTTGGATAAGAATCCAACCGGTCTCTCCATATTAACAACGTAAATATGGTCAAAACTTGATAGTCAGTGATTTAACCATCAATGAAAAATGTCCGTGTACATACAACGATCTTATTTCCAAATGGAATTATCGATCCAATCATCAACCATATGTATATGTATTCATTTTCCTTATTTTCTATGATTTGAAAATATACGTTATTACCACAGGAAAACATTTCCATAGCTTAATTACGTATCACTATCATTCCACAACTATTAGTCCCTAACTGTAAACTAGTAAGAGAACAATTCTCTAAGTATAAACCCCGAAGGCCGAAACCAACATCAGATCGATACTCAGAAAACCATTCAACTTAATAATCTCTAGTCAGTTTCTAATTTTGTTTAACCCTGTTTGATTAACTCTTATTCGAATAACAAATATTCGATTTAACTCCTTTAACTCTAACCGTACGTTTAACTCTAACTGTTTAACTCTAACTGTTTAACTCTAAGTGTTTAACTCTAACTGTACTAGTTAACTCTAATTGTTTAACTCTAAGTGTTTAACTCTAACTGTACTGGTTAACTCTAACTGTTTAACTCTAACTGTTTAACTTTAACTGTAGTGGTTAACTCTAACTGTTTAACTCTAACTGTACTGGTTAACTCTAACTGAACTGGTTAACTCAAACTGAACTGGTTAACTCTAACTGATTAACTCTAACTGAACTGTTTAACTTACTTCTAACTTACTTCGACTCATTTTGATTAATTCGTTTCACTAACTCATTTTGACTCATTCACTTTGGCTAACTAGCTTTGGTTAACTTACTTTGGTTAACTCTCTTGGTTCACTTGGGTTAACTCGACTTTGGTTCACTTGGGTTAACTCGACTCACACAACCAAACTTGACTTAACTTGGTTCAAATAAACAAACTTGACTTAACTTGGTTCAAATAAACAAACTTGACTTAACTTGGTTTACATAACCAACTTGACTTAACTTGGTTTACATAACCAACTTGACTTAACTTGATCCAAATAGCCGTACTCGACTAACTCGATTCGAACGACTGTGTTCGACTAACTCCCTTTATAATTCTATTTATCTTCTAAATAAATATTTCTTTATTACTTCACTTCTATTCATTTGATCCTCATTATAAATTGGTAAGTGAATAAACTTCTCAGTGTTAATCCCGAAGGCCGAAACCAACATCAGATCAACACCATGAAATTTACTCAACTCAGTCAACGTAGAACGAGTTCCAATTACTCAAAAACCATAATTACTATCAACCAAGCACACATAATCATCACAGATTATATAACACATCACATATCACAATATATGAAACAAAACAGTATTTTATATATTGAGGAACCCAGTTAGGTCCCTCCAACCTGTTCCCCTGCATCACAGATGTTACACAGTATAATAT
The DNA here is from genome assembly GCA_030737875.1 of Allium sativum. Lineage (NCBI taxonomy): Eukaryota > Viridiplantae > Streptophyta > Magnoliopsida > Asparagales > Amaryllidaceae > Allium > Allium sativum. The sequence continues at coordinate 200,240,088 of CM060911.1, forward strand.
ACATCAACTTCATTTTAGTCTGAACTGTTCTGATAAACAACATCAGCATATATATATATATATATATAACGGTTTATATATATATATATAAAATTTCAACTAACTGACTAGCAGTTCAATCAACCAAATCAACACACAGCAATCAACAGATAAGTTACCAGTTCTAAGAATACATTATAAAAATATAATTGTTCAGAGTTGGTGAGTTTTACTCACTTTGGCAGTTCATCGTTAAAGAACAATAAACTGTTATTTGATTTGAATCAAACAATTTATTTCGCCATAAATTCATATGATCCCCAATCCACTCCCAGTCAGCTTCATTGTGTAGTGTCCGTCCATACGATCCCGTCGGGTCTTGTTTCACTGAATTTTGTTAACATATGACGAAGATATTAATTTTCTAAGTTTATATACTATGGAATGACAACTAAACTTTATTTATTTAAAGACCGGCCCTTTACCAATAAATATCCGGCCCATCTTCACTTGCTAAAGCCCAGACCCCATTTAATAATAGCGAAACCGGTTCTGTACATTTCAAATACCTCAGCAACTAAACGAGGTACCCGTTTCATCCAACTTCCCACCATCGTTGACTCTTCTCTTCTTCCACTCCTGTGGAACTCCTCCACTACCGAGACTAGAGACCACCTCCCCTCCATACCCATCAACAATAACTCGCACAGCTCCAAGTATCCGCTCATCAAACACCCTGGACCACTTCATTTAACCCCCGCACCCATTCCTCTTTCCTAATACTTCTTTCCCCGATTGTCTGGCCTTCCTCCCTTCTCTTCTAAACCGCCAAACTCCTCCACGCAATATACTACTATCGAAATTACAAAAACACACCCCTCCACCAACGTATTACTCCTCATTCCTCCACACAGTACATTCTGCAAATTTCGAAACTGCTTACACCACCACAATCATAATCGGAATCACCCCCAACCGCTCACCATCACACTCAGACCGACGCCCCTGAACGAAGTCCGTTCTTGGCCTTCCTCGACACTATTACAGTATTAACGCGAACCCTAAGTGCACCGATTCCTCTCAGAAAAATAACAAAGGACCCAAACTCACACAGGAACTCGAACACAAAATCGAAATCGCACGTTGTAGTACCAATCCCTCAATTTTTCCGTCGCCGTTCTATTTTGCAGCATAGTGAAGGGAGTTCGAACTCCTTGAAATTGGTATAACGGTGAAGAGAACCTTCTCATGAATCCCAATATCTATGTAGTTTGATTTATGGATTTTTATGGCATTTGTTTGGGATTTTCCAAGTATGGATTCCTCTCATTGAAGAAGTGAAAATCGAGGCCGGTTTCAGGAGAATGGTTTAGGTTAAAATGAGAGAGAGCGAGGTGTATTTATAAGCAAGGGATTTAGATATTTATTTTATTATTTTATTCTCCTAACTTCATCGAGAAATATGTGCAAAAGGTCCTACAAACGAACCCTGGTCGAGATGAAAAACACTAATCTTAGCATAGAAAAATATTCCGAATCTAATGGGACAGGTTTCGTCGAATTCCGACACCGTTTGTAAAAATCCCTTAGAAAATATCGATGAAAAACACCGAGCAATAATTCCTTAAAATTATAGAAAAAAAATCCTAAAAATATGAGGCCTTGACGTTTCACTAGACCTCTTCCTAAGGTTTCGTATGAAACTTGTTTCGTTGAATTCTGAGTTCGTTTGACCAGTTAACTATTCAAATAAAGTTACCCCTGTTTAAAACGTATAAATGGTTAACTCAGAATAAGGCGTTTTTGGCCACCGAGGTCACATACGTCATCGGTTTGTCACGAAACTTGCTTCCCTTAAAATCATTAATTAATACGAATCCAATGGCACACAGTTCGTCGCATTCCGAGACTGTTTCCCGGTACGCTATTTTCTACGCACCCTAAGTGCTCCTTTAGACACCAAATTTTCCAATGTTCAAAAATAACAAACTATATATGTTTTCTGACTCTAAACAACGATACGAACTCAATGGAACTGGTTTCATGGTTTAATTCGATCGTCTGCTCAAGTTATGGTCAAAACCCTTTTTAAATAGAATTAAATTATTAATAATTCCATAGCGACTATTTTAAAATTTGATTTGAACATAACTCAAAATCTACACGACGAAATCCCGATTTTTCTCTTCCACTAGAAAATATACTTCACTAGCTCTGTACGTTTCTTGTTTCACAGAAATCCGACTTAAAACGGCTTCTGTATATTCAGTTGAAGTTCGAATCGCCAAATAGCGAACTGCAGCGCCATTTCGAGCTCGGTTTTAATTATAATATAATTATACGTTCTAACGTCGTCGATTAAATAATATATTCGTCATTTAAATAATTAAATAAGTTAATTATTACACTGTCAAAAATCCGGGTCATTACAATTTCCTTCATTCTTGAGACCTTTCGCTTCCCTCTTGATCGTCCATTTTTTGCTTCTTCCTTTCTCAAAAACTGATCTGCCTTGTTATATAATTGATCTAAAGACAATGGAGGCTACTTAGAAAACCAATTCCCATATTCGAAATCAAGGACAACACCCTAGGTCAATTCCTTCAAGATAGCTTCATCATTAGGATTGATGATCTCGGTGACTGCGATGTTGAACCTTTCTAGAAATTCTTTGAGCAACTCCTCCTGCATATGATGTATGCTTAACAATGCCATAATGTGCTTTTGGCGATCCGAGTGGATACAAAACTGATTCAAGAACTTCCTTTCTAGTTCTTCAAACACCGAGGCAGATTTTGCAAAAAAATTATGGAACCACAAAGTTGCCTTACCTTATAGATTGAGAAAGCCATGCATTTGATCATGTCAGAGGCTTGTGCCAAATCTATATACAATTGGTATCTGGTAAGGTAATGAATGGGAACAGGTTTTTCCACATAATAAGGAATGATCTGTAAACTGAACCTATATAGATATTCGACATCCATGATACCATCTGTAAATGGTGTATGGATCATGTCTACTACCTAATCCTCGTTATAGTAGCCTTAGATGTTTTTCATTATTTCTTGATTATAGATGTTAGGTATGAAATCTGAATTATTGCGTACTACTCCGTAAGCCCTCGTTTCTTATGTCTCCTGGTGTGACAACCGCCAATAACTCCTGCACTAAACAAGAGGAATAATCCGCTGAAATGTATGCCAGGCAACCATGGAAGATCATCAAGGTAGGATAACACAAGAGAAACCTGTCGTATAACTCACAGTGCAAGGATAAAATATAACAGAACATATATAACAGGCAATAATAGTGAAGCATATTTGAGAAAAAAAATTGAACTTTCATAACAACTAGAAAGAATATCTTTGGATTACAACATAAGAGTCTGTACAAATTTACCTCACTACAACACTCAAAGCAAACACCAATCATAATAGAGAAAATATCCAATATGTGTAATAGAGAAACTAATACACAAGCCTCCTGCTAGTCATCGCTCTACATCCTGGCCTCACTTAGCTCTGCTACCTGTAACTTGCTACTCAGTCTGCGTATCCAAATCTGGATGAATAGCCTAAGGTAATAAGAGGAAACATAAAACCTTGAGTCAGACAACAGTCTTAATGAGCGATAAAATAGCTATTTAACATCATCAATAAAGTATATGAGAATAGGCAGATTAACCAACCAATCTACCAACACACCAGAGAAGAACCCAAACCTGTCTTCTCTACATCTGACAGTGATAGCCTTTACCAACAAGCATTTGAAAACAATAGTACATTCATGGCAATCAAAAGTAACCAAACAATAGCAATCACTGAAACCGGTTATATTACACGTAAACTACCCTAATCGAGGTTAACAACCTTCAAGCACAAGCCCTAAAGGCCTAAACAAACATCAGACAAGCACCCAAGAAATATCTCCCTTGACGTTAGACAACTTACTGAGACGGTACAAGCAAAACAACCAACATCCATAACCCTGGCTATTACTGCCTATCCTGCTTCGAAACCGCCGTTATTCGTATAATGGCTAACCTTGTCATAAGTCAAGGGCTAATGGTAACCCCGTTTCTAGCATAAAATCCATACACCTTTCAACGATACGTATCTAGGCCTTTCAACGATACCCATGGTACTCAACCAACAACCTTCCAGTCTTTTAGGTACCCTTATTATACCCTTGTTTTGAGCCAGCTAGAACCTACAATAGCGATAATCTCTCAGCGTTCAATATCTCTGGTCATCCTTCCTGACGGCTATTTGTGGCTCAAGCAACCTTCTCGAGCAACCATTATCCATCAACTCACCACTTTGAGTCATCTTCACATTCGTTGCATTTCAATGATCAACGATCAACAAATGCATCACAACACTTCGAATATTCCTACTTGAATTCACATCAAAGCCACAATTATTATCGATCCAAAAATATACATCGTTCGGTCGATATTCCATTCCATAACATCTCCAGTCTTTCCGCTATGAAAAATAAACCATAGCATTTGATCTTCTTTCCACAGCGTTTCTTAACGATGTCATTCCCTTAGGTCGGTCAATGATCTAACCCTATCAGCTCGCGTCCAACGACCCAACCATGTCGGCGACCTAACATCAACGACCTAAACCTTAGGTCGTCCAACGCCTTCTCCGACCTGATGTCACCAATGTTCCAGTGACTCAAAGCCGATCTAATATACATGACCCAACTCCAGGCTTGAAGCCAAATGACCTGACGAGCTCCACTTTCTAATGACCTACCTTCCAACGACCAGGAGCTCGACCTAAGCACCAACAACCTAACACGTGCCACGTCATCAACGACCAGAGCTCGAGCGACCTAGATTCTTTTGAAGTTCCCACGACCTGATCTATCTGGAGTCCAAGCCGACAACTTGTGACCTAACTCGTCCACGATCCAAAGTCCTTCCAGCGACCTAAGCATTTCTTAGAGAACATGACACACGACCCATGCAAGAAAACGACCTGACTCCAGGATTTTCCAATCTAACTCAATTCTTGACCAATCATCACCAAAGGACAACATCGATGTAAAAAACTCATCCAATTCAACAATCAACACTTTATGAAATCATCAACAATATTAACATGAAAATTATTCACCAATAATCATATAAAATTCACCAAATCATGATAAATGAATGAATAACTAAAACAATGGATCTAACTTGCATAAACATATGAATCAACAAAAGAATTACCAGGTTTATGTTGTTAAATTAGATCTTATAGTGATTCAAATGAAATTACACTTACCATGATGTAGATCAAGTGAAAACAACTTATAATGATGAAAATATGATCAAACAACTCATATACTTGATTGAAGCCGTGTGAGAGATGCTTTTCACTCACCAAATCTTCGATCTAGCTTAAAAACGATGAATCACGAATCCGATCAGTGAAGAACAACCTTCAAGTCTCTCGATTTGATGCGATATCTCTTCACTTGATGTAGATCTAGCTTTGTTTGAAGTATATCTTCAATCTTCACATGTAGATCTAGAATTTTAATGGTGGAAAGTTGTATTTGATTGAGCAAGGAGGATCACGAGATCAACCAAATGAGAGAATGAAGAAAGTAAACTATTCTCCATGTCTCTATCCCGCTATTTACAGCCTCCCACCAGCCCACTAATGGGCCACACCAAATCAGCCCATTAATGGTGTATGAAACCTGTACAAATATTGTATTGCACTAAAACAATGATTCCTCCCAAACCGCTGAACCAAATCCTTAATGTGATCACTCTACGGAATTGGAGCATTTCCTTTCCAATGAAATTGATCTCAGCACCTGATTCAATCCCAATCAAAAGTCAATCGCAATCAAAAGTTATGCCCTGTACAAAACAGACAGGGACAAAATGGTCTCAAATAAAATTGGTAAAAATTTACGGATATGTCTCACATCCCGTAAACAACATATCAAAATATAAGAATGATCCAACCCTCAGGGAATTAAATAAAAATATTTTACGATCCTCCGATACGTAAAATGTAGGCTCTTACACCTGGTGCCTCATTTTCGATAGCATCGCTTGTGCTTCATTATTGGTGATAATTGCTTGGTCTTTGGCACTCTGATTAGTTACAAGGAGCATGAGGGGTGGAGTAGCAGGGCGTGAGGGTCCAACTACATCCCTATTGAGGATGGGAGCCCTAGAGTTTAGGCCAAATCGATTGTCTAGATGATCAGTGAGGCGGGTTTGTCTTAGGTCGAAATGGGAATACCGACCTAGTCCGACATGATTGTTATGTCATAGTTCGGTCCTAACCCAGGAGTCATCCTATACATTTCTAGCTATTGCTTCATCTAGTTAGTGATGTTGTCCTTTATAACTTCTCTTCGATGATGAAGATCTTTTTGAGCCATAGTATTGCAGGCCAGGAGACAACCTCCTCACCTCATTCCACCCAGTGCTTATTTTGTTTATCTGGTTCCTAAGATCAATATTTTCCCTGATTAGTTAGTTCAAATCCTCAAGATTTTCTTTTAGCTTTCTCATTAGGGTCATAAGGTTTGCGTGGGTGACGAGATCCATTGGAGTCGATGCAGTAGCCACAATTGTGGCTATAGCAATGGTTTCTTTTATTGTGTGCTTGGTTCTTGAGCTTGAGTGTTAGTCCTAGAAGCCAATGCCCTTTCTTCCATGCCATGGGTTTGCTTTTTTCTAAATTTGTATGAAATCCAAGTAAATAAGGGAAAACTACAAGTTGGGGATTCAGATCTTCTCAATGGATTAGAAAATCCATTAGTATATAAAAAGATCCTAAGATTGAGAATTGTCTTTTCTTAGTGAAAGCACTAAAAATGTTAGTACCAGAAATGGTACCAACGCCCAGCATTAAACTTAGAAAGAGATAAAATGAAGAAACGAAACTTAAAACAATGTAAATAATGATTAAACAGTAGAAAATAAGAATATAATCATTTATAGTGGTTTAGCAAAGATAAGTCTACGTCCACTTCACAATCATTCTCTTTACAGTTTGATTTTATTATTTACAGAAATTCGGGTCAGAAAAAACCAGAGTACAATGACAATGGTAGAAAAAAAGAGCCAAAAGATCCTTAAAATATCTAATGATACTTGTATTTATGTATGAAAGAAAGCTCAGATCAATCGAAATATCAGTGTACAAGTCAAGGGTAGTGAGGTGACAGGTCTAGAAAGCCTAGGTTGGATCATCCTAATTTTGGGTTCTAAAGCGGTACCAATCCGAGGTAGCCTGATCGATGCCGATCTAGATTCACCCAAGCTTGGGTAACCTGACCCAAACTCATTTCTTCCATCCATATTTCTTTCAATTTGAGGTCTCCAGGAACATGCCGATTTAGAGTGAGATGTTCTGAACTCGAGCAGTGCATCGACAGGCCGAACCGAGAGGTCCGATCCATATTTACTACCATTATCTTGAGTTTAATCGATCATTATCTTATTGCTTTGTCTGAAGCCTTATATTTGTACCTTTGAACTACCATTTGAAATCATTTGCTTCATGATCACCAAATCTATCTGATCTACATGACCTAGAATCACCTAGCCAAAAGGTTAGGTAATACTAGGCATCCGTGTATATTGTAATATGTAAAAGAAATGAAGTCAAACAACCATATGAATTAGCAAATTCTTAGTTAGTCGATCAACCTATTCAATGCCTATCTAATGTGTGAAATACAACCATTAGCATCCACTTGCAACCACTTGCATATATCATCAATAACATGGACACGTACACCCGTTCCAACCATCCATAGCTTTATTCTTTGAGAAATACCCTTCCTACCAGATATAAACAAAAACATAACTGAAGGAAAAAGCTTAAGATTGAATAATTAAAGTGTACCTTCAAAAAATATATGGATAAGAAGCTTGAATTCTTTCCACTGGTTTGCATGTTTCTTCGTCCTAGTCCTCTCCCTATTGACTTTGATAAGGCGAACAACTTTGTTGTGAGAAGGCTTAACGTCATGCGTATAATGCAAGTTGTAACTCTCGCTTCACCTCTACCTCCTCCTAATGATGGGCCTTTACTATAATCACCGAATCATGCAAAAATTTCCTCAAGTATGAGACATGAAAAACATTGTGCACTCCAAACCAACTTATCTGGAAGCTTTACTCTGTATGTCATCTTCCCAATCCTAGCCACAATAGAAAAGCTTTCTACAAACCTCGTTGCAAGCTTACTAGTCGACCCAAACCTCATTGCATGTCTCAACGGTGAAATTTTAATGAATATCATATCCTCAACCTTGAACTCTAAGTCATATCATCTTTTGTGCACATATGATTTATATCTGTCGTAGGCTGTCTTCATTCTCTTTGGAATCAAATCTATCTTCTTGGTAGTGTTTCTCACCATATATGGTCCAGGAATAAGCTTATTGGTGATATTGCACCAATGTTATGGTATTCTACATGGACAACCATATAGGGCCTCGAAAGATGTCATTCCATTACTGGCTTGATAACCATTATTACACGCGAAATCAACTATCGTTAAGTGCTCCTCCCATGTCCCACCAAAATCCAAAACACACAACTAAATTAAATCCTCTAAGATCTTATTCACCATTTCTGTTTATCTACCGTTTGTGTGTTATAGGCTCAGTTTGGCACCAAAAGGCTCTTGAAGATTCCTCCAAAACCCCTAGTGACTAGTGGGGTCACGACCATTGATTATACTAGTGGAAACTCCTATAGTCTAGTGATCTCTCTTGCATACAAGCTTTCTAAGGACGTTGTCGACCCTTTACTTCGAACAGGTAAGAAATGAGCGCACTTGGTCAGCCTATCGACTATAACCCTGCTCTAATTCATTTCCCTAAATCGGGGCAATCCATTAATGAAATCCAAAGAAATGCTCTCTCGCCTACACTTTGGAATATTTAGCGGCTAGAGAAATCCTATAAGCTTCTTTTGCTTTGCTTCCGCTCTTTGGAAAGCCATAAACTTTGTATCAAACTCTACCACTTGACTCTTTATTTTAGGCAAAAAGAATACTGTTTTAATATCCCGGTACAAGGTATCTCCATCAGGGTCATCCTAGAATGATCATCTTTAACTAAGACTGCATCCATCAAGTCTAGTCTATGAGGCATAAAAAATATAATATACTCCCTCAACCATTCTTTAGAGTTAATGGTATAACATTTGATATGTCTCGATGATTCACCTCCGCCAATCCTCTCCAGGATATCTGCCAACTCATCATCTTCTCTTTGCCTATATCAAATCTACTTCGATAGAGTCAGCTGAACATCTAAAGATTCTAGTAATCCTAGGGTAGATGAGGGTCTAAAATAAAAATTAAATATGTACTCCAAGTGTTTCCATCGGAAAAATGAAGAACTTAACGCCACCATCTTTTTCCTTAAAGCATCAGCTAACACATTACCCTTTCTAGGAGTATAGGAAATCCCAAAATCATAAGAGGCTAAAAATTACATCAACCTTTGTCGCCTCAAATTCGAATTCCTTTAAGAGAATAAATACTTCATCAACTTATGATTATTGAAAAGCCCAAACCTCTCTACCAATAGATAGTGCCTCCGTGACTTAAGAAAAAATAATAATGGCTACTAACTTAAGATCTTTTGTATGGCAGTTCTTTCATGGGTATTAAATTTCCTACTAGAATAGCATACTAACCATCCTCTTACATCAAAACTGCTCCTAATCCTGTACCACATGCATCGGTGTAAAGTGTGAAAGGTTTAGTACCATTAAGAAGAACTAATACTAGCACATTGGTTAAATCTTCCTTCAATCTCCTAAAAGTATCCTCACACGTCGCATCCCAGTAAAAAAAAATTCTTGGTAAGGTAGGTTAGGGGAACTAATATCTTGGCAAAGTGCTTAATGAATTTCCTGTAGTAACCCACAAGAACAAGAAAAATTCTTACCACTATGGCATTATTAAGGATTGTCACCCTTGTACCACTGCTACCTTTGCCAAATATAGTACCAATCCATGCTTCAAAACAATGCATCCTAAAAAGTGGACCTCATCGCTTCAAAAATGGCACTTAGAAAACTTGGCATTAAGTTTATGTACTCAGAGGGTACTACGTATTTCTTATAGATGCAAGACATGCTCCTCATATCTCTTAGAATAAGCCAAAATACCATCGACAACAACTATAACAAACTTTTTTAGCAATCCTCAAAATATTCTAAGCATCAAATCAATAAAGTGTGCGGGGGTACTAGTTGGTGCTAATGGGATGACTGACCACTCGTAGAATCCATCTAAGTTACTAAAAATAGTCTTTGTTATATTGCTACTCCCAAGTAATGGAAACCGATAGCTAGACCAAGTAGAGAGGGAACTTTAGCTCCATCTAATTGATAAAATAGACCGTCTAAGTGGGGAAAAGGATAACGATTTTTCTTTATCAATTATTAAACTCCATAAATCAATGTAGAGCCTAAGGGAACCATCCACATTTGTAGTAAAGACGACTGGTACCCCCCATTTAAAAATAGTACTCAAGCCTTTCTCCAATAATTCCTTGATCTGTTTGCCAAGCTCGCGGCATTCCTTTGGACCCATATGTGTCACTGACAAAGCAATGGGTCTAGAATAATCAGTGAGATATATCCTGAATTCAACTTCTCTCTACAATGGAAGTCCAGTGACTTCCTCAAACGCATCTGGAAAATCTCTCACTACTAATACAGTTCTCAATTCGTCTAATGAGAGTTCAAAGGAATAAAGATAACTCGATATAATTGATCCTCACATATCATAGAAAACCTCTAAAGTACTTCCACTGTAAGTGCCTGCTCTAACAAGCCTCCTATCACAATTTAGGATAACCACATACATGGCTAACCGGTCCATACCCAAAACCAACCTATAACCTGAAAAGCTCGATAAATATACAGTCAAATCCAATACTAATATCATCAATTTCAAATCCCAGGACACCATAAACAAATTGGCTGATTCACCTATAGGGTTTGACACTACTACATGGTCTATGACTATACTAACATTTATCTGTTGATTTTCTATTAGGTGCACTGGATACGAAAAAAATGAGATGCCCTAGAATAAAAAACTATGAATAGATAAACAAAAAAAAGATAACACACCTTCAGGGATTAACTTCTTCCCTTTGTCTGGATGCCAACTATTTGAAGGGGAAGCGATTAATGTAATACCTTACACTATTCTGATCCCAAATTTCAATAAAAATCGAAACTTAAACCCATCCAAGATAAAGCGTGTATATCTGGTACCTGCGAATAAATGAAATTGAGCATAATTAAAGTACGATAAAATAACATACATCGGAAAAAAAATAGATAGACTAGTCTCAACTCGTGTAACTACCTTATAATAGTGAGTCACCTTGTTAATACTGAGAATGAGAGAGATCGGAAACCGAAAACCAAACTTAAACACCTGTGAGAACCAGACCTTATCGAGAAAACCTGGAAGATTGTAATGAGAAGCGGGTCATAATAATATGTTCTGGTAAACAGGAAGAGTATAACATAGTCTACAATACACAGATGTATCCCGTTTGGTTCAACCAAAGACCTATGCCTATCAAGGCTAGTAATTCTAACCTAACCTTGTAAACATTAACGCATGACTCTAACTACCATACCCAAGGTAGCATTACCAATGATAATGATACTGAAATAAAACGTTTACGCATGTATCTATGATGCCTTTGAACCATCATTTAACCAATTACCATAAAAACTAAGAGGTGGGCTCTCAACTACTCACTAATCATATAGAGGTTATTTATATCTATAGCTACTTAAGACCTGACTATCAAATGGTAGACAAGGGTGGGTCCTCTTGATCGCTTAAGACCCTAGACAGACCCATTTTCACTTAATGCCCTTTCGATGGTTTATTCCACGGTAATATAAATTAGAGGACACTAGCTACAGTCCTACTAATTCAGGCTTCCGTTATTCAGGCATATAAACCCATGCCCCGCATAAGACGAGAGATAGTAAGCAACCGCTTAAGACCAATCAATTAGGTAGACGTAGCATTCCATTTAAGATCACCCAATGGTGGACCCCCCTCGTTACTATCTAGCTGGCCTTATCGGATAATCTCCTAGTCGCTTAATACTTTCCGTAGGATGGGCAGCCCTATGGAAATACCATACTGGACATTTTAAGACCCATTCCCAGGTGGACCCATCGACCTAAGCCGCTTAAGACCCGAGGAAGCGGACTATTCATGAAGATTATCGAGCTCGTACCCAATTAGCCTTAAGTGCTTTCATTTATGGGAAGTGGGCTACGTGATCGCTTAATACCTTTTTATAGGTGGATCTAACCACTTAAGACTTTAATCCCCAAAGCAGGCCACATTATTGAGTTATTCCCGTTTAGTTTCTTCTTATGGAAATACTCCATGTACGCAAACTATCTATCGTCACGGATCCCTATGGATAATGATGTCTCACATCAGTTGGACATATATTCAACTGTTGGAAAGTGCAGAATCCTTTTGTATAAGGCAACTAATCTCGCATCATTAACCTACTAAGTCCAATTCTAACTTTCAATTACTAATTCTAGATTAACTAGATAAAATAAGGAAAATTATATCCTTCCTATCCTAGGATATTTAATTGATTATTTCCATATTGGACTTAGTATCTAAAATGGCAACCGATACCCACCAATCCCCTTTTTAATTTCATTTATTTCTATTTATTAAGGATTATTTCCATTTATGGTCATAATTTTCTTAAAGCACTAATTTAACCCCTTAATTACCATTTGTTCCATTGATTATAATTAATGTCATTTATGAACCTAATTTTCCTAAGACATTAATTAACAATGAAATGTCCTTATTATACAGTCCCTTTTTATTACTAATCAAATTATTTCAACTTTCTATTTTACTTTGATCACACACACACGTATATATATATATATATATGTATATGTATAAGAAACATTTACTTACTTAATTGGAGTTACAATTTTTATTCTTAATCATTATTTAAATTGTAACCGTTAGGCCGAACTACCTAATTCAATTTATTTTCCCCAATCAACGATGGTTACAATAGTTATTTTTTTTATGACCTTATTTATTGCAAATCAATTACATTAATTGCTACATTGGTCATAATATATATATTTCCATTTAATAAGGATTACATTTTCAAGTATGATTCCATAAAATGAAACCATTCAAACGAACAAACATTAATTATAATATATGTTTCGTTGTTTACGTAGATTTGGGCAGATAATTTGTGTGTGTTTATATATATATATATAAATATAAATATATATTCATGTAGTTAACATAGTTATTATTAATTTACCTTTATTATAATTATTAAATTCAATGTTTTGGTTTATGTTAACAACCAAGCATTCCTTTTTGCGTTCAATTTTGTAATAAGATTCTAAATCTTACGAAAAGGCTATTAACTGTAATTATTGTAAATTATGCTTGAACGTTTAAAAGAGGAATAAACATAATTCAAATAACAAGAAATATATAATATGTATGTTTTTGAAATGGTTGATGTAAACTATGCACAAACATATTAAAATCTATGTTTGTACATGAATTTGCATAACTCTTTCCTTTTTTTTTTGGTACAACTTTCTTTTTGATTTCAAATAATGTCTTTTTATTGGAAAAGAGCAAAAAGTTTACAACAACTAAGTTAAAACGCAAACAAATTTGAACACAACCAGGCTTGTATCTTTTTAACAAAATTTATAGGAATTACAAATCTACACCAAAACTACAGATCTATAATAAAAATATATCTCAATAGTCATTTATGGGACTGATATTTAGATCTGTAGTGTTTAAAATAACCACGATATTTTTATACATAATTGTGGCAATAATATGAACAATCAAGTAAGCCTACAAAAAGAATAATAAGATTATTCAAAACACAATTTTATTCTTTCAAATTTAACAAAATTATAAACAGATCTGATAAATATTTAGACATACATTTCAAATCTAATACAAACGAAGTAATCAAGCTATTGTATACTTTGTATCTAAATTTCCCACTGACCTGAAAGCATCCAAATCTGAATTTTTAGGCCTACAATTCCTAAATTCTTACATATTAAAAGAGAATACATTCATATTTGTAGATTTGCAAGAAAATAAGAAAAGTGGGGAGAAATCTGATGAAGAAGAACCAAAATGTTAATCCATATTCCTTTCCACTTGAGTCTAATTAACCCTTTCAAATCTATATTGTTTATGTTTGATTTTGATTGTATTTGAACATATTTTTGTTTCAAAATTTGTTTGAGGAGAGAGGGAAATGGTAGAGCTTCGTTGCTGCTCTCAGAAATATGTGGAAAAGAATGTGGGCCTAAACCTTCATTTATAGGTGTTAGGAAGACCCCAGACCGTTAAATTTATTTTAATAAGCATCCGTCCATCTGTTTAATATATTACATAATAAAAACCTATACAAGCCTAGCCGTCATTAGGCCGCAGTCGCCAAGAGCAGTCGACCTCCCTATCCAAGGGTGTTGACCGCCCTTATGCCGAAATGCCCAATGATGGCGGGTTATAAATGGTATGCAATATTATATTTACTCTATTTTATTATTCCATCTGTTTTTCGTTTTTTGTCCGTAACTTTTTCATACGGACTCCGTTCTCGAAACTCAAAACATGAAAATTGACCAGAATTCCATGATGAACGCAACGATGAAATTTTCGTGGTCAAATTCCATCATTTGCAGAAATTTCTATTTTTGAAAAAACTAATTAAACAAATAATTTATTTATTGCCAAAATTCCGGTCTGTTACTTCCTTCCTCCCTTAAAAGGAAATTCGTCTCGAAAGCTCACTTCTACTTACCTTATCCTTCACAACCAATTTGTATACATCCGTTTTTGTAACCAAGTGCGCATGTGCACAATGTACATAATGCATTTCAACCACAACACATGTATGCACAATGGTTCTAAATCGGATCCTCCTATATGTATGCACTAAACTTTTTAAAGCACTTACTAAAACGTGTTGCAAAGCATCCTAAATATATTGGCAGTTCTATATGAATGCAAATTATTGAAAATGCTTTTTCATCCATAACCCTTACATAACTATGAATAGAAATGTGAAGCAACCAATATTTTATCCAAATCCTACCATCCAAAATGTCATTGTATCTAATTGCTTCCTATTGAATTTTTCCTAAATCGGAAAAAGGAAATCAAAACGAAGAATTTTGACGTTCCCTTCGCTTATAAATATTCCATTTCCCTTCCTATTGTGGAAATTTTACCTCAGTTCCCTAAAATACTCTAAAATTTCCATCAGTATTTGTAAAAAAGACTTAAAACAAGCTCTAAAACGTAAATGAGTTAATTGACAACTCGCATGCATCGTTGATAGGGTATGGGAACAATGTTTCCAAGGCTAAAGCAGCCTTTTCCTTATTGTCGTTAACATTTTTATCCCATCAACGGTCCTACTGCACCACTTAAACGCGCACACAAACCATCCAAAAATATTCCTCACGCTGCTCATGTGACCAAAAATTGATTTTTTTTTTCATGAATAAATTTCCGCTTTAATCTTCTTTTATAAATTTTGAAAATTTTCGTTCGATACTGTTTCACTTTCCGTAAGAGATTTGTACAAAAACTAAAATTCTGGTAGTGTGTGATTTGCGTTATTTAAATCATCTATTTTAATACATAACAAATGTTTAAAGATGCGCAAAGTGTCGTACCTTGTTTTGGCTCAAACCATATAAAAGAAAGTAAATCAGTAAAATATAAAATTTAAAAAGGATAAAGGATCTTTTTTTCAAATAACAATTGCAAAAAGTTTCAGAAATGTATTTTGTGGAAACTTAAATGATTCAAGTCACATGTTGGAGATAAATGAAGTCAGTCACGCGAAAAATGCTAAAACTGAAATCACATACAAAAGGACGCAATAAATTTTAGCTTAACAAGGAACACATGATTAATATATCCATGATGAAAGCAACACAAAAACCCATCCTTTGCTAAAACTTAATCAATACAGAATTATATACTCTTCAGCTCTGAGACAATTGTTAGATAGATAAGAAAATAATATTTTATTTAAAACATGCGCGAATGACATAAATATTTTCAAACATAGAAATCTCATAAAAAGTTGTGTGATTTCAAAGACAACCAACACCAACAGTTACAAGCACAAATTATCAAAAAGCCAAGAACCAAATGCTAGAAAGGAAAAACAACAAAGACGACAACAAAACAACAACACCGAAACTCCAAAAATAATGTCTATGAACAGCGAGATGTCTTGCTCCGCGAATGGAGCTCAAACCATTTTTGTGACCTTTTATTAATCATATCATTATTGGAAAATGCTCAATCTCGTGTTACAAACACTACTGGTGTTGTTGGAGGTTTCTGCATCATCATCCCTTATAAGAGAGAATTAGAGAAGATTAAAGAAACCTGCCACAAAACTGCCCTTCACGGCGATTTACCTAACATTATCAAATGATAACACGGATAGGTGAAGGCATAGAAAATAACTCCATGAAACAACGGACAACAAGCTGAATCAAGTATGATGCGACACAAATTGATGGTTACTCCATCGATCAAAGAAAAGATTAATTTCCACATCATGAGACAAATCTAGTCTTCCGATGTATAAAACGATGTGCTAAATGGGTCACATGTAAACACGGGCATTTCAAACTTAGATTCCCGAATTCAAAAACCGACATTAAGGAAAAGGAGATCTATTGCAAAATCTCCAAAGCCAGTCAACAAAAGACCATTCAAATTCGCGTACAACACTGATGCCTCTAAAATTTCTTCGAGATTATCCATAGAAAAACCATCAAAAGATAGCTTAATCTTCATCTCCGAAACGACAATTGCCTTCATGAAAATCTATTCCAACAAGATATAGCAAAGACAGATGCAGATCAACCAACAATCCTATCCTAAAATCTTGAAGCAAAGGACTAGTGCAAGTCCAACTGCTACCACTAATTCTCTTAGCCCTATGGCGGTGGAACCTTATGCCCATTCTGATCCAACCAAATGATCTTTCTTGTTAAGGATTAGACTTAAATGGTACTAGAAAGATTAGGTAGTTCAAGTAGGTATTTACACTAAGAAATGATCAGAGACAAGAAATTAGATTTATATCTTAGAGTACTAGTGGGGCAAGATCTAATGTACAAAGTAGCGCTAAAAAGGAGGAGATGAGGCGACGACAAAGAAAGAGAAGAAGGATAAGTATATGGTTCAGGCAAACGAGAAAGAAAAAAATGAAAGAACGAAGTTAAGGGGTGATTTGGATGCAACTTTTATGGTTGAATCCTAGGTTTAAGTTGTACCAAAACTCATCAACATGTTGACCACTCTAGGTATAACGCTAAACGGTCAAATGACAAATAGGCTTTGGACAAATGTTGAAACTTGACCTTATTAGGTCGGATTTCAATATTAATCGTCCCGCGTTATCTTTTAAGATTCGACGTGACCTGAAAACAATTATCCTCATCACGACAGGCATCAACGACTGCAATCAAACTCCGACCCGTTTCCAAAGATTCAAAGTAGTCTCAATAAAATGCTACGACCACACAATGAATGAATTTCTAAAATAATTTAGCTAGAAATTCGTAATTAAATTAAAGCAGATTTTCCTCTTACCTACCTGACAACAAATAAACGATTCGCAAATCAAATAGCCCAAAATCAGGACGAAAGTTTTTCCATAGCCTTTTTTCCAAAAGAAAATTTGAAACATTTCGAAATGGATTTATTATAAACCAAAGGTTTCATATTACAAATCCAGTTTATTATTATTATTTATATTCCAATTTATAGTACTAACTGGGAAACCATTTCCTGTTCCAAAAGTGTCGGGATCTAAAAGTCGAAGATTAATTGTGATTATTTTGATAAATCATCCAATATATATATAAAAAGAGGGATACTAGAAATCACGAGGACTAAGTTCTAATTATTTTTAAGTTACGAGGCATAATCCTTATCATTTCCAATTCCCTTCTTCTTACCAGTTGGATTATTTATTAAAATCGCACAAAGCCCGAACAATTCTAAAACATGAATAGATTTGAAAAATTAAAACCATATTTTTATAAAACTATTTTTCGAAACCATAGTTTTAATACTTTCGAATCCATTTTATTTTCCAAAACAGTTTTAAAAATGGAATTTCGCTCGAATACAAGATAAGGATTCAAATGAATGTTTTTACCAAACAAATATATGGAATTTTAATGAAGTATCGAATGGATATACCTATTAATTATATTTTCGGACATATACGACATATTAACATGAGTTTCCCGTTACAGACAAAAAAAAGGGCATTGACAGGAGCCACCAACAAAACAAAAAAACCAAAAATTGGGACTGTCTCAGTTGTAGCTAGATTTTCGTCCAGTCTCCAAACTCGAATCCATGAGATTCACCATATGTCATCCTCATGCTCTTCATAATAAAATTGCCAACGTACTGTAGCGTAAGACACAATTGGCTAGAAACTCGAACTTAACCTATTTCAACTCTTAGTTTCTTAAGATCGATTCTATTTAAATAAGCCCACGACTATTTCACTGCCGAAATAATTTATAGTCCAATAAGAAAGATGAAGAAAACCGAAAAGAAAATTGAATACGTTCTCTCATTAATCCTAATTTAACCAATTCATCTGATCATCTAACCTATGCTTTGATACTAAATTTAAAACCCCATAATTTTCTGAGCCCAAATTTCGATAAAAATCGGAACTTAAACCCATACAAGCATAAAGCGTGTATATCTGGTACCGCAAATAAACGAGCATGAGCATAATCAGAGTGTGATAAAATAACTCACAGCGGAAACAAAATAGGATAGACTATTATCAACTCGGGTAACTACGTTATGAGAGCGAGTCACCATGTCAATACCAATCATGAGAGAGAACGGGAACCGAAAAGCAAACTTAAACACCTATGGGAACCAGATCTTCTCGATAAAAACCGGGAGAATATAATGAGGAGGGGGTCAAAACAACAGGAAGAGTATTACACAGTCTATAATATACAAAAGTATCCCGTTTGGTTCAACCAAATACATATGCCTACCAAGGCAAGTAATTCTAACCTAAACTTGTAAACATTAACACATGACTCTAACTACCATACCTAAGGTAGCATTCTCGACGATAATGATACTAATATAGAACGTTTACGCATATATTTATGAATCCTTCAAACACCCATTTAACCGATTACCAAAAAACTAAGAGGTGGGCTCCAAGTACTCACTAATCATACAAAGGTTATTTATATTTATAGCCACTTAAGACCTCACTATCAAATGATAAATAAGGGTGGTTCCTCTTGAGTTGTTTGCTTCAACTGGATGCATTTGCCTGTGATGAGTGGGTGAATTTATAGGGTTTTCAAAAGACCCTAATCTCTCTAATTTCATTGATGACTTGTAGTGAGTCCCTAATTGATTTACGGAAACTTTTGAATGATTTTCTTTGCTCAAGAAAATATGCCTTATGATTTTTTTGGAAAGTTATGAAACTGTGCCTAAAAAACGAAACCTTTGAGTACGTTGATAAATTCTTGCTTGATTTTTCAGTGATGAATTATTTACAACTTTCTGATTTAGCATTTGTGTCGAGTTTAGCTCATTGTGAATTTGGAGAGTAAATTCCTAAAATATCTCAGCAGTGATTTCAGGCAATTTTGAATAATAATAAAAACTTGCGTGATTGAAATATTTTGTCTAGATATTTCTTGTCGATTTTACATTTGCCAAGAATGCAAGTTAAAATTTTTCCCATGTTTTAACCAGTAAAATATAAAAAAAATTGCCTTTTCTTTTGTAATCATTCGAACATGAAAACTTTTGTTACTGCTCCACTGTGATTGTTTTCCTGAAGCTCTGCTTGCTCCATATACATGTGTTCATGTATGCAGCACCAATTTTGTTGCACCTTGTATTCTTCCCTGACTATTGTCATGCATGTTTGCACCATTTCCTTGTGTACTCATGCATGCTATATATGTGTTTTGAATTTTGTTTAATGCATCACCTTTCCTTGGCAGATCTGATTATTTGTTATATAAGCATTGGTGAACTGGTGCAGCTATTTCTCTCGTCACTACGCTACTAATTTATATCACTTGAGTTTGTATCTATTTTTTCCATTCTGTAATGCTTGTGTCACTATTTTGCACTCTATTGGGCTGACCAGACTTGAAAACTTATTTCCTGTTCAATGTCACTTGTGTTATTCCTTTGCTAGGACTGTTGTGCTGTGTAAACCTCTATGCACTTGAATCTGTTGCCATGACCACTCCATTCACAGTCATTAATGTGATGTGGTGCATATCCTTGTACATACGCTTCTCTAAGCAGTATTTGTGCTCTATATTTCATGTTGCTGCACTTGTGTTTGAACTGCTTTGATCTTGAACTTGAAAACACTTCTGGCTCGGTGTTATACCCATGCTACTACCAGTTTAGCCTTTGCTTGTGGTACTACCATATATGCACACACATGTATATGAATACATTTATGTGTATATATATGTATTTGTATAATATTGCTTTACTAGTTCCATGTCCTTGCTCCATACTTGTTGTTCCATTCAAGTACAACCTGAGTTGAACAATTTGTTTTGATGGCTAGTTGTGTCTTGATCATTTTGACTTGCACTTTCCCTTTCATGCATTCTCTTTAGCCCTACTGCCTGGTTTACTTGAACATGTGCCATGCTAGTTGTGTTTAACCATATTTCCCATGTTCACCTGAAAAATTTCTTCTATGCATATATGTATATTTATTATTTCTAATCTAGCAAAACAATTATGGTTGTTTTGAGGATGGTCAAGATCAACAAACGACGTATCTATGCCGAGGCTGGTCTTGATCAGCAGACCACTGTAACTGAGTTGAGGCTGGTCTTGATCAGCAGACCACTGTAACTGAGTTGAGGCTGGTTTGCGAGCACCAGAAAATCAGCCTACTTTGTGGTATTTACAGTGAATCGCTGTGAATATCACAAGCAGTCTAGATTTAAATAAATGTGTGTGTGTATATACATACATATACATATACATATACATATACATATATATATATATACATATACATATATATATCAGACCAAGTCTTGAAAAATGATGAGAAACACATCAAAAATTCTGAGGCAAATATAACTTAAAATAAATTTATATTTGCTAGAATTTAAATCTATTTTTGTTCAATTTTACTATGTGTTTCTATAACAGGTATACATGTGATTAAATAGGAAGTGAAGTAATTGAAGACTTAGTGTGTGAGTGTACACGAGAGAGAGTATGTATGTCTGGGTGAAATGAGTGAATTGTAGTGAGGAAACAAGAAATGAACGTGATCAGTGATATGTACATAAAAGAGTTCTAAAAGTTGTACTCCCTATATATTTGAAATAATATATTTTATTGAATAATAAATACTATTTGGAAATTTGAATTATATGCAATAGTATTATTATTCAATATTAATATTTATTTCTGTATGAGATGAAATATAGAATAGGAAAATTTCAAACACATTTAGAGAATAATATATTTTTGTTATCATAAAACAAAAATCATACTGTTATATTCAACAATCTCCCCCTTTTGATGATGACAAATATACACATAAGATTTTGAATGTGATAAATGTGCTTGACTGTGAAGTATAGAGCTCCCTCTATTTGTATGCTTACACCCCTAACAAATTTGCATGACATTTGAGAAATTTAAAAATCTATTAAACACCTAGCAAATCTGAAAATAATTCTATAGATGTTTGCATGCTTATCAAAATCTTAACCTTTCTCCCCCTTTTGACATCATCGAGAGATTGAAAGAAATGGAAAATAACAATGGATTTGGACTATAATTATAAATTCAAATCAAGAGACAAAATCAAATATTGCAAATCCCAAGGAAATTAAACAAAAAATCATAATATATCATAACATAGTAACACATTTCACATTTCAGAAAATGGATAGATATGCCAGTTTTTACATAAGGAGGAGAATTCTACATATATATATATACACATATATATGTATGTATATATATACATTTTTTGAAGAACTCACTAACCATGCATAATCATAAGGACTTTTAAATGAGGTCAATAGTGACTTAAATTATAAGCATTCTCTAACCATGCATGACCGCAAGGTTTATTAAATAAGATTAGAGTAACATTATTATATGAAAATCCCCTCATTATATAAAACCATAATGAATGATAGAAATATTGTAGGGATAGAGGTGGTCATGAAATTAATCTCTAAATTGACCATACTATGAAATATGTTCAACCATACCAGGATTTTTGAAAATTTTCAGCTCTCTCTCATTCTGAAAAATAGTATAGTCACGTTTCCATCACAAATTTTTCAAAAATTGTACTTTCTTTAATGGTGTCCAAAAATTGGTTTAATCTGTCAGAAAAAGAGTTAGAAAATAAACATCCAAGAATATTTTAAACAAAAATGCAGAGTGATTAACCAATTTCTATAATCCCCATATCCAAGCGTAATCTATAAAATCTATTTTTGGGACGGGGTTTTGTAAAAATGTCAACTAGTTAAGATTCAGTTGGAATAAATTCGATGCAAATATCCTCTCTAGAAATGTGATCTCTAATGAAATGGTGTCTTACATCGTTGTAGTTGGTGCATGAATGATGAATAAGGTTATTTGAGAGATCTATTGCACTTTTACTGTCACATTTCAATGGTACTTGTTTATTGATTAGGCAAAAATCAGAGAGAGTTCGCATCATCCATAGAATCTGTGCACAACAACTTCCTAAAGCAATATATTCAGCTTCATTAGTGAACAATGCAACACAATTTAGTTTTTGACATGGCCATGAAACTAGAGAATGTCCTAGCATAAAACAAGTTCCACTAGTGCTTTCCCTATCAGCGAGTTAACCAGTATAATCAGCATCTGAAAACCCGGCTATATCAAAATTACACTTTCTAAAATGAAACAATCCTAGAGTACATAAGAGTAGAAAATTAGGTGAGTTAAAATTATGTTCTAAGACTAAGCGAACATAAGTTATACAACCTAATCTGGAAATCTTAGGGTCAGTCCTAGAAGTTTATATTTGGAAAGTTGGTAAAGTGTAAGGATTTCCAGAATCAAGGTTTGGTTGTAAGCTTATTTTCCCTAGATAGTTTAGTTTAGGAATTAACATGACTATAACCATATTTAGCGATTAGAAATATATAGGTATAGTGTAACTTGCATAATTCTCGATTTTCGAATTTAGGATTCATGGGTATTAATTTCAAATTTAGTAGACAATAAATTTGTAGTTAATAAAGAAAATTTTGGGTGTTGATTTAAAAGATAAATTTGTTTAGAGAGATGAATATATCTTCAAGTTTGAAGGAGCTTGAAGGAATTAAATAAGTATTCATCGAATGGACCAGTTTGATGTATATATTAAAACAATGAATGGACCACATTTATGAGGAAGACAAAAATGGATGATTTAATTAAATGGATTAGCATCTCAAGAATTTGGAATGAAGCATTAAGACCTCAACACTATTAAAACCATTTGATTATAGGATAAAACTTCCAAAAGAATTTTTATTAGGTTGAAATCGCTAGTGGTTCCCCGTATTGGTTGAATAAGGTGATATAAGTAATGAATCCCTTTTTTTGTCGATGTTGTTTTAGATTTTAAAACCCTTATCAAGATTTTAAGTTATATGGGTAAGATAGAATTTCATGGGGATACTCAACTAAACGATTTAACATATATGGAATTTGGAAGTTAACGGTATGATTAGATTTGCAGCCTACAAGGAAGAAGTGTATTGGTCTTGTGATTTTTGGAGTTTTGAGAAAAGAAGAAATTTAGCTTTAAAGAATGTCATCCGCAAGAATAAAAATTTGAAGCATGAGGTTAAAGAATAGACTTAAATAATGGACTTGTATTAGCCTTTTTGATTTGATTATGGCCGTTTTTTTGGTTTGCTTAAGGGAATTTGTTTAATTTTTATAAATTATCCTTTTTTGTAGTTTTTCACAAAAAGATAATATTTAAAATTATAAGGAATACACATAAAATGTAAAGGATGTGATTTGTAATTCCACGTGTTTGCACGGAAATTATGTTATCCATTCAAAGTAAAACAATACCCATTCCTTATAATTTTAAATATATCAATATTATTGGTTGGGAAAATTTATAGAAATTATAGCAAAGACCTTATTGGAATTTGAATTCGAGTAAATTGGAGCATAAAAATATATTTTAGTTATTAGTATAGGCTAGGATGTTAATCAATTAGATTTAGAAAAGTTGAGTTAGGAAATTACTGAATCTTCGGATCACACCTAATTTGAAGAGTGGAGGACAAACTGAAGAAATAGACAGAGCTTTGAGGGCGAATGGAAAAGTCTGCATCGACAATAGGACTAATATTTACCTTTAGCATTATCATAGTTTCTTTTGATGATCGGAGTAGCACTCTTTAAGTATTGTAAGGAAGTTATGCTAATCACCAAAGTGTTGGTGGAAAACCATTAATAAATTTTACTTAAACCAAAATTGTGATTAGACTCGGAGAAAAAGTCTAATTTGATTAGGCAAGTTGTGAATGTTAAGAAATTGACATAATATTTAGGCTTTCCCAATATAAGGGAAATGAAAGATATTTTTGTTGATAAGAGCTCATGACTTTTTTGGACTTTTATAAGGTACCTTCACATTATGGTAGATTTTGGTAGGGCCTGTTCCGGAAATGAGGACAAAGACGGAACCCTTGGCATCTCGTGCCACTACAAATATTGTGGAGCATGGGATTACATGGCTCCACAACATTTATTTAGATTGGTTTGAGTAGATAGGGGAGAAAATTCGATTGAAGGCATGAAATTTTTAAATTTTGTAGCCTTTCTCGAAGTTTTAGGATTCTGTGGTTGCATTGTGGTTAATAGATTGGATGGTAGGAATTGTTTGAAACACAAATGCATCAGGCACTAATGTAGAAATTATATGCATGTTAGGGTTTTTTGCATACATATAGCATCACATGATACACTTTCACGCTAGAACTAAGCTTATTTTAGTAAGTCAGCAGTGCATAATTACAGCGAGTAGTGGTTGTTTATGGATGTTTAATAAATAACTTGGGTGTATAACACGCTTGTTAGAGAGAGTTGTGTTTTTTTCCACTCGGAAAGATTTCGGGATAAAATCTATTTTAAGAGGGGAAGAATGTAACATCCAGTAAAACATACTCTAAATAGACATAAATAACAAGAATTAAGAATAAACAATAATAAATTAATGGGTTGAAAAAAGAATTCTGGATAATTGAGAATTTGGCCATGAAAGTATTACCATTATATTTATGGTGAGATTTTGATCCATTTTCATATTTTATTTGTCAAAAATGGAGTTAGTATGAAGAAGTTATTAATAAAACAACTTATATGTAAATTATATACGCACAAGATTTGAAATGCAAACTGAATAAATATAAATCTGGAATATAATTATATACTGATTGACATAATGGAACATTCTTCAAATATTTGAATTTTTGTGTGTGTGTATGTATATAAAGAGGATAAGAATAAACAAGAAACGGAAAGAATCAATTGGCTTTAGTAATATAATTAATATGGAATAACGTAAAGGGAAACAGATCTCCTTGGGCTTGACCCAGAAGCGGGATCAACCGCCCTCTTAATCGTAGGAGGTAGAGAGTCACTATTTTGATGGATTTTCATATTGTTTTGCTCCAAATTGACTGTCCAGATTTTATATAATTAATCCTATGGTTCATATGCACACTAGAAACTATAAATAGACCCCTAACCTCTCGCTAAATCCTACACTTCATTCTATTTTACGCCTCTACTTTGTCTCTACTCCATTTCTTAATTCCAGATACCAGGTTATGTTTCTTTTCTTCTTCTAACCTATATTCTATCTTTTCTAAATCTGATTTTATAGATTATGTAGTTAAGTATAATATGTGTGTATATGAGATTATAAAACTGATTCATATATATATATATATATATATATATATATATATATATTTGGAGAATTTGGAGTATGTTCATTCGAAGGCTGAAATTCAGATTTGATATACACTTAGTCCACTATTTTTCTCTTCCAATTTATGTGAGTGGAAATATACGAGTTTGCTATATATTTATTATATTATGTAGATTTGGATTATTATTGTAACGACCCAGAAAATCTGAACCAATTTAAAAAATTTTAATTGGCTATTTTAGTTGATTTAAATATTTAAAATAAATATTTTAAATAATAATGATGAAAAGTAAGTTTGAATCAACATTTGAAACGAATATAATTAATTCTAATTATAAACAAGGCCTGAAATGGCGCGGTAGTTTCAAAATTTGAATTCAAACTTCAACTGACTATACCGGGTGCAAAATAAAACGAAATTGAGTGAAACCAAAAATATTTAAATCTGTTAGTGAATACCTTTCTAATGAATCTGAAAAATCGAAGTTTCATAGCAGAAAGCAAAAGTTTTGGCCAAATGAATTTTCAGAAAGGTCGCTATAAAATTTATATAGCCCGTGAAAATGGCTGTTTTGCAAACGACCTCAGAATTCGACGAAACCACGTTTGTTGGATCCGGGATGTCGAATGATTGCTAGATTTCAAATTTCATAATTTTTGAAGCTAGTATGCGAGCGTGGCAAAGGAAAATGTGTTTGGTCGATTTCTGTTAAATTGGATCGACCGGAAAAGGGCCATTTTTCAAACGGTCTCAGAATTCGACGAAACTAGTTTTGTTGGGACCGTATCGTCAAAACATAGCTAGATTTATTTTTCATGAAATATTCGAGTTAGTATGTAGCCTCGGTAAAATGAAATGCGCGTTCAAATTTAATATATAGAGTTATATGTTAATTTTGATGAAAACTGATCGAAACGATCGAATTAGCTTACGATGCATATCCCATTGCGTTCGGAATGGGGGTATTTAGCTAGGGGCGGCACTCGTTGGGTTTGATTTGAAGTTAAAATTGGAAAACATGGATTTTTGAAAATAAAAGAATTAAATATAATGAAATATATATTATAAATAGCCAAAGAGAAAACCCTAGCCCTTTGTTCGTTCAGCCGCCGTTTGCAAAATCAAAGGCCCGTAGGCTCCGAAAACCAAACCCCAAAAACTCCCGATCCAGTTTGAATTCGTATATGAAATTAAAACAAGAATTGAAGAACATTCAGAGGGCCTTCGATCTATAGTACTACAATGAGATTTCATGGCATGTTCTTCTCGAAATCCGTGCTCATAGGGTCGTCGTTAGGAGGCGTTTTTAAATGTCTGGGGGAGCGAGTTCGACGCCCTTGGGGGCGCGGGGTGTTGGCTCTTTGGCGCATCACGTGGTGAGGTTGGATCGTCGTCAGGTGGAGGGGATGGAGGTGCGTTCGTGGTCAAGGAAGGGAGCGGTTTCCGTGTTGCCTGAAGAAGAAGACGACGGGGGGATTGTTTAATTAAAGGGTATAATCCCTTATTTATTAAATTAATTATATTTCAAATGTCATTAGTGAATAAACATTGATATCTTCGTCATACGATGTCGGAATCCAGCAAAACAGGATCCGTTGGAATCCTCTTGACGAGAGCTACACAACAAAACTGACCGCGTCCAATGTGGAGCACGTCAGAATTTCGGGCGGATTCAAATCCGAACAGCGGTGAAACTCAGAAATAAAAGAACCAAAGTGAGAATTCTCTCACTTTAAATTTTCTGTTCAGTTATTTATTTCATAACTGCATATATGAAATGTTCCCCGTCGTCCACAGACCATGGACGACTTGTTTGTTTGGTTGTATTCTGTTGGAAAATTGATGTGAAATGAATTATATATATTAGGAGTGTATGAAATATATATATATGCGATGTGGAGTAAATAAATATCATATATATTGATAGTGAAAATATCGTATATATTGAAAGTGAAAATATCATATATATTGAAAGTGAAAATATCGTATAGTGAAAATGTCATATATATTGAAAGTGAAAATATCGTATAGTGAAAATATCGTATATATTGAAAGTGAAAATGTCGTATATATTGAAAGTGAAAATATCGTATATATTGAAAGTGAAAATATTATATATAGTGAAAGTGAAAATATTATATATAGTGAAAGTGAAAATGTCGTATATATTGAAAGTGAAACTATCGTATATATTGAAAATGAAAACGATATATATATATACATATATATGAAATGTGAAAACGATGTATATATGAAATGAAAATGATATATATATATATATATATGAAACGTGAAAATGATTTGATTGTTAAAAATATAATTTTTAACATATATATTTACACTGTATAAAATTGTCATGTATATGAAATATTCGATTTTGATATAAAATAGAGAATGAATTCGAATTGAATTGAATAGAAAACGAATTCGAATTGAATTGAATAGAAAATGAATTCGAATTGAATTGAATAGAAAATGAATTCGAATTGAATTGAATAGAAAATGAATTCAAATTGAACTGAATAGAAAATGATTTTGAATTGAAATGAATTCGAATTGAAATGAATGGAAATTTGAATAGAATTGAAATGAATTTAAAACGAATTTATATGGAAAATTCAATTTGGATTTGAATTTGAAATGAAAGTTGAAATTATTTTTGAAACGAATTTAAAATAATTTATAAAATTCGTTTTAAATAGAAATTGGCGAAATATATATTATATATATAATATAATGGCCTGAATAGAACACGCCGCGCTGCGGTAGTTCGTGAATTTCGAACATTGACTTCGAATGGACATTGCGGGAGATCCGACCGTCGGACTCTCCTAAAACCGGGGCCGTTGGGTTCATATCGAAAAGGGCTTTCTAATGAATATTAGAAATTAGAAATCTAACGGTTAGATTTGGAATTATGTCCAAATCAAATTTGGAAAAGGTCGCTGTAAGTGCAGTTCGATGACCGTTTATGGAAATCGAATGTACAGGCCTTGATAAAATAAATAAAAATATTGATAACTTGTGTTAAATCATAATAAATGATTTGGTAAGAACTGGTAAGAAAAATCCCACATTTGTAAAGATAAAAATGGATTTTTATCGAAATGAACTAGTTATTAACTAGAAAAATAATCCAATGGTTATAAATAAATAAACTGGATTTGGGGTTTGTCGTTAACTGTGTTTAAATGACATTAGTTCTTTAACCCTTGTAAAAGCAGGATTAATTTCCAAAATGTAGAACAATCATTATGAAATGATTTTAGAGATGAAACCAATTGAGGTTTGAATAAATCTTTAATTAGATCTGAATGAATGAATGGTAATTAAATTTACCAAAATATGCGATGTGATTAAACCAAATTTACTTAGTTGTTGATATTGATTGTGGTTGATTGATTGTTTGGATGATGCTCGACCAGTTTATAAGCAGAATATGCTTTTACATTTAGCATTGGGTTGGGTAAAGATATCTGTGTGCTAACACCTTGTGGAACACTTCAGGATTTGACGATAAGGTGTTTAGCGATGTGTGTTCATTTCAAATTTAATGAATGATTTTGAAATGATATATTTTCCTTAAGTGAAAAGAAATATATTCCTGATTTTAGATAGGGAATGTTTTATAAAAAAAATGTTTTATAAAACAGAAAGGATTTCGAGGCCTAAACCCGATGATTTCGAAATGATTTGGGAATTTATTATGGTTTTACATTGTAGTTCAACACATATTCGATTAGTTACTATTAATGATGTATATGTTTGGTGGCGGAGAATTTATTCTCTTGCTTAACACCCTTCTTTGAGACGTACGAGCTCAAAGGTTATGTGATTAATAGTGACTGATCATATGTGTGAATTACTGATGTGAAGTACTATATTTTGAAAGTACTTGTGATTATTATGTTGTGAAATGATTTTCCCTACTTCGGGATATGAAATGAATTAGTATGTGGCTAAAGAGTCGGGTAACCCTGAGACTTAAAGTATGGGTGAGAGGGCGGTGTATGCTCTCCATGTGTGGGAGGTGCATCGTCGGTGTAGCCTGCTCCTATGTGGGGTAGATGCACATTTATATATCGAGTTGCGAGGTGCGTACCCTTAGCCTTGTCGATGGGGAGCCCGATATTTGGTTGCATACTTGTTTGTTTGCATTGCTATGTTTTGGAATTCACATTTCCAAACGATTTGATTTGAGATCCCGAAGTGAAATCTACTTTGATATAGAAAGTTAGATAGGTATTTCAAATGATTTGAAATAAGAAATCGGGAATATAATCCAAAGGAATAATTTCTGTAAATTGAATTGGATTTGGAAAATCTAAGTGTAGTGATTAATCTAAGTGGGTAGATTGGGATATTGCATGTTGATTGATGCATAGTAGATCCATATATCTATATTGATTGTTGTTTATACACTGGCATTCATGGGAGTGAACCCGTTCTGCATTAGCGGCGTGGTCCCGTGATCTGCCTTATCATTTTATATAAATTAACAACTATTTAGAGTTTCTCACACTAGTCCCATGACTGACCTGTAGTTTGCTTTTCCCTTGCAAACTCGGGTGCCCATATTTTCCACATGGGCAGTCGAATAGTTTTATTTTGCAGATGTATTGAGCAGGATTCTGGATTGAAGCTTTAAGCTGTGTCCAGGCATTTACAGTCTTCCGCTGTGTAGTTTATATTTCCGCTGTGCATTGTCTTACATTTATGTAAATTTACCTTCCGTTGTGTATTATTTTCGATATACTCTGATATTCTGTGCTCTGATGTAACATTATTATGATGTTTATAAAAGTCTTCTGTTATTTGTTCTGATGTGTTGTATACCCAAAGTTAGCGTATATGGGATTCGTACGGTCTTGGTCGATTTAGCGATCGATTAGGTCCAGTCGAAATCCGTTGTCGTTACAGCTGGTATCATAGCTTTGGTTAACTCAAATCTTTGGGGTACAACTCGTTAGAACTGAACAAAAGACTCATCGGAGGTAGGATTAGTAATGTCCTATAAAAGAATCTTCATTAGAGATAGAATCAGTAGCATTCTAGAATGAGTGACTCGTTAGAGAGGGGGTTAGAAATGCCCTAGAATGAGTCGAGAGTTATTTGTTTATAAATAAGGTATTTGTGATTATATATAATCTGGTTTTAGAAAATATGATTTTAAATATATAAAGTTGTATATTTGAAAAATCTAATCAATTAATTGATTGTTGGTTGTGTTGTTTGATTATTAGTTAACTAATAAAATCAACATTTGAATTGAAGGAACCAATTAGGCCAAATTGTATACAAATTGAACCAAATAGTAGACTGTATTGAAAATTGGTTGCAAATGCATGCATATACATGTACTTACATTGAACAGGTCATTGCAAGGAGGCTAGCAGAGAATAAAATTGTTTTCCCGACAAATAGGTACATGTTTATCATAATTTACTGTTTTGTTTGGGTGATGATGATTTTATGAGCTGATTGGCTAGCCGCTTGGCCTTTTATTTTTATTTTTGAGATCAGAGGGCCTGTATGGCAATTTCGGGATTTTCCTGGTGCTCCCGGTGTAGGGGAGGTTATGGCGAAATTTTTCGAAAATTCCGGGTGTTAGCCAAATTTTTGAAGAATTTGAAATTTCTCAGAAACTGAAAAGTTAGAGAACGGAAGCCAGATTGAACGTAGAGTTGGTTAATCAAACCACTTTCGACTTTGTTCCTTTTCGGGGATGAAAAGTTTTAAGTGGGGGAGATTGTAACGACCTAGAAAATCTGAACCAATTTAAAAATTTTAAATTGGCTATTTTAGTTGATTTTTAATATTTAAAATAAATATTTTAAATAATAACGATGAAATGTAAGTTTGAATCAACATTTGAAAAAAAATATAATTAATTCTAATTATAAACAAGGCCTGAAATGGCGCGGTAGTTTCAAAATTTGAATTCAAACTTCGACTGACTGTACCGGGTGCAAAATAAAACGGAGAGTGAAACCAAAAATATTTAAATATGTTAGTGAATACCTTTCTAACGAATCTGAAAAATCGAAGTTTCATAGCGGAAAGCAAAAGTTATGGCCAAACAAATTTTCAGAAAGGTCGCTATAGAATTTATATAGCCCGTGAAAATGGCCATTTTGCAAACGACCTCAGAATTCGGCGAAACCACTTTTGTTGGATCCAGGATGTCGAATGATTGCTAGATTTCAAATTTCATAATTTTTGAAGCTAGTATTTGAGTGTGGCAAAGGAAAATGTGTTTTGTCGATTTCTATTAAATTGGTCGACCAGAAAAGGGCCATTTTTCAAACGGTCTCAGAATTCGACGAAACTAGTTTTGTTGGGACCGTATCGTCAAAACATAGCTAGATTTATTTTTCAGGAATTTTCCGAGTTAGTATGTAGCCTCGGTAAAATGAAATGCGCGTTCAAATTCAATATATAGAGTTATATGTTAATTTTGACGAAAACTGATTGAAACGATCGAATCAGCTTACGATACATATTTCATTGTGTTCGGAATGGGGGTATTTAGCTGGGGGAGGCACTCGTTGGGTTTGATTTGGAGTTCAAATTGGAAAACATGGATTTTTGAAAATAAAAGAATAAAATATAATATAATATATATTATAAATAACCAAAGAGAAAACCCTAGCCCTTTATTCGTTCAGCCGCCGTTTGCAAAATAAAAGGCCCGTAGGCTACGAAAACCAAACCCCAAAAACTCCCGATTCAGTTTGAATTCGTATATGAAATTAAAACAAGAATTAAAGAACATTCAGAGGGCCTTCAATCTATAGTACTACGATGAGATTTCATAGCATGTTCTTCTCGAAATCCGTGCTCATAGGTTCGTCGTTAGGAGGCGTTTTCAGATGCCTGGGTGGGGAGCGAGTTCGACGCCCTTGGGGGCGCGGGGAGGTGGCTCTTCGGCGCATCACGTGGTGAGGTTGGATCATCGTCAGGTGGAGGGGATGGAGGTGCGTTCGTGGTCAAGGAAGGGAGCAGTTTCCGTGTTGCCTGAAGAAGAAGACGACGGGGGGATTGTTTAATTAAAGGGTATAATCCCTTATTTATTAAATTAATTAAATTTCAAATGTCATTAGCGAATAAACATTGATATCTTCATCATACGGTGTCGGAATCCAGCAAAACAGGATCCGTTGGAATCCTCTTGACGAGAGCTATACAACAAAACTGACCGCGTCCAATGTGGAGCACGTCAGAATTTCGGGCGGGTTCAAATCCGAACAGCGGTGAAACTCAGAAATTAAAGAACCAAAGTGAGAATTCTCTCACTTTAAATTTTCTGTTCAGTTATTTATTTCATAACTGCATATATGAACCGTTCCCCGTCGTCCACAGACCATGGATGACTTGTTTGTTTGGTTGTATTCTGTGTGAAAATTGATATGAAATGAATT
The DNA here is from genome assembly GCA_030737875.1 of Allium sativum. NCBI lineage: Eukaryota > Viridiplantae > Streptophyta > Magnoliopsida > Asparagales > Amaryllidaceae > Allium > Allium sativum. The sequence goes on from CM060911.1 coordinate 200,273,610, forward strand.
ATATATATTAGGAGTGTATGAAATATATATATACGATGTGGAATAAATAAATATCATATATATTGATATTGAAAATATCATATATACTGAAAGTGAAAATATCATATATATTGAAAGTGAAAATATCGTATAGTGAAAATATCTTATATATTGAAAGTGAAAATATCGTATATATTAAAAGTGAAAATGTCGTATATATTGAAAGTGAAAATATCGTATATATTGAAAGTGAAAATATTATATATAGTGAAAGTGAAAATATTATATATAGTGAAAGTGAAAATTTTGTATATATTGAAAGTGAAAATATCGTATATATTGGAAATGAAAACGATATATATATATATATATATATATATATATGAAAGGTGAAAATGATTTGATTGTTAAAAATATAATTTTTAACATATATATATACACTATATAAAATTGTCATGTATATGAAAAATTCGATTTTGATATAAAATAGAGAATGAATTCGAATTAAATTAAATAGAAAATGAATTCGAATTGAATTGAATAGAAAACGAATTCGAATTGAATTGAATAGAAAATGAATTCGAATTGAATTGAATAGAAAATGAATTCGAATTGAATTGAATAGAAAATGAATTCGAATTGAATTGAATAGAAAATGAATTCGAACTGAAATGAATTCGAACTGAAATGAATGGAAATTTGAATTGAAATGAAATGAATTTAAAACGAATTTATATGGAAAATTCAATTTGGATTTGAAATTGAAATGAAAGTTGAAATTGTTTTTGAAACGAATTTAAAATGATTTATAAAATTCTTTTTAAATAGAAATCGACGAAATATATATTATATATATTATATATATAATATAATAGCCTGAATAGAACGTGCCGCGCTGCGGCTGTTCGCGAATTTCGACCATTGACTTCGAATGGACATTGCGAGAGATCCGACCGTCGGATTCTCCTAAAACCGGAACCGTTGGGTTCGTATCGAAAAGGGCTTTCTAATGAATATTCGAAATTAGAAATCTAACGGTTGTATTTGGAACTATGTCCAAATCAAATTTGGAAAAGGTCGCTGTAAGTGCAGTTTGATGACCGTTTTTATGGAAATCGATTGTACGGGCCTTTATAAAATAAATAAAAATATTGATAATTTGTGTAAAATCATAATAAATGATTTGGTAAGAACTGGGATGAAAAATCCCACATTTGTAAAGATAAAAATGGATTTTTATCGAAATGAACTAGTTATTAACTAGAAAAATAATCCAATGGTTATAAATAAATAAATTGGATTTGGGGTTTGTCGTTAACTGTGTTTAAATGGCATTAGTTCTTTAACCCTCGTAAAAGCATGATTAATTTCCAAAATGTAGAACAATCAATATGAAATGATTTTAGAGATGAAACCAATTGAGGTTTGAATAAATCTTTAATTAGATCTGAATGAATGAATGGTAATTAAATTTACCAAAATATGTAATGTGATTAAACCAAATTTACTTAGTTGTTGATATCGATTGTGGTTGATTGATTGTTTGGATGGTGCTCGACCAGTTTATGAGCAGAATATGCTTTTACATTTAGCATTGGGTTGGGTAAAGATATCTGTGTGCTAACACCTTGTGGAACACTTCACGATTTGACAATAAGGTGTTTAGCGATGTGTGTTCATTTCGAATTTAATGAATGATTTTGAAATGATATATTTTCCTTAAGTGAAAAGAAATATATTCCCGATTTTAGATAGGGAATGTTTTATAAAATAGAAAGGATTTCGAGGCCTAAACCCGATGATTTCGAAATGATTTGGAAATGTATTATGGTTTTACATTGTAGTTCATCACATATTCGATTAGTTACTATTAATGATGTATCTGTTTGGTGGTGGAGAATTTATTCTCTTGCTTAACACCCTTCTTTGAGATGTTCGAGCTCAAAGGTTATGTGATTAATAGTGACTGATCATATGTGTGAATTACTGATGTAAAGTACTATATTTTGAAAGTACTTGTGATTATTATGTTGTGAAATGATTTTCCCTACTTTGGGATATGAAATGATTTAGTATGTATCTAAAGAGTCGGGTAACCCTGAGACTAAAAGTATGGGTGAGAGGGCGGTGTATGCTCTCCATGTGTGGGAGGTGCATTGTCGGCGTAGCCTGCTCCTATGTGGGGGTAGGTGCACATTTATATATCGAGTTGCAAAGTGCGTACCCTTTGCCTTGTCGAGGGGGAGCACGATATTTGGTTGCATACTTGTTTGTATGCATTGTTATGTTTTGGAATTCACATTTCCAAACGATTTGATTTGAGATCCCGAAGTGAAATCTACATTGATATAGAAAGTTAGTTAGGTATTTCAAATGATTTGAAATAAGAAATCAGGAATATAATCCAAAGGAATAATTTCTGTAAATTGAATTGGATTTGGAAAATCTAAGTGTAGTGATTAATCTAAGTGGGTAGATTGGGATATTGCATGTTGATTGATGCATAGTAGATCCATATATCTATATTGATTGTTGTTTATACACTGGCATTCATGGGGGTGAACCCGTTCCACATTAGTGGCGAGGTCCCGAGATTTGCCTTATCATTTTATATAAATTAACAACTGTTTAGAGTTTCTCACACCAGTCCCATGACTGACCTGTAGTTTGCTTTTCCCTTGCGAACTCGGGTGCCCCTATTTTCCACATGGGCAGTCGAGTAGTTTTATTTTGCAGATGTATTGAGCAGGATTCTGGATTGAAGCTTTAAGCTGTGTCCAGGCATTTATAGTCATTCCGCTGTGTAGTTTATATTTCCGCTGTGCCTTGTTTTACATTTATGTAAATTTACCTTCCGCTGTGTATTATTTTCGATATACTCTGATATTCTGTGCTCTGATGTAACATTATTATGATGTTTATAAAAGTCTTCTGTTATTTGTTCTGATGTGTTGTATACCCAAAGTTAGCGTATACGGGATTCATACGGTCTTGGTCGATTTAGCGATCGATTAGGTCTGGGCGAAATCCGTTGTCGTTACAATTATGCCTAAAGTGGTTTGGATTTGAATGAAAACAAAACAAAATAAATCCTCCAAATTCCTTATTTTTATTATTTGTGGATATTGTCAATCAATTGTTGTATTTCGGGTTTTGGTTATTGATGTAATGAAAGATAGGCATTTGGATATTGTACATTTTTTGATAACTGACGGATTCACTTATTTGTAAATTATAGATATTCATATACGTGTGTAATAAATCAAAAGACTTGAGTATTGTAAATTTAATAGGTTTAAGTATCTATTTTCTAAATAGATCATTTGAATGTATTGTCATCAAATCACTAAATTCTTAGTTTTGTACATAATAATATATAAAAGTGAAGAAGTACCAAAAAGGAAGTTTTACGTATACAATTGAATTATTGCACCTTGTCTTTCTTTTATTATTGAAATAATCATTTAAACCCTGGTTACAAGTTTTATGTACATGCTTTTGTTCCCATTTTTATTTACTGAATGTGAATAAACATATTTATGTCATGTTGATGAAGTTAGGAATATAAACTTGTATATCGTGATAATGTTGTTGGGATTGACATTTAAAATGTGTTAGGTCATTCCTTTACGTGCGCTTTATTTACGTCTTATTTATTACTATATATTTATAACATAATTAACGAAATGTAAATTCATATCAAATGCATGTTAAATGCGTTTAAATTAGGAAATTAGTAATTTAAATGTCCCTATAGGAAATTTGTATGTTTGTGAGTTAATGGCTTAATTTAGTATTAATGACACACATACACGAGGTTAACCATTACTTGTAGAAGTCTGCCCGGAACCGACCGGCGTATCCAGCACCTACAAGCAAGACAGGTTAATGTGAGAGGTCTAGGTGTCATGGTCCATTATAATTTTTACATTAAGATGCGAGATTAAGTCCAACTTGTAGTATAAGCCTGCTCGAAAACGCCTAACAAATCTAGCATCTATAAGTAGTCGGTTTATTGTGAGATGTTTAATGTGTGTATGTGTGTGTATAATTGTGTGTGAAGTAGGCCTGCCTCGAGAAGGTATTAAGTGGTTGACCAACCTTATTTAGGTATTAAGTGGTTAGAACATTAGGCCTCTTCTAATGTTTATTCTTTAAAAGGGTTGACGTAATTGGGCCAGCTCTTTATAGGTCTTAAGTCGTCATGGGTCCGCCTTTCTCTTATAAATTTATGAGGTATTAAATGGTCCTTAGTAAAATGATATATGTATGAGTAAGGTAGTTCTATGGAAGCTTCCGCTTCTTATCTGGGGCTATGTGAGGGTATACCTCGGGATAAGAAAATAAGATTCCTAAAAAGCATGTTATGGATCGTTTGTCTAAGGGATATTTTAAGTGGTTAGGAGTTCACCAGAAATGACCCAAACTCGCCCGTAAGGGAAAGCCCGGATTAAGTTGAGAACATAACAAATCAGAACGCAAACGATAGAACACTTCATTGCTATTACAACAATTACATTAGAGTACAAGAATATAATAGAGTATGAATAAATAATATACATTTTAAAATATAAGAGATTTACATTACAAAGCAGCGGAAAAATAATACATAACACAACTGTAAGAAATACACGAATACAGAGCGATCCGAATATAGCTCCAGCTATAAATCCAGGATCTTGTGATAATATCTGCGAAACAAAAACTATTAGCTGCCCCTGTGGAAAATACGGGCACCCATAGTTTAGATTAAAAAAAAACTCCAGGTTAGTCATGTGACTGGTGTGAGAACTAAAAGACTTATTTACTTGGTTTTACAGTTAGATAAATGAAGGGACCACGCCATATAACACGGAATGGGTTTAACCCCAAGAATACCAGTGCCTAAAACAAACAGTGCAATGCTACTTAAAGAAAATGAAGCTATTATAAGACTCAGGTCCCATCACACAATGCAACGCAAGTCAGAGGATATAGTTTTACCTTATAATAGCCAAACATGCTTGGTATGTTTTTAAAAACAAATCATTTTAATATTACCATAAGTGCATAGTGTATCAAACAACTTCAAATATAAATGTATCAATCATAGACGGCGTAAGCGCCCCATCCCACTATGTTGCCATATAGGGTTACAACTAAAATCGAAAAGTCACGTATTGAAAATTGGATTCCATCATAAACCAAGGCAAGGGATCGTCCTTACCGAATTTGAGACAGTCTAGCCCGTGCCTCAGGACCCAGACTCAGGTGAGCTCTTGGAGCGTCAGGGTCGGTCCACACTTACGTTTGTGGATTATAATTCCTGAACAATACGTTTTCCCGCCCTATGGGGCGTAAATATGGTCAGTATATCGACCATAGCATCCATCGGCCTCGTAGTGGAAGATATACCTGAGGCGCCTCACTTTCCATCATCCACATAAGTAAAATGTCTGGGCTCCATACCATAACACCACTCCTAGCTAGAAAGAAACGCATGTCCTCCCTGAGGTCCTCTCCCGTTTCTAGTTCACACCGGGGTGTGAGGCACGCGAATTAACGCTATACAAAAAGCTATGTTATTTAAAGCTGTGCTTTGATCATCAAACACAAGACCTTTCTTTTCAAAAAAACCCTCAATCACATGCCACTCAGCATGCCATACTGTCACTCCATACCGTACCATTGATTTTTGCCAATATATAACCTCTAAGCTCATACGTCTCAGAGAAGAGTGTTAAGCAAGAGAATAAATTCTCCACCACCAAACAGATATATATTTAGCAGAGATCAACGAACACAGTATAAAGGAATACAATGTCAGACATACCATCCATTTGCAAGTCCGTTCTAGGTCTAAACGAAACCGGAGGCACCTTATTCCTCATTCCATATGTCCAATACATGAGAGAGGTCTTCGCATATCCGGTCGATCTCCAAGTACATCTAGACGATCACCACTTATTACCTTGTCTTGAGATGCCTCCCAATCAAGACATCATTAATCATCCAAACGATGTGAAGATCTCCAGTCTTCAACCACCGTCTTCATCGTCGACTTATCATCGTATCAATTATTCAAAATGAACTCGGTCTTTTCGAATAACTCGTGTATTTTATAAACAAGTGCTATAAAAACACAACATACGCCTTATTCCAATCCAGAATATTCTTTTATTCAAATATTCTTTCCACAATTTAAACCAATTTAAGGTTTTCCAAACTAGTCGGGATTAGCGAACCTTACCGAAGTAATCATTTCTTTTATTATCCCAATCCCAACCTATTCATCCCCTGGAGCAAAACTGGTGATACTCCGTATGTAACACCACTGTGTTATCGATAAAAATAATTACCATTTCCCATTCAAATCTAATTAAAGATTTAACTATCGCTTGGAGAAAAACTGGCGATACTCCATTCTCGATCATTTCCCAAATTTGATAATTTAAATTATCACATTCACATTTCAATCTAATTAAAGATTCATTAAAACTCCACTTAGTTTTAATCTTCCAACAATCATTATTTAATGATTATTTAACTTTCTGGAAATAAATCATGTCTTTAACTGGGTTAAAGAGCCAATGTCATTTAAAACACATTTCACGATAAACCCAAAATCTCATTCCATTAATTATGGAATCTTCACGGAAAACAGATCAATATATAATCGATATCAATTTCCGTATCTGACTAATAATATAAATGGAATAACGACAAAGCCTTTTAAATTCCATGTATATTAACAGTCTTCCTCCATAGAAGCTCATTTCGATTATTACCAAATCGAATTCCATTCAATTCCAATTTATTTTATTAAATTGGAAAACTTTACTCTGGAAAATTTCCATTAAATCTTAATAAAAGATTTATAAATTCCAAATCACATTTCATTGTTAACTGGGCTAAAGAACGAATATCATTAAAAACACAGTTCACAGTAAACCCAATTCCCATTCCATTCCAATTCCAATTAAATGTTAATTAATTGGTAAACTTCTCTAAATCTTAATTAAAAGATTTATTCTTTTCTCAAGTGGGTTTAAGAACAGTGTTAATGAAGACACCGTTCATGTCAAATCCAAAATCCAATTTAATATTAAATACAAGGCTCTGAATAGAAATTATATCGGCTTATATTCAATATCAAATTCTGAAATTAATGGATATCGTATTGGGAATAACGAAATATATCTATCTTTCAAATTACCGTAATAATATACGTATAACCACGGAATCCAATATCAAAATATTCCGAAGATTATTTCCATTCCAATTTATTCAACGGAAAATTTTGGTTATTTTAAAACCAATTCAAATCCAATTTATTTATTTAAAAACATTGGATTATTATTCTAGTTAATAACTTGTTCATTTTGATAAATATATATTTTTATCTTTACAAACGTGGAATTTTTCATCCAAATCATTTATTATGATTTTACACAAATAATTAATAATTTTAATAATTTTATCAAGGCTCATACAGTCGGTTTCCAATAACGGCCACTGAACTGCATCCATAATGACCTTTTCCAAATTTGATTTGGACATAATTCCAAATCCAACCGTTATATTTCAAATCTCTTATATTCATTGGAAAGCTCTTTCCGATACGAACCCAACGGTTCCCGTTTTAGGAGAATCCGACGGTCGGATCTCCTGTAATGTCAATTTGAAGTCAATGGTCGAAATTCGCGAATGGTCGCGGCGCAAAACGTTCTATTCACCATTATATATATATAATATATATATATATTCATTTAAAACGTATTTTATAAATTAGTTTTAAATATGATTCCCACTTTCATTTCAATTTTAAATCAAAATTGAATACTCCTTATCGTTATAATATATATATGATAATATTTTCAAAATATCAGATTTTGAAATCATTTCCTTTTCGATATTCATTATAAAATGAATAAAATCGATATAAATATCGTTCGCGTTAAAATGGCGCATAACTAATCAAAACGGCTTCACATATTTCAATAATTTCGTGTCCACCAAAATCGGACATCAAATTCACATTTTAATCCTTTACTGAATATTCTTTTAAATTATTCGTTGCTCCTGAACTGGAATCAGACCCAATCAATTACCATATAATGTTATTTAAATGGATTTTATACAACACATGCATACAATAACAATGATAACCAATCATCCATCATCCAGGGTGCATTACACAACTGCATAAGCATTAAATATAAATAATTAACGCTTACAACAGTCTGTCAACCAATCGATTGACATATCACTAAACAATTGGGATTAGTGTATGTCAAATATCATCCCAATACCCGTGTGGGGTTTCAATCAATAAATACAGATTTTATTTGTGCAGTTGGATGATGTGTAAAATTTATCGTCCCAATCAATATCAGTTAAATGGGTGTACATAAACAAATCGTCCGATTTGCAAATGAATATTTATTTTGTTTAAACATTTTATTCAACACATGAATATTTTATATAGTTCCTTTATACAATAAAAATGATAATTTTATTGTTCAAATATTTTATCCAACACAATACAATCAACAACCATAATACAGTCCATTCAATCCAAACAAACAACCATGGTTTGTGCAATAAATGGTGTCGGGTGCTACTAAGCACCATCTACAACCTAGTATATATATTTAACTGTAAAATAATTAGTGAGAAAGAGTTCTCACATTCGTTTCCACTCCGCCAGTTTTTATTTCTGAATTTCTAATAAGTTTGGATTTGAATTTGCCTGAAATTCTAATTAGCTTCGTTTCTGTTCTAGTCAGTTCCATGTTGTAGAGCTCTTCAACATGATTCCAACGCAACTAGAATCACTGTATTTGGACCTCGTATGACAAAGTTATCGCGTTACAAACACTAATTACAAAATTAGATAATTAATTAATAATTTACATTTTTCCCTCATCCTTCTTCCCCGTATACTCCAGTTTCACGATGAAACCCATCATCCATTTCTAGGCCTTGACATTGCTCCCTCCACGTCAGGCCGAACCACATCGGAGCACCCCACCTCGAAAGTCGCGCCTTGTGCCACTGTAACACCTCGTATTTTCTATGAATATTAAAATTAACAAATTTAAGAACACCTAATTTTTAGAAATTTTTTTAGGTGAAACGGGTTACGACATTGCGTTCTTCTCGAAATTCTGCTTGAGATAGAGTCCGAGTTTGGGTGAATCGGACTCCGTGTGAAGAAGTTATGGGGGTTAAAAGATTTCAAGCTAAAGCATAAATTAAATTAAAATAATAATTAAATAATCAAAACAGATTCGAAATTCAAGAAAGCAGCTGAGCGGGAAATCTCCCACTCAGGGGTGTCGACCCCCAGGGGGTGTTGACATGTGAGTCGACCCCCTACAGGGGTGTCGGCATAGGTGTCGACCCCCCATGTAGGGAGTCGTCCCCCTTATTCCCAGATCTGGGTGACGAATTCTGAGGTGTTAGGGCTTATGTGTCGCGCTGTGGTTGGTTCTATTGGGTCTGGATGGCTCTGATGACTCCTATGTTGATCTAAAGGCTCAAACTAATACTACACTTCTATATAATCACATCAAACCTTAACCTTAAACCTCATAATCCTATTCTGTGATACCGCCATGTTGTCCATCTCTAAAGCTAGCCTAGCCTCCATCTTCTCCAAACTAGAGATCAAATTAGAAGAGCTTCAAATTAAAGTAGAGGTTTTCTTCTTCAATCAACAAAGAAAGATTAGAATAGTAACAAAGTCAACTAATTCACTTTTATAATCCTATCACTATAAGTTCAGTTATTATTCAGATTTGAATACCCAATAGAAATCATGACTGTAATGAATCGAATCTAGAACTATCCCTAATTGTAAGATAATCAATTATGATTCATGCTTATCCTTTTGTCAAATCTGAATTGTCTATGCCTATGAGACTGTTGTGATTGATACAATGGAACCTATTATGTTGTACACCAAATTGATGATTCATTTATGTTCAATCCTATCGAATCTTTATGCCTATGATGTAACTTGCTCAGTTTGGCCATATTTATTGTTAATATACAACATGCCTATTGGAAACATGATTCTTGAATTGGGTACACCTTTGCATGCCTATTCTTCCTTATGTCAATTCTTGTGCTTCCTCTCTCTATCCCCTTTTCATTTTATTTTATGAATACTAGGTTCATTCGGAAACCTAAATTAAGCTTGTGTTATGTACGATTGAATCGCGGGGAATGGGGTATAACGTATTGAGAAATTTTGGGCATAACATGTATATTGGACATAACTTGGACTGATTACACTTGCGGATAATTGGCATACAAAAATCTATATTTGGACATGTATTGTAAATAAATAAATTGGCTAAAAGACGAACATGCCTAACCCAAGGTTAGATTGAGTTGCGGTGTAAGACTGGCCGGAACCGCCCGGCACATCCAGTGACCGCAACAACAGGTCTAATGTAAAAGGTAAGTGCATTAAGCCCAAAACCTGAGGTTAGAATGAGTTTGCGGTAGAAGTCTGCCCGGAACCGCCCGACACATCCAGCAACCGCAAACAACAGTTCTAATGTGAGAGGTTAATGCATTAATGAATGAATTAATACTAATGAACATACATGCTAAGAATGGTAGGGTTAAGTTAACATAGGCAACACTTAACCAATACAACATGTTAGTTAAACAAATGGGTGGGGTTAGGTTAAATTGAGAACACTTAACCATTATAACATGTTGGTTAGGAAACCCTAGTAACTGGGACCCATTTCAGCAGTAACCCACATAGATGTATCACGGTACCCTGAACTAGGCAGGGTGGGGCACAATTACTGGGCTAATTATAAGCGGTCAAAATAGTTGTGGGTGGTGCGTCAGTGTAGGTTCTGACGGAGTGGCGTGCATGTACTCAAGAGTGGAAAAATCAGGCACTAGGCATTAGTAGTTATACACTGTGCATCTTGTATTGTGTCGGGTTGTCATCATAGGGATTGATACACCCCATGGTGGGATGAGCACAGGTATCTACAATCAAGCGGGGCCGAATGACACAAGTAATAAATGCATGTGAGCAGATGCCGATCGATAAAAGGGATCATTTTATTATGAACACATGATGCTAGATAAAACAATTGTTAGTAGGTGCAGAGAAATAGAAATGAGTGCGATAGCATATTCAATTTATCTTGCCTTTTCTTGCCTTATGTCATTTTGATACTATGGTATTTTCCTATATTCAGTTTATTCATGTCATGATCCTTTTTCTTGTTTACATGCTGAAAAATCACTAGACTTATCAGGCTTATGTCTGACCCGTTTTCTTTCGTCTCCTTTTCTTCCATTTCCCCCTAGGTCCGCAAGGAGGGAATACTTCAGCTTAGTTCATACCTTTTCCAGCTTTAAGAGAGTAGATGTATTGCTTGGATTCTCTTTTCTTGGGCTATGGCCGTGGTTACACTTTTATTGGAGATCTATGCCACTTTACTACTGTTTTATGCTTCTTTATGTATTTGAGTTTTTAATCAAGACAAAAGTTTTATTGTAATAACTTGGGAGTTGGGTTTTGAGACAATAGTTGAAATGTTTTGACTAAACCACGCTGCTTATAAATAATCCCAGTTTTTCCGCTATTTGTATGTCTGTGTTGTAAATTATATGTATCTTTTACCTATAATGCTTCACCGAAGTTAATGCATTCCCTTTGTGGGGGATCTTAACAGAGGTGGGGTGTTTCACTTGGTATCAGAGCTGAGTGTTAACAGATCAGAAAAAAGTTTTTGAAAACTATTTTTCAAAAAGAAGTTTTAAAGAAGCATTTTCAAGAAAAGAGTTGTTTTATTTTAAAGGCATATTCCCCAAAGCCATATGCACTGTCTTTCTATCCTTTGTTTTGGACCTTTTCTTTTCAACATGTCTGGGGACCTTAATCTTCCCGAGGGAGTACAGATACCCGACTGGTTCAGAAGGTATTTAGAGGCTAGGGCTAATGTGGCAGGCCTAGCAGACGTTACTCCTCCCCTAGCTACTGTCGTTCCTCCTCCTCCGCGCGTGAATGCTTTCTCGAAGATATGTAGAGACTTTCGAGCTATGGGCGGAAAGAGCTTTAATAGGACTGAATCATTCGTGGAAGCAAGAAACTGGCTCAAGGAAACAAAAGATTTGTTTGTTATCTTCGAAGTGGACGATAGGCAGAAGATACAGTTGGCTGTATGGTTACTTAAGGACGAAGCCTCTTTCTGGTGGGAAGTTACTAATGCTGAAATAACAGTTCAGACTTGGGAGGATTTCAGAATGAGGTTTGAAATGAAGTTCCTCTCGAAAGCTGAACGAAGCCTACAGATGGAGAAGTTCTTAGCACTAAAACAGGGAAGCCTATTGGTTAAGGAATACGTCAACCAATTCAACCAGGTGGATACATTCAGACTGAAGTTGGTAAACACTCCACATAAAAAGGCTCTCCGTTTTGCTAAAGGGTTAAATGAGCCACTACACAGCCTAGCTATGTTTTATTTACCTATGGGTGCGACTTATGAGAGACAAGTGGACATAGAACTGTTACAGGAGGAAGATAAGGATGGGAAGAAAGAGACAAAGGTGGAAGAACCTCTAGACAAGAAAGTGGAGGGATCACAGAATAAGAAGACGGATTCCAAGAAGGGCGGGAAGAATAACAAACCCCATGACAAGAGGAAGTGTAATTTTGTGGCATACCTGGACATCTGATTAAGGACTGCAGAAAGAAGAAGAGAAAGATGGGTAGCTGTTTTTAATGCGGCGAAACAAGACATAAGGTTAAGGACTGCCCAAAAAGGCAAGGGCAGAGGACAGGATCTACTTCAGGAGGGAAGATTTACGCTCTCATAGCACCTCCGCAAGAAAGAGGTAGAAATGTTTCTATTGAGAGTTTAGTTTGTCTTTCTAATCATCCAGTTCGTACTCTTTTTTATTCTGGCACATCGCACTCTTTTATATCTACTGCTTTAGTTGAATCTCTGCACCTAGATACCAATATAGTAGAGGATCCCATGGTTGTTTCAAATCTAATTGGGGGTTCGGCTTATTTGTCAATGATTTGTTTGAATTTGGAAATCTCTATACTAAGCGTTGGGTTTAGATGTAATGCTTATATTTTGGGTTTCATGGGCTATGGGTTGATTCTAGGCATGGATTGGTTATCCAGTAATGGTGTCATCCTCGATTGTGAAAAGAGAGTGGTTAGACTTATGACTCGCCTCAGTAATACTCTCGAAATCTCTTGTGATCCCATGAATTCTGTTATGCTTATCTACCTAGAATCTCTTGATGCATCTGTTGAAAACTTGCAATCTGTTAGAGTAGTCCGTGAATACTCGGATGTCTTTGAAGAGGTGAAGGGTTTACCTCCAAAGCAAGAGATAGACTTCTCCATATACCTAGTTGATAATGCAAAACTAGTTGCTTTACCTGTTAGACACATGGCTCCAAGGGAAAGGAAGGAGCTCAGTAAGCAAGTTAAAGAGTTGCTCGAAAAGGGGTTCATAATGCAGAGTATTTCTGAATGGGGTGCTCCAGTAGTGTTCGCAACCAAAGCGGATGGTTCACTTCGCCTATGCGTGGATTATAGGGAGCTAAACAAGCTGACCAAGAAGAATAGACACCACTTCCAAGAATAGATGACTTGTTCGACCAGCTCGTAGGTGCATCAGTTTTCTCCCAACTAAATCTGGCCACTGAATTTCATCAGCTAAGAGTGGCTGAAGACAGCATAGATAAGACTGCATTCAGGATCCCGGATGGTTTCTTCGAATGGCTCGTCATGCCTTTCGGCTTGACAAACACACCCGCCTATTTCGTAGACTTGATGAGTAGGGTGTTCAGGGAGTTCCTTAATAAGTTTGTAGTGGTCTTCGTGGACGACATTTTGATTTTCTCAAAAAGCGAGGAAGAACATGCTTTGCATTTAAGGGAAGTTATAGATACTCTTCGTGCACATCAGCTGAAAGCAAAATTCTCCAATGCCATTTTTGGAGAGATGAAGTAAGGTTTCTTGGACATGTGGTGCCCAAAGAAGGGATAGCTGTGGATCCCGCAAAACTAGTCGCGGTGCAAGATTGGAAGATTCCAAGGAATGCAACCGAAGTACGAAGTTTTCTCAGACTAACAGGCTATTACAGAAAGTTCATTAAAGACTTTGCGAAGATCTCAGCCCCAATTACAAGATTGACAAAGAAGAACCTAACTTTCACTTGGGATTTGGATTGTGATGTTGCTTTCCAACGATTGAAAAAGGCTCTGACAACAGCCCCAATTCTGACATTGCCTGGTGGGAGTAAGATGTTTGCAGTATACACAGACGCATGCAGTACAGGATTAGGCGTTGTCTTGATGCAAGAAGGCAAGGTGGTTTGTAATGGGGGAAGGCATTTGAAGGTACATAAGAAGAACTACCCAACTCATGATTTAGAACTAGCTACCATTGTTTTTGCTCTTAAGTCATGGCATCATTACCTACTAGGAGAAAGGTTTGAATTGTTTACAGACCATAAATCATCAAAGTATCTTTTCTCACAAAAAGATCTTAACTTAAGACAACAAAGGTGGATGGAGTTTCTTGCCTCATACGATTTTGAGTTTGCTTATACCCTTGACAAGGGCAATGTGGTAGCAGACGCCATGAGTAGGAAAAAGCTGACCTTAAGTCCTCTCTTTGTGGAAAGGCAAAGCTTGGAGTACATAGCAACCTTTGACTTTAGATCCTCTTTTGAGTTTGTACCTGGCTTGTTAGCAACGCTAGAGGTGCGGCCTACGCTTTTGGACTCAATAGGAACCATGAAACGTGAAGACCCTCAGATAGCTGATATAATGGATAAATTAATTAGAGGTGAGACTTCTAGTCACCTCAATAGATACTCCATCGATGACAAGGGTTGGTTGAGACTGGATGGAAGACTATGTGTCCCACAAGCAAGGGATTTGGTGAACACAGTTCTTGAAGAAGCATACCATTCTAAGTTGACCATACACCCAGGTGGAGACAAGATGTATAAAGACATAAAAAGGGTTTTCTTTTGGAATGGCATGAAGAAGGATGTAGCTGAATTCGTCTCTAAATGCTTGATATGCCAGCAAGTCAAGGCGGAGCAGAAGAAGCCTGGTGGTCTGCTTCATCCTCTAAAGGTCCCACAGTGGAAATGGGATATCATTTCGATGGACTTTATAGATGGATTGCCTAGGTCAAGAAGGGGCAATACCAGTATTTGGGTAATAGTTGACAGGCTCACTAAAAACGCTCACTTTATACCTGTTAAGAGTAGGAGGACTACCTCATCATTAGCATCCATTTATCTTAAAGATGTAGTTCGACTGCATGGGATACCCTCTAGCATAGTAAGTGATCGAGATCCTATCTTTACGAAAGAGTTTTGGAAGAGTTTGCAAGAGGCTGTAGGCACATAGCTATGCTTAAGCGCTACCTATCACCCTCAAACCGATGGTCAGACTGAAAGGGTGAACAAAGTATTAGAAGATCTCTTGAGATTTTGCATTCTTGATTTTGGAGGAACATGAGTGGATCATCTTCCTTTGGTGAAGTTCGCCTCCAACAATAACTACCAAACCACCATAGGCATGGCACCCTTTGAGGCCTTACATGAGAGACCATGCCGATCACCAACTTGTTGGTGGGAGTCTACAGACAAACTTGTACTTGGGACCGACATGATTAGAGAAACTTCAGAAAAAGTGGACTTGATACGAAGACGAATGAAGACTGCACAAGATAGCCAGAAGTCCTATGCGGATAAAAGAAGGACCGACCTTGAGTTTGAGGTTGGAGACAGGGTTTTCCTTAAAGTATCTCCTTTAGGAATGTTGTTCGCTTTGGATCCGTACGAAAATTGGCACCAAGATTTGTAGGGCCATTCCCTGTCATTGCGAGGATTGGGACGATGGCTTATAGAATAGAGCTGCCCAAAAGATTGACTAGGGTTCATAATGTTTTTCATGTTTCTCATCTAAGAAAGTGCTTACATGAGTCTGTGGAAGTTGTGGAACTAAGCATACTAGAGGAAGTAGAAGTGGAACGAGAAGCAACGGTGAGAAGAGTTCCAACTCGTATCTTGCGAATAGAAGTTAAAAAGCTACGCAACCGTGAGGTCAATCTAGTAAAAGTACAATGGAGTGACGCTGAAGAAGATGCGACTTGGGAGACTGAAGACAAGATACGCGCAGCCTATCCTTATCTTTTTGAGGGTACATCCTTGATCTCTTTTTCCATAAGTTTATGCATGCTTGTATCTATCTTTTAAGTATATCTCCTCGGTCCTATTCTTGATCCTTAAGTAGAAACCAATGAATGTAAACATGTATTTGAAACATGTTATGATTGATGGTTGCAAGTGGTTGTTTGTGGATGCATATACACACACATTAGGTACTAGATCGGCTCAGTCACTTTCATATTGCATATGCATATATGTTATGAATGATTGTGTACTCATGTAGAAGTTATAAAGTACGATTAGGAGTAATTGCATACAAGATGGACTCATAGCACTGACATGATTCGCATTAAGGAGGTCAACTGAATCAGTAGACCACCTGATTTTGCATTAGATAAGGACATATACACACACTATGCATATGATCATGAAAGCATTAGAAATCTTTTTAAGGACAATGGATGCATGTGATTGATGGTTGAGTAGATGGATGTTGGATGTTCGGATACATTCTTCTTAACTCCGAGATTTCAGGGACGAAATCCTTTAAGTAGGGGAGAATGTAACACCCTGTAATTTCTACGAAAATTAAAATTAACAAATTTAAGAACACCTAATTTTTAGAAAAAAAATTAGGTGAAACAGGTTACATCATTGCGTTCGTCTCAGAATTCTGCTTGAGATAGAGTCCGAGTTTGTGTGAATCGGACTCCGTATGAAGAAGTTATGGGGTTAAAAGATTTCTAGCTTAAGCAGAAATTAAATTAAAATAATAATTAAATAATCAAAACAGAATCGAAATTCAAAATTCAGGAAAGCAGTTGGGCGGGAAATCTCCTGCTCAAGGGTGTCGAACTCCCCGGGGGTAACGACATAGGAGTCGACCCCCCTATAGGGGTGTCGACATAGGTAACGACCCCCCTGTAGGGAGTCGACCCCCTTATTCCTAGATCTGGGTGACGAATTCTGAGGTGTTAGGGCTTATGTGTCGGGCTGTGGTTGGCTCTCTTGGGTCTGGATGGCTCTGATGACTCCTATGTTGATCTAAAGGCCCAAACTAATCCTATATTCCTATATAATCACATCAAACCTTAACCCTAAACCTCATAATCCTATTCTGTGATGCCGCCATGCTGTCCATCTCTAAGCTAGCCTAGCCTCCATCTTCTCCAAACTAGAGATTAAATTATAAGAGCTTCAAATTAAAGTAGAGGTTTTCTTCTTCAATCAACAAAGAAAGAATAAAATCGTTACAACATCAACTAATTCACTTTTCCAATCCTATCACTGTAAGTTCAGTTATTATTCAGATTTGAACACCTAATAGAAATCATGACTGTAATGAATCGAATCTAGAACTATGCCTAATTATAAGATAATCAATTCTGATTCATACTTAACCTTTTGTCAAATCTGAATTGCCTATGCCTATGAGACTGTTGTGATTGATACAATGGAACCTATCATGTTGTACACCAAATTGGTGGTTCATTTATGTTCAATCCTATCGAATCTTTATGCCTATGATGTAACTTGCTCAGTTTGGCCATATTTATTGTTAATATACAACATGCTTATTGAAAACATGATTCTTGAATTGGGTACACCTTTACATGCCTATTTTTCCTTATGTCAATTCTTGTGTTTTCTCTCTCTATCCCCTTTTCATTTTATTTTATGAATACTAGGTTCATTCGGACACCTAGATTGAAGCTTGTGTTACGTACGATTGAATCGCGGGGAATAAGGTACAACATATTGAGAAATTTTGGGCATAACATGTATATTGGACATAACTTGAAATGATTACACTTGCGGATAATTGGCATACAAAAATCTATATTTGGATATGTATTATAAATATGTAAATTGGCTAAAAGATGAACATGCCTAACCCGAGGTTCGATTGAGTTGCAGTGTAAGACTGCCTGGAACCGCCCGGCACATCCAGCGATCGCAACAACAGATCTAATGTGAGAGGTTAGCGCATTAAGCCCAAAACCCGAGGTTAGAATGAGTTTGCGTTAGAAGTCTGCCCGGAACCGCCCAGCACATCCAGCAACCGCAAACAACAGTTCTAATGTGAGAGGTTAAGGCATTAATGAATGAATTAATACTAATGAACATACATGCTAAGAATGGTTGGGTTAAGTTAACATAGGCAACACTTAACCAATACAACATGTTAGTTAAACAAATGGGTGGGGTTAGGTTAAATTGAGAACACTTAACCATTATAACATGTTGGTTAGGAAACCCTAGTAACGGGGACCCATTTCAGCAGTAACCCACATAGATGATCACGACACCCTGAACTAGGCAGGGTGGGGCACGATTACTGGGCTAATTATAAGCAGTCAAAATAGCGGCGGGTGGTGCGTCAGTGTAGGTTCCGATGGAGTACGGGCGTGCACGTACTCCGGAGTGGAAAAATCAGGCACTGGGCATCAGTAGTTATACACTGTGCATCTTGAATTATGCTTGATTGCCATCATAGGGATTGATACACCCCATGGTGGGATCAACACAGATATCTACAATCAAGCGGGGCCGAATGACACAAGTAATAAATGCATGCGAGTAGAAGCCGATCGATAAAAGGGATCATTTTATTATGAACACATGATGCTAGTTGAAACAATTGTTAGTAGCTGCAGAGAAATAGAAATGAGTGCGATAGCATATTCAGTTATCTTGCCTTATCTTGCCTTATGTCATTTTGTTACTATGGTATTGCCCTATATTCAGTTTATTCATGCCATGATCCTTTTTCTTGTTTACATGCTGAAAAATCACTGTACTTACCAGGCTTATGTCTGAGTCGTTTTCTTTCGCCTTCTTTTCTTCCGTTCCCCTCCCCTCCCCCGAGGCCTGCTGGGAGGGAATATTTCAGCTTAGTTCAGACCTTTTCCATCTTGAAGAGAGTAGAGGCATTGCTTGGATTCTCTTTTCTTGGGCTATGGCTGTGGTTACACTTTTACTGGGGATTTATGCCGCTTTACTAATGTTTTATGCTTCTTTATTTATTTTGAGTTTTTAATCAAGACAAAAGTTTTATTGTGATAACTTGGGAGTTGGGTTTTGAGACAATGGTTGTAATGTTTTGACTAAACCACGCTGCTTATGAAATAATCCCAGTTTTTCTGCTATTTGTATGTCTGTCTTGTAAATTATCTGTATCTTTTACCTATAATGCTTCACCGAAGTTAATGCATTCCCTTTGTGAGTTACCTTAACGGAGGTGGGGTGTTTCAGCCACCCTCCCGCTTGACACCGACAAACTCCCAGCATCCCCTACTCTAGAAAATACGCCCAAACCGATCGACTTTGAGTTCAGATTTCGAACTAAACATGAGATGAAAAATCACCATACTAGTATGGATTTGAAGATCGAACAAAGCTCTTTCATTTTGCCATAAGAAGTTTATGAAATCGTTTAGTGGAATTGCCAGAATCTGGAGAGAAAGTTAGGAGCGATTTTCGCCGTTTATTACCCTAGTGCCGGCGGAAATAAAAATGAATTCTGATTGGCCAATTTTATATATATTTATAATCCCCTTATTTATTTATATATTCTTCTAATTAATGTAATTTCGTCCGAACTTCAAATCAAACCCAACGACTGTCGTCCTTAGCTAATTACCCCCATTCCGGACACAATGGGATATGTTTCATAAGCTAATTCGACTATTTCGATCAATTTTTCTTTAAATTAAAATATAAATCCATGTATATTGTATTTAAATGTACATTTTAATTTACTAGGGCCACATACTTACTCCAAAAATTATAGAAAAATCATATTTGGCTTTGTTTTGATGATACGGTCCTAACAAAACTAATTTCATTGAATTTGGAGACCGTTTGAAAAATGACCATTTTCTGGTCGATCCAATTCAACTGAAATTGACCAATCACGTTTCAGTTTTCCACGCTCACATATTAATTCCAAAAATTATGAAAATTGGAATCTAGCAATAATTTGACATTTCAGATCCAACAAGAGTGGTTTCATTGAAAACAGAGATCGTTTGTAAAATGGCTATTTTTAAGGGTTATATATAATTTAAAATATATATAAGTAAATAAATAAATATATATATAAATTCCATAGCGGCTATTTCAAATTTTAAATTGGACATAACTCTCAACTTACATTATGAAATCTCAGTTTCTTACATTCGTTAGAAAGATATGATTAAACAGATTCAAATATTTCTTGTTTTACTGGAACCCGATTTATTTTGAATTCTGTACATTCATTTGAAATTTAAAATCGAAATTCAAACTACCACGCCATTTCAGGCTCATTTTATAATTAAAATAAATTTATATGTTCTATTTTGATTTAAATTAATTTTAAATCGTTATTATTTAAAATAAATCATTTTAAATATTCAAAATCCATTAAAATAGCTAAAATAAAAATATTAAATTGGTTCTGAAAATCCGGGTTGTTACAATCTCCCCCACTTAAAATCTTTTCGTCCTCGATACAGAATGGAGTTGAAAGTTGTTTTTAACTAACCAACTCAACTTTCATTCGGGCTTTCATTCTTTAACTTTTCAATTTCTAAGAATTTTCTAATTTCTCAAAATTTTGGCTAACACCCTAAATTTTCGCCATAACCTCCTTTGTACAGGTTGATATTTAAACCGCAATTAGCCTCATAGGGCCCTCACCAATCCAAAAGAAAAGGTTAAAGCCAAATGGCTAGCCAATCAGCTCATAAAATCATCAAACCCATGAAATACAGTAAATATGTACCTATTTGTCAGGCATACAATTTTATTCCTCTTCTTAGCTTCCCTGCTATGACATGTTCATTGTATACACATGTACATATATGCTATTTAAATCAATTTTCAATTCAGTTCAATATTTGATTCAATTTGGCTAAATTTACCTTCCATTGTCATATTGGTTTTATTAGTGGAATTAATAATCATCCATCACAACCAACAATTAGTTTGTTGATTAAATTTTCAAACATATAACTTTTGTGTGTGTGTGTGTGTGTATATATATATATATTCAAAAGCATATTTTTGATGCCAAATCACAACAATAAACCTATTTAAGGTTTTGGTTCTCATACCAGTCAATTGGAAATATATAGACAAAACTCGAACATAAATATTGATGATGATATATCCATCATCAGAATCATCTCCGGGCGACTAGAGTGTGATTCTATATCTGCCAAGTATATCTGAAACTTTGTATATAAGCTAGCTAAGCGTATATGCAAAATCTTCTTATACCCGATAGTCCAAATTCAATTTAAAACAAAATATTCAAATATGTATCTTAAGATATAGATTTTCAAAACAAAATTTGTTTTCATTTTTATTTTAAAAATAACACTCTTCAAACTCATTCTAGGTCATTACTAACCGTATCTCTAACGATTCATTCTCATTGGATATTACTAATCCAATCTCCGATGAATTCTTTTGTTTGGTTCTAATATGTCTTGTTCTCGAGCTCTGTAAACCAAAGCTCTGATACCACGTCTGAAACGACCCAAACTCGCCCGTAAGGGAAAGCCCTGATTGAGTTGAGAACATGACAAATCAGAATGCAAACGATAGAACATTTCATTGCTATTACAACAATTACATCAGAATACAAGAATATAACGGAGTATGAATAAATAATATACATTTTAAAATATCAGAGATTTACATTAGAAAGCAACAGAAAAATAATACATAACACAACTGTAAGAAATGCACAGATACAGAGAATTCCGAATATAGATCCAGCTGTAAATCCAGGATCCTGTGATAATATCTGCGAAACCCAAACTACTAGCTGCTCGTGTGGAAAATATGGGCACCCAGAGTTTAGGTTAAAACAATAAACTCCAGGTCAGTCATGTGACTGGTGTGAGAACTAAAACAGTTATTTACTTGGTTTTAAACTTAGATAAATGAAGGGACCATGCCGTATAACACGGAATGGGTTTAACCCCAAGAACACCAGTGCCTAAAACAAACAACGTAATGCTACTTAAAGAAAATGAAGCTATTATAACACTCAGTTCCCATCACACAATGCAACACAAGCCGAAGGATATAATTTTACCTTATAATAGCCAAACATGCTTGGTACGTTTTAAAAACAAATCATTTTGATATTACTATAAGTGCGTATCAAACAACTTCAACTATAAATGTATCAATCATAGACGACATAAGCGCCCCATCCCACTATGTCGCCATATAGGGTTACAACTAAAATCGAAAAGTCACGTATTGGAAATTGGATTCTATCATAAACCAAGGCAAGGGAACGTCCTTACCGAATTCGAGACACTCTAGCTCGTGCCTCAGAACCCAGACTCACGTGAGCCCTCGGAGCGTCAGGGCCGGTCCACATTGAAAGTTTCGATAGACAACTTTAGGCAGGATCAGTAATATGGATATGCGGAATATATAATATATATACTAAGAAAGATCTCACAGTAGCAATATAACAGATAAGTAAATGCAGTAATAGAAAAATCACACCAGGGATTTTTATAATGGTTCAGAGCACCGTCCTACGTCCAGTCCCAGACCTCTCTCTGGATTTTCACTAATCAACAACCTCGCTTCACCCGGAGGAATAGGTTCACAACACCCGAGCAGTCGAACTGGATTTCACGCCTCTAACAACACGAGGACTTCAACACTTGCCTGATCACACACAGGACTTCAACACTTGCCCGATCACACACAGGACTTCAACAACTCGCCTCTTACAACACCGAGGACTTCAAACAAGATATAAGTCAATTCTTGTACAACCTTCCTATAATCTTATCCTCAAACACGATTTTGATATTATGAAGATTTGGAAGATGATATCGTTGTTTGAATCTAAATAATAATATATAGATTCAAGGATTCAAATAACGATATATGAGAATAGTGAGCTTTTGAATGCTTTTAAAGAGTAAGAATGAAATCAGCACTTAGATAGCAAGAATAGAAAGAATTGTTGTGTTCAAAAATGATGATTTCATGATGGTTTTATAGAGGATGGAGAGATGTAATCATTGGTGAAGAGAAACCATGAAAAGAGATGATTTTTGGCCAAGAGAAAGGATCATAACCATTGATGAAATAGGGTGTCTATTCGAAAAGATGGCTTCAGTTCGTAGACCAGTCGACTGGTAAAAACTGACCAGTAGACTGGTGTTTGAATATATGTACGTTATATATATGTGTGCACGTTCATTGTGCATTCTGCACAGAAACGATCGACCGCCTATATATGAACCGGTCGACCGGTTTCTGTTAGTATGCACAATGAATGTGCATACATGTATATATATATATATATATTCAAACCATATAGGAATATGATTATTTGAGGATAGATTTTAACATATTTAACTACACTCATACTCTAAATAATCAACCTATACCATCGAATATCTTCTTTTTGTCGATCTTGAATTTCTCCTTGTCATTGATCAAAAACACCTTGAATTCCTTGACTCAACATTCTCCCCCTTTTTGATTGATGACAATATAGATCTGAAAGAGTTTATTACTCCCCCTGAATGTATACTCCCCTGAAATACATACTTAAGAAATATCTGCAAAACACAATTTTAGTAACATTTTCTCCCCCTTTGTCATCGACAAAAAGGAGTAGAGATTACACAAGTTTACAGCACGATAAGCATTTAACATAGTAGCATATTATACAACCCAAGCATACCAAAAGCAAGTCAAGTACCAAATGTTTTAAGACGTACACACCCAAAATAAATACGATACTATATACAAGTGCCATTTAAGTTTTGCAAAATAAAACATAAAGCATATATGAATGATAACAAACTAGTACGATGGAGAATCGGATTCTGTAGATTCAGAATGAATCACTATCCTTCCACCTCCTTCCTTGTCTCCTTCATCTTGAACGTCTTCTTCGTTGTCGTCGTCATCTTCTTCCTCCTCGATCTCGTGAGATCCACGACCACGTCCAGTATTAGTTCCTGAACTTGTGCCTTCCTAAGATGATGACCATGTAAATGTTGGAGGCATGGATCGTATTCCCGGATCTTGTATTTGAGTGGAAGATGTAACAACCCGTATTTTCAATAACCTGTAATAACATAAATCGAGGCAGAATTTAATTCTAAAATGGGAATCAAGGGAAACGGGCTATGCCATTGCGTTCGTCTCGGAAAAATACGCGAAATAGAGTCCGAGTTTTCGAAAATCGGAGTCCGTATGACCAAGATATGGCCTCGCGAAGTTTCACGAAAATTCCCAAATTAAAGTATACTTAATTAAGTGAAATGGGTTGTGTAGATATATATATATATATATATTAATATATATATATATATATATAATTGAAAATTTAATAAATAAATATGCAAAAATGCTCAAAACAGCGAATTGGGAGAGGGGAATAACCGAACCGGCCGATTTTTGAAGTCGACCCGAGCCCGCTGGGTCGACTAGGGGTTAATCCAGGGTGTTTGGCTGTCAACCCGTGGGCCGATTCGCTCAAGTGCAGATTTTGCATTTGAATGGTTCTCATGGTCCATCTTTAATCTAAAGGCCCTAGATGGTTCCTACACTTGACTTCTTCCCCAAGACATGCTTTGATGGCTTGGATTGAATCTAGGGTTAATCCTATGGCCTAAAACACTTGCCTAATCTATAAATAAGACCCTAACCTACCCTAATTCATTCATAATTAAACCTAGTGACTAAACTATGGCAAAATGCTAGCTCTCATGGCCTCCACTAATTTTATGAAGAGGGTTGCATACTAATCACTCTCTAATCAACTTCTAATCCCTTCTTAGCATCTTAATCTTCTTCATTTGGTGTTCAAAGTTGCTAGTTGTGAGTTTCTATCACTTTGATGATCTTTTGGTAAACTAATTAGATGAGATGTGATGAGATTTATGGTTTTGTATGTGGGTTAATGAGCTTTGAATCATATGATATGATGTTAGCATTAATCTTATGTTTATGCATGTTGAGTATGCAAGCTTATGCAAGTTTAATATGATGTATGTTATGTTTGCATGATGCTAAATATGCAAGTTGTGGGCTATGTAATCATATGCATGTTATGCAAGTTCATGGTAATATGCTATGCAAGTTACATGTATGTAAATATGCAAGTTACATGTTTGTTAATATGTAAGTTACATGTATGTAAATATGCAAGTTACATGTTTGTTAATATGCAAGTTACATGTTTGTTAATATGCAAGTTACATGTATGTAAATATGCAAGTTACATGTTTCTTTATATGCAAGTTACATGTTTGTTAATATGCAAGTTACATGTATGAAAATATGCAAGTTACATGTTTATTAATATGCAAGTTCATGATGACACATTATGCAAGTCTATAAGCTAATATGCAAGTTTGTTATGCAAAATGAATATGTAAGTTATGTGACATATTATATGCAAGTTATGTGACATGTTATGCAAGTTCATATGCAAGTTATGTGTTTGTTAATATGCAAGATGGCACCTTTGAAACATGTTCATTCATATGCAAGTTGACACCTTTTATATGTGTTATATCATGAACGAAATTACGTGGGAACGATGGGGTAATTAAATGCATAAGTTAATAAGATTGTGTGAAATTAATATAATTATGCATAACACAAAATAAATAAACATAGTATGGGAATTTGCCTATTTGGTTAGGTGTACCCATACTATGTGTTGGGAATTTACCTATTGAGTTAGGTCTACCCCATGGGAATTTACCTATTAAGTTAGGTCTACCCATGTTAAGAAAACTTGATTAATTAGGGATAATTAATATAAAATTATGAGGGTGATTAATTAGGTGTAATTAATTGACTAAGACACGAGGTTGGACTCAGTTGTAGCGTAAAACTGCCCGGACCCAACCGGCTTAACCAGTTGCTACAAATGTTAGCCCAATGTGAGAGGTCTTAGGCACAAACTAAATACGTAATTAATGTAAAGACACGAGGTTAGACTCTGTTATGACATAAGGCTGCCCGGACCCAACCGGCTTAACCAGCGGTCATAAAAGACAGTCTAATGTGAGAGGTCTTTACAAAGGTTACGTTCTTAATTAATTAATTAAGAAACACTTAACCACATTAGCATGTAGAGGGACATGAGGGGTTAAGTGGGTGCCTCGGGTGGCATGAGAAAATCTAGTGGTTGCCTTGGGTGGCAATAGAAAATACGATTAGAATACTTAACCAAAATGGAACATGTAATTAAAACATGATTAAAGGGTTAAGTGGGATATACTAGAAAAAGGGACAAGCTTAGGTGGGTAGCTTGTGGAGGCCCATTTCAACCAGTAACCCATACGTATCTTTGTGGGCTCGACCCATGTCGAGGACGGGACACGCATACTGGGCTTGACTGTAAGAGGCAAACGGGTTAGCGGTGGCAACGCAAGTCCAACGGGCTTCATATGCGTGAGTGGGCCCGGGCTGGTAGGTAAGCCGTTGTTGCATCGAGTAGATATAAGCCGTGCACCTTTAGTTTCATCAGGTTGCCACATTGGGGAATGATACATCCCACGGTGGGGCCAGCACGGGTATCTACGTTAGGGAGCCGATCGAATGGGAAGTAGTGTGTACACCTAGTGGATTGTAGGGCCCCGTGGCGCCTACTTGGTCACCTAGGGGTACGCAAGTACTAATTAGTAAATTTTATAAGTCCTTGGGTGGGATCAACCTTTAAGTTAGGAACGACTGGTGTGGTGCAGTTTAGTAATTTACCTTAGGGAGGGTAGATGCGTCTTTATCCTTTATCTTCGTTTAGTTGACTGCTTAGGGTAGCCATTCATCCCTATATGTTACCGTATATCAGTTTATGTCTTCTCTGGTTACTTTAACGATTGTATTGTTAAAGTTATAGGACTCGCTCAGACTTATGTCTGACCCCGTTGTTTTTATCTTTTTCCCAACCCTCAGGTCCTATGGTGGATCCTAGCAGTAGTGGAGCTTGATCGGATTGCTGTTCCAGTCTTTAGGAGCTTGGATAGATGTAAAGCTCCAGTTATCCAGTTATCTTTTCTTTTGTTTGGCTATTGTATGAGAGTGGGATTATGTACTTCTTTATTTTGATGGATATTGTACTTGACCTTTATTGTGGTTTTATGATGTAACCAGACATGTTTTACTTCCGCTGTTATGAGATGATGTTTTAAAATTTCA
Source organism: Allium sativum (assembly GCA_030737875.1). NCBI lineage: Eukaryota > Viridiplantae > Streptophyta > Magnoliopsida > Asparagales > Amaryllidaceae > Allium > Allium sativum. The sequence goes on from CM060911.1 coordinate 200,300,957, forward strand.
AGTACTATTTATATCTGTCTTGTTGTAATTTTTCTGTTCTATATTCACTAAAATACTCCACCGATGCTATGGCATTCCCTTAGTGAGTGATCATAGCGGGAGTGGGGTGTTACACGTGGTATCAGAGCTTAAGGTTACCAGAACAGATAAAATTTTTGAGAAAAACTATTTTCTAAGAGTATTTTCGAAGAAAGTATTTTCAAAAGCATGTCTTCTAAGAGAAAAAGTTTTTGAAAAAGAAAAGCATAATCCCCAATAGCCATATCTTTATCTTTCGGAATCTCCTTTTTGAATCTTTCCTCTTTCGTTTCAGCATGGCTGAAGATCTTAACATCCCGGAGGGTTTAGTTATACCACTATGGTATAGGAGGTTGCAAGAGGCTAGGGCCGCGGCTGCGGGTCCGGCCAATGCTACTACACCAGAGACAACCGCTCCTCCTCCTCAGCCTAGAGTGGATAATTTTGCTAAGGTTTGCAAGGAGTTCAAGGCTATAGGAGGAAAACCTTTTCTTGGTTCAGAGACTTTCGTAGAGGCTAGAGATTGGCTTAAGGAAGTGGAAGAGTTGCTAGATATCTTTGAAGTGGAAGAGGGAAAGAAAGTCAAGTTGGCGGCTTGGTTAATGAAGGGAGAGGCCTCATTCTGGTGGGAGGTCACTAATGGAGAACGCCCTGTTGACTCTTGGGCAGATTTTAAGCAAAGGTTTGGGGCTAAGTTTCTCTCAAGGGCGGAAGAGAATCTGTTTATGGAGAAGTTCTTGAATTTGAAGCAAGGGAATCTCACGGTGAAAGAATATGTCAACAAATTCAATCAATTAGCAAGGTTTGGCATAGAGTTGGTGAATACACCGGAGAAGAAGGCTTTGAGGTTCGTTAGAGGCTTGAACGAACCATTGCAAGGAATAGCTATGACTCACATTCCTATGGGGGCCACTTTTGAGAAGCTTGTCTACATGGCACTTATGCATGAGGATGATAAGAATTCTAAGGCACCAGAGAAAAAGGGGGATCAGAAGAAACCGCAACAACAACAACAAGGCAAGGGCGGAAAAGGCAATGGTGACAAAAAGAAGACGAAGAAGAAGTGCTTCAATTGTGGAACACCAGGACACCTCAGTAAGGATTGTCGCAAAAAGAAGAAGACCGGTTGCTTTCATTGTGGTGAAGCAGGGCATCTTGTGAAAAACTGCCCAAAGAAGGGGCAGAAGACGGGGTCTACCTCAGGAGGGCAGGTGCAAGCTCTTATAGCACCACCTCAGTCAGGGGGGCAAGTTCAGGTTCTCTCAGTTCCACCGATTCAGCAGAGAGGTAGAACTATTTCCGTTGAAAGTCTGGTTTTTCTGTTTGATCATCCAGTTCGTACTTTGTTTGACTCTGGCGCATCGCATTCTTTTATCTCATCATCGTTAGTTGAGTCACTGCACTTAGACACCAGTCTAGTTGATGATCCCTTGGTTGTCTCAAACCCAATTGGGGGCTCCATATATCTGTCTATGATATGTTTGGGTTTGAAGATTTCTATACTTAGCGTTGAGTTTAGATGTGATGCTTTTGTATTGGGCTTCACGGGCTATGGGTTGATCTTGGGCATGGACTGGTTATCCAGTAATGGTGCCGTTCTTGATTGCGAAAGGAGAGTTGTCAGGCTCATGACCCGCTTGGGTAACACTCTCGAGATCTCTTGCAATCCCATGGAATCTGTTTTGCTAAGTTATCTTGAATCGCTCGATGCTTCGGTCGAGAGTTTGCATTCTGTCAGAGTAGTCCGGGAATATCCGGATGTGTTTGAAGAAGTAAAGGGTTTGCCTCCGAAGCGGGAGATAGATTTCCGAATTTATTTGGTGGATAATGCCAAACCAGTGTCTTTGCCAGTGCGCCACATGGCTCCTCGGGAGAGAAGGGAACTTCATAAGCAAGTAGGGGAGTTGCTTGAGAAGGGGTTTATAAGGCGAAGTATATCGGAGTGGGGAGCTCCAGTAGTGTTTGCCACGAAGGCGGATGGGTCCCTCAGACTTTGTGTGGATTATAGGGAACTTAATAAGCTCACAAAGAAGAATAGACACCCATTACCGAGGATAGATGATCTCTTTGATCAGTTGGTTGGCGCCTCAGTGTTTTCGCAAATGGATTTAGCTACAGGGTTTCATCAGTTGAGAGTGGCGGAGGACAGTATAGAGAAGACTGCTTTCCGGACTCCGGATGGTTTTTATGAGTGGCTAGTGATGCCATTTGGGTTGACAAACGCCCCTGCATACTTTGTGGATCTCATGAGTAGAGTGTTCAGAGAGTATCTGAATAAGTTTGTAGTAGTTTTTGTGGATGACATCTTGGTCTTTTCCAAGAGTGAAGAAGAGCATGCCTTACATCTCAGAGAAGTGTTGGAGACTCTTCGAGCACATGGTCTTAAAGCTAAATTCTCTAAATGTCATTTTTGGAGAAGAGAAGTGCGATTCTTAGGGCATGTGGTCTCTAAGGAAGGGATAGCTGTGGATCCCGCAAAGATAGTATCTATCCAGGATTGGAAAGTTCCTAAAAATGCTACCGAAGTAAGAAGTTTCTTGGGGTTGGCAGGATATTATAGGAAGTTCATCAAAGACTTCGCGAAGATATCAGCCCCATTAACCCGCTTGACGAAGAAGAATCTGGTTTTCTCATGGGATGTAGATTGTGATGATGCTTTCCGACGGTTAAAGAGAGCTTTGACCACCGCTCCAGTTTTAGTGCTTCCAGATGGGAGTAAGCCGTTTGTTGTTTATACCGATGCTTGTGGAACAGGATTAGGCGCAGTCTTGATGCAGGAGGGAAGGGTAATAGCCTATGGAGGGAGACAATTGAGAGTGCATGAGAAGAATTACCCTACCCATGATCTAGAGTTGGCCGCGATTGTTTTCGCACTTAAGTCTTGGCGCCATTATCTTCTTGGTGAGAGATTCGAGTTGTTCACCGACCATAAATCATTGAAGTACTTATTCTCTCAGAAGGATTTAAACTTAAGACAGCAAAGGTGGATGGAGTTCTTAGCATCCTATGATTTCGAGATAGCGTATACCCCTGGTAAGAGTAACGTGGTGGCAGACGCCTTAAGTAGAAAAAGGCTATCTTTGAGTCCATTGTTCGTGGAACGACGAAGCTTGGAGTTTCTTTCTTTGTTTGACTTCAGACCTTCTGTTGATTTTGTACCTGGTTTGTTGGCATCCTTGGAGGTTAGACCTACTCTTTTGAGACGGATTGGCGAGGCTCAGCGAGACGACCCACAGTTGGTTGTGTTGGTAGAGAAGCTTATAAGAGGGGAGTCGTCCAGCCATTTGGGTAGATACACCATAGATGATAAGGGATGGTTGCATAGAGACGGTAGACTTTGTGTACCGCAAGATGAGGGTTTGAAGAAGGCTATTTTGGATGATGCACATCGTTCAAGAATGACTATTCATCCCGGTGGAGACAAAATGTACCAAGACATGAAGAGAGTTTTCTTCTGGGCCGGTATGAAGAAAGATGTAGCCGAGTATGTGGCTAGATGTTTAGTGTGCCAACAAGTTAAAGCGGAGCAAAGGAAACCCGGTGGGTTGCTACACCCATTGGAAGTTCCGCAGTGGAAGTGGGATAGTGTCTCGATGGATTTCATCGATGGGTTACCGAGATCGAGGAAGGGCAATACGGGAATTTGGGTTGTGGTGGACAGACTTACCAAGAGTGCCCATTTTATACCCGTGAAGAGTAAGAGGACCGCTCCATGGCTTGCTTCGGTCTATGTTAGGGAGATTGTTAGATTGCATGGCGTGCCATCCAGCATTGTGAGTGATCGAGATCCTATCTTTACTAGTGAGTTTTGGAGAAGTTTGCAAGAGGCGGTAGGGACTCAGTTGTGTTTGAGCACCGCATATCATCCTCAGACGGACGGTCAGACCGAGAGGGTGAACCGTATCTTAGAAGATCTTTTGAGGCTTTGTATCTTGGATTTTGGAGGTACATGGGAAGAACATCTTCCTTTGGTGGAGTTCGCATATAATAACAGCTTTCAGTCCAGTATTGGTATGGCTCCTTTCGAAGCTCTTTATGGAAGGCCTTGTCGATCTCCTACATGTTGGTGGGAATCTACGGATAAGATCTTGCTTGGGCCGGATATGGTTAGAGAGACTTCAGAGAAGATTGATTTAATTCGAAAAAGGATGAAAGCAGCGCAAGATAGACAGAAATCTTATGCGGATCGGAGAAGGACGGATCTTGAGTTTGAGGTTGGGGACATGGTTTTTGTCAAAGTATCTCCATTGAGAAATGTTGTTCGCTTTGGGTCCGTAGGTAAGTTAGCACCGAGATTTGTTGGGCCGTTTCCTATTAAGGAAAGGATTGGACGGATGGCATATAGGGTGGAGTTGCCCGACAGACTTAGTGGTGTTCATGATGTATTCCATGTATCACATTTGAGGAAGTGCTTACATGAGACCGCGGAGGTGGTAGAGCCGAGTTTGCTTAGAGATGTAGAGGTAGAGCGTGACGCGACGATTCGACGAGCTCCTACTCGCATCCTTGGGTCAGAAACTAGGAAGTTGAGGAACAGAGAAGTTCAGCTAGTTAAAGTGCAATGGGGAGATGACGAAAGCAATGCTACTTGGGAGACGGAAGCAAAGATGCGTTCTTTGTATCCATTTCTTTTTGAGAGTATGTCTTTTAACTTCTCCTTTATTGCTTGTCTAGTACTTATCTTATCTTTAGTATATCCTCTCGCTAATACCTATGACCTTTAGATAGGGTAAAACCTATGGTTGAAACATGTGTTTGAAACATGTTATGGTTGATGGATGCATATGGATGCAATTGTTTGCTAGTGGTTGCTCGTGGATGCATATACACACACATTAGGCACTAGATCGGCTCAGTCACTTCATGTTGCATATTGCATAAATGGATGTGGTAGTTAGATTGATGGATGTATCATGGCTGTGTTATCATATGGATGATGCATTTTTGTGTATGGTTGTGCACGCATGTAGAAATTTGTATGTGTCAATAGGGTTTCGCATACATATTGGATGCATGGCACTATCATGGTTTGCATTAAGGAGGTTTACTGTATCAGTAACCGCCTGATTTTCGCATTAGGTAAGTACATATACACACACTTTTGCATATATCCATCCAGCATTTAGAATCTTGTAAGGACAATGATTGCTCGTGGATGATGCTTTGAGTAGATGGATGATTGGATGGTAGGATACGTTCTTCCTAACTTGAAGATTTCGGGGACGAAATCCTTTAAGGAGGGGAGAATGTAACAACCCGTATTTTCAATAACCTGTAATAACATAAATCGAGGCAGAATTTAATTCTAAAATGGGAATCAAGGGAAACGGGCTATGCCATTGCGTTCGTCTCGGAAAAATACGCGAAATAGAGTCCGAGTTTTCGAAAATCGGAGTCCGTATGACCAAGATATGGCCTCGCGAAGTTTCACGAAAATTCCCAAATTAAAGTATACTTAATTAAGTGAAATGGGTTGTGTAGATATATATATATATATATATTAATATATATATATATATATATATATAATTGAAAATTTAATAAATAAATATGCAAAAATGCTCAAAACAGCGAATTGGGAGAGGGGAATAACCGAACCGGCCGATTTTTGAAGTCGACCCGAGCCCGCTGGGTCGACTAGGGGTTAATCCAGGGTGTTTGGCTGTCAACCCGTGGGCCGATTCGCTCAAGTGCAGATTTTGCATTTGAATGGTTCTCATGGTCCATCTTTAATCTAAAGGCCCTAGATGGTTCCTACACTTGACTTCTTCCCCAAGACATGCTTTGATGGCTTGGATTGAATCTAGGGTTAATCCTATGGCCTAAAACACTTGCCTAATCTATAAATAAGACCCTAACCTACCCTAATTCATTCATAATTAAACCTAGTGACTAAACTATGGCAAAATGCTAGCTCTCATGGCCTCCACTAATTTTATGAAGAGGGTTGCATACTAATCACTCTCTAATCAACTTCTAATCCCTTCTTAGCATCTTAATCTTCTTCATTTGGTGTTCAAAGTTGCTAGTTGTGAGTTTCTATCACTTTGATGATCTTTTGGTAAACTAATTAGATGAGATGTGATGAGATTTATGGTTTTGTATGTGGGTTAATGAGCTTTGAATCATATGATATGATGTTAGCATTAATCTTATGTTTATGCATGTTGAGTATGCAAGCTTATGCAAGTTTAATATGATGTATGTTATGTTTGCATGATGCTAAATATGCAAGTTGTGGGCTATGTAATCATATGCATGTTATGCAAGTTCATGGTAATATGCTATGCAAGTTACATGTATGTAAATATGCAAGTTACATGTTTGTTAATATGTAAGTTACATGTATGTAAATATGCAAGTTACATGTTTGTTAATATGCAAGTTACATGTTTGTTAATATGCAAGTTACATGTATGTAAATATGCAAGTTACATGTTTCTTTATATGCAAGTTACATGTTTGTTAATATGCAAGTTACATGTATGAAAATATGCAAGTTACATGTTTATTAATATGCAAGTTCATGATGACACATTATGCAAGTCTATAAGCTAATATGCAAGTTTGTTATGCAAAATGAATATGTAAGTTATGTGACATATTATATGCAAGTTATGTGACATGTTATGCAAGTTCATATGCAAGTTATGTGTTTGTTAATATGCAAGATGGCACCTTTGAAACATGTTCATTCATATGCAAGTTGACACCTTTTATATGTGTTATATCATGAACGAAATTACGTGGGAACGATGGGGTAATTAAATGCATAAGTTAATAAGATTGTGTGAAATTAATATAATTATGCATAACACAAAATAAATAAACATAGTATGGGAATTTGCCTATTTGGTTAGGTGTACCCATACTATGTGTTGGGAATTTACCTATTGAGTTAGGTCTACCCCATGGGAATTTACCTATTAAGTTAGGTCTACCCATGTTAAGAAAACTTGATTAATTAGGGATAATTAATATAAAATTATGAGGGTGATTAATTAGGTGTAATTAATTGACTAAGACACGAGGTTGGACTCAGTTGTAGCGTAAAACTGCCCGGACCCAACCGGCTTAACCAGTTGCTACAAATGTTAGCCCAATGTGAGAGGTCTTAGGCACAAACTAAATACGTAATTAATGTAAAGACACGAGGTTAGACTCTGTTATGACATAAGGCTGCCCGGACCCAACCGGCTTAACCAGCGGTCATAAAAGACAGTCTAATGTGAGAGGTCTTTACAAAGGTTACGTTCTTAATTAATTAATTAAGAAACACTTAACCACATTAGCATGTAGAGGGACATGAGGGGTTAAGTGGGTGCCTCGGGTGGCATGAGAAAATCTAGTGGTTGCCTTGGGTGGCAATAGAAAATACGATTAGAATACTTAACCAAAATGGAACATGTAATTAAAACATGATTAAAGGGTTAAGTGGGATATACTAGAAAAAGGGACAAGCTTAGGTGGGTAGCTTGTGGAGGCCCATTTCAACCAGTAACCCATACGTATCTTTGTGGGCTCGACCCATGTCGAGGACGGGACACGCATACTGGGCTTGACTGTAAGAGGCAAACGGGTTAGCGGTGGCAACGCAAGTCCAACGGGCTTCATATGCGTGAGTGGGCCCGGGCTGGTAGGTAAGCCGTTGTTGCATCGAGTAGATATAAGCCGTGCACCTTTAGTTTCATCAGGTTGCCACATTGGGGAATGATACATCCCACGGTGGGGCCAGCACGGGTATCTACGTTAGGGAGCCGATCGAATGGGAAGTAGTGTGTACACCTAGTGGATTGTAGGGCCCCGTGGCGCCTACTTGGTCACCTAGGGGTACGCAAGTACTAATTAGTAAATTTTATAAGTCCTTGGGTGGGATCAACCTTTAAGTTAGGAACGACTGGTGTGGTGCAGTTTAGTAATTTACCTTAGGGAGGGTAGATGCGTCTTTATCCTTTATCTTCGTTTAGTTGACTGCTTAGGGTAGCCATTCATCCCTATATGTTACCGTATATCAGTTTATGTCTTCTCTGGTTACTTTAACGATTGTATTGTTAAAGTTATAGGACTCGCTCAGACTTATGTCTGACCCCGTTGTTTTTATCTTTTTCCCAACCCTCAGGTCCTACGGTGGATCCTAGCAGTAGTGGAGCTTGATCGGATTGCTGTTCCAGTCTTTAGGAGCTTGGATAGATGTAAAGCTCCAGTTATCCAGTTATCTTTTCTTTTGTTTGGCTATTGTATGAGAGTGGGATTATGTACTTCTTTATTTTGATGGATATTGTACTTGACCTTTATTGTGGTTTTATGATGTAACCAGACATGTTTTACTTCCGCTGTTATGAGATGATGTTTTAAAATTTCAAGTACTATTTATATCTGTCTTGTTGTAATTTTTCTGTTCTATATTCACTAAAATACTCCACCGATGCTATGGCATTCCCTTAGTGAGTGATCATAGCGGGAGTGGGGTGTTACAGAAGAAGAGGTTGATACACATGAAATTGCTTCCCAAATAGTACCGAAGAAAGACTTAAGCTTGGAGAACCGTTTATCGAGCTTTGTGTCTAAACGGTCGAGTTTGGTGTCGGTTCGTTTAAGTCTAGCTTCTAAAAGAAATTGGTTTCGTGCAATTTGTGCAAGTGAGTCCTTAGTTGACGAAGAGGGTTCAAGGAGTTTAACTTCCGTTGGTTTAGGCTTGGGAGTAGTAGAAGGAGCGGTTTCTGAAGGACCTTGTTGTTGGTATTGATCAAACGAAATGATATTAATACAAGGGTCAGGGAGCTTCATCCTTTTTCAGGTTGCTTTGTCGATGCACTTTGGCTTGGAGATTTTAGAAACACAAGACGGGACGCCACAATTGATTAAAAGCCGCATTACATATTCATTGTAAAATATATGTGGCCTTTTGCGATCATTAACAAGCAAAATCTCGTCGAAGATCATGTTTATCCATTTTATTTCAATATCTCCATAAATTGCATTCAAAGCCTTGAAATTTTATTTGTAAACGGCATCAAAGTTTCCAACCCTTGGCAATAAAGAATGGATGAGGGTATGATGAATAACACGAGCCGTATGACGGAAGTTAATCGCCTTGGTACTAATTTTATGATCCTCGATGAACTGATGACTAATTCTATCACGAGTATGAACGGTGCAAAAGTCAGAAGAAAATTCTCTTCCGCTCTTTGGTGAACCGAGTACCATAGCCATTTGTTCCTTGGAAATGAAAATATAATGACCACAAACTACGGACCAAAGGCAATTCGCTGCATTTTCTGGCTTGAATTTTTATAGGTTAAGGTTGGCACAGAACAATTTAATCATAATATGATTAATTTCCACATTGTTCTCATCAAAAGTAAGTAGAGATTTTATACGAGCCTTAACCAATTGTTCTTCAACATCATATAGGATAAAAGCATTGAGATTTATGAAAGAACCTTCATGGATTGTGAAATCCTTCATGGCATTCCATCGTCTCACAGCAACAAGATCCATGAGCCATTGTTTTATGTTGGAATCTATTGGTTGGAGAGAAGTGGAGAATGATTTCTTTTGTTTCTTCTAAGGAGATGCCATTGAATTTGAAGAAATTAAAAAGGAATTTTTGGATTTCTAAGAGTTTGAGAAGAGGGAAGTATAAAAACAAAGTGAAGTGATGTATAGGAGATGAATCGACGTATCGATTGGGGGTAAAAATTCTGGAAAACGCGTGACTGGTCGACCGGTTTTTATGGACCAGTCGACTGGTTACTGGGTAAATATGTTCCAGAGAAGTTTGCCGGTCGACCGGTGGATTTTAAACGGTCGACTGGTTCCTGGAGGAAATTAATTCCAGAGGACTTTACCGGTCGACCGGTGGAAATAAAACGGTCGACTGGTAAGCTTTTGAGATGAAAAATTTCCAGAGAGTTGAACGGTCGACTGGTATTTTTTTAGACGGTCGACCGTTTCAAGTATATGATCATTTCCAGAGATAAAAACGGTCGACTGGTCAAAAAATACGGTCGGCCGTTCTGCTTGAAAAAAAAAATTCTGGCTTGAAAAGATTATATACCATCATATAACTTGAAATTTATTCTAACTCAAAACGAATTCAAATGAAGAACGTGAAAACAAATACAACACTAAAAAAATTATTTTGTAATACGAAAACAACATAACTTAATGAAAGGTGGATGACTTGTCTTCGGATATTTCATGAATATTCGAAACTCTCGGTGTCCATGGCGACCAATTTTCTCTTGATCCTTCATTTCTCACATAATTTCGGTCCCATGAGTTAGGACTCCGAGATGTAGACGGAGGGTGTGGTATTGGTTCGTGTACCCCATGTCTATCCGTGCTACAGAAAAATGATGCCATTCGTTCTAAGAGAGTTAAACGATCAGATGTGAGTTTTTGTTCATAATGCAGTTGACGCTGGAGATCCAACTGATGTATCTGGTAGTGATGAATTTCATTGATCTTCTCTCTCGTACCCGGAGAACAAAATAGTGCTTTCTTAGCTCTTTTGGGTTTGGGTGTATGTCTAGGAATATGCGAACATTCCGGTCTGCTCTTCGGTGTTTCCGGAGAGTAGTACTCCTTCGGTTCGGAGCTAGTGACCAAGATGTGAGACCGTTGAGCACATTCATCACATATGTGTGCCATAAGAGTATATGGACTTGTGTATGAATGTTAAAACTGGACACTAAGAAAGTGATGAAGAAAACAATAAGAAGGAGTATGTACTTATAGCTTTTATGAAGTAGGAAGTAATGGATGGAAAGCATTCAGAGAATATGAACCATTCAAAGTTTGTAAAGCTCAAAATGTATTGCTAATAATAGTAAAAGACTATTAATTAGCTAAGTTAAAAAACAAATGAATGTACCAGCTAGAGAATAACTCAATAGTGTATATATATTTATATACATTATACACCAAGTTCGTTTCTAGAAATCAAGCCGAGCTCTCTACGTAAAGAGATAAAACTAGATTCGAGTAGAGGCTTGGTAAAAATGTCTGCTAATTGGTTGTCAGTTGGACATATTCGAGACATATTGTTCCTTTTTCTATATCATCTCTTAAGAAATGATGTCGAATATCAATGTTCTTTGTTCGGGAATGATTGACTGGGTTTTTTGATAAATTGATTGCGCTTGTGTTATCACAATATATGATGGACTTTGATAAATGAATATCGAAATCTCGAAGTGTTTGTTGCATATATAAAACTTGAGTACAAGCTAGAGCAGCTGATATGTATTCAGCTTCACATGTTGAGAGTGAAACGCAATTTTGTTTCTTACTAAACCAAGAGACAAGTGATTTTCCAATAAAATGGCACGTACCACTTGTACTCTTTCTATCCGTGCGAGAGCCACCGAAATCAGCATCGCTATACGATACTAATTCAAATGGACAGTATTTCGGGTAGAAAAGACTAAAGTCATTGGTGTTATTAAGATATTGTATTATTCAATTTACAGCTCGTAAATGTGATTCTTTAGGATTAGCTTGAAACCTTGCACATAAACAAACACTCATCATAATATCAGGACGACTTGCCGTAAGATACAGGAGAGAACCAATCATGCTTCTATATAACTTCTGGTCAACATTCTTACCATGTTCATCTTTTTCAAGATGTGTGGTCGTACTCATAGGAGTTGGTTTACCAGAGGTATTTTCTAAACCGAAGCGTTTGACTAAGTTTCCACAGTATTTTTCTTGACTAATAAAAATACCGTTAGAAAGTTGTTTGATTTGAAGACCAAGGAAATACGATAGTTCTCCCATATGAGACATTTCAAATTCTTTGGTCATAATATTTGCAAACTCTTTGCAAAGTTCGTCATTTGTTGAACCAAAGATAATGTCGTCTACATATATTTGGATAACTAATATATCTTTTTGAGAATGTTTAATGAATAGAGTCTGATCAACTTTACCAATTTGAAATCCAGAATCGATAAGATAGCTTCTTAATCGTTCATACCAAGCACGAGGTGCTTGTTTCAATCCATATAAAGCTTTCTTAAGTTTATATACGTGATCAGGATATTTCTCATGTATGAACAAAGGAGGTTGTTCGACATATACATTCTCTTTGATAAATCCATTTAAAAATGCACTTTTGACATCCATTTGATAAAGTTTAAAATCATGATGACAAGCAAAGGACAGTAAAATTCGAATAGCTTCTAATCGAGCTACGGGAGCAAAGGTTTCTTCATAATCGATACCTTCTTCAAGATTATATCCTTGTGCTACTAATCTTGCTTTATTTCTGGTTATATTTCCTTGTTCGTCAGCCTTATTTTTATAGACCCATTTCGTACCAATGACTGACTGATCAGTCGGTCTTTGAACAAGTTCCCAGACATCATTGCGCTCGAACTGATTTAGTTCTTCTTGCATGGCAATGATCCAGTAATCATCAGTAGCAGCTTCTTTCGGATTCTTAGGTTCGATATTTGAAAGGAATGCGACATGACCCATTTGATTTAGTTGACTTCTTGTTCTAATTTGTGATGTTACTTCTCCAATAACATTTTGAACTGGATGATCTCTTAGAATTCTCGGAGGAGATCTAAATCTTGATGGAGAAGGTATCACAACAGGTTGAGGGACATCGTCAACAATTTCTGAGTCAGAGTCGTTATTTGTGATGACAGGATTATCAGTGACTATGGTTTCTTCGTCATCTGATACGATATGAGATGATTTATAGAATTCATCAAAAGAAACATGAAGTGATTCTTCAATAGTTTTAGTTCTCTTGTTAAATATATGATAGGCCTTGCTTCATTCCGAGTATCCGACAAATATACCTTCATCGGATTTGGAATCAAATTTTCCAAGATGGTCTTTCGTATTTAAAATAAAGCATTTAGAACTGAAAACTTTGAAATATGAGATATTTGGTTTTCTTTTATTAAATAGCTCATAGGATGTATTTTTGGTTAGAGGTCGAATAGATATACGATTCAAAACATAACACGCAGTTGCAACAGCTTCTGCCCAAAAATGTTTTGGTAGAGTGGATCCATTTAATAATGTTCTTGCACATTCTTGTAAAGTCCGATTTTTTCGTTCTACAACTCCGTTTTGTTGTGAAGTTCTAGGAAACGAAAAATTGTGATTTATACCTTTCTTTGTGCAAAAATGTTCAACATCATGATTTTCGAACTCTCTGCCATGATCACTTCTTATGTTTTTAACTTTAAGCCCTTTTGATTTTTGAATTCTTTTGACGATGGATTTGAAATGTTTGAAAGTGTCACTTTTGTTTTTCAAGAAAATTACCCATGTATATCGAGAGTAATCTTCAACAATTACAAACACATATCAATTATGATTTATTGACTGAACCTGTGTTGGTCCAAATAAATCCATATGTAATAGCTCCAATGGTTGTAACGTTGATATGACTTTCTTAGATTTGAAAGACGATTTGGTCAATTTTCCTAATTGACATGCATCACAAAAATTATCAACCTTAAAGCTTACTTTGGGTAGTCCTTTAACTAGATCATTCTTGGCTAGCTTGTCAATAGTTCTGAAGTTTATGTGACAGAAACGTTTGTGCCATAGCCATGGATCATTATCATTTGCTACAAGACACATATCTGAATTGTGATTGGTATTCATATTCAGAATATAGATGTTTCTGTCTCTATATCCTTCAAAAGTTATATTTCGATTTTTATCTAAAATACTACATTTATTGTCCGAAAAAGAAATGATAAAACCATTGTCACATAATTGACTGATACTTAGTAAGTTATGTTTCAAATTCCTAACTAGCATGACATTAGTAATAAGAGGTAAGTTTGATTTACCGTAATTGCTCACATCGCCTTTGCCGATGATATAGCCTTTTGAATTATCTCCAAAAGCGACTGAGCCACCATCCGAATATGTGATATTTGTTAATATGCTCTTGTCTCCAATCATATGCTTCGAGCAACCATTGTCTAGTATCCACTTTCCTCTTTTATTAAGTGGGACCTGCAAAAAATAAAATTAAGTCCATGGTACCCACCTTTTTATAGGGTCCTAAGAGTTAGGTCTTAGGAGTCCCAACCCATACGGGTCCGGTATCCCTTTATGTACATAATTTGGATTATGATGCAAGAACTCAAAAAATTTTGATTGTACTTGTTCCTAATCAAATTGTTATTTGTTTTAGGAACCCACATTCTTATAGATTTGACATTCTTCTTTTGAAATTTCACAATTGGTTTTGGTTTGGAATATAATAAACTAAGATTTTTCTTAGCTTTAGTTTCTCGTACTTCCTTATTTTTCCTTTTTCTTTTACCAAGATGTTTCTTGATAACTTGTTTCTTATATCCCAAACCTTGTTTATTTGTAGCAGTTTGTGAACTTCCAATAATTTTTGTCAAATTTTCTCGACCTTTGTTAAAGTTAGAAACATTTTGAGTAATGTCATCTAACTTTTTTGTAAACTTGCTTTTTCAAGGTCTAACATCTTGACTTTTGCCTTAAGCTCATGATTTTCGGTAGTTAGAGCATTATTTTTCTCTTTCTGAGTTTCAATTTCTTGACTCAAAAGAGATAGTTGAGAATCAATATTAGATTATGATTCTTGAGCTTTTTCAAGTTCCTCCTCTAATATTTTCTTCTCATCTTTTAACATATCTCATTCAAATTCTGCTCTACTTAAATCAGCTTGAGCTTGCTTGCATTGTTGTTTTACATCTTTAAATTTATACATTAACTTAGCATTTATATCTAGAACTTCTTCAAAAGTCGGAATTTGTACCTCATCATCTTTAGCCATAAAACATACATTAGCTTGTTCATTGTCTGAGTCACTTTCACTGTCAAATGAAGATGAGTCTGAATCATCCCATGTCACTGAGAATGCCCGTTTCTTTGACTTGTCCTTTCTGTGTTTGAACTTGTCATTTTCTGTCTTCTTCTTTTGTTCTGGACAATCCATTTGCATGTTCCCTTCTTATGATAGTTAAAGCATTCTACATTTGATGATAATGGCTTATTTGATCCAAACTTCTTAATGTTGTATCGACTAGCTTTTCATTGCTTTAAGAATTTTTTGAATCCTTTTGCAATGAATCTTAGATCCTCATCTTCGGAATCTGAGACATCTTCATCTTTCTCAGCATGAAAAGCTACATTTTTCTTTTCTTCTTTTTGTTATTTTCGAGCCTGCAAGTTTGCTTCATAGGACATAAGATTTCCTATCAATTCATCTGGTTTCATGGTGGAAAGATCATTAGCTTCTTTTATTGCTAATATTTTTCCTTCCCATTCATTAGTCAGTGAATGTAGGACTATTGAAACTACATCAAAATCAGAATATTTTTGTCCTAAACTGATAAGAGCATGATGAATGGTTTGAAACCTTGAATACATCTCATTGATTGTTTCATTCGGCTTCATTTTGAAATTTTGAAATTGACTTTTCAACAAAGCTATTTTTGCTTGTTTAACCTTTTTAGTACCTTCATGAGTGGTTTTCAGCGTTTGCCAATTTTGATATGCAGAGGTACAGATACTAACACGGTTATATTCGTTTTGATCTAATGCACAAAACAACATATTTATTGCTATTGCATTTACAGTAGCTGCGGCTTTTTCAGCAGTTGTCCATTCTGCATACTCATTTGTTGGATTGACTATTTCTTTCTGAGTAGCATTCCAAGCATCATAACTTTTTGATTGCATATAAAAAGCCATACATGTTGCCCAATAGCTATAGTTTATGCCATTAAAAAAGGAGGTCTTTGTGTTGACTGACCTTCTGTGTAAGTGGTGTTACTAGTGCTTGCGTTATTTTCCATATTACTAGAATATATCAAATAACCGTGTTACGGTTATGAGATGACCTTGCTCTGATACCAATTGAAAGTTTCGATAGACGACTTTAGGCAGGATCAGTAATATGGATATGCGGAATATATAATATATATACTAAGAAAGATCTCACAGTAGAAATATCATAGATAAGTAAATGCAATAATAGAAAAATCACAGCAGGGATTTTTATACTGGTTCGGAGCACCGTCCTACGTCCAGTCCCAGACCTCTCTCTGGATTTTCACTAATCAACAACCTCGCTTCACCCGGAGGAACAGGTTCACAACACCCGAGCAGCCGAACGGGATTTCACGCCTCTAACAACACGAGGACTTCAACACTTGCCTGATCACACACAGGACTTCAACAACTCGCCTCTTACAACACCGAGGACTTCAAACAAGATATAAACTTGTAGTTTGACAATGTGTGTTCTTAATAACACGAATTTGTCAATTCTTGTACAACCTTCCTATAATCTTATCCTCAAATACGATTTTGATTATGAAGATTTGGAAGATGATATCGTTGTTTGAATCTAAATAATAATATATAGATTCAAGGATTAAAATAACGATATATGAGAATAATGAGCTTTTGAATGCTTTTAAAGAGTAAGAATGAAATCAGCACTTAGATAGCAAGAATATAAAGAATTGCTGTGTTCAAAAATGATGATTTCATGATGGTTTTATAGAGGATGGAGAGATGTAATCATTGGTGAAGAGAAACCATGAAAAGAGATGATTTTTGGCCAAGAGAAAGGATCATAACCATTGATGAAATAGGGTGTCTATTCGAAAAGATGGCTTCAGTTCGTAGACCAGTCGACTGGTAAAAAATGACCAGTAGACTGGTGTTTGAATATATGTACGTTATATATATGTGTGCACGTTCATTGTGCATTCTGCACAGAAACGGTCGACCGCCTATATATGAACCGGTCGACCGGTTTCTGTTAGCATGCACAATGAATGTGCATACATGTATAAACGTATATATATTCAAACCATATAGGAATATGATTATTTGAGGATAGATTTTAACATATTTAACTACACTCATACTCTAAATAATCAACCTATACCATCGAATATCTTCTTTTTGTCGATCTTGAATTTCTCCTTTTCATTGATCAAAAACACCTTGAATTCCTTGACTCAACACTTATGTTAGTGGATTATAATTCCCGAACAATATGTTTCCCCGCCCTATGGGGCATAAATCTGGTCAGTATATCGACCATAGCATCCATCGACCCCGTAGTGACCATATATCCAAGGCGTCTCGCTTTCCATCATCCACATAAGTAAAATGTCTGGGATCCATACCATGACACCACTCCTAGCTAGAAAGAAACGCATGTCCTCCCTGAGGTCCTCTCCCGTTTCTAGTTCACACCAGGGTGTGAGGCTCGCGAATTAATGTTATACAAAAACCTACGCTATTTAAAGTCGTGCTTTGATCATCAACCTCAAGGCCCTGCTTTTTAACAAAAGCCTTGATCACATGCCACTCAGCATGCCACACTATCACTCCATACTGTACCACTGATTTCTGCCAATATATAACCTCTAAGTTCATACGTCTTAGAGAAGGGTGTTAAGTAAGAGAATAAATTCTCCGCCACCAAACAGATATATATTTAGCAGAGATCAACGAATGCAGTATAAAGGAATACAATGATAGACATACCATCCAATTGCAAGTCCATTCTGGGTCTGAACAAAATCGTAGGCTCCTTATTCCTCATCCTATATGTACGATACAGGAGAGCTCCTCGCATATCTGGTCGATCTCCAAGTACGTCTGGATGATCACCACTTATTACCTTATCTTGGGATGCCTCCAAATCAAGACATCAGTAATCATCCAAACGATGTGAAGATCTCCAGTCTTCAACCACCGTCTTCATCGTCGACTTATCATCGTATCAATTATTCAAAATGAACTCGGTCTTTCCGAATAACTCGTGTATTTTATAAACAAGTGCTATAAAAACACAACATATGCCTTATTTGTAATGACCCGTATTCTACACACCATAGAAAGTTGTATGGTCATGTAACTTTGGGAAACATCCATTTGAGTCATTTCCCATGTTCATGATTTTGTCGATTTTTAAATGACCATTCTGCCCCTAGTTGGTACTGTTTTGGCCATAACTTTTGATCGGAAAGGAATTTTGACCTAAAACCACTTCCATTTGATTCGTTTGATGGTTTACCTTTCCGTAGAGTGGTTACATTAGCCAAACGGACTTACCGTTTGGGAGATATGGCTGAAACAAGGTTTGGAGGGTGAAAAACTGTTTAACCGGGCCAAATCGGGTGATTAGTGAGTAGGCCCATAATTCATTTCGGGATTGGGGTTATGGGAGGGCTGAAATGAGATGGAGAATCATTCCATTTCAGTTTTTTAGCCTCCACTTATCACCAAGAATCCCTAAAAATGTCCTCTAACCTCTAAATCACCTCCAAATCATCTTTTGGTCAAGGATTAAGCTTAGCAACCCCTAATCAAGGAAGATCTTCACCAAATCAACATAGGATCTGCTGTTGGCATTGAGATTCACATCAAATCAGAGAATTATTTCAGATCTTAGTTTATTTTGTGGCTAAGGTGAGTGATTTGCATAGTTTTACACTAATTATGGCTAATTAGGGGTGATTAGTGCTGATTAGCGAATTTAAGCATGATAAAATTTGGGAAAAATGTTCATAAATCCCTAAATGATGTTTTAGACCTCTGATATGAATTTGGGTTAATTTGGTTAAGTTTTGCTAATCCTATCATTAGTTTCACCTAAACATGCTTAAGGGGAAAATATGGGACTTTAGGTATGTTTGATCAATTTTAACCTATCATATTGATGTTTTGATGTTTATGGTTGATCATGTATGTTGCTATGACTGTATGAAATGCTTTGTGATTGATTTCAATAGTTAGAATGGTCGAAAACGTTGTCGAATGGCGTAAACACTTGCTGGAACAGTTTCAGAAACAGTGCAGGGTTCGGATCGGATCGGATAAGGGGGCTCGGATCGGATATGTAGAACTGAGCAAAGAATCTGATCGGATCGGAACCCAACACTCGGGAAAAGTGGCAAAAAGGAAGGCCACGCTAGCTGAACTGGGATCGGATCGGATAGAGGAAGACGGATCGGATCGAGAAGGACGGATCGGATCGAGGAGGACGGATCGGATCGGAAGCACGAAGACGAATCAGAGCAGGAGCACGGAAGCGGATCGGATAGGAGCATATGAAGGGAGCATGAAGACGGATCTACCCGACCCGACCCGAAGGGAAGCACCCGACCCGACCTGAAGAGAAGCATCTGACTCGAACCCAGAGGAATGTCGACCCGAACCGCACCAGAAAGGGGACCCGACCCGAACGAATGAAGAACACCGATCCAAACCGATAACTTGAGGAAGAATCCCGACCCGACCCAGTATGGACCAATAACCCGAGATGCAAAGGTAAATGGAAGTTAGAGCTCAGGATCCCGGAACCAGTTGGGAACCAACGAGTTCACTTCATGGTTGGACTTTGCTGCGGGACGTGTGCTAAGGAGTTGTCGACGTTCATAACTTCGATTCACCACTAAAAAGGAATGATGGGCTACTTATCAGTGCAGTAGGATCATTATGACCTGAGGGGCAAAGTGATGGTAGCAAGACTACGTTATCAGTGCAGTAGGGTCATTACGACCCGAGGGGCAAGGTGATGCGTAGTAAGACTATGAGCCAGTGCAGTGGGGTTCTTGTGACTCCATGGGGCAGAGTGGACATAGTAAGGATTGGTAAGACTATGAGCCAGTGCAGTGGGGTTCTTGCGACTCCATGGGGCAAAGTGGACATAGCGAAGGATTTGTGGCTGCGTTATCAGTGCAGTGAAGCCATTTATGACTTCATGGGGCAAAGTGATCGTAGCAAGGAATGTTGGGTGATCGAAGTGGTGAATATCGTATGCTTTACGCACTGAGTGAGAGATGAGAGGATGGATGCTATGTTTGATTGTTTGCCATCCCTATGACATGCACACCTCCCCCACCTCCGTATTTTTACACTGTTTGATATGACACCTTAGAGTGTTGTATAGTATGTAGTGCTAACTCTTTGGTTGCAGGTCCAGGTTAAGGTATGTTTTAGTCTACCTGTTATTGTTCACTTTAGATGCTTATCGCTCATACCAGGCTTTATTTTTGACCCAGAGTTTTATGTCTCCTCTTATTACTCTGGGTGCTCACACGAGCAGACTAGAGACAGGTTAGCTGGTGATGCGCGAGTAGCTGATTCGGAGGCGGGCAAGAGGCTTCCACGTATAATATATATACACACATTCTCCCTGTGTCGTTGGTGGTCGCTACTTGGGCATTAGTAGTGTACCTCATTTATCTTACTTTGCTTTGAGATAGTTTGAAAAGTTGTAATAAGCTGTATTTTGGATTTCCGCTGCTATGATGTTTAGTTCTGATTTTCAGCTTATTCACTGTATCTCCTGTTTTATGTCAAATATGTTATTATTATATTTTGTTCTATGCGCTGTGAGACATTCTACAGGTTCTTTGTATGTTCATTTCCTTCTTCCCTTTTCCTTCTGACGACCCGTTCCGTGCTAACTGGACATGTGTACAATGCACTTTTGGAGTAAATGTCGGTTGGTACGGGGCGGGCCGTCACACTTGGTATCAGAGCTCTAGGTTGCGTAGTTAACCTAAGGAAAGACACTAGGGAGAGATAGTACGTATATGAGAGCGCGTATTTGTGATTACTTTGGTTTTTAAAAAGCTATGTATATATATACTATTAGTGGTATAAGAATGAAGTCGCACTGCACTAGCACCACTATGGGGTCGTTAATCGTTTCCCTTTTTCAGATTGACGATGAGCCGAGACACGAGGGGTGCTGGTAGAGGGACCAACCAAGGGAATGCCGCTGACATGAGGGCTATGTTTACTAACCTCATGAGAGACATGCTTAGAGAAGTGCAAGGGGCAGTTCCCAATCCCGGAGTTGGTGTTGGCCCAGTAGTGCAGGCGCTTAGGGTCGATTTCGCCAAGTTGTGCAAAGATTACGCTAATCTTAGTGGGAAGCCGTTCCACGGAACGGAATCGGCCACGGATGTTCAGGACTGGATGGATAGCTGTGACCGTATCTTTGATGACTTGGGTCTTGAAGATGCGATGAAGAGAAGGCTAGCATCTCGTCAGCTGCAAGGGCGAGCGATGAATTGGTGGAATGCCATTAGAACAGCTACTCCAGAGGACCAGGTTACTTGGGATCAGTTCAAGGCTCGCTTTAGCGAGAAATTTATTCCAGCTGCCCAGAAGTCAGTGTTGTTTAAGAGGTTCTTGGAACTCAAGCAAAACGGAAGGGCGGTTTCTGATTATATTGCTGAGTTCGACACTTTGTCGAAGTATGGACTGTCTCTTATCGATACTCCTGAAAAGAAGAATGAGAAGTTCATTACTGGTTTGGATGGATACTTGGGGGAAAGGCTTATCAACCACATCGATGAGACTTTTGAATCGATCGTGGGGAAAGCTTTGAGATCAGAGAGTCTTTACCCTAAGTCAAAGACTGAGGCTGCATCTGCAGAAGGGCCAAAGCCGCAAGCAGACGGTGGAGGCAAGAATAACTCTCAGAATAAGAGGAAGCAGGACCAATCGAAAGGTGGCCAGAAAAAGGGTAAGAAGGATGTTGAGTGCTTCAGCTGTGGTAAGAAGGGCCATTATGCTAAAGAATGTCGGGCCAAACCAGCGGAAAGGAAGTGCTACAACTGTGGTCAAGTGGGACATCAGAAAGATAAGTGTCCGCAACCTCTTAAGGAGAAGCAGATTGTGAAAGCATATGCTATTGATGTTGTTCCTTCTTCGTCGAATGCCTCAACTGCGGCGGAGAAAGGAAAGAATGTTGTTATTCAAGGTATGCTTTCTATTTATGATATACCAGTTCGAGTTTTGTTTGATACTGGGGCTTCCCGTTCCTTCATATCTAGTGACTTGGTAGATAGGTTGGGACTGGAACCCGAGATAGTCGATAGACCATTGATTGTAACGAACCCGATTGGTGGTTCGACTAGCCTTAGTATGATTTGCAGGAATTTGGTCTTATCGAGTCATGGATGTATGTTTGTATGTGATTGCTTTGTTTTGGGCTTTACTGGGTATGGCATTATATTGGTAGTCGATTGGCTCCAAAGATACGGGATGGTGGTGGACAATGAGGGCTTTTTGGTGACAGTGAGGGCGGATGATGGGCGGAGGGTAGTGTTTGGTAGTCTACCTAGTGATGGGGTTATGGCTAGTTTTGTAAATTCCCTCGACATCCCGCAGGATGAGTTGTCAGATGTGCCCGTGGTTGGCCAGTATCCGGACGTCTTCGAGGAGGTGACCGGGCTTCCACCACACCGAGAGATTGAGTTCCGTATTGATTTAGTGAAAGATGCCAGACCTATAGTGATGCCACTTCGTCATATGGCACCAAGGGAGCAGCGAGAGCTCGGGTGCAAGTCAGCAATCTTTTGAAGAAGGGATTTATTAGAAGGAGTGTCTCCGAGTAGGGAGCACCAGTTGTGTTTGCCACTAAGGCAGATGGTTCCCTTCGTTTGTGTGTGGACTATCGCGAGTTGAATAAGGTGACGAGGAAGAATAAATATCCTCTACCGCGGATAGATGATTTGTTTGATAAACTGGAAGGAGCTAGAGTGTTCTCCCAGTTGGACCTCGCGACAAGATTTCATCAGCTTCGAGTAGTGGATGAGAGTGTTCCGAAAACGGCATTTAGGACATCGTCTGGATTTTATGAGTGGTTGGTCATGCCATTTGGGTTGACCAATGCACCAGCCTATTTTGTGGATCTTATGAATCGAGTATTAAGAGATCAGTTGAATAAGTTTGTTCTTGTGTTCGTGGATGATATCCTTGTTTATTCAAGGACAGAGGAGGAACACAAGGGACACTTGAGGATAGTGATGGAGGTGTTGAGGAAACACCAATTGAAAGCGAAATTCTCTAAGTGTCATTTTTGGAGAAGGGAAGTAAGATTCTTGGGTCATGTTGTTTCTGAGAGTGATATTGCCGTGGATCCTGCAAAGGTGGCTACGGTACAGGATTGGCCTACACCCAAGAATGCTACAGATGTAAGAAGTTTCTTGGGATTAGCTGGATATTATCGTAAGTTTATCCAGGACTTCTCCAAGATAGCAGCACCGTTGACTCAGTTGACTAAGAAGAATCGGTCCTTCGTCTGGGACGAAGTGTGTGAGGATGCCTTCAAGAGTCTAAAGGAAAGGTTGACGCGTGCGCCAGTGTTAGTCATTCCTAAGGGAAATGAAGAGATGATGGTATACATAGAT
Organism: Allium sativum; assembly: GCA_030737875.1. Lineage (NCBI taxonomy): Eukaryota > Viridiplantae > Streptophyta > Magnoliopsida > Asparagales > Amaryllidaceae > Allium > Allium sativum. The sequence continues at coordinate 200,324,176 of CM060911.1, forward strand.
GCTTGTGGTACCGGACTAGGTGCAGTATTGATGCAAGGAGGTAGGGTTGTAGCTTATGCTAGTCGACAGCTAAAGCCGCATGAGAAGAAGTATCCTACCCATGATTTGGAATTAGCAGCGATTGTATTTGCGCTGAAGATGTGGAGACATTATCTCTTGGGAGAAAGATTTGAGTTGTTTACCGATCATAAATCGTTGAAATATCTCTTCTCTCAGAAAGATCTGAATCTCCGTCAGCAAAGATGGTTAGAGTTCTTGGCTTCGTATGATTTTGATATCGCATATACACCTGGGAAGGGTAATGCGGTAGCCGATGCCTTGAGTAGGAGACATGCCAGCTTCGGGGCAATGTTTCTTGAGTGGAAGCAACTGGAGTATATCGCGGGGTTTGATTTCAGACCAAGGTGTGAATTGGATCCAGTTATGCTAGCTAGTTTGGCGATCGGACCCACTTTGATAGAGCGGATTGGTTCTAGCCAGAGGGACGATCCTAATCTATTGGAAATCATCTCCAAGTTAGAGATGGGTATCGATGAGGAGATGAATGTGTATGGGCTCGATCGAGATGGATGGCTTCGGAAGAATGGAAGACTAGTTGTGCCCAACGTGAATGGTTTGAGAGATGAAGTGCTTAGAGAATGTCATCACTCAAAACTGACTATACATCCTGGTGGTAATAAGATGTATCGAGACATGAGACAGACTTACTACTGGGAAGGGATGAAAAGAGACGTTGGGAAGTTTATATCCAAATGCATGAATTGCCAGCTAGTTAAAGCCGAGCAAAAGAAGCCTAGTGGGTTGTTGCAACCATTAGAAATTCCCGAATGGAAATGGGAGCAAGTCTCGATGGATTTCATCGATGGTTTACCAAGGACTAGATCGAGATATGATAGCATTTGGGTAATTGTGGATCGATTGACAAAGAGTGCAAGATTTATACCAGTCAAATCGACAGAACGGCAGCCAAGTTGGCAGAATTGTATATGAAGTGGGTAGTGAGATTTCATGGAGTACCCAAAAGCATCGTGAGTGACCGAGACCCGTTGTTCACTAGTGGGTTTTGGAAGAGCATACAAGAGGCTCTAGGGTTAAGGTTACATCTCAGTACCGCATATCATCCTCAGACCGACGGTCAGACGGAGAGGGTGAATCGTATATTGGAAGATCTCTTGAGAGCTTGTATATTGGATTTTGGTGGATCATGGGACGACCATTTGCATCTAGTAGAGTTTGCATATAATAATAGCTACCAATCCAGTATCGTTATGGCTCCATATGAAACTTTGTACGGAAGACCGTGCAACTCACCATCATGTTGGATAGAGACTGGCGAGAAATTTGTGCTTGGACCAGATGTGGTGAGAGAAACTTCGGATAAGATTAAGGTCATTCAACAACGAATGAAAGCTGCCCAAGATAGGCAGAAGAGTTATGCTGATAAGAGGAGAAGAGACTTGAAATTCTCCGTTGGTGACTTGGTGTTTGTCAAGATCTCCTCGTTGAAGAGCGTGATACGATTTGGCAGGAGAGGCAAGTTGGCACCAAGATTTGTTGGCCCATTCCCTGTTCTTGAATTAGTCGGGAATTTGGCATATAGAGTTGGCTTACCAGAGAAAATGGCGGGAGTTCACAATGTATTTCATGTTTCCCAACTAAGGAAGTTCGTTCACGTCTCAGATATGACTATTTCACCTGATCAGTTAGAGGACTTCGAAGTAGAACCCGAGGCGGTTGGGAACCGCAAGCCGATTCGTATTGTGGGGCACGATACGAAGCAACTTCGAAGGAAGGCGGTGAAGGTAGTCAAGGTTCAGTGGGGCGAGGACGAGAATGATTGTACTTGGGAAACAGAGGAGAGCATTAGGGAGGCATATCCAGAACTCTTTGCCTGGTAAGACTTACTTTGTAATTTAGTTTTCCGCATGCTAGGGTAGACTTATTTTATACGTTTTGCATGTTTGATGATTGTTTTATGGTTGATAGGCATGCGGGAACCTTTGTGTATGTTTTGGTTAGGGAATTTCAGGGGCAAAATTTCTTAGGGGAGGGGGGGGGAGAGTGTAATGACCCGTATTCTACACACCATAGGAAGTTGTATGGTCATGTAACTTTGGGAAACATCCATTTGAGTCATTTCCCATGTTCATGATTTTTTTCGATTTTTAAATGACCATTCTGCCCCTAGTTGGTACTGTTTTGGCCATAACTTTTGATTGGAAAGGAATTTTGACCTGAAACCACTTCCATTTGATTCATTTGATGGTTTACCTTTCCGTAGAGTGGTTACATTAGCCAAACGGACTTACCGTTTGGGAGATATGGCTGAAACAAGGTTTGGAGGGTGAAAAATTGTTTAACCGGGCCAAATCGGGTGATTAGTGAGTAGGCCCATAACCTATTTCGGGATTGGGGTTATGGGAGGGCTGAAATGAGATGGAGAATCATTCCATTTTAGTTTTCTAGCCTCCACTTATCACCAAGAGTCCCTAAAAATGGCCTCTAACCTCTAAATCACCTCCAAATCATCTTTTGGTCAAGGATTAAGCTTAGCAACCCCTAATCAAGGAAGATCTTCACCAAATCAACATAGGAGCTGCTGTTGGCATTGAGATTCACATCAAATCAGAGAATTATTTCAGATCTTAATTTATTTTGTGGCTAAGGTGAGTGATTTGCATAGTTTTACACTAATTATGGCTAATTAGGGGTGATTAGTGCTGATTAGAAAATTTAAGCATGATAAAATTTGGGGAAAATGTTCATAAATCCCTAAATGATGTTTTAGACCTCTGATATGAATTTGGGTTAATTTGGTTAAGTTTTGCTAATCCTATCATTAGTTTCACCTAAACATGCTTAAGGGGAAAATATGGGATTTTAGGTATGTTTGATCCATTTTAACCTATCATATTGATGTTTTGATGTTTATGGTTGATCATGTATGTTGCTATGACTGTATGAAATGCTTTATGATTGATTTCAATAGTTAGAATGGTCGAAAACGTTGTTGAATGGCGTAAACACTTGCTGGAACAGTTTCAGAAAGAGTGCAGGGTTCGGATCGGATCGGATCGGATAAGGGGGCTCGGATCGGATATGTAGAACTGAGCAAAGAATCTGATCGGATCGGAACCCAACACTCGGGAAAAGTGGCAAAAAGGAAGGCCACGCTAGCTGAACTGGGATCGGATCGGATAGAGGAAGACGGATCGGATCGAAAAGGATGGATCGGATCGAGGAGGACGGATCGGATCGGAAGCACGAAGACGAATCAGAGCAGGAGCACGGAAGCGGATCGGATAGGAGCATATGAAGGGAGCATGAAGACGGATCCACCTGACCCGACCCGAAGGGAAGCACCCGACCCGACCTGAAGAGAAGCATCTGACTCGAACCCAGAGGAATGCCGACCCGAAGCGCACCAGAAAGGGGACCCGACCCGGATGAATGAAGAACTCCGATCCGAACCGATAACTTGAGGAAGAATCCCGACCCGACCCAGTATTGACCAATAACCCAAGATGCAAAGGTAGTCCAAATGGAAGTTAGAGCTCAGGATCCCGGAACCAGTTGGGAACCAACGAGTTCACTTCATGGTTGGACTTTGCTGCGGGACGTGTGCTAAGGAGTTGTCGACGTTCATAACTTCGATTCACCACTAAAAAGGAATGATGGGCTACTTATCAGTGCAGTAGGGTCATTATGACCTGAGGGGCAAAGTGATGGTAGCAAGACTACGTTATCAGTGCAGTAGGGTCATTACGACCCGAGGGGCGAGGTGATGCGTAGTAAGACTAAGAGCCAGTGCAGTGGGGTTCTTGTGACTCCATGGGGCAGAGTGGACATAGTAAGGATTGGTAAGGCTATGAGCCAGTGCAGTGGGGTTCTTGCGACTCCATGGGGCAAAGTGGACATAGCGAAGATTTGTGGCTGCGTTATCAGTGCAGTGAAGCCATTTATGACTTCATGGGGCAAAGTGATTGTAGCAAGGAATGTTGGGTGATCGAAGTGGTGAATATCGTATGCTTTACGCACTGAGTGAGAGATGTGAGGATGGATGCTATGTTTGATTGTTTGCCATCCCTATGACATGCACACCTCCCCCACCTCCGTATTTTTACACTGTTTGATATGACACCTTAGAGTGTTGTACAGTATGTAGTGCTTATTCTTTGGTTGCAGGTCCAGGTTCAGGTATGTTTTAGTCTACCTGTTATTGTTCACTTTAGATGCTTATCGCTCATACCAGGCTTTATGTCTGACCCAGAGTTTTATGTCTCCTCTTATTACTCTGGGTGCTCACACGAGCAGACTAGAGACAGGTTAGCTGGTGATGCACGAGTAGCTGATTCGGAGGCGGGCAGGAGGCTTCCACGTATGATATATATATATATACACACACACACACACATTCTCCCTGTGTCGTTGGTGGTCGCTACTTGGGCATTAGTAGTGTACCTCATTTATCTTACTTTGCTTTGAGACAGTTTGAAAAGTTGTAATAAGCTGTATTTTGGATTTCCGCTGCAATGATGTTTAGTTCTGATTTTCAGCTTATGCACTGTCTCTCCTGTTTTATGTCAAATATGTTATTATTATATTTTGTTCTATGCGCTGTGAGACATTCTGCAGGTTCTTTGTATGTTCATTTCCTTCTTCCCTTTTCCTTCTGACGACCCGTTCCGTGCTAACTGGACATGTGTACAGCGCACTTTTGGAGTAAATGTCGGTTGGTACGGGGCGGGCCGTCACATTATTCCAATCCAGAATATTCTTTTATTCAAATATTCTTTCCACAATTTAAACCAATTTAAGGTTTTCCAAACTAGTCGGGATTAGCGAACCTTACCAAAGTAATCATTTCTTTTATTATCCCAACCAATTCATCCCATGGAGCAAAACTGGTGATACTCCATATCTAACACCACTGTGTTATCGGTAAAAATTAATTACCATTTCCTGTTCAAATCTAATTAAAGATTTAACTATCGCTTGGAGCAAAACTGATGATACTCCATTCTTGATCATTTCCCAAATTTGATAATTTAAATTATCACATTCGCATTTCAATCTAATTAAAGATTCATTTAAACTCCACTTAGTTTTAATCTTCCAACAATCATTATTTAATGATTATTTAACTTTTTGGAAATAAATCATGTCTTTAACTGGGTTAAAGAACCAATGTCATTTAAAACACAGTTCACGATAAACCCAAAATCTCATTCCATTAATTATGGAATCTTCACGGAAAACAGATCAATATATAATCGATATCAATTTCTGTATCCGACTAATAATATAAATGGAATAATGAAAAAGCCTTTTAAATTCCATATATATTAACAGTCTTCCTCCACAGAAGCTCACTTCGATTATTACCAAATCGAATCCCATTCAATTCCAATTTATTTTATTAAATTGGAAAATTTTACTTTGGAAAATTTTCATTAAATCTTAATAAAATATTTATATATTCCAATCACATTTCACTGTTAATTGGGTTAAAGAACGAATGTCGTTAAAAACACAGTTCACAATAAACCCAATTCACATTCCATTGCAATTCCAATTAAATGTTTATTAATTGGTAACCTTTTCTAAATCTTAATTAAGAGATTTATTCTTTTCTCAACTGGGTTTAAGAACAGTGTTAATGAAGACACCATTCACGACAAACCCAAAATCCATTTTAAAATTAAATACAAGGCTCTGAATAGAAATTATAACGGCTTATATTCAATATCAAATTCTGAAATTAACGGATATCGTATTGGGAATAACGATATATATCTATCCTCCAAATTCCCATAACAATATCAGTATAACCACGGAATCCAATATTGAAATATTCCAAAGAATATTTCCATTCCAATTTATTCATTGGAAAATTTTGGTTATTTTAAAACCATTTCAAATCCAGTTTATTTATTTAAAAACATTGGATTATTATTCTAGTTAATAACTAGTTCATTTTGATAAAAAAATATTTTTATCTTTACAAATGTTGACTTCAAAAGTTGGTCACTAGTGACATTCAACCCCCAATTGTGTGGAGAACACACGAATAACGATTATAAAATGCAGAAAAATTAAAGGAAACGGGGAGAACACACAGTCTTTTTATAGTGGTTCGGTGAAAGACTGTGCCTACGTCCACTTTATATATTATTTCTACTTTAGATTACAAGTACAATGCTTTTTCTGGAAAGAAGAAGTAGTAGGAGCCGAAGAGTGATCAGAAAAGAGCCCTTTTCCTCTTTAAGCTTTGAGGCATTTATAGGTGGGGATGGCAGCTTAGGCTGTTGTGACGTGGCCCGGCCTTTCTGGGAAGACTTGGACACGTGGAATCCATTTCTTGGATAGAATAGCGGTTGGAAGACTGATTCCACTATTCATAAATAGTATCCTCAGAAGTTGTGGCTTACGTGGCATCCATGGTGAGGTGTATCAAAAGTAGAGCTTTGTCCAGATGTTGTTGACCGCCTTTTCTTCCTACAGAGTCGGGCCAAGTATTTGAACAACTTAACTGGATATTTTTAGGTAGATCTGAAATACTTGGTCGATACGCCCTGTATGAGAGCAATTCTCTTGGTCGATTGGAAGAGCGAGTCTTCCGGGGTGAGATATTGGCTTGATTGGCCTGATATGTGGCTACTTCGGGCCAAGCTTCTGCAGGGCTTTCTGGAGTGCGATCTGTCTAATTTGACCGGTTGCGCGTTTGGGCTTTGGTTTGGCCTGTTGCGACCTTTACCAAAAAGAAGGCTACCATTTTGCCCCTCAGAATGTATCTTCTTGGATAGAGGGAGGTGGGTTCTGAAATATGAATCGAAGTACAATTGTTCGAGCAGCTATGGCCGCGCCGGACCATATTAAGGCCAGAAATCCAACGGTTTTGATATTGTATTAACGCCAGAAGACCGACAACCGAACTGGGTCGTATTGAGGCCGGAAGACCGACAACTATCTTGAACCGTATTAAGGTCGAGATGATTTCCATCTCTATGAGAATTAGTTCCTGCAAAGACAAAAGTAAATCGTTCTCGACTTGGAGAAGGCTAATGGGTCGAGCGTTTTATTTCACTTGGCTTTTGAGGGGTGGCGAGTATCAACCATACTCGTCTTAACGGCGAGCATTAACCATACTCGGCTTAGAGAGAGCGAGTATTAACCATACTCGCTTGGTGGCGAGTACTAACCATACTTGGCTTAGTGGCGAGCATTAACCATACTCGGCTTAGAGAGGGCGAGTATTAACCATACTCGGATTGGGGCAAGTGTTTTTCATGCTCGACTCACATTAGATTAATGTGTTCAGTGAGCAATAAATGCTCGTGGTGTAGAAAAAGGAGGGGTGAGTATCATCCATACTCGGTTTAAAGAAATATACCACACTCGGCTAGGGGAGAAGGTGTTAAGATATGATGGCAGGCTTTCGCGCTGATCACATTAAAAGAGGGGGGCGAACATTATCCATGTTCGACATTAGAGTTTCCCAAACATTATCCATATTTATGTAAGAACATTCATAGCAACTAAAGAATTATTACAGAGAAAAGAAATTCTAAGAAGGTATCGATTGATTCCAAAGCATGCCTAGGAGCTAAATTCTAACCCCATACATGTGTACATTAAGGTGTCCTTTTTATTGAAAGAAATACATCATAAAAAACTAATTAATGATAATGCCGCGAGTGCTAGTCTCAAGGCCCTTTCCGTTCCTAGGAGTTCGTGGATCGATCTAAGGAGCTTGGGCAGAAGATCGCGGCAGCAAGGCCAGGGCGTGATTCTTGACATATTCGGGAAGCTCCCCTTTTCTGACTCGATCCTCGATGAAATCGCGCGGATGCCGACATTCATTGGTGCTATGTCCAGCTACGTTGTGGAATATGCAATGTTTGCCGGAATCAAGTTCCATCTGGGTTGGCTCTCGTCGAGGTGGTCTTGGAGTAGGCAGGGACCCTCGTATGTAGGTAGATACCGAGCAAAGAGGAATTGAGTTCAGTGTACTATTCGTACTTACTTTCGATTCGAGGTCGCACATGATGCTTGCTCTTTTCCGGGGCCTTGTTGCTTGGCGGCTAAAACCTCTAGGCTCTCCATCTCAATGCTGACATCTTCTTGTCGGAGGAATCGCTCGGCCTCGGAATAGAAATCATCTATATCTTTAGGGGGGGTCTCTGGTTAAAGAGATCGAGAATTTTGACTGGTTCTGGACTCCTGCAATGGCGGCCATAAGTACCATTGATGGCTCGGGCCGATCGACTGACGCTACTGCTGCATTGAATCTTTCGAGGAAGGAACTGAGCGTTTCTCCTGATCACTGCTTGATAGTGGATAGGAACATAACTCTCTTTGTTCGAGAGATATGTACCCTGAATTGCTCGATGAAGCGGGTGGCCAGAGTGTTCCAGCTGCTGATTGACTCCGTTGTCAGCTTCCAAAGCCACATTCCAACTATGTCTATAAGGAAGAGTGGGAAGCACTTAGCCATGACGTTGGTCGATGTGCCAAGTACTTCCATATGTCGCATGTATCGCATAAGGTGGATGGTTGGATCAGTGCGACCGTTGTATGGTTCGATAGCTGGAAATTTGAAGTCTGGAGGGTTTCAGGAGTTTCTGATTTCCCTGGTGAAGGGGCTGCGATTAACATTATCTATATCTTGCTGCGAGAAAGTGCCCCGAGTAAAGCGTCGGATGATCCTTGCAAGCTGGCTTCCATCTCCGAGGAGTCGCTGCCATGAATTTAACTCAGCATTCGGGAGAGCTTCAGTGCAGGGATCTGGCAAAAGCATGCTCGAAAGGGCGGCCGTTGTCTGGGCTCGTCCTCCAAGAGTTGAGTGAAGGTGTGAGGGAAGGTGAGCCACAGTAGGTGGTTCTGGGAAGAATGGCCCCTCTGGAACCTGATGAGTACTGGGTCGAGTCATACCCATAACAGAGGGCCTAGGCTGATCCAGCATAACATGTGACGTTTGGGGCTCGGGGTTGCCCTAGTAGGAGCGAGGTTAGAAGGGTCTACGGTAACGTTTTTTTCTGCCACAGTGAGGACCGGTATGGTAGGGTGGTTGCGCGTTTGGGCTTCGGTTTGGCCTGTTGCGACCTTTACCAAAAAGAAGGCTAACAACAAACGTGGAATTTTACATCCAAATTCTTTCCAAATCATTTATTATGATTTTACAAAAATTATTAATATTTTTAATAATTTTATCAAGGCCCGTACAGTCGGTTTCCAATAACGGCCACCGAACTGCATCCATAACGACCTTTTCCAAATTTGATTTGGACATAATTCCAAATCCCACCATTAGATTTCAAATCTCTTATATTCATTGGAATGCTCTTTCGGGTACGAACCCAACGGTGCCAATTTTAGGATAATCCGACGGTCGGATCTCCCGTAATGTCAATTCGAAGTCAATGGTCGAAATTCGCAAACGGTCGCGGCGCGAAACGTTCTATTCACCATTATATATATATATATATATATTTCCGGTCAAAACGTATTTTATAAATTCATTTTAAAAACGATTTCCACTTTCATTTCAATTTTAAATCAAAACTGAATACTAATGGTAATATATATATATATATGATAATATTTCCACTTTCATTTCAATTATATATATATATATATATGATAATATTTTCAAAATATCAGATTTTGAATTCATTTCCTTTTCGATATTCGTTATAAAAATGAATAAAATCGATATAAATATCGTTCACGTTAAATGGCGCATAATTAATCAACACGGCTTCACATATTTAAATAATTTCGTATCCATTCAAAATCGGACATCAAATTCCCATTTTAATCTTTTACTGAATATTATTTTAAAATACTCGTTATTTTAAAATATTTGTTATTCCTGAATTGGAATCAGACCCATTCAATTACCATATTACATGGATTTTATACAGCACATGTATACGACAACAATGATAACCAATCATCCAGAGTGCATTACACAACAGCATAAGAATTAAATATAAATAATTAACGCTTACAACAGTCTGTCAACCAATCGATTGACATATCAATAAACAATTGGGATTAGTGTATGTCAAATATCATCCCAATACCCGTGTGGGGTTTCAATCAACAAACATAGATTTTTTTGTGCGGTTGGGCGATGTGTAAAATTTATCATCCCAATCAATATCAGTTAAATGGATGTACATAAACAAATCGTCCGATTTGTAAATGAATATTTATTTTGTTTAAACATTTTTTTCAATACATGAATATTTTATATAGTTCCTTTATACAATAAAAATGATATTTTTATTGTTAAAATATTTTATCCAATACGATCAACAACCACAATACAGTCCATTCAATCCAAACAAACAACCATGGTTTGTACAATAAATGGTGTCGGGTGCTACTAAGCACCGTCTGTAACCTAGTATATATTTAACTGTAAAATAATTAGTGAGAAAGAGTTCTCACATTCGTTTCCACTCCACCAGTTTTTATTTCTGAATTTCTGAACAATTTGGATTTGAATTTGTCTGAAATTCTAATTAGCTCCGTTTCTGTTCTAGTCAATTCCATGTTGTAGAGCTCTTCAACACGATTCCAACGCAACTGGAATCACTGCATTTGGACCTCGTATGACAAAGTTATCGCATTACAAACACTAATTACAAAATTAGATAACTAATTAATGATTTACATTTTTGCCCCTCATCCTTCTTCACCGTATACTCCAGTTTCACGATGAAACCCATCGTCCATTTCTAGATCTCGACATTGCTCCCTCCACGTCAGGTCGGACCCGCATCAGAGCACCCCACCTCGAAGGTCGCGCCTTGCGCCACCCTCCCCCTTGACACCCGCAAACTCTCAGAACCCCCTTCTCTAGAAAATACGCTCAAACCGATCGACTTTGAGTTTGGATTTCGAACTAAACACGAGATGAAAAATCATTATACCAGTATGGATTCGTAGATCGAACAAAGCTCTTTCATTTTGCCTTAAGAAGTTTATGAAATCGTTTAGTGGATTTGCCAGAATTTAGAGAGAAAGTTAGGAGCGATTTCCGCCGTTTATTACCCTAGGGCCGGCGGAAATAAAAATGAATTCTGATTGACCAATTTTTTTTATATTTATAATCCCTTTTTAATTTATTTATTCTTCTAATTAATGTAATTTCGTCCGAACTCCAAATCAAACCCAACGACTATCGTTCCTAGTTAATTACCCTCATTTCAGACATAATGGGATATGTTTCGTAAGTCAATTCGACTGTTTTGATCAGTTTTTATTTAAATTAAAATATAAATCCTTGTATATTGAATTTAAACGTACATTTTAATTTACTGGGGACACATACTAACTCCAAAAATTACAGAAAAATCATATCTGGCTTTGTTTTGACGATACGGTCCTAACAAAACTAATTTCGTCGAATTTGGAGACCGTTTGAAAAATGGTCATTTTCTGGTCGATCCAATTCAACTGAAATTGACCAATCCCGTTTTAATTTGCCACGCTCACATATTGATTTCAAAAATTATGAAAATTGGAATCTAGCAATAATTTGACATTCCGGATCCAACAAAAGTGGTTTCGTCAAACACAGAGGTCGTTTGTAAAATGACTATTTTTAAGGGCTATACATAATTTAAAATATATATAAATTCCATAACGACTATTTCAAATTTTAAACTGGACATAACTTTCAACTTATATTATGAAATCTCAGTTTCTTACATTCGTTGGAAAGATATGATTAAACAGATTCAAATATTTCTTATCTTACTGAAATCCGATTTATTTTGAATTCTGTACATTCATTTGAAATTTAAAATCGAATTTTCAAACTACCGCACCCATATTTAAAATAAATTTATACGTTCTAACTTCGATTTAAATAAATTTTAAATCATTAGTATTTAAAATAAACTATTTTAAATATTCAAAATCCATTAAAATAGCTAAAATAAAAATTTTAAATTGGTTCTGAAAATCCGGGTTGTTACATCACCTGTAATGAATGCTAGATAGTAACACGTGGGTCCGCCAAGAAGGTTATAAATGGCAAGGAGTGTCTACCTGAACCTGGTATTAAGTGGCAGTTTACTTTCTCTCGATTTGCATTGAGACTATACTTAATAACATTGACAATTATAAGATGAGGTCTTAAGTGACTAGGGTCTGCCATAGGGTCTTTAGTGTTCAAAGGAATATGCCCATAATTAAATATATAGTGGCCTTAAGTGACCAAATAGTAGTCCGCCTCATAGGGTATTAAGTGATAATAGAAACCTCCCTTATAAATAAATAAACATTGCGCCTTACGTGACTCTAGAATAGTCCGCCTAATTAATACATATTAATTGGTTGTGGAATTTTCATAAACATAAATTGATGAATTTATACTGCCAAATATAGAAAATATACGTAAGTAAAACTTATGTGATTTTCATTTACCAGAACTTATTGTTCTGACCTCCCTCTTCATAACAATTAAACGGGTTAGTAGGTGGGAATGCTTGATTGATGAAGTCATGAAGATTGGAGCCTGGTGAAGGAGAATTTATATAGTTTATTATCATTATTACCATAATTGGCGGTATTGTTGTACCCTTGGGATATTATTATTATTATTGATGTCGCTTGTTGATAGTACAGATTTGATGTAATCAACATTAATGAGTTTTAAATTAATGGTACATCTATTTTCTATTATTATATTTTGTCCCTTCTGCTATGAGATTCTGATGTCGTTATTAATAGCTCAAAACACGACGAATCCAACTTCATTGCGAAGATAATCCAGAAACGATTGTAACGGCAAAATCCATATCTTAGTCGGACCTTGTATGAGAGAGTTATCGACTTTATAAGTTTCTGATTAAATAAACTAATAATTACTTTACTAATTACACTCTAATTACATGGTTAATATTTAATTACCCAAATCCTTTTAGCACACTAGGTTCCCGCTCCAATTCGAAAACAACTCTCTAGACTTCACTACCCTCTCCTCTCTTTATCTCTCCACTAAAATTCAAACGGGTCCGCCATGGAACTTCCCTTCCCGAACTCCACTTTTCGTTACTCTATGCTTTAACTCTGACTTCAACAAAATAATTGTGTCACTTCCCCTTTCCCGTGCGACCCCGCTATATCGGACATCCCAGAGATCCATCGGGAGCCACAGAAATTTGACCAAAGGTACTAATTGTCGTGCCAAGATCAAATACATCTACAGATTCACCTAATTTGGATTCAAAACTCTAAAAATGGATGTTTTGGTTCCAATTTGCCACGCGACATGATTGCGCACGAAATGAGCACAAATAGACCTCATCGCAACCTCTCAAAACCAAATGACATGTAGAACTATCCCAAAAGAAATCAAAGACACAACCGTTGAAAGAATTTTATATGAACTGATTTTGAATTAAAATAGAGGGGATTCATGGTTTCCTTTTTATTTTGCTGACATGAAAGGATGAGGAAACCAAATAATGAAAGTGGCAGAGATTTTTTTTTTCGTTTGGTGATGTTAAATGTTGAATTATCTAAGTACAATGTTTTCCTTTTATTAGTACGGTATCACGGCGAACAATATTCTACTCGCATACAAAATCCAAACCAAAAAACAAAAATATAGTCATGCTCAGAATTCTGATACAATTACAAAACAAAAATAAAACAGACTAATTATTGAATTCTAAAATGTTACAAAAACACTGTTATTTGCTGAAAAATTGTTGAATTGAATTTCAGTATTTTTAAAATTAATAATCATGGAAAAATCAAATCAAATAAAATAAAATAGAAAATACGTTAAAAGAAATCAAGTTGTAAAAGTTATAATTTAATTTTTGATTATTTATTATAATTGCTTATAATTGTAAACGAATTTAGAAATTGAGTTACCGTTATTTTTCAGTTTAAAAGGAATTAAGTCAAATCCTTTAATTCATTAAATTTATATCAAATTTAAAGTTCAATTATTTAAATTAGTATTCAACTATTAAATTTACAATATCAAATATTTTAAGAGTCTTCCAATCTGAATTCCAGTTATTAACTTGAAAGAATCTTTATATTTGAACCCAGGTATTAAACCTTTATAAACTAATATTTCCATATTTAAAGTAAAATAATATTCAACATTAAAAATCTTGATTGTTACATTGGGACATTTCCTTTAAAGCTATATTGTAATAAGTGGTACATAAAATTATCATTGATGGAATCTATTTTCCAATACGATGTTAAATGTACTTAATTATATACTAAATATGATGTTAAATGTAATTAATTAATGATTTTGGCTATGTTTAAATATTCATTTAAACCTTAGATATCACTGTATTATCACTGGGTTCTCTAATAAAATGGTTTAATTATCATAAGATAAAACTCCCTCCATTTTTATAAGTGGCGAGATCTTGCAAGATACTTCTATTTTTGAAAGGTTTTATTAACAATAGATACCTATATGGCTTGATTTTCACACGCTAATTTACCGAGTAGATCCTGAAGTTGTTTTCTTATAGTGCTTAGCTCAAACCCGAACATATTTCATGTTTTAGCTTTACGGCATCAGAAGACAAGATGGTCCCCCAAGACGTGACGTAGTTTATTTTCGAACGTGTTTCATGTTTGTATTTGTTAAAGATGTAGAAATTGCTAGGCGGATGCTATGTGGTAAGCGTGGACTATGAACTGATCTCCAAGGTATAGATTAATCGAGGATTAATCAAAACTAGGTACTTTTTATAAATTCATGCATTTTGACATATTATCAGTATTACTCTCAATATTTACCAGTCTATAATGGGATATCAAGGATTTAGTTAGACTTGAAAGCAACCACAGTAGCAAAAATGACTATAAACGAATACTATGATGCATATAAAATATATGATGGCTAAATTGGAACTTAATTTTACTTATAAACTTATTTATATACTTAGATAGAACAATAATTCTCATTTAGGAAGATTAGTCAAAAACTAGAGCTATATAACTAAGCCAGCTTCTAGATGGGAGCATAAAAGGGTTTTTACAATAGAGGTATTTGCGAGAACGGACTTTAATTATTATCCAAACCAATGACATGTTAGTTTACTATGATAGTTGTATGTATATTAAAGTTTTTCTTTTGTGTAAGATTTATCGAATATTATATATTACTCATCATGATGTGTTTGGTCCGCCTTATCCTTTCTTTCACTTAACAATTTGTCTTTCCAACACTTAGATGCTTGACATATAAAGATCACGGATATGTTAATGTGGACTATTTAAGAGTCAAAGAGGCATGTTGTTGCTTCTAGCCTAGGTGGCATAGGAGCATACACTTGGCAGCTGCTCACTACAAAATAATAGAAGGGTTTCATGGATCCAGGGTGCGACCACCGCGATCAAACCACCATGCTGAATACTGATCTCTCCACAAATCTCTGTCACATGAGTGTCATCAACTTACATTGAATAACCAAATAAATATCATAACATTATTCCATGCCACTACATGATACTCAAATACAAGGGCGGAACTGGGAATTAAAACCAGGGTGGGCTAACTTTAAAGCTATCTTTTTTTTAAGTTGTAATGCAATTCTGATTCTGTTTCCATCTCGGTTTCTGTAAAATTTCAATATTTTGGTTCCGCTCCGGAAATTTTGGGATTTTTGTTTAAATTTCGGTTTGCAAATTCCCGTTACTTTTTTATATTTTCCCCGTAAACTCCTGTTTTGTAGGGCTGGATATGAATTATTGACTGAGACCATCATTCATAATGAAACGCTGAAAAGATATCTACATAGGAAAATATTAGCAAGTCTACCTTTTTCTATTTATAAGCATATATTTTGTCAAATACTCTGATATCTCTGATGCAATTTCATAAACACCTTCACCGCATCTACCAACTGCCACACAGACACATAGTTGCCACCAAGAAATTGTCCTTCACATCCATTTTTTCTTAATGTTTTTTTTCCAGTTTACACAACTCAGATAAATATGAGAAATGAAGCCCAAAAGTATGGGCCTAATCCAAATAGAAATTACGACACCTTTTCTTTGAGGAAACCCTATCACATCAGCTGCCGCTTTTTTCTTCTTCTTATGCCGGCGCCGCTTCTTTCTCCTTCTTATGCCATTTTTTCCTCTTTAGTTCTTCTTATGCTGGCACCGCTTCTTTCTCCTTCTTACGCCGCTTCTTTCTTCTTCTTATGCCGGCGCCACTTCTTTCTCCTTCTTATGCCTCTTCTTTCTCCATTTTTTTTAACCCTGGGCTGCAGCCCAGCTGTGCCCAGGGCTAGATCCGCCATTGCTCAAATACTTATACACTACTTGTAAATCACACTCAGTATCCACAATAGTCTATATACATAGTATAAAGAATAACTAGAGAAATATTACCGAATGCCCCATCTGAAACGGTATTTTAACTTCATTTATTTAGGTTTCTCATCACAATGAATTAAAAGCGTAATAAATAAAAATACTACTAATAAAACAACATCACGAGTCTATATAAAAGGATATCATACCAAATCCTATCAAAATACTAATCAAATCAATATTAAAGGTAATTCTTTTCTTATAAATCCAAGTCAAGATAAAAGTAAAGGGAAATCATAATAGCGCAAGAAAGCCAATTGATTAAATAAATTTATAGGGCATTGTTATTGACACTCCAAATGTTATTAAGGGGAGGTCAAATTTTAAAAATACTTCAATCATAAAAATAATGTTAAGGGGGGTCACATGCCTAATATTTTACGTTCCCTTTTACTCTCGTAATAACGTCTGGGAATAACATCAATTACCATCCCAAATCCAAATCTATTTTAAATGCAAAAAAACCAAATCCCTAAATTATTTGAAAACAAAAAAAGTGATTGTTTTAGAAGAAATAATGGTATGAACAAAGAATGTAATACCGTACTAAAAAAATAATTATTCGATATATGTATATTGATTTCCTATTAATGATATTTTTTCATCTAATCTGACAAATAAAATTATTATAATTTGATATAAAAATCTGATGTAGTTGACTAATATACCGTATTAATTTTTTTGATTAACAAATAAAAAAGTAATTATTATAAAGAAGGCTAATTTGGTAAAATAAAGTTTATTTGTTAAGGGGGTACTCTCTTCATTGGTACTCCCCTTAACAAATTTTATTTTAAAAAAAAATTGACCTCCCCTTAATAATATTTGGAGTGTCAATAACAACGCCCAATTTATATACAGTATAATCGAATCAATATTTATTAATATTAATTTATAACAATAATATCATTACGAAGGAAATAAGAAATCATATAAGTATAATGAATTTCATTTAAACAAATATATAAAATAAACCTCTTATATCCTTAATAATACTCATTAATTATAAAATAACTTTTAAACTAATTTAAATATTAAGTAGAAAATATTTCTTATTTCCAGAAATTATATAAACCTTTAACTAACGATTTAAAATAGTTTATAACTTCTTTTTCAAAGAAATAATAATTCTTAATAAAACCTTTTTCCTATAAGTTTTATAATCTAAAACTAATAAAACTAGTAAGACATTTTCTATATAAAACAATTTCACACTATTTTTGATTAATTCCTAACAATAAGGATTTTACACTATTTGAATAATACCCAACAATAAGAATTTAACACCATGAGTTTCTTCAAACCTTGATTGTATATATAAAACATTCATAATTACTTAACTGATTAGATATAACTAATATAAATTCCACAATGAAATTCTATTTTCAAATAAATTTACAAGCATTCAAAATAAATATTTATTTCAAACCATCAAGTATATTTCAATCATTTCACTTTATATTAAAATCATTGAAATTTATAATAAAATCATTTAATAACGTTTAAAAGTCATTTCATAATCTTCCATAGTTAAAAAAGTCATCAAATAATTTTATAATATTTAAAATAGATTTTATTCATTCTAAACTAAAAAATATTATCCAAATCTTCTTTTTACATCCAAAATTATCGATAATACTCTTTAAAATTAATCAAATGCATTTTAGAATTCATTTCATACTTTCTAGACATATATTTAATTTCGTAGTAATAATTTGAAAACCGCACTTAGATCATTTAAAATATCCAATATAGTGATTTATAAAGGATACCTAAAGTAAGTTATATTTATAATTAAAAATGGATCTCTAATATAATAAAAGTAAGCTAAGCCGAGTAAAACTTTAGCAAATAATTTATAAAATTCTTCTAAAGCAAAATTGTGAAAATAGTCTTCACAACAAGAAAAATAATTAATGTAACATAATATAAATATAAGGTAAAGAAAATCATAACAAATTAAATTTTCATATAATAAGTATGCAAAGTTTCAATCTGAACACCTTTAGTAGGCAGTTTATGTGTAATCTTATCTTGCCATGAGAGAAATTATTGTCAAAACTTAATCGTTAAGGGTAGATAGAAAGCAAATCAAATGGTACATGAATACAACTCACACCGAAATCATATATATTTTAAGCAATGCCTATGACAATTTGATAAAATTAATTCCGGGTTAAAGTTCATCTGAATTAAATATGAATTAAAACGTTTCTAGGATCATGCAGTACCACCATAACTATGGTTAACGTAATAATTTTTAAAATGGGCACAATTCATGAATCATAAATTAATTCGTTAACCATTTATATTTTCCCCACAGCAAAAAGACAACCGTATATTCAAAATACATTTTTTTTTTGTAAGTCTACGTTCAAACATGCACGTTAACTTTGGTAACTTTCTATTAAATACCTATAAAACGAATTGTACATCGAATTTGAAATCAAAAGGCTTTTATTTATCATTATTATTATTATATTTTACTCTTCTATTTTTGTCTTGATATGGAATATTTTAAACTGATGCCATTTCACCTACCAATAGATTTTCAAATAAAATCATGCGGTCGTAAACAAATACCAAGAATAAAGTACCCACAGAGAAAAAAAAAAAAAAAAAACCGTAATACTAGTTCATTTTTAGCACTTACCTTTCTTCCTTTAGTACAAATACAATCAGTTGCGGTTTTGAATACAAGACTGAAAATAGAATAGAGGAACGCAATCCAACAAGTAAAGGTAGATATCACCATTAATTTGAAATTCCTTGTTTTGCTACTGTCATCATCTCGTTAAGTTATATTTTTCGAACAAAATAAGGAAAAAAACAGCCTCCTCTTTTTTCTCGCTTCTGTTGTAAAATAATGAATTAAAAAGGAAATATAAATACAAAATTGGACACGTGTAGGGTGGAAAATGACCGAGAAGAAGAAATGGGGGACGTGGGAGGAGCTGCTTCTGGCAGGCGCCATCCTCCGCCATGGCACCGACGCCTGGAATTCGGTCTCTGAAGAACTCAATTCACGCAACTTCTTCTTCACGATTAAGGTTGTTTTTGTTTTCCCTATTTTTACTCGTTGTTTAATTTACTATACCCTTAAATTTAATTTAATGTATTATTATCTACATCGATGCTGATTATCTTTTTAATTATCATTCGATTGGTTGAAACTGAATGATGATTACTTACAATTTTGGATTATTTAAACAATTCTGTATGATCCACTGTCAATAATTGCGCATTTTGCATTCTTATTGGTAACAACTTTATGTGATGTTGATTTGCTTCTTCAAAAGCTTGCAGGAAACATTGATATATGGCGTGCACCTTTATTTTTTATATTTTAAAAATAAAAATATGTAAAGTGAATAGGTAAATAAATAAAGCTATGTTAAACGTGTATAATTAAAAAATATGTAATCCGAAGTTTGATCTGGTAATGGGTTAAATCAAACATTCGCTTGTAAGACTTAGAAAATTTAACAATCGTATTAAAAAGCAGAATTATCTAGTTCACATGATATATGTGATTCAAATACAAAGGTTGCTGTGATTTATGTATTTGTGGTCTGTATATGTTTGTGTGCGCTGCTTAAATTATATACATTGTTAGACACTTAGATGTGTTGGACCGTAATATATGGTTTATGTGTTGTATATGTAGGAATAATATTTCCAATGCATTGATTATCGAGAAAATGAATGGAGGAAGAGAGAAATGAGACATGTGGTGGAAATCAAGGGGCATTTAGGGGTGCTGCACTATTTGGGGTGCCATTGAACGCTTGCCTACACACACACACACACACACACACACACACACACACATATATATATATATATATATATATATATATATATATATATATATATATATGAGGCAGGTTCAATGGCACCGCAAACTGTGGAGCACTCCACACAATTGTTTCTCTCTCTACTCCTCCACTATCTTTTTTTTAATATAAACGAGAGGTGTATTTCAGGGGGCTAAAGGGGTGCTCGAATTTTGGGATGCAACCGAACGCTTCTCTCTCTCTCTCTATATATATATATGTGTGTGTGTGTGTGTGTGTGTGTGTAACTAATTGTAAGCAGTAAATATCGATGTTTATACACATTTTTTTACTAAGATAAAATATAATTGACAATCGTTTTATATACTAAAATGTACAAAAAGTAACTATAACCTTGATAAAAAAGCTAGGCGGATGATTATCGAATGTGATGTTGTCACATGTGCATCCCTTTCCATTTTTTGGGTACCAGATAATTTGTCATACTTCGGATACAGGTACAGATGGATTTTGGATTTTTTGGATACTCATAGACAACCCTAGCATATAATAAATTTAGGCGCAACTGATACCTAGGTTGAGCAATGCTTTATACATGGTCCTACCAAAATGTAGGGGTTACTGATCACTAAAGGTTGATGCCCTCATTTTCTGAATTTGTTTTCTTCATATGATTTTCATGTAGTTGAACTTTGGAAACGAAATCCTAATATTAGCTGCATTATGTATAGATTTTGGATTGATTTTTTCAATTATTCAAGAGTTCACATCTCTTGTGTATTCAGCAGTTCAGTACGCTGAACTTACATTAGCCAATAGAGCAATTCAGCGAACTCAAATTATCTAAACCGTGGTCAATATCAAATTTTAACATGTTTGGGATGGAGTTTAGGGGTTATTGATACCTAGGTTGGGCAATGCTTTATACATGATCCTACAAAAATTTAGGGGTTACTGATCACTTGAGGTCAATGCCATCATTTTCTGAATTTGTTTTCTTTGTATGATTTTCATATAGCTGAAATTTGAAAAAGAAATCCTATTATTATCTACGTTATTTGTAGAGTTTGGGTTGATTTCTTCAAAATACAGGAGTATGCATTTCTTGTGTAATTAATAGTTCAATACACTGAACTCAAAATAACTAATAGATTAATTCAATGAACTCAAATTATCTAATTTGTCGTCAATATTAAATTTTAACATGTTTGGGATGGAGTTAGGAGGCTTGTATATTTAATTAACTGTATTTCCAAAGTTTCGCCTTTTCAAATTATCTAAATAATATAAAAAATGTTTGCCTCTAAAAATAGTGCTTGTAAACTTAATTTTGTTAGCAGAAGGATAATTTTCCTAGTTAGGAGGTATGCATAATAATGGACAACTTCAGTTTTATTTTTCTTCGTATAATCTTGTGCAGTTGAACTTTAGAAAATAAAAACATAGTCCACATATATGCAGAGAATAGGTTAATTTCGTAAATTCAACGGCATAAATCTCATGTGTATTAATAGTTTTGAATACAAATAATCTAATAATATAATACATAGAACACAAATTTGCTAGAATGTTGCTTATATATGCTCCACAATTTCCTCCTATCACATCGTGAATCCAAAATTTTAAACATATTTTCCGCCTTTCCAAATTTCATAATATGGATGTGCGCTAAATCCACTCTTAACATTTTCCCTTTTAAAAATAGTGGTTGTCAATTTTCGTTAGCAGAATAATAGTTGCTCCAGTAATGAGGTAATGCATAGTAGCTCTCAGTTTACTTCGTTCTTTGAAACAAATGTACATCTCGTTCTATTTTCACAAATTAATCTGACTTTTAAATATTTGTTTCGTAGGAATGTCAGGCGAAGTACAAAGATATCCAAGAGCAGTACTCCGGATGCAAGTGAGTTTGAGAAGTGAAAATTTTGAAAATTCGCCATTAAAGTAGAAAAATAAATAAAAGATATGTTTAAATTTACTAGCAGAAAAAGGTTAATGCTTCCTGTTTTGCTATACAAGCAATTGGATGCGATCACATTTCAAACTAGAAGTATTTGTAGTGTCGTCATCTATTGATTATGCGAACATGATGGGTGTACCATGTTGACTTGGGGTGTTATGGTGATAGTAAGTTTACCGATAACGTAATAACAAATTACCAAGGGTAAGTTTACCAATACCATAATGCCAAATTACAAATGGTAAGTTTACCAACACCGTAAAACCAGATAATTGGTAATTAACATTGAGCAACATCGGTATGCCTTTGCCATTACTCATGGTAAATATACTGTTATTAACTGTAAATCTAAGACAATAAAAATAGGTCAAAATTATTGTTGATAGTAAATTTTTCAGTCATATTAGTTTTGTTTTTTCACTGTTTTACTGATTACAACTATGGACACTTTTAAAGATATATCCCATTTTAAGATGTTTTTTTTTTAAAAAAAAATTGATAATGTAGTTTTTATTTTTTATTTTTATAACTTTAAATTTTTGAGGTTGATAAAGTTATTATTTCATATATTATAAGGAAAAATGACGAGCCAAGAAAAATTCCTGCATCAATTAAAATAAATCAGAAAATTGATATGTGCATCAGAAGACTTAGTATCAACAATAAAATATTTACTTTTTCTGGGGACAGGGTCTTAATTTAATAAAAATGTAATGCCTTTATGTACCGGTAAATTTACCATTGCTGATCATCAATTGCTTACCTCTCTATTAGTATACTAACAATTATTTTTACCACTGGTAGTCATTTTTGACTTAACACCTAGCACTGGTATGGTGATGGGTCTTTCGTATTACTAATAGTTACCATCGCCATAACAACCCTAATGTTGATAGTCAAAGGAGCTGTGTGAGAACTTGAGAAATTATCATCATAACATAATAAATTTACGCCACTTACCCTTCAACAAGCTTTAAAATACAGGTGGAATGCACCAATGCCGAATTTATTAAAGTGTTACTATAGTTTGCCTTCTATTAAATTGCTGAAACCAAGGAATGTTCCACAACTTAATGTTGTCATTGCACTGAGGAACAGGGACGATGCCAGGAATTTGAAAACGGGGGGACATTTTTTTTTTATAAAAAAAAAAAAACTAGCTTGTTTTGAATATTTCACAATGAAATGACCACCCTAAAATACAATTTAACTAGCCAAAAATTTGAGTACAACTCCACCCCAACTAGTCTAAAGTATTTCACAATTGAATGAACAACCAAAGAAACATATCAACTACTCAACTAGCCAATAGTTTTAGTACAACTCTACCTCTATAGACCATACGTAATATCATCAACTAGTCAATTATTTATTTTTCTTCTTTCTAAAGCAAATCAATACAATAAAAAGTAAAATTTATTCTTCCCCTCTCAGTAGTTTCTTCCCTGTTGAGGAAGCAGCAGCAATTCAAACGAGAACACTATGAAACTGCCTATTCCAGTAGCGTGTTGTTTTGTCAGCGGTAATTATCTGTATACATGTTGGTATGAACGTTGTTGAAAATTTCAGTCCAAATTCATGGTTGTTAAACTGTGCATAGTCATGTCGATTTTTCCCATTTATTTTCTCTTACCAATCAAGACAGAACCTCAGTTGCTCGAAAGAGAAAAATAGAATATAAAAAGAGCACATACTTCTCATACGTGTCGAATATGTTTTACGTTATCTGGAAGTGGGTGCAAAATTGGATTACATATTTTCTTGAATTACCTGATGATGTTTAATCATTTTATAGTGCTTGGCTTGAGGAGCTCCGGAAAAGAAGAGTTGCAGAATTGAGAAGAGAGTTGGCTAAAACTGAAGACTCTATCGGGTTAGTATCAGTTTCGTAAAGCTAAATGATGTATATTCTTGTACATGTATTTATGGGTGAATTTTGTTTTTGTGCAATGGGTTAAAACGTCAATAAAAATAAATGAAAGCTTTGACAGATGTGAGTTACATGTATGGAATATCAATATTCATTCTCTTTGATCCCTCATTGGTTTTTTCATCTACAAATTTAAAGTCGATCTAATTATTTTATTTTGTACACATAATAGGAATCAACTTCATGATGTATTTATATCATTTCATAATTTTGACTCATCTAACCCATATATAAAATCTTCATGATGTATTTATATCATTTCATAATTTTGACTCATCTAACCCATATATAAAATCTTCATGATGTATTTATATCATTTCATAATTTTGACTCATCTAACCCATATATAAAATCTACACTTAAAATAAATACCTTTGATAACTCATAGTAACCTGTTATTTTAAAATGTTGAATTCTTATAGATCTATGTAATAAAAGATATTTCCAATAAAGAATGGCCCAGGTATGGAAATACAGTGGGGAGGAATGGGGAATCTGGAGAGGGCCTCATATGCATGTTTTTGTACATTTGTGTGTTTAACATACATACATGCACACACACACACACACACACACACACACACACACACACACATATATATATATATATATATATATATATATATATATATATATATATATATATATATATATATATATAAAGAGAGAGAGAGAGACACACACCACCAGCTGGATCTTCTCTACCTAAACAACAGACACAAAGTATAACTGCATGCAAAATGCACATGTCCCTCATTTCCGAAACTTCTGTCTTCATCATCAAAAATTATGTGCTGTGCTGTCGATCTAACATGCATTCTCCACTTGCCATCTTCGTTAACTCCTTATTTTCCCATTATTTTCTCTCTACCTCTGTCAAATACTAATGTAATTTTAAAAATGGTTTTATTTCCTTCCTGTTCAAAAATCCTTTCTCACCTCTCGTGTCTCATTGGTACGAATTTAAGAAGTACACATTATATTGACTTACCTTGCATTTTAGTTTGCTAGACCCTCAAGGGCAAGAGGAGTGTGGGTATCTTCGCTCTCATCCTTTGTAAAATACTTGCATCATTTACTTTATACATGCATACAATGTGCACACAAATGATTTTTGTATGCGATAGAGATAAAGTTCATAATCATTTGATATTCAGTAGTCAAATACAAAGCTTTCAAAATGGCTTTTAATTGTAGATCGTAAAATTCAAACTTGAAATCGAGATTTCATCTAAATCTTAAATTGTTGATTCAAATTATTTATATTTTAAGGTGTGTACACACTTTGTAATTAATTTTGATGTTTGAATTTCTACGTTGAACCTTAAAACTCAAAATTTTCTCTTGTTCTATTTATATTCTATTTTGAAGACATTAGATTGTAATTCTAGATTGATATTAGTATACCAGTTTGGCTAAAATCCCTTTTAAGTTTCAAAATACAAAGAACCCGCTGTTTGTAAATTAGGTCCATGTTTTTTCGAAAATCATAGAAAAAACAACAAAAAATCATGTAAAAATTTACCGAACTTCGAAACTTAATTCAGTACATAATCATCCTCGTATTTATTTAAGAAAAATACAAAAAATGCTTCAAAAAAAATAACGTTTTAGTGAAATCTTGCAAATTTTCAAAAAATTGCAGATATTACCGCTATTATATCGAAACGTTACATGTTTTTATGTAGTTTTTGCTGATTGCTTCAAACTTTCAAATTCAACGCATACACTTGTTCAAACATCACACTATTGCAAAAAATCATCAAAAAAATAATAAACATTACATACAAATGAAAAATATATCACTTCCAGTAAAATTGCAGAAATAGCAGCAACTATATAGAAAAGTTGCACATATGTCTACAGTTTTAAGATACACCAAGACTTGTCTGTAATACACTCTGGATTTTTGCAGATATGTCAGCACTTATCACAATAAGTGCAGACAATTCAACGACTTATTTTCCTTTACACAGTACACTATGGAATAGTTGCTGATATGTCGACAACTATTCAAAGTAATTGCAGACACTTCAACAACTTATTTTTCTTTTCCCGTGTCAACAATGCACAATGCAATTGTTATTGATATGTCTGCACTTTTTTACAATAAATGCAGATATTTCAGTTTTTTTTTTTTTTTTTTTGAGAAATCTTACGTTGATATTAAAAAAATTGATTTTTTTTTATACAATAATGCAAAAAATCATGAAAAAATGTTGTTACAGTAAAGTAGAGATCCACTTTACAATCAAAGTTAGGGGAGGATCTGCTTTACATTATGTTTCATTTTTAAAATTCTCCCTAATTTCCACTTAAATAAATTCGTATAGATTTGAATTGTAAGATTTTGGATGACAATGGTTGGATGATGCATTAAAGCTTTTACCATTAATTAAAATTATTCATGCACATTTACATAAAACTATGTGTGCAACGCTTTGTATTATTTGAAAGTGAATCTGCACAATCTCCTACATTAGCAATTTATGTTCATGCTGAAGGAAGTCGGTGAACTTTAAACGGTGGGCCGTGGTTGGAATGATGAGTTGTATTTATTATTAGTGGATATAAACATGTACAATTAGTTTTTATTACTTCATTTTAGAAGTTTATCATCGGTATTTGTCATGTATATATTGACATATTACATAATTCTGGTGAATTGTTATAAAAACGATAATAATCTTGTGTTACAAGATTTCAGTCACGTAGTTAGTTTATCTCACCTAATCCTTGTTCTTTTATTGATTAGTAAAACTCGAGGGGGAGGGGGGGGGGGCTTGTTAATCAAAACAGCGTAGCTAATCGAGTCTGGTCTAAGTTATACAATAATATAAATATTTTTATATACATGTAAAAAAGTGCTTATGAGGAGAATGGTGGAGGTTGATTTACACTCGTAGGAAAAAGGTAGTAGAAGGCTGTTTGGATTGATAACTAATTCCACATTCAAAGCATCAGATCCTACAATTAAAAATGTACATGTCAGATGCCAACATATGTAAACTCAACCCTTTATCAAGCATGCCTATTCCGTGCTTGGTATTCATCGCATCCTTTATATCATCTTGTGTTTGAACCATCCAATGGTCCTGAAGTGGCAAAAAAATATTCTGTGGATGCACCAATGACGAGGAAGAGAAAAATTAATAAAATCCTGCACTACCCAGGTCAAGGCACTAAAATATGCACACGACTCACTAAAATATGCAGCTTTTATTATGCACTGTATTAAAATTTATAAACATAATTATATGCAAATTTCGAAACACTTCCTAAAAATATATAATGGTTCAAAAATGCGATACATCCTACATGCTTAGGTGCCATTATTCTATCAGTTATAATTAAAAAAAAGGAAAAGAAAGTTCGTCAAAAAATAAAACCAAAATGTAGTCATGACATATGGATGTGGGTCATAACTGACATGGGGAATGATATAATAAAACCTATAGATGTTCAAAAATATTTTTGAGTTGTGATTTTAAATAGGTTAAGTGAGTTTTCATTAGTAGAAACATTAGGGTAGATGAATTGAAATCGTAGTCAAATATAGTTTTACAAGCTGAAAAATGAAATATTCAAATATTTATTGCTTATGATTTTGACAATTAGATAACTTTTAAAGCAATATTATAAGTTGTCAAACAAGCCATTTCCCATACTTAAGTCAAACACTCTCGTACTCATTTTTTAAAGGGAAAGTCCATCTAGACACAATCGGTGACACAATGCATCTCCACTATTGGATTCCCTCATGATTTCCACCTCTCCACATAAAGACAAAATAATCCAACAGCTACTAGCTCTGTGTTTTTTAATTTGTGTTTAATTGTGTTCAAATAGCTGTCCCCTTTTTTAAATAGACATAAGTTGTCTAAGTAGCCTATTTCCCCTTTTCCTGATTGTATAACTTTGAACTTATATAATATATTTTCCTCAGATCTCTTCATTCCAAGCTCGAAAGCCTCACTTCAGACAGGGAAACAAGAAGCAATTCTGGATGCAATGCCAGCAACACCGAATTGGCATCTCCTATTGAATATAACAACGCCGACTCTTCCACCAAAGTCGCATCCACAGATGAGTCTTCTGCAGGCAGTTTAATGGAGAAATGCAAGAAAAATTGCTCAGGCAGTTCTGAAGAGAACAAACCAAAGATGCAAACACTAGAAGATTTTGCAAAGGAGAATTTATATTGCGGATGCTTTGTGGTCGGCTTTGGAAAATTCAAAAAGAAAAGAGGATTGAGAAAAAGAAAATTTTGTAGTAATAATATATTAAAGGAAAATAGTTTAGGAGATAGTGCCATAATTAGTTCTGCTGCAAACATAGAGAAATCATCAGTAGAAGATGATACACGCATGACTTTGACCGAAATAATGGACTTGGTTTCAGAGCATGAGGCTGTTTCGCTGTTCAACTGCCGCCTAGAAAGCCAGGTAAAGTATAACCTTCTCATAGTTTTAGAAAATTTCAGTATGAAGGGCTGGTGCAGTTTAGCTGAATTGGATTGTTAAAATGTACCAGTTTTAAAAAATTGGTTATAAATTTAATTTTTGTGTATGTGTAGTTGTTTTAGAGGTCTAACGTACAATGTTACTGGTAACAGAAAAGGGCCAGATACAAAAAGATGATACGTAGGCATGTAGACTTTCGAAGCATCAGAACGAGGATAGCAAATGGTTCAATTTCATCATCGAAAGAACTGTTTAGAGACTTGCTTCTTCTATGCAATAATGCCATAGTCTTCTACCCGAAGAATTCACCTGAACATAAATCCGCACTCATTCTTCGGGAGCTAGTGAACAAGACACTAAAGAAGAAACTCAGTACTCGACCTCGTGTTAAAGATGTTATAAAACAAGAGGATGAGTGTCCACAGCTCGTGGAAACGGATGCAAATTTACTTAAGAAACTTGAAGTTCATGTGGGAGAAAAATCCCCGAGTAAGAAGGGATGTCAGAGAGCCGTAAGGAAGAGGGATGAAGGAGTGGTTGGCGCGAGGAAAAGAAGTCGAAAGTGCTAACGTAGCATTTGACCATATAAGGTATAAATTATGCATAAGTTTTGATAGATTAATGAAGTCTGAAGATTTGGGCAATGTGAAAGGGAGAAGCGTTCAAACTTTTGTTTGTTTTTCTTGAGCTCTTATGTTATCCTTTGTTAGCATTTGCTACAAAACTTAGATACTTGAACTGGGTTGTTGTAATTAGAGAATTATATTGGTAGAATTCAGATTGGTAATGATCTATTCTGATGGTGAATGGAGCTATTATATTTCGGATTGAGGTTATTTGATAGAACTTTACCATAGTTTATAAGTTTGTGAGGTAGACTACCAATAGTGCACTCTTAGAAGCATCCAAGAAGTTTGGAAGAATTCTGCTATAATACTGCGCTGTCTCTTCTTCCTTCTTCATCATGTTATAACCTAGTATTTAATATCCAACTTTCTAATTCCTCACGATAAAACCTAAGTTCTCTATAGTTAAAATCCCACTATCATAAATGGTTTAAAATTTCAACTTTGGATTGCTAACCAGTGAGCTAGAGGACGTGTCTACAAAAGAAGGCAATTTATAGAGTAACCGATATTTTAAGATAAGAAATGATGTGATTTTGATTTACATTAATTATGTAGGCTTTTACAATTATTGTCAATGGTTATATGTTTAAGGGTCATTCAATCTTTGTGGTATTTAGAAATTAGGAGCAGTGCTTTGTTGTTTATTTTCTCAATTGATTGATAGTAGACATCTTTTTCCATGAATCCAAATAATGGAAAAAAGAATAAAACTTCAATGATATAAATGCGTTATGTATTCATAATTAAGTGCTTGAATTTATATACTTCACTTGTTGAATTCAAGGGCACTGTTACTACCAGTTCAAAAACTGTTAAGGGACACGAGTGAAATTCGACAAGGCTGTGTTGTATTTATTCACGGAATTCGATGAGGTTGTGGTTGAGTTTCACTTTTGAATTCGATAAAGGGCCACCAAAAAAAAAAAGAAAAAAAAAAAGAAACGATGGGTGTATATCGAATTTTGTTTTCGAACATATCCCCCCTCCCCCTCTCTTCCACCCTCCCTCCGTCCCTTCTACTCCAACCATTTTTGAAGTGTCAATAACAACACCTGAATTTAATAGAAAACTGATTTTGTTGGTCTATCTTAGTGAATTTGTGGACAATACAAAATTTTGAGGATGTAAAGATTGATAATGTGTAGATTGAACCATCTAATGTGATGCAAATATATTTTAATTTCCTTTTTATTGGATGGTCTAATTTTATGTACACACAAAATTTGATAATTGTTTTCTTTTATGAGTTGACTTGGTTATTATAATTTTTACATGAGTGAAATACACGTAAATGTGTATATTTTATCCGCTTATTTATCTTATTTTCCCTTTAAAATAATTGATACTTTGTATTTATAGTTGTATTTTCAGATTGTTGACAAGAAGCATGGTTTAGAGCATTTGATGGATAAAGCATGAAGAATTTGCTTAAAAAGAGTGAAGTTTAAAATTTCTAAAGCTTGAAGAGTCTAAAGCTTGAAGAACAGTTGCAATTATATTTCAGTTAAGAAGATTTGGCTCAATAAAGACTCAAACTGCATTCACATTAGCTCATTTGGAAGGCCTCTTACTCATGTTGCGTTCACACTAGCCTAT
The DNA here is from genome assembly GCA_030737875.1 of Allium sativum. Lineage (NCBI taxonomy): Eukaryota > Viridiplantae > Streptophyta > Magnoliopsida > Asparagales > Amaryllidaceae > Allium > Allium sativum. The sequence continues at coordinate 200,354,937 of CM060911.1, forward strand.
TTGCTAGACCACTCACTCTAAAGCTGCGTTCACACTGGCTTATGTGTTATTTGGGTTATTTCTTTAGTCTCACATTATGTAATTAGCTAGCTAGCCTTTGTCATATCAGCTATAAATACATTGTATCTTAGTCTTGTAAAAAACACATTGGGTTTTATTCTGTAATTCTCTTCTTGGAATAAAATCATTCTTCTTCCTCTTTTCTATTTAGTTTTAGTTTTATTTATGTTCTTGTTATTTAATTTCTGTTTTTCTTCTTCTTTAGCTATGTCTAGCTAATCCCCTTTGACTAGGGGGTGATGACGCTGATAGTATGATTCAATATGAATCACATAGCCAAAAGATTGAGGAATTCATGTATATAGATCTAGATCTGAATCAAGGGTAAGATCTGAACCTTCATATTCTGTGTCGTTTAAGAGCTATGCTCCTTCACAGGGTATATTCGTGTTCGATCTAACAATTATCAGATTTAGATCTAATTTTAGGGTTTTAGAAATTAATTAGTGAATCTGTCCTGATAGTCTATGGTTGTAGAGCTGAGCTCCTGCATAGGCTATGCTTGTCGTTATTTACATATTTGTTTCTAAAAACCTATTATCGTTGATTCATGTTTGTGACAGAAACATGTATTAGATCTGGTTAATCTTTTGGCTATTGATGATTATGAATTTGATCTATGTCATTATCCCCTAATTGCTTTCACTTATTGTTAAAACTCTCTTTTATTTAATTTCTGCTATTTTCTTTGTTTTCCACCAATCAAAAGTTAGGGATAACTTGATTGGATTTATTAATAAAATAATTTGGTCCCAGAGTTCGACACCCTCTACAACAATCCTTGTTGTTTAAGAAGGCCGAACGGATTTGACAGTTGTTTACAACTGCATAATTTGTTCGCAAACAAATTTTGGCGCCGTTGCCGGGGACCAAAATAATTTTTGTTTTTAAATCCTTCGGGTTATAATTTTTTTTTTTTAATATAAAAAAAACACAAAAAAATAATTTTTTTATTTTGTTCCCTTTTGTTTTCTAGCATAGATAAAAAAAAAATCTTGTTGGTTGATTTGGTATTTGATTTGTGATACCATATATCTACCAAATAAGAGAAAAAAAAATCTTGCCATTTTTCTTTTTTTCTTTCTTTCAATTTTTGTTTTCTTCGTTATTCGTGATTTCTTTCCCCTTTTCCATATCCTTTCAAATATCTATGATCTCTTTTTCCTGATATTGTTACAATTGCTTTCCTTTTAACAAAAAAAAAAAATTGCACTTTTCTTTTGATTTCTTTCCCATTACATATTGCCTTTCTTTTATTTCTACAAATAAAAAAACTAGGAAACAAATTTTCATTGTATTCTCTTCTTCCATCTCTGCATCTATCATATTCAGACGCTCCACCACCAGTACTCCCCTTAATCACTACCCATATACCACTCTTTGCCGCACCACCACCAATTTTGCGGATCCTCTACAAACCACCACCAAAATAGTAGCACCTACCCACCCTTCTTCAATCATTCAAACTCTTCAAGCTTCTTCAATCAAACTTATACACCAACTGACCACGTCCATAATACATCCCCTCCATCACTTACAAACAGCCAAGCATCCTCTACCTTTCAAAAACCAGACAACTCCCTTGCCAAGCCACACCATACTCCATCCTTAAACCCCTTCCATCTCGTACTTTACCACACGTTGAGCCAAAACAGCACGTTCACAAGCCATCACGTTCATCTAAATCCCATAAATTCCCAAACCAAACAGCAGCAGTTCCCAATCCGAGCTCCAAGGAGCCACCGCCTGAAACTATTTCAGAACTTTTGTCCATCTTCACAGCAGCACGTGTATTAAACACCAAACCAGTTCTGTGCTCTCTGCTGTAATCAAACACCTCGCCACAACCTTCAAAAGCCCCCCCAAAGCAACTCGTCTACCTCCTCAGTTCACAACTGATCCATACACCGTACTACACAGCCAACCGCAACCTGCCTTGGTACCACATTCAACTCCCCTGCTACCAACTTCTTCATCACATACTCACGTTAAACAACTCCCAATACCTCGCTCACGCAATCGAACAGAACTCAACCTTTACTACCATCAAACTGCATCTCATCAGCCCCCTTCTATCACCGCCGCACTCAACAACCATCCACCTTCACCATCAGCAATTCGATCTCAGAAAGCCGTCACCTTCTCAAAAATCAGAAACCCGACTCGCGACCATACTCCTCCAAACAAAACCCACAAATCCGAACCAAAATTTGCCAAGTCAATCATCAAACCCGATTTTCCGGTTCGTAATCCATCAGAAACCCCAACCGACGTTCAAGAATCGTGAAGCCACCGATTGCAAACCCTTCTCACAAATCGATTTCGCAACTTTCTCTCCATCTCTGAACCCTGATTGTTGGTTCAATGTTATGTTTAATAGAGAAAGACGGTGCTGTGTGGATTTTAATTTTTAACAGTGAATATTAGACGTCTATTTTAACAGTGGGCGTGCTAGGGGGCGTGATTTGAGGAAAGGTGGGCTTGAAGTTTTTAACGGGTTCTCACTTGGGGTTTAGCACGTGATGGCCGATTTTGTGTTTTTATTTGGTAATTTTTTGTCTTTTTTTACTGACCGGTGGGAGTTTGTGTTCAGAGTTATTTGCTGAGCCCAGTTTTTAAAATTTGTTTTTGGAATCTTTGTTTTTCTTTCTTTTAAGCTTAGTTTAGTTTTTTTTTGTCTAGTTTTTTTTCTAGGTCTTAGCAACTCGTAAATTGTAGTCTTCCATTTCTTTTATTTCAAAGTGTTTTTTTTTTAAAAAAAACATTTTGGTTTTGTTTTGTATTTAGTTTTCATTTAATTTTCAAACATTTTGTGCTAGGCCTTTGTTTATTCTTTAAAAAAAAAAAAAGGATTTTTTTTTTAAAAAAGCAGGTACGGTGGAAATTAGAAAAAGGCCTTAAATTTTTTTTTTCCGGCTCCTAGCCCGAACCCGTGCCGCAGCGCAGTAAAGCGATTAATTAGGAGGAGACAACAACAGGAAGCGGTTGCACACTAAGTGGGGTGTGAACGCGCTAGCGCGACTCAACTGCACTGGACGGACTGCCGATCAAGGTGAGTATTTTCTAACTCTACAAGGACCGCTGCTGCAAATAAAATATATATATAGACATTGCTTGTAAAACTCTTCTGCAGGGCATCGGCTTGCTTGTAATTTTTTTTTTTTATTTATCTCTGCAATTGACTGTTCTGAAACTGTTCATTCTGTGACTGATTAAAAAAAAAAAATATTTGCATTCATCTTAGTTTTGTTTTTATTTTCTAAGGACTTCATTATATATTGACAATTTGGTTTAGTTCTAACGGATTATTTCTCGGTGTCTAGACTACGGCAGAGTAATAACTGTTTATAAATATTACGGTGATTCGTAAATATTATATCGGTTGTTCCTCTGAAGGTACTTAAACCTTCGGCTGCATTGCTAGGGTGATTCCTGGTGCACCGATAACTCCTGTCCGTTAACTGACTGAGAAGTCTTTTGTTGAAATAAATCAAACCGTCATTATATAATTCTAGAAATTGTAAATTGCATTAGGTTCATTTAAAAAAAAAAAAAACTTTTGTGTCTAATTCTGTATATCTAAAAAAAAAAAAAATTAAATTCAAAACAATTCTCGTTTTGTACAAAAAAAATTCGCTTCTCAAATTTGTTTTTCCTCGTCTTCCCTTATTCTTCTCGCTAGTGCATGCGTCATTGGACTCGTGATCCTTCAGACAATCGTTTAGTTCGAACAAACATTTCTTTAACCATGGCTGAAGAAAATCCCCCTCGATCTCTTATGGATAGATACTTCCCCGATCGGGTTTCTATTCCTTCTTGTATCATATTGCCCGCCCCAACGGGTAACCACTTTGAAATTCATTCGAATCATATAAATACTCTTCCAAAGTTCGGCAATCTAGAATGTGATGATCCTTATATTTTCCTGACCAAATTTGAACAAGTTTGTGCAACCATGAAATTTCAACAATTAAGTGACGATGGAATCAAACTTAGGTTAATTCCATTTGCACTTACCGATTATGCTGAGAAATGGTTGTATAGCTTGCCTTCAAATACGATTGGAACTTGGGGTGAATTTGTGAACATTTTTCTAAAGAAATTTTACCCTCTAGAAAAAACATCCAAAATTCGAAACGAAATCGTCAATTTTCATCAATTTGGAGGGGAATCCTTTGCAAAATATTTTGAAAGATTTAAAGAGCTTCTAGTCAAATGTCCACATCACAATTTCGAAAAATGGACTCTTTGTCAAATTTTATATGATGGACTTGAAAATAACTCTCGAACCATGCTCGAATCAATGTGCCAAGGAAATTTTCTAGCCCAAGATCACAATGCCGCTTGGCAATTTCTCAAAAATTTGGCCGAAAAATCAGCTCAATGGGAAAGATCTAACGAGAAATCGATTTATTCCCGTTCTAACGCTCATTCGGTAGGATCATCAGTAGCCTTAGAAGAAAAAATAGACGCGATGATATCCAAATTCGATAATGTCCTTTCATCAACGAAAATAAATCAAGCTCAAGCGTCTCAGACATCATGTTACAAATGTAATGATCCTAACCACATAGCTGATCAATGCCCACATTCATTGGAATAACTCAACGCATTTAACAAAGCTAGGAACGACCCATTCTCCCCAACATACAATCCAGGTTGGAGAAACCATCCTAACTTCTCTTGGGCCCAAAACAATGCAACTTCGAATTTGGTTCGACCTCCTTTTCAACCATTTCCGAATAATCCTTCGAAACCTCCCTTTCAACAAACTCAATTCCAAAACCCTGCGCCACCGTCTCAAAATCAAGCGCAACAATCTTTTGTTCCCCAAGATGATAAACGATTGACATCACTTGAGAAAACTCTCGAAGAATTGACTAAAGCGATGACTCAAAATCTCCAATCAAATACCAATCTTCAAAATTTATTGACTTCGCACATGCAAAACACGAGTCAATCGATTGCTAAACTTGAAATGCAAATGAGTCAGTTAGCCACTTCGGTAAGCGAACGGGAAAGAGGCACTTTCCCGAGTCAACCATTCCAAACCCCAACCGTCAAAATCCTAACTCCAACCAAATTCACATCATTCAAGACTCAAACGTGAGTCACTTGAATGTGGTCACGACTCTTAGATCCGGCAAAAAGATTGACAACCATGTGGTTAACCCAAATGCTTTACCGGACGATCTTCCAAACCCTGTCGAAAATTCGACCAACTCAGATCAAAACATTGAGCCAATTTCTGACAAGGACCATCCTCAAACTCAAGTAGCCCAACCTACTGAGTTGTCTGCTCCATTTCCTCATAGACTCCGACCTAGGAAAAAGACGGATCAGCTAGAAAAAATCCTTGAAATATTTAAGCAAGTTAAAGTGAACATTCCTCTTTTAGATATTATACAACAAGTTCCACAATATGCAAAATTTCTAAAAGATATGTGCACTCAAAAACGTCATACACATGTACCTAAGAAAGTGTTACTAGCGGCAACTCTAAGCGAAGTCTTGTCCCAATTGATGCCAGTGAAATACAAAGATCCTGGCTGCCCCACAATATCATGTACTATTGGGGACAAGAAAATCGATAGATGCCTGCTAGACTTAGGTGCTAGTGTTAACTTGCTTCCATATTCCATCTATCGCCAATTAGGGCTAGGAGAATTGAAACCCACCAAGGTTACCCTTCAGCTTGCTGACCGTTCAATTAAGAAACCTGTGGGCGAAATCGAGGATGTGTTGATCAAAATAGGCGAATTCATCTTTCCAGTTGATTTCATTGTCTTAGAAACTCAACAGGTTAGCAATCCTGCAAACCAGATCCCTTTGATTCTAGGACGACCCTTCTTAGCAACCTCTAATGCGCTTATCAACTGTAGAAATGGGTCTATGAAACTTTCTTTTGGTAACATGACTGTCGAGCTAAATATCTTCAGAACTGAAAACTCTCCTAACTCTTATGTGGACCAGTTTTCTGAAATCCATGCTGTCCACGATAATGAATCTGAGCTTGACCATCTGAGCAACGAAATTGAATCAAATTATGAAACATTGTTTCAAGATATTCCTGAAAATGTCTCTGATTCGATTCCTGTCGAGCCACTCACAATTGAGTCTATCCCTCAACCAATTTCTTCGGTTGAGTTGTCCCCAAAATATAAACTCAAAGTGTTGCCCAGTCATCTTAAGTACGCTTACTTAGGAGACAATGAAACTTTTCCTGTCATTATCGCTTCTGACCTTACTTTAGAGCAGGAACAATTGCTCCTTCCCATCCTTAAAAAAAAATAAGGAAGCAATTGGTTGGTCCATGGCTGATATTAAGGGGATTAGTCCTTCGATTGTCCAACATCGAATCCACCTTATAGATGATGCCAAACCCACTCGGGATCCCCAGCGTCGACTAAACCCTATCATGAAAGAAGCAGTTCGTGCTGAAATCCTTAAATGCCTTGACAATGGAATAATCTACCCGATTTCTGACAGTCAATGGGTTAGTCCGATTCATGTTGTACCTAAGAAATCAGGGATTACCGTGATCCAAAATGAAGCTAACGAGCTTATCCCAACCCGCACCCAGACCGGTTGGCGTGTTTGCGTTGACTATAGGAAACTTAACGCTGCAACACGTAAGGATCATTTCCCTCTGCCATTTATCGATCAAATGTTAGAACGACTAGCTGGTCATGAGTACTACTGTTTCCTTGATGGGTACTCGGGCTATAATCAAATCCCTATCGCTCCTGAGGACCAAGAGAAAACCACTTTCACTTGTCCGTTTGGTACATTTGCGTACCGACGTATGCCTTTTGGTCTCTGTAATGCACCTGCAACCTTTCAGAGGTGCATGATTAGCATTTTTTCTGATATGATCGAGCGATTTTTGGAAGTGTTCATGGATGATTTTTCCATATTTGGTGATTCTTACTCTGAGTGTTTACATCATCTCGATCTTGTTCTTAATCGCTGTAAAGAGAAACACTTAACGCTTAATTGGGAAAAGTGTCACTTCATGGTTAAACATGGCATTGTTTTGGGACATGTCATCTCTAACAAAGGAATTGAAGTAGACAAAGCCAAAATTGAAGTTATTTCAAATCTTCCCATTCCCAAATCAGTTAAGGACATCCGATCCTTTTTAGGTCATGCTGGTTTTTACCGTCGCTTTATAAAAGATTTTAGCAAAATCACTCGACCTTTGACCAATCTTCTTGGTAAGGATGTTCCTTTCGACTTCAATTCTAATTGCATTTCATCTTTTGAGCATCTTAAAAATGAACTTGTCTCTGCTCCGGTCATCTGCTCTCCTAATTGGAAGCTGCCTTTTGAAATCATGTGTGATGCCTCAAATTTCGTTGTTGGCGCTGTCCTAGGACAACGTATCGATAAGATTCTTCATGTCATTTACTATGCGAGTAAGACTTTGAAAGATGCCCAAATCAATTATACGACCACTGAAAAAGAACTTTTGGCAGTTGTTTTTGCTCTAGAAAAATTCAGGCCTTATCTAGTTGGCTCACACATCACGGTTTATACCTATCATTCCGCACTTAGGTATCTATTCTCTAAAAAGGATGCTAAGGCTCGTCTCATTCGTTGGATCCTTCTACTTCAAGAATTTGACCTTACCATTAAGGATAAAAAAGGATCTGACAACGTTATTGCGGACCACCTGTCTCGTATTCCAAATGCCCCGTCTTCTTCTCTTCCGATCAACGAGAATTTCCCCGATGAACAGCTGTTTTCTCTATCCACTGATCCTTGGTTTGCTGACATTGTCAACTACTTAGTCACTAAGCAGACCCCTTCTTTTTGGTCTAAGCAGGATAAACACAAATTCTTTTCTCAAGTGAAACATTTTTATTGGGACGACCCCTATCTTTTCAAGTATTGTCCCGACCAAATCATTCGAAGATGTGTTCCTGACACTGAAATTCACAGTGTCCTCTCTTTCTGTCATGACCAAGCATGCGGTGGTCACTTCGGTCCCAAAAAGACAGCCGAAAAGGTTCTCCAATCGGGTTTCTACTGGCCCACCCTTTTCAAAGACGCGTACGAATTTTGCAAAACTTGTGATCGATGTCAATTCTTAGGGAAAATTTCTAAACGGAATATGATGCCCCTAAACCCCATTCTAGAGGTCAAAATTTTTGATGTATGGGGTATAGACTTCATGGGACCCTTCCCTAATTCTTTTGGGAACATTTACATTCTCTTGGCTGTTGACTATGTTTCTAAATGGGTCGAAGCTGTTCCATGCAAAACGAACGACAATAAGGTTGTTGTGCGCTTCTTAAAAGAAAACATCTTTTCTAGGTTTGGCACACCTCGCACAATAATCAGTGATAATGGTACACACTTCTGTAATCGTTCTTTTGAAGCTCTCATGAGAAAGTATTCGATAACCCACAAGTTATCTACTCCTTACCATCCTCAAACTTGTGGGCAAGTTGAAGTATCGAATAGGCAGATTAAACAAATTCTTGAGAAAACTGTGAATCGAAATCGTAAAGATTGGTCCCAAAAGTTAACCGACGCTCTTTGGGCTTACCGCACTGCTTTTAAAACAAACTTAGGTATGTCCCCTTATCGGTTGATTTTTGGTAAACCATGTCACTTGCCAGTTGAACTAGAACATAGGGCGTTATGGGCAATAAAAACTTTGAATCTTGATTTAGAGCAAGCAGGTGAACATAGGAAGCTTCAACTTAATGAACTTGATGAAATTCGAAATGATGCCTATGAAAATGAACGAATTTACAAGGACAGAACAAAAGTTTTTCATGATAAATCAATTTTACGTAAAACTTTCATGTCAGGTCAAAAAGTTCTGTTGTATGACTCAAAACTGCATCTATTTCCGGGTAAGCTAAAATCTAGATGGACAGGACCTTACACTGTACGGACTGTTTTTCCGTATGGTGCGATAGAAATTGAGAATCCAACTGATGGATCATCCTTTAAGGTCAATGGTCAACGCCTTAAACCTTACTTGGAACCAATACCCAACCAAGAGGAAGAGCTCATGGTCCTCCATGAGCCACATTACATTCGGTAAGACGCACTAACCCTCTTTTGTACATATGTAAATAGTCTCTTATTTTATTTCCCTTTCACTAAGATATGTCTGATTAACGACTGTGAGGACACAGTCACACTCAAGTGTGGGGGGAGTTTACATTACATCAGCAATCAAATTTTATGAACTAGGTCATTCATTGAAGAAGGATTAACTTAAATTCATAAATAACACCTTGGTTCTTGTTTGATAAGTTGAATTTTTGGGTGATGGGAATGAACATTATTTATTCATTGAATTGTAATGTGTCTTTTTAAGATGCTAGCTTGAGACTGTGCAGACGTTAGTCGTGTTCTGGAGTAAGCGTGTCAACCCTTGTTATATGTGTTAGAATGTGCAAGTAAAAATAATAAAAAAAAAATCAAGAAATAAAAATGATTTTGCACCTACATTTGTTGGATTTTCTGAGTTCGTTTTCATGCATAATATTTTCTTTTCCACTCAAATTTTCAAAATCGTAAGTTCTAAAATCCACTTGGCCCAATTAAGGAGAAATGACTCATTGTAGCGTTCTTCTTCGATACCCCACATTATTCAAACCCAAGTTTTAGTCGATTTACATCCATGTTTCGATAAATTTTTCTTATATTGGTATACTCAAGAACCTTTTCACTGATTTATTTTCAAAGGTTAAATACGTCACTTTTTATACCAATATTACACCACCCACTCCGTACTTGTTTTAAGGTAGGATAACCATATACCACATCTTATTTTATATATGGGTTATCTATCTTACGAAACTTTGCTTATCATTCCTTTCAGCTTTTTGTAAAACAACAATCCAGACTTGTGTGTTGAATTAAGGTTCTTGTTTTATATATAGGTCATTCATTGAACAAGGATTAACTTAAATTCATAAATAACACCTTGGTTCTTGTTTGATAAGTTGAATTTTTGGGTGATGGGAATGAACATTATTTATTCATTGAATTGTAATGTGTCTTTTTAAGATGCTAGCTTGAGACTGTGCAGACGTTAGTCGTGTTCTGGAGTAAGCGTGTCAACCCTTGTTATATGTGTTAGAATGTGCAAGTAAAAATAATAAAAAAAAATCAAGAAATAAAAATGATTTTGCACCTACATTTGTTGGATTTTCTGAGTTCGTTTTCATGCATAATATTTTCTTTTCCACTCAAATTTTCAAAATCGTAAATTCTAAAATCCACTTGGCCCAATTAAGGAGAAATGACTCATTGTAGCGTTCTTCTTCGATACCCCACATTATTCAAACCCAAGTTTTAGTCGATTTACATCCATGTTTCGAAATTTTTTTCTTATATTGGTATACTCAAGAACCTTTTCACTGATTTATTTTCAAAGGTTAAATACGTCACTTTTTATACCAATATTACACCACCCACTCCGTACTTGTTTTAAGGTAGGATAACCATATACCACATCTTATTTTATATATGGGTTATCTATCTTACGAAACTTTGCTTATCATTCCTTTCAGCTTTTTGTAAAACAACAATCCAGACTTGTGTGTTGAATTAAGGTTATAGAAGTAGAGTAACTAGGGCACAAAACTTTCCTTTCATGAAGTGTTGGTAGTAGAGGAGGAATCAAATGAAATCATGTACGTCATCATTCCATCTCAATTCATCATTCATCATGCAAAAGAAAAAAAAAAGAAAAAAAAAAGAGAAAAAAAAGAATAGAAAAAAAGGAAAAGAAAAAAAAATTGAAATAAAGAGAGAGTCTCTCAGAATAAAATAGTCATTCATCATTCTTGACTATAAAGCATTCAGTTCCATTCCATCCACATCCATTATACCATACTTGGAAGTGAGGATTGTAGTAGAGGAGATGAAAGGAAACAAAAATGTTCATATATGCTTTAGTATTACTTTATCTTTTGTAGCTTGAAGTTCAACTAATACACTTGCCCTCTTATCTATAATATTTTTAGAACTTACAAAATTTTCCTTTATCTATGCATAACTCATATCCAATACATTACAGTTACATTGGTGCAGAATCATTCAAAAAAAAAAATATTCAAAAAAAAAACGAAGAAATGATTGGGTGCACATTGTCGATGTGTAGAACTCTGGTTGACACCACGCTCTTAACCTTCAAGACAATTACAGTGTTATCAAGGAATTACGATTCAGCTTGAAATATTTTGTTCATTTTTGCACTAATTATGGGATGGACAATTTGGGGCTAAACCGTTATTATTGAAGTTAGGTGAAATCCTTGGAATGTGAAAGACCTTAAATATATTGTTTGATTAATCCGCGTACATAAGACGCTTTGGATTTTGTGGGTAGTATCCGCTGAAAACCCTCACGAGACAACACTCGTCCTACTGGGGACACCCAGAGGTTTAACGGCTTGTTGCATACGCTAAATGCAATCGTGTTTCCTACGAAAGTGTGACATATCTTAGTTTAGTTTATTCGAGGACGAATAAAAAGATAAGTGTGGGGGTATTTGATATACACGTAAATGTGTATATTTTATCCGCTTATTTATCTTATTTTCCCTTTAAAATAATTGATACTTTGTATTTATAGTTGTATTTTCAGATTGTTGACAAGAAGCATGGTTTAGAGCATTTGATGGATAAAGCATGAAGAATTTGCTTAAAAAGAGTGAAGTTTAAAATTTCTAAAGCTTGAAGAACAGTTGCAATTATATTTCAGTTAAGAAGATTTGGCTCAATAAAGACTCAAACTGCATTCACATTAGCTCATTTGGAAGGCCTCTTACTCATGTTGCGTTCACACTAGCCTATTTGCTAGACCACTCACTCTAAAGCTGCGTTCACACTGGCTTATGTGTTATTTGGGTTATTTCTTTAGCCCCACATTATGTAATTAGCTAGCTAGCCTTTGTCATATCAGCTATAAATACATTGTATCTTAGTCTTGTAAAAAACACATTGGGTTTTATTCTGTAATTCTCTTCTTGGAATAAAATCATTCTTCTTCCTCTTTTCTATTTAGTTTTAGTTTTATTTATGTTCTTGTTATTTAATTTCTGTTTTTCTTCTTCTTTAGCTATGTCTAGCTAATCCCCTTTGATTAGGGGGTGATGACGCTGATAGTATGATTCAATATGAATCACATAGCCAAAAGATTGAGGAATTCATGTATATAGATCTAGATCTGAATCAAGGGTAAGATTTGAACCTTCATATTCTGTGTCGTTTAAGAGCTATGCTCCTTCACAGGGTATATTCGTGTTCGATCTAACAATTATCAGATTTAGATCTAATTTTAGGGTTTTAGAAATTAATTAGTGAATCTGTCCTGATAGTCTATGGTTGTAGAGCTGAGCTCCTGCATAGGCTATGCTTGTCGTTATTTACATATTTGTTTCTAAAAACCTATTATCGTTGATTCATGTTTGTGACAGAAACATGTATTAGATCTGGTTAATCTTTTGGCTATTAATGATTATGAATCTGATCTATGTCATTATCCCCTAATTGCTTTCACTTATTGTTAAAACTCTCTTTTATTTAATTTCTGCTATTTTCTTTGTTTTCCACCAATCAAAAGTTAGGGATAACTTGATTGGATTTATTAATAAAATAATTTGGTCCCAGAGTTCGACACCCTCTACAACAATCCTTGTTGTTTAGGAAAGCCGAACGGATTTTACAGTTGTTTACAACTGCATAATTTGTTCGCAAACAATGAGCAATGAGAAAGCAATGGAGCAAGGAATACGTCAATTGTGGAAGTCTCTCAAATCATTTGAAATAGTTCATGTTGATGTGACATAATATTTTAAAACCAATCAAGTAACCATACGTTATAAACACTAGATCATTTGTCATGTGTACTTAAGTTTTGGTACTAACTACTTGTTTGTTTATAATTTTAGGTTTTTGATTCTCGAAATGCATTGGTACAAAATCAAAGGAAAAAAGATTAATTACTGCCACTTGTATTGTCAAATTTGATAAACTAGGTCCAAGAAAGAAACCTAGGCTGCAATTGGATTGCAAAAGAGGATTCTGCCAAAGTCGTGTTCCAAAGATAAGAAAAATTGACAACAATGTTAAACTTTCTAGACTAAGTGCAAAAATAAAAAGTAATCATCCATTCTTACTCAGAGGTATGTCTCTAGATGATGGCAACTGAAAGGTCGATATACATGATTGTATGCACAATTATGAACTTTCTAATTGATTGAAGATAATGTCGATCAATGATGAGAAAAAAAATAGTAGATATGGCCATTGCTAGTATACAACCAAAAATAACTTTCGACTATTATAAAGGAAATGTTTTCAGAGAATAATTCGGCGTTCGAAACTATTTACAATATCTAATACAAGAAACAACTTTAGCTATGAAATGTAGACTTGCTATGTTATAGCAAATGATATTTCTAATTAAAACGCATTATGTTCATTTTCACAAGTCTGAATCGATAATTGATCATTTAAGTGTTTCTCATCTATATTGCTTCTTGATTGCACATATAAACCAAATCATTATAATATGTTGATGACATCAACCGACAAAGCTTTAGCATTGCACATGATTTTCTAAACAAGTGAGAAAGAAGAAAATTATGAACGAACTCTGTGGAAACTAAGACATTTCTACCTATCCAAATTAATAGTTACTAATAACGAAAGAGTGTTGATGAATGGAATCACAAAGATTTTTCTGGAAGCAAGATTAATGATGTTCCTATGGCATATGGGGAATAATGTGATTATCAATTGTAGATTTTGAATTTCAAACCGTTGATGTATTTGAAATGTTTTTGCAAAGTTGAAAAAATGTTACTCATTCACCGTTCAAAGAAGAATTTGGGGAATGTGGAATAGATCTAAAGAAAGATTGGATAGATTATCCACAAAGTCTTAAGTATCCTGCATGGACAAATAAAATCATATATCGTGACAACATACCAACTACTAGAGCAGAATCTTGACATGCGTACTTGAAAAAACATCTTGGTACATGTTATCCGACCTTTTGACCCAGCTATCAGAAGCAATATCCAGGCCGACACGACTTGACCATCGCATAGGTAAACGACTCAAAAGTGTCACCCGAATGCCTAGAGAACAAGTCCAGATGGAGTCGTGCAACTACATCCATTCTAGCTCATCAAGACAGATCTCAGTGTTTGGGGATTGGTATAAACCATCCTCCGGGATCAGTGCGTATCCCCAAACTCCAGACAATTCAGCAAATCTGTCTGACACCTTCGGGATCGACATCCAAGATTTCATATCCCGGGATTGGTACAACCAATTTCATATCCCAGGATCACCCCTCCAGAATTTGTATCCCCACTCCTTGCCTCGATAGGTGCGACTCCTCAAAAGCTCCGGGATTGGCGCTTCTTCCAGAAAACATCAAAAGCCAACAAATAACGCAAGTACTTCCGGATCGGTGTTCTACAAGAAGTTTTTAGGATCCATACAAGGCATGAAGTTCCTGAGATCGGTGTAACCTCAACACCAACATTTCCCATTCAAATTCAACCCGATCCCCCAAGCCTCTTCCAGCCAAAAAACAGCTAAGTCCTTCGAGACCGGTAGTGATTTCGAGAGACGAAAAGTGTAGGCCACGTGCCTTTGCTCCTACCTACCTCCCTTCTTCCTATAAGTACCCCATCTCGATACAAAAAATGGGGTTGGCTATTGGCTCCTTGGCACTGGGCTTGGAAGGGACTTTAGCACTCTTAGCTACACTTGGGGACTTCAGAAAGAAGGAACTCAGCCTATTCTTCGACTTCACATGACTTCTTGAACACTTGGAAGCTCCCTGTTCTTCCTCCAAGCTTTTGGACCACCATTGGAAGACTTCTTCTTCATCCCACCAACAATTTGGCACTTGGGGTCCTCATGGCTCTTGTATTCTCGAGAGAAATACGGATTCCAACTTGTAATTAATGAAAGTTGATTAAGAAAGTGCTAAATTACTGGAGTGGACATAGGCTTCAACAAGCTGAATCACTATAAACACTGTATTACATTTTTTTTCTTGCATTTCCTCTGCATATTTACATCGATTTTCGCTTATTTTCACTATCGTGGAAATCTTTGGGTGATGTGCGAACTTTTAGACATCAACATTTTTGCGCGCCAGGAAGGGGTTACACACCTATAGTCAATACTCTTGCTCAAGCTCAAGAAATCTACCACCTTTTCCCATTGTTTTTCCACTGCACGTTTGGAATGCTACTAAGATTCATCTAGATATACCTAGCAAACTTGACAACAATGGTGAAGAAGGGAATAATTGCAATTGCTGGACCTTCCAATGCTATGACCACTGCCAAAGGGTCCGCATCTCTTGATCTCGAGGCTGCAGTCACTCAAGCCCAACTGACTGAACTGAAAACTTAAGGAAACTCAAAGGCAGCTAATGAGAAAATCAAGCAGAACACTGAATTGATGCAACATCTGCAACATAGGGCTCAATGAGACGTCACTAGCCTTCAAACAAACAAGAGCACTCGACCTCCTCCAAATCACGTCTCCCCCGAGCTCCTCCTCCAATAACCGAAGCCGTCGAAGGAGGATCGTGATGGTGTCAAAATCACCATCAGAGAGGGAACGCGTCGGCCCGACCATTCCCGACTTGGGCCTAATCTCGACCAAGAGACTATGCTCAACCCATTGCTAAGCAGGTTCCATTTACCACAATCAAGAACTTGGCGTCTACGCTTCTAGCAACAAGCCTGACCCAAGTTCCTCCTAACCAACCTTGATAGAATTTGAGAATCGAGGTTGAAGACTGTAACGACCCAGAAAATCTGAAACAATTTAAATTTTTTAAATTGGCTAAAATAATGGATTTTAAATATTTAAAATAAATATTTTAAATAATGGCGATGAAAACTGAGTTCGAATCGACATTTGAAAACGAATATAATTAATTATAATTATATATAGAATTGAAAATGGCGCGGTAGTTCGATAATTCGATTTCAAACGTCAATTGAATATACCGGGTGCAAAACAATCCGGATTTTAGTGAAACCAAAAAAAATGGGATCTAATTGATGATATCTTTCCAACGAATCCGACCAATCGAAATTTGATAGCGGGAATCAAAAGATATGTCCAGTTGAAAATACTGAATAGTCGCTATGGAATTCTGGCCCTTAAAAATGGACATTTTGCAAACGACCTCGGATTTCGACGAAACCACTTTTGTTGGATCCGCAGTGCCAAATTATTGCTAGGTTTCAAAATTCGTAATTTTTCGAATCAATATGTGAGCGTGGCAAAGGAAAACGCGTTTGACCAGTTTCTGTCGATTTTAATCGACTGGAAATTGGCCATTTTTCCAACGACCTCAGAATTCGACGAAACTAGTTTTGTTAGGATCGTATCGTCAATACGAAGCTAGAAAATATTTTTCTAGAATTTTTCTAGTTAGTATGTGACCCCGGTAATTTGAAATGTGCGTTTAAAATTCAATATAATGATTTAAATGAAAATTCAAAAGGAAACTGATTGTAACGATCAAATCGGCTTACGGGACCTATCCTATTGCGTTCGGAATGGGGGTATTTAGCTAGGGGCATTAGTTGTTGGGTTTGAATTGGAGTTGGTAATGATAAACAAGTTAAATTTGAATAAAATAATAAAAACATTATATAATTCCCTCCTTTACCTTTCCTCCTGCCCCCCCCCTTCAAAATTCAATCGCTCAGAAAAAAAAAGAAAACCCTAAACCTAATCGATCGCCGACGACCGCCTCCAACCTTCCACCGCCGACCGCACCACCGCTCCGCCCAGTCTGACGACCTCTCGCCTCCCCGTTCGAACCCCGAGCCGCCGCCTCGAAGCCATCGCCTTCCCCGTTCGAGCCCCGAAGCCATCGCCTCCCCCGTTCGAAACCCGAGCGCCACCCTCGAAGCCACCTCCGTCGATCTGCGAAAACCCCCCCTTCTCTGTAAGTTTTTTTTAATTTTATTTATTTTATTTTTATTTTAATTCTGATTTTATTTTCTTAAGAAAAGAATGCTGTTTTTTTTTTTAGTATAAATACTGTTTTTTTTTGTTTTAAAACCGATTTTTATAAGTGTTTAAAACTGATTTTTAAAAGTTATAAAAACTGATTTTTAAAAGGTATTGAAAACTGATTTTTAAAAGCAATAAAAACTGATTTTTAAAAGGTATTGAAAACTGATTTTTAAAAGTTATAAAAACTGATTTTTAAAAAGTTATAAAAACTGATTTTTAAAAGGTATTGAAAACTGATTTTTAAAAGTTATAAAAACTGATTTTTAAAAAGTTATAAAAACTGATTTTTAAAAGGTATTGAAAACTGATTTTTAAAAGTTATAAAAACCGGATTTTTGAAAAGGAAATAAAAACCTGATTTTTAAAAGGAAATAAAAACTGATTTTCAAAAGCATATAAAAACTGATTTTTAGAAAAAGGTTTGAACTTTAAAAAGAAAAATCATATTTTTATATATTGAAAGGCGAAGTAAAAAATCATATTTTTATATATTGAATAGCGTAGTAAAAATTCGATTTTTATATATTGAATAGCCTCATAAAAACTCGATTTTTACATATGTAGAGAATACGGGCGAAAGCGACAAAAAGGCGAGGTTGGCGAAGATTTCTATAAGTGAAGTGTCGTGAAGTTGGATAGCTATTGGTGAGATTTCTGATTTAAAAATATTATATATGTGTGAAATAAAAGTGAATTGCTATATATATATATATATATATATATATATATATATATATATATATATATATATATATACGCCCCTCGTCCACAAACCATGGACGATATTTATTGGTTGAAATTGTTGTGAAAATTGATTGATAGCGAATGATTGTTTGGGATTGTTTGTGATTGATATTGGTTTATTGTGGTTGAAAAATACCCATTTGTGGTTGAGAAATATTTGGTTGAAACCACATAGGATTAGTTTGTGGGAATGAAATAAATATATACATGCCGCCTGCGTGCGAACTAGATGCATGATCCCCATTGTCAAAAACCGCGAGGTTTTAAGGTAGAGCGAGGAGCCGTACTAGGGACGGTCCCGGTTTAACTACCCTGCCGTTATGCTGCCGAAATTTTGAATAATATTCGTGTGTTTGAATTATTTTCATATGCTTAAACTATATTTATTCATTGAATAGAAAACCTTCATGTGTTGAATTGATATTCATTCGTTGATTAGAAATTCATGTGTTGAATGGTATTCATATTTTGAAACAAATTGTTTGAATATAAAAATCACATTTTTATCTATATATAGAAACTATAGAAAACATTCATGTGTTGAATTGATATTCATTCGTTGATTAGAAATTCATGTGTTGAATGGTATTCATATTTTGAAATAAATTGTTCGATAATAAAAATCACATTTTTATCTATATATAGAAACTATAGAAAACATTCATGTGTTGAATTGATATTCATTCGTTGATTAGAAATTCATGTGTTGAATGGTATTCATATTTTGAAATAAATTGTTCGATAATAAAAATCACATTTTTATCTATATATAGAAACTATAGAAAACATTCATGTGTTGAATTGATATTCATTCGTTGATTAGAAATTCATGTGTTGAATGGTATTCATATTTTGAAATAAATTGTTCGATAATAAAAATCACATTTTTATCTATATATAGAAACTATAGAAAACATTCATGTGTTGAATTGATATTCATTCGTTGATTAGAAATTCATGTGTTGAATGGTATTCATATTTTGAAATAAATTGTTCGATAATAAAAATCACATTTTTATCTATATATAGAAACTATAGAAAACATTCATGTGTTGAATTGATATTCATTCGTTGATTAGAAATTCATGTGTTGAATGGTATTCATATTTTGAAATAAATTGTTCGATAATAAAAATCACATTTTTATCTATATATAGAAACTATAGAAAACATTCATGTGTTGAATTGATATTCATTCGTTGATTAGAAATTCATGTGTTGAATGGTATTCATATTTTGAAATAAATTGTTCGATAATAAAAATCACATTTTTATCTATATATAGAAACTATAGAAAACATTCATGTGTTGAATTGATATTCATTCGTTGATTAGAAATTCATGTGTTGAATGGTATTCATATTTTGAAATAAATTGTTCGATAATAAAAATCACATTTTTATCTATATATAGAAACTATAGAAAACATTCATGTGTTGAATTGATATTCATTCGTTGATTAGAAATTCATGTGTTGAATGGTATTCATATTTTGAAATAAATTGTTTGATGATAAAAATCCTATTTTATCACCAACTTGAAATATATAGAAAAATAGTGTTTTGAAATGAATTGTTTTACAATAAAAATCACATTTTTATTGTATGCATAAATCGTTGAAGTGTGAAGTGTTAAAAATAGCCACTTGTTCAAAATAAACATATATGAGTTGAAATATTCATTAATTAGCTAATGAAATAATTTGCACCTATTTATGTAACATTAGAATGAATGGTGTTTTTAAACCAAATAGAAATCAAATACGAAGTTGAAAAGAAAATGATAAATGATAAGAACTGTATATATATGTACATACATATTCATTGAACAGGTTATAGCAAAGGGGCTAGAGAAGAGGAATAAAATTTTGTGCCCGACAAATAGGTACACATTTACTGCTTTGTTTGGGTGATGATTTTATGAGCCTGTTGGCTAGCCGCTTGGCTTTTTCTTTTTCTTTTTGAGATTAGAAGGACCGGGAACGCTATTTGCGATTTCCCGATGCTCCCGGTGCAGGGGAGGTTATGGCGAAATTTTTCCAAAATTTAAGGCGTTAGAAAAATATTTGAAGTGAAAACGATATGGAAATCATTGAATGGACTATATTTATATAAATATATATAAATATAAATAAAATTAAAACGAAACGAAGCCGTGCAGTTCATATTTTGAAAACGTGATTTCAAACGACTAGTGCGGGAAATCCGACCATTGGATTTTCCCGAAATCTCAACCGTCGGGTTCGCCTTGGAATAATCTTTCCAACGGCACCAACCTTGTAAAAATCCAACGGTTGGATTGTCTGGAATGTTTAATTCAAATCTAAAGAAAAACAGCGCCAGAAGCGATTATATTTATATATATATATATAAATATAAATATATATTTAATCGAATAACGACGCTGCAGTTCGTATTTTGAAATCAAAACTTCAAACGATTGTACCGGGAGATCCGACCGTCGGATTTTCCCGAAACTGGAACCGTTGGATTCGTTTTGAAAAGACCTTTCTAATGATGTAAATTTTGTGAAGATCCAACGGTTAGATTTTCAGATATGTGTAAATCAAATTTGAAGAAAAACAGCGCCACGGCCGCCTTATGGCCCGAAGCGTCGTTTTGAATAAAATGGCTATTTTAAAATAAATAAAAATAGCGATAAATAGTTATAAAATATCATAAGCGATATGGAATGGAAATAAACTGAATTTGCTTGATTTATGTGGCTTTTGATGGTTGAATGTGTTTGGTGTGAAAATTACATTAAAGAACATAATTGGTGTTGTCGAATAATTTAACCATTGAAATAAATCGATTTGAAATTCTAAATATACGTGAATTATTTGAAAAGGCCGAGTTAATTCTCATTTCGAATAATTAACCGACGATTGAAAGTCGAAAATGAAGACGATGGTCGAAGACCGGAGATCTTCACCTCGTTTGGATGGTAACCGAGGTCCTGATTGGGAGGCATCCCGAAATATGGATAATGAGTGGTGATCGTCCAGACGTACGTGGTGATCGAAGGGTTTGCGAGGTATTTAGTGCCTCCGGTTTCGTTCAGACCCAGAACGGACTTGTAAATGGACTGTGTGTCTGACATTGGAGTTTATTCTGTGTTGATTGATTTCTGTTAAATATACATCTGTTTGGCGGCGAAGAATTTATTCTTTTGCTTAACGCCCTTCTCTGAGACGCACGAGCTCAGAGGTTGTATATCGACGGACATCAATCGCATGGCATGAACTGCCTGTGTGGCATGCTAAGATGCAGTGATCAGGGCTTCTGTTGAAAAGCAAAGTCTTGTGGTGATGATCAAAGCACCGCCTGTGTGACGTAGCTTTGTGTATAACGTGAATTCGCGAGCCTCACACCCCGGTATGAACCTAAAACGGGAGAAGGACATCAGGGGGGACGTGCGTTTTCTTTCTAGCTAGGGTGGTGTCAGTGACCTACCAGCCCTGACATTTATATACTTTTCACCTATGTGGTTGTTGCTGTTGCGAGGCGCCTCGGTTTGATCGGACGATCCGGGTCCGATGGAGTCATTCGTTGGCTCATTTACACCCCAAAGGGTGGAGAAACGCATTGTTCAGGCATTATAATCCACTTCGTGTGGACCGACCCTGACGATCCAGGGTATGGTTGCGGCTGTACCTGAGACTCGGGCTAGACAGTCTCGAATTCGGTAAGGACTATCTTTTGCCTTGGTTCATGACGGAAATCCAATTTCCAAATACGACATCGTGCGGTTTTGATTGTATACCTATATATGGCGACATAGTGGTATGGGGCATTAATGCCGTCTATGATTGATAGTTATGATTTGAAATTGTTTTCAAAACATATAAACACTAGCAATAATATCAAATGCCTTTGTTTTATTCGTATCAAGCATATCTTGGCCGTTATAAGGTAAAAACTCTATCCTCCGGTTTGCGTTGCATTGTGTGATGGGAACTGAGTCTTATAACGGCTTCATTTTTATAAAAAGCATAGCGATGTTTAAAAGAAAGAGTTGTTTTAATGCACTGGCAATCCAATGGAGTAAACCCGTTCCACGAAAGTGGCGTGGTCCTGTGATTAGCCAAAATATATGTGTTGAGTAGATTTCTCATACCAGTCCCATGACTGACTCGTAGTTTGTTTCACTCTCAAACTCGGGTGCCCCTTTTTCCACACGGGCAGCCTTGTATTCAGGTTTAGCTGGTTCTTTCTGGACAGCTGGAGCTGAAGATGGATTTTATCATTTATTTCCTTTTATGTTGTTCAGCTCCTATTGTACATATTTTGTTTATTTCCGCTGTAGACATTTATGTATAGCTGAACTGTATTTGTACTAAGTAAGATCCTGTATACTGTGTAACTCTGATGATTACTTTTATCCAGTATATTCTATTGTTCATAATCTGGTGTATTTATTTAATTCTGTTCTGCTATTATCTGTTTCTGTGTTATATTCCAAAGATAACCCTTGTTTCCGTGAGAACGGGAAATCGGGTCGTCTCATCGTGGTATCAGAGCTTTGGTTAAGCTTAGTTCTGGAATATAACATTTGAACGTACTCGTCAGAAATAGAACCAGTAGTGTTCTAGGACAGGTAACTCTATACAGATAGGATTAGTAATATCCTAGTATAAGTAAAGCAGAATCAGAACAACTCGTTAGAGATGGGGTCAGAAGTGCCCCAGAACGAGTCGAGGGTAATATGTTTTTAAATAACGTATTTGTGATTATATTTATAGTCTGGTTTTAGAAATATAATTTTTGAATATATAAAAGATATATATTTGAAAAGTTAAAAACAATTGAATTGGTTGTTGTATTTTGTGATTGTAGATTTATCAAACCACTTTCGACTTTGTTCCTTTTCGGGGACGAAAAGTTTTAAGTGGGGGAGATTGTAACGACCCAGAAAATCTGAACCAATTAAAAATTTTTAAATTGGCTAAAATAATGGATTTTAAATATTTAAAATAAATATTTTAAATAATGGCGATGAAAACTGAGTTCGAATCGACATTTGAAAACGAATATAATTAATTATAATTATATATAGAATTGAAAATGGCGCGGTAGTTCGATAATTCGATTTCAAACGTCAATTGAATATACCGGGTGCAAAACAATCCGGATTTTAGTGAAACCAAAAACAATGGGATCTAATTGATGATATCTTTCCAACGAATCCGACCAATCGAAATTTGATAGCGGGAATCAAAAGATATGTCCAGTTGAAAATACTGAATAGTCGCTATGGAATTCTGGCCCTCAAAAATGGACATTTTGCAAACGACCTCGGATTTCGACGAAACTACTTTTGTTGGATCCGCAGTGCCAAATTATTGCTAGGTTTCAAAATTCGTAATTTTTCGAATCAATATGTGAGCGTGGCAAAGGAAAACGCGTTTGACCAGTTTCTGTCGATTTTAATCGACTGGAAATTGGCCATTTTTCCAACGACCTCAGAATTCGACGAAACTAGTTTTGTTAGGATCGTATCGTCAATACGAAGCTAGAAAATATTTTTCTGGAATTTTTCTAGTTAGTATGTGACCCCGGTAATTTGAAATGTGCGTTTAAAATTCAATATAATGATTTAAATGAAAATTCAAAAGGAAACTGATTGTAACGATCAAATCGGCTTACGGGACCTATCCTATTGCATTCGGAATGGGGGTATTTAGCTAGGGGCATTAGTTGTTGGGTTTGAATTGGAGTTGGTAATGACAAACAAGTTAAATTTGAATAAAATAATAAAATAATAAAAATATTATATAATTCCCTCCTTTACCTTTCCTCCTGGCCCCCCCTTCAAAATTCAATCGCTCAGAAGAAAAAAAAAGAAAACCCTAAACCTAATCGATCGCCGACGACCGCCTCCAACCTCCCACCGCCGACCGCACCACCGCTCCGCCCAGTCTAACGACCTCTCGCCTCCCCGTTCGAACCCCGAGCCGCCGCCTCGAAGCCATCGCCTTCCCCGTTCGAGCCCCGAAGCCATCGCCTCCCCCGTTCGAAACCCGAGCGCCACCCTCGAAGCCACCTCCGTCGATCTGCGAAACCCCCCCTTCTCTGTAAGTTTTTTTTATTTTATTTATTTATTTTATTTTTATTTTAATTCTGATTTTATTTTCTTAAGAAAAGAATGCTGTTTTTTTTAGTATAAATACTGTTTGTTTTTTTTTGTTTTAAAACCGATTTTTATAAGTGTTTAAAACTGATTTTTAAAAGTTATAAAAACTGATTTTTAAAAGGTATTGAAAACTGATTTTTAAAAGCAATAAAAACTGATTTTTAAAAGGTATTGAAAACTGATTTTTAAAAGTTATAAAAACTGATTTTTAAAAAGTTATAAAAACTGATTTTTAAAAGGTATTGAAAACTGATTTTTAAAAGTTATAAAAACTGATTTTTAAAAAGTTATAAAAACTGATTTTTAAAAGGTATTGAAAACTGATTTTTAAAAGTTATAAAAACCGGATTTTTGAAAAGGAAATAAAAACCTGATTTTTAAAAGGAAATAAAAACTGATTTTCAAAAGCATATAAAAACTGATTTTTAGAAAAAGGTTTGAACTTTAAAAAGAAAAATCATATTTTTATATATTGAAAGGCGAAGTAAAAAATCATATTTTTTTATATTGAATAGCGTAGTAAAAATTCGATTTTTATATATTGAATAGCCTCATAAAAACTCGATTTTTACGTATGTAGAGAATACGGGCGAAAGCGACAAAAAGGCGAGGTTGGCGAAGATTTCTATAAGTGAAGTGTCGTGAAGTTGGATAGCTATTGGTGAGATTTCTGATTTAAAAATATTATATATGTGTGAAATTAAAGTGAATTGCTATATATAAATATATATATATATATACGCCCCTCGTCCACAAACCATGGACGATATTTATTGGTTGAAATTGTTGTGAAAATTGATTGATAGCGAATGATTGTTTGGGATTGTTTGTGATTGATATTGGTTGATTGTGGTTGAAAAATACCCATTTGTGGTTGAGAAATATTTGGTTGAAACCACATAGGATTAGTTTGTGGGAATGAAATAAATATATACATGCCGCCTGCGTGCGAACTAGATGCATGATCCCCATTGTCAAAAACCGCGAGGTTTTAAGGTAGAGCGAGGAGCCGTACTAGGGACGGTCCCGGTTTAACTACCCTGCCGTTATGCTGCCGAAATTTTGAATAATATTCGTGTGTTTGAATTATTTTCATATGCTTAAACTATATTTATTCATTGAATAGAAAACCTTCATGTGTTGAATTGATATTCATTCGTTGATTAGAAATTCATGTGTTGAATGGTATTCATATTTTGAAATAAATTGTTTGAATATAAAAATCACATTTTTATCTATATATAGAAACTATAGAAAACATTCATGTGTTGAATTGATATTCATTCGTTGATTAGAAATTCATGTGTTGAATGGTATTCATATTTTGAAATAAATTGTTCGATAATAAAAATCACATTTTTATCTATATATAGAAACTATAGAAAACATTCATGTGTTGAATTGATATTCATTCGTTGATTAGAAATTCATGTGTTGAATGGTATTCATATTTTGAAATAAATTGTTCGATAATAAAAATCACATTTTTATCTATATATAGAAACTATAGAAAACATTCATGTGTTGAATTGATATTCATTCGTTGATTAGAAATTCATGTGTTGAATGGTATTCATATTTTGAAATAAATTGTTCGATAATAAAAATCACATTTTTATCTATATATAGAAACTATAGAAAACATTCATGTGTTGAATTGATATTCATTCGTTGATTAGAAATTCATGTGTTGAATGGTATTCATATTTTGAAATAAATTGTTCGATAATAAAAATCACATTTTTATCTATATATAGAAACTATAGAAAACATTCATGTGTTGAATTGATATTCATTCGTTGATTAGAAATTCATGTGTTGAATGGTATTCATATTTTGAAATAAATTGTTCGATAATAAAAATCACATTTTTATCTATATATAGAAACTACAGAAAACATTCATGTGTTGAATTGATATTCATTCGTTGATTAGAAATTCATGTGTTGAATGGTATTCATATTTTGAAATAAATTGTTCGATAATAAAAATCACATTTTTATCTATATATAGAAACTATAGAAAACATTCATGTGTTGAATTGATATTCATTCGTTGATTAGAAATTCATGTGTTGAATGGTATTCATATTTTGAAATAAATTGTTTGATGATAAAAATCCTATTTTATCACCAACTTGAACTATATAGAAAAATAGTGTTTTGAAATGAATTGTTTTACAATAAAAATCACATTTTTATTGTATGCATAAATCGTTGAAGTGTGAAGTGTTAAAAATAGCCACTTGTTCAAAATAAACATATATGAGTTGAAATATTCATTAATTAGCTAATGAAATAATTTGCACCTATTTATGTAACATTAGAATGAATGGTGTTTTTAAACCAAATAGAAATCAAATACGAAGTTGAAAAGAAAATGATAAATGATAAGAACTGTATATATATGTACATACATATTCATTGAACAGGTTATAGCAAAGGGGCTAGAGAAGAGGAATAAAATTTTGTGCCCGACAAATAGGTACACATTTACTGCTTTGTTTGGGTGATGATTTTATGAGCCTGTTGGCTAGCCGCTTGGCTTTTTCTTTTTCTTTTTGAGATTAGAAGGACCGGGAACGCTATTTGCGATTTCCCGATGCTCCCGGTGCAGGGGAGGTTATGGTGAAATTTTTCCAAAATTTAAGGCGTTAGAAAAATATTTGAAGTGAAAACGATATGGAAATCATTGAATGAACTATATTTATATAAATATATATAAATATAAATAAAATTAAAACGAAACGAAGCCGTGCAGTTCGTATTTTGAAAACGTGATTTCAAACGACTAGTGCGGGAAATCCGACTATTGGATTTTCCCGAAATCTCAACCGTCGGGTTCGCCTTGGAATAATCTTTCCAACGGCACCAACCTTGTAAAAATCCAACGGTTGGATTGTCTGGAATGTTTAATTCAAATCTGAAGAAAAACAGCGTCAGAAGCGATTATATTTATATATATATAAATATAAATATATATTTAATCGAATAACGACGCTGCAGTTCGTATTTTGAAATCAAAACTTCAAACGATTGTACCGGGAGATCCGACCGTCGGATTTTCCCGAAACTGGAACCGTTGGATTCGTTTTGAAAAGACCTTTCTAATGATGTAAATTTTGTGAAGATCCAACGGTTAGATTTTCAGATATGTGTAAATCAAATTTGAAGAAAAACAGCGCCACGGCCGCCTTATGGCCCGAAGCGTCGTTTTGAATAAAATGGCTATTTTAAAATAAATAAAAATAGCGATAAATAGTTATAAAATATCATAAGCGATATGGAATGGAAATAAACTGAATTTGCTTGATTTATGTGGCTTTTGATGGTTGAATGTGTTTGGTGTGAAAATTACATTAAAGAACATAATTGGTGTTGTCGAATAATTTAACCATTGAAATAAATCGATTTGAAATTCTAAATATACGTGAATTATTTGAAAAGGCCGAGTTAATTCTCATTTCGAATAATTGACCGACGATTGAAAGTCGAAAATGAAGACGATGGTCGAAGACCGGAGATCTTCACCTCGTTTGGATGGTAACCGAGGTCCTGATTGGGAGGTATCCCGAAATATGGATAATGAGTGGTGATCGTCCAGACGTACGTGGTGATCGAAGGGTTTGCGAGGTATTTAGTGCCTCCGGTTTCGTTCAGACCCAGAACGGACTTGTAAATGGACTGTGTGTCTGACATTGGAGTTTATTCTGTGTTGATTGATTTCTGTTAAATATACATCTGTTTGGCGGCGAAGAATTTATTCTTTTGCTTAACGCCCTTCTCTGAGACGCACGAGCTCAGAGGTTGTATATCAACGGACATCAATCGCATGGCATGAACTGCCTGTGTGGCATGCTAAGATGCAGTGATCAGGGCTTCTGTTGAAAAGCAAAGTCTTGTGGTGATGATCAAAGCACCGCCTGTGTGGCGTACCTTTGTGTATAACGTGAATTCGCGAGCCTCACACCCCGGTATGAACCTAAAACGGGAGAAGGACATCAGGGGGGACGTGCGTTTTCTTTCTAGCTAGGGTGGTGTCAGTGACCTACCAGCCCTGACATTTATATACTTTTCACCTATGTGGTTGTTGCTGTTGCGAGGCGCCTCGGTTTGATCGGACGATCCGGGTTCGATGGAGTCATAAGGTAAACACTCTATCCTCCGGTTTGCGTTGCATTGTGTGATGGGAACTGAGTCTTATAATGGCTTCATTTTTATAAAAAGCATAGCGATGTTTAAAAGAAAATTTGTTTTAAAGCACTGGCAATCCAATGGAGTAAACCCGTTCCACGAAAGTGGCGTGGTCCTGTGATTAGCCAAAATATATGTGTTGAGTAGATTTCTCATACCAGTCCCATGACTGACTCGTAGTTTGTTTCACTCTCAAACTCGGGTGCCCCTTTTTCCACACGGGCAGCCTTGTATTCAGGTTTAGCTGGTTCTTTCTGGACAGCTGGAGCTGAAGATGGATTCTATCATTTATTTCCTTTTATGCTGTTCAGCTCCTATTGTACATATTTTGTTTATTTCCGCTGTAGACATTTATGTATAGCTGAACTGTATTTGTACTAAGTAAGATCCTGTATACTGTGTAACTCTGATGATTACTTTTATCCAGTATATTCTATTGTTCATTATCTGGTGTATTTATTTAATTCTGTTCTGCTATTATCTGTTTCTGTGTTATATTCCAAAGATAACCCTTGTTTCCGTGAGAACGAGAAATCGGGTCGTCTCAAAGACTCACATAGTGACGAATACATTCATCCAAGAAGGCTCCCTAGGCCCCACACTCCCATATAGGGTCACGACCGCTGAAATCCAACAGAGATCCAAACTCTCACTCTCATCGTCATGGTCCGTAGGATTGTGAGAGAATCACGGGGGCACGTCACGGACTTCTGGGAAACTTGTCCGAGACCTAACCCCTTCATTGAAGGCGTGCTCAGCACCGAATGGCCTAGACGCTTTGACATGCCGCAACTTATAGTTTACTCGGGAAACTTTGTTCCTCGAAACTTCATAAACCACAATGAGTGACACATGGATTCTGCCTCTGCTACTGATGTCGTGAAGTGCTTCCCAATCTTTCTCAAAGGAATGGCTCTGTCATGGTTCTCTCAACTGCCATCGAGGACCATTTCAAACTTCGACCAACTCGCAAGGGGATTGGTTAAACAATTCAGGATGCACGTAGCTAGACCCAAAGACATTCTGGCTTTTTCCAACATCAACCAGGGAATCGAAGAGTCGCTCAAGAGCTATCTTGAAAGATTTAATAACGCCTTGGCAGAAGTCGAAGATCCTCAACTCCGAACCGTTCTCGTATCACTACTAGAAAAGTAGGCTACAACATCGGTGTTTTAACATTGGTTTCTAAAACCACCAATGTTAAATGAATTTTTAATATTGATATTTTTCTTTTCGATGTTAAAAGTTTTCACGGACATCACATATTAAAATAGTCATTGTCTATTACTCTATTTAAAATAATGATAATAACTCGGAAATATCCCCCCTTGATTAACCAAAAAAACATTTCAACGTCGGGTCCATCTATCGCCACCCCATGATTTACTCTTCACCCCCCGTCAATTACAAAATAAAACACACACCCCATTTATTTCTCTTCGCACCCCATGTATTACAAATATAACCCTCCATTCTTATTCACATTGATTTTTTTCTTTTCCTTATTCTTTTCTCTCATTCTTCATATAACTTGATGCTCTACCTTCCAAACCTTTGCAAATTCGAAAAATTTAGCAATGAACGCGAGAAACTTAGGTGATCGACGTATTAAAAAAAAACATATTTGAATAAACCAATCTTCAATGCAGCACTTTCATTTTAATGTTGATGTGCATATAATTGATATTGATTTTATTTTAAAAAACGTACACTTTGGAATTACTAAATCCTAATGTCAAACGCTGCAGTGCACCCTATTAAGGCAAGCTGGTGTATGTGTTATAGATTTAATTGTTGTTTGTGCTAAAAAAAAAAAAAAAAAAAAAACTTGCATTTTCAAATTATTATTCTTCAATAGACTAAAAAAAACATATTTGTTTTTATTGTACATCATCTGTAAAAATTTGTTGTCTTGTTTGTTTTATTGTTCATGAGTCATAACAATTTTAACAGGTAAAGATGTGAGATAGAAATGGAAGATAAATAAGAATGTTAAACAAGTTATTTATTGTTAAAGAATATAATTGGAAATAAAATTTTAAAATTTTTACTGAGGGTAAAGAGCAGTAAGTGGATGTAAATAGATGGACCCTTCAACGTCTCTCATTCTCGTTTTCCCTCTCAGTCGAGAAAACCTATTCCCCAAAACCGAAAATTCGCTCCTTCCAAATTTATGTCCACCGCCCCCATCTTCCTCCTTCACCGAAGTTTGTCGCCCCACCGAACTTCGCATCCACCTTGTCAAATTTTAAACAGCCACCGCCTTCTCCCTTCGATCCAAATCATACCCAATTGCCATTTTCGATCCTTAGTCATCAGCGCTTCAGACTCTGTCTGGTCAAATCGACGCTGCCATCCGAGCCCTCACTAGTCAGTAAGCTTTCCACCTCCAAGCTAGTTGTCGGTCGCTACCCAGCAGTCATCATTGCGCCTTTTTTTGCCGTTTAAGGTGAGTACCCTCTCACGAATTTGCACTCCGCCATTTGAAACAGTTAGCTCTGGTTCAGTTGTTGGTGGAGGTCCACTTCTTCATGCATTTTATTTAATTAATCCTTATGCATCATGATGGTATCAATATTATTTATTTATTATAATGAACTAAAGCTATTTGAGTTTGCTACCGAGCTCTTGGTACCTGATATAATTTTGTCTGAGCTTAACTTTAGAAGTCAGTCGTAGTAATTTGTTTAATCTTGCTTTGGAATTGCATTAAATTATTATTTGGTTGTGGACTAGTGTCTACATCTACAATGTTTCCTAGGCATTCTGAACCCAAACTAGAGCTGATTAAAACATCTCCTTAAGTTTTCAGGGGATTATTCTTTACTTATTTCCAGGTTTTAGTGGGGTTCCTTACTAGATTCATGGACTTATTAATCGGAGGGGGATAAGACATTTGATTTAAAGCAGGATCAAGCCAAAGGCAGACAAGGAGAAATTGAAGTGGAGCTCGGGGTAGGGATGAAGAAATCAAAAGGTATACGTGTAATATATAATTGTTTTTTATATTAATCATATAAGTTACTATTATCATGGGTTATCCAAGATGGAAGAATCACTTATTATTGTTTATGTTATCATGTTGTCAGTTTGTGAGCATTGAGTTAACCATTTAAGCATTGCAGGCTAGTCAGGTAGCAGATGAAAGAATACAAAGAACCAGAGGAGTTGGAGCAAATGCAGGTTTCCCTTCTAAAATAAATCCGAAATTTCATATTCTTGTTGTCTGTCGATCTAGTTTAATTTCTAAAATGCACATGTCGAAACCTGCTAACTAATGTTACCATGAAATCAAATGACTGATGTTCGGTTTCCAAGATGCACTGAAAAGGAAGGGGGTACTAAAGGTATCATACTAGTGAACATGGAAATCGATACCAGGTTTGTACATTTTCTTAATTATGATTATATGTTAAGTTATAATATGTATTGTGGTGATGATCAACATTAGGCATGTATGTATGTTTTTTAATGTTTTGTTTAACATTATTAATGCTCGGCGATATGATATTAGGTGTTGCAAGGGGGTGTGGTTGGTAGCACATGGGCGCATATATAAACCTTGGTACATTTTATATATTTTGGGAATTTCGGTTGCAGTTGTTTTGGCATTTGTATGCCATGTAGAAGGAATGTGTCTGTGTTTTTTTACTACTGCTACTACTTTGAAAGTAAGTAGGATTGCTAATTGTTAATACTAATGGCCAATTTTGTCTTGTTTGATTGTTCAGTCAACAGATATACTCAGTTCTGTTAAACGCATGATGAGAAATACAGATAAAAGGATCTGGAAGCTTGCAGGAGTGATCGTTAGGTAAGTCATTTCATAATTCTCAAGCTCCTGATCTTGTTTTTGTGCAATTGGGTTATTGTAGAATACGAAAAGTTATAATGTTGACATGTATATATGTTGATCACCACTGATCAAATAACGTATAACATGGATACAACATTATTATTTGTAGGTTATTGCATTCTGGTTCATAATTAGTTAACATTCATACTATATGTATGAAGAAATTGATAGCTAAACATTCCAATGCATAGATCTTAAACTTAAACATAGATTATCAATAGAATATTCTTTTGTTTCTAGCTGAATAAAGTTGAAATCATGGTTCATATGATCAAATAAAAAATGCAATATTTGCAATCAGACCGATGAGTGGCTTTTAAATATATACTGCTGAACAGTGGTTAAGTTCTTGTGCCCATACTATTCTTTCTTGATTCATATTATTATTATTATTATTACTATTAGTACTATTATTGTTGTTGTTGTTGTTGTTGTTGTTGTTATTATTTAATTTTAACTTTTTAAGATAATATTTAGTACTCTCTTCCTATCATCATGGACGCCTTGTTCATTTTATTCGTACCAACTTGACAAGTATGTACAGGATATTTTTGCAGCCGCAAAAGAATGAGATACTTAATTTTGTAATTCTTATAAAAAGCTAAAAAGTACAGAAGTTTTAAAACAACTAGTATGAAAAGGTATAATACTGTAATGTTCTTTGTTCATTGTGGGTTGAGGTCTGCTTTGTTGGCCAGAAAAGTTTGCGATCATGTTATCGTGGACTTGAATACTTGTGTCTGCATATTCACTTATTAACCGTTTATTCATCTAGTTTTTAGACATGATTATTTATAATCCATGCATGTTTAAAGTTGACCACAGGCAAAATAAAAAAGAAATGAATCCCATAATTTCCTAATTAAAAAAAGTTTTTTTTTTGTTTGTTTGGGGGACTCAAGCTGCTTCAATAACCTGTAGTACTATTCTGTGTTATGATTGGATATAGCCTGTAGTTCATATGATGTCTCGGTTTTTTGTTTGCCTATAAACTGCATCCATGTCACGTTTATGCTCGTACTCGAATTTCAATTATGCCGATGATGAAAATGGGTCGTATATAGGATTTAAATTCCTGTATATTTATCTGATTTTGATTTGTCAAATTGACCGATTCCAGTCTCTTGGCATTTGCATTATGATAAACCAAGGCACGCTTCAGTTTGATCAAACTGAGGCACTTGTCAAAGCTTGCATTTTTATTTCTGGCACCATGTGCACTTGTCCAGCTGTTGATTTATATGTACTATGTTTTGCTGCACCTATGTGTGTATACATATACATTCTAATACGTGTATATACAAATCGTTAGCATACATACAATACACGCCGCCATGAAACTGTGTACTATTTTGACACTTGAGCTTACTCTAGTTCATTGCTTATGCACACTGCATTTTGTTCCTATGATCTGCCTGTCTATGAGAACACTGATATAAAAAGATACTGCACTAGATATTAGCTAATTAGACAGGTAATACACTTGGTAAAAAATGATAAGAACAAATACTATAGAATCAAAAGATGACGACGAACAACCCAAATACCTGAGGCAACAATATTAAAAATATATTATTTTTAGTTCGAGTTATATTTTATTTTCCAGTTTACTGCTTTTGAAATTTGTGTGACAAACAATGAAGACTGGGCAACTGGATACAAACTAGAAGACAGGGTCAAGTGTATGTGTCTGTGTGTGTGTGTGAGTGTTTATAACGAGTGAGAAGTAAAATATAAATATGAAATGTATGTGTATATAACCTGAATGTGTATGTACAAATAGTTGATACTGAAATGTATACTGTTCATGTAATAAATATTTGGTCAAATAAGATATTTATTTATTATTCATGTTCTTGTTTAAATATTTATTTGAAATAGATGTACCGTATACTCAATAGTTATGTTTAATCAAGCTGATGTAATAAGGAGCCTATCGCATAAGACGTCCAAAAAAAGTGATGTAATAGACCATCTATTACATTAGATGGTTAAAAGAAACCGATGTAAAAGATGATCTATTATATTAGTTTGTGAAAAGAAAACGTCGTATAAAGCTATCTTAGACATCAACCAAAAACTGATATGAAAGATCCTGACATTTCTCTACACTCGTAAAGGCATTGGTTGTAAAACACTTAGACATTGGCCAAAAACCGATGTTGTAGCCACCTTTTCTAGTATTGTATAGCTCGCCAAGGGCGTATTTCTCGACACTGACTTCGGGGCTTGGATCGATGGGAAATAATCGAAAAGCCTGGAAGCTTTCTATGAGAACGCCAACTAATCCTACGCCAAGAAGAAGCATGTAGGAATCAAGCTTCTCAAACTAGTCATCCTGACAATCCACTTTTGGGCACCATGCCATACGATCTCCTCTCTAAACAAACTGGAGAAAATTCCAACGACTCTGATTCCGACGCTCTGAACAAACCTACTCAAGGCGGCAACAATGAGGATAGTCATGATTCACTTGGTAATTACACTCTGCTCAATGACTCCCTCAACCATGTTTATTATGAAGGCCATGACACAATCATTTGTGACCATTTGAGGGATGCTATTGAGTCCTCTCTACCAGAGAGACCTTGAATAATACAGACATGGCTTTCCAACTGAAGTTCCCGAGCTGTCAAATGCTCACAAAGAACTACAAATAGCGAGTCACTTGACCATCAAATGGATCCACAGGAATACCTCTTCGACTCATCAAGATTGCAACAAAAATAAATGGCTTGACCCAACGACGCCACGTCTCATCTTGCTTGAGTCACACCTTGTTGTTTATTTTTAGAAAGTAGTTTCATTCCAAGCTTGAACTTCGACGTACTACTCGAGTTGTTGACATGACCAATTTTGATGTAATCTTTGTGCGAAGTACTACTACTACTACACATGCTATCCGAAGTTATAAAAAACTCGTGATATTTTATTAACTTAAGCATCCTACTCTGTCCCCTAGTCTCCTGGTTTGGGGGCAACCCACTAGTTGAGCACGTGTGATACCAACCGATTACTTGGCTAACTCCAATCCTCAGAGCCTGGATCCGAGTAGGGGTGTAAATCGGTCGGACCAGATCGGACGGAGGTGTGTTCAGTTTTTGTCCTAAATTAAATCGGACCGAACAAGAAATTTTCTCGAACAAATTTTGTTGTCCTAACTTGTGTCTTAAATAAAATCGGTCGAACACGGACATATATTTTTTGGATACGAACACGAACGGACCCGGTCGGACATGATTATTTACCTTAAATTTTATATTTTTTATTAGGTTTTCTCTCAACTATATACCGAAATACAAGAAACTCGAATGAATTCGAACAAATTCGAACGAACACGGACCGAACAATGAATTTTTTCATACAAATTTTATTGTCCTAACCCGTGTCCTAAATGTAAATCGGACGGACTCAGACGGACATATTTCGGTTACGGACACGAGCAGACGTCGGACATTCGAACAAAATCTACACCCTAGATCCGAGTATAAAACGGACAAACCAATCACGTCCACCCTAATACTCCTCACGACTTGGGA